>JAESUZ010004630.1:2492451-4984903 GCA_017311185.1 Proteles cristata cristata
CATTTACCAATCCAACTGAAATCAATAAACACTTTTAGAAAGAACCAACTATGTACAATGTACCACAACCTGACTCCCAAACTCAAATATATAGGGAAAACAACACACAAATTATTAGTATACAATATAAAGTAAGATAAAAGCTCTGAAATCAAAGCAGAAACAAAGTCTAATGGAATTACAAAAGGGGCCTGATTAATTCCAAAAGGGGCCTGATTAATTCCAATTGTGAGGTTTTAGGCAGGCTTCACAAGGGAAAGAGCATTCAATCTGAACCTTATAAAGATGGGCAGCGTTTCAACAAAGAGATTTTCTAATTTTTTTTTTTTTTTTATTTCTAAGAGAGAGAGAGACAGCGTGAGCAGGGGAGGGTCAGAGAGAGAGGGAGTCACAGACTGAAACAGGCTCCAGGCTCTGAGCTGGCAGTCAGCACAGAGCCCGATGTGGGGCCCGAACCCATGAACCGCGAGATCATGACCTAAGTGAAAGTCAGATGTTTATCGACTAAGCCACCCAGGCGCCCCAACAAAGAGATTTTCTAATTGCAACATCACCATCAGTCAAATCAGCTAAGATTATACTTTCATATAATGTTTATTTAGGAAGTCCTTATTGCTGGGATTTGCCTAATTTTGGTTTTTTATACAGCAATTACTTATGAATCGCACTATAACATACCTTTTGACAGAACCAGCATATCACAGCACTCAGCACAGTCGTGGTTCCATTACTATGATATACTTAGTCCCCACTCTGGAGACTGCCTTCTCTCTTACCTTCTATAATGCCATATTCTCCTTTTTCTCTTCCATCTCAAGTGGTCTTCATTTTAGTTTCCTTTCAAACACCACCTTCTCCTACCCAACCCCATCTCTACCTACTGGGAATCCCAATGGCACCTCTAAGTCCAGGTTCTTCTGTTAATATTTTACGTCTGGATGATATGACTGATTACTAAGGACTTCAATATGATTTTTAAACTCGAGTCCCCAAAATTAATTTACCATAATTTCTATTTACCTAATTGCTTAGTTTTATCATTATGTTACACTGTCTTCCCCATAAGGCAATAGGTTCCAGAAGGCTTGTAGGGAACATGTCTTTTCACTACTATATAATCAAGTCTAGCAACAGGCTTTTACATATAGAAAGCATTTGGTAATTTTATACTGAATAAAAGACATCAAATATGTCTAAAGAAAATGAGTAAACATTAGGCCTGTTGTCTTGGAAGGATACAGATTAATAAAGATACATCAACTCTAATAAAACAGCATATTTTCATATCATGGCTTTATGATTTAAGTTTTCAGAACAATCATCTTGTTCAATAAAATTCTAAATGAGACTAAGGCTTTGAGATATCAAACAATATGGAGAACACAATAGCATTTGCTTTGCAAATTTAGAAACAGTATTTGAAAAAAGCCAAGGTATCTATCCTGTATCATTAAGCTTGGAGGTAAGATGTTTTTGAAATTCACAGCTCCCTTATTTCAAGGGAATGGGAACATACAGTGAGTAACTACAAGTGCTGAGATGGGTGCCTGGGTGGTTCAGTCAGTTAAGCCCCTGACTTCCTCGCAGGTCATTATCTCATAGTTCTTGGGTTTGAGCCCCACATCAGGCTCTGTGCTGAGAGCTCAGGGCCTGGAGCCTGCTTTGGATTCTGTGTCTCCCTCTCTCTCTCTGCCCCTCCCATGCTCATGCTCGGTCTCTCACTCTCTCTCTCTCTCTCTCAAAAATATATAAACATTAAAAAAAAAGTGCTCAGAAAACAGAGTCAATGACAATTTTAAGTGTTTTATTCTAAACTAATTATAAACATACAGAGAAGCTGCAAAATTAGTACACAGTTCCCATATAATCTTCCATCCAGCCTCCTCTAATGTTAAGAGCTTATATAACCATAGTACAGTGATCAAAATTAGGAAATTCACATTGGTATAATACTCTTTACAAAACTAAAGAACTTCTTCTAATTTTGGTTTGCCTGTGTGGCTTAGTCGGTTAAGCGTCCGACTTTCGCTTAGGTCATGATCTTGTATTTCATGGGTTCAAGCCCCGCGTCGGGCTCTGTGCTGACTGCCAGCTCAGACCCTGGAGCCTATTTCGGAGTCTGTATCTCCCTCTCTCTAACCCTCCCCTGCTCACGCTGTCTCTCTTTCTCTCCCCTAGAAATAAATAAAAATATTAAAAAAAAAAAAAAAAAGAACTTCTTCTAATTTTAACAGTTTCCCCCTAATGTCCTATATCTGTTCCAGGATTCAATCCAGGATCCCACATTTCATTTAGTTAACATTTCTTCTAAGTTCCCACCACTCCATCTACAATAGTGTTCAGTCTTGGTCTTTCACAGTCTTGATTCTTTGAAGTGTACTGCATAGTTATTTTATAAAAATGTCCTAGAATTTGGATTTGTCTGGTATATTCTCATGATTGAAATAAAATTATACATTTTAAAGAAACCGCACAGATGTGAGATTGTCTCCTTCTCAGTACATCATATCAAGGGGATCATGATGTCAATATGTGACTACTGCTAATGTTAACCCTTAATCATTCTGTTAAGGTGGTGTCTGCTACGTCTGTTCACTGCAAAGTTAGTCTTCCCTTTATATCTAACAAACATCTCAGGGAATATATTTTGAGACTCTTATTCCTCAAACGTTCACCCACTAATTTTCACAACCATCACTGGATCTTGTCTGCAACAATTATTACAGAGGTGTTTGTTTCATGGTGATTTTTAAAAATCTATTTCAGGAGTGCCTGGGTGGCTCAGTCAGTTAAGGGTCCGACTTCGGCTCAGGTCATGATCTCACAGTTTGTGGGTTCGAGCCCCATGTTAGGCTCTGTGCTGACAGCTAGCTCAGAGCCTGGAGCCTGCTTCAGATTCTGTGTCTCCCTCTCTCTGACCCTTCCATGCTCACGCTGTCTCTGTCTCTATCTCTGTCTCTCTCTCTCTCAGAAATAAATAAAACACTAAAAAAATTTTTTTTAAATAAGAAGAAATAAAAATCTATTTCCTTCTACACTTACTAATTAGAAATCTTCAGGAAAGAGCTGTCCTTACTCCCCTACTTACTTATGCGTTTGATTTTTATATCATTATGAGCTCATGAATACTTATTTCATTCTATGGATTAAATTAAAATATTATCATTATTTATCTTTTTACTCAAATTGTTTTAATGTGAGACATTAGGTGCTCCTTTAGGTTGGTTCCTATGTTCTTTCCACAAGCCTGCATTCTTTTGTTGAGCACTTTCCTATATTCTGGAACCACGAGGTTATCCAGGCTCACTGTGTATTTTTCTTGCCCCAACCCTGAATCAACCACTTCTCCAAGATGCCTTGGTTCATTTTACTGAAGAAAGGTGTATAGAAAACCGAATCTGGATGTCAGTTGTGCTTACTGCTAAGCCCTCTTAGTGGACAAATGTAGGAAATACAAGCATATATAACAGCCCCATGCATATATACATATCAATATTTCTATATTTATTTGCACATAAATTAAATACCATGAGTTCATACTAATATCTCTGATCCCAGTACAACACTACAGGGTTTATTTAAGCCTTCCCACTTTACTTATTTATAACTTCTTGCTTGAACAATGAAAAGTTCAGTCCTCATTATCTATATTTATTTGAATTCTATTATACATATCAAGTGCTTTCAGAATGGCTAGCCGAACCTTTGTGAGAAACACATTTATTACTAGATTACAACATGTATGTACAGTTCTTTGTCTTTAGTTTTCTAGCATTCAGTCCATGCAATGTCTTCCAAAACTACCTAAGTTAGTTCCTTTCTTTCCCAGCCCTTTGAGGGTGTTTGTATTATGTATTTATAAAATAGGTTTACCTATTAAGGTTTATATTCTCTTTTGGCTTCCCACATCTTGATTGCTTTTGTTTAGTTTTTAGAGTATGTAAAATATTCCTATAATTCGGAGAATTAGAACTATATAAAGATATATGCTAAGAGAAGGTTCTCCTCAAACTTGCCATCCCAATCCTATTTCCTCCTCCTTTCCACTCTTCCCACCACTCTCATAGATAACTGGTCTCTTTAGTTTCTAGTTTACCCTTTCTGTTTTCTTTCATTAAGAAAAAAAAAATCAGATATAAATATATTTTCTTATACCAAGAGTAGCATACTATAGTCATTGTGCTCTGTACCAACTTAACAGATGTCCATATCTGTTCATTAGAGATCTTCTTCATTTCTTTTTTCAAGCTGCCAACTCATCCATTTGTGGATGTACCATAGAAGACTCAAGTACTCTTCTACCTACAGGCAATCAGATTGTTTTGAATATTTCACAATTACCAACAATACCACAAATAACCTTTTATATAAATATTTTTATATTGCATGAGCTGTATCTTCAGATACAACAAGATGATGGATAGCCAGCTCAGTAAGTTAACTGCATACATATATAATAATTACAGCCTATATTAAAAAATCATGTTTTGAACTTTAATAATTTTTAGGAGTAAAAAGGGGCTTCTACAACCAAAAAATCTGAGACTAGTTAATATATATCACAATTTTAACATAAAAGTACAAACAATACAATGGAATGTCAATGTCCTAGCTTGAGAAAGGGCACTTATAACTACTGCCATGATAAACAATGGCAATGTTTACAGTCTGTGGGATTCCTAGGTTCTCTCCATTTTCAGGTATCATTTTCATTTCATATGTAAGGAATTTGTTTAATCTTTTTAGAACATGTTTAATGTGTTGAGCCAAGAACAATGGTAAAGCAACAACTTATTTCCAAACTCACGTTCTGCCAAAAAGAAATACTTTTAGTTCCGTCTGAATATTCAAAAAAGGAAAACTGGAAACAAATGAAGTTATCTTTTCAAACACTTTCAAGGTAAAACAGGGAATTTTGAATTAAAAAAAAAAACAGTACAGCAAGAACATCAAATGTGCAAATGCTACTACACTCAACTACTATGAATAACCTCACAGGTGATGGTCAAGAAAAGTCACAGAAGAATAAATATGAGGACTCATTTATATAAAATATAAATATGTAAAACTAACCTATACTTTTTATTTAATATATATACAGTTTGCAAAGAAAAGCAAAGAACAATAAAAGCTAAAATAATAATTTCCTCTAGAGAAAGGGAGGAAAAAATGACCAGGAAGGAATACACATATGATTTCTGGGATGCCAGTAATCTTTTGATTTCTTGAGACGAACACTTTACATGTATTATTTACATTGCATGTATATGTGTGTTTTATGTATTTATCTTTCAGAATAAAGGTAAATTTAAAAAGTACTATCACTGCTTTGTGGCAAGCGGTAACTTCTACTGGGAAGAATGAAGATACCAATGAACTACCATAACTGGCAGTTACTGAATAACAGAAAGTGAAAATTAACCTTCTTGTCTTAAACCAGGCTTTAATCTTCACAAACAAAAGAAAACATACTATGTGTTTATTAACATCATCAGTAGAATTAAACTTTGGAAAGCAAGGTGGCACCTGATAAAGATTAAATATTCATTATCCATCAAATTTGAAAACATTAAGTATAAAATATTTTAACATGATAAAGAATATACTATAATCCTAGCATTATTATGCCTATAACAGAAATACTAAAATAATTCCTTCCCTTTACATTTCTTATTTCACAAAAACATCAATAGATGAACCCAAATATATATGCAGACATTTAAAACACACAAAAGAATTTAGTTATTACGAACTATTTTTAATACAAGTCCCAAATCAATTGCTTTTCTACTATTACAGTCCCATGAATTCTGATTAGCCACTTCTCCAAGATCACTAGCTTTTTTAGTGGAGATTCATATTTAGAGATTACAATCTGGGTGCTGGGGATATTGACTACCACTGGTTGTCATTTGCAACAACATGGTTAAGAAGTGAATGGCAGAGTTAGATAGTAAAGGAGCTGAGATTACATGCAAAATATCCTAATTGTAACCCTATGCTCTTTTCACTATATTTAAATAAACTACATCCATGTGTATCTTGCATATAGTCATGAGCTATCATTTACGATTACTTTCATATCTATCACTTACTGAGATACCTTGGAAAAGTCATTCATCCACTCCAACTAGTTTTCTATGTAATATATAAAGGAAACAATCTGATATCCTTATTTCTCATATCATACAAAGAGGAAACAGGAGATTACATGTGAAGGCTCTTATGATAATAACATAAAACTGACAAAAGATTAAAAAGACATCTTTCAGTTTACACAGACAGACCAGTAACAGAAAACATTAAAGGGGCAGAGGACAGAAGACAAATGAAAAAAGTAAGGAGGTAACATAAATAAAGGGCCTGTCTCCTAAACTAAATATTTTCGGTAATTAAAAATAATGTGACACTAGTTCAACAAAGAAGGCTGAATGAAATTTTAGAAATGGCCTAATTGCTCAATAATTTCATAAAATACAAAGACGCTAAGTCCAACTTGTGAGCAATGAAATAATTCTTTATTAATGATCAGTGAAATTGTTAGCAATGAAGAAAAATAAGACCCTCACCACACAAAATACTCTAAAATAATTTAAATTAAGAAGTAAAGGTAAAAAATCAAAGTCCAGAGTAACTCAAAAATATTTATAGGTAAATATTTGTATGTTCCCAAAAAAATTCTTGGGGAAAAGGTCAACATGGAAGAGAGATAACATTTGATTTACTTTAACAAATGAAAATTTAAGACATGAATAAATACTTAGCTTCACTGGTAATCAGAGATATATAAATTTTTAAAAAGTTAAATATTTTCCATCCATCAGATTGGCACTTTAAAAAAAGGGAGAAAGAAGAGAAAATTGATAGTATCAACTGTTGTTGGGAAGTGTGAGGGAAAACTGGTACACTTCTCCTATCAAAAGGTGCTGCATTTGAGAAGATGTGCATTATTTCTGTAAGTGTATTATAAAATTTATGTAAAAGAGGAATGAAAAAAGAAATTAAAAGGTCAGATTTTTATGTCTGGAATGGATCTGTTGTGAAGTCTAAAAATGTCTTCAACAGTAGTAATTCTTCCAAATCTCTCCAGTAAAGATTTTATGATAATGCAACTGTAACATAAATACTCTCTCATACCAAACTAAAAGTTGCAATGAAAGAAAAACAAAGTGGCAGCGGCTTAGTAGTCTTAGCAGATATTCTTCTCTAAAATTTAAACTTCATTCTGACAGGCTACAGATCCAGAAAGTCTCAGGTAAAATCATGGCTGAGCCACTTATGCATTCAGGTAAATAATTCAATTTCTCGGAGTTGTTTCCTTACCTGTAAAATGTGCACAAGACCACCTGCCCCACAAGATCAATGTAAAGGTTAGAAATAATGAATGACCAAAGGCCTGGGTTCAAGTACTGGGCACATAACAGGAACTTACCATATCGTCACTAGTACTGTTAAGGAGTCTAGTCATACCTAATTTTTGAAAAATTAGGTTTACACAGCAATTATTACTCCATTGAAGTGAAAAAGCATAGTTTATACATGCTGTATGACTGAAATATGCTCTCTAAATTGAATTTTTAAAAAGGAGGGAAAGAAAGAGGGAAAGGAAAAGGCAGAGGGAATAAAGATAAAAGAATAAAAAAACAGAATGAAGTTAAACAGACGTTAACCAAGATGAGCAATACACTTTAATGAAGGAAAATGGCAAACAGTAATACTGACCACCCTGAAGCTTAAGGGAACCCACTCATTAAACTGACATTGAACTTACCAATTAAATGCGATCAACTTGAAGATGAACTTTCTCCTATGCTGGGGTGTCCTCACAAAGCTGTGGAATAAAACTTGCCTTTTCTACTTAAAGCCATTCCTTTATTGCTAAACAGTTGGTCTCAGAGGAAGGCAGCAAGCAGGGTTAGAAAGAGAAAAAAGAGGAGGATAAAGATGAAGAGAAAAACAACATGCAATCATGGATCAATCTCTTCACCCGATCCTTTCAGACTCGGGTTCTAACCTGTAGCTGTTGGGAGCTATCATTGAGATTGTCCTCCCTTCGTCGCGCCTCCTCAAGCATCTGCGCACTCTTCTTCTTTTCCACCTGCTCCTTGTGCTTCAGATTTGCTACCTTCTTATTCTGGTCTTTCACTTGCCTATTGATAAGGGGGGAAGAAAAACCAAGCTTTTCATATATATGTGTAAAAAAGAATTACCTACCAATATATACCACTGATGCCAAAGAACAGCTAAAAACCAACAAAGAATTTTTGCTGCAAAATTTCTCTAACAATTCAAAATTTTTCCTACTGAAACATTGTTCAAGCATGTACTTTATGAAGACAAAATTATAAAACAAAAGAAAGACATGGGATAGTCTGAAATAGAAGAAACCAATTCAGAGATTTATGTTGGAAACAGGGAAAGTCTACTGACATCACTGTTATGAAATACTTTCTTTTTTATTTGCATACCTATTACTAGTTTTTGATTTCTGATTAACATTAGGTTTCTATATAACATCTTATGCATATACCAGCCTATAGTTAAGTTGATGGTCACTTAAACTTGAACCCATTCTTTACTGATAGAGAATTTAAAATAATGGTCAAAAAGATATGCACTGGACTTGAGACAAAAATGCAAGACCTCAGTGAGACCTTTAACAGAAGAGGTCAAAAACATAAAAAACCAGTCAGAGATAAACTCTGTAAATGAAATTAAAAATACACTGTGTAAAATAAATACACTAGACGAAGCAACAGACTGAATCAGTATGAAGGACAGAGTAATGGAAAGCAATCAAGCTGAACAGGAGAAAGGGAAAAAAAAATAAATGCCAACAGACATAGGGAACTCAGAACACCATCAAATGTAATAACACTGGTAATATAGGAATCTCAGAAGGAAGTGAGAAAGAAAAGAGGGTAGAAAATTTATTTGAAAAAATAATAGTTGAAAGCTTCCCTATATGGGGATGGAAACAGAAATCCACATCCAGGATTTGGATTCAAATCTGTAGGCACAGAGAGCACACAACAAAATCAACCCAAGGAGGTCCACACAAAGATACACCGTAATTAAACCATGAGTAGTGATCGAGAATTTTAAAAGCAGCAAGAGAAAAGAAAACAGTCATATTCAAGGGGACCCATTAGGCTATCAGCCGATTTTTCAACAGAAACTTTGCAGGCTAGAAGGGAGTCGCATGGTTTATTCAAAGTACTAAAAGAAAAAACCCTGCAGCCAAGTATACTCTATCCAGAAAGGATGGCTCCCCCAAGCTGATTAATGCAACAAACAGCTGCTGGGTGTCAGTTGTGCATTTTCCCATGTGCTATCTCACCTCACTTCACCAGACATCTGTTAAGTGGGCACTGTATTATTTCTATTTTAAAAATGAAGGGATCCTGAGGGGCTCAGTCAGGTGTCTGACTCTTGATTTCAGCTCTGGACATGACTTCACAGTTCATGAGATTAAGCCCCACATCAGGCTCTGCACTAACAGCACAGAGCATACTCAAGATTCACACTCTCCTCCTCTCTCTCTCTGCCCCTCCCCCACTCATGTGTGTGCACACTCTCTCCCTCAAAATAAATAAAAACATTTAACAAATAATAAAAATTAAAAATTCATTCAAAACCAAACAGTAAATTAGTGACACAGATGGTAAAATAAAAGGTCATTCTCTGATGGAGGCGCACACTACTATTAAGCTATGCTAAGGTCACATTTCAGATCTGTACTTTCTGCCATCTTGAATATCCACAGGAAAAATTAGCCACAGAGAATTAAAACAGTTACCAGTAAAAGGACTAAAAATGTAAATCATGTTTATATTTGATTCTCCTCACTACATAATTTTCTATACTAATATTTTATTTTATCAATCTAATATCAATTATATCCTAATGGGAAAAAACAGATTGGGACCTTTGTATTAGAAAAGACCAAAAAATGGAGCAAGATTTTCTTTTCATGAATCAAATTGCTCTTTCTCAAAATTAAACTCCTCATAACATTAGTTTACTGATACAAATATTTGCTGTTTTCAGAGAGAAAAAATTTTTGATGGTATATAAATTCTTTTCCCCTTGCATCTGTGGATTATTCCAAACGGTGCTAGCAACCACTAATACCTAAAGCAGTGACCTGGTTATTTGGAGCATTATGACACATGGAGTCAGAAACCTAATTAAAATCACCTGTGTATTTTTTGGTTCGAGAGCCAACTTTACAGGCTCAACTGCTGACCCAATCAAAATCCACTGCACTCTTCAGCACTCTTTATCATTATTATTATCTGAGAATGAGTGATTTTATCCTTTCCCCCCAAGCCACAGAACGAGGTCACAGTGCTTTGAGTGGTGTTTCAGAAAACAGAATAAAAAAATTCCATTGCCCCTATCCTATCCCAACAACCATTCCAAACCAACCTGTAGTATGCATTTAAAAATCAAACTTGTGGGGCGCCTGGGTGGCTCAGTCAGTTAAGCATCTGACTTTAGCTCAAGTCATGATCTCATAGTTCATGAGTTCAAGCCCTGCATCAGGCTCTGCTCTCCCCTATCCTCCCTGTCTCTCAAAAAAAAAAAAAAAAAAGAGGAAAGGAAAGGAAAGGAAAGGAAAGGAAAGGAAAGGAAAGGAAAGGAAAGGAAAGGAAAGGAAAAGGAAAAGGAAAAGGAAATGTTCAACTTCAGTTCTTCAGTTCAGGTCATGGTATCACTGTTTGTGGGTTCGAGCCTCACATCGGGTTCTGTGCTGACAGCTCAAAGCCTGGAGCTTGTTTTGGATCCTGTCTCCCCTCGCCCCCCCACCTCTCTCATTTCAAAATAAATAAACTTAGAAAAATTTAAAAATGTTTATTTTAATCTTCAAAATATTGGTCATATGATTTTAATGATTATCTCCATCAACTCCAAAAACACATGATAAAATACTAAGTAACAAATATAGAATACCAAGCTGAATACAAGCATGACTCTAAACATATATGTGTGAATAACACATAATTGAAAAAATTCTTTAAAAAGAAAAAACTTAGGATGTTTCTAATGTTTCTTTTAATTTTTTTCTGTAGTTTCTAAATTTTCTAAAATCAACAAAATATTTTTAAAAAACACTTCAAAATTATGGTTTTAAAAAATGAGATGTGGTTTTACCTCAAAATAGGATCTACATTTATATCAGACTAACAGAAAGTAGTTCCAGTATGGCATGTTTAAGTTTCCCTTATTTTTTTTTTTGTCTTTAATTTTCCACTTCCAACTCCACTTACTCTTCATATTTTCAATTTCTTTTCTTTAACTTAGTTTTCTGGCTATTAGCTTTACATTATCACTCTACAGACTAAAGGATAATTAAAGATGAAAATAAAATGATTTTATCTACTCAGTCAGGCAACAAGAAAACTATAGAAAAATTCTAAGAGGATTAAATCAATCTCTCTCCCATTGTCTCTCCTACCCCACCTCCTTGTATAATGTTTATATGCACACACAACACAAATGCATGGAAAGTTCTGAATTCACAAATTGACTAGAGTGGATGAATACACCCAACTTTCTTGTCTCATATCCTTCACAACACTATTTCTTGGGGAAAGAACACAAACAACAGTATCATCAAAACATATGTTGTAAGTAAAACGAAAGATGTTACTTGAATGTATGTTTAGGAATAAATGTTCTAGAGAGCATAATAGAATCTGTGAAACATGAAATTACTTTCTCTCCACTTATAAATAGATCAATATGTAATTTGATTTAAATGTGAGTTGACAAGAAAACCCAAATATGTTAGTAAATCCATACCTTAAACAGAAAGAAAAGGATTTAAATGGCTTAGTATAGAAGTTTTTTTTTTTTTTTAACTTAGACTGCTATTAAGCCTGAATTAATTAACTGGGGTTAAATTCAAAGTGAACTTACATCTTTTATTATTCTTCAAGCAGGAAAAGGAGAAAGGAGAGAGATTCATAAATGAATTAATCCTTTAAAATCTGATTCTCAATTGAAGAGTTCCCGGCTAGTATAATAAATAATAAAATGATGCATAACAGATTTAACTCTCCCCACTCCCACACAGATATGAATAGATTAATCTGTAAGAAAAGAGAAATGCAAAAATGAAAAAGAACACAGTTTGATCTTTACTGGTCTCTGTCACAAGAAGTTTTATAAGATGTGGTCCACCATCTTGTTATTCAAAGTATGATACATGAACACACATCATCAGCATCACTTGAGAGCTTGTTAAAAATATAGAATTCTCAGGTTCACACCAGATCTCCTAAATCTGCCCCTGTTCACTTTGTTACTATTCCCTCAGCCTCTGTCTCTTAAAATCTAGACTCAAACTTAGGTAAACTCGTTAGGTCATAACTACTATTGCCCCCCGCCCCCCCCAGCTCCTATACTCATTTTAACTAAATATATCTTATGACATGTTAATTTGTTCCTCATATTAGTGTAATCCACATGTGTATCTCATTATACCTATGAAAATGCCTTCCTAGGGGTGCTGGCTCAGTCAGTGGAGAATGTGACTCTTGATCTTGTGGTTATAAACTCCAGACCCACACTGGGTACAGAGATTACTTAAAAATAAAACACCTAACGAAGAATGGATGGATGGAGGGAGGGAGGGAGGAAGGAAGGGAGGGAGGGAGGGAGGGAGGGAGGGAGGGAGGAAGGAAGGAAGGAAGGAAGGAAGGAAGGAAGGAAGGAAGGAGAGAAAATGCCTTCCTAGAGTTCATGGTCCATGTTTGATATATTTTCATAATTCATAACTCATAACATAGTTCCTCCTTCTGTATAGATGTTCATTAAATATTTGTTGAACAAACGCATAAAAAGGAAACTGCATCCCCTCTATTGCCCAATCTACCCAAAATATGACCCTGAGGGAAAATACAGTTTAACATTACAAAACAAGGTAAGCACTGAAAAATGAACACTTTCTTTATCTTTAAACACCTAAGAAAGTTTATTGGGAAAGGAGTAGTTCTTGTTCTCTTTCAAAACTTACATTCTATTAAGAAAGCAGCAATACTTTTTTCAGAAACTACACTTCTAGTGGCTTTTTGCTTTGCCAAAAAGACAGATCTATAATGCTAGTGTAATAGGTCACCCTACCATAAAATCTCCCATGCACATTTAAGAAAAAAAACCAGAATGCTACTATTGTCAGGTTTAAGGAAATCCTAAACATCAAACCTGACAGCCATTTGTGCGGTCATTGGAGAAAAGCAGTTTAAGCTAGGGGGAAAAAAAAGCTTAGATTTCTCCACAAAGATCTTCAGAGAAATAAATCTAGAGGAGGAGGAGGTGAAAGAAGAAACGGTCAATTCTCAGAGAATGCTGACCTTCAGGGATGTGGCCATAGAATCCTCTCAGGAGGAGTGGGGATTCCTCAACCATAGTCAGTGGGAACTGTATAGGGATGTGATGTTAGACAACTATGGACACCTCCTCTTTTTGGGTCTTGTGTCAAAGCCAGACCTGGTCATCTTTTTGGAACAAAAGAAGGCCATCTGGGATGTGATGAGAAAGGGGACAGCAGCCTCCTACCCAGGTATGGGAATGAAGCAGATGACAGAGGTGAGGTCCGGGTATGAAGGAGGAAGATAGACCTTAAAATGTGGTTTGAGCAGCTCTTCTTGAGTGGAAATTAGTTTGAAAAGGCCAGTTTTATGCCCTCCCTCTCACGTCGCACATCTGCTTTCCAACACATCACATTCTTACATTCTCTACGTTCTCCTTCAGTTCCATGGAAGCTCTTTCACATCCACAGTAAGGGCCTCAATAATCTGATTGGTTTTCCATTGCTTGGAGGGTTTGGGCAAGTGTCTATTTCTGAGGAAGTCTATGTTAATTGATTTGAGTTCTGTTTTGCTTCACGTTTGAATTGTGTCAGAGGGGTGGTGGGCATCTTGGGGTTTGGTGAGAAATCCCAGGAACACTGGAGGTAGACCTCACAAGTTTTCTGATTTATCATTTTCAGTATTATGGAGGCTTTCATCTTCAGCATACAAAGTAGAGACCCAGAAAATATATCAGATAACAAAGCAACTCTCTAAAATGAGAAAATCTAGTCTTTTATTTCACTTCAGATGTTCATTTCTTGAATTGCTTGGTTGGCTCAGATGGTTAAGCATCTGAGTATCTGAGTTGAGCTCAAGCCATGCTCTCACAGTTAGGGAGTTTGAGGCCTGCATCAGGCTCTCTGCTGTCTATGCAGAGCCCACTTGGGATCCTCTGCCCTTCTCCCATATGCTCTTTCTCCAAAATAAAATATATATATATATATATATATATATATATATATATATATATATATATATATATATATATTTTTTTTTTTTTTTAAAGTTCAGGATGCCGGGGTGGCTCAATTCATTAAGAGTCTAACTTTTGATTTTGGCTCAAGTTGTGATGTCAGGGTTTTTGAGTTCAAGCCCCATATAGGGCTCTGTGCTGACAGCACAGAGCCCATTTGGTTTCTGTCTCCCTGTTTCTCTCTCTCTGCCCTTCCCCTAAACACGCTTTATCCCTCCCTCAAAATAAATAAACTTAAAAAAAATTTTAAGCTCATTTTCTGTTTTAACTAAAATAAGAAATTTCTATTCAATGTATGCCACCTCTCAATGGTGAAATATAATTTAAAGCACCTATTATTTTGCTAGAATTCTACATTAATTAACACCATAGGGGAGCTAGGATTTTTACAAGATAAAACTCACAGTGTATCATAAAGTCTCAATTGTTACCTTATTTCTTAATAATTTAATAATTTTATGATTTTGTCTTATATAATATGAAGTTCCTATGACTGTCACATATTTTCACTTTGAGTAGTTATATGTGAGATTCCTTTATTAGATCAAAAGTCCTGATATGACATGGGCATGTGCTTTATAAGAAGTGAGGTAGATAATTAGTAAATTTCTTATATTTAGAAAAAGTTTTAAGCACCTGGGTGGCTCAGTCAGTTAAGCGTCTGACTTCAGCTCAGGTCATGGTCTCACGTATTGTGGGTTCGAGCCCTGCGTCAGGCTCTGTGCTGGCAGCTAGCTCAGAGCCTGGAGATTGCTTCAGATTCTGTGTCTCCCTCTCTCTCTGACCCTCCCCTGCTTACGCTGTCTCTCTCTCTCTCAGAAATACATAAAACATTAAAAAAAAAAGTTAAAAAAAAAAGAAAATGAGTTTTAATTATAAATGTAACTTGACTTCAGGAAAAATGAATTACTAGTTTTTCTACTTTCCTCAGAATGTATCTGAATTTAATCCCGAAGACTTTTTTTTTTTTAACATTTTTTTTTTTTTTTTAAATTTCTAGGAGAGAGAGACAGCGTGAGCAGGGAGGGTCAGAGAGAGAGGGAGTCACAGACTGAAACAGGCTCCAGGCTCTGAGCTGGCAGTCAGCACAGAGCCCGACGCGGGGCTCGAACCCACGAACCGCGAGATCATGACCTAAGCGAAAGTCGGACGCTTAACCGACTAAGCCACCCAGGCGCCCCAGCCGAAGACTTTTTTTAATAAAGTAATCGTTGGCCTATTTTACCAAAAAAAAGCTTAAAAATACATGAATTAGAAGCAAATGATATTGCTCAAGTATTACATATTAAACATCTTTATTATGCATAAATGTTATATAGAGAATATACAGATGCTGCATGTGTGTGCACACACTCCTCTCCTTCAACCTTCCCAGGAAAAGCCTCCACTGACATTTAATTTGAAAACTAAAATGTAAAAATTCATAACACTATCTGCAGACCTACATTAAAAATAATAATTTCATATTATCCCAAAAAGCATATAAAAAACTAAAAATAGTATTTTTTACAAATTCTATGTCTAATTACAATGTTTTGGAATTATTTAAGAGATGCTTTAAATAAGTATTTTTATTTTTATGGCACTGTACCCCTGGCAATCTAATGATAATAAGCCATAATAAAAAAAGAAAAGATTTCATTATAGAATATAAAATCACTAACAATGTGGGGTTTTATATAAACACTCTTAAGTTCTACCAAAACATGCTTTACTTAGCAATTCAACAGTTTTTGTTTTTGTCTTTTTAAAATCTGGAACACTTCTAGAATCTGCCTGGCATCCTCACGCACGGGCCATGCTAATCTTCTCTGTATTGCTATAAGTGTAGTAGATGTGCTGCCAAGGTGAGCACCAATCAACCAGTGCTCTTCCAGCACTTCAAGGAAAGAGCACATTCAGTCCCATCTTACATTTAATTTCACTTATTTCCATGTTTATTCTTGCTGCCACACTGATCTCCTTGTGGAAAAGGATCTTGTATTATAAATCTCCACAGATCTGAGGCAAGGCCTATCTTATAGCAGTTACTCAAACTTAACTGAACTCAAGGGTTTTGACAGAAAGCTCTTTTTTTTTAATGTTGGCTCTCATAATAACTAATCTATTGCCATTAATTCAATGAATATTTTATGAAAGCTATGTGCTAGGTATTATCTTGGAAATACAGCAGTGAAAAAAAAATAAAGACAAAAATCTCAGCCCTCACTGAGTTTACAATCTATAGGAAGATAAAACAAAATAAGTAAAATACACTGTATGTCAAATGGTGATAAATCCAATGGAAAAAATAAAAGAGGAAAAGAGGAACGTGGGAATGAGCAGTGACACTGCAATTTTAAATGAAGTGCCCAGGAAAAGCCACACTGTCAAGGTAATATTTAAGTAAAGAAGTAAAGGAAATGAGGAAGTAAGCCACAGCTACGCATATATTGAAGAGAGAATGCTCCGCACAGCGAAAACAGCAAATCATAGATATAGAAGAGTGTGCCTGGCCGCTGTGATCAAAGTAGACAAAGAAACACAACATACTGGTAGATGAGGTCACACAAGTAATGAAGGGCCAAACCCTCCAGTAAAGGCAAGCAAACTTTTTTATTTTTCAATCTTTTCATTTCCATTTATTTCAGAACTAAAAGACACAAGTTGTGGTCTTCACTGTCCATCTTCCCCCACAACCATAAACTGGTGTTTAATTTTTGTTCTACAAAAGAATAATTCATTTTCTTCTTTTCCATTTTTTATTTAAATTCTAGTTAGTAACAGAGTGCAATATTGATTTCAGGAGTAGAATCTGGTGATTCATTACTCAGCAAACTTTTTTTGGTAAAGGGCCAGATAGTAAGTATTTTACACTTTGTAATCCATATACAATCTGTGTCACACATTCTTCTCTGTTTTTTTAACCATTTTAAATACGTGAAACCCATTCTCAGCTTGCAAGCTATATTAAGGGTAGAGGAGGGGCTGTAGTTTGCTAATCCTTGCTGCAGAGGTCTGTAGGTCACTGAAAAGCCTTTGCTTTAGGAAACAATTCCTTGGTATTATAAAGTACAAAAGAGTAGCTCATAAAAACTAATAAAAATAACCTAATAAAAATTTAAGTTTCTATCACATGAGAAAGCTACATATTTGTCTATAATTTAAAACTAGCATGCATTCTAAATCCAACTGTGAAATTTTCCAGAAAAGAGTTAGCCTTCACTTGTCTATTTAGCAAATATTTACTGAATGCCAACAAGGGCTACATATTTTTTTTCTTCCTTCAAATTTTTATTTAAGTTCCAGTTCGTTAACATATAGTTTAATACTGGTTTCAGGAATAGAACTGAGTGATTCATACTTACATATAACACCCAGTGCTTATCACAAGTGTCCTCCTTAATACCTATCTACCATTTAGCCCATCCTCCCCACCTACCTCGCCACCATCAACCCTGTTTGTCTTTTATAGTTAAGAGTCTCTCACGGTTTTGTTCCCTTTTTTCCCCCCTTCCCCTATGTTCATCTGTTTTGTTTCCTAAATTCCACATGAGTGAAATCATATGGTATTTGTCTTTCTCTAACAGTCTTATTTTGCTTAGCATAATACACTCTAGCTACATTCACATTGTTGTGAATAAGGGCTGCATGGATTTAAGGAAGAGAACAGAATACAATCTCACTGCCCTCATGGATCTTATTGTAGAAAGAGGCAAAACAATTTCAACTAAAAAAGAAGCATCACATAGCAGAGTGGCATGTCCTATGGGAAAAATCAAATGGAGCAATGTAATAGACATGCTGAATGTGATAATAGTTTATTTAGCCTCAACTGTCAGGGTACACATCACTGAGGAATTGCCATGGAGGATGTGAAAAGCAAGCCATATAAAGGCCTAGGGAAAGAGGGAGAAAGAACATAAGTACAAATGCTGTGAGGATAGCAAAAGCTTGGCAGATTTCTTTAAAAATTGGTATGGTGGTGTATAACAAAGGGTAAGCAATAAGTGGTGAGGTCACAAAGGTAGCAAGAAGTCAGATGATGCAGTGCCTTATAAACCAGGGTAAGGAGTTTGAGTTTTATCCTGAGTAAAAAGGAGAGCAGAGCAAGGTCTTAAGGAGTGACAGCATTTATTTTAAACTTTAAATAGTTCAGTCTAGGGGCACCTGGGTAGCTCTGTTGATTAGGCATCTGGCTTCAGCTCGGGTCACAATCTCACGGTTCATGGGTTCAAGCCCCGCATCAGGCTCTGTGCTGACAGCCAGCTCAGAGCCTGGAGCCTGTTTCGGATTCTGTGTGTGTGTGTCTCTCTCTCTAACTCTCCCCTGCTCACGCTGTCTCTCTCTCTCTCAGAAATAAAATAAAATAAAAAACATTAAAAAATTAAAAAAAAAAGAGTTCAGTCTAGCTACCACGGAGAAGAAACTAGTAGAGGAGCAAAATGTAGAAGCAAGGGTAGCAGTTAGAAAGCTACTCTGGTAGTTCGAGTAAGAGATAATACTTTAGGAAAGGCACTGAGAGAAACAGTTGAATTTCAGATATATTTGTGATATATGATAGGACTTCCTGATAGATTTAACGTAGGGAGTGGGAGGAGAGAAAAATCAGGAGTTAGTTGGTGATTTATTTATGAGTGATGGGTGAATGGTGATACCATTTACTGAACTGGGGAATACTGAGGAAGAAATTTTGAAAAGGATAGAAAAAATGAAGAGATGTGTTCTGGGTAAAGTTAAGTTTGATATCTAATTCAAGACATCATGGAGATAATTAGTATATCACTCTGGTGATCCTTCGTGTGTGTGTAGACAGATGTATGGAGATGATAGATATGTCCCACATACATGATAGATGGGAGCTATGAATACATGAGTAATATGGAAAGCCATGAGGCTTGAAGACATCTTCTGAGAAAAGTATATGTAAAAAAGACAATGGACTGAGAATGGAGCCTTTCAAGCTTTAAGGGAATATGGTGGAGCCAGAAATGACAACGGAAAAGGAATGACAACTGAAGGACACAGAAAATGAGTAAAATCTGCTGTCAGAAATGCCAAAAGAAAATACCTTTCAAGGACGTAAGTGTGTATAATGATGCTGAAAGGAAAAGCAAGATAGTGACAGAGAGTGGCTTTTGAACCTGGCACCTGAAAATATACCACCATAAACCCTTGCAAAAGCAGTTTCAGAGAAGTGATAAAAATAGACCAAAAATAGATAAAAGAGAAGTCTGACTATGCAAATTTGAAGAAAGGTGAAGAAATGCAGACAGCGTTTATATACAGTCAATTTTTTAACAAGATTTATTAAGGAGGAACAGAGAAAAATGGTGTGCTGGCTAGGAAGCACTATCATGTCAAAAGGAGAACTTTCAAAGGTGGAAATGTTAAATCAGGCTTATGATAATGAACTCGGAAAGAGTAAAGTTTTAAAAATAAAGCAGAGAGAAGGATAACTGAGGAAGCTCCATCCTTGAACTGGGGAACTAGAATAGGATTAAGAGAAAAAGTGGCCAGAGGCGCCTGGGTGGCTTAGTCGGTTAAGCGTCCGATTTTCACTTAGGTCATGATCTTGCGGTTCGTGGGTTCGAGCCCCGCGTCGGGCTCTGTGCTGACTGCCGGCTCAGAGCCTGGAGCCTGTTTCAATCTGTGACTCCCTCTCTCTCTGATCCTCCCCTGATCACGCTGTCTCTCCCTCTCTCCTAGAAATAAAACATTAAAAAAAAAAAAAATTAAAAAAAAAAAAAAGAGAAAAAGTGGCCAAGCTGAACTTAGAACAGTGAACCACTGTAAAGAAAACACACAAAACACCAGTACAGATGCATGTAAACCAGGAGATCTAAGGGTGGGAAGATGCAGTGGGTAGCATCTGATTCTGATTTTCTCAATGCAGTATGAAGTGAAGTCAACAGCTATGAAGTGGAGGCAGGGATTTTGTGGATTTGACAAGAGAAGAGAGAGCAGGATATAATCATCTCTGAAAATGTAAAATCAAATTTAATAAGCATTTATATTAGAATTGCCTGCATAATTGGAAGCACATTTGAAAAATGTGGCCATAAACCTGCAGTGAGACCTGTTGAGACAGCTGTGTGACTGTTTTCCCAAGTCACATGCAGTATCTCAGTTCAGAGGCAATAGAGGACAGCACGTGGTAGTCAGAGCTGCACTGTATTTTGCAGCATACTAAGCCAAGGTGTAGAATTACAAAAGGAAAAAATCAACTCCACATATTATAAAATCCTTGGAAAGAGGGAAGTTTTATGTGGGCCAGAACTGGTACACAATCCCGCAAAAATCTAAGAAACGACACTGCTTCGGAATGGCATCAAAACAGAGAAGACAAGAAAAGCAGAGAACTCATTCTCACACTTCTTCGTATAATTTGTGGAACTGTTTTGCTACAACAGTTAATGTCTGTTTCCCAAACTGTATAAAGATAAGAATGCACGACTGTTGGTATATTTAAAATCAATTTATAAAGTCTAAAAAAGCATACAAAGGATATGACACAGTTCTATGATTGCAGTGTGCCAAGAAATCTGAATATATGCTAGAGAAACAGAGAAGCAAAGAAAATTCCTGCCTTAAAAAACTGACTTGACTTTTTGGATCTGTGACAGAATAAATATACTGTCAATTGTTTTTATTCTTTAAAGAAAGCTGCTCTGTGTTGCTCACTTTGAATTTCTCCTTGATTTATTGATAATGACAGAGGAAAGCATAAGCATTTTTATGGAGAGCATCCATTTATTTTCTGCATTATCTTAATTTCTATCATTGTCTAAAATAGGACATACAACCTTACACTTTTGAGCAAACTTTTGGTACTAAGGGAAATATACAAAGACTCATGTCTCACTTCTATTTTTTTCTCCTTTTTTAATTTTATTCTTCCCCAACAGTCCTACTTTAATTTTCTTCTCCCTTTCATATATTTTCTGTTTTTATGCCTCAGGCCTCACAGAAGCATCCAGAGAGTCAACCATTCTTGGTGTAAGTCAGACCTAGGAGAATGCTGGCCCCATGACCTAGGAAAAGTAACATTCTAGCATGAACAGAACAATGAAACAGATAATACAGCTTTTTATTTCCTACTATCTTGTTTCCCTCTTTCTGCCTGAAAAGTGCTATGTAGATATTAATGCAGTTACTTTCAGCATCCCAAGGCTCTGTCATTCAAGGCTCTGTCTAATGAGCACTGTGAACACTACAGTTTAATCACATCACAAAACAGTATACTAAGTTGCATGTGCAGAAAGAGTATGCCATTTGTACTTTTTCACCTGGCAGTTTCACAGGGCACAGTTTAAAAACTAATTTAACTTGGACATTTCTCTGTAACATGCACATGGAGAGGTAATAGCTGGAGGCTACCTTGGGAAACAAGGTATTAATAAAAAGCAGATAATAAATTAAAAGTAGATAATGGTAACAGTTTTCCTCTGGTGCATATAAAAGCTAGTGATCAGCAAACTCCATAAGTGGTTTTCTTCATAAATTTTTGGTAAAATACAATGAAAATCATTAAATCAACTGGGGAGAAGATTATTAATCACTAAAGCACTCCACTGAAATGGGAAGAAAGAATATAAAGTTTACTTTCTGATTCCATTAATAAAGGATTGATCTAGAATGCCTGGGGGGGCTCAGTCAGTTAAGCGTCCAACTTGGTTTCACCTCAGGTCATGATCTCAATACTCAAGTTCGAGCCCTACATAGAGCTCTGTGCTGACAGTGCAGCACCCTCTTGGGATTCTGTCTCCCTCTCTCTCTTCCTCTCCTGGGCTCTCTCTCTGTCTTTCTCAAAAATAAATAAACTTTAAAAAAAAAAATAAAATAAACAAAGTATTGGCCTAAAGGAAGAAAGGGAGGCAAAAAAAAAAAAATCAAAACTGTAACTTACAAATCTGAAATTTTACATTGTATTTTCATCACAAAAATATTTAACACTACTTCCAAGGGGTCTTTAACCAATAGAGAGATGACTGCACACAAAACATGATTTAATTTATTAATATTCAATATGTCACAAGTAAATTTTTAAAAAAATTTTTAATGTTTAATTTATTTTTGATAGAGATAGCATGAGCAGAGGAGGGTCAAAGAAAGAGGGAAACACAGAATTAGAAGCAGGCTCCAGGCTCTGGGCTACGTGTCAGCACAGAGCCCAATGCAGGGCTCGAACCCATGAACCGTGAGATCATGACCTGAGGCGAAGTCAGACGCTTAACTGACTGAGCCACCCAGATGCCCCTGTCATAACTAAATTATAAAAGTTTAGTTTACATGTCCCTGCTTTTTGGTTTTGTTAGAGACATACTAACCTCATAATAAAATTCAAACTTCCTTAGTTAGCACCAAAGGTTCTTAAGAATCATTATTTCTATCAATCCTTCCTGCCATAGGTTTTTTGTTTTGGGGTATTTTTCTTTTGTTTTGGTCTCTTCAGCTGTCTTAATGTCCTTACACTATCTCTGCCTAGCATACAAATACTCATCCTTCAAGATGGAAGTTCAAACGGCAGCATGCTGGTAAAGCATTCCAGCACCCCACCCCCCCACCCCGAGCAGAACTGCTTCATCCCCATGACTGAAGGGTCTGTGCCTGAACTACAGTATGATACATTATAGCAGAAGTGTAAAGGAAAAGATTTCCTACATTCTCTGTTCACAAATTATAATACTTAAAATATGCAAATATTAATTCTAGAGTTCCAAATTAAATTTGAAATTAAAATATACAGTGAAATTCAAACTGTCAAAATTGATTTAATATACAGGTAAATCACTGATCACGGTGCACTTATGGTATTTACTACTATGGTCCAAGTGCTTTTGGGACATAAGAAGATTAAACTGTCCCAAAACTTTTCTTTGTCAAATTGGTAAAAACAAGATTGCTT
This sequence comes from Proteles cristata cristata, assembly GCA_017311185.1. Classification (NCBI taxonomy): domain Eukaryota; kingdom Metazoa; phylum Chordata; class Mammalia; order Carnivora; family Hyaenidae; genus Proteles; species Proteles cristata. The sequence goes on from JAESUZ010004630.1 coordinate 2,515,673, forward strand.
TCCACAATGCATCATAACATCATCTGAACTTTGCTTGAAATAAAAGGACTATTATTAAGTCTACCATCTTCTTTTTTCATTGGCCAGGAGCAATTAAGCAGTAATGGTTGATAACAATGATATCAAAACCACAAAGTGAATACTTATGGATAAATATGTCATTTAGTTATAGGATTTCACCTAGATGATCCAAAATATGTACATAAGTTGTGTTTTAGACTGTCATTGAAATGAAAATACAAAATAACAACCTATCAGCATAGTAAACTCATAAATCTCAAAACATGTTCAAAGTCCCCAGGGATGTGAGAGCCCCTGATAAGAATACTGTAATGAAGAAAAAGCTTTGCTTTTAATAGTTACAGAGCTCTGAATTAAATATTTGATTTACTATTCATAACCTATGGGATCATTAGCCTCTTAAACTTCATATTTGTTTTTTCTTTAAACTTTTAACTTGTGATATGGGAATAATGCCCATCTTTCATAAAGTTGTTAGGTGGAATAAATAAGATAATGTTTGGAAAATGCACAGGAGAGGATTTGGCACACAGCAAACCACTAGTGACATTATTTCTCACACACATATGCATGCCCACAAACACATATATCTGCCTTATTTTTTTTTTTTAGAAAAACTGTCCTTTACTACAAAACAAGATAGACAAAGCATTCCTTCTCTATTATATTTTATCACATAAATTTAAATAAATTCCCCATCAATAATTTGCACAGAATCACAGAACATGCTTTTTCTACTTTGTAGGTGGTGGGAAGGCTATGTGTAAGACTGAATTCTCTATGTTTGAAGATAAGTCTAGCATTATATTAGATAAAATACTGTAATAACCACCTTTATAAGTTTTTCATCATATGCCAAGCACCTTAATGTTTATCATCACATTATCTCTTTTTGTCACCTTATTCAAAACACTTTTATGGAGTTTTATTATTTCTTTAACACTTATTTATTTATCTTGAGGGGAGAGGGAAGTGTTTTAGTGTAAGTATGTCCCAGTATTTGTATGACACTAATACTAAAAAAGGATTTATTGTTTATCTGAAATACTAATTTAACTGATATCCCATATGTATATTTGCTAAATCTGGCAATCATATACAAATTCAAATTTTAACTAACTATAAATTTAGTCTTTCCTCCCTTCTCTATGTTTAGCTATAGAATGTCGGATTTTCTATAACTGTCACCATGAAAAACTACATTTAACACTTCTCAATGCATGATAGCACAAAACTCAATACTTTTCAGTAGAACAGTTAGGTAGATCAGAACAAGTATGTGTTCACACGTTTTTTTTCTCTACCAATGAATCATTCAAAATAATAACACTGTATTTCAGGAGAAAGCAGATAATGGAAGCTGTGGCTACAATGTGCTTGCGTGACCCATTACAAAAACACCAGGCAATATTATGGCTTGAAAGGTAAGAAAATAAGGAAATACCCCCTTGAACAATAAGGCTGTTTAAGAAAACCACAAGAGAAGGGGCACCTGGGTGGCTCAGTCAGTTAAGACTCTGACTTCAGCTCAGGTATGATCTCACAGTTCATGAGTTTGAGCCCTGCATCGGGCTCTGTGCTGACAGCTCAGAACCTGGAGCTTGCTTCAGATTGTGTCTCCCTCTCTCTCTGCCCCTTCCCCATGCACACTCCATTTTCCTTTCTCTCAAAAATAAATTTAAAAAAAATTTTTTAATTAAAAAAAAAACAACAAAATGACAAGTAGAAGTAAAAAATGCAATTAACAACAGATCGTTCTCCTAAATTATACTCTTGTCTATAAATCAAACTCCTTGTAAATAGATCCCACAGAGTCAGAAATGCTCTTAGGCCTATAAAACCCTGAATGTTTTAGTGAAAAAAAAAAAAAAAAAGAAAAAGAAAGAAAGAGAAAGGAAAAAGAAAAAAATGAAGCCTTCAAAATATAGTTCTCTTTTTGTTAATGACTTCTTATGAGATTTTAGTGCCTACTATCATACAACAATGAAAAACATTCTAGGATGTGCAATCAGAAATAGGCTGGTTGACTTAGACTTTGGAAATCAATGTAAAACTCTTTCATCAAATTAGATGAAAGAGACTATATACAAACAGGAATGCATCTGAGCAAGACATAAAAGTATTTAACTTTTCTTACATAACAATATAGGGACTCTGGTCTAAATGTTATGGATAAGAAGTGTCCCAGATTCCAAACATTTGTTTTGAAGACAGGTCTGCAACAGGCACTGCCCAATAAAATAGGGGTGATAATACTGAGCTCAATTTGTATAACGAGGGAGTAAGTAAATGAGAGGGTATTTATAGGCTTCACCTACTGAATGTGTTGCCTTTAGCCAAAGATGCTACTAAATAAAAAGTAATGATGAGTTCTGAATCAAATCATATATTCTCATCTATTCATGCAATCATTTCTTTGTATTCTTTCTCTGGGGATAATGCCATTGAATAATAACTAAAGACATGTATACATGCTTAAGAATAGAGAATGTGAATCTTCAGTCATGATCACTCTAAATGAAGTCTCTCTGCTCTGTACTAAATGGGAGAAGGGACAGAGGGAAAGCAGGAAAGAACTAGAAAGAGAGAGAAAACAAATCTATACGAACCAGAAATGCTTAGAGGAGGACACTGAAAAACAAACACTACAGTTAAGTGTCAGTATTAACACAAAACAAGTGGTTAAAACAAACACATAAGGGTTAAGTATCCTGCCCATGGTCCCATAATGAAGTTATCCAAACATCCAATCCAATCTCAAGCCATCAATATTTTCTTAATGATCTGCTTGGTTGGACTTGACAAAGTCATAATTAATATGGTAAAATGCTTCTGTATAGAAAAAAGTACTGCACTAAATTCCAACCTCAAACATACTACATACCAAGACTAAAATGATCTTTGCCACTGGAAAAATAAAACCTGTTTTATTTTGTATTTCTTAGAAAATAAACTTATTTAGAAATAAGTATAGCTTAATGGCATTTACAGCTAGAGTAAAAACTACTAAAATGAAGCAGCTAACAATATAATTAATATAACCTGTAACTCACAGAACTACATATACAATAATGACTTTCATAGACAAATTCTGGGGCTTTTTGTAGGGCTTTGTTTAGAGATATTTAGATCAAAACCTGCCATACATAAGACAAAAGCGATAAAACTTTCCTGTAAAAATATGTCCTCCTGAGGGCAACTGGGTGGCTCAATCGGTTAAGCAACCAACTTCGGCTCAGGTCATAATCTCACAGTTCGTGGATTCAAGCCCCGCATCGGGCTCTGTTCTGACAGCTAGCTCAGAGCCTAGAGCCTGCTTCGGATTCTGTCTCCCTCTCTCTCTGACTCTCCCCTGCTCATGCTCTCTCTCTCTCTCTCTCTCTCTCTCTCCTTCTCTCTCTCTTTCTCAGAAATAAATAAAACATTAAAAACATAAAATAAATTATTAAAAAAATATGTCCACCTGATACTTAAGTTAGAGATGAAAGTTCTCCAAACACAAGGCAAAAGCCTTCATGGTATTTTGTAACTAAAGCTGAATTGTGTTCAGACTATATCATACTTGGAATTACTTAAGTGGTACTCATAGTGCTTTACTATAATGTGTGGAAAAAATGTTTACAGTAGAAAATGGGAAAATCACTTTTTAATGCAGTATTTGTGCTTGCTATTTTTATTGCAAACAATGTAAGATTTGTTCTATAATAAATACAGTTTGAAATAGAAGTTTCATAAAAACTTAAACAAAATAAATAAAACTGAGTCTTTGGTAGTAAGTAATAAGGCAGGTAGCCAATAATGTAAATGAAAATGAAATTTTTTAAATGAATATGAGAAATCCCTAAAGTTAAGAAACATGTAAAAGAAGAAAACCAAAATAGAGTGAAAAATGTCAATGAGGTGGTATGCAAGCTGGCGGAAAGCAGTATCACATAAACTACAAAAGAAGGGTTCCTAGAAAGAAAAGAGGTAATCGATAATATCTAACACTCCAGAAAGGTCAAATAGACCCAAGACAAAGTCACTAAATCTGGCAACCAGTATATCACTGAAGCCATTTTACCACAGCAGTGAGAGAAGAATCCAAATTACATTTGACAAATAAATGGAAGTGTGGAAGTGGAGGCAGCAAGCATAAATGATTCTTTCAAAAATTGTACAAGTCAACAGAAAAAAAAGGTAAAAGGTAAAATTAATATGGTGTACTGAACTAAGGCCAAGGAAAAGATACTGACAAAGGTTATTTACATTTCTTTTTAACAATGGGGGAAACTAGTATATGTTTTACATTTGGGAAAATCTGTGGAAAGGAACAGAATGGAAATAAGGAGAAGGAGGAAATCTAAACAACAAGGGTTTAAAACTGATAAGGGGGGGGCCCTGGGTGGCTCAGTCGGTTAAATGTCCGACTGCGGCTCAGATCATGATCTCACGGTTCGTGGGTTCAAGCCCCACATCGGGCTCTGTGCTGACAGCTAGCTCAGAGCCTGGAGCCTGCTTCAGATTCTGTCTCTCTCTCTCTGACCCTCCCCTGCTCATGCTGTCCCTCTCACTCTCTCTCTCAGAAACAAAACAAAACAAATCACACATTAAAAGCCTTAAAAAAACTGATAAGAAGGAAGTAAGAATAGGAAAATTTAACCTTCGAAAAGAGCTGGGACATTAGATCCACAGAAACAAAAGGAAGGTTAATATGAATGAAAATATAAACTCAAAACTGTGGATGCCCTAAAGCTTTATTTACTTGGCAAAGGAGGGGAGGTCCTCTGCTAACAGAGAAGGAAGAGGACAGTATAAATCTGACTGAAGAAGTTAGATCAATATAGGGGTGCCAGGGTGGCTCATTTCGTTAAGCATCCAACTTTGGTTCACATCATGATCTTATGGCTCGTGGGTTGGAGCCCTGTGTGGGGGTCTGTGCTGACAGCTCAGAGCCTGGAGCCACCTTTGGATTCTGTCTCCTTCTGTCTCTGCCCCTCCCCCATTCTGCTCTTTGTGTGTGTCTCTTTCTCTCAAAAATAAATAAGCATTAAAAATTTTTTAAACTAGATCAGTATAAGTAATTATGAAAGAAGGGTTTCTTTTGTTTATTAATGTATTTACAACCCACACAAACTGCTTTATTCTTAAATGAGTCAAAGGTAAGGAGACTTTTTCAGAAATATTTAGGTCATCAATTTAAACACTGAGAAGAAATACCAGGGAGTAGAAATGGGAAAAAGAATCTTTTTCCTAAAAAGCTTCAACACACATTTTACCTGTAACAGAAACTAAGGACTTGAAAAGATTAGTAGAGAGTTAAAACAAATATTGTTACAGAAGAAATATCTTTTCTCATTTTCTACACATATATAACTTTCCATTGGGATTCTACTTTGCACTTTCTATTAACAGTGGTATGAATCAATAGGAACAGTATAGTGTTTTAAAGAACCTGAAATATATCACTTCATGCTATCATATCCTGGATCAAATAGGACTCCACAAAAGGCAAAAAGGAGCAATCATAATAGTTCTATATATTGACTGTTTACCCTGTATCAGATACTGTTCAAAGTACTGTTTATATGAACTCATTTAATGTTCACAACAACCCTTGAGATGAGATAATTATCCCAATTTTACACATGAAAAACCTACAGATGAGGCACCTAAAAAATTTCAAGCAAAATCTGGGGCTCTATAACTCATACTGTTAATTACTATGGTAGAGAGCACAGAATACATAAAGCCCTGAGGCTAAAACGAGATCTGGCTTCAAATATAAATTCCATTACTTATTGGTTGACCCTAAAGAAATCATGTTCCCTAATCTTAGTTCCTCATCAGAATGATAATGTGTGCTCTGTTAGCTTCTCTTCCTAATAAGGATGGACAAAGTACTTAATGGGCTCAGCCTTTGTGTTATTCACCTAAAGAGTAGAAATAATAAATTTCTCTACATACTTGCTAGGAAGATCAGTGGAAGTAAAATATGTAAAGGTTCTACCATAGTGCCTCTGGCACATATAAATAGAAGCAGGGGTGGCTGTTTATATTCTCATTTATTCTACCATTCAGCAGAATCACAAAACCAAAACTTAAAGGGTGTGTAAGCTTGCATATATAAAATAATTTCAAGTTTCTTCTAAAAACCCAGACTACAGAATTTCCCTCCAACGTTCACGCTACATTTTATGTCTCTGATGAAATTTTAATTACATTAAAACCATTTTCTTCTCATTCCCCTGGTGGCTCCTTTCATCTTCATTTTGCTTTCAGTCAAAACCTGCTCAGTCTGACTACTTTATCTTTTGGCGCAAAGAACTTTGAATCTACTCTTCTGGTAAACCTAAAACTTTTGACATTTTATGCCCGTGTAACTAGATTTCTAGACATGTCTTCCCTAAACTAAGTGCTGTCATTTTAGTTTCTTATTAGAGCTCAAGATAAAGAGAAGAGTGTGGTATACTAACATTTTTTGAGTAAAAGCATACTGACCTTGAAGTGAGACTGAAGAAAACAGCAAATCCAGGAAGAAATGTGGAAGAGAAAGTTAGAAAGAATTATTAATAAGGACAATATTCAGGAAATAATGTTATTCACAGACAGAGACAAAACATACAGCACAGGATTAGAGAAGGGAAAGGTGTAACACATATTCTACACAGGCATTAAAAATTAGTAATTTCAGATTTACAACACTTAACAAGTATGTTTTCATATTAGATTACACCATTGTACCTTAATGTTAGTTTCAAAGAAAAAATTTTGTCTAAAATTGACCATTTCTTGGAGCAGGGTAAAAAAACAATTTACTAAACATAAAAAAAAGAAGGTCAGCAGCTCCACTTTCAATTTAAGTAGCTAAGTGTGATCTCAAATCATCTTAGTTTTATACATACCCACCTTATAACTGACTACTCCTTTACCCACTCCACTTCATTTCTTGGGTCCAAGTTATCCATAACAAAAGCTTTTAGAAAAACATCAATAGATTCATTCTGTAGAATACAGAATTCTAGTTTATGTGGAAGAACTTGAAATGGTCCCAAATGTGAAAACAGTAACAATTTTTTCCTAATTAGAACTTAATTTTTTTCTCATTCCCAATACCTAAACCCACCTCAAATGGTGCAATCTAAAAGCAATAATGAACAAGAATATACAGCTCCGTTTCTAATCAATCTGTATCTAATACTATTCAGCAGTTAGAGATGTGAAGTTGCCATGCTTAATACTGCTACATAACATGTAGCCCTGGTGGTTCATTATTGCTTTTTTATAATAGCAGGCAGTTTTCCCTTTTAAAAAACTAATCAATTTCACTGAAGTTAGTATTATCCTCCAAATACTCAAGACTTCTAATGGCCAGAGCCATACAGTTTGTCTTCAGGATCTAAATTTCACTTTAAGAATCCAAAACAAAAGGTTAGTTTCTTGAATGCAAGCACCATTTCAATTTGTATTTTGCTTTCTAATGTTTCAGTAATTAAAACCAGGGTTTTTAAAAGTCACTGTGGGGGTGCTTGGGTGGCTTAGTTGGTTAAGCGTCCAACTTCAGCTCAGGTCATGATCTCACAGTTCGTGGGTTCGAGCCCCGTGTCCGGCTCTATGCTGACAGCTCAGAGCCTGAAGCCTGTTTCAGATACTGTGTGTCTCTCTCTCTCTGACCTTTCCCTGCTCATGCTGTCTCTCTCTCTCAGAAATAAATAAAAATAACATTTTTTAAAAATATTAAAAAAATAAAAGTCACTGTGAAAATGATGAAAGGTAAGAATGAGACGATTTATTATTCCCATTATATAAGATAAAGAGAAATGAAAAAATGAGAATAAAAATGACTTCCTCACAATCACACTGTGGGTAAGTAGCAGATCCAGGATAAAAATATAGATCTGTTGACATCTCCCTGGGCGTATTTATATATTCTGTGAGGCTTACAGATTCCTAAAGGGAATGTATAAAATAAATCCATGGATCTTTGGCATATATGAAACAGTAGAGAATGCAGACAATGTTCAAAGGCCAAAAAAAAAAAAAAAAAGGACTACTCTCTAAGTGACAGTTCCCAATTACCTTTTCTATGTTGTTGGTTATGACACAATAAATCAGAGTAATTTAAGATTAACAATGACATTAAGTGAAATTTCCTATAGTTGCAAGTCTTTAAATAAGACTTGGGTAAATCCATGGAAAAAAATTAAGCTTACTCCTTTCAACAACGAGCAACTTCTAACCTATTTTATTGTTCATGAGTCACACATAGCTGATTCTAGCATCAAACTATAGCTCTAGGGAAATTAATTTGGAAGGAAAAATCTGCACGTAGAATAATTATACATAACTCTAATGTTTGTACCTTTAAGTAAAACCTTAAGGTAACTACTAAACAAAAATTCCTATCAAGACTGTAGTAACAAATGACAAGGTGCTGTGCCCACAAGAAACTCTGGGAAGGTGATGTAATAGAACGATATAATGCTGCGTAACTTCTTCTAAATGAAATCAGTGAAATTCATCAAGGAGAAAGAAGAAAGACACAAGCAGCTTCCTCAGAAAGCAAGCTGAAGCAAGCAGGATCAGATAAAGAACCAGTCATCTTCAGTTACAATATTCTTAGTATCTTTCTTTCTCTTTTTCTTTTTCGTTTTTTTTTTTTTCTTGGAAACAAAGCATTCTCCCTCAAGCAAGAACACACAACCTCCATAGCAGCAGCAGTCATTTCTCTTCTGCTCAAACTACATATTCTCTGACACTGAACTTCATGGGTCAAAGGTACATAACCATGAATTTAAAAGTAAGGAAATTCTTCCCTAAGGAACTATTTACCTCATGAATCATATGCTAGTAGATGCCAAAGCTATATATAACTTAATATTAATTTCTATACAGAAGATCTCTGAAGACATTAAACTGAATATCAATTTGGCATTTGATACTAAATTTATATTAAAAATTTATAAATATGAAGACTAAATACATGGGTAACCATTTTTAGGTTATATTGTGTAGATGCCTAAATATGCTATGATACCAATAAGAAACAATCAGAATCATAAAGTCCATTTTTCCAAAGAAAAGGTCCAAAAAATTTTAGGTCAATCTACATAAATAAACAGGAAGTAGGTAAAACAGTCAAATATCTAATTATAATAGTAAATATATTCATTTGTCTACACACATTTAAAATGGGGTACATAAGAAAGTAAAATTAATTTGGAAATACTTCCATTCACTCCCAGATTCTCTAAAACAATTTTATTTCCTCTTTGAATCCATCTTCAAAATCAATTCACCAAAGACAGAAGATGAACCATTACTTTATGTATTAGCTAAGCTAAGAAGAAAAATATTATAATGATTAAATTATGTCTAGCCATTATTTATACATATATCTAAGATTCAGAGATGTTAAAATGTAGAAATGAAGGTTATAGTTGGTATTTCACTGTGACAAAAGAGGATAGAGGTTATCTACATTTCTATCTAACTTACAGATCAAAAAAATCCCCTCAATTATATTAAATTATACAAAAATATTTTATAGATGATTTACTTATACTTTTACAAAAGGAAAAATATATGCACAATTGTAAACACATTACAAACATACAGAAAAAATGAATATAAAAATAATAATACCAGCAATGTAACTAACAAGTGATAAAGGACAAAAATCTCCATCTGTTTGACTGATGAAAGATCTGAATATACAGGTGATAGATGAAAAGGGAAGAAACGTGGGATGATTAGATAGTGAAATGAGAAAGGAGCTCTGTCTCTAAGTATTAACATACACATTGATTAGGCTGTCAATAATGTACAGTCACAGGACAGACTATGATAGACACTATAAGAATAGCATACATAAAGGAAAGAGAAATTACTACCTCAGAGAGATCAGTAAAGCTGGCTTTGTTTTCCAAAAAGATAACAATTAAAAGGGGTCAGATTCCCACAAAAGAATATGCAAAGAGAAAATTTTAGTCAAAGACAAAGGAGTAAGAAAAAGAAGTTAACAGGACTCATCTTCTAATTTCGAAGTCCACTTTTTTCTGAAAACAAAAATAATTTTAAGACTACAAAACCAAATACTGAAGATAATCATCCTGTAAACTATTCACATTTGTCAACGTATTTTAGAAGATTTATGAAAAATGAAGACAACTCCATTTTCATAATATAACATTTCAGACACCAGTAATCTTTAAAAGCAAATCAAAAACTCAAAAGGCCAAATCCTTGAGCGATAAGATTTAAGCCTCGCAACTACCTTCCCTAATTTCTCCAAGTACCACCAGAAAAGTTCTTTCTCTTACACATATACACATGCAAGTAATACCCCAGATTATATCTCACTCTTGGAAGGATAGGACAACAACCCCATTCTTTGTGTTCAAGTTCAGCTCAGTACATTGATCTGAATCTACATGAAGTACAGATTTATCTTGCTTACCAAAATGAAATGGAGTTACTACTTTAGCAGCTCAGAAAGCTAATTCAGGGGCTGAATTCTGAGCAAAGTGAGAACACAAAATCAGGGACAGAGGGACAAAATTGACTAAAGTAGCTCCAAATTTTAAGACTAGATCATACTCCACTTTTAAATAAAGCCAACTGTTCATAAACCAGAATGTAATTCCCTTGGAAATAACATTATACATGTAGTTTAGGTTTTCTTGCCAGCCCATAAAATTTAACCATCAGAAAGTTAAAAAAACAAACAAACAAACAAAAAAAACAACTAGCAGTTCCTGGGTGGCTCACTCGATTAAGCATCTTGATTTCAACTCCGGTCATGATCTCACTCATGGTTGTGGGATTGAGACTGTGTCAGGCTCCATACTGGGCATGAAGACTGCTTAAGTTTTTCTCTCTCTCTTCCCTTTGCCCCTCCCTCTGCCCCTCCCTCAAGCACTCTCCCTCTCTCAAAAAAGAAAAATTTTTTTTTAAAGTTTCCTCCATTATATTACTTACAGAACTGGCCTAATCATGTGCGTGTCTGTGTGTGTGTATACATGAATGAATTAATTAATTAATTAACAAACAAACGAATGAATAACAAAACTTGTCTCTGATTCTCTTGCTTTCTTAGAACATTAGCAGTAGTAGTATCCTGGCTTTCCCTCTCTATTTCATGTCTCCACCTACACAGAGTTCTACGGCCTGAAATTAAAAGTCCAGGATCCCAAATTACCTACTAGTCTTCAAACCAGACAACCTCCTAGCCATTATCATTCAATATTGGTCTTAAAAATTAAAAGACGACACATAAGAGTACAAAGTTCAGGAGTGCCTGGGTGGCTTAGTTGGTTAAGCGTCCGACTTTCGCTTAGGTCATGATCTCACGGTTCGTGGGTTCGAGCCCCGCGTCGGGCTCTGTGCTGACTGCCGGCTCAGAGCCTGGAGCCTATTTCAGTCTGTGACTCCCTCTCTCTCTGACCCTCCCCTGCTCACGCTGTCTGTCTCCTAGAAATAAACAAACATTTAAAAAAAAAAAAAAAAGAGTACAAAGTTCAACAATAAGTCCCTTCTTTTTGATAATCCTATATCCAGGGGTACATGTTAACTGGGTAGGTTAAGTATTACTTCTCAGGAGAGTTCAACCAAATCTCAAACTAAAACCTGATCACTGAAATTTCCAGCTACTACACAAGCCATGGAAAGATGCCTGTGCTAGCATCATCACAAAAGAAAAGACAATAGCAGTTCTTTGTTGAAGTCTTAGTCTTCTGAAGCTAGAAGTATCTCTTTATTGAATCTAGACTGACAGAAGGGCTAAGAGTCAGACACCTGACTGACACCTGTTTGGACCTGGCAACAAAGTAACCCACATGTCAGTTCCAAAGTACCTGTCCTCTGAAACAGCGTCCCAGCACATGGGAAAAGCCTTTGGCCTCAGCAAGACTTTCAAGTGAATAGCCTCTGAATCATCTAGTTGTCTCTATCTTTCCCTTCTAGAAGGTAAGCTCATTAATAAAAACTTGAACACAGGAGTAGGGGAGAGGAGGAAGGAGGAGGAGGCAGGAGGGAGGAAGAGGAAGGAGGAGGAAGGAGGAGGGAGGAGGAGGAGGGTGTATTTGAAAGCTGCTAAGAGAACTGATCCTAAAAGTTCTTGTTACATGAAAAAAAAATTTCTGTGACTTTGTATGGTAGCAGATGTTAACTACAGTTAATTGATTATTTTGTAATCTATACAAATATTGAATCATTATGTTGTATACCTGAAATTAATATGTCAGATGCCAACTATACCTCAATAAAAACAATTTTTTAATTAAAAAAATTTAAACAATCATTGCAGAAGTCTAAAAAGATATTAAATCAGAAGTCTGTAAAGATACTACATCAGAATTCTATCAGCCTACATTACTCTTCTCTCAGTATTTTAAACATTATGCCAAAGATAAGCCTCTCCTTTATAAATCTAAATATAAACTCTAGTATCACTTTAGAAAAGAAATTCTTTTTTTTTTTAACCTTTTTATTTATTATTGAGAGACAGAGCATGAGCATGGGAGGGACAGAGAGAGGAGGAGACACAGAATCTGAAGGAGGCTCCAGACTCAGCTGTGAGCACAGAGCCCGACATGGGGCTCAAACTTACAAAGTGCGAGATCATGACCTGAGCAGAAGTTGTACACTTAACCGACTGAGCCACCCAGGTGTCCCTAGAAAAGAAATTCTCAATTACATTCACGGTTCCTAAGGCTAATCTAAATTGATCTGCTTACATAAAGACAGGTAAAGCTCCAGAGCTTTTTAATCTTTGTGTTTTTCCCCCTTAAATTGATCTATAAAGACTATCCAAAATCACTAGGTGATAAGTTTTTTAAATGTCAACTTGACTAGGCTAAAGTGCTTAGTTACTTAACCAAACACTAATTTAGAGGTTGCTATGAAGGTTGTAATTAAATCCTCTAATCCATTTACGCAAAGAAGATTATCCCAGATAATAAGTGGGCATAACTGAATCCTTTAGAAGGCCCCTAAAAGCAGGACGGAGGTTTTCCTAGGAGAGAAAAAACATTCTACCTGTGGACGAGGCTGAATTATTGCCCATACCATGGGATTTCTATCTCGATGGTGATGTTCTCTTCCTGTCACTGTGCCATCCAGATTTCAGACTTCCTTTGCCAAGTCCCCCACAATCATCCAAAACAACTCCTTGCAATAAATCTTTTAAATCTCCTTGTATAAATTATGTGTAGATAGATATAGAGATAGATATAGAGAGAGAGAGATAGAGATAGAGATAGATATCCTAGTTCTGCCTCTGGTCGAACTCCCAACTTAAATACACCACAATATAGAATATTAATTTAGAAGTATTTCTTACACTTAATTGGGAAAATGCTTTATATGTGGAAATATATGGGTGGTCTTTACATAATCCTTTTAAAAACTGCAGTAGGTCAGCAGTACAAAAGTAGCACAACACTGAATCCTTCCCAATAGGAGTTACTATCATTCTACAAGAGCAATGAAAGGGACTATTCATTTTTATCTAGATCACAAAGAACAGGCCTAGGAATTCTTTATGATTTAATCTAAACCTTTTAATACTGGCAATCCTTACATAAGTACTAGGAAATTTGCAAAGAACACTAAGAATTTTCTCTAGTTTGATGATCATAACAGTCCACTTTTTTTTTTTTTTTTTGCATTTAGAAGGTTGCTGAACACCCTTTAGAAATGAATTCTATATCCTGAATTACTGTATGGACCTACCGTCACATTAGTTAAGGGGTCCACTACTTAAAGGCAATGTCAGCATTAGAACAGCCACATACAAGATGGGCTAGGAACAAAGACAAAGACAATCATAATCACAATACCTGAATCTTACCATAGAGAACACGTACTTTATCCTCAAAACAATGTACCCAAGAGGTACAGTTCAACTTGACCTATACTGGCTGTTCTTTAATTCTGATCAAGCAAAATTCTCAGCAAGCTTCAGCAGTAGCAAGAGCAGCAGTAGCAATTCAGTTTAGTACAGAACTGTGGCCTTACATAACACTCACTTTCCCAGGAAGTCCCAAACAAACCCCCCTGACGGTGCAGGCACAGAAACCTGGCGTGGAAGGTACAAATTGCGGGAGACTGGCTTTCTGAGAAACAGCATGGCCAAGAGGGGACACACATAAAAACACAGAGACCAAAACCCCAATGGATTAGGACCATAAGACAAATCAAAAGAAAGGTGAAGAAATTCAAATGATAAATTATGGGGAGACAGACACCCACACACAGGAAATAGTGGAATGGCAACACAAGAAGCAAATGGTTAGTAAGAAACACAGCAGCCACACACATGCATCTCAGTACTAAATACGGGAACAAAAGGAATAATATAATCCCAACTGTCTTTGACTATTATTCATATCTTAAACTGTATTGCTAAGCAAGAAATTATAAAGCCAGCAGCAAAAACTGAGTTTTAAAAACTTTCTTTTTTTCGTAGCCAAGAAACTTTGTGTCAAATCCTCAAAATTACAGTGCTACCTGGACAGAGGATAAAACTGCGTAGCACTTTTCAACCTTTTAAGTTATATTCTGTGGAAACCATAGATCATTTACAACTTTCTCAAAATGTGAAAAATATAGTAGATAATTAAAGCTATTTGTTGTGCTTTGAGTCTGAAATATAAACACATTTAATCCTATTTCTTACTATCTTTCAAGTCATATCCATCTCCAAAAATCAGCATTAGACCCAAAAATTAATCAAAGTTTCTCCATGCAAGCTGTCTGAAATAATGAGCAATAATTTCAATGTAGATATCTAATATAAGAAAACAGACTGAAAAATGAAACTTTAAGGAATCTCTTTTCTGAAATATTAAAATACTTAGTGGGAAGTCACTAAGCCATCAAATAGTATTGTTTAAAACCTATGCAGTACTGCTGCTGATTTCAGGCCTACACAAGGCAGGGAGGCATATATCCACATGAGTATGTAAGTGTGTGTGTGTCCTGGGGGGAAAAAGTGCAGCGCAAACATGAAAAAAGGCACAAAATCTAATCTTGAGACTCTGGTAATTTATTAATTCTGACCTAAAGAATTCTATCCATTTGTCTCATCCAGAACCAGAAAATACAACATAATATTTATAACATAATATCAAAGTAAGCGGAATCTAGAGAGTATGCAATCAGCCATGATTCATACTTTCACTGTAGTGAAGAAAAATTGTGAGGATTAAACTTTATTGTTTTAGTTACTTGAAACTCAAGGTTTCCATACTCTTCTATGCGTACAGAATAGGAGAAAAATTAATTCTAGGGGAATATCAAATTTACCAGTAACCCATAAATTTTAAACTTAATAAACAACTTATGAAAGTCATCTCAGATTTCCCAACCTTCAAGAACATGAAAATAAAATATTCCTAAGAATCAGCTCCAAGAAGCTAAAGAGGTTAGTGACTTCATTCTGTCACTGTCATCTCTGACTATTTAGAAGAATATGGGTGATTAATGAAGTTCTACTAGAAGAACTGCTTCTATGTACTTGTAAATTTATGTTAAATACATGCTGTAAAAGAAGAGGTCAAAAGATAAATATTTAATCTTTAGTATAAAACACTCTAATTAGAGGGGGCCAGACAGAAAATTCCAAGACAACTGTCTGGTTAGATCTGTAAACAGAGTTCATTATGAAGAATTCAAAGTCAGAGACCCATAAAAATCATATCCAAGTCTCCTAAACTGTCCTCAAAATGTCCCTTTTTCTTCTAAATTTGACCTGTGCACTGACGTAAAGGCCAGCTTGTCCCAAATACAAATTGTGTAAAGTCTAAAAATTCATAGCCAAAAGGAGCATCAAGCTCAATAAAAAGGTCTAAACCAATGAAATAATATTAACTTACCCTTGAACTTTAGGTTCATTTGCTATGTAAAGTAATTAAAAAGCTAGTAGCTATTTGTACTCTCCTAATTAGCCAGTAGAACACTTCAGTTTCTCAACTGATGAATACGTTCTCACCTTCCAATGAATGATGTTGATGTCGAGAGCTTCCTAATATATCTCCATTCTATGTCACCTTTTAGATGTTGCAGCAATGAACTTACAATGACTTATAATAAAAAGTAGATTAAAAAAAATAACATAAGCACTAAGAACCTAAATTCCAAGAGGCAGGTATACTGAAAAAGTATGCCCCCAAAAATATAGTTTTAAAACCACATTTTAATCTTTCTAACATAGTGAGTCCACCATTCAGCTTCCCTTTCCTTACCTTTCCAACTCAGCAATCTTCTTATCTTTGTCATTCTTCTCATTTTCCACTTCTTTCAAGATTTCCAAGAGGCGATCAACTTCTGCCTGGGCCTTGCTAGATTCATCTTTGTACCTGGCAATCTCTCTCTCCAACTGCTGTATTCGGTCACTCATCTCTGGACTGGCTCTGGCTTCCAATGTTGCCTCATGTGCCTACAAAGAAAAGTGTTCAAATTCCATAAGACACATAACAGTAGCAGTGGATTCTACAGTTCCAAAGGACTGTCTACATTTCAATTTATTTATTTTTTTAATGTTTACTTATTTTTGAGACAGAGAGAGACAATGTGCGAGCAAGGGAGGGGCAAAGGGAGAGGGAGACACAGAATGTGAAGCAGGCTCCAGGCTCTGAGCTGTCAGAGAAAGCACAATGAAGTGTCTTGAACTCACGAACTGCAAGATCATGACCTGAGCCAGTCAGACACTTAACTGACTGAGCCACCCAGACATCCCTACATTTTAATTTAAACACAGCATTATCAAATATGCCAGTCCTCAATTTCTGAAGTTTTTCTCTGCTTAAATATTACATAGATAAAATATCAGTAATAAACTGAGAAATAATTATCATGGATTTCAAATGGGTTTGTATTTATATGTACATCTCTGAATATTTATTAGGCCAAAAATCATTCAGAGAACACATGGTTGGTTGCCAGGAGCAAGGAGGGGTGTGTGTGAAATGGAATGCAGTAGTCAAAGAAGACAAACTTCCAATTATAAAAGAGTAAGTTCTGGGGATGTATTCTACAGCACAGTCAATACGGTTAACAATACGGTTTTGTATATTTGAAAATTGTTGAGAAAATAGATGTTTTTTAGTATACTTTTTTCAGGGGGTGGGGGGGAGGTGGGCAGAGAGAGAATCCCCAGCAGGCTCCACATTGTTTAGTGCAGAGATGCAGGGCTCAATCTCAGGAAACGTGAGATCATGACCTTAACTGAAACAAGATCTGAGACACTTAACTGACTGAACCACCCAGGTGCTCTGAGAGAACAGATTTTTTTAAAAAATTTTGTTTAACATTTATTTATTTTTGAGAGAGCATGAATGAGGAAGGAGCAGAGAGAGGAAGACAGAATCTCAGCAGGTCCAGGTTCTGAGCTGTCCTCACAGAGCCTGAGGTGGGAATCAAACCCTTGAACCGTGAGATCATGACCTGAGCCAAAGTCAGACACTTAACCAACCGAGCCACCCAGGTACCCGAGAGAACAGATTTCAAAAGTTCCACAACTGTAGTGCCTAGGTGGCTCAGTTGGTTAAGAATCCAACTTCAGCTCAGGTCGTGATCTCATGGTTTATGAGTTCTAACTCCACATCAGGCTCACTGCTGTCAGCATAGAACCAGCTTCAGACCCTGTCTCACTCTCTCTGCCCCTCTCCCGCTTGAGAGGACGCACACCCTCTCAAAAATAAACATTAAAAAAAAGCTCCCACAACCAAAAAATAAACTAAGCTTTATCTATGTAAAAAAAAAAGTTAATATAAACCTACAAATAAGCTAAAAAACAACAACAAAATGTTAATACAGAAGACAAAGATAACAAAATCCTAGGCCTAATGAGCTATTAAGAAGAATTAAAACTGTAGCAAATAAAAAAACTCAAAAAACCATCTGACAATATTTGGTTTTATCTACTTATTTTAGATGAAACTGACATATAATATTAGTTCCAGGTGTACACTACAATGATTTGACATACGTATAGCATATTGTGAAAGAATCACAATATACCTAATTAACATCTATTACCACAAACTTACAAATAATTTTCTTCTTGTGATGAGAACTTTTAAGATCTACTCTCTCAACAACTTTCAAATATACAAGAAGTATTATTAATTATAGTCACCATACTGCACATTATATCTTCAGGACTTATTTATTTTGTAACTGAAGGGATTCTATTTTGAATCCCTTCCCTATTTCACCCACACACCACCACCTCCCGCCCCCCACAACGACCAATCTGTTCTCTGTATCTATGGATTAAGGTTTTTGGTTTTGGTTTTACATTCCACATGTAAGTGATTATCATACGGTATTTGTCTTTCTCTGTTTCACTGCTCTGCTTTTAAAATGTAATCTTAAGGTCAAAGATTATTTTTTCTTTCTTGAGAGGTAATTTCCAATACAAATTAATGACTTTAGAAACACTTCAACAAAATGAAATATTCAAGTTCATCTGACATCTAGTAGAACTAAAACGCTATATAAGACATGTATATTGTTAATTCCTTGGGAGCGGTATACCTATTGATTCCATAAATATTTATGTATTAATTAATAAAACTAAATCTGATTCCCAAATATAGGCAATAATTGTATTTTTATTGTAGGTTTATTTTAGATGTTATTCTAAATGGCAAAATTCACATGTATATCTTCATAAAACAAGAACGAGTAGGTCTGTTCTATATGGAAAACTGCTATAAATTCAGTTCCAACATGTAAAACATTTGGAAGTCATCACTATCATTCTTAAAATAAGCAAAAGCTAAGAAACTGAGTATCAGTTACTTTTCCTGGACCTATCAGAGAATTGAGGGTGAAGGGCAAACCACAGTCCCAAAATCAAGAGTCACAGCAAATCCAGGGAGTCATGGTTGAGATCTACTTACCTGGAGCAAAGCTGTTGGCAGAAACACTTCAATGGTAACTTTGAGGAAATACTAGAGGCTGAGTAGGACAGGCATGAGAGTGAGAAAGCCCTAGAAGCTTCAGTTTTAGGGCAGACCTACCACATTTCACAGGCTTTACCTTCAGGAACCTTACCAGGAATCTTCTCAAAGTGAAGAGCTCACAAAACTCCCCTTGTGGTTCTGATAAGGGTGTGGGGGGTGGGAGGGGGGGATAGTAATAATTGTGAAATATGTCCAAAGCATACCCTATCCAAAGGCAGACCCTCCTTTGGAACAATGATTTTTACAGAGTTTTATCCCACCTGGCAGATGAGCATTCCTCCCATTCTAACCCACTCTAGTTAAGGGGGAAAATCTTAGTGAAGGTCACAGCCAGGGACAGAGACTCATAAAGACCAAGACTTAATCATCAGATTATAGAAGTTTATCTTCTCCCACATCTTACCACTATACCAATAGGGCTCTAGTATGATAAGAAAGGGTAAGAGCTGAAAGAGCTACAAGACACAGACTCTCTCGGAAGAGAAAAGCATAAAGTCAACAGAGACAAGGACACTTAGAGGAAACTGAAGCCTCTGGAACCTACAGCTACAGCAAAAATTAAACACAGCTCAACTTCTAGCAGATTAAACCCTCACACATAGGCCTATTTACTGCAATTTCTGCTATCTGATACAACATATCTGGCTTTCAACAAAAAAAATGACAAGGTATGATAAAAGACAAAAAAAAAGACATAGTCTGAAGAGATACAGTAAACATCAGAATCAGACTCCAGTATTTGACAGAAATGCTGGAATTAATCAGACAGGAAATTTAAGACAACTGATTAATAGTTAAGTTCCCTAATGGGAAAAATAAATAATATCCAGAACAAATGGGTGATATAATCAGAGAGGTGAACACTTTAAGAAAGAGACAAAAGGAAATGCTAGGTATAAAAAACCTGTAAGAGAAATTAATGCCTTTGATGGACTCAATGGTAGACTGGATATGGCTGAAGAAAGAATCAGTAAGCATGAAGACAAGTCAATAGAAACTTCTCAAAATGAAATGAAAAGATTTTTTAAAAAGAACAAAAAACATTAGAGAACATCCAGGAACTAAAGAGTAATTTCAAAAGGTGCAACACTAGAGCACCTGGGTGGCTCAGTCGGTTAAGCATCCGACTTCAACGCAGGTCATGATCTCAAGGTTTGTGGGTTCAAGCCCCACATCAAGCTCTATTCTGACAGCTAGCTCAGAACCTAGAGGCGGTTTCAGATTCTGTACCTCCCTTGGGGCGCCTGGGTGGCTCCATGAGTTATGCATCCAACTTAGGCTCAGGTCATGATCTCATGGTTCATGGGTTGGAGCCCTGCATTGGGCTCTGTGCTGACAGCTAGCTCAGAGTCTGCAGCCTGCTTCAGATTCTGTATCTCCCTCTCTCTCTGACCCTCCCCTGCTCATGCTGTCTCTCTCTCTATCTCTCTCTCTCTCTCTCAGAAATAATAAAAATGTTTTTAAAAACTTCACGAAGGGACACCTGGGTGGCTTAGTCGGTTGGGCATCAGACTTTCGCTTAGGTCATGACCTCACGGTTCGTGAGCTCGAGCCCCGCGTCAGGCTCTGTGCTGACTGCCAGCTCAGAGCCTGGAGCCTATTTTGGAGTCTGTGTCTCCTCTCTCTGACCCTCCCCTGCTCATGCTCTCTCTCTCTCTCTCTCTCTCTCTCTCTCTCAGAAATAATAAAAACGTTTTAAAAACTTCACAAAGGGGCACCTGGGTGGCTTAGTTGGTTGGGCATCAGACTTTCGCTTAGGTCATGACCTCACGGTTCGTGAGCTCGAGCCCGCGTCAGGCTCTGTGCTGACTGCCAGCTCAGAGCCTGGAGCCTATTTTGAGTCTGTGTCTCCCTCTCTCTCTGACCCTCCTCCTCATGCAGTCTCTCTCTCTCTCTCTCTCTCCTAGAAATAAATAATAAAAATTAAAATTAAAAAAAAAACCTTCACAAAAAAAGATTCTATACCTCCTTCTCTCTCTGACCTACCCCTGCTCACGCTCTCTCTCTCAAAAATAAAACATTAAAAAAATTTTTTAAAAAAGGTGCAACATATACATAATTGGAATACCAAAAGGAAAAGAAAAAATATATTAAGGGCACCTGGGTGGGGTCACGATCTCACCGCTCATAAGTTCAAGTCCTGTGTGGGGCTCTGTGCTGACAGCTCAGAGCCTAAAACCTGCTTAGGAATCTGTGTCTCCCTCTCTCTGCCCCTCCCCTGCTCACACTCTGTCTCTCTCTTGCTCTAAAAAAATGAATAAACATTTTTTTTAAAAAAGAAACATTTTAAGTAATTATGGCTGAGAATTTTCCATAATTAATGACATGCACCAAATCAGAAAGCTCAGAACACCAAGCAATATAAATACTCAGCATCTATATGTAGGCACATCATATTAAAAATATAGAAAATGAAAGACAAAGAAAAAAAAGTTAAAAGAAGTCAGAGGGGGAAAAAACACCTCACCAACAGAATAACAATGTTAAGAACTACAGTAGACTTCTCATCAAAAATCACGTAAGAAGACAGGAAAAAAGCCCACCAACCCAGAATTCTATAACGACTATTAATATCTGTCAAAAGTGAATGAGAAATAGACTTTCTTAGACAAACAAAACCTGAGAAATTCATAGCCAGGAGACTTACCCTGAAAAAATGTATTAAAAGAAGTTCTTCATGCAGAAGAAAAATTATATAGGTCAAAAACTCACATATACATAAAGAAAAAAGAGAACTGGGGAAGGAATAAAGCTAAAATTATATCTTTTATTATTCTTATTCTTCATCTGAAAGGTAATGATTTAAAGTAAGAATAGTAGTGTACTGGCTGATTGTCACCTATGGATAAATGAATATAATGATATTATCGGGGAAGAGAAGAAGGAATCAGGAGGATTCTGTTGTATGGTACCTGCATGACACAAACTGGGACAGCAGTTTCTGAAAGTGAACTTCTATTAAAAATGTTTACTGCATGATTTTTTTGATAGGACACCAAAAACACAGGCAACAAAAGCATAAATAGACAGGTGGACTCCATCAAAGTAAATAGCTTCTATACAGCAAAGAAAACGATCAACAAATGAAAAGGCAACCTACAGAATAGGAGAAAATATTTAAAAACTTATACCTGACATATTCAAAATATGTAAGGAACTCATACAGCTTAATAGGACAAACACAAATAATCCCATTAAAATGGGCAAAAGACTTGAATAGATGTTCTTCCAAAGAAGACAGAGGACAGACTATGGCCAACACACGAGAAGTAGCTGAACATCACTAACCATCAAGAACATGCAAATCAAAATCACACTGAGATAACGCCTAATACCTGTTAGAATGGCTATCATCAAAAAGACTAGAAATGTGAGTTGCAAAGAGTATGGAGAAAGGGAACCCTTGTACCCCATTGATGGGAATGCAAATTCAAACAACCCTTATAGAAAACAGTACAAAGTTTTCTCAAAAATTCTTAAATGGAGTTACTATATGATCCAGCAATCCCACTCCTGCATATATATCCAAAAGAAATGAAATCAGTATCTCAAAGAGATATCTACACTCTCATGTTCACTCAGCATTACTCACAAGAGCCAAGATATGGAAAGAATCTAAGTATCCACCAACAGATAAATGGATAAAGGAAATATGTGTGTATAATACATATATTATTTAATCATAAAAATGAATTATTATTTAATTCATTCATAAAAAGAAGGAAATCTTGCCATTTGTGACAATATGGATGAACCTGGAGGACATTCTGCTAAGTGAAATAAGCTAGACACAGCGTGATCTTACTTATATTTAAAATCTAAACAAGATGAACTCATAGAAACAAAACAGAATGGTGGTTGTCAGGGGCTGGAGGGTGGAGAAATGAAGAGATGTTGATCAAAGGTTACAAACTTTCAGTTATGAGCAAATTCTGGGGATCTAATGTATAGGATAGTGACTATACTTAATAATACTATTTATATACTTAAAATTTGCTGAGGGAATATTTTAAAAAGTACTCACCACAAAAAAATAAAATAGTAACTATGTGAGGTGATAAATGTGTTAACTAGCCTGACTGTGATAATCATTTTGCAATATATACATAAATCATCATGTAAACCTTAAATATACACAATTTCTATTTGTTAATTATATCTCAATAAAGTTGGGGGATAGATAAAAAATGCATACTGCAAACTCTAGGGCAATCATTTGAAAAAACTGAAGAAATATAAATGATATGCTGAAAGGAGCAAGAAAACTGAATTATACAAAATGCTCAACTAAAACCAGAGAAGGAGTAAAAGAAGGGAGAAAAAGCAGAAAACAAATGAAACAAATAAAAACTGTAATAACCACCTCTTTGCTGGACTTGGGAACTGTGGCAGCAGTATAAAAGGAAAATATCAGTAATGAACTAAAATGAAAAGAAACAATAATCTAGAATGAAACAAGGAAATTTAAAAAAAGAAAAATGGCCATTACTAAAACAGATAATAAATCAAAGTAGGGAAAAGCCATCAGCCTCCTCTACTCTACCCAAAGATAACTTTATTTTTTCTCATAAACCTAAATATTTATAAAGCCTGAGATACAAGAGACCATGATACCAAGAAGATTAAAAGTAAGCAGAATATGTGGGATTGTCACAAACAGGGGAGTTTAGAATATTAATGAATAACATTACTCTTGACAGTTACTACTCTGTTTTATAACTCTGAATACATATAACAGCTTCACCTTCGATATTCAGGTATTAAGTAGAAAATTATTTCCACCTTTCCAGTGAGGAAAAAAAGCCAAAAATCAAATCTGAATTGGTTATAATCAGAATCTATACTCTCACAAACAGTATTTTCCTACTTATTCAAAAGTAACTTTTAAGATACCAGATATTTTCTTCCTCTCTTTAGCTTAAAAACGTGATTTTACTTTAGACCTACCCTACATGAAATATATTCATTATAAGGATATCATGTTGAATACACCCAATCTATGGAAAACAAAACTTAAACTCCTGGGGAGCCTGGGTAGCTCCATCAGTTAAGCATCTGACTCTTGATTCTGGCTCAGGTCACGAACTCACGGTTCGTGAGATCCATGTTAACATGTTGAGAGTGCAGATCCTCTCTCTTCCTGCTCTCTCTGCCCTTCCCCCACTCACACACACGCACGCATGTGTGTGCATGTGCTCTTCTCTCATTCTCAAAATAAATAAACTTTAAAAACAAAGAAAAATCTTAAAGTCTCAAGACTAGGTTGTACCTGTTTTCATGAGTCATCATATAAATTGGACCCAGTTAATGTAACTGCTCAAAAGTCATAGTTCCAATTCTCACAGAGTTGATAGCTGAGAGACTGTAAATACGAAAGTGTTTTTGAAACCCATAAACTGCCATATAAATCTTAGAAATAAATCAGAGAAATGGATAATAAATATCTGTATCAATCCTAATACTCGTCAATATGGGTGACTATCACTGCTAAATTATCTCCTAGGAAGACCAATGCTAATGGAAGAAAAATATCAGATAATTAGGAATTTTATATTGTGGTCCTATACTCTCTCCATAAAGGAGCTGCATATTTTACTCATCCTCTGAATTATCAATTTTCTAACAGTTTAAGGATTCTCAGTAGTAAAATGAAACAGGGTAAAAACACTAAAAGAACTGATGAAGGTATAAATGACATTTTGAACTTTAGGGGATTATTATATCATTGGTAATTTACCACAAGTGAACACTGTAAAGCTCTCTATTATATTCTTATTTAAAACAAAGTAAGAAAAGTGGAAAAATTTTTTTTAACCTTTTTCAACTGTGATTCCATTTTCAGACATTCCTCCTTCTTCTGTTCTAAAGCAATCTCTAGTGTCTTAAGTCGTGAATCCTTTTTCAGTCCTGAGGAAGCCAGGGAAGAAGCATGCTCTTTCAGATCCAAAAGTGAAGCCTAAAAAAAGCAATACACATCTAGAGTAAATACTAACTACGAACAAAATGGAAATAAAAAATGTTTAATTAATTATCATGGTGGCTTATATTTTCTGTTTATTACTATATACTGAAATTTCCATTTCAAGAACATTCATGAAATATAAAACAATGTTAGCCTCAGCTTTCAAGTCCTAACTGAAATAAGTTGAATTCCCAAGAAATACCAATTGAATTGTGATTTAAAGGGTCCTATCAATACATATCCATTCCCACAAAATAAATGGAGGGAGATCAAGCTTTGTGAATGGAAGCAGTCACTGCAGTAGAAGTCACTACTAGTTATGGTGGTAGCTTTACCAACATAAATATAAAATGCTTTTCCCGTTTAGAAAGGAAGTTCCACTAGAAACAAATTACCATAAATTTTTTCCAAATGTTCATTTTTGAAAGAGAGAGAACAAATGCATGGGGGAGGGGCAGAGAGAGAGACAGAGACACAGAAACTAAAGCAGGCTCCAAGCTCTGAGCTGTCAGTGCAGAGCCCAATGCAGGGCTTGAACGCACAAACCCTGAGACCATGACCTGAGCTGAAGTCAGGAACTTAACTGACTGAGCCACCCAGGTGCCCCACCATAAATTTTCTTAAAGATATAAGAAAGGAAATCCAAGAATGTCCCTAAAGCTCATGAATTATTACATGATCACAAGGCATTAGGTATTTTTACTACCTAGGCCACATTAACAGGATCCTCCAAAAGCAAGACAAAGCACATACTAAATCACCTAACTGGTCAGCAATCACTTAAGATTTCTGTGCCAATACTGAGATGCACTTAAGAGCTACCATAGGGGCACCTGGGAGGTTCAGTCGTACTCTTGATTTCAGCTCAGGTCATGATCCCAGGGTCATGGGATTGAGCCTTGCGTCAGGCTCCATGTTCAGTGTAGAGACTGTTTAAGAGTCTCACCCTTTCCCCCTCTGGCCTTCTCCCCTGCTCGTGTGCTCTCTCTAAAATAAAATTAGAACTTAAAAAAAAATTTTTAAGACCTATTGTAAATAAGCTGTCCTCCATTTGCATATTCTTTTTGTCTATCACCTTTCTTACCATTAGCACAATATTTTTCCATGTATAACCGCTTCAGTTATTTTAGAATCTACAAAAATGTCATTAACAAGTAAGAAATCAACTCATAACATATTGAAAGAGAGAAGACTTAGGAAACGAATGATCCAATCTACTATGTCTCTGCAAAGCTTCCCAAAATACCCCTTAAGGTCTTTTGAAAAGGCTTGCTATAAGAATATTAAGAAAACCTTCCATCATATACATTTTTACATGCATTATGTAAAGACAATCAACATATACACACAATGCACCAATTAAACAAACCAAATCATTCTATTTTGGTGATCTTAACCTCTTTCTCTGAGAGGTCGCCTTGCAATAAGCTGACTTTTTCTTTCAAGTCTTTAAGATCTTTTTTGTAGTTATCAATTTCCTCTTGCTTCTCTCGCTCATCTCTGTCCCGCTGTTCCTTTAAGCGTTCAATTGTCCGCTCCTGATAAGAGAGCACATCAATACATAAGAAAATTCCTTTCCTACTTATCTCATATGAGTGTAATTCAACTTTTAGCTGATAAAATTTCACACTCCCATGCTCCATTCAAAAGACAGTGATAAGTTGCTAGTAATTTACTTTTTAAAGAAGTCATCCCTCCTACCCATCATGTTGTAATAAAGATGTGGCTTTGGTCTTTTGACTCCCCTATAATCTTTTCTTTTCCTATAATCTCAATAGTATTAGAATCCCCTAAAGTATTCTTTTAGAATAATCCCATTTATTTAATTCACAAGTATCCAAAAACTTTACACACACACACACACACACACACACACACGGCAATAGGCAACAAATATTCCTTTTTTGTATGTAATATACATGTTGCCCATAAGGCAATGGAAACAACTTACAATTCACACACCAAAGAGATTGATAAGATTATGACATTTGGAGGCTAAAGCATAAAAAAGGAGGGTAAAAGAGAGAAGCCATTAAAACTGTCAACAGATACTTAGGAAGTCTAAAAGTTGAAGCAATTTAAGTATATTTCTGGATATTATTTCTGAATTTATTCATGGATCAAGCCTTGATCCCTGGCATACAGCCTGAAGCATTCTGAGTCCCAGGGGCTTAAAGAACAGTGACCCTACTCCTTTAAAAAAATCCAATTAAAATGCCCCACCAAGATTCCTTAAACCTCATCCTAAGACATAAACACTTGTCCAGCTGGGCCACTTCTTTACTTAGTCAACCATTCCTGAAAAATTAGGTTTGCTCATGAACACAAAATGCAGTAGCATAGCAAGTATGTTGTATCAATAACTAAAATCCATGACTATGTTAGGTACCAGTATGATACAGTAAAAGAGAAGTAATTATATAGGGCTTCCTGATGGTCAATGTCTGAGAGCCTACATCCTCAAATTCTAGTTGATGAGATAAATAAAAAGAACTTTCTTTTTCTTCAGAAGATAGCAAATGGGGAACATACGGCTTACTGTTTAGAAATTTCAGCCACTGCCCTCTGCTATGGAATCCATCTTGCCTAATAAGAGATGCTTAAATTGACAAAAACAAAGTGGATTTTCTTTCCCCTATACTATCTATGTCAGCAATAGAACAGAAAGCTCTTTTCTCTTGCCCTAAGGGACTTCTTCTGCCTTTTATATCCAAGTCTTATTGATAGAGAAAATTTTACATTAATGAGAAAGCAGAGGAAATGTGTCTATGAAGAGTCCAAACCAGTCACTCACTTTCTCTGCAAGGGCTTCTTCCAAAGTTGTCAAGGCAGTGTCGGTGTTGGTAGTATCGGCCTGCAAGGATTTGACTCGCTCTTTCAAGCTGCTCATTTGCTTTTCTTTATCTCTAAGTTGCTCTTGAAGATTTTCAATCTGAGTGTAGGGGAGAAAAAAAGGAAATTAAGAGAAATATAAATAGTCACAATGAAAATAATTTTAAATTAAAAACAGGTAGATCAGGGTTATCTCTGAGTGTGTTCCACAGAAATAATTTAATCCCAAGGGCTTCAAAACTACATGCAAAACTTTAAAGTCAGAATTTATATCCAAAACAGAGAAAAGACACACATAATACATATATCTCTAAAGAAATAAGGTAAGTAGCTAGAGAGAAAAGACCCAACATATAGAGATGGGATGGAGAGAGGAATTATAGACAGAAAAGACATGAGAAATTGGATTACTTCAATAATAACACTATAAATCACTTCACAGTGAATTGAGGATTAGAACAAGACAGTAAGAAAGACAAATTAGCTGTATAAAGAAAAATTATTCTTAAACACTAGTTTTAAGATATATTCTTATAATATCTTCTTTTATCCAAACAGGAAGCATTTTCTTTTCTTTTTTTTTTTTTTAATGTTTTATTTATTTCTAGGAGAGAGAGAGAGACAGCGTGAGCAGGGGAGGGTCAGAGAGAGAGGGAGTCACAGACTGAAACAGGCTCCAGGCTCTGAGCTGGCAGTCAGCACAGAGCCCGACGCGGGGCTCGAACCCACGAACCGCGAGATCATGACCTAAGCGAAAGTCGGACGCTTAACCGACTAAGCCACCCAGGGCCCCAAACAGGAAGCATTTTCAATGAAATTTCTTATTGCAGTTATTCATTCCTTCATACACATTATATACCTGAATTCATGCTATAGAAGGCCTTGTCTTGTGTGTGATCTATTCTAGACAGATTTTATTCTAGACAGAGGCTAGAATACCATTACGTATTTTTAAACAAATAAATGGTCAGTTTATTTTTAAACAAATAAACTGACCAGGTCTGGTCAGTTCTGTCTTTTAGACTGATAATTCTGATGGCTGCAGAGAAAAAATTTAAGGGGACTTAGATAGAGACATGGAAAACAATTAGAGTTTAATCAATTCAGATAAAAGATTTTGAAGACTCGATGAGCTAAGAGACACGGAAAAGAAGGAGTGGGTTTGAGAAACATTATGGAGATAGCACGTTATCATGGGAGACTCAAGTACACATAATGAAAGATATTAAGGGAAAAAATGAAGGGATTGTAGAGAGATAGTCTTTTCAAACATTTTTTAATGTTTATTTATTTTTGAGAAAGAGAGAGAGAAGAGGGAGGGAGGGGCAGAGGGAGACAGAGAATTCGAAGCAGGCTCCACACTGTCAATGGAAAGCCCAACGTGGGGCTTGAACCCGTAAACCACGATATCAACACCTGAGCCAAAGTCAAATGCTCAACCAACTGAGCCACCCAGGAACCCCAAGAGATAGTCTTAATAAACTAAAAGAAATAACAAGGCAATTACTATAGAACTCACAAACTTCATTCATTCATTCGACACATACTTGAGCTCCTGCTTTAGGCCAGAAACTTTTCTAGGTGTTGAGAATATAGAATAAAAAAGACAAAAATCCCTATCCTCAAAGAGATTACATCCTAATGCAGTAGACAATGACTGAATGAAATAAATATAGAATGTAGGATGGCAATAAGTTCTAGAAAGAAAAATCAAGCTGGAGAATATGATTAGTCTCTTGAGCTAGTATTAGAACTCGCTGATTTACTTTACATGGCTTTCAAAAAGCAACATAAATGTTATCTCCTTTGAAAAGATTTCCTTGCTCTTAGCTCTATGAGAATAAAATGTTCTTTGTATTTTATTACGCATATACATGTTATAATATACAAACACACACATTCTATTCTTTCATCTATCTATATGTTTACCACATCTATCTCTATTCTTCCATCTATATATACATTATAACACTAATCCCTGACCATATTATAATTCTCTGTTTGATACATGTCTCCACAAGTAGACTGGATCCTACCCTTCCACCCCAATTTTCTATCTTCATATCTGGCACACATTAGGTCTATTATAAATATTGGTTCATTAATCAGTAAATGAATAATATTAAGTTCACACTTTTAGAAACTGTATTTAGGCATACACATAAACTCCTGCTAAGAAAGTAACTATAAAAGAAGCCTAGATACAATGTTCAGGTAACTTTGCAGTAATCATTTTAATATAAGCTCTTTAAAGGAACTGCCTATTTCTACAGGGAAGAAAAAATCAAGTCCCTCTCTAAAGTCAATGAGAATTCCACAAGCAGAATAAATAAACCATGCAAATTTAGAATAAGTTACCATAAATACTGTGTACGGCTTAGATTTTTATTCTTTTCTTTTTATTTTTTTAAAGGTAGTAAGGTTGGTTGTTTGGTTTGTATATTTGTTTACAGAGAGAGAGAGAGAGAGAGAGAGCGAGCGAGAGAGAGAGCGAGAGAGAGCGCGAGCAAGCGCGCTCTGCAAGTGAAGCAGAGGCAGAGAGGGAGGGGGAGAGAATTCCAAGCAGGCTCCATGTCGTCAGACTACAGCCCAATGCAGGGCTCTATCTTACAAACCACAAGATCATGACCTGAGCCAAAATCAACAGATGGAAACTTAGCTGACTCAGCCACCCAGGTGCCTCTAGGTTTATATTCTTTAACAAAGAAACAATCACACAGGTAAACCACTGAAATGCTTGAAATGGGTTTCAGTCTTTTCAAAGGCATTAAAAGTTCAAAACCTACTTTCAGAAAAAGACCATCACAAATGAAAACCATTAGTCTACCTTAAATCAGACACTACTATTACAGTCTCATATGGATCACCGCTTAGGTATACTCACAACCACTAAAAAGAATTTTGACACTCAAAAACCAAATCTCCACATACAACAGAGAATGCTTTACACTGGTGTTTACATGTTTAGCCAGCTATGCATGTCACCATTCCAGTTGTTAAAATATAAACCTTATTAAACAAAGAAAAGATATAACCATGCTATTAATTAGACTTTCTTGTCAAGAAAGAGCAATATAAGAGCCATTACTTAAAATGAAATTTCACAGAACCACCCAAGTTTTAGATGTAAGAAAACAAAGATTTGTTTTAGGAGGCCACCTAATATACAAATAGCCCTTAAAAGCATCACAAGGATAATATTCTTCCTTCTCCCCCATCATCAGCATCTAAGAAAGAAATTAAGAAGTTAAATTGCTAACAATACCACTCCTATAATTTATGTGTAGTCAAACTATTAAAGGAATCCATTATTCTTTGCTGGCAAAAACTTTTCATAACATACTCAGGTGCAGAGGGTGCTAAACTTGGTAGAATCCCCATTAACTCGTTCTCCCTAAGCTACTTTTTCAATTACCCAGCTGTCTAAACAGATTGTTGAGTTGGACGAGAGGAAAAGAATGGCTATTCACTTCTAAAGAGGTGGAATAAACATTCCATACTGAAAAGAACTGACAAAATGAAGGACAGTGGACAGTAAAATTGCCTCCTTTGAGCAAGTTGCCGTCAACAAGGAAGAGTTGAAAAACACATAGATATGTGCAAATTAGCCGTGTAAGCACTGAATAAACCCAAAAGATGCTGTGTGTGGCATGTGGGAGGAGGAGTGTGTACAAAAGTACTTCTCTTTTAGTTTACCTAGCAACACGATGGATAACATGAGACCTACTGAAAGCTGCTGTTACACACCCTCACTTTGGTTGTGATTCAGAATTGTGCTCTTACCTCATGTTGAAGATGTAAAAGCTGATCACCTAGATAGTCCCAAATCATGTTATTTCAGTATTTATTATGCAATACCTATAAAATACACAGTTTCCTATTTCTATACTAAATTCAATTATCCACAGGACCTAAAATAAATGATTTATAAAAAGGTTGGATAGAGGAGGACACTTATGGGGATGAGCACTGAGTGTTATGTGGAAACTAATTTGACAATAAACTATTTGTAAAAAAAAAAAAAAAAGTTGAAATACAACAGACAAGGAAAAAACTAGAATACAACAGCCAAGAAAAAAACTAGATCAGTTGTGCACATACTTGAATATGAACAATACGAATATTTATTTGGGATCAAGTTAAGTGGAAAAATACTCCCTTAAATATACTCAGACTATCTACAAAAACAAACCGAAACAAAACCTCTCCATTGTGCAGGAACAGAAACCACAGAATCCCTAAAATAACAAAATACAATATAACAATAATGAGAAAATAAGGGATGCCTGGGGGGGCTCAGGTGGTTAAGCATCTGACTCTTGATTTTGGCTCAGGTCATGATCTCACAGTTTGTGAGTTCAAGCCTTGTGTCGGGACCATGCTGACAGGGCTCCTCCCCTGCGTGCAGAGGCTCTCTCATTTTCTCTCTCTCTCTCAAAATAAATCAATAAATGGAGAAGAAGGAGAAGGAGGAGAAGGAGGAGAAGGTGGAGGGGAGGAGAAGGAGGAGGAGGAGGAAGAGGAGGGGAGGGGGAGGAGGAGGAGGAGGGGAGGAGGAGGAGGAGGAGGAGGAGAACAGTGGTGGTGGTGAGGAGGAGGAGGTAGTGGTGATAAAAGGAATACTAACACTTAAAAGGAACATAGTATGTATATGAGGCACTACTATAAGAACTTTATATATAACAACAATTTAAGCATCACCAGAAGACTATGAGATAACTACTAGGCAATTCAGCTCTAGAATCCTACTCTTAATCACCATGCTATAAATAATATGTTCTGTGATTAAAAAAACAATCATACAAATGAGTCAAGCCATCTTTACACAAACTATTCTTTATTATTAGTGTTTACCAACAGACATGGTACATTATTACTGTGGTCACTTGTATTAAAATCTTATTAAAAAAATCATATCCCCTATGGAAGCAAAGCATGAATGGTAGAGATACAAAACCACTGCAAATACAAAAGTGCATCTTCCATGGAAAGAACATCTATCCAAACACAATACACTAAAGCTAGTGGGCAGAGCCAAAGACACCTGCTAATCAGGACTTCAGAATCAATATATTACTAAAATAGTCTGTTTAGCCTGACTTCCAAGGGGTAGAAGAAAGCTAGTTTGGACTAGAGAGCACTTGACAACGAAACAGCAAAAAAAGATTTTCCTTCTCTTACTTGTTTTTAATTATATTGAAAATTAATAAATGATTGTTGCAGAAAATTATGTATTTTAAAATTCTATGGGCTTTTTTTTCTACTTCCACAAATGCTATCTGATATAGAAGGAGATCATGAAGTACCTATTAGAGCATATTCAATTTCTGCAAGAGTATAATTCTGTAGAGATCAAAGGAAGTGGTGTTTATTCTATGTATCTATGTCCTTGATGATAAATAGGGAGGAGGGAGATCAACCAGGTTTATACACAGTTTTTTACCATAAAGAACAATGAAGAATTCAAGATTTTTTTAAATAACTACAAAAAGATGACACTGCTCTCTCTAATCATAATATAGCTCTGTTAACTAGAAAAACTTATTATTGTATTATATAGAATCTTTTTCTCCTCATACAATTTTTATTTTACAGAGAGAGAAAAAACATGTATGAAACCAGAGAAAGACTAATACCAAACGCATGCTATATGTGAATTTATCAAACCTGCATACTAATTCCACATTGGCACAGATTTCTTGACATCTTTTGTTTTGGTTTTTATCAGCATTGCCAGTTGTCAGGAACTATCATGTTTCAATGTGAATGATTTATTCCTAGTCAGGTAGAACTGATTACTCTGCCTCTGAGGTTCTAATCAATGAGTAAAGGTAGAAAAGACTTCTTCTAGTATATAGGTCTAAGGACCAAGGAATCCCAAAACACTTCTTGCAATCACCTAGCTACTTTAAACATCATTTAATGAGTGTTTTTGATGATGTCTCCACGGTTGTTCTAAGTAGTCATCGGCCTCAATTTACTGTGTGAAGCAAGTTATTCAGAAAGGCTCTGACTTTTACCTACTAGGTTAATAATTCCTTTCAGTATCAATGACAGAAGTACAATTTGCATGAATGGTCATAGTCAGGGGCAAAGAGGGGTCTATAGTAATTAATAAAATATAAAAAGGAAAAATTCATTAAGTCTTCTAATTTCTAGGCAATTGTCTACTACCCTATGCTCTGGCAAAAAGTACCAACAAGGCACAACTACAATTTACCAAAATGAGTTTCTGCCCAGACTATACTGGCCTTTAAATTTTACTTGTCAGGAATGTGTTTCTAGTGATTAGAAGACACAACAAAATCATGAGCAATTCTAAGCAATGTTTTCAACTCAGTTTAGGTTGTGAAAACCTTCCACATCTATATTGTTAATTATTGTTTATGGTCTTTAATAAGCCCACCAAAGACTGTGGATGGTAACCAATTATTTCTTTGGTTGAGTTTCCTTTTCAACTGTACTGTTCTCTTATCATATGAGTTATAGAGTAGATTAATGAAAAAATAATTGGCTACATCATATTAGGAAAGTTACTTGATCTTTCTAATTATTTTACCTGTAAAACAAAAGAACACTAATGCTCCTTCAATTCTAAAATACAACTATACTCTCATGGGGAAGCTGAGACCATTTAAAAAGTAATAAATTTCATCAGAGTACTGCCATATTTTATCTTAAAAACTGTTCAATTTGACCTATACAGTAAGTATAGCTATGACCTTTAGGAACATACATTCAGAGTCCACTGCTCCTGACAGATTTTATTAATTGCTGAGAGGGAAAAAAGTTTCCTGATAAACCTGCTTTGGGACAGATAACAGAACGAGGGACCTCTTGCATTTAAATAACTGGATAATATGGAACAAAAGCTGGGGAAACCAAAGGTCACTGCCAGTTAAGATCTGCTTGATAGACAATTATATAAATGTCTCAAATACTTTTTTTTTTTTTTATCATCTGGCAGGCATATATAAAAATTTGCATGACCTTCCTGTGCTAAAATTGTTCAAACAAAGAGGATCCATAAATATACAACGGCAATCCTTCTGGTAATGGTGACACTGCATTAGGAACTCAATTCACATCATCCATAGGAATGCTACCCCCTTTAAGTTGTTTAGTAACAATGGCTATCTAGATAAAACAGTCTTGAGGCACCAGGGTGCTTCAGTCAGTTGGACATCTGACTTCAGCTCAGGTCATGATCTTGCAGTTTGTGAGTTCAAGCCCCACATCAGGCTCTGTGTTGACAGACTGGAGCTTACAGCCTGCTTCGGACCTTATGTCTCCCTCTCTCTTGGCCGCTCCCCTGCCTGTGCTTTTCTCTCTCTGTCTCTCTGTCTCTCAAAAATAAACACTAAAAATTTTTTAAGAAGTCTTACATCTAATAGTTCACTACCATTTTAGTGATAAAAGAATTCAGTATTATTAAATAGCTACTTAAATCAGACACACTAGGCTTAGTTTCAAAGAAAAAGTAATCATTATTCTATTATTTATTAACAATAACAAAGTTTAGAAAACTCAAATACATAACAATAGGTGGCTAGCTAAGTTACATATGGTCTATCCACTAAATAGAATATTATGCAACCATTACAATTCATATACCTAAGGATTAAGTGAAGGTGTGGAAACTTGCTTTTCACACACTATTATGGGAAAAGGACAAGTTATCAAAAGGTATGTACAATATTATCCCAATTTGAAGCAGGAAAGAGTTCAGTTTTACACAGAATTTTCCTTGTTACACGGTTTTCCATCTTTTTCAAATATTTAAAACACACCATTTTAATGATAATAACAAAAGCAATAATTTTCTTTTTTCTTTT
Source organism: Proteles cristata cristata (assembly GCA_017311185.1). Taxonomy (NCBI): domain Eukaryota; kingdom Metazoa; phylum Chordata; class Mammalia; order Carnivora; family Hyaenidae; genus Proteles; species Proteles cristata. The sequence goes on from JAESUZ010004630.1 coordinate 2,551,276, forward strand.
TTTTTTTTTATTTTTTACAAATAGTTTATTGTCAAATTAGTTTCCACATAACACCCAGTGCTCATCCCCACAAGTGCCCTCCTCCATGCCCACCCCTCCTCCCCCCCACATCCACCAGTCCTCAGTTTTTGTCAGCATTCAAGAGTCTCTCATGGTTTGCCTCTCCCTTTCCCCCACCATTTCTGCCCTTCTTCTCCCCCTTGGTCCTCTGTTAAGTTCCTCCTAATCCTCCTATACGTGCACACATATGATATTTGTCTTTCTCTGCCTGACTTATTTCGCTCAGCATAACACCCTCAAGGTCCATCCATGTTGCTACACATGGCCAGATTTCATTGTTTCTCATTGCCATGTAGTATTCCATGGTATAGATAAACCACATCTTCTTGATCCATTCATCTGTTGGTGGACACTTAGGCTCTTTCCATGTTTTAGCTATTGTGGAGAGTGCTGCTATGAACATTGGGGTACATGTGCTCCTATGCATCAGCGTTTCTGTATCCCTTGGGTAAATTCCTAGCAGTGCTCAAAAGCAATAATTTTCTAAACGCTGTCCAAGAAAGAAATCTTAGGATTTGTGGGGTAAAGAATATGATTAGGATTCTAACAAGAGGGGGTTCCCTTATCATATGTACTTATCAACATGGGAAACCTTTAGGGGTTTCTGCAAGCCGTGTGAGCAACTCTTTACTGAACCCACACCTTTCACAGGCTCATACTGTGTGACAAACAAACCAAGCTGTCAGAGACTTTGGCGGTTTTCTGCAAGGTCAAAAAAAGACTGAGAGACAAGTAATGAATTCAAAGAAACCTAGATTTCCAAAACCACTGGAAATATAAGGCCTGAAGGGGAATACTAATGAGATGCTTCACATATTTTGAGTCTAAATTCAAGTTCATCTCACCAAACTTTTTTTCACCTTTTTAAAAAATGTTTTTATTTATTTTTGAGAGAGACAGAGTGTGAGCGGGGGAGGGAGGGGCAGAGAAAGAGGGAGACACAGAATATGAAACAGGCTCCGGCTTCCGAGCTGTCAGCACAGGGCCTGACACAGGGCATGACCTGAGCCAAAGTCACACTTAACCAACTAAGCCTCCCAGGCGCCCCTCACTAAACTTATATTTTAACCAAGCCTCCTTTCATGGCCAGTGAACTAACTTGTACTAATACTCAATCCTAGTGTGACAAGGCTGGGTTTCCCAGGCAGCAGACCCTCAGACAGATTTTACTGTGTAAGAAGTTTATTAGATGGTGCTTTTAAGATCAATACCAGTGGAAAGGAAGGTGGTAGGGAGAGAGCAGGACTGTGCAGAGGGAGAAATTCAGCTGCCACAAAGTCCCAAAAGATTCAGATGACCCCATGAGGAGCTCTGAATCTGGGATGATCTCTCAGAGTTGTCTCAAGTCAGGGCAATGGACTTAAGCCCGTGTATCCTAGAGAGATAAATTACTGGGACATCCATGGAAAATGATATGTCCTTATGCAACAGAGGCTTCTTTAGCCAAGGCAATCACCGCAGGGGCTAACAACTAAGGACTGTGTCAACAGCACTTCCAGCATATGGGCGAACACATACTTAGACTCTCAAGAGGGATATGGGTCACTCATCACCGTATCCACTATATCCAGCAGATATACTCTTCCTAATTAAGTTACAGTAAAATGAAATTGAAATTGACCTCAATTTATCTTGTATTTGAACCACATACATAATTTTATGGTTTTGTAAAAGCTACAGACCTTTGTATCTCAAACTTGTTTGTTTCACAGATGGTAGGCATTTTTAATCAAGAGTTCATTGATGGCCTGGACGTATGATGTCCCAGTCCTCAAAAATGAGCTATGTGCATTTTTAATGGAGAGAACCCACAGCTTTCATCAGATTATCAAAAGGGTAGGGAAAGTTAAAACTCATTCATCAGTGGCATTCTTTTCAAATACCCAGAATGGTGTTTAAAATGAACACTCACCTCACTTAAAATTGCTCACTTAGTTATTAGCTGCTTTATAAAAATTACTATGTTACTGGGGCACCTGGGTGACTCAGTCAGTTGAGCACCTGACTCTTGATTTCGGCTTAGCTCATGATCCTACAATTGTGGGATTGAGCCCCCACGTCAGGCTCTGTGCTGAGCACTGAGACTGCTTAGAATTCTCGCTCTCTCTCGCTCTCTCTCTCTCTCTCTCTCTGCCCCTCACCTGCGCTCATGCACACGTCTCTATTAAAAAAAAAATGTCGCCAAATTTGCTGTATATGAAATAAGAGTCTGGCCTGGGTGAGATGCAGGGAGAATGGATCCAAACAACAGTTCTTGTGTATATGCAATGGAAACTAAGGATCTTATCATATTTAGTAAATTTTCCTTTGTAGATTTCCTTGGATGAATTTTCTAATTCAAAAAACTCCTCTAGGAAGAAGAGGACTAGGAGAAAAAAGTAACCAGGTCTGGCAAGTACAGGAAGATAAAACAAATCAAGGACAAAATACATGTCTGATGCTTGAAGCTATTTTGCAGTTAGGGTGTACATACTGATATGGTAAGAAAGAAAAAAACAGCACAAAAAGCTACTCCACTGAAGTCTGATTTATTTAATAACTTCTTCAGGTAGTTAATTATTTCAACTTCTTAACTAAACTTGACAGGTACCTGGGCATCTATCCAAGTGGCCATTCCCACAGGTGAGAATGCAAGTTAATTCATGTCAAATTATAAACAGTTCTTAAGCAGAAGAAAATATTGACTGTGCTTCAGAACTTTGATCAAGTATTTTTTTAATCCTTTGTCCCTTTCTAGATACTTATCTATGTATTTATTACTCTGACAAGTTCCAGCTACAAGGTCTCCTAAGAGATGCTAAGAATAATCTTTATCACAACAGAGATCTGACCCTTTCATATTTGCATGCTAACTACCATTTTCCAGTTTAAGATGTGTGCTCAGTCAAAACAAATCAGGGCACTCTGAACTAGAGCTTGTAAGACTCTGAGAATATTTATATGGCACTCTTATCAGTACCAAACAGGCCCAGATAAACATAAATCCTCAAGTTATTCACTAAGTATTCAAACACAGTTAAAAGTCCAAGGAAATAGTATTTTAATAAGGGTCAAAATTACTTCTATGTTGTACGCATTATAAGCCCCTAAATAATTCTTATTTATATTATACTTTAGCGTTTAAAAATAAAGCATTTATCCAATGACTGTATTCTCTCAGGCCCACTGCTATTGCCAACATGGTAATGTTGGTAGAGTAAGTTTCCACGTTTCTCTAGATGAGTACAAGGCTATTAAAATCATATCCATTCTTATCCTAGGAATGCAAGGTTGGTTCAACATACAAAAATTAATCAATATAATGTACCATATTAACAGAATAAAGAACAAAAACCACACGATCACCTCAATAAATACAGAAAAAGCATCTGACAAAGAACAACGCTTTTTAATGATAAAAACACACAATAAACTAGGAACAAAAAGGAACTTCCTCAACCTGATAAAGGGCATCTATGAAAAAATCCACAATTAACATCACACTTAATAGTAAAAATGAAAGCCTTTCTCCTAAGACAAAGAACAATTCAAGGAAATAGGCTTCACTACCTCTATTCATCATCATACTGAACAATTTGGGAATAGCAATTAGGAAAGAAAAAATAAAAGGCATTCACACTGGAAAGAAAGAAGTATAATTATCTCTTTGCAGGTGGCATAATCTTACATACAGAAAATACTAAAAAATCCACTAGAACACTATTAGAGCTAATAAACAAGTTTAAGCAAAGTTGCAAAAGGCAAAATCAATATACAAAACTCGGTTGTATATCTTTACACTAAAAAGTAATAATCCGAAAATGAAATGAAAACGATTCTATTTTTAATGCATCAAAAAGAACAAAATATTTAGAAATAAATTTAAAGAAGTTCAAGACTTATACACTGAAAACCGCAGAACACTGATGAGGAAATTAAAGACAACCTTTCAAAGAAGATGAAAGATACTCCATGTTCATCAACTGAAAAACCTGATATTGCCTGGCAATACTCCCCCCTAACTGATAAGAAAACTTAATATAATCCCTACCAAATTTCCAAATGTCTTTTTTATAGAAATGGACACATTGATCTCAAACTTCATATGGAATTAAAAGGGACCTCCAAAAGCCAAAACAATCCTGAAAAGGAACAAAGGTAGAGGATTCACAATTCTCAATATCAAAACCTGCTAAAAATCTACAGTAATTAGGGGTGCTGAGTGGCTTGGTCAGTTAAGTGTCCAACTTCAGCTCAGGTAATGATCTCATGGTTCATGAGTTCAAGTCCCATGTTGGGCTCATGCTGACAGCTCAGAGCCTGGAGCCTGCTTCATATTGTGTGGCTCCCTCTTTCTCTGCCCCTCCCCCACTCTGTCTGTCTCTCTCTTAAAAATAAACATTTAAAAAGAATTTTAATCTACAGTAATCAGGACAGAATGGTATGATACATGGATAGACATCTACATCAATGGAATAGAATTAAGAGTTCAGAAATGAACACACGTGCCTACAACCAAATGATTTTTAGCAAGGGTACTAAGGCCATTCAATGAAATGAATGAGTTCTTTTCCAGACCTCAACAATGAAATGATAAATGATAAACAGGCTCAACTTAAATATTAACAAAAATAATATGAATAGGCATTTCTCCAAAAGGTACACAAATGACCAGTACATGAAAAGATGTTCAACATCATTAGTCATTATGGAAATGTAAATAAAAACCACAAAAAGATACCACTTCATACTTATTAGAATGGCTGTTCATAAAAAAAAAAAATAACAGATATCGATAGGAATGTAAAATCATACAGCTGCTTTAGAAACAGTTTAGCAGTTCCTAAAACAGTTAAACATAAAGTTAACATCATTTTCATTCCTAGTTATATACACAAGAGAAATGAAACACAAGTTCATACAAAAACTTGGGCATCGACATTCATAGAATCATTACTCATAATCGGTAAAAGGTGCAAACCACCCAAATGTCCATAAACTGATGAATGGATAAACAAAATGTGGTAATATTCATTCCAATTCAGCCATAAAAATGACTTAAGACTGATACCTGAATGAAGTACAACAATATGAATGAACCTTGAAACTATTACCTTAAAAAACCCAGACACAAAAAGCTGCATACTGTATGATTACATTTATATGAAATATTCAGAATAGGAAAGTCCACAGAGACAAAAAAGTAAGTCACAGATTGGATAAGGGGTTATGACTGCTATCAGGTATGGGTTTCTTTTTGAAAATGTTCTGGAACTGAATACTGGCGATGGTTGCACAACCTTGTTAAGTATTCACAAAACAACTGAATTCTACAGTTTAAAAATGGTAAATTCTATGGTATATGAATTACAGCTTGATTTTTATAAACCCATTTTATTAAACCCTGAGTGCTAGCTTAAAAGTCAGAGTTCCACAACACCCACCAATGAAGCATGAAACTACTCTAAGTCTGAGATTTATCCTGTTTTACTTCCCAAATAACACAAAATAATTTGGTCAAGTTTCTCTATTCCTAACAGACTCTAAAATCGTTTTCCATTCAATGTATCATCTACACACATATTCAGTCCAATTATCTTCTAGATGGCAGTAGCTTCCACATTAGAGCACTAATACGCAAAGTTTTCATCTAGACAGTTGCACTCCTCACCTAAGGTGAATCTTTAAAATAAATGTGTAACATTAATTTACCTTCTGCCTTGAGTCCACCCTCTGTACTCCCTTTTTTAACACCTTATTTGTACTCTTTTTTAATATTTTTATACCCTGTGATAATTCCTGAACTTGGTAAAAAAAATTTTTTAACTGCTTAGAATTTCTTCTGATTTGAAATGACTTCGTTTAGGAACAATGGATGATGGTAGAAACTCTATGAATAACAGATTAAAACACTGAGTACAACACAGAAATAGAAAAGTTCCTCTTCCATTATGATTAATAAGGCTGCAACATCAAAAGACAACAAAAATAGAAGAGTTTTATCACATTACACACACACACACACCTCACCCTCATATTCTCAATCTTTTATTCAACATTTTTATTGAACTGAAGCAGATATTTTCCAAAGATACTCACAACAATATCTCCCACCTTATCTGCTCTTCTGCAATATGGCTTTTCCATGCCTCCATTAAGAAGTGAAGGCTATTTCTTGACCCCCCATGAGTCAAGATAAATCCTGTGGCTACTATGACAAACAGAATACAGCAAAAGGAATCCTCTGCCACTGCCAAACCAATTCATAGTATATAAACCTTAACTCCTCAGGCAGCTTCTGCTTCTAACATCTATGACTGTGGAAATCAGGTGGTACATAAGAAGTGTGACTATTCCCATCATGCTGTGGGATACCCAGGGCATATGCAGAAGCCCTGAGGCAAAGTCATGTAGCCATGTAGCCAGAGGCCAAGAAGTACCTAGACACAATGTATGCCAGGTTGGCAGTGGATCATCCAACTGCAGACACCCCCAGCTGTCACCAAACAAATCAGACAAACTACTCAAGAAGGCCCTTCCTAAATTCATGACTCACAAATAAGTAAACAATCTGAAATGGTTCTTTAAGCCACTAAGCTTTAGAAATAGTTCATTATGCAGCAATAGTTTTTTCTCCATCTATCGTAAAGCAATGCTATTGCTATTGTTGCTTTAATTGCTTATATTTGAAATTTATTGTTTCTAGATTATCAAAATGTAGAGTGTGGGGTGTTGTGTTTTATTGTTTTTATTTTTCATATACAAATGTTCTGGAAGTAGAAGGAATGGTGAGCAGTTATCAAAGCAGATATATATGATATATCAAATATATCATAATCAAAGCAGTTTATAACAAGGGAAACTTCCCATAGGGAATAACTCATCTATCATTACAAAATGTTACTGTGTAAGATCAACATCACTTAAAAACAGTTATCTGTTGAGAAATTGGAAGTTAAATTAGACTTTCCAAGTTTGGCTATCAACCTCCTTAAGGTTTACTTGAAAAAGAGGTGGCCGGGGTGGGGACAGGGAAGGATATATGAAACAAAGTAAGTCCATATGCAGCATATTCCCCCTCAAAAATATCATCATTAATCAGGCTTCATCTGTACATTATTTTTAATAAAATATTTCAAGAATTTGGGTGTACACAGTCTACATAAGCAAAAAACTTTCAATTAAACTGTGCTCTATTAAAAAATTATAAGAATGAAACAGGAAAATTCTAATGCCTAAGTATATTAAGTTTCCAACTTAAAATTCAATTAGAGATTGACCTGGTCCTCTCTTAATTTTAGTTTCACTAACAGCTGGGTTGTGACTTAAAAATAACTACATTTAGAGAACACTGCAATTAATCCTTATTAAAAATAAAATACAATTCTATAAAAATATTAACTTTCTCTGATTAAAATCACTAAATATTGTTTTTAGTATAAACCATATTTTCCTTTCCATTTTATGAAAAGTGAAGAAATGAACATTTTCTTAGTCAAGACTTCAAAGAAAACAAATTAAATATATTTAAAAACCTATTCTTTCTGACTTCCTACCCAAAACACAACTAACAGAGGAGACTTTAAGAACCAATCTAGGATCAAACAAACAAACCAATTGCAACCTTCTAATTCTAAACTCTAAACACCAAAAACAAGGAAACTGAAGAAGGAAGTAAGGCAAAATACACAGAAGTTACAGAAGCACAGAAGGGAATGATGGTAACATCTGCATCAGCAAATTAAACTCCAAGTGACATTATCATTTATAATCAATCAAGCAAGAAGCTGTACAATTTTAACACAGAATTCTGAATGCAGCTCAGATTCAAATGCTCAATTACATTTTCCAGGTCAGTAGTTTATTATAAAGATAAGAAATTTACTGTAACACAAAACTACTTTAAACCATAGGGGAGAACCCTGAGAAGGTGGAGCCCAAAGCTAATCCCATTGTACAGCATGCCTAGCCATCTGCTATTGTCCTATTTTGTTCTCTGAGCACAGGGCTATCCCAGTGCATACAAATACATACACTACTTACAGGGTAAGAAGACTATGGGTGGGCAGCGGTGGCTGAGACAGAGCCAAAAATAGTGCAGAGTATGTGGCTTACAATCCAGCCACTATCACAGCTGCTACTATTCTCAGAAAACAATGATTTTTTAAATGAATATCTAATATGCCAAAAGTAATGCCAAAGTAATATGCTTCCTGGCATTCCCCCTTAAATATTAAGATATTTAAATATTACTTAAATATACGATTATAAATATTTGTAAAAAAAATGTTTACAGAATGCAGATGTTAGAAATAAGAAAAAAGATTAAAGCAGAGTTGACTTATCTCTCTTCCTTATGAAGTAAGCCTCTGTATCAAAAAGCAAAGTAGGTTAAGTGTCATGCAGAATTAAGACTGTGCTCCAAGAGGGGCGCCTGGGTGGCTTAGTCGGTTAAGCGTCCGACTTTCGCTTAGGTCATGATCTCGCGGTTCGTGGGTTCGGGCCCTGCGTCAGGCTCTATGCTGAGTGCCAGCTCAGAGCCTGGAGCCTGTTTCAGTCTGTGACTCCCTCTCTCTCTGACCCTCCCCTGCTCACGCTGTCTCTCTCTCTCTCTCCTAGAAATAAATAAAACATTTAAAAAAAAAAAAAAAAGGCTTAGCTCCAAGAATAGCTGAAGTTCTACCTTTCTGGAAGGTTATCTCTCACTACCCCACCACAGATAAATTTCTCGTTTTTGACAGAAAATCTTCAGGACCAGAGAAAAGAAAAGTTGAACTCTCTTTATTAGATTCCTAAATAAACTAAAAGGAAAATAAAGATGAGTGTATTCACTGAAAACTTTCTCCTTATGTAAGAACTGGGAATAATTTTCCCAGAGACCAGGTAATAGGAGAGTTGATAGTAAGAAAGAAGAGGCATTTGTAGACAGTGCTCTATCAGAAACTTGAAAGAATTCCTATTACAAAATGTTTGAAGAGCAAAGGAAGAATTCCAAGGCATGACACTGGAAAGGAACACTATTCCATGTTTTCATTCACACTGCTCTCTTAGCTTGGGATGTCTCTCTCCTTTCCCAACTACTTAGCAAATGTTCATCCAATTTCACACAAGCTCAAATCTAAAACTCCTTGCTTTGTACCCCACTATATACCATCTGTATCACCACTTCTTTGACTCCCAAAAATCTAAGACTTTGAGAGCAGAAACCACATCTTATTTGTCTTTGTACATAGCACAGCACCTACTACACAGCAGAAGGTACTATACTAAATGGATGAATGAAGACAATTTAGGCAAACTAGGAAGCCACAAAACACAATTTGACTATGCAACTATAAGTGGATGTAGTAAGGAGGAAAATGGAGAAAAAGCAAATATTCCAGTGTATATAAGTATATATATTGCTTGGAAATCTAGAAAAATGTGTGGGTAGTGGTCTTGAAAAAGTCAAAAACAGTTGAGTATATCACTGGCTCAATACCCAGACATCGCTACAAGAAAAAATTATACAGAGTGATCTCTCCAGGTAACTCAGATTTTTTTCTCAAGTTTATTTATTCATTTTAAGAGAGAGAGAGAGCATGAGTAGGGGAGGGGCAGAAAGTGAGGGGGAGGGAGAGAGAATCCCAAGCAGGCTCTGCACTGTCAGCATGAAGCCCAATGTGGGACTCAAACTCAAGAACCACGAGATCATGACGTGAACTGAAATCAAGAGTCAGATGCTTTAACCAACTGAGGCACCCGGGTGCCCCACTTGACTCAAATTTTTAAGACAGATTTATAAGAGTCTGAATGAGGAAGAGAAAGAAGAATCTTTAATATGGTTAGACCTATAAACAATTGTAGAAGAATAAAAATTTTTAGATGATAAAAAGAGCTTCGAAAATTGTTTTGATAAGCAAATCTGACAGAGGTACAATATACCACAAAGTCTTTTCTGACCCTATTCAACATATTATCACTTATATGAAAGTATAAAGAATATGCTTATAGACAGACAGAGACATAAAATGGAAGGAGACAAACCAATCAAGATTCAAAAAGATCCTCAAAGATTAATTGGTTGAATTTAGCAAAGTAAAATTTAATAAGAATAAACAATATTAACACCTTACATCCACAGTGTGTATCACTTTACAGGTTCTAAAGTACTTTCATACACATTACATCATTTAACAAAAACCTCCTGAGGTAACTATTATACCATGTCTATAAATGAAAAGACTGAAGGTTAGTGAGTTTCAGAGGGTCGCCAATATCACACATCAGCTAAGACCAAGAACAGAATATTCATAATATTCTAATCATCTCTCTTGCAATTATATCCAAAATTCCAACTAGCCAAGTAAAGTATGGAGGAAAAATAAGTTCACACAAATAACTGCCATCAGAAAAATTAACCAAGGCAAATGAGAACATTGGGAGGAACAGAATTATTTCACCGAGGAAAGTAGGATGTGAGGGCTGTCCAAGAGCAAGCTCCCAATATCTAAAAAGTCATCCTGACGAAAGAGGAGGATACTTGTTCAATATGGCCCCAAGTTACTCTCAGTCAGCAAACACTATATATAAACAGCCAAATTCTGGTTCAAAGATAAAGGCTCAAACTGTCCGAGTCATTAATTCATCATAATTGGATATATTTGACCATAAGATGAATAAATCTATTTGTCAGAGAATTCATAAGTGTTAATCAGACAGCTAATTTTCATCAAATAAGCCTCTACATCTGTATCAGACACTGTTTCAAAATGTACAAATGAACTTTTAGGAAAGACGGCTCTAATTTTAGAATTTTAAAATTAGGAACAAATTTAAAGTGAAATATACGAAAAGTTCTTTTTTTAAGGATATTTTACTTTTTCTTCACGTTTATGCATTTATATTTAGAGAGAGATTGCATGCTAGGGAGGGTCAGAAAGAGATGGAGAGAGATATCCAAGCAGGCTCCACACTGTCAGCACAGAGCCTGATATAAGGCTCCATCTCACGAACCCATGAGATCATGACCTGAACCAAAATCAAGAGTCGGATGCTTAACTAACTGAGCCACCCAGGTGCCCCAAAAAGTTCTTTTCCAAAGAAAATACGAATGTATAGAGAGACAGGGTTTTTCTTCTAAAGCCTTTTTTAAGTTAATATGCAAAGAAAAACTAATAAACACCAATGAACCAACCAAGTTTAATAAAACTTAGTCTGCCTCATTATTTTAAATTATGTCAAATAACATTTATTGTATACATATATGTTATGAAGTATACGAATAATAAGTTAAATACATACAAACTCATTACCCATCTCAAGACACTTACATATCCCTCTTTATGCCATATCCCTTGCCTTCCCTACATCTAGAAGAAATGACTCTGCTGAGTTTTTATCCTAAACATTCCTTTGCCCTAAAACAATAGGTTTCACTGTGTGACTATACCAAGTTTACTTACTCATTCTTCTCTTAATGAACATTTCTGTTTCCCAGTTTTGCTTTGTTTTGTTATAACCAAACAACTATGATCATTCCTACACATATACTGGAGTTCATCTAAGGTATCTGTATCAGGGAGGGTATTTTGATGTTTAACTTCATAACTGCTTCCCAAACTATTTTTACTAATTTAAAAATCCAACAGTGGTCTTCAAGAAATCCAGCTGCCACATTCATCAACACTTGATGCTGTCACAGACTTAATTTTCAGCAACATTGCATAAAAGTACAGGTATAAAATTGTTTGTTAATTTGATCTTATTTTACATTCTCCTGGTTACAGTCAGGGTAAATACTTCTCATATTTATTTGTAATGTGTATTTTCTCATATTACCTATGTTTTACTAATACATACATAGGTTATAAAAATACAAAAGTATGCATCCTGATCTAATATATGGGAGCAGGCATAAATACCAAAATTAAGTGTCGAATTCAGGGACAGAATGGAAGACAATACTATCAAGTAAAGATACGTCAAGAAACATGAAATGTATCTGAAGTTTTACTTCTTTTTTTTAAAGTTTTTTAATTTATTTGTGAGGGGGTTGACTAGCAGAGAGAGAGAATCTCAAGTAGGCTCTCTGCTGTGAGCACTGAGCCCAACACAGGGCTTAATCTCACCAACCATAAGATCATAACATGAGCTGAAATCAAGAGTCAGATGCTTAACTAACTGAGTAACCCAGGTGCCCCTTAAGTTTTACTTCTTAAGCTGAGTAATTATCATTACTTATTATTCTCTGTATCTTTGCATCTCTGCAATGTTATAAAATATAAAAAAGATAGTATAAATATATAATCAATAAGCATGAATACAGAAAACACAGAACCTATGACCTTTCTTGAAAAACTATTCAAAGGAATTCTAGGGCAACACAGAATTAAATAAAAATTTAAACCTTGGGTTACAAAGCAGGAACATGGCAAGGAAGACCTTAGACTTGCCTCCTCCCATGAACACAACTAGATAACTACCAAATCATCCTAAATTCCCCAGAAATCAACCTGAAGATTGACAACAAACTCCACAACTAAAGGGAGAGAAGCCACATCCACAGCACTGCTCCTGGAAAGAAGGCAAGCAAACAACCTAGGGGCAGATAGCATGGAAACAGTGATCTGAAGAGCACCTGGGCACACAGTGCAGAGATTATTCACTCCTCTTGGAGCCCTTCCCTGAGAGGCAACATTCATGGAGACACCTCTCTGGGAACAGTGGAGCCATTTCCCTCCCCTGCCCTCCCTCAGCTTAAACACAGAACCACCTGCAGGATACAGCACAGTGCCCAAAGCCTGCCTAACTTGCTTACACTAAGTCCCATGCCCCTGGGCTGTGGTGGAACTGCCCTTCTCAGTCATCCTTGCCCCTACCCAAGCACAGCAGGCCCCTCCCCCAGAAGACCAGCACAAAGCCCTGCTCATACCATATCTCTGGACCAGAGAGTTTTACAAGACCTCGGTTACAGTGGAGATGGTGACAGGTCTCATTTCACAAGCAAACCAGAGCACACCTAGCTAAAACTCACCACATTCAGGCCAGAGACAAAACAGTGCACACAAGAGGCAAGGAGAGCCTCTGCAGATAATTGGCCTGAAAGACAGAACAACCAGAACACGACAGCAGATTGCACAGAGCACACAACAGAGACACTCTCTGATATGCCAGACTCTGGGCACTACCTTACCTCTTCTTCATAAATCCATTACTTTCAGTAGCAGGAGACATTAACTGGCTTTTCTAACACGGAAGAAGACAGAGACTTAGACAAAATGCAAACACAGAGGAATTTATACCACTGAAAGAACAAGATAAGACCATGGCCAAATATCTAAGCAGAACAGATATAAGGAACATGACTGATGAAGAATTTGAAGCAACAAGCATGAGGCACCTGGGTGGCTCAGTCAGTTGAGCATCTGAATCTTGATTTGATCTCAGACTCCACTCTAAGCATAAAGCTTGCTTAAAATTCTCTTTCCCTCTGCCCCTCTCCCCCATTCACAGTCTCTCTCTCTCTCTCTCAAATAAAAAATAAAATGCACATGCCCTTTAAAAAAATAAGTAAAGTAACAATCACAAGTATACCCACTGGGTTTGAGAAAGAAGACATCAGTGAGACCTTTACCACAGAGATAAAAGAGTTTAAAAAAAATCAATAAGAGATGAAGAATGCAATAAATGAGAACTAGAAACATGCCTGATGCAATGGACAGAAGGCTGGAAGAAGCAGAGGAATGAATCACAAGACAAAGTAATGGAAGCAATGAAGATGAACAAAAGAGAGAAAAAAGAATTATGTAAGACAAAAATAGACTTAGGGAATTCAGTGATTTCATCAAATGTAGTAACATTTGTATTCTAGGAGTCCCAGAAGGAGAGAGAGAAAAGGGACCAGAAAAATTATTTGAAGAAGTAATCACTGAAAACTTCCCTTATCTGGGGAAGGAAAGAGACTTCCAAATCCAGAAGGCACAGAGAAATCAACAAAAGCAGGCCAACACCAAGACATACTGTAATTAAATTTGCAAACTACAGTGATAAAGAAAGAACTTTAAAAGCAGCAAAACAAAAGAACTCACTAACTTACAAGGGGAAACCCGTAAGGCTAGCTGGGGACTTTTCAACAGAAACTTGGCAAGCCAGAAGGGAATAGCATGATATATTCAAAATATGAATGGTAAAAATCTGCAGCTGAGGACAATCTATCCAGCAAGGCTATTATTCAGAATAGAAAGACAGATAAAAGAGTTTCCCAGACAAACAAAAACCAGAAGAGTTCATGAGCACTATAAGCCAGCCCTGCAGGAAATATTAAAGGGTACTCTTTAGGTGGTAAAAAGACACCAAAAGTGACAGTAGGAAGGAAGGAAAAACAAAAGCAGTAAAAATTAGTATTTCTGTAAAAAAACAGTCAAGAAACTCACACATAAATGATATAAAATATAAAAAACATATAACTATAACATGGGGAGGAGAGGAGAAAGAATGGGTTTAAACCTGAATGACCATCAACTGAATATAGACTGCTATTTGCAGAATATGTTATATACAGACCTAACAGCAAACATACATCAAAAATCACTAATAAACATGAAAAGAATAAAGAGAATGAAATCCAAATAATCACTAAAGAAAATCAGAAAAACATGGAAAAGAGAAAAACAAGAAAGGATCAGACAAAATCTCCAGAAAAAACACAAAACAAGTAATAAATTGGCAATAAAAACGTATCTATCAATAATTAGTTTGAATATAAATGAACTACATGCTTAATTAAAAGACATAGGGTATCAGAATGGATTAAAATACAATATCCATCTATATGCCACCTACAAAAGACTCACTTTAGACCTTTTCCAGATTGAAAGTGAGGGGATGGAGAAAACTTTATCATGCAAATGATGTCAAATAGCAGGAGTAGCAACACTTATATCAGAGAAACTAGACTTCAAAACAAAGCCTATCACAAGAGACAAAGAGTGGCACTATACAGTAATGAAGGAGACAATCCAACAAGGTATAACAATTATAAACATTTATGCATCCAACATTATTATAATGGCTTATAATAACATACTGGACTAGATGAGTATAACAGATATATTCAGAACATTTCATCCTAAAACAACAGAATATATATTCTTTTCAAATGCACATACAACATTCTTCAGAACAGATCACATATTAGGTCACAAAGGAGGCCTCAACAAACACAAAAACTGAAGTCATACAAAGCATCTTTTCTAACTACAATAGTTAGAAACTAGAAGTCAACCATAAGAGAAAGTCTAGGAAGACCAGAAATAATGGAAGTTTAACAATATGCTACAAAACAATGAATAGGTCAACTAAGAAATTAAGAAATAAAATGTACCTGGAAACAAATGAAACTAAAGGCACAATGGTCCAAAACCTTTAGCATACAGCAAAAGTAGTTTTAAGAAGGAAGTTTATTGCAATACAGGTTTATTTTAAGAAGAAAAACCTCAAATAAACAACCTAGCCCTACACCAAAAGGAGCTAGAAAAAGAATAACCAATGAAGCCTAGAGTCAGAAGGAAGAAAATAATAAAAATTAGAGAAGAAATAAAATGATATAAAAACTATAGAACAGATCAAGGAAACCAGGAGCAAGTTCTTTGAAAAATAAATAAAACTGATAAAATTCCAGCCAAACTTGTCAAAAAGAAAAGAGAAAGAACTCAAAATTGCAAAAGAGAGAGGAGAAACAATATCACAGAAATACAAACAATTATAAGAGAATATTATGAAAAAATATATGCTAATAAACTGGACAACCTAGAAGAAATGGATAAATTCCTAGACCTACAAATTACAAAAGCTGAAACAGGAAGAAATAGGAAACTTCAACAGACCAACTACCAGCAAAGAAACTATATCAATCATCAAAAATCTCCCAACAAACAAAAGTCCAGGACCAGATGGATTCACAGGTGAACTCTAGCAAACTTTTAAAGAAGAGTTATTATGCATTCTTCTCTATTCCAAAAATAAAATCTTCCAAATTCATTCAATGAGGCCCTGATACCAAAACCAGTAGACACCACCAATGAAAGAGGCCAAGATCCCTGATGAACATGGATGCAAAAATTCATGATAAAAACCCTCAACAAAGCAAGTTTAGAGGGAACATACCTCAACATCATAAAGGCTATATATAAAAAAAAAAATTTTTAAACCACAGCTAATAACATCCTCAAAGGTGAAAACTGACAGTTTTTCCTCTACGGTCAGGAACAGGAAAGGGATGTCCACTTCTGCCACTTATATTCAACTTAAGTACTGGAAGTCCTAGCCACAGCCGACAGACAACAAAAAGATTTAAAAGGCATCCTAATTGGCAAGGAAGAAGTCAAACTTTCACTATTTGCAGATGTCATGATATTATATATAGAAAACTTAAAAAAAAACCACCTAAAAGACTGCTAGAACTGATAAATGAATTCAGTAAAGTTGCAGGATACAAAATCAATTTAGAAAAATCTACATTTCTATATACCAATAATGAATCAGCAGAAAGAGAAATTAAAGAATCAATCCCATTTACAATTATACCAAAAATGATTAAGACTCCTAGAAATAAACCTAACCAAAAAGGCAAAAGATCTATACTCTGAAAAACAAAACAAGGATGAAAAGTTGAAGGAAACACAAAGAAATGGAAAGACATTCTATGTTCATGGCTCAGGAGAACAAATTTTTTTTTAATGTCTATTTAATTTTTTGAGAGAGAAACAGAATGTGAGCACAGGAGGGGCAGAGAGAGAGGGAGACACAGAATCCAAAGCAGCTCCAGGCTCTGAGCTGTCAGCACAGAGCCCAACGCAGGACTTGAACTCACAAACTAGGAGATCATCACCTCAGGCAAAGTTGGAAACTTAACCAACTGAGCCATCCAGGTGGCCTAGAACAAATATATTGTTAAAATGTCTATATTAACCAAAGCAGTCTAAACATTTAATGCAATCCCTATCTAAACACCAACAGCATTTTTCACAGAGCTAGAGAAACAATCTTAAAATTTATATGGAACCCCAAAAGACCCTGAATAGCCAAAGCAGCCTTGAAAAAGAAAAGCCAAAGCTAGAGGCATCACAATTCCAGACTTCAAGTTATATGACAAAGCTGCAGTAATCAAAACAATATGGTACTGGCAGAAAAACAGACATACCGATCGATGGAAAACCCAGAAATGAGCCCACAATTATATGGTCAAGTAATCTTCCACAAAGCAGGAAAGAATATCCAATGGGAAAAAAGAATGTCTCTTCAACAATGGTGATGGGAAAACTGGAGAGCAACATGCAAAAGAATGAAATTGCACCACTTTCTTATGCTATACACAAAAATAAATTCAAAATGGATTAAAGACCTTAACAGCGAGACCTGAAACCATAAAAATCCTAGAAGAGAAAACAGGCAGTAACTTCTTTGACATTTGCCGTAGCAACTTCTTTCTAGATACGTTTCCTAAGGCAAAGGAAACAAAAGCAAAACTAAACTAATGGGACTACATCAAAATAAAAAAAGCTTCTGCACAGCAAAGGGAACAATCAACAAAACTAAAAGGCAACCTATGAAATGGGAGAGATATTTACAAATTACATATCTGATTAAGGGTTATTATCCAACATATAAAGAACTGACAAAACTCAACACCAAAAAAAATGAATAATCCAATTAAAAAAATGGGCAGAAGACATGAACATTTTCCCAAAGAAGCCGGAGAGATGTCCAACGGACATTATGAAAAGACATTCAATATCACTTATCATCAGGGAAATGCAAATCAAAATTACAAAGATATCACCTCACATCTGTCAAAATGACAAAAATACACAACAGAAGACACAATAGGGGTTAGTGAGGAGGTGATGAAAGGGGAACCCTCTTGCACTCCTGGTGAGAATGCAAACTGATGCAACTAGTCTGGAAAATACTTATGGAGCTTCCTCAAAAAGTTAAAAATAGAACTACCCTAAGATCCAGCAATCATACTACTTGGTATTTACCTAAAGAATACAAAAATACTAATTCAAAGGGACAGCAACATGCAAAAGAATGTTGGCACCCCTATGTTCACAGCAACCTTATTTACAATAGCCAAGATACGGAAGCAGCCCAAATGTCCATCAACTGATAAATGAATAAAGAAAATGTGGCATTTATATACAATGGCATATTACTCACCCATAAAAAAGAATGACATGGATGGAGCTGGAGAGTATTATGTTAAGCAAAATAGGTCAGTCAGGAAAAAAAGAAATATGATTTTACTCATTTGTGGAATTTAAGAAACAAAATAAATGAGCAATATAAAAAAAAGAGAGAGGGAGAGAAAGAGAGGGGCAAACCACGAAACAGACTCTTAACTATAGAGAACTGATGGTTATCAGAGGAGAGGTCAGTGGAGGGAATGGGTGAAACAGGTGATGGGGATTAAAGAGAGAATATGTTGTAACAAGCACTGGGTAATATATGGAAGTGTGAATCACTACACTGTATACTTGAAACAAATATTACACTGCATGTTAACTAGCTGGAATTTAAATAAAAAATTTTAAAAACAATTAAAAAAAGAAAAAAATTATACCTTGGCAAAAGGTAAGCCGTGACACTATAAGACTAGTAATGAACATTAAATTCACTTAAACACAAAAGTAAAGGCTACACAATATGAATTATAATTATAGAAAAATGTCTTTCCCCCTTGAAAAGCAACACAGTAAATCCATTAAGTATTATGGATTCAATAAGACAACAAGCTTACCAACAAAAATCAAAATGGGAGAGATTATAAATAAACTATTTTTCATAAAAAGTAGTCAACAGATGCAGACTTCTAAATTTGTTAAATCGGGGTATCTGGGTGGCTCAGTCTGGTTAAGCGTCCAACTTCAGCTCAGGTCATGATCTCATGATCCGTGAGTTCAAGCCCCACATCGGGTTCAGTGCTGACAGCTCAGAGCCTAGAACCTGTTTCAGATTCTGTGTCTCCCTCTCTCTCTGACCCGCCCCTGCTCACACTCTGCCTCTGTCTCTCTCAAAATAAATAAACATTAAGAAATATATATTTTCTAAATAAAAAAAATAAAAACATGAATTTGTTTAGTCAAAAACACTAAACTGAAAAGATATATGCACCCCTATGTTTGCTGCAGCATTACTGATAATAGCCTAATTATGGAAGCAGCCCTAGTGTCCTAACAATAGATGAATGGATAAAGAAGGTGTGGTGTATACATACATGCAATGGAATATTACTCAGCCATTAAAAAAAATTGAAATCTTGCCATTTTCAATAACATGGATGGAACTAGAGGATATATTGCTAATAGATGAAAAAAAATCAAAGAAAGACAAATACCATATGACTTCACTCATGTGCAGAATTTAAGAAACAGAACAAAAAAACCAAAAAACAGACTTTTTTTTTTTTTTTTAACTATTTCTGAGAGAGAGACAGCATGAACAGGGGAGGGTCAGAGAGAGAGGGAGACACAGAATCTGAAACAGACTCCAGGCTCTGAGCTGTCAGCAAAGAGCCCGACAGGGGGCTCGAACCCACGAACCGTGAGATCATGACCTGAGCTGAAGTCGGCCGCCCAACCAACTAAGCCACCCAGGCACCCCCAAAAAACAGACTCTTAACTGTAGAAAACAAATTGATAGTTACCTGAGGGGAAGTGCACAGGGGAATGGTGAAATAGGTAAAGAGGATTAGGAATACACGTATCACAATGAGCACTGACTCAGTACACAATAACTATATGGTATACTATATGCTAACTATACTGGAATTAAAATTAAGAAAAAAAAAAACCTAAGAAACAAGAGAAAAACTATTTTAAAAGTGAATATGTCAAGAGAAAAAGTGAGGATATATGTGTGTGTGTGCGCGCGCGCGAGAGCGAGCACGCATGCGCATAATAATTTAAACAATAAATCAGCATCCATTAACAAGATATAGTCAACAGATATTTAGAGTGATCAAATATTTATGTTTACATACAGAAAGCAAATGAAAACCAAACTAATATATTGTTCAAAAACAGGACATGGTCTTGTGTACAACAAAGAAAAGCTGAAGGGGGCCTGGCTGGTTCAGTCGGTTAAGTGTCCAACACCTGATATCTGTTGAGGTCATGGTATCATCGTCATGCGATCAAGCCCTGCATCGCGCTCCAAGCTGAGCATAGAGCCTGTTTGGTGCGCGTGTGTGCGCACGTTCTCTCTCTCTCTCTCTGCCTCTCCCATACTCATGTGCACTCAATAAATGAATAAATAAGAACTCAATGTGAGATTTAGTAAAGAGAGTTTTATTCCTTGGCTACTGTTAGAGGTTAAAAATAAACTGGAACAAGATTAAAGATTTCAAATCTATCCCCTCACTGGAGATGAACAATAAATATCAGTGTCTACTATAACTGTTATTTCAAAAGTACCCCTTACTTAAGCTAAAAAAAAAAAAGGGGGGGGAGGGAGGGGAATAATTATTGATACTTTTCTTACTTACTTACTCCAGAGTTAGCCTCTACAATAATGAGGAACCTACAAGGAACCTACAAAGCAACCTATAAGGCACTTTTCAGAAACAATAGCATCAAAAATACTATGGACACTAAGCGCATTTACTTTAAAAACTGATTATGCAGGGCACTTTTAACAATCTACCTACTACAACAACATTTTCATTTACTAACCATAAAAATATAAACAGTGGAATGGGAAAGAAACTTTGACAGCTAATTTAGGTATAACTTAGTGGCAGGAATGGGGATGTATGCTAGGTGTAGAAAACTAAACTCAGAACACCTGCACCTTACCTTCTTCTGAAGAACATTAACCTTCCGTTCCTTCACATCCAGCATGTCCTTGAGGTCATGTATCTCTCCAGCTTGTGTCCCCTTCTCCTCAGCCATATCCTGAATTTGTTTTGTCTTCTTATTCAGCATCGTTTCCTTCTCTTCCAAACGCAATCGGAGAGCATCCACCTAAGAATGGAACATTTTTACAAATGATTAAACGAAAAGAAAGAGATGTGTACAATTGCCCAAATGATACTTACATAGTAAGTGTTCATTAGAATCAAATAAAATACCACTCTAAATATAATTATTGCTATTTAGAAATTAAGCCATATACCTTATGAACACTTTTGTGATAAAAATAAAATTTACATTAGTTAAATATATGATGTATCAGGAAAAATAGATCTGAATCAAGGGACAAAATGAAGAATTGTTATAAAGAGACTACTTTTTCCACTTCTAATAAAGTAATATAATCTACAACTATGCTTCTCAAACTTTAGGTGCATTACAATCATTTGGAGGACTTAAACAGTTTGCCGGGCCCCACCACCAGAGTGTCTGCTTCAATGGGTTTAGGGCTCAAGAATTAGTTTTTCCAACAAGTTCCCAAATGATTCCACCCTGCTTTAGAAAAATTTAAAATTAATAAGAAAACCTAAGTATCAATGACCAAGCATGACACTTGTTGTACCACATAATACAAACTAACGGTAGAATATGATGCTTGTTAGACAGACAACCCCATAATGCACTGAGACATCTGTACAAAGGAAAGCAAAGGTCTGTCTTCAGCTGAAAATAGTCAGCTGAAGTTGGGCATCCAGTTACTTTTTTCCCCCCAAGTTTAACACCTCTCACTAAATTTTCTTTTTCTTTTTTTTTTTTTACAAATAGTTTATTGTCAAATTAGTTTCCACATAACACCCAGTGCTCATCCCCACAAGTGTCCTCCTCCATGCCCATCCCTCCTCCCCCCACATCCATCAGTCCTCAGTTTTTGTCAGCATTCAAGAGTCTCTCATGGTTTGCCTCTCTCCCTTTCCCCCACCATTTCCGCCCTTCTTCTCCCCTTGGTCCTCTGTTAAGTTCCTCCTAATCCTCCTATACGTGCACACATATGATATTTGTCCTTCTCTCCCTGACTTATTTCGCTCAGCATAACACCCTCAAGGTCCATCCATGTTGCTACACATGGCCAGATTTCACTGTTTCTCCTTGCCATGTAGTATTCCATGGTATAGATAAACCACATCTTCTTGATCCATTCATCTGTTGATGGACACTTAGGCTCTTTCCATGTTTTAGCTATTGTGGAGAGTGCTGCTATGAACATTGGGGTACATGTGCTCCTATGCATCAGCGTTTCTGTATCCCTTGGGTAAATTCCTAGCAGTGCTATTGCTGGGTCATAGGGGAGTTCTATTGTTAGTTTCCTTAGGAACCTCCACACTGTTTTCCAGAGGGGCTGTACCAGTTTACATTCCCACCAACAGTGTAGGAGGTTGCCTGTTTCTCCACATCCTCGCCAGCATCTAGAGTTCTCTGATTTGCTCATTTTAGCCACTCTGACTGGCGCACCTCTCACTAAATTTTCAATTAACTAGAAACCTACTGATAGTACATATTTTTATGTATTGTTTAGCCTAATATATCTACAGTACTGTCTTTTCAAATATGCAATCCATATTAAGAACTATTACTGAGCTATTTTACTTTATATTCTTTGTTTCATACTAAGTCTTAAAAGTCCAATGCATATTATAATTTTTACATTGACATCATATCTCAATTTAGACTACCATATTTCAATTCTCAATGGCCACATATGGCTGGTGGCTACCAGAGTGAAAGTGCAAATCTAAGATATCAAGTATATTTCTATAAAACATCTTCTTCACTTGCATTCTCCCTGTGGAAAACTTCACTCTTCCCTGGCAACCTGGGAAACTGGGACTCAGAAAAGATAGCTATAAAGAAGCAATAGAGCAGGAATTTAAGATTATTGGTCTGTTTCCAGATCCTCTGATCTTAACCACTAATTCTGTAATACACTACCCCACTAACAGCTAGATAAAAAGAATATATATGATTTTATTTATGTAAAATTCTAGAAAGTGTATACTAATTACAGTAATAGAATAAAACAGTAATAGATCAGGGCTGCCTGGGAAGAGGGAGAAAAGGGAGTAGTGAAAAGTACCAGGGAAAAGCAAAAGAAAGGGATTACAAAGAGGTACAAGAAAATCTGTGGGATATGTTCATTATCTAGACTGTGGTAATGGTTTCACGGCTGTGTGCATCAAAACTCACCAGATTGTACATTTTAAATATATGCAGTACATTCAATAAATTTTATTTTTTAAAAAGCAAAGGAAGAAAGCATATTATTGGTTAAGAAATAAATCAACGGAATTTTGCAAGAGATATGGGAGCCCAGCTCACAGGCCCAAACATACAGGAACCCATATGTATTAAAAAAGAAAAAAAAGACAAAGAAAAAGAAAAACCAGAGGTGACACTGTAATCAGTGAGAAAAGGACAGAGTTTTCAATAAACTGTCTTTAAACAACTGGCTACCCATACTGATGAAGGGGGTAAGATCTCTAACTCATACACAGAAATGAATTCAGGATGAATTAAAGATTGGATATTTGAGAAGCAAATCTTTAAAACTTTTAGAAGGAAATAAAGGAAAACACTTTTAAGACATAAGGATTCATTTTTTAAAGACATAGAATAAATCAAAATGAAAAAATACTGTATTGAATTTTGAAAAAATCAACTGTGTTGAAATTTAAAACTTCTGCACATCATACTATTTTAAAGTGTTTTATTATTTTATCTCTATTTTATGTGCCTGAAATATTTCTTAATTACAATAATACAATTCTAAAGAAAATACAGGAATACTTATCATTGTTTTAAAAAAATGTAGGTATTTTATAAACTGCCAAAATTAAATATGATCCAATACTGAATTTCAATTTTCAAAAATTTATGACCATTTACCATCACTCCAAAAAAATTTAAATACCCAGGTATAAACCTAACAAAACTTGTAAAGGATCTATATGCCAAAAATTACAAATAAAAGAAATCAAAGAAGACCTAAAGGTGTTCTTCCCCTGAATACTTTATGAAATGTAAACTTAACATGTGTTAAGATAGCCAGCCTACTTAAAATTTTCCTCAGAGACATGGAAAATGGAAAGATTAAAGTGATTTTTAAAAAAAAAGTTTTACTGACAAACAGCAGAACTACAATAAATAAAACCCAGTGAATCCAAGAAATATTACAACTAAAAATGTCCAGTTGTGGTTCCTGAATCCAGCGCTAAAGACCTCAGAGGAAGATTTAAAATTCAATACAAAAAAGATGAATTACATGATTTCCCCAACAGTACTTCTTAAGTGCAAGATGACAATAGTCTTTACATTTCCTTGGTTTCCCATCACCAGCCTATTAAAATCAGAAACACTCTACCATGCAAAGAAACAAAAAGGTCCACAAGACCAATGTCAGAACTGAGTATCGAATCAATTTGGAGAAAAGGACTGCCACCACAGAGCAAAGACCTTTGTGGAATATGAAATTCACCAACAGGCTGCTTAAGATGCCAAAAGAGCCCACTGACCATTATCCACTTGGCATTCGGGCACAGCTCAAGGTGGCCTGTGTGGCTACTAATCCTATTTGACAGTATCAGATTTGGTTCCTATTAGCTGAATCCATTACAGGGCATCAGTCACGGTGATTCAAGAGGGTGCTTATTGAAACCACTACACTTCTGCATAGTTAAGTGCAAAGTGTTTAAGGTCAAAGCCTTAAAAAAGTATATATGTCAGAAGATTTTAAAATAAATCATATACTAAATCATTTGCATCTAACTTCTACATTCTCATTTGTATTTTGTATACTGCATATTCTACTTCTTTTTTAAAAATATTTATTTATTTATTTATTTATTTATTGAGAGAGAGAGAGACAGAGAGAGAGAGAGAGAGAGTGAGCAGGAGAGGATCAGAGAGAGATGGAGACAAAGAATTCCAAGTGGGCTCCGCGCAGTTACTATAGAGTCCAATGCAGGGCTCAAACTCATGAACCATGAGAACATGACCTGGGCAAAAGAAGTGGGACACTTAACCAACTGAGCCACCCATGTGCTCTGGAATATTCTACTTCAAACACACATACTACATATCTCAATACCCACAGGCAAAAACAAAGCAACCTCCTAAAAGACATTTCATTCAATATCCCTGAAATATATTACTGAATTCTTATCATAAAGGCAAAAAGCACAGACATTTAAATTTGGAGATAAGTCTTAACTGCCTAACTTCCTTGTCTCTCAGTTCTTCTCAGCATTAATTTCAGAAAAATGAAACGTTTTCCATCTGTAGGTAAGAATCAGAATACAGCAGAAATACATCCGTGAGCATTTCTAAATGTTTCTCATTCTGATGGTACCAAAGTCGCAGAGGACAATAACCGTAAGACCTCTTATTTCCGCTTCTTTATCAAACGTACCTTGTTATCCTCGCTGCATTTGTACATGAGATCCCTCACTCAGTTAAGTAACCTTGGAAATGTGCCAGTGCTAACCAGTCATAGATACCTGCATGCCATTTTGAGGGAATGTCAGGTATGAGACCCACAGGTATTGGTGACTGAAAAAAAGTAAAAAAATGAAAACCCTGGTAAAAAAAACATACAAACCTTCAGTGTAAGAGTAGTTGGAAATGCAGGCTTTGATGTAAAATAGATCTCACATAACAAATATTAGGTACAGAAATTAGTCCAGTACATACTCTAATAACTAAATGACCTTGTGTTTACTAAGTATTCAATTTGAATCATTTACTGTATACACTTATTCTTGGTCTACTTTTTTTGTGCAATGAAGAATTTAAATATGCTGGTCTGGTGACCTAAGATAAAAATAACCACAAAATCCATTCTGCTACTACTAGATTAATTGCTCTGAATTCTACACTGATCTTTTTTGTTTGGAGTGAGCTAAGTTCATAGTATAATTTTGTGTGAGGTCCACATTTTGCAAACCACAAAAAACAAATTCAGGAAAGCCCCTCAGAGACGAGCTGGACACATAGTCATCACTCCAATACCATTCCTGGCAGGAGGAATAAGACTTTGTTTATTCACATCAACTGCACTGGAGGAACAGCATCCACCCACCTAGCTTGCCAAGCTTCAAGGTCTGTGGCAAACAGGTTTGCCAACTTCAGAAAAACAGAAGGTTTTTCTCTACAAGATTTTCTCTACCAATGGACATGAACAGAAAAATGGCTACCTGGCTCTTTTGGTCTCTCACTTCTGATCACAAAACTGTTGTCTTAAGCTATCTTATTTTACATCAATAAATACATGAATGTAAATACACACTAGCAGTAGTAATTGCATGGATAATATGACTTGTTTCCTATCTTGGCTTTGCCATGATTCACTCTTTTCTAACTCTCTGACCATAACTTTTCAATTTTCTTCACTGGATCCTCTGGCATATTCCCCTCCTCACGTCTCACTTTAAACAACTTCCTCTGGAGAAACCAATTCAATCCTAGGCTTTAACCACCACATCAATTATGACAGCTTCCAAATCTTTATTCCTAACCTCAACCAGTTCTAAAACCTTGAGATTCTAAAAAAATATTCTACTTAACCCAGATCTTCCACTGAACATTTAGTTTAGAATGAGATTTGGGAGTGCCTGAGTGGTTCAGTTGGTTAAACATCCAACTCTTGATTATGGTTCAGGTCATGATCCCAGGGACAGGAGATCAAGCCCAAGTTGGCTCTGTGCTGAATGTGGAGCCTGCTTGGGATTCTCTCTCCCTCTCCCTCTCCCCCTTCCCCCTCCCCTTGCTCACCCTCTCTATAAAATGAATAGAATAGAATAGAATAGAATAGAATAGGATTTTTTTTAGAACCTTTTCCTTTAAAGATCACTAAACGTGGTCAAACATCAATGTAGGTTACATCTGATGATGTTTATTATATTACTTTCTGCACTTTTTCTATATTTGGCAGTATTTTATAAACTTTTTAAAAATTAATCATCTAAACTTCATATTTTAAAGCTGATGAAATCAATGCTCATACTAAGAGATTTTCCCAAAATCACTAAGTATAATTTCCCATCAATCTCATTTAAAACGGAGGCTGAATGAAGGGCACTGGGCCATGGGATTGACAACATCCACAAGTAAACCTTTTTCAAAAGGCTACTTCAGGGGCACCTGGGTAGCTCAGTCGGTTGGGAGTCTAACTTCGGCTCAGGTCATGATCTCACGGTTCGTGGGTTTGAGCCCTGTGTCGGGCTCTGTGCTGACAGCCAGCTCAGAGCCTGGAACCTGCTTCAGATTCTGTGTCTCCCTCTCTTTCTGACCCTCCCCTGCTCATGCTCTCGCTCTCTCGCGCGCTCTCTCTCTCAGAAATAAATAAAACATTTAAAAAACTTAAAAAAAAAAGAAAGAAAACATTAAAAAATTTTTAATAAAAATAAAAGGCTATTTCATCAAATTGTTTAAAGTCTCATATTTGACAAAAAGTTGAAGAGCTAAGAGAAACATCAAAAAGGCCAGGGGTATAGATGTGCCATTCCACAGTACATAGTTTATTTGTACTTTACTCACAGACACACACACAAGTTGCAAATTTAGTCTAAAAACACCAATGTCAATATTGTCTCCACCCACTTTACCCTGAAAATTCATAGTAAAGACAGCATAACAACAATACAAAGTAGTGATAAGATGTATTCAGTTATGTTGCCCCAGCAGAAATGTTAATGTTGGTCTCTGCAAATCTGATAAAGCAAGGCAGTCAGCCAACCTAGTTCTTCTGCCTCTC
Organism: Proteles cristata cristata; assembly: GCA_017311185.1. Taxonomy (NCBI): domain Eukaryota; kingdom Metazoa; phylum Chordata; class Mammalia; order Carnivora; family Hyaenidae; genus Proteles; species Proteles cristata. The sequence goes on from JAESUZ010004630.1 coordinate 2,579,014, forward strand.
TAAGCCAACACATCTGTAACACTTCCTTATTCTGGTACCAACCTAAGATTAAGTAAACCTTATAACTCTGTCTGAAACCCTTAGAATCACAGAAAGAGACAATTTCCTCATTGGAAGGACCTGTAAAAGTTACCAGATTGAATCTCTCATCTAAATCCTGGGTCTCAATATCCCCTTTGAGAAGGCTTTTCTAGTACCTGAACACCTCCAGTAAAAGCCAGGTAGACAGTTCCTCTCTATATAGAGGCTGCCCACATTCTACTTTTACCAGGCATAAAAGCTATTTCCTATCCAGAAGTTTAAAAAAAAAAAAAAAGGTTTTTCTGTAGTTTTATCCATCAGCCTAAGTTCAACCTCTTAGGCCAGATGCTCTTCCACATAGCCATTCAGATACATGCAGACTATCGTGTACTCCCAGGACCATTTCTTTTCCAAGCTACCCTTCAACTCTTCCTTAATATGCCATGTTTTGGACTCTTTGCACCTAAACATGCCAACATGTGCCAACATCCTTTAAACTGCTGTATCCAGAACTCAATATTTTACATCTGATTACCTCAGCCTTATTTCTAGACACTTTCAAAACAAATGAAGACTGCATATGGTTTTTTGTTTATGAAGGATTTTCTGGCAGCCACTAAACAGGTGCTTTTGTAGATTGACTGACTGGCTAGCTTTTTGTTGGAGAGAGAGAGGGATATAAAACTAAAGATTTTTACAGTCATCCTCTTAAATTTTTGTCCTGCTTGGTTTAGACCATTACTCTGCTCTTTAAAGATCTTTTGGGATGCTGAATTTCTTATCTAACAGGCACATTACCCATCTTTCCTCCATATTTTTTCCATCTAATTCATTATCATTAATAAAAATATTTAACAAGGAAAATTCAATGTTAGAGGGATACATAATAGAAATTTTTACGTAGGTTAACATACATCATTAAACAACACCTTTTGGGAAAAGTCAATTTACAGTTATGAAGAAACCTAATTACCATCTTATCCAGCTTACATTTCTCCATCTTATTTACACTCCCTTGCCAGTGCCTTGAAGGGGTATAGGTCTATTACATTTCCCATACTTTCCTGATCTTCCAGACTAGAAATCCTACCAGATATAGGATAATAAGATAAAAGATTTAAGATATATTTTAAATATCTTACCAGATATAAGAATAAAAAATAAGCCTGAGATGACATAATTTTCTTAAATGTTTTAATTTATTTTTGAGAGAGAGAGAACGCAAGTGGGGCAGGGGCAGAGAGAGGGGGACAGAGGATCCAAAGAGGGCTCTGTACTGACAGCAGCAAGCTGCACGTGGGGCTCGAACTTGCGAACTGGGAGATCAGGACGAGAGCTGAAGTCAGGCGCTCAACTGACTGAGCCACCCAGGTGCCACTGAGATGACCTAGTTTTCATGTTGACTTTCAGTAATGATCATTTCCACCTTAGAATCCTTAAATATTCCATTCTAAAATACCACTTAGGGGGCACCTGGGTGGCTCAGTCAGTTAAGCGTCCAGCTTCAGCTCAGGTCATGATCTCACAGTCCATGAGTTTGAGCCCTGCGTCAGGCTCTGTGCTCACAGCTTGGAGCCTGGAGTTTGCTTCAGATTCTGTGTCTTCCTCTCTCTCTGCCCGTCCCCCACTCATGCGCTCGCTTGCGCGCTCTCTCTCTCTCTCTCAAATATAAACAAACACTAAAAATAAAATAAAATAAATAAAATAGCACTTAGGGAAAAGCTTAGGTGCAGAGATGTGGCAATCTTCTTTATTCTCTTATTTGAAAAGCAAAGTGCCATTTGCTCAAAGCCAATCTTAAAAACTGCTCTCATCTTCATGATTCCTAAACGATAATCAATAACTGACTAGTAATTTTATTTGCACTTAGGATTTAAACTATCCTAGCCAAAAATACAAAACAAAACATTTTACAGCACTTTACAGACTAAAGACACTTAAAATGTAGACTCCAATTCAAAAGGTCTAAAGTATGACTCAAGATTTTGTTTCCAGTAAGTTCTTAGGCAAGTAGATACAGCTCACCTCAGAATCACACTTTGAATAGATCTCTTGGATACTTTCTTATAATTTCTCTTCTCACCCATTTTGGGCATTCATTTTATTTTTCCACTATTAAAATATACAACCTATTCTTTTCAGTCCTATGATATTCTTCTGGATGAAGAAGACAAAAACAGCCTAGATGCAGAATTTCACCTGCTCTATCATTTGGCAATATTATACCAACAAGTAGAAGCAAGTAATAAGCTCTACCTTTTATGACCTTTCTCCAAAAGTCTTCACTTTTAGTGGATAACCTTAATTAATTTTGGAGTTCTGGTATTAATGACACTATTGCTGTTAGGATTATGTCAAATTCTTACATTGATATTTGTTTTTTCCCACTTCGACATTAATATCCCTTTTCTACTATTGTTTCTTGCATCTTATCCATTCTTTGTAGAGACAATTTTTTCTCTTTAGCAGTTCTTTTCTATGTGATCCATAGGGAGTAGACTCTCAGCCTATGGTAGTCTGGGAAAAAAGTATTCTACTTCCAGTGATAAATGATAGTTTTACTGGGTTCAGAATTATGAATTGACGGGGGGCGCCTGGATGGCTCAACCAACTGGTTGAGCGTCTAACTTCAGCTCAGGTCATGATCTTGCAGTTTGTGGGTTCGAGCCCTGAGTCAGGCTCTGTCCTGACAACTCAGAGCCTGGAGCCTGTTTTGGATTCGGTGTCTCCCTCTCTCTCTCTGCCCCTCTCTCCCTCTCTCTCAAAATTAAACATTTCTTAAAAATTAAAAGAATTATGAGTTGTCAAAGTTTTTCACTGAATCTTGAAGACTTTACCATACTCTCTTTTGCTCCTGTAAAGCCTACCATTGGCCTGTTAATCCTTCATAGGTATACTATCTTTCCTCTCTGGTGGCTTTTTTTCCCCTTAATGTTTGTTTATTTATTTTGAGAGAGAGAGAGTGAGAGGGGGAAGGGCAGAGAGTGAGAGGAGGAAAGAGAGAATCCCAAGCAGGCTCCACACTGATAGTGTGGAGACCAACACAGAACTCGAACCCACAAACCATGAGATCATGACCTGAGCCAAAATCAAGAGTCAGACGCTTAACAGGCTGAGCCACCCAGGTGCCCCGAATTTCTGGTGGCTTTTAAGTTCAGTTTATCTATGGTTTCAGTGTTATTTATGGTAGGTGAGGATATCTTCCCCTTCAAGAATTATTTGCTCCTAAACCGAAGGTCCATTCCTAGCATCTGGTCAGAAATACTCTCAGCAATTATCTCTCTTAACATTGCCTCCCATTTCTTCTATCCTCCCCTTTTGAAACTCCCATATATATGTTAGATTTCTATTTCAACAGACTTCTCTTTAATTCCTATCTTTTTATGAGTCCTATTCTCTCTGGATGACATCTCCTCAGATGTATTTTCCCATTTATTGACTGTCCCTGCAGCTCTAGTTTCCAGTTTAACTATATTGTTTTTCCACTTTAGTTATTATATATTTCTTTTTTTAATATTATTTACTTATTTAAGAGAGAGAGAGAGAGTGCACGGGAGGAGGAGAAAGAAAAGGAGAGAGAGGGATTCCCAAGAAGGTTCCACACTGTCAGCATGGAGCCTGATGCAAGGCTTGAACTCACAAACGATGAGATCATGACCTGAGCCGAGATCAAGAGTCAGATGCTTAACTGACTAAGCCACACAGGAACCCCTCGTTATTATGTATTTGATACCTAAAACCCTGTTTTGTTCTTTAACAAGCTGCCTGGTATTATTTATGGTGTTTTGCCCTTTGCTCATGTTTTAATCCTTCCTTCATGTATATAACAATAGTAATATTTCCTGAGTACTATATGTGCATGCATTAAACTCATTTAACTCTCACAACACTCTATGAGGTAATGCCATGATTCTTCTCACAAATGAGGAAACTGAAGCATAGAAAGTATAACTTATGTAACAAGTAAGTGGCAAAGCCAAGATTAAAAGACACTAAACAACTACAGCTAGTGCTGCCCTTTATAACACTGCCTTAGTTTTTATTCTCAACAGTCCTGAAACAACAGCCCAGTAAGTTATGTTTTCTCTTCCATTCTAAAGAGTGCACCTGTGCTTACTTCTCTATCCTTTAGTTTAATCATTTTATTTATTGTCTCTTTCTATTATCCAATGTTCCTAAGGGTCTAATCATTCTATTTGTTCTTACTTCTGATGTTGGCTCAGAATAGATCAAATTCCATAGGTGATTATCTAATGTGGAGTGGTAAATTCATTCTAAGCAGGGCTCTTATCTGTGGGAATATGTACGGACTAGGCTGAAATCTATGTTGACAGCAGCTGTGCATATTCAAACTCAAAGCTCAAAGAAGACACTTTTTCTCCAACTCTAAGACCAGGTGAGTAAGTCTGTTTCTAATATTGTCAATTAATACTGGTAGGATTAATTTTTTTCTAGTCCACCTTTTTCTCAAGGAAGTCCTAGATTTACAGAGAGTCTCAGTTTCAAATCCATACCCCATTTAGGACCAACGTCTGCTCTCCACATGTCAGCATTAAAATCCAAGCCCCTTAGTTACCAAAAAGAATAACCCTTCGGAACAACCCTGTTTAGAGTCCTTGTTAACAGACGCTCAGTGTTGGAAGGGATGAAAAAAAAAAACAGAGACATCTGTCCTGTCAGAGAGATAAACCAAACCAACTCTGAGAATCAATGTGGTAAATAACACCATATCCAACATACCTCAAGTAGTTACACAGTCAGAATTACTGCTTTTCACACTTTTGTCAACTTGGAGAAAGAACAAAATTACTCTTTATCTTCAATTCACTTAAAACTATCATTGATGCATGCAAAGTTCTACTGTGCCTTACTGTTTTTCCATCCACGTACAATATCCATTCCTCCTTCAATATGCAGCCATTCTAATATATTTAATACAAAACTGAATATGAATTAACTTAAAAATATAGAGGCTTAGTTTCAGTCTGTGCTTCCCTCTCTCTCTGACCCTCCCCTGCTCATGCTGTCTCTCTCTCTCTCCTAGAAAGAAATAAAAACACTAAAAAAATATATATATATATATATATATATATATATATATAGAGAGAGAGAGAGAGAGAGAGAGAAAGAGAGAGGCTTATTTTTATACATATCTTTTTAATTCATATGAATGCTATATACCTCATTCTATCTCTTCTAAAAAATATATATCCATGACCCTATGATTACTTCTAAGATCACTGTAAGCATCTTTTTTTTATTCTATATTCCAATTTTTGTTATTTTGGGCAGCAGTGAAAATAACTTCTCCTAATCAGTCACACATTTGTTAACTTTGCCAGTAGTGTTCTTTCGTGAACGGAAATACTTAAATTGATGGCGTCACTTAAAATGTATCTTAAATGTATTATACCTAAGATACATTTTCATTGATTAGCCTTATAGGTTTCCCTTTTACACTGAGGTCTTTCATCAATATGGAATCCACTGTTTTATCTGGTACATGATAGGTGGCCAATTTCATTCTCTATATGTCAGTTTTCTCTCTTTTAATTTGCACTAGTTTATGATGGTCCCGTCTATATACATACCTAAACTTTTTTTTCCCCCCACTGGTCTATTTGCCCATTCCTGTGCCAGTACTACATGATTCTGGGGTGCACATTTGGTTTGGTTTAGGGCTCTGTGGTATATTTTCAGATCAATTAGGGAAGATCTATCCATCTTCTCTTTTTCTTCACTTTAATGTCAGAATAGCTTTATTTGTCCATGTAATTTTACAAATTTTTTAACTGTGGTAAAATACACATACCATGAAACTTGCTATCTTCATCATTTTTAAGTATATAGGTCAGTGGTGTTCAGTACATTCACAATGCTGGATTACCAATCTCCAGAACTCCCTTCGTCTTACAAAACAAAAACTCTGTACCATTTAAAAACAAAAACAAAAAACACCTCCATTCTCCCCAGCTCATAACAACTACCATGCTACTTCCATCTTTATGAATCTGACTTCTCTAGGTTCCATACATAAGTGAAATGATACATCTTTTCATGACTCATTCATGTAAAACTTAAAGTAAAATGAATTTCTAAAAAAATACTGCTGAGTATTTTCACTGAAATTGAAAAATATGTAAATACTAATTTGGGGAAAATTGATAACCTTACAGTATTAAATCATACCATTTATTGATAACAATAGATCTCTCTGAATTTATTTCTTTTTCCTCGAATCCTCTTATAGAGTCTTGGGCTTTCTTGCTTTTTCTACATTTTGGAAAAAAATTATAAAAAATGATTATTTTTGAATTTTTTATAAAGCTCTCCTGGCAAGCCTTCTGAGTCAAAGGATTTAGAAGGGTTAGGGCTGATTACCACTTTAAAGTTTTTTTTTTTTTTAATGTTTTATTTATTTTTAGGAGAGAGAGAGAGAGACAGCGTGAGCAGGGGAGGGTCAGAGAGAGAGGGAGTCACAGACTGAAACAGGCTCCAGGCTCTGAGCTGGCAGTCAGCACAGAGCCCGACGCGGGGCTCGAACCCACGAACCGCAAGATCATGATCTAAGCGAAAGTCGGACGCTTAACCAACTAAGCCACCCAGGCGCCCCTACCACTTTAATTTTCTATAATGATTACTATTCATGTTTTCTAGTATTTCTTGAACCTACTTTGTCATATTTTCCAGAAATGTATTTGTTCTACCTTTTCAAGTTTATTAAAATATAATTGCTTATAAATGTCTTTTCTTATTTTTAAATTGTATGGTACTAGTAGTTACTTCTTTATCATTCTGTAAGAGATGCTCCTATCTGATTATCCTTTTTAAAACAACTCTTAGTTTATTTTATCCTTTACTGATTGCTGAGTATCTGTTACCCTCCATTTTACTGTTTCTTTGGTTTTAATTGTTGTCTTTTTCCCTAGTTTCCTACTTTAGATACTTAGTTTATTTGCATTTATTCCTTGTTTTCTAATAAACATAAAAACTAGACAATTCCCTTTAGATACTAGAGGATTAGTTATATCCCACAGATTTTCTTTTGCTTTCTATTCTAGTCTCCTTCAACCCATGGTCATTAAGTAGTATACTTTCAACACCAATTCAAAAAGATACATGCACCCCTATGTTTACTGCAGCATTATTTCCAATAGCCAAGATATGGAAGTAATCTAAGTGTCCATCAATAGACAAATGGATAAAGAAAACATGATATATATACAATGAAATACTACATGGCCGTAAAAAGGATGAGATTGTGCCATTTGAGACAATATGAATGGGCCTAAAGAGTACTATGCTAAGAGAAGTAGGTCAGACAAAATACCATATGATTCCACTCCTAAGGTGCATCTAAAAAAATGAATAAACCAAAAAAGCAGAATCAGACCTATAAATACAGAAGGCAAAAACTGATGGCTGCCAGAAGGCAGGGGAGTGGGGGGGCGGGGGTTAAGCAAATTGGGTGAAGGGGAGTGGGAGGTACAAGCTTCTAGATATGGAATAAGTAAGTCACAGGAATAAATGCACAGCATAAGGAATACAATGGTACTATAACAGCAATGTAATGGGACAGATGGTAACTGTACTTGTGGTGGACACAGCATAATGTATAAACAAATCACTTCGTTGTACACCTGAAACGTAATGTATCCTCATGTGGCAATTATACAAAAAAAAAAGTACTACATTTTCAGATTCCAAATTTATATCAGTTTTATGCTGCAATTCTTCATTACTGAATTTTTTTAAATTTATTTTTGAGAGAGTAGGAGTGGGAGAGGGGCAGAAAGAGAGGGAGACACACAATCCAAAGCAGGCTCCAGGCTCTGAGATATCAGCACAAAGCCCAGTGTGGAGCTTGACCTCATGAACCGTGAGATCATGATCTGAACTGAAGTCGGACATTCGATTCAGAATCGACCAACTGAGCCACCCAGGCACTGATTCTAATTTTGCTACACTGGAATCAAAGAACATAGTCCATATGACTTTTATTCTTGGGAATTTTGACATTTCCTCTGTGGCCTAGCACATTTGATTTTTATGACTATTCAAGAAGTTCTTTAAAAGTGTATTCTGTATTTGTTAGTGCAATATTCTACAGAATACCTATTTGAGCTGATTAATGTTGTTGAAATAGTTTAAATTGTTTTTTTACTTTTGCTTCTTTAATCATGTTCTGAAAGGAACTTGTACTAATGAGCAACTTCAACTGTTAATTTTATCTATTTCTCAACACTGTTGTTTTATATACATAAAGTCAATGTTGTTAGATGCATAAATGTTCACAATCATTGTATTTTCTTGACCTATTGCTCTTTTTATCAGTACATAACATTGTTCTGTGTGCTTTATAACTTCTCTGCCTTCAAAGATAATTTAAATAATGTTAAAATAAATGGGAGGACATATTTTCTTGATAAACCTTTAATTTTATTTTTTAAATTCTGCTATTTTTTGTATTATGCTTAACTCTTACTGACCATATATTTCTGTATCTTATTTTTTAGCCCAATTGAGGTCCGTATTTTTTAAATTTATTTTTAAGATTTATTTATTTAGAGAGAGAGAGAAAGTGCAAGTGGCAGGGTGGGGGAGGCGGGAGAGAGAATGGCAGATAGAGAATACCAAGCAGGCTCCACGCTGACAGTATAGAGCCTGATGCAGAGCTTGAACTCACGAACTATGAGATCATGACCTGAGCCAAAACCAAGAGCCGTACGCTTAACCAACTGAGCCATTCAGGCACCTCAAGGTCTGTATTTTAATCTACATTTAATTCATTCCATATATTGTCTTTCCCATATTCATACCATTTTGGCCAACATTTTTCATGGTGTCTACATACCATCTTGTTTCTCCCTGTCCTCACTCCCCCATTCTTTTCTGTTCTCTGCTAGATTAAGTTTTATACTGAAGATTTGAAATGTATACACTGTTTTTATTCTCCTAGTATATTAGCAGCTATACTTACACTTATATTTTCCTGGCATTTTCTTAAGTTTATCATTATAAGCATCTCAACAAACAAGGCATGTTCACCACTATTAACAGTGCTAATTCACCATTTGGAGTTGGGAGGCTGGTGGTGGTGGGAAGAAAGCCCCCCAGATCTGAGAATCTCTAGTATAATAACATGTACTTCTACTCTGCCAACACTCTTTTTCTAAATAGATCTTCTACTCAGGTATAGAGGGAATGTGAAGGGAGAAGAGGGTGCTCAGAAGCTAGACAGGCCATCTTCACAAGCTAACTTGAATACCACACCCATGTTATACTGCAGCATCTGCCCCTACCACTACGCTACCAGGCGAAACACTGCTCACAATGGTAATGAAGCAATGATGCACCTACAACAATGGGAGAGAAACAGTCACTGAAAATTATCCCAAACCACCATACAATGCCAAATCCTCCTTTATTCTGAGTTGTTTCATACATACACATAGATTCAGATTTCTCATAGGGAGGCATTATAGCCTTATGATCAAGAACATAAGTTTTGGAGTTTCAATTGATCAGTCTCTGAATCCCAGGCAGGAAGTCATGTAACCTCAACCTCTCCAAGCTTCAGTGTGCCATCTATAAAATATTATGACAATTCTTATTTGCTAGATTACTGTCAGGATTAACTAAGAAAATGAAAGAAAGTATACACCCCTGCATGATACACAGAAAGCATTCAATGTTAGGTATTATCAGATATGTTTTTTAACTAGATGATCTCTCAAATGCACTCTAGCCTTAAGGATGTATTACTAACTCTAAGTATGCTGAGGAACTCAAAACTCTAGCCTGAAGAGCACAGCATATTGGGGCACTGGGTTGGGAATGCAAAGCAGAAGCTGCATGTCAGACAACAGTGCCCAAGCTCCAGTGCCTGAACCTACTAGAGCCAGGGCAATTCTTTACTTTGTGCTGGATGCTGAATCTCTACCTATGAAAGAAACACCATTTCCTATAAACTGCCAGTAACAAATTGATGGATGGTAACATTCACCTACAATAAAAAGAACTCTAGGAGTGTCTGGGTATCTATCATCTAACTCTCGATTTTGGCTCAAGTCATGATCTCAGAGTTTGTGAGATCAAGACCTCCACCAGGCTCTGCACTGAACATGGAGCCTGCGTGGGATTCTCTCCCTCTCTCTCTGTCCCTAGCCCACTTGTGTGTATGGACACACTCTCTTTCTCTCTTTCAAAATAAACAAACATTTATAAAAAATAAGAAATAAATAGAATTCTAAAATTAAATGTTCTGGAGAAGAAAAAATATTACTACTTTGAGGCAGTAAGGCTTCCATTATTTTAACATATTGGTAAAATCAGCTCTGCTGAGAACTCAAACAAAATAAATTCACTGTAAGGTCCGTGGTATGTTATCAAGACTTAGAAACAAGAAAGTGGGCATAGAGTAGAAAATGTCCTGAAAATATTATAACCAATACTGAAAGTCCCAGGGTACCAGTAAGACTGGCCCCCAAGTGCCAATCAAAAGTAATGTGCTAATTTAAAACTTCATGTAACTCTCAACAATAAAAACAAAATAACAATCCGTATCTTGACTAATTCATACCATTAATCTGAGGATCACATAAAACAACAGAGATCAAATAAAATAAAAGTGCTTATAAACTGCTTAATATTTCCTTCTAAATTCAGAGGAGAGCTACATAATTAAACATCTATTCTAAGCCACAAAAACCTTAGGAAGTTGGTACTATTATTAGCTTCATTTACAGATGAGGAAATGAAGGATTAAAGAAGTAAAGTAATTCATCCAAAGTCACATAACTAATGAACATAAGGAGTTGCATTTCAAATATAGGTCTGACTCCAAAGCCCATGCTTTTAACCACTGTGTTACTAAATCCAAACCACCTCTGTGAAGGTCAATAGATTAGAAGAGATGTTCATAAAACAGGAACAATTCTAGAGAGAGTATATATATTGTACACTGCCCAACACAAGAGGGCCTCATTCCCTGGACCATGAACAGGGGAAAAAATCAGGTCTTTTCCCATACCCCATTTTTCCTCTTAAGGATTTTTTAAAATGCCTTGATCCATGTTCCTTTTCATACGTGCTTATTTTAGTGATGTGAGAGATCAAAGGTGCAGAAATGAGAACAAGATCAGTTAAGAGCAAATTATAGAAAATATGTGAGAATTTTCAAAGAATTAGTTCAAACTGCCTTTTATTGGGCTCTCATGAGAAAGATTCCTTGGAAAAAGTGACCCTGGTCAAATGTCACTAGAGTAATTTGAGGGGGGAAAAAAAAAAAGAACATGCTAACAAACAGGCATATCACATTAATATAATCATCCTAGACTCAAAGGACATTAGCCTTTGCACTATCATCATTTTGGATGAGATGGTCATTTTTTAGCAATTTGTCCTTATAACTTATAGGGGTTATCAATGAAACTCATTTACTTCCGCAATGGCTAAAAACAAATATAAGAACCATTCAAGAATGACCACAAGTATAGTCTTTACTCTCTATGGTATAAAAAAATCAATCACAAGCCTATCTGTGTGAGACCTAGCAAATAAGAACATTATTTGAGAGGGTTACAAAGAAAAGGATGGATTGTCAAGAGGAAAAAGTAATTTATTAGACTGTGACAAGCTTTTAAATGTTTGCATTATCATTAACCAACTGCCTGGTTCTCTGATTCACACACCTGCCACCACCAGCCAATGCTATCACAGTAGCAAACGTGGACGTAGGTTCACCTCTAAAACACTAGCACCCTCTTCTGACCCTTTTGCAGTACTGCATGCACACCAGTGAAAAATTCTAATAAAGCCATAAATTAGTAACTTTGCAGGTAATATTTTCCAGATAATTCTATATTTGCAACTCCCTAGATGAACATAAAATTAGCTTCATAAAAATATGAAAGAGAAGATCTTCTAAACAAAGTTTATGCCAATGAAGAGAAAACCAACTGTGTTCTTTTAATATTTTCAGAATTATATATATCAACTGATTTTATTACAATAGCTATAATGATGACAATAACGAAGAGACAAGATTTTACTATGTTCCAGGCACTAGGCTGATGAGGCAGACACTCCTATTCTCGTCATCTTAAGATGTGGGGAAAGTGAGGCACAATGAAGTTAAACAACATGCCCAGGATCATGTACCTGAGAATAACTGGTAAAGCTGAATTTCGACCCTTGAGCCAAAACCTAATTTTATCCAAAATATCCCTGTAAGGGAGAATGAAGCTGAAACCATGATAATATGAGACATGACTGAAATAGAAACAGTATAGATTGTAAGGATAACTACAAATATATCATCCAAATCCTTCATTTTCAACAAGGTCCCAAACTGTACAAAAATAAAATATTACCCATTCCTCCTCACTTGAAGATTCTCGATCTTCTGGGTCTATGTTTTTATGCCTTGCTTTTACTCCTAATTCCTCTTTTCCATCTAACTATGCCCTTATTTACCTACCTGGTTCTTTAAATGAAAACGAAAACAACTAATCCACATTGTCAGATTTATTTTTCTTCTATAAAGAAATACTTCCCTATTTCTACCTAAATTCCCTATTTCACTACATCTTTAAAAACATATTTAAGATAGTAAATCAAAACATCCTCAATTCCTTCTCATTAATCATTACAAATATAATAGACTCTCATCTGTATGGAATTATTTACGGCATTCCTACCTAAAACTAGGGTTGAAAAACTAAATAATCTAAGATTTCTAAAAATACTAACTTTATTTTCCAAACAGGATATGAAGGCACTTTGTCTAATGATGTATAGTTCAAAACAAGATCTATCTAAAACACTTCTAGATTCTGCAGTTTGCCTGCATAAAGCTATTCATTATATCAAAAATTAAGAACACTTAATAATCTAAACACTGGATAACCAAGCTCACTGTCATTCATGACTAGAAGATTCACATGAGTCAGAACAAAACATTCATTTAGATTTCTTTTTTACAACTATCTTTACATTTCAAAACGTTACAAGTACAAACTTAGGGAATGTTTAAAGAATTAAAAACATATAAACTGCATCAGATTTAATGTGTTAGATCTAAGAACAATTGAAACAAGATAGTTACATTTTTACTACAGTCACTGTTCACACCGCTAAAGAATCATTACATTATCTGTATCTCCCAAATCTAAGTAAAACAAAAACAGGACAGGTAACACACACGAAAAGGCACCAAGGAACTGGCTCCCTGAAAATTGCAGAATTCATTTTACCTCGGTCTGTAGGATGGCAGCCCTTTGTTCTTTAGCAGTCAAGGACTCCTTCAGCACTTCAATGTGTTGCTTACTGTCTGAGAACTGGTTTGTGAGTGTTTCTAGCTTTGTCTGTAGAGCTAGTAGTTCCGTGTCCTTTCTGGACAGCTCCTGCTTCACCTGACCAATCTAGAGGGAAAAAAAAAATAGAACATTGTAAGTAAAAAAAGAAATGAAATCACCACCTCTGATCTGAATCTTTCTGACAGATCTGAGTTACAAAATATGAAACTAAATATAGCATTAGTTTTATGACAAAACATAATTCGTCTTTTTGCATTATCTAATCTTGGATAACCACCCACCACAAAAACAAAAACAAAAAACAACAGGTTTTCAACAAATAGGGATATTCCAGTTTTCAATTATTGTGTTTCCTAAATACTCTTCAAAATCCATTAGAAAAAGAACAGAAAGAGAAAAATCCCAGTTCAATTAGACTACTGTGAGATAGCAGGAAGCACCTGAATACTACTATGCTGATCAAACAGTTTTCATTTTATTAAGTCAGATCTCTTAAAACATAAAGCAGGATTAGTGTAGATGTAAAGCAGAAGGAAAAAAGAGAACCTCCTACCATTGCTATTTAAAGTGAATCCAAAAGCTGCTGCAATTATACTTCTTACTTTTTCATTCATAAACAAAAATTTACATAAAATCCTTATCTTAAAAAGCTACCATTAGTGTTTTAAGGCATTGTAAACCTTTGCCTTTTAGATATCACGTAATTCTGATGAGTTAGGGATATTGACCTAAAAAAAGATTCCACCAACAAAGCTCTATCATCTATAACATGTCATACCAACTAAATGGATAAAAGTATATGACTTAAATGCATAAAAGCTCATCTTGTAAGAATCTACATGTATAATTTGAATCTGAATTATTCTGACAGTAATCTGTTAAAAGATGCCCATTCATTCTCCCATAAATTTCTCATCTTAACTTTAATTTTTATTTCCAACATCACACTTGCATCTAAGAATTTTCTAAAGAGTCTGTTATTGTAAACATACCTCAAATAAACAAAAATCAGAATTGCTTTTACATTCTATCTAAGTGCCTAGCAAGGTATCTAGCTGCGCACTAACAGATTAATGACTGGAAGTATAAATCTGACAAGAAGTCTGTAATTTCAGCAGTACTGATGAAATGAACAGTACTTTGTATTATTTTACATTGGAGATACCTACAGATTCTTTACTATAATAATCTTAAGGTATAAAGGACAATTTTGAGAACAGTTTAACATGAGGAAGTGTGAAATAAATACTACTTTAATTAAAATTAGACTTTTGGGGCACCTAAGTGGTTCAGGCAGTTAAGCGTCTTGACTTTGGCCCAGGTCATGATCTCGCCATTCATGAGTTTGAGTCCCATCATCAGGCTCTGTGCGGACCTATCAGAGCCTGAAGCCTGCTTCAGATTCTGTGTCTCCTGTGCACTCTCACGTGCGCTCTCTCTCTCTCTCTCTATCTCTCTCTCTCTTTCGTTCACTCTCTCTTTCCCTTTGCCCCTCCCCTGCTTGTGCTTTGTCTCTCAAAAATAAATAAAAATATTAAAAAAGTTAAAAAATAAATTAAAATTAGACTTTTAAGGAGCACTAAAAATTAATTTCTAATTTACTCTTCTTGTTTAGCAAAAAGACAAACCTTTTTCTCATATGCATGAAAATTCTATTTGCAGATTTAGTTATTCATTCATTCAATAAATTTTCTATGCTTACTGTATGCAAACTACTATAGGATATTAAGAACATCATTGGAAGATGACTGTAAATGGCAGCTATCTTCATCCTGTAATACATATATGTACCCTGGAGTTACCATGTACCGTAATGCTGTGGCATCTTTCATGACATCCCTTTCCCAACAAAAAACATACATTAGTATTTTTCCATCCTTAACATGCAGGTTGCACTAAAAACACACTTACTATATGAATGAATATTCAGGAGAAATGTTTAAAATGTTATCACTTCGTCAACTGAAGAACTATTACAGCTTAAAGATTACTCAAATTTCCAACTACTTCCAATCACATGATTAAAAATAAATATAAAATCCCTGTTTCTTTAGGGATTTTAAATAATTTTTAAATAATCTTCAAATAATATTATATTGACCATAAAGACTGAAAAAGGAAAAGACTGGAAAACATAGTTTAGAAGTACACACTTCCCATAAAAGTTGGGAACACAAGGCTTTGCAATCACACCTGAGGATAAGTATGTCTTTGAGTAATTACCTCTCTAAGTCTTGTTTTCCTAATCAGTAAAATGGAGAGAGTAAACCAATATTATTGTTTTTAGAGATTAAATAAAATAATGTATGGAATGTGCTTAGCCTGTTGTCTGACACAACAAAGAAATATTTGTAATAGGCAAGAAAAAAAAGTTACAGATCAACTACTCCTCTAGGTAACAGTTACCATAAACCAAAACCAAATTAGTTCCTTTCAGACAAAATATTTCACTTTAGTATCAATATTATAAAGTGGTCCACAAATAGCAAAAATATCAAATTAGCACAAGTTTTGTTCTGTTTTGTTTTGTTTTTAATGCTGCATTCCTGTCTTATCCCACAATTATTTTCAGGAGCAGTTTTCTCCTGACATTTGTGTGACATATGTGCACATGGCCTAGCACAGAGCAGTGGGTGGACAGAAGAGCAAAGGTTCTGAAATCAGACTGCTTGTGTAAAACTCAAACTCTGTCTCTTACTAGCTCTATTTCTTTTTTTTTTTTTTTTTAATTTAAATTTTAGTTAGTTAACATACAGTGCAATACTGGTTTCAGGAACTAGTTACATTTCCGAAGCACCACTCTGTTACCTCAGTTTCCTCATCTATAATTTGGGGTTGATGATATACCTACCTTAACAGGTTATAAATACTTGTGTGTTAGCTATTTTATTACTTTATTATATTTTGAAATGAAATTTTGAGTTCTTTAAACAGAAGATTAAACTAGATTTAGAGACTTTAAGTATGTTTCATGTTAATTCTAACTTACTAGATAACTCTACGTAAGCAAATCACTTTCTACACATCTGTTCTAAAAAACATAACATCTGTTGTAAAATCACCTAATGTAGACTTTAAGAATAGATATATGAAGTTAAAACACGTTACTCAAGAGCTTCAAATTTTAGGAGAGTCGATCTTAAAAGTCCTCATCACATGAAGAAAATAAAATTATAACTATGTATGGTTATAGATGTTAACTAGACTTATTGTGGAGGTCAGATAGACAGATAGAAAGATATATAGGTCTCAAATCATTATGTTGCACATCTGTCAATTATACCTCTCTTTAAAAAAAAAAATCTTAAATTCAGATAAACACTACAACCTAGAACATCTGCATATTCTTATACCAAAGAAGAAACAGAAATCATCATTCATTTAAACAGCAAGTATCTACAAAAGGAAAGGACTTGAGAAAAAACAAGTTTTGAAGTACAATCCATACAGTGACAAAAGCAACAATAAAGAACCAGATATAGGGCTTCCAGAACATGTGAAGGCTCACTGCACACAAAGTGACATATGGGTCAAACTGGTAAACGCGAGTCAGTTAAAGAGCAGAGCAGGCTGGTTAGTGCTAGTATGGGGCAAAGCTGCCAACCAAAGAGAATGAAAGTGTAAGCCACCCAGAAGCCAGAGCCAGCAGGGTCCCACTGTGGGATCACTGCACACAAAGAGTAAATCTTACGGCAAAGACCTCAGCCTGAAGACCAGCCGCTCTCTTTTTCAGCTCCTCCCCTTGAGCCTCTTTCGAACTTAGCTCTTCCTTCAGTTGCTCTACCTGTCACGACATTGTTATTCTTTTTCACTTATGTGTCCGTTTAGGTATTATCTGCTTTTCAGCCAGAGCAGTAACTGGAAATAACAATAACTTACATAACACAATCAAATCTGCTCCCTCAATTCCCTCTTCAAAGTACCCTAGATGGTTTCTTTATTTTCACAAGGTTTTTTAAATGGACTTAAATGTTTCCATGTCCATCAGCACATGGAAAGCAGAAATTACACGGTAGCATATTTTGTTTTCAAATTATGGTGAAAAATACAAACAGAAAGTTGGATATGTGAATTTTTAAGTTCTAAAATTAACATAAATTGTCAGTAGTCACTGATAACAGATTCTTAAAATAATGAAGGAATATTCTACAGAGTTTTATGCCAGGTATGGATACCACAGCAAGAAACCAGAAATCAGAGAGGGAGTTAGAACAATGGTGTATCATTCCTTTACAGTTTTCTGTTCTTATAAACTGGGGAACTAATACAATTGGGATGTGGGTGGTACTTATTTTCTCTAATATTTTATAATCACAAGTAGGTTTTTAATTAAACCAAAATAAACATGGCAAATTGATACGTGTAATAAACTAGATCCTCCAATTTGCCTAAATAGGTATAGAATCAAACTAAATGGCTTTGGAGCTAAGGAAAACATATGGACTGACATGTCTCTCTGCTATGTATCTTACTGGAGATACATCTGAAGTACACACGGGAAAAAATAAACCTGATACACAATGGATCTTTTCTAGGGAATGGACCAAAGGGCCTTTCATTATGGAACTGTATTTGAAGGGAAAACAATGATTTAAGCCATTTCGGGGCGGGGGGGAAGGTAGGAGGACTGGGTTCAGTCTCTCAGGGTTTTGACTTTTAAAATATGACTACACAAGAGGCAAAGAATTTGGCATCTCATGTGAGAAAAACTCAATTTGATGGAATTCTATTGAATCACCTCTGAAGTACTGACAGATATAAATGTTAAACAATACATATCAGCCTCATATGATGAATAATTTCCTTTTAAGAGAAAACTTGAAATAACTAAATAACAGTAATTCTGACTTTAATTCTGGGAAAGTTCCATTGGAAAGAATTATAAGTCTTCTTCCCTGAAGCTTGATAAAACAATGTGAGGTTCTGTATCATCACTAAGGAAACAAATATGCATCAGTTTCTCAAACCTCTCTTAAAAATTATAGTATTACACAACATTACCTTATTTTTCATAAATTTAGAATGGCTCCGATAGACCTCCATTTGTTTCATTTCTTCCTCCCGTTCTTCAGTACTCAAGGCCCCATTTGATTTCAGCATCTGAATTTCCTCCTCCAAGTCTCTGAGTCCACGCTCCATAGATGAAATTTTTGAATCCTGAAGACAATGGAAGATTTAGACATTAAAGTATTCACAAAGAATCACAGAAGTTTAAAATCTCAGTCTTTACAGATGTTGAATTTAATAAAGATAAATAAATATTCAGGAAAACTGCTGTCTAGCAACTGGTGTCTTGCTTCTAAATTTTATCCTTTATGGCCACTTGGGTGAAAGAGAGCTCATATCTATAAAATGATTTTTCCTCTCTTCCTCCAGTCTGCACCATTTTGTTGAGAGTATTAACCGTAAAAGTATAAAAGTAAGCTGAAAAAAAAACCATAAGCTGAAAGTATTAACTATAAAGGAAGCAATGGAAGTTAAAGTTTCTTTGTACTACATGGTCAATCAATTTCTAATGAAAAATTTTGTAGTATTAATAGCAAAACCGTTCCTTGCTACTCTTATCACTACACTTTGTGATCCCTAAAAGGCTTATTTCTGCCCTCAAAAGAAGGAGAACAGTAAAAGTGCTTTGAAAATTTATACAATAATGTGTATAACTATATTTACAATAATGAAGATTTTATAACATCCCACTGTAAAAAAAAAATAAAGTGATGAGTAATTATACTAACAATTACAGTTTATCATATTACTTAGTCTCTATAGTTCTCTATACATCTGAGGTATCATATAATAATTTTTTTTAAAAATCACTGTCAAAAAAAAACAAAAAAAAATTAAAAATTAAAAACTCACTGTCCTTGGGGAGCCTGAGTGGCTCAGTTGGTTAAGTGTCCGACTTTACCTCAGGTCATGATCTCACAGTCCATGGGTTCGAGCCCCACATCAGGCTCTGTGCTAACAGCTCAAGGCCTGGAGCCTATTTCAGATTCTGTGTCTCCCTCTCTCTGCCCCTCCCCTACTTGCTCTGTCTCTCTCAAAATAAAGACATAATTTTCTTTTAAATAACTGTCCTTATAAATCATCATCACAAGTATCATCTCCCAGTTGAACATTATTCTATGTTCAATTTCCTGGGGTTGTTTTGTCACAGTATCTAGTTTACCCCCAGATTATGTTAGATGTCATCAATTACAGAAAGATCATCTTAAGTGACAATTACAGAAAAATGCCTACAAAGAATGAACACTTTTATATCTAGAGTTGTATACGTTTATTTGCCTAAGAAATAAAGAAGTAGAACCATATTTTATGTAGCTTTATTTTATTTGGAATTTTAGAGAAACTACTCCTTTAGAAAGTATTTTGAAATTACTTCCTTTTGCACTCTACCTCAAAGATTTCTTGAGTGACATTCCACGCTATCATAATTCTTAGAGCATGCAGATAAAAGTTAAAGGATTTATCATGAGATGACAACTAGTGATTTTTAGGTTCAGGGGAGAGAGGGAGGACGTTACTCCGTGTCTTGCACTGCATTACCTCTAAAAATATCACAACAAATCTACCATGTCTACCACAGCCTAAAATAAAAAATAAAAATGAAAGAAAACTTAGAGGGCCACAATCAATCTCCTGGCCCATAAAGAATAACTACAGGCATAACTTGAAGATATCCCAGGCTTGGCTTCAGACCACTATAATAAAGTAAATATCACAGTAAAGCAAGTTAAATAAAATTTTTAGGTTTTTTCACTGTATATAAAAGTTATGTTTATACTATACCATAGTCTACTAAGTGTATAATAGCACTCTGGAAAAAAGTGTACATACCTTAATTTAAAATTATTTTAATGCCAAAAAATACTATCATCTGAGCTTTCAGCAAATCATAATCTTTATGTTGGTGGAAGGCCTTGCTTCCAGGTTGAGAGCTGCTGACTGGTCAGGATGGGGACTGCTGAATGTGGGGTGACTATGGCAATTTCTTAAAATGAGGCAACGATGAAGTTGCTGCATCAATTAACTCTTCATGTCATGAACAATTTCTCTGCAGCATATGATACTGTTTGACAGCATTCACCCACAGTGGAACTTCTTTCAAAATTGGAGTCCATCCTCTCAACCCCTGCTGCTGCTTTATCAACTAAGATTAGGTAACAGTCTAAATCCTTGACTGTCGTTTCAACAATCTTCACGGCATCTTCACCAGGAGTAGAGTCCATCTTAAGAAACCACTTTCTTTCCTTTCCTTTTCTTATGCTTCCATAAGAAGCAACTCATCTGTTCAAGTTTTAGCATAAAACTCAAAAAACTCAGTCACACCTTCAGGCTCCACTTCTGATTCTAGTTTTCTTGCTATTTCTACTCCATCTGCAGCTCTTCCTCCACTGAAGTCTTGAACCCCTCACAGTCATCCAGGAGGGCTGGAATTAACTTCTTCCAAACTCCTGTTCGGGTTGGTATTTTTACCTCTTCCCATAAATCACAAATGTCCTTACTGGCAGCATGAATGAAGAATCCTTTCCATAAGGTTTTCAATTTACGTTACCCAGATCTTTCAGAGGAAAGCTATCTATGGCAGCTATAGCCTCAAAAATATACTTCTTAAATAAGAAGACCTGGAAGTCAAAATGACTCTCTGATCCATGGGCTGCAGAATGAATGTTTTGTTAGTATCCATGAAAACAACAATAATCTCTTTGTACATCTTCATCAGAGCTCTTCAGTGAGCAAGTGCACTGTCAACTGAACAGCCATACTTTTAAAGGAATCTTTCTCTCTGTAGCAGATCCCAACAAGCAGGCTTAAAATATTCAGTAAACTACGCTGCAAATAGATGCGCTGCCGTCTAGGCTTTGTTTACAGAGCACAGGCAGAGTAGAATCAGCATAATTCTTAAGGACCTAGGAGTTCTTGGAAAGATAAATGAGCGCTGGCTTCAACTTAAAGTCACCAGCTGTGTTAGTCCCTAACAAGAGAGCCAGCCTATCTTTTGAAGCTTTGAACCCAGGCACTGACTTCTCCTCTAGCTATGGAAGTCCTAAATAGCTTCTTCTTCCAATAGAAAGTTATTTCACATAGAGATGCCTGGGTGGCTCAGTTGGTTAAGCATCTCACTTCGGTTCAGGTCATGATCTCGTGGTTTGTGAGTTCAAGCCCCACGTCGGCCTCTGTGCTGACAGCTCAGAGCTTGGAGCCTGTTTCAGATTCGCTCTCTCTGTCCTTCCCCTGCTTGTACACACAAACGTGTACGCTCTCTCTCTCAAAATAAACATTAAAAACTTTTAATTAAAAATTAAAAAGAAGAAAGTTATTTCATTTACACTGAAAATCTGTTGTTTAGTGAAGTCACCTTTATCAATGATCTTAACTAGGTCTTCTGGATAATTTGATACACCCTCTCCATCAGTACCTGCTCTTTCACCTTGCACTTTTATGTTATGGAGATGGCTTCTTTCCTTAAACCTTATGAACCAACCTCTGCTAGCTTCAAACTTTTCTTCTGCAGCTTCCTCACCTCTTTCACCCTTCACAGAACTGAAGAGACTTAGAGACTTGCACTAGATTAGGTTTTGGCTTGAGGGAACACTGTAGCTGGTTTTATCTTCTATCCAGACCATTAATACTTTCTCCATATGAGCAACAAGATAGTTTTACTTTCTTATCATTCGTGTGTTTACTAGAGTAGAACTTTTCATTTCCTTCAAGAACTTTTCCTCTGCATTCACAATTTGGCTGTTTGGTGCAAGAGGCCTGGCTTTTAACCTATGTCAGCTTTGGACATGCCTTCCTCACTAAGCTTAATCATTTCTAGCTTTTGATTTAAAGTGAGAGGCATGTGCCTCTTTTCACTTGAACACCTAGAGACCACTACAGGGTTATTAACCGGCCTAATTTCAGTATCGTTGTGTCTCAGGGACTAGGGAGGCCCAACGGGAGGGAGAGAGACGGCGGAACAGCAGGTCAGTGGAGCAGACGGAACACACACATTTCTCAAGTTTGCCATCTTACATGTGCACAGTTTGTGGCACCCCAGGACACTTGGAGTAGTAACATCAAAAATCACTGATCACGTATCACCAGGACAGTAATGAAAAAGTTTGAAATATTGGGAGAATTACTAAAATGTGACATAGCAACACAAAGTGAGCAAATGCTGTTGGAAAAAGAGTGCCAACAGACCTGCTTGACGTAGGAATGCCACAAACCTTCAACTTGTAAAAAATACAGTGTCTGTAAAATACAGTAAAGTGAAGCACAATAAAACAAGGTATGCCTGTAAACTATTTTAATTGTACTCTCTGAAAATTCACCTTTAACATTACTATAAATCTTCCTAGAAAGATCAGGAAGTAGTCCCTTAAGAATATCTAAAGGGGCACCTGGTTGGCTCAGTCAGTTGAGCATCCAGCTCTTGACTTCGGCTCAGATCCTGATCTCACGGTTTGTGGGATCAAGCCCCACGTGAGGCTCCATGCTGACTGTGCAGAGTGATTCTCTCTCCCCTCTCTCTGCCCCTCCTCCTTCCACACACACTCTCTCTCTCAAAACAAATTAAAAATAAAATAATAACAACTGAAATACTAGGCATATGCATGTGACTAACCTGCAAATGAAATGTGGTTTACCTCTGTCATTAATATGGGGAGGGAAGGATGGATAATAAAAGGGAGCCAGCAGAAAGAGGGAGTGTATTTCTAGCATCACTGGGGCTCCACACAAGACAAAATCACCTCCAGCGATGAACTCAAGCTCCATACATCATACAGACAGCCTCTAACTCTACAAACCTGCCATGAGGCCCAAGAAATATAATCCATCTTCTCCTCTAACTCCAACAAAGACACAGGGACACAGGGGCAGCTCTTGACCCAATCAGCACCCTCACTACCAAATCATATCCCATAAAAGCTTCTCCCCAAAAGGGACCAAATTGTAACTGAAAGTCATGAGGCGGGCACTGGCTGCCCAGATAAGAAACCTGTCAGGCTACTCGCTGAAATCAGGCCAGAAAAGTAATATCTGATATGCTCAACTAATTCTAGCACCAACTCAACCAGACTCAGACTGGGTTTATTTGAGGACAGTCCTTCCAACAAGGTTTCTTACTCCTACAATGTATAATAACTAAGTAAATAAATTCCTTACCATCTTACCACTCTATACTTCCCCAGCTCTAAGTCTCCCCATCATTAATCAGCCAATTCCATTAACCTACTGAAATCTTCTATTGCTTGTTAAATTTCCCAAATCCTCATCTTTTTTTTTTTTTCAAAAGTTGTCTCCCTACCCCAAGTACAACCTGGCTTTCCCAAAGGATATAATTTCCCTGAACTCTCTCCAGTGAGGGTCACTAATCCCCCAGTACCAGAAAGGAGCAGGAGAAAAAGTACAGGCAACATCCCGGTTCCTCAATGCTGCTCCCTTTATTTTACAACTCATACTCCTTTTAACTCTACCCCCTCCTCATTGCTGCCATCTATGAACTTCCCAATCCCTCCTGGCCATTTGAAAATGTCTTCAGCACCTGGCTCACAATCAGTCTTCGCTTCAAATGCCACTCCTGCCATCATCCTAGGATTTCAATGTCTGAATTTCAATGACCTCATCTACCAGTCCACTTCAGCTATCCAGTCGATAGGACTATCCAGGACTTTCTCCCCGGGCCTATTGCACCATCACCCTCTATTTGCCATTCTTCAAGTTCACAGAGATCTTAACTTCACTAATGGTCACATTTTCTCCCAACCTGTCAGTCCATTCTGAATTCTCTTCCTTTCTATCCACCCTAAATTCTTGGACTGACCATGCGAACTCCTCTCTCACCATCATCCTCAATTCATTTGCATCCCAATAATTCTGCCAGTATCTACCCAGCAAAATTGGGTAGATAACCTAGAGCAGTACAGTAATTCTTCCTTGTTCCTCCACTGAGAAAGGAAAAAGAAAAAAAAAATTAGAGGAGGAAGTAGAAGGAGAAGTGGAGAGGGAGAAGATGGGAGGAAGGAAGAAAACAAGAGAAGGGACATGAAGGCAAAGATAGAAGGAAGAGGAGGAAGAAAAGGCAGTAGAGAGAGAAAAGAAAATTACATCTCCCTAAAGATAGTTGGGCTCTTTTACTGTCTATCAATCATCTTCCTTTCCCATTTCCCCCAAAGACTATTCTAGAGCTGCATAATTCTTTCAGGCTCATGTAATACTCTCAGCAACTCAATTATTTCAGCTATGATTTCAGCATAGCATCCCAACTAGGCCACTATTATGTCAGATTTGCTTAAGAGAATGGCTGAAAGTTAACATAATTTAAAATAGTTCCACTGCCTATTAATTATTACACTTCCCCATTCTATCAAAAGGCAAATAAAAGAATTTTGGAAACATAGATATATTCAGGTGTTTTAGGCTTCAACAGGGCTCAGGAAATAAAACATATAAAGAAATTTGTGGGAAATGTGAACATACAATTAAACCTTTCTAAAGACTCTTTACAAGATTATGTTCGAGACTACTAATTGTCTAACTACAAAGAACCCAGAGTTCCACTAATTCAGAATTTATTTGGTAAGTTCTTTCTCCAATGGAAATAAAGATACACACAAATAAACAAAATTTTAAGATGAAATCACTTAAATTCAGAGAAAAGTTCTCATAACTATTCTTGAGAAGTATCTATCTACATAAAACTATATACTAATAACTAAATATTCTTGTCATACCACCAAATATTAAATAAAGGCCCACAAAGCAAAAACAGTTTCAAACTTTTTAGGGAATATGAAAAAGCTAACAGAGAGAGAGAGAAAGGACCTTATCTATAAATAGACTTTCAGCTTTTGTAAGAATATATTGTTTAAACAAAAAAGAAAAAAAGAGTATGTTGTTCATAAAAATAACAACAGGAGCAGCAGCTAACAGGTAGTATTCAAAGTGTTTTAGCTGCTATAACTAAATCTCAAAACAACCTATGGGATAGCTACTATTACTATCACCTTCTATCCATAAAGAAATTCAGGCATAGAGAGTCTAGGTAACTTATTCTATTGTCATACAATTGATTCAAGTAAAGCCAAATTTTGTTTTTTGGGCTTTTTTTAAACAAATAGTTTATTGTCAAATTAGTTTCCACATAACACCCAGTGCGCATCCCCACAAGTGCCCTCCTCCATGCCCATACCTCCCTCCCCACCAAGTAAAGCCAAATTTTGAATCCAAGAAATTTAAGAAGGCAAGCTCTTCAAAGTATGGTCCATGTTCTATGTTCTGGATCCCCCCAGACTGTTTCAAGAAGTCTGCATGGTCAAAAGTATTTTCATAATAATACCATGATTTTGTTTGCCCTCTCCACTATGTTAATGTTTGTACTTCAGGTATAAAAGCAATGGTGGAAAAAAACTGTTTGTATCTTAGGACAACAGGCAACAGCACCAAGCCTAACTAGCACTGACTGCACTCTTCTGTGTCAGGTACTCATAGAAAAAAAGAAAAAAATCAGAAAAAAACATTTTTTTAAGTAAGCTCTAGGCCAAATGTAGGGCTTAAACTCACGACCTCAAGGTAACTCATGACCTCCAGGTCAAGAGTCGCATGCTCAACCAACTGAGCCAGCCAGGAGCCTCCAGAAATAAGAATTTTAAAAGACTACTTCCTTTGGGGGATCACTGGGTGGCTCAGTTGCTTAAGCGTCCAACTCTTGATCTCAGCTCAGGTCTTGATCTCAGCATGAGTTCAAGCTCCACAGTGCACTCCATGCTGGGTGTGGAGTCTACTTAAAAATTTTTAAAAAGACTACTTCCTTTGAGAATGTCCTTAATAAAGCAGTAAAAATTATTACTTTTAGTTAATCCCAAACCTTAGGAACACTTCTTTTTAATATTCTGTGTGATGAAATGGGAAGGAGCTAGGCATTTCTACACACTAAAGTATGACAGTAGTTCCTTAGAATAGTACTTGTGTGCCTCTGAATTGCAAGCTGTATTAAGTCCTTTTTTCATGGAACATCATTTTTACATGAAAAGAACACCTGACAAACTAGAGTAACTACAGTAACTATTAGGCAGACATTTTCTAAAAATGAATGAATGAGCCTGTCATTTTAAGAGCATAACAAGGTCCTGAGATCAAAAGGTTTAAGCACAGTTGATTTAAAGAAATTCTGGACAGCTTTTTGGTCTCATCTGAGTTATGATCTAGAACTAAAATGGAATAAAACTGAAGTTCTTTTAAAGTGTCATTTCATTGTCTTACTCTTCTTAAATTTACAAAATAAGCAAAATATTGTTACATACCACTTTCTAAAACTCACATATGAAAGTGTGTAATCACTTCAAAGTGTAAACTGACTCATAAGCTTCTTTGGAAACTCTTACTTACCTTCATTTCAATAACAGTTTGCAGAGCTTTTGTTTTAGCAGAGTCAGGAGCATTCTCAAATCTCCGATGCATCTCCTATACAAGAGAAGCAAAAGAGAGTAAATGTCCTCCTTTTCACTCTTATTTTTGCTCAGAGGGAGTGTAGGGAAGGACAGGGGAGAAGGAGTAATTGAGTAAAACAGAGTATGACCCCAGCCCTGTGAGACGCTCTGTTCTCTGTCTACCAGACCTTTCCCAGTGGATCAGAGAAGGCTAAGGAGGTGTATGCATCAAATACACAGACACAAAGAGTCCCCATCTTGAATACCTAGTTACTTAAAATCAATCACAGAGATGACATCAGAACAACAGATGGAGACTACAGCACAACCACAGATTGGCGTCCCAATCTCATTTATGTGACTCTAAGACATATAAATCAGAACTCCAAACAATCTTAAGGGAGATCAGAAATATTCTCTTTTCCAAAGAAGAAATAAAGGCAGTCACAATCAGTCTGCATTACACAAAGCTGCTTTTAGCGTTTGTGTTAACCACATCATTTCCATAACATATATACCCAAGTAACAACCTGGCTATCTATGATGAAAATCTCTCCAACAGTGCAACAACTGGGAAGAAAAAAGTTCATGTTTATGTTTATAAAATGTCATAAACACAGCTATTCTTTTTTAATCTAAATTTTAGTGAGTTCAGAATCAGGAAGAAAGGAACTGATGGTAGTAATATCACATTCATGACCTTCAAGGGTTACAGCAAAGTTATCAGACCACCTCAGGCTATTATTTCCTGTCAGATTTTGTGAATGTCTCTGAGTTAATCAGTCAACATTTCCAAAGTACCCTGGGACAAACTCAGACCCCAGAGAATACATAGATGAGTATTTTCCATCTGAACCATACGTAATCATAATAAAAGGAATGTTTAATACTTAATTATACCTTTCACCTAATTTATTCCTTCTTGCCTGACCAGAAAGAATGGTTTGAGAAAAAGAAAACAGAACTGTACACTTCACTGAGTTACCTCTTTCTGAAACAAAGAAAGAACTGATAAAAGCTCTAAATCATAAACAGTTTAAACACCAGTATCTTCTTAACATCCACATTCACACCAGCTGGCTACAGAAAGTATAGTGCAAACCACTATTAATACATACCACTCTTTCTGACCACCCTTTGTGCTACTTTTCTCCCTAACTCCAGCCTTAAATATTCAACAAGGTATCCCATCCATATGTTTGTTAACAAACACCTCAAACTCTCCAGACCCAAGAGTAAACTCTTGGTGGTGCTCCAAAAGCTGTTCCATCCTTCCACTTACTCAGGTGAAAACCTGATTCTTCTTAATGCCTTTCTTTCTCTTTCAAGCCAGTGAATCAGGAAATCCAGTTAACCTTCCCTTCAAAACACACCAAAATGCAAGCACTTCTTGCCATTTCCACTGCTACCATTTTTTTTTTAATTTTTTTTTTTTTTATTATTTCTAGGAGAGAGACAGTGTGAGCAGGGGAGGGTCAGAGAGAGAGGGAGTCACAGGCTGAAACAGGCTCCAGGCTCTGAGCTGGCAGTCAGCACAGAGCCCGACGCGGGGCCCGAACCCACGATCGTGAGATCATGACCTAAGCGAAAGTCGGACGCTTAACCGACTAAGCCACCCAGGCGCCCCGACCACTGCTACCATTTGGAGAGAGCTACCAACAAAAATATATCTTTTAATCCAACAACAAGCTCCTAATTAGGACCCCTTCTCTTTATCTTGCTCCCCTACATTCTAGTTCAACAGAGCACTCAGAGTAACCTTCTTGAATATAAATTTAATCTTGTCACTCTTCTGCTCAAAACTGTCATGGCTCCCTATCTGACTCAAAGCAGAGTCAAAGTCCCCTCTCAGTAACCTACAAGACCACATCTCTTACCACTCTTCCCTCAGTCACCACACTTCAGCCACACGGGACTCTTTGCTGTTTCTCAAATATGCTAGCCATTGCCCTGTTCCTTAGGACCTTTTCACCAGATGTTCCCATTGCCTAACTCTCTTTCCTGAGCTCATTAAGAGGACTTTGCCTCCTTCAAGTCTTGACTCAAATGTCTCTTCTGTATTACTAGATTTATGAGCTGTGATAATCACATTGTGGTTATACAAGAAAATGCCCTATGTTTGAGAGATGCATACTACATACATTGTGTAGAGGTAAATTACATCATGTCAGAGATTTTTTTTTTAAATCTTTGGTTAAAAAAAAAAAGAACAAAAAGCAAAAATAGGACACATGAAGCAAGTGTGGCAAAATTTTGGTAACTGGTATATCTGAGTGATAAGCATATGGAGATTAATTATGCTATTCTCATAAGTTTGTGTAAGTTTGAAATTTCTCATTACAAAATTAATTTTTCATGTTAGTGTAATGTGCCTTATTTGAAAACTTAAAATGGACAAAAAAGAACCCACATGTCCTTTCCCATTTACCTTACTCAACCTTTTCTTGTCCCATAGCATGTACCCTCTAACATATTTTATAATATATGTCTTATGTGTATTGTCTATTTTTCTAATTGCCTCTATGAGAATATATCCTCCACAAGGGCCAGGGTCTTTGTTTTATACATTGATGAATCCAAAGTGCCCAGGACAATAGCTGGTACATCAGTACATGCTTCAGAGATATTTAAAGAATGAATGATGAATGAATAACAAATGGCTACCAAACTTTCAAGAATTAGCTAAAGAGGGAATCTTCTCATGTGCTGAATTCTGTACACCTCTTTCAACATAGCCCTCCTCTAACACTTACTACATTGTATTTGAAATAATCTTCTTCTCTAACATACCAGCCTGTAAACCCCTTCAAGGTAAAATTGCCTTTTGTATTCTAAGCACTGCCTGACATATAAGCAATCATTAAAAATGACACTGAATAAACAAATAAATTATCAGCCAGTACTCATCTTCACCTCTCTATTGGACTTATCTCTAAAGCATCAAATAAAGGATCTCCTTATTCTAAATTTAAGAGCTGTTGTCCATCCACATCTTTTCTGAACTCCATGTAGTAGCTGACTTTTCTTACTCAAACTACAGAAAGTTAAGGGGGGAACATCTTTTAAATTTCCAACTATCTTCCATTAATGAATTATCCTAGCTATAAATGCTTATTCTCTAATCTTTCTTCTATACTAAGCACAGACATTTTCTAAATTCCATCCTTGGAACTCTTCTCAATTCTGTTGTCCCAAACCAGGGACTCCACTAGCCCACAGAGAAACTTAAAATGAATTAGAAAAAGCAACCCCTCTGGGGTAGATGTAACCTCACCATGAAACACTGGTTGAGTTTTAGACCCCATCTGCTTAATCAGCAAGAAGCTCTTGTTTGGTTGAACAATGTACACACCAACCATACAAGGATACTTCCCCAATCCCACAGATTCAACTACAGTTGATCTCTGAACAACAAGGGTTTGAACTGTGATGGTCCACTTATTTTTTCAATAAATACAGCACAATACTGTAAATGTGTTTTCTCTTATGATTTTTAATGACATTTTCCTTACTCTAGCTCATTTATTGTAAGAATATAGTAAATAATACATAACACAAAGTGTGTGTAAATCACTTATGTTATCAGTAAGACTTACAGTCAACAGTAAGATTATTAGTGAAGTTGTTTCTTTTTTTAAATTTTTTTTTAATGTTTTATTTATTTTTAGGAGAGAAAGAGAGAGACAGCGCGAGCAGGGGAGGGTCAGAGAGAGAGGGAGTCACAGACTGAAACAGGCTCCAGGCTCTGAGCTGGCAGTCAGCACAGAGCCCGACGCGGGGCCCGACCCCACGAACCGCGAGATCATGACCTAAGCGAAAGTCGGACGCTTAACCGACTAAGCCACCCAGGCGCCCCAGATTATTAGTGAAGTTTTGGAGGAGTCAGACATTCTACACAGATTTTCAGCTACATAGCAGTCAGTTCCCAACCTCCTCATTATGCAAGTCAACTCTATTACCTCTCCATGGATGAGCTGGAAAATACATTTCTCTAACCTTGTAGTAGACATCTATCACTCTTCCTTGCCGTGGTATCTAATATCCTTCTATGTTTGGAGATTTCACATCTTAAAACGAGAGTCCTCCTTCTACAAAAGAAGTTAAAAATGCCACATACTTTTCCCCAGGCCTTTCCTGCAGTTAGAGCCCAGACATAAGACCTAATCTCCCCAATCAGACACATATATCACTAACTTTCCAGTTAACATTTCCAGTTCAGTTTAACCCTACATTACTACAATAGCTGTTCATTTCCTTCCACTTCCTCTATCTACTCTCAAGAGAGCACCATAGTAGTCTTGATAAAGCAGCAACAAACCATGGCAGTTTAGTCTGCTTTGAATCCTTCAATGAGTTTCCCATTCATTTCTCATTCTCTACAAAATCAACATGATCCAACCAAAATGGATAGAAGACTGGCCCTCCTGTTGTTCTTATTTTAAACTATTTTAAAATTAGATAAAATGCATGAAATAACTGTTTTCAGACATTGGAAAAAAGGTGCACAGCTCTATGATCCTTGAAAGAATAGAAACAAATGGTGATGGCCCAAACCAGCTCTTCAGAATATGATGCAAGGAGAGGAAGACAAACAAAAAAGAGCAGTCATACAGAGCTCAGACAACATATCAATGTATAAGACTCCTAATGGCAGTGAAAATGTGCAGAGCAGAGTATTACAGAGAAGGAAGCTAGCCATAAAAGCAGCACTGTCTAATCTGACAAGGGTCACCTGTTGTATTTGGCTAACTACTAAGTGTGCATGCACAGGGCAAGACTCCACAATGTCAAACAACAATTGCTAGGGCTAGAACAACTACCCAGAGAGCTATGAATTGAGCAACTACCTGAACTCACATGAGGCTAAGAAAAATTCTAGTTCCAAAGAGTTAAAATAAAGAAAACATCAGAACCATTTAACAGAGACACCAGAAAGGCCAAGTCTTAGAGGTCACACTCATCTGATGAGTATAAGGAGAGGGAAGTCTTCTCCATCTCACTAAACAGCACTACCCTCCCAGTAGCTCAAGCCAAACACCAGTGTCTCTTTTCATTCTTCCCAGATCTTCAAAATTTTCTATACAGAAATTTAGCCCTCTATATAGGAAAGGCTATCTAGATCAGCTCTAACAGAATTTAAAAGCAAGTCCTGTAAAGATCAAGTTAATGTACAATTAAATTAATTTTCACAAGGCAAAATACTTCATTTAAGGAAGAGAGTAAAATCCAGAACACACTAATCCAGTACAAAATCTTGACACGTTAGTTTAGGCCATTTAGTGTAAATTTCTCATTTACACTAAAACAAAAACCCATTGGCTTCCTAGAAGCCTCCAGTTTGTACACATTTAACCTATTCTCCACACTGTAAATAAGATGACCAACTCGGGCACACAGGAAATATTTAATAATATTCATTCAATATAATGAGCATAAAAATTTTAAACATATAAAGAAATAAATCTTACTAATTGTAAAGAATCTTCATCTATTAAAAAAATCCTATAAACTACACATTTTTCATTTGGTATTTCTGTATCTACCTAAAAATATTAAAACTGCATTTCCTTGAAATACCTCACAGTTCAGATATTGAACTAATTTTATATGACTTCTCTCCTATTACCTAATAACAAATAAGGTCAATTTCCAAATGTCTTATTAAGTTAAATTATGATAACTTTACTTTAAATCCTACCAAGTATGTAGGCAAAACATAAAGAAAATAGAAATCCATTTGAACAAAAAATCCTCCTTTGCTAAGGAATTAGGCTGCATTTTAAACCATTCACAGGCATAAAGCTTTTCTATTAAGACATTTTAAAACCTATCATTCGTAACAAATTTCCATTCAGAGGCCCGCATACTAAAACTCATTATGAATACATCATGCAGTCAGTGAGCTGATAAACTCCCCTTTCCAACTGAGTACATCAAGCCTCTGACTCATGCACTGTTAATAAAGAGACTAGAAATAGAAATGAATGTACTATTCAAATAAATGTAAGAACTAGAATATCCTATTTGCTCGCTCTATTTCACTCCTTTGGCCTGAAATTTCTCATCCAAAAACAATTAAAGTACAGGTAGAATTATCTGGATCTTGTTACACTGTCAACTCTGGTAAACAAGAGAAAATATGTTCATTTTCTCTCATCAATTCACCAAAGAATAATAACTCGAGTTAGAAAACAAGCAAATTAGGAATAAATTTTCATATTTTTCTCTCTTTAGTAGTTTGTTTTAAAAAGTAAGTCAACTTTTACTTACACAACTGAGAGAAAGAAGTATTTGTGACTGACAAGTAGTACTTATGTCTGAAATTTCTTTTTTTCAAGTTTTAGGTTTTAGCCTCCAGCACCCTTGGTTCAAGGGTAGAAGCTCCAGACTGCATGTGAGGCCCCTTCACAGATTCAATCCTCCATACAAGTTCTGGCTTTACTGCACTCAAAACACAGAGGAGAAAGGAATAAAGAAGAAGGGGAGAATAAACAGAAAGAATCCTTACGGTTTTCTGTATCTCTCAGACACCACTGTCCTTTTACTGTTTACCATCTCTAGTAATGGCATTGTTCTAAGAAAACATCATCTTCTTGTCAAAACAGAAAAAAGGGCACAAATGACACAAAGAAAAGGGAAGGAATAACCTGAATAATAAGGTATATGCAACTGTCCCCATTCCAACATCACTACAAAGAAGCAGACTAACTTGGGGCCCTTTTTTTTTCAAATTTTTCTTATGCTTTGTCTATTGTTTCTTTTTTTCTCTTATTTCTTTTTCCCCCCAATCTCCTCTGCTTATACCTTATAATTACTAATGATAAAAACAGGCATCCCTCAGATATGCTAGTTAGACTCAGAATTCCTAGGCTGAAACCTAGTCAAATATTAATACTTTTAACTTCAAACATTTATGTAAACCCCAACATGATAGAAGTTATAGCAACAAGGTTTGTTGACTGAATTATTATAGAGACAAAAACTAGCATGAATATGCTAATGTTTTAAAACAAATTTATATTTGGAGCTCAGTCGGTTAAGAGTCCGACTTCAGCTCAGGTTCACGGGTCAGAGCTCTGCATCAAGCTCTATGCTGACAGCTCAGAGCCAATAGCCTGCTTCAGATTCTCTCTCTCTCTCTCTCTCTCTCTCTCTCTCTCTCTCTCTCTGCGCCTCCCCAGCTTGTGCTCTCTCAAAGGTGAATAAATGTTTAAAAAAAAAAAGTAAAACAAATTTATACTTTATTTGCCACAACAGCATTCACATTTTTAAAACTCCGAGCACATATGGGTATGCAATACATTATTTAGTTGGCCTACAGATCCGAAAAATTCCACAGCCACCTTGGGTACGTTCTGCCAATAGACTGAGAACCAAAAGTTGGTTCTCAAACTTTGGTGTATAACAGAATTACCTGTAAAGCTCTTTAAAACTCTGTACGCCCAAACCCCAAGCACTGATCAAGCCCAGTCTTGACTGTAGTTCAATATTTGTCCACCATGTGTCTTCATTCTTCTATCAATCAAAGGAAAGGTACTATAGTAAACAATATAAAATCTAA
The DNA here is from genome assembly GCA_017311185.1 of Proteles cristata cristata. Classification (NCBI taxonomy): domain Eukaryota; kingdom Metazoa; phylum Chordata; class Mammalia; order Carnivora; family Hyaenidae; genus Proteles; species Proteles cristata. Next base: position 2,613,333 of record JAESUZ010004630.1, read on the forward strand.
CAATAAGTACTCCTATAACAATGTAATTTCAGTACAAAGAATACACAATGCTTACTTTAAATTTATTTTTTTCTTCTTTGGCTTTTCTTTGATGGAATTATTTACTTGTTATCTACAGAATCATTTTTACAAACAAAATAGAAAACTAATCACAAATGCTACTGGAATGCTATTTTAAGGTTGTAGTATTTCATCAAATCTAAGACACCACTGACTGTAATACAAACCATTGTTTTATGTACTGGAAAGAAAGGGGGTAAATGCCTGCAAATAAATCGTGACACAAAGCTTCAACATCCAGAATTTTTATTTTATACTGACTATAAAGTAGAACTTAGAGTTCTCTTCTTAACCATATTTTAACTATATCATTTTGAACTATGTTTATAACTTTCCCCATGCCAGCAACTTTGGTGTCAATGCTGATTCATCACATATTACTGATGACCTACTGAACAACAATTAAAGCTAACATGAGAAATACCAGCAATGTTCACACCCTCAGCTAAAGTGGTAACAAAATGAGTAGCTATGACTGTTTGTAAATACACAGGCAAACAAATCAGCACCACCCTTGCTGACTGTAAGATACTGCCAAGGATACAATTTAACTCACTTCCATATTGTTAAAATAAGAAAAACTGTGAGTCTTATTATTGATGAAATAACTCTTTTTTTTTCTTAAAGATGAACAATAAATCCAATAAATAACAAACCCTATGGATATTCTGGTATTGCCAACTCAAAATTCTTTTTTACTTTCTTGATCTACTTGTGCAATAATGTACAACAGTCATTTTAAGTCACCACTCACCTAACCTCGATTAGAGCTGTTAAGTTCTTTCTTTATTAGACTTCCTTGTCCACTCTTGACTCTGCCTCCCCTATTTATTCTCAATGGGACCTGAGTAAATTGTAAAAAGCAAACCAGATCTTAACATTCCATTGATTAAATACTGGAATGGATTTTTCTTGCACTTTGAATATAACTGTTGCATTAGCTACTAGGATCATCAAGGCAAATGCTTTGTCTCCCAGGGGGCATGTTTTGTTCACTATTTCTCTAGTGCTTTGTAATGCTTAGTGCCAGTAAATATCTGAAGAATGAAAGGAATGGATTTGGCCTTGGATACCTCTTCACCCTGTCATCTGATGCCAGCCTTCACCTTATACAATTTGCTTTTGCCCTCTAGCCTCTTTGTTGTTCCTTCAAAATTCCTTCCCATCAGGCCTTTTGCAACTTTTAACCTTTCTGCATGAAACAGCTCTATCCAAATGCTCAGCAAGACTTTCTTCTTGTCTTTCCTCAGATCTCCTTACTTCAGGAGCACCTCCTCAAAGATGCTTATCCTGTTTACAGAAATCCCCTCCCCCAACATAATTAGACTCCACCCAATCACATAGCTTCATCTCATAATTATCAGTTTACTGTCTCCCACTAGATTTTTAAGTTCTAGGAAGGCAGAATCCATGTGTTTTGACATGAAAAATGTATATACCCCATGCCTATCCTAGGATAAAATACATATCAGAGGCTCAATAGTTACCTGTTGAATTAATAAGAAAGGAAAGGTGGTGCCTCTAGCCTCTTGTTTTAGAAACCATCTTTATGTATCAGACTAGCCATACATTACAAAGCTTTACCCCAAATTATCATTTTAACTTTTAACTATATTTTCTAACATATACAAATTGAATTCTTTTTATTTTTAGAAAGAGAGACAACATGTCAAGTAGGGGACAGGCAGAAAGGGAGAGATGGAGAGAGGAAGAAAGGAAGAGAAAGAATCTTAAGTAGGCTCCACACTCAACATGGAGCCCGAAGCAGGTCTTGATCCACGACCCTGGGATCATGACCTGAGCTGAAATCAATAGACAGACACTCAACCAACTGAGCCACCCAGGCACCCCTACAAATTTAATTCTTTAAGGTTCCCATGGTGAAAAGATTCTTTCCTATCTCAAGATTATATTAAAAGCTTTTTACTTAAGTTTTCTTCTAGTAGCTCTTTATTTCATCTAGAATTTGATGTAACTATGTAACTGCTTTCCAAACAGACAGACACTATTCCAAAACATCCATCATATACTTTAAACTATGTTATTTCTTGGGTGCCTTGGTGGTTCAGTCAGTTGAGTATCAGACTCTTGATTCTGGTTCATGTAATGATCCCAGGGTCTTGGAATTAAGCCTGCTTTGGGCTCTGTGCTGAGTGTGGAGCCTGCTTAGAATTCTCAGTCTCCTTCTGCCCCTCTCCTCTGCACGCTCACTCTCTCTTTCTTAAAATTAAATAAAATAAAAATGTTAAAATCATATTATTTCTGGATTCTATTCGGTTTCACTGATCTAGTTATTCATTGCTGTGCCAGTACCATACATTTTAATATGACTGGGTTTAAAATACATGTATCTTGGGACGCCTGGGTGGCTTAGTCAGTTAAGTGTCCGACTTTCGCTTGGGTCACGATCTCGCGGTTCGTGGGTTCGAGCCCCGCGTCGGGCTCTGTGCTGACTGCCGGCTCAGAGCCTGGAGCCTGTTTCAGTCTGTGACTCCCTCTCTCTCTGACCCTCCCCTGCTCACGCTGTCTCTCCCTCTCTCCTAGAAATAAATAAAACATTTAAAAATAAAATAAAATAAAATAATAAATAAAATAAAATAAAATAAAATAAATTAAAAAAATAAAATAATAAAATAAAATAAAATAAAATAAAATAAAAAATAAAATAAAAAAATAAAATAAAATAAAATAAAATAAAATAAAATAAAATAAAATAAAATAAAATAAAATAAAATAAAATAAAATAAAATAAAATAAAATACATGTATCATGGGGCACCCGCGTGGCTTAGTTAGTTGGGCATCTGTCTTCAGCTCAGGTCATAATCTCACAGTTCGTGGATTCGAGCCCCTAATCGGGCTCTATGATGACAGATCAGGGCCTGGAGCCTGCTTCAGATTCCATGTCTCCCTCTCTCTCTGCCCCTCCCCAACTCATTCACTCTCTCTCTCTTGCACACTCTCTCTAAAAAATAAATAAACTGGGGCGCCTGGGTGGCTTAGTCGGTTGAGCGTCCGACTTTCCCTTAGGTCATGATCTCGCGGTTTGTGGGTTCGAGCCCCGCGTCGGGCTCTGTGCTGACTGCCAGTTCAGAGCCTGGAGCCTGTTTCAGTCTGTGTCTCCCTCTCTCTCTGACCCTCCCCTGCTCACGCTGTCTCTCTCTCTCTCCTAGAAATAAATAAAAATATTAAATAAATAAATAAATAAATAAATAAATAAATAAATAAATAAATAAACATTAAAAAAAATTTTTTTAATAAAAAATAAAGGGGCACCTGGGTGGCTCAGTCGGTTAAGCACCCAACTTCAGCTCAGGTCATGATCATACAGCTCATGGGTTCGAGCCCTGCAGCCTGGAGCCTGCTTTGGTTTCTGTGTCTCCCTCTCTCCCTGCCCCTCCCCAGCTTGCTCTTGCTCACTCGCTCTCTCTCTTTCTCAAAAATAAACATTAAAAAATTAAAAACTAAATAAGTAAAATAAAAAATAAAAATAAATTATGTGTATCATGTTCTGCTTAAGCAAGCGTTCCTACACTGTTCTTCTGGCAAATAAACTACATCATTAAGGCATGTTTCAAAAACATTCCCATTGGGATTACATTAAATTTATTGATTTGGGGTAAAGTGACATGTTTATATTAATGTTCCCATCTACACTATAATGAAAATTTAGCCCTATCCTCTCCATTACCATTACTGATAGTATTTATTCCATTTCCCTATCTAACTGTACCACCTGACACTTCCAGAATAATGTTAAATACTGATGAACCCAACCAGCTTTGACCTCCTTCTAACTTCAGTGGGCATTTCGAGTATGACACAGTAAGCTTGATGCTGGCTATTAGCTTTAAATATGGTTATTATATATGTTTATTATGTTATTACTTACTTAAATCTTATTTTGAAATATTCAATTCTTATTTTTTAGCTCATTTTGTTTCATTTTCAATCAAAATGTCTGTAACATTTTATCTAATATATTTTAGACAGCCATCAAATACCACTAGGTTCTCTTTTCCTTGTATCTAATACAAACTGTAACTGTGTATGATAAATTAAGTCATTCTAGCATTGCTGGAATAATCTCCTTTTGGTCAGAGTATTATCCTTTTATCATAATGCTGATTCTATCTGCTAATATTTTATTTATAATATGTATAACTAAACTCATAAGTAAAATTAGTTTTGACTTTAACTTGTTTTCCAACCTTCATCAGATTTTAGTACCCATGGTTACACTAAGGGGAAAAAAAAACTCGAAATACTTTCCTTCTTTCTGTAAGTTCTAAGTTTAAATTTTTTGGCCTACATTTCAACTTATTCAACTAACTTTTTTTAGTACCCACTGTATTTGTTAGACATTTGCAAAATAAAAGATTTTTTAAAAACATGTACCTCTGAGGGCACCTGGCTGGCTCAGTCAGAGGAGCATATGACTCTTGATCTCCACGTTGTGGGTTTGAACCCTATACTGAGTGTAAAGACTACTTAAAAATAAAATCTTTAGGGGTGCCAGGGTGGCTCCGTTAATCATCCGACTTCAACTCGGGTCATGATCTCATGGTTCATGAGTTTGAGCCCCTAGTCGGGCTCTGTGCTAACAGCCTGGAGCCTGCTTTGGATTCTGTCTTCCTCTCTCTCTCTGCCCCTCCCCCAGTCATGCAATCTCTCTCTCTCTCTCTCTCTCTCCCCCTCTATCTCTCAAAAATAAATTTAAAAATTTTTAATATATTTAAAAATAAAAAATAAAATATTTTATAAAATGTATCTTTGATGTAAAAACTTAAGTGAACAATGAAGAAACATACATGTAAAAATAAATATACTATCATAGAATTGGTTCATCCACAATTATGTAAACAGCTACATGAGGAAAACTTCACAAAGGAACTAAAATTTGGTCTAAGTCTTGAAGGTAAATAGAGAAACAGAAAAGAGAACTAGAATTTTAAATATTCGTTTCTGAAGCAATCATTTCCACTTGCTCTTAAGTAATTTTAATTTGTATGACTGTGTTTTCCTGTAAGATGATGCTATGTTACTAACAACAACTAGAACTGTGTGTTGGTATGGTTGATAAGGCCTACCTATATTTCTTCCACACTATGTACGCTGAGTGAGACTTGAGTTTGTAGAGTTGTTAGTTGAAAAATCAGTCTTATATTCGTATTTTTTTCTACCACTCTTTCAAATTCACCACATCTCTGATTGTTCTCCGCCAGAGTAACAATGTAACTTTACACAACCCTTAACTATTCACCATTAACTCCAAAACTCAAAATGAAATAGGCATAAGAATGAGATCTAGCCATTCACAACATGGGTAGAACTAGAGGGTATTATGCTAAGTGAAATAAGTGTAACAGAGACAAACACTATATGATTTCACTTATATGTGGAATCAAAAACACAAAATAAGTTAACGGAAAGCAGAAACAGTCTATCAGTATAGAGGACAAACTGATGGTTGCAAGAGGGGAGATGGGTTGAAGGATAGGCAAAATGGGTAAAGAAGAGTGGGAGATACAGTCTTTCAGTTATGGAATAAATAAGTCACAGGGATAAAAGGTATAGCATAGGAAATAGTCAATGGTACATTGTATGGGGACAGATGGTGGCTATACCTGTGGCAGGTATAGCACAATGTACAGAGTTGTCAAATCACTATACTGTTCACTTGAAACTAATGTAATATTGTATGTCAATTATACTTCCATTTAAAATGTTTTTAAATAAATAAATGGGGGACGCCTGGGTGGCTCAGTCTGTTAAACATCCAACTTTGGCTCAGGTCATGATCTCACGGTTTGTGGGTTCGAGCCCCGTGTCGGGCTCTGTGCTAACAGCTAGCTCAGAGCCTGGAGACTGTTTCAGATTCTGTGTCTCCCTCTCTCCCCGATCCTCCCCTGCTCATGCTGTCGCTGTCTGTCTGTCTCTCTCTCTCTCAGAAATTAAACACACACACACACACACACACACACACACACACACACACATATTAAAAATAAATAAATGGACATAGGTTGAAACATTCAGAAGAACTAAAAACATAACATTCAAAATTCATGATGCTGGTAGAGATTTCAGGTTGCATGCTGTGTGAGATTATTACAATTTCTCTAACAAGTCTGTGGCCAGGCTCTAAGTATTCTCATTAAAATATAAAGTCTTTAAAGTAAATTGAAACAAACTCAGGATGTGCCTGTAGCATACTAGTTGATTGAAAATTCCCTAAAATATTACAGTCTGGTAATTTGAAGTGCCTAAGATGTACATAGCTGCAGATTAATTCTAAGAACACGTTATACACCAATCACTCTGGAAAAAGAGATTATACAGTTTCAAAAATGTACACACCTTTCAAGTAAATTCATTTCTAGGAATTTATCCTAAAGAAAAAAGTTAACGTACAGAGATATACGGTTAAGGATATTCAGCACAGTAGTTTTATACTACTGAAAAATTAAAAGTGGTCTAAATTTTCAATATTCAATCAAACTTTATAAATTCATCTGAAATTACAAAACTCTACATGTATCTGACAAAAGATGGTCAAATAAATTAAGAAAAGCAGGTGACATTACATTATGCATACCTGCATTAACACAGTAGCCACGAGATGCATATAGATATTTAAATTTGATTAATTAAATTGAATTTTGGATTAGTCGTAGTGGAATAGAATTTAAAAGTCAGTTCCTCAGTCACACTAGCCACATATCAAGAGCTCCATAGGCATATGTGACTAGTGGCTACCACAATAAGCAGAGCAGATACAGAACATTTCCACCATCAAAGAAAATTCTATTATACAATACATTAGTATTGTACAGTATTCTAAGTATTTTTAAGAAAAAGGGTGGTAAGCCGGGTGGCTCCACAGTTAAGCATTCAACTCTTGATTTGGGCTCAGGTCATAACCTCACAGTTGTGAGATCGAGCCCTGCATCAGGCTCCGTGCTGGCAGCAAGAGGCCTGCTTGGGATTCCCTCTGTCTCTGCCCCTCTGTCACTCGCACACTCTCTCTCACAATAAATATATAAGCATTTTTTTTAATGTAAAAGGAATGTATATGTAATGAAAATGACTGGAAACATATACATAACAGTTATCAATAGGTAATGATATCTGGGATTTTAAGTTTTTACTAATCTATTTCCTCATTTTACTACAACAAGCAACAATGAATTTAAAATCATGTTTTTTAAAAACAATGAATTGCCACTTTATCAAAAATAAAGTGTCCTCACTGTAAATAAACATTACATATGATCTACAAAAGGAGAAGTTATAGAAATACAAATATATACAACTTCTAAAGTTGCTATTTTGCTGCTTTGGGAATGTTCCATGTTTTTAATCCCTTTCCTCAATACTTCATTCAGAGTAACACTATCACAATTCTGAGATTTTTTTTTCCTATCCAAATGGGAAAGTTATCTGAGCCTTTGGCAACAGATAGAGAATTACAGCTGTCAATTTTTTTAATTCAATGGAAGAAGAATTTTTCATTTATACTTTCTTAAAAGGAATCATTACCTAGAAAAGTGAAAGATTATCAATAGTCACAATGGCCAGCTTAAATCTGAGTTTCCTCTATAAAAAATAACTGACAGTGTGCTCTATATCATATATCATTCTTTCTCACTGTGCCTCCATGGCAGCAAATGATTTTTATTACATATCTTTTATAGCAAGCAAGTTTCCATGGAAACCACAGAGCAAACATCCATTACTACCGCCAAGGACTATGTAACCACAACTAAACTGAGATAAACACTGTTTCTCTTAATAATATTCTAAAATTAAACAACAGGTACTCTGATTCTGGTTTTGCTGTGTGTGTCTCTATAAACAAATCAAGAGATGAATAACAAACTAAGAAAATTCTGTGTCCCTCTAGCAATAAAATGTGTCTATAGAGGGGCACCTGGGTGGCTCAGTTGGTTAAGCAACCAATGTCAGCTCAGGTCTTCATCTCACAGTTTGTGACTTCAAGCCCTGCATCAGGCTCTGTGCTGACAGCTCAGAGCCTGGAGCCTGCTTCAGATTCTGTGTCTCCGTCTCTGCCCATCCCCTGTTCCCTCCCCAACCCCCTTTCTCTCTCTCTCTCTCAACTATAAAAAAATATATATATATTTTAATTTTAATGTGTCTACAGAAACCAGACTGGGGGCAGACAGAGAAAGACCCAGCGTTACCAAGCCAGTATACATACCAATCAATGCCATCTCATACAAGACAGCAAATCACAAGTCAGTGAAGCACTTAAATACCAAAGAAGAAATTCCCTTCCACTAACTCAGTAGAGTATATTAAATTTATCTAAGCCAAGATGCTGATTAATCAGGGTGAGGGGGAGACAATCAGTAAGTCATGACAACTGAAATAGAACTCACCTCTCTCAACATACTGTTCTCTTTTTCCTTCTGCTCCAAAAGGCTTTCCAGGTGGTGGACGTGCATCTCTGCCTCTGCCAGTCGTCTTGTTCTCTCGTGATCTTCTTCAGTAGCCTTAGCAGAAAGTCCTTTGCTCTGCAACATCTCCAGAAGTTTCTTGATGGATTCATCCCGAGCATTTAGGGTTTGCTTCTGAGTCTCAATACGAAGCTCCATTTCTTCCAAAGTCTTTCGAAGAAGGAACAGCTCTTTGGCCTGCCGCTCATGCTCAGCATGTAACCTCTGAAAGTTCTCCTCCGTCAGCTCTGCCACAAAAGGTTCACCAGTCCTACTGCTACTATCCTGCTGGAACAGCTGGTTCAGGTCCCTCTGGATCCGCAATTCATCCTGGAGAGCCTGGATTGTCATTTGCATGTGCTACAACCAAGACAAAACAGAAAACCCCAAGTCAGCTTCCCTCCTCAAGTAGAAAAAGTAAAGCAGACTGGGGAAGTCAAAAAGTAGCTACCAGGGCTCTCAGAACCTTGAATTTAACAAATTAGAATTCATGTATTTTACATTGTCTTAAAATATGATTGAGATAATCTATAAAATGTCAGTAATTTAACTTGTATTTATTCCCAAAAGAAAACAAGGTAAGTATGGTAGAACCTCACTTTGCATAAGCCATGACAAAATAAAGGCATTGCTCAAAATTAACAAACGTATTCACAGAACTAAAGGGGAAGGGAGGAGAAAGGGAAATCTACAAACACATCATACAAAAGTTTGACCAAAAAATCCAAAGGTTATCAAAACACAAAATGACTTATAAGTATTTAAATTCACACATTAAATAATACTAACATTTAATGAGTAGTATCTATATGCCAGATTGTGCCATGCACTTTTTATGTGTTGATTCATTTAATCTTCATGATACATGTACTATTATTTTTTTTACTATTATTATTGATGATGACACTAGTCTTAGAGATTTTTTTCTAATGTTTATTTTTGAGAGAGAGAGAGAGACAGAGTGTGCAAGCAAGTAGGGGAAGGGCAGAGAGAGAAGGAGACACAGAATCTGAAGCAGGCTCCTGGCTCCAAGCTGTCAGCACAGAGTCTGGAACAGGACTCAAACTTATGAACTGTGAGGTCATGACCTGAGCCAAAGTCAGTCAGGTCCCCTAACCAACCAAGGCATCCAGACATCCCTAGTCTTTTACAGATTTAAGAAACTTGCCCAAGATCACAAAGTAAATGATGGACCTGTCACTGAAATCAAAGTAATTCTCCCAGAGCACTGAAACTAGTACTACTCAAAGAAAATAACATAACTTAAAGCTTTCAGAAAGAGAGGAGGAGGGGGGCCTAGGTGGCTCAGTTGGTTAAGCTCTGACTTTACTTCTGCTCAGGTTGTGATCTCATAGTTTGAATTTGAGCCTAGTGTCAGGCTCAGCACTGAGAGCACACAGCCTGCTAGGGATTCTCTCTCTCTCTCTCTCTCTCTCTCTTTCTGTCCCTCCCCTGTTCACACTCTTTCTCTCTCTCTCTCTCTGAAAGTAAATAATTTTTTTTAAAAAACTTAATAAAAAGGGAGATGGGGGATACCTGACAAACACTATGTGAGCTTTTCATACAGAGGATAACAACATAATTAGAAGGATAACAACAATTAAACAAAGATATTAATGCAGATAAATTACAAAATGATTGAGAGGGCATATCTTTAGCCTGTACCCCTAATGACACTATATGAATTTTTAATCTGAATTGATAATTTCTAGCACATTATACAAAGACTCTGAAAGTTTGTCACAAGATTCATATTTTTAGAAATGAAGAAACAACAACAAAAATCATTCTTTGTGTTAAAGGTTTAAAGACTGGTGGTGTGCCATAGTGCAAAGAACACTAACCCACAATCAGAAGACATGACTTTTAGTTCCACTCTCACACTAACTGCTATGCAATTTGGACACAATGCCACTTTCTGCATTTCAGATTCCTCAAATTCAAAATAAGGATTTATATACCTGCATACTTTTTTCACAGAGGTTTTAATAATATCGTGGAAATCTTTGTGATTATAAAACATACATGGTTGAAAATTTCTGGCAGACTGCAACATAGCAGTAGAGTAAATATCTCAAGAAATGATCTGGTGATATAAAAGATATATGTACAAAGATACTCATTCTTGTTTATAATACTGACAAAATTTGAAACAACCTAAATAGATATTAATAGGTGATGAGTTACAGTAAATGAGAAATGTCCACACAATTTAATACTATGCATCCATAAAAAACTAACAATGTAGGGGCGCTTGGGTGCCTCAGTCAGTTAAGTATTTGACTTTGGCTCAGGTCATGATCTCACAGTTTGTGGTTCAAGCCCCACATCAGGCTCTGTGCTGACAGCTCAGAGCCTCAAGCCTGCTTCGAATTTTGTGCCTCCCTCTCTCTCTGCCCCTCCCCTACTCGAGCTCTGTCCCTCAAAAATAAATAAACATTAAAAATAATAATAACAATGTAGATTGGTATTTACTGACTTAAATCTATTGTCACAATATATTGTTCTAAGTGTAAAAAAGCAGACCACACATACTAAGTATAGGATGATCTCAATTCTAATTTTTAAAAGTGCATATATACACGTAGAGAAAAGTCTAAAAGGATATAAGCAATTACCAATGACTACTCTGGGTATGGATAGCTTTTACATTTTTCATCACACTTTTTTGTACTAGCTAGCCATGTAATCCTTCTGTAATTAAAAAAAAAAAAACCTTTTTACCTAAAAATAAGAGAAACAGCATTCAGAGATGCCTGCTTGGGTACAGAATACCATATTCAATACTACCACTTTTGTTAAAAGAAAGGGAATAATATTTACTATCTACTGTAAGTAAAAAAATAAAATATTCTTAAGAAATAAAAATATTTCTGGAAAGTTACACAAGAAATAATTTTTTAAAAAGTAAAACCAGAATAGCTGAGGGACAACTTATAAGAACACTTTACTAGAAATGCATTCTATTCCTCTTGAAATTTTTTTATTCCTCCTGAAATTTTTTTGAACTGAAGTAGAATTGACATTGAAATCTTTTTAGTAACAGCTTTACTGAAATATAACTCACATACAATAAAGTTCACCTGTTTTAAATTTACATCACATTGTAAAGATTCTTAACAGTTATTGAACTTCAAAATCTTTAATTAAAAGATGTGGCAAAATGCTAATAATTCTCTAGAGCCTATTATCAATTCCAGTTTCCTTCTTTACATCTGAAAGTCAAAAAACCAGATAAAGCCTGAGTGAGGGTAGTATCAGAGGTTAAATTCAACAAATGAAACTGACTGCTAGGTACAACTGTTCCTCCTTTTTTGGACATTCATCACTAATTCATTCAGGTAAGGAGAAACAGGTATTGACTACCACACATATACTTTAGTGCTTATGATTATATCTGGCATGGCAATTATTTTGGTGAAGAAAGATACTATAACTATTATTAATGTGTCTACTTCTTCAGTTCTGCTTGCACCAGTTATCTATGAAATAAAATGATGGTCTGACTGGTAGCCTATAAAGCTACACAGCTATTTTCTCCACTGAAATAAATCCCTACTTTAGGCTACGTTCAAGCTAGCTTTACTTTATAAAAATTCTTGCCAAATTCCTTGGGAGGAGAAAGAAGCAACAGCCTAAGGAACGAGGCTACTTTTTCTCCAGCATATTCATACAGATGATAAAATGAGCAAACCTGTACATCCCCATAGACATTTATTTATAATGATCAACCAAAAACCAGATATACAAATTTAATGGTAAGACCTCAGGTGTAAGACATTAGAAGAATTTCTATTTGGGAATTCTGCTCATGACACTCTCCAAAATGATCTCACACTTCTGATATTCCAAATGTTATACCAACACTCACTAGTCTACCACTTTTCACTCTGACATTCAGTTATTCTGGAAAGACTGGAAAAGTAACTGCTTAAAAACTTTAATTGTTTTTTTATGTTTATTTTTGAGAGAGAGAGTGCACACACGAACCCAAGCAGGGAAGGGGCAGAAAGAGAGGGAGACACAGAATCTGAAGCAGCTCCAGGCACTGAGCTGTCAGCATAGATCCCAACGCAGGGCCTGAACCCACAAACCATGAGATCATGACCTGAGCTGAAGTCAGACGCTCAACTGACTGAACCACCCAGGTGCCCCAGTAACTGCTTAAAATTTAATCCAAGGATTATGCTATTATTACACCATGCTATACCTCAATGAAATGGTATTATGAACAATAGGAATGAAAATTCTTAAATCTTCAACAGAGACTATGACTTCTATTAAAAAAGTAATACATCCATCTGAAAAAAATGACCAAAAAAATCACCACAGCCTTTCATATACCATATTTTAGATAAATATCAGAAGCTCCTCTAAGGCAGAACATTCCAAAAATAATCATTAGTTTCTTGGAATAACAGAATCCTTTGATCAGTTTATCCTGATTTCTAAAATGACAGAATTTTGTAGTCTAGAGCTTTTTTTAGTTAGAAAAAAAGAATTCAGTCCCCTCTTTAGGGGAATATGTTCCAAGACTCCCAATGGATGCCTAAAACTGTGCATAGTACCAAATCTTATATATACTATGTTTTTTCCTATACATACATACCTACGGTAAAATTTATAGATTAGGCATAGTAAGAGATTAACAACAAAGCTAAAATATTGTAACAGTATTCTGTAATAAAAGTTTATGTGAATGTGGTTTCCCTCTCTCAAAATAATCTCATGTTCTGTACTCAACCTTCTGATGATGATGATGTGACATGGTAAAATGCCTACATGACAAACTAACGTGAGATGAGTGAGGTAGGCATCATGAGGCGGTGTTAGGCTACAAGTGACCTTCTAACAGTAAGTCAGAAGGGAAAATGAGGTCTGCTTCCAGACCACAGGTAACCACCAGTAACTGAAACCGCAGAAAACAACACCATGCAGAAGAGAGACTACTGCATTATGAACAAAAAATGATCATTATTCCAAACAATATATCATGGAGAACTGCATGAACTATTTGTCAAGATGACCAGTTAGAAAAAATACTAATTTAGGGGTGCCTGGGTGGCTCACACAGTTAAGTTTCTGACTTCGGCTCAGGTCATGATCTCATGGTTCGTGAGTACCAGCCCCACATCGGGCTCTCTGCTGACAGTACAGAACCTGCTTTGGATCCTATCTGCCTCTCTCTGCCCCTCCCCTCCCCAAAATAAACAAACATTTTTTAAAAAAGGAAAAAAATACCAGTATTGCACCCTATTATGTTAAATCAAGAACAATTTCTTCTGAAATATGTAAATGTATATATTAAGTAAATTTTATTAATATAAGATGCAAAAGAGTCCATAGTAATTCTTACTGAAGTCTTCTAAGTCAATCTTACAGCTTCCTCAGGCCATTTGAGGTTCTGATCTGTACCGTTACATTACTATATACCTAACAATAACACTTACCAGACTAACCTGAAATATATTTCTTTGTCTCCATCTTCAATAAAAACTTTCTAGGACTTGGGACTGTCATCTCTTTACTATGGGGCACAGCAAAGTGCTTGGTATAGTAAGTGCTCAATAAATTTCTTATGAAAGATTGATAAAAACAAATTTTGAGAAATTATTTTGAAAGTAACAGCTAGTAGTACATGCAAATCAAGACCCAAGAAAGCCGTATCCTTCTCCTATAATACAATGATTAACTCCTATTCTGTAACAATTAATTCTATACTAACTAACACAAAAAAATTCTATTAATAGGGTACCTGGGTGGCTCACTCAGTTAAGTGTCTGACTTCAACTCAGGGAATAATCTCAGTGTTTGTTGGTTCAAGCTCAGAGCCTGGACTCTGCTTTGGATTCTGTGTCTCCCTCTCTCTGCCCCTCCCCTACTCATATTCTCTCTCTCTCTCTCCCCCCTTCCCTCCCTCCCTCCCCCACTCATTCTGTCTCTCTCTCAAAAAATGAATAAAACATTTTTAAAAATTCTATCTTGAATAAAAGTTACCCAAAATACAAAACACAAGCCTAATAAAAAATGTTAACTATATATATACTCTGGATTTACTCATGGTTGTTTTCTTATAATCTCCGTACCCAACATGGGGCTCAAACCCACAACCCTGAGATCAAGAGTCACACGCTCCACTGACTAAGCCAGCGAGGTGTCCCTGGATTTATCCATGTTTGATCCAAAGCAAAGAGAAGCATTTTCAGATAATCAACAATCAACAAAAATCTTTCATACTTTTAATACTATAAAAAGCACATGAAGTTCTTGTCCGAAAATAAAGCTTGCAAATTGATAAAACATAATAGTTAACACAGACACACTCACTCATCAGCACTATACCCTATTATAAATTTTAAATTGAGAACAATATTCAAGCCTTGGTGGCTCAGTCAGTTGGGCGCCCAACTTTGGCTCAGGTCATGATTTCGTGGTTGGTTTGTGGGTCTGAGCCCTGCTCTGGGCGCTCTGTTGCACAGAGCCTGCTTTGAATCCTCTGTCTCCCTCTCTCTGCCCCTCCCCGGCTCACACACTCTCTCTCCCTCTCTCAAAAATAAACATTAAGAAAAATTTTTTTAAAGAACAATATTCAAGACAGAAATAGGACACATATATGTAAAGCACTTAATTCTAAATGTAATATTCAAATGAAGCTTAAGAACCTATCAGAGACCACTATGAGCTAGACTCATGAATCTTTAATATGAAAAGAAAGTATTTTAATTTCCATCACTTTAGAAAGAAGTCGGTGAGTAACTTAACCAGTCTAAACCTCAAGAGACTGAGACAGTGGAAAAGGCTCTAAGGTAATTCATTTCTTTCAATCATCAGTCTCCTATTCTTTCAGGGGATGACAGGGATTTATTTTCTATGCAGCAAAGTACACTGTAAACTATCAACTATTAACCGAAATCAAGTTCTCAGATTAAGAAACAACACACCAGAATTCAAATGGTTACTTAAATTAACCTTTACATTGAGATTATTCTCTTCTAAAAAGAGACAAAGATCAAGAAAATGAACAGTAAATGCATTATCTTTCTCATGATTTTCTTAATAACATTTTCTTTTCATCTAGCTTGCTTTACTGTAAGAATACAAAATATAATACATATAACATATAAAATATGTGTTAATTGACTCATCACATTATCAGTACAGCTTCCAGTCAACAGAAGGCTATTAATTGTTAATTTGGGAGGGAATCAAAAGTTACAGGCAAATTTCAACTGTGCAAGAGGGCAGTGACCCTAATCTCCATTTCTCAAAGGTCAACTATACGTTTAATATTTAATGGCCTCAGAGATAATCAACAATTCAAGTAATGATAAACTGCTTTTAATACAAGTCCTAGAAATTCCAAATTGCTTTTAGATGCCCAAACCACCATATGATTCTCCCCTAACTTCTACTTATGTGATCTCCTCTGCCCTTTCCCTCTTTCGCTCCCAGTTAAATCCTACTTGTTCTTTCATTCTTAGCTCAGGCATTATCTCCTCTAGAAAACTGTTCTGATTTCCCAAACTAAAAGAAAGAGGAAAGAAGAAACTGGTGAATTAAGAACAGAAAGGGTAGAACCCCAAACCAGAAATTACAACAGTAAAAATGTTAAGCAATATCAGGATTGAAGAGATTCATTCCACTATAAATAAAATCAAAATAACTTTTAAAAATCTTTAAAGTAAAGTCAACAGCAAAGGGATCCTAGGATAACCACTTCTATTGTGTTTAACTTCAGAACGCTCAGCAGTTAACAATGCAAGGGCAGAACTACAAGCAACCAAAAAGATACTGTTCATTCTAACATCATTTCAAGTATCAAACTCACTTCTTTCTTCATTCTCTACAACCCAAAAGTTTCAAACATCTGAAACAAAGGTAAAGGAGGTTAACAGAATCCCCAGTTTTGGTCACTGAAATACTGGTATGTGAATCAAAAAGAAAGAAGAGTAAAGAACAAAGAGTTAGGTGACGCCAATCAGCTATGAAAGTGATAACAGCTAATCTTGGCAATGCTGCTTTGGGGAGTAGATTTTGCTGAATGAATATACACAGGAGGCAAGAAGCCTGGCCATCTGAAGGGAGTCCCTGCTGACATTCAGCTGCACACAACCTAAAGCTGACAGGGTCTAATGTCTGTGTCCCACAGAGCTATGTCAACAATGAAGTCACTGTGTACCCACAACTTATCAGAAACTATAGAATTTCGCTCTCCCTCCCCCACCTTTTCCTCCAAAGAAAGAGAAGCAAAGAAGATTTATATGAGGGCACAAAAAGATCATAACCCTACAGCCTTAGATAGAGAAAAGCATTCATATACAGTGCTACTGTTTAAGATGTTTTCACATACACGATCACCAAATAATTTTTAAGTGAGATGAAGTCAAACAAAATTATTTTTTTAATTAATTCTGTCTTGAGAAAACAACATAAAACATATACAAAGAACATCAGTAAACCAGAGCAAACCAACCAAAATTATTCACATCTTATTTCAATACTTACATTTTTATTAAGCGTGCTTTCCTATAAAAATGAAATCTAGCTAGTAAGCAAATCAGAATGAAACGGAGTACAGTACAGTAAGAGACTGCCAGAGTCCACTACTGTAATTTGTTCTAGAACTACAAAGAACAAGTGTAGTGAGATGAGAAGGAAATAAAGGGTAGAAGAATTAGAAAAGAAAAAATAGTCATTATACAGAGATTATATGATGAAAATTCAGAAGAAATTAGATATCTGTATCATTAAGAGTTCAGCAACCTGATAAAAGTTAAGATCAACATGTAAAATTTAACTGCATTTCTCTACATAGAAATAAATGTTTAAAAAGTAAAACTAAACAGAAAGAGAAGCTTGAACAAAAGGCACCTGGGGATAAAAACATGAAGAACAACAACAAAAACATAATATGAAGCTTTTATAGATTAAATCATGAATCTTCCCTGAAAGTAACTGATATATATTTATTGTATATAATCCTTTAATACTTTCCATGGCAATCATCAAGTAAGGTATATCTAAGATCCTTGCACATGCTTCTGTAAAAATGTTAAGCAGATAAGAGAAATCCTTAAAAATTAATGAAAATTTTTTGAAAAATTAATAAACAAAAAAGAAATGAATTTAGGTACTAAACAGATAGGATAAAACATTGCTTCATGATTCAGCGGCACTGTTAAGAGCAAATAAGAACACCAGATGGAATCTTCATGGGGTATTTAAAGGGAAAATAAATTTGCTTTCCCGACTTTCACCAATTCTATCATATAAGTCCCAATAAATACATTTGTGACCATTATTTTCAAACAAATACTTAACTCCTGTACCCATATTTGCAGGGAGTTTACTTACTTACACATCATATTTGCCTCTGAAGTGATCTTTCACCATCACTTTATCTTCCTGCATACTTTTAAATAAAAGATTCTGAGTATCTATGTTAGAAAGCACACTTGATATAATTAAAATTTGACACATTGGACTTAATCAAAATAGAATTTTATCAGAATGTGTGTCAAAGTGATCATCATAAAAATAAATTGGTATGCCACATACAGGGAAAAATAGTAAAACTGTCAAAGGACTTGTATCCTGAATATATAAACAACTCCTGAAACTCACAAATAAAAACAAACAACCTAACATTCTAAAAAATGAGTGACTTAGATACTTTGAAAAGGAAGATATGCAACTAGCCAATGTGCAAATGAAAAAGCGACTAATATCATTAGTAATTAGGAAAATGAAAATTAAAACAGAATGAGACACCACCACACACCCACTGGAATAGCTAAAGTTTAACCACCACCAAATGTTAGCAAAGATGTGAAACAAGCAGAATGTGAAATTATACCAATGCCCTGGAAATTAGTCTGCCAGTTTCTCATAAAATTAAATATGCATCTATCCTATGACCCAGCAACTATACTCCTAGATCTCTCTCCAAGAGAAATGAAAACATGTCCACAAGCACAAATGTATAAAAATGTTGACAACCGCTTCATTCAGAATAGCCAGAAACTGGAAACAATCTAAACAACAGGAGAATAAACTGATTATGCAATACCCACACAAAGAAAACTACTCAATATTAAAAATAATTACAGATACATTAATCAACATGAATAAACATAAAAAACAATATGCTGAAAAGAAGCCAAACACAATAGAGTACATCTAGATAATTCCATTTATATGAAGTTCTAGAGAAGAGGCAAAACTAATCTAAGGTGAAAGAAATCAGAACACTATTTGTTGGAGGGCAGGGAAGATACTAACTGGGAAAGGGTGCAAGGAACTTTATGGACGATGAAAATGTTGTATCTTTTAAGGTATTGGCATTTGTCAAAATTCATAGAATTATGATGCTTAAGTATTTCACTGTATGTAAACTACACTCAAAAAACATTAAAAGAGAAAAAGGCATTGGTATGAAAAGGAAAAAATAAATATTCAAGATAATTTAACAACTAGTAACAACTTCACTTAAAAGAAAGGACAGTAATTTAGTAACATGCTTTGTAGGATGCTCCGTCACCTAATTCAGTGATAACCATGCATTCTTAAAAAGATAAAAGAGAAAAAGACAAAAGTTTAGGATTATAAAGATTTATTCAAACATGCAACAAAGGAAATCACCATCAACAACTTGCCTTATTTTCTTCAGATACCTCTCTCTCTCTCTCTCTCTCTCTCTCTCTCTCTCTCTCTCTCTGTCACACACACACACACACACACACACACAATTACTTGTTTATAATTCACATAAATGATGTCATCTGTACATGCTTCTCTTTGCAACTTTGTTTTGTTACTCAACCTAATTATGTCTGAGAATAAAAATTGGAGCAGCCACTATGGAAAAGAGTATGAGGTTCCTCAAAAAATTAAAAATAGAACTATCAAATGATCCAACAAGCCCTCCACTGCTGAGGCTATGTACCATCTCTTTATCCCATTCAATGTGAATACCCCCAAATTTCACCACAGATACATCAGTATGTTGGATTACTCAGTGCTGTCTAACACAAAATGTAATATATACTGGATTACCCCTCAAAACCTGAAACAATCTAAATTTCAAAATACATCTGACCTCAGTATTTTTAGAGGAAGGGATTCTGTACCTATATTCCATATTATGAATAAATACCAATTTATCCACTCGCCTACTGAGGAACAGTTAGGTATTTTTTCCACCTTCTCACTATTATACTAACCATATGTATATCTATCTCCTTGTACACATGTGTAAAAGTTTCTCTCAAGCAGATACACTAAAATGGAACTGCTTAGTAGTAGAGTGTGTTCTTTAACTTTACCAGTCATTTAAACTTAACTTTTTCAATTTAATATACAACAAGCTGCATAATACAGATGAAGGGGACAAATATCAAGCCTACAATTTTCATATCTATAGAAGCCATTAATCATACAACACTTTCCACTAATCACATAACCATTTTCCTAGGAAGAAACTTTTGGTAGAAACAGACTGAGTTGCTATTTGGAAAAAAAGAACAAAAACAAAAAGCCAAATGATTATGTATTCAACTCCATCCATAAAGAAAAGACACAGTATTTTCAAGGAAGTTTTTCATTATGAAGCTGCTTTAGCACATTCTGAGGCACAAGAATTCTTCAAAAATATATATGCATTCTATACATAGAAAATTCTGTCTCTGAAAGAAAAAAAATTAGAAAAATAGAAGAGATTGAGAAGAATTCTAATTTTTCTCCTCCTCTCACCCTTCATCTGAAAATGACTTCTCGGAGAATCACCATACTAGGAAACTACTTTAATCTTATTACTAAAACTTTAATCTCAAAGATTCCTATAAAATCATCTTTGACATGAGGACCCTGAAAACTTGAAAGCAACAATAATCAACAGTTTCAACAGTTTCCCTTCTGTCCCATTCATATTTACTGCAAAAATAAACACACAAGAGTTCCCTTTTGTATCAGGTTATTTGAAAAAAAATGTCAAGAGATACCTGATTACTAATAAACCATTTTTAACTTTAATATATGAACTGGAATACATGCCTATATAATTCTTTTTAACATTTATTTATTTTTGAGAGACTGAGCAAGAGTGGGGGAGGGGCAGAGAAAGAGGGAGACACAGAACCTGAAGCACGCTCCAGGTTCTGAGCTGTCAACACAGAGCCCAACACAGGGATCAAACTCATAAACCATGATCTCATGACCTGAGCAGAAGTCAGATGTTTAACTGCCTGAGCCACCCAGGTACCCCTATATAATTCTTCTTCTTGACAGATTTTCATAACAAATTCTTTGATCCACATATTACAGAGAAAATTGGCATGTTAAATAAAACTACTTGTTTAAAATAAGGTATCTAAACAAAAAAGGAAATAATTTTTAACCTATTATACTAGTTTAAGGTGTAAAATGTCCAACATGGTAAGTGGACTCTTAATCACCATCACCAATTGCACCCCTCCCCCCACCCTCCTCCATCTGGTAACCATCAGTTTGTTCTCTATAGTTAAGTCTGTTTCTTGGATTGTCTCTATCTCGTGTTTTTTTTCCTTGCTCATGTGTTTTGTTTCTTAAATTCCACATGAGTGAAATCATATGGTATTTGTCTTTCTCTGACTTATTTCACTTAACATTATATTCTCTAGCTCCATCCATGTCATTGCAAATGGCAAGATTTCATTGTTTTTTATGGGTGAATAACATTCTGTTGTATAATATAAACCATATCTTTTTTATCCATTCATCTACTGATGGACACTTGGGCTGCTTCCATACTTTAGCTATAGTAAATGATGCTGCAATAAACATAGAGATGTGTATATCCTTTCAAATTAGTGTTTTTGTGTATTTTGGGTAAATACCCAGTAGTGTGATTAGCAGATCACAGGGGACTTCTACTTTTAATTTTTTGCGAAACTTCCAAACTGTTTTCCACAGCGGCTGCACCAGTTTGCATTCTCACCAAGAGTGAACGGGGGCTCCTTTTTCCCCACATTCTCATCAACACTGTTTCTTGTTTTTGATTTAGCCTTTTTGACAGGTGTGAGGAATGATCTGCATTCCCCTGATGAGTGGTGTGGAGCATCTTTTCATGTGTACTGACCATCTGGATATCGTCTTTGGAGAAATGTCTTTCATGTCTTCTGACTACTCTTTAACTAGATTATTTGTTTTTTGGAATATTGAGTTGTATATGTTCTTTACATATTTTGGATAGTAACCCTTTATCTGATATGTCATTTGCAATTATCTTCTCCCATTCCACAGGCTACCTTTTAGTTTTGATGCCTGTTTCCTTCTGTGCAGAAGCTTTTTATTTTGATGTAGTTTCAATGGTTTATTTTTGCTTTTATTTCCTTTATCTCAGGAGGCATATCTAGAAAAGTATTGTTATACCCAGTGTCAGAGAAATTATTGCCTGTGTTCTCTTCCAGGATTTTTATGGTTTCAGGTCTTACACTGACATCTTTAATCCATTTTTAATTTATTTTCATGTGTGCAGTAAGAAAGTAGACCAGTTTCATTATTTTGCACGTAACTCTCCGGTTTTCCCAAAGCCATTTGTCAAAGAGATTGTCTTGTTCTCATTGCATTTTCTTGCCTCCTTTATAGAAGACTGACCATAGAATTGTGTGTTTATTTCTGGGTTTTTTAAATTCTGTTCCATTGATACATTTTTGTGCCAGTAATATACTGTTTTGACTACAACAGCTTTGTAATAACTTAAACTCCAGAGTTGTGATACCTCAAGTTTTGTTTTCACCTTTTGTTTTTTTGCAGGACTGCTTTGGCTATATGGGGACATTTTAGTTCCATACAAATTTTAGAACTGTTTGTTCAGTTCTGTGAAAAATGTCATTGGTATTTTGATAGGTATTGCATTAAACCTGGAGATTGCTTTAAGCAGCATGGACATTTCCACAATATCTGTTCTTCTAATCCATGAGCATGGAACATCTTTCCATTTCTTGTGTCCACTTCAAGCTCCTTCGTCAGTGTTTTATAGGTTTCAGAGCATAGGTCTTTCACTTCTTTGGTTAAGTTTATTTCTAGATATTTTATTATATTGGGTGAAATTATAAATAGGATTGTTTTCCTAATTTGTCTTTCTGCTGCTTCATTATCACTGCATAGAAATCAACGGTTTTCTGTAGATTGATTTTGTATCCTGTGACTTTACTGAATTATCCGTTCTAGCAGTTTTGGTGGTGGGACGCAGAGCCTTTCAGGTTTTCTATACATAATATCATGTCATTTGCAAATAGTGGAAGTTTTTTCTTCTTTGCCAATTTGGATGCTTTCTATTATTTTTTCCTGTCTGACTGCTGTGGCTAGGACCCAGTACTATGGTGAATAAAAGTGGTAAGAATGGACATCCTTGTCTTGTTCCTGACCTTAGGGGAAAAGCTTTCAGTTTTCACCACTGAGTATAATGTCACTGTGGCTTTTTCATATATTGCCTTTATTATGTTGAGATAAGGTCCCTCTAAATCTACTCTACTGAGGGTTTTTATTGTTTAGTATCATGTTATTTAACCTCCATGTATTCGTGCTCTTTCCAAATTTTTTGCTTGTGGCTGATTTCTTGTTTCATAGCAGCATGGGCAGAACAGATGCATGATAAGACTTCAATCTTTTCAAATATGTTTAGGCTTATTTTCTGGTTTAATATGTTATCTATTCTGGAGAAAGTTCCATTACACTTGAATGTGTATTCTGCTCTTTTAGGATGGAATGTTCTGAATATATTTTAGATCTATCTGGCGCAGTGTGTCATATAAAGCCACCATTTTTAAGGGCGCCTGGGTGGCTCAGTCAGTTAAATGTCTGGCTCTTAATTTCAGCTCAGATCATGATCTCATAGTTTGTGAGATCAGGCCCTGCATCAGGCTCTGTGCTGTCAGCACACAGATACTCTCTCTCCCTCCCTCTCTCCCCTCCCCTGCTTACTCATACATTCTCTCTCTCTCTCTCACACACACAAAATAAACTTTTTTTAAAAAAATTAAAAATGAAGGCATTTCTTCATTGATTTTGTTTGGATGATCTGTCCATTGATGTAAGTGGGGTATTAGAAGTCCCATACTATTAGTGTATTACTATCAATCAGTTCCTTTATGGTTGTTATTAACTGTTTAATGTACCTGGGTGCTCCCATATTGGTTACATAAATACCTACTACTGTTATATCTTCTCGTCCCCTTTCTTATTATATACCATCTTTCTTGGTCTCCTGTTACAGACTTTGTTTTAAAGTCTATTCTGTCCGGGGGCTGGCTGGGTGGCTCAGTCCGTTAAGCATCCAACTTCACCTCAGGTCATGATCTCGCAGTTCGTGGGTTCGAGCCCTGAGAGCCTGCTTCAGATTCTGTGTCTCCCTCTCTCTCTGCCTCTCCCCTGCTCGTACTCTCTCTCTCAAAAATAAAACATTTTAAAAAAATAAACTCTATTTTGTCCAATATAAGTACTGCTTTCTTTGAACAGCTATTTGCATAATGAATGATTCTCTAACCCCGCACTTTCAATCAGCAGGTGACTTTAGGTTTGAAATGAGTCTCTTGTACAGCATACACATAAGTCTTGCTCTTTTATCCACTGCCACCATATGTCTTTTGTCCATTTACATCCAAAGTAATTCCTGATATATATTTACTGCTACTTTGTTACTTGTTTCATGGTTGTTTTTGTAGTTTTCCTCTGATCCTTTCTTCTCTTGCTCTTTTTCATGGTTTGTTGGCTTTCTTTAGTGATATATTTGGATTCCTTTCTCTTTATTCTTTGCATATCTCCTACTGGATTTCAATCTGAGGTTCCTTTAGGTTTGTATATAACATTTTCTACATGTAGCAGTCTATAGTAAGGTGATGGTCGCTTAAGTTTGAACCCACTCTTTACTCCTCTCCCACCCCATGTTTTAAGTATATGGTGTCATATTTTACACCCTCATTTTTACTGTTTTTGTTTCTTACTTTTCATACTCTCACTTATGATCTTTCCATTCAAAGGGTCCCCTTTATGAATTCTTGTAGTGGCCACAAATTCCTTTAGTTTTTGTCTAAGAAACTCTTTATTTCTCCTCCTATTCTGAATGATAGCCTTGCTGGACAGAGTATTCTTGACTGCAGACTTTTCCCTCTCAGCACTCAGAACAGATTGTGCCACTCTCCTCTGGCCTGCAAAATTTTTACTGAAAAAATCCACCAATGGCCTTATGGGGTTTGCCTTGTTTGTAATGGTCTTTTCTCTTGCTGCTTTAAAATTTTTTATCACTACTTTTTGTCATTTAAATTACTATGTGTCTTGGTGTGGACCTCTTTGGACTGATTTTTTGGGGGGATTTCTGTGCCTCCTGGATCTGGATATCTGTTTCCTTCCCCAGATTCAGAAATCCCCAGATTTCAATTACTGTGTTCTTCATCTCGGATTGCTTCTTTTTTAACTGTGTCAAGGGTCTCACTGATATCCTTCACTCTTTTCTCAAGTCCAGTAAGTATCTCTATAATTATTATTTTCTCTATCAGTTATATTACTTATCTTCATTTCACTTAAGTCTCTTGCTGTGATTCTGTCCTGTTCTTTCATTTGGGACATATTCCTGTCTCATTTTGCCTAATACTCTGTGTCTTGTTTCTATGTGTTAGGAAAGTCAGCTACATCTTTTGCTCTTAAAAGGAGTAGGCAGGCATACACTCTTAACAAGGTGGTGCTGGTCCTCTTCCAAAGGGACACACAGCTGCTGCTGAGATCAGACCAGCCAGGGCTGCTCCACAAAGCACGTGCACAGGCAACAGTTACATCTTTAACAAAGTGTGGGCAACCTCTGCAGAATGTCAGGAGACGTAGTGTTGGCAAGATTTCCACAGGTCTTCTCTGGGTGTGGGCACAGAGCACTGACTGGGACTGACACAGGCCAGGTTGTATAGGGGGTGGCATGTAGTATAAGCAAGTTAGACAGTGAACACCAGCACAGCTCTAGTTTGAGTATGCTGGGGGGGGGAGGAGCCAGTGCCTGTCAGTTCCTTTCTTCCTAGAGAAGTCCCTCAGCAAACTGAGTTTAGTAAACAAATCTCCCTCCCATAGGTCCCAGACATTTTTCAAACTGCTGCTTCCAAGAAGTATCTCCAAGGGCTATTTGTGGTGCTGTCTCTTTAAGAGTGGGACTTCTGCTATCAATTGCCCTCCAGGCTGCAGATTCTCTAAAGTTTCAGGCTTTCTCATTTGTTGTAAGAACTCACAAAATTTGGTCCCTCTGATTTTCAAAGCCAAATGCTTTGGAGATTCACCTTCCCCAAGCCTACTCCCTGCTCCCAGTGTGCTAGTCTGTTTCTCACCCCTCTGCACACACCCACGGCTCCCTCCCTCCAGAAGTCAGACCCACTGCATCTTCAGCCTTCCTATCCTCTTTGATGTGGCCTCTTCTCTATATTTGTGGAGTTTGTCTGGCCAGTCTTCAGGTGTTTCCTGGGTTATCTGCACTGATGTATTACCTAGTTGTATGTATGGAAAGAGGTGAGTTTAGGATCCTCCTACTCTTAGCTTCCCCAAGGTCAAAAAACAAGAAAATTTAGATGAGAAGTTTACAAAGGAATATTTAATAACTTTAGCGAACCTAAAATATTTCATATTTATTTCTAATATAAACTTAAGCAAAAGAAAATTTTAATTCCAACCTATAGAGCAGTGCCACAAAAATATGAAACCCCAGCAACTCAAGACCCATACTTTATTAAAGGAGGAGAAAGTAACCGCTAGCCTATTTCAATACCAGAAGTATAACACAGATCCTGAGAAACGCTGGCCACCCTAGGGGTCCTCCTCATCAGTAACAACAGGTAGTATTAACATGAATGAATCTACAGAAGACGGTTTTGCCTGTAAATATAAGAAAACAATACTATTGAAAAAGGAACTAAACCAAACAATGAGGAATATAAGAAAAAAAATTCTAAAGTATAATCCCGCACTGATGGAAGAAATATTTTTAGTAGCTACTAAGTACCAGGCATTATGTTCCTTCCTAGAGACACTATGGTAAGTAGGAATAATAAACATGGTCTGTGGACTCTTGAAAGCTGAGAACAAACTGAGGGCTGATGGGGGTGGGGGAGAGGGGAAGGGGGATGATGGGGATGGAAAAGGGCACTTGTGGGGATGAGCACTGGGTGTTATATGGAAACCAACTTGACAATAAACTATTTGAGAAAAAAATAAACATGGTATGGTCTGTGTCCACATAAAGATAGGTAAGATAGTCATTAATCAAAATACATACACACACATGGACATTTTTATACACAATTATAACTGCAAACAGGGAGAAAAGATACAAATTCAAGGAAGTAAAAGAATACATAACAATAAGACCAGACCCACCTTGGGAGGGTCTCAAAAAGTTCATCAAAAAATGTGATTTGGGGACTAAATGACATATGAACAAGTTAACTTATGTTAACTCTTTAAAGAAATGACACTTATTCTCTAAAGAAAGGACAACTTACATGTGACCCTAAAAAAGGATGAAGCAGGACACATTTGAAGAGCTGAGGAGAATGAAGCACCAAGAACTTTAAAGGAAGTGTGGGAAGAGTTTTAACAGACTTTAAGCACAATGGGAAGTCACTGAAAAGCTCTGAGCAGAGTACTATCATCACCATCATCATCATCCTCAAGTGATTTTTATCAAGTGATTACCACATACCAAGCACATATTGAGCCATTAAATTACAATAACCACATGAGGTAAGAATTATTATAACCATTTTACAGGTAAGCAAACTAAGGTTTACAGAGAATGAGCAAACTGCTCAAGTCACCTAACTAGTAAGTGTGAGCCAGGACTCAAACATCACTAAAAGTTAAAACTGGCTGCAATGTGGCTGCACATTAGGGGAAAGGAGAAAGGCTGGAGAAAATTGGGAGACTGTTGCAATAATCTAAGCTAACGATGACCAAACTATTATGGTAGTGGCAGTGGAGGTGGAAAAATAGATGGCTTAGAGAAATACTTAAGGAAAAAAAATCACCAGGATTTGAATGGCCAGGTGAAGAGAATCAAGGAAGATTCTAAAGTTTCTGACTTAAAAACCCTGGACAAGTTGTGGTACCATTAAATAAAAATGGGAAAAAATAAGGAAGGATAAGAATTGAGGAAAAATCATGAATTGAATTTAAGCAGCCTTTGAGATATTGAGAAAAGGTTTCAAAAGACCAACTGGATACATGGGTCTGAAGCATGGAGGTATGACATGAGCTTAAAAAAAAAAAAAGAAAGAGGGAAGGGGAGGGGAGGGGAGAGGAGAGAGGAGAGGAAACAGGGGCACCTGGGTGGCTCGGTCAGCTAAGCATCCAACTCTGAATTTCAGCTCAGGTCATGTGCTCCCAGTTCATGAGTTCAAATCCTGCATCACGTGGGATTCCCTTTCTCCCTCTATCTCTGCCCATGTGCTCGTGCACTCTTTTGCTCTCTCAAAACAAACAAACTTTAAGAAGAAAAAAAGAAAAAACAGGATAATGCGGGAGGTCAGGAGCAGCTGGTCCTACTTTAGATAGAGTGGACAGGAAAGGTCCTTTGGAGAAGCAACATTTAAGCTGAGACCTGAGGCAGCTAGTGTGTAAAAAGAGTGGGGTAAAAATATCTGGCAGCACTTAAGAATAAAGAGTTGAGAACACAAATATGTACATAAAAGAAAATTTTTTCAATGCCAAATCAGCATTAGTACAATGTAGTACTAGAAGAAGGATATCAACAGGCTAATGGAAAAGATCTTACAATAATTAAGCACTTAATAAAGAAAAAGGAAATGCCACGACCAAAATCATTCAACATTAGGAAATTATTAGGAATTATTATTAAGAACGTATCAAAATAAGTATGCTATCCTCACACAAAGTTATAAAATAAATTTCAGGAAGATTAAAGAAATAAGTGTAAGTTCAGATTATTAAAAAATAAAAAAGTATCGGGGCATCTGGGTGACTCAGTCAGTTGAGCGTCCAACTTCTGATTTCAGCTCAGGACATGATCTCAGAGTTAAGGCTTAAGATTCTTTCTCTTGCTCCCTCTGCCCCTCTCCCCTGTTCATGCTCTTTCTTTCTCTAAATAAAAAAAAAACTTTAAAAAAAATTTTTTTTTTGAGATTTGGCCTATATACAAAATCTGCTTGCTGGGAAAATCCCTTCCCCACCTAGTGTCATCAAGTTTCCAACCAAGTTCAAAATTCACAGAAGTGTTAAACTTAGCAAATAATCTGAAATCAATATATTAAAGCTCCATTAGGCAATATAAATATAACTCTAGACTCAAATGAAATTCTCACCTAAGCAATACACAGAGAGTTTACAGACACAGACAGTAACAAAGAAATTGTAAAATCATCTTATGCTCTAACAAAGCACTAGTAAGAGTTTATGTCTATCATTCAGAAACTCTGAAGTCACTGCTTGACATTTGGAACAAGACTATAACAAGATCTTTGAAATCAAAATGTCAAGCTAACACAACCAGCTATGGCAATTACTCTAAAAAGCAGTGGCTAACATAGAATACAGTCTGAGCGGCAAACTCCAAAGGAGACACATACAGTCTGTTTTGCTCTAAAGTATGTTTTTATATTATGTATTAGCTCATACATAATTATGATAAATAGAGAACTATCACCACATCAAAGCTGTGTTGATTCATACGTAATTTTTCCTAGGTAAAGAAACAACAAAGGGCAGAAGCAGAATTACAGCCTTCAGCAGAAAGGAAAATGCCCTCCGCCTGGCTGTTGCATAAACAGGAATCCTTTCTGCTCTATTTTAGGAAAATTAAAAATGAGCACCTGCAGCCAGGGCACTCCCTTCCGACAGGAGCACACCCCAAGCACTCCTGGATCTCTTCTCAAGGCAGGCTGGACTTCCTCTTGTGCTCAGAAACCCTCTTCCCTCCTCATTGTCTCAGCACTGCAAGCAAGCATGTCTACTCAATTATTTTTATAGCTGCTCGAACAGCCTCCAGCCAAAATGACCTGCCACCCTGGAGCTATTCAAGTTATCTCCTGAGGTACCATTGATTAATTCTGTTAACTGTCATGGTTACAAAGTTGTACATATTTTGAGTAGTTTCTCCCAAACCCTAACTTTCCTATAGTGAAATTTTACAAAACCTGATGGTGTCCATGTGATAAGAGACACACATATTAGTGAATTTTCAAGCTGACTTGTTATCAAATGAATTGTAAAATCAATTTAGTGGTTGACAATCAACATTATTTTCTCAGAAAAAAAAATTTTAAATATCTAAT
Source organism: Proteles cristata cristata (assembly GCA_017311185.1). Taxonomy (NCBI): domain Eukaryota; kingdom Metazoa; phylum Chordata; class Mammalia; order Carnivora; family Hyaenidae; genus Proteles; species Proteles cristata. Next base: position 2,643,147 of record JAESUZ010004630.1, read on the forward strand.
ACAATTCCCAAAGACAGTAAATGTTTTATCATAAAACTTATACTTTGATTATTTAGGCATATATTATATGACATATTTCTACAAATTATGACCAAAAAGCTTTTCATTTATGCCAAATTAAAATGCACACTGCTAAAATGATACAAAATTTTAGATGTCACTGTATGGCTTAAAAAAATATATCAATGTTAACTACTAAATGTTACGAAAAGTTTTTCATAAAAATGACCACCAGGGGGCACCTGGCTGGTTCAGTTGCTAAAGCATTCAACTCTCGATCTCTGGGTCATGAGTTCAAGAGTCACACTGAGCATAAAGCTTACTTAAAAAAAATTCATGAAAAAAAATGACCACCAGTTTTTAAATTCAAAGTGCTACTGAAGGAGGCAAAAATTCATTCATATAATATAATGTTTATAATTCATATAATTATAATATAATATAATTCATATAATGTTTTCAATGGACTAGTCATGCCTAAAACATCTGTATCTGACAAATCCTAAAAAGTGTATTTAAAACCAAGATTTAGAACTAGGTACAAACAAATGGGTGGCTCAGACGGTTGAGCATCAAGCTCTTGATTTTGGCTGAGGTCATGATCTCACAGTTCCTGGGTTTGAGCCCCACATCAGGTGCACACCCTGTCTAGGATTCTCTCTCTCCCTCTCCCTCTCTGCTCCTCCCCCACTCACTCACTTTCTCTCAAAATAAATAAGCATTTTTAAAAAATAAGGCAACAAAAAAAAAATAAAGAAATCAACTATCAAAAGGGAAATCCTTTTCCAAGTTAAAAAAAATTAATTTACTATTTATTACAAACATACCATAAAACACACATTTTTACTAAATTTTTAACTATAATTTTCATAGTTTCTTTCAAATAAAGAAAACCAAACTTCAAATACACACTTCAAACTTCTATGGCAAAAAAGAAAATAGCTTTTCAACTGCAGTATTGAAAACTGGAAGATAAAACACGATTCAAAGAACTGCAAGTTCATAATCAGCATCATCAGCAATTTCCAAAGTATCAAACTCATACAACAAATCTAAACTTATGACTTAAGATGCTCTAAACATAATCAGAGCAAGGTTAAGTAACAAGAGTGCTCCCTACTGGCCAGTCTTTCATTAGAATTCAAAAGTTCACTCTATTTGATTTAAAGTGATTCAACGTGAGTATTTTAAACTGAAAAGATTTTTTTATCCCACTAATCAAGTTGTTTTCTTGTCCCTAATACCCATCTTACAATGCTACCATAAGTATTAGAATCAATGTATGTGAAGCCTTCAGTAAATAAATAGTAAATAAATCATCATCATCTTTATAGTGAGCATCTGTTTTATTAATGGCTGTTCATAAGCTTTTTAAAAAATAATTGAGGTAAAATTCACATAACATAGAACCATTTTAAACTGAACAATTCAGTAGCATTTAGTATATGCACGATGTTGTGCAACCACTACCTTTAATCTAGTTCCAAAACACCTTCCATCCCTCCAAAGTAAACTCCTACTCATTAAGCATGTTCTATCCACTAATCCCTCCCTGCAGCCCTACAACCACCAACTGGTGTTCTAGCTCTGTAGATTTATTATAGATATTTCACAGCAATAGAATCAGACAATATGTGACCTTCTTAATCTGTCTTCTTTCACTTAATACAATGTTTTGGAGATACTCCCACACAATAGTATCAGAATTTCATTCCTTTCTACGTCTGAATAACATTCTGTTGTGTATATATACCACAATTTGTTTATCCATTATCCACTGATAGATATGTGGACTGTTTCCAACCTTTGCTTATTGTGAATTATGCCACTATAAACATGTATATATATGTAACTTGTTAGAATGTCAGTTCTCATTCTTTTGAGGCATATACCTCGGAGTGAAACTGCATGGTCATATGGTAATTCCATATTTAACTTTATCAGGAACTGCCAAACTGATTTCCACAACAGATGAACCACTGTAGCTTCCCACCAGCAAGGTAAAAGTGTTCCAATTTCTCTACATCCTCACTTGTTATTTCCATTTTTTTTTCATTATTATTCATTATTATAGCCATCCAAGTGGATAGTTTTTATTTGCATTTTCCTAATGGCTAATAATATTGAATATCTTTTCATGTGCTTGTGCTCATAATCTTTCAAGTAGCCTTTCTACATGAGTCCTGCTTCCCCAAGGTAAGAGTAAAACCTCAAATTCCCACACTCCCCGGTAGCTAGAATCAGGCACGTGACCCAGGCCAATCAGACGTAATGATATAAGATTGGCATGGAATTGAGTAACAAAAAGAAAGAGGCTCTAATTCCATTTTTACTGGTGCAGATGGTGACAGAGGAATCCAACTTGGGGAGATGCATATAGCAGCAGTTTGCCAGTGATTACAAGGTCAATACTTGGCCATTAAGTGGCATCAAAACATCAACTAAAGAATTTCTCCTAGGACCCGGTGAGGCAATGGAAGCATTTATCACCACAGTATAAAACGTTGTAGAAGCTAAGCCTCACAAGCCCACCAGCAATTCTGTAAGCTACTCAAATATCCATTTGATAAACTCCTTTTCTATTATATCATTATCCTGGAAGAAGCATTAGATTTATCCTACCTAACTGCAAACTGAAAGCCTACAATAAATGTCAAATAGTTACACAGAGGCAGGTACATCTAGCTCAAACTAAGAAAATATCCTAACATTTAGAGGCCTATCAAATAATTTTTTTAAGTTGTCTTCAACCCTACAGTAGAGTAAATCAGTGACTGCAAATTTAATGTTGGTATTGCATCTGTCAGGCACAGTCTAAAAGAGGTGGATGGAGAACTGAACAAGACAGCCTTTAGAACTTCTTCCCCTCTGTATTCCCACCATGTTTCCTATACTAAATTGTAAACAACTTAAAGATAAAATCATACCCTCATAGCCCATTCAATACCACTCACATATTTACTAATTTATAGCTTTCGTTATATAACAATGTATAACATATGAATATTCAGACTAAATCTTATTCTTCATTATCTTTTACTTTATAAGAAAACTATGCCCATCATAAGAGGAAAAAAAGGAATTACAGATAAACGAAAAGAAAAAATCCATAATGCTATTCACCAGAGAAAATCACTTAAAATATTTTGGTGAGTATCCTTCAAAACAGTTTTTCCTATGCTGAATTCACCTTTAATAAAAGATTATTAGGGTCGACTGCATAGCTCAGTCAGTTAAGCGTCAAACTCTTGATTTCAGCTCAGGTCATGATCTCAACAGTTTCGTTGGTCCCATGTCAGGCTCTGTGCTAGCAGCACATAATTTTTCTTGTAATTCTCTCTCCCTACCCTTCCCCAACTTGTTCTGTCTCTGCCTCTCTCAAAGAAATAAAATTTAAAAATAAAAAATAAAAAAAATTATAACAGAGGTGCCTGGGTAAATCAAGCATCCAACTCTTGATTTCAGCTTAGATCATGATCTCACAGTTAAGAGATCAGCCTCAGGTTGGCCTCCACACCGGGCATGGAGCCTACTTAAGATTCTCTCTCTCTCTCTCTCTCTCTCTCTCTCTCTCTCTTTGCCCCTCCCCCAGTGCACGTGCACTTGTGTACGTGTGCATGTGCTCTCTGTCTCAAAAAAAAATTATAATAAAAATAAAACAGCTAACATTTAATTAGCGCTCACCACATGCCAGCCCATATTTTAAATGCTCTATGTATTTTAACTCATATAAATCTCATGTATCCCCCATGATGCCCTATTATTATTTTCATTTTACAAATAAGGAAACCAAAGGGTGCCTGGGTGGCTCAGTCAGTTGAGTGCCCGACTTTGGCTCAGGTCATAATCTCACGGTTCATGGGTTCAAGCCCTGCATTGGGCTCTGTGCTAACAGCTCAGTGCCTGGAGCCTGCTCAGACCCTGTGTCTTCCTCTCTGCTCTCTGCTTCCCTCCCCTGCTCACACTGTGTCTCTCTCTCAAAAATAAATAAATGTTTAAAAAGTTTTTGAAAATTAAGGAAACCAAGACACAAGTAACCTACCCTAATTCTCTCTCCCTCTCTCTGTTCCTCCCCTGCTCATGTGCTCTCTCAAAAACATAAACATTAAAAAAAAAAAAAAGTAACCTGCCCTAGATCACCTTGCTAAGAACACTCCAACCCTACTCCACAGTTTGTGTGCTTTTAACACTGTTATAAATAACTCTATGCTTCTTCCAATACTTATATACCATATATGAGAATCTTTCCATTTCAATAACTTTTTTGAATCCTGAAATTGTGGGAAATACACTATGTATTTTAAGATATAATGATTTTTTTAAATCTATGAATTCCAAATTTAAGGAAACTCTTAACATTAAATAATATTCCACTTACAAGTGAAAGTGGCACCTCAGTGAGGAAACAGCTTATTCTTATGAATAATTCAAATGCTGAAGCTGGTCTAAGTCAAAATATTCTAGAATTCTGCCATTTCTAAAATCTGCCTTTATAAAACCACAGAGAATATATATTTCATGACAACATGGTTTTAAACTCCTCACAAACATGGCTGTTTCTCTTTCTCCTCACTCCCCTTTTCTTAAAAAAATCATTCAAGGCACTCAGCATACTACTGGGCATTCACAGTAGGCACTCAATAAATATTTATTAATAGACTGGTTAGACAATGCTATGTTGAAGTAGAGAATATGTAGAAACAAAGGTCATCTTGTGACAGTGAATGCAGCTGGACCAGCTATCTTTTATCAGGAAACCACAGAAGACCCACAAAGCATTCCATCCCAGATAATCACAGTGACATACCAGAGAAAAACAGTTAACACTGCCACCCACTTTGCCTAAATGCTGAACTTTGACTACACCATCTAAGGTCAGGTAAATATACAAACAGGCAAGGTACAAACAAAGTGAATTATTTTTAAAAGGGGTGTTGGGGCAAGAATCCTAGGGACACATGAATGATAGGCAAAAACGAATATCCTAAAGGGATTACAACATGCTATTCCTAATCAAATGCAGTTGTTTTGTGATGTTCATCATAAAACATACCCAGGTCCTAGAGAATCATCTGGTGTTAGAGCAGCCTTCTACAAGGAAGGCAGTCTGCTAATAACAGGCCTTAGATTTCAAAGTTTGGCTAATTCTCATGAACTGAAAATTGTGATAGTTCAAACTTTGAATACCTGACTTTCATAGCATATAATGTGTAAAATAATTTCTTCTTGGGGCGCCTGGGTGGCTTAGTCGGTTAAGCGTCCGACTTTCGCTTAGGTCATGATCTCGCGGTTCACGGGTTCGAGCCCCGCGTCGGGCTCTGTGCTGACTGCCAGCTCAGAGCCTGGAGCCTGTTTCAGTCTGTGACTCCCTCTCTCTCTGACCCTCCCCTGCTCACGCTGTCTCTTTCTCTCTCCTAGAAATAAATAAAACATTTAAAAAAATAATAATAATAATAATTTCTTCTTTGTGAACTTTCAGATCCTTATCCATGAATATGGGAAATTCAGTTAAGAAAAAATAATAATACTCTATTTTTTTTTTCTGAATCTAGAAGACCAGGGCACCAGAAACAAGTAAGTAGTGTGCTTTGACACATTAGTTCTAAATACTGCAAACACTTGAAAGATAATCAAATAAATACTACCCAGGAAATCAAGGCTGGCTTAAAGACCACACTCTCATTTGCCAAAATAAAAAAAGAATTTAAAAAAAAGAGGCAATTTCCATAGAAAAGAGAAAATCCTCAGATGGAACGAAAAACTGAAACAACACCTCAGTAATTTGTACAGTCTCTGCTTTTATCTATCTACTACGTGCACATACTATGTGAGCTGCAAATATAAACAGGCCTCCCTATTAAAAGAAAAATGGAAAGCATTATTTTCCTAAGGCATACTCTATAACTGAAGATAAAGAATTCTAGGAATAGGGAACAAATAATCCAAAAAGGAAAGCAAACAAGAAGAGTCTGTAATTAAAGGAGAAAGAAACAAGTATTGAGATTATAGTTACAGGACATACTGTGATATGAAGAATGAATGAATGGACAGATATATGGATGGGAGGGAGAAGAGGAAGGGAGGGAGAGAGGATCATTAGATAGTAAGTCCATACCTTACAAAGCCATGTACAAATCTTTACTACATACGAAGTAGTAAGGAAAATTCACAGAAGCAAGTTTGGGGAATCCTTACGTTAGCTCCAAGATTTAAAAAAGAAAAAAATTAGCAAACACAGAGGTGATTAATAATGTCCTTCAGAAAAACATAAAAACAGCATCATATCTATCTCACAAAATTAACTTGGCTGGAGACATCTGTAACAAAATGAAGCATCTATTTAAACCATGACAAAAAGCCAAGCAATCAAAACCACCATAACTGTTCCAGAATCAAGTCGATGGCACTGACTATGAATTTCAGTGTTTATTAAATAAATAATGCCCATCAATACACTTCCTTCTTGACCCATATGTTTGTTCAGAATGTCAGTTGTATTTAGGGGGGAACATGCTATTTTAGAACTGAACAAATGAGGGGCGCCTGGGTGGCTTAGTCGGTTAAGTGTCCGACTTTCGCTTGGGTCATGATCTCACGGTTCGTGGGTTCGAGCCCCGCGTCGGGCTCTGTGCTGACAGCTAGCTCAGAGCCTGGAGCCTGTTTCAGTCTGTGACTCCCTCTCTCTCTGACCCTCCCCTGCTCACACTGTCTCTCTCTCTCTCTCTCTCCTAGAAATTAAAAAAAAAGAACTGAACAAATGATTTAGTTATCCCTTTAGATTCTGAATTCCTATGTTTTCACAACACTGTCAAACTACTTATATATCACCATACCTAAAAGCTTACCCTTTCTCTCCCCAGGTTTCTAGATTAATAAATATTATTAATTCTGTGAACTATTCAAATAAAGAACTATTTAAACAGAAAAATATAGTTTAACCTAAAGAGCACTGATCTTAAACGCAGAAAAATCGTCCATATTTTATTCCTTGTACTCAAAAGTGTGAAATAAGACACCTATAGCCTATAATGACCAAAAAGGGACTATTAATTCATAATAAATATTTCTCAACACACCATTAACATTTGTTAATTCTAGGTAATGGAAACATGGGTTTATATTTGTTTTGTCTTTTAAGTTTTCTGGATGGAGAAAAATTAAGTCCAAGTCTAATGTTCTAGGTTTCTAGCCCAGACAGACCAGTGGCATAAGCATCACCTGGGATACTGTTTTGTTGGTACAAATTCTTAGACCCCACTCCAGACCCACTCAATCAGAAATTATGAGGGCAGGTTCAAACAATTTGCACTTTATCAAACCTTCCCCATGTATTCTGATACACAGTCAAGTTTGAGGGCTATCTGACTAGATTTAAAAAAAAAAAATCATACCATTCATCACGAATAGAAAACAGGAGAAGTGGGGCACCAGGGTGGCTCAGTTGGTTAAGTATCCAACTCTTGGTTTCAGCTCAGATCATGATCTCACGGTTCATGAGTTCAAGCCCTGCATCGGGCTCCATGCTAACAGTGCAGAGCATGCTCAGGATATTCTCTCTCTTCTCCCTCTCTCTGCCTCTCTCGTACTCACAAACATGCACTTGCACTGTCTCTCTCTCTCTCTCTCTCTCAAAATAAATAAAGTTTAAAAAAAAGAGAAAGAAAATAAGAGAAACTGGCTGAGGCAGATGAGATAAGGATAAAGAGTGTGCTTTACCAATTCACCTTCTTTGACCACTTTCCCAACACACCCCTAAGTGACCACTGTCCTCTTTATTTCTAATTCTACCCTACCTGGGTAGAATTTAGCACTATGAATCTATGATTCTTACTCTATTTACACTGTACTTTTCTTTTTAAATCTCTAAATTCTCAGGGCACCTGGGTGGCTCAGTCAGTTAAGCATCCAACTTCAGCTCAGGTCATGATCTCATGGTTCATGGTTACGAGCACTGCATCAGGCTCTCTGCTATCAGCATAAAGCCCACTTTGGATCCTCTGTCCCTCTCTCTTTCCCTCCCTCATTTGTTCATTTTCTCTCTCTCTTTCAAAATAAATAAACTTTTTAAAAAAATATTAATAAATTGGGACACCTAGGTGGCTCAGTCAGTTAAGTTTCCAACTTTACCTCAGGTCATGATTTCACAGTTCATGGGTTCGAGCCCTCATCCGGCTCTGTGCTGACAGCTTGGAGCCTAGAGTCTGCTTTCAATTCTGTGTCGCCCTCTGTCTCTGCTCCTCCCCTGCTTGCGTGCGTGCACACACATGCTCTCACTGTCTCTCTCAAAAAATAAACATTAAAAAAAAGATTATTTTAATAAAAAAGAGACTATATGGTCTATATATTTAAATATACAGTCTATATATATAATGAACATATAAATATATATTGACTATATATATATATATATATATATATAAATGAATCTCTAAATTCTCAGCCTAAAATATACATTATGATTACCTGAGAGAATGTTTTAAAAATACTGATACCAATACCAGTTAAATCAGATTTTCTGGAGGCGGGGACTGGCCTTAAGTATCTTAAAAGCACTGCAGATGAGGGCACCTTTGTGGCTTAGTTGGTTGAGATTCAACTCTTGATTTTGGCTCAGGTCATGATCTTAGTGTGTGAGACTGAGCCCTGTGTAAGGCTCTATTCTGACAGTGTGGAGCCTGCTTAGGATTCTCTGTCCTTCTGCCTGTCCCTCCCCTACTCACATAATGCTCTCTGGCTCTCTCAAAACAAACATTAAAAAAACACCACAGGCAATTCTAATGTACAACCATAGCTGAAAACTACTCAGTCCAAATCAAAGTTTTTGTCTCTGTCTGATATATTTCCAAATATCATGAGAAACTACTTATATCAGGATCGCTAGGCAGGGGGCACCTGGGTGGCTCAGTAAGCTGAGCATCCAACTCTTGATTTCTGCTCAGGTTCTGAAATGGAGCCCTGTGTGAGGCTCCGCACTAAGCATAGAGCCTGCTTAAGATACTCTTTCTCTCTTTCTCTTTCTCTCTAAGATATTCTCTCTTTCCCTCTCTCCACTCTACCCCTGCCCACACTCTCTTTAAAATTGGGGGGCGGGGGGAGGGAGGCACCTGGGTGGCTCAGTCAAATGAGCTCACAGTTTGTGAGTTCGAGCCCCGCATCTGGCTCTGTGAGAACAACGCAGAGCCTGGAGCCTGCTTCAGATTCTGTCTGTCTGTCTGTCTCTCTCTCAAAAATAAAAATTAAAAAACCAACAATAAATGAAAAACATGGGAATTACTAGGCAGATGCTTCTCAAAATTATATTCAAGATAATCTTCAGTGATAACGTACATTTACAAATCTTTTTTAAGTAATTGTGTACTGGGGCGCCTGGGTGGCTCAGCTGGTTAAGCGACTGACTCTTGATTTCAGCTCAGGCCTTGATCTCATGGCACATGAGTTTGAGCTCTCCTTGCTATCAGCCACAGGGAGCTTGCTTTGAATGCTCTCCCTCCCTCCCTCTCAGCCCCATCCCCTGCTTGTGCTCTCTCTATAAAGAAATAAGCTTTATTAAATAAATAAGTAGCTATGTATTTACTTTTACAGCTTTTTGTTAATTCAAAGTGGTATGTTTTTCATGTGTATCAGTAAGGATTTCATAAATAAGATTCCATTTTTTTTAAACTGAGTCAATTTTTTAAAAATTAAATAAAGAACAGTTATAAGAAATAAAGCAAACACTGTGAAGACAGTAAGCAAACAAAAAAAGTCTGGTTAACCTTGACCAAGGTGCTTATTAAAAATACAGACTTAGAGCCCTACCCCAGCAGTCCTGAACCATAAACATTGGAATCAGTGTCCATAAATGTAAAGATGATTCTTCCTCACTAAGGCTTGAGAAATGCTCTAATAATAAGAGATATTTCAGTCTTTTGCCACTGGGCAGAGAACAAGTTTAGATGTGAAAGGAAACCCTCTCATTCCATTCATTTCACTACCATCACCTCCTGGTCTCTCAGAAGGATGAGTCTCAGCTACACCTGCCCAGCGAGAAGTACAGTTTCTGCTTCAACACTTAGATTCCATCCAGACTTCCCAGTCCATCCCCTTATTACAAGTGTCCCAGAACCAGAACTCATTTGGATTTTACTTCATTCCTTTCACCATCCCATCTTCTTTACAAGAGCCCCATGCCCTGGGTACTCCCACTCCAATATGACCACCTCTAGTTCCATGCCCATTCACCTTTCTAGTTACCCTGTAAAACCAATTCTTTCAAAATTTCACAAAATACTTGGGGCACCTAGATGGCTCAGTCAGTTGAGCATCCGACTTTGGCTCAGGCCATGATATGGCAGTTCACAAGTTCGAGCCCCACATCAGGCTCACTGCTATCAGCCTGTCAGCGCACAGCCTGCTTCAGATCCTCTATCCTCCCCTCTCTTCCTGTCCCACACTTGTGCTCTCCCAAAAATTAATAAATATTTTTTAATGTTTTATCTCTGAGAGAGAGAGAGAGAGACAGCGTGAGCAGGGAAGGGTCAGAGAGAGAGGCAGACACAGAATCTGAAGACAGGCTCCAGGCTGTGAGCTGTCAGCACAGAACCTGACGTGGGGCTCAAACCCACAAACCATGAGATCATGACCTGAGCCGAAGTCAGATACTTTACCGAATGAGGCACCCAGGCGCCCCATAAATATTTTTTTAAAAAACAAATAAAATTTCACAAAATACTGGCACAACTTAATCACCTCCAGGTTATATCTGTACTCTCAAATTTCAACATTAAATATGTTCTATCCAAATTGTAAGCTATTTTTAAATGTTCAAAGATTATGGTATATTTACGAACCAACTCTCTGGACAGGACTGAAAAAATAGGTTTCAAGTACAAACTCTTATCCATTAGTAATATCCAGAGGTTCTCAACCTTTACCAAATTATGGGAATTATCCAGGGAGCTTTAAAAATCTCCACATGGGGGCCATACTCCAATCCCAATTAAATCACAATTTCTGGAAGATAAGACCAGGCATTTTTTCAAGTTCCTTGGGTAATACCAATATGTAACCAAGATTGAGAACCACTGAGCTAGGTTCAGCTAGAAAGATTAACAAGATAGATTTAGAGGCTATCTACCACGGGTGGGCAATACTTTTGCCATTACTACACTAAATTCACTCAGCCAAATAAATACAGGAGACTCTTGAGAGAATAGCAACTTCTGAGGAGAGAAATTATAAACTCCAACACTAATCAGTGTAATATGCAAGTATTTGTTTATAGTTTTCTTTTTTATCAAGAAATCCCCTATATTTGTTTACTCTGAGCTACAAGGTGTTTTTTTAAGCCAAATATCATACCTCCAAATATGAATAGAATTTTTGAAGATTTAAATAGGCTCAGGTTAGTCTTATAATTTTCCTCAGTGCCTACAGTATCATTTATATCCACCAATGAACTAGAGAGATACTGAGCAAGAAAGTTAAAGTGAACAGATACTATTGCCCATATGTACCATAAAGCATATTCAAATATAGGTTCAAAGTTCAATACCATACATCACAAACAATTTCTATGGTTTTTGGAGTCTCTATGATACAAATCCCTTTCAAGATTATATTTATTATATTCAGTAAAATTAGATCTAGTCTATCTTGTACCAACAGACTGCACTCTACATCATGAATCTCTGAGTATATACAATTCAGGCTTAAACCCCTATTTTGTAATAAATATACCACCAAAAAATATTTTCTATACATTATTAAGTAAAAAGTATATCCAAAAAAGTAATAAAATTCACTTTATTCTTTTTTTCCAGTTTACTCTTGCTATGACAAAGAAATAATGTTTAATTTTAGGAAGCTACAATTCTTCTAATAAATGAACACCTGGCAAAAAGAGTCACAGTTGTATCCACTTCCTGCCATAAATGCCAGCAGCAAGTACATCCAATTTCAAGTTCCTCTGAAGCCAATGAGTGGGCAGAAGACAATCACAGCCAAAATGGAGAACACATGGTATTCATTCTTTGAAAAAAATCAGCAGTGGATTACAACCAGGAGGGGAAGCCATCTGTCACAAGAGGAGGTGGCAGTAGCTGTCAAGGACTGTAACATGCCACCTTAACCTGAGCATGATCAAGTGTCAGATTTTAATTCCAGCTAACTCTTGTAATAAAAAAACATTTTTTCAAGCTTTTTAGTGTCAAATTATGAATGGAATGGGTAAGAAGACTCTGTAATTCTTCCAACGCTGTGATTCTTCTCTCACTACTAGGAAGAGTAACAACATAGCAGGTAGAAACCATACACGTGCAAAAATTCAGAAACAAATTCAATTCAGACTCTACAGAAAGCACTGGCAGTTTTATCTGCATTACATTTCCAGCCTATGAACATTTGTCCAAAATTTAAAAAAAGAAAAAAGACAACTTCCCAAATATACAGAGGTAAGGTGAACCATAAGGCAAAATTCAACCTTTACCACTGCCCTACCCTTCACCTAACACCCCTCCAACCACCCTAATTCCTCTCAATCCCTGCAAAGCACTGTAATGCTACATTTTTAATGTAAGTGTGAGCAAAGCATCCTTTTTGGTGACATAACTTATGTAAAATTCAGCTTTAAAAAAGTACAGAACAAAAATTGTTTAAAAAACCTAATGAGTAGGGGCACCTGGGTTGTTCAGTCGGTTAAGCATCTGACTTCGGCTCAGGTCATGATCTCACAGTTTGTGGCTTCAAGTCCTGCACTGGGCTCTATGCTGACTGCCAGCTCAGAGCCTGGAGCTTGTCCTCAGATTCTGTATCTCCCTCTCTCTCTGACTCTGTCCTGCTCACTCTGGCTGGCTGGCTGGCTGGCTGGCTGGCTGGCTGGCTGGCTCGCTCTCTCTCTCTCTCTCTCGCTGGCTGGCTCTCTCTCTCTCTCTCTCTCTCTTTCTCTCTCTCAGAAATAAATAAAACATTTTAAAAAATAAAAATAAAAAACCTAATGAGTAAATATAATCATTCTGTGTTACCCATTCTCAAAAAATCTCCACTACCTTCTAAAGGTTAAGTCTGTTTCATACAAACGCACATAGTTTAAATTATTTGCGGAGAGTTTTGGGTCTAACCAACCAGCCAGGAACTCCTTACCACAAAAAGAAAACAGAGCAGTAAAAAAATTATTTCCAGCAGTATTACATTCCTTTTGGGAAAGCACTGTATAATTCATGGATGAGTCATTGTGGAAATTAAAATGTTAAATAATGGATATGACTGTAACTGAAAATTCTGAGTACTAATTACCCTACTCAAAGTTTCTGGTAAATCCTTCAGGAATATTAAAGCTATATATACTGCTAGTGATGAGTTATCCAAATGAAACTTATTATCCTTTGTAATCCACTTTCCAGAAAAACTGTATAGATCCCATGCTACTGCTTCCCTTCTCAGAGCAAACTATAAAGTACACTGCATATTTCAATACAATTATTATTTGTATTGATGAAATATTTGACTCACTCAACATCTATTGCACTGCATACCTATTATGTCAGGTAGCCTTGTCCATAATTTTATACGTATTATCTCCTTTCATTTCATTTACTATCACAACCATAATAGCATTTTCTCCATTTGACAACTGATGAAACTCCATGAAGGCTCTCTGTTCTTTATATACAAGCATTGGTTTTATGCTGCCCACCTTGGAAAGAACATCAAGAGTCAAGTATTCTCATTCCCAGAAGTGCTAACTTGGTTATATGAATCGGTCTTAAATTAGGGCATTTTAACCAAGGTGAAGAAACTACAAGAGAACTCCATTAGAATAACTGACAAAAATAAAATCAAATCATTTGAGAAGAAAGAATCTTTAGAGACACCTTGTCCTACTCTCTGGGTTTTACAGATGAAAAAACTGGGTCCAAAAAGATAAAACAACACACCTAGTTACTGATTAGCAAGGACAGGACCAAAACAAGAATGCAAGTCTCCTTTTAAAATTTATTGTCCACTACATCTGTGACTCTTAAGCTCATCAGACCCAAATATTATACATTTGGGTATAAAAAGATCCCTTTTTATAACAAATATTTTGTAATGTGCCCTTTATCATTCCAAAATGAAAATTCACAAATAATAAGCCCTCCCTCACATAAATCAAAAGATGCAATGCTCTATGAAGAAAAAAAAATAAGATGTGTGTTAATAAGTAAATGCTAAGTGTGTGTGTGTGTGTGTAAATACTGTGGCACAGCTACACCCAAAGACATATGCACTCCCAAATAGGGCTGAATAAGTGGTTTCTTCCAACAAGGCAATGCTGCTGCTAAAGTGATTTTCCAATAAGAAAAACTCTAGGTAACATTCCAAACAAAATATATCTTCCATCAACTTACACAGAAGTCCCACTGCTAGAAAACTCAGCATATATTGAAGCCATTCAAAAAATGCTAATGTAATTATGTACACATTTATGTAGTTAGGATCTTATAAACAGATATTTCACCTACATAAATTTCTGGCAAGACATCTGAAAATCATGGAACGTGGGGGAACTTTTTAACATGCAGGACTATCCTAAACTTGCAGGCCCTCTCTACCCTAAATCCAAAAAATATGTCCTGCCTCCAAGTTATTTGAGCAGCCAATGTTAGCATAATTTTTCAACAACTGAGAACCAGTACACTTCATCTTGAAAATAAGTACCTATAGTCAGAAATACTAAGAGAAAACCAGGAATTTATCTGCTATCATTTAAACAGATTCCTTCCTTATCTGCCTCATCAATTGAAAATGCTCTGTACTGTGAGTAACACACTTTCACAGAGAAATAAGAAATATACCCCAGGAACTTACAGGGAAGAACAAAAACACTCATTAAAGTGTGCTTCTAAGAATCTGGCACCTATTCTAAGCTCTTATGCCCACAAAGAAGAGCCATGTGGCAAGAATAAGTTACTAATTATTCAGGTTATCAATCTATGAAAGATAATCAAAATTAAGACTGTTTTCTGAACATATTCTTACAACTTCTCAGATTTTTTTAAGTTTATTTACCTATTTTGAGAGAGAGGGAGAGCTTGAGCAGAGGAGGGGCAGAGAGCAAGGAAGAGACAGGATCCCCAAAAGGCTACGCACTGACAGGCAGAGCCCAATGCAGGGCTCAAATCCACAAACCGTGAGATCATGACCTGAGCCAAAATCAAGAGTTGGACACTTAACCAACTGAGCCATCCAGCTGGCACCCAACTTCTGAGATTTTAAATCCCATACAACAGTCTTCACTTTGCTCCCAATAGGTTTATAATGTAAACACACATAATGCAACTGTGTAAAAATGTTATTTTAATACTATGCTTAAACAAATATTTATCTCTGAACAGCTAATTAAGCAGTTTTACTTTGATTTTAATATCATTTATCTCAGACCAACAACAGCAATGACAGTGGTATACAAAGAAAAATACAGAGACGGCTGTCCAAAACTCTTTACTCCAAACTATAGCATTATTTATATTTTTTTGACAATGAAAATACCTGAGTTACAGATATCTCCTCCTAGATTTCATAAAATGTGTAATAAAAACTCAATATAAACAATGAAAAAACATAACCTGAAAAAACACTTCCTTCAGTTCTGCTTTTAAAATACTATGAAAATGAAAAACAGCAGCACCTGGGTGGCTCAGTGGGTTAAGCATCAACTCTTCGTTTCATCTCAGGTCATGATCTCATGGTTTTGTGAGTTCAAGCACAGAGCCTCCTTGGAATTCTCTCTCTCCCCCTCTCTCCTTGTCCCTCACTCACTCACACTGCCTCTGTCTCAAAAGAAAGAAACTTTTAAAAGATGAAAAACAAAGTCTCTTCATCACAAAACTTTATAGCATGAAGGAAAACTTATAGGTTAACTTGTCCAATTTCCTACCTCAGAGCAAAACAAAAAACAAAAAAGGTACTGTGTATCCAAACAGTGACAACTTCTCATTCATAACATGCCATCAGTATTAAAAAATAAAAATACATAATTCCTTTTTTTACCATACAGAGAATTTAAAAACCAAATCAAAATGAAACATACAGAATTAACAGGCCTAAATGTATACAATCTAACTTTAGCAGAAGGCAGCATAATCATGGCAGCTCACCATTCAAAACAGTCCCTTGTTTTAAGCTTAATAAAAAGAAAAAGATATTGTATTGCTTAAGTACAAACTGAGTAGTAAAAAGTTACACTAAAAAAAGAGAAGGGGTGCCTGGGTGGGTCAGTCAGTTGAGCATCCCACTCTTGCTTCCAGCTCAGGTCATGATCCCAGGGTCATGGAACTGGATCTTACTGACATTAGGCTGTGCAATGAGTATGGAGCCTACGTGGGATTCTCTCTCTCTCTGCCCCTCTCCCCCGCTAGCACACACACTCACTCTCAATATATATATTGAGATATATATCAATATCAATATATATATTGATATAAAATAAAAATATAAAAAATTTTAAAAATAGACAAGCCAAAAAATCAGACTTGTAACTATACAAAACTGATGATTTACCAGAGGGAAGGTGCATGAGGGGCAGGGGATTAAGAGTGTACTGATCTTGATGAGCAGGAAGTAACATACGGAACTGCTGAATCACTATATTGTACACCTGAAACTAATATAACACTGTGTTATACACTGGAATTCAAGTTTTTAAAAAAATATTTTTAACTAAAAAAAAGTTACATAAAATTTCCCCGTGATTATGACTTAATATGCATTGTCTGCCAATATTCTTAGTCTTTAAAAGTGAGCGGTCTCTCTTTCCAAATTTTACAATGTTTTCTAACAGTAAGCAATGGTAATATAGATTCCTAACAACAAGAAATTCTCAATGATTTGCTCTCTTCTTTTTCAGGGCAACAAATTATAATGCTCAGGCACTGCTCATGAGATAATTCTGGGGACTTGTCTATGGTTTTGCCATAGCTTGGCCAGTCCCAGATCACAATTCTCTGATATTACCAAATAAACCTATCTTTTGCTGTTTTAAAAAAAAACTAATTTTTAAAGTATGCAATGATTCTTGAAGAATTTAGGTCTTATTCTTTCAGGATTACAGATATGGTTATATTAAACAGGGCCTGAGAGTGAACTAAATTAAGTATTAGTGTGAACACAATTCCAACCAAGAATATATCAATATATCCTTTCTGTTTTTTAACTTCTTCACAGTAAAAACTGGGTAACTGATGAGACAAAGAGGAATCCTTACCACAAAACACTCATTAAGGAGACTAATTACTGATTATCCACCTGAAACTAACTGGCGGCTATTAAGAGAGCCTACCCAAGAAATCTCAAAGGACAAAGAAATATATGCTATCAACAAACAACAACAACAACAAACACTGGTTCTTTTGGCCTTTTTCAACTTGCTGCTCTTACTTTGACTGATGTTTTTCCTAAGGGTTACTATATATTTCTAGAAATCTATTATCTTCATATCCATTTTACCCTACAAAATAAGACAATGTTTGAAAAAAATCCAAGAGAAAAATCTTTGTATTCTTTGCACATATCCTCCAAATCACTAAAATTACTTTAGTTTTAATGTGTTAATTCAGGAGTTCAAAAACTCAAGGCAACAATTTACCATCTAGTCAACTTTCCACATTGCTTTCAGTTTTATTTCTAGTTAGGGCAGTTCACCAGAAAAATAGAATGATATAAAGTAGATACCCAATATTTGTTAAATCAAAAATACATAATAAATAATAAACATTAAAACTAGAATTTAATGGGGAACCTGGCTCAGTCGGTTAAGCATCCGACTTCGGCTAAGGTCATGATCTCACAGCTCCTGAGTTCAAGCACCACTTCAGGCTCTGTGCTAACAGCTCAGAGCCTGGAGCCTGCTTCAGATTCTGTGTCTCCCTCTCTCTCTCTGACCCTCCCCTGTTCATGCTGTCTCTCTCTCACACACACAAAAATGAATAAACATTAAAAAAAAGGTTTTTTTAACTAGCATTTAATAATAGATGAACACTTTCATAGCTTGCCAGGAAAAGGAAAACATTATCAATAGATCTCAAAGCAGGACTTTTTAATCAATGTACATAAACTCACTCCAAAACTCTGAAGTACTTTTTTGGCTTTCTAGACTAGTGAAGGCTTCTTCTTTTATTTCATATTATCTGAGCTAAATTTTGACCTATTAGGTTTTACCCAGGCTTTTCCCATTACTATGACTGAAGAAATAGTGTAATTTCCTAAACAATGACAAAGAAGTAAAAGTCTTTCTGATGTCAGCAAAAGCTTATGCTGTCAGCGCGGAGCCCACTTTGGATGCTGTCCTGGGCTCTCTTGGCCCCTCCCCCACTTGAGTGCCCAAGCTATCTTTATCTCTCTCTCTCTCTCTCTCAAAATAAATAAACTTAAAAAAAAAAGACTATGACATCTTATTACAACACCGAACAGACAAGAGAAGAGGAACATTAGCTAAAGAATAATCAAGTCAAGGGGCGCCTGGGTGGCTTAGTCGGTTAAGCGTCCGACTTTCGCTTAGGTCATGATCTTGCGGTTCGTGGGTTCGAGCCCCTTGTCGGGCTCTGTGTTGGCTGCCAGCTCAGAGCCTGGAGCCTGTTTCAGTCTGTGACTCCCTCTCTCTGACCCTGCCCTGCTCACGCTGTCTCTCTCTCTCTCCTAGAAATAAATTAAAAAAACATTAAAAAAAAAAAAAAGAATAATCAAGTCAAGACCCTTAAGTGGCAACCTCTTATCAGAATCAGATCCTAAGGCCTTTGGGGTGCTTGTCCCTTCTGCCTGTAATATTTTACCTCAGGCAGATCACTCAGGTTTCTCTTTGCTCAAGTAACATACTCAAAGAGTCATAGAGCACTTTTGCTGCATATTTAAATACAATGATTATTTCAATGAACATCCTTTTCATGTAAAAGACTGAACTGACAACCTATGATTATTTGACTCATCTATGACTAAAGTTTTTTCAAAAATTAATGAACCAAACATGTCAGTTCAAAAACAATTAACTGACAATATTTCTTGCCAATAATAAAATCTGAATTTTCAAGCAAAAATTAGAATTTTGGAAAGCTTCTATCTCCTGTCTGGTAAGCTTCACAGCTTACCAAATCTTAAAGAATTTTCTGATGAGACAAGAAGTAATAATAATGAATTTAAATTTTTTTTAATTTGTCTAATGAAATGTGGCAACATTTGGAAGATCTGCATAACACAATGAACCAATATCTTCTAAATAACCAGTACACAATGTTTCAAGTGTTGGAGAAAGTATATGTATTCATGTGCATCCCTCTACATGTGAAAGACCTGCTTAAAGTGCAAGACAGAGCAATTCATTTTAATGTAAAAAAATACAGAAAACTCTCTGATAAGATTTCAGATTCCACAGTGCAACTACCACTTGCTGATAAAAATGTTGTATAACTGGATTATGGTTATGGTTCCAACCTCAGCAAATTTACTTGAAGAAAGTCATTTAACTATACACTTAAAATGAGTTTTGTGGCAAATAAAACATACCTCAAATGAAGTGTCAAAAAAAAATTTAAAAACTACTACTACTCATTGAATTTTGGTGTGGTTTCAAAATATATCCACAATTGGGGCGCCTGGGTGGCTCATTCCATTGGGCGCTGACTTCAGCTCAGGTCGTGATCTCATGTTCATGGGTTCACCCTGTGTTGGGCTCTGTGCTGACAGCTAGCTCGGAGCCTGGAGCCTGTTTCAGACTGTGTCTCCCTCTCTCTCTCTGACCCTCCCCTGCTCATGCTGTCTTTCTCTCTCAGAATAAATAAGACACTTAAAAAAATCCACAATTATCTAAAAACACTTTTAAAATCCTCCTGCTTTTTCCAACCACATTATTTATGTGAGACCTGATTTTCTTCAAATACTTCAACCAAACAAAAACTGCAACAGATCACTGAAAGCAGCGGCAGTTATGAGAATCAGTTATCTTCTATGAGGCTAGACATAAGACTTACAAAACTAATTTTCATTAAAAATGTTTTTTTGTTAACATTTAATGGGTTTGTTTTTAAATATATTAATAAGTTGTTTTAAATTTCTATTTTAATCTCTAATATAGCAAATATTGATAAAGCCCACATAAACAAAAGCTGCTTGGGACTCAATAATTTTTACAAGTATACAACATCCCAAGGCCAAAATATTTGATAATTGCTGTTAAAAGGGACCATACAAGTGCCTTAGGCTCATCTAAGGCCAGAATAGTTATCTAAAGAATGATTTCAAAGTGAAAAAGGTCTCTGCATATCACAAACTCTAGAAGTATACAAGACCAGCAGCCACTGTTAAAGGATGTACTGTGTGCACATCAAAGGTGAACTACTTCTCACCTTCTCAGCTAACAAGGCCTCCACAGATGAAATTAAAAGCTACACAGGTATCACTTCAACCCAGTATTTCCCATTAACTGTCAAAATGTAACAGAATTTACCATGAGCCTATTAAGGAAGAAAGAGTGCCAGAACAAAAGAGAAAAGAGAGGTAGTTTCAATTAGCATTACTGCTAAT
The DNA here is from genome assembly GCA_017311185.1 of Proteles cristata cristata. Taxonomy (NCBI): domain Eukaryota; kingdom Metazoa; phylum Chordata; class Mammalia; order Carnivora; family Hyaenidae; genus Proteles; species Proteles cristata. The sequence goes on from JAESUZ010004630.1 coordinate 2,663,676, forward strand.
AATATGAAAAATTTGACAGATCTATGTTAAAAATTCCCAACTCCAAGGAGGAAAATTAATATTTTTAGAGATACATATGGCAACACAGAAAAATACAGTTCAAAAAAGCATTTTTAATCTTGCCCATAAGGGAAGAACAGGACATTTTCAATACAAAGTTAATCATTTTCTCACTGAAGGCACATTTTCTGCATATTTCTTTTTGATAAATTTACTCCAAATTCATCATGCAAAGCTACATGATCTTCAATGAACTTCTTGTTAACTAAAATAAGATAAAGGACATCTATTACTAAAGCAGTCTGTTTATGACAGGACTATAAACCATTATCACAGTTTTTTAATGAATAGTGACTTTTAGGAATTGAGAGACTCACTCAAATTATCTTCCTTCAAAGAAAAATACCACAACAAAGATCAAAACAGAAAAAGAGCTCAGTGAGAAAATACATATAAAACATATACTATTTTAATAGCTTCTCTCCTCCTCTCCACTCCCACAAGCAGAGCTTGTGAAACTAGATCAGTAAATTTTCCAACATTAACAAACATACATATAATAACGTCTATGTGCATGGACCTAAGGTCAAAGTCATTAGTCTCTTATTTCCAAACACTTATGCTTTCCAGTTCCGCTTTCTAATTTCTATCCGCTTTTCATCAATGGCAAAAACGTTTCCCCTAATAACATGGTCCCTCACAGTCTTCTCTCTTGCCATCACAGTCTATATCCCAATATTTATTTGATAATGCCCCATGATTATGAACCTTCTTCTCCATCCTATTAACCATATCAATCCAGGCCTTCTGCAACAAAGTCAATTGCTTTCCCTGCCTTCCTCGATTCAATCCATTCTGCTGACAGCAATAAAAGCTGCTCCTAAATAGTACTTTTTGTTATGTCATTCATACAGTGATAAAAGCTGCTCCTAAATAGTACTTTTTGTTATGTCATTCATTTCCTCGTTCAAGAAATCCCTAGGGCAACTTTCTATTACTTCCTTCAAATTCCTCTTCAAATAAATCCCAGATTAAGAAAGAAAAATTACACATTTTTAAAGGATGAACTGAATTATATCTCAATGAAGCTGTCAAAAGGGAAGGAAGAGAGGGAAGAAGGAAGAATTAAAGGGGGTGGGAGGATGCGGAGGACAACTCCCTAAATGGTTCTTCCTAAAGTACCACTTTACTCCACACCACTTCAGGCATTCTGAAGAGCTGAAAGACGAAGCACACCCACACAGCTGTCAGACATTCTGGCCTCCCTGTAACCAATTTTAGTGATGGTCAAGCCTTACTTTCTGAAATTGACTCTTCCACCGAATGGATATAGCTTTGTTAGAAAATACAGTATATTCTTCCATGGAGCCAAAAATCTATAACCCTCTTAAACTCATTTGTCTAGCATTGGCTTTCTCGCCAAAATAATAAATAATGAAAAAGGAAAAACACTCCCTTCTACATGGCTGCGTATTAAATACACACCATATAAATAAAATGTCATAAATCTTCCCTTCTTTCATTCCCTCAACCAGCTCTTGTAAGCACAGTTTCTAGGGCCCTCCAATACCCTTCTGGGAAAATAGGGCACTCATAACATGATGTCAAATTCTAAGAGTGGTATGCTTTTAAAAAGTAAAAGGGGGGTGGGGTGGCCTGGGGGGGCTCAGTCAGTTAAGCATCTGACTCTTGATTTCAGCTTAGGTCATAATCTCACAGTTTATGAGATTGAGCCTCGTGTCAGATTTAGCACTAATAGCCCAGAGCCTGCTTGGGATTCTCTCTCTCCTTCTCTCTCTGCCCCTCCCCCACTCATGCATAGTCTCTCTAACAAACTTTAAAAAAATAAAAAGTAAAATGGAACTCTGTCCTCCCTTATTCAATATAACTAAAAACTAAGCTCATTTTCTGGTTTCTCTGACACAAAATCAAAAGTGGATTTCTCAGCTATTTAAGCTACTACCTGCAAAGTTACACATAAATTAACAAATTCCTAAAAACTATTCTGTCAATGAGATGAAATCACTAGATTGCCCTGGGAAATTCCAGAAGAGAACATTTAGGGAAAAAGCAGCTGCAATCCTCTGGCAAATTCTTACTTCCTCACAAATAAGCCCTGTCAGATATTTGCACAGCATTTTTTATTAGATTCACTGAATCATTTTTCATAGCATTTCAACTACATTTCAAGTAAAGCAAATTTACCAACTCTGCAAGGCGAATTTCTCATCCACACCTCATACTTTGTACATGATAAGATCCAATGGATAGGTAGCTTAAATGTGTAGAAGCCAAACATGAACAAATTTTCCTTCTCAAAATAATTAGCCCCTCAAAGGAACATTTCTATTTTAAATCTGATGTAATTTTATCAGGGCATTCTACATAGTTCCTTTAACACATCTCATTTCTGAAACATCAAAAAAGATCACATCTATCCGGAAAATAGAATAGGATATACACATTTATCCACAATAAATCATTTTGCTTTATCATTCACAATTCATCTTTATGTTAAAACAGAATTATCAAAAAGCTAAACAAATAGTCCAGATTTTAAGATCAGACTTTAAATGGGAGTGAAACAGGGGTGCCTGGCTGGCTGTCCGTAAAGAGCTCTTAATCTCAGGGCCATGAGTCCAAGCCCCACATTGGGCATGGCACCTACTTAAAAAATAAATAAATAAATGACAGTGAAACTATCAGAAACCTCATGAAGAAACTTATTTAAATTCAAATAGATTTCAGGGTGCCTGAGTGGCTCAGTTGGTTAAGCATCCTACTTCAGTTCAGGTCATGATCTCACAGTTCGTGAGTTCAAGTCCCCACATTCTGTGCTGACAGCTCAGAGCCTGGAGCCTGCGATGAATTCTGGTTCTCCCTCTCTCTCTCTCTGCCCCTCCCTCACTCATACTCTCTCAAAAATAAATTTAAAAAAAAAAAAGAAACATTAAATTCAAATAGCTCTCACCATGTGACAAATCAAGATACAACCTAAAACTGTAAAAATGTTCACTGCCACCAGTGTCCTAACAGTGAGAACAAATGACCAAAGATTTATATAGGGTTAGTTTATCTTTTTGTATTTCTGAACTTGAAAATTTTCTTGATCCCTAAACAAAATCAAAATTCAAAAATCAAAGTCCTGAATAAAATCAGATTCCAAAAAACCCACAAAACATTAAACCTGCTTGCCACACTAGAGTATTAGATAGAATTTACTGTGACCACACAAAATCCCAAAGACACTGCTTTAAAATAATTATTTTCAAAATTAAGCTTTCAACCGAAATCAACATATAAACATTACAAGCCATAATATCAAAAAAAAAAAAAAAAAGAAATTTGACACTATCTTGTTAAATGTTGGTTAGATAAAATAAAATATAAATCACCCAAAGCCTTAGGTTTCCAATTCAACCAAGCTCACAGCTGGACTTTTGTTCTTCACCAAACATACACTAAAAACCTTCCTCATTCTCAATTAAGGGGAAAAAAACAAAGGTCTTTCCTGTTAAAACATGTATTGTTCCAGGGCACCTGGGTGGCTCAGGAGGTTAAACGACCAACTCTTGATTTCAGCTCAGGTCATGATCTCATGGTTTGTGGATCTGAACCCCAAGTAGGGCTCTGCAATGACAGCATGGAGCCTGTTAGAGATTCTCTCTCTCCCTCCTTCCAACTCCCCCTCCCCCCGCCCTTCCCCAACTTGTACACTGGCTCTCTCTCTCTCTCACAAAATAAACTTAAATTTTTTTAAATAAAAAAATAAAAAACCATGTACTGTTTCCTATCTCCAGCCACCAACATTTGAAAATTCAGTAACAAAAGGACTATGAGACATAAAAACAGCTGGGTATTTATTTTAGAAACAATTTTCTAAAAGGACTCCATAATAATGAGCCATACACATTAGGCAATTCTTAGCAAATGTGTTTTTACATTTGACAGGATTCTAGAACACACTTCTGTGGCCCAATCAGATCAAACATTTAGAAGGCATCTAAATCCCCACTCTCAAACTGGAACGAGGAAATTTGTTTAATTACTGTAAATCCTATTAAACCAATCTTCTTTGTAAAGTGGAAAATGTCCGACCTCTGAGGGCTCTGGAGGGTATAATGAATGCAGAGTTTAATTAGGGCCCACTGTCGCTCACTATAATCTATTAATTAGCATTCCCAGTTCTCTGTATCTCACTGCAATGTCTCACTTTACTTTAAAATTGCACCCTTTGCTTTTTGGACCGAAGTTATACAATTTTAGGATTGTGTGGTAATTACAGAGGGTGCAGGAAGAATATATTCCTGCCAGCACTAGTGCTTAATTAGGGCAAGGGGAGGAATCTAGATAAGGCTGTGTTCACCCTCCTTCAGTGCATATGGTTTTTTTGGCATCATAGCCTGTGGACTGTTTCACTTCCACTGGACTGAAGTGCAGAGTTCCCAATACACACTTTGCAGAAGACTCAAATACTCTGCCTTTCAATGTAGCTTGGTAATTAGAAAGGACATTACTTTTTATCCACACAGCTTTCAAAGTATAAGCATAATTAGCTGCCTCAATTATTTCAAAATAAAGACATATACCAATAATTTTTTTCCTGTTAAAATGGACATTTCCAAATTGCTTGATAAGAAAAACCATCTTGGTGAAAGGCATATTTTCAGCATCACCAGAAAGGTACACTGGAGGCTAGCTAATTCCTATTGTAGGCTAGGCTAACAATAAATCCAGTAATCTCAACTCAACTTCTACCAAGATCCACTTTAAATTATATATACACTTACTTACATTTATACACATTAGATTTATTCACATATACTATCAACACACTCTTGAAAGGTAGAAACTTACTGTAAAGGGTTCATTCATTCATTCACTATTTATTACAAGAAGTTATAGCTCAGCCACTTTTCAGGTAAATGTAAGTAAACTGATTTTTATTAACATTTGAGATTGAATACTCAAGTATGATGCACTATGATGCCTGTCTAAATACATACAAAGTACCTCATATTTGAGCATTGATACACTATTAATACTTGCTCCAGATTTATCAATCTGATTTTTACAAATTAAAAAAACTTACTATCTATCCTCGAAATACAGATACAGTTTTTAAGACCTTTTTAAGACCTATGCTATGTTGATACCTTACCACAAGACCAAATAAAGCAAACTTATTTTTTCTCTCTTGATATTTATAATTCAACACCAGACTGTAAAAACTTTCAGAATGTATCTATTATTTCATACTTAGGAATGATAAGCTTTTGGTGTTATACCTCACTGACGAAAATGTGTTTCCCCATTCTATTGTAATATATCACCTAAATATATTGTCTTATACATCAATGATTCTCAAGGTACGGAAATTCTCAATCATCTGAATGCTTTTTTTTTTTAAATAAACATACCTAATGCCTAAGATTTTAAACACTTTTTTATACACACATTCCTTCTACTAAGGGTCACTGTCACAGGTAATAATCATTATGTACCTACTTCCCTGAAGTGTAGTAGGCAGAAAAAAATATTTAAAATATTGAAAAGCATTGAGCCAACAGTCCCTTATTTCTCTTCCCTTCTGTCACAACTGAGCTCAAAGATGACAAGAGAATCATAAATTCCCTATGGCAGATGGGCAACAGACTAGTTTAAGAATTAGATAGTACCCCATTCTAAAAATCCTAAACTTGGGGCACCTGGGTAGTTCATTCGGTTGAGCGTCCGACTTCTGCTTGGGTCATGGTCTCACAGCTTCTGAGTTTAAAGCCCCATGTGGGCTATCATGCCCCATGTGTGCTATCAGCACAGAGCCTGCTTCAGATCCTCTGTCCCCCTATCTCTCTCTGCCCCACCACCCCTGCTCACATGCGCTCTCTCAAAAATATATAAACATTTAAAAGAAATAAAAAATAAAAAATAAGCTGCTGGACTCTATCTCCAGAGCTATGAAGCAAGGCCAGGAAATCTATATTTTAAATAAATAAATTCATTAGAACCAACATTAGGAATCCTGTCCTTACTTTCAACATCTAACACTAGGGCCTATTTTAGTTCTTCTCTTTCTTTTCACGTTTTTAAAGTCCTGGAGACTCAAACTCAAGAAAATTCCTAGAAAATACTTTTTAAAGGATATTTCCTCTTTTTTTTTTTTTTTACATTTCCTCTTTTTTAAATAGGTTGGGCTGCTAAGAGTTAAGTGTACTAACAAAACATTCAGATTTTGTGTGATGACAAATTACATTTAATCACTGGTTAAAAAGTAAAAGCAAGGTAGTTGAGGTTATAATATATCTCAAAGAAGAAAATTCTCATACTTTCTAATTATTTTGAAATCTCATTCAAATGAATTAAAAGTTTAGTTTTTAATTCGTATTGTACTATCAAATAAACTGGAAACATTTTAACTCTGTGATGTTAAACAGTACAGACACAATAGTATATAGACATTAAAATAATGATTCAGATATACATCACAGAACTTTAATATACAGCAGAAATGTTGGCTAAAAAGGTCACAATGTAACTTTTAATATTCTATTTGTATAAATTTTATACGTGTACATGCACAGAAATAGTTCATTAGGTACAAACAACAAAATGTTAATGATGGAAGAACAAAGTTATCAAAGATGGGAGGATTTGGGGTAAATATTGATTTTATACCTATGTTTTCCAGTATTATTTTTATGATCAGAGAAAAAAAGCTAATAAAAATTACTGAAAAAGTAAGTCTGGGGCTTTAACATACAAAACAATCCAAATAGCAATCTTCTTCAAATAACCAAAAGAGTTGGGAGCTGGGGCACCTGGTTGGCTCAATCAGTTAAACATCTGACTTCGGCTCAGGTCATGACCTCATGATTCATGAGTTCAAGTCCCACCTGGGCTCTGCACTGACAGCTCAGAGCCTGGAGCCTGCTTCAGATTCTGTGTCTCCCTCTCTCTGACCCTTCCCCCACTCACACTCCATCTCTCTCTGTCTCTCATAAATAGATAAACATTTTTTTAAATAACCAAAACAGCAGATATGAATGCCTGAACTGAGTATTAGTAATAGAATGGTAAAACAATCAACAGAAATCTTAAATTAGATTTACATCATCAAAGATCATTTCTAATTCCTTCTTTAATTCTTATAATCATTCAAGAACACTAAAGAAATCCAAGTAAGTTTATCACTTCATAATTTTTAACCTAACCCCAAAATAAAGTAGAAGATGAACAATGAGGTGGCTACTGTAAAATTCTCCTTTAAGGGGCACCGGCTCAGTTGGTTTGAGCATCTGACTCTTAATTTCGGCTCCAGTCATGATCTCACAGTTTGTGGGTTGAGCCCTGCATGGGGCTCTGTGGTGGTATCTGCACTGATAGCAACAAACCTGCTTGGGATTCTCTCTCCCTCCCATTCTCTCTGCCCCTCCCCCATGCACATGTGCCTTTCTCTTAAAATAAACAGACTTTAAAAAAATAAAAAGGAAAAGAAAGAGAATAGCTTATTTCATTTACACACATGAATTTGGTCAATAAATGTAAACTAACCTGGTTTTCCTCCTGCACAACTCTATACTGTTCCTTCCAAATTGTGATTTTGGAAGCTTCATCTTTTCTCAAGGCTCGTTCTTTCTTCAGCTCTGGGCTCCAAAAAGTCTTGATGCTATTCATTGAAGAACTTAATTTGCTCTCCTTTACTTCTACATCCTTCCGCAAGAGATCATTTTCTCTTAGTACTTCCTTCAGCTGTGTCTGCAGATCCATGATTGTATTATCTCTTGCCTGACGAAGAGAATGAGGAACAGTGGATGCCATACTCACAGGAGGGAGGTGATGCTCTCCAAATGCTATGGTGTCACTAGCAACCCCACTGCTAGCTATATTGGGGCTACTGCCCATAGCAGTCATCCTGACACCATACGGCAGACGTCCCCCAGAACGGCCAAGTGTCATGGTGCTTTTAGGTGTTTCCGAACCCACATTTTCATGGTCACTTAGGTACATAGGGCCAGACGTGGCATAGGCAGCATTTAAGGATTGGATATTCTCCATTGAAAGGGTTTTCCCACTGCCACCTCCAACACTGCTTCCAGAACTCCCTCCTGTACTATTGGTTCGACGATGACCCAAGCGAGGAGAACGTGGAAGCCTAGGTGAACGCCCAGGGCTCTGGTTGCTTGGTTCCACCTTCCCAACTGAGCGAGCACTTCCATACATGGTTGCAGGTTGAACTTAGATGCCAAGAAAGATGTAAAGCAGAAAGCAATATATGAAATTCTGTGAGGTTTCTCAATGGCTTTAAGTCTGCTTAAGGCTAATCAGAAATAACAGGTCTTCAGGTGTCCAGTCTTGAAGAAATACCTTACACCATATCTGCAATGAAAAGATCACACATTAAATCCTCCAATAATAAACATCTCCCTGTCAGAAACTTTTCATTACCCCCACATAAGATTTCCCTTTTTATCATCGATTGATTCATTCATTCAAAATTTGTTTACAGCACATTTCACTGTAAACATTTTAACAGTATTTTGCATGTCTCAAAACTGAATAATGAAACCATACCATGCAAATGGAAAAGAAAAAGAAATAAGGGGTATAAAGACTAGCAATAAAAAGATAAAACTCAATGTGTGAATATATGATTTTCTAACTGGAAAACCCAATGTTATTACCTGACAAATTATTAAAATAATAGAACTCTACAAATCGGTCAGACACAAGATCAATATATAAACATCAGTACTTTCCTGTACATTAGTAATAACAATTAGAAAATCCAATTTTTTTTAAAACATCCCACTCACAGTAGCAACAAAACCATAAAAACACTTTGGTGTAAATCTAACAAAAACATACAAGCATTTTTGGAAAAAGCTATATAAAACTTTACTGAAAGAACACTTAAACAAAAGGAAAACTATCCATATTCATGGATAAGAAGAAACAATGTACAATTACCAGTTCTTTCCCAAATACTGCATATCCCAATAAAAATCTCCCAGGATTCTCATATAACTCAACAAGCTGACTCTAATATTCAAACAGAAAAGTTTTAAGAATAACATAAATAACTTGTAACAGATAAACAAAGATGGAAGATGTTCCCTAAATAGCAAGATAAATTATAGGTCCATGATCCTTTACCTGTAATGCAAAAATCAAAAAAGTTCTCTAAAAGTGAGTTTTGTTTCTTAACTCACATAGCAGAAAAACCTAACCTGATCTGGTGTGAGGTATCTTACTGTTTATAGGTATCTTATGTAGTGTGATTATTCATACACTCATTGAGAAAACAATGTAATATGATTACAGGATACTGCATAATGCCCAATGGGTATGGAGGGGTGGAATCTGGACTCTGACCCACATCTGACTGAAACCCAGGATTTCTCATAAGGACTTACAGCCCTTTTTTTTTTTTTTTTTAAAGAGAGAGAGCAAGTGCAAGGGCAGGGGGGAAGAGAGTGAGGGGAGAGGGTTAAGGAAAGGGAAGAGAGAGTGGGGGAGAATTTCAAGCAGGCTCCACGCTCAGCACAGAGCCCAATGTGGGGCTCAATCCCACGAACCTGGGACCATGACCCAAGCTGAAATCAAGAGTTGATGCTCAACCATCTAAGCCACTCAGGCACCTCAGGACTTACAGCCTTTTAAAGCCATAGTATTTAAAACTGTATAGTACTGGTCCAGGAATACATCTGAATTATATATGTAAGCTTAGTATATCCTAAAGTAACATTTCAAAAGAGTGAAAAATAGGGGCGCCTGGGTGGCTTAGTCGGTTAAGCATCTGACTTTCGCTTAGGTCATGATCTCGCGGTTTGTGGGTTCGGGCCCCGCGTCGGGCTCTGTGCTGACTTCCAACTCAGAGCCTGGAGCCTGTTTCAGTCTGTGACTCCCTCTCTCTCTGACCCTCCACTGCTCACGCTGTCTCTCTCTCTCTCCTAGAAATAAAAAAAAAAAAAAACATTAAAAAAAATATATATATATATGTATCCCAAAAGAGTGAAAAATAATCATTCAATAAATGGGGTTTGAATAACTGGTGCTCTTGGAAAAACAATAAATTTAATTAAATAATAAATTATACCCCTATTTCATACAGAAATAAATTCTATGTACATTAAAGATATAAATTTTAAATCAATCAAAAGTACTAGAGGATCCTTATGAACTTAAGGTAGAGCTTCTTAAGAAATAAAAAGCAAAAACCACAAAGAAAAACAAATAATAGGATTGATTATGTCAAATGACAAAGTATTATACCAAAAAATACTATAAGCAGAATTAAAATAAAAACCAAAAACTAGGAGAAAAATATATCTAACATGGTGGTTCAGTCCATTAAGCGGTCAACTTAGGCTCAGGTCATGATCTCACAGTTCATCAGTTCAAGCCTCACATCAGGCCCTGTGCCTGGAGCCTGGAACCAGCTTTGGATTCTGTCTCTTCCTCTCTTTCTCCTTCTCCCTCTTTCTCTCTCTCTCTCTCTCTGCCCCACCCCCATTCATGCTGTCTTTCTCAAAATAAGCATTAAAAAAGTTTTTAAAAAAATATACATGTCTAACATGCATAAGGATCTATACAAAATATATTTAAAAATTCCTACAAGGGAAATGCCAAATTTGAAAACGTGCCAATGCCAAATGGGACTAGCAGAAGGAATTTACCCAAGGGATATAGGAGTGCTGATGCACAGGAGCACATGTACCCCAAAGTTCATAGCAGCACTCTCAACAATAGCCAAAATATGGAAAGAGCCTAAGTGTCCATCAACGGATGAATGGATCGAGAAGATAGAGTTTATCTATACCATGGAATACTACATGACAATGGGAAAGAATGAAATCTGGCCATGTGTCGCAACATGGATGGATCTTGAGGGTGTTATGCTGAGGGAAGTTAAGTCAAGCAGAGGAGGACAAATATCATATGTTTGCACGTATAGGAGGATTAGGAGGAACTTAACAGAGGACCATGGGGAAGAAGAAGGGGGGAAGAGTGGGGAAGAGGGAGAGAGGCAAACCATGAGAGACTCTTGAATGCTGAGAACAAACTGAGGACTGATAGGTGTGGGGGGGTGGGGGAGATGGGCACGGAGGAGGGCACTTGTGGGGACGAGCACTGGGTATTATATGGAAACCAACTTGACAATAAACTATTTGTTAAAAAAACAAACAAACAAACAAACAAATGGAACTAGCAGAAAGTAACTTGCATTGTAAGGGGAGGTGAGGGACAAAATGTTGGTGGAGACTTCAGGTTCACTTTATATTCATACTACAATAAAGTTTAAATTCTTTAAAAAATGTATGTTAATATTCTACAAGTATAATTAAAACAAATTTTTAAAACACATATCATAGATGTCTACTTTCCACACTTCTCTCAAAAATAAATCAGGGGTGAGAGTGCCTGGGTGGCTCAGTCAGTTAAGTATCCGACTTTGGCTCAGGTCATGATCTCACGGTTTGTGGGTTCAAGCCCTGTATCAGGCTCTCTGGTGACAGCATAGAGCCTGGAGCCTGCTTTGGATTCTGTGTCTCCTTTTCTCTCTACCTCTTCCCCACTCACACTCTTGGGGTGGGGGAAGGGGGTCTCTCTCTCAAAAAATAAACATTAAAAAATTTTAATAATAGTAATAAAAATAAATAAATCGGGGGCACCTGGGAGGCTCAGTCGATTGAGTATCAGACTCTTGATGTCAGTTCAGGTCACGATCCCATGGGATCAAGCTCCACACTGGGCCCCATACTGAGCATGGAGACTGCCTAGCATTCTCTCTCTCTCTCCGTCTGTCCCTCTCCTCCATTCACGCTCTCGCTCGCTCTCTCTCGCGCACACGCTATCTCTCTTTCTCAAATAAGTAGTGTTTCTTCATTGAAAACACTACCCAAGAAACTCATGGTCAGAAATATGATTTTAAAGAATCCATATACTTTAGTCAAACTCAAACATGGTATTTAGAAATACCACTGGTAGTCTCATCTTAATAAAGATAGCCCTACGGTAACAATAAGCAGAACAGAAAATACACAGAGCCAGAATCTTTACAGTTCCATCTCAGAAATACCAATAGTACAGCAAATTCAGAAATTGCAATATTTTACTAGCAATGTTAGAAATTCTCTCCAGGTCTAACTTTAGCTCAAGAAGTAAAAATTTATTTTCATGATTTTTTTTTAAAGTAAGCTCTATGGCCAATGTGGGGACTGAACTCACAACCCAGAGATCAAGAGTCACATGCTCTACCAACTGAGCCAGCTAGGCACCCCTCCTTTTTCATGAGTAATCTAGACTGTGAGGTAGGTGACAAGTAATTACTGTTTGAATGACTTCTATTTCAAGATCAAAGAGGGATGCAAATCTTTTTTCTTTTTTCAAGTAATACTTCTTAAAATAATGGAGTCATTCATTATCCATAATTCTTCCAATAATAACAAACGCTAACATTTAGTGAGTATTTACCACATGTTGGGCATGATGCTAAAAATTTCATAAGATCTAATTTAATATTTAAAAGCCTCCCTTGGAACACCTGAGTGGTTCAGTCGGTTAAGCATCTGACTTTGACTCAGGTCATGATCTCACAGTTCTTGGGTTCAAGCCCCGAGTCGGACTCTGCTGACAGCTCAGAGCCTGGAGCCTACTTTGGATTCTGTCTCCCTATCTCTCTGCCCCTCCCCCACTTGCATTGTGTCTCCGTGTGTGTCTCTCTCTCTAAAAAAATGAACACTTTTAAAAATTTGTAAAAGCCTCCCATAACATAGGTCCAGTCATTATCTCCATTTTAGAGATGAAGAAAGTGAGGCCTTTAGCTGTTCGGTGACATCTAAAGTGGTAAGGTCAAGATATGAATTAGGGCACCTAATTCCAGAGCCCTGGAAGCTCTTAACTACCATACTTAACCACAATCATCTGTTGATGAGACCATCTCAACTGTCCATAGAATATTAAACACAGTTTTAAGACAGTGTGTCCTACTCATCTAGTACTCTTTAATTTTAGGTTTTCCAGGTATAAAGCTTGAATAATCACCTTTACCTTTCTATTAAGGAGAAAGTCTTTTTTAAAAGATGGTGGGCAAAAGAACAAAGTAAAACTAACAAAATAAGGAGTAATTAATTAATTCAGAGCCTCAGGAATCATGCCATCAGAACATTAAACTGCCAAATTCAAGAAAAAAAATTCCCAACCGTCCTTTTGTGCACAATTCTATTTTCATGTAGTCATGTCACTAAATCACACTGAATAGGCTAAGATCCAGTAACAAAAATTCCCATCAAGTTTTCATTATTAGCAGGTGTGCACTCTAATGTTCAAGTCACTTTCAGATCCAAAATGGCATTTGTATGTGGGGTCTTTGTTATTATCAGAACTATATTCATATACATAACAAAAGAAAGAAATTTACTAGTTCTAAATTTTTCCTACTGGCTTTTTAATCTCATAAACTTAAGGTAGTGTTCAAAAAAATTTTTTTAATATGCCAGGCATACAACCACAAAATAATAATTCTTGCACTTTAAATAACTGACAAAAAAAGAATTTTGGCCAAAAAAAATTATACAGTATGATTCCATTTATGTAAAACTCTAGGACTAAGTTATTATGACAGAAAGCAAATCACTGTGTGCCTGGGGATGGGGTTGGGAGGCATGAATCAAAGAGGAGGAGGAGGAAACTTTTGGGGTGATGCAAATGTTCATTATCTTGACTGGGGTAATGGTGTCATAGGTGTATAATGTCAAAACTCATCAAATTATATACATTTTTTTTAAGATTTTATTAAGTAACCTCAACACCCAATGTGGGGCTTGAACTAGTCATATGCTTTGCTGACTAAACCAGCCAGGTACCCCTCATCAAACTATATACTTAAGTACATTCAGCTTAGCATAAATTATACCACAAAAGTCTGAAAAAAATTTTTCACACTCCAAACTCCCTTGTCCTTGACTAATCCAAAAGAAATATCTTCACTGATTATACAACTGAATCCTGATTGCTACCGCAGAAAATCATGCAGCTGTACAGTTTGAACCCGTGATGTTGCCCCTAGGGTCCTTTAGTTAGCTTGCTGTCCATATTTTGTTAGTTCCTGCCTAGTATCTGTTGTGGTTCTTTCAAATCTCCCTCTGCCTATCAGACAGAACACATAAGTCTCCTGGTTCAGAAACAAAAAACTTTATTACTCACAGCACAGCAAAGAGCAGAAGCATCATGTCTACATTGGCTCCGTTACCCCTAGCTTCCACAGGTAGCAAGAGGGGCACAAACAGAGCTACACATGCAATGGCTTTGCATGGCCACTGAGGATACTGAATTTAGAGAGTCCACCACTCTTGTAACAAGCAGTAAGCCTGCTCTGTCCCAGTGGGAAACATTACCTCATTCCTCAAGTTGGCTTGCTACAAACACAATCCTGAGAAATGGTCCAGGTTAAGAGCACTCTGGGCCATGTATACTTAGCATACCCAGCAAGGCATGCAGGAAGGAAAAGACTCATGAATGACTCACTCTCCTAACAAGTATTGTGGTAGTTTTAAGGTATCTCCATAAATTCTTTGATACTGCTCGCTTCAAGAGGGAAAGCAAAATTCCTCTCTCTCAGAATGTAAACTAGACTTAATGATTTGTTTCTGATGCTGTTACCACTTACAAGACTAACTCATAAAGGACAATAGTGCTACCGTCTTGGGTCACTGTCTCGGATCATTCACTTTGTGAGGAGCTAGATGCCATGTTGTAACTATACCCAAGCTACCCTACATAGAGAACCACATAGTGAGAAACTGAAACCTCCTGCCAGGAGTCATGTGCGATAGCTTCGAAAAAGATCTTTCAATCCCAATCAAGCTTTCAGATGATTGCAACTTCATGAGATATCTTGACTTGTGAGATGTTTGGTTTTCTTAATCTAGTAAATTTTAACTTTTAACACAATAAAAGATAACTAATACAGAATTGTTTCCTGAAATCTTTGTTTCAGGTAACCATATGCATACACGTGTATACTGTACCACAATTGAAAATGTGTTTTTGTAGATTCTAAACAATTCTCAACATCATTGCCAGAATCGTTTTAAGTTCGTTTATTTATTTTGAGAGAGAGAGAGAGAGAGAGAGAGACGGGGTGGAGGGGCAGAGAGAGAGAATCTGAAGCAGGCTTCACACTTTCAGAGTGGAGTCCAACATGGGGCTAAAACTCACAAACCATGAGATCAGGACCTGAGCCAAAATCAAGCAAGAGTTGGACACTTAACTGACTGAGCCACCCAGGTGCCCCCAGAATGATCTTTTTTTAAATTTCATTTTATTTTTGCATTAAAAAATTTTTTTCAGGGGCACCTGGGTGGCTCAGTCGGTTAAGCATAAGACTTTGGCTCGGGTCATGATCTCATGGTTTATAGTTTCGAGCCCCGCATCAGGCTCTGTGCTAACAGCCAACTCAGAGCCTGGAGGCTGTTTCGGATTCTGTATCTCCCTCTCTCTCTGACCCTCCCCTGCTCACTCTCGCTCTCGCTCTCTCTCTCTCAGAAATAAATAAAACATTAAAAAAAATTTTTTTAATCTTTTTCATTCACAAGATCCAAATGGATTTATTTTTAATTTTTTAATTTACATCCAAGTTAATTAGCATATAGGGCAATAATGATTTCAGTAGAATCCAGTGAGTGATTGATCCCCTACATATAACACCCAGCATTCATCCCAACAAGTGTTGTCAATAGTGCACCTTTCCCATTTAGTCCATCCCTCCGCCACACCCACAACCCCTCTAGCAACCCTTAGTTTGTTCTCTATATTTGAATCTCTTAAGTTTTATCCCCCTCCATTTTTATTTTTGCTTCTCTTTCTGTTCGTTTGGTTTGTATCTTAATTCCACATTAGTGAAGTCATATATAGTATTTGTCTTTCTCTGATTAATTTCGCTTAGCATAATACATTCTAGTTCCATCCACATTGTTGTAAATGACAAGATTTCATTCTTTCTGATTGCCAAGTAATATTCCACTGTGTATAAACACCACATCTTCATTATCCATTCATCTATCGATGGACACTTGGTCTCTATCCATACTTTGGCTGTTGGCAATAGTGCTGCTGTAAACACTGGGGTGCATTATGCCCCTTTGAAACAGCACACTTGTATCCTTTGGATAAATACCTAGTAGTGCAATTGCTGGGTCATAGGGTAGGTCCATTTTTAATTTTTTGAGGAACCTCCATACTGTTTTCCAGAGCAGCTGCACCAGTTTGCATTCCCACCAGCAACGCAAAAGAGTTCTCATTTCTCAACATCCTTGCCAGCAACTGTCATTGCCTGAGTTGTTAACTTTAGCCATTCTAACTGGTGAGAGGTGGTATCCCATGGTGGTTTTGATTTGCAGTTCTCTGATGATGAATGATGTGGAACATTTCTTCATCTGTCTGTTAGCCATCTGGATGTCTTCTCAGGAAAAGTGTCTCTTCATGTCTTTTACCCATTTCTTTACTGGATTATTTGCTTTTTGAGTGTTGAGTTTGATAAGTTCTTTATAGATTTTGGATACTGGTCCTTTACCTAATGTCATTTGCAAAGATCTTCTCCCATTCCATCAGTTGCCTTTTAGTTTTGCTGATTGTTTCCTTTGTCGAAGCTTTTTATCTTGATGAGGTCCCAACAGTTCATTTTTGCTTTTGTTTCCCTTGCCTCCAGAGACTTGAGTAGGAACGTGCTGCAGGTGTGGTCAAAGAGGTTTCTGCCTGCTTTCTCTTCTAGGATTTTGATGGCTTCCTGTCTTACATTGAGGTCTTTCATCCATTTTGAGTTTATTTTTGTGTATGGTGTAAGAAAGTGGTCTAGGCTCATTCTTCTGCATGTCGCTATCCAGTTTCTCCCAGCACCACTTGCGGAAGAGACTGTCTTTATTCCATTGGATATTCTTTCCTGCTTTGTCAAAGATTAGTTGGCCATATGTTTGTGGCCATTTATGGGTTCTCTATTCTGTTCCACTGATTTATGGGTCTCTTCTTATGCCAGCATCATACTGTCTTGACAATTACAGCTTTGTAATACAGCTTGAAGTCTAGAACTGTGATGCCTCCAGCTTTAGTTTTCTTTTTCAGGATTGCTTTGGCTATTTGGGGCCTTTTGTGGTTCCATACAAATTTTAGGACTGTTTGTTCTAGCTCTGTGAAGAACACTGGTGTTATTTTGATAAGGACAGAATGACCTTTTAATACAACACTTCCCCAAGTGGGTCAGGAACTCCCTCCTTTCAGGAGAGCAAAACCATTTTTATAATACTATGATATTATTTGCCTTTTTCAGTGTACATCCTCACAAATGTATAGTAGTGTTTTCCAGAGGCTACATGACATGGGATATACCCCGCTGACAACTAATGAATGTATGTTGTATATTCTTATGTTTTAAATTTTTCTCAGTTTTACTTTCCAACATAGTAAATAGTAACAGACACAGCCTACATAAACAAAAACTATTTAAAGTCCTCATTGATTTTCAAGAGTATATAGGAATGGTGGAACAAAAAAGCTTAAGAACCACTGTTCTAAAAATTAAATATGACATGAACATACCTACATACTTCCTTTGATGGCTTTCCAAAATAAGAAATCTAAATTCCTTGCCAGTGTATATAAGAGTTTACATTATCTCAGTCTTGCCCACCTCCTGAAGGCAGCTTACTTCTTAACCGCTCTCCTTTTCCATTGACAACCATGATCAAGTACCTGCAATTTCCTGAAATATCGTGCCCTCTTCTTGCCTCTGTGACCTTCCTCTTCCCCCACAACTGGCTAACTACTTACTACTCATTGAGTACTTACTACTCATTCTTCCAAACTAAATTTAATAGTCACGTTCCTACACAAACCTGTAAATCCTTCAGTCTAATTCAAGTGCCCCTCTTATGGACCAAGAGCTTAGCTTCTAAAATAATGTACTTACTATGTTTTAGTTAATTAATTGCTTCTTTAAAAAGCAAAGGAATGTCTTATCTCCAAAACCTGGCATAATGACCAATACATATCAAGTACGTAATAAATGTGTGCTGAATCCACAAGTTAACATAAACCTGTGTACAATCCATTAAGATAGTTCTTATACTCAGAAGGTGGTAGTAATCTTTAAATTCATTTATGGAAACTGAAACTAAATGTAATGTAAGACAAATTTCATAAATTGACCACCTCCTATATGTACTGCTATGTATTTTTGCCTTCTAACATGATGCCTGAAAATCATAAAGAAGCATACTGAATGGCCAAGATTTCAATTTTTTTTTTTAATTTTTTTCAATGTTTTATTTATTTCTGAGAGAGAGAGAGATACCATGAGCAGGGGAGGGTCAGAGAGAGAGGGAGTCACAGACTGAAACAGGCTCCAGGCTCTGAGCTGGCAGTCAGCACAGAGCCCGACGCGGGGCTCGAACCCACAAACCGCGAGATCATGACCCAAGCGAAAGTCAAACGCTTAACCGACTAAGCCACCCAGGCGCCCCAAGATTTCAATTTTTTAAGGGGCACCTGGATTGCTCAGTCAGTTAAGCATCTGACTCTTGATTTCAGCTATAGTCTCACAGTTTATGGGTTCAAGCCCTGCATCTGGCTCTACGTTGACAATCCAGGGCCTGCTTAGGATTCTGTCTCTCCCTCTCTCTCTGCCCCTACCCTACTTGTACTCTCTCTCTCAAAATAAATAAACTTTTAAAAAAATGAGAAAATTATTAAGTTTATTTTTAAAACAATAATTTTTAAATTTATTTTTAAGTTATTTTTTAAAATTCCCCAAATGAAGTGCAACAGCAAAAATAATAGAATTCCAAATCATCAAGCAATAGTGTTTAGATTACATAGACATAATTTTTATATTACCCACCTTAACACTGTTGCCCTTTGTATTAAAGCATATTAATAACACTATGCCCAAGCAGGAAAAACAAAAATGTGACCTGAAATCCTTTCTGGGCAGTAAGTATAAAACTGTAAAATAACAAAATTCAATGCACAGACCTTATACACATTTCATCCCAACAAGCTTCTTCTGAATTCTTACTGTGCTCCTGAGGTTTAGTCATGTAGTACCTAGTAGGAAAGGCTTGGGTTGGTTTAGCTCCACCATTTAAATGTATAAGGTTCAACATATAAATAAATCTGTTAGAGCCTCCGTATCCTCATCAATAAAATGGACATAGTATCTTCCTCAAAAGTTGGCTAAAAGGACCAAATCAGTGAGTGAGTGAGTAAGTATAAAATATCTATCTAGGTCTCAGTAGGTTTTCAATAAATGTTAGTCATTATATTTCTAGGAATTCACTTTACATCTATTTTCACACAAGTGGGGAAACTGAGTAAAAATAAACTGTAGAATTCTTTGAAATAATAAGACTATGGTAATAGCCTAAAATTATAGTAATTCTGTTCAGCTATTTAAAAGAGTAAGGTGGGGCACCTGGGTGGCTCAGTCAGTTAAGTGTCTGACTTCAGCTCAGGTCATGATCTCATGGCTCATGGGTTCAAGCCTCACGTCGGGCTCTGTGCTGAAGGCTCAGAGCCTGGAGCCTGTTTCAGATTCTGTGTCTCCCCCCCCCCCCACTCTCTGTGCACCCTCCCAACCCCATTTGTGCTGTCTCTCTCTCTCAAAAATAAATAAAACACTTAAAAAAAAAAGGTAAGTCTGTATGTAATAAGAGATACACATTTTTAATTCATAAGAAAATTACAAGAAGCCACAAGAAGAAATGGGTTTTTACATTATTCTTTTCTATACTGATTGAGGTTGTAACATGAATATGAATTACTTTTATAATTTAAAAAGTAACATAGAGGGCACCTGGGTGGCTCAGTCGGTTGGGCGGCTGACTTGGGCTCAGGTCATGATCTCATGGTTCATGGGTTCGAGCTCCATGTAGGGCTCTGTGCTGACAGCTAGCTCAGAGCCTGGAGACTGTTTCGGGTTATGTGTCTCCCTCTCTCTCTGACCCTCCCCTGCTCACGCTGTCTTTAGCTCTTGGAAATAAATAAAAATGTTAAAAATTAATTAATTAGGGGCGCCTGGGTGGCTTAGTCGGTTAAGCGTCCGACTTTCGCTTAGGTCATGATCTCGCAGTTCGTGGGTTCGAGCCCCGCGTCAGGCTCTGTGCTGACTGCCAGCTCAGAGCCTGGAGCCTGTTTCAGTCTGTGACTCCCTCTCTCTCTGACCCTCCCCTGCTCACGCTGTCTCTCTCTCTCTCCTACAAATAAATAAAAAACATTAAAAATTAATTAATTAATTAATTAATTAAAAAAATAAAAAGTAACATAGAACCACACATATATGGAAAACTCATGTTTGACAAAAGTACAAAGGCAATACAGTGGAGAAAGTGAGGCAATTATGCTCCTCACAACAGGAGATTTGAACAGTACAGTCCACCCCTTGCACTGCAAAATTACTTCCCACACAGGAAAAGGAAGCAGCTTCTCCATGATTTTCATAGACCTCTGTTCTTGAGGGGAATCACAGAAGAGGAAGGTTACTAGAACAAACTACAGCTGCTGTCAGTTTCTCAAGAACACAAATGGTACTCATCTTCTCCCTCCTGTACTAATTTCTTCCTGTGTAGAAGTAGGCTTGCCTACACTGACTTCAGACTTCTAGCCTCCAAGACTGTGAGAAAATAAATATCTGGGTTTTTTTACATCACTAGGTTTATGGTAATTTGTTACAGCAGACCTAGAAAATTAATATACCACTTCATTATAAATGATGATATAGCTCTATACTTCATGATACAGAAAAATGTTTGTGATCCTATTTTCAAACCAAAGAGAAAAAGCAGACACCATGTTTTGTTTTGTTTTGTTTTGTTTGGAGGCTTCAGCAGGATGTACAACTCTGGGTAGTAATATTTCTGCTGGTAATCTCACTTTCTCACTAAATCACAGATTTTTCTCCAGCACATACTATTTTTATAATCAGGACAAAAAAATAAAACTTTTTCAGGAATGGGTGATATAAAGATATCCAACAGAAATGGTATGCTGGCATGAGGCCCTAGGTACTAAGACTCCCACTACCACTTCTAGGATAAAGTTAGAATGGTTTCCTTATGCCAAAATCAATAGATTCTCTTTATATTCACTGCATTTGACACTACTGACCACTTCTATCTTGAAACCCTTACCTGGGTCTCTCTGATACTATTCTTCTGGTTCTACTATTTCTCCAAGACAATCCCTCTTTCATTTATTGGCTTCTCTTCCTCTATCTTTAAAACACTAGTATAGAACATACAGCTCCATCCCTAACTATATTGTTTCTCCTGCTATTTTACTTTCCATGGGCAATCTTAGCCAGAACCACTGTCTCAGCTCTCAGCTTGCTTCAACTATCACCTGTTTTAAGTAGGCTCACCTTACTTTAGTTTTTCTCAATCAATATTCCCAACTCTGGCTTCTTCCTTGACCTGCAGACTCATATGACCAACTACGTACTATACATATCTGCCAAGACTTTCCATAGGCAACTCAACAGTTCTAACTAAACATACATCTTCCCTAAGACATGCACTTCTCCTCCTATGTTCCCTTCTTGACAGAATTCATTTTGACTCCTTTTTCACTCCTCCATTCAACTTTCATTAACTAATCAATCACTGTGTACCATCAATTTTTATCTTTCTAATATATTTCGTTTCCCTATAGCTACAACCTCATCCTGTCTGGCCAGTACTACTGCAATAATCTCAACAGCCTACTTGCCTATACAGTCTTGCCTCTTTCCAAGCAGCTGATGTTCCTTAATTTTATTTTCCCAGCCCAACATATTTAAGAGATAAGACACGATATCATCAACAATAATAGTTCATTTTGATAGACATTATCAAATTCAGAATGGGAGACTTATTAAAAATGCCAGATGGTCATTTTTCATTTGATAAAAGCCCCATATTCTAATATCCTTGTTTTTCTTCCACCATGTCCCACTGAGAAGCAATATATTTTTCCTTGTATACCTATTCATTTTTATTTCAACATCTTTTAATTGATGTTAATTTAATTTCATAAAATTCACAATTTTAAAGTGTGTAATTCAATGATTTTTAGTATATTCACAAGGTTGTACAACTATACCACTAACTGTAGAATATTTTCATCACTGCAGAAAGAAATCCCACATACCCATAAGCAGTAACTCCCCATTTCCCATTCCCCAGACCCTTGCAACCAATATACTTTCTGTCTCAAAAATATTTGCCTACTGTGGATATTTCACATACATGGAATCATACAATATGAGGCCTCTTGTGTCATATTTCTCTCACTAGAATAATGTTTTCAAGGTTCATTCATGTTGTAGCATGTACCAGCATTTCACTCCATATAATGGCTGCATAATATTTTGTTGTATGGCTTTCTACATTTTGCTCATCCATTCATTACTTGATATGCATCTAGGTTCCTGTTATTAAAAACAATTCTACTATGATACATTCATGTACAAATTTGTGTGGACATAGGTTTGCAATTCTCTTAGGCATATACCTCAGAGTAAAATTATTTGAGCAATACAAAAATTCTATGTAACATCTGAAGGAAATGCCAAACTATTTTCCAAAGCATCTGCAACATTTTACATTTTTTTTAAGTTTATTCATTTAAGTAATGTCTACCCACAACATGAGGCTTAAACTCATGACCCCAAGATCAAGAATCCCTGCTCTTCCAACTAAGCCAGCCAGGGGCGCATGCAACATTTTACATTCTCAGTGGCAAAGTACACAGGTTCTAGTCCTTCCACATGTTCAACACCACTTGTTACTGTCCATCTTTTTTACTACAGCTGTCATAACTGGTATGAAGTGTGATCTTGATGTTATGACTTTTCTTTTAAATAATAATCTCCAAAGGTGCCTGGGTGGCTCAGTTGGTTAAGGATCTGACTTCAGCTTAGGTCATGATCTTGTGGTTCATGGGTTCAAGACCCACATCCAGCTCTGCACTGTTATCCCAGATCCTTTAGATCCTCTGTCTCCCTCTGTCTCTGCCTCTCTCCTACTCATGCACATACAGGCTCTCTCTCTCTCTCTCTCTCTCTCTCAAAAATAAACATTTAAAAAATAAAAATAAATAATAATCTCCAAAAAAAATATAAGCATGCTTGCAGTCAAATATATTTGGTGTCCAATTTGGTACCATGTATTAATATGCTTAAAGCTATAATATTAAATATTACTATTAAACAACACATGCATGTAGAAATAAAAATTAAACAATAAAAGTTAAAGTCTCTCCTCCTGAGTCCTTCTCATTACAGATAACCACTCTTAACCATTCTGCTTTTAAGTTTAATGGTTACCTCCATAATTCTGAATTAGTTAGCTTTTTCTACATAACTTTTATTACCACATAAGATGCAATTTGTTTAACCTCTCTATTTTGATACTGTCAGTCTCCTTCACTAGACTGAAAGCTCCATGGGGCACTTAAGTGACTCAATCAGTTAAGTGTCCTACTCTTGATTTTGACTCAGGTCATGATCTCACAGTCCTTGAGATCAAGCCCCACATCAGGCTCTGTGCTGCCAGTGTAGAACCTGCTTGGGATTCTCTCTCTCTCAAAATAAACTTTAAAAAAAGATGTATTTAGGATCAAAGCTCTGTAAGGCCAGTACATTTTCCCTTTTTCTATTCACTATTGTACCTTAGCACTTAGAATGGGCCTAGTGGGGCACCTGGGTGGCTCAGTCGATTAAGCATCTGACTTCGGCTCAGGTCGTGATCTCATGGTTTGTGAGTTCGAGCCCCATGTCAGGCTCTGTGCTGACAGCCAGCTCAGAGCCTAGAGCCTGTTTCAGATTCTGTATCTCCCTCCCTCTGGCCCTCCCCTGCTCATGCTGTCTCTCTCTCTCTCTGAAATAAATAAAACATTTTTAAAAATTAAAAAAAAAAAAAAGAATGGGCCTAGTACATAAAAGATAGGTGATAAATATATTAAATAAATGAATAAACATTTATTTGTTGACTTATCTAAACTTTAAATACATTTTCTTGAGTCTCTCCCCATAAAAAACAAGGAATTTTTCTCATAACCACTTTTTCGCAATTTCTGTTGGGTTACAGATTATTTTTAATTTTTCTAATGGTTACCTTTATAATTTTAAGTAAAATGCTTTGTTGTTGCCTTTTTCATCCACCAAATTTAAACTCTTAACCTCCCATCACCTAACTCAGGATAAGATGAGGAATCTAGGTTTCCAGAACACCAAAGTACCTCACATGCATAACCTTTATCATTACTTTACATCGTAAAGGTGTATAACATTTATTTTCTGATCTATAATTGTCTTCTTTTGTCTACAAACCAACTCTAAAAACAGAAAGCCAATAAATAGTTCAAAATATGATGATAATCTAAATATTACTCACTGCAGAACCAGGTAGTAATAGGAACCACAGAGAACATGTAATTCTGCCTATTTCCTTCCTAGAGTATACTACAATTTATAAATATACTTTCTTTACGTGTTTTGTCTGTATTTCTTAAAACACCATATACTCTATGAAAATAATATTTTCATACACAACATACATACACATCCCTCACCCATTAGCACATCACAGCATACATTCAGTCACTGTATTTTTATAGACAGATGGACAAAGTTGGGGAGAAAAGAAGTGAGAAGGTCAAGCCATCAAGAACATGAAAGCCATTCTACATCTTTGTATAAAACCCATTCACTAGCATCAACTTGAGACAGAGTTGAGGTGGAAGGAAATGAATCTATATATTTTATAAGCTCTACCAATCCAGCAAGTGTCAACTAAAGGTTAAGTTAGAATAAGAAAGTAGCATCCTGTCTGTAATTTTATAATTTTTACAACAAATATCCACTGTTTTTAACAAACCATTTCTCTTATTTTTCTATGTAGGCGCAGGTGAGATTTGGAGTTTTCCTCCCTAAGTTCTTTAGTAAAAGTTCCTTCTGGAAAACTTCAATTTTAACTCCTCCTAGGAAAAGTGTTTTTTCTATCTCTTAACCAGAATATACAGATGGCCATAAAGAAAGTAGTAATGATGGGGACGCCTGGGTGGCTCAGTCAATTGAGTGTCTGACTTCAGTTCAGGTCACGATCTCACGGTTCATGAGTTTGAGCCCCCATCAGGCTCACTGCTGTCAGTGTGGAGCCCACTTCAAATCTTCTGTCCCCCGCTCTCTCTGCCCTTCCCCAGCTCATACTCTCTAAGATAATCATTTAAAAAAAAAAAAAGGTAGTAATGCTGAAAGTAATGTACTTCAAAGCCTCCAAAAGGAACCAAACTGCTACTGAGACAAAACAGAAAAACATGGAAGGTGAAAGAGACACAGCTTGTAGAGGTCAATTCTTTGTGATCTACGGTTTTTCTTAACATCCTAAATCCTACTTCTCATATTCATTACCAAATGTGTACAAGGTCTTAAAATAAAACCACAACAAAACTCAGTTCAGACCTGGCCATTACTACATATTCACCCCACAAAGCTTGTCATCTAAGTTAGGAAAACCATAAAGAGAAGAATACCAGAAAGTCCCAGGATCATTTTTCCCTACAAGAAGAGCACTGGTACCAATATCTATATACACACTGAGAGAAAACACACCCCAGCTGGGCCGCACCCCACAGACACCCACATACACCCTCTCGAAATCCTGGAATATACCATAAACCTAAAAATAAAAAGTCTTCCACACACAACGATTGGATGTCAGCCTTTAACTCTCACTCTTCCCACAAATAGCTACAAACATAACTCACAACTGCAAACAGTAGTCTCAACTCTTCCCTCACAGATTAGTAGGATAATAACAGCTCTCTACAACCTGAATCTCCAAAGGAACACCAAATATTCATAAGTCTAACAGAAGCAAAAAATCTTTGAAAAGTAACACAGCAACCTACTTCAAATTAATGACAACTGGATAGGCTACCATAGACGTGCTATGAGATGTCTGTAAGGCAAACTAGAAAATATATCACCCATCAGCTGCTTAAAGCATTATATGTGAAACTATGACTAAATCTCAAAATCACCAGTCCAACCTACTGTGATAGGTTATACTCATCACTAATTAGCACTTATTATCAGAAAATGAATTGAATATTGTAAACACTACGTTTCAACATCTTTAAGATCCTGCTCGTTTTGTTAAAGGGTTATACAAATGTCACTAGAGGCAAGATATATGCTGCTATCTTAAGCAGTCCACGAAAAGATTAACAGACCAAAATTTTAAAATCCCATTCAAGTACAATTTGGCAGAATTTATCAATAAATTTTAAGTGTGCACGCCCTCTGAACTAAAAGTCCCACTTTTAAAATTTCACAGTTTGGGTGCCTGGGTGGTTCAGTTGCTTAAGTGTCTAACTCTTGATTTCAGCTCAGGTCATGATCTCACGGTTCCTGAGATAGAGGAACACATTGGGCTCTGAGCTGACACTGCAGAGCCTACTTGGGATTCTGTCTCTCCCTCTCTCTCTGCTCCTACCCGACTCATGCACACACTCACTTTTTATCTCTCTCAAAATAAGCATTGTTTTAAGATTTCACTGGTTTAAGGACATATGTGCAATGATGTTCAATTATTGTATGATTTGTACCAGCAAAAAGAGAGAAAACAAATTTCTACCAAGAAATTAAATATTGATATCCCCAAACGATAATATACTGCTATTTAAAAAAAAAAAAACATAAATCTCTGTATCTGACAACCTCTATAAAGACATCCTTGATATGTTTTGAAGGAGTAAAGGAAGTTACAGAAGAACTGTACAATGCAATCCCATCAGTACACAAAAGGTAACACATATGCATGTCTGTATACACACAGAAATGATGGACATAGTAAGACACTATTTTTGAAAGGTCAGATAGAACCACTTTTTCTCTTGCATATATACTTTTCTTTTTAATCGTCTAACAGTGAGCATGCATTGCTTCTATACACACACACACACACACACACACACACACACACACACACACTTTCTCTCTCTCTGACTCCTCACTATAAAGGCATAAATTAGGACCTCAACCATTCAGCACTATTATATGGTAATTAATGGGCTAGGCCCCTGGCTGATAAAGTCTCTGTGAGTAGTAGGTTAAAAATAATAATAACAGTGGCGCCTGGGTGGCTCAGTCTGTTAAGCATCCAACTCTTGATTTCGGCTCAGATCATGATCTCATGGAGCATGTCAGGCTCCATGCTGGGCAAGGAGCCTAAGACTCTCTGTCCCCCTGGGCCCCTCACCCACTCATGTGCACACTCTCACTCTCTTAAAATAATAATAATAATAATAATAATAATAATCACCTATCAGTTAAAAAAAGCACAAATGTCTCTGCTGCCACCTTCAGTGTATACATAGCTTATCAAGTGTGTTAACACCATGCGTCAGGTTGTATAACCTTAATTTCATTCTCCTAGAGATCAAAAATTAGAAAATTATGTGGCTACAGTGGCACTGTTTTTGGTGTCATCCCTACCAGAAAGAGCACCTCTGCTGCGAGCAGCAATTTCATTCTTCCTTATGGAAGGGTGAGAAGGTAATTAACTCAGTTATAGTCAAGGTAATTGTGGTTTTTAATAATTCTTATCAATCAATCAGGTTAATTGTAAGATTTATCAAAGTTCTCACCATGACGAACACCTTGTCAAGCAGATATTTACAAGCAAATACAAGGTTGTTAATCACAGTTGTCTACTTATATCACAACCTCTGTCACTTAGTTCAAGAGAGTCCAGTTCTAGGTTGTATAGCCTTTCCCAACCACTTCAGTCCTCACTGATATTCTGATATTTTAAAATCCTAAAATTGGGGTGCCTGGGTGGCTCAGTCGGTTAAGCGTCCAACTTCAGCTCAGGTCATGATCTCACGGTTTGTGGGTTCAAGCCCTGCGTTCGGCTCTGTGCTGACAGCTCAGAGCCTGGAGCCTGTTTCAGATTCTGTGTCTCCCTCTCTCTCTGACCCTCCCCTGCTCACTCTGTGTGTGTGTATGTGTGTGTGTCTCTCTCTCTCTCAGAAATAAAACATTAAAAAAAAATTTCAATCCTAAAATATTATTTGAATTGTAACTTTATTACCTTTCACTTTATACACCTCATACTATGCTATGATCAGTTCAACAGAAAGATGAACAAATCCTACCACACTGATTAAACTGAATAAACAGAGTGAACAGAAAGATGCACATGTTCATAAGCACTTATCCACAAATCTGAATTCCAAAAATCTCTGAAAATCAAAAAATTTTATAACCAATTTGGTGGCAAAACCACACCTGAACTGATGCAGAAATACCTGTGTTTGATGAAGGAAATGGAAGATGTCTCCTCATTCCCGCTTGAAAAGATAACATACAGTAAGTATACGCATATTACCTCTCTTAAACCTAAGAATTTATGAATTCTGACCCAAAAAAATCTTGGATTTAGACCTGTATAATTGGAGAAAATTAAATATCCACACCATTGTTGGTCAATACATTTATAATCAGTGAAAGCTACACAAGGCTTTGTTTTTTTGAGAGAGAGAGAGGGTGCAAATGAGCGAGGGGCAGAGAAAGAGAGAGACAGAGAGAGAGAAGCAGGGCTCACCTGAAGCAGGGCTCGAGCTCACCCAATGCGGGACTCAAACTCATGAACCATAAGATCATGACCTGATCTGAAGTCAGATACTTAACCAACTAAGCCAACCAGGTGCCCTACGCAAGGAGCTTTTAATTCTACACTATTTTATTTCTTAAGCTAGGTAGTGGGTACACAGGTATTAATTATACAATTCTATCTTTTTGCATGTCTGAAACATTTTGTAAATTCTAAAAAATAAAGTGAAAAATTGTAGGTACCCATTTTATTTTCTTCCCTAATAAAAGCATGTGTATTCAAAGTATTATTTGTTTCCTAATACAGATGCAAAATGTCCAATATTAATTATTTCAAACCTGAGTGAGTATACAGGAACTACAGTGAAGAAGACAGCAAGACTTCTTAGCATATACCAGGTATGCAACATATGAGGTAAGCACTGTAAAAATGTTTCTGGTCAGTTAGGTGTCCAAATTCAGCTCAGATCATGATCTCACAGTTTGTGAGCTCCAGCCCCACACTGGGCTCGCTGCTGTCAGCGAAGAGCCCACTTAGGATCTTCTGTCCCCCTCTCTCTCTATGCCTCCCCAACTCATGAGTGCACACTCTCTCTCAAAAATAATTAAAACATTTTTTTAAAATGTTTCTTGTCTTATCTAATACGCCTGAAAAATGGCACACTGACAGATATAATGGGCAAGATGGGACTTAAGGAAAAAGTTTGAAAAAAAAAAAAAAAGAATTTGCAGAGCCATTACAAATCATAATTCCTTTCTCTTCCACTTGGGAGAGTCCATTTTTCTTCTGTTACCATGCTTCTCTTAATAAATTCTATCTAGGGTACTTTTTTTAACACTTATTTCTGAGAGCGAGAGAGAGAGTGTGAGGGAGGGAGGGACAGAAAGAGAGGGAGACACAGAATCCAAAGCAGGCTCCAGGCTCTGAGCTATCAGCAGAACCCTAC
Organism: Proteles cristata cristata; assembly: GCA_017311185.1. Classification (NCBI taxonomy): domain Eukaryota; kingdom Metazoa; phylum Chordata; class Mammalia; order Carnivora; family Hyaenidae; genus Proteles; species Proteles cristata. The sequence goes on from JAESUZ010004630.1 coordinate 2,693,268, forward strand.
ACAGGGCACGAACCCAAGGACTGCAAGATCATGACCTGAGCCGAAGTCGGATGCCCCACCAACTAAGCCACCCAGGCACCCCAAGGGTATTTTTTTAATCATAATTCTTTACATGTATATACACAAATACAGAAAGAATTACAGACCATTAGATTCTATAGATTTAGCCTAGAGTACTATAAAATCATAAACTTAAAGAGTATCCAGGGTGCCTGGGTGGCTCAGTTGGTTAAGCATCTGACTTCAGCTCAGGTCATGAGCTCATGGTTCATCACTTTCCAGCCTCACATTGGGCTCAGTGCTGACAGCCTAGAGCCTGGAGCCTGCTTTGGTTTCTGTGTCACCCTTTCTCTCCACCCCTCCCCTGCTCGTGCTCGCTCGTTCTCGCTCTCTCTCTCTCTCAAAAATTGATAGCATTAAAAAAAGATTTAGACCATAATACATTTCAAAGTTCCAGAATTAAAAGAGATTTTCTATTACAAAATCTTCTTATGTGAATTTTACAATAGAAATACGCTACACTGCAATTTTTTAAACTTTTCACATCACTGGGGCACCTAGGTGGCTCAGCTGGTTAAGTCTGACTTCTCCTCAAGTCATAATCTTGCAGCCCGTGGGTTCAAGGCTCAAGCCCTGCATCAGGCTCTGTGCTGACAGCTCAGAGCCTGGAGCCTGCTTTGGATTCTGTGTCTCCCTCTCTCTCTGTCCCTCCCCAACTCACTTTGTCTGACTCTCTCTCTCTCTTTTTCGCTCAAAACTAAACATTAAAAAAATAAAAAAACTTCTCATATCATGTAAAGCATTCAACATAGCATGTGGATCATAAAGAGCACTCATCAGTATAAACAATAAGTATATTTTATTTGAAGATATATATTCTTTCATAAGTAAAGTTTCTGAAATTAGCATTCAGTTTATATCAACATGTATAAATTTTTAATAAATTATTAAATGGCACATTCCACAAAAAAGAAATGGCAACTTAAAAATGACACACGGTATTACATGTGATAAATACTCATCATGAATTCTTCCTTTAACCTTTCCAGCAAAACTTTCAGGGGAATTTATTGTCCCGTTTCTAGATAAGGAATATAAGGCTTAGGAAGGCTCAGTAAGTTGCCCATGATCACACATTTGATTCTAAAGTCAGACTCTTAACCACTACAATATGCTGCCCACTCATCTACTATTTTAACTCATACCAGATGCATTTATAGATTTTTATAATGAAGCACAGAAAAAGTTAATACTAGTTTGTCCGAAATCATAAACTTATTTTTTATCTCCATCTTCCTCACAGTCCCTGCCATCTAGCTATTTCTACACCTCTTTCCTGAGCTACTAGACCTGAATTTCCAACTATCAAGTGAACGCACTTGGTTATTCCAGAGCCACACTGCCCAGTATGGTAGTCAATAACCACATGTACTTACTGAGCACTAAAAATGTGGCTAGTGAGACTGAGGAACTGAATTTTTCATTTTACGTCACTGTAATTAAAAGCTAAATTTAAGGGGCACCTAGGTGGCTCAGTCAGTTGAGCATCTGACTCTTGATCCCACCCACCTCAGGTTTGATCTCAGGGGTCCTGAGATGGCTATTAAGCACATGAAATATGGCTAGCGCACTGAACTTAATTTTAAATCTTATTTCATTTAAACTACTTTAAATTTAAATAGCCATATATGTCTAGTGCCTACTAACTGGACAGCACTATTCTAGCCTACCTGCTCTACCTGAAAGTCTGAAAAATCACCTTCGTCTCCTCCCTCCCCATCAACTGTCCTTTCCCCCAAAAAAGTGCATGTACATACACACACATACATTGACTCTGAATTACACAGTCCTGTGTTCTTTAAAGCTTCTAATTCTGTATGTGTCTTTATTTCCACTTCCACTATTTTGGTTTTCAGGCTTTAATGGGATTAAGGCCACAGCATCCTAGGTGGCCTCCTCACTTAGCTTGCTCCTACACACTCTTTATAAAATGTAAATATAAACTCTTTATAAAATATAAACATAAGTTTATATATACTTTATTCAAAAGTCTCCAAAATCTTGCCATTGCCCCAAGGTAAAATGCCAGACTCTAACATGATTTACATAGCCCTTCATGATCCAGGCCCAATCTCCAGCCTCATCTTTCACCACTCCCTTCCACTCCAGTTCTGGTCCATATCATTAGCACTTATCACACTCCACTAAAATAGTCTGTTTACTTGTCTTCCTTCCCAGTCACTAGCATCCTGAGATCAGAGACAATGTTTCAAACATTATATTGCTAACACAGAACACAATATACATCACAGTACATGAATACAGTACACTAGATTTTCCATAAATCTCTTTTGAATGAGGGAAGAAAGGGGAAAAAGGAAAAAGGAAATAACACATACTCTTGAACAACTATGAAAATAAAAATTTGGTAAAGGAGATATTTTTGTTAAGCTATTCAAAAGAACTTTAACACGAATTTGTTAAGAATCAATCCACTTTTAGGGGTGCCTGGGTGGCTCAGTCGGTTAAGCTTCCGACTTCCGCTCAGGTCGTGATCTCGCAGTTTGAGTTCGAGCCCCACATCGGGCTCTGGTGCTGACAGCCAGCTCAGAGCCTGGAGCCTGTTTTGGATTCTGTGTCTCTCTCTCTCTCTAACCCTCCCCTACTCACACTGTCTCTCTCTCTCTCAGAAATAAATTAAAACATTAAAAAAAAATTTTTTAAAGAATCAATCTACTTTTGAATTTTTCATGGAAATCCTGATCAGTACTTTAAAACATACACACATAGAGTTGCTAGGCAGAACTATTTCTACATTCACTTACAGTTGTGAATATAAGACTAAAGAATTTATATCCATTTTCCATTAACTTATTTTTTTTTTAATGTTTTATTTATTTTTAGGAGAGAGAGAGACAGCGTGAGCAGGGGAGGGTCAGAGAGAGAGGGAGTCACAGGCCTAAACAGGCTCCAGGCTCTGAGCTGGCAGTCAGCACAGAGCCCGACGCGGGGCTCGAACCCACGAACCGCAAGATCATGACCCTAGCCAAAGTCGGACGCTTAACCGACTAAGCCACCCAGGCGCCCCATTAACTTATTTTTTTAATTGAAGAGTAATTAACGCATATAGTGTTGTAAGTTTCAGCTGTACAACGTATTGATTCAACAATTCTATACATTAGTCAGTGTTCACCTTGATAAATGTAGTCACCATCTGTCACCAAACATTATTACAATATTATTGCCTATACTCCCTATGCTGTACCTCTCATCTCCATGAGTTATTTCTTTTATAATTGGAAGTTTTTAACCCCTTAATCCCCGTTATCTATTTCACCCATCCTTCCACCTACCTCCCCTCTGACAACTATCAGTTTGCTCTCTGCATTTAAGAGTCTGTTTTCAGTTAACTTATTTTTAATAACCAGGGAAACAGATAAAAATTGCTGCTTTATTAAAATTTAAAAATACCAAACCCTAAGCATAAGAATAACCAAATTATTTCAAAATGGATTCATAAACATGGCAATACTATAAAATTAACTACCAGCAGACCATTAGAAAAGCCACCAAACAAACTGAGTGAAACAGTCCAGCACTCTACCTTCAATAATAACTGTACTTATTTTCTACTTATTCAGGGGAGAAAAACATCAAGCAAAAGTCCAGTCCAAATTTAAGACAGGAGCTTAGAAAAGGAAAGCAAAACTATTTGAAATACTCAAAATTATCTGCCAGTAATGAAAATGAAGTATTGCCATGAAGGTAGAAGAGTCACCTATGCAACATCTATACAGACATATCCTAAAGTATCTGCAGGGATGTACTCAAAAAGATATAAAACATAGCTACATCTTGTTTCATAAATCCTGTGAGCTCTTATATCTCTAATAACTTCTTATTGATTAATCATAAGTTCATATTAGTCTTCCTTTCATGGAAAGGTCAGTAAATTCTATATGTACAAAGACAAAATTACATGTATATTTATGGGGAGGCGGAAAGGCAAGCAGCCAGAGAAAACAAAGTCTCTATCAGTAGTTTTTTCCCAAATAAGTGAAAGCTAATAAAGGAAAGCAAAAGTTTAGAATCTCTTTACCCAGTAGAAATTCTACTTCAAAATCCATGTAATAAACCACATCAACAGGTTAAAAGGAAAAATTCTGTCTCAACAGATATGAAAATGCATCAGGTAGATTTTTAGTATTAATGATTAAATACTTCCATTCCTTACATTAGGAATAGAAGGAAACTTTCATAATGTAATAAAGAATATGTGCAAAAGCAAACAATAAGTATCTGTAGAGGAACAGCTCTGCTACTCCATATTGAGCAACTTGTAGCTTATTTGAGTGTTAGCAGAATGCTTTGTGATCCCGCAGAACAGGAAAGGATGGGAGGCCCATAAGGAGCTGTTAGCAGGCCATCTCCCATTGCTTCTCTATCTCCCTTGGAGGATGACATGAAACAGTTTCTCATCACTATCTGGATTCTGATAAGACATGTGACTTTCAACCTGCCCATCTCAGAACAGAGCTACAGATCACAAAACTGTTTTGTGGCAAATTAGAATGGGCCCCTCCATCAACAGGGTCTCCTACAGCTTATAGTGTTATCAATGACAACATTTTTGATATGGTGTTGAACTTTTTTTTGATGTGTGGGACAAGGGTCATGGGCAGGCACCTTTGGCTTATTCACCTTTCCACTGCCCATGGAAGTGATAAACTGCTTAAATCTAAAGGGCAAATCAGTCAAATCAGTCAGGCCTTGCCCTGCCTTGTCTTATGTGTGCATGCATGACATCATCATACTTAATAGTAAAAACTTTGAAAATTCCCTTTAAAATGACAAAATTCTCCTATCACCACTCCATTCAACATGCCAGAGGTCCTAGCCAAAAGTAAAACAAGAAAAAAACATAAGAATTGCAGGAAAACACAAAACAGTAATTATTCAAATGATATGATTATTTGTATTCACAAATACATGGGAAAACCAAGAGAATCTACAGATAATATTATTAGAAATCATCAGATTTGACATAGAAAACCCGACAGACTCCACCAGAAGCCTACTAGAACTGATCCAAGAATTCAGCCAAGTTGCAGGGTACAAAATCAACGTACAGAAATCGGTTGCATTTTTATACACCAACAATGAAGCAACAGAAGAGAAATCAAGAAACTGATCCCATTCACAATTGCACAAAAAACCATAAAATACCTCGGAATAAACCTAACCAAGGATACAAGAGATCTGTATGATGAAAACTATAGAAAACTTATGAAAGAAATTGAAGAAGACACAAAGAAATGGAAAAACATTCCATGCTCGTGGATAGGAAGAATAAATATAGTTAAGATGTCATTACTACCTAAAGCACTCTACACATTCAATGCAATTCCAATCAAAATTGCACCAGCATACTTCTCAAAACTAGAACAAACTATCCAAAATTTGTATGGAACCACAAAAGACCCGAATAGCCAAAGTAATCCTGAAAAATAAAACCAAAACGGGAGGGATCACCATCCCAGACTTTAGCCTCTACTACAAAGCTGTCATCATCAAGACAGTATGGTATTGGCACAAAAACAGACACACAGACCAATGGAACAGAATGGAGAACTCAGAAGTGGACCCAAAAGTATACAGCCAACTAATCTTTGACAAAGCAGGAAAGAATATCCGATGGAAAAAGACAGCCTTTTTAACAGATGGTGTTGGGAGAACTGGACAGCAACATGCAGAAGAATGAAACTAGATCATTTTCTCACACCATGCACAAAAATAAACTCAAAATGGATAAAGGACCTGAACGTGAGACAGGAAACTATCAACACCCTAAAGGAGAAAGCAGGAAACAACCTCCTTGGCCTCCACCGCAGCAACTTCTTACTTGACACATCCCCAAAAGCAAGGGAATCAAGAGCAAAAATAAACTGTTGGGACCTCATCAAGATTAAAAGCTTCTGCACAGCCAAGGAAACAACCCAGAAAATTAATAGGCAACCAGTGGAATGGGAAAAGATAGTTGCAAATGACATATCAGATAAAGGGTTGATATCCAGAATCTACAAGGAACTCACCAAACTACACGCCCGAAAAACAAACAACCCAGTGAAGAAATGGGCAGAAGATATGAACATACACTTCTCCAAAGAGGACATCCAGATGGCCAACAGACACATGAAATGATGCTCAGCATCGCTCCTCATCAGGGAAATACAAATCAAAACCACACTGAGATACCACCTCACGCCAGTCAGAGTGGCTAAAATGAGCCAATCAGAGAACTCTAGATGCTGGCGAGGATGTGGAGAAAACGGGCACCCTCCTACACTGTTGGTGGGAATGTAAACTGGTACAGCCCCTCTGGAAAACAGTGTGGAGGTTCCTCAGGAAGCTAACAATAGAACTCCCCTATGACCCAGCAATAGCACTGCTAGGAATTTACCCAAGGGATACAGAAATGCTGATGCATAGGAGCACATGTACCCCAATGTTCATAGCAGCACTCTCCACAATAGCTAAAACATGGAAAGAGGCTAAGTGTCCATCAACAGATGAATGGATCAGAAGATGTGGTTTATCTATACCATGGAATACTACATGGCAATGAGAAACAATGAAATCTGGCCATGTGTAGCAACATGAATGGACCTTGAGGGTGTTATGCTGGGCGAAATAAGTCAGGCAGAAAAGGACAAATATCATATGTTTGCACGTATAGGAGGATTAGGAGGAACTTAACAGAGGACCAAGGGGGATAAGAAGGGCGGAAATGGTGGGGGAAAGGGAGAGAGGCAAACCATGAGACTCTTGAATGCTGACAAAAACTGAGGACTGGTGGATGTGGGGGGGAGGAGGGGTGGGCATGGAGGAGGACACTTGTGGGGATGAGCACCAGGTGTTATGTGGAAACTAATTTGACAATAAACTATTTGTAAAAAAAAAAAAAAAAGAAAGAAATCATCAGATTTGGTCAAAACCTGGGAAAAACAGAGCCAATATTCAAATTCAATTTTATTCCATACACCCAACAAATGGAAAATAAAATTTATTTTAAAATTCATTTATAATACCATCAGAAACCTAAGAATAAGCCTATAAAAGATATATAAGACTACACAGACAACTATAAAACACTGAGATGCAAAAAGCATATATAAATAAAAATCCCACATTCAGTGATTCAGAGACTCCACATTATAAAGAAGTAATTCTACCTAAATTAATCAACAGGATGTCTGGGTAGTTCAGTCAGTTGACCATCCAGCTCTTGATTTCAGCTCAGGTCATGATCCCAGGGTCGTGGGATGGAGCCCCAAGTTGGCCTCCATGCTGAGCATGAAACCTGCTTAAGAATCTCTCTCTCTCTCTCTGTCTGCCCCTCTCCTCAGCTCATACTCTTGCACGCTCTCTCCTCAAATTAAAAAGTTAAAACCAAATTAAGCTATAAATACAATGTAATTTCAACCAGAACACCAATGTTTCTTTTTAACCTGACAAACTGATTCTAAAATTTATATGGAAATACAATAGGTCAAGAATAACCAAAGCATTCTTTTTTAAAAACAGCATTATTGGGGAGTCTGGGTGGCTCAGTCAGTTAACCACCAGAGTCTTGATTTCAGCTCAGGTCATGATCTCACAGTTCCTGAGATTGAGCCCAGTGTCAGGTTCTGTGACATCAGTGCAGAGCTTGCTTGGGATTCTCTCTTCTTCTCTCTGCCCCTCCCCTGTTCATGCTTGGGCATACATGCACTCTCTCTAAAATTAAATAATTTTTTTAAAAAGCAAAACTTTAATTTTGATAAAGGCTAATTTATCAATATTTTTCTTTTATGAGTCATGCTTTTGGTGTTATATCTGAGAACTCCTTCCCTAATCCAGGGTCTCAAAGATTTTCTCCTATGAGGTAAGGTTTGAGGTTCTTTTTTTATTTATTTATATTTTTTTTTGCATACAATATCCAATTATTGTAGTATCTTTTGTTAAAAAGTCCATCCTTTCCTCCAACGAATTACCTTGGTACCTTTACTGAACATAAATCAACCTTAAATGTGTGGGTTCATTTCTGGACTCTCTATTCTATTCCACTCTTACATATAGCTATCCCTATGATGATACCATACTATCTTGATTACTGACCATGACAGTCACTAACAGACACTGAATGTCAAGAAGACATTCTTGGGGGTGCCTGACTAGTTCAGTCAGTACACCATGCAATTCTTGATTTCAGGCTCCTGAGTTTAAGACCCATGTTGGGCCTAGAGCTTACTTTAAAAAACAAAAAAGAAGACAACAACCTTCTTGGGGACAAGAAAAAGAAAAAAAAATGTGAAAGCACTTCATCAGATATAAAGACTTACGATAAAGCTACAGTAATTAAAACAGTTTGAAAATGGACCAAGATAGAGAAGCCAGTAAAACAGAATAAAGAGCCTTTATTTATTACAGAGCAGTTTTGAAAAGTAAAGAATTGTCAATAAATGGTGCTGGGAAAATCAACCAAACATATGAGAAAAAAATAAACGACAACTCCTACCTCACAGCATACACAAAAAAATCAATTATAGACACTTATATAGGCAGTGCTATATAAGAAAGGTATAGCAATGACACTTCCAGAAAATAATGATGATTTCATGACCTGAGGGTAGGAAAAGAGTCTTAATATAAACATAAAAAGCACTAATCATAAAAGAAAATTTTAGCTAGAGTATACTAAAATTAAAAATCTTATTCTTCAAGGGGTGCCTGGGTGGTTCAGTTGGTTGACCATCCAATTTGATTTCAGTTCAGGTCATGGTCTCATGGCTCATGGAATCAAACCCCATGTAAGGCTCTGCACTGACAGCACGGAGCCTGCTTAGTATTCTCCCTATCTCTCTCTCTCTCTCTCTCTCTCCCCCCATCCACATGCACACACACACACTCTCTCTCTCAAAATAAATATTTAAAAAATTTAGAAAGAATCTTGAGAGAGCAAAACAGCAAGCAACAGAATAGAGTGGAGTATTTGCAACAACAAAAAAAAAAAAAGAGCTCATATCCAAAATATATAACTTCTATAAATTAAAACAGAAAAGACAAACAGATAATTAAGCAAAATATTTGAATAAACACTTCACAAAAGGTTGCCACATGACCAAAATACATAAAGTTACTCAATTTCACTAGTAATCAGTGAAATGCAAATCAAAACCATGAGATACCACCATAAATCCACCAGAATGGTGGATCAATAACACTGACAATACCAAGTACTGGCAAAGATACAGAACAAAAGGATTCTCAAATATTGTTTTGGGACATGTAAGTTTGCACAACCACACAGGATTGTTTGGCAATTATCTACTAAAACTGTACATATGCATACTCTATGACCTAGAACTTTTACTTCTGGCTATGTAGTCATCAGAAATACATGCACCAAGAGCACCTGGTTGGCTCAGTCAGTTAAGCATCTAACTTTAACTCACGTCATGACCTCATGGCTCATGAGTCTGAGCCCCACTTCAGGGTGAGCTCCAGCCCTGCACCAGGTGAGCCCTGCTTTTCTCTCTCTCTCTCTCTCTCTCTCCCTCTCTCTGCCCTTCATGGGATTCTCTCTCTCTCTCTCCCCACCTTTCTCTTTCCTCCTCCTCTCTCTCTGCCTCCCACTCACTTGCAGCCTCTCTCTCTCAAAGAAAGAAAGAACAAACGAACATGCACCAAAAAGACTTGCGCCAAATGGCCACAACAGCATAACTCATAATGACCCAAAATTGGAAGCAATCTAAATATCCATCATTGATGATCGAATAAATTGTGGTGTGTTTATAGAATGGAAGACTATTTAGCAATGAAAATGAACAAACTACAGCTCTACACAGCAAATCTAAATCTCGCAAATAAAAATCTGAGTCAAAGCAGCCAAGCATAAAATACATTATATATGATTCCATATATATAAAATTGGAAACAGGCAAAACGAAATACAGGTTTATATTTTAAAAAGAAAAAAAAAAATGATTCCCATAAAAGTCAAGACAATAGTAACCTTTAAGGGGGAAGGAGTAGGTGGTGATTGGGAAGGAGCAAAAAAAGTATCTGGAATGCTAGAAGGTGCTAGTGTTTGATCTAGATGATGGTTATTCAAGTATTTGTGTCATAAGTTTGTTAAGCTACGCATTTGTTTAATATACTTTTCTTTTCTAAATTATTTTTAACGCTTATTTATTATTTTAAGAGAGAGAGAGCAAGCGAGGGAGGGGCAGAGAAAGAGGGAGACACAGAATCCATGATCATGGTATCTCTCCTGCAGGGTAAGTACAGAGACACACAGAATCCAAAGCAGGCTCCAGGCTCCAAGCTGTCAGCACAGAGCCTGATGCGGGGCTTGAACCCACAGACTGGGAAATCATGACCTGAGCCAAAGTTGGGACGCTTAACTCACTGAGTCACCCGGGTGCCCCTATACTTTCTTTATTTGTGTTATGTTCAATTAGGGCTTCAAGGGCACCTGAGTGGCTCAGTAGATTAAGCATCTGACTCTTGGTTTCAGCTCCTATAAATTAGAACAGTTTGTGAATTCAAGCCCTGCATCAGGCTCCATGTTGACAGCACTGAGCCTGCTTGGGATTTCTCTCTCCACCCTTCCCCGGCTTGTGCACTCACTCTCGCTCTCTCGCTCTCTCAAAAAATAAATATATAAACATAATTTTTAAAATTTTAAAAAAGGACTTCAAAGAGAAATTAGTTCCTTTACTCTTGATAAAATATATTCCTGTAATAAAATTATGCTTAAGGTCCAAACTTATTTCTTGAAATATTTTCACAATTTCAGAGATGTTTAACTTAAGACAATTTTTCTCCATTAGTTACCTAATTTCCATACAAAAGGCTTTCACACCAAGAAATAAAACAATTAAGTGAAGGGGCGCCTGGATGGCTCAGTCGGTGAAGCATCGATTTCGGCTCAGGTCATGATCTCATGGTTCGTAGGTCTGAGCCCCGCGTCAGGCTCTGTGCTGACAGCTAGATCAGAGCCTGGAGCCTGACGGATTCTGTGTCTCCCTCTCTCTCTGACCCTCCCCTGCTCACTCTCTCTCTCTCTCTCTCTCAGAAATAAAAAAAAATTTAAAAATTTTTTAAAAAACAAGTGAAAAATGAAAGTATATATACCTAAAAGACTGTCTGACTAAAACCATGGTCTATTCATCACACAGCACACCATAATAAAGAAAAATAAAAGGAATATAGGGTTAGTTTTATTCTTGATGAACCACTAAAAGTGAGAGTTCATATGGACTTCAGACCATAATGATGTGTTGATCAAGGCTCATCAATTACAGCAAATGTACTACTCTGGTGGGAGATGTTGATAATGGATGAAGCTATGATGGGGGGGTGGCGAAGGGTTTATAGGAAATCTCTACCTTCCACTCAATTTTGATGTGCACCTAAAATTGCCCTAAATATAGTCTCTTTTTTTTTTAATGCATTCAAGAGTTACTACATCTCTAAAGCACAGTTCTGATCAAGTGTCTCCTAATCAAAAATCTTCACTAGTTGCCAACACAATCTCAAAACTGTGGAAGGAACCTTAAAAATCACCTAACAAACATTCATTCAAAGCTTGGAATCTAACAAGGGATGCACTACCTCATAAAAACATTTACACCATCATTGGACAGCAATGACTTTTATAAAATCAATAGAAATAGTAAAATGGAAGGTGGGGGAATGAGAAAAATCAATACTACACGTATTTCTAGCTTGAGCAACTGCTTAAGGAACATCCAAGTGGATACACTGAGTAACAATGGTCCTATGCTCAGCAAAGAGATAAAAGCTAAAGTCAGATAAATGAATACTCAGCATATAGATGAAAAATAAAATACAAGATGAGACCACTCATAGAATTCAAACATTTAATGAATGGATAGATAAAAAGTCAACAAAGGTGACAGAAAGAAAGCCCAGAAAACCAGGAAGAAATACAGAAGCATGATCCGAAGACCCCAAAAGAAGTGAGAGTTACAAAGGCAGAGGAAATGAACTGTATCAAATGGTGCTGTGGTAGGCAATCTTGAAAACAGCTCTGAATGATCTCTGTCCCCTCATATTCATGCTTTTGTGGAATCTCCCTGTGCATGTGTTGGACCTGAGACACTCTAATCTAATGAACAGAGCAGATCAAGTGATAGAATGGCACTTCCTAGATTAGGTTACAAAAAACTCTACCTAATATTTCCCTTCCTCCTCCACAGAGCTCTCAATCTAGAAGCAAGGTGCCAAGTTGCAAGTACTCGTATGCAGAGATCCAAATAGCAAAAAGACTGATTTCTGCAGCAAACAACCAACAAGGACCTCAGGCCTGCCAAAAGCCACATGTCTAAGCTTGGAAACAGACCCTCCCCACCCCACCCCACCACCCCACAGTGGAGTTTTGAGATGACTGCAGCCCTAGTCAACATTTGACTGCAGCTTTATGAGTGACCCTGAATCAGACACACCACACCCAGATGCCTGACCCACAGAAACTGTGAAACAATAAATGTTTGTTGTTTTAAGTTAAGTTGGACGGTAATTTGTTGCATAGCAATAGACAAGTAATACAGCTAAGAGGTTAAACAAGAGGATAGGAAAATAGCTATTGGCTTTAAACACATTAGTAACCCAGCAAAACAGTTTTAATGAAACTGGGGAGACAATACAGAAATACGTGGATAAGAGAATCACAGGTGAAAAAATGGAGACATATAGCAAATGTAGACAAGTCTTTCAAAAACCTGTAGCTATAAAGCAGACAGCAACTCAAAGAAGGCAAAAAGCTAGAAGACATTTTTGTTAAGACGAAAGAGTATTTTATTTTTATTTTATTTTATTTTCTAGATGAGAGAGACATCTTAAAGCTTAAGTGATGGGTGCTGCTATCAGCCTGTCAGCATGGAGCCTGCTTTAGATACTCTATCATCCTCTCTGCCGCTCCCCAGCTCATGTTCTCTCTCTCAAAAAATAAAACTTTTTTTTTTTTTTTTTTAAGTTCAAGTGATGGGTCACCTGGGTGGCTCAGCTGGTTTAACATCCAACTCTTGATTTGTGCTCAGGTCATTATATCACAGTTCACAATATCAAGCCCTGCATCAGGCTCCACACTGATTACAGCACAGAGCTTGCTTGGGATTCTCCTTTCCCTCTCTCTCTCTCTGCCCCTCCCCTGCTCAAGCACATGCACAGGTACTGTCTGTCTCTGTCTGTCTCTCTCTCTCTCAAAATAAACTTAAAAAAAAAATGAAGGAGCACCTGCAGGGCTCAGCTCAGTCAGTTAAGCATCCAACTCTTGGTTTTCAGCTCAGGTCATGATCTCACAATTCATGGGTTTGAGCCCAAAGTCGGGACCCACACTGTCAGTGTGGAGCCTGCTTGGGATCCTCTCCCTCTCTTTTCCTCTCTCTCCCCCCCTCTCTCTGTCTCCTTCTCTCTCAAAATAAATAAATAAACTTTTTAAAAATGATAACAAAAACAGGTAACAAGGGGCACCTGTGGACATGGAGTTGGATGAAGTTAAGCATCCAACTTCAGCTCAGTCCATGATCTCTCAGTTGTGAGTTCAAGTCCCCCACTGGCCTCTCCAATGTCAATGGGGAACCCGCTTCTGATCCCGTCTGTCTCCTTCCCTGCATCTCCCCTGCTCATCTTCTCTCAAAAATTAACATTAAAAAAAATAATAAATAATAAAGTTTAAGTGATTATAAGAAGCCAGGGAGGTAGTGGGGCACCTGGGTGGCTTAGTCGGTTAAGCGTCCGACTTTCGCTTAGGTCATGATCTCGCGGTTCGTGGGTTCAAGCCCCGCGTCGGGCTCTGTGCTGACTGCCAGCTCAGAGCCTGGAGCCTGTTTCAGTCTGTGACTCCCTCTCTCTCTGACCCTCCCCTGCTCACGCTGGGAGAAATGACTCTCTCTCTCTCTACTAGAAATAAATAAAACATTAAAAAAAAAAAGTGTTTAAAGAAGCCAGGGAGGTAGAAAAATACTCAAGGAACTTCATTCCATTATGAAGAAACTCTTCTGAAAGTTCTCTCTACCTCTCTGACTTAACTGAAAACTGGCTTTCCCAGGACACCTGTTTCCAAGCAGCCCTTTCCAGTGGAGGTTATCAAGTCTCTCACACTCCACACTCAATATTGGGAAATGAGACTGGTATCTTTCTTTCTTTCAATGCCACCTCCAGGCCATTTAAAATCCTAAGCCCCCAGGTAGAACTCTTGTAAAAGCATGATTTTCATAAATTATTTTGCCTCTTTAAGACAACACACTAACATAAAGGAGGGGTGATACCTACACTTCACACTAACATTTGATATTTAATCAGACCAAACTATTTTCAGACCCCCTAAATTTGCCTTACAGCTCTCTTGTCTTTGGGTTTTACCAATCCTATTCCCTCTACTTGCAACCTTTCCATTTAGCCAAATCCTACCTATCTTTAAGATCTCATCTCAGATCTTCTAACAATCCAGTCTAGGAATCCATCCTATGAGCTGATGTAGAACCCTAAAGTCACCTACTAAAGCCCAGCAGTCCACAAACCCCTATTAATTTTTACACAAACTTATGCACAGAATATTAAAAATATATACTAAGTGGCTTAATTGCAATTTAGTTGGTAAACAAGTAATTCATATACATCTTCCCCCCATAATGTACAAAACAATACATAAAAACCAAAGTTAATGGGGCACCTGGGTAGCTCAGTTGGTTAAGCGTCCAACTTAGGCTCAGGTTTTGATCTCACAGTTCATGGGTTCAAGCCCCATGCCAGGCTCTTTGCTGACAGCTCAGAGCCTGGTGCCTGCTTCAGATTCTGTGTCTCCCTCTCTCTGCCCCTCCTCCACTCATGCTCTGTCTCTATCTCTCTCTGTCTCAAAAATAAATAAAACACTTTAAAAAATCAAGTCAGGGAAATGACTGCTAATGGGCTTGGGCTTCTTTTGAGGTTGAAGAAAATGTTCTAAAATTGATTGTGGTGATAGTTACACACACCAAAAAACTGAATTATATACTTTAAATGAGAGAATTGTATGGTGTGTGAATTATTTCTCAATAAAGCTATTAGAAAATTCTTTTAAAAAGGTCTGCAGGTAGCTAGACTTAAATTATGAAAATACTAAGCCTGCAAAAAAAAACCTAGAAGATAAAATATTTGTTATATTCATGCAATTTTAACATAGTTATACCAGGGACACCAGAGTGGCTCAGTTGGTTAAGAGTCCAACTTTGGCTCAGGTCAGATCTTGGTGGTTCGTGAGTTCAAGCCCTGCAACAGGCTCTGTGCTTACAGCTCAGAGCCTGGAGTCTGTTTTGGATTCTTGTCTCCCTCTCTCTGCCCCTCCCCTGCTCACACCCTGTCTCTCTCTTAAAAATAAATAAGCATTAAAAAAATAAAAATAAAACAAAGTAGCTAAACCATGTTACTACACAAAATTCACTGGTTAGGAAAAACAAGAAATTAGAAACAGTGACTGCCTTCAAGAATAATGTGATGATGGGACAGGAGTCTTACTTTTTTCTAATTATACCTTATGATTTGGTAAGTGTATTACCTATTTTTTAATGAATGTAATAATTATCAATATATTAAAAATAACAAAATTAATTAAAAAATCATACTTGTCCCTAGTATTATATATTCACAGGCTGCCTATTTTGTTCTGAAAAAATAAAAACTGAAATATATGTTTTTAAAAAATCAATCTAGAGGTGCCTGGGTGGCTCAATCGGTTGGGCATCAGACTTTGGCTCGGGTCATGATGTCATGGTTTGTGAGTTCGAGCCCCACATCGGGCTCTGTGCTGACAGCTCAAAGCCTGGAGCCTGCTTCGGATTCTGTCTCCCTCCTCCATTCATGCTCTTTCTCTCTCCTTCAAAATTAAATAAACATTAAGAAAAAAATTTTTAATCAATCTACGGAAGTAAAAAACTGACAAATTCTTACATCTGTGTCATCTCATACTAAAAAGCATTTAATCATATTTCTATTACACATAATAATCATGCAAACTCCTCCCTTACCCAACACTCCGAAACATCTTTAAACAATGACACACTTGATCATTCCCTCCTCCTTGAAAACTTACTTTCCTTCATTTCTAGTATATCACACTCTCCTAGTTTTCCTAACCCAATGACCTCTTATCAATCTCCTTTGCCAGGTGTCTCTTAATTTCCCCAAAAGGTATCTGGAATTTCAGTTCCATGAAGGCAGGTATTTTTCTCAGCTTTGTTCACTACTGTATCCTCAATGCTAAAAAAGTACTCACAACCATACTGAATAAATATCCACTGAATGAATCAGTGCTCCAAGGCTCAGAATTATAGAGATAAATAATATTCTATATAACCTTTATGCTTTTTACTTTATTACTTTACATTTGCTTGAAATCTGATCATCAATGTATGGATTTGGTTAACCAAAATACTTCATTCCCTGATTTTCTTCCATCAATGTTTTTGATACAGTATGTGTAAAATGCAGTTTACAGCTCTTTTACTCCTTCTAAAAGCATAAACTTAGGGTAGAAAAAGAGCAGCTGTTGCTATAAAAACCTTCACCTTTATCCTGCTTCAAGTATTAATGCTGAATTAACAGAAAAACATATCTTCCTGACTTTAATAAGAAGCTGGGGGGGGGGGGGCCTTCAGTAGATTCAACAAGAAAATCACAGTAACAACTAGCAAGTGACATTTCTTGAAATGTCTTGAAATAGGTAGTATTTTTCCTGGCATAAAAAATTCTAAGGAGAAATAGATCATTTCTACCTTACACTTTCCCCCAAATCCCATGATTTCACTCCCACAAAGAAGCACATCCCACTCTCAGCCATGTAAATGTCACGTTAGCAAAATACATATATACAAAGTTTCACCTGACATGTGGGTGTCTGTCCACATGCATACCCAATTAAATCAAAGTATAACTTAAAAGCCAAAACTAGATATGTGAATTTTAATTTTTCTTTCCAAGTAATTAATCCAAAAGTATTCATTTACAAACTTATAATTTGACCTGAGTACACTTAATTGAATCTTTTATTTAGAATTACAAATGGACACACCCTTTCTCACTTAATATCTATTATATCATCTGTTGCCTATTAAGTCTCTTCAAGCAGAACTATTTTCTAGAAGATAATAGTCTGCTCATTAATTAGGCATGTTAAAAAAGGCAATGATCTACAACTACTGACACTCACATCTGTATATTTCTCTCTTGGGTTACAGGAAAGCATTTTCTGGCTATGTTCCCAAATAAATTGAGTAAGCCTTGGGAAAGTCATTGCTTAAATTCCATTTCGTGACGGCTGCTCTTCCTCCATAAATGAATTATTGAGAATCGTGCCTACTTCCACCCATTACATAATACATGTATATCACAGGACCTGTTTTCTGAGCAAGAACCAGCTTTAATGACACTGACAGGTAAGGTCAGTGAATACTGTAATCAAATAGGGAGCAGGAATCGAGAAAAGATTCTGATTTACTGTATAAAGTTGTGAAACACTGATGTTAAGAACACTGAATACTGTTTACTCTTACTAACATCTCTCCATGAAGTGAGATCCATGCCCTCAAAATGTTAATTAAAGAGCATTTTAAAAGCACCTAACTCCTAGAACATTTCTCAGAAATTGAGAGGGACCTACCAAGAAAAAATTATTTCAGTTCATTTTTAAAGTGTCTAATAACATCTGCAATTGAGAAATAAAAATAAGCTCCAATAATTGTGTTGAACACAAAATGTCCAAATGGCAAGGTCTACTGAAAAACAAGCTGTAAAAGACAGCTGTGCTTTAAAACATTTAAGTATTTTTCATATAATTAGCTCCAAAAGAACTGTTCAAATTATCCATCCAAAGCAGTCAACCACAACCACCTGCAACCATTACTCAGAAATGTGTCTCCCAAAGCAACCACCTGATTTTCAGGCCTCTTAAGGGGCCAGGATAAAGCTTGTAAATGAGGTGGTATAAGAGATCTCTTGGGCACAGAAAAAAGACGGGAAGATAACACCTTTAAGGAACTAGGTGTAATGGGACCTATTCCCTAATGTTGCTGCCAGAATGAAGTTGTCTTCATCCAAGACCTCACTCTTCCAGAAGGGTGTAAAACTTTAAGCTCAGCCACCTTCACAATTTACCCACCTGTGCCAAAAGCAGAGGGATTCTCTGCCCAGGAAGAAAAATAATAACAACCAAACCCTAAAGTCGAAATGTGAGACCTAGTGCAATAGCTTCTCCAACTGCCTCAAAGGCAACATCCACAGCTCTCCTTCCTTTTACAATACAGCCCATCTCCTAGCTTTCCATTTCACAGGAAAAAAAAATTCTCACCTCTTTCAACATTTCACATCACTCGCCTTAACACACACATCCACCCTGACCGCACCCCAACCTCCTCATGGCGCCCCAATTTCTCCATCTCGCCACCACCTCGCCCTCAACATCACGCCTCAGAAACCCTCCGTTCTCCAAACGCCCAGAACCCCTATCTCCCATCTCCCACCTCGGATTCCCCACATCTATAGCTTCAGCTCCCGCCCAATCCTGGAGCTCTGTGGGGTGGAGCCCGCGGGTGGGCTGGGGTGGGGTGGGGTGGGGTCCGCCCCTCCCCGGACTTTCCCATCCCCCCCGGTAAGGAGAGGAGGGGGAGGGGGTCCTGAAGCCTCACCTACAGCTCCGCCCCTCCCCGGGGGCGCGCTGCCCAGCCCTAGCCAGGGCCGTGAGGAAGAAGCAGGCTAAGAAGAGGCAAAAAGCCTCAGCGCCAGCGGCAGTCGGGAAGCTCCCGGTCCCGCCCGACTTCCGAGTTGCCGCCACGGCGGCCGTCTCACCCTCCTCAGGGCTGCTGCTGTTGCTGCCGCTGCCTCCCAGGCGCCACCACCACCGCCGCCACCACTACCGCCGCCGCCGCCGCCACAGCCACAGCACGGCCCCAGCGCCCGCCGACGTCACTGCGCCCCGCCCCCTGCGCGAGACACCTAGCCCCGCCCCCGGGCCCGGGCCGCGAGACACCGCGAGCTCCTCCTTCTCGCGCCGGGGCCACCTAGCTTTCCTGCACTCCCCTGGGAGCGCGACTTGGAAACCCGCAGGCCTCCGGCGACTTCCAGAGGAAGACGGGTCAGGGGCTGGGAGTGGGGTGATTCAGGGTTCGGGCGGCGACTGCGCGCCCAAGCAGGGAACGGGCGCGGGGCGCACACGTCCCCCACGCGCGGCCCCTGCGGCCACGGGAAGGGAGAGCGGGAGCCGGCTACGGGAAGAGGCAGTAGGTGGGAGCGAGGCAAGGCGTTGTTTGTCTCCTTCTGCTTGCCGTAGGAAGTGGACCGGCCAGGCCCGAAGAGCGGAGTCGTCTCTTTCCCAAACCTTAGAGTAGCCCCACCCCCTCCTTGGCGGGGACCGTTACACAAGCCCCCAGGACAGCCACCGCTGTAGAGAGTAGGTCTAGGATTGTCGTATGTTCCCGGCTGCGCTTCCGCAGCCGCTGAGAACCCTTTGTCGGAGGGAAATTGGATTTTTCCCCCCTCACCCTTTGCTTTTGCGTATGTGGCCGTGAGGCCACTGAACCTTTGGGGAAAGAACATGGGCGTAGCGACAGACCCATGCTAGTGTACGCGGTTTTTCTGTAGGAGCGCGGCGGGAGAGAAGAACGTGGGCGAAATATGAGGTCCACTTTCAGTTCCTGCGATGTGCCAAATGCGGTACTACGCTGTCTTATTTAGTCTTCACAACAGTTAGGCGAGTGGCCAGGCAAATGGTACGTTATGCAGGAAACCCAGTTTTCTTGTGCTGAATCACAGTAGGTTTTCTTTTGTTGGAGCCATGCGAAGAGGGCAACTGCATCCGTTAATTTAAGAATATAGGTAAACTATCCCTGAACCAAAAAGGAGGAGTGATGTGGATTATATTTGTTCCCAGCCTTTTAGGTTGCGTCGAATGATTTAAAATGCCCTTAAAAGGATTTGAGTCATCGTTCACCCCTACTTACTCTCCATCACGATTCACCAATTCACACTCCTTCACAATCCCACTAACATTTTCCCCTCCCTCCGTCAGTATTCACATTCATTCATTCACCATATTCTGTTTCATCCTGCCCAGACTCTGTTCCCTCCCAGATCACCAAGCACTTGGATTATTGCAGTTCCCCGTCCTGCTGTACAGTCGCCCCCTTCAGTACATTCAACATATGCCTACCAATTGTCAGACTGTGTTGCCAAAGAAGATTGTATAGCTGCCAATAAGTATCCTAAAATACTTCATTTTTTTAGACATCTAGCTGTTTACCCTCCTCCCCAAAAAAACACGCTATGTCGATTATTTTTCAAAATCTTTCTCATCTAACATCTGATCTGCTCAACCCGTTACTTCCCAGGAGTGTGGTGAGGTATAAGAAAAGTAGGAGTCATATCCTAGCCTCCCTTCTGCCACTCTGTTTGTGTGACCTTGGGAAAATCACTTTGCTTCTGGATTCTACTTTTCTTTCTTTTATTTATTTATTTATTTATTTATTTGAGAGTCAGAGACAGCGCGAGCAGGGGAGGGTCAGAGAGTGAGGGAGACACAGAATTCAAAGACGGGTTTGAGGCTCTGAGCTGTCAGCACAGAGCCCGACGCGGGATCCAACCCACAAACTGCGAGATCATGACCTGAGCCGCAGTCGGAAGCTAAACCGACTGAGCCACCCAGGCGCCCTGGGTTCTACTTTCCTTAACGGTAAAAATGGGGTGCAAACTAGATGTCTGAGAGCCAACATGTCACTAAATGCATGGATCTGAAGAGTTGCTATGTAAGCAGGAAATTAGACATACACAGGATACTATCACTATCATAGACTCAGAATTTTTGTAGTATGTTTTTCTGTGTTTTGGGAGGGGGTTGTTTTTTGGGTTTTTTGCCATTCCAGTAGTT
This sequence comes from Proteles cristata cristata, assembly GCA_017311185.1. Classification (NCBI taxonomy): domain Eukaryota; kingdom Metazoa; phylum Chordata; class Mammalia; order Carnivora; family Hyaenidae; genus Proteles; species Proteles cristata. The sequence goes on from JAESUZ010004630.1 coordinate 2,714,227, forward strand.
GTTTTTTCTTATGTCCTACTCTGCCCCGGATGTCTTTTTTTTTTTTTTAACTTACATTTAGTATTTTTAAAGCTGGGCGAGTGCTCCCTTCAACAGCGCATATACTGAAATTGGAATGAAAGAAGTTTAGCGTGGCCCCCAAGGATGGCATGCAAATTTATGAAGTGTTCCATGTTTTTAAACTAATGTAACATTGATTGTCAACTGTACTTAAAATATATGTATAAGCTAGCTAAGCACATACATTTATTACCTCTTCTTCCTGAGACCCCACTAAAAGGCTAATAAAGGAATTTAAAAATGATACAAACTCATACATAATAGAAAATGGGAATGAGACCACGAAAATATTTTTTTTAAGTTTACACACAAAGTGAGTGCAGTCTGACTAAACAAAATGAAAAAAAACCATAATGCAGAATAGGTTCAGGAGGTGCTGTAGCTAACAGGGAGATTAAATAAAGATCTCTGTAAAGAACAGAAAAACCTCCCTTATCTCAGATACAGTAACTAGGCATTTATCCCAGGCTAAAAATCAAGAGTTCTCATAATCTCTGGGAGGGAGTTGGACAGCTATTTGAACATTTAATGACTAAAACAGTCTTCATTCTGGCACAATAGCTAGTTTTCTACCCACTCACTCTTGAGTAAAGTTCTGCAAGTTGGCAAGACCTTCCCAATTTCGCAAGATTTGTAATCAGCATTCCAATTACCTCATCTTAAACATGAACAGACAACCAAGGATTAGATGATTAGATATTTAAAAGAAGTCTCCAATTTAAGGGGCTGGGGGAAGGTGAGAAAGGTAAACAGAAAATGGCCATAGAAGAAATAGAGACACTTCAAAGAACTTTAAAAATAATCGTTAGGATGCTCATAGATGTATCACACCTAGGAAACAAGAATAGTATACCCAGTATACCCAGATGAAGTAAGAATCCAAGAATAAAAAGTAGGTCTTAAATTAGAAATAAGAAATTACCAAAGTTATAAATTCACTTGAAGTGTTAAAAGATTAAGCCAATGAATTTTTTTAAATAGAAAAAATATGCATAGAGAAATTGCAAGAGAAAATATAAGAGTAAGGATCCAACAGGATTAATATTATAAGAAAAAGAAAAAACAAAGTAAATATAAGATGGAAAATTACTCAAAAATACTGGAAGAAAACTTCCCAGAGCTTAAACTGTCTAGTCGTACAGATCAAAAACAAAGAAAAACCAACCTTGTAAATGTTGAAATGCAAGGACAAAGAGAAGATCCTAAATTTCCAAAGAGAAAAAAATAAGTGATCCATAAAAGAACAAGAATCAAGCTTACGTAAGACTTCTTATAAGCAACACTAAATATGAGAAAACAGACTTTCAAGTTTCTGAGGGAGATACTTCTTGACCTCAAAACCTAAGAAAAAAATTTAATTTTCAAAAAAGTTCCACTCCTACCTGAATGATCATTAAGTAAAAGAGTGGAATGAAAACATTTTCAGATAAGCAGGGACTCATAAAGTTAAACTCCCATAAACCTCTTTTTTTTTTAAATGCTTATTTATTTTGAGAGAGAAGAAAGAGCACAAGCAGGAGCAGGGCAGAGAGAAGGAGAGAGAAAATCCCAAGCAGGCTCCATGCTGCCAGCACAGATGTGGGACTCAAACCCACAAACCGTGAGATCGCAACATGAGCTGAAACTAAGAGCCAGACACTTAACCAACTGAGCCACCCAGGCACCCCTAAACTCCCACATAACCTTTTTAAAAAAGACTTTGTTGAATATGTACTCAAGCAAAATGGGGTAGAGAACAGCATATTTGAAAATATTATATTCAGGGATCACTAGATCTAATTCAGGAGGACAGGGAAGATCTAATTCAGGGAAGTCCCACAAGCTCTAGGTTACAGGGAGAGAAATCTGAAGAGAGAATTCAACTGAATGACTAATTACTGTGATAGAAAGCTTAGAATGCTGTTTTCTGGTGTTCAACTTTTAGGCCCAACATATTAATAAGTTATAAATAACTTGACATAGTTAAAGCATAGTTTATAATTTATGATATTATTGACAATATAAAGGTAAAAATACCTTCGTAAGATAGTTTAAGATGTGGAACATCGGAAGGAAAGGTAGAGGTAAAGATGAAAGCACTCAAGAGATTATGTTTATTATTGGCAAAACTTTTCTGTTTGTTAAAACATATTGTTAGAATTAGGAAAAGTAACCAATGGAGAAGCAAGGAATTGTTAGTCTATATTGTGAGGGTAGGCAGACACAAGGTACAGATTTATAAGTAAGCTAAATCATTATCAATCTACGTAGTTCATCAAGAAATGGTGGCAGAAGATTCAATAGTATTTAAATGGCAATACTCCCCTATTTTTCTGCAGATTCTATGCAATTTTATCAAAATCTCACCTGCCTTTTTTTCTTTTTTTCAAAAATTGACATGCGGATCCTAAAATTCACATGGAAATGTAAACGACTCAGGATAGCCAAAACTATCCTTAAAAATTTTTTTGAACAGGGGCACCTGGCAGCTCAGTCAGCTAAGCATCCAGCTTCAGCTCAAGTCATGATCTCACAGTTCATGGGTTTGAGCCTGGCTTCAGGCTCTGTGCTGACAGCTCAGAGCCTGGAGCCTGTTTCAGATTCTGTGTCTCCTTCTCTCTCTGACCCTCCCCCACTCGCACTATGTCTCTGTCTCAAAAATAAACATTAAAAAAAATTTTAATAAATTTTGAACAGTCATTCTTTCAGATTTCAAAACTGACTATGAAATACAGTAATCTAGAAAGTATTGTACTAGAATAGTGATAGACATATATATCAGTGAAATAGAATTGAATATTTAGAAATAACCCATACATTTATGGACAATTGATTTTCAACAAGAACATCAAGATAATTTGATGGGGAAAAATAGTCTTTTCAACAAAGGGTGCTGTAACAATTGTATACCCAAATGCAAAAGAATGAAACTGGACCCCTCCGTCACATATACAAAAATTAATTTAAAATGGACCACAGACCTAAATATACATGCTAAAATTATAATACCCTTAGAGAAAACATAGGTATAAATCTGTGTGACCTTGGATTAGACAAGTGTTTCTTAGCTGTGAAACCAAACCTATAAGTGACAAAAGAAAAAATAGGAAAATTGGACTTCACCAAAATGGAAAATTTTGTTATTATTCAGCCTTAAAAGGGAAGGAAATTCTGACACGCTACAACATGGATGAAACTTGAAGACATTATACCAAGTGAAATAACCCACTCCAAGAAGGACTGTATATTATATGATTCCATTTATATGATAAAACTAAAGTAGTTGAGTCATAGTCAGAAAGTAAATGGGTAATTGACAGGGCCTTGGAGGAGGGAGAATATAATGTTAGTGTTTAGGAATTAGAGTACTTCCCAAACTTCAGTTTGGGAAAAATGAAGTTCTGGAAATGATAGTTATGATGATTGCAGATCAACGTGAATATATTTAATGCCACACAACTGTATAGTCAAAAATTGTTCAAATGGTAATTTTTATGTTGTATCATATTTTACCACAAAAAAAACCCCAAAAATCTTTTGTACTTCCAATACACTAGTTTGGACTGAATTGTGTTCCTTCAACGTTCTCACTCTTTCCCCTAACCCTCAACATATTTGGAGAGAGGTTTTAAAGGAGGTAATTACATTTAAACAAGGTCATAAGAGTAGAACCCTAATCCAATAGGACTGATGTCCTTGTAAGAGGAGGAAGAGACACGTGGGGCATATGCCCAGAGAAAAAGCCACACAAGGACACAACCAAAAGATGGACATGTGCAAGCCAACCAAACATGCTAACACCTTGATCTTAGACATTCAGCCTTCAGAACTGTGAGAAATAATTTTTTGTTGTTAAGCCTACAGTCCATGATGTTTCGTTATGGTATCTTTACCAGACTAATACAGATTTTGATACTGAGAAGTGGAATTTTGCTGCAACAAATACCTAAAAAATGTGGAAGTGGCTTCGGAATTGGATTATGAATAGAGGCTAGAAGAATTTTGAGGTGCCTGTTAGAAAAAGCCTAGATTGCCTTGAAGAGAGACTATTTGTACAAAAATGGATTTTAAAGGTGATTCTGATGAGATCTGGGGCAGAAATGAGGAACACGTTACTGAAAACTGGAAGAAAGCTGACCCTTATAAGATGGAAAAGAAATTGGCCAAATTGTGTTCTTGTATTTTGTGGAAAGTAGATTTTAAAAGTAATAAAGTTGATGGTGCACCTGGGTGGCTCTGTTGGTTAAGCCTCTGACTTCGGCTCAAGTCATGATCTCACTGCTCACGAGTTCGCGAGTTCAAGCCCCATATCCAGCTCTGTGCTGACAGCTTGGAGCCTGGAGCCTACTTCAGATTCTGTCTCCTCCCCTCCTTGTGCTCTCTCTCTCTCTCTCTCTCAAGTTAAAAAAAAAAGTAATAAAGTTGAATATTTCTAAGCAAAGTTTTAAGGATACAGTCTCATTTCTTCTTACTAGTTATAGTAAAATGCAGGAGGAGAGAGATAAATAGAATTATTAAACAAAAAGGAACCAAAATGAAGATTTGGAAAATTCTTAGTCTATCTGTGATATTAAGATATTTGGTCATTCAGAGGGCCAAAAAATATTTCTCAAATATATTCAGACTTTGCCCACTCTTCCTGGCTCACAGTTCCCTAAACCCCTGGAAGTTCCTGAACAATGAAAGCAATAGGAACATCTTTTGTCATAATATTTGGTCTCCTGTCTTTAGTTCCTGAAATCACTTCAGAGACATAAAGGTGAAATAGGTGTCTTGTTATTCATAACAAGATCCTTTCCACCACAACTGAGATTATGTGAATGAAGTGACTTTTGGAAAGCACCTAAGGATGGGAGCTGGTTACCAGCAGAACCAAATAGAAATAGACATTTGGAAGTTTCAGTGACCCCACCAACCCCCAGCTCTCGGGAAGGGAGAGGTGCTGGAGTTTGAATCAATTACCAATGGCCAATGATTTAATCAATCTTGCCTGCATAATGTAGCCCCCATCAAAAACCCAAAAGGATGAGATTGGAGAGCTTCTGGGATGGTGAACACATGGAGGTATGGGTAAAGTGATGCACCTGGAGAGAGAGGCCATGGAAGCACTACGTCCCTTTACCGTGTTTTTCCTTGCCCAGTGCCTCTCTTCCATCTGGCTGTTCCTGAATTATATCCTCCTATAATAAACCAGTAATCTACTAAGAAAAATGTATCTCTGAGATCTGTGAGCCACTCCAGCAAAGTAATCAATCCAAAGGAGAGGGGCACGGGAATCTCTGATATATATATAGCCAGTTGACCAGAGCCACAGGTAATAAATAACATAGCTTACATCTGGCATATGAAGGAGCAGGGAAGACAGGTGGGTGACAGCAGTCTTGTAGGACTGAGTCCATAACCTATGGGATCTGATATTGTTTCTGGGTAGATACTGTCAGAATTGAGTTGAATTGTAAGATATCCAGCTGGTATCTGGAGAATTACTCCTTGATGATGTAGGGAAACCCACCTCTCTCCCACGGGTTGGAAATAGGTCCAGTACCTAATTACTATCCATAAAACAAATAAGAAAAGGTATATTCTAGAGAGCACACCAAGGGTGTGGCTGGGAAATCATTTGATAAAGAGATCATAGGTGCTGTAGAGTCCAGGGACAGGCTGCTGTAAGATGGGCCACTTTGACATGAATATTATTTTGAATTAAAAACAAAACCCAGCAGGTTCAGAAAGAGTGTTTTACCTCCCCCTCAACTGCCTCTTTGTACCAGGGAGAGAGTTATTAATAGAGATTTCTCTTTACCTAAGAAACTTGTCTACATAATAAACTTGGTTTTCCAAACATCTTTCACCTTCCTGCTAATAGTCTTCCTTTCCTTTGTATCCTTAGATACGTCTTTTTAGCTCATATAAGCATCATGTTGCTTGAATGTCTTTGGAATTTCCATATCTGTGTGGATTCCCTGCATGTATGCAATTAAATTTAATTTTCTCTTGTTAATTTGCCTCGTATCAATTTGATTCATAGTCCAGCTAGAAGGACCTTGAAGGTAGAGAAAAAAATTCTTTCTCCCCATAGTGTGACTTGTGGACTTAATCAGCCGTCTCAGAAGTATCCAGGAAAGAAATGGGGTTACACCAGAAGAAACACTGCCAGCTGGAAATAAAGGGGATAGAATCAACAGAATAAAGGAATCTTGTCAGAGTTTTGGTATTCTACAGGATAAAACAATAGAGCTCTCTGGCTACCAGTCCCTATTACCCTTTAAGAAAAGGGAAGAATAGGGGCGCCTGGGTGGCTTAGTCGGTTAAGTGTTCGACTTTCGCTTGGGTCATGATCTCGCAGTTCGTGGGTTCGGGCCCCGCTTCGGGCTCTGTGCTGACTGCCAGCTCAGGGCCTGGAGCCTATTTCAGTCTGTGACTCCCTCTCTCTCTGACCCTCCCCTGCTCACGCTGTCTCTCTCTCTCTCTCTCTCTCCTAGAAATAAATTTAAAAAAAAAAAAAAAAGGGAAGAATAACATCAAAAGCTATTCAGAGATCAGCTGGGCTCTCACTCCTACCACGAGCCCAGAGGATACAGGTCTGAGGGAGCAAGACTATATTTTTGGTGTTAGTGGGTCAGGATGCTAAAAACCAATCTCTCAGGAACAAGGCTGCTGCCCAGGACCAAGAAGATAATACTGCTACACCTTTAAGCCCAAAGGACAAAGCACCGAGCCAAAGAAGACTACCTTGAGCCTTAAAATCTAATGGAATTGGCCTTGCTAAGTTTTGAACTTCCTTTGGACCCACCCCTTTTCTTCTTTTTGATTTCATTCTTTTAAAATGGAAATTTCTAGGGGCACCTGAGTGGCACAGTCGGTTAAGTCTCAGGCTTTGGCTCAGGTCATGATCTTATGGTTCATGGGGTTGAGCCCCACGTCGTCAGGCTCTGTGCTGACAGCTTGAAGCCTAGAGCCTGCTTCAGATTCTGCGTCTCCCTCTCTGTCTGCCCTTCCCCCACAGGTGTTCTGTCTGTCCCTGTCTCAGAAATAAATGAACGTGAAAAAAAATTTTTTTAAAGGAGTACCTGGGTGGCTCAGTCAGTTAAGCATCCAGCTTTGGCTCAAGTCATGATCTCACAGTTTGTGGGTTCGTGCCTCGCATCAGGTCTGTGCTGACAGCTCAGAGACTGGAGCCTGCTTCAGATTCTGTGTCTCCCTCTCTCTCTACTCCTCCCTCGCTCATGCTCTGTCTCTGTCTCTCAAAATAAACGTTAAAACATTTTTTTATTCTTTTGGAATAAATAAAAAAATAAAATAAAATGGGAATGTCTATCCATGCCTATCTCACCATTGTGTCTTGGAAGCACATAATTTGTCTTACAGGCTCACAGCTGAAAGAGGAATTTTGCCTCAGGATGAATCATATTTGAGGTCTTATCCATAGCTGATTTAGACAGTATTTAGATGAAGCTTTGAGCATAGATTTGATTCTGAAAGGGTTAAGAATTTGGGACTGGGGGTGAATGTATTTTGCATGTGAGAAGGATATAAATTTTGGGTACCCAGAAGGCAGATTATTTGGACTGAACTGTGTCCTCCTAATCCGTTATATATGGAATCCTTACCCGACAATGTGGCTGTATTTGGAGACAGGGCCTTTTATTTATTTTGTTTTTTAATGTTTATTTTCGAGAGAGAGAGAGAGAGAAATAGAGAGCGTGGGGAAGGGGCAGAGGGTGAGGGAGACAGAGGATCTGAAGTGGACGCCACACTGATACCAGCGAGCCCAATGCAGGGCCTAAGGAAGGGTGCAATGTGGGGCCGAAACTCATGGAACCACAAGATCATGACCTGAGCCAAAATCAAGAGCCAGACGCTTAACCGACTGAGCCACCCAGGCGCCCCTGGAGACAAGACCTTTTAAAAGATGATCAAGGTTAAATGAGGTCATATCCAGTCTATGGGATTTTGTTATGACAGCCCTAGCAGACTAACTTGGACACTGTCAGAAAAATGAAAAGACAACACACAGAATGAGAAAATTTTTGCAAACCATATATCTGATTATTACAGCCAGATTATATAAATAACTCTTAAAATTCAACAATAAAAATACAGCTCCATTAAAAAATAGGTACAAAATGTGAATAGATATTTCTCCAAAGAAGATCTACAAATAGGAAAAAAAATCACATGAAAAAACACTCTACATCATTAGTCATTAGAGAAATACAAATTAAAATCATAATGAGATACCACTTCACACCTACTAGGATGGCTATAATAATTTTTTTAAAGGCATATAGTACCAAGTGTTAGTGAGGATGTAGAGAAATCAGAACCCTCATACACTCCTGGTGGGAACACAAAATGCCATAGCCGCTTTGTAAAACATTCTGGCACATCCTTGAAAAGTTAAACATAGAGTTATGAGAAGACCCAGCAATTCCACTCCTAGATATATACCCGAGAGATTAAAACATGTCCATACAATGGACTCTGTGCTGACAGCTAGCTCAGAGCCTGGAGCCTGTTTTAGATTCTCTACCTCCCTCTCTCTCTCTCTGACCATCCCCTGCTCATGCTGTATCTCTCTCTCTCTCTCTCTCTCTCTCTCTCAGAAATTAAAAAAAACAAAAACCTTTAAAAAACATGTCCACACAAAACACAAAAATTTGTATATGATGAATGTAATAGCAGCATTATTCTTAATAGCTAAACAGTGGGATATAAATCATTAAAAAGCATAATTTTTAATAAATTGCCAGCTTGCAAGAAAACGAAAGAATGGTCTTCAAATACTCATTTCCTGGGGTGCCTGGGTGGCTCAGTCGGTTAAGCGTCCGACTTCAGCTCAGGTCATGATCCCACAGTTCATGGGTTTGAGCTCTGCAACGGGCTCTGTGCTGACAGCTAGCTCAGAGCCTGGAGGCTGCTTCAGATTCTGTGTCTCCCTCTCTCTCTGACCCTCCCCTGCTCATGCTGTCTCTATCTCTCTCTCAAAAATAAATAAAATATTTTTAAAAAATGCTCAGTTCCTTATGAATAACAAATATTTATTTCTCAGTTGGAAATTGACTGCTGTAGGGAGGGACAGTTCAGCTACTGTGGCCCTGATCTAAGTGCAAGACAAATTCAAGTCAGTCTCACATGTCTCCCAGTTAAGTTTTGGGACATAAGGAATACTAGTCACCTTCGCTATATTTTCCTCATGATGGAAGGCAGCACACAAGAGGCTAAGCCACAGAAAATCCTTTAAAGGGACTCCAGGAGCCTGCTTCAGATACCGTGTCTCCCTCTCTCTCTGCCCCTTCCTCACTCGCACTCTGTCTCTCTTTCTCCCTCTCTTTCTCTCTCTCAAAAATAAACATTAAAAAAAAAAAAAAAAACTCTGAAGCCTGCACTCAGATGTGTCATATGTCCTGCCAGCTCACATTTTATTAACCAAAGCAAAAGCAAATCACATGACCAGATTCAACATAATTGGGGGAAAAGTATACTCCTCATAGAGAAGAATTGGGAAAGAGGGAAGGAAAAAGACATGACCTTACTTTTAAAGAAAATTTCTTAAAATTGTGTACACCACTTCTGCTTATTTCCCATGGCAAAAACTCCCTACATGATCATTCTTTGCTCAAGGACAAACTGGAAATATAGCCTTTATTGTGGACAGTCACGGACCCATCAAAATTAAGAAGTTTTATTACTAAAACTAGGGAGTGACAACTATCACTCTCTGCCACAGATCTCTACCCAGAAAGCAGCACAAGACACAGGACATGAAAATATGACAGGCTGAGGACATGAAGACTGAAAAGGCAGTTTCCTAATTTAAATCTACTTAGAGTCTCCGAAGGAGAATCAAGAGAAAGGAGGTGAGCTTATATGCATGTAATGGGTGAGGACTTTCAATATGGATAAAAGACATAAATCCATTCATCAGAGGTCACTTAAAATACTAAATAAGAAGAAATCCACCTTGAATATTGAATAAAGCTGACAACATAGACAACACTTTGATTGTTTGTTTGTTTTGTACAACTTACCTTAAACTCAGTTGCATTATTTTCCTAGGGCAGCTGTAACACAGTGCCACAGACTGAGTGGCTTAACATAGGTGGCTTAATAATGTATTGTCTCATGGTTCTGGAGTCTAGAAGTCCAAAATCCAGGTGTCAGCAGGGTCATGCCTCCTCTGAACTGGTGGGGAAAAGCTTTCCTTGTCTCTTCCTAGTTTCTGATAATTTGTAGCGAACTTTGTCAGTCCTTGACTTGCAACTGCAACACCTCAATCTCTGCCTCCATCATCATATGATAATCTCTTCGTATGTCTGTGTCTCTGTGTCTCTTTCCCTCTCCTAAAAGGAAACCAGTCATATTGGATTAATGACTTCTCCAATATAACTTTATCTTTAATTATATCTGCAATTGCCATATTTCAAAATAAGGTCCCATTCTTAGGTACTGGGGCTTAGGGCTTTAACATATCTTTTTGAGTGATACAATTCAACCCATAAAATCAGACAAATAAAAGATCAGCTTACTTACAAAGGCACAGTAATTAGAGTGACAGAAGACTTGTTAACACCAAAGGGAAGCCAGAATTCAATAACATCTTCAAGTGCAGAGAAACATCTTGGAATTGTGTACCCGATAACCCTATTTTATAGGACCAAGGACAAAATAGAGACATTTCAAATAAACAAAAGCCCAGAGTTTATTACTAATTGATCTAGATTGAAGGAAAATAAAAATGATACTTCAGAAAAAAATGTAATCCTAAGGGCGCCTGGGTGGCTCAGTCGGTTGGGCGTCTAACACTTGATTTCAGCTCAGGTCATGATCTTCTGGTTGAAGGGATAGAGCCTCAAGTCGGGTTCCGTGCTGACACCATGGAGCATGCTTGAGATTTTCTCTCTCCCATTCTCTCTCTGCCGCTCTCCCACTTGTGCACATGTGCATTCTCTCTCTCTCTCAAAATAAGTAAACATTTTTTTAAAAAAAGAAAACAAATCTTAGAAAAAGTTCTGGAAGACAGGAGTATGGTGATCAAAGAAATTAGTGAACATATGGAAATATCTAAAAATACATAGTTTATAACCTCCCAAAACTGAACGAAGAGGAAATAGTAAGCCTGAATGTTTCTATAACAAAGACATTATTGGTATTAAATATTAAAAACTCTTGCTTTAAAAAAAAAGTCCAAAAGGCTTTACAAATCAGTTCTACAAAATATTTAAGGAACAAATAATTTTAAGCTTATTTTCAACTCTTCCAGAGAATTTTTAAAAAATATAGTTAGAAAATGCCCCAGTCCAACTCATTTACTAAAGTTAATAAAACATTAATATTAAAGCCAGACAAGGACAGTATAAGAACATTAAGTTAGTGCCGCCTGGGTGACTCAGTCAGTTAAGCGTCCGACTTTGGCTCAGGTCATGATCTCATGGTTCATGGGTTCAAGCCCTGCATCAGGTTCTGTGCTGACAGCCAGCTCAGAGCCTGGAGCCTATTTCAGATTCTGTGTCTCCCTCTCTTTCTGACCCTCCTCGGCTCACGCTCTCTCTCTCAGAAATAAATACAATATTAAAAAATAAAATAAAAGGGACAAAAGTAATACCTAAAAGAGCAAATTCTTAGCAGATGAAACTGTGTGGTGTCAGAACCATAAAGAAAAGGATTGTATTTAGGGCGCCTGGGTGGCTCAGTCAGTTGAGCAACCGACTTCAACTCAGGTCATGATCTCACGGTTCGTGGGTTCGAGCCCCAAATTGGGCTCTGTGCTGACAGCTAGCTCAGAGCCTGGAGGATGCTTCAGATTCTGTGTTTCCCTCCCTCTCTGACCCTCCCCTGCTCACGCTGTCTCTATCTCTCTCTCTCTCAAAAATAAATAAAACATTAAAAAAAAATTTTTTTAAATAACACTAAGTTATAGAATAATAATGCACATGAATAAAGGTGCAAAAATATTAAGTTAGTAGCAAACCAAATGCAACAATATATTTAAAAGACAGTGTATTATAACTAGGTTGGGCTTACCCAGGTGTACAAATGTGATTGAATATTAGAAAATGTAATTTACTACATGAAGATATTTAAAAAATTATATCAATAGATTCACACACAAAAATATTTTTTAATAAAATCCAGTACCATTTACGATAAAAGCTCTTGCTAAACACCTCGTGTCCTAGCAACGCAACTCTCGGAAGCTGTGGAGTGTGGTGGCTGGGGACGCCACCCACTCTGCCCCAACTGGTCTCAGCTCCCAGCCTGGCCAGCCCACTGTCATTACAGAGATTAGGAAGTGGCTGCCTGAACTATTTTCCAAAGGATAAACATTACAAAGCACTGAATGGCAGCCTCCCAAGAAAATCCTTTTGGTTTGGGAGGAACACAGCTTCCAGCCACAAGGAATGCTGCTGCTCAGGCGCCATCCGAAGCAAGCTCCTCCTCAGAAGGCTTTGTGTGGGTTCCGTGCAGTGATGGGGAAGCTGCAAACCCAAACACAGCACTTACATATGCAGCAGGCTCGATGGAACTGTGAGAGAGAATTCAAACTAAAGCTTGTCAGGAGTAGAGTCCGGCCCAGGTGGACACTGTCTGCCTCTGTTGTTGCTGCTCTGAATTCATACCTATGTGTCTCTGGAGGAAAGAGAAGACAGTTGTGGCCTATAAGTGGGAAACTAGAAATGTGGTGAAAAGGTTCAGAGGGCATGAAGGAGGAATCACTAAGATAACCTGTAGTCACAAACCGAGCCAGGTCTTCAGCGCCTCTCCTGACAGGTGATCATGATGTAGGGCTCAGACGGTGCCCCTCATCCAAGGCAGCAGTTCTCTGGCCATGCTATTGTGCTCACTGGATTTGTTGTGAGTCCAGACTCATCACACCTGTGCACTGGCTCTCAGGACAACACCTTGCTTCTGGAATGTCGGGACTGGACAGTGTTCAGAGAGAGCTTCCACCTCCAGGAACCTGGTCACAGACCTGTGCTGGGGTCCACCCCCAGGACCATATATACTACAGACTTCTGAAGATAAAACCATTAGATTATGGGATAGTCAGGGGCTACAAGTAGCTCCTATATTTCCTGCAAAGAAGCATATTCAGACCTATTGTGAGGTCAGTGAGGACAGATACAGGTATATCTCCTGCGGCAACACCTTTGGAAGGCAAGGCTGTGAAGCTACACTGTGGGACCTAAGGCAAATGCAGAACAGAATATGTGAATATAAGGGGCATTTCCAAACTGTTGCATTCTGTGTCTTTCTACCAAGACGATTGTCCTTGATGCCTATAACTGCTTCCTCATCACATGACTGCAAAGTGAAGATTTGGAGATAATATACTGAAGCCTGCCTATTCACCTTGTCCCTGGATGGATCAAGACCTTTGATTTCCTGGGCTGTTGCTGACACCATCTCCTCACTGTATGCAAGTTTCAGCAGAGGAATTCGCCTACTCAGATACATAACCATATCGACAAAAAATTCAAGTTACTTCTGAATACTCAGAAATACTCAGTTGCTAGTTCACTTTCTTCAGATACCACCTTGTCTCATGAGCCACCTACTCCCAAATGTGATTCTAAATTACCATTTGTAATCCCTTCCTCCTAATGGCCACTCCCAACTGCTTGTCTAAATCCTACTTTGTCACTGTTCTTTCCAGTTGTCGAGTTTTTTTTTTTTATTTTATTGTTTAAAGTAATCTCTACACCCAACATGGTGCTCAAACTTACAACCCTGAAATCAGGAGTTGCATGCTTTTCCAACTGAGCCACCCAGGCACCCCGTCAATTGTCATTTTAACCAACAGCTAATTATCTTTCAACCAACATTCCTAATAAGCCAACCTTTCAAACTACAAGAACTTCAGGAAGAAGTTTGGTTAAAAGAAACGTTTCTTTATTTTTGGCTATAAATATCTTGCTTTTTTAAAATTAGAATCTATGGATAGCTTCCTGACTATGTTACATTGTGCTATGTAAAAACCCAAAGTCTACATTAATCAGCAAAATGAGATAATAAAACAATACCAGAAAGAATGCGATTCTAGAAACAAAGACTAAATTAACCACTGGAAGAGTAGGTAGGATATAGACATTTCTCAGTTCTCACTAAGGGACCCAAGTTCCTATTTTTCCACTTTGCTATTTTTAGTTCCTGGTTTTGAGTCTCAAGATCCCCTCAGGGTCCAAGACAGACACTAATAAATCCAATAGTAAGTAGGTAGATGAAAAGAAGAATACATCTTTCCATATTAAAGAGCTTTCCAGAAATTCCATACAACACTCCTACTTACATCTTAGTGGCTGGGAATTAGTCACCTATTCAGGTCTAGATATAAGAAAAGTTGAGAAATAAAATCTTTTATCTGGGTGGGGGGCTGGAGGGGTTCAGTCACTTAAGGGTCTGACTCATAATTTTGTCTCAGGTCATGATTTCATGGTTCTTGAGAGCACCCTCATGGGGCTCTGTGCTGTCAGTATGGAGCCTGCTTGGGATTTCTTCTCTCTCTGCCCCTCCCCTGCTATCTCTATATTCTCTCTCTCAAAATAAATAAATAAATTTTAAAATATATATCTAACTCTAAAAATGAAAGTTTATCTGAGCAACTAAAATTTGGAATTCTGTTCACAGCAAATAATAATAGGGAGATAATAGATTCAGTAGGTAACTAGCCGTCTCTGCCAGGGAGACAACTTAATCAGAAAGCCAAAAGACTGACTAACCCTTACATCAGGAGGCCTTGCACATACCATAACCATAATATATAACAATACATACTAATGATAGGTGTTAATAATGCAGACCCTAAGACAGCAAGAAAATTTTGAATTATGTATACCAATCTTCTATAAAGAAAGCAAAGGTGTGGGGCGCCTGGGTGGCTTAGTCGGTTAAGTGTCCGACTTTCGCTTAGGTCATGATCTCACGGTTCATGGGTTCGAGCCCCGCGTCGGGCTCTGTGCTGACTGCCAGCTCAGAGCCTGGAGCCTGCTTCAGAGTCTGTGTCTCCCTCTCTCTCTGACCCTCCCCTGCTCACGCTGTCTCTCTCTCTCTCTCTCCTAGAAATAAATAAAAATATTGGGGAAAAAAAAAAGAAAGCAAAGGTGTGTATAACACATTGTCCATAGATGTCTATCCAAAATACTAAATATTAAAAATGGGGGCATATAGATAAAGCTTAATAACCTATGTAGCTCACATTGCACTAGAATGTGCTAATATTGTTTGCTTTTTTTCTTTCTTTTTAAAGTAGGCTCTATGCCCAACATAGGGCTTGAACTTAACAACTGTGAGATCAAGACTGCATGCACTACCTACCTAGTGAGCTGACCAAGTACTGCTAATGTGCTAATATCTTTAAAAAGAGAGAGAGACAGGGGCGCCTGGGTGGCTTAGTCGGTTAAGCGTCCGACTTTCGCTCAGGTCATGATCTCGCGGTCCGTGGGTTCGAGCGTCGGGCTCTGTGCTGACTGCCAGCTCGGAGCCTGGAGCCTGTTTCAGTCTGTGACTCCCTCTCTCTCTGACCCTCCCCTGCTATCGCTGTCTCTCTCTCTCTCTCCTAGAAATAAATAAAAAAAAAAAAAAAAAGAGGGCGCCTGGGTGGCTTAGTCGGTTGAGCGTCCGACTTTCGCTTGGGTCATGATCTCGCGATTCGTGGGTTCGAGCCCGCGTCGGGCTCTGTGCTGACTGCCCGCTCGGAGCCTAGAGCCTGTTAAAAAAAAAAAAAAGAGAGAGAGAGAGAGAGAGAGAGATTGATCAGCAATTTCCATGTATAATTTGCTCAAATTTAAGTTTTCAAAGCAGCTATATTTGATCCTTTCAGGAATCATTTGTAAGAAAAAATAGAAAAGATGTGAAAATCTGTTTTTGCCCCAAAAGCGGTCAACTTTGGGGCACCTGGATGGCTCAGTCGGTTGAGCGTCCAAGTTCGGCTCAGGTCATGACCTCGCAGTTCATGAGTTTGAGCCCCACACTGGACTCACTGTTGTCAGCCTATCAGTGCAGAGCCCACCTTGGATGCTCTGTTTCCCTTTCTCAGCCCCTCTCCCACTTGTACTCTCCTCAAGATAAATAAATATTGAAAAGAAAAGAAAAAGAGCTCAACTTAACATAGCAGCAGTATGAAAACTAAATTAAGAAATAAAATAAATAAATTTAGTTTAACAGCTTTGCTTTGACTGGTTTGGATATTTCTCTCAAATGCTAATAACTCAGTACCTTTTGCAGAACAAACAATATATTCTTTAGTGAATCTTTGTGCTTTTTAATTCAAAAAAGAAACTCCCTTGGCTTTATAAACAGTAAATGCAAACATATTTCAGAAGCTCAGAAGTAGAAAACCAAGTGACATGGATTGTGCTGACACATATGTAATAAGTTTGACTAAATTGCTTCAGTTCTAATAGCTGAATAACCCACTCAACAACTGAGAGTAATATTTATGATTGAAACAAAAATCACCCTGAAATTTTTATGAAGTTAAAGAAAAATTTTTGACTCCTCTCTTGCTCCCAGCCCATACCCAATTCATCAGCAAATCTTCGAGTTATACCTTCAGAAGTTACCTAGAATCCAACTACTGCTGTCCAACATTTCCATTTCCAGCTCAAGTCACTATCATCTCTTATCCAGGTTATTGCAATAAGCTTCTGACTAATCTTGTATTGCCGCCATTAGTTTGAACACAGCAGCTAGTAAGATCCCTTTAAAACTTACACAGGTAACAATACTCTTCCATTCAAAATACTTCAGTGGCTTTCCTTCTTACTCAGAGTAAATAGAACTACCATATGATCCAGCAATTTCATTTCTGGGTATCCAAAGGAAGTGATAGCATGAAGTTGAAAAAACATATGCCCCATCCCCACCCCTGTGCTCATTGCAGCATTATTTACAGCAGCCAAGATATGGAATACACCAGGGGTTGCTGACAGCCTCTGGGTCCTCCCTGTGTACTCAGAAGACAGCAAGGCTGACCTCTGTGGCAGTCGCCTTCACTTTGGTCCCATGGAGACTGAGGTAGGCAATTGTAAGTAAATGCCTTGTGGCTTTTACTCTCAAGACTTAAAAAAAAAAAAAAAGTCCAAGTATAAGTGAAACCGGGCAATTCAACCCCATGTTGTTCAAGGGTCAACTGGACAAATAAAATGAAATATCATTCAGCCACAAAAAAGAAGGAATTCCTATCATTTGTGACAACACAGATAGAACTTGAAGTTATTATGCTAGGTGAAATAAGTCAGACAGAGGAAGACTAATACTGTATCATCTGCTTTATATGTGGAATTAAAAAACCCTAAACTTATGGAAACAGAATGGATTGATGGTTAGAGGGGACGGGGTGGGGTGGGGTGGGGAGGGCAAGGATGGCTGAGGATACTCAAAGGGTACAAACTTCCCCTTATAAGATGAATAAGTTCTAGAGGTGTAATGTATAGCATGCTGATTCTCGTTAATACTGTGTTGTATACTCAAAAGTTGCGAAGAGAGTACATCTTAAAAGTTCTCTTCAATGGTTTAGTCAATTAAACATCTGACTCGTGATTTCGGCTCAGGTCATGATCTCTATGTCAGTGTAGAGCCTGCTTGGAGGTCTCTCTGCGTTCTCTTCTCTCTCTCTCTCTCTCTCAAGGTGGATAAATAACAAAGATTTTTTAAAATGTTTTTAATGTTTACTCATTTTTGAGAGACAGAGAATGAGGCGGAGAGAAGCAGAGAGAGAGGGAGACACAGAATCTGAAGCAGGCTCCAGGCTCTGACGCGGGGCTCAAACTCAGAACTGAGAGATCACGACTTGAGCCAAAGTCAGACGCTTAAGTGACTGAGCCACTGAGGCACACCCCTCCCCCATTTTTTTTTTAAGTTCTCATCATATTACAAAGTAACCAAATGGCATTTGCTTTCCAAAGAGGAAAGCACACAGGTCTTTCCATATCAGGTCTTCTGGAAAGGAAGCCTGGAGCAAACTGAAGCCTCTGAAGAAAAGAGTCACTGGAAAATGTGAGCCTTCTGTGATCCCCAAGAGGTAAAAACATATATGTTCTTTGTTTCCTGGACACTATTGAGCCAATTGGTTCCAAAGTCTTTGAGAAATGGTACAGGTTTGAATGGTATGGATTATATAATGACCATACAAATGGACAGCTCATCAACCTCCTGGTGAGCTTAAATATGCACCTAACCTTTGGTACAATTACAATCAGCCTTGGTCTGCAGTCATTCAGACTGTAAATAAACACTTGCAAAAAAAATAAGTACATAAATTTCTCATCACACAAAAGATAATTATGTGAGATGATGAACGTGTTAACTACCCTTATTGTGGTAACTATTTTACAGTACATATGTATATCAAATTATCACGTAATATTTCTTAACTTACACAATGTAATAAAGCTAGAGAAAAAAAAGAAAGAAAAAAATATAAAAATATGTTGGTTTCTGTCCTCGATTCCTGGCCCAGAGTTCCTAAAACCCTCATATTTTCCGAAGTGATAAGAGCACTGGCAATATCATTTGTTCAAATATTTGCTCTCTGACCCTGGTTCCTGATACAGAGATTTAGAAAGCTCGGTATCTCCTGGGTAACAAGATTGTTTCTCTCTCTCTCTCTCTTTTTTTTTTTTTTACTGTTTATTTACTTTTGAGACAGAGACAGAGTGTGAGTGGGGGAGGGGCAGGGAGAGAGGGAGACATGGAATCCAAAACAGGCTCTAGGTTCTGAGCTGTCAGCATGGAGCCCAACACGGGGCTCAAACTCACAAACTATGAGATCATGACCTGAGCTAAAGTCAAACTGATGCTTAAAACTGACTGAACCATCCAAGCGGCCCTCATTTGTTATTTCTGAACCCGTTTGTAACACTCCCTGTGTCTACATTTTCTACATTGTACCTTCCACAAAGGAGTATCTTAATAGATATCTATTTAACAAAAGGTGAATACATGAATGAATGAGAAATATACTACATACTATATACTATAGGATCCTGTAGCTGATAAAATATTTGGAACTGACATTTTATGCAGCACTTCTATGCAAAACAGAAAGAACCCACACATTTCACATGGAAGCATAAGACTATTTAAGCTAAATAAATGAAATTTTTTCTTTAAAAAAATTTGCTCCTCTATTTTCGTTCCAGTCTCATTCATACTCCTTAAATCTTGAAAGAATAAACCCAGACAAACCTGCACAAAAACTGTCTTAAACAATGTCTTCCTTGACTTCACATTGTCCTCCATCTACACCCATTTCTCGGATTACCTTCATGAGACCTCTTGAAAGCCTGGCCCCTGCGGGCCATTTCAGCTTCCTCATTTCCCATTCTGTCATTTCTACTCAGGCTTCCACAGAACTGCTTGTTTCAGAGTCATGAGATATCTTCTTCTTTCTTTTTTAATGTTTTATTTACTTCTGAGAGAGAGAGAGAGGCGGTGTGAGCAGGGGAGGGTCAGAGAGAGGGAGATACAGAATCTGAAAAAGGCTCCAGGCTCTGAGCTGGCTGTCAGCACAGAGCCCAACATGGGGTTGGAACCCACAAACCGTGAGATCATGACATGAGCCGAAGTCAGACGTTTAACCGACTGAGCCACCCAGACCCCCCATGAGATATCTTCTTGATCATTTCTTCATCCTTATATCATCCTGTCCTTTGTCAAGGTCCTACATAGCTGAACATTCCCTCCTTCTGATACATTCTTCTCTTTACTTCTGGAATAAAATGCTGTATTGCTTTGCCAGAGCTGCCATCATAAAATGCCATAGATTGGGAGACCGAAAAAACATAAATGAATTTTCTCACAGCTGTGGAGGCTAGAAGTTCAAGACGAAGGTGTGGACAGGTTTGGTTTCTCCTGAGGCCTCTCTCCTTGACTCGCCTCCTTCCACCAGTGCCATCACTCAGTCCTGGGTCTCAATGTCTTCTTATAAGGACTCCAGGCAGATTGAATTAGGGCACACCCTATGAGCTTCATTTTAACATAATTACCTCTTTTAAGGCCTTAACTCCAATTACAGTCACATTCTGAGAATCGTGTGTTTAGGGCTTCAACATACACATTTTGGAACAATACAAATCAGCTTAAAATAAATAACTTCCTGGCTTTCTTGCTTTCCTCACTGGCCAGTCTTTTTTCTTTTCCTTTTCCTTTTTTCTTCTTCTTCTTTTTTTTTTAAGTTTATTTTGAGAGAGAGAGGGAACTCATGCATGCAAGCAGGGAGGAGATGGAGAGAGAGAATCCCAAGCAGTCTCCATGCTGTCAGCACAGAGCCTGATGCAGGTCTTGAACTCACAAACTCATGACATCATACATGACCTAAGCCAAAATCAAGAGTCAGATACTCAGCCACCTGAGCCACCCAGGCACCCCTCATTTTTCTTTCTTTATTCATTCTCTGTCTTGCCTCTCTATGTTAGAGTACTCAGAATTCAGCCTTGGGGTTCCTTCTCTCTTTATATACACTTTATTTTCACATGATCTCATCCACTTCCAGGCTATAAATGTTATAAAAATATATCAGTGATTTCCTCCAAACCTGCCCCACAGTCTGTGTTCTCCATTTCCATAAATTGCACCATCACCTACTCAGTTACTCAAGCCAAGAGCCAAGTACTATCCTCAGTTCCTTTTTACTTTATCTCCATTATCCAAACTATGGTCAAGTGCTATAATTTGGAAATTTGATTTGTCTACAGATTCTCTATAAACACATTTCCCAAATATGTTATCTTTTCTACAGCTTCACTAAGCTACCCTCTATCATCAGTTCCAAACCAGTCTCCTTCATCTGCAAGTATTCACCTACACGCCATTCTCCACACAACTGGCCACACAATGGAGTGATGGTTTTGCTCAGAACAGATCATTTATCTTCTTCTTCTTCTTCTTTTTTAAGTTTACTTATTTAAGTAATCTCTACACCCAGCGTAGGACTTGAGCTCACAATCCCAAGATCAAGAGACCCATGTTCTTCTGACTGAGCCAGCCAGGTGCCCCAGATCACTTACCTTCTTTAAATCTTTGAAGGACTTCCTCTATCACTCAAGATAAAGTCCAAAATCTTTACCCTGCTTATAAAACTCACGTAATCTGACCTCTGTGTCCTCTCTTCCTGAATCTTGTACTAATTTCCCTTTGGATTCCCCCAAATCCTTCCCACCTTTGGACCTTTGTATTTGCTGTTCCCAGAGAGAATTGCTCTTCCCCCAAACTTAATCATGCCTTCCCTCTTCCTGTTACTCAGGTTTTGACATCAAGTCTTCATCAGACATCACCCTCATTTAATGTCATCTTAACAACTTCACTGGGCATGTTATCATTCTTTTCCCACTAGAAGTAAGTTCCATGACAGAACAGACTTTATTTACTTTGTTCACAGGTAAATTATCATGCCTATACCAATGCTAAGTCCCCTTAGGGCCCAACAAATGTGTTAAATGAGTAAAAGTATATATTTAAATATAAAAGCATGGTAGAGTTAAGAGGCATGGGAATCAGACTTGGTTTGAGTCCTCATTCTGATACTCCCTAACCTTGCCAATTACCCCACCTCTCTAAAATGCACTTTCCTTAACTCTGAAATAGCAGTTATAATAGTACCTAGTTCTCAGAGAAGTTCTGAAAATTAAATGAGATAATGCATATTGAACACTTAGCATACTGTTGAATAAACAATTAATGTTAACATTTTTTATTTCTTCAGAATTTCTCCTACAGCGTTAAACTGTAGGCCTAAATACATCTTTCTTTGGTGAATAGAGTGGCAGTGACTTGGTAACTAGTGTGGCTGCCATCATACAATAGACAAGGACAGGAAACAAAAAGAATACTCTGTTCCCTGGGGATCATGGAGAATTCAAAGAAACAGAATGTTTTTACTAGATTTGGCATCTGGCCCAGTTACTAATACCCACGTAGTGATGTTTGAGGAAAATGCCACCCAATCTCCTGAAGCCAGACTCTATCCTATCACTGAAGCACCCCACCCACCTCCATTTTATGTAAAATAAAAAGACTTCTGAATCACTGCATCAATTCCCCCCACCCTCCAGATCCTTCCAATTTCAGCCTGAGTTAAATGTAAAGTACATGATGGGCTTGCCAACCACTTTGTGTCCTGGCCCAAATCGTTCGTATTCTATGGCAGATAGTATTTGCCAAAAATGGAACATCTTCCTTTTCACACGTCTTCTTACACTGTGACTTTGCCACTATCTCATTGAGAGGTGAGGTTTTATTTTCTCGCATAAGCACAGCTTATGATTTTCAGGTGAATGTTATGTGACTTCTAAAGCTAGGTCATAAAAAGCAATGCACGTTTCTGCTGTTCAGGAATGCTTTCTCTTACAGTCTAGTCATAGGCTGTGGGAATTCCCAAGCAGTCTGTAGAAACGCCTGTCTGGAGAAGAATCTAGGCCCCCAGCCTCTATCTACAATAGATATCTGAGCTGAGAGTCAGCACTTACTTGCCAGCCATGTGAATGAGCCATATTGAAGAGCAACTCCTCCAGCCTCCAGGCAAGCTACCCCAGCTGATGCGCAGAGTAGAGATGAAGCTGCCTTGCCAAGCACTGCCCAAAATGAGAGCCACAAGCAAAATAAATGAGTAATGGATCCCTCTCCAAGCAAATATTACTTATAACAGGAGAAAATGAATGGGATAAAGCCCATTTTTTGCCAATGTTTATACCAAAATGGTAATTTTTTTCTAATTAAAAAAATTTTAGGGACGCCTGGGTGGCTCAGTCGGGTAAGTGTCCAACTTCGGCTCAGGTCATGATCTCGCAGTTCATGGGTTTGAGCCCTGCATCAGGTTCTATGCTGGCAGCTCAGAGCCTGGAGCCTGTTTCAGATTCTGTGTCTCCCTCTCTCTCTGCCCCTCCCCCACTCATGTTCTGTCTCTGTCTCAAAAAAAAAATTTTTTTTTTACATTTATTTATTTTTGAGAGACAGAGAGAGACATAGCATGAACAGGGGAGGGGCAGACAGAGAAAGAGACGCAGAATCTGAAGCAGGCTCCAGGCTCTGAGCTAGCAGTCAGCATAGAGCCCGACGTGGGGCTTGAACCCATGAACCCTAAGATCATGACCTGAGCTGAAGTCAGATACTCAACTGACTGAGCCACCCAGGTGCCCCAAAAATGGTAATTCTTAATAAGTAAAATTTGTATTTCATTTTTCAGATTCTTTTAATTCTTCAATTTAAACGTTATCTGCTTGTTAACCTCTGAAATGTTTATTTGTTGTTGTTATTATTGTTGTTATTAATGAGATCTGAAGGTAATTTGCCCAAGCAAGGACTTTGGTCTGCATGGAATTCTAATGCTTTTATCAGGTGGGCTTATTGTAAGGGGTAGAATTGAGAATAAATGTAACACTACTGGAAGATCTATTAAATATTAGATATTAAGCTATGTGCTTTACACGTTAACTCGTTTAATCCTGCAACCCTGACTAGAGTTAACCATTCTCATTTTAAGAAAAAGGAAGCTGAGGTTCAGAGGCTTAAAGCAAAATGTTCAAGTTGTACAAGCTGCCTGACTACAAAATTCATGGTCTTTCCATAATTTCAGTCTTTATCTGAAGTCAGAATCCAGTGGTTTCTATTTAAAAAAAAAAATGTTTTGTAAGTAGACTGTACAGCCAACATGGGACTTGAACTCATGACCCCAAGACAAAGAGGAGGCATGCTCTATACACTGAGCCAGCCGGGTGCCCCAGAGAATCCAGTGACTTTATTGGAAACATTGTTATAGGTAAATCTTGCCTCAAGTTTATATATTGTCCCAGAATGTGTTTAGCTACAAGTAGCAGAAAACCCAACAACAGTGTGCTAGTCCACAAGATACTTACTATTAACAAGAATTTTGGAAATAAGAGATTTCAGAATTAACATTGTCACTCCATTTGGGATTTGCTACATGATTTATGAGGCCCAGTGCAAAATGGTAATACATAGTCTCTTCTTAAAAATTATTCCTAATTTTAGGACAATGACAGCACAGTGCTAAACCAAGTATAAGTTTGCTCAGTGTGACTGGGCCCATGAAGCTGAACCTGGTTCTGATGATGTCAGGACTCTGAGTTGGCGTCTGTAATTTTCCTGTCCTTTCTCATTTGGACACAAGATGGCTGGTATGGTGCCAAACAGAAGTGAATAGACAGAGAAGTCCACTGGCATTTTGCTGTCCAGAATTGAGTCATGTAGCTACCTCTTGTTCAAGGGAATCTAGGGAAGTATCAGGCAAAAGGGAACTGAATTGCCACAAGAAACTTAGATCAATCAGGATTCATGGTCATCCCAAATCAGGGTTCTGTTAGCAAAGGTGAAGAGTTGGGGTAATTGCTATTGGGCAATTTGTCCTCTACAAATAACTTTTCGGAGTGTCAAAATACATTAAACTTTTTTGTGTCCAAGGGTCCAGACAAATTTGGCACATTCATCCAATTTGGACATAGTCCTAGTTTCCTGCCCTTGGATTTTTATTGTGTTTTTTCTCTACTTAAAAGTCACTACACATGTAATTTCTTGTGTGTCTAAATCTTACCCATACTTAGTCCATTGAAAATGTCATTTCTGTCCTGAAGAGATATCTGAATCCTCAAATAGGGTGCAATTGTTCCTATATCTGAAGCCTAAATAAATTTTAACTTAAAATTCTAATTAATAGGTATATTTATCTTACCACTTCTTTTGGTGGGGCAGGAAGAGAGAGTGAGAGAGAGAGAGAGAGAGCACAAGCAGGGGAGGGGCAGAGAGGGAGAGAGAGGATCCAAAGCAGGTTATATGCTCATAGCAGAGAGCCCAATTTGGGGTTCAACTCATAAACCATGAGATCATGACCTGAGCCAAAGTTGGACGCTTAACTGACTGAACCACCCAAGTGCTATCTTACCACTTCTATAGTTGACTATTGTTTTGTCTGCCTAGCACTTGGTAAGGCATCTTGCCAATGAGGCAATAATAATGGGCATTTGACTCAAGCTAGTCAATCAGAGTCTTTCTCTATAATTTTTCAAATTGGATGTATGAAAAATTGGATCTAGGAATCTCTTTCCCTATTTGTAACAGAATTAAGAAACTGCAAATCTGAAATTAATTAGTCACATCTCTCATGGATCCCTAACCAATATCACATTTAAAGGAAAATTTTAGTGGAATACATTAAAAAAAATTTTTTTTAAATGTTTTATTTATTTCTGAGAGAGAGAGAGAGAGAGAGAGAGAGAGAGACAGTGTGAACAGGGGAGGGTCAGAGAGAGGGAGACACAGAATCTGAAGCAGGCTCCAGGCTCTGAGCTGTCAGCACAGAGCCTGACACGGGGCTTGAACCCACGAACCATGAGATTGTGACCTGAGCTGAAGTCGGATGCTTAATTGACTGAGCCACCCAGGCGCCCCTAGAGGAAAATCTCCCCCTCCCATGCTCTCTTTCACACACACTCTCAAACTAAATAGACATTAAAACAAAAAGAAAATAAGATACGTTTAAAAATCAGAGGTCTACCTTCCACTATAGGAACTAGAAAAAAAAAAAGAAAAGGAAATTCAAACTAAAATAAGCAGGGCTTCTGGGTGGCTCAGTCAGTTAAGCCTCTGACTTCAGCTGAGGTCATGATCTCCTGGGTCTTGAGTTTGAGCCCTGCATTTGGCTCTCTGCTGTCAGCACAGAGCCCGTTGGGATTCTCTGTTCCCCTCTCTGTCTGCCCCTCCCCCCTCCTCCTCCCCTGCTTGCACCCTTTCTCAAAAATAAATAAACATTTAGTGGCTCCTGGGTGGCTCAGTTGGTTAAATGTCCAACTTTGGCTCAAGTCATGAACTTATGCTTTGTGGGTTCAAGCCCTGTGTCAGTGCTGACAGCTCAGAGCCTAGAGCCTGCTTCAGATTCTGCATCTCCCTCTCTCTCTCTCTCTGCCCCTCCCACACTTGCACTCTGTCTCTCTCTGTCTCAAAAATAAACATTAAATAAATAAGTAAATAAACACTGAAGATTAAAAAAAAGAAAAAACATCTAAAGTATGCAGAGGAAAGGAAATGATTGAAGAGTAAAAAAATCAATAAAATTTAAAAAATAATTATAACAATTAATAAAACCATGAATTTGTTCTTTGAAAAGATCAATAAAATTGCTAAACCCCAGGTAGACTAATGGAGGGAAAATAAAGAAAAGACACATATTACCAAAATCAGGAATGGAAGGAGACATCACTATAGATACTACAGACATAAAAGGATGAGGAGGACCAAAACCTGGAAAGAGCCTAAGTGTCCATCAACTGACGAATGGATAAAGAAGATGTGGTTTATCTATACCATGGAATACTACATGGCAATGAGAAAGAATGAAATCTGGCCATGAGTAGCAACATGGATGGACCTTGAGGGTGTTATGCTGAGTGAAATAAGTCAGGCAGAGAAGGACAGATACCATATGTTTGCACGTATAGGAGGATTAGGAGGAACTTAACAGAGGACCATGGGAGAGGAGAAGGAGAGAAAATAGTTGGGGAGAGGGAGGGAGGCAAACCATGAGAGACTCTTGAATGCTGAGAACAAACTGAGGGCTGATGGAGGTGGAGGAGAGGGGAAGGAGGGTGATGGGCATGGAGGAGAGCACTTGTGGGGATGAGCACTGGGTGTTATATGGAAACCAACTTGACAATAAACTATTTAAGAGAAAAAAAGGATGAAGAGGAATTACTATGAACAACTTTATGCCAATAAATTTAACAACTTAAATAAAATGAAAATATTCCTTGGAAGGCAAGCCTACCAAAGCTTACTCAAAAATAAACAGATAATGCAAATATATCTACATCTCTAAAAGAAATTGAATTTGTACTAAAAAACCTTCCCAAGTGATCCTGGCTGGCTCAGTCAATAGAGGATACAGCTCTTGATCTTGAATTTGTGAGTTCAAGTCCCACATTAGGTGTAGAGATTTCTTAAAAATAAAATCTTTTAAAA
Source organism: Proteles cristata cristata (assembly GCA_017311185.1). NCBI lineage: Eukaryota > Metazoa > Chordata > Mammalia > Carnivora > Hyaenidae > Proteles > Proteles cristata. Next base: position 2,741,233 of record JAESUZ010004630.1, read on the forward strand.
AAATTTTTTTTAAAAGAAAAGGAAAACAAACCTTGGGTGCCTGGGTGGCTCAGTCAGGTAAGTGTCTGACTTTGGCCCAGGTCATGATCTCACAATTCTTGAGTTTGAGCCCCACATGGGGTTCCACGCTGCCAGTACTTTCTCCTCTAGCTCTCACCTCTCTCTCTCTGCCCCTCCCCCACTCATTCTTTTTCTCTCTTGAAATACATAAATAAACTAAAAAAAAACAAAAACAAAAACCAAAAAAATTGCCAGGAAGGCAACCTACTGAAATGGAGAAAATATGTGCAAAACATATCAGATAAGGGATTAGTAGCCAAAATATTTTTATAAACCTCATACAACTCAATAGTAACAAAACAACCAAATCAAAACAAAACAAAACCCAACTGTTAAAAAATGGACAGAGGAACTGAATAGGCATTTTTCCAGAAAAGACATACAGATGACCAACAGATACATGAAAAGATGTTTGACATCGCCAGTCAACAAGAAAATGCGCAGTGAGTTATCACCTCATACCTGTTAGAATGGTTATTATCAAAAAGACAAGAAGTAAGAGTTGGTGAGACTGTGGAGAAAGGAGAATCCTTGTACTGTGCTCTGTTCTTGGGAATGAATATTGGTGCAGCCACCATGGAAAACAATGTAGAATGTTCTAAAAAAATTAAAAGTAGAGCAATTCCACTTATGAGTATATATCCAAAGAAGGTGAGGGGTACCTGACTGGCTCAGTCAGTAGAGCATGTGACTCTTGATCTTAGAATCAAGATGTTGAGCCCCATGTTGAATGTAGAGCCTACTTACACACACACACACACACACACACACACACACACACACACACACACAGACGCACACACACACAGAAGGTGAAAACCTCAACTTGAAAAGCTATATTCATCCATATGTTTACTGCAGCACTATTTACAATGGCCAAGACATTGAATCAACATAAGTGTCCATTGATGGATGAATAGACTTAAAAAAATTGTGACACACAAACATACACACACACATGAATATTATTTGGCCACAACAAAGAAGGAAATTCTGTCATTTGTGGCTACATGGATGGACCTTGAGGGTATTATGCTAAGTGAAATAAATCAGATACAGAAAGACAAATGTATGATCTCACTTCTCTGTGGGATCTAAATAAACAAACAAGAAATAAGCTCATAAATACAGACTTGTGGTTGCCAGAGGCAGGGGATGGAGAGTGGGTGAAATGGGTAAAGGTGAAAATGGTACTAACTTCCAGTTATAAAATAAATAAGTCCTGAAGATATAATGTACAGCATATTGACTATAGTTAATAATATTGTATTAATATTTGAATGTTGCTAGGAGAGTAGATCTTAAAAGTTTGTAACTGGACTTACTGTAGTGCTCATTTCACACAATATACAAATATAGAATTATTTTGTTGTATACCTGAAACAAATATAATGTTATAGGTCACCTATATCTCAATAATAATAATAATAATAATAATAATTAATAATGATAGCCTTTTCAGAAATAAAATTTCAAGCCCAGATGACTTCACTAGTGAATTCTGCCAAACAGTGATGAAATAATATTTATTCTCTGTAAACTATTTCAGAAAATCAAAGAAGGAATACTCCCTAGATAATTTTGTGTAAGAAGTCTCTCTTTTTTTTTAATGTTTTATTTATTTCTGAGAGAGACAGACAACGTGAGCAGGGGAGGGGCAGAGACAGAGGGAGACACAGAATCCGACAGGCTCCTGGCTCTGAGCTAGCTGTCAGCACAGAGCCTGAGGCAGGGCTCGAACCCATGAACCGTGAGATCATGAACTGAGCCAAAGTCGGATGCCTAACTGGTTGAGCTACCCAGGTGCCTTTTGTGTAAGAAATTTCAATCTGATGCCAAAACTAGACAAATATAAGAAAAAAATATAGACCAATATCTCTCATGAACATAAACGCAAAAATCTCTAATAAGTCTTAGCAAATCAAATCTAGCAATACGAAAACCATCTCATGACTCAGTGAGATTTTTCCCAGAAATGAAGATTGATTTAACATCAGAAAATAGATCAATGTGATTCATACTAACAGGCTAAAAAAGAAAAATCATATGATTTTCTTAATAGCTGCAGTAAAAGCATTTGACAAAATTCAACATCAATTCATGATTAAAACTCTGCAGAGTAGTAACAGAAAGGAACTTTCTCAATCTGATAAAGTACATCTATTAAAAAACAACAACCAGGAGTGCCTCGGTGGCTCAGTCGATTAGACATCCGACTCTTGATTTCAGTTCAGGTCATGATTTCACAGTTTGTGAGTTTAAGCTCCGTGTCAAGCTCTGCACTGAAACTGTGGAGTCTGCTTCGGATTCTCCCCTTCCCTCTCTCTCTGTTCCTCCCCTGTTCTCCCTCTCAAAAAATAAAGTAAAAAAATAATAATTTTCCAAAAAAAAGAACAACCAACCTACAGCTGATTTTATGTTTAATGATGAAAGACTGAAAGACCCTAAGATTGGGGAAATTTTAAGGATGTCTTTTTTTAATCATGTTTATTCAACAATCAAATGGGAATGAATCCTAGTCAGTACAAGAAGGCTAAACAAACAAAAAGGCATAATGACTGAAAAGTAAGACATAAAACAGTTTTTATCCACAGGTGTGACATAATTGTCTATGTCAAAATTTTAAGGGAACTACAAAAAAATCTACTAATCGGGGCGTTTGGGTGGCTCAGTCAGTTAAGCAACTGGCTTCAGCTCAGGACATGATCTCATGGTTGGGCCCCGCGTTGGGCTTGGTGGCGAAAGCTTGAAGCAAAGCCTGCTTTGGATTCTATGTCTTCTCTCTCTGTCCCTCCCCTGCTCATGCTTTGTCTCTCAAAAAAATAAACATTAAACAATTAAAAAATAAAAAAGCAAAAAGAAAAAGCTACTAATAAGTAAGTTTAACAAGGGCAAAAGATAAAAAATTCAATCACATATTATATAGACTAGTAACAAACAATTTGAAACTTTAAAAAATTCCATTTTAAAAGTATCAACAGTATAGACTATTCAGGGATAAATGTAACAAACTGAAAATATTGCTGAGAGCAATCAAAGAATGCCTAAATAGGGGTGTCTGGGTGGCTCAGGTGATTAAGTGCCCAGCTCTTGATTTCAGCGCAGGTTATGATCTTACAGTTATAAGTTCAAGACCTATATTGGGCTCTGTGCTGACAATGTGGAGCCTGTTGGGATTCTTTCTCTCTCCCTCTCTCTTTGCCCCTCTCATGTCTGCTCTCTCTCTCTCAAAATAAAAAACTTTAAAAAAAAGTTTGTAAAAAAAAAAAAAATGAATTCCTGGGACGCGTGGGTGGCTCTGTCAGTTGAGCATCCGACTTTGGCTCAGGTCATGATCTCCTGGTTCATGAGTTCAAGTCCCACATCAGGCTGATGCTGTCAGCACAGAGCCTGCTTCATATCCTCTGTCCTCCTCTCTCTGCCCCTTCCCCACTTGTACTCTCTCAAAAATAAAATGACAAAAAAAATTTTAAAGAAGAATACCTAAATAAATGGAGAGATATATCATGTTCTTGGACCAGAAGTATTGTTAAGATAGACTCGCTCAAATGACATAGATTCAACATAATCCAAACTGAAGTTCTGGCAGGATTATATTTTTGGTAGAAATGCCAAGCTTATGTTAAAATTTATATAATGCAAAGGACCTAGAATAGGCAAAATAATTTAGAAAAAAGTTCAGAAAACTTAAGGGGCACATGGGTGGCCTGGTTGATTAAGCGTCCGACTTTGACTCAAGTCATAATCTCACGGTTCATGAGTTTGAGCCCCGTGTTGGGCTCTGTGCTGACAGCTCAGAGCCTGGAGCCTGTTTCAGATTCTGTGTGTGTGTCTCTCTCTCTGCCCCATCCCTGCTTGCACTCTGTCTCTCTCTGTCTCTCAAAACTGAATACACATTAAAATTTTTTTTTAAATTTTTGAGAATTTAAGCTACATATTTCAGAACTTATAGTAATCAATACAGTAGTGGTATTGGTGTAAAGATAAGCATATAGACCAGTAGAATATAATATAAAGTTCAGAGCTACACTCTCATATATTTGGTCAATTATTTTGCATTTGTTGTTGTTTGTTTTAAAGTTTATTTATTTATTTTGAGGGAGAGAGAGAATCTCAAGCAGGCTTTGCACTACCAGTACATAGCTGACACAGGGCTCAATCTCAGGAACCATGAAATCATGACCTGGGTTGAAATTGAGTCGGACATTTAACCAACTGATCCACTCAGGCAACCCTGTTTTGTTTTGTTTTGTTTTGTTTTGTTTTTGACAAAGGTGCCAAGACAATTCAATGGGGCAAGGATAATCTATTCAATAAATGGTGCTAGAACAATTTAATATACATATGCAAACAAAAAGAATATTGACATCTACCTCACATTGTATACAAAAACCATCTACAAAAACACAGACCTAATACAAGAACCAACTCTAAAGGAATCCTTGAAGAAATCTTACTGACACCTAGTTGACCAAAGATTTTTAAAATAGATGTAAAAAGCACAAACTATTAAAAAATGATAACACTTTATCAAAATTAAAAACTACTTTTCTTCAAAAGACACTGTTAAAGGATAAAAGGCAAACCACAATCTAGGAGAAAAAATTTACAAACAAGGAGTTATATTAAGAATATATAGGGGCGCCTGGGTGACTCAGATGGTAAAGCGACTGACTTCGGGTCAGGTCATCTCATAGCTCGTGAGTTCAAGCCCCATGTCTGGCTATGTGCTGACAGCTCAGAGCCTGGAGTCTGCTTTGGATTCTGTGTCTCCCTCTCTCTCTGCCCCTCCCCTGCTCATGTTCTGTCTCTCTGTCCGTCAAAAATAAATAAGTGTTAAAAAAATGTTTTTAAAGAATATATAAAGAACTCTTACACTTCAATAAAAAAAGACAATCTGATTTCTTTAAAATGGACAAGTAATTTTACAGGCACCTCGGCACAGAATGTGTAAAGATGGGAATTAAACACATGAAAAGATGATTGCCATCATTAATCATTAGGGAAAAACAAGTTAAGGGGCACCTGGGTGGCTCAGTCGGTTAAGCGTCCGACTTCAGCTCGGGTCATGATCTCGCGTTTGTGGGTTTGAGCCCCGCATTGGGCTCTGTGCTGACAGCTCAGAGCCTGGAGCCTGTTTCGAATTCTGTGTCTCCCTCTCTCTCTGACTCTCCCCTGCTCGCTCTCTCTCTCTCTCTCTCAGAAATAAATAAAAACATTTAAAAAAAGAAAAAAAAGAAAAACAAGTTAAAATCACAGTTAGATACAGCCAACTGCATACTTACTAGAATGGCTAAACTGAAAACCATCGGTAATACCTAGTGTTTATGAGCATGTGGAACAAAGACAAGACTAATTTCCATACATTGCTACTGCGAAACCAAAACAGTACAACTGCTCTGGAAAATAGTTTGGCAGTTTCTTATAAAGTTGTAAAGTTACAATAGTTGTATCATTTCAATGACATAAATCTACCTGATTCTTTTATTTTTTTAATTGGGATCTACTTGAAATATAACATTGTGGGTACACCTGACTGGCATAGTCAGTAGATCATGTGACTCTTGTTCTCAGGGTTGTGAGTTCAAGCCCCACCTTGGGCATGAGGCTTACTTGAAAAAAAAAAGAAAGAAAGAAATATAACTCTATGTAAGTTTAAGGTATACAACATGTTGATTTGACACACTGTATTGAGATATAATTACCACTGTAGCATTAGCTAACACCTCCATCATGTCACATTATTATCATTTCTTTTTTTCTGGTGAGAACATTTAAGACAGAGTCTCATAGCAACTTTAAAGTATATAATACAGTATTGTTAACTATAATTACAATATGCATTAAATCCCCAAAACTTATTTGTCTTCTAACTGCAAATCTGTAAACTTTCACCAACATCTCCCTATTTCTACCCCTATCCCCAGCCCCTGGTAACTACCATTCTACTCTAGTTCTACAGATTCAGGTTTTTTAGATTTCACATATAAGTGATACCATGCAGTACTTGTCTTTCTCTGTCTGACTTACCTCACTCAGTATAATGTCTTTGAAATCCATTCATGTCACAAATGGCAGAATTTCCTTATTTTTCTTTATGGCTGAATAATTAGATTGTTATCTATCTATCTATCTATCTATCTATCTATCTATCTATCTATCTGTCAATCCACTACATCTTCTTTATCCATTCATCCCTCAAGGGACACTTGTTTCCATATCTTGGCTATTGTGAATAATGCTGCAATGAACATGGAAGCTCAGATATCTTTTCAACGTCCTATTTTCATTTCTTTTGGATAGTTACCCAGAACTGGGGTTGCTGGATTATATGTTAATTTTTTTTTTTTTTTGAGGAATCTCCATACTGTTTTCTAACTTACATTACCCCTAACAGGGACCAGCAGGTTCCCTTTTCTCATATCCTTGCCAAAACTTGTTATTCCTTATCTTATTGATAACAGCCATTCTAACAGGTTTGATGTGATATCTCATTGTGGTTTTTATTTGCATTTCCTGATAATTAGTGATGTTCATCATTTTTTCATGCACCTTGTTGGCCATTTGTGTGTCTATGAAAAACATCTGTTCAGTTCCTCTGCCCATTTTCTTTCATTCTTTTTTAATGTTTATTTATTTATTTTGAAAGATGGAGAAAGTGAGTGAGTGGAGGGGCAGACTGAGAGAGAAAGAGAGAGAGCCCAATACAGAGCCCAACACAGGACTTGAATTCACAAACTATGAGAGCCAAAATCAAAATTTGGACATTAAGAGTCACCTAGGCACCCTCCTCTGCCCATTTTCTTATTGAACTTTTTTTTTTCTACTGAGTATATTAATTCTTTATAATTTTGGATATTATCCCTTATCAAACATATGGTGGGCAAATATTTTCTACCATTCTATAGTTTGCTTTTTCACTTTGTTTCTTTTGCTATTCAGAAGTTTTTAAGTCTGATATAGTCCCATTTGTCTACTTTTGCTTTTATTGCTTGTGCAAATTGGTTCTTTTACATGAAACAACAACTAAGGCATTAAAGGGACAATTTATGAACACTATTTTTAAGATTCTGGAGTGAGAGATAAAAAATACTTACCTTAAGAATGACTGGGTGGCTTAGTCGGTTGAGGGTCTGACTCTCGATATCAGCTCAGGTCATAAACCCAAGGTCCTGGAATTGAGCCCCATGTTAGGCTATCTGCTGAGCATGGAGCTTGCTTAAGATTCTCTTTCTCCATCTGCCTCTTGCTCTTGCTCAAGCTGTCTCAAAAAAAATAAATATAAAAAAGAAACAAAAAACACCCAAAAAACAAAAACAACAACAAAAAACTTACATTAAGTCATCTATCTCCACTCTCCACCCCTGCTCCCACACACACAATATAGCTATTTATGGGTCACCTGCACTGTGCCTAGCACCATACAAAATTCCTACCAGGAATTCACAGTCTTATGGAGGATACATACAAGTAAATAGATAAATTACAGCTCAACATAGTGAAAGCCTTATATAGATAAGGAATTTGTCAGCCAGAAAGACTGAAATGATACCAGGCAGAGAGCCCAGATTCTTGCAGAAGACTTCTTTCAGAACTTAAACAATGGTGCCTGTTTTTATTTCTGCCATTGATATGCAAATTAGTTCTTCCAAGACTTTCATTAGCTTAAGAACAATTGCATACAACCAACTTTTGATTTTACTTGGCAACAAAGGAAACTGATATTTCATGAACAACTAAAATCTACAGGAATTCCCAGGTTACATTGAAGGCAATAATCTCAACCTAATTTACTTAATGTTTTACCAGAATTGCTATCACAAAGTAGGTTGTGGTTCTCTGCCCACTTTTTAGTAGCAGGATTAATGAGTTGTTAAAAGGGCCAAATTCAGTGGGGGATGGGAAAGCAGCCTAAATAATCCAACACTACAAATTTCTTAGTGCCAGAATAGATAAATAAAGAACCTCCTAACATATATGTAATAAATTAGCTCGAACAATAAGAAATTACTCATATTCAACCATTTTGTACCTTTAAAAAATAGCTACTTTAGGAGGGAGGCAAACCAAGAGAGGCCCTTGAATGCTGAGAACAAACTGAGGACTGATGGGGGGTGGAGGGGGAGATGTGCATGGAGGAGGGCACTTGTGGGGATGAGCACTCCGTGTTATATGGAAACCAACTTGACAATAAACTATTAAAAAATGGCTACTTTAGTTCTAACTAAAAATCAGGCAAAAGAAGAAACACATGGTGATGAGTTGAGCATAGAACCTTCTTAAGATTCCCTTTCTTCCCTCTTCCTCTGTCCCTCCCCTGCACACGCATGCATGCTCTCTCTCAGAGAGAAAGAAAAGAAAGAAAGAAAGAAAGAAAGCAAGCAAGCAAGCAAGCAAGAAAGAAAGAAAGAAAGAAAGAAAGAAAGAAAGAAAAGTGGAAGCAAAAAGGGGCTAGATCAAAGTTGCAGAAGTCCTTCACTCTGCCTTCTAAAGTTTATTTATATATAGTACAATATGGAGCACCTACTATGTGCCAGCCTTCCATAGTTCGGTCAAGGAGTGCACAGTGTCAGAGAAGACAGTGTCATGGCTCAGCTGTGGAATGGTACAGAGCCTTCCATATATAGCTTTTCTGAGTTGCTTTTGTAAATCATGAAATCCCAGTGTTGGAAAGGGACATTGGAGGACATTTAGTCTCAGGCAGTAAATACAGAACAAGAGACAATTTCTCAGGATATAGATTTTTTGTAATAAATGAGGTAATAAAGTTAATGTTGATCACTGACCCTCTAAAACAATGAAACCAAAGGGCAATACTTTTTGACTATAAAAAGCCTTCTCTCAGAGGAGAAATAATTGAGTTAATGGACACAGAACTAGACTTATCCTCTGTAGAAGCTATAAAAATGTAGTAAAAATAATTGTTTTACATTTGTAGAGAGCCCTATAGCTTATAAAGCTCCTTACAGTAGCAATAATTATGTTTCCCATTTGTAGGAAGACTTACAGTTTATAAGGCTCTTTTATTCACAAGATTTTATTTGATCTTTCCCAAGATTATATGAAGTGCGTAAACAGGTATTATCTCCACTGTAAAAGCATTTCATTTTAACATAATTTCAGTCTTAAGCTCAGTCGGTTAAGTGTCTGACTTCAGCTCAGGTCATGATCTCACGGTTCGTGGGTTCGAGCTCCGCATCGGGCTCTGTGCTGACAGCTCAGAGCCTGAAGCCTGTTTCAGATTCTGTGTCTCCCTCTCTGTCTGACCCTCCCCTGCTCATGCTGTCTCTCTCTCTCAGAAATAAATAAAAAACATTAAAACATTTTTTAAAAGAACAGGAATTTATTTTAAAAAAAAGAAAAGTTGCAGTAGAGTAAGGAATTTGCATAGACCCTACACTCAGATTCTCCAGCTGTTGGCATTTAACTCCATTTGCTTTATATCTGTTTGTCTATTTTCTGAACTGTTTGAAAGTTGTAGCCCTTTACCTCTAAATATTTCAGTGTGTATTCTCTAGAAGCAATATATTCTTTTACACAACCACCACATAGTTTTCAAAATGAGGACATTAATATCAATATAATTCTATTAGCTAATTTACAAGCATTATTCAAATGTTGACAATTATCCCAGTAGTACCATCTAAGAAAAAGAAAACTGTGCTAAAGGCTCAGAGTCTGGAACCTGCTTCAGATTCTGTGTCTGTCTCTCTCTGCCTCTCCCCTACTCGTGCTCTCTCTCTCTCTCTCAAAAATAAACATTAAAAATATTAAAAAAGAAAAAGAAAATTTGTAATTATAGATTTCATTCCGTTTTCATGTCTCCTTAGTGTTCAAGTCCTCAGTTTGTGTTATGTTTCATGACTCTGGCATTTTTTTTTAAATGTTAATTTATTTTTGCAGGACAGAGAGTGAGCAGGAGAGGGGAAGAGAGAGAGGGAGACACAGAACTTGAACCAGGCTGAGCTGTCAGCACAGAGCCCGACACTGGGCTTGAACTTAACAAACTGCAAGATCATGTCTTGAGCCAAAGTCAGATGCATAACCTACTGAACCACCCAGAGGCTCTGACTCTGGCATTTTTAATGAGTATAGGCTAGTTATTTTATACAATATCCCTCAATCTGAGTTTTTCTATTTTATTTCCATTTTTAAGTAAGGAAAATAAGACCCAAAGTTTGAAAGACATAAATAAATGGAGGAGGTAAGACTCAAATTTGGGCCTTTTGACTTCAATATAATTGCCCTATACAGTATTTCCAAAATAATAATTCACTTAGATAGATGTAGAACTTACTTTTGCATGAATTATCATAAATTACAATAATCGATCAAGACAGATGTTCAAACACTGGCTGCTTGACTCTTTGCCAGTTAAATTCAACCTTTGAATGGGGGGTGGGCAGTGGGGAGTGATTTTCAGATTGTTCTGCAGAGGTGCATTAAGGTTAAGAGGGCTGGGCTTTAGGTTCCCAGACCAAGCTCATTAGGATAGAACCACTGAATTTTCTCTGTTGGTCATATCTACAATTTCATTTTTTTGAATGTTTATTTATATAATGCGGGGCTTGAACTCACAAGCTGTGAGATCATGCCCTGAGCTGAAGTCAGTCACTCAACCGACTGAGCCACCCAGACACCCCTCAGTTTCATTTTCTATCATTTATTTACTGATTTATTTATTTTACATTTACTTATTTTTGAGAGACAGAGTGAGACAGAGCACGAGCAGAGGAGGGGCAGAGAGAGAAGGAGACACAAAATCTGAAGCAGACTTCAGGCTCTGAGCTGTTAGCACAGAGCCTGATGTAGGGCTTGAACCCAGGAACCATGAGATCATGGCCTGAGCCGAAGTCGGTCGCTCAACTGGCTGAGCCGCCCAGGCACCCCTCAGTTTCATTTTTTAAAACATGATACTTTTTCTAAGATTCTGAAAAACATTAAATGAGATGATCCTTAAGCTTATTTCAAGCCTTGCTGAAGGGAAGAATGGAAGAACAGATAAGAGAAGTAGAGGTAGAGACCTATTCATTGCTAAGCAAGAGAAAGAAAAAAAAAAAAAACCCAAATCGCTAAAATTACTTCAGAAAAAACAATTTCTAAAAATTAAAAAACTTTAAAATAATGTTCCTGGGGCACCTGGGTGGCTTAGTCAGTTGAGCGGCCGACTTTCACTTGGGTCATGATCTCGCGGTTCGTGGGTTCGAGCCCCGCGTCGGGCTCTGTGCTGACTGCCGGCTCAGAGCCTGAAGCCTATTTCGGAGTCTGTGTCTCCCTCTCTCTCTGACCCTCCCCTGCTCACACTGTCTCTCTCTCTCTCTCTCCCAGAAATAAATAAAAATATTTAAAAAAATAATAATAAAAAAATAAAATAATGTTCCTAAGGTGTTACATTAGGTACAGTGTCTATCCTTCCACAGCCTAAGTTCTGATATCACAGACAGATACTGAATTCCAGTCCACATGCTACTTCCTCCATGAAGTCTTCCTGGTGACTCTTTAGAAGTAACATCTCCAGTCACCTCAAATTCCATTATCTGGACTTCTTATCATTAGTGTTTTTAGAGTGTGTAGTAGTTATTTCTGTATATATCTTATTTCCCTAATACATTGTAAGTTCCTGAAGAGTATGTACTGTCTTTCATTCTCTTTGTATTCTCTATAGTTCTGTGCATGTTATTTCACACATAATAAATGCTCAACAAATACTTGTTGAATGAATGCAATACAACCAGTCCCCTCCTTATTTGGGAAAATAAAATGAACACACCGTCATATGAGAAAGGCATTCAACTTGTTTTCTGTGGTCTCAAAGGATGAATAAAGAAGGGCAAATGTTTGATATAAAAGCACTTTCTTCCAATTAAAGTCAAAAAATAGATTTGCTGACTTGTGAGGTGATGTTTCTTATCTAGTGTGATTTCTACTAGCAGAAATGGAATGCTTATTATTTTTAAAAAAAATTTTAATATTTATTCATTTTTGAGAGATGCAGAGAGAGAGAGACAGAGCATGAATATGAGAGGGGCAGAGAGAGAGGAGGACAGAATCTGAAGCAGGCTCCATGCTGTAAGCCGTCAGCACAGAGCCCGATGCGGGGCTTGAACCTATGAACCTCAAGATCATGATCTGAGCCAAAGTTGGGTGCTCACCCAGTTGAGCCACCCAGAAGCCCCAGGAATGGGATGATTATTGAAGATGCATAGAGTATAATCTTATTCAGCTCTGAAAGTCTCTTGATGGCCAGAGCATTAACTCTAAAGCCAGACCACCTGAGTTCAAAGTTGGGGCTCAGCCACTTATTACCTGGGTGGTTTTGGCAAACCACTAAATCTCTTTGTGCCATAGTTTCTGTGGGGATAATTTCTTTGATTCTAAGATTCAATTATTTTAACATTTCTGAAATCAGGGTGCTTATTTCAATTAATGTCACCCAGATGGCAGTTGTGACATAATTATCAGTTCATATTGTTCATACTTGAAATGAGCTATATGCAATCTTAGTACACTACATGTGTCTTTCAAAAGATTACAGTCTAAATTGGCATTGAAACTAAACATGTTTGTGTATGCAAAAAGGCAAGGAAACAGAGCAGTGGGTGTAAATTTCATATTAGCGAGCAAATATTTATCATTGAAAGTTTTTTCTTTTTCTTCTTAATGGTAAATAAAATAACGGGAAGTCTTTTTAAAAAATTTTTTAATTTATGGTTTATTTTTATTTATGTTTTGAGAGAGGAGAGAATGAGTGGGGGAGGGGCAGAGAAAAAGAGGGAGCCACAGAATCGGAAGGAGGCTCCAGGCTCTGAGCTGTCAGCACTGAGCCCGATGTGAGGCTGGAACTCAGGAACTGTGAGATCATGACCTGAGCCGAAGTCAGAAGCTTAACTGACTGAGCCACCCAGGTGCCCCAAATAATGGGAAGTCTTAAACTTGACATCTTAGATCCAGTGAACCTGTTATCTCCTGAGGTTATTATGAGGATTGTAAGATTAAACATGTTAACACATATGATCTGCTTAGAATAGGGCCTGGCACAAAGTTAGCACCATATAAGTACTGTTACTTGTTTTATCCATGTAGTCACCATTACTTATTATATATTTTATCTATGTAGTCACCATTAACTTTAAGAGTCGCACTCTCGAATCCCACTTTTAAGGGATGTCATAAGTGGTAAGATCATGGGGACTGCAAAAGAAAACCTACAGGTTTTCTCCAAGGTGAAAATATAGCTTTGGAAATTAGGAATTAATGCCACGAAAGTAGAGGAAAGCCTCCGATAATACAGTAAGTTCTTGTAGGGCCAGACTCAAACTTTTTTCAATGAAAATGAAGAGTGGAGATGACGACAACAGGTTGTGGTGGTAGCACCAGCCTTGTCTCTCTCTCGTACTCTACAGTGTCTGTGCTGGCTGACCCTCCATTCTTCCACTTCTCCATCTGGCAGGAGGTCCACCATTTTGAAGATAAATCACTTATAAAAGACTCACTTCATTCTTTTTTTTAATTAAAAATTTTAAACATTTATTCATTTTCTGAGAAAGAGAGACAGAACACAAGTGGAGGAGGGGAGAGAGAGAGAATCTGAAGTAGGCTCAAGGCTCTGAGCACAGAGCCTGACGTGGGGCTTAAACCCAAAAACCATGATATCATGACCTGAGCCGAAGTCAGATGCTTAACCAACTGAGCCACCAAGGTGCCCCTTTTAAAAAGATTTCCAAGATTATTTATTTATTTTGAGATGGACAGAGATGGCATGAGTGGGGAAGGAGTAGAGAGAAGGGGAGAGAGAGAGAGAATCCCAAACAGGTTCTATACCGTCAATGCAGAGCCCATGGAGGGCTCAAACTCAGGAAAACATGAGATCATGACATGAGCTGAAACCCAGAGTCTGGACGCTTAACCAACTGAGCCACTCAGGTGTCCCAAGACTTGCTTTATTCTAAACACTTACTGATTCTGCAGCAACAGGAAGAGAACCAGTACTTCTCCAAGCTTCCTTGTCTGCCACTGCCTCAAGTCCAGCTTCTCCCATGGAGTAGGGTAGTAGAGAAAAGATGTTTTGCACTGAGGCAGGGTAGTTCTGACCCCACCTGCCTCCAGCTCAGAACCACTTGTTTGTATATTAGGCCCAAGGTAGGCTTTGTGGAATGAAAATCATTGAAAGAATGTAGTATGGAGATTTCTACATGACAATAGATTGAATTCTCAAAGTCTCTTATTTCCTTGTTAAGAAACAGGCAATAGAGGGGTGCCTGGGTGGCTCAGCTGGTTGAGCATCCAGCCCTTGATTTTGACTCAGGTCATTATCTCACAGTTTCGTGAGTTTGAGCTTCACATCGGGATCCGTGCTAATGGCATGGAGCCTGCTTGGGATTCTCTCATTCCTTCTCTCTCTGCCCTTCCTCCCACTCACTCTCTCCATCTATCTCTCTCAAAATAAATAAATACATTTAAAAAAAAAAGAAACAGGCAGTAGAATGTACAGGAAATTAAGGGCTAATTAGGTGTACTTCTTTGGCTGAGACTCACACTGATATATTAAATCTCTCCTAGTATGTCAGCTGCTGCTTTTCAAAAACAATAGTTAACCAGTCATCTATTAAAATTTCACTGGTTGAGCACTTGCATGGATCAGTTGGCTAAATCCAACTCTTGATTTCAGCTCAGATCATGATCACATGGTTCATAGGATTAGAGTCCCACGTCAGGCTCTGCCCTGGGTGTGGAGCCTACTTGGGATTCTCCCTCACTCTCAAAATAAATAAATAAAAACTTAAAAAAAAATTCACAGGTATTATTCTAGACATTAAATTCACTTCTGCCATTACTTCCATAGAGTCAACCAGTGGGGGAAGGGCCATAGGAGGAGGGGAAAGAATCGAGGGGGTAAGGAGATTCTACAGTTTCTCTTACTCCAGGGTACCAGCGGGCTACAAAAATGAAGGATCAGTAAGCTCTGAAAATATATTAGGTTGCTGTTCTGTCTTCTCTCTTTTTTTTTTTTTAATTTTTTAAATGTTTTATTTATTTCTGAGAGAGAGAGAGACAACATGAGCAGGGGAGGGTCAGAGAGAGAAAGAGACACAATCTGATGCAGGCTCCAGGCTCTGAGCTGTCAGCACAGAGCCCGACATGGGGCTCAAACCCACGAACTGTAAGATCATAACCTGAGCCGAAGTTGGATGCTTAACCGACTGAGCCACCCAAGCGCCCCTGTTCTGTCTTCTCTAAGTCCCTCCTTTCTGGCCCTAAAACCATAAAGATTCAGTTCTCGTTACACTGGGGTGACAACTCAGGTAGGAAAGATTGATTTTTAATAAGTCTGGTTTAAGTGTGTGCTTGGAGGCAGAGTCACAAAAACAATCAGCAGTACTGGAGGAGACGAGAAGGCAGAGCTCACAGGGGTGTGCTCTAAGGTCATGGAATAGTGTCCCTGTTAGGAGGTATGACTTAACCTGTCCTATCCCTACCTCAAAGTAGGGGAATTATGCTCAGGATAAAGTAGAATTTTAAAATCCTGGAGCATCTTAGAAGGAGCTCGTTTGATAAACATCAAATGTTTTAATATAGTTAATTCGATTGTTGTGAGGCAACTTGAGGAAGTATCAGACTGTCAGTCTGCTCTGCAGTTGAGCAGGTGGTATTGAAGGCATATATCAAGAGAAACAAAGGATGCAAACGCTAATATCATATTACATTTAAAGTAGTCTCAAACTTTTTATTTGGAAGTAGTTTCAAACTTAGAAAAAGTTGCAAAAATAAAAACAGCACACAGACTAGCCGTACACCCTTTACCCAGACGACGTGAAGCTTGTAATTGACATTTTACTCCACCTGCTTTATCATTTGTTTCCCTTGTCATCTATCTATGTCTATATAAAATGTAAGGGTGAGTTACAGACATCATGGCTCTATTACCCCTAAATTCTTCAGTGTATATTTCCTAAGACTGAGGATTTTCCTCCTACATAATACAATTGTCAGCTTTGTAAATTCATAAATTTACAATGATTTAACAAGAATTGTATCTAATCTACCATCTATATTTCAATGTTATCAACTGAGGCAAAAGTGTCCTTTAGAGCATTTTCCCCCTCCAGGATCCAGTCTCGGGTCAGGTATTACGTTTGGTTGTCAAGCTTCTTTAGCTTCCTTTATTCTGGGACATTTTCATAGCCTTTATCTCTTCTGAAGAATGCAGTGCTTCATATTCCTGCCCCTAACACACATCTTTTTTTCTTGTAATTAAGTGTTCCTCGTTTTGTTTGTCTGATGTTTCTTTGTGATTAGATTGAGGTTATGCATTCTATTGGAACACTGCTCAGGTGATGCTGAGACATTCTCAGAATATCACATCTGGAGACACAGTGTCCTGTTAGCCATCATTGCTAATGTTAATTTTTATCACCTCTTCAAGATTTGCCTAATTTCTGCACTACACTCTTACTGTTTTTTCCTCTCCTTTCCAATTTATACGTTTATGGGGAGACAATTTAGGATTATGCAAATATTCTACTCCCCATTAAAATTTCCCCTTAGATTTAGCACCTATTATGATGCTTGCCTGATTCAGTCTTTACCAATGATTGCCAAATGATAATTGTCCAACTCTGGCATTTCCTTGACATTTGCCAGTTAGCCCTTGTCATTCTGCTATAAAAGAGAACCCCCCCTTTTATTATTATTTTTAATTGGGAAGGACTCATTAATTATTCTCAATTCAATTTTTCTACATGTCAAAAAAGTCAGATTATCTCTTATCACTATTCCCATCCTCCTGGCCCCTCCAACCTCCCCCCCCCACCCGCCCTTCACCACACACACATTCCATCTAGAGCTTGTGACCTTCTTCACTCTGTATCTGGCCTGCTGCATAGCTGCCTTCCTGAGATTTTTACTTCTTACCTTCTCAGGAATTTCATGGCCTTTCTTCTGTGTTTGATCCTGTTTCCTAAATCCTATGCCTTCTTTTTCCTTAGTTTTACATTTTGATGGAGACAGTCTTCTCTCCCTGCGGAGAAAAGGTGGGCAACAAGAGAAAAAATTTTTTGAGGATATGTTTGTTCAAAAATATCTTTACTTTTGGGATGCCTGGGTGGTTCAGTCGGTTAAGCAACTTCAGCTCAGGTGATTATCTCACAGTTATAAGTTCAAGCCCTACCTTGGGCTCTGTGCCTGCAGCTCAGAGCCTGGAGCCTATTTCAGATTCTCTCTCTGTGTCCCTCCCCCACTCATGCTCTCTCTCTCTCTCTCTCTCTCAAAAATAAACATTAAACAATTTTTAAATAAAAATATCTTTACTTTTACTCTCTTTTTACTGATAATTTGGGTATTGAATGCTAGGGTGGAAATTGCTTCCCTTCAGAATTTTGAAGGCATTGCTTTAGTGTCTTTTAACTTCTATTGCTGTGCTAGGAAAGTCCAATGCCATTCTGATTCCTGATACTTCTGATATAACTGTATATTTTGTATGTAATGATATTTTTCTGGTTTTCATTCTGGATATTTTCATTTAAGATATTTCCTCCACCTCTTATGATCTAAACTTTCTCAGTGTAGCTCCTTCTTTTAAAAAAAAATATTTGGTTATTTTTTTAAGTGTATTTATTTTGAGAGAGAGAGGTGTAAGCAAGCTTGTGCAAGCAAGCGCATGTGAGGGAGGGGCAGAGGAAGAGGGAGACTGAGAATTCTTGAGCCAGAATCAAGAATTGGATGCTTGGAGGGGCACCTGGGTGGCTCAGTCAGTTAAGTATCTGACTTCCGCTCAGGTCATGATCTCACAGTTCATGGGTTCGAGCCCCACATCAGACTCTGTGACATCAGGCTCTGTGCTGACAGCCAGCTCAGAACCTGGAGTCTGTTTCAGATTCTGTGTTTCCCTCTCTCTGACCCTCCCTTGCTCTCTCTCTCTCTCTCAGAAATAAATAAAAATTAAAAAAAAAAAAAAAGAATTGGATGCTTGGAGCGCCTGGGTGGCTCAGTCAATTAAGCTTCCGACCGACTGAGCATCTGACTTCGGCTCAGGGAATGATCTCATGGATTGTGAGTTCAAGCTCCGCGTTGGGCTCTGTGCTGACAGCTAAGAGCCTGGAGCCTGCTTTGGTTTCTGTGTCTCCCTCTCTCTCTGCCCCTCCCCTGTTCATGCTCTATCTCTCTCTGTCTCTTGAAAATAAATAAACATTAAAAAAATTAAAAGGAAAAAAGGAATTGGATGCTTAATTGACTGAGCCACCCAAGCCCTAAGGTGTGTCCTTACAATATTAAGATCTATTTCTCGGGGCGCCTGGGTGGTGTAGTTGGTTAAGCGTCCGACTTTCGCTTGGGTTATGATCTCGCGGTTCGTGGGTTCGAGCCCCGCGTGGGGCTCTGTGCTGACTGCCAGCTCAGAGCCTGGAGCCTGTTTCAGTCTGTGACTCCCTCTCTCTCTGACCCTCCCCTGCTCACGCTGTCTCTTTCTCTCTCTCCTAGAAATAAATAAAAAATATTTAAAAAAAAGAAAAGAAAAAAAGATCTATTTCTCTTAGTTCTGAAAAGTTCTTTTGTGTGTTTTCTTTTCAATTTCTTCCTGGTGTTTTGTTATTCTCCTTTTCCAGAATAGCTATTTGTCAGATATTGGACTTCTTTGACTGATACTTTAATTTTCTTACTGTTTCTCTTTTATTATCCATCGTTTTGATTAACTCTCTGTGAGATTTCCTTGACATTATCTTCCACACTCATTACTGAGGCGCTTATCTTAACTGTCATATTTTTTATTTCTAAGAGCTTTTTAAACATATTTTTCTTTTTTTTAGAACATACCATTTCTATTCATGAATAGAATACAGTATCTTGTTATCTGAGAATATTATTTTTGAAAAAAAATGTTTTTCTGCTTTGTCTTTTGGGTAACTTTTTCATTTGTTTTGATAGCTTTTAGTCAAAGATATTCCTTGGGTCGCTTACTTCCCTCACCTTTAAGAATGAGTTATTAATCAGTTCTCTGGAAACTTTTGAGCCTATGGAAGCCCTTTGATTTCCTTCATTGTAGGTAAGCTTTTAAAACTTATTTTGTTTTGGGGGCGCATGGGTGACTCAGTCAGTTAAGTGTCTGGCTTCAGCTCAGGTATGATCTCACGAGTCAAGCTCTGGGCTGACAGCTCAGAGCCTTCTTTGGATTCTGTGTCTCCCTCTCTCTCTGCCCTTTCCCTGCTCATGCTGTCTCTCTCTCACTCTCAAACATAAGTTAAGAAATATTTAAAAAGCCCTTATTTTCTTTTAATGTTAGAAATTTTAATTGTGGTAAAATATACATAATATATAATATATAATTTACCAACTTTACCATTGTTAAGTGTACTTAAGCTCAGTAGTATTAATGACATTCATGTTATTGTATGACCAGTCTCCAGAAGTCTTTTCCTCTTGCAAAACTGAAATTCAATATCCATTAAATAATAATCCTCCATTTCCCCCTTCCCCCAATCTCTTGGTAACACTCATCTACTTTCTTCTTTATGTATTTGACTACTTTAGGTATCTCCCATAAGCAGAATCATATAGTATTTGTCTTTTGTCTTTTGTGATGGGTTTAATTCACTTAATAATGTTTTTAAATTTCATCCATATTGTATAATGTGTCAGAATTTACTTCCTTTTTTTTTTTCTTTTTTTTTTTTAAGTATGATTCACACCCAGCATGGAGCCCAACCTGGGGCTTGAACTCAGGATCCTGAGATCAAGACCTGAGCTGAGGGGCACCTGGGTGACTCAGTTCGTTGAGTGTCCAACTTTGGCTCAGGTCATGGCCTCACAGTTCGTGGGTTCAAGCCCCGTGTCGGGCTCTGTGCTGACAGCTAGCTCAGAGCCTGGAGCCCGTTTCAGATCCTGTGTCTCCCTCTCTCTCTGACCCTCCCCTGCTCATGCTTGTCTCTCTCTCAGAAATAAATAAAACATTTTAAAAAATTAACGACAGAAAAAAAAAAAAAAAAGACCAGAGCTGAGATCAAGAGTAGGATGCTTAACCAACTGAGCCCATCCAAGCATCCCAGAATTTACTTCCTTTTTAAGGCTGAGTCATATTCCATTGTATGTATTTACCACATTTCACTCATCCATTCAGCTGTCAGTGGACACTGGGGTTGCGTTCTCCTTTTGGCAATTGTGAATAATGTTGCTATGAACATGGGTGTACAAATATCTCTTTAAGACTATGCTTTTGGGGCACCTGGGTGGCCTGGTTAACTGACAGATGCTTTTTTTTTTTTTTTAATGCTTATTTATTTTTGAGAGAGAGAAAAAAAAAAGAGCACGAGTGCGGGAGGGGAAAAGAGAGAGGGGAGACACAGAATCTGAAGCTGGCTCCAGGCTCTGAGCTGTCAGCACAGAGCCTGACGCAGGGCATGAACTCATGGACTGCAAAATCATGACCTGGGACAAAGTCAGATGCTTAACCAACTGAGCCATGCAGGTGCCCCAGGTGACAGACTCTTGATAGCAGCTCAGGTCATGACCTCACGGATTGTGAATTCGAGCCTAGTTCTTGAGTTTGAGCTCTGTGCTGACAGTATGAAGACTGCTTGGGATTCTCTCTCTGTCTCCTCCTCACCCCCGGCTTGGATACGTGCACTCTTTCAGAAATAAATAAGCATTAAAAAAAAGAGAAGACTATGCTCTCAATTCTTTTGGGTTTATGCATGGAAGTAGAATTGCTGGGTCATATGGTAATTCTATTTTTAATTTTTTGAAGAATGATTATACAGTTTTCCAAAGTGTTTGTCCCATTTTACGTTTGCACCAGTAGTATACTGGGGTTCTGCTTTTCTACATTCTCATCAACACTTGGTGTTTTCTATTGTTTTTTTAATTTTTTTAAACATTTATTTTTGAGAAACAGAGCACAAGTGGGGCAGAGAGAGAAACACAGAATCCAGAGCAGGCTCCAGGCTCTTAGCTGTCAGCACAGAGCCCGACATGGGGCTCGTGAGATCATGACCTGAGTTGAAGTCAGATGCTTAACCAACGGAGCCACCCAGGTGCCCGTTAAATTTTTTTTATGTTTATTTATATTGAGAGAGACAGAGTGTGAGCAGGGGAGGAGCAGAGAAAGAGATACACACACAGAATCCAAAGCAGGCTCCACGCTCTGAGCTGTCAGCACAGAGCCTAATGAGGGCTTGAACTGTGAGATCATGACTTGAGCCAAAGCCCAGTACTCAACTGAGTCACCCAGGTGCCCCAGTATTTTTTATTTTTAAAATTACTGTTAGTCATCCTAATGGGTGCAGGCAAGCTGTTTTATATGTATTGTTTTGGACTCTGCTTTTTGCATGTCAATTTATTTTTTATTTTTATTTTCTTAGGGAGAGAGAGAGACAGCCTGCAAGCTGGTGAGAGGGGCAGAGGGAAAGAGAATCTCAAGCACCTCCACACTTAGCTCAGAGCCCCATTCCACCACCCTGGGATGATGATCTGAGCTGAAATCAAGAGTCTAATGCCCAGGGAGCTTGGGTGGCTCAGTAAGTTAAGTGTCCAACTTCAGCTCAGGTCATGATTTCACAGCTTGTGGGTTGGAGCCCCGCATTTGGCTCTGTGCTGACAGCTCAGAGCCTGGAGCCTGCTTTGGATTCTATGTCTACGTCTGTCTCTACCACCCCACCCCCCGGACTCTCCTCACACTGTTTCTCTCAAAAATAAGTAAACATTTAAAAAAAAAAAAAGGGTCTGATGCCCAAACTGACTGAGCCATCCAGGTGCCCTTCTAAACATGATTTTTAATGGCTGTATTATTGAACAGATCCCATAAGGTGGTATTTTATTTGTTTCTAGTAATTTTTAGGGTAGAAGTCTTTGTGTACATCCTGGATTTTTTTTTCTTTTTTCTTTTTTTACAAATAGTTTATTGTTAAGTTGGTTTCCATATAACACCCAGTGCTCATCCTCACAAGTGCCCTTCTCCATTCCCACCACCCCCCCATATATTTTTAATATATATTGCCTGATTTCTTTCCTGAAAGGTCACATCAGTTTATATTCCTACTAGCAGTGTAAGAGTATCACCTACACTGAATATTAACAGATAACATTACTTAATTTTAATTTGGGGAGGAGGAGCAGAGGGTGAGAGAGAGAATCTTACACAGGCTCCATGTTCAACGTGGAGCCAACGTGGAGCTGGATCCCAGAACCCTGAGATCATGAGCCCAACCCACCAGGCTGAGCTACCCAGGCACCCCATTCTTCTTCTTCTTCTTATTTTTTTTAACATTTACTCATTTTTGAAAGACAGACACAGAGTATGAGTTGGGGGAGGGACAGAGAGAAGCCGGCTTCAGGCTCCACTCACCAATGGGGAGATCATGCATGACCTGAGCCAAGTCTGACTTTTAACCAACTCAGCCACCCTGGCACCCTGTTATTCTTGAGTTGTTAGAACTTTTTATATATAAGCTGTCTTTACCATTCATGATATTCCCCCCTTTTTTATTTACTTCTAACGTTTATTTAATTTTCAACTTCTAGAAGTTTAAAACATTTATGTAGATAGTTACATTTGTTTCTCTTTTACTTTACGATTTCTCATTTTATACTTGGAAAGCCCTTCTCCATTCTGAGGTTGGATACTCGTCTGTGTATTTTTTACTTGGTTTTATATGTATCATTGTGTTTAACATTTCACTCTTGAATTCAACTGTAATTTATTCCAGTGTACATTTTCATAAGAAATCTAACTCATTTAATTAATCTAATCGTCCCAGCACCGTTTCAAAAGCAAACCATTCCTTTCTTGGTTGATTTGAAATGCCACCAAATACATTGTTTATGCACTGGGTCTGATTCTAGGCTTTTTACTCAGCTTCCGATGGTGTTACTGGGAAGAGTGAGTAGTCAGTCAGGAAATGACTGGATGTATTGCCCTGGACTATTACTGCTCAGGTAATGAATCGTCTGGTTAAAAGGAGGGTATTGAAACAACCGATTTGAAAATGTATGAGAAAGATTTTGTTGGAGTTCTCAAGTACTTAAGACGGGGTTGCGATAACTAAACATTTTAATCATGTTTTTGAACGTTGCTGACAGGATGTGCAGTCATCACCCAGTTAGTTGCAAGGCACAGTTCCAAGGGCCATTCTAAAAAAATCCCTTCCCCCATGTCGCCATACTGTCACTTCCCTCCGGTCAACAGCTAATTTAAGAAGCCATCAGGTGATGAGCGGGTGTATGCGGCAGTGGCCGTAGAGGAGGAAGACTTCGTGAGCGAAAATGTTCACACTGCCTCGGCTTGCTGTGCCTGTCTGGGGTGGAATCTATGAAGGGCTCCGATGACCATTCTTAATAAAAACTTAAAAGCATCTATTTCTTTCCTGCACAGTCCCTCGCGTCCGCGGACGGGTACTGAGAAATTCCGACCCCACCCAGTAGCCGCATTCTGTCGGGATCGGGTTTGTGGAGGTATTTTAAGAAGGCGTAAGTTCAACGCGCCCGCCAGGGGGCAGCAGAAACCTGAGCGGCCGCAGAACTACCCCCAGCCGCAGGGGTAGATGGAGGCAGAGGGAGGGACGCGGTGAGCGGTTTTGCACAACGAGGTCAGCATCGCGCTGCCAGTTTGCTTTACGGTTCGGCAGATTGCTTTGCGGCTCTTCTCCCCTTCCCCGCCTTGATTTACGGCTCCTCCTCCTGTCCTTCCCCTTCCAGGGCTTGCTCTTGATTTGGACCTTCTTCCCAGGGTTCTCTTGCACTACTTTCCCAGTCTCCTCTGCGCGGCTGTATCTAAACTACCTTCCCGTTGCCCTTAGCTTAGACCGAGCTCCCTGCGTGCACCGCGCGCTGCACGAAGCGCGTAAGTGGGGAGGGAGGGAGAACGGCCCAGTTGGGGTGGTTCTGGCCTGGGACTGTGGAGCGTGGGGCGGCGCAGGTTCTGAGTAGATCGCTTGGGGCGGCGGTTGAGTTCGTCCCGGCCGCAGCAGAGTGGTCCTGAACCCAGAGGCCTCTAGTAATTAGTATAGTGGGAGTCAGCCTCCGGGCTTATGGCGAGTGTGGTTAGCAGGGACAGGGGCACTGGAAACTTGGACCAACACTCCGAGACGCCCCGAGCTGATGCGGCAGCCTGTTGTTAACTGTGGCGGTCCTCTGCATGGCGCGAGACCTCCAAAGGCTGCTTGTTGACAGGAGTGAAGGGTGCTGAAAGGAATTGGGATGGATAGCTGCAGGAGGGAACGAATTAACCCATTTTAAAAAATGTTTTATTTATTTCTGAGAGAGAGAGAGACAGAGACAGTGTGAGTAGGGGAGGGTCAGAGAGAGAGGGAGGTACAGAATCTGAAACAGGCTCTAGGCTCTGAGCTGTCAGCACAGAGCCCGACGCCGGGCTCGAACCCACGAAACGTGAGATCATGACCTGAGCCGAAGTCGGACGCTTAACCAACTGAGACACCCAGGCGCCCCAACCCATTTTAAAGGAATTTGATACTCAAGTTTAGCTGCATTCTTTAGCCTTTATAGATTTTTAAAAATTGAGATACAATTCACATGCTATTACATTCATCTATTTAAACAGTTCAGTGGTTTGAGTATATTCACAGGGTTGTGCGACCATCACCATCTAGTTCCATCTGGACCATCTAGTTCCAGAACATCCCGAAAAGAAACCCACAACTCGTTAGCGGGCACCTCTCATTTGCTCATCTCTTCACCCCACTAATCTACTTTTTGCCTCTGAATTTGCCAATTCTAGATAGCTTACAGAAGTGGAATCCTACAGTTTTTGTTTTGTGTGTGTGGGTTTATTTCACGTAGCGTAATGTTTTCAAGGTCCATCCATGTTCTAGCCTGTATAAGTACTTCATTCTTTATGGCTGAGTAACAGTAATCTGTTGTAGGGATATTCCACATTTTGTTGTCCATTAGTTGACAGGCATTTGGGTTGTTTGTAATTTTGCATTCCTAGACCTTTTAAGATCTGTTCCTCCATACAGCTCTCAGTTTGGGTCACATTTTAAAACTAAATTCTTATAAGCCAGCATTATTAACTTTGGGACTGGCTCAGGTATTTTCGTGGCCTTAGGTCTGGGATCTTTTAGGGAAGGTTGTCTTTTTTTTTTTTTAAGTCTTGTCTCTTGGACCACTAACTGTAGTGTATTTGTGTTTCTGTGTGATGTGTGCCATGACCTGTTACCTTGTGATATGAACTGGGTGTGGCTGAAGATGAGTGTGTGAAAAATGTAACTGAGACAGCTGTGGGAGAGGAGTTTTACATCCAAACAAAAAACCTTTAAGTCAATCTTCATTATTCATGGAATCTGTATTTGGGAATTCTCCTACCCATTAACATTTCTTTGTAACCCCTCAATTGATACTCAGGGTGCTTTTAAGTATATTTAGTGTCATACTTTCCTCATGTTTGTGCTTTTGGCTAGCAGTTTCAGTGTGGAATGGCCACGAAGCATATTGCTGAACTGCTGTCTAGCATTACCAGTTGCAAGAAGCCTGTGATGTCTCACAGAGAAAGGAAAGCTTCTTTTAGATAAGCCTGGTTCAGGTAGGAGTTACATGCTGGCCGTGAGTTCAGTGTTAATGAGCTAGTATGTATTGAATAAGGCGTCTTTCAACAGAAACACATATAAAGCGAGATTATGTTTTGACTGATGTAAGAAAATGTTGTGACCAGAGGCTCACAGGAGCCTAACCTTGTGTTTCTCCTGGGAGCAGTGGTTTGGTATTTGGTAATTCAGCGTTGGTGGTGACTTTATAGAATTACCGTGAATAATGAGAATTGACTATAACCAATTTCATTATTCAAAGGCAGAAAAACCTAGTATGTATATTCTTCAGTCTCTCTGACTTTTAGCATTTTTCTTCAAGGCATTGAGGAATGGCTTGAGGCATTAATTTTTAATACCATACTGGCAGTTTTAAAGTGAAGAGAAGTTAAAATAAATCTAAAATGTTCTTTATACTAGTGCTGGGTCGGGACTATGTTAAGTGCTGGAGATACAGTAATTAGTATATGGCCCTTTTGTTCTTGAATGGCTGAGTGTGGATTATAGTGCAATATGTGTTTTGATGTATGTCTGAAATGTATGGGAACAGAGATTAATTCTACTAAGAGTGTAAGCTGCATAAGGCTTCAAAGAGCAGATAATGTTTGAAGTTTCACAAATATTATAGGAGCACGTACATAAATGAAAATAAAAGCAAAAACCTTTACTCAATCCTGCTGTTCTTGATCCTTGGAATCAGAACCTCACTCATCACTAAATTCTGTCAATTCTGCCTCCTGTAAAACATCCGGAGTCCATCCTATCTCTACATTTCCATGATTTTCCTTTATCATCGTCTCTCTGGACTGTTGTAACATAGACTTCTAACTGATCTCTTCCTCAGTTATTCACTGTTGACAAAAAAGAGACTTCAGAGACCTAACTAATATTATTTATTCTTAGCTTAAAATTTTAGTTCCTCTACCATGGTTTACAAACTAATGTTTAAGCTTTTTTTTTTCTTTTAAAGAGAGAGTATGTGGGTGCACAAGTGGGAGAGGGGCAGAGGGAGAAAGAGAATCGTGTGTGTGTGTGTGTGTTTATTTATTTATTTTCTTGGATTCTTAAGCAGTCTCCATGCCCAGTGCAGAGCCCGATGTGGGGCTCATTCTCACAACCATGAGATCATGACCTGAGCTGAAATCAAGAATTGGAAGCTTCACCAACCTAGCCACCCAGGCACCCCAGTGTTTTCAAGCTTTGTAAGGTGGCTTACAATGCCCAGCCTGTCCTGTCTTTTTTTTTTTTTTTTTTTTTAATATTTTTATTTATTTCTAGAGAGAGAGAGACAGCATGAGCAGGGGAGGGTCAGAGAGAGAGGGAGTCACAGACTGAAACAGGCTCCAGGCTCTGAGCTGGCAGTCAGCACAGAGCCCGACGCGGGGCTCGAACCCACGAACTGCGAGATCATGACCTAAGCGAAAGTCGGACGCTTAACCGACTAAGCCACCCAGGCGCCCCCAGCCTGTCCTGTCTTTAGTAAAGATAAGAAAAAGTCAGACAAAAGAGGAAAATTTTCATATATAACATGTCTCATTCCCTCTAATCCTTCCTCCCTCTTTTTGTGTGTAATTAGAAATGCTTTTAGGTGAGAAGGAAGTGGATAAGAATAAAAACAGTCTTGGCGATCTTGGTGACTGTCTTAATATCTCTCCAGTTCATCCATTTCTTGCTCACAGCCCTTGCCCTGGTTAACCTCTTTCTCTTTCTGTTCCCCAGATCTTTTCTTGGTCATATGTTTTTATTTCTCTGAGAAAACACCTTTCAGAGGAATTCTTGGGTCAAATGGCCAATGCATGTTTAATTTCTAAAGAAATGATCAGGTTTATTTCCAAAATTATAAAACTTTAAGGCTTGTAGGAGAAAATATAAAAGAATATCTTCATGACCTGAGGGTGTATAGAGATTTTAGACAAGACTTAGAAGGTAATTCCCACTTTAAAAAAAAAAAAAAAAAAAGACAAATATGATTTCATCAAATTTAAAATTTCTCATCAAAGACAACTATATGAAAATGAACAGGCAAGTACCTCCACCTACCTAACAGGACTGCTCTCCAGGGCATATAAAGGGCCATTTAGGGTTCAAGGCCTGGGGATAATCTTCTGTGGCCTGCTGCTCTACCCTCAGAATCTATGGCTCCATCTTCAAGTCATTATTCTTTTTTCATGGAGGGTGGCATGTGCTTATAGCTGAATACTTTTAGCAGTATGTTTCTAGCCAACAGCGTATGAGAATTCCAGTTGCTTCACATCCTTGCCAACTTCTGGTGTTGCAGTCTTTATTTTTAGCCATTCTGGAGGGTCCAGAGGGTTGTGTGTCATTATGGTTTTAATTTTAGTCCTTGATTACTAACGATGTTGAATACTTTCCTGTGCTTATGGACATTTGCTTATCACCCTTTGTTAGGCACCTGCTTAGATATTGACCACTTAAAATTGGGCTATTTGTCTTTATTATTGAGTTGTAGGAGTTATATCTTTTTTTTTTTTATATCCTGGATGTCAGTCTTTTGTGGTTGTCTATTCATTTTCATACAGTGTTCTTTGATAAGCAAAGCATTACATTTTGATGTAGTCATATTTATCATTTTTTCTTTTATAGTTACTGCTTTCTGAGTCCTAAGAAATTTTGATCACCTTTAGGATGTAAAGATATAGTTCTGTATTTTCTTCCAGAAATTTTATAGTTGTAGCTTTTTTTATTTTTTTATTTTTTTATTTTTTTTTATTTTTTAATTTTTATTTATTTCTAGGAGAGAGAGAGAGAGAGAGCGTGAGCAGGGGAGGGTCAGAGAGAGGGAGTCACAGACTCTGAAATAGGCTCCAGGCTCTGAGCTGGCAGTCAGCACAGAGCCCGACGCGGGGCTTGAACCCACGAACCCACGAGATCATGACCTAAGTGAAAGTCGGACGCTTAACCGACTAAGCCACTCAGGTGCCCCAATAGTTGTAGCTTTTTAAAAAATATTTATTTTATTTATTTTGAGAGGGAGAGCGAGAGGGGGCAGAAAAGGGCAAAGAGAGAGAGGGAGAGGATCCCAAGCAAGTTCCATGTGCTGCTATCAGCACAGAGCCTAACATGGGGCTTGAACTCACAAACTGTGAGATCATGAGCTGAAATCAAGAGTCAGACGCTTAACCATCTGAACCACTCAGGAGTCCCTGTAGTTGTAGCTTTTATATTTAGGCCTATGATATATCTCTTGTTTTGGTGAATGGTGTGAAAAATATCAAACTTTTTTCCCACAGAGGTATTTAGTTGTCATATCATTTGTTGAAAATGCCATCGCATCGGGGTGCCTGGGTGGCTTAGTCGGTTAAGCGTCCGACTTTCGCTTGGGTCATGATCTCGCGGTTCGTGGGTTCGAGCCCCACGTTGGTCTCTGTGCTCAGAGCTGGAGCCTGTTTCAGAGTCTGTCACTCCCTCTCTCTCACCCTTCCCTGCTCACGCTCTCTCTCTCTCCTAGAAATAAATAAAACATTAAAAAAAAAAAAAAAGAAAATGCCATCGCATCATATCTGTACCTTTGCGATTGGGATTGCATTTTGGTGACTGTATAAGTGGTGGTTGGTTTCTGTGCTTTTTTTTTCCTGTTCCACGGGTCAAATCTTATGTCAGTTTTAATTATTTCTGTTTTAATTATTGGAGCTTTATAGTAAGTCATGAAGTCACCTACTGTAGGTCCTTCAACTTTGTTGATTGATTTGGACAGTCTAGTTCCATATAAATATTAGAATCATTTTATCAGTTTCTACAAAAAAGTCTGTGAGGATTACCACTGGGGTGGCATTTAATCTTTAGATCAATTGGGAAAAATTAACATTGTAATGGTTATTGACTCTTGAAATCTATGAACGTGGTACATCTCCCTTTTTAGTTAGGTCTTAATTTCTTTTAATACTGTTTGTAGTGTTCAATGAGGAGGCATTATACACCTTTCCTTAAATTTGTTCCTAAGTATGTCTTTTACACTATTGTAAGGTGGAGACATCATTTTTATTGTTACTTTGTATATGTTGGGCCGGTTTTTCTTTGACCATATCTCTTGTTTAAGTGGTGAATGGTGTGAAAAATATTCAAACTTTTTCTCCTCTTGGGACTTCCAATTATATTTGTGTTAGCTGTTTTTATATTATTCCATGGGACCCTGAGGCTCTTTCATTATTTTTCAGTCATTTTTTTTTCTCCTTTTCATATCATTTGTTGAAAATGCCATCGCATCGGGGTGCCTGGGTGGCTTAGTCGAAACAACACGGTTTCAAAGGCACCTCTCATTCCTTTTCTCCCTCTTTTCCCCAGAAACACTGGCTTTCCGAGACCCCCCCTCCTTGAGTTGTATATACCTTTTATTTCCTGGACTGCTCTGACCTAGCAGAACTCTTTGTTAGTTTCATCATATTTAAGTGGATTTTCTTTTCCTGGGAGCAGTTTTCGTTCCATCTTATGTTCTCCATCCTTCTCTTTCATCCATGCACTTCTCTTCCCACTATGTCCCACCATATTCTCCTTGAAGAGTTATGATAAGCAATTGAGAAATAGAAGATTTGGGATATTTGTGGTTTTATTTGGTCCTCTTTTTTTGATCTGCATTAGATGTATTGAGATATTTGGATATATGTAGCTGCCATAACCTTGTCTATGCAGGAGGTCTTTCCTAACATTTTGTTTTGACACATTTGATGCCTTCAGAAGAGTACGGAGGCCTGTATATCCTTCGCCTGGATTCATAAAGTTATTACTTTGCTTCATCCTCGTCTCACTCTCTTTGCACATGAACACACACATTTTATTAGTTGAATGGCATGAGACTAAGTTGCAGAAAACGTGACAGTTTACTCCAGTATTTCATCATACATCCCCTAGTGACAAGGTCATTCCCTTACATGACTGTGATATAAGTTTAACAAGGATACAATACCATCGAATAAAATGCAGTCCATCATCAGAATCCCCCTTGTCCCAAGACTATTCTTTACAGCTCTTTCTTTTCTGATCTCAAATCCTCTCAAGGACCACACTGTAGTTGTAGTTATTGTGCATTGTGTGTCTTTAGTCACTTAATCTATAAGCGTTCAGTAGCCTCTTTGTTTTGCTTTCTTTTGTTCATTTGAGACCTTGACATTGACATAGTTTGAGTCCAAGCCTTGTAGATTTCAACTTGTCTGATTATTTCCTCTTGGTTAGAGTCATGATTAAATTGGTAGAAATACTTTCTAAGTGATGTGACCTTTTCAGTGTATCCATCAGGAAGCTTATGATGTGACTATTACTGGCAACATTATGTTTGATTCCCTGATTAAGGAAGCATCTGCCAGAGTTTTCCATTGTAAAGGTACCTTTTGCTCTCCCTACATTTTCCTCCAAATGTAGGTAGCTTATCTGAGCAAGAAGAGTGCAGGCTGTACTGGAGAGCAGAGGGAAGTGAGACAGTAAAGAAAAGGCAATCCATAGAACATGCATGGTCAAGCCAGTCACCACCAGTGGGCAACCAAACCTAAGTTCACTGAGGAACTCCTCCCAGCTCAGTATTCTCTCACAAAGAGGTAAGAAATCTAGGGTCCTTAAACACCACCTCCAGTCAGTCACTGTTGGAGGGCTGCTCCCAGGGACATCAGTTTCCTGGCACTTCCAGCTTAGCATGAACAGGTAGAAAATGGGCCCTGCATGCCGAAAAAGGCCTTCAGGTAAAGAGATACAAATATTGGCATTTAGGAGGTAGGGCACTATTGTGGTAAGAGCTAAAGGGATACTTAGCAGAGCCCCCATGGTATCTCTGTATCTGGGTACCCCAGAACCTAGAGCTTGAGGCAAAAGCTTATGGGCTATTATTTTTTCAGGAAGCAGAAGCAGGGAAAGGGGGATTGAGAAGAGAAGATTAAGTCAGTTCAAGAGTACATTTCCATGCTGGCCACCGCTTGGTAACAAGGTACAACTGACTGCTTGATTTCCTAAAGCTGTCTCTCAGGAGGATGTCTGAAGTACTGTATCCCAGGACAGTCTGTCTGAAGGAAGAAGAATTTCCCCCTCAGCTCTGAAGCTCATTGGTAGAAGGTTTGCCCCTGGTATATTAACTCCCTCAGACTTTCAGGTTGTGCATGTATGGGCAACAAGTGGGCCCCACAGGTTCTCACACCTCAAAGGCAAGAGGGAGGCCAAGGGTGGGAGTGAAGGCATCCAGCAGGAGCAGGAAGTAAGGGGCCAGTGGTTGGACCCATGTGCATTCAGTTAGAACTCAGGCGCGCTTGGTCCACCTAATGGCAGCCAGGGTAGAAAAAATGATCAAGGACCTCAGAGACAGGCAAGGCCGAGAAGATTTGAGGTACAGGATAAGATATGCTTGACAGATTTGGTATCTACTTTTGTTTCACAAATATGCACAAACACATACACACGTGAAACTTACATACAAACTTGGGGCAGCTGCGTGGCTCAGTTGGTTAAGTGTCCTATTCTTGGTTTCAGATTGCGTCATGATCTCACAGTTTATGAGTTTGAGCCCTTCATCCGGCTCTGCGTTGTCAGCACAGAGCCTGCTTGAGATTCTCTCTCTCTTTTCCTCCCCTGCTCATGCTCTCTCTTTCCCTCAAAATAAATAAACTTAAGGGGCGCCTCGGTGGCTAAGTCAGTTAAATGTACAGCTTCAGCTCGGGTCATGATCTCGGGTTCATGGGTTTGAGCTCTGCATTGGGCTCTGTGTTGACAGCTGAGAGCCTGGAGCCTGCTTCAGATTCTGTCTCCCTCTCTCTCTGTCCCTCCCCTGCTTACACTCTGTCTCTGCCTCTCTCTCAAAAATAAATAACTTAAAAAAAAATTTTAAACAACATACAAACTCAATCACATATAAAAAAAGTTATCCAGTGGGGATCCAGCCAAATTTTGCTTCCTTATTTTTTGATAGATGTTTCTACAATAAAAATATTTTAATTTTATAGTGGGAAGATGGTTGTGGACAGTTTAGAAAAGAAGGCAGTAAGTTTTTTTTCAAAGAAGTAACTGGAAAAAAAGAAAAATAATTCCATGTTTTACTTTATGGGCAGCGGCAAAGTTGTCCTTTTCTATGATAAGAGATTGAATTCTTTAAGATATTGTTTGGAAAAATAGCAAGTTACTTTTGAAGTGTGAGAAGTGTAACTCTTGCCTTATGAAGTTAGTTTGTAAAGAATTAAAAACTAAGCTTTGTCTGCGTATCCTACATTATGTACTTCATTTTTCATTCATCTAGCCAGTCACTGATTTGATCACTCGCTGGACACTCCCTTTCAGGCCCTACAAGAGCAAGGTTCCATGCTAGTCACTGGGGTGCCAAGAAGAATCAAGAAGAACCTTCTGCCTTTTAGGGGTTCATATTGGAGTGGAAGAAAATGGATGCAGAAGAGACCGTTCTCACCAAATATTCAGCCGTCTTACATTTCCCAGCCTCCACTGCAGTTAAACTGGGGCCTTGTGACAAGATCTGTCCAGTGAACCGTGACCAGAAGTGATGCATATCGCTTCTGGCCTAAGGCAGCTATGAACCAATGTGACTTTTCCAACTCTTTCTACCCCTGCAGTGATGACCTTGGAGGTCACATGTAGATGACACAGCTACAGGACAGCCAGGGCCACCAGACTCTTAGATCTTGCGTGAAGGAGATATAAACCTTTATTGTGTTAAATTACTCTTTCTCCTTTTTAAAAAATATATTTAGAGGGAGCACATGAGCGCACAAGCACAAGTGGGGCAGGGACAGAGAGAGAGAGGGAGAGAGAGAATCCTAAGCAGGCTCCACATTGTCAGCTCAGAGCCTAACTCGGGGGCTGGGTCCCAGATTGTGAGTTCATGGCCTGAGCTGAAATCTAGAGTTGGACACTTAACCAGCTGAGCCACCCAGGCACACTAACCTCCTTTTTTTTTTAATTGTGGCAAAATGTACATAATATAGAATCTATCATTTTAACCACTAAAATTTTTTAAAAATGTTTATTTTTGAGAGAGAGAGAGAGACAGTGTGCAAGCAGGGGAAGGGCAGAGAGAGAGGGAGACACAGAATCTGAAGCAGCTCCAAACTCTGAGCTGTCAGCACAGAGTCCAACACAGAACATAGTTCCAGATGTGGGGCTCGAACTCATGGACTGTGAGGTCATGATCTGAGCTGAAGTTGGATACTTAACTAAGCTACCCAGATGCCCCTGTACTCCTTTGTTTTTAACAAACAAGTGGACAGGTGTTCATTTGAGACATGAACATCCCCAACAACTTTTTAGTATCTAGTGATTTTTGCTGAATATAATTATCACCTCATTATAATATGATAAATTTATGAGGTTGATCTTATGAATATTCCCCTTTACAGATGAGGAAATTTGAGCACAGAGTTTGAGTAATTGCCCAATTTAAATAACTTACTGAGTAGAGCTGGATATTGAAACACATCTGATTCTAATGTTCAAAGCATTATTTATAGCAGGGGTTGGCACACTATGGCCTGTGGACCAAATCTTCCACCTCTTTTTGTAATAAAGTTGTATTAGGACACAACCATGACCATTTGTTTACATATTATCTATAGCTGCTTTCACACTAAAATGCCAAGGTTGTATAGTTGTGACAGACCACATAGCCTGCAAGTCCTAAAATACTTAACTCTGTGGCACTTTACAGAAAAAATTTGCTGATCTCTGCTTTATATAGTAGGTATTTAATTTAAATTTTTTTCTTTTTATTAAAATAATACATGTACATATATGGAAAATTAAATAGTGCTAAAAGTTTTACTTAAAAAATTTTAAGTTTATCTTTTTTAAAAAAATGTCTTATTTTATTTCTGAGAGAGAGAGAAACAGTGTGAGCAGGGGAGGGTCAGAGACAGAGGGAGACCCACAACCTGAAGCAGGCTTCAGGCTCTGAGCTGTCAGCACAGAGCCCATTGTGGGGCTTGAACACAAACCGTGAGATCATGACCTGAGCCAAAGTCGGACGGTTAACCAACTGAGCCACCCGGACGGTTAACCAACTGAGCCACCCAAAAAAACCCTATTTATTTATCTTGAGAGAGAGAGCAAGGGTAATCAGGAGGGTCAGAGAGAGGCAGAGAGAATATTCCAAGCAGATTCTGCACTGTCAGCACAGAGCCCTATGTAGGGCTCAAACTCGTGAACTGTGAGATCATGACCTGAGCCAAGAGTCAGATGCTTAACCAACTGAGCCACCCAGGCACCCCTAAAAGTTTTATTTTGAAAAAGGAGAGCCCTACTCCACTGTTCTCCACCCCAGTCCCACCCCTTGGAGACAGATCCATTTTATTCTTTTAACTCTTTTTTTCTGCCATTTACAGTTACATTAAATAAGATCTTCATTTCACTATTTCCTGCTGTAACAATTTTGAGTTTTGGTCTTTTTATTTTTTATTTTTTATTTTTTATTTTTTTAATGTTTTATTTATTTCTAGGAGAGAGAGAGAGAGACAGCGTGAGCAGGGAGGGTCAGAGAGAGAGGGAGTCACAGACTGAAACAGGCTCCAGGCTCTGAGCTGGCAGTCAGCACAGAGCCCGACGCGGGGCTCGAACCCACGAACCGCAAGATCATGACCCGAGCGAAAGTCGGACGCTTAACCAACTACGCCACCTGGGCGCCCCATGGTCTTTTTATTTTTTTATTAAATATTTTTTAGGGCATTCTCTCTCTCAAAAATAAATAAACATTAAATTTTCTTATGACAAAAATATTTATTTTTGAAAGAGAATGAGCAGGGAGGAGAGGCAGAGAGAGAGGGAGATACAGAATCTGAAGCAGGCTCCAGGCTCTGAGCTGTCACCGCAGAGTGCACCATGGGGTTTGAACTCAGGAACCGTGAGATCATGACCTGACCTGAGGTCGGATGCTCAACTGACTGGACCACTTAGGTGCCCCTATTTTTTTATTTTTTATTTTTGGAGAAAGAGAGGATGCAAATGGGGAAGAGAGAATCCTAAGCAGGATGCTCAGCTTGAGCCTGATGTGGAGCTCAATCCCACGACCTGGGACCATGACCCAAGTCAAAAGCAAGAGGTGGACACTCAACCTACTGAGCCACTGACATGCCCCTGATCTTTTTCTTTAAAAGTAAACTCTACCCCCAAACTGAGGCTTGAACTCAAGACCTTGAGATCAAGAGTCAAGTTCTCTACCAGCTGAGCCAGCCAGGCACATCACCTGTTTTAACAGATTGTGTGTGTATTTGTGTATGTTTCTTCACATCCTTGCTAACCTTGGTTATTCATTGTCTTTTTTATTGTAACCATCCCAGTGTGTGTGAAGTGTTATTTTTTTAAGTTTTTGTTTTTAATTCTATTTAGTTAACAGAAGGTGTAATATTAGTTTCAGGTGTACAACATCATAATTGGGTTCTAACAATTTTAGACACTAATTATTAACTAATCTAGTTAGGCCACTCTTTTTTAGTGCTAGATTATAAATAATAATATTCTTTACTGGAATGTAAGTTTTATGATTATTTAAAATTTTTTTTATGTTTATTTTTTAAAGTTTATTTATTTATTTTTGAGAGGGACAGAGAGAGCACAAGTAGGAGAGGGGGAGAGACCGGGGAACAGAAGATCTGAAGCAGGCTCTGTGCTGACAGCAGAGAGCCCAATGCCGGGCTTAAACCCACTAAGTGCAAGATCATGACCTGAGCCACCCAGGCACCCCAATTTTTATTTATTTTTGAGACAGACAGAGTGTGAGTGGGGGAGGGGCAGAGAGAGATTGGAATCTGAAGCAGGCTCCAGGCTCAGAGCTGTCCACACAGAGCCCGACCTGAGGCTCAAACTCACAAGCAGTGAGATCATGACCTGAGCTGAAACCTGACGCTTAACCGACTGAGCCACCCAGGTGCCCTGATTTTATGATTGTTTAAATAGTTTTTTGCATTTTCATCATACTGTATGTAAGAAAATGGACATGCACCTATCCATAGCCAACATGTATTTAGTACTTCATGTGGCACTATTCTAATGCAGGTTTCATGCAGCATCATGTTAATCTCTACAGAACCCTTAGGAAATGATGGTATTATTATGGCCATTTTCTAGGTGAAAAAACGTTGTTTAGAGAGATTATGAGATTTTTCCCATGGTCAAGCACCCAGTGGGTAATAGAAGCAGAGGCTGACATTTAGAACTTAAGCCCTTAAATATTGTATTCTTTTTTTTTAATGTTTTATTTATTTCTAGGAGAGAGAGAGAGACAGCGTGAGCAGGGGAGGGTCAGAGAGAGAGGGAGTCACAGACTGAAACAGGCTCCAGGCTCTGAGCTGGCAGTCAGCACAGAGCCCGACGCGGGGCTCGAACCCACGAACTGCAAGATCATGACCTAAGCGAAAGTCGGACGCTTAACCGACTAAGCCACCCAGGCGCCCCATAAATATTGTATTCTGATGCCATATGGAGAGTCCTACTACTGATATTCCTAGATTTGTAGTCTTACTATCAGCAAATAACCTAAAGACTACAACAGGTAAGTTTGCTGAGGCACAAGAATTTTTACCCCCCAAGTACTGTTTATTTTGCACACGCCCACAGCAAATTTGCACTGAATAACTTTATTTTACAATAGAAAGTCAGGGTTAGGTGATGCCAAGAAGAGTGACATGCAGAAAAGAACAGGAAGGCAAACATCAGGAGCAAATAATCTTTAATTTTTTTTTTTTTAACAAATACACCAAAGAATCTTGCAATGCTGCCAGCATTGGATGCAATCCTGGGCCACCAGTCTGTACACCCCTTTGCAACTGGTCCTGTGACAGCAGAACCTTT
The DNA here is from genome assembly GCA_017311185.1 of Proteles cristata cristata. Classification (NCBI taxonomy): domain Eukaryota; kingdom Metazoa; phylum Chordata; class Mammalia; order Carnivora; family Hyaenidae; genus Proteles; species Proteles cristata. The sequence continues at coordinate 2,778,594 of JAESUZ010004630.1, forward strand.
CATTTCACCTTTATTGTTTTCAGTGACCCCTGTGTTACCTTCAGAATAGAAAAACATACCATCTTTTCTCTGGTAGGACTTTCATTATCCAGTTATCACTGCTGGATGTACCTTCTTTCTGGCCTCAGGTTTGCCTTTCTTCACTGTGGCCATCACCATGTCACCCACACCAGCAGCAGGACATGTATTCAGTACCTTATCCCCTTTGCAGAGATGATACACAGGCTTTTGGCTCCTGTGTGGTCAGCACAGTGGCTCAGGCCTCCTATCGGAAGACCTAGGGAAATTGGGAATTTTGTACCGGAGGACTCCACACATTTCTCATTTCTGCATCTGGACTATCAGGGACAGAAAGGCTGAGATGCAACTTTGAATCTGTTTGATTTGTGACAGGTATGGGGTAGTTAGGTAGTGGCAGGGTCATTCTGTTTTGTAGTGGACTATAAACATTTGCCTGGTCTCAGTCTAATGCATTGGCTCAAACTCGAGCGCACATCAGAATCCCTCAGCGGGCACGCACTGACTCCTGGGCCTCCTCTCTAGTTTCTGATCCAGTATGTCTAGGGTAGGATCTGAGGATTCGCACTTCTAAGTTCCCCAGTGATGCTGATGCTGTAAGGGACCTGACTGGTCTAATGCTGTACTTTTCCTGAATGGTAGGGTCCTCTGTACTGCCTTCTCTTGCTCTTTAATTTTCCGATCTATCAGTCTCCTCCTACCAGCTAGCTTGTTAGTTCCTGGGAAGCAGTTCAGTTATTGTGGCTTCTATTTCTATTTTGTAATTTTGGCTTTTTCCATTATAAATATTGTAATTATAATACATTCTAATTATAAAATTCACTTAAAATATTTTTTAATGTTTATTTTTGAGAGAGAGAAGAGTGTGTGTGCAAATGGGGGAGGGGCAGTCAGAGGGGGAGGTGGAGATCTGAAGCAGGCTCTGCAGTGTCAGCACAGAGCCCCATGTGGGGTTCCAACTCATGAACCAAGAGATCATGATCTGAACTGAAGGTAAACATTTAACCAACTGAGCCACCCAGATGCCCCTAAAAATCACCTTTTGCTAGCAGCACCATCACCCTTGCAAGAAGAAATTTTTTTTAAAGTAGGCTACACTCCCATCATGGGGCTTGAAATCATGACCCTGAGATCAAGAGTTGCATGCTCTAGTGAGTTGCAGCCAGCCAGGCAGGTGCCCTGATCCCAGCAAAAATTCTAACGGAAAGATAGAAGTGGACACTAAAGGATCCTCAGTGACACGTTGGATGATAGCACTGAGGAACTTAGTCCTTGATTGGGGCAGTGCTTACAAAAAACTGTAAAGTAAATAAAGTGATTTGCAGGATACTGCATCTGAATGCTTTAATCTGATTTTAGTAGAGGCTCTTGTCTTTTACATTTAGCATTCTCTGAGATCTTTTTTAATCTTCTCTTTTTGTAGAGGTCCCCCAGAGTCAACATGTCCGGGACTGAGGAGGCGATTCTCGGAGGCCGTGGCAGCCATCTTTCTGCTGGTGGCGACTCGGTGTTATGCTTTGGACAGGTAACTGTGTTTTCTCCCGTGCCTAGAAAGAACGAGGTGAAGTGAAAACGTATGAGAAAGTAACTTGCAGAGCACTGTCACACATGTGGGTGCCATTTACTGTCAGTGGTTTTTCCTTTAGCTGCATTACTCGGGAGTCTGATGAACTCTCAGGGCATTTTGGAATTTTAGCACCAAGAGACTAATGGTTCTGGAGATTAGATTTACAGTGTGTTTATTTTTTTGGATAGACTTCATATAGTATAACATTTCAAAATGGAATGTAGACTACACGTGAATGACAAGTCTCACTATTTCCTCGCCACTCCTGTTCCCTTTTTGGAGGCCTCCAGAGTTTCTGGTGTCATATTCTCTGTGGAGATGTGCTGTGCACGTAAAAGAGATTCTTGTTGGGGCGCCTGAGGAGCTCAGTCAGTTACGTGTCTGACTTCATCTCAGGTCATGATCTCACGGTTCGTGGGTTTGAGCCCCGCGTCAAGTTCTGTGCTGACAGCTCGGAGCCTGGAGCCTGCTTCGGATTCTGTGTCTCTTTCTCTCTCTGCCTCTCCACCATCTGCACTCTGTCTCTTTTGGTCTCTCAAAAATAAATAAATGTAAAAAAAATTTTTTTAAATAAGATTCTTGCTTTGTCCCCTCAAATTTTATCTTTGTCTTTACCAGAGATCTGTTTATGAGCATTTATAAGTGAAATAAAGCAGAGAACTGCCAAGGAGACACAAATCAAAACAAGTAGTATATGATCTGTGTGTATGATGGAAAATAATGGTTGGATTCAAGAAGAGGTATAAAATGTTGGAGAGGACGGTAGATTTCCCCTACTCCCTTGCGGGCGTAAATGTCATATGCAGACCCTGAGGCGGGACACTTCCGATTACCAATTCTGACTTGAGAATGTTTTGTGAGGATGGTAGTAACACCTAAGGCAGTGGCTCTCAAAATGTAGTCTAGTGACCCCTGAGGATCCACAAGACCTTTTCAGAGTCCATGCGGTCAAAATGATTTCCAGAATAACACTGACGTACCACTTGCCTTTTCTACTCGTTCTCTCGTGAGCGATTGAACAGTGGGGCTTTCCAGGGAATACACAGCATGTGATGACGCTGCCTTGACGGCTGATGGAAGATGTGCCTTAAGAGTTTCTCAGTTTTCATTCCTGATATTCATAGATATAATCCACATAAACAAAAAAATCTTAGGATCCTCAGTACTTTTTAAGAGTGTAAAAGGGTCTGGAGACCAAAACAGTTGGAGACTTGCTGACATGAGGAATGGAGGAAACGTCAACTTAATTTTTCCTTTCTGGTTTGCAGTGTCAGTACACAGCAGAAGAGTATCAGGCCATCCAGAAAGCTCTGAGGCAGAGGCTGGGTCCGGAATACATCAGCAGCCGAATGGCTGGAGGAGGCCAAAGGGTAGGAGAGTTTATATGCTTGAGAAGTGGGTGCCCATATAGCTGGCTACTTGAATCATCTCGCCAGCTCCCTCTCTGGCTCCTCATGGATTCAGAAGGTCTCCTGCTTGCTGTTACTAGATGTTTCTGAGTGTCGTTGGGAGGGGTTGGGTTCCAGCCTTCATTATCATCTGAGGTGACCCAAGTTTTGTCTTGAGACTTCCATACCTGCCATCTTGGGGTTTTTATACCATCTTTTAAAAATGTTTCTTTTGCCATCTGCTACTAATTGTAACTTCTGTGTATATTTTTGGTCTTCTATAATATATGTCAACCTGAGACTTGTACATTTTTGGAAACTGCTAGGTGAGTGGATTTCCTCTCTGAGTCTAGCCCCTCCCCTCAGACAAAACATTAGTTCTAACTGGTTTCTTCAGGAAGATCTTTGAAGTAAGTTCACTGAGAATTTCCCTGGAACGTTTAAGGGCAGTTTTGCCAAAAAAGCTGGTAAGGAGTAAATTAGGTAAATTTTGATTCATATTTAAGTACGGTAAGGAATTTTAACAAGCCCCCCCTCCCCCTTAATTTCTTTTTCCAGGTCTGTTACATTGAGGGCCACAGGGTGATTAATCTGGCCAATGAGATGTTTGGTTACAATGGCTGGGCGCACTCCATCACACAGCAGAATGTGGGTGAGTGTGTTTCCCGGCCGCGGTGACGTCTTTCCCTTACTTTGGCGCTCATTTCTGATGCTAGTACTTTGTGGGTGAGGCTGTAGGGTAGGAGTGTTTGGTTGCCAAAAGAGGAATGTGGGGGAGGCGCAGGGATCAGAATCCTCTTCAGCTCGTTCTCTTTCGCACTCCTAGATTTTGTTGACCTTAACAATGGCAAGTTCTACGTGGGAGTCTGTGCATTTGTGAGAGTCCAGTTGAAGGTGAGGGTGATGGAGGAGACCTGCTCCTCCGAGGACTGGGTGGGTGGTGAGACAGAATGAGCAGGTAGAGAATCCTCTGGACTATGGCACAGCCAGTGTTCTCTAGGATGGTGGTATCCAAAGGTTCTTACCCGTGTGCCTCCTACATGAAGTGTGAAAAACTCTTATTTTCTTGCACATTTTAAGTTTATACCTAAAACTTTTCACTGAAACTATGAATACAGGTCCCCTGGTTTTCAAAAATTTGGGCCACACCACTTTGCGTTTACGGAAGACCTACACTGGTGCCTGTTTTTGCTGAACTGAAATGAATACAAAGAGGATTTTCACTTTTATGACAAAAGGTGAACCCTGGCAGCAAGAGTGGCCCTGCTAAGCTCCTCAGTATCAAGCTTCCGAGGCTTTGAACTAGATCTGTGAGCAAATGTGCTTTATTTTGATTTTGTGCTTCCACTAGCAAGATGTGGCCTGATGTATCAGAGAGGCCTAACAGAGGTCATATTTATTTGTTTATTTATTTATTTACTTATTTACTTGTTTGTTTTGTGTGGGGGAGGGGCAGAGAGAGAGGGAGAATCCTAAACAGGATCCCCACTGTCAGCACAGAGTCCAATGCAGAGCTTGAACTCACAAAACTGTGAGATCATGACCTGAGCTGAAATCAAGGGGTCAGATGCTTAACTGACTGAGCCACCGAGGGGCCACAAAAGAGGTTAGTTTTTGGATATGGGAATGCTCAAAAATGTTTCCATATAAATTAATGGTACGTCTTTGCTTTATGCTATTTTGGCTAATGAAAGCGCTCATAAGATTGTTTTACTTTTGGGTAGTGGCGGAAAGCTCTAGTTGCAAGGGTATATTTTTTGGCATATTGTAAAATTTGACATTGATTTTATTTTTAATGTTTATTTTTGAGACAGAGTGTGCACATGAGTTGGGGAGGGGCAGAGAGAGAGAGAGAGAGAGAGAGAAAATCCCAAGCAGGTTCTACACTGTCATGGAGATCCTGACGTGATTCTGACGTGAGGCTTGATTACCACAATGTGAGATCATGACTGGAGCCTAAATCAAGAGTCAGACACTTAACCAGCTGAGCTCCCCAGGCTCTCCCAAATTTGACATTCTAAAATAAATCTGTGCATCTCTTTCTTCCTTTGTTTATTCAAGTATGGTTGACATACAGGGCTGTGTTAGTTCCAGGTGTGCAGTAGAGTGATTCAGCAATTCTGTACATCTCCCGGCTCATCAGGATAAGCGTACGCTTAATCTCCTTTATCTGTTCCTCCCATCTTTTTTTGTTGCATCATTTTTAAACGTACCAATGGATTTTAAGTAACAGACAAATACTGTCATCCATTTAAAAAAACACATGAGCAAGCTATTCTTTAACCATGAGAAATTTTACATGGTTCTTCTTGAACTCATATTTCTATTCTGTTTCACCACCGGCTTTATCCTAATATAATATCTCAATATGTATAAAATATGTTTGGAATGTATATGTTTGGAACCTTATTAATAACATTAACATATTCCTCTCTGTGTGTATGCATATGTATATAAAAGTAATTTGGGGGGGGTAAATTTTCAGTGATCTAAGGGCTTTAAATTACATAAAATTTGGGGCCCCGGGGTGGCTCAGTTTGTTGAGTGTCCAACTTTGGCTCAAGTCATGATCTTGCGGTTCATGGGTTCAAGCCCTGTGTCAGGCTCTGTGCTGACAGCTCAGAGCCCGGAGCCTGCTTTGGATCCTGTGTCTCCCTCTCTCTATCTCTCTTCTGCTCATGCTCTGCCTCTCTCTGCCTCTCAAAAATGCATAAATGTTAAGAAAACAAGAAAAATAAATGATACAAAATTTCTTCTGGATTGAGTTACTATTAGAGGTATTATTAACACACAATTGATCAGTCAGTTGTGTCTGTGAGGGAGACTACATAACTACGTCAATACTTAATAAATTTTTGTGGAAAATGCATTTCTTAATGAGACGGATGAGGCTTTGTTTTCTTTTTGGGTAGTTTATATATCCATAGTTTGTTTTTTAAATTAAATTAAAAACTTTAAATATAGCCACAGTTTAATGTTACTTTTTCCTAGACAGCCCATTCAACATTATTAATTCTATTCTAACTTCTTATTTTTATAAATAGTACTGAAAAACCTTATTCACATAAATAAACTGGGAATGGAGAGAGTTTTGTTATAGTGTCACTCAATTCTTTGAATTAACTTTCTGAGTTATATAAAAAATCACAGAGTGCGGGGCACCTGGGTGACTCAGTTGGTTAAGCAACCGACTTCGGCTCAGGGCATGATCTGACTGTTCCCAAGTTTGAACTCTGTGTCGGGCTCTGTGCTGACAGCTCGGACCCTGGAGCCTATTTTGGATTCTATGTCTTCCTCTCTTTCTCTGCCCCTCCCCTGCTCACACACGCACACACTCTCTCTCTCTCTTTCAAAAACAAACATTAAAAAAAAAATCACAGAGTGCTATTATCTAAAATTATATTTGGTTCTCTATCAGCTATTAACTCAGTCAGGTCTCCCTTCACTTCTGGTGAAAGCCAGAAATGGATACCACCTGACTCGTGAAAAGATTTGCTACCCAATCATTAGAGTCTATTAAATACAATATTTGACATTTTCCTTTTGTTTAGTGTCCCAGAAGTTTTTATATCTTGGGGTCATGCACCATAGTGAGATTTAGGGTGGGTTAGCTGTGTGCCTTTTTTAAGTAAAAGAGGAGGTGGGAATGGAGAATTGTCTTGCACACTTCCCAGCAGATCAGGTCAAGGACATAGTGCTGGAAATTAATTCTCTTACAGTTCTTGCTGCCCATCCATGTGTCCTTTAGCAAGGCCCCTGGGTTCTATGTGCCCAGTGTGAGCGCCGTTGAGGGCGAGAAGAGCTGTTTGACCAGGTACACACGACTGCAGCTCTTCACGTTGGGCCCTTCCCCCCGCAGGACGGCTCCTATCACGAAGATGTGGGCTATGGGGTCAGTGAGGGCCTCAAGTCAAAAGCCTTGTCTCTGGAGAAGGCAAGGAAGGAAGCGGTGACAGATGGCCTGAAGCGGGCGCTGAGGTAAGCAAAGGCTAGAGGCTAACCTGCTTCATTTCGACTCTTGTTTCAGAGCAGTTTTGTTTTTAGTTTGTTTAGAACGTAATATATCCCCTTGGTACAAAAATCAAAATAACCTGAGTCTCACTGCCCTCCCCGTCCCTCTCAGCTGTTTCCTGTTCTCTTGTGTGTCCTCTGTGCTGCTTTGTGCTTAGTCAGCGTCCCCTCTCGGGAACACATAGTAGAATACTTTATGTTCTGTTCTGTGCTCGGTTTTGCACACCCCCTGCCTCAGTCATGGATCAGAGACCTTTCCACGAGTACAGAGACAGCTTCCCCATTAAGCAGGTTTTCGTTGGTATGTACAGCTTTATTACATAGAACAGGGTATTGTGCCTTTCTTCTGGGGCATACGTGGCCTTTGGGGATTGAAGTGAATTGAATCACTAGAAAAACACTCATATGAATGAACATCCACTACAGACTTGCAGTACATAACCTGGGGGCGAGGCCAGGTATCCTGAGTAAAGAGCTTCCATCAGGGAGGGTTGTGCCCTAAGTGTGCGTGGCCCACTGTTGCTGGGGACCTGGAACAGTCCTTGGAAGAAATCTCTGGTCTGGAATTGGTGCTCCACAGCAGGAGGTAGCTAAGGGGTCTTTTCATAGTCCTTGCCTCTTGCTGAGGGCGGGGATGGGTGACTGTTATGCCCAGTGTTCTGAGAGCCTAAAACTAAAGCAGTGAATGAAGGTGGTGGGTGCTCCATAAGCATTTTTGGGATGTTCTCTGCCACAGTTGAGAAGCAACTTGCACAGAGATTCTGACTCTGTGCTCTGGTATTTACATGTAATAATTCTAAACCTGTTCACTCTTTTTTTTTTTTTCCTTACCCTTAGAAGTTTTGGGAATGCGCTTGGAAATTGTATTCTGGACAAAGACTATCTGAGGTCACTAAATAAGCTTCCGCGCCAGGTATGTTAGAAACGGATGAGTGGAACGCATTGCAGTAAAGATATTACTAATTGCCTTGCATCATGGGTGAGTGTTGGGGATGGAGACAGAAGGGGAGACTCAGCCCTTTATGAAGTTTACCATTTTAGTCATTTTTAAGTGTGCAGTTCCCTGATGAAACACATCTTAATCTTGAGATACTGCAACTCTATACCCATAACACAGCCCCCCTTTCCGCCCCTTCTCATAGCCCCTGCTCACCACGTTCCACTTACTGGTCCTATGAATTTGACCACCTTCGATGCCTCCTGTAAGTGGAGTCCTGCTGTTTTGTTTTTTGTGACTGACTTATTTCATTTAGCATAATGTCCTCGAGTTTCATCTATGTTGTGGCCTGTATCAGAATACCTTCCTTTTTATGGGGCACCTGGCTGGCTCAGTCTGTAGAAAGTGTGACTCTTGATCACAGGTTGTGAGTTGGAGCCCTGCGTTGGGTGTAGAGATTATTTAAAAAAAAAAGCGGGGTGGGGGGGGGGGCTATGGGAGGCTTAGTTGAGCGTTTGACTCTTGATTTCGGCTCAGATCGTGATCTCATGGTTCATGGGATCCCACATTGAGCTCTGTGTTGACAGCATGGAGCCTGCTTGGGGATTCTCTCTCCCTCTCTCTCTGTCCCTACCCCATGTGTTCTCTTTCTCAGAATAAATAAACATTAAAAAAAAAAAAAAAGAATCACCTTCCTTTTTAAGGCTGAATAATATTCCGCTGTTATGTATATACCACATTTTCTTTATTTTTCCATCAGTGGACATTTGGGTGGCTTGTATCTCTTGTGAATAGTGCTGCTATGAATGTGGGTGTGCAAATACTACTTCAAAGACCCTGGTTTCTGTTATTTTGGATACATAGCCAGAGGTGGGGTTGCTAGATCATATGGTAGTTTTTTGTAGAACTTCAACACTGTTTTTCTATAATGGCCACACCATTTTGTAGTTCAACCAATAGGCACAAGTGTCCCAGTTCCTTTACATCCTCACCAACACTTGTTATTTTCAATTTTTAAAAAAATATTTTTTAATGTCTACTTATTTTTGAGAGAGAGAGAGAAAGAGAGAGAGAAGGAGCAGGGAAGGGGCAGAGAGAGAGGGAGACAGAGAATCTGAAGCAGGCACCAGGCTCTGAGTTGTCAGCACACAGCCTGATGTAGGGCTTGAACTCACGAATGGTAAGATCATGACCTGAGCCGAAGTCGGCTGCTCAATTGACTGAGCCACTCACTCCGTTCCAGCCTGTAAGAGGAATGTAATAATCTTGTGGATGCTCTCTTTTATGCGATGATTTGTTTTTCTCTTGCTGCTTCCAGGATTTCTCTGTCTTTGACTTTTTAAAAATTGAGATATAAGTGATACATAACAGTATTTTAGTTTCAGGTTGTACAGCACAATAATTTGCTATTTGTATATGTTATAAAATGATCAACATAAGTCTAGTTAACATCCATCACCATACCTAGTTGCACATTTTTTGTGGTAAAGTTTTGAGATTTACTTCTAGCAACTTTCAGATATACAATACAATGTTATTAGCTACAGTCACTATGCTGTTCCATTACATTCCCATGACTTTTTATGTAACTAGAGGTTTGTACTTTTTGACCCCCTTCACTCACTTTGCCTATTACCTTCTGCTTCCCTGGCAACCACCAATCTGTTCTCTGTACCTATGAGCTTTTTTTTCTTGCAGATTCCACATAGAAGTGAGATACAGTGTTTGCCTTTCTCTATCTGACTCATTCCACTTAGCATAATGCCCTCGAGGTGCATCCATGTTGTGGCAAATAGCAAGATTTCCTTCTTTATGGCTGAGTAATATTCCATTGTATATGTACTACATTTTCTTTGTGGATGGACCCTTAGGTTATTTCCATTACTTTGGCTACTATAAGTAACACTGTAGTGAATATGGTGTCCAGATGTCTTTTGAGTTAGCGTTTTTGTTTTATTTGGATAAATATCCAGAAGTGGACTTGATGAATCACATGGTAGTTCTATTTTTAATTAAAAAAAAAAATTTATTTATTTTTGAGAGAGAGAGAGAGCATCAGCAGGGGAGGGGCAGAGAGAGAGAGGAAGACACAGAATCTGAAACAGGCTCCAACCTCTGAGCTGTCAGCACAGAGCCCGACTCGGGGCCCGAACTAACAACCCAGGAGATCATGACCTGAGCCAAAGTTGGAGGCTCAGCCAACTGAGCGACCCAGGTGCCCTTTTTTAAAAATTTTGAGGAACTTCCATATTGTTTTCCACAGTGGCCACACCAGTTTTCATTCCCACCAATGGTGCACAAGGGTTCACCTTTCTCCTCATCCTTGCCAACACGTTATTTTTTTGATAATAGCCACTCTGACAGAGGTGAGGTGATATCTTATTGTGGTTTTGATTTGTATTTGCCTGATGCTGAGTGATGTTGAGCATCTGTGTCTTCTTTGGAAAAATGTCTATTTAGATCCTATGCCCATTTTTTAATTGGATCGTTTATTTTTTTGCTATTGAGTTCCTTACACATATTGGATGTTACCGTATTGGTTTTATCAGTTACAAACATTTTCACCCATCCAGTAGGTTATCTTCTCATGTCGACAGTTTCTGCTTGCTGTACAGAAGCATTGTAGTTTGACGTAGTTCTGCCTATTTATTTTTGCTTTGTTGCCTTTGCTTTGGTGTCACATTCAAAAAGTCATCACCAAAACCAGTGTTAAGGAGTTTATCACCTGTGTTTTCTTCTAGGAGTTTTCTGGTTGCAGGTCTTATACTCCTGTGTGTGCTTCATTTTGAGTATATTTGTGTATTGTGTCAGATAGTGGTCTGGTTTCATTTGCATGTGCTGTCCATTTTTCCAACACCATTTATTGAAGAGACTGTCCTTTCTACATTGTACATTCTTGGCATCTTTGTCATAAATTTGTTGATCATATAAATATGGGCTCATTTCTGAGCTCTCCCCATTGCTATATGTCTTTATGCAAATACCATAGTGTTTTGGTTACTATAGCTTTGTAATATAGCTTAAAATCAGGTAGCATGATGCCTCCAGCTTTGTTCTCAAGATTGCTTCGGCTATTTGGGGTCTATTGTAGTTCCATACAAACGTTACGATTGTTTGTTCTATTTCTGTGGAAAATACCATTGGAATTTTGATAGGGATTGCATTGAATGTGTAGATTGTTTTGGGTTGTTTGAGCATTTTAACAATACTAATTCTTCTAATCCATAGCGTGGGATACCTTTCCATTTGCTCTTCAGTTTCCTTCATTAGTGTCTTATAGTTTTCAGTGTACAGGTCTTTTACCTCCTTGGTTCATTTATTGCTAAGTATTTTATTTTATTTTTTTGATGTAATCGGAAATGGGTTTGTTTTCTTAATTTCTCTTTCTGGTAGTTTGTAATTAGTGTGTTGTCTTTGACTTTTGGCAGTTTGATTATAATGTGTTTTGGTGTGTTTAGTGTTTTGGGCTTCTTGAATTTACACATCTTCTCTTCCCTCAGATTTTGGAAGTTTTGGGCCCATTATTTCTTCAGATAATCTCTCTGCCCTCTTCTCTTTCTCTTCTTCTGAGACTCTTGTAATATATAGTGTGACAAGTGTCCAATAGGCCCCTAAGCTAGGTCATATTTCTTCATTCTTCCTTCTGTTTGCTTCTCTGAGGAGATGATTTCAAATGACCTGTCTTCATATTGGCTGATTCTTTCCTCTGTCAGATGAAGTTTGCTGTAGAACCCCTTCACTGAATTTTTTAGCTGTTACTGTATTTTCAGCTCTGGAACTTGTTAGCTGCTATTTAATAGTTTTCCTTTGTTGATACTCTCATTTAATCCATGCATCATTTTCCTGATTTCATTCAGCTGGACTGTTCTCTTTTAGCTGATTGAGCATTTATGATAGTTGTTTTAAATTCTTTGTTAGGCAGTTCATAGATTGTATTTTCTTTTAGGGTCTGTTTTTGGAGTTTTATTTTGTTACTTTGTTTGGGCCACATTTCCCTGCTTCTTTAAATGCCTTTGATCTTTTGTTGAGATGTGGCATTTAAGGAAAAAAAAAAAACACCTGTCCCAGTCTTTATGTACTGGGTTTTGTGCAGGGAAGAACTTTACCAGACAGCCCAGCTAGACGTTCTAGGACCTCTCAAACCTTTTATGATCTCCTTCTCCTCCTGGCATTTGACTGCATAACCGCGGCTGCTACATGTTCTAGTGCTTTAGTGGCTTTCAAACTCTGTTGCCGGTTCCATCATCGTGCTGAGTCAGGCGAGGCAGAAAACAGTACTGTAGGCAGCTCCAGACAAGCCACAACATCGGATGCACAGTCTACTCCTTTGTTTCTTCCTGGGGGAAGAGCTCAGTGTGAGGTTTCCTCCTGGTTGTGCTGCTCTCTGCTGGGCACGGGCAGGGGCACAAGTGGCCACGCAAAATGCCAGGAGTGTTTCTACCCCTTTTGCTGGAATCTTGTCTTGGTTTTATGCTGGCTTGGCTTTAAGTAATCTCTATCCCGGCATGGGACTCAAACTCATGACCCCAAGATCCAGAGTTGCACCTTCCAGCTACCAAGGCAGCCACATGCCCCAAGCTCATTTGTTTTTAACCTACTCATTTACTTTCCAATGTAGATAAGAAATTTCATAATGTAATGTTCATTTTCAGGTTACTTATTAAAAATTTTACTTATATTTTTTGAGAGAGAAAGAATCCTAAGCAGGCTCCACAGTCAGCATATTGCCTGATGCAGGGCTCAATTTCATGATCGTGAGATTATGACTTGAGCTGAAATCAAGAGTCAGTCGCTTAGCTGACCGAGCCACCGAGGTGCCCCTCAGGTTACCTTTATTGAAATTAGCATCAATGTGAATCAAGACAGTTCTCCCAAGTGAAAAGCTCTGCATTTCCGTAGTGCTCAGGGCCTGGAAGTAGAACATTTTGCCAAATGCCACAAAGTATGGTTTCTCATATTTGGTGAGATGCGGGAACGACCCTAAGTTGGGAGATGTCAGTGTTTTGCAAGTCTTCTTCCTCCTGTCATTTGAAGGATCTTAGTTGTGCTGCAGCAACCTGAGGCTTCTTCAGGAGGAGTGTGGTACTTCGGGGGAAGCCCTGGAAGAAAGGCCAGAGAAAGTACAGGCCTCCACAGAGAGTATGTGTGATCAGTTCCGTGGAAAAGGGATAAAACGCAGACAGCAGCAGACAGATCCAGCTGCCCACGAAAGATTCAAAATAGGGTTTATAGAACATTTGCCTCGAATCATAAAGTAAGATTCCTTTTTACCAAAACTTGATTAGTACAGAATGGTAGAAAGTAGAAAATGAAGGTTTTTTTACTTCGCCTCTATAATTAGAAACATTAGTTGAAGTGTGGATCAAAGTGTGGATCCTGTGTCTCAGCTCCTCAGCACCTAGAGGGCACAATGGATAGAGGATTGTCAGATACCATGTTCCAGGAGTCTAGATCTTGAAGGCAGGGAAAAGGAAGGGGAAGTGCAATTGGAAGAAGTGATTTACCCCCTTTCTTCCCTTATTAGTTGCCTATTGAAGTGGATTTAACTAAAGCAAAGAGACAAGACTTTGAACCATCTGTGGAACAAGCGAGATACAGCAGCTGCCGGCAGAATAGGACCCTGGGGCCTCCAAAACCACAGGAGGTGACCTCCCCTTGCAAACCAAGCCGCTCGGATGACCCCCACGTTGTGATCCAGGAAGACAAGCCCGGCTGCTCCCGGTACGAGGCCTGTTTCCTCTCTCTCCTCCTCATGGTCTCCAGGACCTCCATTTTCACCCCGAGCCAGCAGAGTGGTCTGTGCCCCCCTCAGGGACAGGGTATCGTTCCCTTGGGTAACTCAGCCCAGCCTTGTTGCTCTTCTGATGCAGAAGTCTGGCCCCAGCCACGGAGAGCGAGGCCACGTACCAGCGGAAGCTCCGGCAGAAACAGCTGCAGCAGCAGTTCCGGGAGCAAATGGAGAAGCAGCAGGGGCAACGCTCTGCCCCATCAGTGGAGAAGAATCAGGGTGTGTGAGGAGGATGAGAGCCGAGGCCCTGGGGGGGTGTCCTGAGGGATGAGCCTGACCCTCTGCCGGAATGTACGGTTCCGTCCAGCCCGGGACTCAGCAGGACTCCAGGTCAGGAGAGAGAAGTCCAAGCAGTGAAGGTCGTGAAATCCTGCCACGCATTTCCCCATTTTGAAAGATGCCCCCATCAGTTTTCAGGGAAGGAAAGGGGCCTTGAGATAATCTAGAACTGGGAATTTTAGGGCACGTAACTTTTCTTTCCCTTTCAGTTACTTTGGCCACCTCCGTATTAGAAAGCTTTTCTGAGTCGTCTGTGACCATAAGGCTAAACTGTTTGAAGAGAGTGGTCTTTCCCAGAGAGTAGAACCAAAGAACGGGCTTATCCCAGACAATTGGCGAGTTGCTTGAGGAGAAGTCAACCTTGCTTTCTCCCCAGTTTAGTGAGAAGACGAGAATAGTGTTTAGCCTCGTGTAGATCTGCACACAGGGAGGGATGGGATCGGTCTCCTACCGACTGTGAGCCGGCGTTAACTCTAGGCAGCTTTGCACTTCTGAGGCGCTGCCTCCAACAACTGAGTGATTCTCTGATTTTGTCCCCCCACCCCCCCCCACGTGAACCGTAGGGGCACCACCAGCACTTCCTGTGAAGCACAGCACTCCCATAACTGCTGTTTCTACACCAGTCACGGAGGACTTCCTCACAGGTCTGTAGGGGCTAAAGGAATGACTTAGGTACTATTATTTTTTAATGTTTGTTTATTTTTGAGAGAGAGAGAGAGACGGAATGTGAGCGAGGGAGGGGCAGAGAGAGAGGGAGACACAGAATCTGAAGCAGGCTCCAGGCTCTGAGCTGTCAGCACAGAGCCCGACATTGGGCTTGAACCCACGAACCGTGAGATCATGACCTGAGCCGATGTTTGTTGTGTGCCTACCAAGCCACCCGGGCGGCCCAGTATAGGTGCTTATTAAATGAAACCTATGAAACGCACTTTTGGCAGTCACTGGCACATTTTGAGAGAGACAGAAAAATCCCCAAGTTTGAGAAGAAGAGAGGACCTGTAATGGACGGAGGGCAGTTCTGACAGCACACACTCGGCTCCTCTGGCACACCTCCAGGGGCAGGGGAGGGAGAAATTCCAAAAGCCGTCCTGTCCGCTCACGACCTGGAATTCCTTACGATGCTTCTCCCAGTGCTCTGTGAGAACACTTCTTTGTTGATGCCGCATTTTCCCACGATGTCCGTCCTTGCAGACAGCCTTGGAATGTGGGACGTGGGTCCAGATGCAGGGGACAGTGACGTGAAGCCCTCGTCTGGGCCAGACCCACCCCAGACCTCTGCCACACCAGTCCTGAAGAACCAGGCGGTGACCTGGGACGGGACCCCACAGGACCTCTGCCGCCAGGATCCGCAAGCAAAATCCGGACCCTGGCGCCTCCCGACCCACGGCAGCCACCAAGACCTCACAGGTAGCAAAAGCGTTTAGCAGCAGAAATCAAAGGGAGAACTTGGGTTAATTCTGTGCATTTTAAAGAAAGAATGACATTGCATTTTAAGAAATTCATCGTGCCAGAGGAATAGCAGTGTAAATGATAACTGGTTTGTGAGCTAGATCTTGTCCTCTGGGGCCCTGACTTGAGGTGTAACCCCTTAGAACCCTTGCTAGTAACAGGCAGCTTAGGCAGGACTGATGAAGAGACTCCCTACCCAAGTAGGCCCCTCACGTTCGGTATTGCAACTTGATCTAGAGGTAACAGAAAGGTCTACCCTCATAACAATTTTTATTCTTTGTCTCTTAGGTTTGTTTAAGGTTCATTTTTGAGAGAGGGAGAGAGAGAGTACGTGCACCTGTGAATGAGGGAGCAGGTCGGGGGTGGGGACAGGATCTGAGTTAGGCTCTGTACTGACAGCAGCGAACTCGAACTCCTGAACCATGAGATCATGACCTGAGCTGAAGTCGGACACTCAACCCATTGAGCCACCCAGGCCCCCCCCACTGGCCTTTACATTTTAGCTGTCAGTTTATTTTAAAATCGTGGCAGTCATATTTAAATAATTTTTTTCTTCCGTAGGAAACTGTGATTTCTATAAGAACCAAGACTTGAAGAAAAGGAAATTGGATCCATCCTGAGGATCAGGTCCCACCATTGGACTTTGTGACAAAAGGGACTTACAGAAACTACTTTTTGGTCATAACATTATTCGTCATTCCCAGGGAATGAGCTGTATTTCCAAGGATTTACCTTGCTTCGTTTTGAACTGTACCTGAGGATGAGTGTGGGCGCGTACCGCAGAGCATGCGGAGCAGTGAGAAAGTAAAGCAGCACTTTAAGCTGGTCACACGCTGCAGTGGCGAGGCTCGAAGATTAAACACCTTCTCTTTGGCTCTTGAGGCTCGTCACTGTTTATTCTTGAGCTCCTATGTTAATACAAATGGACGTTTTGGGAGCCCTCAGTGGCTACCTGCCTGCAAGCAATATAAGCCACCCTACGGAGCCCGGACTTCACCTTCATGCCTGTATGAGGTTCTCGCTCCTGTCTGTCTGCTTTAAACTTGAGGGCCCCGTGTTTCTGTCGTCCACACCACACCGCGCATCCTGCTAAGAACAAAGGCTAGAGTGGACTTTCGCTACTTTGCGTCCATCCCGCCTGCCATCTTCATCTATGACAGTCTCTCGTTTATAGGTTTATGAAGTCACTGTCCTGTGGTTTTTTTCCTTATCAAGGGAATGATCTAGGGCCAAAGAAAAGGCATTTTTAAGGAAGCAAAATAAAGTCTTTGTAACAAAAAACTTTAAGTAGGTGTTTGTAGTTTTCCATTTCAGCTGTGAGATATAAGCCACCTTCACATAAGTGGCTTTTTTCATATAGTTTCGGATGTCTCCTAATTCTTCCCCTCAAATGAGGAGTTTGCAGGTTCACTTTTTAAGTAAAAAAGTACCTGGGTTGTACCTTTTATCTGATTTTCACACTGTGGCTTTTGTGACGCTCTGGATCGCACGTCCATCTGTGGGAAGCTATGAAGTCGAGGCAAGGAACTGCTGAAGTACAGCAAGGCAGCCATTTCTTTTCCTTCCGAAGACAAAGATGTAGCTTTGCCTGATTATCCCGTTACCTCATTACCTCATTACATGGGTTTGGTCACACATGTTCATCTTTTGATTTTGACACCCTTACCGTTTTCATCAGAAAAAAAAACTCCTTTTCTGAAGTATAATCTTAGTTTAGTTCAGGACTGCTAAAGAGGTCCTGGAGTTAGGACTCCAGTTACATAAATTGTACGCAACTCAAAAGTGAGCTAATGAGATCATGAAAGTGTAATCTGCTGGAAATGAAACCCCACAGCTCAACAAAAGCAAGTTTGGTTTATTTGAATGGTTTCATTAAATAAGTCTACAAAGGTAACAAACTGAAGCACAAAGCGCAATCTTACAAGAAGCGCAACACCCAGAGTTAGTGCAAAATGTACAATTAACGGCTGCTGAGAAACCCCCAAGGTTTGAATTTAGTTTAGTTTATTTGTTTTTTAAACAGTGTACATTGTTAAATAATGTAAGGAAAACATTTATAATTCAGAAAGATTTTTGTAATGTGGAAAAAGATACTCAAAGTGTATTATTAACACAAAAATAATTTAAACAGTTCAGTAGCGCTAGTTCATTCCTCTAGGCTTCAGTTTTTTCATCCACAGGAGGGAAGAAAAATCAACAGTAAATAAAACCAGTTCTTACTTTTTGTGTGTAAGAGACCTCAAAGTTAAACCAAATAACAAAAAATAATGTGCTGCATTTGGTTCCCTCGTTCCTCTGGGAGAAAGTATGGTTTCATTCGTCTTAGGTGGTCCTTTTCTCATTTACTTGGCACCTTCTTTGTTCTAGTCTTATTCTCACCATCTCCCCAAGAATCTTAAGCAGAGAATAAATAAGTAAACAGCCTTGAAGTGGGGCTTGGAACCCCTCTTCTTTTAATTTCTACCTTCCTAAACCTTCGGCTCTCATTTGCGTCTTTGGGACCCAGGCTGACTTAATAAAGAAAACAGGACCCGTGAAGGAACGACGGGATAGGCCAGCCAACCAGGCCCTTCCTATCGTGGGGATTCCTGGGATGTGCCGGTTGTGGGTCAGAGGTCGGAAAGGTGTTCACTGCCCAACTCGTGAAGAGAAGAAGCACCCCCTAAATTAAGAGTCAGGCTTCTTTCCCCGTCTTCAGAGATAACCAGAGATCCCAAACATAGCCAATTAGGAGTATTTCCTGAAAGCTCAGAAAAATAACAACTGCCCATTACAACTAGGCATAGCACGAAATAATACTGATTGGTTGCAGTTATTACTTACGGGGAGTATTGGTTTACATGAAAATGTGAGAGTATCAGTTCCAATTCTAGAAAAAGAGGTGGCACAACAGACTTCTGATCCTGCAACCATTTGGACATCGCATAGGAAATGAGTAGGAATAAGCACTCTTTCTTACAATGCTTAATTCAGATGTGGGTCCACCTTCCGCACAGCACAGTACCCCACGCTGGGAAATGCAGGAGACATTTGCAACAAGAGGAAAGCAATCCACACAGTTTTTCTTAGAGCAACTTTCTCCGTCTGTGACTTTTCACTATCAAAGTTTCCCAACTTAAAAACTAGCCCCCACTCCCTTTATATTCAGCCATTTCCACTAGGTCTTGTCTGTTCCAGCCTGGCTCCGGTGAGGCTTATCGCCCCCGCGGGCCAGGCAGGCTTCACAGATCTTCGTAGCGAGTCTGTTCTCCCGGTCTTAGTCTTTCCTTTCCTTTATCACACACCGCCTTTCATCTTTGAAATTGGCCCATTTGGTTACGACACCCCTCCTCGCTGTTCCTGAAACAGAACTTGCTGTTTCCAACCACTGATGTCAACTTAACTTCTCACCCTGCTCATCTTACACCTGCTCTAGACAAAATTGAATGACTTAAAAGGAAAAAAAAATACTCTTTCAGTTTCCCTTTGGCATAATCCTCTGCTGGGGTCACATGGACCTATGACCCTTCCATACGCCCTCTGCTGATCTGGGGTCTGATGAGAAGTTGGTGCTAACGGCAGAAGCAGTTTAGTCCAAGGCACTAAAATATCCAGCAAGCAATACTGGGAGAACAGAAGTATTCAAGTACAGTAATTTATACAATCTTACATTCACATTTATTTATCTACTACAATGGAAATACAAAGGAAAAAGCTAAAGTGTCTCAATAAGTAAAGGACAGAGCTTGTTTTTTTCAACTTTTTAAACCTTTCGTATTTTACTCTTAAAACTACTGTTGTCCAACAACATTTATATATCACAGTGTTTCCACATCAAAACTGATGGCAAAGTTACATGTCCGCAGGGAACTTAATTTTTTTTTCCTAATTGCTAATGCTGCAGTCAGAGCTGCTAATATCATTTGCTTAAAGCACTAATGACCTATCATAAGAAAGGGTTGAAACCTCAGTCCCCTGGTGTTTTTCACTGGGTTCTAAAGAGCAAAAAAGAAAGAAAGAAACGAAAGAAGAAACACAGAAAGAAAAAAGGGTGGGGGGGAACAGGGTAGGAGAGAGCCCAATGGTTGTTTTGTTTTTTGTCTTGTGGCTTGCATTCTTGAGGGAATAAGGGATTTGGGGGTGGGTACCAAAATGAAGAGCTCCACCCACTTGAACCTCCAGATGGCGTTTGGTTTTCCACTTGAGCTCTCCTGTGGCTTTCCGATAACTGATTCTTTCCTAGCCCTCGCTACTGGGTGCAAGGAGACAGGAAAGCATAGTTTGAAACCGCCCCATCACAAGAAAGCTGCTCTTTCCCTCTTGTTCCACTCCAATAAGCGGTGAAGGGGGAGGGAGATTCTCAATTCTGAGGGCTCTAAGCGATATTAAAAACATTCCTTTCTGGCAAGAAATAACCAGTTAAATGCAGCACTAGTAGTTAGTATATAGGCTACTTTCCCATTCCCCCCTCCCACCCACCCCTCAGCATTCCATCTCCTGCCCCCAAATCTACTCAGTTAATGTCTCTAGGTCTAAGTGGTCCGCAGGTTGGAACCTGGGGGGTTGCTGATGGATTTCTGCAAATTGCTGATGTTGAAATTCTGTAAGGAGGCAGTTCCCACAGGTTGGAACTGGCCAAGCGGCTGTGGTGCTGGGCCACCTGTCCCACTCCACTGAGTGCCAAATGGGGGAGCTGGAAAACCGTACTGCTGTGGGGGGCACATGGACTTGGTGAAGTGACCTAGAGAGGTAGCTGATGCTGCAGAAATGGGGGCAGAGCCACCCAGGTTTGAGGTCATGGAGATGCACAGCTGACCAGGTGCGGAGAACTTCCTTGCCATTCCAGGGCCCTGGAAACAAAACAATTATATGTAAAGTCCTGTGTGGGCATGACCCATGGGTGTGAAAAGGGTGGTCCTGAAATATAATTCTAGGACCAGGGCTGGTCTAATCTGATAGGGTACGGTGAAACCCAAACTCAAACCAAATCTTTCATAATAATTATTGGCTTTTTACACTTAACAAATAAGGGCAGCACAACTATTCTGATTGGAAGTGGGCGGAGTCATGTGCACGTGTACATATGTATATGTAGTTTAAGGTATAGAAAGAAAAGGGGAGAAAAAACTTAGTTGACAAACAGGGAGCTAGAGAGTCAGGGAAGAAAAATAAAAGGGTAACTGGGTGATTTTTGTTCGTTTCTAAAAGGGTTAAAAATTCATGAGCTCCTACGAAAGGCTGTGGCATGAAATGGTGAGCACTAGTCTGGGCAGTTGATATCATCTCTGCATTCAGCTGTGGGCTCAGTGATACTCTTGACAGATGAGGAAAATGGCAAAAGGGGAAGACGACTTGCCTCATAATTCATGTGTCCTTTGCTTCCTCTCCTGCCTGAAAGATTCATGGCATCTCGGGCCCAATTGTCTACCAGCTTGTGCAGGTCATCTGTGAATGTGCCCTTCCTGCTGGACGTCATGGCAGGAGGCTGAGCCTGGGCGGCTTGGCTGTTCACTGTTCCCCCGACAGTGTTTGTGCTGCTGGTCCCTAGAATTAGAAGCAGCGACAGAAAACAACCATTAAAAGGAGCTCGGGTTTTACCTTCAGCAAGAGGGAGAACTTCACAGGGTGATGAATGGCAAGCCACTGCACGGGGGAGAGGATGAGTTGGGAAGCCATGCAAGAAGGGAAGGTTCCAAGGTCTTGTTTAGCCAAATGTTTTGGCATAAGAGGGTAATGGAAACAGGTTCTCCTCAGGAGTTGCAGAGAAGGCTAAATAGCTCAGGACGATGGCAGGCACAAAGGGCAGGGACCTCTTTCTGCCCTTTCCCGGGCGTGGCGTCTAGAGTACGGAAAGTCAAGTTTCAGTACTCTATTCCCAGCATCACGCTGATGAGGGAGGTGTGGTATGGTCAGTGAGGCTCTAGAAGGCTGCAGAATGCAGGGCAAAAGAAGATGATTTCTCGAGCACCGAGGCAGGGTTAAGTGGGAGTTAAAGGAGAGCAAAGGTAGATGTTTGGCCCAGGAAAAGATGGGCTCCTCACACCATGTGGATACAGTGCCACAGACTTTAGCCATTCTTTAACAGAAAGAGGTGATAAGAGAAACAGCATGCTCTGTTCAAAAAACCTTTTTCACCTGGACCCATACACACAAATTTGTAAACAAATTCAGGAGGGATGAAGGCTTCAACCTCTCCCAATCGCCTATGAGTTAAGAACCAAGATTAGTCAAGAGGAAGTTCTCTGTGGTGTGCCTGAATCTTTCAACTCCAGGAACACACAGTTTTCCTGAAGATGACCTCAGTTTCAATCGGTTCAATTGGTTTGTGGATTCTCACCCATTCCCCCCTTTCCCAGGAGAGCAAGCACTCGCATGTGGAAGCAACGGGAACATTCAGCTGAGGTAGGAGTGCAAAGGGAAGGAGGAAGCTTTGAGGTTATGATGAAGGAATTCTATTTCTATGGTTTGATGAGAAAGGAAGAAGGAGTGTGTCCTGCCTGATTTCGGCTCTGCTGGAGGGCACACTGAAGATTGTTCGAGGAGGCAAGTTTTAGGGAAGAGGGAAAGAAAAGTCATAATCTTGTTTTTCTTCCCTCACCCCCCACTTTCTTACCAGATCTCACATTTGCTGCAGAATAAATAAAAGCTACTAAGGTAAGTTGTGAGCCACGAGGCCTTAAGATATCCAAGTAATGCTGGGGACCAAATAAATGCACACATTTTCCTGCTTTCCAGGTCGAAGCAGCACCAGAGCATAACAGCATGCCTGAAGCAACTCTGCCATTTAAAAGCCCTTTATAATCCACTGCTGGTCTCAGGTTTCTACCCACTGCCCTGGGAATGGCACACACAAGCACGTCCGTATGAGAGGAATAGCTAAATCTGAGGTGAAGCTGCAGAGTGAGGAAGGTCACATGCTTCTTACTACCAAGGCAAGACATGGATTACTGCAGTGTGTGTATTAGCTCACTTCTTAGTGCCCACTGGAGCCGCAAGGGACAGCTACCGCACATACGGCGTAAAGGGAAGAGTAAGCTCTCCTATGGTACAGGAAACCCAAGTGGAAAAGGATAAAAGCACAGGAAACAAACAGCCTTCCTTGAAAAGCAAGAGAGACAGTGGTGGGGAAGCCCAGAGTGGGAAGCACAAGCAATGAGGGTGGCAGTCGTGACAGTGACAGAATCCAGAAAGCAAGCATATCACATGCATGAGGACTATTTTCCTGTTTGAACAGTAACTGCTTTGTGAGCCTGATCATGAGTGAGACAATCAAAATGAAAACCGGAAACAATCACAAGTGAGCAGAACTGTCAAAAGCCAAATACAAGAAGCTCAGAAGTGAACACTGCTTATTCACAAAGAGCTCATGCTGGGAGTCACACCTCTCTAGTCTCATGCTAGTCGTCTCTGATGCTGTGAGGCTCCTCTACAATCAAATTTCTTTCTCATTTTAATCTGTCTTACACACTACTGGATTATGAAGGTGGGGTTTTTTATACCATGAGGGGGTTGGCCATACAGGTAACCGTACTCTGGCTTCTGAAAACAGGCTTTCCCATTAAAGAAGGAAACAGACACATCCCTCTCTGACCAGAAAGTAACACCTGGGAAAAGCTGACTTGATTACAAAAGGCTGGGGGGATGGATAGTTCATTTAGTCCATTTTAGTAGGAAATGGTTTAAAAACACTTGTAATAGAGATATTTCTGAGAATGCTGCTTGCCTTCCAAAGAGTACGCTGAGTAGCCTCTAGACCTTTCTCAGTTCTGCTGCAAAGTTCTAGGAAGTGGTGTAGATTTTACCACCCCAAATCCACTTTTTTCTCCTGCTATAATACATTTTCCCATGCCCCACTACCAGATCCTATTAACAATAACCTACTATGAGCCACAGCTTATTGCCTAGTACCCCAAATACAGAGTTTTCTGACGGACTGTCTAGGTGGCCGGTTGGATGGCTGAACTGTGTGCATGTTAATGAGAAGCCACCAGCCTAAGAATCCAGACTCTAAGAAGTAGTGCTTTTCTCCTCACCAATCTAGTAGACGCCTCCTGCTGTGATGTGAGGATGTGGACTTTTCTATGTTTTGACCAGTGCTGACTTTCCAGTGGTAGAACAGCGGCTGGCATGTATCTGCTGACTAAAGGACTCTCCCCAAAAAGCCAGGCATCCCTGATCTCTCTCTGTGTCACGGGCATTATCAATCCACAATTGTCACAAAGCCAGGCTCACAGAGGACCATCATGTGAGAGCACTGACTAGGAGGTGATTTCTTAATCTGTAAGGATAGCCAGAGGTCAGCAATTAAGCATGTTAAAAAGTATATTAGAAAAGGGTACAGAACTAGACAGATGGAAGTTGGGAAATGAGGGCGTTGTGAAGCTTCAGGGTTCCAAGAACTCATGGATAACAGGCTTTGCAATCAAGGACCAAAAATAACAGAAAGAAAAGATAATTACTACAGAGCTGGTTGCAAGGACAGACTTTTTTCACCATCTTCCCTGAAGCACAAAGAGAGAGCAACGTGTTAAAGATAAAGAAACATCAGTGTAAAATATTTAGAATCTCCAAACAGCACACAAAGGTCCAGCAAGAGAAAGCAGAAAGGGAGACAGGCTGGTGGGACCTGGGAGGCCCCGCTATGGGTCCAGTTCCAGGGATGAAGCTCCCAGGCAGTCGGCCCTATGTGGTTATCCGATGGCCACGGCACCTGGCTGACTCTGCACATATGAGTCCTGCTCTGCACTAAGGTTCTGGGGGCGCCTTGGGAAAGAACGCCAGTGTCTCAGGTCTCACTGCTTGAATTTCAAATACCCAAGCAGTCTTTCCACTGTCCCCGCCCCACTTTCTGTTTCTCCTGCTGGGTTGTTAAAAAAGCACTCGATTAAATGCATTAAACAATTCTACCACAGTAGACTTGACAGTACCATTGTTACAGGTTTGAGTCCATTTAAATTGGCTAATATATCTCCAAATCCTAGACATACATACTAGCCCCTTCCCCTCCAGAAAAATCTATAAAAGTATGTGGAAAACAAGCAACTTTTGAACATAAATAAAGCATTAAGCCAAGCCGTGCTTCCAAACCATAATCTATTTTGAGAGCACCGAATAATGCATCCCGAACTAGAAAGACCCCACACCTGTAAGGACCTGTTTTTCTTTCCCTATTTGCTTTAAATCTGCCTCTTGTAATTTGTTCACCAAGGCTTATATGATGTATACTTGCGTGGTTTCAAGAAATGTAGGGCCTCTCATTTTAGACCCAAAAGGAAGTGAGAAGATTCAGTATTTCTAACCACTTTCATCTGAATAATACTGTGCTACCACCTACCTTTAAGAGTGTGGTGAGAATTTATTTAATTAATTAATCTGATTAAATGTATCGCTCACACTGTTCTTCACAAAAAAGCCTTGGTTCTCTTTCTTCCCTATTAGACATTTCAGGCTGTATTGCACAGGCCTGGCATGTTACATCCTACTTCAAAACACTTGTCTCCTACTATGACTATCATTTCATCTTGCCAGCTGGACATATAAAGGCTTATTTAAATGTCAAGGTGCTAACATGCTTGGCCCAGCCTGGTCTAACCAAAAATCACACATGCTCTGGAAAACTACCAAACTGGATAATGCCTTCCACCTCCTTCTTTGTTCAATAGTCCTGGATAGTGATACATGAGGCCCAAGGACCTCTGAACCTCAGAAACAGTGATGACCTTAGCACATGCATTTAAAAAGCACTTCAATAACCACATCAGAAGTTTGAGGCCTCAGCAGTTAAGATCTTTAACCAAACTCTAATGAAGGTTTTCTACTTGAGCTTTATTTTCATTTTCAAAATTTTTATTCCAATATACATTTACTGACTACCTATTATGTGTCAGGTAGGCACTGGCTAATTAGAAATAAACGATGTGTGTTTCCCAAGATCTATCTGTTTGTGCACATGATCTTATTTTATTTGTACAACAGCCCTACGAGAGAGGCATCATCTTCATTTCACATTTGGGGAAGATGGGCTGGGGAAGCGGGGTGATTTACTATTGTGCCTCGCTTTTAAGAAAGCTAGGAGGAACGCCTGGGTGGCTCAGTTGGTTAAGTGTCTGACTTTGGCTCACGTCATGATCTCACGGTTTGTGGGTTCGAGCCCCACATTGGGCTCTGGGCTGACAGCTCAGAGCCTGGAGCCATTTTCAGATTCTGTGTCTTTCTCTCTCTCTCTACCCCTCCTCCACTCATCTCTGTTTCTCTCTGTATCAATAATAAATTATAAAAAAATGAAGCTGGGAAATCCTAGTAATCATTTTATTTTTTTTTATTTTTTTATTTTTTTAAAATGTTTTATTTATTTCTAGGGGAGAGAGAGAGAGACAGTGTGAGCAGGGGAAGGTCAGAGAGAGAGGGAGATACAGACTCTGAAATAGGCTCCAGGCTCTGAGCTGGCAGTCAGCCCAGAGCCCGATGCAGGGCTCGAACCCACGAACCGCGAGATCATGACCTAAGCGAAAGTCGGACGCTTAACCGACTAAGCAACCCAGGCGCCCCCCTAGTAATCATTTTAAAAAGGCCATTTTCACTGGCAGGTCCTGGGCTCTGGTCATTGAGAATAAAAAATCAAAATAGCTACACTGAAACCCTTTTTGAACTACTAATTTTAGGGAGTTAGAAAGTAAGGGTGGTGAAAGGATCCAATGAAGAGATTCTAGCATCATTTCAATGGAAAGATGGCCAGGCTTACTTGAGAAGAAAAAAAGATTTCAACCTACTTTGAAAAAGAATAAAAACAGAGGATGTAATTTCTCCCTGCATCCAGGATCTAAGTACATCAGTGGTCAGGACGCTTTCTGTCACTTCTAATGCCAGAGCAAGGGGTAGAAGTGAGTAGGACTAGGGACTTCAGTCTTCATTCCAAATGACCCCACAGTCTATACAGCATTACCACCTTTTCTTCTCTGTCATGGATCTATGAAGAAGCAATCTACCAGAAAGTTAGTTTGCAGTTTATAGAAAACTATTCTTATTCCTTCCTACATCTTTTATCATAATTAACAGAGACCCAAACTTCTGAGGGTAACAGTTCAGCCAAGCCACTGAGTAGATGATATACAAAGAGACAAATGAAAATGGACTGCATGAAACATCTGATCCAAGCAGCAGAAAAACAAGGACAAGGAAGGAGTAAAGGTGTTACACACAAAGAGCCAAGCAGGGCGTACTCAGAAATCGGGTCCTCCTGCCACCAGGTTTGAATGTCACCTGCTCAGATGCACAGTTAAACTTCGCACAGCCTGTGAGAGGGGAAAACAGGGAAGAACAGGGAGAGAAGAGACAGAACACAACTACAAGATGTTAGAAACCTGAGGCTGGAGTGGTGAAATGCGCTGAGACGGCAGACAGAAGAACAAGCTTCCAGGGAAATGTCAGATAGGCAGGACAGGAAATATTAGGTCTCAATTCCCTCCCTTCGCAATACGCTGAAGCTTTTCCCAGTGGGAATAATGCTAGCTGGTTTGTGCTCCCAGGAAGCAAGCACATTTACCTCATCCAGCGATGATCTAACCTTTACTATCTGTGATATTGTGGCAAAAGCACCAAAGCGAGTTACTTCAATCTTCTCTTATTCTTTTCCACCCAGACACCTAAGTTCTTCTAATTCTCATTCTATCGCTACTAGCAGCTTTCCGCTACAGGAAGGTTTAGAATGATCGTTAATAAATAAAACTCTATGTAGGAAGTAGATTACAGGTAACAAATTGAATTGTAGGGCTAATTACCTTAGAATGCTACTCCCATTCTTACAAGTTAAAGTCTACACTGGCTAGGCAAGTGCATTAGCTTTGAGAAAATGCTAAAACTCCTTACATTTTGGCTCAGGAAATCTCAGTCTAGTGTTAAAGCATATGTTGCAAATCCCAAATGAGTCATTAATCTGGTTAAGTCCTCATGTAAGTCACAATACAACTTTTTGCCGTAATCCTTTGAAAAACTATTACATCTGATAGGAGCAATGAGTTCACCGGATCTAATCATTATCCAACTTCCCCTTCCAGCTCAAGATCTGTAAGTGTATAATACACAGGTTGTGTTCTGGTCAGCTGGTCTTCCAACTGACCTTAAAAGGTTGCTCATCAGGCTTTTGTCGCAGACATGGCGGTATCTCCATTTTCATATTTTTAGTAGATGTTGGTTGCTTTGATTGCTTACCTTGACCTGGAGCAGAAAGGCTTGGTACTGAAATGGCACCATCACTGGTGAAGGCTGAATAGAGGTTGTCACTGGAGGGAGATGGCTTAAGGGGTTGTAACAACTGATTTTGCCCAGTCTCTGGGATATTGCCAGGAGGGTGGAGGGTCTGCTGGGGGTGCAAAACTGAAGTGGCACTCTGACCAGACAGGTTACCTGCCAAAATATAAAGTAGCATGAGGAAACACGTATAGCTTTCCCAATGAACTTAATAGGCACTATTCTTATACTCTTATTCTTCAATGTGTCCCACTAAGTGACTAATAGTAGGTCGAAACCTATAACTGATGAAAGAACAAAGGCCTCACCGATATGAGGGGAAGTGAGAAGTGACATGAGAATCAACAGGAATTAGGGCTAGGGGTATCTATACCAAAAGGCTTTTAGCTTTAGATAACCTAATTGGTTCCCAAGTCTCAGGTGAGTAGAACATGCCGTGGATATGAGAAGAGAATTCCATTTTGCAATTCCATCACTGCTTTTAAAAACCCTATTATATCATACTGAGTTGGAGCAGGATATAAATAGGTCTGGTGGGCAGTCTTTGCTTAGTCTTCCTTCTTTATTATTTTTTTTAAATGTTTTATTTATTTCTAGGAGAGAGAGAGAGACAGCATGAGCAGGGGAGGGTCAGAGAGAGAGAGGGAGTCACAGATTGAAACAGGCTCCAGGCTCTGAGCCGGCAGTCAGCACAGAGCCCGACGTGGGGCTTGAACCCACGAACCGCGAGATCATGACCTAAGCGAAAGTCGGACACCCAACCGACTAAGCCACCCAGGCACCCCTGCTTAGTCTTCCTTCTAAGTATGTGTCAGGTCAAGTACAAAAGTACTGTCAAAAATGATGCAGATATGCATATTCAAAATTATTTGTGGCAGGTGGCTTTTATTTCTAGTCAACTGTCTTGAAATTAACTAATTTCTCTTCCCTACTAATTGGCAGACTAGCAGGCCACTCGAAAAGTATGTCATAATTAGGATCAGGATCTAAATTAGCTGATATCCTTTATAGTCACATTTCTACTAATGAATGGGTTCTAATGTGCTAGAGAAACAGTTTGGGTTTCTGAAAGCTTCCAGAGAATGGAAAGCTGCTAAGAAGTTTGCAACTGCTTTCTAACATATTTATATTAGACTGGCAGAGCAAATATGAGGTACATTTATTTCAGCCTTTAACTTTTCAAATAATTCTCATCATTTCATCAAAGGGTAAGAACTTTATCACCATTAAAACAAACCATAGTTAATTACAAGAGATTATGAGTTAATCATTTATTATAGCCACTATCAAGTTCTTTATTTCAATAAATGAAATAAAAACTTCAATCAAGAAAATTACCATCTAAGACATATCTAAATATCTATATGAAATTTACAGTCATCCCAGCTGCAATTATGGATAATTCATTCACTGAAAGGAAAAAGCTACCTGAACCTTACTAAATAGAAAACAGTGTATTTTCTTCCAATTGCCTATGAGGTTGGTGAAATGTGAATTATATGAGTGACCAGGTAATGCTAAATGTTTTATCCTTAAGAACAACTATAAGCAGCTTGGGTAACAGAGGTAGTAGTATGAATTACAATGGACTAAGCCATTACAATGGCTTCCATAGACTCAACAAAAAGAGGTACTATAAATATAAGGAGTGGAAAAGTCAAGGAAGAAGGAAAATTAGGAAAGTCAAACCCCTCTGAAATAAAACAAAAACAACAAATGGCTCAATAGGTTACATAAAGAGTCAGGAGACAGACACAAAAGATAGGACAGCTAAGGCTGACCTAGTCAGTGGCTTTTTACCTGAAAGCTGGGGGCTTTTATTCCCCAAGGAACTGCTACGACTAGATTTGCTGCCTTTACTTTTAGTGGGTCGCCTTCTTCTCCCTGCAAGAGGGGCAGCTGGGGGAATGATGACAGCAGGAGGAACCTTGCCCAGTTTGGTATACAAAGATTCAATTTCATGCTTCTGGCGACTCTGCAGGTCTTGAATTTCTTTAAGATGTCTGTGAAAGATAGCCAAACGTGAATCAAAACATAATTGCTTTTGTTCAAATGAGATTTAACAACATATTCTTTAACCTCTATTCAAGTATTTACTTACTCATGAATCTTTTCCCCCCAGTGTACCTAACCTAATTTCTTCTACTACCTTGAGATTCTAGTTTGTCATCTCATATTGTTTGGCCCCCTTTACCCAAGCCAGATTCTAACAAGCTCCTAACCAACAAGTAGTTGATGATATGTGAAGGAGAAAAGACTTCCTGACTTTTGAAGTTATACACAGGAGTACTGAATTTGCTACTCTGATCTAGTGTGTCAGATATGACCTATAAAAGCTGCACACAATCTACATCTATTACTAGATTCATTTGGTAGACTAATAAATAGATGAAGTTAGATTAAGAATGATAAAAAGTGCTATTAATAAAAACAATAATATAGTAATAATGCAAAGGTGCTAAAGAAGTTCTAGAAGTAGAAATGCTATGGGTCCTTATATAAATATGAGAACTCCATGGAGATAACTAGCTTTTGCATAGCACCCTCTTTTTAAAAAAAAAAAAAAAAGGGATATAAGCATGTTGCAGTGAAAAGAACTCTAGGCACCAGGACCTAGGTCTTACTCTGACTCTGCCATTATTCTTCCACAGAAGAAAATATACTTACTTTTCTCGTAGTCTTCGCAGCTCTAATTTTAAATCTTCATCTTCAATATCTGATTCATTGTCACTACTCATGTAAGAGGAGTTGAATGAATTACTAAGGCTTTGACTTAGATTCTGGATAGGCAGGCTCTTTGAGCTCAGCTGATGGGGGGAGTGTGGACTACCCGAACCGTCATCCACATCCCTGCTTAAGAAGGCTGCCTCCAGATCAGAAGATGGCCCATTCAGATGTGAAGGCTCTGACAGTTCAAGCTTTTCTTTCTTTGGTATCACAGCAGGGAGAACAGCTTGTTCCAGATCCATAAAAGGAGGAGATGCCACTGGTCCCTCTTTCTTTGCCTCGGCCACCTTGTCTTCAGTTCTTGATACAGAGAAGCGACCTACTTTGCTCGTTGTAGCTGTCACCTGGAAACGTCCAACCTTGGTAGGCTGCCCAGTCTCCGATTTTGCTCCCAAGGCAGTTTTATGGGCACTATCTGGCATATCTGATGAGATGCCTCGGAGCCCATTAGGCTCTGTCTTCACGAGGGTACTTTCTGGACTACTACTGGATAGCACTGAGGACTCTGAAGTGCTGGACTCAAAATGAACAGACTTGGCATCTTCTGACTTATTTTTACCCTCTTTTTGGACATCATCCATTGCAACTGAAACCTGATGGAAAGAGACAATAGGGAGATTAAACACAAAATCCCCAATATTCAAGTTTTAAAATGATAAAAACATTGAATGAAATAAATTAAAATAATAAAAAAATTGAATCACTTTGTTTCCCAGTCAGTATCTCTTTATGTAAGGCCCTCTATCTTCACTGTGAAAATAAATGGAATACCATTATGGAGAACAAGATCTGTACTGAGATGTACAGATTAGACACAGATTCTCAGTGGCTGACAAAGCTAAGTAGTTTACCTTCAGATCTCAAGTTATATACAAAACTTAGATTTATGTCTTTGCGAAAATCTAAACAGGGAATGGAATCTTGAAGGTTGCCTGTGAATATGAGAACTACAAAGATTAAAGCCAATGAATGTTATGCCAGCCAGCTAAGTAAGCTTCAAGAATCAACACAACTAAATGGGACCAAAAGGAGGATCCAGATCCTCATTCTAATTTGTCCATGTATTAGAAACTCAGCCCAGTACAAACTCTCGGAACCTCAGTTTACAAATGAGAAAATATCAATTCTATCCCCAAGTCCCAGTGCTGCCATGAGAATAACTGGAAAGCAGTTGTGAAAGTATTAAAAAAAAAAAAAAAAAAAAATCATTGGTTGGACTACCTGGGAAAAGAAAATGATAAAGAAAACATCAACTTGATGTTGACTCAGGATTTTCACTTCAGAATTAATCCTAAAAAATTATCCTAAACACAGAAAATGTTTCCTGTTACATTACTGATTATGTTGGAAAAATCTGAAACACAACCTAATGACTAATAATAAGAGAATGGGTTAGGTAAACCAACTACTAGATTGGGGGAAAAAGCCATAAAATCTCATTCAGAGAAGAAGCAGGGTCAATTGTTGATACACACATGTCCACAGAAAAAGGAATGAAAGGAAACACACCCTAAAAAGTAATCCTGGGTGTGGGAGGTTGGTAGGAAGATGGGGCAGATAATATACTGTTTCTCTACTGTACTAAGTACTCTGCATTCCTTTAATTGGCAAGTAAACTTTAAAAAAATTAATAATAATACACATTTTATTTCTAGCAAACTCTACACCCAATGTGGGGCTCACACTCATGACTCTGAGATCAAAGGTCACATGAACTTCTGGCTGAGCCAGGCAGGTGCCCCAGCAGGGTTTTTTTTAAACATGCATTTTTTTTTAAGAGGGTAAAATGAAAAAAGCTATAAAAAAGATATATATCATCAAATTGACAGTTAGGCCCCAAAGGTAAAGTAATAATTTTATTATATACCTATTGACCCCAAAGAGGAAATCCAGGCAAGGAAAAGTGATGGTCTTACCTGAAACCGTCCCATCTTAAAAACACCAGTTCCTGAACTAGTTCCTAGGACAGGACCTTCTGTGATTTGAGAAACTGAAACAAGTACACAGAGGAGAAAAAGAACTTGAATTAGCATCTCTTTTTAGTTTCTTCTCCCTTTGGTCAGAAATACAGCAAAATAAAACTATGTATGAGGTGAGGAAAACTGTCTCAGACAGGGAAAATTTCCTTACCTCCTTTTCCCTTTGGGCTTTGTCCAACAAAGTAAAATAGTTATTGTTTACTCTCCTTACTAGATACCTTTAGTCTGAAAGATATTGTTTGTGAAATATTGCCAAAGTCTTCATGAAAATTTATAATTAACCCTCTACTTTTCCTTGTACACAGGTACAGATGGTGTTATGTTTGAAGAAATAAAAGTTACATATAAGCAAAGCAGCTTCAAGGTTTAACTACAACATAAGAGATACTATAAAAACTAAGGTTAACAGGCAGTTAACAGGCAGTAAGAGTTCAGTTACTCATTCTTTAACTCAAAGATATAAATAAATGAAGAGAATTAGGAGATTTTACCTAGGATATCAAAGACCCATTTTTAAATGAAAATCATCTATGATAAGTTGGTTTAGGCAACACGTAGGCAAAATCTTCGAACAGGAAGTACAGGTGTCAGAATCACTGATAAAATACTTTTAAGCAACTTTAAAGCCACCTAGGTCATCCTTTCTAAGGACAATCACTTGAGGGTTTTTTTCCTAGAGATATACAAGCATTTTCTTTATTTTATACAACTAGTAAGCTCTATTTTATACAACACTGATTTTGATATTTTAACAATGTGTCGATTTCTCATTCTTTCTAATGGCTGCAGTGTTTTAGGTCTGCCTGTATGCTGTATGTATGCAGAAGTACCATATTTTAAGCAGGCTTCTGTTGATGGACATTTGAGTTTTTCAGAACTTCTTGCTATTATCTACCAAGTATTTTCTTATGAATCTATGGAATACCTAAGAATGGATGTGCTGAACCATACCCATTCAAAACTTGAATAGACATTACTAAATTGATCTTCAAAGAGGTTGTATTAAGTCACTGGTAACTATCAAACTTCTAAGTGTACCAATGAGAGGTTAAGAAATGCTATCACTTCCTACTCTTTTTTATGGCAGGAACACCTGCCATTGCCCAGTTTTTCATTTATCTTTGGACATGATGGCATTTTTTTTTTTAATGCAGAAAATTTTGAATCTATTTTTGCTTCTGTTATCAGGGATCAGCAAACTAGGATCATGGACCAAATTCAGCCCAAAGCTTATTTCTGTAAATAAATTTTATTAACTACAGAGCCAAACTCATTCATTCATGTATTGCTTATGTTGTTTTTGGGCTACAACAGGAGACTTGAGAAATTTTGATAGAGACTATAAAACCTGAAATAGATAACTTTCTGTCCTTTTATAGAAAGTTTGTTGATCCTACTTTAGACAGTTAAAAAAAAAAAGATTCTTGTTATGTTTTGTTACAGCATTATTTTACAACATCATTTTTCATCTTTGACCCATTTGGAATTTCTTTTGGTCAAGGCTGGCAATTTAAGCTTTTTTTCCAGATGGTTGTCCAGTTGTCACACAGCATTTATTAAAATATCCCAGCATTTTCTCACTGATTTGAAAGCTCACCTTTTTCATATTTTATATTCTCTATTAAAGTTTGTCCATTTCTAAACTTCTCTAGTCTGGTCCACTGACTTTTTAAAAAATGTTTACTTATTTGGGGGTATGGGGAGCATGTGTGTGAGCAGGGAAGGGACAGAGACAGAGGGAGACAAGAGATCCCAAATGGGCTTTGTGCTGAGAGCAGAGAGCCCGATGAGGGGCTTGAGCTCATGAACTGTGAGATCATGACCTGAGCTGAAATCAGACACTAACCAACTGAGACACCCAGGTGCCTCTCTATTGATTTTCATGTCACTTCTTTTAAAATGAGAGCTAATTCAGAATATAATTGCCTTGAAAATAATTTAGACTGGTTTTAAGTGAAATTCAGAATTAAAGGAAAAAAAGCAAGAACAGAGCTTTCAGGCAATTTTACTAATGGTTCAGGGAAACATATGTAGGTGGTAGTGAGGAGAATGGATAAACTATAAAAGGAAAAATATTGAGTGAATGTTGCACAAAATCACATTGAATAAATGCAGCTCATGTTTAATTATTTTCCCTTTTGAATATAAATGGTTCTAAGGGAAAAGGTGACAGAAAATAGAAAGTTCAAATTTCCTACTTTCTGGGGGACTGGTGACACAAGAAGAGAGATTACAACAAAATTTCAGAAAAGTAGCTGATATGAACGTATGGCCAAGAGCATGCTCATAAAAGTTCTCATGACAATTTTAAGTTATTAAAAAATTAAGCTGGAAATATGCTTTGCTCAAGAGACTGTGTACAAACACACCAATTCTAAAGACTCCAGAAGTAGAAAAAAATAATGTCTAAACTGACTAGAATCTTTTATTTGTATTTCTACCACACATGCTAATCAAGCTTATATCCACCTTTATCTATCTAGTGTCACAAAAGCCAAGAGGTTAAGGTAAATTAACTTTTATAAATAGGCCTGAATTTCCTTATCTCTTCTAACAAGGGTCTGGCCTACCTAATAACAAAGGGTCTTATTCCGAGAAACTACTATTACCTTTTGCATGCTAGTATTACAAATTCTAAATATTAGTATTAGAGTTCCTCAGTTATGAAATACATAAAGATGTTCTTTAAAACTGTTTCAAATACACCTACATTCTTAAGAATGTCTTTGAAATAGTAAACTCTATAATCAACTACAGAGAGGGCTGAGGAAGAAGGATGCTTCTCACCATCCTTCTGAGGCGGTGCTCCTGCTTCCGTAACTGCTGCTGGAGCCACCACGGACACAGGCTGCAAAACACATACACACAGATACCACAGAATCTTTAGCTTCAGTCACTCTCAAACTTTTGCCATGCTGCCTTTCCTCTGGTCTTTATAAAGGGCAAAAGAAAGAGTATATATGAAGAAACACTTGTGTCCAAGGGAGGTTTTTATTTTTTCAGCCTAAAAATAAGCCTGATGTAAAAAAAAGATTTTTAAGAAAAAACTTTGAGTTGCTTCTATATTGTTCTTTGTTTTTTCTCATGGGATACTTAAGGGTATAGCTGGGATAGTAACAGAAAAATAGTTTTAATCAGAACATCATTGTATCACAAGCTTAAAAGGAAGAAGTTAAAACTTTTAAAGCACAGCTGCCTCCAACGGATAAATACAAAACTCAGGATTCATCTATGGTACAATTCTAACCAGAGGTAAGACAAGAAAAGTAACTTTTAAATGAATAAAATATTTTCCACAGTTATACCACTGCGTCAGTTAATAGTCTTACATTAATCTGCCTTATTTCTGTTTGCTGGAACAAGCAAAGATTCTGAATTAATGCTTTTAATTCTGTAGGTGTTAAAGGTATTAACAGGTTAGAATATGTTCTAGGAATATGATGTACTAGGATTATGGAAAGATTTTGCCACCATTTTCAAAACTTACACCAACTGTAGATGTCACTGCAACAGTCTCTGGACTAAGTGTTCTTCTCAATTGAGCATCAAGATCTTCCAGAGGTTGCTGGGACTGAACAAAACAATCACAATAAATAGAGGTCTTTGGTATAATCAGAACCACTACATACAGCCAGTCTAAATAAGGAATACTCTTTGATGCTTTAGATTGACACAACATAACGTCTGTCTAGTCACTGAATATAAAACTCAACATACTAAATATTAACTTATATCGCTTAAATGATTTTTTATGTCAATTTCCCAAGCCTTAGAGAAATTTAGTCATATTTGTTTTTACAGTTTTTTGAAGTTTGTTTGATGTTCCTTAAAGTGATACAAAAGTTTCTACTTGTCCTCTCTTTAAAAATATATTCTGGGGGTGCCTAGGTGACTCAGTTGGTTAAGTAACTGACTCTTGATTTCAGCTAAGGTCATGATCCGGTGGTTTGTAAGATCGAGCCACACACTGCGCTCTGTGCTGATAGCAAAGAATCTGCTTGTGATTCTCTTTCTCCCTTTTTCTCTCTGTCCCTCCCTCTGATAATAAACTTAAAATATATTTACTGATAAAAATGTTGATAAAATGTATTTTATATATGTATATATAAAATATATATATTGATAAAAATGTATCAAGATCTTTTGGTAGATTAATTGTATCACATGCTCCCTACTTTCATTTTCAGTTTCGTACATCTCTCTGAGAACTTGTCCTTATGAATAAATGATGGCATTAATGTATTCTATCACTATCAAGGGATAGTATTCTTTTCCTTAGGTCTTAACAATTTATACTTCTTATACTCTATTGATGGCAGCCAAGAAGGAACTGGAGGTCTGGGCATTCCATCCTGTTAACCGGGTCTTACCACCATTCACCCCAAGGCATTAGCTTTTTACCTTTGATATAGGCCATAATCCCACACCTATCTTGGCTTCTATCAACCAATTCTTCTACAGCCTTCATTTATCCTTCGCCCTCTATATATAGACATTATCCACTAAGCCTCACCCCCTCACATCTTATTTGCTGTTTCTCATCACATTTGAGCCTGAATACATGTCTGAATACATGTTTTTAATGAAAAAATACTTTTAAGTCCCTAATTTACAGACTTTCACAATGCTTTTTTTTTTTTTCTTTTTTCCAAAATGTGGTGACTGATGGGAGTGAGTTCTCTTTGGAGTGATTACTCTATTATGGCAAGTTCTATAAATTCTGTTCTACTATGCAGCTGTGATTAAAGAAGTAGTGATGAGTTCAAACTTCTCATGTTAGCCAATTTAAGTTTTTCTTTTGTATAATTCTAAAATAAATTCTTGATTTAGTTTCAATGTTTACTACTTTGTCTCATGGCAGAAGCTTTTTCACAGTTATAATGGATTCATAATAAGTACTTTCCTTATGGGACTTCAACTAAATAAATATGTGGGGTGGTCGGGTAGGGTAGAAAAGGGCAATGATAATTTAAGTATTTCAGGCAATTCTGATCACCATTCTACCCAATGAGCAGATCTGAGTGTGAGACAGGAATCTCACATTCATGTCCCTGCTCTCAGTTCCTGTATGAGTAATTTCATGTTAATTGAGTTGTGTGGGTTTTGTAATGAAAGATACAATACATATTTTTCATGAAACATGACCCTTGTATCCACATATACATAAGCCAACTACTTTATTTGTTGGTCACTAAAGAATGTCAAACATTAGAGAAAAAAACTGGTTGACTGAACTCACAGAAAAGGGGTATTATCAGTTATAGTTTCCTAAGGAACTTTCAAAGTTAATTTTAATTATTTATAATTTTTTACTTCCACAAGGTCTAGAGCCTAATCTCATTCTTCAAATGCAATTTCACTATTCTACAAAGCTGAATGATAGGAGTTATATTTGTCTAATAAAATGTAAGCCCTGTTATTTTCTTCCTTCATAAAATATGAAAAACTATTAATAGCAAATGTGTTATAGATGACTTGAAGCATTATTACAAACAAAAGAACTATGAGACTTCTTACTTTAGGGTCTGGATCATTAGCTACACTGTTTTAAGAGAAAGTTGTTACTAAGTCAAAACTAAAGAGGAGCCAGAAGCCAAGATGATGCAATGGAGAATTTAAATAAGCTTTGTGAAAGAAAAGTAGGAGCACAAAAAGAAATCTGCCGAGTCTTGGGGCACCTGAGTTAGTGAAGGTCCTGGAAAAGGTGGCAGCTGCTCGCTGGGTGGAGTACCAGCTGGAAGTTCAGTACCCACTGGCAGCACCTACAGACAATGAAGGGAAATTCAAGTCCATGAGACACTAAGAGTAAAGACTACATACTGGACAGTAAATCAACTAGTTCAAATGCAGAAATAGAAGAATAAAATATATCGATAGTTAAGGCATGCTTGTCACCTGGCTTATATTCTGGTATCTATCTTAAATAAAGGACACTATAACCGTGATACTATTATGGAGTTACTACTACATACCAATAAAATGAAAAGTAAAATTTAGGAGGTTATTCCCTAGGGAAAACAGAATCAAAGGCTGTATGGACATGAGGGGCACAGTTCAGATATTCTCAAGCCACTGTTTTGGCATAGTGTCACCATTTAGGCTTTTCCTAAAACAAAGACTTTTCTGAGAAAACAAAACAATTGAGAAATAACCAAGGGGCAGGTCTGATAACAAAAGTCATCAGAAATCTAACACTATTAGGCAACTTGTACAAAGCCTCTGTTATTGGCTGACTATAAAAAGAATTTTATAATCTCTGGCAATGCAGAAAGATAAGTGAAGCAGAGAATATGGTAGAAAAAACACAGCTTTGTTATTTGGAGAAGATTAGAAAGACTGAGATAGAATGAGAGGAAACCCACCACAGTGGAATTAGAAAATATACTTTAGTTAATTTATTCCTAGGATTGGATTCTAGAAATTCATCACCAACTTCCAATTTTTATATACCCCAAATTGTGCACTTGTAGAATCGAAGCAAAGCAGAAAATCTGCTTCATTGTCATTGAAACAAAGATTGTTGTGAACTGCTATTACTATGTATAATTGTTAGCAGAAGCATTTAGTTTTCTTTTGGGATATAGATTTTAGTTGGTGCCAATTAGGAAGAAACGTCTGTATTTTCCCTGATTATTATCCATCCTAAGAAAATCATGCAATATAATTAGCCTCCAACTCTTACCATATTCCAAAAGAAAAAAGTATCTTGTGTTCAATGTATATATATCCTAAAATAATTTTCAATTTATTTAATAAACATCGAATGTCTATTATAGGCCAGGCCATCTTTATAACTACGCTTCTAATTTGCAAGGCTGAGTTGAAAAAAAATGCACTTATGGGGGTGGGGGAAAGAATACTCATATTTGACAAATTACTTCAAAACAAGAATCTTACTGGAGCTTTAGTTAAAGGTGGCTTTGACGGAGCGGTTCCAGCTTTCACTCCTGATGTAGTGCTGACAGGGGCAGACACATAGCTGACTGGGGTGGAAACTTGCCCAGGTGTGGCCACTGGTATAACTGACAAACCAGTTGTCCCTAATGGCAAACTTGTTGGTGGTAAGCATGTACTTGTAGTAGAAGTCATGAGCTTGCTTGGCGCCACAGCAGTGGTTGGGATGCCTGGTGCGACAGTGGTCTCTACTACCAGTGATGTCTCCAGTGAGACAGATGCATGTTGGGCTCCAGATGAGCTGTGTTCACTAAAGAGAGACCGCAGCTTTTCTTCTAGAGTCTTTATGTCATCAATTCCAGGAGCTTTTGGCTGTGAGTCAGCATCTATTTCAGGACAGTGAGTGTGGGGCTGGTTGGGAAGTAAAGCCGGTTGAGGCTGACTATGAATCAGTGTCTGCTGCACAGCAGGCACACTGGCAACAGGCTGTACCAAAGGTGGGATACTAGGTACTTGGGGTAATAAAGGTGTAGAAGTAGGTCCTGCCGCTTGAGGAAGGACAGGAGTAGAAGCTATAGCTGACGGGGTGACCAAAGGATGCACCCCACCAGGCTGAGAAATAGAACTAGATAACCCTGCTCCAGGGGAGGAAGAAGATGATGCAGAGAGGGACAAAGCCAATCCAGTTGTACTGCTATGAGATGTTTTATCTAGTGAGTGTGCACTAACCACCACTGTCTCAGCAAGAGTAGGAGCAGAGGTGCTGCTGCTCAGCTGAAGAGGCAGCTGGGAAGCAATGCTTGGGAATGGAGCGGGGGCAGAAGTGGATGTCAACGTGGCCACCCCAGCGGTACCGCCTGCCGCTTGCTGAGATAACACAGGTGGAGGCTTAGCACCTGGGGCAGCGGCACTGCCCGCTGCAGAGGCTAACGTTGTTGAAACTGGTACAGAGGGCAAGGTGCTAGAAACAACGCTCCCAGATGTAGAAGCCTGAACTGGCTGGGACGCTGCCGATATTGAGACAACTGTGGGTACTGCGACGCTTGAAACCACGGTGGAAAATACTGGTGACTCGGATATAGGAGGAACAGGGAGACCACTTGCAGGCATCACACCTGCGCAGGTGGCAACTCCACCAATCCCTTTTTCAGCGGGCACCGGACTCTCAGCCTGAATTACTGATGTGGACATGGCAGGAAGAGGGCTGCTAGCTGCAGGGCCTGCTACTGACGGCATGGCTGCTGCTGGGGCTGGGACTGCAGCAATGCTACTCATGGGAGGAGACACTACTGGAAATGTCGGTCCTGTGTGACTGAAGTTGGGAGGTGCGGTGTTGGGCCCTTCTGTCATGTGGGCGTGTCTGAGCTCGGAAAAGGCCTGCTGTAGGCTAAGGGATGAAGCGGAGTGAGACAAGTTCATTCCAGCGCCATGGGAGGTAGAGGCAGCAACTGCAAAGGAAAACACAAAATTCAGAATCAGTCCATTTTTAAAAGGGTAGATTCAAAACTGTCCTAACAGTCTGTTTTTGGATTACCAACACTATCACATACCAACAAGGTTTAAAACTTCTCCCAAAGAAATGACAGGCTTTTTCTAAAACAGCAAAGTACAAGAGCGATTTGATGAAAATAAGCTAGCTTGTATGAATATCTATTTCTAGAAGAAAAGAAAATTAAAAGAAAAGAGAGTAACCTCAAAGCATATACAACAGTCCTAAATGTAGAAACAAGACTTACTACTGTATCTACGTATTACGTATTACACAAGCTGTGTCTAGGGTGGCTGTCCTTTCTGGCTCTTATTCTTTAATCCTCTCTATTCATCCTCTATTTCCCTCCTCCATATGCTTTTGTCTGTGGATTATAATCTCCATTTTCAACTCTTCTTTATTGTCTATGTCATCATTTGAATTATTGCTTATGACCAAGCTTCCAATGTAGCAGAAATGGTGTAGGATTGATCTAGGTTTGTGATAGAAGCAATTCCTTACCTGTATCTGATATTTCACCAGTGAAAACTTTTGATTCTCTTAATCGACTTTCCGGCACAGGACTCACTATAAACCGTCTTCCAGCGGAATGAACAACTTGAGTTAAAGAACTGGTAGGAACACCTGGTTAAAAAGAAACAAACCATTTAACTGCACTGTCTATATATCGTCCTTCACGAAGCTTCAAGATTTCATTAGTACACAATTTATTAGGCCAAAGGTAAAAGCAAACATGGAAAGAAAAGAAATTCACCTATTTGCTGTGGCATGGAAGATGCAGGAATTGGTTGTTTGAACTCTCCTTCCAATTTCTACAACAAACAAAAGTGACCAAATTCATTCTCATACACAATCTCCTCGCTGCCCCCCAAACACAATCTGGCCAAAGCAACTGGCCCCATGCAAAGAGAACATAAATGTTTGATAATCTTAGTCACGGATGTAATGTGGTATCACTGAACATTTTGCATGGCAAATTTAACACTACAGCAATATTTTAAATAAACAAAGCTTCACTATGGGAATGCTGAACTTACCTGAGAACCGGCAAAGCCATAGTCATCTTTTCCCTGTAGGCTCTCCAATCCCTGGTCACCCTCTGGTTCCACACTGACATCCTCACTGAGCATTTCATCAGCTTTTTCGATAATTTCTCGCACTTGATCCACAAAGGACTCTCTCTCTATCGCTAGGATAAAGTCATTGTTCACCTGTAAAAGAATGTGGTGTCAGTCTAACTAGTAGAGTGTTACTCATGTTTTAAGTCATTCCACTCGTCACTTTCATGACTTCTGACCTATCTGCACACCACCTGTACTATTATTTACTGATATGTAATTCTTCAACACTTAGAGTTAGACATGTCCTAAACAATAATATCTCTAATCACAGGTTTGGTATGCTAATAACATCCACAATGAAATAAACACATAACTCTCAAAACATATTACAAAATATTGCACATTTACTTAGGGCAGTGGATATCAAAAAAGTACTAAAGCAAAGTTTGGAACCCCAAATGCAGACATACCATTATTGTTGCTATCTCCTCAGGATTGTCACCATCTAAATCGAATTTAAACGTAACCATTTTCCGATTATGAGTCTCTAACTGACATTCTACTACCCGGTCCCCTTTATTTGAAACCTAAAAAGAAAAAAAAGAAAAGGTACTTCATACCTCAGAAGCCATATTACATATTATTCCATTACTAAAGTTGAGAAAGTAATGCAAATTATCACTTGAACTTAAGTCTGAAGCATCAGACTTCACTATTCCTTGAAGATTTGTTGGTATTTACCTATTAAATTTAGAAAGAAAACGTTAAGAAAATACTGGCCTTTGAGCTACTGCCTCTCCTTCCATGCCCTTCAGTGGAAGATATGTAAAGTCTCTGTTCTACAAATTAAAACTTTTTCTGAAAGGTAAAGAGTGCCTTACCATAAAAATGTGGAATTTAACAATATTATTTCGGTGATTGAAAATTCTAAACTTTCATAACTATATGTGAGCCTTAGAAATATTTAAATGACATTAAGTAACTATATGAAATTCATACAGTAGCAATACTTACATTCAAAATTCTCAATTTTGGACGTGAAGACTTCTCATGACGAGAGCGACTTCTTACAGATTTTCGATAATGCCGTTTTGTAGTTCTCCCTTCATGCCTTCCACTGGACGATGGGACATTCTCATTGCCATCACTCATTCCTGAAGCAACATCTGAATGTGCACTTTGAAAAAAAAAGAAAAGTTCAGTGCTTAAAGGTTTGATATTTTGAAGTTTTATACCATCCCGCTTAGCAGTCAAGGAAGGAGAATTTTACTTTCACGTACCTGTCTATAGAAGAGACCAAAGTGGTAGGCTGTGCCTGTGCCACTGGGAGTGGCTCTGGAGGAGCAACTTGAGAGGCTCCCTGAGTACTCTGCAAATAGAAAGGATAACACACATCTTGGCAGTGAGACATTTTATTATTCTTCATCTCCAATAAGCTACACTTTTTCTTTCTTATCCCCCCTACAAATTCTAGAAGCACTAAATTTACTAGTAATTCTCAATATTCAGCATCTAAGGACAGTGGTCTCAAAATTCCAAAGGAAGTTTCTAAAGCTAAGTTTCGGAATAGACTGCATGGTGTGACATCAGCCGACATAGCTGCTAGGTAGTGAGAAAGTACAACTTGCATGCAGCCAGCATCTTCCTAGAAGTGTGCAACAGGACAGGCAGAGCAAAGTGCAAAGACGATTCATATCTTTCTCCTAGTAGGGCAAAAATGATTACTGGGAGCACAGCAGAAGATACTTTTATGACTGCCACTGGCAAGAATTTGTGAAAGGATAAGAATAATGGCTAAAGTACTAGCTAGAGAAGTGAAGTGCTAATAGGGTTAATCTTCTCCAAGGCACACTCACTTCCCAACAGAACAGCCAGTGGCAACAAGGCCCCCACATTGGCATTTCATTCTGCTGGAAGAAAAAGTCATTTAGAAGTTAGTCTGAAAATAGTCTCCACATGAGTTCTAAACAGGGGAACCTATGTTTCTTCTTTGTCATTTTTATCCCATTGTGTGTGGTGTGTGTGTGTGTGTGTGTGTGTGTGTGTGTACATATATATATAAATAAATATATATGTTTTACATATAAACATGCAGTAATTCCATTTACCTCCAGAGCTGCTTGCTGGGAGGATGTAGTGGGGGCTTGTTGTGCTAAACTCACTGCTGGCTGGGACACTTGAACCTGTCCTCCTATACTGCCCACAGGAACCAAAAGGTTTGATTCCACAAAAGGCTGCACCACTGTAGGAAAGTAACCCGGTGTAGCCAGTGCTTCTGTCGGCATGGGAGGGGATAGAACTGTAGAAGGGATGCAACTAGAAGCCACGCTGGAAGTGGGAGCAATATTTGAATCTCCTGGGTATTGTGGTGGCAGTCGAGGTGGGAAGCCCTGTGACAGAAATGAGGAAGGTGAGTTAGTGCAGGTTGGGACATCAAATTAGCAAAACAGCAAGACATGCACAAAAAAAAAAAACCAACCAACCAAACAAACAAACCAACAAAAAAACCCCAACAAAAAACGAAAGCACATAGTAAAGAAGAACAGTAGTAGCCCCATCTCTTTCTAATAATTTAAAGAAGATTTAAAGATGATTCTTGAAATGAAGTGTAGACTGGTTTCAATTTAGGGGACGGGACTCTACAACTACACTTTAAATTGCTGGTTTTTTGCCTCTTGGAGATTTAAGTAGGTGGAACAAACTGATGCCTTCCAGAAAAATGTCAGCTTTCTAGCCAATCTTATGTGGGAGAAGGCAAAAACTCTTCAAGGTACTCATTCTAGCCATTTCATGACAGGCTAATCTGAAGCTTTTTATTGTTACCATGTTGACTACTCTATTTACCCTACCTATAAAAAAAAAAAAAGTAGCCTGATATACTTACTCTCCTATTAGCCACATCTAGCATTCATCAGTCAGCTTACATCAAATACTGAGAACCATCTTTCTCCAAGG
Organism: Proteles cristata cristata; assembly: GCA_017311185.1. Classification (NCBI taxonomy): domain Eukaryota; kingdom Metazoa; phylum Chordata; class Mammalia; order Carnivora; family Hyaenidae; genus Proteles; species Proteles cristata. The sequence goes on from JAESUZ010004630.1 coordinate 2,823,361, forward strand.
AAGTGTCTTGAGAAAAATGAAAATGAAATCATCCAACATCCTACCCTATCTTTTCTCTGAATTTTACTGTATTAGCTTATCTAGTTGAGATCGGCTATACTTTTATTACCGCTAGTTATTCTGACACTCAACTATTAGGTTTTCAAGTCCTTGATGGTTTGCTATTAGAACCAAACCCTCTGGTGCCCTCCTTTTTTGCTAGCCAAAACAATACCTGGTATAGAACATCTCCAGAGGGAAGTGGAACCTCAGCAGCTTGTCCAAGGCTAGCTGGAATTCCCATGGACTGAACTGCTGGTTGCAGGAGCTGTGGGTGAACCTGACTTGGCAGCTGAGTCACAGGCTGCAGAAGGGTTGGAAGCTGACTAGGAACCACAGCTGGGCCCCCTGGGATCGCAGCTGCTGTAGCAGATGAGGCCATGGTGAGCAGAGGCTGATTAACGCCAGCTGCCATTGTAACGGGGAGGGATGAGAAACCTGTCTGAGATGCAGACACATGAGGGGTTGATATGGGAATTTGAGAGACAGGATACTGGGAGGGGAGTAAGGAAGTAGAGAGTGGCTGTCCCAGAGGGAGGAAATGAGCACCAGAGTGGACTGGAACAACTGAGGGTTGTGTCGCAACTGGGATCTGAGGTTCGCCTTGCATAGCTGGTACTGGCTGGGAAACTGGAAGCTGGGAAGGTAAAGAAAAACAAAACAGACAGACTTAAAAAAAAAAAAAAAAAAAGCAAGGCTGCCAAAAGCAAGATTTATGTGTTAGCCAAAAGGAAAGAAAGAAAAAAATCCCCAGCCCTGCATACATTAGTTTAAGTTAATGTGCCACACAGGAATAGGGAAAGGATAGTGGGAGACAAAGAGGCTGATAGATGGGCCGTTTCAAATCTTTTGTGGAAAAAAATTTTGCAAATGCTTCATTGTTCAACAATAAAAAGGACACTTCCACAAGCAGAGTCTGTTTTTTTACAGCTCTATTTAGCCATATTTCACATGCCCTAATCCATTGGTATATCTGTTGTCTCTAGATCTATAACTGCTATTATAGTAATTATTAAAATTCAAATGACTGTGCCTTCTTGCTGGAATTAGATTTCAATCCATATTGCTTCTACAATTTTTTTTTTTTTAATTTCTGAGAGAGTGAGAGAGAGAGTGAGCACACACGAGCAAGTGAGCAGGGGAGGGTCAGAGAGAGGAGACACAGAATCTGAAGCAGGCTCCAGGCTCTGAGCAGTCAGCACAGAGCCCAACGCGGGGCTTGAACCCACGAACTGTGAGATCATGAGCTGAGCTGAAGTCAGACACTTAAACGACTGAGCCACCCAGGCGCCCCTGCTTCTACAATTCTTAAGTCTAACACTGGCTGATGAAAGTAGGTATGAATATCATATTTCACTGATTCTAGGATGCAATCATCCCTCTCTACCACCTGGTCATTTTAACATCTGTGAACCTGAGATGTATCTTACAATTAATAGTGTGTCAGTCCTTGGTTAAGTAAAATAATGGTGCATTTGACAACTGATAGTATCTTAGACGTGATGAAGTATGACCGAAACAAAACACTGTGCCAAAATGCAAGGACAACAAGCTCTAATGTTAAAGTTAATAAAAGGTCATTCAGTAGAATATACCTTCTTTAAAAGGGTACTACTTTTTAAGTGATTCAAAGGACGACTCAGAACAACAGAACATCATTCCATATAAGGGGTTTTTATGACTTACTGTCAGTAGGCAATGAAAGAGGAAAAAATGCATAAATCTACATGAAAAATATAGCAGAGTTGTAAATCTAGAATATTACATATAGCTGACACAATTCTAGAAAAAGTCACAGGTTCAGTTATCAAAGCACTGTTACTTAACTCATAAGTTCTAATACCTGTCAAACTGACTTTAGACTGATAAACCTAAAAGTTAATTAAACATTTTTAACTTTTAACATTTTAAACATTTGTGACTGCTGTACAGTAATGTACCTATTTACATTAATTCATGTGCACAAAAGGAACAATTGTCAAGTCATTTTTCCAGTGAAAATAACCAACTTTGGTATTCCAACACTAGAGAAGAGAGAAGTCTACCTATGAGAAAAGATGAATTACATGGAGATTCCATTTAGCATCTATTTAGAAATGAAGAGTTTACCTGTTTTCCAGCTGACACTTGAGGCAAGACCTGTGGAGTTTGAGACTGACTGACTGGCTGTGCAGTAGTGGCCTCACTAGAGGCTGATGTCTGTGGAAGTGAATACTGCACTGTCTGTTGAGGAGGGGCTGTCTGCTGTACTCCCTGCTGCTGAAAATAAAGTATAAATATTCAGTTTTGTTTCAAGTCATTAATAGCATGGTTCTAAGGAAGTGTGTTCACCTAAAGCCTGCTGTATCTATAGATGACAATATTAGTAATCAAGACATACACAAACCCAAATCCATCAATTCCCTTTTACACATCTCTTTTTCCTCTGGTGTTATTTGTGATGGTACCATCAAGAGCAATGAACCAATGTTTCAGAATTTGAGTCACTACTGGTTCTTCACCTATCATCCCCCTTACCCCAACAGTAGGTCATTCACAAAGACCTTTAGATAACAGGTCCTCTGTCCTCCAATACCCCCTTCTGATTTTTCCTATTTCTTAGTATCTGTTCTCATTTTGGTCCTATATTAAGCAAATCCAATCTCTTCCCTTTAATTTCTTTCTCTTATTGTATTTTATCAACTGTATAATTAATTTGCTTAAAGAACAGCTCTGATTACAGCCACAAAATAGTGAGAAAAAACACTGAACGTGGAATTTTACTTTACCATTTACTAGTTGTAATACCTTAGAGACTGCTCATTTTACTGCCAAAAAGATACTTCCTTCTTAGAAAACAAGCACACAATCACCCAGTTCAAAGCAGGGCAAAGGAATAAGTGACATTTAGGAATCAATCATGTGTTAGGCATTATGGTTTAACACATCTAAACTTAAGTATGGTACATAATTGTATTCCCAATACTAAATTTTACAGAATGGCCCCCTTTGGCCTAACAAAAATCTGAACTTCACAGCTGATTTCTAAGACTCTCTAATACCTCTAAGTAATTTAAAATTGTTTTGGTTAATACAGAACAACAGCTGCTTGCAATGAAAATTTTAACCAACGTATCAGATCGTTAAGTTAAATGAAAAATCCTAACCTAGTGATAGCGGCGATCACTATCAGTGGTTTGGTCATCACTTTTATGGACTTTTTTCTATATGTAACTGGTCATTTACACACGAATACGTATCTGTTTGTTGAAATAAAAGCATGCTCATTCTATAAATACAGTTCTCTAACATGCTATTTTCATTTAATTTATCATTGGCATCAATATCCCAATGATGAACATTTCGGTTGATTTTTTTTTGCTACTTAAAATAATGCTACAGCCAGTAGTAGCCTCTTACATATGTCCTGGTCTATACAACTAACTAGTTACTACTCATAAAAAGGTATGCTATTTGTAAGCATATGTATACATAAAAACTTGAGATTTAACGGACATATAATGATTTAATATATGTGTATATTATGAAGTGACCACAATAAGCCTACTTAACATCCATCACCACAGTTTTTTTTTCTTGTAAAGAGAATTTTTAAATTTTAAGATCTACTCTTAGTAGCTTTCAAATGTACAATGCCATAGCAATTGTAGTCACTATGCTATATACTGCATTCCCAGGAATTGTTTTTATTTATTTTATATATATATTATGATCCTGACCACTTTAACGAACATCCTAGATTTTGTTAGGTGATAATCTGTAAATAATATTTTTGCTCTCTTGATACTTATTTCTTACTTAGTACTCAATGTGTCAATTAAAATCACTCTCCAAAATGCTGAAACACAATGGTGATAGTAGCCATGTTTGTTTTTTTCTTGTTTCTGATAATGCATTCTTATTTTATCTTAAATCAGGAAAAAATGGCTATTGAATTATATAATATTTTCAGCAACTAATAAGGTATATATAAGCAAATATAAAGCAACTCTGATTATAAAATAATTTTCCATATTCTCACTGTGAAGGGAGAATAAAAAACTAGAGAATCTTTTTGGTCAACATGAATATATTTTAACTGTAAGGAATTCACACTGAAACATCTATCATTATCTAAGTCATTAATTTACCTCCCTAAGATGACATATTTACATAAATATCTTAACTTAGAAATATTGTTCCACCTCCCTCATTCAAACTCTTCCCAAATAAGAAACCAGTCTCTTTATCTCCACTAGAGCTACACTACAAAGGCTCTAGTTTTCTGGAGCACAGTATAATACTTCTCTTGTAAGTTGTGTCTTACAGTAAAATTTGCAGTGACAAGCATCATAAATAGTATTAGGACAGCTGCATTTTTTTTGCTTTTGTCATGACTTACAGGTTTATATTGATGTAATCTTTGTATTAACTTTTTCTTTTTAAGTTTTTTTTTTTTTTTTTTAATTTCTGAGAGAGACAGCATGAGCAGGGGAGGGTCAGAGAGAGATGAAGTTACAGAATCTGAAACAGGCTCCAGGCTCTGAGCTGGCTGTCAGCACAGAGCCCGATGTGGGGCTCGATCCCACGATCTGTGAGATCATGACCTGGGCCGAAGTCATAACCAACTGAGCCACCCAGGCGCCCCTGTATTAACTCCTTATAGTGACCTTTAAATAAGTTGTTTACAATGACACTTGAACCTGGAATAGTGAAGCTGCTCCCTTAAGGACCAAATCTATGTTTAATTTCTTGGCTTTTATTTTAAAACCAATTCTATCAGATGTTGTCTATAAGCATCTCTAACCACATATACTATTTTAAGATTCTTACAAGCACATGTTTTCACCAGTTTTATTTTATTCCATTAACAATGTTTTTGCTTACTGTTCAAAATAAAGGAGAATGAAAGTCTGTAATATGCAAATATGATAAAGGTTTCAATATATGTTGATTTCCCTCTTTACTAAGGGAAAGGGAAAAGTTTGAGAAAAAAATACCACTTTACAGATCGGCATATGCTTTTTTTTTTTTTAAATAAATGTTTATTATTTTTTTAAATTTTTATTTATTTTTTTAACAAATAGTTTACTGTCAAATTAGTTTCCACATAACATTCAGTGCTCATCCCCACAAGTGCCCTCCTCCATGCCCATCCCTCCTCCCCCTCACATCCATCAGTCCTCAGTTTTTGCCAGCATTCAAGAGTCTCTCATGATTTGCCTCTCTCCCTTTCCCCCACCATTTCCCCCCTTCTTCTCCCCCTTGTTCCTCTGTCAAGTTCCTCCTAATCCTCCTATACGTGCAAACATATGATATTTGTCCTTCTCTGCCTGACTTATTTCGCTCAGCATAACACCCTCAAGGTCCATCCATGTTGCTACACATGGCCAGATTTCACTGTTTCTCATTGCAGATGGGCATATGCTTAACTCTATCACTCCTATTAATGCAGAATCATGGTTACATCAAGATCTGGACTTAATCAGCTCTTTTTGAACCTATATCTGTACTTATTTGTGGTCTAGTGAAACTGAACTAAAGGTCTGTTTCTATCTCACAGTTTTCTACCTTTGTGTTTTCTACCTGGCTTACACTGTCCCCCCACACCCCTTTGGCCTACAACACTCTTTATTCTTACATGAGTCTAATTCACAATAGAGTTCAGTTCAAATACTATCTTTCATAAAGCCTTCCTGATATTCCCCTCCCTGCTTTAAAGGGATATAATTTCTCTCCTTTGATGGCATAATTGGGATGTAGTTAAGTGGGGAGTTGTGGAGTCAGACTACTTGGATTTAAATTCTTTTTCTATCTTAAAAAAAAAATTTTTTTTATTGTTTATTTATTATTAAGACAGAGAGAAACAAAGCATGAATGCGGGAGAGACAGAGAGAGAGGAAGACACAGAATCCGAAGCAGGCTCTCCAGGCTCTGAGCTGTCAGCGCACAGCCCGACAAAGGGTTCGAACTCACAATCCATAAGATCATGACCTGAGCCGAAGTTGGATGCTTAACCAAGTGAGCCACCCAGGTGCCCCGTTTCTACTTCTTATAAGTTGTGTAAGCTTGGATAAATTACTCATCTTCTTCAGATCTTACCTTAGCTTTTCCATCTGTACAATGAAAATAATGACTGTACATGTACAGGGTACATACAAGAATTAAATAAAAATTCAGGTAAAATGCTTTGCACATTGTGTATAATCTTAATTGTTACACCTATCTGTTTTGTAGGAATTGACATATATGTTTACTAGATTATTTTGGCTCTTTAAAAGTAGTCATGTCTGATCCATCTTGATAGACTCTCAGTGCCTACCTAGCACATGGTCCTTGGGAGCATAAACTCAATCAGGAAAAAATCTATTTAATTACTGGTGTGTGTGTGTGTTGGGAGCATAAACTCAATCAGGAAAAAATCTATTTAATTACTGGTGTGTGTGTGTGTGTGTGTGTGTGTGTGTGTGTGTGTGTGTGTGTGTGTGTGTGTGGCGGGGGGAGAACTATTGAGAAAGAACAGTTTTATAGACATGTACCATCACTCTTTGCTTAAAATAAGAGTGAGAGGCACATATACCAAATATACCTTAGAGTATTTAGGGAGAAGTGGCACCCCTGGGTAGGCCAGGACTATATGGTGATCTTTTTGTGTATAATCTCATTGGCTAATAAACAACACTTCAGCCAAACAGGTATTGTTTAGCACAGCAACTTGGAAATGTGTTTTGTAAAAACCTGCCTCATGAAACCAGTTCAAATAGCCTATACAGACTATATACTATCTGTTGGATAAGGAAGGGTGCTTGATGGAAAAAATGTTCATGAGCCTCAATTGAACAGAAACTAAAGAAATACCTGAAGACTATGGAAGAAATAAAAATAATATAATAATAATAAAACTATTATTGAGGGCTCTATCATTCATTCATTCATTGAGACACAAGAGAGTGAGCACGAGTTGGGGAGAGAGGCCGAGGAAGAGACCGAGAATCTTAAGCAGGCTGCACGCTCAGCGCAGAGCCCAGCATGGGACTCAATCCCATGACCCTGGGATCATGACCTGAGCCAAAATCAAGAGTCTTAACTGGTTGAGTCACCCAGGTGCCCCTCTATGGAACAAATTATTAAGTAAGCTGGGTTACCACATATGTCGCAAAGTGCTACTAAAGTTTTCTGGTAGGAGGAAGCAATTTTTGGTACCTCACTGATAAGATACACAAACCATTAGATGGGACTCTTGATAAAAAACATGAAAAAAGCAATCCCTCATTGGTTACATTCCAGAAACCCAAGGAATAAAGTAAATTTCAGCTAAAGTACATTTTTCTTCTCACTAAAAAAATTAGAGATATGATTTCTTAAGACAGGGTTGGAAACCAATAATATGTAAAATGAAACATCTAAAAATAAACTCCACCCATATAGTACAGAGACAAACTTTAAAAAAAAAAAAAAATACGTGAAACCCCAGTAGCTGAAACAAATGTAGCTTCTTGAGTATCTCTCTAGAATCATAAGTCCTTGTAGAACTTGAATATAGAAAAAAACCCTCACTATTCTAGAAGTGTTGAATTCTGGCTTGTAATTTTTAGTTCTACCCACTTACTGGTTATGTGACCCTGAAAAAATTAAGTATTCTAGACTGTATATACTTAAGTAATTTGAGAGCTCAATTTTATGATTCTATTTAACTTAAATATCATTCTCCATTTAAAATAACTCACAAAAGTATCTACAAAAAGTATTACTGACACATAAATTTTGTTTGTACTATAGCCATATTTGGCTACATTTTTTCCTAGAAGAGTCAACTACCTAAATTCTTTTAACCTGACCATTTATGGAATTGTCCCCCCTTTACCCTCACATATTTTTCTTACTAATAATCTGAATGGTTTGTTTCACTATCTTCATTTGCTAGTAAGTATACAAATATATATGCCCACATATAATATACATAACAAATTCCTGTGGAGAAGGAAAAAGAGAGCAAACGCTTAAAAATTTACTCAGGTTTATTAGTGTTGGCCTGTGTCCAAAGATAAACAAACTAGAGGTGGTACCTGATAGTGCTTCTGCCTTCAAACAGATTTATTTAACTTTTAATTTGTATTTTCATTAAAGGTTGTTAATGGAACTAAAATACAATTTGTTAAGGTTGGCAAAAATGTGACTACTCAAATTTAACTATAATTATATATAGATTCAGCTACTTGTCTGAAAGAAAGAGCAGGAGCAAGACAAAGCATGATTACCAGCCTTTAAATTCTGTAGACAGGGCTGTTGGTCACCAAGTAAATGTACGTATAACCAAACTAATTCTGTACAAGAACAACTAATTTAAACTAGTATCAAATGATTGTATGATTACATGCTAGACTGGAAGGAGACCATTTGTAATAAAAATTAAAAGCTTTAACAAATTAATAGAGGGGTGCCTGGGTGGCTCAGTCAGTTAAGCATCTGACTTCGGCTCAGGTCATGATCTCACAGTTTGTGAGTTTGAGCCCCACATCAGGCTCTGTGCTCACAGGTTGGAGCCTAGCGTTTGCTTCAGATTTTGTGTCTCCCTCTCTCTCTGTCCCTCCCCTGCTCACGCTCTGTCTTTTGCTCTCTCAAAACTAAAACAAACATTGAAAATAAAATAAAATAAAGATTAATAGAAATAAAAACCAATTTATGATTTGGTAGCTGTGAAAACACACTTCGTAGGGAACTATCAATGAACTAGCTCATCAGGAAGTTTTTATGACAAATGTGGTGGCTATAAATTTTATTTCAAACAACTAATAAATATTCAATAGTGTCAAAAAAGCATTATTCCCATGCAAATAATTGCTATTAACTAATATCAAATAATGAACTACAGATATTTAATTTTTTTTTAATGTTTTTATTTATTTCTAGGAGAGAGAGAGAGAGACAGTGTGAGCAGGGGAGGGTCAGTGAGAGAGGGAGTCACAGACTGAAACAGGCTCCAGGCTCTGAGCTGGCTGTCAGCACAGAGCCCAACGTGGGGCTCGAACCCACGAACCACAAGATCATGACCTAAGCGAAAGTCGGACGCTCAACCAACTAAGCCACCCAGGTGCCCCCAGATATTTAATTTTAGAATTACTAGTTTTGCTGTTGAATTCATCAGCACTGGAAAAAGCATTATTCCCATGCAAATAATTGCTATTAACTAATATCAAACAAATAATGAACTACAGATATTTAATTTTAGAATTACTAGTTTTGCTGTTGAATCCATCAGCACTGTACTAATCTTGAGTTCTGTGGACTTTTAGGAATAAATTCCCCAATCAAAAGTTTAAAAAAAATGTTTAAAAAGTTCCTAAAGTGGCTGTTCAGTTCTCTTAGCATAAAATCTGATACCCATATCACAGATTAGAACTTAATTAAAAAGGAGTGTAGCATTATTAGTCAAATATAATGAAAGCAATAGCAAAATGCTCATAAAAGGTAAGTCACAAATATAAAAAAAAAAAGGACATTCTTTGTATTGTTAAATTATGTGTAGAATCATCTATTTAAGAAGGCAGATAAGTATCAGTTAAGAATGATTCTTCTGAATTTCAACATATATCTGAATTTAGTAGATATTTAAAAATAAACAAAAGGGAAGATTTTCTAAAATGTTACTGAACACAAGAAATGTTATGCCTCTTGATTTTTCTTTCAAAAATATAGCAAGTCATTTATTTATATAAGGAATCTAATTCACGAAACGATGTTAAACAGTGTTTTGGCTATTAATACATAAAATGTAGCAATGAGTTAGTTGTTCTCACCTGTTGAGAATGTTGTATGGGTAGGGATGATGGAACCCCTGTTAGGCTACTTGAGGATGGCTGACCCTGGCTTTGCCCCTGTGCCTGAAGGAAAAAAGTGAATACAACAAATTAGTGAAGCCCCATAAGTATATTGAGAGGTCAGACTTTTGCAATAAACATTCAAACTCCTAAGAGTTTGCTTGAGCAAAATGAAACATTAGCTTGATTGAGTATGTATGGGAGACCACTGGGGCATCTTTTGTAAGAAACGGTTAGAGGCGGATTTTATCACACAAGGTATCCCGGTCCCATGCAAAAACCACTGATGGTTAAAACCTAACCCACTACTGCTGTGCTCGGGCTAGAATTTTAGCTGGCTAAAACAGTAAAATTTGTAATAAAATTGTTACTGAAAGTATAATCATCAGGAAAAAGCAGTATGACTACCAATGTGAAATAACCCTGTATCGGAATAATTAAAGACAAAGGATATCTGATGGTGCTAATTTGGTTCCTTTTGCTACTTCCTGTAGTGTTAGGGAGACTTTTACTAAAAATGTAAAAAAAACTTGGTGTCATCACTAACCTAGAGTAATGGTTGTCAACTACAAGTGATTTTGCCCTCCCAGGGGTCATTTGGCAACATCTAGAGATTCTTTGGTTGCCACAACTGGGGGGAGGTAGTTTTTACAGGCATCTACTAGTTAGAAGTGGAGGATGCTGCTAAACATCCTACAGTGCACAGAACCACGACCCACAACAAAGAATTATCCAACCTAAAGCGTCAAGAGTGTTGAATTGGAGAAGCCCTGACCGAGAAATCTAACTTAAAATAGTGAGAAAGTGAGAAATGAATGCAGGATTTTATATAAGTTAAGGAAATGAAAAGGCCCACAACCTTTTGTGTTTCATTTCAGTTTAGAAGGGTTTCTTTGAAGCCTACTTGGATTTGACACCACATGTCACTGCATCTTAACCACCATTAAGTATTCATTCTTTCTGCAGTATGTCTGTAAATTTACCACTTGATGTTTTACTTTGGAAAATTTAAAGAACAGCTGGCAGTGCATTAAGATTTATAATACAGGCTGACAAGCAGTGTGTTAATGTGAGCACACAGTGAGTACACTGCATGCCCATGCAGCATAATTTTCAAGTTTTTGGATCTTTTTGCTTCTACTGTTTACGCCCCTTATGAGGGAAGAACACAGGAAGAAAGCAAAGAACATATAATATTTTATAAGAGTGGAATATTTAAAAGATCCAAGCGATGCCTTGAATATGTAACTGGAAAGTCTCCTATATACATTTTATAAGACTTAACACAATTGATAAAATATGTCAAAGGAAAATGACAGTTAATACTGACACCACTTGTTGAATTCTGTTATGTCCATTACTTTGTCTTTATTTGCAAGAGTGCATATGCCCATACACATAAATAACAAAATTTAATTTGTTGAGGAAAGAACCAAGGCCCAAGATATATGTTGCAAGCTGAGAAACAGAGATCACAAATCCTTAAAAACAAACCAAAAAAAAAAAAAAAAAAAACCCCTAATACCCACACCAGATTATAATTTTGTTGCTAAAAATTAGAATCAGTCAACTTTATAGATTAGCATTTTATTTGGACATATAATACACAGTGACTTGTTCAAATGCCATTTTAAAAGGCATTTTCATTTGTTCCTAAATTCTTAAGATGTTTCCTTTCTCTGTCTTTTAAGATTCTTCCAAACTAATGAAAATTTTGTGTACTCTTAAAACTCTTTGAAAAAAATTCCCTATTTTCCATTTTTTTCATTTTATAGGAAAAAAATGTTAACCTTTTTTTTAACTAGCCATGTTTGTTTTTAAGGAGAAATACTTCACATTAGTATTTATAAATAATCAATGAGTCAACTTTACAGACATTTACATTTTCACTACAGATTGAAACTATTCTACATATGGATAAAAGTAACTGATTTTGACGAGTGACTAAAGTTCTAGTTTTTGTGCTCAAAGGGGTTTGCACATATTATAGGAAAAAGAGGCAGCTTCTCTCTCATATTTTGTTCTTATATACAAGTAGTTCATAATCCCCCCAAAAGGGGAAATACTAATATTACGAATAAAATTAAAAATAATCCACATAAATGGAAAGAAGGGATAAAAAACTTAAATGTAATGATGCACAGTAGGGTAGTTTAAAAGAATTGTGGAAGTTTTCCTATAACCTGTGGATGGAGTGCAGATCCTCCTGAAGAAAATGAGGCAGATAAAACCTGCTGAGATGTGGTTCCTTGGGGGAAACAGAAGAAAAGTGGGGATTCTTGTAACACTGTCTGAGGCAGACGGATAAAGGGTAATGAGACGTCAGAGCCAAAAGATGCAGCTGCTCCCCCTGTAGGGGGAGGTGACTGAAAATCACTGGGATCTGAAGAAGTAATTTGTGAGGAATCACTGGAATATTCTGGGCTTCCTATTGGCCAGTTCTGTCCGATAGGCTCTACCACAGAAACGGTCAATTCTGGGGCATGGTAATTACGCTGTTCTTCAGTCACAGGCTGTAGGCGGCCATGTAATCCAACTGATTGAGGAGGTGGTTCTTCCTGATTCAAGTCCACTGCAACCTGTCGATTTCGGTAAACACGCTGAGGCAAAATTCCTCCTCCTTCTCCTGAAGAGGAGCCTGGAGTATGAACATGAAACTCAAATACACAATTGCTTCTGCTCTCATTGTTATGAGATAAAACCGCGGGTGCGGAATGAGGAACAAAGACAGGGTGAAATTTCAAACGTGTAGCATCTGTACTGATAGGTGCAGAAATACTAGAGAGGGGAGATCCTGGACTCAATCCAGAATCTAATCTTAAATTCTGAAGGTGTCCTACCAGGAAAGCCTGTCCAGATGGAAATTCAAAGACAGAACTTGAGGAAGGGCCCCCTTGTACTGGCTTCTGTTCAGGTATCTGTTTCATAGGACTTGACAGTACTGGTGAGTTGTATGGAATACCCTCATACTGTTCTGTCACCTGGGCCTGGTAAGCTAGATACACTGGTTCCTGAGGAATAAAATAGTGAGCTTCTTCTGGAAGTACTAGTCCAGGTCTATAGTCACCGTGAACTTGAGTTGGTTCAAACATAGGATGAACCTGTATCTCACATGGCTCTCCGGTTATTCTACTGGCTGTAGTGCCCAACATAACTACGGCCTCTGGTGTCCAGTTAGTTGGGCTGCCCCCAGGTGGAAGAAGATTTTGGCCAACAGTCCTCAGCAGGGGTTGGAAGTGGCGAGTTTGGGCTTCCAAGAAGGAGGTGCTCTTACGCCGCTGAGAAATGGCCACCTTCGGTGGACAGGTGGGAGGTGGTGAAAATGAAACTGGACGTTCATGAATAGTTGGGAAAAATATCTGTGATTCTGGGTATGTTGGGGTCCCCCCACACGGATGCGCCATGGACTGAGGCTGTATCAACATGAATAAGACAAGTAATTCATACATTCATATGTGAAATTACATTAGACATGCAAAACTGGGTAGCTCTGTGTAACCCTATGAAACGGTTACACTAAATTTATAATTAATAAAGAAATAACAATGATTTTGGAAATTATGTGCATAGTAAAAATCCATTAAATACATCCAGGGTCAATACAGTTATTCTGTGGGACTCTTTGCATTAGGTAAGAGCTGCTTTTCCACAACATCCTCTCTCAAAGGAAACGGAAGAATTTTCTAAGTGTTTATTCTGTTTTTGGCCCCCAATTAAAATGCTCACTCTTAAGACTTACTGTATATTTAAATCAGTGAAAAAAAATAAAATAGTAAGAGTTAAGGGAAGGCAGTAATCTCAACATTTTTAAGATATAAGAAAGGTACTTCAATTTAATCTGCTATACAAAGTTTTCCTATATTCTATGTTATTACGCTGTGCTGTGTTAGAGGCTTCAGCGTTATTATCAACGAACGGTATATCTTCTAACTAGAAATCAAAAGGGGTATTTTTGGTGGACAGTAAAAGACATACTACTGACTACTGACAAAAAAACCTTCCCCCTATCTTAAACTAGATGCAGTTAATTTTACTAAATGAAACATGTTACAGATGTCAAACTGCTGAATGTCCACTTCTCTAATCCTAGTTAAGGGGTGAATAATTTAGTGTTCAAATCAAGTGACAAGGATAATATTAACAGACTTAACAGCACTTTTTTGTTCACATAGGTAGTTCTAGACATAAGACTCTCTAAATTTAGAATCCTACCTAGCCAAATGCAAACAGTGTACACTGTAATAATGTACTTTCATGGGCTCTTCTTAGAAAGAGTAGATAAGTTTCATTCTTTCAGTAGGGATAGTCCCCATCAAGTTAGCAAAATGACTCAACTGTTATTTCTTCACAACAGCTAAAAGAGGGCTTCTATTTCAGACAAGAATGTTTCTTTTTTACTCTTATTCAAGGAGTATCCCAAAGCCATAAAATACTATATAGCTTATCATTCGCCTAAGTACAATTCTGAATATTTTGATATTGCTAGATCAGAATGTTAACTATATTCTCTATCTGGAAAAGCAGCAGCAAGGTCCCACAGTGTTTAACACAACTTTAAGAGAGAGATATTTTATAGATACAAATGGGGCCAAAGAAAATCTTATGTACTACAAGTGTATCTAACTATTCATTAGGGTCGCAAGAGCTCTTTCTGCCCCTGAGTTCTGTTCTCATGCTTTCATAAAACTACCTTTTTTGCATCCTCCAAAAATAATGTGTCCATTACGGTAAAGATCCCACCTCATTCAAAATCTAAGAGACAAATTTCCAGGAGGGAACATGTTGCCATCATTTTAAACTGCTAAGAAATGAAAAGCAACTTTCAGTCTTCAATCACTCTTTGCTATGGGGGAAAAATGGACTCATTCGGCTTCATTAGTATCTCTTTAGAATAACGTGAAGAGAAAATGTATTTGAGTACTTTAAATACTTTCTGATAAAGAGAAAATGTGCTTTTGGTCAAGCCAATGAATTTAAAATGAAGTAATCCATATTCTTTATATTAATATGTGAAAATGAAAGAATTTGTATAGGTCAGTTAGGGATAGGAGAATATAATAAAAGCTAAATTTTATTGTGCACACATTGATATGTGCCCAGGGCATTATAAGCATTCTCATTACCTCCTTGCTTCCCCCCCCTTTAAAGCCTTGTAACAAAAAAGTTTCCTATAGGAAGAACTGGTACCCTGAAAGCATAATATATTACTAAGTGTAGTCCTTCTATTTATTTAATTTTTATTAAAATTCTTGATGCCTGGATGTATTCATTGGTAATAAATTTTCATTTGTCAGGAAGTTTACGGTTACATACAGTACTGACAAAGAGGGAAGGCAGGCTGGAGCGTCGGTGCTTGCGCTGAGAGGCAGAGTGCATAGGCAGGACACTCTCCAATGCTTTAGAAAGCTTTTCGGCAAAAGTTTCCTCAGGGGCAATCCGAAGGAGGGAAGGAGAAAGGGGTGCAGACAGCGCTGGTGGTGGGGTGGAAGGAGCGCTGGGAGAGATGCGGGACAGAGAGGGGACGGCAGAAAGATGGGGAACACAAACCGACATGCTACGGCCACGACGAGGCTAAACAGAAAACAAACACACACATGAAAAACACAGTACTTTGAAAATAAAATAACCAAATGTACAATGATAATAGGGCATAGCTGACCTAAAGAAGTGTCCATCCTCCCCCAATCCCACAAATCCAATTTTTTTGAGAAGAGGTTTAATTCCACAAAACACACCTGGAAGATCACAACTATGCTCTCTACACTGTTGGCCAAGTACAGGTTTCTTTATGAAAACCACGACAATGATCAATTATCTTTCTAAGTATTCTGAAATTATATCAATTGTTATGAATGTATCAATGAATAAGAAGAGTCAATTGACTGAAGTAGTAGAACAGACAGGGAATATAGTGAATACTCGCTTAGTTTTCTGCAAACTTATTAAGATTAAGAAAGAATGAACTGTATTAGTTTAATGTACATTATACTGTGTAGAAGACTTTAAGACTGGATTACTGTGCAAGAACTCTCGAAATCTCAGGGAAGGTTTCTCAATTCTATTTTAGAAGGCATCAGATTAAAAGAATTGTTGGCTCAGAGTATTTTATTAATTGCGTTTCCTATCTTTATCTATAAAGGTTAAAAAGTCATTTTCTAATAGGAAAAGCATTAGCTTTCTAGAAGTAATACACGACATAGACACATTCTATAGTTTTACTAAAGTAGTCAATGGGACAATACCTTAAATGTGAATCTCTGAAGGTAAAACTTTAATAATTTTCTGGCATATTGGAGATTCAGCTTAGGTTTATAAAGTCTGAGGTGCCCCAACATAAAAATTTTAATATAGCTAAAAAAGCAGTACACCTAATACTGTTGAGGTTGTCCTGAGCAAGTTTGTCATTTCCCTTTAGGTACTGTGAACTGTATAACTGACTGCATTTCTTTTCTGAAACTGCTGCATAGAATGCTCTGAACCAAATTTGTGGGCTACCAGTAGCAAGTACTTAAGCATCATCATACTTATCATATTTAGTTCATTCCTGGTTCTATTTTTCTCCACCTTTGTTTCTCTTTTATTCTAATTTTTTTTATTCCACATAAGTGATATATTATTGTAAGCCACAGTAAATTCTTTCTGCAATAAAAAGAATCATAAGATTAAAAGAAATTCTCAATATTTGATGACTCTTCATGATATCTCCACAGAATACTGTCATTAAAAGGCAAGACCGTCATTAACAGTCTGCTTTCAGAGCATCAATAAATAAATATAACTATGTTTGTGGCTCAAATATTTAAAATCTTCATGAATGATCATTCTATTTCCTTTCTGAAAATAAAGACACCTAATGTTCATTCCCTGTGATGAGGGAAGCAAGGAAATTAAAAATAGTTAAAAAAGAAATCTAGTTATGATAATCCACAAAAATCAATCAGAGCAAAAGTAGAAACAGACAAGAAACGCTGACAAATATATTTGTCAGAACACAGAAATGCATCTATATAGTCTTTTTAAGTTCTTCTACCCTACCTAATTATTTTAAAGGTCGGAAAAGTAGAAAACATTAGTGTATTAGTAGTTTTCTCTGTGTTACTGTGGCCATTCATTTTGAGACCTAGCTAATGCAAGACTCATGAATGGACTCTGAAACATACAAACATCTTTTATTCCAAGCTGTAGGACAAAAGAGCAGAGCAAACAGAAGTATTTTCTTAACAGAGAAAGATTTTCACTTAATGTAGAGCCAAAGTTCCACAAAATTCAGACTTAAAAGCTTTCTAAGAGAGAAAAAAATCTGTCTAAAGATCTCACTAAACAAGTGCTATACAGTGACCAGTTATTCTCTAATTTCTTCCTGAGGCAGATGATGTACTTTACCATGGAGACTTCACAGAGAGTCAACAAAAGAAATGGGGTATTACCTGATGACCAATTTAACATTTTCTATATGAAAAGCAAGAGTAGCTAATGTAAAACATGGGGCAGTGTGTGTTTCTGTGTTTACATATAAGTGTGTAAAATATTTCAGAAAATAATCTCCATAAGTTGCTTCTGAAAATAAATCTGTAATAAAACCATACCAAATAAAGAGAAAAAGCAAATGAACGTATACTGGGGAAGGAATTTGTGTTCAACACAGACTTCAAGGCAGGAACACGCATAGCAACTGATGGTTAACTGAACACAAGCGCTAAATTAAATGGTCATACAAATAGAGGATTTTTTCACTCTAAAGTACTCACATGCAGCATTCTATAGTTGTTTAAATGTCTTACCTGTGTTTTATACAATAAGAAACCTTACAAAAAATGCTTAGTAACTCTTTTAAGTAAGCTTTTGAAAAACACTCCAAACACCCACCCTCAAATTATTTGTATGTCCAACTTACAATGATTTGAACAGTTTCAACTCTAAAATGCAAAAGAGGGCATTATCTTTAATCAAGTACAGATTAGTCTAAATTTTGTACATAGTTTCTTCACCTAGGAAGTTCAGCTAATTCTCATACATTAATGTTTATGTTCTGGCCTAACTGAACTACTACAATTTACTCTATAATAAACCTATTTCCTTTAGAAACATACCACTTATATTATCTACCTCAGACTCATGCTATTACTTGGCTAGTAGAAAGAATCTGAAATTAACATATTAAATCTATTAGCCCTCATTATAGGCTTACACTCTCTTATGCAATTACTTACCATACTTGAGGGTGGATATACCCCATGAGGCTGAGATTGTGCTTGGACAACAGAGGCTGTATGCCCTGGAATTGTGCCAGTAGAATGTGCCTGTTCATGTTGGGACCCATATGAAACTGTCTGTTGGCTGCTTACTCGAGATTCTGTGAAGACAGAAGATCCTTGACCACTGTCAACTGTCCCGTCCGCTGAAGGAGAAATAAATTGCCAAAAAAACACAGAGAGACACATCACAAAAAGGAGGTTTATATTTTCCCATTACAAACCCATGACTCTAGGGTTAGGTTCTTCTTTGTAAAGACCTAAACTAAAAAATGAATACTAGCTATTTTACTAAGTAGATTTCTATGCTTAAAAACATGAAGGATCCATATGGAAAAAGTTTTAATGTTTTTTAAAAAAAACTTCATCGCTGTCATAAAATCTTATTACCTGAAGAATAAGGGAACTAAAATGGAATGCTGTTAGTCAGCCATAGGTTTGATGTAGCTTTCAGTCTTAACTTTGGAGAGCAGTGCATTCTTAGTATTAAGCAGGTAGTTCAATCAAAAACTAAGAGCCACATTAATTTCTAGTCTGTATGTTCTTCAGCTTTGCTAAAAAAAAGACTGAACTAGATTAATGGATTCAATTACAAATAGCTAAGATAAACTTTTTCATTTTTCATTATCAGTTACATTTCATTTTATTCATTTATTTTTGCAGATGTAAGTTTTTAAAAAGTTTTTATTTAAATTCCAGTTATATTATTAGTAATATTAGTTTCATAATATTTTAAGGAATTGTGAAAAGCAGAAATCTACAAACTGGAAAATTATTTTATATTCTAATCACATTTCCTTACTGTCCTGTCCTAGTCTGTTAGTGGTAGATGACAGAATAGAAAGAAAAGGCAGATGGTAATCACTTCAAATTTATTATATATTGGATTCATGATTCAAGCCAAGAGGCCAGTGAAAAATGATCAATAAGAAGATGAAAAATCAATTAGGAGTATCCTTAGCATACTTGTCCATTTCCCAAAATACTTACATAACACAGATATACTAGTTTGTTGGTACTGCAGTTGTTGATGTTGATCCGCCTCAGGTTCTTCAGGTTCTACTTGTGTAGAAACTGAAGCTGATGTGGTAGAAGCAGGAGGCATGCCAGTACTAGCAGATGGGATCTGCTTGACTCCTGCCTGGGAAGTACTTGATTGTTGTTCTACCTGGGGTTTCTGACTGATCTCTTCCTGCTTTCTTTTTTCTTGTTCCTCCCGCACCAACTGCCGCTGTTCTCGTTTTCTCTTAATTAATGACACTCTATCTTTGATGGCTTTTGCCATGGTCTTATGATCACCTTCACAGACATACCCAGACTCTACCTATAGGATAAAGGAGTGCATTAGGAAGAAGTACAATATCAAAAGAAAACAAACCAAATATAAAACAAAAAAAGCATCTTTGGGGGAAAAAAGTAGGAAAAGGGGGAACAGAAAGACCTCTCTAAGGACTGGTCTAAACCAAACTGAAGTTACTGGTCTGCATTATGTATTTCTCCACCATTTTTGTAGATACTAATGGGGTGGATGCCATCATCTTTGTAGAAACTTTCAGCATAGGTGTACCTTCTAACAACACAATGGGGAGCCTAAAACCAAAGGTTTTAAACCAAATAAGGCTCATTTTATTCTATTCACTCTATTTCCTGCTCACATGTAACTATTAATATTAATCCATGTTGTTTTTAACTTTGCTTCACAAGGCAACAACTTAACCTGATGGTAAATACATGCAAGTTAAAAAACAACAACAAATAAAAACACAAATCTCTAATGGTATAAATAATTAACAATTAAAATTAAGGATCTCTTTCATATCTGACTCCTTCTATTGAATGGTTCTTATAAATTCTAGTAGAGATATTCTAGGAGTATCTCTGCATATTCACTATTTTAGGCATATGGCAACCCTAAAATTGGTGAAGTGTTTCCTTTCTGAAAAGTTATATTTTAGACATACTTCAAAAAGTGACTGATCAAAGGCTGCCTACTAATAATTAATCTTGAAAACTCCCTCAAGGAAAAACAATTCATAATATATTTAGAGTTTATCCAAATAACTGATCAATATTTAGATATTTAGAAAATATAAATTGTCATTCTAACTCAATAGGTTTATGCAGATTAGGAGTCATTCAACCTTACAGCCTTTCAGATAACTTCAGAA
Source organism: Proteles cristata cristata (assembly GCA_017311185.1). Taxonomy (NCBI): domain Eukaryota; kingdom Metazoa; phylum Chordata; class Mammalia; order Carnivora; family Hyaenidae; genus Proteles; species Proteles cristata. The sequence goes on from JAESUZ010004630.1 coordinate 2,843,617, forward strand.
TACATTTTAGATCCATCCATCCACCCATCCATCCATCCATCCATCCTTATCTATCTACATTTATTTATCTTTTCCTCAAATAAAAATAACTTTGGGGCCATCTCTCAACACAATTTTGTATCAATGAGATCTGCCATCCACACTGCTTCATAAACTTTTTTGTTCAATAATATCAATGTTTATAAATCTATATCAATTTTTATATGGCAGATCAGTGCTAATTTACCATTTCTTGAGCAACATCTTCTGGCACATCTCTTTCCAAGTCAAAGGAAAACTCAATAGCTTCATTGTCTTTGTATTTTCCCTTTAATTTCTTAATATCTTCAATACGAAGCCATAATTTAATGGCTATCTTTTCTCCATCATCTTCTTCTGCTAATTCTACCCGTACCCCTGTTTCCTCCTGGAAGAAGGCATGGTTCAAAAGGTCTTTGATAGAATATCTACCAAAGAGAGGGAAGTGAAATGAAAAAACAAAACAAAATGCCATTAGATTTAAAACAATTTTTTAAAAAAAATTTTAATGTCTTTATTTTATTTTCAGAGACAGAAACAGAGAGCGAGTGGGGGAGGGGCAGAGAGAGAGGGAGACACAGAATCTGAAGCAGGCTCCAGGCTCTGGGCTGTCAGCACAGAGCCCAAAGCGGGCCTCGAACTCACAGACTGTGAGATCATGACCTGAGCTGATGTCGGATGCTTAACTGACTGAGCCACCCAGGCGCCCCTAAAACAATTTTCAAGTATGGCTGATTATTGTTATACTTGGAATAATAAAAAAGGACTACTAAAAAAACCAAGATTTTATAACTCATTTCTACACTGCTCCATGTAAATAGTGATTATAGTTTTGATCTCAAGTTACAGAACATCAGAACAATCTCATTTATAAATAAGAGCTGAAAGTGATACTTTTTAAGTGATCTAATCTCTATTAGTTAACGATGTGCTAATAAGAACAAGTAATACACAGAGTATCAGAGCTTCAAAATACCCCATAGTTTATGTAGAATTTATAGTTAACAAAATCTCCTCTTATGTATGGTCCCATCTAATCTCCCAACATTCAATGAATTATTATTTTCTGATTATTAGGAAATGGAGATTCAGAGAGGGTGAAAATCTGCTCACAGTTAGAAGGCTTAAATGGTTGAATCAAAATTTGAAAATAGGTTTTTCGATTTCTAGTTCTTTACCTCCTACTACAACTTTATTTACCCCAATAAACTCAAATCCTTGTTCAACAGTTTGTGTACTAGGCAAGAAGTCTGATTGTGGAATAATCTTCTTTAGATAAATGGTTTCAAAATACCAGTAATCTAGTAAACTGTATCATTCAGAAAAGAAACAGTAATAGGTTCCAAGACTGGAAACAAATATTCCTTTGTTTATAGTAAAAACAAGTTCTTAGTAGATAGGGATTCTCCTTTCCAAACACTGTATATAAAATTAGAAACCCAAACTAAACTTCTACTGAACAGCCTTAAAGATCATGATGTTAAGCTCTTCCAAATAACAAAGTTATGAAAAAAGAATGAGACTGGAGAAGGGAAGATACTGAATTCTTTAGTTTGGATGATATACCTGATTGCTCTCATTCTTCAGGAGATAGATTGTGCTCAACTTACAATTTATATTTGTACTGGCCGGTCTACTTTTCCTTTTTTGGAAGGTGAGGGGGGATGGTGAGGGTAGATTATTTTTCATAAACACACACTGGATCTTTGCCATGCCTAACGGGTGATGAATCAGCTATATGACAGATCAGATACTTGCCACTCCTCTGAGAAAAGTCCTGTTAGTACAAATGACTAAGCCATATCTCCTCCTAAGCTTTGGGCTAACTTGTCTGTCTTTACTGAAATGAATTTTGATGTTTTGCTCTTCAATTCTGGCATAATGACAGCAAATCAAGACCTATATAGTTGAGTTGATTTCCAAGAGCCAAGATTTTATTTCACCTTCTAGGTAAAGAACTAAGGAACAGATCTGCTGGTTAGAAAGAGATTGAACCTTACTGAGTTTTATAAATCATGCTGACACTTCAGGTAAGTAGTTGTAACTGAATGTAGTAGCTAGGTTCTGGTTCACTTAAATCCTACCATATCACATTTTCACATTTCAGTATATCAAATCTCAATACTACCTTAAATGGACAGAAGTCTACTTTTAAAAGATTTTTTAAAATTTTTATTTTTTTTAAGTAATCTCTATACCCAATGTGGGGCTTGAACTCACAACCCTGAGATCAAGAGTAACATGCTCTACCAACTAAACCAGCCAGGCACCCCCTGACCTCTAATTTTAAAGATATTCCATGTAAATAGAGAAATTAATCACACTTGATCTTAGCCAAAAGGCCGAGAAGCGATAGAGAAATTAATCACAAGTGAAATATTAAATACACTTTAGATTGAGTACTGTATTCAGACATATCACATTTAAGGTTTTTAAGCAATACCTAAGTCAAAAGTGGCAACTTACCTTTCATCTTTGTTTTGTCTTATACATCCTTCAATAATTTCCTTCACTTCAGGAATTGCTACTTTGTCAAAACTGGCAGGCTTCACTCCCTGAGAAACATAAAAATAGCAACAGAAACACATTAATAAAGGCAAGGTCTTTGAACTTTCATTTTGGGCCTCTTAAGCTTCTATTAGAGTACCTTCTGGCTTTTTTCTGATTTGCCTGTAGGATCTGGTCCACTGCAGGGTCAGAGTTGACTAGTGGCAATTTAGCTCCCACAAGAAAACAACAATAACAGTCAGACAGTGGGGTCTCTTACCTCCATGGCCTCTATATTTGGCTAGGGAAAAATTTAGGCTGTTGTCAACATATTCGGCTGTGTTTCAGGTAAAGGAAGTTGTTGGCTAAAATGAAGGTCAAATGTTCTAACTGGTTAGATCTTTTGTTCAGCCTTGTTCCCTAACACATTAATCAACACAGTATTTAACTATTTTGAACGGTGAATCCATGAACGGGCATGAATTCACATGCTTAGCTTGGCAGGTATTCTATTATCATAGTACTCTGCAACAAACTCAAGTGAGTATAGCAGTTAAGGATTTGGATTGGTTTGGCATGATAACAGAAGAGCAAATTGTCTGGCACATATGAAACATAAAATGAAAAGTGATTTTTCAGATCCATATAAAAGATTTCTAATTAATTTCAGAAGAAAATTCAATACTACTGTATGTAATACTATATGGCATTTTAGACTCTTCATAAAAATGTAAACTCTTTGCAAATAAAATTTTAGCAATGTGTGGAAAATACACACTTGATGTAAGAATAACAAAATACTCCTGAGAGGTGATATGGAGAAAATCACCTCATTTTCTATTCCTTCCTTATCTAAGTAATCATATGGATTGAAGTAGCTGCACTGATATACTGTCCAAGTGGTACATAAACACATAAAACACAGGGAATAGGAAATAAGGGAGAGGTACTAGAAAACTTAGAATATAGTACATAAATTTTAATCATCTAGTCTCAGTGACAAAATCAATTAAAACAAAATTAGTGAAAATAATGTGACAGTCACAGAAATGCATGGATTGTAATGAAATGCATCAAAGGATTAACTCTAATTCTCATCAATTACTCAAATGCATTATTCAAAACTCCTGACTTGGAGGATTCTACCTCTAAGGGCTACCTTTCCACAGCAAGGTCAGTAGGGCTGACCCTAAAGTTAAACCCATATATTTAATAGCTTCATTTCTATGTAATGACTACAGAGATCACTAGTTTATTTTCCTTGATCTTCTTATTTTTCAAATCCAGCTAAGTTTTCCCAACTGGTCTTTGCCTTCGTATACGAATTCTAACAAGAACAAGAAAAATAATGCTGCTGAAGCAAAAGGTTGCTTTAACTGAGCAAGCTGGTATGGTATTTCAAAGTAGAGGGCTTTAGAAAATAGGAACTATTTGAGAATTTAAAAAAGGATGATGCACTCTGAAAGTTCTCTGGTAGTGGAAACACTGGAGATTTTGTTTTATATTTGTTTTTATTGTTCTACAACAAACAAAAGCAAACCTTAAAGATGCTATTTATATATATAATGGGAAGAACAATCTATAATGTTAATATATATATTAAGTTTGTAGAACATTTACTATCGGCAGAAAATTATCTAAAAGAATGCTCTTTGGTAAAATTGGACACTAATACATACTTGGCCTTTGCATGTAAAGGCCAATTCAAATATTACACGCAAGTGGCCAAAGAGAATACGGATATAACTAGGAAAAATGCTTCTTCCATAAACATGTATTATTTTGACGGAATCTACTTTGGCCTTCAAGCAGTAAAAACTCTACATATTAATAAAACACACATATTGATTATATTAAAAGTTCTGTTCCAATTTAGCACAAGCATATTGGAAAGATGATTTCAGATTGTCTAGCAAACAGGGATAATAGCTGTCCAACTTGCCAACCTACATTCATGGCAGCTAGAATCAAATGTGGTATCTAGACTGAAAGCTCTGTGAATTACTAAGTTTGCTGACCTAAGGTCCCTTTTGAATTCAGAGGCAATTACTAAAGATAATAAAGCTTAGGATTAAAAGGAAGCAAAGAATTCTCTTGAAAAATAATCACCAAGATTTCATCCTTGGTTATTCTTAAAAATAAATAATCCTCTTGATAACCCTACCCATGTAAACATTCATTACTTTACAAACAGGAATTCCTATTTATAAATAGAAATATTAGTTGAACAAATGAGCTATATAAGGTCATACTGGCAAAACCAGCAACTGTGCTTAATACAACACCTTAAATTTATTAGGTTAAGCTGCTTTTTCAACCTATTCAAGACTCAAATACAGAAAATTCCACACCAGTGCTATATAATTGGCAATCTGACTGCCACTGCCAACTTAAAAATGTATTGCAGGTTCCAAGATCTCATAAAACAGACATATCTTACCAGTCCAGCAGCTGGTATTAAAAGATTAATGCAATTTACTGTTACCCACTTAGATAATGAAAAAGATAGAAGAAATTCCAGCTACCAGTTAGCTACCATCAAGAAGCCAGGATTATCAAAATATCTGGCAGAAGTATTCTGAATCATTTGAGAAGAATATATGGGGACTGTATATTGGAAATGGCCCCACAAAATATAAAATGAGCATGAAACCTCACTAATCCTGAAAGTGACCTACAGAAAAGTCATCTGGAAAATAAAATAGAAAGTTGCTTGAAATAAACAAGCACAAAACAAGGTTTTGATACATGTATCATACTTACAGGCTTCTTAGGAAAAAGAACTCGATGTATTTTAAAATATTTATGGTAACTGATACTTTTTTAAATTAAAAAAAATTGGTCTAAATTATTCTAAAACATGGTTTTAAGTACCAGACAGAACAAATTAATGATGAAAAAATATTCTGGTAAGATTTTATCTTTTCCCCTCCGTAGTTCACATACTTCAACAAAAACGATCAACTTAGAGCCTTTAAAATCTTCCTAATGTCATCCCTTTTCTTTACTCCTGATTTAGCCCTACTAAGTACTATTCTAGTCCTGTTCTGACCAGTACAGGCAAAGTTTTTGCTTACCTCTTCTGAATGAGGTTTAAAAACACGAAACAGGAAAAAGAGTATTAAGGCAGATAAAAACTGGGCTAATGTTTTATACATACGAAAAATCTGGTTAAGGAGACGTACTCCATTCTTCTACAGCCAGCAACCCATTGTCTCTAGAAATACTCTTGCTTACTTTTGTAACTCACAGGGATCGCCCTGAGGCAACAGTGCCACGTTATGTTTTTTTTTCATGTGGGAGAGGTAGGATGTTTCCCTGTATTAGACGAAAGCACTTCTTGAACATCTTCTTGAATATCTAAATTTAAGATACTTCCGGGTTTTAAAAAAATGATGTATTCTCTTAAAACAAAAACAAAGGCCACTTTTGTGCAATTTTAGAGCCCTCAAAAAAGAAAAAAAAGAAAACAACCATGACTCCCTCCAAGGTACATCAGAAGTTAATAACACAAATTTTATAAAATGTTGATTTGAACTAAGAAAAATGGAAATCACATAATACATGCATTTTATAGATTCAATTTTTCTTTGAATCCTACATACTTATGGTGTGCCAAGTAATCTGCTGAAAAAATAAAAGTGAATTGTAATAATGATATTCTCTAGTTCAATATTCTACGTCTTAAAAACTGCCAGCATTTGCTTCTTAACAGCTTAGGTTTCAAATGTGTTAGGGTAACATTTATGTATCCTTTCATAAAAGTAAAACTTTCTCTAACCATTCAGAACTGAGAAAAGCCTCTTTCCTCCTCATACAAAATGTAGTATAAAGTAACTAAACCACAAAATGTCAAGTATTTTAAAAAGCATTCTAAAGTAAACAATTTCAGAACTTTAACTGATACTTGCTTCAAATATCACCAAATGGCTACAATACACCTTTTGTATTTACTAGAAATTCTTACCCACCTCATTTACGCAATCCTTTTGAGGACAGCAACAACAATGAGAATTTACGATGACAAACACTGAGCAAAAGTCTTTCTTGGTAAAATCCATCACAAAGAGCAAAGCAGACTTGTTACAGTTAGAGGAAAGTGGGGAAATTGTTAAGACTTAAATTCACAGAGTAAATTAGCCTACAGCATAAGCAAGGCAGACATCAAAGTCAGATTGAAGCACAGTTTCTTGATTAACACTAGCCATGCTCCTCCAACTCTCAGACTCTCCAATTCTTAGTTTGCTTTGCTTGGCTAATAATCTATTCTAGATAGGCCCTTTAAACAAAGCTACAGCTGAACAGCAGGGAAACAGTTCTGCTTCTGCACCTCCTGCTTCTCCTCTAAAAGCAACAGATCGTAGGACAAGCAAAATGAGATTTTTTCCTTGCTCATGGCTCCACCCATTATGTCCACAGGTTCTGCCTCCTTGATATCAAAACCCACACTAGAAATCTATTTACCTAAACACTCCCTCACCCCTCATCATGTTGGAACTACTCTTTTAAAAGAACATGGGGATTGAGTTCAACAACCAAAACATAAACTCTGAATGTGTAGCCAAAAGAACACTGTTGAAGGAAATCATGATACTGGGGCTAGGTTCTCAGGTCAACTTCTCATACAACAGGTTTGTGTGTGGGACCTGAACCACATCCCTTAAACTCACTCAAAAACTGTGGATAATAGTTTACCTAATTTAAATGTTTACCTAATTTAAAAACAGGTTGATATTAAAGCTGTACTATTCTCTTATGGTACATTTAAAAAAAAAACCCGCTGTGAATTAGTACATAGAAATGGTTAAGAATTTACTCTTCTCCCTTCCCTTTTATTAAAAGCTTCGATATGCATAATCACCTAAAGATATTCCTATTTCCCGGGAAGATCTCATAGACCCATATAACTACTACTTTGACTTTAGTGATTAAAGAACTGTTTTTCTTCATGGCACTAACAAAGATGGTAGAAAAAGCACTGCTCATTGCACTGTTATAATGGGTAGCAGAAAAAATTCCTAGCCCTTATAATTTGGTAAGACAGAATCCCCACCAAGACTGGGTTTTAAGGCTTCAATTACTCAACAACAGTAACATAAGATAAAGGCTTAGAAGCTCTTCGGTAGGAATACTACTCTAAAGGCTAGAAATGGCTATTCTACAAGCTAGTTCAAAGTAGTAGTTGCTACTGATCTTTGGCTCAATACAATTCATTACTAAGTAGGTAGTCTAGAATGTCAGGTATTAGTCAGATATACAGTAATGTGGTCCAGCATTACCTTTAACTTAAATGTTTGAGAGTAAGCTTGCTTAGGACTATGTTAGCTAAATGAAAATGAAAGAGCTAGAAAACGGGTGACTTGTTACCTGGATTTTAAAACTCTGCTGGGCAACACAATAAACCACAGTGAGATCACATTTTTGGACAGGGGTATAATGGAGGCACAAATATCTAGACCAGTCTTTTCTATATATCAGAGTTTTCAACATATATAGTAAAAATACCATTCACATATGCACAACAGTTTACATCTAAGCTTTAATTCTGCTTTCTCTTAAAGTCAGTGCTCTTCTCTAAATTTCCTCATTTCTTTCAATAATATCATCACTATTTCCATGACCCAGAATAGAAAACTTAGTCATTCTTGGATGCTGCTTCTCCCAAAACACTTAAGTACTATTATTCTCTATGAGCATGTTAAACAAAGATAAACTGTTTAAAGCAACTGGTAAATACTTCTGCTACTGGTATTCCTACTGTCCTTCCAACAAAGATCTCAAGACAAGCAAAATGAGATTTTTGCTAATTTTTTCGTTACCTCTCAAAATCATTGCTTCTTTTGTATAACAATTGTGATCACCAAAGTCCAGATTATTAACACCTCACCTCTTTAAACTTAACCAATTTCAGATGGATTTCATTGTTTCTATTCTCTCCATCTCCAATTTGTATTTTATATTGTGGCCAGCTGAATCATCTGGCTTCATTTAATCATCTGACATTTAGTCCTTTCCAGTCACTTGACATCATTTAACTCACATCACACTACTCAAAAATGGTTAATAGTTCTCCACATCTACAAGTTTGCCATAGGATCACAGATCTAGAAAGAAACTGAGTGAGATGTCCTCCTTATTTATTTATTTATTTATTTTTTAAAAATATTTTTATTTTATTTCTAGGAGAGAGAGAGACAGCGTGAGCAGGGGAGGGTCAGAGAGAGAGGGACACAGACTCTGAAATAGGCTCCAGGCTCTGAGCTGGCAGTCAGCACAGAGCCCGACGCGGGGCTCGAACCCACCAACCGCGAGATCATGACCTAAGCGAAAGTCGGACGCTCAACCGACTAAGCCACCCAGGTGCCCCAATGTCCTCCTTATTTAAATGAGACTGTTTTGGCCCAGAGAGATTTAATGCCATATCAAAGTTAGAATCAATTCATTAATTCAATTGGCATCTATGAAATATCTAGTCTAGTGTACTGTAGTCCTTATTAGACACTGCCAGACACACTGTATCATCTTTAGCACCTAGAATAAAACAGAATCGGTTTGGGGCGCCTGGGGGGCTTAGTCGGTTAAGCGTCCGACTTTCGCTTAGGTCATGATCTCGCAGTTCGTGGGTTCGAGCCCCGCGTCGGGCTCTGTGCTGACTGCCAGCTCAGAGCCTGGAGCCTGTTTCAGTCTGTGACTCCCTCTCACTCTGACCCTCCCCTGCGCACGCTGTCTCTCTCTCTCTCTCTCCTAGAAATAAATAAAACATTTTTAAAAAATTTAAAACAAAACAAAACAAACAAACAAAAAAAACCCAGAATCGGTTTCTGTGGGTAAGGGCCTTGTCAATGGTAAAGCAAAATCTAGAATCCAGATCCACAATGCTTAGTTCAATGTTAATTCTAGTCCATGTTACAGTCTTTTTAATTTTCTTACTCTGGTATGAAAAGCCCTCACAATCCAACTTCCACCTTCTTCTCTACTCTTATCTCCTGCAAATAAATCCAAACTGGTTACTTGTTCACCAAATACTTAGTGCACATTTTCACAGTAAGAACACTCTTATTGTTCCCTACTTTTTATAGCCAACTGAGTTCTACATTTCTTTCAAGGTATACCACAAATCATATATAATGAGAAGGTACCAATTACAAAGTATCTATATATCTTTCAGCATGTAAGTTATTTATAAGAGACCAAGAAACTCAATATTGCTATAACATACTTAAATATAGAAATTATCATTCTATATCCTACCAGTTTTTATTCTATAGTCTAATGCCTTGTGAATTCCAATATTCAGCAAAAATTTTTAAAAATACAAGTTTTTTAAAGAAATTCTGAAATAAGGATTTCCCAAGTTCCTTAGTACTAAAAATATTAAGAATGATACTCAGAACTCTTTGGTTTAAGATTAACAATCTGATTAAGAACCTTTAATCTTAGTCAAATCACAGAATAATGGAATGCCTATGAAAATAATGTAAAGTGTCCCAAGATACTACATGCCCATGATACACATAGTTTTATTTTACATGAAAAATCCAAATTTACTGGATAGAAACATGAATTAAATTTATAAAGGAATCATTTTGGCTAATTCCAGTGGATTTAGATCTCTGGATTAGCATAAAAATTCCAGCTGCTAAAGAAAAACAACAGTTTTCCTCAACTTTTCAAATACTATCTAATCAGGAATCACTTGTTTCAGTTTAAAAAAAGTGGGGTGGATTGTAGTCTGTTATATAAAAAGTAAAAGGAATTTTACCCTAACTGCTTTATTCTGTTTTTCCCAGACAGAATGTTCAAACCTAGCAATCCAATGGCTAATGGAATCAGTGACAAAGTCAAATTACACAAACAAAGTAATTAAAAATCCCCATTATTTCTAACTTGGTTGTTATGAGGCTGGATTCAGCCAGATTCTTATTGGTATGAACCATTAGTTTACAGGAATTTGAACAAACCTTATGATCCCATTGGAAAACAAACTTCTTCAAACTTCCTACCAAATCTACCTAGCTCTATCAAAGGAAATTAGTTTACCTCATGATTCCCCAAGGCTCATTACTCTCTGGATTCATGAAAGCTTGTGTATGGTTCCAACTTCAAGTGCACTATCCTTCATATAAAAAACTGACACTATTGCTTACTGTAGTTTCTATTCTTTTAGTAGCAGACAAAAACTGTGCTAAGTACATTACTACTCTTATTTGGATTTTCTCATTACCAATGGCAGATTTTCAAGATAACTGAAGTTTTTCTTCTTTAAACTGGTATCATGAACCTCCCTGTACAGGGCTAAAACCTGCTATACCAGTCTTAGGCTGTCTATGTACCCTAATTTCCTTACTCTCAGATGTTTTTCCCTTGAGATCTAAAAAAAAAGTTAAAAAACAAGTAAAGAAAAAATTTTAAGGTCTCTATTAATGTCATATTAGTGATGCCTGACTTCTGACACCACCACCACCACCATTATTATTATTATTATTTCTTCTGCATGTCCATGGGACAAAATGCTTAACCTCGGATTCTATTTTCGTATCTGTGAAATGAAGATATTATCTACTTACCAGGATAAAGATAAGATAGTATATGTAAGGCACTTTCAAGGTTATTGGCAAGAAGCAAAATTACAAATAAATGTTAGCTCATTCACTCTACTCTAAAACTTGACTGTAAGTTCCTTAAACACATTTTATAACTGTGATTTACTAAATGTCACTGGATAAAGAATGGAACGAGAGAAAACTTACTTCACTACTAAGCACATAATACTGATGTTAAACATGATAATAACGGCAATACCTACTACGTACTGATTGATAACTGCACGTCAGGCACTTTGTTATGCTCTACATGCATTACTCATTTAATTCTCATAAACCCCTTAGGTTCAGACAAATTAAATAACCTGCCCAAGGTATCACAACTAGGAAATGACACTGCTGGGATTTAAACTCAAGCAGACCCAACTCCAGAGCCCAGTTCCTCCAAAGGCAATGTAAAATTGGGTTTCACTCTCTACAATTCTTTGTGTGTTCATTTCACAAATACTGAGTGCCTATGACTTGCCAGTCTCAAAACACTACAAACACAAGAAGAACAAGTCAAATAAAATCTCCAATCCACAGAATCCATACTAATTGGGGCTCCAGATGAATACCGTAAGGCTCTGACAAAAGCCATGAAGAAAACTAAAACTATGAAGGATTAGAAGCAAAGTGTATGCACACTGAAAAATATTTTAGGGAAAGCCTCTCTGAACAAGGAATATTTCAAGTACAGACCTGAATAAATTGCATGTACAGAACAATGACATATAACAATTTATTATCAGTGCACCGTAGAATGTAATTATTAAACAACAGTCTATATTGTCTATATTTACCCTTTCCACATCAGCACTTACACAGACAAGTTTAAATACCCTTAGGTCACAGACTGACACTATAACTGACGTTTATGGATTTGATGCAGCATTTTGATATAAGCAGGGGATCTGGGATCAGATAATAACAAAAATAATAGAATGCTCTGTTATTTTCTAAATATATAATCTTAGGCCTCAGACCTATATTCACAAAATGCTATAATAGCATTTACCCTTTTCCAAACCCAGTTTGCTGGAAGAATTATGTAACATATGCAAAGTGTTTAATGCAATGCCTGGCACAAAGGATGTACTATTTATTAATATTTACACTGCTGTCACCCACTACTTGTATGACAGTGCACCACTGCAGGGTCAGACATGTAGTAGTGAATTGCTCTGCAAGAGGAAAAAAGAAACCTGTTCTTGAGGGGCTCAGTTCTAATGGGGGAGGGGGTATAATAGTTAATATCAACAATTATTATATTGTATTAATAAAACAGAGGCATAGTATGATGGGAACATAGAAGAGGGAATGATACTGGCATAAACTTCTTCCAAAAATCCTAAAATATTCCTGGTAAAGAGTGCCAAGGAGCTGAAGCTACTGATGATTATACAAAATTGCTTCACCACCTCTGTCACAGTAGGCCAATAAAGTTCTCAAATTAAACATACTTTCACAGGAACACTGTCTTTGACCCTCTGAAGGAGATCAAAATCCCCTACTTCTTTAGGTCTATGGAATCCATCTGCTTTCCTTTAATTACTATTTCAATGTTTACTGATTACTACTAAGGTATACAATAGATCTGTGATGGAAACCAGAAATATGGAGTGAGAGGCGCACTGGCTGGTGGTAGTGGTAAGGGATCTGTGGGGATGGTAGAGGATTTGCCTCAGGGAGCTCTATGGTCTCTCAATAGATAACCAAGCATGTTTCCTTAATAAATGTGCAATAGTTAGGCACTGATGCTAACAGCCACTTTAATTTTTTTTAATGTTTTTATTTATTTTTGAGAGTGAGAGCGAGAGAGAGCATTGGCAGAGAAGGAGCAGAGAGAGACTATGACACAGAATCTGAAACAGGCTCCAGGCTCTGAGTTGTCAGCACAGAGCCTGATGCGGGACTCAAACCCACGAATCGTGAGATCATGCCATGACCTGAGCCGAGGCCGGACGTTTAACCGACTAAGCCATCCACGCGCCCTGCTAACAGACACTTTCACCAACTGAGCCACCCAGGTGCCTCTAACTAACAGACACTTTAAAAAGTTAGTTAAATTTATATACAAAGCAGACTTAACAGTCAAGGTGCATTTCAACACAAGAGTCATCATTACTGCTTATATAATTATATAAATCATTGTATAACTTGACATTTACTTAAGACTCACATTTATCTCAGCACTCAAAACATGAGAAAAACTTTAGAAAACTAAAAAAGGACATGGCCAATGTTATTCTTCATTGGAAGTCAGAAGATGCAGATGAAGGTTGGTGAAATCAAGACGGCATTTCCCAGGTAAGAAATAGAACGACTGACAGGACAGAATAAAGGACTGTAGATAATACAGAACTATATATTCTGAGAGGAAAAATAAAGCACAAGTGAATGCCTACAGTATCCCTAGAAATCAAGAATTCCACTGACTCAAAGAACTTCTCAAGCTTTTTATTACATCTTTTCCACAGCTTGACCTATTATTTTGCTTTTTAAAAAAAGCAACTCCTGGGGCACCTGGGTGGCTCAATTGTTGAGCATCTGACTATTGATCTGGGCTCAGGGCATGATCCCAGGACCATGGGATGGTGCCCCACATCGGGCTCCACGCTGAGCGTGGAGGCTGCTTGAGATTCTCTCTCTCCCACTCGCATTGCTCTCTCTAAAAAAATAAAATAAAACAGTGAAAAAGCAACTCCTAAATAAGTCACAAAAAATGCAATTAAATAGGATAACATTTCTAAATTAGTCTGGTTGCTTTTAATACTAGTAAAAAGTTTCATGAATGAAGGAATAATTATTTTCAAATAACACTTTGGGATTATCTTATTTAGTCTATGTTACACAGAACTGGAAAGGACCTCAGGTCATCACTGTTGTAGCTCACACTTCTCAAACTTTAACATACAAACAAATCACAGTTGGATCTTGTAAAATGCAGGTTTTGATTTGATCTGCCTGGGATGAGGTGAAAATTTTTACATTTTTAACAAGTGCCCTGGGATGCAATTCTGCTGGTCAGGGAACTAAGATTTAATTAGAGACTCTTAAAGTGTAGATTTCAAAACTCTTTCAGACGACATGGAAGGTACCTCTTTTCTAATGACATATCTGTGTGAGGCCAGATTTTCTTTATACATTTCAAAAAAAAATAATAATGCAACAGATTTCATACAGCTGACCAGACATTAAAGACGGTTGCAAAAATGTAAAAATGCTGTCTTTTCACTAAATCTTTTAGTTTTAGAAAAAGTCATTTTTTGTAAAAATATTTTTAAAAATTTTTAAATATTTTATTTATTTCTGAGAGAGAGACAGCATGAGCAGGGGAGGGTCAGAGAGAGAGGGAGACACAGAATCTGAAGCAGGCTCCAGGCTCTGAGCTGAGTGTCAGCACAGAGCCCAACGCGGGGCTCGAACCCATGAAATCTAAGATCACGACCTGAGCCAAAGTTGGATGCTTAACTGATTGAGCCACCTAGGTGCCCCTGTAAAAATGTTATTGATGTCAACATATTATTGGGCTTATTAGGTTATTACATTATAAAATTCTGTGTTAATTTCTAATACAGTAAAATAGACATAAGTGAACAAAAGCTCTTTGGGGTCCTCAATAATTTTTAGGAGTATAAAGGGTCCTGATAAAGAGTTTGACAGCCAATGAGTTAAATCATTCAAGTCCTGTAATTGCTATCTTAATCTCTTCTCAAAATATCTTAATGGACAGAATCTCAAACCACTACCAGGCTTTTGCAATGTTTTATAACCTTATCAAGTTCTTTATCTTCACTTACGGTTTTTCTTCCTATTTAGTCTCTTCTAGGTCAAGGAAACAACTGCAGAGCACTTCCCTTTTTCAGTTACATATACAGGCCCCTTCCCTCAAGAAATCCAAAGGAATAGGTATCCCCTGCTTTTTGAAAGTTTGCATCACACTACTTTGCTTTATTTTCCTTTTTTTTTTTTTTAGGGAGAGAGCATGAGCAGGAGAGGGGCAGAGAAGACAGAGAAATCACTAGCAGGCTCCACACTCAGCTCCAAGCCCCATGCAGGGCTTGAACTCAACAAACATGAGAGCATGACCTGAGCCGAAATCAAGAGTCACTCAACCGACTGAGCCACCCAGGTGCCCCACATCACTTTACTTTTATGAAATACCTACCTACATTACTACCTGTTTTCACCAATCAAAAGAAATTCAAAAAGGATTTTTGCTTTTATGAAAAAAACCAAAAGTAGAGTTCATGGCCTATTTTGCAGGTGAGCCATCATAGCATGAGTGGCAAGGCTGAGATCCTTCCCCCAGGAGCTACATTTAGCAGCAAGACATCATAACTTTAAATTGTGCCTGTGAACATCTGTGCTTTATTATCTTATGCATTTGTTAGCAAGATATATCCTATGGTATTAGAAAAGCCTAAAAGGATTTTTTGGAATCTGAGAATACTCAAAAAGTTTAATATGAATGTATATTAATAATAATTGTTCCTTCACTTTTATGCCTTTTCAGCTTACAAAAGATTTCAAAAGAATGTTCTGTTTGTGGACAGGGAGGGAAACCTGTAGTTCTAAAAACTGAAAATGATGGGTCTCAATGAGAAAGGACTCATGAATCAGGAATTGTCCTGAAATGTCTGAGGTACTAGCAAGTGAACTTATGATTCGGTTTTCCCTATGAAATCTCAGAGAATAAAGTGAGAGTGATTATAGGGTAAAAATTATAGTGAAACACTTCAACAAAATACAGACCTAGTCTCATAATGTAAAGAGTTACTTATAAAATAGTTGTTTAGAAATTACACCTATGAGATTTGATAATTGATGGAAAATACATAGATAGATAACTTTTTCAAATGTACTTCTTGTCCTGGAATTTTGACTACTTTTAAAGATTTTGTTTTCTGCTCGTTTGGTACCAAATGGTTTTACCCATCATTGAAAACATATTGCTTTTATATGTGTTATCAGTTTCTACTTGCTATTATTCAATTTCATTTTAGGATAGCTTTGTTAATATTTCAAAGGTGACCTTAAGCTTCATTCCTGTTTTGCAAGGTTAATTCAATCTCCCAAACTTACATAGTGTCTAACTGACTGTATTTGGGATTCCTTTAATTAATTAAATCATTTATTTTTCAAACGATTACTAAGTGCCTACAATGTGCCATATGCTATGGTATCAATACTGTATGTACAAAGATTTGATAAATCAAGCTCTAAGACAGAATCTTTTAAGACAATATATATTTCATCCTTTCTGTTCGGCAGTCCCTCTCCGGAAGAGAGGGTGGCTATAGATTCAGACAGTTTAACAAGAGAAGGAGGAAGAAACTGTAGAACTAAAGGGAAACAAATGTGGTATATCCATCCATACAATGGAATATTATTCAGTCATAAAAAGAACAAAATGCTAATACATGCTACAATAGGGATAAACCTTCAGAACATTATGCTAAGTCAAAGCACAACACAAAAGGCAAAACAGAAAAACAAAGTGTAACACAATGGTTATATATTGTATGATTTCATTTGTATTAAATGTCCACAACAGGCAAATCAAATCCAGAGAGATATAAAGTAGATGGATGAATAGTTGCCAGGGGCTCATTGGAAGGAGGAATGGAGAGTGAATGCTAATAGATATGGGATTTCTTTTCGGGGGTGATGGAAAGGTTCAGTATGAATATATTTAAAAAACAGAATTGTACACTTTAAAGTGAATTTTTATGGTACGTGAATTTTACCTTAAAGAAAGGAAAAAAATCAAAATGGTAGATATGAAGAATGTGAAAAGTGATACTGGTCTTTCTAGGTTCTATTAAATTAATGTGAAAGACTTCTCTCATTTAAGGGGATTTTGAACTAGAGTCTACATCTGTAAATAAAGATACATTTGTTTTTAGTGTCTCAAATGCCTTCCTTAAAATCAAATTAATTTTTATACTTTTATCAAATAACTTATATAAAATTTTATCTGATCATATGGTAGATCTGCTTCTGCCATACAGTAGATCTGCCTAATAGTCTGAAGCCATATAACTCTAAAACACTGGTTTTAGCCCTGAGCCTTTGGTGAAAAACTTTTAAAATCAACAGTGTTAGCTGTTTTTCATCTACTCAGCCTACACTGTCATTATTTTTAATCAGTTAATCATATTTTCTGGGTTAGGTACAGAACAAGGATAAAATTTAATATTGACCACCTATAAAACTTACATTTAAAAAAACTGGTACTATCATAAATTTTATAACTTGATTTCTGTAAATAGCAGTTATTTTTATACTTCACTTTATATATAAAAAAAAAACCCTAAAATTCCATCACCCCTCATAACATTTGCAATACTAACCTGTATTTAGAGAAATAAGTGAATTAGCAAACTAATCAGAGATAATTATCACTAAATAATGGAGACAGCCCAGTCAATTCCTATCAGTGTCTCTAATGGCAGTCTACAAAAAAACAAGGTCTGCGCGTACGTAACAAAATTTATCCCCATTTCAAAATAGAAATATTCCAAGACCATGAAAAGAGGCTGCTATGGCTGAGAGATAGCAGAGAATGTTTAAATATATGGCTGTCTAATGTATATTTCATATCTAGTCTGTTTGATATCAAAACATTCAGCACTGATGTAAGGTAAATAAAAGTTATTGGTTCATAAATCTTCGTGTTTAAAATCCAGAATGATCACCTCAAGCAGTAATACTGGGTTTAAGATGTTATTTCTTAGGCCGATACTTAAAAAGTATGGCCACTGAAAAACTGGGGATCAAACCGTGAGATCATGACCTGAGCCAAAGTCAAGAGTTGGACACTTAAGACTGAACCACCCAGGCAACCCATAGCTCCACTTCTGAGATAAAAGACCCCCACAAATTTTTATAGTTAATAATTTAAGTGGCTGCTTGTATGAAGATTCTTGTGTCTACTGTAAGTACAGAGGTAAATAGCATTCTAATAGAGGAACATTATTACTTTCACAGGTTAGTAATTACTTGCAGAATGCTTCAGTGGAGAATTTTTAACTTCTGGTGATGTGTTTACAATAGGAGTCAACAACTTTTTCTTTTCTTTTTTAAAAAAATTTTTTAAAATGTTTAATTATTTTTGAGAGAGACAGAATGTGAGTGGGGGAGGGGCAGAGAGAGAGGGAGACATGGAATCTGAAACAGGCTGCAGGCTCTGAGCTGTCAACACAGAGCCAGACACAGGGCTCGAACTCAAACTTGTAACAGTGAGATCATAACCTGAGCTGAAGTTGGAGGCTTATCTGATTGAGCCACTCAGGTGCCCCTTAACAACTTTTTCTGTTAAGAGCCCAGAGAGTACCTATTTTAAGCTTTCCAGAACATACATTCTGTTCCAGTTACTCTGCACTGTAATGTGTGAAAACAAAGATAATACAGAAACAAGTAAGTGTTGGGGCGCCTGGCTGGCTTAGTCGGTTAAGCGTCTGACTTTCGCTTAGGTCATGATCTCGCGGTTCGTGGGTTCGAGTCCCGCGTCGGGCTCTGTGCCAGCTCAGAGCCTGGAGCCTGTTTCGGAGTCTGTATCTCCCTCTCTCTCTGACCCTCCCCTGCTCATACTGTCTCTCTCTCCTAGAAATAAATAAAAATATTTAAAAAAAAAAGAGAAACAAGTGTGGTTGTGCTTTATTACTTTATTTATGAACGCTGAAATGTTCACATGACATATTTTTTCTTCTTTTGATTTTCCCCTCCCAATCACTTAAAATGTGGAAACTGTTCTTAGTCATGGGTTGTACACTGTACAACAAGCTAGATCTAGCCCATCGATCAGAGTTCATTAATCCCTGGTTTAATGGATGGAATGAATAAAAGTAATAATATGTGGTAAGTTAGTAAATAACATATATAAATCATTCCAGATACAGATTATAAATTTTACAGTCTGAAAATTTAACATTATATATTTAACCTCATAATGAAGTTTTTTTTTATTTTTTAAAAAAGTTTCTTTAAATGTTTATTTTTGAGACATAGAGACAGAACTTGAGGTGGGGAGGGGCAGAGAGAGAGGGAGACACAGAATCTGAAACAGGCTCCAGGCTCCGAGCTGTCAGCACAGAGCCCAACGCAGGGCTCGAACCAATGAACTGTGAGAACCAATGAACTGAGATCATGACCTGAGCTGAAGTCAGATGCTTAAGTGACTGAGCCACCCAGGCGCCCCATCAAGTTTAATGATCAAGATCCATCTTTTCTTAAGAGGATATATATTTACAATGGTTATTTATCCCATATTTATTTTCATAAATGGTAAGTCAAAAAGAACTTAGCTTAACTGAATTCTAATTCATAAAGAAAATAAACCTCTCATCCATTCACTCTCTACTGCAAATCCTAATCTATCAGTCATTCCTTCAGATTACTCCAACAGCCTCTTGACAGGGTTTTCAGCTTCTAGTCTTTCTTCATAAATCCATTGTGTACTCTGGAGCCAGAATAATTGTTTTTTTATTTAAAATTTAAGTCTGACCTTATTACAACTACCCAGTTGTAAAGTGCTGCAATGGTTCCTTGAATGCTGAAGTATAGTCTAAGCTCTCTTTTCCTCTTATTTACTGTCCTTTGTCTTTCTTTTCCTGCTTCCAAACTCTACAGACATACAAATATATAGATTTCTCACACGTAATACTATCTTAGTCTCTCCCTTTTTAATCATTTCCCCAACCTGTCCAAACTCAATTAGGCACCACTGTTATATGCTTACATTAAGTACCTATCCCTAGAGTAATTGTTTTTATACCATATGGTAACTAACTGGGCTTAACTGTTTCTTCCCCTAATAAGTTCTTAAGAGACAAAGATTCAGGTTTTACTTAACAAGAATATTTAATACCGAGCATCCAGAAAAAAGTCTGGAACAAAGAAAGCAGACCTAAATATTTGTTGGATGAAGCCATGAACTATTACAGGTTGAGCTGTGTCCTCTCAAAAGATATATTAAAATACTGGGCTGCCTAAGTGGCTCAGCTGGTTGAGTATCCAATTCTTGATTTCAGTTCAGGTCATAATCCCAGGATTTTGGGATCAAGCCCCACATCAGGCTCTGTGCTAAGTGTGGAGCCTGGTTAAGATTTTCTCTCTCCCTCTGCCCCTCTTCCCCTGCTCGCTTGCTCTCTCTTAAAAACAAAGAAAAAAAAAAGATATGAATTCTAACTTCAGTATCTCAGAATGTGACCTTTATTTAAATAGGATCATTGTTGAAGGGAAAGAAACAGTTAAAACCCAGACAGTTAGTTACCAGGCTCAGGTGGTTTAAGCATCTGACTTCAACTCAGGTTCGTGGGTTCGGTTCATTCATGAGTTTGAGCACCACTGCCGGTCTTTGTGTTGACAGCAGTGGAGCCTGCCTGAGAGTCTCTCCCTCCCCCACTCCCACCTCTCTCTGCCCCTTCCTGACTAGAGATTTCTCTCTCTCTCTGCCCCTCCCTGACTAGAGCTTTCTCTCTCTCTCAAAATAAATAAACAAGAAAGGGAAGGGAAGGGGGAGGGGCTGGAGGGGGGGAGGGGAGGGGAGAAAGAAAATAGGATCCCTGCAATTGTAATTAGTTAAGATGAGGTCATCCTGGAGTCAGGTGGGCCCTTACAATCTGACTGGTATCCTTATAAGAAGAGGAGTCACAGACAGACGAGAGGAGAACATGTGAGACAGAGACTGAAGTGCTGCAGATACAAGCCAACGAATGCCAAGGATTGCTGACAAACCATGAAAAGGTAAGGGGCAATGAAAAGTTTTCTCCTCCATGTTTCAGAGAGAGCATGACTTTGCTAAAACCTTGATTTTGGACTTCTGGTCTCAAAATTGTGAGACAATAAATTTCTGGTTTAAATCACCTAGTTTGTAGTACTTTGTTATAATCGCCCCTGAAAACTATCAAATACTTGGTGAACCACCTAACATTTCAGGTATATACAGCTTCCTGTGTCTCTCTATACCCCAACTCTCAACTCTTCCTTGAAAATTAGGTTTAATGGGCACCTGGGTGGCTTAGTTGGCTAAGCATCCAACTTTTGACTTTGGCTCAGGTCATGATCTCATGGTTTGGTGAGTCTGAGCCCCAAGTTGGGCTCTGCACTGAGTGGAGCCTGCTCTCTCCCCGCCTCTCTGTGGCCTCCCCCTGCACACACACATGCTCTCTCTCAAAATAAATAAACTTAAAAAAAGAAAATAAAATTAGGTTTAAAAAATTAATATGAGTAGATCTGGTGAGGTAACTTTAATGTAATATGAGATTTAATAAAATAAATTAAATTCACATATTTGAATCCAAATAAGGATTTATACAAGACCTATCAAAACAATTCGGTGGTTCAGATTTGTTTCAATTCAGTATTTTAATCTGTCAACTATTCTGTCATTTCTAGCAAAATCAGGAGAGTTAATGAAAGGAAATAAAATCCAAGCCAATTTAAAGGGCAAAGTACTCTTAGGAAAAGTAAAAACATAAAAGTAACTTATTTATGAAATTTAATTTATTATTCTCATAGTTAATTTTTAAAAATAAACACTTATTGGTTATTTCACTGAAAAAGTTGAGAATTATGTGTTCATCTTCTCACATACACAGACTGTATAAATATAACGGGAATGGAATCTAACATATCAAGAGACAGTTCTCTGTTTTCTCATTAGAAAATTCCCAGAAGCCAACTCTTACCCAGTCTTTTGCTTTTTCAACATTATCCTGAAATTCTGTTCATTAAACTAAGAGTCAGCCTTTTTTTCCAATTCTTTCTTACAAGTAAAGTATACACCCACACTTGCCTAGCCTTGTATTTTTTAAGAGCTATATGTGCAGATCAAATGATCTTGTATACAGACAACCCTAAGCAATCTACTAAAAAACTATTAGAATTAATATATTCAGTCAGCTTGTTAGATTTAAAATCAATATGCAAAACCAATAGTATTTGTAATAATCAAAAATTAAAACAAAAATTCAATTCCATTTATAATAGCGCCCTCCCACACACACTACTCAAGAATAAACTTAATACAAGAAGTATAAGACTTATACTCCGAACACTATAAAATACCACTGGGAAAAAATTACAAAAGACCTAAGTAATTGGATAAACATCCCATGTTAATGAACCAGAAGACTCAGTATTGTCAAGATGCAATATTCTCCAAATTTATCTATACGTTCAATGCTGTATGTATCAGGATTTCAGCTGAATTGTAAAAATTAACAAGCTGGTTCTAAAATTTATACATAGTTACAAAAGACCAAGAAGAGCCAAAACTTGAAGAATAAATAGAAGGACTCACACTTACCAATTCAAAGCTTACTACTACAAAGCAATGGTAATCAAGACATACTGATACATGGAACTAGACTGAGAGTCCAGAAATAAACCCATGTGCCTATGGTTAACTGATTTTCAGCAAGGGTGAAACCATTCAATGGAGAAAGAGTAGTCTTTTCAACAAATGGTGCTGGGACAACTGGATAGTTGTCACAAGCAAATAAACCAAGTTAAAACCCTTACCTCATACCACCACATACAAAAACACACTCAAAATGAATTAAAGATCTAATTTAATTGTAAGAACTATAAAACTATAAAATTCCCAAAAGAAAACACTAAATGTTCATGACTTGAGACTTGGCAGTGGATTCTCAGGTATGACATCAAAAGCATGAGAAAAACAAAAGATAAAACATATAAACCGATTTCATCAAAATGAAAAACTTTTGTATCTCAAAGGGTACTAGTAAGATAGTGACACTATTATGAAAAGACAACTGACAGAATGGGAGAAAATAATTGGAAATCATCTATCTCAAAAAGGACTTCTATCTAAAATATACAAAGAGCTTGTACAGGGGTGCCTAGGTGGCTCAGTTGGTTAAGCGTCCAACTTCGGCTTAGGTCATAATCTCCAGTTCGTGGGTTCAAGCCCCGAGTGGGGCTCTATGCTGACAGTTAGATCAGAGCCTGGAGTCTGTTTTAGATTCTGTGTCTCCCTGTCTCTCTGACCCCCTCCCTCCACCCCTGCTCACACTGTCTCTCAGAAATAAACATTTTTAAAAAATTAAAAAAAAAAAAAGAACTTGTACAACTCAATTATCCTAACTGAGAAAATGAATAGTCTGGTTTCTCTTCAGATCGCATAAATCTTTCGCCTTTTACTAACTGAGAAAATGAGCAAAAGGAGAACCTAGGTGGCTCTGTCGGTTGAGTGTCTGACTTTGGCTCAGGTCATGATCTCATAGTTTGTGAGTTTGAGCCCTGCATCGGGCTCTGTGCTGACAGCTCATAGCCTGGAGCCTGATTCAAATTCTGTGTCTCCCTCTCTCTCTGCCCCTCCCCACACCACCCTCAAAAATAAATAAAGAGCAAAGGATCTGAATAGGAATTTTTCCGAAGGAAAAAAAGACCTACAAACAGCCAATAAGCTATTATCATCATACTGTATATGATACAATTGTTTGTATCATACAACTGTTTGCTTACACATTGATCTTTCTTATTAGAGCTAGTTTTCTGAAGACAGGGAATATGTATGTTATTCATCTTTAATTATTCTGTACTTGGCATGTAGCAGGGATTCAGAAAATGTCACATGTATTTGCATTTGAGACTTATCTTATATATGGGATACTAAAAGATACTAAAAACTACTAAAGATAAGAACAAAGAAATACTTTATATAAAGATTACAAATTTTAAAGAAAAATATAAAGTAATAAAAATAAACAGCAAGTACTTATATATAACACTGAGCACCATTTAAAATGCTTTATTAATTCAATTTTTGAACTCATAAGTAAAATAATCAATTACAAATAAAACTATGATTCCGATCAGTTGAGAAGCTCAGCTCAGAGAAGGCAAAAATCATTATGCAGAGAGGCTCATCAGAAAAAATTTTGTCAGGGGAGTCTGTTAAATACAGAATAAGAATGAGTGGATAGCAGAAGAGCACGTACAAATGGACAGGGAAAAAAGGGAAGGATATAGCATATGTGCAAGACAATAAAGAGAGAACTGGCTTGACTTAAAAAAGGTGGTTAGATAAAAGTGAGGAATAGTAAAGATAGTAAGAATTTCTACATGCTTTCACAAGCAAACTGCTACCATATAAGTTCCTTATACCAAAAAGAAACAACAAAAAAGTTCAACTAGTTCAAGAGAAGTAGAAAAACAAATTCATAATGTTAATTACTTTGGGATGATAGTGCAAGATGTGAAGTTAAGGTATCAGAGTTCTGACAATGGGAATGAAGAAGACTTATATCTAAGAGTTATTTTGAACCAAGAACCTGATAAATAGGAACTAGTGAGTAAAAAAACCAAGAAATCAAATATACTTCCTGAGGTTTCAAGAATTCTAAATAAAACACAGGGGGGAACCACCCAGTAAATGGCCCATCTTAATGTCAAAGGAGAAAGGGATGGTGTAAATTATTAGGCACTGGAGGAAGAAAGAGGAATAATAATAATAAAAACTTGAAACTGAAATTCATAGATAGACCTCTAAGAGGCAAAGCAGATGAACTTTCTAAGGGCAAAACTGTAGAAATGTGATCAGGATACATATTCAGAATTATCTGAAGGCTAAACTAACTACATTTACTACTTTTCTCTCGCTCTCACCCAGCCTGAGAAAAAGAAAGTAGGGAATAAAACAGTTGCAGATTAAGAGATATTGACAGGGGTGCCTGGGTGACTCAGTTGGTTGAGCGTGCGACTTTGACTCAGGTCATGATCTCACAGTTCGTGGGTTCAAGACCCACATTAGGCTCTGTGATGATAGCCTGGAGACTGCTTTGGATTCTGTGTCTATCTTTGTGCCTCCCCTGCTCGCTCACTCTCTTTTTCTCTCTCTCAAAAAAAAAACAAACATTTAAAAAAAGAGAGACATAATAGTAAAATATTTTCCGTGGACCTTGATGGACCCTATTTTGAACACTGACTTTAAGCCAATATAACGGGTTGAAGTATCTTAATAAATTAGGGTATTAGATGATCTAGAAATTACTGTTAGGCCTTAAAACCTGTGGTACTTAAAAATGATTTAATAAATTCATGAATCAATTTTAAAACATTTAAGGAAAAGTCTGTGAACAAAGCAACTTAAGAGCACTACTTTTTAACTCAGATAAAACCTTTTATGGTGGGAAGGAATGAGAACTTAGATGAATAAATAGGGGGGTTGAAAACTAGTAATGACAGTATTTTTAAACACAATATATCTCAAAAAAAAAAAAAGGTTTAAATGAATACAAGGAGTATCCAGAATATACTGGTACTCTTTAATCTTTATTTTTGCTTTCACTAAATCAGCAGAAATAAAGTCCTTCAACTCCCTCTTCTCCTAACAACTGAGTGTGCTTTCTACCATTGTTCCCTTTTGCATGGCTGGATGTTATCCAGCTTGGCATTCCTTTTCAGATGTGACTTAAGCTCATTCATCATTTAGGGGAAGACTTACACTGGTCACTCGACGGTAGATCTGTGCAGCATTCTGGCACTCTGAGTAAGGGTATTCAGATGTGGCCATCTCAAGCATGCACATCCCAAAAGCATAAACATCAACAGATTCATCATATTTTTCCTCATACATCTCAGGGGCCATGAACTCTGGGGTACCTTAAATTGAAAGAACAATTCAGACTTAATGTGAGCAGAAGCTACAGATGTTACTCACCTGGAGGAGAAGCAGAGGGGTTGACCTGTGAGACAGAAGAAAGCCGAGGGGAGGGGAGGGAATGGGAAGGGAGGGGAGGAGGGAAGGGAAGGGACAGTAAAGTGGCAGGAGCAGGGAGGAGGAAGAAACTCTTAGTCTGTCCCACCAAATAATCTTCTACATCTTCTGCTGCATGGCCTTCATAAAAGAAACTGGAACAGGGTCAAATGTCTATTTACTGTTCCAAATGGATTAATGTTATACAATGTCAAAATAGAGACTTGAATATGAGATAAATTGATGTAACTCATCATGAAAACAAACAGAAGGAAAAGGTAAGAGACTATTAAGAAACAGATATAGTATCTACCAGTAAGACAGGATGGTTAAAATAAAGATCAAAATACTTGTCTGCCCCCTACTGTAGGACAGCTGCAAGGATCATATTTACGGCTAATTTTTTTGCCATTAACATTCACCTAATCAGTTTTCCTTTTTAAGGCGACCTTGCAGTGAAAAATACAATACTCAATGTTTTTTAAAAGAATAAAATAAAGTGTAATTGTCTATAAAGGCCACTCACCAGAGCCCCTTTCTTCACATACTTACCATACCACCTGCAGTATACAAATAAGCCTATTGCAGATACAAGAAATATAGTGAGGGACATCTTACAGGCAAAAACCAAATACACTCAAACACAGACTGAGTTATGAACATAGCATGTGTGATTCCACAGACCAGGTTTTCTAATGTTTCCAAAGAAATTAATTCTGGATACCTCAAATTATAGGATATTTCCAGTAACAGGCACATGATTTAAGCAAAAAAGAAAAACAAAAAACAAAACCCAACCCTCTCCTAGGTCAGAGATTTTTAAGGTGCTAAAAAGTATCAAAGAAATGTTTTTCCTTTTCCTGTAACATGGCAAAAAGGAAATTCAGCTTTAAGTAACTCTTTTCTAAGTCTTATTAATCTGCTGTTTTTATAATTTTTTTTATATTTATTTTTGAGAGACAGAGAGAGAGATGAGGGTGGGTAGAGAGAGAAGACAGAGACAGAGCACGATTTGGGGAGGAGCAGAAAGACAGGGAGACACAGAATCTGAAGCAGGCTCCAGGATCTGAGCTGTCACACAGAGCCAGATGCAGGGCTGGAACTCATGAACTGTGAGATCATGACCTGAGCTGAAGTTAGACGTTTAACTGACTGAGCCACCCAGGTTCCCTCTAAAGAGAACACTAGTTTATAAGAATGTACACATTACTGGTGTTATATGGTTTTCTTATAAATACATAAAATTCTAGCCCAGTTAAAAATTAATGGTTTCCTTGTTGTCACCACCTTTGCGAGGGAGAATAAAGTGTATGTGATTTCAGGTGTTAAAAATCTCATGTCCTCTTCAGAGAGTGAAATCTTATCAAAATAATAAGCGTTAAGTTATTTTTCCAGCTGCAAATCTCTAACATATAGCTGAAAGTCTGAAAGGACAGCCTTGTTCTTTAGGTCAGTGATTCTCAACAAGGAGGCGATTTTGTTACCAGGGAACATTTTGCAATGTCCAGAGACATTTTTGATGTTAACAACTGGCTGCAGGGGAGGGGGGAGTCACACGAGCTTAAAAGGGGTGTGCTCCTGACATCATTTAAATAATCTTACAATGCACAAGAAAGCCCTTACAACAAAGAGCTATCCAACCCCAAATACTACTAAGGGTGAAAAAAAGCCCTGTTTCAGATAGATGTTCTGAAGCTAGCTAGCTGTAAGAAAAAATTTGAGAAAACCAAGCTTTGAGAATAACTCTTATTTTCCCCTTTTAAAATTAAGTCTTAACAGGTTGATACTTTTGAATAATTTGTATCTAATACGTTTTTTTTAGAAACTATATATAAATTCAGTTTCTTCTGAATAACTATATTTATTATATAAATAAGTATATAATACTAAGTATCAACAGGACAGTCCAATAAGAATGATAGTTACATAAGGTTTTGTCAACAAAGTTCACTTCACATAATTTTACAAACCACTGTTAGTCTTCAAGATGATTCTAGACACATACAGAGAACTCCACGTCTCATAACAACTGATCACTTTCTGAGTTCAAGCTATGAATTTCTAAAGGTTTATTTCACATAATAAAACCAGAGAAGGTCAGGTTTCTAAATAAAAGGAGTATCAGAAACCCAGCTAGGATGCAAGGTACACCTGAAACATACCTATCACACTCTTGGCAAAAGAAGCCCGCTTCAGGGTTGCCAGACCTAGGTCTCCAATCTTGACTGAGCCTGTAGGGCCAGTGATAAAGATGTTGTCACACTTAAGATCTCGGTGAATAATAGGTGGAGTTCGAGTATGAAGAAACTGAAGTCCTTTTAGGATCTGACGGCACCAGCTTCTTAGAACTTTGATCTTCATCACCTTAAACCTTTTCAGATACCTAGAAAAAGCAAAGTATACCAAACAGGTTATCAATGATATGAGGTAACTGCTTTGAAGAATTCCATTAAATTCTAGCATATCTGAGATGGGAATATCAAGTTTACGATATTAAGATTCAGTAACCTTAAAGGTTAGTGATACTTTTAGCAAAGTTAAAGGGGAAAGGATGATAGTAAGTGGTTGGTAAATGAATTCTTTTTTTTTTTTTTTTTTATTTCTAGGGGGAGAGAGAGAGAGAGAGAGAGAGGAGAGAGAGAGAGAGTGTGTGAGCAGGAGGGGGTCAGTGAGAGAGGGAGTGACAGACTCTGAAACAGGCTCCAGGCTCTGAGCTGGTAGTCAGCACAGAGCCCGACGCGGGGCTCGAACCCACGAACCGCGAGATCATGACCTAAGAGAAAGTTGGATGCTTAACCGACTAAGCCACTCAGGCGCCCCTGGTAAATGAATTCTAATAACAATGCACAAAAAATGAATTTCTTAAAATTGGGTCACTAAAGTAACTTCAAAGTTAAGAGGTAGAAAAATAAACAACAGTGATACAAATAAAAAATAAAAGTTAAGAGTTTGACTTCTGGTAAATGGTGGAATAATTCTTAGTACACACAGATGTAATTATAAACTGTAGTAAAAATATACAAAAGACACCTACTTCAAGGCTCTGGAGAGCAATCAAAATCTGGCATAAATTGGAAGAGAGTTCACATTAGGGGAAAAAAAAGCACTGCTTGAGCTTCCTATTTTCTAAATCTTCTTAGTTGAGGCAAGGCTCCAGCCTGACTCCGTAGGTCAGCTCAAATCAAAATAGAAGCCTATAGCCTTATTAGCTGAGGAATGGGAGGACAGAGTTTAAGATGACCACAGCAGCTAGCATAATGCTGTCCAACAGAACTTTCCATAATGATAGTCTGATCAATATAGTATTCACTACACAAACGTGAATATATTTAAATATAAATTAAATTAAAAATTCTATTTTCCAGCAGCAGTAGCCACATTTCAAGTAATCAACAGCCACATGTGTCAAGTGGCTACCATCTGGACAGTACAGATATAGAACATTTTCATCACCACAGAGAGCTCCAGTAGACGCAGAGATCTAGAAAGTAAAGGAGGGAAAGCCCAGAAGTGTGGTATAGAAGAGAAGCCCCAAATCCTGCATCTTCATTCTGCCCAAATCTCTGGCTGAATTCTGAAATAGGTATATGTAGAGCAGCAGATTCCAAGCAGCCCAGCTAATGCTAAAAGAATGGAACAGAGATTTCTGATGCTACTCACTGCAGGAAAGATAAAGATTGTGGACTGGCTTTTTTTCTGAAAATATTCAGGAGAAGTATGAAGATATAAAAGATTACATTAGCCTCAGGTAATCTTTAAAATATGTATGGCTAATTAAAGGACAATTTATAACACTGTAGTATAGGTTCTATAGAATATGTAAAAGTAGTATACATAAAAATTAAAGCATAAAAAACAAGTATCATGGATAACTAAAACTTTATCTGTGTAAGGTTCCTTCACTTGAAATTGTACAGTATCAACCCAAACTTTATTATGAAAAGTTACAAATATAAACACAATCTCCACAGCAACTGCTTTAAAAAAAAAAACCACACACACACACAAGGAGGTTTTAACTAAAAAGCCGATACAAGAACTGAAATGAAATTCCACTTCATTTGGACGAGGTAATCAAAGAAAACTAATGGTGAAAGTTGGTTTTATGGTTTAAACAAATATTGAAAATAGTTACCTCTAGTGGGTGAGTCAGGGCTGCCTAGGAAGAGTCATAAAGGCATTTACTAAAATAATAATGTTCTATACCTTAGTAGAGTTTTGACTGCATGAATGAATGCCTTTGTCCAAACTCACAGAAGACACCATTATGATTACACTTTTCTCTATATTTAAATTTCACCGTAAGGAAAAACAAAGCATATAAATACAGTATGAGAACTTTAATGAAATGAGCACTTAAGTGTTTATACACAAAACATTACTGATACTACAACTTATTTTGGAATGAACAAAATTAAGATAGGGGAATGATCAGATAGAGATATATGGTAAAGTAAATACAGCAAGTTAATAAACTACAGAATCTAGGGAGTGAATATATGTATGTGCATTTTATCTTAAATAATGTTCATTGTGTAATTCTTTCAACTTTTCTGTATAATTGAAAAATTCTTTAATAAAATTCTGGGGATAAGTTGAGTCTGTATCATTCATAAAATAATCAAGTATCATTATCATTTATAAAATGATCCAGTATATAAAATAGGTAATTATACCTTTAAAAAAAATTTTTTTTATAGTTTATTTATTTTCGAGACAGAGAGAGAGCATGAGCAAGGGAGGGGCAGAGAGAGAGGGAGACATAGAATCTGAAGCAGGCTCCAGGCTCTGAGCTGTCAGCACAGAGCCCAACACAGGGCTCGAACCCACAAACTACGAGACCATGACCTGATCCGAAGCCGGACGCTCAACCGACTGAGCTACCCAATCATCCAATAAAATAGGTAACCATATCTTAACTTATCTCTTCACTTCATTACATCTATTTAGAATCACTGGAATTTTCTGTTAACAATTACGTAATCTACAATCAAGGGCAATGGTATTATTTCTTCCTTTCCAATCTTTATGCCTGTAATACTAGTTTTCCCTGTATTTATGCCTTATTGCAATGGGTGAGCCTCTAAAACAATGAATGTAAGTGGTCAAAAAAAAGCGTTCTTGCTTTTGTTCCTCATCTCAGGGGAAATAGTTAAGTTCGACACTAGCTATAGGCTTTTTGATGGATGCGGTTTCTCAGTTTGAAGAAGCTCCCTACTATTCCTATTTTGACTAAGAGTTAATTTTAGCCACGAACAGATACTGAATTGTCAAATACTTTCCCACATATTTTGAAATGATCATATGACTTTTCTCCTTTATTCTGCTAATGTGGTGAATAACACAGATTAATTCAATGTTAAACCAATTTTGTGATACCCTCTTTGATCTGGATATATTGTGATTGCTAGATCCAATTTGCTAATATTTTGTAAAGGACCTTTGCATCAATATTCATGAAGGACACTGCTCTTGAAAAATAGCTCAGTAGCTCAGTTGGTTAAGGGACTGACTGCAGCTCAGGTAATGATCTAAGTTCCTGAGTATAAGCCCTACATCTGGCTCTCTGCTGTCAGAACAGAGCCCGCTTTCCACTTTGGATCCTCTGTCTCCCCCTCTCTGGCATTCTCCCATGCACTCTGTCTCTCAAAAATAAATAAATATTTGAAAAAGAAACAATAGAAAAAAATTTCTTTTCCTATATATCAAGTTTTGGTATTAATGCTATGCTGGCTTCATAACATGAGTTAGACACTGATAGTTCCACCTGTTTTTTTTTGTTTTTTTTGTTTTTTTTTTGAGAAAATTCAACACAGTGGATTTCCTGTTTAAGATAAAATGCACATAATATCTACCATTTAACTAATTATTTAATTTGAGAGAGTGCACGTGCAAGTGGGGGAGAAAATCAGAGGGAGAGACAGAGTATCGTTTTTTAAAAAATATTTTTAGAAAATGTTTATTTTTTGAGAGAGAGAGACTGTGTGTGTGTGTGTGTGTGTGTGTGTGTGAGAGAGAGAGAGAGAGAGAGAGAGAGAGGAGGGGCAGAGAGAGGGAGACAGAGAATCTGAAGCTGGATCCAGGCTCTGAGCTGTCAGAACAGAGGTTAATGGCGGGGGGTGAGTGACGGAACTCATGAACAGCGAGATCATGACCTGAGCTGAAGTCAGACGCTTAACTGCCTAAGCCACCCACGCAACCCCAAATTTACTGTTTTACAGTGATACTAAGTAATTCATACTACTAGACAATCATCACTACCATCTATCTACAGAACTCTTTTCATCTTAAAAACTGAAACTTTATACCCATTAAACAGTAATTATCCCAAAACCTCCTCCATCTGGGCTCTTGCAACTACCATTCTACTTTCTGATTTTATGAATTTGACTACTCTAGGTAACCCATATAAAGTGAAATCAAACAGTATTTGTATGTGACTTTTTGTGACTGACTTATTTCACTTCATGCAATGCCCTCAAGGTTCACGCATTACAACATATGTTAGAACAACCTCCTTTCCATTTAAGGCTGAAAAATATTCCACTGTATATATAATACCAGATTTTGCTTATCCATTCTTTCCTTAATAGACAATTGGGCTGCTTCTACCTTGTAGCTATAGGAGTATACAAATATCTGTTTCATTCTTTTGGGTATGAACCCACAAGTAGAACTGTTAGATCATATGGTGATTAAGTAGAGATATTATTGACATATAACATTATATTTATTTCAGATGTACAACATAATGATTCAAGATGATCTGTATATACAGCAAAATGATCTCCACAATAAGTCTAATTAACATCTATCACCACAGATATTTTTTCTTATGACGAGAACTTTTAAGATTTACTCTTAGCAACTTTCAAATATATAACACAGCATTATTAACTATAGTCACTATGCTGTACATTACATTCCAAGACTTCCTTATTTTATAACTAAAACTTGTACTTTTGACTACTGTCACCCATTACACATACCCCACCCCTATCTCTGCACCTAGAGCAATCACCAATCTCTTCTCTGTATTTATTTTTGTTGTTGTTGGGTATTTTTAATTTTTTTTTTTAGATTTCACATAGAAGTGAGATCATACAGTATTTTTCTTATCTTCTTTAACTTAGCATAATTCCACACTGTTACAAGTCCATCCACATTGTTACAAATGGCAAAATATTTTTTCTTTATGGATGTATCCATATGTACACAATGGATGTAATCCACTGTGTATATAAGTATGTATGTATGTGCGTGTGCACGCGCATGCGTGCACACACACACACACATCTCTTCTTTATCCATCCATCATTGATGGACACGTAAGTTACTTCCATGACTTGGCTGATGTAAATAAAGCTGTTATGACCATGGGGTACAATATCTTTTCAAATTAATGTCTTCATTTTCTTCAGATAAATATCCAGAAGTCAAATTGCTGTATCATATGGTAGTTCTAGTTTTAATTTTTTGAGGAACCTCCCCATACTGTTTTCCATAATGGCTGCATCAATTTATATGTCCACCAACAGTGCACAACAGTTCCATTTTCTCCACATTCTCACTAATACTTGTTTTCCTTGTCTTCTTGATACTAGCCATTCTAACAGGTCTGAATGAGGTAGTATCTCTTTGTGATTTTGATTTGTGTTTCCCTAATAACTAGTGATGGTGAGCATCTTTTTCATTTGTTTCTGGGCCAATCTGTATATCTTTTTAGGTGAAATGTCTATCCAAGTCCTTTGCCCATTTCTGAATAGGTTTGTTTGTTGAGTTTTAAGAATTTTCCATATATACTAGATATTAATCCCTTTTGAGTTAAATGATTTGCAAATATCCTCTCCCATTCTGTGAACTGTCTTTTTACTCTACTGATAATAGTATATAGTCTGAGGAGCAGAAAGAAAAGAAAAATAAGGAAAATACAATAGAGCTTAAGAGTCCTGTGGGATACCACCAAGTTGATCAACATGCATAACTGGAGCCCCAAATAAGGAGAAAGGAAAAAGAGTATTTGATAAAATAATGGCCACACACTTTCTAAATTTGATAAAAGACATGATTCTACATATCTAAGAAGCTCAACAAACTCCATGAAGGATACACACAAAGAGATTCACACTGATATATTACATTCAAACTGCCGAAAACCAAAGACCAGAGAGAATCTTGAAAGCAAAAAAGAAGCAACTCCCCATGATAAAGAGATCCTCAACAAGATTATCAGCCAGTTTTTCAGCAGAAACCATGGAGGCTAGAAGGCAGAGGAATGACATATAAAGTGCTGAAAGGGATTTTCCAACCATCAACCAAGAATTTTTTATCTAGCAAAAGTATCCTTCAAAAATGAAGGCAATATTGGGGCTCCTGGGTGGCTTAGTCGGTTAAGTGTCCGACTTTCACTTAGGTCATGATCTCGCGGTTCGTGGGTTCGAGCCCCGCGTCGGGCTCTGTGCTGACTGCCAGCTCAGAGCCTGGAGCCTGTTTCAGAGTCTTGTGATTCCCTCTCTCTCTGACCCTCCCCTGCTCACACTGTCTCTCTCTCTCTCCTAGAAATAAATAAAACATTAAAAATTAAAAAAAAAAATGAAGGCAATATTAAGACATGTCCAGATAAATAAAGGCTGAGGGAGCCTGTTGTGAGAACACCTGCTCTACAGGAAATGCTAAAGCAAGTCCTTGAGACTGAAATAAAAGGGCACTGGATAGTAACTTGAAGCTTTAGGAAGAAATAAAATCTCTGGTAAAGGTAAGTACATTGCTAAATATAAAAACCAGTATTAACATATTGTTGGCTTATAACTCCTTTGTTCACTTCCTACATGATTTAAAAGGCAAAAACACATAAATCACTAAGTATAAATCTGAATTAATGGGAACACAATGTAAAGAGATACAATTTGCATCTTTGCAAAATCTACAAAGACACAAAAGAGATGCAAAGCTGTGTAGGAGCAAAGATTCTGAAGCTTTTTTTGAAGCTAAGTTGGTAACATTCCAAACTAGATTGTTAGAAATTTGTGGTGTTAATTGTAATCCCTAAGTTAACCACTAGAAAATATCTAAAAAACACATACAAAGGAAATGAGAAGGGTATTAAAATGGTAAACTACAAAAAATAATTAATAAAAGCAGCAACAGAGACAAGAAACAAAAAAAGGTATTAAAATATACCAAAAAATTAGCAAAGTACTTCCTGATCACTAATTACTTCAAGTATAAATGAACTGAATTTTCTATTCAAAAGACAGAGATGGCAAAATGGAGATATATGATCCAACTATATGCTGTCTCAAAAGACTCACTTTAGATTCAAAGACCCACTCAGAAAATGAAAGGACAGAAAAAGAGGTTCCACGCAAATACTAACCAAAAGAGTGAGGCGGCAATATTAATCAAATAGATAAAACAGACTAAATCAAAAACTGATACAGGAGATAAAGAATACTATGTATTGGTAAAAGGGTCAATTTCTTAAGAAAATTATAACAATTATAAACATAGTACACAGAGGTCCTAAATACATCAAGCAAATATATACAGAATTGAAAGGAGGAGTACACAGTTCTATAGCTACAGTTAGAGAATTCAATAGCCCACTTTCAAAAATGGGTAGAGTATCTAGACAGAAAATCATTAAGGCAGTAGAGGGTTTGAACAATACTATAACCACCTAGACACATGGAACATTCCCTCAAGAAGCCTCCCAACAAAGGAAAGTCCAGGACTACATGGTTTCATTGCTGACTTTTACCAAACATTTAAAGGAAAAAGGCTAATCCTTCTCAAACTTTTCCAAAAAGTAGAAAAGGAGGAAACACGTCTCAAGTCAACTCAATGAGGTTAGTACAGCCCTGACAGCAAAGACACAAGAAAACTACATGCCAATATCTCTTATGAATAAAGATGCAAAAGTCATCAAGAAAACACTACCTAACTGAATCCAACAGAACAGTAAAAGGATTATACACAATGACCACATGGAACTTATCCACATGGAATTTATCCATGAAATGGAAGTATCCCTCAATTTTAGGAAAAAAATCAGTGTAGGGGTGCCTAGGTGGCTTAGTCGGTTAAGCGTCCGACTTTCGCTTAGGTCATGATCTCGTGGTTCGTGGGTTCGAGCCCCGCATCGGGCTCTGTGCTGACTGCCAGCTCAGAGCCTCGAGCCTGTTTCAGTCTGTGACTCCCTCTCTCTGGCCCTCCCCTGGTCACACTGTCTCTCTCTCTCTCTCTCCTAGAAAAAAAAAAAAAAAATCAGTGTGATATACTTCATTAACAGAACAAAGGGGGAAAAAACTATGATCATCTCAATTGATTCAGAAAAAGCATTAGACAAAATCCAATACCTTTCCATGATAAAAATACCAAGAAATAACCAAGAAAACATGACGAAAAACAGTTATGAAAAACTCAAAGCTTATATCATACTTAATGGTGAAACACTGAAAGCTTTCCCATAAGATTAGGAATAAGACAAAGATAACCATTGTTACTCAACAATGTACTAGAAATTCTAATCAGAGCAACTGAACAAGAAAAAGAAATAAAAGTGATTCAAATTGGAAAGAAAGAAGTAAAATTCTATCTATAGATGCCAACATCCTATATACAGAAAATCCCAAAGAAAGAGCACATATACTCTCCCCTCCCCACACACAACTAGAGTTAATAACAGATTCATCAAAGTTGCAAGAGTGCAAGATCAACATGCACAAATTAGTTGTGTTCTATACACCAATAATTAACAAACTGTAAAGAAAATTAGGAAAACAATTCCATTTGCAACAGCATCCAAAAGAATAAAATACCTAGGCATAAATTTAACCAAGAAAGCAAAGGACTTAAACATTGGAAACTAGAAAAATATTGAAAAACTAAATAAAATGTAAAAATACCTCATGTTCATGGATTAGAAAACTTAATATTAGTTAATGGCAATACTACCCAAAGTTACCTAACAGATTCAATGTATCTATATATTTGACAATCAAAATTCTATCAGCCTTTTTGCATAAATGGAAAAATAATTCTCAACTTCACATGGAACTGCAAGGGACCCCAAAGAGCCAAAACAATATTGAAAAAGTGGAACAAAACTGGAGAACTCACACTTCCAAATCTGAAAACATATTACAAAAGCTACAGTAATCAAAACAGCATGATACAGATATGTAGACCAAAAGAATAGCATAGTAAGAATATATAAATACATAAAATAGTAAAAAAATAAATAGTAAAAATACATAAACAGTAAAAATACAGAGTCCAGAAATAAACCCATAAATCTACAGTTCAAGGATTTTTGACAGGAGTACTAAGGCCATTCAATAAAGAAAAGAATAGTTTCTTCAACAAATGGTGCTAGAAAACTGGATATCCCCATGCAACAGAATGAAGTTGGATCCCACATTGCACAAAAAAATTTACTTAAAACTATAATCTAAATATCAGAGATAGACCTGTAGAAGTTTTAGAAGAAAACTTAGGGGACAAATCTGCATGACCCTGGTTTTGGCAACAGATTCTTAGAATATCAAAAGTACAAACAACAAGAAAAAACACGTAAGTTGGACTTAATCTACATTAACTTTATGTATCACAGGACATTATCAAGGAAGTAAAAATATAACCTATAGAATGGGAGACAATATTTGTAAATTATATAGTGAGAAAGGTTTAGTTACAGAATAAAGAACTCTTATAACTCAACAGTAAAAAAAACATTTTTAAATGGGCAAAGGACTTGAATAGACATTTGACCAAAGATAAACAGCCAACATGCACATGATAAGATGCTCAAAACCACAATGAGATACCATGTCACACTTGGTAGGATGGCTACGAAAATACATACATACATACAAAAAAACAAGTGTTGGCAAGGATACAGAGAAACTGAAACTCTTATACATTGTTGGTGGGAAGAAACAGTTCAGCTGCTGTGGAAAAGAATTTGGTGGTTCCTTAAAAAGTTAAACAGAATTACCATGACTCAACAATTCCATTTGTAGACATACATCCAAAAGAAATCAAAACATTCACTCAAAACCTTATACACACTTTATAGCAGGACTATTTACAAGAGCCAAAGGTGGAAACAGATCCAATGGATAAACAAATTTGTAGTATATCCATGAAACAAAATGTTATTTAGTTATAAAAAGGAATAAAATAATGATACATACTACATCATGAACCTTGAGAACATTATGCTAAGTTGAAGAAGACAAACACACAGGACTCCATTATTTTATGATTCCACTTACATAAAATATCTTGATCAGATAAAACCAGAGACAGAAAGCAGTCAGTGGTTGCCAAGGGCTGGAGTAATGGGTAATGGGTAGTCATTTTAATGGTTTTTAGTTTTGCATGTTTGAAGAGTAGTGGAGAACGGCTGCACAGCAATGTGAATATACTTAACATCACTGAACTATACACTTAAAAATGATTAAAACGGGGGCGCCTGGGTGGCTTAGTCGGTTAAGCGTCTGACTTTCACTTAGGTCATGATCTCACGGTTCATGGGTTCGAGCCCCGCGTTGGGCTCTGTGCTGACTGCCAGCTCAGAGCCTGGAGCCTGTTTCAGTCTGTGACTCCCTCTCTCTCTGACCCTCCCCTACTCACGCTGTCTCTCTCTCTCTCCTAGAAATAAAAAATTTAAAAAAAAAAAGATTAAAACGGGGGTGAGGGTGGCGCCTGGATGGTTCAGTTGGCTAATCACTTGACTTTTGATTTTGGTTCAGGCCATGATCCCAGGGTCTTGGGATCAAGTCCCACATCAGGCTCAAGAGTGGAGCGTGAGCCTGCTTGGGATACTTTCTCTCCCCCTCTCTCTCTGCTCCTCCACTGCTCATTCTCTCTCTCCCTCCCTCTCTCTCAAAACCAAATAAACTTAAAAAAACGATTAAGGTGGTAAATTTTATGTTTTCTGATTTTTAACACAGTAAAAAAAAAAATCCTATGCCTAAATCTTAGATCCAGTTTAGTCCAATTCCTTATTTTGCACATGGAGAACTGAGGCCCAGACATGGGGACCTACTTGCCCCAAACCACAGTCAGGCAAAAGCAGAGCTGGAATACAGAACTTACCATTCTTGTTCTGTCTAGTTCTCGTTCTACTACACCCTCTTGTGCCCTTAGCTCTGAGACTCAGAAACAGAAAACACTGATGGGAAAAGAGAACTTTAAACTTATAAAGAAAAATGCCAAGAACTTAGATGGCATGCAATTAAAGAGTAAATGTACTGCATGGAAAGGAAAATGAAGAGTTAACTGCTTAATGAGTAGTAGTCTTTTGAGGTGATAAAAATGTTTAGTAACTTCAGAGATGGTGGTTGTTATACAATATTGTATAGGTACAAAATACCACTGAGTTGTATTTAAAAAGGTTAATTTTATGTTGTGAATTTCATCTCAATTTTTTAAAAAAAGATTCTAGCTTTATTTCTTCTTGAAATTTTCTAAACCATATCTTCCCATCTTATTTTTCAGGTAGGGGTGTTTATTTATTTCAATTTAAGGATTTATAAATCTGTGGAACAGAAACAGAAACTTAAAAGGTCCAAAAAGCATGTATGTTGAAACCAGTTCCCATCCCTTTCACCTCATTTGCGTCTCTAAATGCTACCAATATTCCTATTATTCTGTATTTTTCCAGGTATGAATATGGATTTGGTTTGTTTCTTACAGTCAACTTTATTCAGTAGTGTGAAAGAAAACAACTAAAAATCCCACTACTCATCTGAACTGCTAACAAAGTATTAACAAGAAGCAGCTTATAGGGCGTGCTCTAGTGGCTATATATATAAAAGTCATAAGTAGCCATATGAGCCATATGGATTTGTTTTAAATCTATTTGTTTAGGATTATATTCACATCCTCAATTTGAGCCTACCTCTGGTCTTTCCTCATTCTCTTGATTCTTTCCTTCTAGAATGGTAATTAAATCTAATGACTTCTCACTTCATGTCTCATCTTCTTTGTCATATTTTCCACCTTTTTTTTCTTCCCGATCTCTTCATATTTAACTTTTCAATTCAATTTAGTCTGCTATTTAACCTAACCAATTAAGTTTTAATTTTAATCATTGGGTTTTTTTTAAATGTTTAATTTATTTAGAGAGAGAGAGAGAGACAGACAGAGAGAGAGAGAATCCCAAGAAGGTTCTGCACTGTCAGCACAGAGCTCTACACAGGGCTTGAACCCATGATCTGTGAGGTCAAAATCTAAGCTGAAATCAAGGGTTGGATGCTCAACTGACTGAGCTACCTAGGCACTCCAACGATTTATTCTTATTTCTAGAAGTCTTTGGATCTTTTCTAGTAATACCTGAACTTTTTTTTTTTTTAAGTAATTTCTATGCCAAACATGGGACTAAAATTCATAATCCCAAGAGATTAAGAGTTGCGTGCTCTACTGACAAAGCCAGCCAGGTGCTCCCGCCAAAACTTTTTTGATGTAGTTATATTCTTTCATTATGTTGTCTAATCATTAAGGTTTCTCTACTTTTATCACTTTATATACTTATATATACTTTTTAAAAAAAATTTTTTTTTAATGCTTTATTTCTGAGAGAGAGAGAGAGAGAGAGCGAGCACACGCACGAGAGCGTGAGCAGGGGAGGGTCAGAGAGAGAGGGAGACACAGAATCTGAAACAGGCTCCAGGCTCTGAGCT
This sequence comes from Proteles cristata cristata, assembly GCA_017311185.1. NCBI lineage: Eukaryota > Metazoa > Chordata > Mammalia > Carnivora > Hyaenidae > Proteles > Proteles cristata. The sequence goes on from JAESUZ010004630.1 coordinate 2,884,128, forward strand.
AGCCATCAGCACAGAGCCCGATGCGGGGCTCAAACCCACAAACCGTGAGATCATGACCTGAGCCAAAGTCAGACACTAAACCGACTGAGCCACACCAGGCACCCTATATAATGTATATACTTACATATACCTTTAGTGACATCTTTTTGTACTTACAAGCTTACTTTGTATTCACTTTCAGAGTTGTCCATAGCATCTTTAATTCCTATGTTATTTTCCGGTTATATCTGATCATCGTATTGCTGGTGTGATTTGTAATTTAATTGTGAGGTCACCTTCATTGGGTGAAGGTGAACACCTTCATTGTTTTGTCCATGTATATTATGACCAACAGTGAAAATGTCCCTTGGAGTTTTCATTGGAATCTGGACCAACTGGAATGTTCATTCCTTGATTTGTGATTTCTGCACCAAGCAGGTAGTCTACATTTATATTATAGAGCCATCTACCTATGACCTAAACTGAGATTTCTGGTTTTTTTCATAGAGACTCCCTCTCTTATCCTAAATGCTGGGCAGAGGGGCAAAATTCCTTGTAGTTTTCACTGGCTGGGGTGAAGAGTTATTCCTTTTTAAGAATAATTCAGGGTTTTTTTGGGGCGCCTGGGTGGCTTAGTCGGTTAAGCGTCCGACTTTCGCTTAGGTCATGATCTCGCGGTTCGTGGGTTCGAGCCCCGCGTCGGGCTCTGTGCTGACTGCCAGCTCAGAGCCTGGAGCCTGTTTCAGTCTGTGACTCCCTCTCTCTCTGACCCTCCCCTGCTCACGCTGTCTCTCTCTCTCCTAGAAATAAATAAAATATTAAAAAAAAAAAAAAAAAGAATAATTCAGGTTTTTGACACAGTCTAAGTTCAAGTTCTCCTATCTACTGAGTTCTAAGGCCTTTTGTCCTGGCATGGACATTAAAACTCTTAGTATCCAAACTTCAAGTCTTATATATGATGTGAAAACCCAACAGACTGCCAAAACATTGGCTCCTGTTTAGGTCTTTAGTTACTACTTTGCCTTTCACCTGGAGGTTACTCATTCTCTTTAAAAACTTGGATATGTACTGAAAAAGCTTTTATTATATTCCACATTTTAGTTTGTTGGAGGGGGAGGGGCACAATTTAACAGAAGCTTAGTCTGTTATCCAAAGCCTCTCAATAAATTTTTTAAAACAAAGAAACTGTAATAGGGTATTCTTGTAGGGTATGACTGACACTACTGACAGTCCATTAATGTGTCCAAACTGGTGAAAAGAATATCAAGATGAAGATACACACACAAACTACTACTACTACACAATTTTCCTCAATTCACTGAAATGCTTAGCAAGTTTAAGGCATAGTGCTAGGGAGCAAAGTCTAGTGAAAGAAACACATGTGAATAACAAGAAGCTTGGATAAATAGGGTAAAGCTGCTGCCTTAAATACTTGAGATGCTGAGTGGGGAAACTAGAATTTGCAAGGGGGAAATAGTCTGTTGGCTTTTCAAATGTGTTAATCTTAAGCATCCAAGAGCACATTCAAGTGACTACATTTAGGAAATATAAAACTATGTTTCAAAGAACTGCAATCAATCAGCTCAGTAGTATTAACTAAAGAAAGTAGTCAGAAATAAATACGTACTAAAGAGACAATTAAGAAAAAAGACACAATAAAAAAATTTTAACCATATAATTTATACTACAGTTGACCCTGAATAATACAGGTTTGAACAGTGGGAGTCTACTTATTTGCAGGTTTTTACAATATAGCACTCTAAGAGTATTTTCTCGTAACTTTATTTTCTTTAGCTTACTTTATTATAAGAACACAGTATATAAGGGGTGCATGGGTTCAGCTGGTTAAGTGTCTGACTTCAGTTCAGGTCACAATCTCAGAGTTCATGAGTCGGAGCTCCACATTGGGCTGTCAGCATGGAGCCCACTTGGGATCCTCTGTCCCTTTTCTGTCCCTCCCCTGCTCGTGCTCTCTCTCAAAAATAAATACTTAAAAAATACAGTAAATAATACATATAATATACAAACATGTGTTACTCAACTGTTTATGTTATCAGTAAGGCTTCCAGTCAACAGTAGGCTATTATGTAATTGTTTGGAGGATTCAAAATTTATGCTGAGATTTTCAACTACATGGAGGGTCAGTACCCTTAACTTCCATGCTGTTCAAGGGTCATTTGTACTTTCCTCTCTGAGTACAGATACTCTAAGAGACCTCTTACTTTACCAACTCTTACTTTAAAACTCTTTAGTAAGCAACAAGAAATTTCTGCATTTGACAGGTTTTCCTGAAAGAAATGATAAGTCTAGCTGTTTTGGCTTTAGTTTCCAATTCTTTAACAAATGAAACCATCTAGGGATAACTGCTACAGTACAATTTGTATTTGACACAACAGTTGCATAGATGCAACAAAAACTGTCCAGTACAAGGTGGTAAAAATAAATGGGGAAGTCTTCTTAGTAAGCTTCAACTTCATTTTAACCACTAGAGGGCTACCTTGCCATTTGATTTCTCAATCCCTTAGCCACTCAATTTTAGAACACCAAATCAACAGGATTTAAAATAACTACGTTTATTCTGTAATAACTTCTCATTTTAATATTACTACTGAATAATGATCAAATCACTTTATACACCAACGGACTTTGTGGGCAAGAAAATGTGTTAATAACAGTTGGAGGAATTGTTCCCTTCACGGTACACTGGATGACAAAAGCAGGACTGATAAAATAAGAAAATTCAAGTTCTTTCGTACTTCTTGGTCAACTTTGATAATATTGATAGACTTACGTTTTAAGTGTGCCAGATGTCATAAGTTCAGTCACCAAAACAATGCACTTCTTTCCTTTTACTGTGGACTCCCAGGAATCATAGAATCGAACAATATTGGGATGCTGAAGGCCCTTTAACATTTCTGCCTCTTCTTTAAATCTCTGCCTCTCCGACTTTGTTAATTTTCGATCCTAAAATCAAGAACCAGAACAGAATGAGGTTTAAAATAACAAAACACCAAGTCACACAGTTAAATTTCAATGCTGTTAGGAGTACACTTATCTTGAGGAGTACCGAGAAAGGTATAAATTGGTGAAACATACAGCACACCTGAAACTAATATAGCACTGTGGGCTAATTATACTTGAATAAAAATAGGTCAAATAGAAAAAAACACACAAAAATAAACACTAAATATGTACTAAATTATAATGATCAATAATGTTTTAAACAGGAACTCTAAAGTTGTCAATAATTTCTTCAGCCCTTCAGGAGTATGAGAACAGGCTAAAGTATCTTTTTTTTTTTTTTTTAATAATGTTTTATTTATTTCTGAGAGAGAGACAGCGTGAACAGGGGAGGGTCAGAGAGAGAGGGAGACACAGAATCTGAAGCAGGCTCCAGGCTCTGAGCTGGCTGTCAGCACAGAGCCCGATGCGAGGCTCAAACCCACGAACCGTGAGATCATGACCTGAGCCGAAGTCGGACACTTAATCGACTGAGCCACCCAGGCGCCCCTGGCTAAAGTATCTTTTAAGAAAACTAGATAATAATGTCATGCTTGAGGTTACATCAGCATCTTTACTGTTAATGTATGCTTCAGAGATGGTCTTATTTTGTACGTGCAGTTAACTTACCACTTCTAAAATAAGTAATTTATTGCTAGATGTGCAACTTAACAATATGGTTTGAGATTTTGGAAGTCAAAAGATCTAAATATAAATTCTAGTTCTGTCTTTGCTTTGATTAGAATTTTCTTTAAGAGTATATTAATCTAGGGGCGCTTGGGTGGCTCAGTTGGTTGAGCGTCCAGCTTCGGCTCAGGTCATGATCTCATGGTATGTGGGTTCGAGCCCCAAGTCTGGCTCTGTGCTGACAGCCTGCTCAGAGCCTGGAGCCTGCTTCTGATTCTGCATCTCCCTCTCTCTCTGATCCTCCCCTGCTCACGCAGTCTCTCTCTCTCAAAAATAAATTGAAAAATACATTAAAAAAAAAAAGAATATATTAATCTACTAAGTATGCTTTCATCACATGTTTAACGCACCTGGCGTTAAACCTGACATGTTTAACTTAACTATGTAAGTTAATTTACTTCTCTGAGATAAACTGGGGGAAAACACTTAATTTGTTGATCTTCCCTTGACAAGATCCCAGATAAACAAACTCTGAATTATTCTGTTTATTAAAACTGAAACTATCTCTGTCATATTAATATTCTATCAAAGCATGAAATACATATTTTAACAAAATATTCCAGGCATACAATAAAGTAATATATCCATCACACAGTTAAATAAACACTCTAGATATAAAGTCCCCTATGTAACTAGATTGTCCTTCCCCTGTCACTCTTCTTTACCCTTTAATAACCACTAGCTTGAATTTGGACATACCGTTTCCAAATGGGTATTTACACTTTGTGTTAAAATGTTAAAATTACATAATATTATGTTACAGAGTATGTTTTCTTTGAAAGTTTATTTTCATTCAATATTGTTTGAGGTCACCCATGATGATATACAAGGAGACACTACAAGATATCTATCATATGATCGTAACTTGGCGTTGTTCCTTATCACTGTTACAATTACCCACTATCTAAATATATCACAATTTATATAATATCTGATTGATTAATCTTAAGACTCTTCCCCATTTTTTGCCTCTCAGTACTGCAGTGGTGTTACAATATTAATCTCTTTGGATAAACATTAAAGTGTGTGTCAAGGACACAGGTTAACTTATTACAAAGCTACAGTAATCACAACAGTGTGGTACTGGCCTAAGGATAGATGTATAGAACAAAGGAATAGTGAAATAAGCCCATACGTTTATTAATACATATACCTGAGAGCATTCAGCAATCCCTATGATTTTTGTCACCAATAGCTCTAGATATTTTGACACCATGTAACAGTGTTCATAGATTATCTCTAAATACCATTTAAAAAATAAAAAATAATAATAAATAAATACCATTTATATCAATCATTACTTTGAAACTGACAGCTATTAGATCTTTCAGTTGATCTTATTAGTATGCACTAATAATGCATACTATATCACATATTTAAAATTTTTGGTAACTAGTTCAGTATAATCAGTTTCCATTTTAATCCCATATATTTCATCATATGGACTTATTATTATAGCTTTATTATATGGACATTATTCTAGCTTTCAAAAGAGATCTGAGGCACCAAAAAACACTATCAGGGTATATGTCTAGAATTACTCAATCATAAGAAATAGGCACCTTCAACTTTCATAGGTTTCAGCAAACTGCTTTTCAAGGGACTGTACCAAATGTACTCTTTTCATAGCACTGCACATGGTCATGGTGCACATAGTCACCAACAACTGGTAGTATCAGACATTAACTTTAATCAATTTGATGGGTATAAACTCCTCTCCTATTGTTTAGTTTACATTTTTAGAGTCAAAAATAAGTGAGAAAGACTTTATGTTTTCTTTGCAGGCTACTTCAGATTCTTCTTCTGTGAGATGCCCAATCACATCATTTGTTGCTTTCCTTCTTTGTATAAGTTCTCAATATAAATTTGGATACTAATCCTTATTGATTTTATGTTACAGATGTTTTCTCAATCTGCGGTTCATATCTCCACCTTGCTCATGAAGTCTTTTGATTTCATGAAGTCTTTTGATTTCAATGTTTTTATTTTACTGTAGTTCAATTTATCTTTTACTTTGTGGTAGGTGGGCTTTATGTCTTCAGTAATTTTTCTAGACACTGAGGCCATAAGTTTTTCCTCTTTAACATATAAATTTGTTTTGTTTGTCACACTTGGGAATTTATTTGTTGAGTAATTTATTTGGTTGGATAAAAGAAGGACTGGCTGGTTTTTTTCTATATCAACCAATAACTATTGGTTATCAACCAATATCTATATCAATCAATACTATTTCGTGAACAATCCATTATTTCCATATAAGTGTAATTCTACTTCTAGAATCTATATTCTATTCCAATGGTCTATTCTGCATTAGTATCACACTTCCGTGTTAAAGTTTTAAAATAATTCACTCTTGGTAGAAGAACCACTTCCTATAAGATCTTCAAGTTATTTTCTAAATTATCTTGGTTATTTTTTCCAATAAGAAGACTTTTATTTTTATAATGAAGAAATTATAGCATAAGCCACCTAAAATATCAGAATATTATCAAGGATTTTAATTAAAGGCATAGAACTTGTAATGACATGGAGATAGTGTAGATAATCTGTTCTCCCAACAACACTTTTCCCCCAAGTAGTATATATTTTTTTTAAATGTTTTATTTATTTCTAGGAGAGAGAGAGAGAGAGACGGCATGAGCAGGGGGAGGGTCAGAGAGAGAGGGAGTCATAGACTCTGAAACAGGCTCCAGGCTCTGAGCTGGCAGTCAGCACAGAGCCCGACGCAGGGCTCGAACCCACGAACCACGAGATCATGACCCAAGCGAAAGTCAGACGCTTAACCGACTAAGCTACCCAGGCGCCCCTCCAAGTAGTATATTTTAATTTTAAAAATTTTATTGTAAATTGACACCATTAAAAAAATCACTATTCTCATTACTCCTCCCCATCTTGCACATTATTTTGCCTAATACTTTAGTTCCCTACTCTCCTACTATTCCTTAAGACAACATTATCCTTTCTATTTAAACAGTATATGTTTACTTATATAAATCCACATATCTTTTCATTCACCTATTTTGCTCCTTATTCCCTTAATGGGCTCATTTTTCTTCTTTTGTGAAATATATTTTTCAAAATTCTTTCAGTAAACATTCCATTAGTGGTATAATTCTAGTTTGTTTGAAATGTTTATTTCATCATCACTCTTGAATGATAGTTTAGATGGGTGAAAAATTCTAGGTTGGCCTATTTTTCTTTCAGCATTTTAAAGATATTGTTTTGTGGTGTTATCTACTGCAGCTATCCATGTATATGTCCTCCTTTGTAAATTTATTTTCTCTCCAGTTGTTCTAAAGACTTTTTAAAAATGATTTTTTCATGTTTATTTATTTTTGAGAGAGACAGAAACAGAGCATAAGCAGGGGAGGAGCAGTGGGAGAATCTGAAGCAGCTCCAGGCTCTGAGCTGGGAGCATAGAGCCCAATGTGGGGCTCAAACCCACAAACTGTGAGATCATGACCTGAGTCAAATTCAGATGCAAGTATTAGTCTTCAAGTCAGGAAAATTGTCAACTATTATCTCTTTGAATATTGCCTTCTCCTATTCCTCTTTCTCTTCTTTGTAGGATTTACATATGTACTTATATGTGGTTTGTTTGTGTATTTGTGTGTGTAACCTACTCCATCGCGCTTCCTATCTTTTAACTTCTCTTTCTTTTCCATTTCTTTTACCTTCTGGGCAATATTCTCAGATCTACCTTCTTGTTCACTAAGTCACTCTTGAGCTACTATACCTATACTGCTTAAAACTCTTAAAACTTTATTAATCAAACGTTAAAGTCCAAAGGAAGGGATACAAAAGACATGTGGCAAGGTCTCAGTCCCTGCTTCAGAAATAAGAGATGAATGAACATAAGCCAGATGAACACTTCCACCTAACCATACAAAGTCTTAGGGGGCTAGGGATATAGGTAACAGGGGCATATAATTGAAGATCCATAAAGAAAACAAAACAAAGTTGTCAATCTGTCACCAAAAGTACCCACCATATGGTTTGACGAACTCAGTCACCATCCCAGTCCCTACTCTCCTCAGTAGCATCATAAAGCTAGGCACTTAACTAACGGTTTCATTGGGGAAGGAATTCTGCTGCCCTTTCAGCAGGCCCAATGCCTGCAGGTAGGATTTGTCCCTCCCAACTCAGTGGTAACCCTAACACATGGGGTTTTGAATGAGACATGATAACTAGTGGCTGAATTTGCAATGAACCTCTCCAACCTTCACTCCCGTTCCCTGTTCCCTGCTTCATGAATCTCTAAGTTTTCCCAGCACCTTCCTTGGACTTTCCTCCTTCCCAGGGTCCTGCTCCATCTCCAAATTATCACTGCAAGCTTGGCCTCTCTCAAAGTTCCATAAAATCCCCCTTTCACAGATCTTAATCACTTCTATTCCCACTCTCAACCAAAGGCTGCAATCATCCACAAGTCATATACCCTGTCCACTGAGATTCAGGTCTCTGGCAGCAGAGATCCTGGGTTATCCTCCTAAAATGTTCCTTTTCCAGAAAACAGTGAGTGAAAAGACAAAGTATATAAAGCCAGACGACTGAGGAAAGTAGAAGCACTTGCCATTTAGTTTTTAATTGCAATGCATTTTGATTTATTGACTCTCTTTTTGGGTCTTTATTAAATCAGTCATTCACTACCCACTCCAACACTAACTTGATGTTTGTCATTTCAATTTTTTGTCCTTTAATTCTTTAAAATAATCTAAAGGCTCAGTTCAATACCACTTTTATCTGAGTTACTGGGGCTCTAATTTTGCCTACTGTTTTTGGTTCACTTGTGGTTTGTTGCTTCATGTGATTTACAATATTGAATACAATGGTTACCTTAAACTACGATTTTTATGTTGGAATATGCTTAGTTGTGGATGTATCCTGGTAGACAGATCAGTTCAGAGTTTGTTTAGGCTTAGTGCCCTAGGAATATTACTAGTCTTGGCCATTTACTCCATCTCATTATGTGTGCCAATACATGTCCTTGTTTATAAATTTTCAGGGTAAACTTTGTTCTTTAAAATTTTTTTTAACATTTATTCATTTTAGAGAGACAGAAAGCTGTCTCTTTAGACAGATCATTAGCCAGGGAGGGGCAGAGAGGGAGGGAGACACAGAATCTAAAGCAGGCTCCAGGCTCTGAGCTGTCAGCACACAGAACTCTATGTGGGCTCGAACTCACTGACCATGGATGGGATCATGACCTAAGCTGAAGTTGGATGCTTAACCCACTGAGCCACCCAGGCGCCCCAGGGTAAACTTGTTTCACCTGACCTGGAGAAGCTTCTGTTTTCCATGTCTCAGAAACGGAATTTTTCTCTAGTCCGTATTTTCATTAAAGGTGTAGCTCTTCAAGGAACAATTTTATTGCATCTCAACTACCTGCTTCGGCTTGAGAGTTCATCTATCATTAGATAGATGATAAAACCGTCTCTCTTAGTTATTAACGAGATTGGCAACTATCTCAAAAAGTCCTAAGGTCAGTTCACACTTCTCCCACTCTGCCTTTTTGTTCTTCTTAGTTTTTAGACCTTGGAGATTATCCTTACATTTCTACAAGGTTAGTTATGCACTTAAAAAGATAGGTTTATTGTTCTTTTTTTTTTTTTTTAATGTTTTATTTCTAGGAGAGAGAGAGAGAGAGAGAGAGCGAGAGTGAGCAGGGGAAGGGTCAGAAAGAGGGAGTCACAGACTCTGAAACAGGCTCCAGGCTCCGAGCTGGCAGTCAGCACAGAGCCCGACGCGGGGCTCGAACCCATGAACCGCGAGATCATGACCTAAGCGAAATTCGGATGCTTAACCGACTAAGCCACCCAGGCGCCCCGGTTTATTGTTCTTTTAATCAAAATTTTCAAAATATCTGGTGTTTTACAGTAGGAAGAGTTTTCAGCTTGTTTTATTTTCTATTTATTGACCTACAATAGGATTTCTCAATATGTTTTTTTTAAAAAAATCTTCCTTACCATACATTCATTCCTAAAAATTCCTCATTTAAGGAAAATTGATACAGAAAGAAGAAAACCTCTTGATCCCTTATACGTTACTGAACCTTACTATAGTTAAGAAAACTCATTTTAAAGGAACTATTAAGTTAATTCAGTCTCAATACAACTGGAAGACAGTAAGCACTTGAGGGGTGCCTGGGTGGCTTAGTCAGTTAAGCATCCAACTTTGGCTCAGGTAATGATCTCACAGTTTGTGGATTCAAGCGCCGTGTTGGGCTCTATGCTGACAGCTCAGAGTCTGGAACATGCTTTGGATTCTTTCTCTCAAAAATAAAACATTAAAAAAAAAAAGACAGTAAACAGGAGCCAAATGAATTAGGATATTCTACCTAAAACTGAAATTTATTTTTTATTTATTTTAATATATAGTCCACTTTCTTAATGTTTATTTATTTTGAAAGAGAGAGAGAGAGTACATGCATAAGCAGGGGGGAGCTAAGAGAAAGAGATAGAATCCCAAGCAGGCTCTGCACTGTCAGTGCAGAATGCAAGGCAGGGCTCAAACTTACGAACCATGAGATAATGACCTGAGCCAAAATCCAGAGTTGGATGTTAAACCAACTGAGCTACCCAGGTGCCCCAATATATAGTCTACCTTCTTGGTTGTCTTGATAAGTACTCTTATCTTTTGTAGCATGTAACCTCCATTTTAGTTTTTAGCAATTATAATGTATCTTCACAAATATTTGCTTGATTTTAACAAATATTTGGGTATCTTGTCATCAGACAACAGGAAATGATGAGCATCAAAGTTCCTGTTCTGTCAACTTTACAGTGTAAGAGAAGAGGCACTACTTTTATTAAATATGATAAAGAAGAAAAAATGGATTTCCTACAAGCATATCACAAAAGACCTAATTCTGTGTGCATGAGTGTACACAAGCTAGAGTGAGCCATGTAAGAAGAACACATATCAGCAGGATACTCTAAGGATTAAGTGAGATCATGGGCATGAAAGTACCATAGTTCTGGTCATGTGATACTTGAAATGCTTAAGACCACAAGAATCTGTAAAAAGTGCTAAAGGTAAACTTGGGAATGTAGGATACAGATTGGAGCCAAGGAGATTCAAACTTTAGTAACAGTGAACTAAGAGATGTGAACTTATTTTATTTAAATGTCTTTATTCATCCATAGTTTAGAACTGCTGGGAAATACATCACTTATAGTAGACCATTTTAGCTGAAATCTGGAACAGACAGTATACAGGATAAGAGAGTGTACTACTTAAGAGTAATAGCTTGGGGCACCTGGGCGGCTCAGTTGGTTAAACGTTCGATTTACGCTCAGGTCATGATCTCACAGTTCATGAGTTTGAGCCCCGTGTCCGGCTCTGTGCTGACAGCTCAGAGCCTGGAGCCTGCTTCAGTTTCTGTGTTTCCCTCTCTCTCTGATCCTCCCCTGCTCACGCTCTGTCTCTCTCTCTCTCTCAAAAATAAACAAACATTAAAAAATTTTTTTAAAAAAAGTAATAGCTTAGGAGCGCCTGGGTGGCTCAGTTGGTTAAGCGTCCAACTTCAACTCAGGTCATGATCTCATGGTTCGTGGGTTCGAGCCCCACACTGGGCTCTGTGCTGACAGCTAGCTCAGAGCCTAGAACCTGTTTCAGATACTATGTTTCCCTCTGTCTCTGACCCTCCCCTGCTCACGCTGTCTGTCTCTCTCTCTCTCAGAAATAAATAAAATATTTTTAAAAAATTTTTAAATAAAAATAAAAAAGTAATAGCTTAAATATAAATTATGTAATCTAATCACTCTTATACAAATAGGAAGATAACTTTAAGTCTGACTAATTCTCTGTAGAGGGCTTTCACAAAATCCTTACATATTTAAAAGACATACTGAACCTTCAACTGTGAAATGTTTTTTCTCAACGGATATGTAACTTTGGACAGAAATTGTTACTAGATGTGAAAGACACTAGCACAAATTCATCTACTTTACTTAAATTTTAATTATATTTAAAGTCTTAAGACTGTTCTATCACATCTACATTTCCAAGTTCTCAATAATGTTTTAAAGTACATAAGGCTTGGGTAAATTTTCTGTTGAAACTTACTTAAAAGTAATTTACTTATATCTTTCTCTACCACCACCATCCTATTTCAAACCATCATGACCTCTTCTGAAGTCCTGCAATAATCTACTAAGTTGTTTTCCCAACCTAGTCTTACCCTTATTCAATCTGTTTTCCATTTTCTCCATATACAGCCAGAATGTTTTTAGTGTCAATTAAATCAGTTCTAAGGTATGTCTAATAATTTTTAGAAATACCATTTTTCACATATCTGAAATTAGAATGCATCACCCAACTGCAGTTTTAGATTCTGTTTAAAACTATTTACTAACTTTCTACAGCCTTTATGACAATGGTGAAAATCACTATGGTCCTTGCCCATTTTTCAAGCCTAATTTCTTATCACTCTAACCTTTTGCATTCTCAAACATGCTATGCTTCTTCCCATACAGGTCCTTCATACGTGCTTTGTCTTCTATCTAAGATGCCCTTGTATCAACATTTTTTGTCTAATTAATGCCCAGTTACCTTTCAAAGATCAATTCATTTCCTCAGGGACAACTCACCTGACTGTCCCTTACTCTAGGTGATCATCCCCCCTCCTTATTTATATGTTTTTACAAACTACATATATGCTTCTTTTGTATCATTTAATCACAAGTCATATTTCGTTGAGACTTACTCTAAAAGCAGTGACAAAATGCTTTTTCAGTGTTCTATCTTTAGTATCGGACAACCTAGCATAACTTGCTAACTAGCCATATAGCAAATGAATCCATGAAAGTGCTTTCCAAGAAAAAAGAAGTGCATGTCTATCTTTAACAAGCAGTTAGCATTTCCTAGGAATAAAGAAATTTCTAGGACTTAAAGAACTGAAATTGACTCATAGTCTCAGGAAGTCTAATACAAAGATCACAGCTGCTGCCATTTGATTTTAAAAAATGATTTGTAAAAGCCCACTGTTAAAAAGCAGCTAACAGGGATGCCTGGGTGGCTCAGTCGGTTAAGCGTCTGACTTCAGCTCGGATCATGATCTCACGGTTTGTGGGTTCGAGCCCTGCGTCGGGTTCTGTGCTGGCAGCTAGCTCAGAGCCTGGAGCCTGAGCTTCTTCGGATTCTGTGTCTCCTTCTCCTTCTGATCCTCCCCTGTGTCTCTATCTCTCTCTCAAATATAAATTTAAAAAACAGTAAAAAAAAAAAATTTTTTTTTAAAGCAGCCAACCACTTATTTATAGCAAAATACAAAAAAGGAAGGGGGAAAAAAGAACTCAAACAGGGACTCTGTCTTCACCTAAAAACTACAACCAATATTACTTGAGAATACAATAAACGACAGTCTTAAAATTCTATCGAAATACTAACTTTTATCTAATTTTGCCTAGAAATCATCTATGCTGCAAGAGAGGCTATTTTAAATATCTGTTGTAATTTTTAGCCTCCCTGAAAATTACTGAAGATTTATTTTAAAGGGTCTGAGAACCTTATTTAAATTAGAAATATGTAATTGCATGAGTACAGACTATCAACTAAGTGGGGGAAAAGCCCAAACAAGTGATTTGGTGCTTCTTTCTATAATTTGTCAATTTGTACCTATGACTAAATCTATTTTTTAATCTAGGAGCATTTGATATCTCAGAAGTAAATTATTTTATCACCCCTAAATTTGTTTAAATTTTTATTTATTTATTTTTGAGAGAGAGCAGGGGAGGGGAAGAGAGAAAGGAAGAGAAAATACCAAGCAAGCTCTGTTCTGATTGTGCAAAGCCAGATGCAGGGCTCAAACTCATGATCATGACCTGAACTGAAATCAGGAGTCGTACACTTACCCGGATGAGCCACCCAGGTACTCCAATGTGCCCCCAAATTTTAAGACAATAGTAAAACAGATCAAAACCAACAAGCTCACAGACCAGTAAGAACAGTTGGGGCTTTAAAAATATATGCCAAGTGTTTCCTTAGCTGGTTGTTTGACTCTGTTCTCATTAATTCTCCGAAAAACTCTCGTGAGCTATTAGGTAGTATGACTTAACAGACTCAGAAAAAAAATTTAACATATCCCTTAAGTTCACATGAAAAGGAGAACCAAGAATTAAACAAAGATTTGATTCAAAGCTCATGTTCCATTTACTATACACCTTAAACGTTCTGTAAAGCTTCTAAAACTACTTTCTTCTCAGAAAAGCCATATTGAGATTTGCTACTAACTACGGTTCACTGAAAAGGACTAGTCTCTTTACTAAATTATAACTGAAGGTACAGTAAGAAGAATATATTTTTTTAAATATTACCAACTGCCAATCAAGTTATCACGAAGACAATGATAACATTTTTAAATAAAGAATCAGATGAGATTTAGAACAGAGTAGCCTCTGTTGCTTTTTAGCACCTTCTCTCCAGCATTATCAAGCTGGATATTCCTGGAGGCTTGATACATTATCATTCATTACCTTCAGTGTAAACTAGAGCTGATGCAGCTAACCCACTCTATTCATTTCATTCATTTCTTTCCACCTACATAAAATTGTTTTGACAGGCTAAATGAACAAAACCAAGGATCACTGTCACATGACCTCCTATAACATGCACAGTCCCAGCTGCTGAGGGGTGGAGATGGGGAGCTGGGCAACAACTAAAACAATTGTTCATCTCAGAAGCATCCACTAACAGTGCTCCACAGATTATTTGCTGATGCGATTTCTTCTTGGGTGAGAAACACAATGTTAGTATTTGGTACAATGGCCTTATAGCAATTTGTACATCTTCATTTGCTTGCTTTTAAGAACTTATTTTAAACATCCTCTAGAGGCATTTTTCCCTTTATCCTCAAATTTCAGTATTATCTAAAGTAGCAATTCTATCCCTATTGCTTATTTAACTAGCCGCAGAAGCAAACCTTCCAAACAAATTGTGTACCTGAAACAGGGAGATCGGTTGTCATTAATTAATTTTATTGGCTAACATCTATACTCCCAAATTACCTGTCCCTCAAGTCTGGTTTAGCATTTAAGCTTCTGTAGCATTTTATTTTAAGTAATATTCACAGTTTTACTGCTAAATTAAGACCACAGATGACAAGTTTACACATCAAAATATGGGTGGAGAGAAGTGCCTGGAATCCCTTGATTAAAATATTTAAGGTCAATACTGGAGTCCTCCCTCTTTATCATTTTTTGCACCACACTGACTTAGCAAAGACCTGGGCATCTCTTTCCATCTTTTAAAGTGATACTATTTGTGGGAGTTGGGATGTAGAAATAAAAATTTGTCTTCAGGGGGAAAGGAATTTGAAACATTGCTTTTGAGTACAGCATGAATTTCAGTAACCACTTGGTAAAGAAAGAATTTTCTTAAATATTCTGTGTTTTGAAAAACAGGAATCATATAAATAATCATTTAAGTCTGGCATATCTATCTCTTATAGGCCTACATGGTCTAATAACAATTCTATGATGACAGAACTATTTTATACTTCTCTACTAAATAATTTTTTTTAACTATGTAAGTAACTTGTATTCTTTTTCTTGAAAACTCCAGAATAATTAGAGTTTGAGGGCCTGGGAAAATTAATAATAGAAGCAAAATAATTATTTTCATGCAAAAACTCTTAAAAGTTAACAACAACAAAAATGATTAATAGGACTTTAAAGGTGTTTTGAAATATAATACAAAAATTAAAACCTGGATTTTAAGTGGCCAAATCTAGAGTAAACTACTCCTACAAACTTCTGTAAGCCTTCCTGTCTGGTACTCTTAGAGAGTAATTGGGTCTTTCCCAGAGAGAAGAGTCTAGTTAGCTGAATTTTCCTAAACGGGTCAATAGATAATGATAATTATGAGGGCGAGGGAGGGTAGAGGGATATTTAAAAATGACATTGTGTCACTTGCTTCTCCATGAAGTCTTCTAAGAACTATTCTGAAATAGTGAATACCAGTTTCAGAGACAAAAAGGTTATCAAAAGAATAGTAAAAAACAAAACAAAACAAACCCTGGTATTCTAACTGCTCCCAATCAGTCCATTTTCCCCAATCTGGCTCATCTTTATTTGCATTTCATTTACTTACAGAAAGGTTCTCTGTTTTAAAGCAGAAAGAAAAAAAAAGATCTACTTACACAAAAAAGTTAAGAGTGCTTTCTCAAACCAGACTACTTTATATAGTTCTGTCATTAAGCAACCTCCAATTCATCCCCAAATCTAGGACACAAATATGTAAATTTAGAGCCTAAGAGGGTCTCTCCATTCATCTCTTTGTGGGGTGAGGGAGCACAAAAACCAATCTATTCAAACATACCTAGAACCTAGCAAATATAGAAAGCTTTATGTGAACACTACAAATACAGCAGATACTTATATAGCTGAACCACAAAAGAAAGTAACCACAGTTATTAGTCCTATTAAAAAACAGCTTTTCACTAAATGACTTACAATATCCATTGTAATAGCAAAACTCAGAACACGTTTAGCCATCCACATAAATTCAAAAGTTTTACTTGAATGCGAAGGCAATTAACTGAGAGGGCTACACTCCAATTGTTATAGGTAGGGCCTCAAAATAACTTTCCAAAGAAAGCAAAAGGGCTGGAAAGGGAGAAGGGAAGTTGAATGTGGACAGGGATAAAGATTAAAAAATTCTTGCTCATTATAGGAAGGAAATTTTATACTTCAGAGACAAATGATATCCTCCAGTGGATATGAGAAAGTTTGCAAAGTTTTTTAAATGGGGGCAATGAAAGGTTGCCAAAGGGGAGACCAACAAAACAGAACCGAAAACTCAAAACGGAGTTATTAGCACTGAAACTTAGCTGGTCACCCAGTTAAGCATCTGCCCCCACAGGAAAGCAAATGCTATAGGCGCACACTGTAAAGCAAGAATCTCATCAAAGAATTCACTGAGCCTGATATCCAAAACATCTCACTTTGTCCAGAAATCAATAAAATTTAGTATATAAGAATACAATTAATTTGCTTTTTAATGTGCATGACAGGGTATTCACCTAAGAAAACAAGACCAAAGCAAACATTTTTAAAGTCTTTTGAGAGAGACAGAGAGGGAAAGAACATAGGAGAAGAATCTAACATACCCATTCATGTTAAATTTAAATACTTGTGTATCATTTTCTCTTCTAGGATCCTCTCATCAGCTCAATCTTAAGCTCTCCCTTCTTTTCATACCCACTTGGGGGCAGGGAATAAATATTTCTACTTTCCAGGGAGACCCAGAAACACAGAAAGCAGCAAGAGAGTAAGTAAAAACAAAAACAGCCTCATTTGCACAAGTGCACCTGCCTTAATGAAATTTTATGTTCATGTTTGAAAGGGTCTATTTTAATGTAATGCTTTACTAATTCTGGAATTCAAATTAATATTCACAAATATCTACTGCACATTTTATGACTCAAGACTCAATATAAATCCAACCCTACAAAGTTTCTTCCACAAATCAGTTTATCCATTTCAGCTACCCAATTTCTCAAATTTCTTTGTCTTCCCAGACAATATGAATGGGAACTTTCCAATCCCTGTAATAACCATCATTCTCCACATCTCATTCCACTGCTGCAAACTAGTAAAATATACAACTATCTCATGCCAAAATAACTATTAACTTTTCCTACCTCAATCTATCCTTTAGACACAGATGTTCCCCAAAACACTATTTTTATCATGCCAAGTCCCTTCCTTGCTCGAAATAGTGTAAAATCAGCCAGTATGTTTGAAAAATATTACATAAATCCAAATTCAAAACCTACTCTCATCCACCTTGTTTCCCCAACACTTCCAAATAACAAGGCACAGAGAAGAAGGATTCCTATATGGTCACATGCCATATTTATCTCTTCTTTTGCACTCATATGGCTAAAATCGTTGACACGAGTCTTAGTTTCCTTGTCTGTAAAATGGAAACATCGTCTTTCTTGACTAAGAAATATTTTGACAATTCAACATACTGCATGTAAGCTTTCAAGACCGTGAAAATAATTACATACACAGCATTATTTTTATGGCAGCTACTCCATTCACAGGGATTTATTATCCCATATGTATTCCTGAATTTAATTCACATTTGGCCACGTTTACACTGCAGTCAAAGTGCTGAAAAAAGTCATCAAAGGTTACCAATTCCTTAATTTGGGACTACAGACATATCAGGAATAGGTAAAAGATTTCTGTACTCTTAGACAATTAACTACAAATTTATGTATGTATATTCTAACTCAACTAGTTGACCAAAAAGTTTAGTTTTACTATTTTTTTAAAAGCTTATTTATTTTTGAAAGAGAGTATGAGCAGGGGAGGGGCAGAAAGAGAGGGAAACAGAATTCAAAGCAGGCTCCAGGCTCTGACCTATAAGCACAGAGCCCCACTCGGGGCTCAAACTAACAAACCGTAAGATCATGACCTGAGATGAAGTCAGACGCTTAACCAACTGAGCCACCCAGGAGCCCCGGAAGCAGTTTATTTGTTAAATTACATTAGCAATCAAATAACCTAAGTGGCAATTTATAAATTCCATGTATTGTTAATTCTGTAAATAAATTTTGGCTGCAGATAGATTGGCATGTTCTAATGTCAGGATATTTCCGCCAGTCAAATATTTACTCTGAATTTCTTTACTACTTAAAGTTGTTACAGTTATAATTTGTAACTGAAAATGGCATTCTCACAAGACTGAGTTATTTGTAATTTTTTATGTTTATTTTTCAGAGACAGACAGACACACAGACAGACTGGGGGAGGAGGACGGGGGGGGGACAGAGAGAGGGAGACAGAGAATCCAAAACAGGCTCAGCACAAAGCCCAACGGCAGGGCTCAAACCCACAAACCTTGAAATCATGACCTGAACCAAAGTCAGATGCTCAACCAACTAAGCCACCCAGGGGCTTCCAGACTGAGTTATTTATAAAGGAAGGCTTACTGCAACAGTTTGATTCAGACTACAAGAAAAACACTAATTTGATTTTAGTTGGTCTTAATGTGCATTTAAATCATCTGTTTTGATTTTATAGTTGTGTATGAAGGTGTACTTTGTTGTCTATTTACACATGTAACATTTTAATAATTTAAGTCACATTAAGGTCCCCTAAGCTTTTTCCTTTAAAGCACATCAAACAATGAAATACCACTTCAAACCCATTAGGATGACTATTATTTAAAAAAGAAAAGAACCTACAGACTAATAAGTGTTACCAAGGATGCAGAGTAACTGGAACCCTTGTGCATTACTGGGAGGAACGTAAAATGATATAGCCACTGTGGAAAACAATATGGCATCTTCTTAAAAAGCTAAACACAGAATTTCACACAATCTAGTTAAGTCCACTCCTTGGTATATTAACTAAAAGAAAATGTGCATTAAAACATTAAAAGCTGCTAAATAAAAAAAAAAAAAGTTAAAAAAAAAAGGGGGGGCGCCTGGGTGGCTTAGTCGGTTAAGCGTCCGACTTTCGCTTAGGTCATGATCTCGCGGTTGTGGGTTCGAGCCCCGCGTCGGGCTCTGTGCTGACTGCCTGCTCAGAGCCTGGAGCCTCTTTCGGTCTGTGACTCCCTCTCTCTCTGACCCTCCCCTGTTCACGCTGTCTCTCTCTCCTAGAAATAAATAAAAAAAAAGGAAACATTTAAAACATTAAAAGCTGCATCTCATATACTTGTACACCAGTGTTCGTATAAGCATTATTCACAGTAGCCAATGGGTAAAAACAATGCACATGCCTATCAATGGATGAATGGAAAACAAAATGTGGTAAATACATACAAGAGAATATTATTCAGCCTTAAAAAGGAAATTCTGACACATGCTGTGACATGAATGAACCATGAGGACATTATATTAAGTGAAATAATCCAGATGCAAAAGGACTAATACTGCATGATTCTATGAAGTACCTAGAACAGGCAAATTCACAGATCTGAAAAATAAAAAAGAGGTCACCACCAGAGGTTGTGGGGAGAGCAGAATGTAAATATGTGTTTAATGAGCTCAGATTTTCAGTTTGGGATGATAAAAAAAAAAATCTGGATATGGATGGTGGTGATGACTGCACATCACTGTGAATATAATTAATGCCACTGAAATTATACACTTACAAAATGGTACATTTTTATAAATTAATATTATGTATTTTACTACACACACACAAGCCTAAAGATTACTTAATTTTGAGGAACCCTGCCCCTGACACTTAAGAAAATGCAATGCAAAATTCAGGATAAGGAATTTTCCTGAATAAGGGGATGCTACTGGGGAGAAGCACACTGACAACTTCAAAGTTGTAGATAATGTTCTACTTCCTCACATTAGGTGGGTACTCGATGTACATCTTGAAATATATTCGAGATATTATACATAATTCTTTTATACTTAAGAGAAAAACAGTGCCTGAAAACTATAGAAATCTTATAAAAGAAATTGAAGACACAAAAAAATAGAAATATATTTCATGCTACTAGACTGGAAGAACAAATACTGTTAAAATGTCAATACTACCCAAAGCAATCTACATATTCAATGCAACCCCTATCAAAATAACATCAGCATTCATCACAGAGCTAGAACAAACAATCCTAAGATTTGTATGGAACCACAAAAAAAAAAAAAAAAAAAACCCAAATAGCCAAAGCAATCCTGAAAAAGAAAACCAAAACTGAAGGCATCACAATTCTGGACTTCAAGCTGTATAACAAAGCTGTAATCATCAAGACAATATTGTACTGGCACAAAAACAGACACACAGATCAATGGAACAGAACAGAGAACCCAGAAATGGACCCACAAATATAAGGTCAACAACTCATCTTTGACAAAGCAGGAAAGAATATCCAATAGAATAAAGACAGCCTCTTCAGCAAATGGTGTTGGAAAAACTGGACAGCGACATGCAGAAAAATGAACCTGGACCACATTCTTACAACATACACAAAAATAACCTCAAAATGGATGTTTAGGAAAGACCTAAACATAAAGCAGGAAGCCATCAAAATCCTAGGGGAGAAAGCAGGTATAAACTTCTGTGACCCTGGCCTCAGCAACTTGTTACTCAACATATCTCTGGAGGCAAGGGAAGCAAAAGCAAAAATGAACTATTGGGACTTCATCAAAATAAAAAGTTGCTGCACAGTGAAGGAAACAATCAGCAAAACTAAAAGGCAACTGACAGAATGAGAGAAGATATATGCAAATGACATATCAGATAAAGGGTTAGCATCCAAAATCTATAAAGGAGTCATCAAACTCAACACCCCTAAAACAAATAATCCAGTAAAGAAATGGGCAAAAGACATGAATTGACACTTCTCCAAAGAAGACATCCAGATGGCTAACAGACACATGAAAAGATACTCAGCATCACTCATCATCAGGGAAATACAAATCAAAACCACAGTGAGATACCACCTCACACCCATCAGAATGGGTAACATTAACAACTCAGGTAGCAACAGATGTTGGCAAGGATGTGGAGAAAGACGACCTCTTTTGCACAGCTGGTGGGAATGCAAACTGGTGCAGCCTCTCTAGAAAACAGTATGGGAGTTCCTCAAAAAATTAAAAACAGAACTACCCTATGACCTAGCAATTACATTATTAGGTGTTTATCCGAGGGATACAGGAGTGCTGATTTGAAGGGGCACATGCACCCCAATGTTTATAGCAGGGCTATCTACCATAGCCAAAG
Organism: Proteles cristata cristata; assembly: GCA_017311185.1. Taxonomy (NCBI): domain Eukaryota; kingdom Metazoa; phylum Chordata; class Mammalia; order Carnivora; family Hyaenidae; genus Proteles; species Proteles cristata. The sequence continues at coordinate 2,905,487 of JAESUZ010004630.1, forward strand.
TATGGAAAGAGCCCAAAATCTATTCAACAGATGAACGGATAAAGATGTGTGTGTGTGTGTGTGTGTGTGAGAGAGAGAGAGAGAGAGAGAGAGAGAGAGAGAGAGAGAGAGAGAGAGATGGAGTATTAGTCAGCAATCAAAAAGAACGAAATCTTGTCATTTGCAACTACATGAATGGAACTATAGGGTATTATGCTAAGCGAAATTAGTCAGAGAAAGACAAATACCCTATGACTTCACTCATATGAGGACTTTAAGATACAAAACAGATGAACATAAGGGAAGGGAAGCAAAAATAATTTAAAAAAAAACAAGAAGGGGGGACAAAACCTATAAGACTCTCAAATATAGAGAACAAACAGGCTTGCTGGAGGCGTTTTAAGAGGGGGATGGGCTAAATGGGTAAGGGGCCATTAAGAAAGACCCTTAGTGGAATGAGCACTGGGTGTTATACACAGGAGATGAATCACTGGAATCTACTCCTGAAATCATTGTTGCAGTATATGCCAGCTATCTTGGTTGTAAATTCCAAATTAATTAAAAATAAAATAAAAAGAGAAAAATAATGTCTGTTAATCATCTTATCAACTCCCTAAATAAGAGGAAAAGTTACAAATATCACATATTCTTATTTCCAAGGCAAATAAATAATGCTACCTCAATACTGACCTCTCAATAAGTTTAACTAGAAACTAGACTACTTCCCATTAATATTATTATTAATACTTAATCCAAGTGTCATTTCATCCAATGAACTGGTTTTAAGGGATCTTTTTTAAAAAATCAGTTATGATATAATCAGTGTATATATAAGGAATTTAAATAGTCTGATCTTAGATCTAAATGTATTTTATACATGATCTTGGATTGGCTGCAAAGTTTTACTGACAAGGAAATCAGCTGAAGCTTCAGAACTATCTTACTTACTACCCATCTCAACAAAGAAGCTTGTTTATATAATATTTTCATTTAGAAATAAACAGGGGTGCCTGGGTGGCTCAGTCGGTTAAGCATCTGACTTCTGCTCAGGTCATGATCTCACAGTTCATGGGTTCAAGCCCTGCATCGGGCTCTGTGCTGATGGCTAGCCCAAAGCCTGGAGCCTGCTTCAGATTCTGCATCTCCCTCTCTCTCTGACCCTTCCCTGCTCATGCTGTCTCTCTCTCTCTCAGAAATAAATCAAACATTAAAAAAAAAAAATACCCCAGTCTCAACCTTTATACTCTGCCACAGAAATCAGTTCTAATACACCAATACTTCCATACTTCTATTGAAAGAGTAACCCAAAATTAAGTAAAATAAAGTTGTTGTTGTTTTTTTCATTGCCTTCTTTTATTTCTAGAAGGGAAAAAAGTAATGGGGGTGTGTACAGCCTGGGTAGCTCAGTTAGTGACTTTGTTTCAGGTCATGATCTCACAGTTCTGGAGTTCCAGCCACATGTCAGGCTCTGTGCTGACAGCTCAGAGCCTGTAGCCTGCTTCGGATTCTGCATCTCCCTCTCTCTCTCTGCCCCTTGCCCATTCATACTGTCTCTTTCTCTCTCAAAACTAAGCATTCTTTAAAAAATTTTTACAACAGAAATAAAATAAGATTTGTTTAGTATAATGGCTTCAGCAACAAGTCAAAGATCATAATGGAACTCTATCGACAGTATGATATTATCCTAAGGTCAGCTTGCCAAACCAAATTCTTATTGAAATAATACACAGGGTTATTAGGTACAAAGATAAAACAAAAACAATTCAAAGTATAAGAAGGGTGCGGCACCTGCACTTAAACTCAAAAAGGGATGGAGATTTCAGGATTTTTAAAAAATGTAGAAATACAATTAACCATATTATAAAGCTGAACCAAATAAAACTGTAATTTTGTTACTCATAATGGCTGAATACAGGTATATAATTCAACCTAACATACGATGGAATTATTTTTCTTTTCATTTTTTCTCCCAGTGATTTGGAAGATACCTTATTTAATTCTACTAGTACTTAAATTTTAAGTTGTCCAGCAACATTCTTTAACTTATTATCTAGTATCAGGATCTCTGGAGTGCCTTACATTTGAATTCAAAACATGTTTACCACTTACCTTACAATACTTTAGTTGTTAGAGTAATCTGAAGATTATTGTTTCCTTTTTGATGCCACAGACTGTTACTCACATAGCTTTTATATTCCTTCATAGCCATGTTTACAATTCTAACCATTTTCATACATACTGTTAGTCATTATAAAATGACTTCAATCCTTGATGCCCTAATTCTTGTTTCAATACTCCCTTTAAACACAGTAGATGTCATGGTCTTCTAGCATCTAATGTTGGAGTGAAGAATCTGATTTTAGATCTTAGGTAAATAAAAGTAGTTCTCTACGTATCCCCAAACTTTTTTTTTTTTTTTTTTTTTGAGATTTTAAGTAATCTCTACACCCAATCAGGGGCTTAAAACTCATTACTCAAGATAAAGAGTTGCATACTATACCAACTGAGCCAGCCAAGCACACCTCCCCAATCTAAATTTCAATTATTTTGCTAGAATATGTCTAAGATGTGGGTCCCTTATCTTGTTTTTTTGATTAGAATAAAATGAGTTCTTTCAGTCTATGTACAAAGAATTTCTTTTTCAAAACTCAGAAAAACTTTCTTCTAGCCTATCAATCATTGGTCTTTTAAGAATGAATATGTTACAGGAATAAAAGGAACAACAAAAGGAATTGGCCAATGATATTGTAATAGCATTGTATGGTGACAGATGGTGAACACAGCATAATGTATAGAGAGGTTGAATCACTACGTTGCACACCTAAAATTAATGTAATGATGTATGCCAGCCATTCCCCCCCCCAAATTTTTTAATTACTGAGGATCCCCCCAAAATTATTGGCCTTTTAGAAATACCAAGTATCCATATATTGTTTCTCTTTTCACTGAACTCACTTATCGTTATTTTTTATGTCATCATTAGAATTTTTTCCTGCATTTAGCAGCTTTTTTTGTTGTGGCTTTACGAAGTTCAATGTGAATCTAACTTCTGCAACTGTTTTAATTGCTTCCTTTATCCCTCCTTAAAATATTCTGGTTTTCTTTCTCACTTGCCATAAGCCAAGTCCTTGCGAACCTTACTGAGTATGGTGGCATTTTGATTTAGACTTTCGGATACTCATTGATTCTTCTGGATTCTCTTCTTAGATCTATACTGTTTTTTTGTTGTTTTGTCTTTTGGCTCTTTCTTGAACAAGGACAGATCTTCCAGTATTTATACTCTGTTACACATGTGGAAGTCACATGGGTAGTAACTGTGATATACATAAATAGCAATACTACTGCGAGTTCCTAATAAGCTTTTATCTAGTGGAGATATCAAACTTCTGTCACTTGTCTATCATTTTCACAATTTTTGTCCAAAACCAGTATCAGCTATAATAACATTTACTTGATATTGTTATTTATAACACAGAACTTTACTTAACACCTAATTTGGCATCTTCTTAACCAATTAGAATTGCTGTCACTAAAATAAGTGTGTAAGTATTAAAATGTTCTTTCTTTCATATATTGCCTAAAAACTCTGTTATCTCTAGAAGTATATGTACCATATTTTGGGTAATAATCCCAAGTACACTACATGCACAATAGAGTTATCACCTACATAGTCCTATTTCTCCCCCATTTACTGATATGCTTACATACAGAAAATTTGTGAGAGGTACATACTTGAGGCATGGAAAAAGGACACTCAGTTCATCTTAGAGTGGGTGAACTTGATGGCTGATTAACTTTCTGGTTAGCTCAGGCCCCAGGTCCCAGTTTTGAACAAATAATGGGGATAAAGATCACCAGGATAAAGATCAGGAGGGGAAAAAACTCCTTATTTCAAAAAACAAAGTCAATATATACTCCATATGCTGAAACTACATAGTATTCCTCTAACTAGCTTAATCTTTCTCATCTTTAGTAACACTTATTCCCAGTTCTGTCTTTATGTCAATCACTTTTCATTTGTAGTATTATTAGTTTCCATTCATTCCTGATTTCATGATAATTTTAGTGAAAAAATAAGAAAAGCTGTATCTGCAGTTGTTAGTTAGCCATCATCTTAAAACCTCCCTGCCTCCATATACCAAATTTTAGCTCTGCTAACCAAACAACCGACACCAAGGAACAAGCTTGTCACTCCATATAGAAAGGTAATCAACATCATTAACATCATTCAAGAAGTGTACAGGAATCCTGAGATGGCAGTATAAACATCTTATCTATCTGTTATTTATTTTCCCTCCAGACCCCATTAATATAGTAACCCAAGAAAATTAGAGAATATTAAATGCAAAACAATGTAAGAGATGAGTCTTCTGCAGATGAGAGATGTCTGGTGAATGTTGACATTCTGGCTCAAAAAGTAACAGCCTAGAATATAGATGGTACCTAATAAAGGTAGCCAATCCTTTTCTTAGAAGAAAAGGCTCAGGAAAGCAGAAATGAGACATCAAATGAAAAAGAGAAAAGTCTGTAAGGCTGACTAATCAATGCCCTTTCACTTTCTTGTATACAGCAAAATGCTCAGCCAAGACTTTACCCTTGAATGAGAGGGAAAAAATTATGGCTTACTCTAGAGAAATCAAAGCCACTAGTAGGGCAATTAAAGCAGATGTTAGTACTCCTAAACTAAGCCCTATAAGAGTAGTTCTGTTATTTTAGGGGCTCCCTGACTGTTCATGGGAAAGTGAAGTCTGACAGTTCACCCACATTCAGAACTCACAGTAAGTCTTATTCTTAAATATCAGCAGACAATCATCAGGCTTGAGGAGAATCTGTAAAAATAAAATTCCTGGCGCACCTGGGTGGCTCAGTCAGTTAAACATCCAACTTCGGCTCAGGTCACAATCTCACAGTTCATGGGTTCAACCCCCGCGTCAAACTGTGTGCTGACAGCACAGAGTCTGAAGACTGCTTTGGATTCTGGGTCTCTCTCTGCGCTTCCCCCAATGGTGCTCTTGTCTTTGTCTCAAAAATAAACAAACATCAAAAAGAAAAAAAAAGATAAAATTCCCCACTCGACCACAAAAAGGAGTGAAGGGAGGATTATCTCAGGAAAAAAAAAAAACATTCAGGAACTAGAGTAAATCAAACAAATCCTGTGTTTAATGAATACAAAATTTCTGTTTGGGATGATGAAAAGTTCTGGAAATAGATAATGGTATAGTTATAAAATATTGTGAATATACTTATCTCTGAATTGTACACAGAAATGGAAAAAATTTTTGACAATTATGTAGCAAGAAACTTGAATGCTAGAGGAAAGCTGAATGATCTCTTTATTCTCCCTCACAAACTCCTTTCCAAATGAAAAGGTGATCAAAGAGAATGAAGCCAAAAAATGCAGGGGGTGGGGAAGGATTCAGAGCTAAGTCAGGAAGTTAATAAATTTTTTTCTGGATTTTATATTATTTTTGGTATTAGTTCTTTTAAGTTTGTAATTTGCTGTGATTTCTTTTTTCATTCTACATAAATATTCATTTTCATAATTTCTTTAAAAATTTCTTTAAAAATTTAGGAATATAAAACAGTCACAGAAAATGATGAAGGGAGGAAAACCAGAAGGAATTCTTGCAAATTAAAGATATGCTCACCAAAATAAAAATCCAATGAAAGCTTGCAAGAATTATGCCAAACAAACAAATAAAAAAGAAAGCAGACAAAGGGGTAGGGGCAAAGCTAGGGAGGTGCAAGGAGGAGTAAGTTCAGTCATTATTACAAGAGTTTCAACATACAAATAAATATGCCCAGGGTGGGGATGGGCGGGGGACAAAAACAGAGAAAAATAGAGTGGAAATTATCCAAAAATCAAAACACTTCCCAAAGCAGAAAAACATACTTACAAGGGTTGTTAACAAGTCAATATAATGGATGACAGTGAAAACAAAAAACAAAAAGGAGGCCTGTTCCTGTAAGACAACTTTCCAAAACCCCAAATTATCCAGGGGATAGGGAAGAGATTCAATCCATTAAAGGGGGAGGGGGAGAAGACAAGTTATGCAGTTATACTTAGTATAGAGAGCAAGTCCAGAGCAGGGGTATAGAAAACTCTTGTAAAAATTCTCTGGGAGTGAAAAGACTCAATATATTGGACCAAGATGATTAAAAAAAAGACTTGAAAATGTGATAAGAAAAACATAACTGTATTGGAAACTGTAAGAAAAACAGCTGTACAAGGCAAAGGAACTGTATCTATGCTACATGGCTCAGACATAAATACGGGCAGTCATAAACACTTGATTTTCATTTTTAGATATTTTTAAAGGACAGAAGAGAAAATGTTAATATTAATTATGTTGCTAATTTTAAAAACACACAATGAAGATGAGATAGTAGAATTGGAGAAAAGACTAATAACACTGGTATTATCTTCATCTTACAAAGCAGAGAACAGAAACTGGCTGTCTTTGATGAAATAAAAAAGGTTTGCCATGGGTAGATTATCTGAAGTTACAGTGGAAACAGTTAAACTCCAATCATTTCAACAACTCCATTAAAACTGCTACTGTATTGTCTTGATTTTTTTTAACATTCAAAAATCCATGTAAGTTTTTATAAAACTTAAACTTATGGATAAAAGGAAATTTTACATTACTGTTGGCTGAAAACCAATGATCTGTTATTTGACTTATAATGAAGGTAATCATAAAAATGGGAAAATGGTACCAAATTCTAGCCAAACCCTGTTTGTTCAACCTTTGTTGGATACATGTGCATCTAAAGATAAAAATAAGAATCTCAAAGAACCTACAGTGTACTGGGGAAACAATCACAATAAGGATACAATCAATACTAGAAGAATACCCAAGTATGGCAAAGAGACCAAAAAAAAAAAAAGATTAATTTAGATCTTTAAGGTAAATATTCATTTTAAATTGAATATGAATTTATTGGGAATTCAAAAATAACATGAGCATGGAAATGAAAAAAAAAAACCACCCAGTATGTATAAAGATAATAGAGGATAAACATCAGTAAAATCTTAGGACAACTTCATAGCCCAATAAGGAGACTTATATTTTGTAATAGATTTATATTACAAATTATAGAGAATAGAACACCAATGAAAAATTTAAAATATGGATCAGAGTTGCATTCTCAAAAGATCACAATGGCATTGGTGTGAAACAGAGAAATGTACTAAGAGTTATTAGGAAAGTCATTTTTGGTAACAACTGCATTGGTAACAGAAAAGACGAAATCAAGGAGACAATGTGGTTGATTAGAAATGGGAAGTGCTGAAGATATAAAAGAAAAAAGAAGTCTAAGATGATTTTCAGGATTTTTTGCAACCATTTAAAAAATATCAAAAGCAAAACACTTACTAGGTTTTCTGAGTGGCTCAATTAATCGTCTGACTTAGGCTTAGGTCATGATCTCACGATTCTCATGTGGGTTCTAGCCCCATGTGGGCTTTGCACTGATAGCTCAGAGGCTGGAGCCTGCTTCAGATTCTGTCTCCTGCTCTCTCTGCCCCTCCCCTGCTCTCTCTCTCTCTCAGAAAAAAATAAAACATGTTTAAAAACTAAATTTAAAAAAAAGAAGAGAAAAAAAGAAAGGCAAAAATAAAGCACATAGAGGGGTTCCTAGGTGGCTCAGTCAGTTAAGCGTCCAACTTAGGCTCAGGTCATGATCTCACGGTTCATGGGTTCAGCCCAACATCAGGCTCTGTGCTGACACTGAGGAGCCTGCTTGGTATTCTCTCTTGCGCTTTCTCTCTTAAACTAAACAACTTAAAAAGAAAACACACACAGAAGGCAGGAAGAAGTCCAATTCTCAATATATCAATTATCACTATAAATGTGAAAAAGTTAAAGTTCTCTTAAAAGACACATTTAGGGGGTGCCTGGGTGGCTCAGTCAATTCAGTGTCCAGCTCTTGGTTTCAGCTCAGGTCATGATCTCATGGTTCATGAGTTCTGACCCTGCTTAGGATTCTCTTTCTCTCCCCCTCTCTCTGTCCCTCCCCTGCTCGCTCTCTCAATATAAATAAATAAACTTAAAAAAATTTTTGTAAATAAATAAAAGAGACCTTTGGAACAGGCATTTATCTTTAAACGTTCACCTAGCTAAGTGTTATATAAGAAACAGACCTAAATTAAAATGATCCAGAAAGAGATATAAGAAGAAACTGATAAATTCATAGTGATTTTATAGGGCTAATACATGTTTCTCAAAAATTAACCAAGTGGTTGAACAAGCCAAGAATATATGAAATTTAAGCAATATGATGAACATAGAACATTTTCTCCTAATAAAAACACTTTACTCAAATGATCATAGATCTTCAAATTTTAAAATACCCACTTACTAAGCTATGTATAAGTAGTTTTAATAAAACTCCTAAAGTATAAATCACATAAACCGTAAGCTATTCTCTAGCCTTATGCAGTAAAACTAGGAATCTGACTAGTAAATGGAAAGATTTAAAGATACTAACATCTAGATTCCAAAACATTCCCTAACACATTCCTCAAAAGCCCAGTCAAATCACATTAAGACCCACAGTAAACAAGTCCCAGCCATTAAAATTTTTTTCAGTTTTTCAATGCCCAACTCAAATACAGGCACTCGTAAGACTCATAAGATACTTGTAGAAAGCCTTTAATATCAAAGAACAACTAAAATCAGTAGAGAAATGGAAAAAGGAGAAGCTATAAAAGGAATTAAAAACTTCAAGGAAAAAAAGAAAACGACTCTAAAATGAGAAAATCTTGTATACATGAAATAGGATGGTGCTTTTTTTTTTTTTAAAGATTTCTTGGAAGTTAAAACAATATGATAGCAAAAAAATCTCAATAGCATGGTCAAGCCAAGATCTTCCAAGAAGAAATCTAGAAAATGAACTAAAAACTAAAGATATTAAAAAGAGAAGAGAAGAGAAGAGAAGAGAAGAGAAGAGAAAGAAAAGAAAAGAAAAGAAAAGAAAAGAAAAGAAAAGAAAAGAAAAGAAAAGAAAAGAAAAGAAAAGAAAAGAAAAGAAGAGAAGAGAGAGGGGCTCAGTCAGTTAAGTTTCCAACTTCAGCTCAGGTCATGATCTCATGGTTCATGAGTTTGAGACCCACACTGGGCTCTAGGCTGACACCTCAGACAGAGCTTAGAACCTGCTTGGGATTCTGTGTCTCTCTCGCTCTGCCCCTCCCCTGCTTGTGTTCACCTGTGCACTCGCATGCTCTCTGTCTCTGTCTTTCTCTGTCAAAAATAAACAAACATTATAAAAAGAGAGAAGAAAAGGAAATTAAACCACTAGTGTAGGAGAAACAACATATATATAACAATAGAAAGAATGGAGAATAAGAAATAAAACAATAGAAGGAAAATTATCTGAGTTGATGACCAATGAATTTCCAGACATAAAGGGCCACAATGGAGAAAAACAAAAAACAAAAAAGACCCACAACAAGGCATACTGCTGTGAAGTTTCAAAGCACAGGTCATTCAGAGAAACCTAAAAACTTCAGAAAGAAAACTACAAGTTACAAGGGACAGAGAATCTTAGTAGCATCAGCTTTTAACAGCAACACTGGAAGTTAGAAGAAATAGAGCAATGCCTTTAAAATTCTGAAGGAAAATTAGTTCTTATCTTTTCAGTATCCAAATTATCAATTAAAGAGGACATTAAAAGAAAGGAGAAGGAAAATATTTTCAGAAATCCAAGATCTTAAAAAAATATATATTCTCTCTCCCAAATGCCCATTCTCAAGCAACTATTAAGGTATACCTTCAGGGGCACCTAGGTGGCTCAGTTGGTTAAAAGTCGAACTTCGGCTCAGGTCATGATCTCGTGATTCATGGGTTTGAGCCCCACATGGGGCTCTGTGCTGAGCCTGCTTTGAACTCTGTGTCTCCCTCTCTCTCTCTGCCCCTCCCTCACTAGCACTGTCTGTCTCTCTCTCTCTCTCAAAAATAAGCAAACATAGGGGCGCCTGGGTGGTTCAGTCGGTTAAGCGTCCAACTTCGGCTCAGGTCATGATCTCACAGTTCATGGGTTCGAGCCCCACGTGGGCTCTGTGCTGACAGCTAGCTCAGAGTCTGGAGCCTGCTTCGGATTCTGTGTCTCCCTCTCTCTCTGACCCTCCCCTGCTCACGCTGTCTCTCTCTCTCAGAAAATAAAACATTACAAATAAAAAAAGAAAAATGTGAGAGTTAATCTGTAGGGAGAACTAAAAGATGCTGAAACTGAAAAAATTAAGAACTGTAATACGTTACAGAGATATATGGAAGTAAACGCCAAAAGAAATAGCAAAAAAACTGAAAGCAGTTACTTCTGGGGACTAGGAAATAGGAAGAGGGAGGTAGAAAGAGGACAGAGGCACTGCTATATTCTGTAGTGAGCACAGAACTATTTATCTTTTCAAATTATGAAGTACAGAACCTATTATAAAACTGAAAACTTAAGTAATAAATGTGCATATCGAGTTTCCTAGCAATTCCACTATGGGGATCCATCCTATACAAACATGTTTGCACTAAGCAAGAATACTTATTATTTATATTATTAAGAAGGTATAAATCTGAATATATAGCCTAAATGTCCCCTCAAAAATGATTAATTTATGATTCAGTCATACTATAAAAGATACAAAACTATAAGAGATTACTATCAGTGTGATACAAAATATTATCAAAGTTTAAAATTTGGGAAGGGAGGAGCAAAAGTAGTAACAACATTTCAACTTTTACCAAAAGTTATTAATTGATGTAAAAGTTCATGAGTGACTGCTAACATAAACAGCTTTCTTTAGGGTGACAAAAATGTTCTAAAAATGATTGTGCTAACAGTTGTACAACTCAGTGAATATTAATAAAAGCCAATGGATTATATATTTTTTAATGAGTGAATATTTAATGAGTGAATACTCATGTAATGAGTACATGAATATCTCAATAAAACTGACCAAAAAATGAATGAAGGGCAATTGATTTTCAACACAAGTATAAAAACAATTCAGTGAAGAACAGTCTTTTCAACAGTGCTGTAATAATTAGATATTCATGTGAAAATAATGAACTTCAATCTATACCTCATACCATATACAAATATTAACTCCTAGACCTAAATGCAATCCTCGAACTACAACAAAACTCTTAGAAAATCTCTGTGATGTTGGGTTCAGCGAAGCGCTTTCAGATATGTAACCAAAAGAATAATCTATAAAAGAACAAACTGATAAATTAGACTTCATCAAAATTAAAAACCACTGCTCCTTGAAAGGCATGTGAAGAAAATGAAAAGCCACAGACTATAAGAAAATACTAATAAATTAATTTACTTGCCAAAGGGTTTGTATCCAAAATATATAAAGAACTTGTAAAACTCAATAGTGAAACAAATAAAAAAAAAAAAAAAAAAAGAGGCAAAATATTTGAACAGACCCTTCACCAAAGATACACAGATGGCAAATAGGCATATGAAAGATACTGAACTACATATTTATTAGGGAAATGCAAATTAAAACCACAATGTCTAAAATTTTAAAGAAGAGTGACCAGGGTCACCTGGGTGGCTCAGTCGGTTAGGCATCCAACTTCGGCTCAGGTCATGATATCACGGTTGGTGGGTTTGAGCTCCGCGTCGGGCTCTGTGCTGACAGCTAGCTCAGAGCCTGGAAGTGATTTCAGATTCTGGGTCTCCCTCTCCCTGACCCTCCCTTGCTCATGCTGTCTCTCTCTCAGAAAAAGAAAAAAAAATTAAAAATTAAAAAAATAAAAATAAAACAGACTGACCATACCACATACTGGTAAAGTTGTATGTCAACAGGACTGGCACACACTGTGCGTAAAAATGTAAAATGGCACATTTTAGAAAACTGTTTGGCAGTATCTCAAAAAAATTAAACCTACACCTAATATATGACATTGTCTCTCCACTCATATATAGTATTTACCCAAGAGAAATGAAAAACGCACCCACATCCAAAGACTTGCATATCAGCTCTCTGTGAAACAGCAAAACCCATAAAAACCCAAATGTTCAACAATATGTAAACAGATAAACAAACTTAGTGCATCCATTCAGGGGAATATTACTCAGTCATAAAAAGAGCTTCTGTTACATGCTAAGACATTGGTGACACTCTAATTATACTAAGTGAAAAAAGCCAAACAAAGGGGCACAAGGAAACTTTTGGAGGTGTTACATTCATTATCTTTGACTATGGTGATGGTTTCACAGATACATGTACATATATCAAAACTTAGGAAATTTTATACTTTAAATACATCAATTGTATCATCATACAGATGATACATCTGTATCATTAATTATACCTCAATAAAACTACTTTAAAAATAAAAATGTCATAAAACAAAACACTAGTAATAACATGAAAGACAAAAATAAAACAAACCATAAGAAAAACCTGCACAGGGGCACCTGGGTGGCTTAGGCGGTTGAGCGTCCAACTTTCACTTAGGTCATGATCTCGCGGTTCGTGGGTTCGAGCCCCGCATCGGGCTCTGTGCTGACTGCCAGCTCAGAGCCTGGAGCCTGTTTCAGAGTCTGTAACTCCCTGTCTCTCTGACCCTCCCCTGCTCACGCTGTCTCTCTCTCTCTCCTAGAAATAAATTTAAAAAAAAAAAAACAATCTGCACAAAGATACTGGATGAAAAGTCACTAAAATATTGACAATATTTTTGGATGGTGGAAAGTTTTGGGGGTTTTGTTTGTTAGTTTTTTACTGAAGTATAATTGACATATAACATTATACAAGCTTCAGATGTATAATATAATGATTGTTATTTGTGTATAGTGTGAAATGATCAGTCTAGTTAACATCTAGTCAACATCCCTTCACCATACAGAATTACAAAAAACTTACTGCATGTGAACGAGAACTTTTAACTCTCTTTATAACTTCCAAATATGTAATACAGTATTTAACTATAGTCACCATGTTGTAAATTACATTTCCAGGACTTATTTATTTTATAACTGCAAGTTTGTACCCTTTGACTTCCCCTCACCCATTTTCACCTTCTCTCTGGAAACTACCAACCTGTTCTCTATATCTAATAGCTCAGTTTGTTTTGTTCTGTTTTAGATTAACAGCAAATGAGATCATAAGATAACTGTCTTTATCAGACTTATTTCACTTAACACTCTCAAAGTCCATTCATATTGTTGCAAGCAGCAAGATTGCCTTCTTTTTTAATGGCTGAATAATGCTCCATTGCATAGAAGAAAAACAGGTAGTTTTTCTTTCCATCTCTATATCTTCCAAAATATGTATAATGAGCCAGGATTAATACTCTAATAATGAAAACCTTTAATATAAATACATTTTCTTAAACTTGAAACTGAGAATTCAGATACTCATATTTCATCTATAACTGCAAACACAGTTTCATTACCAATATGGAATAACTATCACCCACTCATTGAGACGATAGGAAAAAGTGACTCAAGAATAGTTTAAGGAGGTTCTTAGCATTCAGATGTAAACAAAACAAAACAAAACAGGAAACCTCAGAACTGAGTTATCCAGTAATGGTAGTTACTAGCCAAATATGACTATTAAGTACCTCACTGAAATGTTGCTGTTGTGAATTCAGGTAAGTGTAAAATATGAACTGGATTTTGAAAATTTAATAGAAAAAAGAAATATAAAACATTTTTATAATTTTTATACTGATCACACGTTGAAATGATATTTAGATATATTGGGCTATATAAAATGTTTAATTCCACCTGTTTGGGTTTTTTTTTTTTTAATTGTGGCTACTAAAAGATTGAAACTACATCTATGGCTCACATTGTATTTCTATTTAGGACAATGCTGATTTAAAACATTTAATTTTTTAAATCTATTTAACTTGTCATAGATAAGTATAGTTAAAGACAGTCTCTCACCTTTATGGTTTTTTAAGTTTATTTAATTATTTTGAGAGACAGCAAGTGTGAGCAAGGAAGGAGTAGAGAAAGGGAGAAAGAGAATTAGAAGCAGGTCCTGCACTGTCAGCACAAAGACCAACATGGGTCTTGAACTCACAAACTGTGAGATCACAGCCTGAGCCAAAATCAGGAGTTGGATGCCTAACTAACTGAGCCACTCAGGTACCCTGAAGTCTCTCACTACTATTTCCATCATGTTTTCCTTGGATTTAGATTTCTAAATTCTAATTAATGTCATAAATTTAGGAACTCCAAAGTGATAATTCAATCATACACAACTCAGTCCGATAAGAGGATCCCTAATTTTACAAACATTATTCCACCAAATAGTTCCCTTGGTTTTCTCATCTATAAAAGAGGATGACAAAATTCTATGTATGGGTTACTGAGAGAACTGAATGAGATCCTGTACTACAGAACACTGGCACTGTTCTACAGTTGTAGATTAAATAGCTACTTAACTACTTCTACACTATTTTCTCTCAGAATTCAGGATTCAAATTCAAGCTTCAATGAAATGATAATTAGCTCATGAAATTTCAGGGTCATTTTAGATAAAAAAAAGAAAACTCAGAAGTTAACTTCCAAAGTCCAGTCTATGATAATGACTTAAAATAGTATAAATTTTCACACTGTACTATGAATATATGTTTTGTTTGTTATTTAAAATAATCCAATCAAGTACACAAAATTACCATTCTCAGATAAGAAAAAGGCTCTGAGTTAAAGGGAGTGAGATGTCCAGGGCCATACAAATATTAAGTAATATTCCTAGAAAACTTAACTTCAATCCTTATCAGAAAACATAAGCTATAAATCCTGTAAGAATTCAATATGGAGGGGGCAGGAAGAAGAGATAAAGGAATTTGATATAGAACTAGAAGACTGGCAAGTTTAAAAAAAAAATGTATCATGATGGTTAGAACCCAAAAACAAAAAACTCATTTAAAATAACAGCACAAGGGGTACCTGGGTGGCTCTGTCGGTTAAGTGTCCGACTTTGGCTCAGGTCATGATCTCATGGTTCATGGGTTCGAGCCCCACATCGGGCTCTGTGCTGACAGCTAGCTGAGAGCCTGGAGCCTGTTTCAGATTCTGTATCTCCCTCTCTCTGACCCTACCCTGCTCAAGCTCTCTTGCTCTCTCTCTTTCAGAAATAAATAAAACATTTAAAATTTATTTTTATTTTATTTTAATTCCAGTATAATCAACATAGGTGTTATATTAGTTTCAGGCATGCAATACAGTGATTCAACAATTCTGCACATTACTAGGTACTCATCATAATGTGTACTCTGACCACTCCTATTTCACCCATCTCTCCCTTCCCTCCCTTCTGGTAACACCAGTTTGTCTTCTATATTTAAGAATCTGTTTTTGATGGGGTGCCTGGGTGGCTTAGTCGGTTAAGCGTCCGACTTTCACTTAGGTCACAATCTCGCGGTTCGTGGGTTCGAGCCCCGCGTCGGGCTCTGTGCTGACTGCCAGCTCAGAGCCTGGAGCCTGTTTCGGTCTGTGACTCCCTCTCTCTCTGACCCTCCCCTGCTCACGCTGTCTCTCTCTCTCCTCGAAATAAATAAAACATTAAAAAAAAATTTTTTAATGTTAAAAAAAGAATCTGTTTTTGATGTTTGTCTCTTTTTTTCTGTTTATCTTTTTTGTTTCTTAAACTCCACATATGAGTGAAAGCATATGGTATTTGTCTTTCTCTAACATTTCACTTAGCATTATACCCTCTGGATCTATCTGTATTCGTACAATTATGTGTTCGCCACAATATACGTCCCAAAAATTCAAATCCAAAAAGGTGCTGAAGATTTCTAACAGCAAGGGTTTGTGTTACAGCCAATGGTAGTATTGTGCCTATTAATAAAGAACTAGATAAGAAGTGAATAATATAGACAGATCATTAAATTATCTACATTGAAGACCAACAACTTAAGAACTTTACATGTGACTAACTTCAGCTGTTATCCCAAATCATTTGTCCCTTTGTAAGAAGGAATACTATGTTCAAGGCTTGTGTTATGATAAACAATGGCAGGAGCTAAAATTCATATAGCCACTGTATTTTCATTTTGTGGCAAGTATTAATCAATGACTTACTGCTTAATTTAACTTAAAGAAATGGCTTCAAGTTTATACTCTAAATGAAGAGTGGATTATAAAGAGCCAAACCCCACCCACCTTTTATGAAATAGAACAGAAAACATAACTCATCACTAGTAAGGTTAAGTATTTAGTGAAACTTGTCCATTTATCTGTGTATGTGCTGGGTCATAATATAATGTATAATGAGACGCAGAATTGAGTCTCAGTCAAAAAGGTTTAAAAGCCACTGCAAAGTAGGCTGGTTACAGGAAATCTACTATACATTTAGTAACGGGAAGACTGTTGGAGGAAATCAAACTGAATTAAACTAAATAAAAATCCTTCTTTTTGACTGTTCAAGAAGAGGATAAGAAATACATTTAAAGCAAGAGCCTAAAGTTAAAAGGATCCTTAACAATTCTATAACTCACTTTACTAAGAAGACAAAAACTTATCCAAGGTCATTCTTCTATGCAGTAGTTAGCATTAAAACCAAGTCTCCCATTCTAATTCTCTTTGCACTAATTTAGGCTGCAAAAGGCAACTTAAAAAAGTTATCAGCATTTAAGTGCTAATTCTGAATTTCCTATTTTGGTTTCTAATAACAAAAAGAAATTGCAGCTTAACACACGCAACCATTTCCTCAAATACTATTATAACAGATTAATGACCTCACCAGCTTTCCCATTAAAAGCTTTTTCCAGCTAGTTACTTGGTACTTAGCTTTTTATGGCACTTTTCTTTTCCCATTATGTTCAGCAGTGCATGCAATACATTACAGTTAGGAATGCAACACACTGCCTTTGAAAATGCACGACCAGAGCCACAGTATAACTGAAATTTTCTTAAATTTCTATATTCTGTCCAAATTTCAGAAGCAAACACTACAAATCTAATTAAATCAGACCATATTTTGTTGTGATCTGTATACCTTACTCTATATAAACATCATATTTTAAGAGCTCTCATTTAGAATACTAAAACCTTGAAGCATATGCAAAATATTTAATTCTCGTCTTCTGACAAATAAGTCAACAACTAAGTCAGTAAAGAAAAGAGAAGGAAAATATAAGGAATGGAGTCTAACCATAGATGATAGCTCTACAAAGAGCTAAAAAGATTAAAACACTGAAGTAGGAGGCAGATCTTCATCCCTTCATACTACAAGCAAAGACTTATTTCTACATCCTCTCTTCCAATATCTATAAGAAACTCTTGCAAAGAATGCCCCCACGCCTCAAATTACTTCTATAAAGAACACTCAGTGTTTAAATTTAAACAATTGTTAATGATTACCAACAAAAATGCAGATTTTTAAAGACTGCTAACTGCTAGGAATAGCAGAGATATAAAGTTATTTCTTCTGACTTCTGAGCCTTATGGAAGTACATAGAAATTTTAAACAAATACAGAGCAAGGGGAAGGGAAACTGACTCAGGCAATATCCTTCACACCCAAAGAGAAATGTCTTATTATTTCTCAAACCTGTGCTATAGTGGTAAAAACATTAAAAAATCCAAATATTTTTAATCTACAGTCCAGCCAATTCACAAGATTGTATACAATTCTTCGCTTAGAAGATTAAGGGAAGGAGAATTTATAAATAAATATGCATGTATGTTTAAATTATACTCACAGCAACACAACCAAGTATATTTTCCCAACAGAGAACACTAAATATGAAAGCAAGTACCACTCACAGGCCAAATACAGGAGCTGCCAAAATTCATTCACTCATTTTTCCAAAATATAGGAAAATAGGCAATGCCTTAGAGATGCAGGTACAGGGTGGGCAGGGGCATGCAGCCAAAGGATAGGAGCCAATCGGCTCCCAGCACAGGTATATATATACAAGCCAGATGGCAGAGCCCAGGGTATGTTGAGGGTGGGGGGTTAATAAAATTTAAAAAAAAAAAAAAAACAGAAGCCAGCTACTACTACAGATTTCTAGCTAGGGCACTAAATAGGTAAAGCTTTATTTAAGTCCTTCTAAATCACCTAACAAGGTATCCATCACCAAAACTTCTGAAATACATTTGAGCAGCACACCTGGGTGGCTTAGTTGATTTTGGCTCAAGCCATGACCTCACAGTTCTTGGGAGACTGAGTCCAGCTTTGGGCTCTGTGCTGATAACACAGAGCCTGTGTGGGATTTTCTCTCTCCCCCTCTCTCTGCCCCTCCTCCACTTATGCACATACACTTTCAAGATAAATAAAATTTTAAAAATGAGATGAAATGTTTGAGTCTTATTTACCTGTGGCTACAACTCAAAATTAAATGCTATTCAAAGCTTAAGTTTAATAGAATAATCCTACCATATCTCAATAAGACACAAAGATGAAAAATCCTGTAAACTTTTGGAAGCCAAACATTCTAAAGTTTCCTGAGTCTGGAATAAGTAGTTTTTAAAATAGCTACATGTAATATTAGTATTTGTTTCCTTGAGTAACATCACTGAACTCTCATACTAAATATTTACCATTTATCATTTCAAAAGAAGTACCACACTTATAGCAGCCTTGCCTTCATTGTTTCTCTTTAAATGCTTCCTTACTCAGAATTAATCATGAGAAATTATATAGCTGGGTAATAGTTCCATGGTAGACCCTATCTAACTCTATCTCAAAATTCTGGCAGATTATGTTTGGCTAAAAGTAACAAACCCACCTATCTCCAAGACAAAATCTGGTCTTCTACACAGAACTCAATTTAACCCTTCAGCTATTTAGAAACTGCAAACAAAAAGCAAAGATGCTGACTGATTTTTACCCAATGAGATAACACTGCATATCACAGAATTAGTTTAATATATGCACATAATTCTCAATAAATCACAGAATAGTAATAACAAAAGGGACCAAGGTCATCTGTCCAATTCTTTGTCTTCAATACTTCTGAAACGGCAGGCACCCACAAGGAATTTACAAAAACTCTAGCCAACAATTATGACCCAAACACACACTTGTTGGCTAATTTTCCTCAGTTCATATTCTTACCTAGCTCCCTATTCTCTTTTACTGCCTCTTGGAAGTCCCTGGAAAACCAAACTTCTTTCTCAAAGCACCCAAACCACTTACAAATGCCATACAAAGGAGGAACACATTGAGATCCACCTTTAACTTCATATACTTCAAACACCAAATTAAAAACTGAAAAAGTATCAATTTGGTCTTTAGGTCACACACACAGACATAACTTGGAACAATTCATTTTAGTGTGTACTACAAGATAATTTAAAAGTTTGAAGAGAAGCATACTAACTTTTAAAACACAAATGAAAAGGAAAAGAAAGAAACAAAAAAGATCCATGCTCAACTTCTACCATTTGCTGGTTATGATCTTGGCAAATTGTTTTGACTTTTACAGCCTTTTCACCTGTAAAATGGTGATTGAGTTCTAGGTGTCATAAGAATTAAGTAAGAACATATGTAAAACACAGGACCTGGCCCATAAATAGTACTAAATCCCCATCCCTTTCCCAAGTCCTTTAAACACAAACACACATTCACTTCAAACTTTTGATCAAACCTCACATTAGACCCAAGAAGCAGTTAGTATAGAAACACATTTTGTCATTGGGACACCTGGCTAGCTCAGCTGGAAGAGCATGTGGCTCTTGATCTCAGGGTTGGAAGTTCAAGCCCCACACTGGTTTTGAATTTACTTAAATAAACTTGGAAAAAAATTCCAAACACTGTTAAAAAAAAAAAAAAAAAAAGACCGCACACCACAATGTTACAGTATGACAGAAACTTATTTTTTTTAGTGTTTTTTTATTTATTTTTGAGAGAGAGAAAGCATAAGCAGGGGAGGGGCAGAGAGAGAGAGACAGAGAGACAGAGGATCTGAAGCAGGCTCTGTACTGATAGCAGCGAGCCCAATACAGATCTCAAATTAATGACCCATGAGATCTTGACCTGAGCCAAAGTCAGATGCTCAACCAACTGAGCCACCCAGGTGCTCCAAGGCAGAAATCTGAAGACGACTAAATTAAAAACTATCTGTCACAAGAAGCCATCTTACTTGATATGCTATTTACCTCACCACAATAAATAATCTCTCAATTTACTCTCTAAATACTAATAAAGAACATAGAGGGGCACCTGGGTGCTCAATCAGTTAAGCATCTGACTCTTAATTTTGGCTCAGGTCATGATCCCAGGATTGTAGGATCGAGTCCCACTTTGGGTTCCACACTGAGTGTGGAGCCTGCTTGGGATTCTTTCTCTCTCCCTCTGCTCCTCTCCCTCACTTGCACTCTTTCTCTAAAATTTAAAAATTAAAAAAAAAAAAAAAAAAAAAAAAAAAGAACATAGAAATGAGAGAATAACCACAAATGTAAACTGGAAGAGTAAAATTTTAAACACTGAAGAGGAGCTGGGAAAAATAAAAGGATAAATAACCGTTAATAAAAATCTATTTCCATGGGCATCTGGGTGGCTCAGTCAGTTGAGCATCCAACTCTGACTCAGGTCAGAATCTCACAGTTTGTGAGTTCAAGCCCCATGTTGGGCTTTCTGCTGTCAGCACAGAGCCCACTTCAGATCCTCTGTTCCCCCTCTCTCTGCCCCTCCCCCACTTACACTTGCTCTCTCTCTCAAAAATATTTTTTAAAATAACAAAAAATTTTAAAATTAATAAATCTATTTCCAGGGGCACCTGGGTGGCTCAGTCAGTTGAGCGTCCAACTTGGGCTCAGGTCATGATCTCACAGTTCATGAGTTCAAGCCCCACAGCAGATTCTGTGCTTCAGTGTGGAGACCACTTTGGATCCTCTGTCTCCCTCTCTCTGTGCCCCTCCCCTGAGATCTCGTGCTTTCTCTCTCTCTCTCTAAAAAATAAACATTAAAAAAAAATCACTAAAAAGTTTTTTAAAAAACATTTGGTAATTTTCCAGTCAATGCATTTCTTAAAAAAAAATCTATTTCTGTGTTAAAATACAATTTGGATCTTAATTCTAGCATAAACATGCCCAAAAAGACAAATCAAGTTTTTAATATCAAGTTCAGGAAGATAAGAAATTAGAAATTCACTTATCAACTCTAGAGGGAAGGCTCACTATAATTAAAAGTAACAGGAGTGTGTGCCTGGGTGTCTCGGTCAGTTGAGCTTCTGACTTCAGCTTACCTCATGATCTCACAGCTCAGGAGTTCAAGACCCACGTTGAGGTCTGTGCTGGCAACTCAGAGCCTGAAGCCTGCTTCAGATTCTATGTCTCTTCTCTCTCTGCCCGTTCCCTACTTACTTTTTGTCTCTCTCTCTCAAAAATAATAAACGTTAAAAAAACTGTTTTAATAAAAAAAGTAAAACAGAATGACAACATAAAAGAATTAGAAGGCAACCCACAAACAGATAAAATATTTGCAAAATATTTTTTTGCAAATCCAAAGTCCTTTGGATAAAGGACTGCTATCCAAAATATACAAAGAACTCTTAAAACTCAACAATAAGAAAACAAAAAATCTTATTACAAAAAGATGAACCTGCAACTTACCAGATACCTCACCAAGGAAGACGTACAGATGGCAAAAAAGCATATGAAATGATGTTCCACTTTGATCAAGAAAATGCAAATTAAAACATCAAGAGATACCACTACACACCTATCAAAATGACCAAAATCTGGATCACCAATATCAAATACTGGCCAGCATCTGGAGCAACAGCAACTCTCATTCATTGCTAATGCAAATACAAAATGATACAGTCACATTTGCCAAGTTTGACAAGTTTCTCACAAAACCAAACATAGTCTTACCATATGATCATGCTCCTTGGCATTTAACCAAAAGAGTAGAAAACTTAAGTCCACACAAAAATTTGCAACACAGGTGTTTACAGTAGTTTTATCCATAACTGCTAAAACTTGGAAGGAACCAAGAAGTCCTTTAGTAGATGAATGGATAAACCAGTATACTCACACAATGAAACACTACTTAGTGAAAAGAAATTAGCTCTCAAGTCATGAAAAGGTGCTGTGGAATAACCATAAATACACATTACTAAATGAAAGAAGCCAATCTAGGGGCGCCTGTGTGGCTCAGTCGGTTAAGTGTCTGACTCTTGATTTTGGCTCAGGTCATGACCTCACAGTTCGTGGAATCAAGGCCCTCATCTTCCATATTGACAGCACAGAGCCTGCTTGGGATTTTCTCTTTCTGCCCCTCCCCCACTCACACGTTCGCTCTCTTTCAAAGATAAACATTTTAAAAGATAGAGAGAAGGAAGCCAATGTGAAAAGACTGTGTATGTACTGTAGGATTCCAACTACATGACATGCAGGAAAAGACAAACCTGTGGAGACAATGAAAAGATTTGTAGTTGCTAGGAATGAGGGTGAGAGAGATGAATAGGCACAGTACCAAAGATTCTTTGAGCAGTGAAAATACTCTGTAAGATATAATGATAATAGATACAAATAATTATACATTTATCCAAACCCACCAAATGTATAACACCCTAAGAAAAAAGCCCTAAGGAAAACCATGGACTTTAGGTAGTTATGATGTATCAGGGTAGGTTCATCCTTGGTTAAAAAAAAAAAGAAAAAAGACATCACTTTCTGGTCAGTGATGTCGATACGGGAAAGGCTATGAACGTGGGGGGTAGAAGGGGCTGGGAGTGTATGGAAAATCTCTGTACCTCTCTCTCTCAATTTTGTTACAAATCTAAAACCACTCTAAAAAAGTTTAATTAAGGAAAAAAGAGTATCATATTGTTGACAATTCCCAGCACTGATTTTCCAAAAATATAACAAAGGATTATAAATTTTACTTTGAAGAATTTATGAAAACTGATTAGGGGAGAAAAGCACCTGAATGTAGTCAAAATATATCAAAAGACAGAAGAGGATATATAATTTGTTTTCAGGTATACAGAGGAAAAATTAAAATATAAAGCAATGAGAAGTTTTTAAGATAATAGTATTGATAAATAAAATAGTTCTCACTTGGGTCATTGATACCATACATGAGCATCTCTCTTTTGGAAAACAAACTGATATATAGAAAATATTTAAATGTTCATAATCTTAGAAACCAGGAATTCCATTCTGAAATTTAATCCTAAAAAAAGTCTAGACAGAAAAACTTGGCATATTAATTTGTGTTTTGTTCACAAGGCAGTAAGTAAATTCCATTCTCCTATTCCAAAGCCATTGTCTCAAGGTCTTTTGTGTTACTTTGGAACTAACAGAAGACAATCTCCTTAGCTGGTTTCTTTGAGAAACCCCAGGCCCAAAGAGAGAAGTTCAGCTGGGCTGTACCACAGAGAGAGGGGGATGGAAAGAATGAACAGTTGAAGAGGTAGAAACTGGGGGAGAAGGGGCGTTGAGCATTCACCCAGATCAAGATCAATACTGCTGGCCCCCAACCCCACCGGGAATGGCATATGGAAGAAGAGGATGGGGGTGGAAGTGAGAGTAAGAAGAGACAATAATGATAAGAACTTCATTTTAGGAAATTCTACGAATGATCCTACTACCCAAGGCTCTCTATAATTTAGCCTTCAAAAGAACCTTCTAGGCTTATATAAAGAGCATGTCACTGATAAGCAGTGCAGGTGGAAGACTGGAAACCCCTTTCCTATAATGTTCTGGACTATATGAAGCTATCCAAAGATTGGAGGAAGAAGGAGGTGTACAGAGGAATAGTGACCAATAAAATTAGGTAAGATCACAACACATTAAATTTTAGTGAAATAGCAATATGGTTACTTCTGTAAGGTTATAACCTTATAGAATAAGACTCATGTATTTATGAGAGAAAGAATAACTTAACAGTTGGTGGTAAATCATGATGTTTCTGCATAAGGAACTATCATACAGCTGTTAAAATATTTATACTAAGTTTTATGTTCTAATGAATTATAAAAGTATCATAAATAAAATTATACATACAGCAGACCAGAAGTTCCATGAGGGCAGGGAACTTATTTGCCAACTAAGATAGTACCTGGCACACAGGAGTTTAATAAATATCTACTGAATAAATATAAAACCCATCTTAAGGGAGAGAGAAAAGGAAAATATTCCAAACCAATATAATGGTATTGTCCTTTTAGTGAAAGAACTTTAGTGGGGTTATTCTGGTGTTTATTTTTCCCTGTCTTCTAAGATGTCTCTCAGTATATATTATTTCTACAATGGAAAAAGCCAATTAGGAAATATTCTCTTTAAACTCATTAAGAATTTCCTAGATTTTCAGGGGTGCCTGGATGGCTCAGTTGATTAAGCAACAGACTTCAGCTTAGGTCATGATCTCAGTTTGTGAGTTTGAGCCCCATGTCGGGCTCGGGCTTGGTGCTAACAGCCCAGAGCCTAGAGCCTGCCTCAGATTCTGTGTCTCCCTCTCTTTGCCCCTCCCCTACTCGTGCTCTGTCTTGAAAATAAACATTAAAAAATTTTAAAAAGTATTTCCTAGATTTTGGTATGCTCCAGAATAAACTTAACTGAAAATTTCAATAAAGGAAGAAGATTTAAGTTATCTTGAACGTGCAGGAAACAGAAAAAGCGCACTAAGGCTTTTCTCCTGTAGTTTAGTCAATATACAAAACTAAGTTTCCTCAAAGAACTTGCAATGTACTGTTTAAGGCCCCTAATACTTGGCTCTCATAAAACTTCACCACCACAGTCCTGCTGTTCTAAAAGCAAACTATTGATTTATAATATTCTGACCATGCCCAAAATCATCAGAGGTAGTGAATGAATTTTCTGCAAATCTCTGACCAAAGGCTGAGAGTGAAACTATTAATCAGCTTTGGAATCCTAATTTTATATTTCTGTTCTGAGTGGTCAAATGCATCAATGACCAATTTCCTAGATTTAGTTATACTAAATGTTAGCTTTTGTGGGCCAAACATTCTAATTGATTTTCTCTTGAGGATTAAAGAGAAATACAAAGTCAAAAAGGAATTCAAGTATTATACACTCTAAGATCTAAATGTTAGTTCTGACACTGATGATGTCACAACTGCACGTGCAGTATGCAAGAGTAGTACAAAGTCTCAAAAACAATGTCTACAGCGTACAAATAATATACAACTTTATAAAAAATTTCTAATTTTTAACACAAGAAATGAGTTTTTTCCTGTGAGGTAAATCAGACAAATTATGCTAAGTATACACAACAATCACAACTATGAGAACACACACCCCGATTAGGATTACAGTATGCAAACAGTATTTGTTGTTCTGATCTAAACACTTCAAATTTTTAAGGGGAAAATGCTTTTGGTATGCAGTAAATAAAACAAGCAAACTACCACCATACAATCTGATCATACTTTACAAAAACAAAAATCAGACACATAGAAATTAGACTGTTAGAAATGGTAACAAGGCTTCTCTCTGGCTGAAGGGATTCACTGCAGGTCATTTTTATTTCCTTTTCCCCTCAAATTTCCTAATTTTTAAAATGGCTACTATTTACTTATTTTGAGAAAGAGAGAGAGTGCATGCAGGAGAGGGGCAGAGGGAGAGAGAGAGAAACCCCAGCAGACTCCACACTGTCAGCACAGAATCCCACGTGGGGCTCGATCTGACAAACCAGGAGATTACAAGCTGAGCCAAAATCAAAAGTTGGATGCTTAACCAACTGAGCTGTACCCCTCAAATTTCCTTAATTTTTATAACAAGAATGCACTACTTCTATAAAATTTTTTCTTAAAAATCTTTTTTGTATGTGATTTAAGGATGGTTACAAAACCGAAGGTGGAAATAAATGAAGTTACAACTCTGATAACTGAGTCAAAACCATATTAGCATTTAGCTCTAAACAGTGATTATCAAAAGGTCCTTATACAAAAAGGAAGTAGGTTTTCGTGCTTATTAAATTACTATTTAGACTCTCAAAAACATTGCCCTTAGTATCTCAGATATTTTACAATTTTATTAAAAGAGACAATTTCACTCATCTTTTCATCCTTATCATACAGAACCAACTAGCCAAAGAATTAGCTATTCTGGAAAAAGTTAACATAACTAAACTGCTGAACTACAGATAGTATGTCTTTTATAAGAAAGTGATATAAAAAAATCAATTTAACCTTTTTCTCAACAGGATTAAAATGTGAATAAGGGCACTAAATAGGTTAACAAGTTTAAGGAGACATAATGGCCAGAAATTATTAAAGAATATAAATAAAGCAGCAAGGTTACACGTTCAGTATACATCCAAACATACATTAGCAATTTATGTGAAATGGACAAAAATATTTACCAAATATTTCAAGATATGTGCAGTAAAAACCTATTTCTAATATTCTTAGCAAAAACTAAAATGCTCCAAGAACAAGATCATAAGAAGTATCATTTCTGATATAGACATGGTGGTAAATAACAAAATACAAGATAAAATTTGAAAGGACTACATGCCAATTTTCATAAAATAATCAGGTATTAAAAGCACCACAAACCAAATAGAAAAGACTTAAAAAAAAAAACCAACAAATTTCTCTGTTCAGCAATAGCACAAGAATTATGGTTTGTAAAGGGTGCTAATAAAAGAAACCACAAAAAGGAAGGTGCTAACATTTTTTTTTTGCTAATATTTTTTTAAAGGAAGACTACAGTACATTTAATTTACTGTAGCATCAATTTTTTCACAGCATTTTAACAGAATCAGAGGTTACCAACAGAAATATGAGGGGCGCCTGGGTGGCTCTGTCGGTTAAGCGTCCGACTTCGGCTCAGGTCATGATCTCACAGTTCGTGGGTTTAAACCCGGCATCGGGCTCTGTGCTGACAGCTAGCTCAGAGCCTGGAGCCTGTCTTCTGATTCTGTATCTCGCTCTCTCTCTGACCCTCCCCTGCTCATGCTGTCTCTGTCTGTCTCTCAAAAATAAATAAAACATTAAAAAAATAAATACTCTTTAAAAAAAAATGTGAGCTACATGTTAATATTAAATTTTTAAGTATCCACATTTAAAAATGTAAAAATTAGTGTTTATTTACCCAATATGTCCAACCATGATTATTTCAACATGTAATCAATTTTTTTAATTGGAATATTTTAAATTTGTTTTTACTAAGTCTTCAAAATCCAGTGTGTAATTTGCAACTGTACATCTCAAACTGGATGCTGAATTTATCAGAAGCTCAGAAAACACTTAAATACTAAATTTGATATTAAGAGTCATAGAACTTATCTGCATTTATTGGAAATTATTCTGAGTATGAGGGAGGTGATTACTGTAATCTCCTAGAATGTCAAAGTAAATGCACAACTGTTTATATCACCTATTTTCCTTTAAGGCTAAAAACTGCATCATATCCCCAAAGCAACAGCAGAAAGAATGTGAAAGTAAAAATAGTTAATTTTTAAAGGATACTGCTGCCAGAGAGGAAGATATTAGAGGAAAAGATGGCAGCACTGCTACAGTGAGGATGCTGGAGGGGACTTCAGCCCAGAGGAGCTAAGTGATTATACTCATACTCAAACTACACAGATTAAGGGCTCAGTCCCACAAAAGTGCCCCTACTTCAGATGCTAGTATAGCTGCCACCTATACTCCCAACCAACATGCTATAAATCAGGAGTTCCCATAATGCCCTCCTCAGGTTTGATAATTTGCTCGAGTGGCTCAAAGAACTCATAAACAGTTCACTTACCAATTAATTCTAAAAGATACAACCTTGGAGCAGCCAAATGGAAGATACCTAGAGCAAGATATCACTCTGGAAATTTCAAGAGGTTTAAGAGCTCGGTCATGAGCCAGGGGCAAAGATCAAATATGTATTTCTTATTATGCCATTTCTATATTAATAGGGACTATGCGAATTCACCCATATAGGTTTCTCACTATTGGAGAAGGAAAGTATACTTGGAGGAAAAGCCATAATGAACTCTATGTTGAATTGGAATTAGATCTATCATTGTGAACTCATAGCTTCCAATGTATACAGATATATAGATACATATATACAAAGAGGACAAACTACTATGCATACATATAAATATTTCCCAACTCTTCACTAAATACTCTGGAAATAGCCAATGCCCCAGTAGCCATGAACATACCTGAACTCAGAAACTGCCTTCTGAATTCCATTCTATACTATAAAGAACCTGCCTCCTTAGAGAAATGGCTGGTCCAGGGCCAGGGCAAGTAAAGAACATCTTGTACAGAAAATAAGGATATCACCAAAAAACAGTAAGGACAGGTTAATAAAAAGGACACAGAAAGCAGCTCTGGCCTAATCTGGGACAACTGTTAAGTATTTCATAATAAAAAGGTTTTTTGAGGTATCACAGTATCTATCACATAAAGACAAGAGGAAAAAAATCCTGTTGTGTAACAGTTAGCTAAGTACTGGTTGTTAAAGAAGCCATCTTTACTTGCAAAGAGGGTTAGGGATGACAGATGTTTAAAGCATTAAAATAAGATACTCAAGCAGAGTACATACTCAGTAAGATTGGTGAAAGCCTGTAATAGTGGTAATTTATATGGAAGTTTCAAATCTGTCCTTGCAAGAGGGATAGAAAGTGGTCAAGATTCTTATCACAGAAATCAAAGCTACACTTCAGCCATTGAATGCTTACCAGCAAAGTATCACTATGACCCCCTCCCAATTTAAAACGGGGTGTGTGAGGGGTTGTGGCATCTGTAGAGACAAAGGTACAAATGCAACACAGACAACGTGCCCACCAAAAGTAATACCTAAACTAGAACCTCAATGTAGTAGGGTACCTGGCCCAGTAGAACTAATATTTAAGTTGAGAGTCCACCATTTAAAAATTGCTGGTGGCTTTTTTTTTGGCTAGGCAGAAAAGAGCCATGCTCCTGGGAGTCACTTCTTTGTTCTGGGAGAACCACTTGAATGGCCCTTCTCAATCATGTTATTCAAGCAGATAGATATCTCTTGCCCTAGAGAAGTTATGTAGCAGGCTCTATTTTTGACTTGATAAAAGCATCCCCACCAATAATATTAAATAGTACTAAGTTAAGAGAAAGTGTGTAGATGTAAAAAAAAAAAAGGCTAAAAAGTCTTTTGGTAAGCATAGGGACTCCAAGGCTTTCCCTTTTAAGTTTACTGTTATTAGAAATTTTGATAGACTTGGGGCGCCTGGGTGGCTTAGTTGGTTAAGCGTCCGACTTTCGCTTAGGTCATGATCTCACGGTTCGTGGGTTCAAGCCCCGCGTCGGGCTCTGTGCTGACTGCCAGCTCAGAGCCTGGAGCCTATTTCAGAGTCTGTTATCTCTCTCTCTCTCTCTGACCCTCCCCTGCTCACGCTGTCTCTCTCTCTCTCTCTCTCTCTCTCTCTCTCTCTCTCTCTCTCTCTCCCCCCTAGAAATAAATAAAAATATATTAAAAAAATTTTTTTTTAAAAAGAAATTTTGATAGACCTAAATGGCCCTGAATGAGGTTCACCGGCAGGAAAATTTCTCCCATCCTAAACATACACAATAATACAACGTGCCTTGAGGGAAGAGAGAATGAAAGCGGTATGGGTGGTTTGTACAGTACATAGCTGAAGTTGAAAACTCCTATGGACCTAGCTACTCTAACTAAAAAAAGAATATATTTTGAACGATTTGCCATAATTAGGGGCGAGATACGAGATAAATATGTGCAGACACTTATGTGCCCAAGTATGGATTACCCCTGATATATAACAGGGTAAGTAATTATCTTGACTTCAAAGAACCATTTTAGTCTAAAGAACATCCAGGAATCCAGGTGTAGGGGATGATATGCTTATCAGTCTGTGCTAGTGGGTACATAGGCAAATAGTAACAACTGATACACTTTAAGAGTTTTATTAAATTGTGAATACAAAGTCTTGATACTTTAAGAAGAAAATCTCATTATCTGGAAATCTTACTGGATGTGAGGGAACATCTTATTCCCCTAACTATGCTGAATAAATTATTCATTCCAGAGGATTTCAAAACATAATTATGTAATTTAAATGAGATTTCTATTTGGAGTTCATACAAACAAGAGAGCCAAATCCTTCTCCATAGCATACGTAGTATGTCAAAGTAAACAGTGAAGAGAATTAAAAAAAAAAAAGGTAACAAGATCTTTAAAAAAAAAATCAAGGGGGAAAAAGTCAATTCATACTATCAGTATCAAAAACTAAACTAATAAACTATAACATCAATCTCAACTCTAACGTCAGTCTTGAAAGTAAATAAAACTAAGTCCTAAGGAAATTATACAATAACAATTAACACGTTGATCTGTTCCATTAAGTACTCCAATATCCTTAATTCTGCTTTCCTGGCTGAGTAAAAAATAGCATTGATACCTAACCATTTTAGAAATTTAGGAGTTTAATTTTTACGAACATAAAACTTGAAAACAAATTTTATACATAGAACTTGCTAAAGACTATTGACAAAAATCCTAATAACACTATAGCCATTTGTCTCTATTAGATGGAAATTTGATACACACAGACCCCTAGCAATAATACTGCTCATCTTAAATACTTAAGTCTAAACAGAACATCCTATGTCCATAACCAATGAATGTAAATAGCATCTAAAAAACTCTGAACACAACCAAAAGTTAATTTTAAAAAATCCTGCCATCTCCCTCCTTATATATCTATATGCATATACTGGCTAAAAAGCCATTTAAATAGAGATTTAGTCCATGAACTGAAAGGATACATAAAAGGTATAAGATGTTCCACAATGAATTATAATGGCTAAATAAAGCAAAAAGATTTAAGATTCCACTAGCATTCAACCTCTTCATCATGTTTAACTGAAGTATTCTGCCGTGGAAAAAACAATACGCCATGGTCTTAAACAAGTCATTAAACCTGAGTTAGTTCCCTCAAATATGAAATTAAGAAAATATCTTCCTTGGGGCGCCTGGGTGGCTCAGTGGGTTGATCTCATGGTTTGTGGGTTCAAGCCCCACGCTGGGCTCTGTGCTGATTGCAGGAGCCTGCTTCCGATTCTCTCTCTCTCTCTCTCTCTCTCTCGCTCTCTCGCTCTCTCTCTCTCTCTCTCCACCCCCCCCCCACTGTGTGTGTGTGTGTGTGTGTGTGTCCCTCTCCCGCTTGAGCTGTCTCTCTCAAAAATAAATAATCATTAAAAAAGAAAATATCTTCCTTGTACAGTTGTGAAAATTACAAATAAATCTTTAACAATTATGGGCATGGTACTGTGCCTGTCGCAAAAGTGCTCTTACTACCTATTAGTAATTATTAATATACTTCCAGATTAATTAGCAAGAAACACTTTGCAAAAAAGGCCTTAAGGAAGTTACGCAGTTTTTAGGGCTTTTGTTGTAGAATAGTCCATTTTTACCACATCCTAGAAACAGTATAATAATTCAGAATATTTCTTGCAATAAAAATTTTTTGAAATCTGGCTGTTTCCTCAAGTGACACACAAAGACGGTCAAGTGAGAGATGGCTCACTTATGAAGCATGTATCATCATACTACTATGTAAATGTAACATGCAAGCCAGAGAGTACAGGAGAGAAGCAAACTTTGTTTAACCAGGACATTATTCCCAATGCTTAAGTGAATATTCTAGATACCAGTTGATAAATAGCATGATGTATGAAAACTTATTTAGATTAAATCTAAGTATCCACAAAGAATAGCCAAAACTAAAAAAACTAATTAGCTTAGAACAGACCCTTAGGATGGATACTAAGGCAGAAAAAGTGGACAAAAAAGAGATACTGAGGCAGAGAAAACATACAAAATACTGTATTTCAATGCTTCAAATTTTAAAGACCTCCCCTTGCTTATCTATCCATCTCATCCTTGATCATTCCTTCTACTTAGCCAACCTTTCTTGCCCCATACTCATGCAAACTTGTCTAAAGAAAAGGTCTAGTCATCTTACCGTCTCTACTTCTTAACCTTCCTCAGCCATTCCCTTAAATCTCCTGCAAATTTCCTATTCTGAAACTGTAGGATCACCAAATATCTGGAGCAAATGTGACATAATGTTTATCTTTGTTAATTCTGCATGTATATGTGGAATTTGTGATAACATCCTTTGTACATCTTTTCAAAAAAAGGATGGCTATTTTTACCTTATTAACACAGAATACATTTTAAAAATATGTAAGTTATAAAAGCACCAGTGTATATTCTTTACGGTGTATAAGTTATACCTTAATCAAGCTATTAAAACACACACACACACACACACACACACACACACACCCTCAACCTAAGATTTAGATACACATTCTAAAAGAACTTCCCACAATAATGGAAATGTTCTTTATCTGTGCCATCCAATATGGGAGGCACACATGGCTTCTGAGCACTTGAAATGTGGCTAGTGCAACTGAAACTGAGTTTTTAAATCTTACTTCATTTTAATTAAGTTAAATAGCCACAGGAGGCTAGTGAACAGTACATAAATCTAGGATGTTACCAGTATTATATCTACCCCGACTCACTTCTCTCTTTTAGATAATTGCAAATTTTGTTAACGACTTAACAAGTCAAATGCAATAAACAATTTCAAAAGCTAATCTCTACAATTAACTAAATCTCTACAATTCTTTCCTAGTCTTTCTAAAATCTATTCTCCAAAATTACTACTATGCAAATTGAACTTCTCTGCTATATTCCTTTCTTAAAATGTTATTACCATGATAGGGGCCCATGGGTGGCTCAGTCAGTTAAGTGTCCAACTTCAGCTCAGGTCATGATCTCACCGTTTGTGGGATCCAGCCCCACATCAGGCTCTGGGCTGACAGCTCAGGACCTGGAGCCTTGGTTCAGTTTCTGTCTCCCTCTCTCTCTCTGCCCCTCCCTCACTCACGCTCTGTCTCTGTCTCAAAAATAAATATTTTTAAAAATTTTTTTAAATGTTATTTCCTTGATATTGCCATTCTTCTAGTGTTCTATTTAGCATAAGCCCTGGGATCTTTCTTTCCTTTGCCCAATCATTCATTAATTATTCCTATTTTGCCCTAGGAAAATTATTCTCCCTGGTCTCTTCCTCTCTCTCTCTCCATATATATTTCTATATATTCTCCTTAGATAAATTCATTTACTTGCATTATTTTAGCTATGACTAACAGACTTTTGGGAGTCTACAGTTCTATCCTGGACCTACAGTTTGAGCTTCAATAAAATATCCAAATGCCTATTGAAATTCTTCATAGAGGTTTCACAAGTACCTCAGATTTAACATGTCAAATTGAATATGTATCTCCACAGGCTTTTCCCACCCCCAAAAAACAAAACTACTAATTCTTTCTTATTCCCTCCCTCAGCTGACAGCACAATCATCTATCCCCACCCTTTTATCTGGTTCATTTTTCCTCCAAATTGCCAATTCATCACTAAATCCTGCATATTTTATCTACTAAATATTTATGGACTACTTCTGCCCTCATTTAGGCCATAGAAATCTCATGCTTATAACCCTAACTAAACTCTACATATCCCTTGTACTCCTTAAATCCATTCTCCACAATTACCACTGGGCAAATCTACCTAACTTCTTTGCTTAAAATTCTTTAGTTACTCTCCACTGCTCTATTTGTGTGGGAGGGGTGTGTGAAGTGTCCAAAGAACATGTAAATATAAATATGATAATGACGTCTAGAAATTCTTCAGCATGTTAAAGAGATGATCTACTGCATATCTCAAAGTGACATTAATCCACAATGACCTATCAGTCCAAGTAAGGAGAGTATCCACAAAGAGATGGCTGTATCAGGTATTTAGCTCAAAACTATGAGCCATTAAGATGATCCTGTCATTATCCCAAGGAAACTTTTGCTTCTATTAATAAAGAAAATATGCACATCAATAATGATTTGATTTACTAGTTTTACTTCTCACTGTTTGGTTTATATATTAGTTTGTGTTTGATTAACATAAGACCATCCACATACTGACAAAAAAAGACATCATCTGTCTCTGAAAAGCTGAACTTTGGCTGCATAAAAGACAATTATTTCTACAGAAATAATTAGTGTGGCTTGTCTTAACTAACCTGAATTATTATATCAAGTAGATTTCTAAACACTCTTCCCTAAATTATTTTTTTAATTTTTTTTAATGTTTATTTCTGAGAGAGAGAGAGAGGCAGCATGAGCAGGGGAGGGTCAGAGAGAGAGAGGGAGATACAGAATCTGAAGTAAGCTCCAGGCTCTGAGCTAGCTGTCAGCACAGAGCCCAACGCCAGGCTCAAACCCACGAACCATGAGATCATGACCTGAGCCAAAGTCAGACGCTTAACTGACTGAGCCATCCAGGCACCCCTTTTACACAGAGACAGAGTACAAGTAGGAGAGGAGCAGAGAGAGACGGAGACACAGAATTCGAAGCAGGCTCCAGGCTTTGAGGCTGTCAGCACAGAGCCCAACATGGGGCTCAAACTCATGGACCCCAAGATCATAACCTGAGCCAAAGTCAGACACCCAAATGATTGAGCCACCTAGGCACCCCTCTTAAATTATTCTTAAATACCTTAAGAAATCTTAAATTCCGAGAGAAACTATATTATTTACTTGTGATAACAAACAGCTTACCTGAGGATTCTTTTCTGAAAATCATTAAGCACATTCACTTAGTGTAACGCACTTAATAGGTCTATCTTGCAATGCTAAGATTCAAATCACAGTATCAAAAAGTAAATTCCTTATGAAAGCCCATCTGAAAAATCTAAATATAAATTAAGGTGGAGATGTGAACAATGAAGTCAAACCACGCAAATTACTGATATCTTTCCTCTCATGTAGAAATTATCAATAACCGACTTTTTAGTGTTTTTTATTTATTTCTAGGAGAGAGAGAGAGAGACAGCGTGAGCAGGGGAGGGTCAGAGAGAGAGGGAGTCACGGACTGAAACAGGCTCCAGGCTCTGAGCCGGCAGTCAGCACAGAGCCCGACGCGCGGCTCTAACCCACGAACCGCGAGATCATGACCCAAGCGAAAGTCGGACACCCAACCGACTAAGCCACCCAGGTGCCCCAATAAGCGACTTTTTAAAAACTACACAGGGGCGCCTCAATAACCGACTTTTTAAAAACTACACAGGGGCGCCTCAATAACCGACTTTTTAAAAACTACACAGGGGCGCCTGAGTGGCTCAGTCGGTTAAGCGTCCGACTTTCGCTTGGGTCATGATCTCGCGGTTCGTGGGTTCAAGCCCCGCGTCGGGCTCTGTGCTGACTGCCAGCTCAGAGCCTGGAGCCCATTTCAGAGTCTGTATCTCCCTCTCTCTCTGACCCTCCCCTGCTCACGCTGTCTCTCTCTCTCTCTCCTAAAAATAAATAAAAATATTTAAAAAAATAAATAAATAAATAAATAAATAAATAAAAACTACACACAAAATTAAGTCGACCACCTGATAAAGGCACAATCCTCTCCCAAATAAAAACACTCATAAGAAGGGCTTCTGGCAATTTCTCTTCAGTCTGAAAAGCTGCTCCTCTGTCTTAAGATTAATAAAATTCCTAAACTACAAACCAAAAAATTTTTAAAACCCAATTTATCTAAGAAGTTTAAAATAGTCAACCAATCTGTAATAATTATCTGTAACACTTTACAGTTTTCAGTGTACCTTCACATAGTTTCCCAGTTATCTTCAACAATCCAGTTAAGTTATATTACTAATAAGTCAGCATTACAGGTTAAGTTCCTTACTCAGGTCAGATAATTGAATAACACAGAACCCAAATGTTCTGCCTTCAATGTCTTTTCCATTACATAGTATTGTATTACACTATAGTAAACTCTCCAAATACAAGATTAGAGAATCAGATGTGAACCAGAGAGGCTAGGAGTATAGATAAACATCCCTCAGATCTACAACTATTTTTAACTTAGAAAAGACTACAGTATTTATTAAAGTACACTGAGAATGAACTTATACCTTCAAAGAGCACAAAGACTTGTGAAGTAAACAAAGAATATAAACAAGTTCTAATTAATTTGAAGACTACTGTAAGAATGATCCCAAAAGGAAAAAGATCTTACCAAATTCTGGAGGCTGGCATTTGAGAAAGTGACAGGTCATGAAATTACGAAGTAAGGCACAATACAGATAAAGCTAAAGAATTTCAAAGCACTGCTAACATGTTCAACTCCAAAGTTTTCCCTGTAACAGTGGTATCAACAATAAGAGTTTTGCTATATGATTTCTCAAGTCAAACCATTTTGTTCACAGATATCCTCAAAAAGCCTTAAAAGATGCTGTGTCATCATAGTTAATACTTAATGCCAGATCCTCCCCCAAGTGTTTTATATTTATATTAATTCATTTAATTGTCACAACTCTATGAAGTAGGTACTCTTATTACACTCCACTTTATCGATAGGAAATTAGCACAAAGTTGCCCAAGATGACACAATCATTAGCTGAGTCAGGATTTGAACTTAAGTAGTTATCTTTTTCTTCTTTAGGCAGTTAAGTTCTTATTTATTATATTATACTGCAGAAAAATAATGCCCTCTCCAAATCTAAATTCAGGCCGTGCATGCTAAGGTCTCACATATTCCTGCACATTACAGTGGTCTGTTAAAAAATAAATAAAACACCAAAAAAATCCTCAAATAGGGGCACCTGGGTGGCTCTGTGGGTTAAGCATCTGACTTGTGATTTTTGGCTCAGGTCATAATCTCACAGTTTGTGAGACTGAGCCCTGAACCGGGCTCTGCGCAGGCAGTGCAGAGCATGCTTGGAATTCCCTTTCTCTCTGCCCCTCCCCTACTCACACACACTCTCTCTCAAAATAAATAAACTTGAAAAAAAAAAACTCAAAATGCAAGATGCTAAAAATAAAGAACTAATACAGCAAAACCTAATAACTATTAATGAATTTTTTAATATTATACTAACATTTTCAGAAATTATAATTTGAGCATAACCACTCTTGCTTTTACAGATTTTTAAAAAAATCTTAAAGCTATACTAAGAAATCCAAATAACAGCTTTAGAATGATTTCTGAAAATGAGAGCCCAATTTTAGCTGAATGTTTCCATAGAGATTAAGTAGAATGACTTTCAAATGACCAGGATCGTGCACTAAAACCTGAATGTCAAGAAATAAACTCGATCACCAGACAACAATAGAGTTCCCATTTGTTTATGACAAAAACAATCTTCCACTAGGAACAACGGTGATACTTAAGATGAGGAAAAAGGTAATTAATAGAAAAGGAAAACATTCAAACCCCAAAGACTAAGTAAGAAATATCACTGAAATATCAACCTAAATATAATTCTCAATTCCTATAACCACAAACTTCCTATAGCAGTAAATTTACATATATTTTAAAGCATATCTTACCTAACAAATTATCCTATCTTTATTTCCATTCTGTCCAGTTAGAAGGGGGAAAAGATTACTTCAAACAAGTTACCAATCATTCCTTAATTTGCATTAACAAGTTACCAATCATCCCTTAATTTGCATAACAGCTTCACTTGTGTTATCTCAATTTTGCTCATACTCATTAACTGAGACTTTAAAACAAACAAAACTCCAAAGATCATTCCCTAAAATCTTGTTCCTAGGAATGAAAATTACTGCAAATTCTCATCCTGAAAAACACGAAATCTGGTACAAATGTAAAAAGGGCAAAAAAACAAATCAATATTCAAGTGGAAGATTCAGTTCAATGGGGTATTTTAAGAACTAAAGCAAAGAAATAAGTTATGGTTTCTTACGCACAAAATCACATCACATTTCTGCAGCATTGCTAAGCTTTCAATAATATATTAACAACACCTGTATACCTGAAGTTACTGTTACAGCTTAAAAAAATTAAGTCCAAAAAAACTAATCATACACTCATGATGAAACATGAGCCTTAATTTACCAAGGGAAAAAAAAGTCAGAGTAAAGCCAGCACTAAGTACACTGGAGCTTAAGCACAATTTATAATTTGACCTCCCCTTCCAAGCAGATCTGGAAACAATCTCATCAAAATATAAAGTGAATATTCCACGTTGCCAAGTGAACTCTAGAAGCAATTTGGGGAGCACCTGGGTGGCTCAGTCGGTTAAGAGTTTGACATCGGCTCCTGTCATGATCTCACGGTTCCTGAGTTTGAGCCCTGCACTGGGCTCTGTGCTGACAGCTCAGAGCCTGGAGCCTGCTTCTGATTCTGTGTTTCCATCTCTCTGCCCCTCCCCTGCTCCCACTCTGCCTCTGTCTCTCTCAAAAATAAACAAACAAACATTAAAAAAAAAAAAAAAAAAAAGAAGCAATTTGGGCAGCACCTGGGTCGCCAGTTGGTTAAGCATCCAACTTCAGCTCAGGTCATGACCTCATGATTTGTAAGTTCAAGCCCCACGTCAGGCTCTGTGCTGACAAACAGCTCAGAGCCTGGACCCTGCCTCAGATTCTCTATCTCCCTCTCTCACTGCCCCTCCCCTGCTAATGCTCTGTCTCTCAAAAATAAATGTTTAAAAATTTTTTTAAAAAAAGCAACTGGGGAGAAAGTTCTTAAAGAAAATCATTCACAAATCTATGTATAAATAGCATTTTCTTAAAAAAAAAAACTTGTGCTATTTTTTTTAATTTTTTAATGTTTTTTTATTTATTTCTGAGACAGACAGCATGAGCAGGGAAGGGTCAGAGAGAGAGACACAGAATATGAAACCGGCTCCAGGCTTTGAGCTAGCTATCAGCCCAGAGCCCAATGTGGGACTCGAACCCATGCACCCTGAGATCATGACCTGAGCCAAAGTCTGACGCTTAACTGACTGAACCACCCAGGCACCCCTTATGCTCCATTTCTTAAAAACCAACATGTCTCTACAGAAAAGCAATATAAACTCTGCGAAGTCCAGCAATGACATTTTCTGACCAAGGCAACAGAGTACTAAAATTAAGGCACGTCATTTGCCTAATAAAATCAAGTAAGAAATCTGCATCTAAAGGACCAAAGTTATCAGCTAAGATCCTGTGATATCAAAGCATTACCTAATATTAATTGTTAGGAATTGATACTTGCCTACCGTGACTCTTAAAATAGCTTGATGGGCACAAGTTTGATTCATATACCACATTCACCCATTCTCTATCGTAAAAAGTCTATTTGTACATTTAAATTGATAACATCAATACCTAAACCAGAAGTCTAGTACAGGATTAGATTTCCCCAGAAATCTGACAGCAACTTCCACACCAAAATACAACTGTTTTATCTGAGATGTACTAATTAGCCATGTACTAAATTACAAATGTTTCAACATTTCCCAAATCATTAGATCCTAACCAGTGTAAATTTTGCTCTTTACCAATCTAAGCAAGTCATTTACCTGATCCACGATCAAGCTATTTATCAAATAAGTAGCTGGGCATAATAACCTAAGATTTCTTCCAATTTTAATACAATAAGCTATTTAACAACTGAATACAGAATTTCTATCTTCCTCCAGAAAAATATTTATAAGTATACATTTAGTGAAAAAGCTTTCCTTTAATTTGTATCCAAAAACAAATACTCAAACACTAACCTAATGAATAACTTATTAGGTAAGTGTACTAGTCAAAAAACCAAAAATACTGTCCCAGTACTGCCATAAAAGATCCTGGGGCTAGAAAAATCACATTTTAAAAAACAAAATGAGGGGCGCCTGGGTGGCTTAGTCGGTTAAGCGTCCGACTTTCGCTTAGGTCATGATCTCGAGGTTCGTGGGTTCGAGCCCCGCGTCAGGCTCTGTGCTGACTGCCAGCTCAGAGCCTGGAGCCTGTTTCAGTCTGTCACTCCCTCGCTCTCTGACCCTCCCCTGCTCACACTGTCTCTCTCTCTCTCCTAGAAATAAATAAAACATAAAAAAAAAATTAAAAAAAAAAAAATTAAAAATTGTATAAACAGAGTTAAAGGACATATGGAAGTTTCTAAACCAGGGTATCACTCAGTGAAGTAGGATTTGGTTCTGCAGCCAAATCCTGAACTGGCTTAAAAATAAAATGATTATTACATATAAGAATATCAGATATTCTTTAATTTGACCATGCCCATGTCTAGACAGAGAACAAAAATCCAAAAAGCCATGAGTTCAAAGAAAAACTGAGGACAAAATTATTATGACATTAGACAAATTGAGCTTTTCCCACTGTATCATTAGTTCCAAGATAAATAAACTATCAAAAAATTACAGTTGATTAAGGAAAACACAATTATATTCTGAGAAGTCTTAAAAGTTAAATAATTGAAACTGACAAAATTAATCTATAAAGCGGTCAACGTTTACTTGGGTCCAGTCTTAAGATAACCAATTAAAAAATATGTATCTAAAAGACACCTGTTCAAATACAAAACCATACCAGAAGAATAAAATCTAGGATCAACAGTAACAGGCACCCCCACTACAAAAGAAAGTGTAAAGTGTAAATGGAATTTTTGCCTGTAAACCAGAAGGAATCAGATCTAAGTTTCTGAGTATAATCAACAGGAATAAAGTTATAGTTTGACAAGATATTTTTTTTAAAGGCTGCATACCCTTTCCAATATAAATCACCATAAAACTGCGTTGTTTTTATCTCACAATCCTTAGAAGTTCTACACCATTTACTGTAAAACTTAAAAATTATGTTCCTTAAGAATTTGTCAGTTTTTATGTTCACTTCCTTCCACATGTTACTCCTAGATTATTCAGTTATTTTCATCTCCTATTTTGGTCCATCTTCCTGACAAGAAGAATACGGATAATGGGCACTTTCACATATAATGTAGGTAACTTTTTCATTCAGTGGAACTCCGCTTCTTCCAATAACCTATGTTCACTTCCGGATGAGGGCAACATTCACGCAAGCTGCTATAGGTCAAGCAACAAGTTACCCAAACCTAGCTATTTAAACCTAGAATATATCTGTCAACCAGAATGACACACCATGATTTACACCATGAAAATCTGAGAGGTTAAAAGCAAAGCACTGTGAGTCCTTTAGACTCTTCGAAAAGTTTGGCTTAAAAACCTTTCATAACAAGTTTAAAATAACAATAGTGACATTACAACTCTCAAAGCATGTCTATAATTGGGCTCTTGTACTGTTCACTGTATAGTGAAAGGGCTGAAGACATACTAGTTTTAATTAACACTGTCAGATAACTGCTAGCTACCAAAAGGCTTAAGCATCATTAGGTGAAACAGTATCAAACACTAACTGTATACCCTTTTAGTTCCAAGGCATTTATTCAAAGAAAAATTTTTTTATAGTTTATACTAAATGCCTATGCAATCACCAACCAGGATATATTCAAAGTAGGGTCATTCATAAACAAGGTCGTTCTTATTTTAAAAGAATAGCCTGGTGTCAGAGATGGAAACGCTCATGCAACACACCAGGAACTCAGCAGTGCAGAGCCTCTGATGAGATGGAAATGCACCAAGGCAAGAAGACTCTGTACTTTCCTAATTCAGAAACTTTCCCACTAATTCCGAGCTTCCTGCCAGACACTAAAACAATAAGTAGATAATGCGTTTGTACTCAGATGATTTTCACCACTCCCTCTCCAATAGCAAATCTCTCTGGCTACCAATAATTCTTACCTACGTAGGGTACCCTACATACATGCCCCAAATTCTGATTTCAATCTCTTCCCAAGTTGGCCTCCCTCGCCCCGCCCCCGCTCCCGAGCGAACAGTTAAAGAGAATGACTTGTAAAGGATGAATTCGATAAACCGGCTTCACCAAGGCAAATTTGGATCCAAACCACTGTTAAGATAAAGTGGGGCTCTACCTGCAGTTCACACCAGGCAACCTCCACAGTAGTTTCCGTGTCGAGACCTTTGTAGACGGTCTTAAAGGAGCCTCTGCCGATCTCGATGTCGAACTTGAGAAAGCGGCCGTCGTTGGACATCCCCACGGCCTTGGTCTCCAGCTCTTCGATGTCATCCTGCTGCTGGCTCCGTTCCTCCTGTGGCTCCTTGGCGCTGCCGCCGCTGCCACTTCTGGCCGACGGAGGCTCCTCTTTGCTCCCCACATGGTTGGGCTGGGAAACTTGGCGGTCTCTGGAGGCACTGCTGGGGGCGGTCGCGGCCGCAGGGCCCGCGCCGGCTGGCTCCCCGGGGGCAGCAGCGGCCGGAGGCAGCTGGGCCACCTGGGCAGCGGCCGTGGCAGTCAGGGTCTCCTCGCGGTGGGGCTCCGGCGGGGTACTCTGCGGAGCCGCCGCGGAGACGGCGGGCTGGGGGAGAGACAAGGGAAGGCCGGGCAGTTCCAGCGCAGTGGCGTTGGAGTCGCAGATGACGCTGCGGCGGAAGAAGCGGTGCTCGGTGGTGGTACTGGTCGCGGCCGCGCCACGGCTGTCCTTGTCCATGGTGTGGCGGCGACGCCGGTACTCCTCTGTCCGGCCAGTTCCGGCGTCGGGCCCCGCGCTGCCCAGTTTCTCCCCCACCGAGGAATCGGAGCTGGAGCCATTCTTGGGCGAAGGCGCCGGCGGCGAGAGGAACAGGGAGCTCGGCGTGCTGCTCTGCTTCTCCGAGGCGCCGCCAGACATGGTCGGTCCGCTGGAGCGAGGCGAGCGGGCTCGAACTCGTGAAGGAAGAGAAGGCGAGGGGCCGAACCCGAGGAGCGGCGGCTCGGTGCGGGGTCCCGCTGCGACGGCTGCCGCCGCCGGCGGGTTCGGATCCACCCGGACGGCCGGCTCCTCACTCAGCACTGACGAGCCGCCCCGGAGGAGACGCGGGCCACTGGACCCAGTTGCGGCGGCTGCTGCGGCTGCGGTTCACGAGGCGGGCTCGTCGGCGGGCGATCGAGGAGCTGAGCCACGGGGGTTAGCGCCTCACGGTCCGCATCCATCCTGCGGCGAGAGACGGCCGGGAAGGCTGGAGCCGCGGAGGCGCCGCAGTCATGAGGGGCAGGGCAAGGGGCCGGCACCGAGTCGAAGCGGATGCGGCGGATGCGGCGGCGGCTCCAGCTCCCCGCCGCCGCCGCCGCCGCTTCCCGAGCTGGGCGGGCTAGGCCCCGGGGGCGGCGGCAACGCGAGGAACGGACGGGCGCGGACTCCCCGGCGGTGGCAGCCCCACGGCCGACCAGAGTGGGAGGGGCCGAGGAAGGCGAGGGAGGGCCGGCCCGGGGGCTCTCGGTCAATCAGTCAATCGGTCGCCTCCTCCCAAGCGCGCCCCCAGCTTGGGGGACCAGTCTCACAGGGCGCCCATCGGCCGGACGGGAAGGGCCGAAGCCTCGAAGCCTCGGTGCCTGAGGAGCGGGCCCCCCCTTCCCCGAGGCCTCCCCGCCCGCCCCGGGCCTGGCAAACCCTCGTCTCCTCCCGGGCCGGTGCCGGGGGCTGACGGAGGGAGGGAACGGTGGGGAGGGGAGGGCCGCTCACCGCGGGGCCCGAGCTCCGCTGCTTCTCTGGGCCGAGAGTACAGGAGACCGAGAGGACTGGGTGAAGGGGGCTAGGGAGAGGAAAGAGTAGTCACCCCCACCGGCCGCCTTCTGTCACCGAAGATGGGGGGTGCAGAGTGGCCGAGTGTGAAGAGCCGCGTCCGCCAGGGAAACTCTCCGCGCTAAATGGCGCCGGGAGTCTGAAGCCTCCACACAGCCCGCTCGGACCCCGCCCCCCGCCGCCTGGGGCGCCCCACCCCCACCCGGCTCTCGCGGCTCTCGCGCAGGCGTGCTAGTACGAGGCTCCCTGGAACTTGTAGTTTTTGCGGTAGAAGGATGAGAGGGACTGAGGACGAGAGAGCCTACGACTTCCATGATGCTCTGTGGTTGCTTTAGCCTGATGCCTCGTGGGAATTGTAGTTTTCTTTGGAAACCGCCCCTTCTGGAAGGCTGATGGGAGCGTCCCCGTGGGTCGCTAAACCCCATCCTTAAGTCAAGGCTAGCTAGGAAAATCATCATTTAGGGTTCAATTTGCGGAGGAAGGGACGGAAGAGAAGAGGGAGGCAGGATGACAGGAGAGACTTCTATCATGCCGTGCTGAGACGAAAGAGAGCTAAGAGGTTGCCATGCAATGAAAGATGATCTGTTGTTCTTCTTTAATGGAGAAAGCCGCAGTTGTGTTGAGTGACTC
The DNA here is from genome assembly GCA_017311185.1 of Proteles cristata cristata. Lineage (NCBI taxonomy): Eukaryota > Metazoa > Chordata > Mammalia > Carnivora > Hyaenidae > Proteles > Proteles cristata. The sequence continues at coordinate 2,949,430 of JAESUZ010004630.1, forward strand.
TAGGGGTGTGGGGGTGGAGGAGGAAAGCAAAGCAAAGAGAACTAGAACCTGAGCTCAGAAAACCAGAGGAGCTGAAGCCTCCTTCAATGGGGTCAAAGAAACTTTGTGAAGATTGTGCATGGGATTAATATTGGCTAAATGGGTTGGGGAAGGAGACGGGGAGTGTTACCTCTGATTCTCTTCCCTTACATAACAATTAAGGCCACATTCTCAGCTCCAGCCCCAAGACAGATGTCCTGACTCTCAAAGATGGGTTGCTCTCCTGAAATCCAGGAGCATAGAGAATCCTTTGCTTTGCCAGAAAAAATATTAACGCTGCGGTGGAGGGGAGAATTCGAGAAAAGATAAGGTCCACAGATCTTTGCGTTTTTTACCACAAACTTGGGAGAGCTGAGTTGACTTTTGCCTATGTAGTCGGTTGAGCTTAATTTCCATCTTTCGTTTGCTCGGAGGCTTAGTAAAACAGCACACCTTCTTTCTAGAGGTGCATGAATGTGCTTATGTAATTTATGCTGTGGCTTTGGACATAGAGGAAATCTGGATCCATGTAGTTCACAGTAATGGAATGCTTTCCTTGAAAGCATCTTTAGGCTCTCTGGACCCCTTTCCTCCTAGCAGCTACTCAAGATTGTACAGGTGATGAGCACCAGGGGGCACCAGACAGAGTGGGAAGCCAGACCCGTCAGATGGCAGTTAAGAGTCTTAGCCCACCGGGTAAAAGCGGGAAGATCTTAAACATGCGCAACTGCAAACTAGCGTCCACAGGCTCCCGGCTCTCACCAGCGCCCACTATAGAACGAACTCAGAAGCGCACTTACTAGCCAACACCGCCAAGCTTGGAGTCTGAGTAGTTTGGAAGCAAACTGACAGAAGATTCCTTAGCACCAGTTTCCTAGGAAATGCCCACCGAGTTATCGGGATGAACTCCACTTCGACAAGATTTGCTATACAATTCATATTAATTCGTCTGATATGTAAAATAGTTACACTGTTTTTCAATTTTTTTTCAAGAGTCTCAAGAGCTACACTTTCAGCTTTACAAAACCTGGTTTTAGCAACAAGTGTTGTTAGGTTTCATAAAGCTAACAGACTCTGAACATTTTAAAATATAAATTCAGTGGAAGTAACTAGAGTACACATTGCATTGAACACAAGGCCCTTGACAATCATGCCCTATCAACATGTTTTTTCAACAACAAACAACTAAATTCATTGTAACTAATTTAATTAACTGTTGGGCCAAAGCCACCCTTGCCTACATGACTGCTTGTGTAACATTGGCTTTACTATGATAACAGATAACAAGTTTAAGTTGAGTATGACCATACTGTGTACAGTGGTATGTAGATTTAAAGGTTAAACTGTTTAGTGTGTATATTTTACTACAGACACTTCTTTGCTGGGTTTCCTTTTTAATGTCTACCAAACTTCCAATTAACCATGATATTTTCTGTTACCCATTACTATAATATCCTTAATAGTACTTTTCCTTTCTCTGTCATTTCAGTTATCAAGTAGAGAATTGATCCCTCTGTAATCCATATAAAACATCAAGTGGCATAAATAGAGGTAGCAGAAAAAACTCAGGATACAATGGACACACTAAGCTCAGAGATTTTTAGCTCCTGAAGGTGGGTCATAAGAATAATATCAGTATTTTACTTTCTCTCACTATGTTGTTTGTTCACTTTAGTCCTTGTTTCTTTTCTCAAATTGAGTCATGTTTCTATTGTCCATCCATTTTATGTTTAGATAGTGCCCATCATTGGTGACTGACTAGTAAAGCCAGAGACAGCTTAGATTGAGACAGTGGCTGAACATACAAACTCTACCTTAGTTGATATGTGACATAATTTATAGGGTACCTTCTTGAGGTATGGGGGGGATACCATCTTGACAACATTTCTCTTTATTTGTCTCCTTTCCTTCATTTTCCATGCTCTGTTGTTTTGCATATGGATATTTTTAATGTTACCTCCCTGTCACATGGGACTCAAGGAAGAAGGGAGAGTCGGGCAGTTAAAAAATGAAGAATAGACTTTTTAAAATCTTTTTTTAATTGTAAGTTAAATAACAGGGAAGGTGGAACTTGTCCTCTATCAAAGCATATTATAAAACCATAGATTAAATGTATGACATTGAGGGGCGCCTGGGTGGCTTAGTCGGTTAAGCGTCTGACTTTCGCTTAGGTCATGATCTCATGGTTCGTGGGTTCGAGCCCTGCGTCGGGCTCTGTGCTGACTGCCAGCTAGGAGCCTGGAGCCTGTTTCAGTCTGTGACTCCCTCTCTCTCTGACCCTCCCCTGCTCACGCTGTCTCTCTCTCTCCTAGAAATAAATAAAACATTTAAAAAAAATGTATGACATTGAGATAAACATAGATAATGGAAAAGAAAGTTTAGTACAGAAACAGTCTTATGTATATATGAGGAAGATGGCATTTCAAGTCAGTGGAGAAATGTTCATAAATAGTGTTTGGACAACTAGTTATTTATTTAAAAGCAAATTAGATTCAAAGTCTACCCACTACCCTTCACAAAACTAACATCCACATCATTTAAATAAGGGTTCCTGGGTGCCTCAGTTGGTTAAGTGTCCAACTCTTGATTTCAGCTTAGGTCACAATCTCATGGTATGTCGGCTCAAGCCCTGCATTGTGCTCTGCACTAACAGCATGGAGCCTGCTTGGGATTCTCTTTCCCCTCTCTCTTACTCCTACCCCAGTCACTCTGTCTCTGTCTTTATCTCTGTCTCTGAAAATAAATAAATAAAACTTTAAGAAAAGAACTACTCATGAACCATAAAGAAAAATATTTGACTATTTTGAAATAGACAATTCTGTTCAATAGGACACAATTAGCAGACAGAAAAATTTTGAAAGCTGTATAATAAAAGACTAATATTTAAAATATATAAATAACACCATATCACAAAGGATAATACAATCCTATAGATAAAGGGGAGAGGGTATGAAAAGACAGTTGAGACAGGAGGAAATCCAAAGGACCTATATAAGCTTAAAAAATTGGTGAAACTCAGTAACTAGGGAAGGGCAAATTAAAGCAAGACATAATTTTCCCTTAAAAATTGGCAAAAATGTTAAGCACTTATAATATCAAGTGTTGGCAAGGCTGTGGAGAAACTCATGTGTTACTAATGATAGCATAAATTAGAAAAACCTTTCTTCTGGGTAAGTTGTTAGTACTTACTAAAATGCACACTGTGGGGGGGCCTGGGTGGTTCAGTCAGTTAAGCATCAGACTTGGGACTCAGGTCATGATCTCGCGGTCCGTGGATTCGAACCCTGCATCAGGCTCCATGCTATCAGTTCAGAGCCTGGAGCCTGCTTCGGATTCTGTGTCTCCCTCTTTCTCTGTCCGTCCCCTCTTGCACTCTGACTCTCTCTCTCTTTCAAAAATAAACATTAAAAAAAATTTTGAAATGTAGAATGTGCACAGCCTTTGGGCTAGTAATTTCTCTTCCTAGCAACTACCTTCCAAAATCCTTGCGTACATGCACTAACAAATATCTATAAGAAAACCCACTATAACTTTGCCTGTAACAGGAAATTTAAACAATCTGCATATATGCTATAATAGTAAAACTATAGTATATCTAATTTTGGGAACATCATGCAACACTAGAAGAGAAGGAGATAAATATATATGTGGTGGCAAAAAAACAGTAAGTGGAAAACTCAAGTTGCTGAATAATATGTACTAGATCATATGTTGTGGTTTTTTTAAATTATATTTCTATGTGTATTTAAATGCACAGAGTGAAAGTGTGGGCAGTACACACCAAAATGAAAAGTGGGAGATTGCTTCTGGGGAGTAACCTTATCTATATTGTTTGAATATCTTAATACATTCTCACTTATTGCAGACAATTTGAAAAATAGAATAGAATGTGAAAGTAAAAATCCCCAATAACTCTACTAGCCTTTGAAATATCAGCTTTTGATATTTAGGTATCTTTCCAGAGTGATAAAAGAAAAGATTTATAATTATGTTACAGACATTTCAAATGTCATTAAATATCTTCAGAAACATTTTTTAAATGTTTTGTATTTATTTCTGAGAGAGAGAGAGTGTGAGCAGGGGAGGGTCAGAGAGAGAGGGAGATACAGAATCTGAAGCACGCTCCAGGCTCTGAGTTGGCTGTCAGCACAGAGCCTGATGCGGGACTAGAACCCACAAACCGTGAGATCATTACCTGAGCCGAAGTCAGACACTTAACCGATTGAGCCACTTAGGCGCCCCCAGAAACATTTTTTGTTTTGTTTTGTTTTTAATTTATTTCCAAGAGAGAGCGCGAGAGAGAGAGCATGAGCAGGGGAGGGTCAGAGAGAGAGGGAGGCACAGAATCCGAAGCAGGCTCCAGGCTCAGAGCCAGCTGTCAGCACAGAGCCCAACGCGGGGCTGGAACCCACAAACGGTGAGATCATGACCTGAGCTGAAGTCGGACACCCAACCGACTGAGCCGCCCAGGCGCCCCGCCCCCAGAAACATTTTTAATGGCCATGCACGATTCCATCATATGACATCACCAAGTATAAGTTTATTATGTCATCTACAAAGAACATAGGGGAAAATATTTAAAAGTAGGAATCCCTATCATGTTGTAGGCCTTAATAAGCTCTCACTGGAAGAGATTTATCAGAATTACCTAGGAAGCTATTACAAAATACAGCTGTTGGAGTGGTTTACCACCACCACCCCACCCAACCCAGGTGTATATTTGGTGAGAGAATTGATTGCAAACAGACCTTCACTATAAGAAATGTTATTTTTTAAAGGTCTTCAGGAAAAAGGGACACCTGGCTGGTTCAGCCAGAGGAGCATGCAGCTCTGGATCTGAGGATTGTGAGTCTGAGCCCCATGTTGATTGTAGACATTACTAAAAAAAACTAATTTAAAAAATAATAAAAGAAAATATAAAGTCTTCAGGAAAACAAAACATTAGTGAGTGGATTAGTAAATTAGGACTTAAACAAGGAATGAGAAACATCGAAAAAATAAATATGTTGGGAAACAGAAAAGACATTTTTTAGTCACATCACAATAGATTCAGAAAAATCATACAACGAAACTCAATGAATATTCATTAAAAAAAATAATAATAAAAGTAATAAAGACTTCAGCTGACCATAAATAAAAAGGAACTTTCTCAGCATTATGAAGTACATCTACAAAAAAACTAAAGTAACATCATACTCAGTGGCAAAAGAACAAATTCTAAGATGGCAGACAAGGTATTCCCACTTGCCATTTTTCATAACATGGTACTGGCTCTCCTACTGGCTGCAGTAAGAGAAGGAAAAAGATGAGTGACATGCACACTACAAAGAAAGAAGTAAAACTGCCTTTGTTCATAGATCTCATGATGAAATGTGTAGTATTTACTAAGGAAGCTAAGAAACAAACCCAACTAGAACTAATGAGTGATTTAACAATGACACTGGATACAAAGTTATCATATAAGAATCAACTGCATTCCTATATGTAGGTAATGGACAATTTAAAATATAAAAATATATCATTTTGGGGCAGCTGGGTGGCTCAGTGGGTTGGGCAGCTGACTCTGGGTTCTGTGCTGAGTGTGGAACCAGCTTAGGATTTTCTCCTTCCCTCTCCCTCTGTCTCTCCCCAGCTAGTGCACATGTGCACCCTCTCTCTCAAAAAAAGTTTTTATTAAAAAAAATTAAAAATAAAATAAAAATATATCCTTTGGCTTTCAGACACCATCAAGTGTCCAGTGATTGACCCCTCCCAGAAACATCTTTTTAACAAATATCTACACATGCAAATACCTTCACAAGAGCTAGGGATTTCAGGTGAGAATTACAGCTCTTGAGTGGAGCAAAGAAATAAGAAAAGATGCATTGGGAGAGCAGGAAAGACAGTTTCACATCATTCCTGTCACTCTTTCCTCAAGACCAGGCAGTCCTGTACAGAGAGACATACCCTTCCAGGGGGAGAAGGAGAGTGAAGCAAACACTCAGCTTTACTGTAGACCCCAGGACTGGGCCTACCTCAGTGACAGGTGGCCCCACACTCCAGGCCAGCTCCCCTGACTCGAGTCCCCAGCCCCACTCCAGGGCAGACTGACCCTCGACACCTCAGGTTTCAGCAGAATTGGGGCCCAGGCCTGCCCCAGTAAACCTTGGTACTGAGCCAGCCCCATGGACCCAGGCACATTGCCCCCGTGAGATAAGCTCCAGGTCCATGCCCCATGGGCTCAGGCGCCAGGCTGACCCCTTTGGATCCAAGCACCAAAACTGCCCAGCTGCTGACCCAGGCACCAGATCTGCCTGACCAAGGATCCCAGCAGCAAGCCCGCCCATGGACACCACCAGACAACCGACCTAGGATCTCTGGATGGGCTGATTGGTAAAAGGCTTTCCCTGCTGAAGCCAGTCTTCAAAGGCACATACACCAATGTAAGGCAACCAGGATCACAAATAAGGAAACAGGATACCACACAAGTAAAGTAATAAAGCTCCAATAATGGACCCTAAACAAATGGAGACCTATGAACTGCCTGACAAAGAATTGAGAATAATCCTCTGAAAGAAATTCAGTGAACTACAAGTAAACACAAATAGATAATTTAACAAAATTCATGATTTCCTGGATATAATATCAAAAGCACAAGCACCAAAAGCAAAAATAAACAAGTGGGACCTAACATCAAACTAAAAAGTTTCTGCACAGCAAAGAAACAACTAGAAAACTTAAAAGGCAACATACAGAATGGAGAAAATATTTGCAAACTACATAGCTGATAAAGGATTACTGTCCCAAATATGTTAAGAACTCATACAACTCAGTAGCAAAATATAAAAATAAATAAAATTAAAAAGTGGGCAAAGGATCCGGATAGATATTCTTCTAAAGAAGATGTCCAATGGCACAGAGATATATGAAAAGGTGATTAACATCACTAATCATTAGGGAAATGCAAGTCAAAACCTCAATGAGATAACACCTCACACATGTTAGGATGGCTACTTTCAAAAAGGCAAAAGATAACATGTTGGTGAGGAGATGTGAAGAAGAAAATCCTTGTACACTATTGGTTGGAATGTAAATTGGTACAGCCATTATGGAAAATAGTGTAGAGATTTCTCACAAAGTTAAAAATAGAACCATATGATCTAGCAAACCCAATTTGGGAAAGGAAAGGAAATCCAAAGGAAATAAAAATCGCATCTTGAAGAGATATTTGCACTCCTATGATCACTAGAGTATTATTCACAATAGCCAACATATGAAACAAACTAAGTGTCCATTGACAAGTGAATGAATAAAGAAGATGTGGTATAAATATACAAGGAAATATTCAGCCATGGGATAGAAGGATATCCTGCCATTTGTGACACAATGGATGAAACCTGAAAATATTTTTCTAAGTGAAAAAAGCCAGATAAAAACAAATACTATATGATCTAAGTTATATGTACAAACTAAGAAAGGAAAAAGAAACAAAGTCAAACTCATAGAATCAGAGAATAGTGGTGGTTACCCGGGCCTGGGGGGTGGCAGCAATGGGAAAATGAGGAGATGTTGGTCAAAGGGTTCAAAGTTGCAGTTAGGTAGGATGATTTGGTCTAGGGAAATAATGTACTTAATAATACTGTATTGAACACTGGAAATGTGCTAAGAGAGTAGATTTTAGGTGCACTCAGCACACACAAAAAATGGTAATTATGTGAGGAAATGATATATCCAGTAGCATATCCATCATTTCACTATGGATATGTATAACGACTCATCATGTTGTACACCTTAGATACATACAACTTTTATTTTTTAATGTGAATAAAAAATTTTAAATATCACTTAAGACAGAGTAAAAAAAATACCAAGGAAAAAATTTAACAAACTGTACATGATTTAGATATTAAAAGCCACAAAATATTGCTGAGAGAAATGAAAGGCCTAAATACATGGCTCAGAACACTTAGTAGTATTACTATGTCATTTCTCCCCAAACTGATGTATCAACACAATCTCAATAAAAATCCCAGCAATCTTTTTAAAAATGGAAATTGACAAATGGATTCTAAATTTACATGGAGATACAAAGAAGCTGGTATAGCCAAAACAATTTGCAAAAAGAACACAGTTGAAATACTTATACTACCTGACTTTAAGACTTAACTCTAAGGTTCCAGTCATCAAGGCAGTGTGGTACAGGCGTAAAGATTAACAAATAATCACTGGACCAGAATAGAGCATGCCAAGACACATAGACAATGGTGCTAAGGTAATTCAATGGGGAAAGCAAATAACCTTACAACAAATAATGCTAGAACATTTGGATAGCTATATAGAAAAAAATAAACCTTGATCCTTTCCTCATACTATGCACAAAAATTAACTCAAGATGATCATAGACTTAAATATAAGAGTTAAGACTCTAAAACTTCCAGAAGAAAACAGGAGAAAATTGTTGTGACCTTGGGTTAGGTAAAGAATTTTTAGGACATGAAAAGCACAAACTATAAAAGAGAAAATTATTAAAGTGGACTTTATCAAAATTAAAAAACAAACAAAATTCTGTTCTTTAAAAGAGAACATTACAGGAGCACCTGAATGGCTCAATCGGTTAAGTGTCCAACTTCGGCTCAGGACGTGATCTCACAGTTCGTTAGTTGGAGCCCCATGTTGGGCTCTATGCTAACAGCTCAGAGCCTGGAGCCTGCTTCACTGTGTCTCCCTCTCTCTCTGACCCTCCTCTTCTTATTCTCTGTCACTCTCTGTCTCTCAAAAATGAATAAATGTTGAAAAAACTTTTTAAAAAACAATAAAAGAAACTACTGGTATGTACAATAATATGAATGAATCTCCAAATCTTTTATTTCGATTTTTATTCATTTCTGAGAGAGAGACAGAGACAGCGTGAGCAGGGGAGGGTCAGAGAGAGGGAGATACAGAATCTGAAACAGACTCCAGGCTCTGAGCTGGGTGTCAGCACAGAGCCCAACACAAGACTTAAGCCAATGAACAAGGAGATCATGACGTGAGCTGAAGTCGGACGCTCAACTGACTGAGCCACCCAGGCGCCCCTCAAAATCTTTATGGTAAGTGAAAGAAGCCAGACACAAAAGACTACTGATTTCATTTATATGTCGATCTAGAAAAGGTAAAACTATACTAAACAGAAAAAACAGTTCCCATGTCAGGGACTGAGGGGAACAGACTGACTGCAAAGGAGCAAAAGAGAACTTTCTAAATGATGGAAATGTTTTTTATCTTGATTTTAATACTGGTTACATGACTGTATTCATTCAAAATTCATTGAACAGTATGCTATTTATTTATTTAGAGAGCACAAGTGCACACCTGGAGTGTGTGTGTGTGGGGAGAGAGAGAGAGAGAGAGAGAGAAAATCCCAAGCAGGCTCCACCCTATCAGTGCCAAGCCAGACACTGTGAGATCAAGCCCTGAGTTGGTCTCTACACTGACAGAGTGGAGTCTGCTCAGGATTCTCTCTCTCTCTCTCTCTCTCTCCTCGCCACCCCCCCCCAAAATAAACATTTTTTTTAAAAAGGATCTAGGGGCACCTGGGTGGCTCATTCAGTTAAGCATCTGACTTCAGCTCAGGTCATGATCTTGCAGTTCTTGAATTCAAGCTCCACATCCGGCTCTGCACTGACAGCTCAGAGCCTGGAGCCTGCCTCAGATTCTGTGTCTCTTTCTGCCCCTCCCTCTCTCCCATTCTGTCTCTGTCTCTCTCTCTCAAAATAAATAAACATAATAAAAAAAGAATTTTAAAAATAACTTAATTAAAATAAAAGGATCTAGAGCTTTGTTTGCTTCACTTGCCTTCCCTCTCCTTACCCATTCTGGATTCCCCCCATCACCCAATTTACCTTAACTCATCATCATATTCATTCTTCTTTCCAAAATTTTATTTCTACCTTCATATTAATACAATGACAGTTTACTTCATGACAAGACCATTTCTTTTTCTTAATAATTTTTTAATGTTTATTTATTTTAATGTTTTTTATTTTTTATTTTTAATGTTTATTTATTTATTTTAATGTTTATTTATTTTTGAGAAAGAGAGAGAGAGCACATGAGCAGGGGAAGGGCAGAGAGAGACACACCCACACACAATCTGAAGCAGGCTCCAGGCTCTGAGCTGTCAGCACAGACCCAACTCACGGCTCAGACTCATGAACTTTGAGATCAGACCTGAGCTGAAGTCAGAGGCCTAACTGACTGAGCCACCCAGGCACCCCCATTAAAAGACCATTTCAAAGTCTATGCAATCTACTAATCCTGTTGCATTTTAATCACACATAGAAAACATATAATTTGGACTGGATATTATCACTAGAGCTTTCTCTTGAGGAGTTGCAGGGAAGACCAAAATGAGCATCTTAATGAGATCCTGTTTTTTGGTACAAGCTTTGTGTTAAAGGCTTTTATTCTTAGTCTTAGAGGCTCTCTAATGAGCCCAAATGAAATACTTCAGTAAACATATGTTAACTAGACTTATTGTGGTGATCATTCTGCAATACATACAAATGTAGAATCCTTGTGTTATACGTTTGAAACTAATATAATGTTGCGCATCAATTACACTGGAAAGGAAGGGAAGGGAAAGGAAAGGGAAAGTGAAAGGGAAAGGAGAAGGGAAGAGAAGGGAAAGGGAAGGGGAAGGGAGGGGGAAGGGAAGGGAAGGGGAAGGGGGAGGGGAGGAAAAGAAAAATAGTTCAGTTAGGAGGAGAGACGACCTGCCAGTCTATGTTGTTTTGGTCACATTAAAGCTCTGGAGCTTATACATTTTTTCCATGACCACAGAGAATAACAAGAGTTGACAATGGGGAAAAGGTGGGGAAGGAAATAAGTAGGAAATTGTGACAAATAGACACGAGAGCCAAGCCCCATTTGAAAGGTCAGCAAATCCATTTAGATATTATGATACCTTGTCAGCTTCTAACACACTATGGGGCTTGGATATTTATTTAATATAAAATGGGATTTTAAAAGACCTTCCCAGTCAGTTTTTATATGTATTTTTTCAGGTAAAAATAAAGGCACCAGGGACAACCAATGTTGTGTCAAAGTTTGACCTGCCTAATCTTGACAACAGTCCACTCCACAGTTAAAATCCCTCATCAACAATAATCCTTGAATTTGCAGCTGGCAATTTACGTAACTCTTAATTTAACTGAAGCCAGCGGTCCTAATCCTCACATTTAATTTAGGATTAAATAGTTCTCTAAGTGGGGGTGCATGTCTGTGTTGTTAAAAGATAATGATGTGGGGCCTCTGGATGGTTCAGTCAGTTGAGCACCTGACTGACTCATGGTTTTGGCTCAGGTCATGATCTCAAGTTCTTGAGTGCAAGCCTCATGTCAGGCTCTGTGCTGACAATGTGGAGCCTGCCTGGGATTCTCTCTCTCTGCCCCTCCCCAGTCTATGTGTATGCTCTCTCTCACTCTCTCGAAATAAATAAACTTTAAAAAATTGTTTTTAAATAAATAAAATGTGCTGCTGTTTGTGGGTTCCAACCCCATATTGGGTTCTGTGCAGACAACTCAGAGCCTGGAGCCCGCTTTGGATCCTGTGTCTCTCTTACTCTCTGCTCCTTCCCTGCTTGTTCTCTCTCTCTCTCTCTCTCTCTCTCAAAAATAAGTGAACATTGAAAAAAATTAAAATAAATAAACATTTTTTAAAAATTAAATCAATTAAATAAAAGGCATTGATGTAAAGGCATATTCAAACTGATTATTTTACTGTAGTTTTCATTCTTAGAGTGTGCTAGTGGTCTTTAAGGGATTATTGTTCAGGACAGGTCAATTTTAACAGCATTTTGTATTTTCCTAGTATCTTTCAAACTGAAAGCTTTTCACATAGTTTTACTCTTCTTCCCATTCTCCCATAATCCTGCTGAGGAAGAGAGAAGAATGGGGTAAAGCAAACAGGAAAACTGTGAAAGGGAATTTCAGATGGGACAAACAGAAAGGGAAGATTGGCCTTAACCACCCAGTGAATGATTCAACTTGACTAGTGGGTTCTCTAATGTCCACATTAGAGCCTCCATGTAGACCAAGGACATTGGCTTTTACTGAGTCTTAGCATTCCACACACCCCCATATTTACTGATTAGAAAAAATTGTCTATCTTAAAGCATACTTTTCTGTGCAAATAGCAAGTGCTCATGTTCTGTTCATTCTCTTTGACAGATATGTCCTATGGAAGCAGGGTAGAAATCATGAGAGGTAGAAATTTGGATGTGAATTCTCAAGAAAAATAATCTGGGTTCAAATCCTGTTACTTAGTGACTAACTTCTATAAGTTCCTTAACCTCCCTCGGCCTTCTTTCTATCTACAAAAAATGGGGATAATAACAGCACTCACCTCATAGGCTGTTAGGTTAAATAAATAAGTAGATATAAACAAATTTAGAACAGTCCCAGGCTGTTAGTAATTATTAACATATTATTTGCATTAATCTTTGCATGCTACTGCTGTATAAAATGATAAATATGTATCAATCCTAAAACTAACTCTTTGTAATAATCTTCATTTCCTTTTCTTTTTTAAAAAAATACTTTACTTTTAAGTAATCTTTACACCCAACGTGGGGTTCAAACTCAGAACCCTGAGATCACCAGTTCCATGCTCTACCAACTGAGACAGCCAGTGCCCCATCTCATTTCCTTTTCTTTTTCTTTTTTCTTTTTTAAATGTATATTTTATTTATTTTTGAGAGAGAGAGAGGACACGCGAGCACGCAGGAAAGACTGGGGGAGGGGCAGAAAGAGAGAAACACACAATCTGAAGCAGGCTTCAGGCTCTGAGCTGTCAGCATTTAGCCTGATGCGGGGCTCGAACTCATGAACAGCCAGATCATTACCTCAGCCAAAGCTGAATGCTTAACCAACTGAGCCACACGGCGCCCCTCCTTTTCCTTTCTGATAAGAGTACAAATGTGGTGAATTAAAAAAAAAGTCATAAGATATAGCGTCACTTTCTTTTTATCAAGGCTTAGTACAAAATCCCTTAGGTCATTTTTATTTTTATTTTTATTTTTTAGCTTTAAAACATGTTTATTTTTGAGAGAGAGCGAGTGAGCGGGAAAGGGACAGGGAGATTGAGCCACCCAAGTGCCTCCCTTCGTCATTTTTATGGGCAAGATGGAGAAATGTGAGCTGAAAGGTATCAAAGAAATATAGCTGATACAGTGAGCTCTTCAGGAACATGCCACGCGACTCTGCCCTTTGCCTGTACTATTCAACAATTTGTCTTTTGCAAACACTAAAAGAAACATGAACAAAATTTTCAGACGGCGTGACGCTTGGAGGGATTGTCAATACTGGGGGTACCAAACCAATATTTTAAAAGATCTCAACAAGCCAAATGATCAAAATACAATTTTATAGAGATAAGTATAAAAGATATAAACTCGCATCTATGGGGCGCCTGGGTCACTCAGTCGGTTAAGCGTCTGACTTCAGCTCAGGTCATGATCTCACAGTTTGTGAGTTTGAGCCCCACGTCAGGCTCCATGCTGACTGCTGACAGCATGGAGCCTGGAGCCTACTTCTGATTCCGTGTCTCCCTCTATCTCTGCCCCTCTCCTGTTCATGCTCTCTCTCTCTCTCTCTCTCTCAAAAATAAATAAACATTTTTTTAAAAAAATTAAAAAACTTGGGGCTCCTGAGTGGCTCAGTTGGTTCGGCGTCCGACTTTGGCTCAGGTCATGATCTCACGGTTGGTGGGTTCAAGCACCGGTTGGGCTCTGTGCTGACAGCCAGCTCAGAGCCTGGAGCCTACTTCGTATTCTGGGTCTCCCTCTCTCTCTGACCTTCCCCTGCTCACGATGTCTCTCTCTGTCTCAGAAATAAATAAAAAATGTTAAAAAGAATTTTTTTTAATTTAAAAACTTACGTTTAAATAATCATCAATACAAGTAAGATTTGGAGATATTTCATCAACAACAGAAAAGAAGAAAAGAAAAAAAAAGAAAAGAAAAGAAAAGAAAAGAAAAGAAAAGAAAAGAAAAGAAGAGAAAAGAAAAGAAGAGAAAAGAAAAGAGAAAAAGGGAAAGGAAAGGAAGGAGAGAGGGAGGGAGACAAGGAAGGAAAGAGTGATGGGATGGAAGGAAATGCACTATTTGTCAAAACTGACAAGGTAAATGTTCAAATGAACAAACGTGAGATAAAAGAAACCTTAGACTTTATCAAATATTCTCTTAAGGAAGGTGATGGACCTATTCATATACTACATGAATACCACTTAATAACTGAGGTCTACAGATACGGGTTTTAGACAACTCTCAAACTCCCTGAACAGCCTATGCAATGATGAGTTTTTGTCTACATTCTTTTAAAGGAGAGCATGCATAGTTTTCACTGGACTTCCAAAGGTGTGTCTTTGATTTCTTCCCCATTAGAGATAAAGAGCTTAAGAACCACTAATCTGTAATATGGTGTTCTGAACATTATTTTTAAAGAAGAAATTGATCAAATACGTTCCAGTTAATAGAGCCCAGGATGACAAAAGTCTTGGAAATCATGTCCTATAAAAACAGTGGAAGCCTGAGAAACATAGCATGGATAAGAGAATTTTGGGGGGGACATGGTAACATTCTTTAAATGTCTGAAGGACTTGTGTGTGTAAAATGGATTAGATTTATTCTGTGTGACTCCAAAGGGCATAAGGGTAAAAGTTACTAGGAGACAGATTTCAGCTTAATATAAGCAAGAATTTGGTAATGATTAAAGCTGCCCTAAATTAGAAGCAACTGTCCTGTGAGCCAGTGAACTCCAAGCCATAGCAAATATTCAAACAGAAGCTGAATGACTGATCTTCAGTGAAAATGAAGGGAATTTCCACATTGGACAGTAGGACTCTTTCAACTCTAAGATTCTTTTATTCTCTGATCCTTGTCAACATTAGACAAATTCCCTAGCACCTCTCTCCACCATCCCCAAATAAAAAGGAAAAGTGTTTTTATCTACATTGTGTTTTTTATTATATTTAATGGATCATATAAAATAATTCCTTCCTAGAGGAAAAAAGAATGTCTTAAATGGAATCATAAAACAGGGTCCTAGAAGAAGCCTGAAGAGTCCTTAGAGATCATTTAGTACTATTTCCCACTCCACCCCCATTTTAAAAAAGATAAACTGGGGCGCCTGGGTGGCTTAGTCGGTTGAGTGTCCGACTTTCGCTTAGGTCATGATCTCGCGGTTCGTGGGTTCGAGCCCCGCGTCGGGCTCTGTGCTGACTGCCAGCTCAGAGCCTGGAGCCTGTTTCAGTCTGTGACTCCCTCCCTCTCTGACCCTCCCCTGCTCACGCTGTCTCTCTCTCTCTCTCCTAGAAATAAATAAAACATTTAAAAAAAATAAAAAAGATAAACTATGGCTTAAGGAAACTAAATTATTTGTTCTGGGATTCTGACATTCTTCTACTAGCCAGGTGATAACCTACAATATTCCTTTGAAACTGGCAAATGCTTGTTGAATATAGAAGTCTCCCCAGTGACAACAGGGAATTAAATTTCCTGATGATAAGATATTGTTATAAAATCACAATATTGTATACCAATTCCTTTTCATAGTTCAGGTTCAAGTTAGACTGCGGATTATTCATTTTTTTTCTTCTCTTGGCTTGTCTATCTTTTAGGCTAGAAGACAAAAGAATAAAAAAGCTTAGGGAAAAAATTGAGAGGAAGGATGCTGGGATAAAAATTACTATCTAATACCTGCTGTGTGCAAGGCATCGTGATCATTCAAATAGCCATTAAAGAGATTATAAAAACTATGCTATGCCTCCACCATATTTGCATTTAAGCTTAAGAGAGCCTTGAAATAGATTAATGTTATGGTCAGAATATCTTTTTTTGTTACTGCCAGCATGAAGTGGAAATAAACTGGTAGCTGGGTTCAAGTGTTTGTACAACACATACGGAGGATAAAACTAGCCCCATTTGGGGCCCACAGCTGTGTGGCTTAGTCGGCTGAGTGTCCGACTCTTGATTTTGGCTCAGGTCATGATCTCACACTCGTGAGATCAAACCCTATGTCTGGGTCTGTGCTGGGTATGGAGCCTGCTTGAGATTCTCTCTCTCCCCCCTCTCTGCTCCTCTCCCATTCACTTTCTCTCTTTCTCTCTCTCTAAAAACATAAAAAAAAATTAAAAAATGAAATTATATTAAAAGTTTATTTATTTTGAGAGAGACAGACACAGCATGCATGGGGGAGGGGCAGCGAGAGGGAGAGAGAGAATTCCAAACAGGCTCCACTCTGCCAGCACAGAGACTGACATGGGACTCAAACCCATGAAGTCATCAGATCATGACCTGAGCCAAAACCAAGTTGGACACTTAACTGACTGAGTCACCCAGGTGCCCCCCAAGAAATAAAATTATTTAAAAAAAAAAACTAGCTCTGTTTATTCTAAATACCCAATGGGTGATTGAGAGATTAGTACATTTCAAAATTATGTGTAAAATACTGGTGAAAGACCGGGATGAATTTAGCAAGATGCTTAATTAGAAAAAATAAACATAATGCAAACCCATAGCTAACATTGTGCTTAATGGTGACAGACTGAATGTTTTCTTCTAAGATCTGGAACAAAGTAAAAATGTCTGCTCTTTCTAGTTCTGTTCAGCATTGTATTAGAGGTCCAAGCCAGGGCAATTAAACAAGAATGGTTGGGAAAGTAAACCCATGTTTATTTGTAGATGACACCATCTTATATATTTAGAAAATCCTGAGGAATCTACTAAAAAAAATACTAGAACTAATACCAAGTTTAGCAAGTTTACAAGATACAAGATCAATATAGAAAAAAAATTTTCCTAAGACTGTCTACTATTGCATTCTCCCCCTAAAATTGTCCTGGTCAGGGTTCAGATCTAGTTACAAACTGGTCTTCAATCCAACAATTGTGATACCAGTTTAAAAAGTCAAACCTTGACTAGAGCTAAAATCATTTTGGGTTATCTGCCCTTGACTTTATAGATATCTCCTTCTGAGCGGATGCAGAGGGAAAGTAGAGTCTAAGTGAAATTCTAGTCTACCTCTAAATAATGTCTGGGAAATAGGTTGAATGAAACATCATGGTCTACTCTTCCTACAGAGAGGGAGCTCTGATTGTGACCTTGCTGTTTCCTTTATGGTCTTTCTCTTGCTTAGAGGAGGAAAAAGTGGAAAGTAATTATGAATAATCATTGGTTCATGTTACCTCCCTCTCGGTTATTGTTTTTATTTTTTGCCCTCCCATTATTAGGGCAGTAGCCCTAGACTTGTCTTGGATGGGTATGAGGTGGGCTTGGTCCAACCAGTACCCTGAGGTGATAAACTTTCTCTTCTGGGGCATGAATGCTCCCTACCACATAGTTGACAGTGGTCAGGGATTCTCCCTTTCTCTACCTATCCTTTCTCTAACAGCAGAATTCCTATCTTTCCTTCTTCCCCCAATTAGGTATATTGATTACCCTGCAATTCTATTATGTACCTGAATGTGGGGGGAGGGGCAGATTTTTACAAACTTTTGTGGTTTGTGGCTTCCTCTTCCATACATTAGTTCCCACCACCACACGTGCAGGGGCCATTGTCTGGCTTTATCACATTCTGGGATCACTGGGATAGTGTAGTGAAGCTCACCACTGTCCTCTGTTTTGGAGATTATTATTTTCGCATAATTAGTCCACCCTATATAGATTGCTAACTAACCAAGTATTCCCTTTGCCCCTATGGCTGCTGGTGTAAATAAACTGCATCTCCTCATGAAACAGTACTAATAAAAATTTTTAAATGACTTTATGTTTTATTTCAAGTTTTTATTTAAACTCCAGTTAGTTAACAGATAGTGTAATGTTAGTCTGAGGAGTAGAATTTAGTGGCTTATCAATTACATACAACACCCAGTGCTCCTCCTTAATACCCATCACCTATTTAATCCCTCCCCTTTCCCACTTCCCCTCCAGCAACCCTCAGTTTGTTCTCTATAGTTAAAAGTCTGTTTTATTGTTTGTCTCTCTCTTCCACATTGAGCTCACTACTGTAAGCACAGAGCCTGCTTTGGATTCTCTGTACTCCTCTCTCTCTGCCCCTCCCTTGATCACGCTTTCTCTCCCCAAAATAAATAAACACTAAAAAATAAATAAATAAAATGATTTTTAAAAAATTAAAAAAGATCAATATAGAAAAATCAATTGTATTTCTGTACAGCAACAATGAAGAAACCAAAAACGAAATTCAGAAAACAATTCCGTTTACAACAGCATAGAAAAGAATAAGATAATTAGGAATAAATTTAGCAAAAGAAATGTAAAACTTATACACTAAAAATTATAAAACACTGTGAAAATAAATCAAGGAAGATCTAAATAAATAAAAAGACATCCCATGTTCACTGATTGGAAGACTTAATATTGTTAAGATGCAATACTTTCCAATTAAACTACATTATCATCCTTATCAAAATCTCAGCTGGCTTCTTTGCAAAAATTGAAAGCTGATCTCAAAATTTGTATAGAATCTCAAGGGAATAGCCAACAATCTTGAAGAGCAAAGTTAAAGCACTCACACTTCCTGATTTCAAAAACATACTACAGCCACAGTAACCCACATAGGGTGGAACTGACATGCAGACAAAAATATAGATCAATGGAATAGAATTGAAAGTCCAAAGAATAATCCCTCACATTTATGATTAGTTGATTTTCAACAAGAATGCCAAGACCACTCAATGGGAAAGAACAGTCTTTTTGACAAATGGTGCTGGAACAATTGGGTAGCCACAGGCAAAAAATTGAAATTGAATGTCCACACAACACACAAAAATTCACTCAAAATGGGCCATAGACCCAAATGGAAGAGTGAAGCCTATAAAACACTTAAAAGAAAACATAGGAGTGAATCTTTGTGTGACTTTTAGTTAGGCAATGGCTTCTTGGATAGGATAGCAAAAGCACAAGCAGCAACAACCAAAAATAGGTATATTGGACTTCACTGTTGGTAGAAATGTGAAGTAGTGTAGCTGCTTTGGAAAACTGTCACTTCTTCAAAAAATTACACACAGGATTATAATGCAATTCCCACAATTCCAGATACAGTTAGGCCATATATATATATATGTACATATATAGGTATGTATACATATATGCACATATATAGTGCCTTGTGAATTATGAGATTGCCAGTCTGGTTGGTGGGAACAGGCACTATTCTGGCCCCAATGAGTTCTAGTTACTGTTCCCACAATACTTTCAAGTGGTTCTTTTCTTAAACAGTTTCTTCACATTCAAGTGTTGGGGAGTATTCTGCTGCATACTGAAAATCTCTAGATTTTTGTTGTTGTTAGTCATTTTTCTCTGTATAGTTAGCTGTCTCCTAGCTAGTATTCTACCTTGCAAACTCTAGCTGTCTTGATCTCCCTGGACTCTCTGCTCCATCTCCTCACCCCAGGGAATCTGCCAGGCTCTACCTAGATTCCACCTTTCCATGCCACCATCTGGAAATTCTCTCAAGGCAGTAAGCTGGGCAATCATAGGGCTTACCTCATTTGTTTCCTGTCTCTCAGGGATCATTGTTCTTCACGGCCTGATGTTCAGTGTCTTGAAAATAATTATTTAAAAAAATATCTTGTCTAAGTTTTTAGTTGTTTTGGGTGAGAGTTGGTCCCTGTTTTCCATCTTCATAGGAAGTGGAAGTCCACACTCATGCTAATTTAACAAAAATGTGGCACTAATTGACTCACATAATACAACCACAGAAATGAAGAATGTAGTAGACTAACCTTAGAGCTAACTGGATCTATTGACTCAAATTACACCAGAATACTTTCTCTTTCTGTCTCTCTCCATCTTTCAATGTCATTTCTACTTCTGTATGTTGACCACATTCTAGTAGAGGACATGGTCACTGTCAGCTATAGAGCTAACCCTGAGAGCCAGCATGTCAAGGACAAAGAGAAAACTCTTCTTCCATCTCCAGCTTGGATAATTCTGTGGAAGGAGTGGCCTGACTTGATTGCATCCTGTGTCTATGTACCAAATACTAAGTCCTGTAGGGTACTTTGTAAAGAATGATCCAATAAACAACGAAAAATACATATCGACTACCTTATCATTGTATACATAGACTTGGGCATTTCAAATAATTTTCCCTTTTTTAATGCTTTTTTAAAAGTTTATTTATGAGAGAGAGTGCACGCTCCCCACACACACAGAGGGGAGGGGCAGAGAGAGAAGAGAGATTGAGAGAGAGAGAGAGAGAGAGAGAGAGAGAATCCCAAGCAGGCTCCACACTGTCAGCAAGGATCCCAACATGGGGCTTGATCTTATGAACTGTGAGATTACAACCTGAGCCAAAACCAAGAGTTGGAAGCTTAACCAACGGAAACATCCAGGTACCCCACAAAGAATTTTCTTAGAACAACTTCCTAGAAATTGCTGTGTCAAGGTTTAGCCAAAGCTTTTTTTCATATTGTCAACTTTCCCACCCAAAATTTATACCGCTCTACCCTCCCATCAACACTGGATATTATTATTTTTCATTGCCATAAAGTTAATAGGTGAAGATGATATTTCACTGTAATTTTAATTTGCAGTTATTTGCTTAGTCCTGAAGTCAAACATTTTTTAACAGACATTCTTTCATGCAGTGGATAGTTACTGATTACCATGTGACAGGTATTATTCTAGATACTAAATGTCTATTATTTATTAGCCTTCTGGGTTGTTTTTGTTTTGTGACTTGCTTATACTTTGGCCATTTTTCTACTGAGGCATGTTTTATTGATCTGAAAGAACTTCTTACATACTAATGATATTGACTCTGTCACATACATAACAATATTTTAAAATTTAAGTCATCTGTCTTTAATTTTTTTTTAATGTTTCTTTAGTTTTGAGAGGCAGAGAGAGAGAGAGACAGAGCATGAGCAGGGAAGGGGCAGAGAGAGAGGGAGATACAGAATCTGAAGCAGGTTCCAGGCTCTGAGCTGTCAGCACAGAGCCTGATATGGGGCTCAAACTCACAAACCATGAGATCATGACCTGAGCTGACGTCGGACGCTTAATAACTGAGCCACCTAGGTGCTCCTTTAATTTTGTTTTTTAAAATTTTTTGATGTACAACTTTTTACTATGTTTGTGTCACATCCTTATTGGTTTCTGTCTTTGATGTTGATGAAATCTTTTCACTTTGTTAGCTGGTTACATCTGACATGTTAGCCAGTTTCTGTTCAAGATTTACCAAATCATATGTAATAATCAGCTTTTGGTACAGATCTCCTCTAGGGCTGAATCTTAGCCTGTTTTGTATAAGGCTCTCAGGGTTGCAGGCAGCAATTCAAAACATGGTTTCTCCCCAAAGGCTAATTAAGAAAGGCAGTACATCTGCTGTGTTCACCAAGTTCATCACAGACTTGGGTTGTAAACCAATGTTCTGGCTAATGATTTTCTCTGGTTAGTAATTTAGAAAAATGTATAAACAATGATATTAATAAGTCAGGTAACAACACATTCATTTTTCATCTAGAACCTTTTAAATTTTGGTTTGCTCTGGTCTGATAGCTACCTTATTTCCTGGTAGTCTCAGGAGAAAAGTAGAACAATTGCATCCACAAATGTAGATATGCAAGGGCTGCTTCTCTTGTATAGACTCACTTACCTGAAACAAAGATCCTTCTACCTTTAATCAAATAATCAGCATAATCAATAATAATAATAGGTGAAACATGAAGACCATGGCTTCCTGGCTGTGTTAGAAGGGGCCAGCTGGGGCGTGCTGGCAGTTTGCTAGCCCCAAAATAATTTTTAAAAATTGTTTTATGTTTATTTATTTTTCAGAGACAGAGAGGGACAGAGCATGAGTCGGGCAGGGGCAGAGAGAGAGGGAGACACAGAATCTGAAGCAGGCTTCAGGCTCTGAGCTAGCTGTCAGCACAGAGTCCAATGCGGGGCTCGAACCTGCGAACCGTGATATCATGACCTGAGCCGAAGTTGGACACTTCTCCGACTGAGCCACCCAGGTGCCCCTATAGGTTGCCTTTTCAATTTGTTGATGATTTCCTTTGCTATACAGAATGTTTTTAGTTTGCTACAATCTCATTTATTTATTTTTGCCTATGTTGCCATTTCCTTTGGAGTCAGATGCAAAAAAGTCAGAGCTTACTGCCTGTGTTTTCTTCTAGGAGTTTTAAGGTTTATGATCTTACATTCAAGTTTTTAAAATAAATTTTGAGTTAATTTTTGTGTTTGGTGTAAGACAGTGGTCCGGTTTTCTTCTTTTGCATGTGGCTCTCCAGTTTTCTCAATACTGTTTATTGAAGAGGCTGTCTTTTCCCCATTGCATATTCTTGCCTCCTGTGTCATAAATTAATTTACCATATATGCCTTGGTTTATTTCTGGGCTCTCTATTCTGTCCCGTTTATCTATTTGTCTGTTTTTATGCCAATACTAGACTGTTTTAATTAATATAGCTTTGTAATACCGTTTGAAATCAGGGATGCTGATGCCTTTGTTATTCTTTCTCAAGATTCCTTTGGCTATGGGGAGCCTGACTGCCTTGGTTGGCTGAGCGTCAGACTTTGGCTTGGGCCATGATCTTGCAGTTCGTGGGTTTGAGCCCCACATCAGGTTCTCTGCTGTTGGTGCAGAGCCCACTTCAGATCCTCTCTCCCCCTCTCTCTGGCCCTCCCCTCCTCAAAAATAAATAAACATTAAACATATTTTTTTTAAAAAGATTCCTTTGGCTATTCAGGATTTTTTTTGTAGCTCCATACAAATTTTAGAATTGTTTGTTCTATTTCTGTGAATAATGCCATTGGAATTTTCATAGGGATTGCCTTGAATTGTAGGCTACTTTGGGTAACATGGACGTTTTTACAAAACTAATTCTTCTAATCCATGCACATAGGATACCTTTCCATTTATTTGTGTCTTCTTCAATTTCTTTCATCAATGTCTATAGTTTGCATTGTATAGGACTTTCATCTCCTTGGTTAAATTTATTTCTAGGTATTTTATTCTTTTTTTTTAACTTTTTAAATTTATTTTTGAGACAGAGAGAGACAGAGCATGAGCTGGGGAGGGACAGAGAGAGAGAGAGTCGGAAGCAAACTCCAGGCTCTCAGCACAGAGCCCGATGCGGGGCTCGAACCCACTAACCTGAGATCATGGTGAGATCATGACCTGAGCCGAAGTCAGACACTTAACTGACTGAGCCACCCAGGTGCCCCGGTATTTTATTCTTTTTGATGCAATTATAAAAGCAATGATTTTCTTATTTTCTCTTTCTGTTAGCTTATTGTTAGTGTATAAAAAATGCAGCTGATTTTTACACACTGACTTTTTACCCTGCAGCTATACCGAATTTATTAATTCTAACAATTTTCTGGTGAAGTCTTTGAAGTTTTCTACATGTAAAATCATGTCCCCTGCAAACAGTGATTGTATTGCTTCTTCCTTTTCACTTTGGAGACTTTTATTTATTTTTCCTGCTTAATTGCTCTGGCTTGGACTTCCAATACTAGTTTGAATGAAAGTGGCAAGACTAGACATCCTTGCCTTGTTGCTAATCTTAAGGAAAAAGCTCTTAACATTTTGCTGTTGAGTATGATGTTAGCTGTGGACTTGTTACACTTGTTCTTTATTACATTGAGACACATTCCATCTATATCCAGTTTGTTAAGAGTTTTTATCATAATTTATGTTGAATATTGTCAAATGCTTTTTCTGCATTAATTGAGATGAACGTATGATTTTTTCCTTCATTTTGTTAATATGGTATATCATATTGATTGATTTGTGGTTGTTGAGTCATCTTTACATCCTTGGAATAAACCCCGTTTGACCATGGTGTATGGACCTTTTAATTTACTATTGAATTCAATTTGCTAATATTTTGTTGAGGGCTTTTCATTTATGTTGATCAGGGCTATTGGCCTGTAATTCTCTTTTCTTTCTTTCTTCTTTTTCTTTCTTTCTTTCCTTCCTTCCTTCTTTCTTTCTTTCTTTCTTTCTTTCTTTCTTTCTTTCTTTCCTTCCTTCCTTCCTTCCTTCCTTCCTTCCTTCCTTCCTTCCTTCCTTCTCTTTCTCTCTTTCTTTCATGGTGTCCTTGTCTGGTTTTGGTATCAGGGTAATGCTGCCCTCATAAAATGAGTTTGGGAGCATTCCCTCTCTTCAGTTTTTTGGAAGAGTTTGAAAAATGGCTAGGTATTAAATCTTCTTTGAAGTTTTGTAGGGTTCACCAGTGAAGCCTTCTGGTCTTGTACTTTTGTTTGTTGGAAGGTTTTTTATTACTGATTCAATATACTCATTAGTAATTGATCTATTCAGATTTTTTACAGCTTTATGATTCAGTCTTGAAAGACCGTATATTTCTAGGAATTGACCCATTTAATATAGGTTGTCCAGTTTATTGGAATGTAATTATTCATAGTAGTCTCTTGTCACCCCTTGAATTTCTTTGGTATCAGTTGTTATTTCTCCTCTTTCAATTTGTTTCTGGGGAGGCTTCCTGAAGACATAGGTTGCTGAAATATCTCTTAAGTAATCTTCCAGATCTGTAAGACAAACTTCTAGCTTTGCTGAGATTGGCTTATTCTATTCCATGGGAAAATGTAGTCTGAACTTTTTTCCAGACAGATGGGCAAATCTCATCAAAGTAGAAAACTGAGCAGTTTCTGGAATGTGAGAGGAGCTTTCCAGGCTTGGTTACATTAAGTAGGATGACCAGCCTGGCAGGTGCCTGCAATTAATCTTCCTATTCCTCAGTAAAATGCAGATGACCCAGTGAGATACATAGATCTCTAAATACCCCTGGGCTAATCCAATTCTAGCCAACAAAATAGTCACTCATTACAATGAAGGAATCCCAAGACCAATTTCACCCTCTGCTAGGAATGATTACTTCCTCTTTCTTCCAACAGGCCTCTCACTTATCCCTCTCTTGACCAACTTCTCTTGCAAGACTAAAAGTTGCTCTTTGAAATCTTGGGAGTGGACCTTGACACCTATGATTCACAGCCATTTAATCCTGTGGAATTTAACTAACATTTCTCTTATTGCCAGCTGTCATCCATCCATCTCTCCTTTGGCTTTGTGCCTTCATTCAGCTCTGCTGCAAAGTGGGAAATGGCAATAGGATGGGGGGTAGTGTTTATGTGCCTGGAGTTTCTACTATGTACTAAGTACTGCATTGGGTACAGTACAGTACCCAATTAATGATCTCATTAATAAATTATCTCATTAAACCTCACAATAATGCTAGAAGATAGATAGATAGATAGATAGATAGATAGATAGATAGATATAGACATAAGTATAGATAGACAGATCTTGTAAACCAGTAAGTATTATCCAAAGTTTAAAATAATAACAAATAACAGACTCCTGGTACAGAGTCCTGGAACACAGCATTTGAGACTTGGTACCCAGTGGGCATGATGATGTGCCTAGGAGGTCTGACTCAGCCAAGACTTACTCTGACTAGATGACTTTAGTCAGGACTAGTTCTGGAAAAGACTGCAAATTAATAATTGTCAGCCACAGTTTAGCTGCCTATCATGAGCCCTAAAATACAGGTACAGGAAAGGATTATAAAAATGTGTTCCTCTCTCCGAGAGTTTATATAGTCTAGTTAGGAAGATGAGATTAACATACAATGTGATTTTTATGACATTTATTGTTCTTCCTCTTGTTTATAAAAGCAGTACAAGTTCACTGTATGAGATATAAAAAATTAAATAGAAGAGAATCAAAATCATCCTATATCTCCCTACCCAAATTAACCATAGTTAAAATGTCAAATTATCCATTTTTACACACACATATCCCCCTCCCTGGCCCTCCGCAAACAGGCATACTTCCCCAACTTTTACCTCACACTTAGTTATAGAAGGAGGTTCTTGTGCACATGATCATAAAGTCTCCCATTTCCTCTTTCCCTTCTAGAGATGTCTGCCTGGGAATGTGATTTGGCTTAAAGCACAGAGAGAGTTTTTTTAAACAGGCTATTTTAGTTCTCATCAATCAACTGACAGTTCTGTAAAGGCTCCTGTTCCTCACACACAGAGGCCTCTGAGCCTCATATTACCATTGCAGGTGAGGGGGAAAGGAAGTGACTGACATAACTCTGCACCAAAAACATAAAGCTATTCCCATCTGATCAGAGAAGAGTCAGTAAATATTATGTCATATATAGGGAAACAGTTTTCTTCCATAATAGAACTACACACTATTTAAGAGTTAAGAGTTCAGGGGTATCTAAGTGGCTCAGTAGGTTAAGCGTCCAGCTTCAGCTCAGGTCATGATCTCTTGTTCACAAGTCCAAGCCCCACATCAGGGTCTGTGCTGACAACTCAGAGCCTGGAGCCTGCTTCAGATTCTGTGTCTCCCTCTCTCTCTGTCCCTCCCCTGCTCACACTCTGTCTGTCTCTCTCTCTCTCTGTCAAAAATAAGTAATTTTTTAAAAACTAAAAAAAAAAAGAAAAAGAGTTAAGAGTTGGGTGAGCACACGTTTGTGTGTGTGTGAGAGAGAGAGAAAGAAGGAAAGAGGAAGAGGGGGCGCCTGGGTGGCTCAGTCGGTTAAGTGTCTGACTTCAGCTCAGGTCATGATCTCACACTTTGTGGGTTTGAGCCCCGTGTCAGGCTCTGTGCTGAATGTTTGCTCAGAGCCTGGAGCCTACCTTGGATTCTGTGTCTTCTTCTCTCTGCCCCTCCCCTGCTCACACTCTGTCTCACTCTGTCTCTCAAAAATAAATAAATGTAAAAAAAATTTTTTTAGAAAGAGGAAGAGAAAGAGAAAGAATGAGAGAAAGGCAGAAAGAGAGATTAATTCTGGATGGCTAAGAAGAAATCCTCATTTTGTATCTCTCAATGGCAGTGAGACATTAAAAAGTCACAGCCTACTCTGTACCCATCTGTTGAAGGGAAGGCCCCCTGTGGTGATAATCTAGGTTAGAGGTCCTAAACTAGGAGCCTGATACAGTGTTGGCCTCTACAGTGCTTAAAATTTAAATTAGGATTCAATGTGAAAGCTCGAAGAGATACCACATAAAATTTAGGATTTCCAGATTTTAATGAAAGAAAGAGAGGGGTGCTTGGGTACCTCAGTTAGTTGAGTGTCCAACTCTTGATTTCAGCCCAGGTGTTGAACCCATGCTTTGTGGGTTTGAGCCGTGTGTTGGTTGGGCTCCTAGCTGACAGTGAGGAGCCTGTTTGGGAATCTCTCTCTGCCCTTGCCCTGCTCATGCATGCTCTCTCTCTCTCAAAATAAATAAACTTTGAAAGAAGAAAGAAAGAAAGAAAGAAAGAAAGAAAGAAAGAAAGAAAGAAAGAAAGGAGGGAGGGAGAAAGGAAGAAATGAAGAAAGGGAAAAAGAAAGATCTGGTAATATTGGGCTCTTTTTTTTTTAATTAAGGAGATTAGCCCTTCTGAGTGTCATATTTTCCCCCCAGCTTCCTTTTTAATTGGGTGGGTGGAGGGTGGGTGGGGAGGGTGCTTTTAAATTGTTGTTGTAATTGCTTTTATTTCTGGGCAGAAATTTTATTTTTTTAATTTATTTACTTTTTATTATAATTTAATGTCAAGTTGGTTTCCATATAACACCCAGTGCTCATCCCCACAAGTGCTCTCCTCCATGCCCATTCTGGGCAGAAATTATAAGGCTTAGTAGTTAAATTTCTCAGTCATTTTTTTTATGGCTTCTGAATTTCATATCTTGATGAGAAAGATTGTAGTCACCTGTATTAATTTGCTAGGGCTGTCATAACAAAGTACTACAGACGAGGGGGATAAAACAACAGAAAGTTATTTCCTCTCAGTTCTGGAGGCCAGAAGTCTGAGACTGAGGTGTCGCAGGGTTGGTTTCTTCTAAGGCCTCTCTCCTTGGCTTGTAGACAGCTGCCCTGTCCCTGAGTGTTCACATGGTCTTGTCTCTATGTTCTAACCTTCTTTTCTTCTATGGACGCCAGTCAGATTGGATTAGGGCCCACAGCAATGACCTTATTTTAACTTAGTTACCTTTTTTAAAGACCTATCTTCAAAAATAGTCACATTCGGGGGCGCCTGGGTGGGTTAGTTGGTTAAGCGACCGACTTTCGCTTAGGTCATGATCTCGCGGTTCGTGGGTTCGAGTCCCGCGTCGGGCTCTGTGCTGACTGCCAGCTCAGAGCCTGGAGCCTGTTTCAGTCTGTGACTCCCTCTCTCTCTCTGACCCTCCCCTGCTCACGCTGTCTCTCTCTCTCTCCTAGAAATAAATAAAACATTAAAAAAAATTTTTAAAAAAATAGTCACATTTTGAGACACTGGGGGTTAGGACTTCAACATATGAATTTTGAGGGAATATAATCTAGCCCGTAACATCACCCAGAATTATAATTAAAACTTCGCCCATGTTTCCTTCCAGGACTCATAATTTCATTTTTATTATCTAATATTTGATCCATCTGGACTTTGTTTTGATATAAGGAATGACATAAGGATCTGATTTTATATTTCCTAGATAGTAAGCTTAATGTCCAATGCTATTTATTAATAATCTTTTCCCCCCAAATTGTGACATTTTTCCTTTATCTTACTGTTAATTTCCACGTAGTCCCCAGTCTATTTCTGGATACTATTTTATACCACCAATCTGTCTATTTCTGTGCCACTACCAAACTTTTAATTATGGTAATTTTATAATATATTTTCATTTTCTAGGGCTAATTTACCCTCTTATTTTTCTCTTTCAGAATTTTTATCACCATTTTTGCATATTTGCTTACAGCATTTACTTTAGTCTTGCCTTGCCTACTTGTAAAAAAGAAAAAGATCTGACAGCATTTTTATTGGGATAAGGTGAAATATGTAGATGAATTTCAAAAAGACTTTTCATGTTCATATTATTGAGACTTTACATGTTTACTTCCTTGTAGTGCTTAAATTTTTAACCATATACTACATATATTATTTTTTATAACCAGAAAAAAAATTCGCTTCCAGTCTAAAAAAAAAAACTAAAAATAAAAGAATACAACAGGGGTAAACAATGATTAGCAGAGATAAATTTATCTAGAGAAGCCATTTTGGAGCTCCTTAAATCCTAAACCCCACAATTATGGCTTTCTTTTGGTTTATGGATAAGTCTTGCTTTCTCACGGTTGGAACAAAATAGATTTAACAACACATTTTGACATAGTCTGCTTGTTATACTAATGAGAATCGTTAGTTCTCCCTTCTGCTCTGTCTCATTTCTTCAAATTCAAAAGATACACTCCTCTTTCAGAGGTTGTCTAGGCTGAGAGAGGCTGACTGTAAACTTGGCTGGTTTCCCTAACATTCCCCAGCCACAGCCTGGTCATTGTCTGACTCAACTCGAAAGGGTCAGGTTTCTAGTGACACTGGGGCTGCTTCAGGTCCTGCTCCAGCCTCACCAGCAACCAGCTGCTTTTCTCTCGTGAGCTCAAGTGTCTTCCCTGCCCCTCCTGAAAAGGTGCAAGCCCATGGAGAGACCTGCAGCAAGCAACACAGGCACTTACATGGGTCTTTATGTCTTTAACGTCATGAGGAGGTGATCCGGAGTTACACTTCTTTTTAAGAGATCATTTCTAGTGTTGTTTCTTGGTTTCCAGGTTAAGTGAAGCCTGACTAGTTCTCCTATTTTCTTTCTTGCCTTATTTTCTTTCATTCATTCACTCACTTTAGCACATAGAGGAGAGTAATCATCCCAAAACGTAAGTCTGAACCATAATAGTCTTTGGCGCATAGCCTCTCACTGACTTTACAGCTCACCCAGAGTGAAAACCAAAGTCCTTACAATGGCCTGCTTTGGCTCTACGTGATCTAGCCACTGATCCCCAACCTCATCTCCAACATTTTTCCCTATCATTCACTCTGTGCCAGACACTGGCCTCCTTGCTGTCTCCTTGATGCCAGAACTCTCTTACCTCAACTAGCTTACTCCCTCACCTCCTTCAGTGCTTTATGCAAATGTCATCATCTCTGTGAGGCATTTTCTGGCCCCCCTACCTAAAATTGTAAGCCCCATATTCCCTACCACTATTCTTGGCTTAATTTTTTTCCCTAGAGTTTACCACTATCTGATGCAGTATAAAATTAGTTTCTTATTTACTATCTATCTCCCCCTACTAGAATATAAGCTCTATGAGGACAAAAATTTTTGCCTCTTTGTTTTGTTATATCGCTAGAGCCTAGAACAATGCCTGCTATAAGGGCATTCATAAACATTCACTGAGTGAATGAGCAAATTAGTGATCACTTTAGTTTGGGATCAGGGCATTCATACATCTTCCAGCTGCCTTTCCTTAAAGCCACAGAAGTTTTGGAGTCTCTGGCTCTGTCTCATAGAGCAAGAGATTAACTTTCATGGAGCCATTATATTAAGATGTGGGGAGTCCCAGAGGCACCTTTCCCCTTAGAACACTTTTCATGGAAATTGCTTTATTTGCAGAGTAAATTATTAAGATCTCTTCAAAAGGAGATAACAAACCGAATCTAACTTTGCCTACATTCAAACCTCTCTTTGGAAAATGGGAATCTCTTCCAGCTATGATGTATGTACTTACCATGCATTTATTGTCATTTGCTACATAGCACTACCGAAATCAATGTGTCTCTTCATTTCCTTAATGAGGGTGCTGGGGAGGCTGCTCAGACACATGTATTCAACAAATATTTGTTGAGTGCCAACTAAAGCCAGAATCGGCATACAGCACTGGAGATCATGCCTTCCTTCATAAAATTTACAGTCTAATAGGGGAGATAGAAAACAAACCAATTGATAAAGACATAATCACAAACGGAAGAAAGCACATGGATGGTAACAAGCAGAGTACTGTGATAAATGATAACAGAGATGGACCTTCTTAGACACAGGTAAGGAAGGCTTATGTGAGGAGATAATATTTGAGCTGAAATTTGCAGATAAGAGGGAGCCAGTGAAGACACATATGGAGACAGAGAGTTGCTGTATTCCCAGAGCTGAAAGGAGTCCAAGGTGGCTGAAGCAAAATGAACAAAAAGATAAAAGGCCCAAGGATGTTGAAGATGTTGAAAAGATAAGGCCAGATCATGGTGAGGAGCTTAAGTTTTGTTCCAAGTGTATTGTGAAGCCATTGAGGAGTTACTAAGCAGATGATGACTTAACTCTTACTTTCAAAAAGTTCATTCTGGCTCTTTGGAGTATGGTAGCCACTAGCTTGTGCACTTGAATTATGGCAAGTCAGAATTAAGATGCACTGTAAGTGTAGAATATACATTATTTGGTATGTTTAAATTTTTTCATTTAAAACTACGTTAAAAATGTAAAATATCTCCCTAACCTTCATATTGATTACAAATCACTATATTTGAATAGTTTGGTTAATAAAGTATATTATTGCAATGAATTTCATCTGTTTCCTTTTAGTTTAAAGTTTATTTATTTATTTTGAGAGAGAGTGAGCCAGGGAGGGGCAGAAGAAGAGAGGAGAGAGAACCCTAAGCAGGCTCTTTGCCATCAGTGCAGAGCCCAATGCTGGGCTCAATGTGGGGCTCAAACCCGTGGACTGTGAGACCACAACCTGAGCCAAAACCAAGAGTCAAATGCTCAACAAACTGAACCACCCAGGTGCCCCTGTTTCTTTTTATTTCATGTGGCTACAAGAAAATTTAAAATGACATATGTGGTCACATTATATTTCTATGGGACAGTGCCATTCTGGCTATTTATGAAAAACAGATTGGAGGGAAATCAATGGAAGAAGTGAGAAGACCAGGAATGAGGTTACTATTGGAATTTAGAACTGATGGACTAGTTGGGTTGGGGTGCTATCATGGGAAATGGAGGAGAAGCAAATACATTTGAGATATGGTTTTTTGTGGGGGGTTCTATAAAATTTACTGGTGAATCAAGGATGATTTCCACATTTCTCAATTGAGCAACAGGTTACATGATGGTATTGAATACTGAGATGGGTAAACTAGGGAAGGACTAGCTTTGAGCTGGTAAAGGAATGTCAAGCCTGGTTTGGGATGGACATACTAAGTCTGAACTACCTGTGAGCCATTCCAGTGGAGACACCAAGCTGGCAGATAGTGACCTGGGACTGGGGCTCAAAGGAGAGGTTTGGAGGGGACTAGAGAGAACATTTTGAGTTCTCAGCACATAAGTAGGCTGTGGGATGAGGAAGACAGTGTAGATGGGGAAGAGAAGAGGGCTCGAGGACTGCGTCCTGTGTGAGTTAGGTAGCTCATACACCCTAGTGACCATTGGGGTGTGAGGAGGAGACAAGGGGTCTGCAAAGGAGAACAAAAGGAACAGAGACCTTAGAGAAGCACAAGGGAGTGATGGTGTCATTGAGCCAAAACAGGAACTTGAAGAAAGAAGAGTCCCAGCTATAACAAATGCTGCTGAGAGTTTAAAGAGATAATCACTGGTTCTCACAGGTTCAGGCAACAAGGAAGCCATATACTGTTATTAAGCACAACAAAAGCCATTTGTCCACAGCAAGTGGGAAGGGAAGCAAGGTAGTCAACAGAAGGTGAAGGAGCGGTGGTGAAGATGAAGACTTCACTCTGCTTTTTTGTGCTTGTTTTTGAGAGAGAGGGAGGACCAGAGGAAAGGAGCAGAGAGGGAGACAGAAAGACAGACAGAGAGAGAGAGAGAGAGAGAGAGAGAGAGAATCTTAAGGAGGCTCCATGCTCAGTGCTGAGCCCAACATAGGGCTTGATCTCATGACCCTGAGATGATGATCTGAGCTGAAACCAAGAATCGGATGCTCAACCAACTGAGTCACCCAGTCACCCCAGGAAGAAATGACTTTTGATAGGAGGAGAGATGACCCAGTGTTTCTCAAACTTGACTGATGACAGAAAAGGAAAACAATTAAAGTCTCAAGACATCAAAAAGTTTATCAGAGGAACCTCAAGAACTATGTCCCCAATTTGAGAATCACTGATCCGCTTGAGACATTCACATACCTGATTTGGAAACAGGAACCTGAGATCTGTGTCTGGCTTCACCTGTACCATGGATAGGGCTGGCTTCATGGGCATGTGACCTATACAGTCACATAGAGCCACATCCTTAGAAGGACCCTGTGCTTGAGTTAATGCTCTGCTGTTACCATCTTGAAAATTCTCATAATATTTGAACAAGGAATCCTGCATTTTCATTTTGTATTGAAATTGTATTCATTTTCATTTTGCATGGGCCCTGCAAATTATGTAACAGGTTCTATAAATGTTGATATTTGACTTATTAAAATTGAGATTTAATTCACATACCATAAGTATTTGACTTATTCATGCCTCAGTTTCCTCATCATCAAATAACCATAATGCATCTCAAGTCATAGGTAGGTAGTATGACAATGAATGTAAATTTCTGTGACTTCCTCCAACAAGGTGTCTCTTCCCATGCGGTGAGCTGTCATATTTGTTTTACATTCCACTGCTTATCATGCCTTGGTTTCTTGAAGCTGCTGCTGAGGCTTTCTATTCTTAACCCATGCCGATAGGATTTTATCTTCCATTTCACACCAACGACCTTTTCCAAATGACATTTAAATACATTGATCACATCATCCTCTTTCTGAAGCTCTCTCTGTTTGGTGGTGTTTGGGTCTATCAGTGATCACCCTCTACAGAATGTATAAGCAGATATAAATTCAAGACTTGGCTGGGCAAAGTTAGCGCTTTCATCCTCTTCTTATGAGGGTGCTCAAGATATAGGATCAGCAAAGTTAGTGAAAAAAGGGAAAAGGGAGGCTGGTCTATTTCTGACATTTGCTGGGCCCAAGGCACAAATACAGAAAAAGAAACAAATTATAGATTTAATATTTAAAATTTATATTTTATGGTAACAAACTTAAAATTATATATCCTTAGAGCTAGAACAAACAATCCTAAAATTTGTATGGAACCAGTAAAGACCCTGAATAGTGAAAGCAATCCTGAAAAAGAAAACCAAAACTGAAGGCATCACAATCCCGGACTTCAAGCTGTATTACAAAGCTGCGATCATCAAGACGATATTGTACTGGCACAAAAACAGACCCACAGCTCAATGGAACAGAATAAAGAACCCAGAAATGGACTCGCAAGCATATGGTCAACTAATCTTTGACAAAGCAGGAGAGAATATCCAATGGAATAAAGACCGTCTCTTCAGCAGTGGTGTTGGGAAAACTGGACAGCAACGTGCAGAAGAATGGACCTGGACCTCTTTCTTATACCATACACAAAAATAACCACAAAATGGGTAAAAGACCTAAATGTAAGACAGGAAACCATCAAAATCCTAGAGGAGAAAGGAGGCAAAGACCTCTTTAACCTGGGTCACAGTAACTTCTTACTGAACACATCTCCAAAGACAAGGGAAACAAAAGCAAAAATGAACTATTGGGACCTCATCAAAATTATAAGCTTCTACACAGTGAAGAAAACAATCAGAAAAACTAAAAAACAACTGACAGAATGGAAGAAGATATTTGCAAATGACATATCAGATAAAGAGTTAGTGTTCAAAATCTATAAAGAAGTCATCAAACTCAACACCCAAAACACAAATAATCCAGTGAAGAAATGGGCAAAACACATGAATAGAAAAAATAGTCAAAACACTTCTCCAAAAAAGACATCCAGATGGCTAACAGACACATAAAAAGATGCTCAACATTACTCACCATCAGGGAAATACAAATTAAAACCACAGTTAGATACCACCTTAAACCAGTCAGAATGTCTAAAATTAACAACTCAGGCAACAGATATTGGCTAAGATGCAAAGAAAGAGGATCTCTTGCACTACTGGTGGGAATGCAAATTATGCAGCCACTCTGGAAAACAGTATGGAGGTTCCTTAAAAAATTAAAAATAGAACTACCCTATGACCTAGCAATTGCACTACTAGGAGTTTATCCAAGGGGTACAGGTGTGCTGTTTCAGAGGGGCCCGTGCACCCCAATGTTAATAGCGGCACTATCAACAATAGCCTAAGTACGGAAAAAGTCCAAATGTCCATCAATGGATGAATGGATAAGTGAGATGGTGTGTGTGTGTGTGTGTGTGTGTGTGTGTGTATACACACAATGGAGTATTACTCAGTAATAGAAAAGAATGAAATCTTGCCATTTGCAACTATGTGTATAGAACTAGAGTATATTATGCTAAGCGAAATAAGTCAGTCAGAAAAAGACAAATATCATATGACTTCACTCATATGAGGAACTTAAGATACAAAATAGATGAACGTAAGAGAAGGGAAGCAAAAATAATATAAAAACAAAGAGGGGGACAAAAGATAAGAGTCTCTTAAATACCGAGAACAAACTGAGGGTTGCTGGAGGAGTTGTGGGAGGGGGGATGGGCTAAATGGGCAAGGGGCATTAAGGAGGACACTTCTTGGGATGAGCACTGGGTGTTATATATAGGGGATGAATCATTGGAATCTACTCCTGAAATCATTGTTGCACTATATGCTAACTAACTTGGATGTAAATTTAAAAATTAATTAATTAATTTAAAAAATTATGTATCCTACTACCTACGCAAATGTATTTTTATAATGTTGGCTTGTTTTAAAAAGAAATTTTGGAGTTCTTGCTGGAATGCGACAGTGTGAGGTGAGCCAGCCTCCAGTTCTCTCCATGTTTTCTTCCCATTTCTGGCTTAGAAAGTTTTAGGGGATAATAGAGCAGTAGCCACAGAGGGACTGAAGGCAGAGGTCATAGAGAACTTCCAACTCTCGCCCTTGAGCTGAGCTGGGTATGCGAGGACATCCTAGTTTTTATCATCATTATAGAGATTCACTTCGCAGCATTGGAAAAGAGGCAGGCATGCTGGGATCCACTGAAAAAGCTCAGTTTGCATGCTCTAGCCTAGGCTCTTCACACCATTGGACTTAACCTCACCTGTCCCACAAATGGCTGCCCAGCAGCACCAGGCTCCTTTCCATGGGCTTGACAAGACCAAATCAAAGGTGCTAGCAGAGAAAGAAAGGCATGGCAGGAAGTTTTAAAGAGCGGGTCTTGAGACACTGTATTTTCTAATCATTCTACAGCTGATTTCAGCATATGTTCCTTTACAAGAAGAGGATTAGGTACTTGTTATCTGAACATGAGGTGCAGGTTGGTGTGCCGAGAATTTCTAGAGGAAGTGGTGGTGGAGAGTAGTAGACACTATCATGATAGATGAATATCTAGACTCTGAGGGTATCTCCAGAGTTTCCACTTAAATAAAAATAAGCTTCTGCTTGATGTTAGGACCCTTTGTCACCAGTAGGATGGTAAATTGAATGTATCCAGGCTCCTGGTAGCTGCCTTGCTTTCTAGTATCAAGGAGATGATGAGAAGCAAAGACTGCTTCTGCCAGGTAGAAAGAGTCTTTCTGAAAATAAAGTCAAAACATGGGGAGCCTGGGTGGCTCAGTAGGTTAAGTGTCTGACTTTGGCTCAGGTCATGATCTCATGGTTCATGAGTTCAAACCCCACATCGGGCTCTGTGCTGATAGCTCAGAGCCTGGAGCCTGCTTCAGATTCTGTGTCTCCCCTCTCTGCCCCTCCCTGACTTGTACATATGTGTTCTCTCTCTCTCTCTCTCTCAAAAATAAATAAATAAACTTTTTTAAAAAGTTTGAAAATAAAGTCAAACAGAATAAAACAGAGCCAACAGGCTCAGGAAGACAATGAGCATGAGTAAACAATGTGATGACCATGGACCTAGCTTTTCCCATAATTTAGGAACCAACACTTAGAGCCAATAAGTTCTTCCTCCTCTTTCCTTTCCTTCTTTTTCTTTCTTTTTCTTTTTCTTTTGGTTTCTTTTTTTGCATGTATTACTTTAAGATGGTTTTCTGTCACTTGCAACTGAAAGTTTGCCGACTAACCCCTGGAGTAAGGCCCTATAGTCATCATGAAATGACTTGAATAGTACAAGGAAAATACTTCCAAATTACTACCAGTCT
Organism: Proteles cristata cristata; assembly: GCA_017311185.1. NCBI lineage: Eukaryota > Metazoa > Chordata > Mammalia > Carnivora > Hyaenidae > Proteles > Proteles cristata. The sequence goes on from JAESUZ010004630.1 coordinate 2,986,368, forward strand.
GTAATTGTGGTTTAAACTGGATACATTGCTTTGAATAAGAACTGATAAATATTCTGTGGGAATCTGTATAAGCACTTGACCAGAAGGATTAGGTAAGCCATTCTTTCTTTTTTCTTTTTTAAAAAGTTTATTTCTTTATTTTGGAAAGGAAGAACAAGCAGGGTAGAGGTAGGGTGGAGGGGGAGAGAGAGAGAGAGAGAGAGAGAGAGAGAGAGAGAGAGAGAATCCCAAACAGGCTCTGCACCATCATATGGAGCCTGATGCAGGGCTGGAACCCATGAACTGTGAGATCATGACCTGAGCTAAAACCAAAAGTCAGATATTTTTCCAACTGAGCCTCCTAGGTGCCCCCAGGCCATTCTTTCTAACCCCACTCCTTGCTACACACAACAGTTGCCTGAATTGTGGAAAGTAAAGAAAGCAAACAAAGCCATATATATGTCCACCAACTAGCTGACAATAAGATTATGTTTGCTGTGGACTCCCATGATAAAGGCCATATTGTCTTAATTACATGATCACACACAAACACTTACTGAATTCCTACTAGGTACAGAGCATTAGGGTCAATGCTGTGGCAGCTGGAGGGAAGTAGAAAACATTGGTCCTTCATTTAAGGAATCGATAAAAGTTAATTAGAAGATAAAATCGAAGTAGTGTACATAGAAAGTTAAAAAAATATGAGTGTTTGAAAAAGAGTCTGGCAATTCAGTAGTTCCTCAAAAAGTTAAATGTGGAGTTATCATTTGATTCAGCAATTCAATTTCTAGGTATTTACCGAAGAGGAGAGAAAACACATGTCCACACAGGGGCCCCTGGGTTGCTCAGTGTGTTGAGTGTCCAACTCTTGGTTTTAGTTCAGGTCGTGACCCCAGAGTCATGGGATCGAGCCCCATGTAGGGCTTAGTGCAGAGCCTCCTTGAGATTTTCTCTCCCTCTCTCTCTGCCCTTCCCCTGCTCTCTCTCTCTCTCAAAACAAAACAAACAAAAAACATCTGTCCACACAAAAATTATATATGCATGTTCACCTCAGCCATAGGTGGAAACAACCCAAATGCCCATCAACAGAGAGATAGACAGACAAATATGGACTATCCATACACTGGAATATTATTCAGCCATAAAATGGAATCAAGTATTATGGTCCAATAAGAAATATATATATTTGGTCTTTGTTCCTGGTTCCTAGCACAGAGCTCCTAATACCCTTGGAATTTCCTGTATGATGGGATGATAGGAGAGTCTTTTGTTATTCATAACAAGCACCTTTCAACCACACTTGAGGTCACACTAATAAGGTGACTCTTGGTGGGCCCCTAGATAGCTTCATGGTGGGAGCTGGTTGCAAGCAAGACCAGCTATGATTAGAGTTGGAAGTTTCAGTCGCACTCCCAACATCCAAAGAGGAAAGAGACAGAAGGTTGAGTTCCATCACCAACTGCTAATGATTTAATCAATCAGTGATGAAGCCTCCATTAAAAAAAAAAAAACAACCTTGAACAATGTGTTTTGGAGGGCTTCCAAGTTAGCGAACACATCAAAGTGCTGGAAGGGTGGCATGCCCTGAGAGGGCATGAAAGCTCTATGCCTCCCCTCCCCACCCCTCCCCATGCATCTCTCCTGTATGGTTGTTCCTGAGTTGTATCCTTTATAAGAAACTGGTAACAGTAAGTAAAGTGGTTTTCTGAGTTTTGTGAGTTAGAGTTATTTTAGTGAATTATCAAACCTAAGACTTGAGTTCACAGAAACCCTTGAATTTGTAGTTGACTGGGGAGAAATGTGGTTAGCCTGGGTACCCCATAAGCAGCTGGTGTCTGCAGTGGGGGCAGTCTTGTGGGACTGACCCCTTACCTTTGTGGAGTCTGATGTTGACTCCAGGAGTTAGTGTCAGAAGTGAACTGAATTGCAGGACACCCAGCTGGTAGCAAGCAATTGGTCAGTGTCAAGAAGAAAGAACCTCAGAGGTACTGACACATGATCTAACAGGGATGACCCTTGAAAACTTATGGTCAATTAAAGAATCCAGACACAAAAGGCCACACATTATATGCTTCCATTAATGTTAAATGCCTGGAATAGACCAATTATAGAGACAGAAAGTAGATTCATGGCTGGCAGGGACTTGGAGGAAGGGGAGAACTAGGAGTGGCTGTTAATATTCTGTTTGGACTGATAAATATGTATGGGAATTAGATAGTGGTGATGATTGCATAACTTTGTCAATCTACTGTAAACCAGTGAATTGTATGCTTTAAAAATAAACAGGGGGTGCCTGAGTGGCTCAGCTGTTTAACTGTCTGACTTCAGCTCAGGTCATGCTCTTGCAGTTTGTGGGTTCGAGCCCCATACTGGGCTCTTGCTGACAGCTCAGAGCCTGGAGCCTGCTTTGGGTTCTGTGTCTCCCTCTGTCTTTACCCCTCACCCTCTCTCTCTCTCACCCTCTCTCTCAAAATAAGTAAACAATAAATAAATGAATAAATAAATAAATAGCCCACTTTGTTTTTTAAAATTTAAAAAATAAATAAAGACAAACAAACAAATAAATAAGATTTTTGTTTAAAAAAGCTAGGGAGGGGTGCCTGGGTCAATCAGTGGGTTAAGAATCCAACTTCAGCTCAGGTTATGATCTCATGGTTTGTGGATTCGAGCTTCCTATTAGTCTCTGTTCTGGCAGCTCCGAGCCTAGATCCTGTGGCAGATTCTGTGTCTGCCCCTCCTCCATTTGTGCTCTGTGTCTCTCTTTCAAAAATAAATAAACATTTTTAAAAATTAAGAAAAAAAAGCAAGCAAGGAGTATGACACGGTTATTCCTGAGAAGTTATCACACCAGCTCTCCCCGCATAGAACAATGCATTGTGAAGGAGGCACTATAATGACACACAGAAGAAATTATAGCTTCCAGTCAACTGACAGTGACTTCAAAATAGCTGATTCCATAATGGCTATTTTCAGGCTATTGCCTTGGCTTAGCCTAATACAGAAACCAAGTGTTTCTATCTTAATCACATAGCCAAATCTTCACTGACTCCCAACATCTACTTTCCGTTTACTCTTTTTTGACTGGTTGTAAGAAATAAGTTGTTATTTCCAGCTAAAAATAGATACAATAGATATCAAAAGAATAAGGTTGCTGTATTAGCCTGTGTTCTTCCTGGAAAGCAAGGATTGAGACCAAGCTCTAAGTAAAAGTATTTGGGGGTGGGGGATAGGAATTGCATAGAGGTGTGGAGAGTAAAACAGGAAAGGAGGGAAAACCAATACAAAGATGTGATCTGAAAATGATTGTTATATAAACTGTGTCTCCTTCACTTTAAGGATTTTTGAGGAGCCATGTAGAATGGCCTCAGAATTATAGATCAGGAAGGATAGATTCTTGATCACATTGGTCAAGGTTTGCTTCCTGGGTCATTGACTCCCTTGTACTTCTAGGTTGTATGCGCATGTGTGCTGAGTGGATTTTGCAGGTATCCCTCACCTCAGTCTCTGAGTTCTGGGGCAGAACATAAGCATTATGCCAAAGAAAAGTTGGTTGCTTCTCCATGGGACTTTCTCCATTTGTTTCCCTGCTTTTCAGGCCTTTAGATTTGAACTGGAACTGTACTACCAAGTTTCTTGGGCCTCCATCCTGCAGGCAACAGATCTTGAGACTTCTCAGCCTCCATAATCTACTCCCTTTGATGACACAGTAGTAGAGTACCTTGAATGCATGTAAAATCATGCCTAATGTGGATCTTTAACATGAAGTTAAGAGAGCAACCATGAGCTGTCCATTTACTGAAAGATCATACAAACCTCTTTCTTACTCCCTCTACGGACAGCTAGCTGCCATATTGTGTTTATAGCTCAAAAAAAGTATTGAGAAAAACAGGATCCCCCCAAAAACACAATATCTACTCTCACAACCTAAAAAAAATATGTCTTAAAAAATTTTTTTAATGTTTTATTTATTTCTGAGAGAGAGAGAGAGAGAGAGAGAAACAGTGTGAGCAGGGGAGGGTCAGAGAGAGAGGGAGACACAGAATCTGAAGCAGGTTCCAGACTCTGAGCTAGCTGTCAGCACAGAGCCCGATGCAGGGCTCGAACCCACAAACTGCGAGATCATGACCTGAGCCAAAGCCAGGCATTTAACCGACTGAGCCACCCAGGAGCCCCCAAAAAGTATATCTCTAACATTAGCCACAAAGCCTATAGTTCCCGCATCATCCATACCCAAAAATAGCATACTACTTTATTTAAAAATATTATTTTATTAATTGTTAAACAAAAAGTAAAATCTAACCTTTTAGAGTAACCAATTACTCAACTCTAGTCATAATTCCCAGGCCACTAAACATCAATGTCCCTCCATATCACAACAAGTCCCTAACCAGATAAATCATCATACCAGGGCCAAAACAAGAAGACAAACCATTCCTAATCTCAATCAACAAAACACTCCAGGCAATGGTGCTCAAGCAAAATCACTAAGAACAAAGAAGCAGCTATCAGTCTCCATCCGACAACAAGAGACCATACAAGCCTACCTTAACCTCACAAGGAGTATTCTCAACTATTAATTCAAAATGGCTCCCAACAGGACACAGAGAGAGGGAGACAGAACCATAAAGCAGGCTTCAGGCTGAGCTGTCAGCACAGAGCCTGATGTGGGGCTCAAACCCATGAATCACAAGATCATGACCTGAGCCAAAGTTGAACGCTTAACCGACTGAGCAACCCATGAGCCCCTTATATTGCTTACAATTTGAGTACTTCTCACTTTCCTTACCATGCAAGAAGCCTAAAAACATATAAACATAAAAGAAAATAAGACTGGAGAAGGACAGTCTTTTCAACACATGGTGCTGGTAAAACTAAATACACACATGCAAAAGAAGGATGTATGACCTTTACCTTATACCATATACAAAAAAATTTTTAAAAAATGGATGAAAGACCTATAAACAAGAGCTAAAACTATAAAGTGCTTAGAAAAAAACTTAAGGGAAATTTTCACAATATTGGATTTGACAATGATTTCTTGTATCTGACACCAAAAGCTCAGGCAACAAAAGAAAAGTAAATAAATTGAACATCATCAAAATTAAAAAGTTTATTCATCAAACACTATCAAAATAGTGAAAAGACAGGAAAGGCTTAGTCAGCTGAGCCTCTGACTTTGGCTCAGGTCATGATCTCATAGTTCATGCGTTCATTGCTGTCAGTGCAGAGCCCAGTTTGAATCCTCTGTCCTCTTCTCTCTGCCCCTCCCCCACTCATTCTCTCTCTCTCTCTCTCTCTCTCTCTCTCTCTCACTCACTCTCTGTCTATTCAATAAAGTAAACATTAAAAAAAAAGAGAGAGTGTGAAAAGATATCTCACAAAATGGAAGAAAGTGCTTGCAAATTATATATCTACTAAGGGGTTAGTATCCAGAATTTACAAAGAACTCCTACAATTCAACGACAATAAAAAAGACTGCCCAATGGAGGAGGACACTTGTGGGGATGAGCACTGGGTGTTATGTGGAAACTAATTTGACAATAAACTATTTGTAAAAAAAAAAAAAAAAAAAAAGACTGCCCAATACAAAAATGGGCAAAAGACTTGAATAGCTATTACTCCAAGACAGATATATAGATGGTAAATAAGCATAGGGGAAAAAATGATCAATATCACTAGCCATTAGAAAAATACAAACCATGTCAAGATACCACTTCACACCCATTAGGACAGCTATTATTTTAAAAAACCAAAATAGTAGTGTCTGAGCGGTTCAGTCAGTTAGGCATCTGACTCTTGATTTTGACTCAGGTCATGATTTCACAGTTCATAGGTTTGAGCCCCATATCGGGCTCCACACTTGGTTGGGATTCTCTCCCCTACCCCTCAAAAACAAACTTAAAAAAAACAACTGTAGATATCAAAAGGTGGTAAGAATGTAAAGAAATTGGAACATTTATGCTTTGCTGTGAATGTAAAATAGTGCAGCCACTATGAAAAACAGTTTGGCGGTTCCTCAAAATCTAAACATAGAATCACCATATGATCCAACAATTCCACTGCTGGGTATACACCCAAAGAATTGAAAGCAGAAACTCGAACAGATATTTTACATCCATATTATAGCAGAATTATTCACAACAGCCAAAAGATAGAAAGAACCATGTGTTCAAAAGATGAATGGAAAAACAAAATATGATATGCCTGTGATGAAATCTTGTTCAGCCTGATTAAAGAGGGAAATTCTAACACATGCTACAAAAGGATGAACCTTAATGACATACTATGTGAACTAAGCCAGACATGAAAATACAAATATTGTGTGATACAACTTATATGAGCTACCTATGGTAGGCAAATTCATAAAGACAGAAAATAGATCAGAGGTTACCAAGCTCTGAGAAGGGAGGTATGTGGAATTATTGTTTAAAGGGCGCAGAGATTCTGTGTGGGGTCACAAAAACGTTTTGGCAATAGATACTGGTGATGGTTATACAACATGGTGAATGTAATTAATGTCACTGAATTAAACACTTTAAAATGCTTACAGTGGTAAATTTTATGTGTCCTTTGCCATAATAAAAAAGTACCGGAAGGAAGGAAGGAAGGAAGGAAGGAAGGAAGGAAGGAAGGAAGAAAGGAAGGAAGGAAGGATGGGAGGGAGGGAAGGAGGGAGGGAGGAAGGGAAGAAGGGATAGAGAGTGGGAGGAAGGGATGAAGGGTGGGAGGAAATAATGCTAAAAGTTCTTTAAAGGGACTCCTTCAGCAATATCCAGGGCAAATCTGCACCATCTTAAATTAATAAAACAATTTTCAGGGGTCTCTGGGAAAGACAATTAGGTGAAATTTTTTAGCAGGACAGGTAATTTCCACCTGTGTGTCAAATAGGGTATCTATAGCTGCGGTGGCTGTAGTAGTGACAATGCTTTGAGAAAAGTAGTTTCAGGTTGGGCAGTTAGCTAGGGTTACTCTGAAATCAAGCCCGTAGAAGGTTTAGCTTTCTTTTTCACCGCTTTGTTTGGCTCCTCTTTCACTGTCATGAGCCAAGGCCAAGGCCAAGGCCAAATCACCACCTGGCACCCAAGGATTCAGGGGAGACTTTGATGCACTAACACAGCGTCGCTTCAGCTTCTGCCACAGGCTGCCAGAATCCTCTGTCTGATACCCTATCTGTCCTGCACCACCATCTTTGCTTTTAAATGTCAGTCTTTGAGTCCTTCTAGGCATTTTTTTTTCTCCAGAGAAAAAGGCTCAAGAACTGTTTTTCTGGTTCTTCCTGTTTAGCACCTGCTGCTGTGATTGTCCTCTGAGATTCACAACAAAAGGTTTTTCCTAAGTTTCCTTCGGCTGTGGTATACAACCAGCTCCAGCTGGTTCATAGCCATGAACCTGTGCACTCTCTCCACTCTCTTCCTTCTTCTGCCTTCAGATCTTCTTTGTGGGACCCAAGGAGTTCCTGTCCCCGCAGCCACCACGTGTCAAAGCTTGTGGCAGGCACTCCTGCCTTTGGCACTATTTTACCCTGAGAACTTCCTGCTTGTTCTTTTCCATGATTCTTCAAGGCTTTGTCTTTCTCTGCTTGTATCCTGTGGGAAAAGATTTACCTGTCTCCTTCAAAGGCTTACACTGGGCAGGATCTCAGGTCTGTGACCATTTTCAGAGAATTGTGTATACAGGAAAAAGTTTGAGAAATGCCCTCTTAAATGCTCTCTTGCCAAAATTTGATTTTGACATCTTAACCACATAAAAGTTTTTTTTTAACTGACACAAAATTTATCATAAAAATTACCATCTCAACTATTTTTTTAGTGTAAAGTTCAGTAATATACACCCATATTGTTGTGCAATCTCCAGAACTCATTTCGCTTCATAAAACTGAAACTCTGGGGGAGCGTGGGTGGCTGAGCGACCGACTTTGGCTTAGGTCATGATCTCATGGGTTTGTGAGTTCGAGCCTCGGGTTGGGCTCTGTGCTCACAGCTCAGAGCCTGGAGCCTGCTTCAGATTCTGTGTCTCTTCCCCTCCCTCACTCATGCTCTGTCTCTGTCTGTCTCAAAAAATGAATAAATATTTTTAAAAAAATTTTTAATCTGAAACTCTGTATCCATTAAACAGCAGCTTCCCTTTTCTCCTCCCCACCCCCAGTCCCTGGCAGCCACCAGTCTACTTTCTTTTTAAATTTTATCTATTTTTTTTTTCAAGACAGAGAGAGAGTGTGTGGCGGAGGGGCCGAGAGGGGGAGAGAAAAAGAATCTCAAGCAGGCTCCACGCTGTCAGCGTGAAGCCCAGCATGGGGCTTGAACCCACAATCTGTGAGATCATGACCTGAGCTGAAATCAAGAGTCAGTCACTTCACCAACTGAGCCACCCAGGTGCCCCATTTACTTTTAATCTTTATGAATTTGACTACTCCAGGTACTTCATATAAGTGGAGTCACACAGTATTTGTCTTTTTGCCATTAGCCTATTTCACTTAGCATAATGTTTTCAAGGATCATCATTTTTGTTGATCAAAATGAGGAAACTCGTCAGAATTTCCTGCCTTTCTAAGGCTGGAGAATATTACATTGTATGCATATACCTCATTTTGTTTATCTATTCATCTTTCAATTTTAGCTATTGAACATAGGTGTATAAATATCTCTTTGACACCCCGTTTTCACTTCTTTTGGATATATTCTGAAAAGCAGGACTGCTGGATCATACAGTAATTCCATTTTTAATTTTTTGAGGGGTTGCCATATTATTACATAAATGTTTTAGAGGATAACAAAATTACCAAGAAATGATGATGAATGGAAGAAACTGGACCAAAGTGAAACAAGATGGTAAGTCTGGAATCTTTAAAATTTATCATCAATATTTTCTTTGTGCTTACAGTTTCCACACATCTGTCTCTTTTCCTTTCATTTTAGTCTACAAAGTGGAATGGTACTCTTCTGTGTGTGCCTGAGGCCTATGGCAATTGTCTCAGTTTGTTTGAGTGCCTTTGGGATGAACAATTGAGGAAGAAAGGGGAAGGAAGTAGAACTGAGTAGAAGGAGAAGTTGAGCTGCCATGCAGGCCTGATGACAGCCTCATCCAAACCCTATGGGGAAGTGTAGGACTAAGATGGTTCAACAAGTAATTCCATGCTTGGCCAAAATAGCCGTGTTTATACCCTCCTGGGTTGTAGGATATGGGCTGCCTTGGGAAGAACATGGCCGTGAGCTAGGGGGCTCTCTGTAGTTGAGATAAGCTCCAAAACATGTAGCTGTCAGTCACATTCGCAATAGCTGGGACAAGTCCATCCTTGAAGGGGGTCTGGGTGGCCTACCACCATGTCCAACACAGTAGTTTTTGTGAAAGCCTGCTGAGGGAAGCTTCAGAAGCACAGAAAATCATGAGCCACAGGCACCAGTGAGAATGTGGTAGCGCTAATAGAAGGGACATCATTCACTGTAATGGGATCTGTGTGTGGTGGTTAAAAGCATGGATTCTAGAGCCAGAATCTTTGGTTTGAATCCTTGGTTCTATACTTCCCAGCTGTGTGATGTTGGTCAGGTAATGACCTCCTTGTGCTTCAGTCCCCTCCTGGGACTTGGGGTCCTACTAGAATCTGTCTCTTATATGCATTATTAGAATCAAATGAGGGGCATCTTGGTGGCTTAGTCAGTTGAGCATCCAACTCTTGATTTTGGCACAGGTCACAATTTCAGGGTTGTGGGATCAAGATTCACATCAGGCTCCATGCTTAGCTTGATATTCTCTCTCTCTCTCCTTCTGCCCCTCTCCCCAGCTTTGCAATCTCTCTCTTTCTCTCTCTCTAAAAAAAGAACCAAATGAGTTAATGTGTATAAAGTGCTTAGGATAATTTCATGCCCAGAATAAGCACTCTGTGTGTACCTATTATTATAGATATACAAAGTCTTATGAAAGCTTTGAGATAGGGGTTTTAGAACCAACAGAAGCAGTGGGAAAGAAAGTTGAGGGAATCCAGAGAGCTGGGTGTAAAAACAAAACAAAAAAAAAAGAGCAAGGAAGAACTAGAGGATGAGAAATGAGATACACAGAGAAAATAATAAACAATTGTTGAATTGAATATCAAGATCAAAGTGCAACAAACTGAGCAACATGAGAACATGATTGGGCAGTTGGTTCTCTGAATATTCTGAATATTTAAAGGATCTTACTTGCAGCAACGTTGCTTCCGATTCCCACTGTATTCTCACATTGCTTTCCAGTCATCTCACTAATATTTTACTTTCTTCCTACTCACTTTTCAATCCCAACCCCCTCCTGACCAATTACTAGGAACTGTCACTGTAGGGATATTTCAAAGGCAAACATAGTACACTCTATTAATAGAATATGAATGTTGCCATGAAACAGATCAAGCAAAAGATGAGATAAAACCAACACACAAAAGATGAATATAAGCATATCATTCCATCAAGTGGTAGCTAAGGGCAAAGCAAATGTGCTCTAAGAAAAAAGAGAGTTTAAACCCATGAGCATAGGGGTGCTTGGTTGGCTTAGCCTGTGGAGTACGAGACCCTTGATCATGGGGTTGTAAGTTGGAGCCCCATGTTCAGTGTAGAGATTCGTTAAAAATAAAACTTTAACAAAATATAGGGGCACCCAGTTGGCTCAGTCAATAGAGCATGTGACTCTTGATCTCTGGGTCTTGAGTTGGAGCACTGCTTTTGGTGCAGAGATTACTTTTTAAAAAAAGCTATTTTTAAAAAGGCAATAAGAAATAAAATGAAAGAAAAGTAAACTCATGAGCATAATATTGAGGAAATAGTCACTCTTAGCCCCTTTCACACTAAGCTATCGACAGTGCCAGAGGAAAACACTGTGCCTGGTAGAGGTGTGATGTAACTGCCAACAGCGTGTAAAATCTGTCTTGATTCTGTGAGACTGAAGACTGATGCTGTATATAAAAATCACATAGTTTTGAAACTAGAACATTAAAAAAAGGTACCTCGTATACTTAACTGACAATGATCTTTAATTGCTCTGACTCAGTGAAAGTTCTGTCACCATCCCATGCATGTGAGCTACAACTCTCTTCCCCCAACATTGCAGGCCTCTTATGCTTACATGGAAGATGTGGGATTTCATAGAGCAAACCCCACCCAAACCTCTGAGAAGGGAATCCTCTTATGAAACACAATCTGGGTTTTAGGCCAATTATTTGCATGTTTATTGTGTATATGATTCTGTGTTGTACTGGATACTAGATTTCTCTCCTGACTTCCCAGAATAACAGCACATCTTTGGAAAGTGGCTAAGCTTCTGCAAAAATTCAGAACCAAAGGAGAGGAGCAGGAGCTGTTCCCCAAGTTCAGAGCTCCATCTTTAGCTACTCTGCCAACAATGCAAGTATTATTCTCATCCCTCCATCAGCAGGATCCATTGTTCTCTGGTCACAACAGGAATGAGATAAACAGCAGCTGTGAGGCCCCTGCCCTTCCTCCTCCTGTTCTGGGCACTAAATGTGAGAAGCCTGGCATTAGTACAAAGGGTTCTGACAGTTCTTGAAAGACAGTGTTGATGAAGATGGGGGCATAAGATTCACTCTTTAAACGCCGTATATTATCTGCAAGGAGACAGTCGGAGAAGGCTGAGGTGTTATAATAACTGTTATCACTAATATTTTCCAATATTCTGCACATGAAATAACTAGAGAAATAACATAGATCTGTCTATAATGTATATACATATATTTGCATTTGCCAAGACTTACATAGTCTTCTGGTCAATATTCAAGTTTTTCTGCTTTTTTCTTGTCTTAATTAAAAAAAAATTTAATGTCTATTTATTTTTGAGACAGAGAGAGACAGAGTGTGAGCAGGGGAGGGGCAGAGAGAGAGGGAGACACAGAATCTGAAGCAGGCTCCAGGCTCCGAGCTGCCAGCACAGAGCTCAACACAGAGCTTGACACAGAGCTCAAACTCACAAACCACAAGATCTTGATCTGAGCTAGAGTCAGACACTTATCCCACTGAGCCACCCAGGAGCCCCATTTCTTGTCATGTTTTTTATGGTTCCTTCCTGTACCTTACCACCTTAAATTCCTTACAATATATACTCAGTTATCATTTTTCATGCTACTTCTGTCCTATGAAGTCACTGTGAGCACTGAATTAGTGAGTCCTGGAACATTACTCCTAGGGGGTAGGGTTAGGTTCCTATCATCACTAACACAATTTATGAGTGTTTCTGTTTAAAGACTTCTTATTTAATATATATATTATTGATTTATTACCATTGAACTTATAGCCAACAGCTACTCTAACTCATAATACTCATAATAAAGCTTATTTAACACATAATTTCTCTGTAAGGCAAGTCATATTCATGCACTTAAGAATGCTAGATAGCACTTCAGCATGATACTTGGAGGCCTTTCAAAACAACAAAATCACCAACAAAAAGTACAGAATTGTGAAAAACATAGCACTAACTAGACCTTGAACAGGCCACTTATTTACAGCATGAGAGCTGAAGCAAAAAGGCAGAACATCACATCATTTGACTCAGCTGGAAACATACTTGTGCTTTGGGCAACTCACATTTTTCACAGGTCTACGTATGTGTACATATAAACTCAAAAGCATTTCTAGAGAGGCACCTGGCTGACTCAATAGAGCATGCAACTCTTGATCTCAAGGACATGAGTTTAAGCACCAGGTTGGGTGTGGAGCCTAAGTAAAAAAACAAAACAAAAAAAACATCACCAGTAGTAAATTTTAGCAGCTAGACAAATTCACAAGTGCACAATCCTGTAACTGTACGCATTAGTGAGTGAGAATGTTTTGTTGGCAAAATCTTGCCATAAAATCAGAAATCAGGAAAACATGGTTCCATAAGCTTTCAGAACGTGGAGAATTCTATTCTAAGGACACTTTGGGATGTGCCAAACCTCCTATACAAGAATGACGCTGGCACATTCGCTACCTCCACTGTCATTATAACATACATTGGGAGATGCTTTTCCACTAGTGGACATGTATTAGCTCTAATAGAGCCAGTGATTCTCAAGTAATGCCCTGGATGGACCGGCAACATTAGCATCACCCGGCAAATTGTTAAAAATGAAAATTCTTAGGCCCCACTCCAGATCTAAAGAAACAGAATCTCTTGTGGGGAGGTCTGGCATTTAAGGTTTTAAAAAGCCCTCCAGGAGACTCAGCTGCATTCTCAGGTTTGAGAGCACCGCTCTAAGTCATGCAATTTATCTGGTCCCCCTGGTGGCTGCTAATGGCCTACAGTATAGGCCTTCACTGCCCTTTGGGGTAGAAAGTGTCAGGGCTTGATTGTCAGAAGAACCCGGGTTAAATACCACTTCTGCCTTTTATTGTGGGGAAACCTTAAGTTACTCAAATACCCTGACCCTCCAATTTCCTCATCTGTAAAAATGTGAAGATTTAAAGAAACAGAAGTAGATGAGAAAGTGCCTAGCACACTAAAGGGCCTCAGTAAATGTTAGCATTCTTTCATTTCACTCCCTCTATGGTTCATTCCTGAATAAGACAAGATGGGTGAAGAAAAAAAATCCCAGAGACTGTTTTTTATTTTTTTGTTTTTCTTCAGAATAGAATAGAATAGAGCTTGGGGTTTTATCTCCGAGAAAACAATGATCATTTTCATCATTCTCTCTTCTCTCTCCTTCTGTAAGGAAAGCTGATACTCTGGTCTCAGTGCAGCTACAGCGGGGGAAACACACTGAAGTCCTTCAAAGAGAATTCAAACTATTTCACTGAATTCCTGTATCTTAATATACAATTAAAAAGTAAGTCTTCAGGGGGCGCCTGGGTGGCTCAGTCAGTTAAGCTTCCGGCTTTGGCTTAGGTTATGATCTCACCGCTTATGAGTTTGAGCCCGTGTTGGGCTCTGTGCTACAGAGCCCGGAGCCTGCTTTGGATTCTATGTCTACCTCTCTCTCTCTCTGCCCCTCTCCAGCTCCTTCTCTGTCTCTGCCTCTGTCTTTCTAAAAAATAAATAAACATTAAAAAAAAAATAGTAAGTCTTCGGGATGCCTAGGTGGCTCTGTCAGTTGAGCATCCTACTCTTGATTTCAGCTCAGGTCATGATCCCAAAGGTGAAAGATCAAGCCCCACTGTCAAGCTGAGCCTGGAGCCTGCTAAGATTCTCCCTCTCTCCCTCTCTCTCTTCCTCTGCCCCTCTCCCCCTGAGTGTTCTCTCTTTCTCTCTCTCTCTCTCTCTCTAAAATCAAAAAACAAATCAAAAATAAAGTAAGTCTTCTTGACTCATTGCATTCTTCTATTTCTCTTCTATCTTCTACCTCCCCCCAGTGACTTTTTGTTCTACTCTTCTTTTAGCCTAAGACACTAAGGGTTTCCTTCCAGTTGGCTTGTTAGGATCCCTTAAAGACTTTATTTGAAAAATGAGTGAGCATGGGCTCCTGCCAACCCTCCTCCCACCGACTGCCCCGAGATATAGCTGAGGGACTTCTCATGTTTCAACTTGCCACCCCTCATCTTGAGTCATACAGTCATTAAAATCAAAACAGAACCCAGCAAATTATTGTGTTCGGAGATTGTAATTCTGCATATTGGAAGAATTTCTTCTTTGAAATTGCCTGTTTTGTTTCCTCTCTAGAATTGTAGTTCATCTTCTTTGCCTGCCATCAGTGACATGATCTTCCTGTATTTAAGGTCTGTTGGCATCATCTTGTAGACTTGAAGTTGTTGCCAATGAATAAAATAGTTTGTCCCAATCTTGATTTCTTTCCCCTAAGCATTGCCAATGTTCATTAGGGTTAATCAATATTTACAATGGGGAAGAGAGGGTACCAATCTTGGAATTTTAATGGGAAAAACCAAGGAAACTTTAATGGTAAAAACCAGTTGCTCCGTCTGAGTCAGGGAAATTCCTTAATATGGGTTTCAAGACACCTCACCAGCCTTTCCTCTCTCCAGCCCACCTCAACTTTTTTGATACTCAACTCAAACTCTGCTTCAGCTAGACAAATCTGATTGCCATTTCCTTCCCTGTATAATCTTCTGCTTTGAAAAACAGAACTGGAGGAAGCTGAGACCCAGAAGGGAGAAATTATTTATCCAGATCACATTTTGGTCCAGGGCTCTTTCTCCAGCATTACACTTCTCTTTCTTACTCATAAGCCATTATCTTAGGCCTTTCTTAATACTCCAAACCTTGCTTTTTCCTTCCTACCAAAACCTGTCTTCAAACCTTTCAAATATCTCTGAAAATTTATCTTCTCTAAGAAACTAGACCTTTCCGGTCTTCATCGGGCTCTAACCACCCCATTTACTCCAAGATTGTTTTCCTCCTCCAGCTATAGAATTATTGACCTTATGGCCATAGAAATTTCTGACTTAGAGGATCATCCCAATTTTTATAGACAAGGACCCAAACTAGGTAAGTCATTAGTCTGAGATTACTAAGCCAGATAAAAAAGAAAGCCAAGTCTTTGTGTTCTTAGTTCAAAATTCTTTTTTACTACACAATAATATCGATTTGTGCTTCTTTTGTCTATCCATAGTCTCATGTTTCTTCATGACATTCATGCTTCTAATTTCTTTTTTCACCATTACTATCATCATAATCATAATCAACATCACCACTCAGTATTTCCCTAGAACTCTTTGCACAGTGCTGGTGGGTATTCTATACTTATTACTGATGGCCCAGCTCCTTACCTCTTTTTTCTTATATCTCAGATGATTACAGTTTTATCACCCTGTGAGTGTCCATCACCCTCAAGCCTCAAGGAAACCAGAGTTGGTATTATGGAAGAAACATTGCAACTGATGCAGGAAATCCACTCATTTATTGGAAACACCAAATATCAAAACAGAATTTGTGAAACTGAAAGAACAGTGAAGATGGGGACCACAGGAAACATAATTTCATGGAAGTTGATCCCAGTTTTGTCTATTAGAATTCATGGGACCCAATACCAACTGGTGTGGAGATGCTGGATTTCAGAAGAGCCCGTTATACCTTGGCTATAATACAATGGACAGAAATAAATTCCTGACTCAAGCCAAGCCAAACTGATTCCCTTGTGGCAATCTAGAACTAAGGCCTGGAAACCCTGGCACTTATCCTTTAGGAGCCAGAATTGTGAAGTGATGTAAAGCTAGAGCCCAGATGGTCATATCTGATGATGCTATGAAAGAGAGAGGATGAAGCAGAACCTCAGAGAAGCAAAGATGAGACACTCAAAGAAACAGACATCAATCTTGGGTCCTGATCCGTACTCCTGGTTCCACTTCTTTGTGATCTATAAGAAACCCAGTAAATCTACCAAACTCCCTCTGCTTATACTTCTTCCTCTTTTTTCCCCTTGGCTTGAACCAGTTCAGTGGGTTTCTTTTGCAACCAAGAAGTCTTAACTAAGGCTTCTTCCTAGAGGCAACAGCACAGAGTTGGGAGGTCTGCCAGGTACCTGCACATAGTTGGGAGGTCAGGGAGAGGGTGGCCAAAGATTCGAAGGCATTGTTTCCTTCTCTGTAGGAGGCAGTACTTGTCAGTGTGATTTTCTGTGATTCAGATCTCACAATCATAGATATTTTCCTTCGCCTCACCTCCACCCCCATCCAGGTAAACACAGCAACCGCTGCCACCCTTCAGCATTCACAGAACTTCATTTCCTCCCCTGCACTTCCTTCTGAAGAACCTAGGGGACACTTTTTTTTGACAGACACAGAAATAAGCTCCAATCGTTGTTACAGTGAATCCTTACTGGCCTTTGGCTTTTTGGGTCTAATCTCTCTGTTGGAAGTAGAAGGGTACATTGCAGAGATTCTCCAGGTTCAGTCAGTAGAACACTACCTTCATGATTTTTGATGTTTCCACATGCCATAATTTTCTTAATATTTAAAATTATTAATAATGCTATAATTTTCTTAATATTTAAAAAAATATTCTTTTTAAACTTTTTGTTTATCCTCACCTATAATATTCATTAATTATGCCATGGGTTTGCTATGCATATGATATTTTTCTAATATACATCAAAGTGCAAAATTATTACAATAAAAATATTTTTTAGCACCTAAGATCATCCCATGTGCACCACTTTAGGAAACAGTATAGCATGGGCTCTGGAGTATGGCCTAGTTCCGGCCTTAGCTCTGTCACTTAATATCTGTATGACCTTGGGCAAGTCACTAAACTTTCTTTCTAAACTTCAGTTTTGTCATGATGAACATGGGTTTATAAGGATTTGGGTACACATTAAATGAGATTAGTTTAGGGGTGTTTGGGTGGCTCAGTTTGTTGAGCAGCTGACTCATGATTTCAGCTCAAGTCATGATCTCACAGTTCATGAGTTCAAGCCCTGCATCAGGCTCTGCGCTCACAGTACAAAGCCTGCTTCAGAGCCTCTGTCTCCCTCTCTCTGCCCTTCCCCTGCTCACTCATTCTCTCTCTCTCTCAAAAATAGGGGCACCTGGGTGGCTCAGTCAGTTAGTTAAGCATCTGACTTTAGCTCAGGTCATGATCTCACAGCTTGTGAGCTGTACGAATAGCTCAGAGCCTGGAGCCTGCTTTAGATTCTGTGTCTCCCTTTCTCTCTGCCTTTCTCACTCACACTCTGTCTCTTTCTCTCAAAAATAAGTAACATTGAAAAAATTTTTAATAATAAATAAATAAATGTTAAACATTTTTAATAAATGGGATTAATTTAAATATACTTGGTGTCAACTGCTTAGCACAATACCTAGCACATGGTAAGTATTCAATAGATGTTAACTATTATTATTGCTGCTACTGTACCCTCTACTTCTTCAGTTCGACTACCCCTCTTTATTTCCCCCTTCTTCTCTTCTCAATATAGAAGCACCACCATAAAACAGGTTTGCTTACTGGAGTGTATGGAATTTATATAAATCCCTTCAGAGACCTGGATGGGAACCCAAGTATGGATGGAGCATCTGCTAGGTCCAGATTTGTTGTATCTAATGATGTGACTTATTATCCTATTGTACTGATGTGGTTGAGATAATGATGTTGTTTCTATAGCACCTAGTTTCCAGGGTGTTCAAAGCCCTCCTGGACATTATCTAACTTTCCCCTATTCAATGTGGACAAGTGTTATCTTCCTCAATTTTTAGCTGGAGGAATCAAGGCCCTAACAGGCCTGACCCAGTTCCTCAGTAATACTGTGACAGAACCACACAAGTGAATCCAGGATTTCTGATTCAGAGGCCAAGACCCTGCCTTAACTCACATTCCTCATGCTGACACGGATGACGTTAAAAGAGGTGAGTGAAGAAAGTGTTCCATGCTCAAATAAGATTTGTACAAAGCATCCACTGTTTAACA
Organism: Proteles cristata cristata; assembly: GCA_017311185.1. Taxonomy (NCBI): domain Eukaryota; kingdom Metazoa; phylum Chordata; class Mammalia; order Carnivora; family Hyaenidae; genus Proteles; species Proteles cristata. Next base: position 3,004,653 of record JAESUZ010004630.1, read on the forward strand.
AAGTTAAAACAAGTTTCTTTTCTGCAGAACTTCTCAACTTTTACTGCCCTGATATGCATTATGATTCTCCAGCGGAGATGCAGAGAATACGTATATCGCCAGATTGACCACTAAGTATACCTACTTAGCAATTCTTTCTCTTTTTCTTTCTTTCTCCCTTTATTTTTTTTCTTTTCTTTTCTTTCTTTCTTTCTTTCTTTCTTTCTTTCTTTCTTTCTTTCTTTCTTTCTTTCTTTCTTTCTTTCGAAAAAGAGAGACAGAGCACGAGCAGGGGAGGGGCAGAGAGAGAGGGAGACAGAATCCTAAGCAGGCTGTCAGCACAGAGCCCCATGCAGGGCTCAAACCCATGAACTAGACATCATGACCTTAGCCAAAGTGGGACGCTTAAGTTGGATGCTTAACCAGCTGAGCCACCCAGGTGTCCCCCTACTTAGCAATTCTTAAGACAGCTTTCCTCAGAGTACTAATTTGGAAACAGGGCCATAGTTGATCATACTGACATGAATTCTACTCCTCTCATTCCTTTCCATTATAAAATCAAGTTGCTCTTAGAATGCTGAAAAATAACCACATCTGAAATTATTCTGCCCCCACATCACCCTTGTCCCACCCTGGAGACTAAGATTTCATTCCTGTATCACAAGCCATTACCTGGCTGAGGAACTGATTTCTTCCACAACCTGTCTTTGATCACATGCTTGCTAATGCTAATATGTGATATTTTAACTCTTTATTTGGTTCTCTGGCTCTTTTAAAAATTTGTATCATTTTTTAATTTTGAAAACTTAATATAAGAAAGTAATTATTCTTATTTTTAAAAATAAAATACTGAGAGAAAGAGTTTGAATTATACAGATATGAAGCCAAATCCTACTGCAGCCGAGCCGCAGAGTAAGACAACGGCACCCCAAGAAATAGAAATGAAGTATCTTGTCTTCCGGCACAAGGCTGTTGTTTTTTTGTTTTGTTTTGTTTTGTTTTGTTTTGTTTTGTTTTGTTTTTTACTACTTCTGTGATTTCTTTGCTCACATTTATCAGCTAGGTGTATTGCTGAGCCCTTTGAATTATCTTGCTTTCGTGTTTCCCATTTGGATGTTTAGTATAAAATACTGTGTGGGAAGGAAAGGAAGAGACAGTTGTAGAATCTGCATTAGACATAAGAAGTAGACTCAAAAAGCTATCTCCACGGAGAGAACCCCCTTATTATCCCAGTGTTGGAGATCAGAACTAATCCCAGGTTAGAGACTCCTCTTGATTGTACTGGGCTTCTACTTAGCATTGGAGTTGTGTAAGGATTGATGAGCAGATTTCTCCTGCAACTGGGGTGCCCTTGCTGCGGGAGAAATAAAGCACAGTCAACAGAGAGAGGCACGTTTTATTCCTTTTTGTTTTCTGAGGAAGTTTGAGATAGTTTAAACAAAGGATGTGCACACAATAAAGTTAGTATCAAGATTGTTTAAAGTATGAGGAAGCAAACCAGGAAGGCTACCATACATAGTGAGGACATGTTTGTCTCTGAGCTTCCTGGTAACCATAAAGAAAAGGGAAACAAGTTAAAAAGAAAGGTGGATGCCTACCAATTATCCACAATAGAAAAAGATTTTCCTGAAACTAAATTTTGAAAAATTTGTTTTCCCACATAGGACCTTATTTTAGGGACTGTTGTGCAATATAATGAGCAATGTCCCAGATAGTAGCTTTATAACAAATGCAGAAAATCTTCATAAGACTATTTCCTATAACAAGCTTGGATGGATTCAAGATTATTATAGCAAGACCTAATTACTATGGCATTAGATTGGTCTCTTTTAAATTGTTATTTCAAGTTTTTATTTAAATTCCAGTTACTTAACATACAGTGTAATATTAGTTTCAAATGCAGAATTTAGTGATTCAACACTTACATACAATACCCAGTACTCATCACAAGTGCCCTTCTTAATCCCCATCACTCATTTAACCCATCCCCCCACCTAGCTTCCTCTGGTAACCATCAGTTTGTTCTCTACTGTTAAGAGTCTGTTTTCTCCTTTGCCTCTTTTCCTGCCCCCCACCCATGTTCATCTGCTTTGTTTCTTAAATTCCACGTATGAGTGACATCATATGGTAGTTGTCTTTCTCTGACTTATTGATTTTGCTTAGGGTAATACATTATAGCTGCATCTGTGTCATTGAAAATGGCAAAATTTCATTGTTTTTTATGGCTGTGTATTATATATACATACTACATATATCCATCAGTTAACAAACATTTGAGCTCTTTCCATAACTTGGCTACTGTTAATAATGCTGTGGAGAGCAAGATGCTTATTATTTCTAGGCCTCAGTTTCTCCTCCCATAAGAGGAAGGAACTGCTTTTTGGATAAGAGAAGAGGTAGAGAAGCATTATCAAATTCATCTGGGGAGTTTACCAAAATACACATGCCTTCTACATTATCCCTCCCCCAGCATATCAAATGTTTCATGAAAAATCATTCCAAATGACTTTTTTTAATATCAAAAAATAATAAGGGCAACATTAACACTCATACTCTCCACTCAAAATGAATAACTGCTAACATCTAGTTATATACTCTTTAGACCTTAAAAGTAAAAAGAAGAGGGGCACCCGGGTGGCTCAGTTGGTTAAGCGTCTGACTTCAGCTCAGGTCATGATCTCACAGTTCATGAGTTCAAGCCCTGTGTTGGGCTTTGTGTTGACAGCTCAGAGCCTGAAGCCTGCTTCGGATTCTGTGTCTTCCTCTCACTCTCTACCCCTCCCCCACTCACTCACTGTCTCTCAAAAATTAATAAATGTTAAAAAAAAATTTTAAGTATAAAGAAGGAAAAAAAACATTACAGATAAAGAGGAAGGCCCTGTACCAGTTAGGATAGGCTAAGCTATACATAGTAACATATAATCCCACGCTTTCAGTGGCTGAAAACAACCAAGCTCTGTTTCTCAATCACGATTCATGTTCACTGTGGGCTGTTTGGGAACTCTCTCATGCATTGTCCTCACTCCAGGACCCAAGGTGATGAAGCAGCCTGAAACAATGAAATCCGAAACGTTGCTGGTCACTACACCAAAAGGAAAAAGAGCAAAGTAAAATCTACATTTGGTTCTTAAATCTTCCACCTACAAGTAGCATTCTACTCACAATTCATTGGTTATGCCTAACCTCAAAGCATGCAAGGAAGTACATCTTACCACGTGCATAGTAGGAAAGCCAGAACATTCATGAATAGACCCAATGACTGCTGTAGTCCCCTATGCTTCTCTCCTCAGCCCGATTTCCTTTCTACTCAGAAGTGGCCACTATCAGGAATGTGGTGCATACCTAGGGCCGATTTTGTGTCTTTACTACAAAATAAGCACTTATAAATACTATATATGATATATATATAATATATAGTATTACTTTATTTTATAAAATATTTATTAATGAAATGATACTTTTTTTTTTTTACTTTCTATAAATTTCATTTTATTAACTTTCTTTTTTTTTTTACAAATAGTTTATTGTCAAATTAGTTTCCACATAACACCCAGTGCTCATCCCCACAAGTGCCCTCCTCCATGCCCACCCCTCCTCCCCCCCACATCCACCAGTCCTCAGTTTTTGTCAGCATTCAAGAGTCTCTCATGGTTTGCCTCTCTCCCTTTCCCCACCATTTCTGCCCTTCTTCTCCCCCTTGGTCCTCTGTTAAGTTCCTCCTAATCCTCCTATACGTGCACACATATGATATTTGTCCTTCTCTGCCTGACTTATTTCGCTCAGCATAACACCCTCAAGGTCCATCCATGTTGCTACACATGGCCAGATTTCATTGTTTCTCATTGCCATGTAGTATTCCATGGTGTAGATAAACCACATCTTCTTGATCCATTCATCTGTTGATGGACACTTAGGCTCTTTCCAGGTTTTAGCTATTGTGGAGAGTGCTGCTATGAACATTGGGGTACATGTGCTCCTATGCATTAACATTTCTGTATCCCTTGGGTAAATTCCTAGCAGTGCTATTGCTGGGTCATAGGGGAGTTCTATTGTTAGTTTCCTTAGGAACCTCCACACTGTTTTCCAGAGGGGCTGCACCAGTTTACATTCCCACCAACAGTGTAGGAGGGTGCCCGTTTCTCCACATCCTCGCCAGCATCTAGAGTTCTCTGATTGGCGAAATGATACTTTTATAATATACATTTTTTTTTTTAGAGAGAAGACAAAGAGCATGAGCGGGGGAGGGGGCAGAGGGAGGGAGGGAGAGAGAATCTTAAGTAAGCTCCATGCTGGATGTGGAGCCTGATGCAGGGTTCAATGTGAGGCTTGATCCCACAACCCTGGGCTCATGACCTGAGCCCAAATCATGAGTCAGACACTCAACCAACTGAGCTACCCAGGTGCCCCTATAATGTCCTACGATTTTTTAAATCAACTTTTTGTTTCTAAGATTTATCTATGCTAAATATATACATCAGGTTCATTTATCTGAACTGCTGCATAGGACTCCATACTGTAAGTATGCTGTGATATATTTACCCATTCCTTTACACATGAACAAACCGTTTCCTATCTTTTATTGTTACTGGTTGTGTGGTATTATAAATATGTCTGAGAGACTCCCTGGGAACCTCTCAATTGGATTTAACAAGACAAATTCCAATGTCATAATGCAACCACTGTAGATAACTATTTACTTCTCTTATTGTATCCAGAATGATACTAGTTACTTGTGAGAGTTGATAAAATCATTACTAAAGTAATTATCTGTGTTCTGTAGTTCAGATGAAGGCTCTCATTTAAGAAAGGATGGTTGGAGCATAACCTAGAAGCAGATTGCAAGGTTTTAAAACATGGACCTTTTCAACTTTGCTAGATATTGCCAAATTATTCTCCAAAATGTACCTTGTAATTTCTGTCAGATATGTATGAGAGTTCTCTTTTTCCTACATCTTTTACTAGCGCTTGCTCTTGTCAAACATTTTACTTTCAGCCAATACATTGGGCATGAAATACTATCTCATTTATTTTTTTTAATTATAGTTTATTGTCAAGTTGGTTTCCATATAACCCCCAGTGTTCATCCCCACAAGTGCCCTCCATCTCATTTATGTTTTAAGTTCATGTCCCTGATTATCATGAAGTGGACTGTTTTCTTCCATTGGCAGCAACTGACTTTCCTTTTTTGTGCCTCATCCATTGAAATTCTTTGCCCATTTACTTTCTGGGTGGTTTGTGTTCTTCCTGGTGATTTATAGTAGTTCTTTATACATTTTGAATCTAATGATCTGTCTGTTACGCACGTAGTCATCTCCAGGTGATTCTGCCATAACGTCCACCTACATATCCCCCTCCACTAAAGTCATTTCTGTCTCTAACATTTTATGTATCCATGTCATGACTCAACACAAATATAAATATATATCCAAGCCTAGGAAATTTTAAGCCAAGTTACAAAAAGTTCTACTAAATATATAGATGCATTTTATGTAGTTCTCTATCCCTAAGTAACCTCCTCCCTGAACAAAGGACATAATTCTGAATTTGCCTAAATTGCAAAGAACTTTTGAAAGGCGAGATCTAGACAAGGCTGTATTTGGCCAAACACAGTTATTGTTATCCAAAGATCAGCCAGTCCAAATAGTCTCCTCATAGAGGCCTTCTTGGACCTAGCAGGCAACAGAACTGTTTAAAATAAGCAGGCCAGTCCTTTAAATGAAACTGATTTGAGGTTACTCTCTGTCAGACCACAGCAGACTGGTCAATGGTGCTCTGTGCTCATGAATTGGCAATAGTGTCCTGAAAAGGGAACATTAGCTTAAAAGACATTCTAAGTGCAAAAAGAGTGTAGTAATTATAAGAATAAATGGACAAAGTTTTCCTAAAACATCATCATTATTGAAATAGCCTACATGCAGGAGTGTGTGAAGATCATGAAGTTATTTATGGTATTTCCTCCCCTGTCCCTAGTCTCTAAATATTCTATAATAAAATTATACTATGTTAATAATTCAAAAATCATAGTGAGAACCAAAACTAAAATGTAACCCACTATGATTACAAGGATTCTCAGTTTCTCAAGTAGGCGTTCACGTCAAATAGGGGGAGAAATCAAAGACAGAAAAATATAAGGGTCTTTCCTATTTGCAAGCTTTTCAGAGTAAATTTGAAAGTGCTAGAAAACTGCAAGCTTACCTAGGACAGGGAGGAAGTGGCCAAATGCTTTGACTGAGAAATGTCAAGAAAAAGTACTGGTGATGGAGTGGGGAATGGAATGGAGTGAGGAAGGAAAATGGTGGCTCAGCCAAGTTCGGGGGGCGTCTGCACATTGTCTTTCTTTTAACCACAGTTCACCTGGAAAAAAAAAAAGTGATGTGTGTTAGAAGTGTGAACTGTGATAGCCCTTACTCCTTCCCCAGTTCCTGATCCCAGGGACCACACACAATTGAAGTTTTCATTGAGGAATTAAGGCCTCCGAAGAGATCTAATTGCAGTGACTTAAGGTTGGCTCTTAGCTTAAATATCCCTGGCTCTAGAAAGACCTACCTATTAGGTCCTTTCCTCATTACACTGCTGAAGTAGCTCGTGAGCTCCCTGTTACAGATGTGGTGACTGAGATTTAGTGAGATTAAGCAGATTTCCTAGAATATGGAGTGATATATAAGCAAGATTGTTAAGATTAAGTTCATAACTGGCTCTTTTTACATGTAACTCAGTGATTATCAAGGGGGAAAGGGTGAATGCACACTCCCTATAGGGATATTTGAGTGTGTGTGTGTGTGTGTGTGTGTGTCTGTGTGTCTGTGTGTCTAAGGGGGAGACTGAAATTATATTCTATATAATAATAGTATTTGTACTTGAAAAATAAACCATGGCTTTCATTTTGCAAATAGTAGAAAATTTTGCAAACAGTAGAAAATAAAATTTTACAACAGTCTTCTTGGCTGTTGGGGATATGCAAAAATATCTTCTCCAAAGTGGAGGACATTCAGAGCACGGAGAGTGAGGTGTTTATAGTCTATGTATCAGATGGAGGATATGGTTTAAGTCTCTCTGGCCACATGCTCCTACTTTGGCTCATTAGTGCTTTATATTTAATAGAATCTATAGTCTTGCAACGGAATTATTCTCAGTGCTTTGTCATCTGGAACTTCACTATTTCTCGCAAACAGCCGCTATTTTTCTTCTATATTTAATAACACGGTCTATGATTTGAATGTTTATGCCCCCCACCAAATTCATATGTTGAAATCTTAACCCTCTGTGGTGATGGTGTTAGTAGATGGAGACTTTGGGAGGTGATTAGTTCATGAGGACCAAGCCCTTATGAATGGGATTGTGCTCTTAGAAAAGCACAAAGTCCCCCGGCCCCTTCTGCCATGTGAGGATACAAAGAGAAGTCTGTGACCCAGAAGAAAGGCCATCACCCAGCCCTGATGGCATCCTGATCTCAGACTTCCTGCCTCTAGAACTGCGAGCAATAAATTTCTGTTGTTCATAAGCTGCCCAGTCTGTGGTCTTTTCCTACAGCAGCCCCAACAGACTAACATGGAGGGGAAAAAGCACTCATGACATAAAATGGAAAAAAAAATTCAATGTAAGATTTTATACATATTATAATCTCAATTTTATTAAATTTCTTTGACGAATGTATAAGTTAGTATGAGAGGCAGTGTACCCTGTGGGTGGAGAAAGCATGCGCTTGTGATCAGAAAGACTAAGGTATGAGTGTGGTCTCTGCTACTTACTAGCTGTGTAAACTCAGGAAGTTACTCAACTCTCTGATCCCCAGTGTGTTATCTGCAAAATGGATGGGGTGGGGTAAGAATTACATTTATTTTAGGCAAGCTGAATTAAATTAGAACTAATTCAAGTAAATACCTGACACATAAAAAGCACTCAATAAATGACTTAATTACTATTTGAGGAGGGAGTATAAAGAGAAAAGCAGCTTCATGGTTATGACTGTGTAGTCACACAGGACCTCCCTGGTCCTTGGAAGGCTCTGTACATGGTTTAATGCACTGCTGTTACCGTCTTAAAATTTGTAATAATTTTACAACGAGGGGATCTACATTTTCATTTTGCAACGGACCCTGCAAATTATGTAGCTGTTTCTGGGAAAACACACACACACACACACACACACACACACACACACACACACACACGAGAGACTGAAAAACAATCAGCAAAATGTTAACAATGTCTATCTATCTTTGGGTGGTTTTACAGGTTCTTTTTATCTTATCCCTTTTTCTTCTGCATATTCTACATTTTTCATAGCAAGCATACATTATTTCTTCAATGAGGAGAAAAAGTGAATACATGTTCCTTTATAAAATTGTTCTCCCCATTTTACAGATTTTACAGTGAAACCAGGGTAACAGATAGGAAATGAGTCACCAAAGATCACAAAACAGTCGATGTCACATTATGACAAGCACCCAGGAAATTGCACTTCCAGTTGCGTGCCCTACTGACTTGAGACTGAGTTACCCACTGTTTTTTCTAATGAGAATCTCTTTGGGCATCTGACTTGATTTGGGGAACCTGGCACTACACTGTGCAGAAAGAGCCCCCTCAGAAGCCCGCGGTCACACAATCTGGGCTCACCTGCACGGGCTAACAGCTACGGGAGATTCAGAAGTAGGAGCCACCATCCCTGTTCTCAAAGGGCTTGCAGATTAGTTGTGTGTGAAACAGTGATAGCAATACTGTTGTGCAGAGTCCAAGTGTAAGCAATGGGGAGGGAGTGGGAACTGGTTGTCAGAGGAGCAACTGAGACCATGTAGCCCCAGATCTTTTCAGTAGGGCTGTTTGTGCACAAAGAAACAATGAGGGATGCTGGAGTTCTGCTCCTTTTAATTTCCCTTGATGACCTTCCATTGAGGCATCCAAAGGTAACCAGTGTGAAGGAGAAGAGGACCTAAATGCACAGGATAATTCAGGCTGCATATTTCAGAGTTTACGGTATTAAAGGTCTCTTCGGCAAACTCCCACTGAAAAGATTTCTGTATATCCTAGTCACAGTAGCTCAAATGACAGCCTGCTTACACTTTGATTTTTCTCTTCTGCACTTTCTCTTCCCCTTCTGTTTCTCCAAATCAGAACCTTTCTGTTCTGTGGCCAACCTTGAGGGTTCTGTGAATATCCATGCATTTTATCCTTGCTTCACCTAACCCTTTCTCCTCTAAAAACCATACTTAGAATTTAAGTTCTTCTCAGTGGCACAGAAAATCTTCATAGGTGACTACCTTTTACCAACCTCTAGATCTTATCTCTGGCAGAATTATGTAGGCCGAGACTAGAGGTTCTGAACTGAGAGCACAAGAGAAAGACTTAGAAAGGTTATACAACCAGGCTTTAAATGATATTTATGTGAAAATCAATATTATCTCCATTTAAAAAATATTTTTATTTTTAAGTAATCTGTACATCTAACATAGGGCTCGAACTCACAACTCCAAGATCAAGGGTCACATGCTCTCCTGACTGAGCCAGCCAGGCACTCCAATATTAGTTCCATTTAATAGTCCTTCTTACTCTGCCAGTCAGGCAATTTGCTTTACATCTGTAATTAGATTTAGTTCCATCCTTACAATGATTTTTATAAATTAGATACTATGATCCCCATTTTTACAGGGGGAAAGGAGGCCAAGTGACTTGCTCAAAAACACAGGTCATGAAGACCCATAGAATGTACAGCACCAAGAGTGAATTCTAATGTACACTGCTGACCTTGGGTGATCATGATGTATCAATGTAGGTTCATCGACTCTAACAAATGTATCGTTCCAGAGCCCCATGTTGACAGTGGGAGAAGCTGTGTCTGTGTAGGGGCCTGTGGTAGATGGGAACTCTCCGTATCGTGTGCTCAGTTGTGCTAGGAACCTAAAACTCCTCCATAAAATAAAGTCTATATTTTAAAACATACACAACTAGGATAGCAGAGCTAGGGGTGAAATCCAGGTCTCTCTACTTGGGTAATGGAGAATTACTGTCATCAACAACCTATTCAGCTCAATACACTGGCAGCAATAAAGATACAGTGTGTGTGAGGGGCACCTGGGAGGCTCAAGTCCGTGAAGTGCCTGACTTCAGCTCAGATTATGATCTCATGAGTTCAAGCCCCGCATCAGGTTTGTCTGCTTCAGATCCTCTGCCGCTTCTCTCTCTGCCCCTCCCCTACTTGCACTCCCCTCTCCCTCTCTCTCTCTCTCAAAAATAAACATTAAAAATTTATTCAAAAATTAAATAAAAGAGAGAGAGAGAGTGTGTGTGTGTGTGTGTGTATGACATCTTGTGTAGATTGCACTGATGTGACTGTGTGTGTGGCAGGGGTTGTGGTGTGTGTTAAGTAGTAGCATGAGGAGAAAAAAGAAAGAACTGGAAAGAATAAGTCTTGATTTGAATCTTAGCTCCATCTCCTGTGTGATCTTGGGCAGGTCACTTTGGTTTCAGTTTCCTCAACTATAAGTTGCAACTGGGTCATTATGAGGGCTAAATGAAATAAAATAGGTACTGAGTACATTGAAATTATAAGCAACTATTCCCATATTAGCTGTCATACACACACGCACATACTCACAGGTACCTACCCTTGTGATTAAAGGGGTGACCAGGAAACTTAGTTTCTATTTCTCTGAGTTCACCTAAGCTGCCTCTATCAGCTGTAAGGTGAAGTGGTTGGAGGAGAGTTTGTTCCTCTCTGAGCTCTGATCTTCACACTACTCAGAGTCACCGCTGTGCTGTCAGACCCTCCTACCCCACCCTTCTCCCAGCCTTAAGAGATGTGCTTCCCCCCACCCCGCCCCCACCGACGTCCTTTGTGCTATTTGGGAAATAGTGCAGCAGTGACTCTCAGACTTCACCGAAGAGACTTTGTCCACTGAAAAGGCCCTGTGGCCGGCCTCCCATCTGCTGGTGGGATAAGTGGCTATGATTTTGACTGTGCTTTTTAAATCTTTGCGCTCCTACTCTTTTTTTTTTTTTTTAACAAGTCATTTCAAGACTTGAAAATCTCCACACAATTTCGTGCGGCTTGTGATTGTCTAGGCCTAACACACCCAAAAGCCTTTAGAGCTTATAAACTATGCCACGGGCCCAAGAATAACAGTAGTTCCCAAGAGGTCCCTTAAGGGAGAACTTGAGGAATAGGGGGTGGGACAGAAGTGGATAGGACTCCAGGATCCAAACAGCTTTACTTTAACCTGCTTTATATTAACTTCCGCATAAGATTTCATTTTTAAAAAGAGTGCCTTTGCTTTAAAGAGTTTGAAAACCACTGATGTCTGTCTCCTACTACTAAGAAGAGATCAGCTAGTACCTTCCTCCCTTAAGCCACCAAGAGAGTGCCAGGCACCTTTTAACTTCCTCGCAGAGGTGAGAGGTGGCAAGTGTTCAGATCAACATGAAAAGGCTCTGTTATTAATCATTCATTGAACAGTGAGTCACAGTTAAAATCCCCCTACCCTGAATGCAAAAGAACGAAGGGGAATTTTACTCACCACAACCAAGAGCATCCCCTGGGCTCATGGGGGCATTCCCACGAGAGCTATGCGCCCTAAGTTCCTATTTATGTCAAATTAGGCTTTTGTCTAATGAACATCTAGCAAGACATGAGTGGCCAGAATGAAAGTGTTAAATGCATGATGGCCATTGCTAAGCAATGTTTTAAATATACTGAATTTTGGTCTAGAGCTCCATTGTCCAATACGGTAGCTGCTAGCTATTTAAATGTAAATCTATTAAAATTCCATGAAAGTTAAAATTTATTTATTTATTTATTTTTATTAATTTTTTTTCTTTATTTCTAGGAGAGAGAGAGAGAGAGAGACAGCATGAGCAGGGGAGGGTCAGAGAGAGAGGGAGTCACAGACTGAAAAAGGCTCCAGGCTCTGAACTGGCAGTCAGCACAGAGCCCGACGCGGGGCTCGAACCCATGAACCGCGAGATCATGACCTAAGAGAAAGTCGGACGCTTAACCGAATAAGCCACCCACGCGCCCCAAAATTTATTTATTTTTTAAGGTTATGTGTTTATTTTGAGAGAGACAGAGTCAGCATGAGTGGGGGAGGGGGAGTGAGAGAGGGAGAGAATCCCAAGCAGACTCGCACAGAGCTGGATGCGGAACTGAAACACACAAAGCCATGACGTCATGACCTGAGCCGAAAACAAGAGTCAGACGCTTAACCAACTGAGCCACCCAGGCGCCCCTAAATGATAGCTCCCTCCATGGATGCCCCAAAAGTTTCCCTTTCCGCTCATTCTGGCCCTTAGATTCCTTGAGCAGTGAGTCGAGAAGCGGGTAAATTGCTGTGTAAATGAGCATAAATGAGTTAGTAAGCCTGTTCTGACGTGTGCCTTTATTCCCACTTGTGCATCTTGTTTGTTCCTTGTCTCCCCTTCTTGGTCTCACCAGCAGAGGCAACAGATAGGGATGATTTTTCCTAAAAAAAATTTCTAATTACATAAATACTCTATTAGGGATCCTTAGCTTTTACATACTAAAATTCAGACCTGATTCTGAGATGTTACTCTGTTATACACAGGAAGTATTTAATACAAGCACACATTACAGATTTTAAGAGCTGAAGCCATCTTAGGAATCCTCTTTTTTGACAGCTTCGCTTTTCACAAAGGAGAATATATGTATAAGACCCAGAGACGTTAAGTGACTTGCCCAAGAACACACAGTGACTCAGCACACACAGAGAAACCTAGGTTTTCACTCTAGGCTTTTCTTTAAGATTCACCAGTAAGGGATCTTCTTAGGCCGACACCTGCAGGGCACTATAACTCTGCTTCTCCTACTTAGCAAGACATCCCTAGGATCTCATTGTTGGCCACCCATTCCATGAGCCCTTTCTGAGTTGCTCTGAGTGTTTGTGTATCTATAAGTTCAATCATATTCTAAAAAATCTACTTCCCAAGAGGCAGTTTCCCTAAAAATGTCCCTTGGGCTTCACACAGCAAAAGTCGCCCTAGCAGTAAAGAGAAATAGAAACCTTTTTCATCTAGATTAGATAGCCTCCACATAGGTATAGTTTCAGTATCACAGCCAAATGTCAGAGCACACTTTGCTAAAGCTTAACTTTCCATGTCTGTGTCTCACAAGGGCATGTATTTCGTGATTTTATATCCCCATGGTGTTTAACATATTAGCCTTACAGCAGCAGCTCGGCTGTTACTTCTCGAGTGGGAATTAGGTTTAAAAGACGTGGTCTGGAAGACTGGACATGGTTGTGATAATTAGAACACCAGATTCTCTTTCTGTTTACATTCTAGAAGAGAGTCATCAGACTATGACCTGTGGGGCCAAATCTGGTCCACTCTCTGTTTTTGTAAATAAAGTTTTATTGGAACACAGCCATACTCATTTGTTTATAGACAGTGTCTATGGCTGCTTTCATGCTACAATACCAGAGTTGAGTAATTGCAACAGAAACTATTTGGCCTCCAAGGCTAAAAAATATTTGTTCTCTGGCCCTTTACAGAAAAAGTTTGCTGACCCCTGGTCCAGAGTCACTGTAGATAAACCACTTTTCAAATCCAAATATACTTCCAAATGATGCTTATGAGGTAGGGAAAAGTCCAAATTTGGAAAGGTCTTACCAAACCGAAAGCATTATTACAGCTAACTATAGCTGTGTCGTTTTAAAACCAATAGGAAATTTGGGGGTGGGGGTGGGAATATATTCAGGCGCTATCCTGTTTGGTATTTTCTCATTCTGATATTTTTCTCTATTTAACCACATGTACCCACATTATCTAAAGGATGATTGGAATCATCACGCAGGAATGCAAAGAGAAAGAAATCATTGATATTTTGCTTTTGACATCCAAAATAAGGTTTTCCAGCACAATGATCATTTTGTTGTGTTTTGTTGAGAATGAGAATTTTGTCAGGTTTCCCTGAAAATGAGAATTTTCTCAATTTTTTAAAAATTTCCTCTTAGAATTATTATCACTGAGTTCCACGTAAGGCACGTCCCAACCAAACAGGACAAGAAAGAAGACAAAGCCAACCTTTTTGGATCCTAGGTTATGGGAATTCTGGAAAGAACTGAAGCAGAGAAAGAGAAAGCACATATTCAGGCATATTTCAATCTCTCTTTCCTGAGCCAAAGTCACACAAAGAACATGGACTCAGAATCTTAATTAGGATTTGAATCTTGGGTTTGAATCTTGACTCAACCTTGGGCAACTTCTTCGTGCTTCTGTTTCCTCACCTGTGACACATGGGTAATGTGTTACAATTCTACCTTGCAGAATTATTGTTGGAACGAAGTAAGTGAGGGTGTGTTAAAGTGCTCGGAATATCTCTGGTCACATTGTGTAGTTATGGGGCGGGGGAAGTGATGGATATTACAGTAGATCTTTGAAGGAATGCTGAGGAGTTGGCTCCACGCCTCACTCCTAGTTTGGAGTCTAGAAAGAGGCTACCTTAAAGGCTACTCCTGCACTAGCTGAAGCAGCCACACCCAAACGAAGTCTTTACTAGGAATGGGGCTGAGCTTGCTTCTCTCTAGTGATGGACAGCAGCTCTCCGTTCCCACATACCCAAGGGAGAAGTGGAGTGATAGTCAAGTGTGTGGCAGGAGGAGCGTTTGGAGGCCATCTTGGAGAGGTGGGTCACGGAGCTAGTACCACGAAGATCGGAGCACATATGAGTCATAGCAGGTCTCAGCATGGTCCACATCACCCCGAGAGCTGAGATAGAGCCAAGTCAACAAGCGAGCCCACTGGGTCTTTAAGTGCAGAGAATGGACCATGAGTTATCCTGGCCACCGACATTAGCCACCAACACCAGCAGGAGGCCCAGGAACAGGCCCAGTCTCTCCTCTGTAACCACCAACTCAGAGGGGCAGCCCAGCCCCACCATAGCAGATATGAGCAGAAGCTCCAGGGCACCTCGAAGAACCATCACTCTTCCACCTCCAAGGGTATATAAACCATGCCCCACGGCACCTGGGTGGCTCAGTTGGTTGAGCGTCTGACTTTGTCTCAGGTCATGATCTCACAGTTCATGAGTTTGAGCCCCACATGGGGCTCACTGCTGTCAGCTCGGAGCCCACTTTGGATCCTCTGTCTCCTTCTCTCTCTGCCCCTCCCCTGCTTGTGTGCTCTCAAAAATAAGTAAAACATTTTATAAAATGTTTTAAAATAAATAAAAATAAACCACGTCCCTCCCCCCCCACACCTAGATGTCACTTCTGGGGGACAGGGGTGGAAATTGGAAAGGCTAAGCATTCTTTCTAAACTGAACCATTTACCATTTAAATTAAATCTCACTGTGTTTATTAGATTAGACAGAAATATGATCCATCATCCTATGGACTACTCACCACATGTCTAGCAGGGTGAGGACTTATAAAGACACTGCATCATTAATAGAAATAAAGAATCCCCACCCCCACCCCTTTGGCGACACATTTAAGTGTGGTGAGAGTAAGCTTCTGACTCCACTACTCTCCTCGCTCCCTTTAAACTCTGAATTGGATTACCCCAATTTAACACTGCCCCACCACGCACACTCACAGACATAGCCACACCCACACAGACACAAGCCGGTGTCTAAAACTAGCTTCAAGAACAAACCAGAAGAGTTTTAGGCTCTAAGGTAAACAAGAGAAAGAAAACTTTTCCAAGAAAAGACTCACTCCTGGTGACTTTATTTTAAAAGTAGGGGAAATGCAACTCCTTGCGTAAACAGTTTTGAAGGTATAACTTTTTTCTGCTCTCCTTCTGCCCAGTCAAGGGAGAAAATGAGGACATCAAACAACTTGTCAATAGAAGTTTATTGTTTACTCACTTTGTAGAAGAAGTCCTATGCTTCAGTGCCTATTAAGTAAACTACAATTTTTTTTTTAAACTTTTAGGGCTACAGGGAACAAGAGAAAGAAGTCTCTAAGCCTCAGTCTTGGAAACACGCTAGAGTCTGCCCACCCTTGATGACTGAGGCCCCTATTCGGCTCCACCGATGTGAAGTCAGACAGCGTACTCAGGCTGTTTTTCCATCTCCTTGATAAATCCACAGGGTTTCTATGCTGGTAGTAAAGCTACTAACTCAAAGCAGGCTGAGTTTGACCTCGGATGGCCCCTCTGGGGCCGGAGGGGCACTGACGCCACTAGAGAAAATGATGCTGTCACTACCAACTCAAAAGGCCACCTATCAATATGTCACATACCACCCCCTGGAGTGCACATGCGTGTGCGCGCACACGTGCACGCACGCACACAAGTGTATGCGTGTGTACACTTCCCTCAGGGGCTGAGCGCAGGACAGGCATCCCACATCAGATGGATGAATAGCAGGTCTGTCCTGCTAGCTGTGTGCTCTCTCCCACCCAAAGAAAGCAGTAGAGACTCAGACAGCAAAATCTGGAGTTGCCCACGCAGTCTGTTACCAGCATCCGTGCGTGTGAAGGCACTTGAGGGCAGCAAGATGGAATCAGAGAGAGAAATCATCGACCTCCAAGTAAGTTCTCTCCGGGAGAGAGGAAGGAGGGTGGAGGCGGGGGGAGCAGAGGTAAAGTTGGGGGAAGGAAGGATTACTATTTTGGTCACTTGATCTTCTCCCCCCTCGGCCTCGCTTTCTTTCTTACTCACCCCCTTCTCCAAATGTTCCCTAAGCTTTATCTCTTTATTCTCTTTCCGTTTCCCTGTCTGGTTCTCCGCTTGTTTTGAAATATGTGAGAGAGGGATTGTTTAAATCCCTCTTGGCCTCTGCTTCCTCTTGTCAGTCAAAGAGCTAATTAGATTGGCGTTACCAGAAGATGATTTCACATTCTGCACAGCGCTTTCCTCCAAACCCCAGGACACTAGAGACTTCTTTGAGAGCTGCTGGCAGTTCTCTGAAGACAAGGAAAGATATGAGTTTTAGAGTTAAGAAGAGAGGCAGCTGGCCAAATTTGCATTTTACAGGTTGGAAAAAACTGGAGCCACTCTGCGGCTCTCTCCACAAAGCTGTGTAGGACAGAGTGTCTTATTCGGACAGGACAAGAAAGGGAAGCCAGTATAATCTGCTAGGAGGACACAGAGACGTGTGTCCCTCCCTACCTGGGACAGGCTTGGAGGACATCAGAGGCTCCAATCCACCATTGCAGGGAAGGGAATGGGATGTTCTGGTAAGAGGGGAGCTAGGTGGCTGGAACTGGTCCTCTCCGACTTTACTGAATAAAGTCAGCCTTTCTGTAGGGATCACAGAGGTTGCATGATAAATTTCCAGAGAGCTGGACAATTACAGAGTGGAGAAGGACTTTTGAGAACAAGGATTTTTGGTCATGGTATCTGTTCTTTAGGCAAAAGCTTCAACAACACGGCAGTGTATGCTTCAGATGAAAAAGGAGCCACTGTGTGTGTTAGGCAGTGTGATGGGAGCCTCTCAGAACTGCTGCCCTCTGCTCCTCCACTGCTGACACACAACCCAGGAAGCTGTAGACTCGCTTGGAGTAGTGTGCAAAATCATCGGTCTACTAGACCTGCAAAATAGTGTCGTTTTCCTTGATTGTCACGCAGCCCCAAACACGGTCCCAACTCAGAGCTCGCTGGTCTTTCTGCCTGGAATATTCTTTCCCTGGGCTGGTTCCTTCTAGTCCATTCAGATCTCAGCTCAAATGTCACTGCCTCAAGGAGACCTCTGCCCTCTGTAGAGGAACCGTCCCTCGACTTTGTCTTCATCATCTGTTTTATTTCTTCCATAGCACTGCTCACTATTTGAAGTTTACATTGTTCATTTGATTACTTATCCAATCTAATCAATCTCTTTAGAACATAAACTCCATTAGAATCTTTTTTTTTTTTTTTGATCGCTCTATTCCTAGTGCCCAGGGAAGTACTTAGTAAACAGTAGTTGCACAGAAAATATTTGTAAGTGAATGATTTCAGGGAGCCATGAGTTAGAGGGGATCACTAATAGGCATGGGGTCACTCTATCAGACCATGACAGAGTCAGGGCTCCAACCCGGGTCTTCTGACCCTGGGGTGTATTTTCTTTTTACTTCCTCTAGTTCTTGCCTCCATTGGATTGTTAGTAGTTAAGGAAATGGTATTGCTCATTTTCAGTCCCTGAAGAACAAGCTTCTTATGTGCTGATGAGTTAAACAATCCTGAGTTACAGGCTAAAGATATTACATTTGGAAGAAAGGTTCAGAAGAAAGAGGTAGACAGAACTAAGGAGGAGAAAACTGCTGGCCAGGACTTGATAAATGTCTCTATTTCTAGCAGGTAACTAAAGTGTTAGAGTGCCCTTCTCTTCTTTATTAGAGTTATTCTCTCTCTCTCTCTCCCAATATATTCTTTTATTCTGGCATCTTATTCACACTTCCTTTTGGTAATTTATTTATTTCATCGGCCAGAAGGTCATCCATGAGTTTCAACATCTTCCTGTCCGGCTCCCTGGATCCAATGGTGGAACAGTCACTGCGGTCTTCCAAGGAGAAGGCAGGTTTTGGTTAAGGTGGAAGTATCTGTCCCCTAGTAGCATAATTTTACCCTCTCCTCACATGGTGCTCTCACATGAAGTCCAGAGGAGAGACATATACAAAGAGCCTAGAATATTATGTACTGAGTAAATGGTAGTTCCTCTGTTTCTGAGAATGCTTTTCCAGGGGTGGTCAAGACATAGTGACTGTAGCTAAGACATTTCATCTCTTCATTTAACAGATATTTACTAATCAAGGACTAAATATTTCACTCTGTGCTTGCTAGGTATGAAAAAGTTTTCTTATTTCCTGAGGTTATTATAGTGGGTTGAATTCCTGCATGAGCTAAATAGTGTTATTCTATTTCATAAGCCCCAAGACTAATTCTTCAACTTGCAAATCTTATTATTTACCCCCTGGTAAGACAGCTAGATAGTATGTGTATGATTTACTGTTTTCTACCCTGAACACCTTAAAGCCCAAGTCCAAATAATAATGGCGTATTCAAACCAGGGCAACTCTCTTTACCATATAAGTATTGATCTCCCCTTATAATCCTGATCTTGGAGATTTCATTTATGTTAAGTATATAAATTAATTTCTATTCATCACTATCCCATTACCAAAACAAATAAAACCAAAAGAAGAACAAATATTTATTGAGCTTCAACACTGTACTAAGCACCAAATAAATCATGATACCTGACCTTAGAAAGCTTAAGTGGAATTAAAGTAGTATGTCCCCAAAATGTGGTACAGTTACAATCAATGGTTAGTAAAGGGACTACCAATGGCTGAAAATTTTTTTATTGTAATGGTTATCTTTATAGCTTTAGTGTGTATTACAAAAACGGTAACTAATTCACCAAACCTATGATTTCTAAATTTTTATTGCTCAGGATGAGGCTAAAGTAAGTGGCATGATATGTTTTAAGTTCTTGTTCAGACCTTATGAATATCATGGGCACATCCTGAATATTTTAATAATTGTATCTGTCTTAACTGCTCAGAAGTGTGGCTGCTCTGGATGAAATGAAACACAGGTGTGTGTGTGTGTGTGTGTGTGTGTGTGTGTGTGTGTGTGTGTGTGTGTCTGCATATTGCTTCTTTCTTGTCACTAAAGATTGAGATCGCAAACAAGGTACAACTGAAATTGGGAAACGCCAATCGAAAAAACATTAACTTAGGCCCCTATCATCAGTGTTGCAGGTGTTTCCCAAGATCAAGGCCTGTGAGAGTAGAATGGCTGGCACTGGTGTCTCTCCTTCCGCAACCTGAAGCTGTGACCTCCAAACTTCTGCCCTTCCCCTGGCCCTTAGTAGCAGCCCTGTCAGACAGCTAAGGCGACTCCTTTTCCAGGCTCTAGACTGGACCAGTTTCCCTTCATTTCTCCCCCACTCTGAGATGTGGATGTATCAAGGGTGGAGGACAATCCCTTTTCTTCACCTTCAACCAGTGTTGCAACCCCACCCCTGAGTATGGAGTTCAAGCCACTCTCCTTGCTCCTTTCCCAAAATGGAGCTCTTCTTCTGCTTATAGATTTACCTACGTAGATTCAGTGCTCTGGCCCCTTTCGGCCACCTGTGCTGGATGTTGAAGGAGATATGAAGACGGTCTAAGATGATCTCTTAATAGGGGAATGAAGACTTGTACACACCGAATGCAAATTCAGTGCAGAAAGGGTTAAGTACAGTAAGAGAATGCACTGGGAATGGAGGTAAAAATTACTTATGAATAGAAGGGGGGGGTCCTATAAGCAAACTATTCTGGAAGTATTTTCAAATTGAAATTCCAGAAAACAGTTTGGTAGTATACATCAAGAGACTTAAATATGACCCAGTATGGGACACCTGGCTGGCTCAGTGGGTGGGTGTGCAACTCTGGATCTCAGGGTTGTGAGTTCGAGACCCCAAGATAAAGAAATTTTGGCTCATCTGTTAGTGGATACCATGAAATAATTTTTTCCAATGTTTGGGAAGAATACTTAAAGGAATAACAAAATACTAACCATATATAAATCAAAAAAGTAGGATACAGCATGCATAAACATTTTATCCCAACTTCCTTTAAAAATCATATAGAGTAAATATGTGCAGGAAAACTGTTCCCATGAAATACACCAAAATGTTAATACTGGTTATTTATGGGTTATGAATGACTTATTTTCTTCTTTTACTTTATTTTTACTTTTTATTTCCTTTAAACATTTTTACCAACACATATATTTAGAATAGAAAAAAAACCCTGTCGTTTAAAAAAGAACATTAGAGAAGCAGATGTGCCTATATGCAAACAAGTAGATCTGTGAATATGAACCACAGAAGATACATACACACATAGATATTTATTCCTGACTCTGATTACCCTAGAAAATAAACAGCTGACGAATCTTTTGCATAAGTAGGCATCTCCTTTTAAGTGGCCATTTCACTTTTTAAAAGTTTTACATAGTATCAACTCTTGTTTTTTATATCTCAGTATGCTCCAAGAACAGACTTTACAGATGTGAAATCCAGGGACACACCCACAGACGTCTGAGTTTCTACACAGCCCTTTCGGAGGGAAAACATCAGACGCAAGTCGGAGGGGGTGAGGTGGTTGCGTCTGATGTTCAGTCAGGTCTTATACCTGACAACTTCAGTAACTTTTCCTTCTATCACCTAAAGACAAATATAAAATAATTTGTATTAAGTAGAGAGATATGTGGAGGACAGTTAGCTAGAGAGACAGACAGACAGAGGGTGGAAGGATTCGGGATGTCTTGTTGGAGGAGGTAGCCTTTGGGTAAACTTTGAAGGAGGAATCAGACTCTGACCAGTAGAGGATACTCTACTGGTGAGAACAGTGTGAACAGAGGCTGCAAGCAAGACATCACAGGGCGTATCTGGGGAAGGATGAGTAGTCCCATTTGTCTAGGTTGTAAGGTGAATAGAAGAACAACAGTGGGAAGTATAATTATAAATGTTGGTTGGAACCAGATCATAACAGTGAAGGCCCCATAATTCCCCTCGAGATTGAACTGACCAGGGACTCTGGTGATTGGTGTTCTTTGCAGAAGCACCTGAGCTTTCAAGCGGACGTCCTGGAAAGGGGTGGTTTCAAAAGGACAAGAAACGTGGCCGTGCCTCCCAAGACCTAAGGCCCCTCCCAGAGTTGAGCTTCTAAACGGAACGTGGAGGGGCCTTTAGTCTAGCGGACCACAGGCCTTGTTTTATAGAAGAGGAAACGGAGTCCCAGAGTTGTGTGAGTTTAAGTTGGTCTTAGAATCCTCACATACGATCTGCCCAAAGTCAGCCATGACATTGGGCAGAGTATCCCATGGACAACAAAATACTCAACATATATGTGTTGACTAATTCATAATTCAATTTGCCATACACAGTGAAAGGCTCTTCCAAAGATTCTAATCTTCCCAACCATCCAGTGGTCCTTACTCCACCTTTATTGGGAGAGGAAATGAAGCCTAGAAAGGTCAAGGTCAAGATCACAGAACACGAAAGCCGCAGGGCTAGGACTCAGACATAGGTTTTATTTTTGCTGTACTCTAGCTCAGTGGTTTTCAAATGCGGCCGCTGGAGCAACAGTATCCCATCACTTGGGAACCTGTTAGAAATGCAAATTCTCAGTTCCTACTCCAGACCTACTAAATCAGAAACCCTGGGGAGGGGCCCAGCCATCTGTATTTTCACCAGTCATTGGTAACTCTGATGTACTCTGAGGTTTCAAAACCACCTCCCAGGTACATTGCTGACTGATGGGGGTGGGCGGTGGTATGGAGGTGCCAAGCCTGACCTCCTTTCCCCCATGTGATCCTAGACAAGCCAAGGAGTAGCACTCAAGCTGGACCTGGAGTGAGGCAGGGATGCTGGCAAAGCAAGAGACCCAGGCTGGAACAGACGCCGGGGACGAGGAGCTACCCGGTCACTTTTTGAGAGCACAAAGGACCTAAGTCTCACAAGTCAAAACTTCCTGTTTCACTACGGGCACCCCCACACTGCTGCTACTTGCCTGCCACATACCTGTGGGGATTTATACCCACTCTAATGAGAGATGGTTTGGGATTACTCCAGTCTGGGAAAGAGTGCGTTAGACAAGCCTAGGGAGGTTAAGCATAATGAAGGGCACAGGTGAAGATGGATGTCTCTGTCCTGTAACCCAACCCTGCTTCACTCGGAGAGAGAAGAGCAGTCATAGGCAAGGGTGGGACTTTCCCACAGGGCACGGACACCTGGGGTGGGGGTAGGAAGGTACTCTGTCTCTGCAGGGGCGGGGGGGAAAAGAGCACAAGAATAAGCACTACTGAATAGTCTGCCCGGGTTTAGGGATGGCAGTAAGGAGGGCAGGGGGCACCAGCCAGGTGGGAGAGAGTCGCATCCTGCAATCTGGAGCATCTCTACGCAAAGCCTAGCCAGTGTCCTAAAACGGTGAGCCTTGGAGCTGAAAGTCCACCAGGCTCCACGCCAAGAGAATGGAAAACCCTCAGCCTCTCCAGAGGTGAACTCTGTTTCCAAAGCCCCATCCAGGGAAGTGGGACTGTTTATCCCCAGGTCCAAGAACCAGGCTTTGCTTTTTGTTTTTGTGTGCTTGCCTTGTTCCCTGGGCTCAGAGTCCAGGGACCCATTCTCTGCCTGAATACACATTTTCAGTCCATAAGGGTACACAGCGGGGGGGGAGGGGGGGCAGTGTATTTCATGCAGCCAGGACTTTTCCCCACCCCACCTCCCACCTTCAGCCGCTGTTTCCTAGAAATGTGACCGCCCAATGTTACGATTCAAGCATGGCTCAGTCCCTAGGGATAGATGGGCAGGGTGGGGCTGGCAGTGATGGACCTTTAATGCCTAGCCCTGTCTCCGTCTCTCTGGTTTTCACAGCAATCTATGTCATTTAAAGTTCATCCACACCCCTTCTTGTGAACTGCCTTCGACAGACTTTGGATTGGGAGAAGGGAGCAGAATCCCTCTTGACTTGTGCTGGTTGCAGCAGAATCTCTGTGAACCAGATCCGGGGCTACTCCCAGCAACCAGGGCAGAGCCAGTGTCATCCCAGCCCTGGGGAACCTCCAAGCTGCAGAGCTCTCAGGCCCTTGAGGAGAGGGAATCAGATGAAGTTCCAAATTCTCTGGCAAAGCTGAGCCATCACCTCTCCACGTAGAAGCGAAACCTGCCCTGGTGGTTGTGGGGCCTCCTTCAAGAGGAGGCAGGGTGGGATGGAGGGGAGCCAAGGGGAGACCACCTTCTGCTCACTGCAGTTTCCAGGGGTGTCTCAAACCCCAAGAGTTTGAGGTATGGGGGCCAGGGGGGGTCTCCTCAAGCTTTTCACGGTAATAGGAGCCAGCAGGGGGCTGCCACCGAGATGGTGAGATAGAATCAGAGAGACAGAGGAGCCGTGTTATTTTGTTTTCCATTCTCCATGTGATCTGCAGTATTTTTCCTCCTTCCCATTAGAAGTACGCCTCCTCCCCTACCATCCTGATGTGACCTACTTATCTACTCCCTTTAAAGGGAGGTACTCTGGAAGGCATCCCAGGCTAGGGCGGTTCTGTCTGTGATTCTCCAAGAGACAAACTGTCTCTTTAATAAGGAAAATCCAGAAGCTATAAACTTGGGGGCGGGGCATTAAGAAGGGGTAGGGGGAGGTAGTAGGGGGGTTAGATAAGGTCGGGGAAGAAGGGAAATGGAGGTTGGTGGAGCCCCAAGAAGAGTGTTCAGTGGTGACAGATTCATGCCATGACTAAGGGACACAGGTTTTGGACCGGTCAAAGGGCGGGGGAAGCAGCAGATGTTGACTGCTGGAGACACTGTACAAAACGAGGTAAAAATAAAACAACATTCCAGCTTTTGCAGGTTTCCCACTTTCTGCCCCTAGTTCACTGGGCCATCTCATCTTCGAGCCCCAGTTTCCTTATCTGCCAAATGAGAATAATAATTTCTACCTCGGAAAATGGATGAAAAGATTAAATTATTGACCCCCACCCTCTGCTCCCTCCTAAAGAAAACTCAACTAGATCTCAGAATAATGGCACACACGTGATAACAGCTACCATGTGTCTCTATGTACCTATTCTGTGGGAGGCACCGTACATGCAGTTTAAATTCCTTGAGGAATGAGTTCTGCCCAGTAAGGAATCTGAGGCCCCAAGAGGTTGAATCACTTCTGCAAAGTCACACAGCTAGCAAGTAGCAGGGCCGAGGTTCACGCTCATGGCTGTCTGACTCAATTCTGTGCTCTTAAACATACCTCGCCTAGACTGTAACATCGCCAGCCTTAATGAGGAAGGATTTGGCAAAATCCTTGTCCCTAAATCTTAAGTCAATCTGGAATGCTGAGTCAGATAGGGGCTGGAGGAATCAAACAATAATTGGGTTGTATAATGCTATCGTTTTACGCTAATCTTGGCACTGAGGAGAGACTGTCTTGCAGACTGGAAGTCTATAAACGCCTATCTGGTCTCCAGCCACTGGGCCTCCAGTCTGGCCTCCCTCCAATCCCTTCTCTTCACTGTAGCCACAGAGAACATTTTCCTGCTTCTATCAGTGGTTCCCAGCTGCCCTCAGCATTACATATAAACCCAACGTGGCCAGTGCTTAACTTGTCCTTAGTAGGCCCTAGGCTTGGAAGGCCCTCCCCCATTTTTATCAAATGTATTAAAACACAACCCACACCATTCACTAAATACGTTTTGTAATGTAAAACTTTTGGAAGCTTTTGTGACGATTCGAATGTTGACATGATTAATTCAAACCTTCAGTTTTCAGATGTAGGTGGCAATATGGTTTTGCAGGTCTCAAATATTCGGGGCCTTTGGCACCCAATGGGTGAAACAGCTGTTGCTGCAGCCCCTGTCCACTCTCCCTGCACGCCAGGCTTTTGTAAACGTCTCCTGGGCCTAGGATTGTTATTTCTTCTTCTATAACTGTACGTGCTCGTACCAGTCCCCCCTCCCTCATTGCCCTGTGGTTTATTTCTTTGACCTCAGTTCATAGGTGCTTAACCTCTCAGCTTTCTTGTGTGTAAACTAGAAATAGTGATACCTGCTTCATAACGCTTTAGAGAGGATAAAACAAGTTAATACACCAAAGCCTTGCTATACAAGCGACTGAGCCACCCAGGCGCCCCTAGTTCATTGTTTTTCAAATGTTGTTCCTGCAGCACACTTGCATCCTGGGAGCTGGGCCATGCATGGCAATTCCAGCTAAATGCTGGGCTTAGGGTAATGTTTCCGGCACTCAGGTAGCTTCCCTCCATCTACAGAGGGAGATGGCGGAGTAAATTGCAATAGGTGGTCATCCCGGCTACCAAAAGAGGGATACAGAGGTGCTAGAAGTGGCCGCTGACCCAGGCTTGTGGGGTCAAGGACCGTCTACCCCATCTAAGACGTGAAAGGGGAATTGGCAAGTGGTCTCCACAGTGGACTGACTGCTCCTACAGGGTAAAAGGGCCTGGAAAGGCCTATAACTTTGCTCTAGGGAAGATCTTCTGCCCTCGCTGTTTGCTCCCCCAAGGAAACAAGGGAACCCAGGAGGGTGTGAATCTAGACACAAACTCGTGTCCCGGTATGAAGACCAGTCACTTAGAAAAAAACTTTGGCTTCGTTGCAAACTGGCCCTTGGGTAGCTGTACAATTCTCGATCTCACAGAAATTTGGTTCCCTTGTTTCCAGCACCAGGATAATGCTACCCCCTCTACAGGGGATCGGATGGTGAGGATTAAGAGAGAGGACTAATGTCAAGTTCTGGGCACCTAGTTGGGGCGGAATCAAGTGTTCCTTTTCTGTGAACTGTAGCAGCTGGGTGGATTTGGGCCCAGGGCCGGAGCTTCTGGAACGGTAAACACTTCTGAGTACTTGCAAATACCGCCTTCCCTTCCCCTCCTCCAACCGAGGCCGGGACGCCGAGGTAGGGGGCAGGCGCGTGTGCTGTGTCCCAGCGGCGGAGTCCTCGAGCGGCTGGACAGGGTCGGCTGCGGTCAAGGGTGGGCAGGTTTGGGAGGGAAGAAAAGGCGCACTGTTCTCCCGGCGGCGCCCGGGGCGGCCTCGGTGGCTGCTCTGAAAGCTCCAGAACAGAGCCGGCACAGTGTGGCGACAGCGCGCCTCCGGCAGCCGGCCTGTCCGTAAGAGGTGCGCTCCCTGACAGAGGCCGCCCTGGAAATGTGAATATTCCTTTCATCGGGCGCTGCCCGCGTGCGGGAAGGCCGCCTGCGGAGAGCGCGCCGGCGCGCTGCCCAAACCCGCCAGGGGAGGCCGAGCGGAAGAGGCCGCGCGGCAGGGCGGCCGCTGATTGGCTGCGGGGGAGGCGTGCGCCGCGCGGACCCTCACACCCTCAGCCCCGGGTGTGCAGGGGTGCAGGGGCCGGGCCGGGAGTGGGGAGGGCGCGCGGCCGCCACCACAGGTCAGCTGACTCCGGCGGTGACGGCCGAAGGGCTCACTTCCCCGTCCGGCCCCGGGGCCTGCTGGGGGTTGGCCTTGAGCTTTTGTTACGTGGCTGTCCGTCTTCCTTCCCCCGCTGAAGGCCGAGGGCAGTCCTCACCCTTTGCCCCCTCCCCACCCCAGCTCGGCCCAGCCTCCGGCTCTGGTACTGACAGTCCCACGGGCTTCGGGCTTCGGGCTTCGGGTCCGGGGAGGGCCGGGTGGCCTCTTCCTGCTTCGCCGGCTCCCGGCGCTCACTTGCCCATCGCGGTAGGTGGAGCCGGGTCGGGGCTATTTCGGTTCCTTCTTCGCCTGGAGTCCTCGGTTTCCTGCTGAGTTTCCCCCAGGCTTCCCTTAGGTTATTAATAACAATAGCTACCATTTTTCTGAGCACTTACTTTATATCAAGCAGGCACCTGACGCATGTATTTTTATATCTCAGAGCAACTGTGTAGGTATCAACCCCAACTTACAGATGAAAGAACTTGAAGTTCAGGGAAGTTAATTTGCTGAATGGCACAGCTAGTAAGTAGTTCAACGGGGATGCACATCCTAGGCTGCCTGACTCCAACGCTGTGCCCTCCCTCCCCCGCCATGCTTTCCCCCGTGAGGCCTTTGCCAGGATCATGTTGAAGACTGATGATGGGTCAGCTAAAAACTCTATCCCAAAGCCACATTGTCTTTAAGACATTTGGGGGGCCGGACTAGGAAATAACCTTGCTCTGGGGCAATATTAGAAAAGATTCCCCTAGAGCCTGTTTGTTCCGCACAGAGAGCTAATCAAAGCTAGTATCTGGAATTCTTTCATGACTTCCTTGAGAGGCATCCTGGCTTGGGGCACATTCTTCCTCCCTTACGCGTACCCCTTCCGCTCCCCTTCATCCTCCCGAGAAGGAATGAATCATTCCATTTGTCCAAAGCCTCTCCAATTGGAACTTGCCTGTAAATCAAGCATAAACAAAACCAGTCTTGAGAGTGGAAAAGTGAGGCACGGGGGGGGGGGGGGGGGGCAATTCAACTGGATGATTTTCTGGTGCTCAGAGTGCTTGAGAAGGACGATCTCCCAGGTCCTATCCTTGCAGAATAGACATGTCCCGTGACCTCAGAACAACCCCTTCTCAGTGAGAGGGTAGGACTGTTTGAGAGGTGGAGGGGTAGCTTTGAAAACCAGGAAGCCTTATACATGGAAGACAGGATTTTTGTTTTGATGAGACATCAGTAAAGCAATGGCTGGTGTTTATTATTTTAAAACAGTACAAGCAGGGGTGCCTGGGTGGTTCGGTCAGTTAAGCATCAGACTTCAGCTGAGGTCATGATCTCGCAAGTTGCAAGTTCGGGAGTTAAGAGCCCAGCGTCGGGCTCTGTGCAGACAGCTCAAAGCCTGGAGCCTGCTTCTTGGGTCTCCCTCCCTCCCTCTCTGCGCCCCTCCCCCACGCACTTTCTCTCCCAACCACCCCCCACTCAAAAATCAGTAAAACGTATAAATAATAAATAAAAAATTAAAAAATAGTACAAGCAAATTGTCACATGATTCCACCTAGTAAACGTAAATACATAAGACAGAAGCCTGAAAAACACCTGGAGGGCCTTCACCTGAAGACACCTAGACAAAGGGCCTGCAAACAACTTACGAAGATCACGTCTCACCCCTATTTCCAACCTACAGCCTTCCATTCCTCAGGGTCTGAAATTAGAACAAGTCTCCAGCATTTGAACCTGGGGCGGGGAGGGGGTGGTGGATGAGGCTGATTCTTTTTTTTAAGTGTGAGTAAACACCATACCAACAGGTCATTTAAAAATAAGGCATACCTTTAAAAGGGGACGATGAGTTAAAGACTCAAGTTGACCACAGAAGGTCCTGGAGCCCTTAAAAGGGAGGTCTGAACAGCCAGTAGTGCTCTTCCTCTGGGGTGTATTGTATTAGAGATACACTTTAGCTTTTCTGAGGCCAGAAGCCCCGATATCTACCCTTTTTTAAAGCTTCGTTTTCCACATCCGTAAAATCAGGGCTTTGGATGTGAAGGTTCCCAAGCCGCCTCCAAGTTTGGAACCTCCTTATTATGCAATACCCAGATATTTTCATTAAGTGATGCTCAACTCCTCCATCTCAATAACATGTTAATCATCTGACTAACTGCTCAGCTTTCCTGCTTTATGAGATCATCGCTGCCAGTTCCAAGTGCGTTTGGCTGCCAGAGAGCAAACATTCCATGTGTGAACTGGGGATACATATTGCTGTGATAACAAGTCTGGCAAATTTGAAACATGCTGATTTAATCTGAAACAGCACTAAACCCCAGCACATTGTTGGGGACCTGGGCCTGGGGCAAAGCGTCCCAATTTGCTTTCGGGTAGCATCAGTCATAATGCCTCAGGGCTTTGAGAAGGTAAAACATGCCTCCCTACGATCCTCACAACATCATCAGGTCCATGCCCCACCTTCCATCAGGTGAGAGTTATTCCACCTGGATCGTCGGCAGCCTTGCCTAATCAAGCTGAGTTACTGCTTGATATGAGCCATAGTTGAGGTGACCACTGCCCTCAGGAGGCACTTGCAGGGGAAATCTATGTATATCGAATGACTAAATACAGTCATGGCAAATGGTCATGGTCCCTCAGTAACAACCCACACGTAGTTTCCAGAAGGCATCAGTAGTTCCTTATAGGTACCTCAAAACTTCAAATCCATAGATGAGGCCATAGGTGAAGGTGGGGGACGGAATTTTTTTTCCTTCCACTCCATTCTCACATAGTGTTATGAGTGCCATCATTGAAGCATCCAGAAAGATGTAGAAACACCAAGAAGGTAGGAAAGGGGGAAGGAGCACCTTTATGAAACAGTGGTTAGCATAGTGGTTAAGAACACTGGAGTTAGACTGGTTGGGTTTGAATCCTGGATCTTCTGCTTCCTTGGGGTGCTGTCTAACCTAGGGCAAATTACTTAACCTCTCTGTGCCTCAGTTCCCTGTAGGACTATTAATTCAACTAGAGCACTAAGAACAATGCCTGCTCATATGAGTGCCACATAAATGTGACATTACCGCAGCAAGTCCTATGTTAACCGCCTTATTAACATTAACAATAGTTCTTTTTTGAAAAGGAAATTACGGAGTTCTACACTAGTTATAACAATGTCTGTGACCATGGGTATATATAAGGAAGGAAATAAACAGATATATGGACCAAACCCTTGTTTCTTCTACTAGTCCCTTCTGCATAAAAGATTTCATACTGTACCTGATAGTGCTTTTTTTGACGTATTAATATGAATTGGAAATCTCTCCATGTCAAAATATGTAGATCCATCCCATTCTTTTTAACTGCTGCATAGTATTACATAATAAGGAGATATAATAGATATTTGCACATTCCCAAATACTTATTGTGTATCTAATGTTTACTGTGTATAGTACAAGATGTGGGAGGAAGCATAGGTGGTAAAGTAGTATAGAACGTGGTTCTCCAAGAAGCTGGTGGGAGAAATCTGGGACTTAGATGAAATAATCGCAGACCAGCACAAGAAGGCATGTTATACAGTATTAAATGGAATCCAAAACTAAGTGTCAATGTTTGTGATGTAATAGGAAATAGCAATGCATTGTGTAAACCAATGGAGCTGAGGGCCTGCCTCCTAGCAGCTCTGGCTGGGATAGAGAGGAAATTTACCCATCAGTTCTTCCAGTCTCATTGAAAAATTACTCAAGACAAGAAAGACAAGTATACACTCCCTTAACAAGCTGCAACACAGCAGCACACTGGTGTCTCATGGAGAGGTGGAATGCAGCGGGCCTACGTATTCTCTTGCAACTTGCCGGGCACGTGGACAGCACCTTCCTCAAGCCGTGCAGAGGTTTGTTCTCACCTCCAGCCTCTGACAGAGGCTGGTGTTGTTCCCCTTGAATCCCGAGTGGCACAGATAAATCCTTGGAGAGGCATAGTGAGTCTGCTCAAGGACCCCAAATGAGAACTCCTTTTCTTGAGATCCTCGGTCCTTTGTTCAGCTCTGCTCCCTTGGGAAGAATTCACAAGGTTGTGAGAACAGTTGCCCCATCGGGCCCAGTTAGGGACATTTTGTGCTTAGGTATTCATAAACTTTTGCCAAGGCTAGATTTCTTTTACCCCACCCCTAAGTGCTAATCACTACCTAAACCAGTAACGCCTGGTTGCCACAGAGAATTAGACTGTGTCAAAGCTCACACTTGATATTCCTTCTGCAAGGCCCTACCCAGAATCATTCTAATGCTTATCAAGGGATAAGCCTTTTGACTCTCTCCTTGACTGCATGTATTTTCATGCATGCCTTTCTGTCTATATTGGTGGGAGAGTCAATAGTCAACGAAGAGAAAAATATCATGAGGCACTTACTATATATTTAGCTTAGTTTAAAGCATGGGGTTGGGGATGCTAGCAGAGGAAGGGTTATGGGAAAAGTGAGACATGGCCCTGCCTTTGGGGGCTTAAAACCCTGATAGACACAAGAACACAGCACAGCAAATTCGGAAATGGTCAAGGTAGACGGCATAGATAATACGTGCTATGGGAGAGGAGAGAAGCGACCCTGGAAAGGTAATGGAGCGCCCTGTAAGGGGCCGCTGTTGTAAGGAGCATCTGTTCTCACCTCCCAAACACTCCATGTCAGCCTCTTCACGCAACTCTGGGGAGTGAGCTCAGTAACACAGGATGATCCAATGGGACAAATAGATCAACATTTTGCTCCCAGATTCACAGAAAGTGAATGACTAGACTAGAACCTATATTTTTCTGGGAACATTTTATTTTCCAATAAAGAAAAGTAGTAAGACCACAGCAATGAATATTTGTAAACTCTTCCCTACATTCACCAAGTTTGCTCTATTTACTTTATCTCTTTCTATAGAATGCATCCCCTCCCCTCCTGAGAAAGAAAGTGGCAGACATCATCTGTGAAGACTTCAGCATGTATCTTCCAAGAATGGTATTCTCCTAATAGAATATCATTCTCCTAATATAACTATCATTCATATACAGTTTATAGTCACCTTTCCCAATTGCCACACAAAAATGCCCTCCATAATACTACATGGCAGTGAGAAACAATGAAACCTGGCCATGTGTAGCAACATGGATGGACCTTGAGGGTGTTATGCTGAGCGAAATAAGTCAGGCAGAGAAGGACAAATATCATATGTTTGCACGTATAGGAGGATTAGGAGGAACTTAACAGGGGACCAATGGGGAGAAGAAGGGGGGAAATGGTGGGGAAAGGGAGAGAGGCAAACCATGAGAGACTCTTGAATGCTGACAAAAACTGAGGACTGATGGATGTGGGGAGAGGGGGGGATGGGCATGGAGGAGGACACTTGTGGGGATGAGCACTGAGCGTTATGTGGAAACTAATTTGACAATAAACTATTTGTTAAAAAAAAAAAATGCCCTCCATAGCTCTTATATAATAGAATCAAGGATTAGTCACTGCATTGGGTGTCTTGTCTCCTAAATCTCCTTTAATCTATAACTCTACTCCCATTTTTTGACCTCTCATCATCTTGACATTTTTGAAGAGTGCAGCTGAGCTGTTCTGGAGAATGACCCACGATTTGGATTTGCCTGATTATTTCCTCATGGTTGGACGCAGATGTTATTTATTTCTTTTTAAAGATTATTGTGGTAAAATATCTGTACCACGAAAGTTACCATGTTCACCGTGTTTAAGTGTACAATCCAGTGGCGTTGCGTACATTCATAATATTGTACAACCATCACTACTGTGTTTCCAGAATGTTTTCATCATCCCAAACAGAAATTCCATATCCATTAAACGATAACTCCTCATCTCCCTTACCCCTGGCTCCTGGCAATCATCATTCTACCTTCTGTCTCTATGAATTTGCCTATTCTAGGTATCTCATGTAAGAAGAATCATATAATATTTGTCCTTTGGCCCCTGGCTTATTTCACTTAATATAATGTCTTCAGGTTTATGCATTTTGTAGCATGTGTCAGAATTTCCTTCCTTTTTAGGGCTGAATAATATTCCTTTGTATGGATATACCACATTTTGTTTATCCATTCATCCATTGGCAGACAAATGGGTTGTCTCTAACCTCTGGTTATCATGAATACAGTTGCTATGAACACTGGTGTACAGTTACCTTTTTGAGTCCCTGCTTTCAGTTATTTTGGATATGGAGGCACCTGAGTGGCTCAGTTGGTCTAGGATCTGACTTCAGTTCAGGTCATGATCTCATGGTGGGTGAGTTTGAGCCCCACATTGGGCTGGCTGCTGTCAGCATAGAGCCCACTTCGGATCCTCTGTCCTCCCCTTCTCTGTTCCTCTCCCGCTTGTGTGTTCTCTCTCTCAAAAATAAATAAACATTAAAAAACATTATTTTGGGTATTACCTATATGCTGGATCATATGGTAACTCAATGTTTAACTTTTTGAAGAACCACCATACTGTTTTCTATAGTGGCTGCATCATTGTATGTTCTCACAGGCCCCCAGTTCTCAGAAGGCTTCCAGTCTCTACACATCCTCACCAACATCTTTTCTTTTTTGAAATAATAGTCATCCTAATGGGTGAGAACTCAATGTGATTTTGATTTGCACTTCCTTAATGACTAATAATATTGAGTATTTAGGTACTTCTTGGCCATTTGTATATCTTCTTTGGAGAAATGTCTATTCAATTGTCCACTTTTGGGTTTTTTTGTGTGCTTTTGGGTTTTTTTTCAAAGTGTACCTATTTATTTTGAGAGAGAGTGAGTGTGTGCATGGGCATGTGTGCACACACACAAGCAGGGGCATGGCAAAGAGAGAAGGAGAGAGAGAGAATCCTAAGCAGGCTCCACACTCAGCATGGAGCCCTAGGTGGGGATGGATCTCATGAATGTGAGGTCACGACCTGAGCTGAAATCAAGAGTGTGATGCTTAACCAACTGAACCACCCAGGCAACCCCCACTTTTTTAAAAAAATGTCCACTTTTGAATTGGTTTTTTTTTTTTTTGACTTTTTGTTGTTCTTTAAGTTACAGAAGTTCTTTGCATATTTTGGATATTAATTTCTTATTAGATGTGTGGTTTGGAAACATTTTCGCCCACCCTGTGGGTTGTTTTTTCACTCTCTTGATAGTGTCCTTCACACACAGGTTTTAATTTTGATAAAGTCCAAATTGCACATTTGTCTTTTATTGTCTGTGCTTTGTATGTCATATCCTAGAAATCACTGCCAAGTTCGATGTCATGAAGATTTTCCCTTATGTTTTCTTCTAAGACATAAATAGTTTTAGCTCATAATTTTAGGTCTTTGATCCATTCTGAATTAATTTTTGTATATGATAAAGATAAGAGTCCAATTTCACTCTCTCTTGCATGTGGGACTATCCTATTTTTCTAGTACCATTTGTTGAAAAGACTGGGCATTCCCCACTGAATAGTCATGGTATCCTTGTCAAAAATTATTATTTCTGGCTTATTATTTCTTTTTTTTTAATAGTTTATTCTGGCTTATTATTTCTGGCTCTTTATTCCACTGGTCTATATATCTGCTCTATTCCATTTTAAGAAGTATATGGTTTCTTCCAAACTCTTTCTCATCCTTGTATCTACTCCCTCAAGGAGGGAATCTTAAATGCAGAAGAGCTAAGTAATTAATCTTATGGTGCCCTGGATTTGAATGCTAGGAAGAGTGCAACATTCTGGAGGTTCCCAATTTTCAGACTAGCATTCAAACTGTCAGTGGTGAGCAAGCACTTTATTCTATTTTGAACCCATCCCCTTACTATCTTAGGCACAACCATTCTTCACATGTTTTTCCCTGTGTTACCAAACTTAGAGGACCCAAATATACTTGCAAGTTATGCTGTCTTGAAACCCCACGTGATGGCAATGAGACTGATTCCTGTGTGTGCGTTTAGCCTTTAACTCATGTCAGAAGAACTGCAATTAATCCACAGTTATTTACTGAGCATGCTTTATGTGGGGCACTGTAACATAAAATGTATATTCATGGTGGCTTCTGCTGTAACTGGGGAGGCAAAGTATATATATAATCAGATAATTGCCTAGAAAAGGGAGAAATGAAAATGGAAATAGTTGGCAAAATCTCCAAATGTGGGGTCTTTGGGGGACTGCTAAAGAGGAAGAGTAAAGTCAGATTCAGGGTTGAAGAGGAAGAATAGTGGGTATTAAAACAAAGACAGAGTTCATAGCAGCACTCTCCACAATAGCTAAAACATGGAAAGAGCCTAAGTGTCCATCAACAGATGAATGGATCAAGAAGATGTGGTTTATCTATACCATGGAATACAACATGGCAATGAGAAACAATGAAATCTGGCCATGTGTAGCAACATGGATGGACCTTGAGGGTGTTATGCTGAGCGAAATAAGTCAGGCAGAGAAGGACAAATATCATATGTTTGCACGTATAGGAGGATTAGGAGGAACTTGATGGAGGAACAAGGGGGAGAAGAAGGGGGAAATGGTGGGGGAAAGGGAGAGAGGCAAACCATGAGAGACTCTTGAATGCTGACAAAAACTGAGGACTGATGGATGTGGGGGGAGGGGGATGGGCATGGAGGAGGACACTTGTGGGGATGAGCACTGAGTGTTATGTGGAAACTAATTTGACAATAAACTATTTGTAAAAAAAAAAAAAGACTAAAAAAAAGTACAAAAGAGTTTGCCCATATACTTGATAAGTGCTTATGATTTTGGTAAGCCTTATTTGGACTAAGCTTAAATGTTTTGTTAGGTGTGTTTAGAACTCAGCTACTCATTAGCAAAGTAACCTTGGCAAGATTTATGGCTTCAGCTATAAAATGGAGAGATACCTTGCATTAAAAAAACAAACAAACAAACACAAAGACAGAAATGAATAAGCTGGCTGGGGACAGTGAGAAGGCTAGCCCGAATAGATGGGAGAGTGTCTATGGGAAAACACCAGTGTATAGGTGTGGTGGGGCCAAATTGTGTAGAATTTTTAAATAACCAGGCAGAGGAGTGTGCACTTGATTTAGTAGGACTGTAGGATACCCTTAAAAGTGCGTAAACGCCATGATAAGTAAGGGATGGTGGGACTGTTTCAGGTAGATTTGTCCAAGAGGGGATCTGGGATATGTTTTCAGAGAAGAGGAATTGATCCAGTTATCAGAAGACTTCCTTGAAAGGAAAAGTAGTAGGTCTTTGCCCCAAGTCCAAGGTCAGATTGAGGTGTGTTTCAGAACCTTTGCTAAATGCACTGTTAGAAAATGCACTGGATCTAAAATCCTGTAAGATCTTGCTCAAATTCAACCGGACCCACTAATCTTTCGTGTTAACGGCATAAAATTTCCACTCTTGGTTCTGGCTTGGTTTGACACTCTCCCCAGATTGCCTCACTGTGGTGCCATGTTTCCAAAGCTACCAAGCTACAGGCAGAGATGTAAGTTCAGTTTCCTCATTTTTACAAAAGGTCAAGTTGTCTAACGCTAGTAATGGGTCAACTAGAATTTGTGTTGAGAAGGTGCCCAAAAACCTGGGGTCATTGCCACTGACCTTTAGAGCTTTCTCCCCATTTCTCCCTGCGTCCTCCCTACTTCCATTTCCCTAGATGCTCAGCCTCATCAGGACGTAGCACTTTCTCTTCATTCAGTGCTCTCCCACAACAGCTGGAGTTTGCCTGTGGTGCACATAAGCGGTTCAAGCTGCTCGGCCCCAGACAGGAATGTTGAGCCTTGCCAGTTGACATTTTGGGGGTCACAGGAAAAGAGAGGGTAAGCAGGAAGTGTTTCATGGGCTCCAATCAGGGAATATGCAAGGACACCCCATGAACATTCCAGAGCTCAGTGCTAGACAATGGCATGTGCAGAACCATTAGGCTGATTTCCCCTGTGGTCAGAGGTTGGCAACGTTTTTACCCTCCCTTCCCTGCCTGAACACTCCCGACACTGGAATTTCTTCAGATGGCTACCGTGTTTGGTTTTCAACCAGGACCAAAAAAAAAAAAACAAAAAACAGGGAGATTTGTTTTCCCGTCTGCTTTTGCTCAATGGAATCTCTGATTCTACTTACTGGTCATGCCTTGGACACCCTGGGACTGTTTAGGGCTCTAAACCCTGAGCACACAGGACTCCTAGCTTTGCTGACCCCTCTTTCATATCCTGAACCTGAATACAAACTTCATCCTCCTCACCCCCAGAGTCCCTTCAATCTGAGTAATTCTGCAGCCAATTCCCAACTAATATTCCACCCACAAATTGCTATTTCAGCTGAACTTCCTCTAACTGGAGCATCCTCACCAAATATTTTGGGCTTTCTCACAATCTAGTTACTTTCTCAGCTGTACGTCTTTCTGGTATTTCCAAGTGGCAAAAAAATTGCCCCTCATCTGAAAGGCCGTATGGTAAGTTCCATCCCCTAAGGGATGTTGAACAAATCTGGAGTTCTACCCTATTCATACCCGTCTTGCCTTCCAGGAGTTTCAATACAGGATTTCTCAAAACCTTTGTGCTTTGGTGTTTGTTTTTCACCTTCTTTTTTCCCCTAACTGAAAATGGGGTGAGGACAGAAGGCATTATGAATCACTGTGATTAAAAAAAACAAAACATCTGGACAACACAAGGAGTGTCTTTGCACTTCCCATTTCTAATCTCAGGGATCAGGAGGTAGAGGCAACTCTCAGGTGAGTAAATTTGCAGATGCCCATGCATGTCCAGAACATTCCCTGAGGGTCATTAGAGACTGTCCAGCGGAGGTGCGGGGGCCAGTCTTCCGTTTTGGTTTTCTTTCAGAACTTCTGTCCAGAGAGCATCCTGTTCTGTTATATACATACCCACCCCTCTGTCCAAATTGCTAGGTTGAGTACAATTCTCAAGTGCCTGGCATTGAGTTATAGACAGACAATGAGCTGCAAGACCCTGGCGCCTAGCCTCTGACAGGCTGTTGCTGAGTTCTTCCTGACAAGCCCTCTGTCCAGTTGCCTCTCTGTCTTCGCCTCCAGATCCCAAGAGCTCAGCATCTTCCTCACTCAGCAGTTAAAGGCATTTTACAATGTTTTCTTTTTAAAAAAATGTTTATTTTGAGAGAGAGAGAGAGAGAGTGCGCACAAGGGAGGGGCAGAGAGAGAGGGAGAGAGGGAATCTTAAGCAGGCTTGGCTCAGTCAGCACAGAGCCCGACTTAGGGGTTGAACTCATGAATCGTTGAGAGCATGATCTGAGCCAAAATCAAGGGTCAGACACTTAGCTGACTGAGCCACCCAGGTGGCCCCATTTTAGAAAGTTTTCAAATACATCCTTGATCCTTGCATATATTTAAGAAACAGCTGTTTCCCCTCTAGAACATTAGGCAGAAAGCTGACCCTCTTCCTTCTCATTCACTCACTTGGGTCAGTGATCGGGTTGCCCTGCCTTCCCTGGGAGAAGATATGGCTGAGCTGGGGCCTCTCGGAAGGGAGCCTGTGGCCCAAAGGGCACACACCAGCCTTTGAGTGACAAAAGGGAATGGGGTGGAAGGGCCGTGCCCCTTGGGAATCTGCATTTTGCCGTCCATCTTTTTATTTTATTTTATTTCTTTTTTCTTTTTTTTAATTAAAAAAATTTTTTACATTTATTTATTTTTGAGAGACAGAGTGAGACAGACTATGAGCAGGGGAGAGGTAGAGACAGGGGGAGACACAGAATCCAAAGCAGGCTCCAGGCTCTGAGCTGTCAGCACAGAGGCCGACACGGGGCTTGAACTCACAAACCACGAGATCACTACCTCGGACGCTTAACAGACTGAGCCACCCAAGCACCCCTATTTTTAAGTAAACTCTACCCCCACCGTGGGGCTCGAACTCACAACTGAAGAGTCACTCTGCTGCCTGTATCTCAAAGCAGTTTTCCCGCTTGTAAAAAGCAGGGGTCCACTGTGACTATGAACATGACTGAAGAGTCACTTTCTTTCAAAAACTCAATTTTCAGGTGTTTACTATTGTCTGTAAAATGGGGAAAAAATATTGCCTTACAGGCAGGTAGCCCCTGCCCCCCACCCTTGCATTTGGAACAATTCCACTCTATCTTGATCAGACTCATCCTCCCTCCGTCCAGCTTAGTGGCCAGTGAGGCGGGACTGCCTAGGCTCAAATCACACATTACTGGTTGTATGACCTGTTTACCAGTTATGTGAACCCAGGCAAGTTCCTCCATAATAGTATCTCCCTCACAGGATAATAGTGAGGATTACATGCCCAGTGTGTAGGACAGGGACTGGCATACATCAAGTAAGCGTTACCGTGATTATGAGTTTTTTCCCCTCCTTGGCTGTAAAATGAGGAAACACTCATAACTGTTGTGTTGGTCATTCTGCCCTCTGGACAGGAAGGACGTCCACTGCGTGTAAACTCTCACTGTAAGTGCCGTTACGAGGACATGTAGAGGAAAGGAAAGACCTGGCTCCTACCCTCTGAGGGGAAGAGACGCCTCAGAGAGTTTCTCAGAGAATGCGTGAAAAGGGAACAAATCTTTACCCTGCTTTCCCTTGTGGAAGATGTCTTCACCCCCTCAGAGGCTCGGCGACCGGGGTCATTTCTCCACACAGAGCAAGCAGTTTATCAGCTCAGCCTGGGGATGGAAGAAAGCTGTGGAGGGAGCGTGCGGGCATCTGACACACTCAGCCTCCATCTTTGGACTGCAGCTCCCTTAGTGACTGGCGCGTCTCTGTGGACCTCTTCATACCCCGAGGCCTCCTGTCTGGCACAGAGTGGGAGAGAGGAGCTGCAAGGGCAGACAGAACTTGGATTTTGGCAAGGACCCCTTGAGCAGCTGATGAGCTCCGGCCACCGGGCTCCAAGTCTGCCCTCGGAGATTCCTGCTCCACCTCTGGGCCTAGCCCCACACTCAGAGCCCTGGCTCTGGGCACGCGGGTGCCTCTCTTAGCGTGCATTTGACATGCCATGGCTGTGCCCTCCAAGTTCTTCCCCTGCCTCTCTTGAATCCCTGGCCCCTTCTAGGCTTTTATAATCAGAGTTGTCTTTGCTCTGCTTTGTCCGGCCAAAGCCTACCAAGTCTGTTAAGTTCCACTTCAATCTCACCTCCTCCATGAAGCCTTCCCCGACCTCCCAGCTCACACCAGCAGTCTCACTGTCCTAAGTTTCGCCGTTACCTATTCCGTCCATTTGGAAAGTAGAAATGTAGTTAATTATATTCCCCCCAAATATTTGAGCACCTGTTTCAGTGCAGGGCACTGGGGTGGGTATTGGGGGAATCTATAAAAGTAAAGGACAGGATATTTATCAAGAAGCTTAGGGGTGCCTAGGTGGCTCAGTCGGTTGAGAATCTGACTCTTCATTTCAGCTCATTGGCATGATCCATGACCACAATCAGGTCACAATCCCAGGGTCGTGGGATTGACCCTGCTTTGGGCTCTACACTTGGCATGGAGCCTGCTTGGGATTCTCTCTCTCTCTCTCTCTCACCCGCCCTCTCTCTCCCCACTCACCCCCCCCCATGTGCATGCCCTCTCTCTCTTAAAAAATATTTTTAATTTAAAAAAGTATCAAGAAGCTTAAACTCTAAAAGAATGGCCTAGAAAATCCCCTATTGCCATGTTGCGTTTCAGGACTGATGTTATTATTTAAGTTAATAATGAAAGTAATGATAATAAACCATTTTGGACATACTTTCTATGTGCCAGTACCATGCCAAGAAGTTTACACAAACCATTTGACCCTTAATAGTTCTCCTATAAGGTAAACGCTATTATAATTCCTGCTTTACAGACAAGGAAACCAAGATGCAGAAAGGTTCAGGAATTACCCAGTGTCAGCTGGTAAGAAAGCCCGTATTTGAACCAGGCAACCTAACTCCATTGTTTATACTCCTAACTATTACGCCTTATTTTCTCCCTGTTTTACCTCTTCGGCTCAACTAGAGTGAAACTCTTTGAAGCCAGGCACTGTCTCACCCTTCCTCATGGCCCTTGCAACACTTAGTGCATCGTTGCCTTTATAGGTAGGCAACGTACGTACCCAGGTAGTGAGCACTCAATCGGGATTCGGGGATGCCTTGGTTAGCAGGTCCTACTGCAGAAGGTGGAAGGGATTGCTCAAGGCTTTTTACTTCTGGGCAATAGAGCCAGGAAAAGAAAGGGGAGTCCAGGGTCCACACACTGCTACGTACTAACTCTTTGCTCACA
The DNA here is from genome assembly GCA_017311185.1 of Proteles cristata cristata. NCBI lineage: Eukaryota > Metazoa > Chordata > Mammalia > Carnivora > Hyaenidae > Proteles > Proteles cristata. The sequence continues at coordinate 3,045,598 of JAESUZ010004630.1, forward strand.
CTGCCTCCAGGACTGGACCAAGCTTACCGTGGAGGCATGCAGCTAGGTACTAGGAGGGCTTTTTTTTCTTTTTCTTTTTTTTTTTTAATATTCATTTATCTTTGAGAGAGAGAGAGGGAGGGAGTGCGAGCGAGGGAGGGCCAGAGAGGGAGACACAAAATCTGAAGCAGGTCCCAGGCTCTGAGCTGTCAGCACAGAGTCCAATGCAGGGCTTGAACTCACAGACCGCGAGTTCATGACCTGAGTTGAAGTCACTTAACTGACTGAGCCTCCCAGGTGCCCCTGGCAGGGCTTTATATGAATGCCTCTTTACAGTGTGGGTGTAGGCCCATTAGGAACAGGCCCAGAGGGTTAATGGTTACCAAGACCAGGGAGTCCCACACATTGCCTAGAATGAAGAATGTCCAGTCTTGAGGACAGACCCATCTCCTCTTCCAAACTACAAGCCTTCTGCGTACCTTAGGATTTCTTACCACATCTGCCAAGTTAGAGTAATCATATGTCTGAGAGCAGGAGCGCTTGGAGCAAGAAAATAGGATCCTCATACGAGGACTGATTCTCTGAAGTCTGATGTTGCTGCTGTTTTAATATTTAATATTTACCCATTTTTGAGAGACAGGGCACCAGCATGGGAGGGGCAGAGAGAGAGGGAGACACAGAATCCAAAGTAGTCTCCAGGCTCTCAGCTGTGAGCACAGAGCCCGACGGGGGGCTTGAACTCATGAACCACGAGTTCATGACCTGAACCCAAGTCATACGCTTAACTGACTGAGCCACCCAGGGGTCCCTATCCTAGTACTTCTTTATGTACATGGAACATCTTTTATGTTCCCCCATATCCTTCGTGTCCCAACCTAATTAGAGGTCCATAAATCCTGGACAACTTAATTTTTTAAATCAAAGGATAAAATAATTAAGTGGAGGGATTTGACTGCATAGAGCCTTGCTCTGTCAGTCTTCCTTCAAAGTGCTCATACACTTATACAAGCTGTAAAGACATTTAGACAGCGATAGTTCAAGAAAGCTGAGATAGAATTGAACCCAGCGGGGTGAGACTATAGAGAACAATGGATCATTTGCATAGTGCTTTGTACAGGAAAAGGACAGGACACAGAGTTCAGGGTGAGGGTAGATGAAGGGCTGTAATAGCAATGAATTTCATTCTTTGAAATATTGCCCAACATCCTGGTATTTGGGGAATTCACCTCCCTTGGTTGGTGCAAATTATGGTATCCGAGTCAAGCCTGGCAGCCTGGACTCTCACGGATGGACCTGTTGCTTTTTTCCTGAGCTCCTCCAGACCTATGGCCCTTTCAGTCAGCCTAGAGCAAGTGTTGGATCCAAACTAAACCTCAGGGTGGATGCTCTTGGTCCAACTGAGCTTGGACTCAAGTTGGTTAAAAACCACTGGACTTTCGGAATCGGAATGACATTTTACATGGATGGAAAAATCTTCCTTGAGTTTGGCTTATTCCTTCAGGGACTCACAGGACGGAGCAGGCTGGGCAGGCTGCCTCAGCGGGAGGATGAGGCTTCAGACGAAGCGTCTGCACACAGCACTGGAAGGTGGACAGAGAGCCACACGGGGCTGAAGGCTGGGGGCTGGGGCAGGAGGAGTGGAAACTGAGAGATCCTTCCCAGAGACCAGAGCAGCTTTCCATTTCAAGGACTACAGATCTGTGGGTCCAGAGTTCCTAGGATACAAACGTAAAATCGCACTGTCAGGGGGGGATTCTTGACCCTTAGGTGGTCTCTGTTCCTGAGCCCCTTTTGTGGTTCCACTCACTTCATCCCAGATCCCCAGGGAAGCTAGCGCTGAGATGAGGTCTACATGTGTGACGCTCTGCCTCAGAGCACGCAGCCTTTTTCCACACCAGTCTTCCCAGATCCAAAGGAGTCTGTAATAGCAGCTGGGAAATGGAACACGGAAAGGTCGCATTAAAAGTCCTGTGAGTCTTCTAGAACTTAGATCTATAGAAAACTGAGAGAAGGTAAAACTTCTTGAAAGCCAGCCACACAAGAGCAGGATTTCCTAACCTGAAGTCCACAAATCCCCAAGGCAGTCTGTGGTGAATCCAGGGGGGCGGTAAACTGTGTGTGAAAGTTAGATACGCTTGTGTGGGTGTGGCTACATTTTGTTTCTGGAATGAGGGTCCGTAACCTTTATCAGATTCTTAAAGGGTCTGTGACCTCCTGAAGTTAAACAAAACAAAACAGCTCGTTTTTCTAGAGGATAAAGGTGGGAACTGGGTGTCAGGGGAATTTGGAGGATATTCCAACTCCTCCCACTTCCCATGTGCTGCAAACATGTGTGCGGTGGGAAACAATGACAAATATAGGGAAGTGATAGGTCAGTTTTTTAAAAAAGACCTTCGAACTGATAGGATCCTGAGCCTTTCCCAGATTTTCTTACGTGGGTTGTCTTTCTCTTCTTAAGTGACAAGACTTTCTTCCCTGTCGTCTTTCTTCCATTTTGTCTGTTGCCACGGGAGCACAGTTCCAGTAGCTGCTCTTGGTTCCAGAAGGGGACTGAGGCAAAAAGGGGAGGCCTTGAGTGTCAGGCTGGAAAGAAGAGCCACAGTCAGGAGACATTCAGTGTGTCCGTCTGATCCAGTGGGAGCCAAACTTCTGAGGCTCATACATCTTTAAAACCTCTAGAACAGGGGAGCCTGGGTGGCTCAGTCGGTTAAGCGTCCGACTTCAGCTCAGGTCATGATCTCGCAGTTTGTGGGTTCGAGCCCCGTGTTGGGATCTGTGCTGACAGCCAGCTCAGAGCCCGGATCCTGCTTTGGATTCTGTGTCTCCCTCTCTCCCTGACCTTCCCCGCTCACGCTGTCTCTCTCTCTCTCTCTGAAATAAATAAAAAATTAATAAAACAAAAAAAAAAACCCTCTAAAACACTTCTGGATTCCTGCAAGTGGTTGTAATTGTACTTTCAGGATCCATGAATGAGAAACTGCATGCCTAGTGATAAAAAGGAATCACTAATCCTTTATTTTTTTTCACTAACCCTTTAAATACCTGTTTTTAGAAATTACGGCAGCCTCTCTATGTGTTTGAAAAACAGCTCCACACATCCATGTGAGATGAATTATTTATTGCATCTACACACAATGACCGGTATGCCTCTGGATGCAAGGACCCCGTGCTGTAACTGAGGACCTTCTCTTCCCACAAAGTGGGAATCATTGTCTAATGTAAGCTTTCCACTCTACAGATGAGGAAGCTGTGGTCCAGAAAAATGAATGTCCTAGTGAGGTGGGGTGGAGCCCGTTCCAGAACACAGGCCTCCTTAATATCTCCTGGGCCTTCTGCAGGAAGCCTGTGCAGCCATAGAATGCTCTTAGAGCAGGCAATCTCCCACGGCCCCAGAACCACCTCCCTCCTACGGCCACACCACCACCCTCTCCCCTCACTGACAGGGCAGTGTACAGCCGTCCGGCACACTAGGAAGCTGCAGAATGGACCAGAGAGGCCTTGTATGCAGTTTGGTTTTAAATCAATAACTCAGATTTCTCCCCACTTGTCTTTGGAAAACACTTTGCCCCTTTCAGAAGACCTGGCCGGGGAAACAATCGGACGAGCGTCGGCTGTGTGGCGCCCGGCCTTGGCAACAAACTGAAACACGGTGCCCGCCGTGGGCTGAGGGTGGTGGCTGTGGGCTCAGCCCTGCCTCATTTAGTCCCCAAACCCCTGAGTTAAGTAGTGTTATTCTCATCTTCATTTTACAGATGGGGAGGCTGAAGCTTAGGGAGGATGGTGGCAATGCCACGCAATTACTGAAGGCTTCGGAGATGGGATTCCGAGCCAAGCCTGAATCCAGAGCCTGCAGTGAGGACTGTGATGCAATATTATGCAAGGCTGACTGGGCTCTGGATTCTTGGGTCCTCCTTAGGACTAAATTATTTTGCTGCCCCTTTACTCAAGGAATCATTCTAAACCCAGCCATAGGTCAGCAGTAATGTGGAAGACCTTCTCTTCCAAGAGATCAGAAACCTCTTTGCCACATCTTCCAGGGACCCAGGAGGGCTCCATGAGCAATACACATTCCATGAAGGCAGAGACACTTATTCTTTGCTAGCTATTAACTTAGTTATTTAGAGATAGAGACAGTACGAGTAGGGGAGGGGCAGAGAGAGAAAGGGAGATAGAGAATTCAAGCACTGATGCAGGGCTTGAACCCACAACACTGCGAGATCATGACCTAAGCCAAAACGAGGAGTCTGAGGCTTTAACCAACTGAGCCACCAAGGAGCCCCTAGTCTTTGCAATTCTGATTCTGGCTCAGAGCTCGTGTACAGATTAGGCCATAAAGGGTGAGTTCCTATACTATTTCCCACCTCTGCCCAGATTGTCCTTCGTCTTAAAATGCTCCCTCCCCAGTCTGCTCACCAACTAAACAATATATAGGCTTCTGCAAAGTTTTTCCTACTCCATGAAGTCCTTCAGAACCGCACTGTAAATCCACACTGATTTTTCTCCTTTCTTCTGGATCATTTTCTCTCTGGTCTAAACACAGCTTCTGCCTTTTGTCTCTTTTGACTCATGTGAGAGCCGTATTCCCCCAGCAAGCTCCCTGAAAGCAGAAGCCAAAGGTGTCTTGTATCCATGCCCCGTGCAACCGGCACACCATAGACTGCCAAGCGGTACTTACAGAAGTGAATTGAGAACAAACTTCCTCCCTCCTGGACCATTCATTCTGGCCACTGCTCCCCTCCAAAGAGATTGCTGGAACTCCCACCCCCCTGTCTAATTCCCGTGAGGCCCACGACCTTTGAAAGCACTGGGATTTGTTTTTGCTGCCTCGTCAAAAAGAAGCCTGACCTTTCTGAAAATCTTTTGTCTGTGGGGCCCACGTGGCTCTGCCTGGAAGTCTTGAGGCCAGTTTTTCTGCACCCGAGCAGGGTTCTCCTAGAGCTCTAAGAGGCCATTCAAGGCTTTTAAAATCGCCTGAGTCCAGACAGTGGGTTAAATGCAAGATTTGGAGAAAGTGAGTTTTCCTCTCCACTCTTGTCTCTCACTCAAGGGTTCTTCTTAACCAAGTGTGTTTGCCTTTTGCTATTCTGAGAGGCCAAGAGCCTCTTTTTCTCTGCAGACTGAGACAGAATGTCTGGTGCAAGAGGCAGTTCAGCTCCTGACCCAACGCCACCATCTCCCCAGAGCCCAGTGCTCTGGTGTGGTCACATGGTGTTGTCTTGACTGACCTTCACTGGGTCAACCAGGACTGCTCACTGAAGCCCGCTGGGAGTCTTGAGCAAGCTCTGCACTTCTCTGAACCTCAGTTTCTTCATCTGTAAAATGGAAGGGCTGGGCATTGATCACTAAATTCCTTCCTGCACTAATGTTAAAGAGTTCTAAAATAGCACGGGCTTCTCAACATTTTCACCACATCTACCCCCACCTCACACCTGACTTCCCACAGGATTTTTAGCCACGCTGTGGTCAGGAAAGATGTGCTCGTCTTTTTGTGAGCCTACTCAGGGCTAACCTTTGGCCTTGTCCAGCTAGGAGATCCTATAGGCTAGGATAATCCTATCCACAGAACAGGGTCGCTGCCATCCAGCACGCTAGAAAATTGCAGAAGGGGACAGAAGAGTCTCTTATGCAGTTTGACATTAAATCAATAAATTATATCTTCTCCTACATACCTTTGGAAATGCTTTATCCCTTCTGGATTACCAGGATACTCTTTTTTCACTGAATGGTTTTAATAACAATAATAATATCTGAAATTTGTTCCTGTTCTTTACAGTTTATGAAATGGTTTTACTTCTACAATCTCATTTTGTTTTAGATTTTATTGTTAAGTAATGTCTACACCCAATGTAGGGCTTGAACTCACAACCCCGAGATCAAGAGTCACGTGCTCCGCCGACTGAGCGGGCCAGGAGATCCCTTCAATCTCATTGTTAAATCCTCATAACAACTCCATGGAAAAGGCAGGGATTTTTATTCCCTTTTTGCAGACCATGTAAATGGAATGATTTACATAAAATAACCAACCAGAATGACAAAGCTGAGAATGAACGTACCGTGTCCTAAATGGAAACCAACCATAGGGATGTAGAAGCCAGGAGAAAATGCTTATCTGTTTAAGGATGTTTACTTTACTATAATAGGACTCAGTGTGAACATTTGAAGGAGCACCCTCTGTGATGTATAAATTATATGCAAATTATATGTAAATCTGCCTCTGGAGTTTTTGAACTAAGAGCTTGCCTGGTGTTTTGCAAAGGAACACAAGAGCACACATTCGGTCCCTTCCCACAAGCCAGAGCCAGAGAAGGCAGAGGAGAGTGTGAGGGCAGAGGCTATTGAGCTATTACCAGCCTGCTTTGTTCTTTCTCCTGACAATTTTTGCGGGAAGCAGAGCAGGTGGAAAAGGAGATATAGGGAAAGGAGAAAAGAGCTCCCTGCGGTTCACCCCACTCCCTTCCCTTTTCACACCACAGCTCTTGCTCAGAGCTGGGCAGGATGAACGAACCCTCTTGAGACCCAAGTTTCCTTCATGAAGCCCTAGGGCCTCCCCTTGGGAATGGCAGTGATGAAAGACTCAGGCTGTAATCTCTCCCACACATCCCAGCTCTCTGATTCACATAGGTCATGCCCTGCTGTGGTCTGAGGCTCCCCATAGAGAGTGGCAGAGTGTAATTCTTCTCTCTAGAAAGGAAAAGACTCGACAAATGGTACCCAAGTCCAACTATGTAATCACCCTTCCACTGGACAAAGGAAAATGAGATAATCCTTAAGAAGGAGAAGCAAGAGCTTTGTACAGGCAGCATGGTCCTCCTATCTGGAGAGTTCAGTCAGGTGAACTTCAGATGCCACTTCTGAAACTTTATATACTGTCCCCTAAGCCTGGTCAGAAAGCACAGCTATGCTGAGGCAGGAAAGGCACTGGGTTAGGCAGGAAAAGCCATTCATTTTTGGCTATTCAAGAAAGACTTACAGACCAGAATCTATACCGGATCATAGTTGACAGGGTTTCTTAGAAAAGGAAACCACTCTGTCTGCACTCAACAAAGCTGAGGCACTTTATAAATGTTTCTTTCTTTAGAGAGAGAGAGAGAGAGTGAGCAGGGGAGGGGCAGAGAGAGAGGGAGAGAGAGAATCCCAAGCAGTCTCAGAGAAGTGAAAGCCCAGGCTTCAGGGTGAACAAGGCATCTGGAGAACAGGTGACCCCAGGTCAGCCTGTGAAGGAGAAGCTCTTTCTTGGGAAGCTGGGCCCTGGCCTAGCCACCCCACGTCATTACCTAACCTCTATGGCTGAACAAAGAGGGCTGAGGTGAGGAAATCAGAACATCCTGGGGAACGAGCAGAGAATGGAAAACACTTTGATGCCACGGGACCTGGGGCCCAGAGGCAAGGGCACCCCGTGAGCCTGGCTGAGGGCCCTGGTGGGAGCCGCCTTGCTTGGCAATGTGAAGCTCCCCTGGCAATAACCACCTCGGAGAGCTCAGGGAACCGTGAGAAAAAGCACAGGGGCCAGACTGGTCCTTTTATCCCAAGGAGCTTGAGAGTTTCACAGACACCCCTTAATTACAAGCCCAGGAATAAAGGGAGGTAAACTGTGCTTTGGCCAGGACACTTGCCTCATCAGCTATTGTGAAGACAGGTCTGAGAGGCAGAAAGAATGTTGGGGAGAAGGATACAGAGAGGTAGGCATTAGCAAGAGTGTTTCTCAACACAGGCCAGAGCTTTAATTGTGAGGGAAGCAGCCTGCTCTGGGACACTGTGCTCTCACTGCTGCTACATGCTCTTTCCCGGCTCAAAGTCACGAAACCTCAAGATCATGACCTGAGCAGATACCAAGAGTCGGACGCTTAAACGACTGAGCCACCCAGGCACCTCTAGGCTTTCATTCCTCCACTCTTTTAATGAAATGAGGGCAATTTTAGCATCACATGTGCCAGAGACTTGCAGCATTTATTTTGGAAGGTAAAGCAAGGGATTTGTAATCCTTTGTAATCCTTTACCGGCATAACTAAGGACTCTTGCTCCAGAATCAGGTCACATAAGGCTGATGTATGGAAGGGTGTTCCATTTTGGTCAAAGCTTAAAGGTATGAGACATGAGATCACTATGCAGTTTCCTTATACCACTCAGAAGTCTGGCTTCTAATTTAGAGGTTGGTAGATTGCCCCATTTCATAGTCAGGAAATCCCTGTTCTTGGCATCTTGGCCTCCTTCCTATTTGGAGAAGGGGTGGGGGGTGGGTTTCTTGGTGTCGCCTGTAACACTGTCCTTGTCATTGCCCTGCTACTTTTTCCACTGTAATGAAGGGCTCACCACACAGTTGATTGGCCAGCATTCCATCTCTTGAACACTTTGTTCTTCTGTCACCCAAGGATCTAGACATTTGTCCTTCCAAGACCAAGCCCCTGAGCCTACATACATTCCTTTTCTCCTTAATGCGATCTGTAATCAGTCAGCACAACACAAACAATCTTGAGGTATAAACCATAGAGAGATTAGTAACTTATAAGTGCACAGTCTAATTACTCAGTGCATGTTGACACAGTTAACTCCAATGACCAGGTTATTACATCGCCTTTGTTTCCTTTCCTCTTCGCTCCCGTTCCTGGTGAAGGCCAAGTCTGCTCTCACAGTCTTTCTGTTTGTAGGACTTTGTCTTCAATCTAGGCCAGGCAAACATTCAGAATAGCGGCGGGGTCCTAGTTCTGCATACTCAGAAATTTCCTTGAACCAGACCCCTCTGCTCCTAGCAAATTCTTATTAGCTCTTTCTAACCAACTGGCTGTTAGCCCATTAAAATTGCTCCTTTCTGAAGCCCTTCACAGTAGCTAAAATCCCCTGTAACATACATCCTATCTCCTGGAGAATATTCCTCACTTTTCTCTTCCGTCCTTTCTTCCCACACACTTCCTCCATCAACACCACCTCTCTGTCCATCAGCAGGACTTTCTCTTGCCTGTCAGTCGACCCTGAAATGGGTACGGGAAGTCATGTGAGGCTCATTTCCTGTGCTCTGGGAGCAGGCAGCCCATGAGGTGACAGTCTCTCACGTAGCCCTCTGGAACACCCCGTGGTACATGCTGTCCTAGCGGAATGAACCAAATGCTTTGGGAGAACGGAGAAAGAGGGATTAAATTTAGTCTATGGGGTGAGTAAGGCTTCCCAGTTGAGTTGGGCTTTAAAGAGTAAGTAGAGGGCACCTGGGTGGCTCAGTGAGTTAAGCCTCTGATTCTCTACGGCTCCAGTCATGATCTCATGGCTTGTGGGTCCAAGCCCTATGTGGGGCTCTACACTGACAGAGTAGAACCTGCTTGGGATTCTCTCTCTCTGCCCCTCCCCTGCTCCCTCTCTCTCTCGAAAAAATAAACATTTAAAAATTTTTAAAAAGAGTAAGTAGAATTTCTCCAAGTAGAGAAAAGAATGGGAAGCAGTACATCCTTTGTATGGGCAGAGTCTGTCCTTTTAAAAAATCTTACTCCTTTGGATAAATATAAAATGTTCCCATATATTTCTCTGGACCCCAAAATTTGATGAAACTTCCTAGGGGGGCTTGCTTTTGTCCTTTGAGAATCACTCATTTCTCAGATGTGAGAGAAAACTATAGACTATTGTCTCTATAACCCACAGTAAATTAGAGACGGTTTCCCTACCCACACACCCTTCTATGCGTTCACGTAACTGCTCACCCTTGATTCTTCAGAGAGACAGTGGAAGTGTGGAATCTTCCTGGAGTCCCTGCATGGCCTCTGTGGGGGGTGCCAGGGACGTGAGCTTGAGGGCTAAATAGAAGAGGTCAAGACCTTAGGCTTACGTCTTCCACAGCCTCCCCAGGCCTGGAAGCTCCCTTGTCTTTACATGACAGCTGTTTGTTTCTCATAGGGTGCTGACAATGCATGCCACCTGGCATGTGAGGGCATAGTCCTGCCCTCAGGCTTCTGGGAACCTGAGCTGTATACTCAGCTCCAGGTGCAAACACAGCTTAAGAAGCAGGCAGGATGAGCTCTAAGGTGTGAGGCCTTTGTTTCCTTCTCTGAGGAAAAAAAGGAGCTAGCTGGATGAATTCTCTGAAGAAGGCAATACGCAGGAGTGACCAAGACCTCCTTTGCTGAGGACAGGAAGGAGGTTGGAATCATGTTGGTGCCCAGGCACTAAGGAATGCCTGGGGATGGAGAAGGGAAACACAGCCTGAGGCAAGTGGGAAACAGATGGAGGCCAAGAGTGAGGGAGCACAGGCCCTAGAGGGGAATGAGCGAGCACACTGTGAGGGCAGTACCATCTGCAGAGCCTCCCGGGGCCCCATGGGTTCACAGCCCAGCACCCACTGACCGCAATCAGGCCTTGCTGAGCAGGTGCTCATGGGGAAAGCTGGAAAGTGACAGCCAAAAGTATAGAAAAAGATGGAACTTCAGGAGGCATCGTGTACAAGACACAGGGTTTCAAGCCAGGATAGTCAGCCTTCCTTTCCTCTTACCATCCCTACTAGCTGTGTGGCATGGGCAAGTTGACTGTTCTTTCTCAACCTCACTTTCCTCTCCTGGAAAATGGGTTCTCATAGGGTTTAAATGACATAGCAGCTGGAAAGTGCCACTTCGTACACGGTAGAGGTACACTCGTTACTCCTTCCGTGGAAGAGAAGCTGTTTATTCTTTAAAATCCACAGTGAGATTCAGAATTAGAAAGAATGACCCAGAAAAAAGGAGAAAAGGACGATTTTGCATTTTTCCTCTTAGGAGCCACAGAAACAACAGGTGTGACATAGGTGTCTTAGGGAGTTTGCTCATCAGCGTGTGGAAACTATTCCTGGTGTGTCAGCGCACACCCCAAATCAGACCAGCCTGATGGCCAGGGAGGTGGAGGAGGCCTAGGGATCCAGGGCCAGGGCTCCTGTCCAGGCTCTGCCACTGACATGTGTGGCCTTGGGCACATCACTAAACCTCCATGGTCACACTTTGCTTGCTGGTTTTGGCCCTTTTACCCCTAATTCTGTGATTCCATGAGGCCTACGTAGCCTCCCTTGGAAAATCCATGGGTTGACCTGTTAGCCAGTCAACCAGTCAATCAATCCATCCATTTACTTCACCTCAGATCCTTCTCTTGTAATGGTGAAAGGGCCCAGTGTGCCGGGGGGTGATCCGCAGAGGCGTGGGTCCCAGGCTTGCAAGGATGCACAGGTCTTAACAAAATTCATAAGACGCTTAGATACTTTTGGTTAGAGGCAACAGAAATCAGCCTTAAGCATCTAAGCCCAGGGACAATTATTATAAGATGTCAGGGTCCCTTCCAGGAACCAGGGGCAGAGTAACCAGTACCAACTCAGGCAGCTCTGCCTCTCTAGGATGACTGGCCTTTCATTTTGGTTTCTCCCTGTATGTCTTGGATCATCAAATCATCAGTGATTGGATAGCAGTAGTGAATCTCATTTGCAGACTTATGAGAGAGAGAATCTGATTGGCTTTGCTTGGATGGGGATACCTACCCCTGGTCCACCCAGCCCCAGCCGGATGAGCCACGCATTCACAGACCACCATGACAATCTTTCGTAAATAAAACTCACTAGGCTACTCCTAGGTAAATAGAGTGGGGGTATCTCAGAGAAGGGGAGGCTGTGACTGACATTGCACCCCAAGGGGAATTGTGTTTGTTAAGATACAAGTTTGGTAGCTCTGTCAAGACCCAAAGGAGTAGGAGCTTAGACAAGATGGAAGTTTATTTCTGTCCTGTTGGTAACAGTCTGAGTGCCAACAGTGCAGGGGTAATATGGTGGCTCCCCAGTATTGGAGACCCAGGCCCCTTCTAGCTTGTTACTATACTCTTAGTATATCTGTCATATGCACATGGTTAAAGATGGCTCACAGCAGTGTCCACAGTCCAACCAGGGAAAAAAAGGAATAGGGAAGACATGGGCCTTCCTTTTAAGTGCATGGTCATTCCTTCTAACCTCTTATTATCCAGAACTTGATCATATGGACATACTGTAAGAGAGACTGGAAAATTTTGACTTTAGTTAGGTGGTCATGCACACAGTCAAAAATCCTACCACTCTGGGGGCACCCAGGTGCCTCATTCAGTTAAGCGGTCAATTCTCGATTTCAGCTCAGATTATGATCTCACGGTTCATGTGCTGACAGCTCAGGGCCTGGAGCCTGCTTCAGATTCTGTGTCTCCTTCTCTCTCTGTCCCTCCTCAGCTTGTGCCCTGTCTCTCAAAGGTAAATAAACATTAAAAAATAAAATTAAAAAAAATCCTACCACTCTGTAAGAAGGTCAGATAGATATTGGGGGATGACCTCTTATAGCAATCAATAGGGACCTTGGTTCCTGGAAACTCGCAGAAGTTTTCATCTCTCCTGGCTCTAGCCTTGGGTGGGGGTTATTGCCAAAGAAGAGATACGGCAAGCATGGAGGCATGGATACGGAATGCTAAGGAAGATGCGACCAGGACAAGCTTAGACTAAGTAATGTCTAAAGCTGTCTGCACTCTTACGCCACTTCGAGAAAGCATGGGGATGAGGTGCCTCTTCCTCTATCCTAACTTAGGGGATAGAAAAGGAAGTTCTTGAGACAGATTGCAGAAGTGAATTGTATAACACAGAGTTCTTTAAAGAATACACATCTTCGGAGCTGCGGTTGTCCTGGACATAGCTCAACTCTGCTAAACAAGAGGGAGTTGAAATCATTTCCTTTAGGCACTAGACCCACATATTTTGTTCCTGCCTAGCAACCTCATCCTGCAGCTGTGCTGGGCGGAGTAGTTCAGAGCAGTAAATCCACCAATAAAGCCGTGTTGGGCACCTATTATGTGAAGGGCACCATACTGGCTTCGTAGAAGAGACCATGGCAGTAGAAAACGTGTCTAACAGAAGGTTGTGTTCACTGACCCCTTTCTTTCAGCCACCAGAGTGACCTTATCTTTAGCTGAGGACTTCCTGAGCACCCGTAATTACTTGACGGGGCAAGAGGCTTCAGTTCCGAGTCAGCGGATGGGATAATGAGTCACAATGCATATGGTAGCTGTGGCTTTGCTGACTGTGCATTCACCCTCTCAGCTCTGCACTTTGGGTTCCGGAAGAGAAAGGAGGGCTGCCAGAGGGGTTGATTTTTAGCTGCTTAACAGTATTGATCCTGCATTTTTCAAGGGTCCAGCACTGTGTGTGTGTGTGCATGTGTGTGTGTTTACTTGTCAGGATGGGAAAGGCAGAAGGGAGGTACAAAAATGACTGTGGGAAGTTAGGAATTCAAAGAGGACTTTGTAGCTTTTAGTGACAGTGATGTCAAGTTGAAGTGGGAGGGTTGGGAGCAGAAAGAGACCCGGGCTAAAAATCAACCTAGGGTCACATTCTGGCTACCACTGAACTGAGTGTTTAAATATGACTTCCCCCATTTTATTATTTTTTTACATTTATTTGTATTTATTTGGAGAGACAGAGAGAGCACGCACATGCAAGCAGAGGAGAGGCAGAGAGAGGGAGAGAGAGAATCCCAAACGGGCTCTATGCTGTCAGTGCTGAGCCCCACGTGGGACTTGATCCCACAAACCAAGAGATCATGACCTGAACTGAGATCAATAGTTGGATGCTTAGCCCACAGAGCCACCCAGGCACCGCTCCCCTATTTTTAAAAACAGGGGTAATAATGGCCTTGCTCAACTCCAAAGGATTTACGATATGAAAGAGAATTGGACTGTGAGTCTTGCAAAGGCAAAGTCTCTCCTTCATTTTGTCTCCGTGCCCTTCAGCGCCTGGCAAAGCACTTTGTGTACGTAGTAACTCTTCAGTGAGTGTCGTCTAGACTGAATCACTAAAATCACCTGTTCCTCCTCGCATGTAAGGAAACGCAGGTAGGGACAGTGATGGAAAGAGTAAACACGGAAGGTGCGGTTGTTGTGAGGAGTAAATGAATTAAAATATGTATGGAAGGGCCTCCTGGGTGGCTTAGTCGGTTAAGCGTCTGACTTCAGTTGAGGTCATGATCTCGCAGTTTGTGGTTTCAAGCCCCGCATCAGGCTCTGTGCTGGCAGCTCAGAGTCTGGAGCCTGCTTCGGATTCTGTCTCCCTCTCTCTCTCTGCCCCTCTCATGCTCAGGCTCTGTCTCTCAATAATAAATAAATGTTTAAAGTAAAAAAAATAAAATAAAATATGTATGGAAGGGCGCTCGGGTGGCTCTGTCAGTTAAGTGTCTGACTCTTGGTTTCAGCTCAGACAGAGCCTCACTTTGGACTGGGATCTGTGCTGAGTGTGAAGCCTGCTTGGGATTCTCTCTCTCCCTCTCTCTTTGCCCCCCACCCTGCTTGTGCATGCTCTCTCTCTCTCTCTCAAAATAAATAAGCAAACTTAAAAAAAAATACATGAAGAACTTAGAAAAGTGCCTGGTGCATAATAAGTACATTATTGCTCACAGCTATTCGTGAGTAATGTTAGGCTTTTATTGCTATGGGGGTGGCTACAATCAGCCTTCACAAAGACAGCCATTTGATGATGGTGAAGTTTGTTCTTTCTGGATAGATACAATTCCCATAGATGTTTTAAAGGACTGGAGACTCCATTTTGTACAGTCTTTGAGGGCTGAGGTGCTTCTCCGGTGAAGACTCTCAAGGCTGAGTTCAGTGCCGTACAACTGGTGGGCAGTTAGAAAGTGATGGCCACTAACAACCTCTGGGGGGGTCCAGACCTGGGGTAATCATCCTCTACACACAGCACACGGGCAGCTGAGATGGGACCCTGGCTTTCTACAAGAACATCTCCTTCCCTTCAAATCTTTCCAATCCCAGCCTTTATTCAGATTTGCTCAGCATTAGAAAGTTACTGGAACCCCCAGCACAAAGCCGGTGGCCGAATGCCGAAGGACCGGAGCCAGGAAAACTATGTGAGAGGCGACCTTTCTCCTGCCAAGAATGAGATGCGATTTCCGACCCCTACCCCCAACCTCCCGTCCTTCCCATTCCCCATCCACCCCCGGTCCTATGGGCCACGGATTTCTGCCTGAAAAAGCAATTCAGTGCTGTTCACTCCGGATATTTCCTCCTGACCTACTTCCTGAGCTTTGAGGCAGAACACTTGCCCTTCTGAGAAAGGGCAGCGGCTCAGCATCTCCCTGCCCAGCGTCATCCAGATGCTGAGTTGTCTGTCACTCACTCACCGCCAACTGCCACACCTGGCAGGTAGCTTTTCTTCCTGGTTTCCCTTGTCAACACCTGGACTGACTGTCCCGACAGGTTCCTGGAGTAGAGCTGAAACCTGTTTCCTGGTACCAGTGTGCTTTGCCTTTTCTGTTTGCCATGAATGTTTTTGTAATTTGGTTCAGAACCACCCTTTACCATGGACCCAGGACCTGAGATCGCCATTTCCGAGTGTTCCTACTTCCTCCTTCTTCCTCTTCTCCTTCTTCCTTTTCATCATAGTCAATACCTTCCAGAGTACCTACGATGTGGTCAGGCATTTTGCATATTACCTTTACTATACAGTACTCAACTTTGCAAGGTGGATATACTAGGACAGTGCTTCTCAGACATTAATGTGCGTAGGGAATCTTGTTCAAATAAGATTCTGTTGAGTAGTCTGGGAGATGCCTGAGAGTCGGCATTTCTAACAAGCTGCCACGTGATACGGATGCTGCCACTCTACTTCCCTGAGTGCAGACGTATCAGGAAGAGTCTTTGGGTTCCAGGTGACTGAAACCCAGTATGAACTAGCTGAGCAAGAGGAATTTATTACAAGGGTATTGGAGTGCCTCACAAAGCCAAGTACAGATTTAAAAATGCACCCCAAGAGGAGTGGGAGCCAAAGAGGACCCTCCTGGTTTCTTGACTCTGCTTTTTCCTTTCATGCATTTCATTGTTCCATTCTTCCTCCATTCCTTCTGTCTTTCCTTTCCCCTCTGTCCAGGTTAGGGCCGAGGTAACTCTACCCAGTCCCGTGGATTCCATGTCCTCTGCTTCCTTGATTTACTGTGTTGGTTTGGGGGAGCATATGTTCCAGTACCTTCCTATACAAGTGAGCAATGGAAGTAAAAATTTTACTTACTAACATCATTGAGGGTTGCCTGGGTGGCTCAGTTGGTTGAATGTCCGACTTTGGCTCAGATCATGATCTCACGGTTTTTGAGTTTGAGCCCCTCGTCAGACTCTGTGTTGACGGCTCAGAGCCTGGAGCCTGCTTCCGATTCTGTGTTTCCCTCTCACTCTGCCCCTTCCTGCCTGCCTCTCTCTCTCTCTCTCGATAATAAATCAACATTAAAATTTTTTTTTAAATAACTGAAAATGTCTTTACACCTGATAGTATAAAGTATAGAATATTAGCTTCTAGAGTAGCTGTTGTAATATCCAATACCATTTCAATTCTCTATCCTTTGTATCTCATTTTGAAAGTTAAAAAAGTTTTGTTTATTTATTTTTGAGAGAGAGAGAGAGAGGGAGAGAGAGAGACATGGAGTGCAAGCCAGGGAGGGGCAGAGAGAAAGGGCGACAGAGAATCCGAAGCAGGCTCCAGGCTCTGAGCTGTCAGCACAGAGCCCAATGCGGGGTTCAAACCCACAAACCATGAGATCATGACCTGAGCTGAAGTCGGACACTAAACCCACTGAGCCCCCCAGGCAGCCCTCATTCTAAAAGTTTTTAGATTCTTTCTCTAACCTCTAGCATTCTAACCTCTAACATTCTAAAAGTTCACAGTGATGTGCCTTGGGATGGTTCTTTCCTCCTTCATTACACTGGGCATTCGATGAGTCTTTTTGACCTAGAAACTTATATCCTTCTGTTGTAGAAAACAAAATTCTTCTGATGATTCATTTACTTATTTCTTCCCCTCTCTTTTTATGTTCAGTCCTTCTGGAGCTTCTGTTACTAGGATGTTGGATCTCCTGACCTGATCCCTTGATCTTCTGTATCTAATTTTCCATCTCCTTATCTCTTTGGTTTACTTTCCGTAAGATTTTATAAGTGACTTTTTCTAACTTTTCTAGTTGAATTTTAAATATTTCTATTTTTAATTTCTCAGAGTTCTCTTTTGTTGTTCTCTGAATCTTCCTTTTTCTAATAGGCTACTATTCTTATTTCATGGGTGTAATGGACTCTCTTCTGTCTCCAGGAACATTATTCTTTTCTTTTCTTAAACTTTTTTTCTCTCTACATTGTTTTCTCTTTTCTCTACATTTCTTACTTTTTTATTTTGGTCTCTGTCTTTCATGCAGGCTTTCTGTTTATATTGAAGAGTGAGGCAGGGGCACCTGAGTGGCTTAGTTGGTTGAGCATCTGACTCTTAATTTCAGCTCAGGTCATGATCCCAGGGTGGTGAGATTGAGCCCTGTGTCAGGCTCTGCACTGAGCATGGAGCCTGCTTGAGATTCTCTCTCTCTGTCTCTGCCTCTCTTCCCTGCTCGTGCTCTCTCTCTCTCTTTAAAAAAATATATATATAAAGAGGGAAGCACTAAACAGTTTACTGAAAGAGGAACTAAGAAGAAACTGACGAAGACCTCTTCACTGTACCTTTTGAGTCTTTTAAATTCTAAGCCACATTAGTATAAAGCCTATTCAAATAACAAAGCAAACCTTTTAAAATTTATTTTAAACTTTCTGTGTACAGGAAGAGCTTGTCCATTGAAGAATTTTACTGTAGAGATATTGAGATAAGGTGTCAAGCATTTTTTTCTCTGAGGGGACTTCTAAATGTCAGTGTTTAAAAGTCTTTCTGGGCCATTAAGTCTTTTCTGATAAGAATCTTCTAGACTCCTGTCTGAGGATAGGTGTTGGGGGAGGGCATAAGCCTAGCTGCCAATTTTCTTGAATGAGTGTGGGAGGAAGGCCGGATATTCTACTGTTGAGAATGCAGCTTTTTAACCAGGTACCTCAACCCTCTCATAGCTATACGTACAGCTGAGTCTGTCAGCCACTAGAGCATGCTTCTCAAGCTGTCTGTGGTGAAGGACCAGTTTTTAAATTTCTTATCTGTCAGGGACCCACACTTGGTTCTAATGCGCATGGCTCGTACATATCTCTTACCACAAATGACTCACAATAGAAGTTCAAACATCCAAACTGGTCTACATCCTGTTCAGAAAGAAGAATCCACTGAGAACACACTTGAATGTTGAGGCCATTTCAAATTTCGATAGAAATTCTAAACACTTACGCTTCCTTTCTGTACTTATCATATCAGGGCCAGTAACAAAGTTTGTGGGCCTAAACCAGTTCCTGAACCACAATTTAAGAGCACTGCTCTAGAAAAAAACAAATGTCTAATCTCTCGCCTTGAAGAGGAGCTGTCACTAGGCCTTGGGAGGGTGTTGGGGAAAAGCTGGGGGGCTGGACTGCTCTGCAAATAGACTCTCAGCTCATTCCCCATCTCAGCGCTGCCCTTCACTCCCACATTCCTTGGGACCCTTGGTTTCCAAACCCAGTGCCTTCCTGAATTGCTCATGTCCCATGATTGGTTCCTTTCTGCAGGCAAAAGGCCACGGTTTCTACTGCTTGGCCAAATCCTTTATCCCTCCTTACTCTACTTTCTTCTCCCATTCTCTTGGTCCTTGCAGTTTATACTTTTAAAAAATCCCTTTCGGGGCACCTGGGTGGCTTAGTTAAGTGTCCAACTTTTGCTTAGGTCATGATCTCGCGGTTCGTGGGTTCCAGCCCCACGTCGGGCTATGTGCTGACTGCCAGCTCAGAGCCTGGAGCCTGTTTCAGTCTGTGACTCCCTCTCTTTCTGACCCTCCCCTGCTCACGCTGTCTCTCTCTCTCTCTCTCTCTCTCTCCTAGAAATAAATAAAACATTAAAAAAAATCCCTTTCAAAATCCTACTGACTTCTTTGCAGAATTGATCTCAAAACTATGGAATTTCAAGGGACCCAGAATAGCCAAAACAATCTTGAAAAAGAACAAGTTTAGAGGACTTATATATCCCAATTTAAAAACTTACTGCCAAGCGACAGTAACATGGTATCGGGTGTGATATTGGCATAAGGATAAACATACAGATCGATGAAGTAGAATTGAAAGTCCATAAATAAACCTTCCGATGTGTGATCAATTGATCTTTGGCAAGAATGCCAAGACAATTCAGAGAGAAAAGAATAATCATTTCAGCAGGTGGTGCCAAGACATCTGGAGATCCACACACCAAAGAATGAAGCTAAACCCCTACTTCCCACCACACACACACAAATTATCTCAAAAATGGATCCGAGACCTACATGTAAGAGCTAAGAATTTTAAACTTTACAAGAAAATATAAGAGTAAATCTTTATGAGGCAAAACCTTCTTATATATAACGTCAGAAGCACAAGTAACAAAGGAAAAAAATAACTTGGACTCATGAAAATTAAGCATTTTTTGTGCTCCAAATGATACCACCAAGAAAATGCAAAGAAAACCTATACATGAGAGAAAATATTTTCTTTTTTTTTAATTTTTTTAAATGTTTTTATTTATTTCTTTTTTTTTTAATGTTTTATTTATTTCTAGGAGAGAGAGAGACAGCGTGAGCAGGGGAGGGTCAGAGAGAGAGGGAGACACAGACTGAAACAGGTTCCAGGCTCTGAGCTGGCAGTCAGCACAGAGCCCGACGCGGGGCTCGAACCCACGAACCGCGAGATCATGACCTGAGCGAAAGTCGGACGCTTAACCGACTAAGCCACCCAGGCGCCCTGTTTTTATTTATTTCTAGAGAGAGAGAGAGACAGCGTGAGCAGGGGAGGGTCAGAGAGAGAGGGAATCACAGACTCTGAAACAGGCTCCAGGCTCTGAGCTGGCAGTCAGCACAGAGCCCGACGAGGGGCTCGAACCCACGAATGGGAGATCATGACCCAAGCGAAAGTCGGACGCCCAACCGACTAAGCCACCCAGGCGCCCCAAGAGAAACTATTTTCAAATCATATATCTGATAAGGGACTTGTATCCAGAATATATAAAGAACATTTACGATCTATAATAATAAGGCAAATAACCCAATTTTGAAATGGGCAAAGGACCCGAATAACATTTTTTCCAAAGATATACAAATGGCCAATAAGCACATGAGATTTTCAACATCCGTTAGCCACCAGGGAAATGCAATTTCACAACTACAATGAGATACCACTTGATACTCACTAGTAGGCTATTATCACAAAGACAGATGATAACAAATGCTATTAAGGATGTAGAGAAATTGGAACCTCACATTGTACCGATGGGAATGTAAAATGGTGCAGCCATTTTGGAAAACAGTCTTTTAGCTCCTCAATAAGTTAAACAGGGAAACCTGGGTGACTCAGTCAATTCGGTGATGGTTTCTTAATTTTGGCTCAGGTTGCAACCTTGAGGTCATGGAATTGAGCCCCACATTGGACTTCACAACTGGGCATGGAACCTGCTTGGGATTCTCTCTCTCTTTCTCTCTCTATTTCTATCTGCCTCACCCCACCCCACCCCCCGCCCACACACTCTCTCTAAAATAAAAACAAATTTTGTTTAATAATTAAAAAAGAAAGTTAAACATAGACCACATGGTCCAGCAATTCCACCCTTAGGTGTAGATATTCACACAATGAATGAATGTTCAAAAGCAACATCATTCATGATAGCCAAAAAGCAGAAACAACTCAAATGGTCATCAACTGAAGATGGATAAATAAAATGTGGTATATCCATACAATGGAATTTTATTTAATGACAAAAAGAAATGAAGTACTGATACATGCTACAACATGAATGAATTTTAAAAACGTTATGCTTAGCAAAAGTCACAAAGTCACAAGTGCTTCCATTTACATAAAATGTCCAGAATAAGGAAATCTATACAGAGGGAAAATAGACCCATGGTTGCCTAGAATGGAGTCCATGTGATGGAGAGGAAATGGGGAAGGAAGGTTTTTTCCAGGGTGATAAAACTGTTTTAAAATTATTGTGTTGGGGCACCTGGGTGACTCAGTCAGTTAAGGCTCTGACTCTTGATTTCAGCTCAAGTCATGATCCCATGGTCTGTGAGATCTCATGGTTCATGAGGTCAAGCCCTCCACTGGGCTCTGTGCTGACAGTGTGGAGCCTGCTTTGGCTTCTCTCTCTCCCTCTCTCTGCCCCTCCCCTGTTTGCATGCATGCATGCATGAGCTCTCTCTGTCTCAAATTAAATAAATAAAATTGATTGTGGTGATGGCTGCACAACTCTGTGAATATACTAAAAGCCATTGAATTAAACACTTTAGATAGGTGAATTGTATGGTACGTGAGTTATTTCTCAATAAAGCTGTTAAAAATGAATTTCCGGGGTCAACCCACCATGTCTAGCACAGGTCTCCAGCATCATCACTCTTGAATGTGGAAGTCTCCAGCTTATCTTATGCACAGTGCTCCTCAGTTATCAACACATTGGATCAAATCTGAGGTGACACATTTGTTCTCAATCTAATGGTGAGTTAAGGGATTGCTATTGGCTTCCTTAGGAGACGTACCTAAAAATGTTTATTGAGTCAGACAAATTAATCAACTGTGCCTAACTTGACACTCTTATTCCACAGAAAATAGTTTCTCTTATTTTTAAAAAGATATCTCCTTTTATTAATAGGAAATAATACAAAAAGCACCTCCCTATTTGAAAGCCTCAGCGTGCATTCTGAATGAGGATATAAACCCAGTTCGTTCATTTATCCAACAAATATTTACAGAGCACTCACTACGTGCTGGCTACTCTCCCAGATTCTGCAATGCAATCAATGGTGAACAAATGACAGAGGACGGAGCTGAATAAATAAGCCTTTAGGTCAATGTGGACTCAACCCAGTCTGTCCTAAATCTCCAAGGACAGAGGAATTGGGGGCATTCACTGTTGAGGGATTCAGGGAAATGCTTACATATCTTTTTCTTCGCTTTGAGAAGTCGGGGTTGGGTTTCTTGAACTACATAAATATTAGAACAACACTAATAGAAATGGAGGAGGGAAAGAAAAGACACTGAACAACAGTTATGCCACCACCCCCTCCCTGCACCCATCCAGTGTCAAACCATTTCTCCACTCCACCCTTTGTTGAAGATTCTAGCTCCATTTCCCCCTAGCTTTGGCGTCCTCCACTGCATGTCTCTTCGAGGACCCAGTTCAAAAGGACCTCCCAAGACTCACTCTGAGAAATTCAGACCTGAGGTGTTGAAGCTTGGTGGCAGCCAAGACCCCCAGCTGTTCAGGAGGTCAGGGGGTGGGGGGTAGAGAAGTAGATGTGAGTCCCGGCACCAGTTTGCTTCTGGGCACCTTCTCCAAGATTGGAAATGAGGCAGAGGAAGGCTGCTGAACGTCAAGGCAGAAGAGGGGGGCCAATGCCTGAGGCATGTAAACCTTGGCATTGGAGGTGTCCTGTGTTCAGAGACCGGCAGTGTGACCACTGTCACCAGTGAGTCAGTGGGGGACTTCTTAGGGAGGAATGTGAGTTCTCACTGAGGCGTGCTGGGGTGCAGGTCTGACCTCACTGACCTCGCTGAAGAGAGGCAAGCCCAGGGGAAGGGACATGAAGGCCTCTGAGTTTCCACACTCTGGGGATACTGGGTGCTCCCAGTGCCCAACCCTGTTGACGCAAGTCGGTCCACATGCCAGCAGAGTGAAAAACATGCTGCGGGATCTTGTATCTCTTCACCTCTCTAAGCCCATTTATTCATCTGTAAATGGGGCTAATAATTCTCACCTTTCAGAACTGAACCTTGTGAGGGTTAGAGATTGCAAGAAGCCTAGCCCAGCCTCTGCTTCTCAGTGAATGGTTTGCCATTAGGTCTAAAACACCTACCTATTCTTGGGGGCTACAATCCCCCCTAAATTTCTAGGATTCAGTTTTGTTATTCTCATCTTTCAGTGAATAGAAATATTTTCATCTTTTTCTTTTTTCTTTTCTTTTTTTTTTTTTTTTTGGTTCAAGAAGTGATTTTATTAAAGCATGGGGACAGGACATGTGGGCAGGAAGAGCTGCCAGAATTTTTTTAATCATAAAAGGTCTACTTTACCAGATGCCTGGGTGGCTCAATCAGTTAAACCTTCAACTCTTGATTTCAACTCAGATCATGATCTCACAATTCGTGAGATCGAGCCCCACATCTCTCTCTCTCTCTCAAAATAAATAAATAAACTTAAAAAAGGCTTATTTTACAATATGACTGCAGTGTAATATATGTATATCATAGCATCTTTGAACATTTCAGAAAAACAACACAAATAAGTTGTCTTATCAAATAAGACAAAATAAGTCTGTAATCTGACCCCTCAGAAATAACCAGTTAACATTTTCATGTAGGGTTTCCTGGTCTTTTGTTTTATGTATGTAATTGTCATGAAATACACACATTTAGTTCCTACTTTGTATTCTACTGTCATCATTAACTCTTTTATAATAACACTTAAAGTAACTAGCATTTATTTATTTTTTGTAAAGTAACTAACATTTAAAATACTGGGGCATCTGGCTGGCTCAATGTGACTCTTGATATCAGGGTCATGGGTTCAAGCCTCCCATTGGGTGTAGAGGTTACTCAAAAACAAATAAATAAAGGCCCCTGGGTGGCTCAGTCAATTAAACATCCAGCTCTTGGTTTCAGCTCAGGTCATGATCTCATGGCTTGTGGGATCAAGCCCTGAGTTAGGGCTTGATAGTGTGGATCGTGTTTGGGATTCTCTCTCTCCCTCTGTCTGCTCCTCCCCTGCTCTCTCTCTCTCTCTCTCTCTCTCTCTCTCTCAAAAATAAACAAACATTTTGGGGCACCTGGGTGGCTTAGTCGGTTAAGCGTCCAACTTTCGCTTAGGTCATGATCTCGCAGTTCGTGGGTTCGAGCCCCGCGTCGGGCTCTGTGCTGACTGCCAGCTCAGAGCCTGGAGCCTATTTCGGAGTCTGTGATTCCTTCTCTCTGACTCTCCCCTGCTCACGCTGTCTCTCTCTCTCTCTCTCTCTCTCCTAGAAATAAATAAAACATTTAAAAAAATAAAATAAAATAAACAAACATTTTAATTAAACTAAAAGTAAACTAAGATAAAACAATAACATCCCACAGTATGATTTTATTGTAAGTCTTCAACCAACCCCCTATTGTTAGTTATATCTGGTTCTCACTATTATAATGTTTTGTTTTGTTTTGTTTTGTTTTGTTTTGTTTATTTCTAGGAGAGAGAGAGAGAGAGCGTGAGCAGGGGGGGGTCAGAGAGAGAGGGAGTCACAGACTGAAACAGGCTCCAGGCTCTGAGCTGGCAGTCAGCACAGAGCCCGACGCGGGGCTCGAACCCACGAACCGCGAGATCATGACCCAAGCGAAAGTCGGACGCTAACCGACTAAGCCACCCAGGCGCCCCTGGTTCTCACTATTATAAATAGTACCATTGTGAACATTATTTTTTTTACAGAGATTCATATTTTTATTTTTTAATTATCAATGCATACCGTCATAAATGCTCTTTTTTCTTAAGCCAAATCTTTTTTTTTCCAGTGTATTTATTTTGAGAGAGAGAGAAAGACAGAGAGCTTACATGTGCATGCTAGCAGGGGAGGGCCAGAGAGAGAGAGGGAGAGAGAGAGAATACCAAATAGGCTCTGTGCTGTCAGCATGGCTTGATCAGGGCTTGATCCATGAACTGTGAGATCATGACTGAGCCAAAATCAAGAGTTGGGCGCTTAGCCAACTGAGCCACCTAGGCGCCCCCATTCCTTTTTTTTTTTTTTTTTAGTGTTTTTACTTATTTTGAGAGAGAGAGAGATTGTGTGAGCAGAAGAGGGGCAAAAAGAGGGAGAGAGAGAATCCCAAGCAGACAGCGCAGAGCCTGATGCGGGGCTCAAACTCAATCTGCGAGATCATGACCTGAGCTGAAATCAAGAGTTGGTGTCTTAACTGAGTGAGCACCCAGGCACCTCACCCCCATCAATATTATTAAAGCTAAATCTGTGCACACATTTCTGATTATTTTCCTAAAATGGGACCACTTCTTTAAATGGTAAGCACATTTTTAAGGTTTTTGAGACCTGCTGACAAATTAGCTAGAAAGGAAAGACTTTTTAAATTTGTATTTTATTGATTTATTCTAATATTTCTTTTTCCACTTATAAAAGGAATACATTCTTGTCAAAATAAACATTGTAGAAATATATTTTTTATTTTATTTTATTTTAAATTTATTTATTTAGAGAGAGAGAGAGAGAGAGACAGCGTGAGCAGGGGAGGGCAGAGAGAGAGGGAGACACAGAATCTGAAACAGGCTCCAGGCTCTGAGCTGTCAGCACAGAGCCCGACACGGGGCTCGAACTCATGAACCGAGAGATCGTGACCTGAGCCGAAGTTGGTCGCTTAACCAGCTGAGCCACCCGGGCGCCCCGAAATATATATTTTAAAAGACTTTTAAAGTTCCCTTAATTCTATTGTCTAAAGATAATTGCTAATAACAGTTTGGTGTACATTAGGAGTACTTTGAATGACTCCGATTAGATATTTAGATACTTAAATATTTAGATATTTAGGTACAATTGATTACCAGACTTTATTTTCTATTTATTTTTTCCCAGTTGTATTTAAATCCAAGTTAATTAGCATACAGTGTAATAATGGTATTCTAAATAAATAGAATTTAGTGATTCACCAATTACATATAACACCCAGCAATTGCCTTCCTAATGCCCATCACCCATTTAGCCCATCTCCCCACCCAACACCCCTCTAGGAATCCTCAGTTTGTTCTCTGTACTTAAGAGCCTTATGGTTTGCCTCTCTCTCTCTTTTTATCTTATTTTTTTTCCCCTTCCCCTACATTCATCTGTTGAGTTTCTCAATTCCACATATGAATGAAATCATATGATATGTCTTTCTCTGACTGACTTATTTCGCTTAGCATAATACCCTCCAGTTTCATACACATTGTTGCAAATGGCAAGATTTCATTCTTTTTCGTTGCCAAGTAGTATTCCATTGTATATCTGACCACATCTTCTTTATCCATTCCTCAGTTGATGGACGTTTGTACTCTTCCCATAATTTGGTTACTGTCGATAGCACTGCTATAAACATTAAGGTGCATGTGCCCCTTTGAATCACCATTTTGGCATCCTTTGGATAAATACCTACTAGTGCAAGTGCTGGGTCATAGGGTAGTTCTTTTTTCAATTTTTTGAGGAAATTCCATACTGTTTTCCAGAGTGATTATACCATTTTGCATCCCACCAGCAATGCAAAAGTGTTCCCCTTTCTCTGATCCAACATCTGTTGTTTCCTGAGTTGTTAATTTTAGCCATTCTGACAAGTGTGAGATAGCATCTCATTGTGGTTTTAATTTGTATTTCCCTGCTGATACGTGATGTTGAGCATCTTTTCATGTGTCTGTTAACCATCTGGAAGTCTTCTTTCGAAAAGTGTCTGTTCATGTCTTTTGCCCATTTCTTCACTGGAGTACTTGTCTTTTGGGTGTTGAGTTTGATAAGCTCCATATAGATTTTGGATGCTAGCCCTTTACCTGGTATGTCATTTGCAAATATCTTTTCCCATTCTGTCAGTTGCATTTTAGTTTTATTGAGATTACCAGATTTTAAACATCTTCCTCCCTTTTTCTTCATTTCTTACAAGCCCAGGCTGAGTCATTAGTAAGCTCCTTTGAAGGTGGTCTGTGGCCACGTCTATACGATTCATACCCTCGGCACAGCCTTGTCTGGTTATCATGGGCAAGCTCAGGCAGCCATCTCAGCCTCTCTCTGGAATCCACTGCTGGTTTCCTCTCCCTGGAGAGGAAGAGTAGGAAAGGGGTACCAGAATGCAGTTGTAAATATAGGTTCTGGCACTCATCCCCTGGATGCCCAGGAGGGAAATAAGTGAAAGCACTTGTAATGTAGCCAATTCTGGAATCATCACTGGGCATTCTAGAAACAGGTCATTGGCAAAGTACTACCTGTACATATCTGCACACACATGGAACGGACAGCTATGGGCTCATACGCAATGTCAGTGCCTAGGTTCTGTATGCTAGCATCTATCTCCACATCTTTTAACATGCTCAGTTCTCTGTGGAAAGCTTATCTGCAGATGCTTGTGTAATGTGTTTACATATGAGAGATTAATTTGTCTCTGGAGGGGTCCTCCCACCTACAAGAGAGCCCAGAGTTACAAAGAAAAATCCTATTGGTAATAACAGAAGGCCCCTTATACTAGAAAAGCTCGAGAGTATACTAGAGGAGGGGCGCCTGGGTGGCTTAGTCGGTTAAGCGGCCAACTTTCGCTTAGGTCATGATCTCGCGGTTCGTGGGTTCGAGCCCCGCATCGGGCTCTGTGCTGACTGCCAGCTCAGAGCCTGGAGCCTGTTTCAGTCTGTGACTCCCTCTCTCTCTGACCCTCCCCTGCTCACACACTGTCTCTCTCTCTCTCTCTTAGAAATAAAAAAAAAAAATTTTTAAAAGAGAGTATACTAGAGGAGTACAACTAGGCAAAAGACTTTGGGCTCTATGGCCTTTAGCAGTCCAGCACTCCCAAACTGAGGACACCCCAATCTATCCACACCTTCCATTCAGAGTTAGCTCTACTTTCAGAGATAACAGGCTCCTATGACATTTCTTAATGCTAACTATTAATGGTAATTCTAACTAATAAGTTCTCTTCTGTGGCTGCAAAGATCCTATCTCCTCCATGAAATCTTTAGGCCAATGGCAAGAGAAATAAGAATTTTACTTGGCTCTATTTCATCTCAAAGTATGTTCTTTTTGCGACTTTATCATCATATGTGTGTAATGTCTCCTTGCCTTCATGTAATGTGAATACTATGCATTATCTTTATTTTCTTAACGTTTTATTTATTTTTGAGAGAGAGAGAGAGTACGAGTGGGGGAGGGGCAGAGAGAGAGGGACACACAGAATCCAAAGAAGGCTCCAGGTTCTGAGCTATCAGAACACAGCCCAGTAAGGGGCTCAAACCCATGACCTACAAGATTATGACTTGAGCAGAAGCGGGATGTCTAACCCACTGAACCACTTAGGTGCCCCTGCACTATCTTTATTCTTTGAGTCATTGGACCTATTTTTGCTCGTCCACTCCTCATAACCTTTAAGTCTGTCAGTGGCAGACAATGTGTTACAAACCTTAAAATCCTGGGTCAACAAAATGGAAGCTCCAAAAACCCATCTGTATGTAAAAAAACGTATGATAATATTAGCAGTATTAAGATTTACTGAGTGCTGGCTACACTCCAGTCACTGTTGTAACCACTCTGCATGTATCAACTCATTCTGTCTTCACAACTCTGTCAGGAAGACATTATTTTCATTTTACATGTGAGGAACTTGAGGCACAGAGAGCTTAACTGACTTGCCCAAAGTAACACAGGAGTAGAACCAAACAGTACTCATAAGCTCACAATCCATAACACTAACATTTTAGTGTTTAGCATTCTGGTTTTTTCCATGTATATTTAAAGGCATTTTGTTTTACTTTAGGAAACTGAGGTCATAAATATGCTTAATAGGCATTAAGCGTGTGTCTTTGTTCAGGATATAAATTTGTAATTTCTGTGACATACTTTTTAATTTAAGAAGTTTTACATGTGGCCGAAGTTTAACATTTGTGATGTCTATTAATCTTTTCCTTTGTAATTTCTGTCACTGTTTTTATGTTTGGAACATCCTTCCCCATTACAGGATCACTATCTTGTCCTCTGGCTTTATGGTTTCTTTTTTCTCATTAATTATTTATGTTATTTGAAATTTATTTGATGAATAATGTATCCCTTTCCCTGACAAGTTTGTGATATTTCCTTAACATTTCTTAACATTCCTTAACATTCCATTCTTAATTATTCTAAAGTCTGTTTCAAAGTTGGCTGATCTGTTTATTTAGTAGATGTTATTTTGTGGGGCAAGTCTTCCCTATTTGTTCTTGTTTTCTTAGCAATCGTGCCTTAATATTTTACCAAATAAACAATAGAATTATTGCATTAAGTTGGTTAATCTAACAAAAATCAAGAGGAGTTGATAGATTTAAGATATTCAGATTTCTAATTTTTTCCATTAAAAAAATCTCTCTGCTATGTTTTGTTTGTTTTTTTCTGGATTACATTTACAGAGATTTATTTACTTTTATTGTAAATGAAAGTTTATTGTACTTTTCCTTTTTAAAAAATTGAGGCACCTGACTCTTGATTTTGGCTCAGGTCATGATCTGATGGTTTGTGAGATCGAACCCTGAGTCAGGCTCTTAACTGACAGAATGAAACCTGCTTGGGATTCTCTCTCTCCCCTCTCTCTCTGCCCCTTCTTTACTCAAACTCTCTCTCTCTTTCAACATAAATAAATTTCAATATAAGTAAATAAACATTTTTTAATTTAAAAAAATTTTTTTAATCCCAGAGACTTATTTACTAAGTCACTGCTATTTGGTTTATGACCACAAATTTTTGGAATCATCTTTTTTTTTTAATTTATTTTTTTATTTATTTCTAGGAGAGAGAGAGAGAGACAGCGTGAACAGGGGAGGGTCAGAGAGAGAGGGAGACACAGACTCTGAAACAGGCTCCAGGCTCTGAGCTGGCAGTCAGCACAGAGCCCGATGCGGGGTTCGAACCCACGATCCGCGAGATCATGACCTAAGCGAAAGTCGGACGCTTAACCGACTAAGCCACCCAGGCACCCCAAATTTCTGGAATCATCTTAATTTTGTTCTTTCTATTTTGCTTATAAGTGTTTTATTGTTTTTCTCATAATTTTTTCTGAGATAAATCTGAGTTTCTTTATTTTTATCATATTTTATAATGACAGCATTTACCTTTAACACAGCTTTGACAACCTTCCATAATATGTTTTGATTCTCATCATGAACTATGAAATCTGTAATTGATTTATTAAAAGACAGATTTTTTGGAATGTATAACTACTATCACATTCACCTGTTTAATGTGTATAGTTCAATAAGACCTTCTCTAATCCCCAGATGCCCTTCTTCATAAGTCAGTAGCCCAACACATACTATGGATGCCTGTTTTATTTTCTTAAGAATTTTCTGGAAATAATCATTTATTAAACTGGAATTCATTGAAAGAAAGGAAGGAAGGGAGGGAGTGAGGGAGGGAGGGAGGAAGGAAGGAAGGAAGGAAGGAAGGAAGGAAGGAAAGAAGATGAAGGAAGGAGGGCACCCGGGTGGCTCAGTCGGTTAAGTGTCCAACTTCGGCTAGGTCATGATCTCACAGTTCATGAGTTCAAGCCCCACGTCAGGCTCTGCGCTGACAGTTCAGAGCCTGGAGTCTGCTTCCGATTCTGTGTGTCCCTCTCTCTCTCTGCCCCTCCCCTGCTCATGATCTGTCTCTCTCTCTCTCTCTCTCTCAAAAATAAATAAATGTTAAAAAAATTTAAAAAAAGGAAAGAAAGAGAGAAAGAGGAAGGAAGGGAGAAAGAGAAAGGAAGGGAGAGAGGAAGAAAGAAAGAAGTGTACAGTTCAATTAAACTTTAATATATTTAGAGAGTTGTACAACCATCACCACCATCGGATTCCAGAACATTTTCATCACTTTTCAAAGAAATCCTGGGGGCACCTGATTAGTTCAAATGAAAGAGCATGTGACTCTTGATCTTGAGGTCATGAATTCTAGCCTCACGTTGGGGCTATGTAAACAAACAACAAACTTAAAAGAGAGAGAAAGAAAAAGAAACGCTGTACCTATTAACAATACTCCTCAGGCCTCCCTTCTCCCAGCCCCTGACAACTACTACTCAACTTTCTATTGCCATAGATTTACTTATTCTAGACTTTCATATAAATGGAATTATATAATATGTGACCTTTTATATCTGGCTTCTTCCACTTAGCGTAATGTTTTCAAAGTTCATTGTGTTATCCATGCATCAATACTCCATTCCTTTTAATGGCTGAATAACATTCCATTATGGATATACTACATTTGATCTATCAACTCCTTAGGTGATGGACATTGGGTGATTTCTGCCATGGCTACTATGAATACACTGCTGCTATAAACATTCATGTACATGTTTATGTGTGGACATATGTTTTCCTTTCTCTTGGGTAGTATCTGGGACCAGAATTATTAGATCATATGGTAACTCTATGTGCAACCTTTTGAAGAACTGCCAAACTTTTTTCTAAAGTGTCTGCACCATTTTACATTCCCACCTGCACTGAGAATTCCAGTTTCTTCACATCCTCATCAACAGCTGGTATTTTACTTGTTTTCATTGTAGTCATTCTAGCAAGTGTGAAATCATATGTCATTTATTTGCAAAGATAACTAACGATGACAATTATGCTGACCGTCTTCTTATATGTACTTTGGTACTTTGCTCACGTAGCTCTTTCAGAAAATGGCTATTTCTAATTGGAATATTTGGCCTTATTGACTGTATGAGTTCTTTATATGTTCTAGACATAAACTCCTTATGAGACACATGATTTGCAAATCATGTTCTCTCATTTTGTGAGTTCTTTTTTTCACTTTCTTGATGGTGGTATTTGAAACACGAAAGTTTTTTTTTTTTAATGTTCTATTTATTTCTGAGAGAGAGAGAGAGAGAGCATGAGCAAGGGAGGGTCAGAGAGAAAGGGAGACACAGAATCTGAAGCAGGCTCCAGGCTCTGAGCTAGCTGTCAGCACAGAGCCCAACATGGGGCTCGAGCCCACAAACCGTGAGATCATGACCTGAGCCGAAGTCGGACGCTTAACTGACTGAGCCACCCAGGCGCCCAAAAGTTTTTTTTTTTTAATGTTTATTAATTTTTGAGAGAGAGAGAGACAGAGCACAAGCAGGGAGGGTGCAGAGAGAGAGAGGGAGACACAGAATCCAAAGCAGGCTCCAGGCTCTGAGCTGTCGGCACAGAGCCCAACACAGGGCTTGAACCCATGAACCCATGACCTGCAATAAAGTCAGACGCTTAACTGACTGAGCCACCCAGGCACCCCGAAACACAGAAGATTTTAATGTTCATGAAGTTAATTTATTTTTCCTTTTATCAATTATGTTTCTGGTGTCACATCTAAAACCCATTGCGTAACCCAAGGTCATGAAGATTTACTCCCATACTTTGTTCTAAGTGTTTTACAGTTTTAGTTTCTTAATTTAGGTGTATGATCCTTTTTTGGCTTTCTGTGGTTTGGTTTAAATTTATTTATTTATTTATGTTTTTATTTATTTATTTTAGTAATCTCTACACCAATGTGGGGCTCAAACTCATGACCCCAAGATCAAGAGTTGCATGCTCTAAAAAAAAAAGAAGAAGAAGAAGTGTTGCACATTCTACTGACTGAGCCAGCCAGGAGCCCCTCTATTTTCCATTTTGAGTTAATTTTTGTATATAGTGTGAGATCAGGGTACAACTTCATCCTTTTACATATAAATATCTAGCTGTCCCTATGTTATTTGCTGAAAAGATTATTCTTTCCTCATTGAATTATCTTGGCATCCTTGTTAAAAATCTATTGATCATACATGTAAACATTTATTTCTGGACTCTCGACTCTTTTTTATTGATCTATATGTCTATCCTTATGCAAGTACGATGCAGTCTTGATTATTGTATACTTGAAGTTTTAATTTATTAATTTATTCTTTGGAATTAAAAATGTATTGGGGGGCACCAGCATGGCTCAGTCAGTTGGGCATTGATTTGAGGGCAGCCTCTTGATTTGAGGGCAGGTCATGATATCATGGTTCATGGGATTGAGCCCTGCATCAGGCTCTGTACTGGAGGTGCAGAGCCTACTTGGGATTCTCTCTTTTCCTCTCTCTGCCCCTCTCGCGTTCACGTGCCTTCTCTGTCTCTCAAAATAAATAATTTTTTTTTTAAAGTATATTGAAAGTATATTTTTAAACATTCAAGTTTGTGGACATTTAACCTTTAATCTTCAGATTTAGAGGTGCATAGGAGGTGTCAGTTAAGCATCTGACTTCAGCTCAGGTCATGATCTCATGGTTCATGGGTTCGAGCCCCACATTGGCTCTGTGCTGACAGCTCAGAGCCTGGAGACTGCTTCAGATTCTGTCTCGCTCTCTCTCTGCCCCTCCCTTACTTGTGCTCTGTCTCTTTCTCTCTCTCTGTCTCTCAAAAGTAAATAAACATAAATTTTTTTTAAAAAAATATTCAGTTTTATTGCACTTTGATTAAAAAATAAAAGAGTTTCATAAGGTACAGAACTCAGTATATAATCATTAGGCTTATGAATTATAATATTTAGAGAACCACCTTATCTAATATAGTAACCACCAGCCACATGTGACTGTTAAGCATTTCAAAATGTGGCTAATGTAACTAAGGAACTGAATTTTAAAATTTCATTTAACATTTTCATCACCCTTGAAAATTTCCTCATGCCCAGTTGCAATCAATTTCCATTCTGTGTCAGACAATCTTTCTGTCTTAATAGATTTGCCTGTTCTGAATATTTCATATAATTAGAATCACACAACCTACAGTATTTTGTGTCTGATTTCTTTCACTTAACATAGCGTTTTTGAGGTTCAATCATGCTATAGTGTGTCAATACTTTACTCCTTTTTATTTTTGAGTAATATTTCACTGAATAGATACCACATTGTATTTATCCAGTTGCCAACTGATGGATATTTGGATTGCTTCAATTTTACGTAATTTTATTATTTTTTTAATTTTTAAAATTATTTTTCATGCTTTTATTTTATTTTTGAAAGAGAGACAGAGTGCTAGCAGGGGAGGGGCAGAGAGATTGGGAGACACAGAAACTGAAGCAGGCTCCAGGCTCTGCGCTGTCAGCACAGAGTATGATGCGGGGCTCGAACTCACGGACTGAGATCATGATCTGAGCCGAAATCGGATGCTTAACCGACTGAGCCACCCAGGTGTCCCTAATTTTAATGAATTTAAGTTTAAATACTGAAGCAGGTAAAATAGTTGTCCTTCAAGCACGACTTTATTGCACTGGGGAGACTACATCTCTCTTTAACCTTTGAAAATTTAGTACATGAATTGAGATGTGCGGTAAGGGTAGAATATACCCTGAATTCCGAAGACTTAGAATTCTTAACATGCTTAAAGGCATAAAGTAAAAGATTGAAAGAAAGAAGACGGAACAGAGATTATCAAAATAAAGTTGAAAGTTGAGCACACTATGAAAATGTAGAGTTTCTACATGGAGGGCAGAAACATTAAAAACTCTGAATACCTCCAGTATCCCCTTGCGTTATTTACAGGCACTGTGTTATTTCATATATATTACCTCTCTCCATCTTCCCAGTGACACAATGAGGTAAGGACTACCTATTTTGTGCTTGAGGAAACCAAAGCTCAGAGAACTTAGTTTGTCCGAGGTCCCCTTGCTAGCATGTACAAAAGCCAGATTTGACCCCTTTCTGACTTCAAAGTCCGCATTTGTATCCATTGTAGATGAATGGAAAGTTCACCAAGAATGCAAACAAGATACATGTTTGGCCACAGGCTGGTCTTTAGATTTAAGGAACAGTTGGAGCGATCAGTGGCGGAGCAGGGGGGACGAGGGGAGGACCTGACAAGAAAGAGGGACTCTTTGCTCTAAACTGACAAGTTACGTCACATACTACACCTGCTGCTGGCCACTTCCGTCTTGGAAGGCTCTTCCATTACAATGAGGCCCAGACCCGGCCCCTCACCCCAGAGAAATACCTCAGGAGAAAGAGCCTTGGCCTCCAGAGGTGGCTCTCACAAAGCCCGGCAGCGCCCCCAGCCCTGCTGTACGATAAGATAAGACACCCGAGGGACAGGGGACAGAAGCCAGCCTGGCGACGCCCAGCTGCTCTCTTGGTGACGTCTGTCCACAGCAGACACCGTCCCCCCCGGGGACTCCAGGCTCAGCCAGGAGGCCTCTGGTTTTAAGACCAGCTCTACGGAGCTCCGATAACACTGCCTTTCCAGAGCCTTCTGCAATCAGATTTGTCCCCAGCCTTCTGACCGAGCGTGCAGACGAGTCAGCATTCGGTCCCGGGCAGGGGGGTCTTAGCAGTGATGACTGACAGCAAGAAAGGTCCTCGCCTCCCGAGAGTCAGCAGCCCCAGACTGCTGACGCGTGCGGGGCTGGGCGCTGTGAGCAGGGCAGGCCTATTTTTGCCCCAGGACAGTGCTGTCAGCAGGGAGGAGGTGAGGGGCACGCTGGGGGGGCCTGAGAGCCGGGCACAGAGCCACTGGAACGTGGCGGAGGGCTGGGGCCCCACCAGCCTGTGGAACCTGAAACCCCCCTCCCTGTGGGTTCACAAAAGCCCAGGGAAGGTGAGGGACCCTGACGACTGGAGCCCATCACACCGTTATGAGAAAAGGCGTCGCTCACGATGATCTTTTTTTCTCGCCGCTTCCGCGTAATCTTGATCATAACACACTATTCACCACCTGCTCTTGATCATAATACACTATTCACCACCTGCCTGGGAGAGGTATCGTCCCGGGTTATGCTCCGCAGTGTGCGTCCGTCAGAGAGGACTGTCGCCCCTGACAGGCTTCCAAATGCCATGTCACCGTGTAGACTGTTGTAATAGGCAAATAGGTCCGTGCAGAAGATTGCCAATGGTGCCCTCACTTTACACAGGAGCCACGTTCCTGAAAGTTGTCCTCACACTGAATTTTGTTGGGTCTAGGGGGGGTGGGGGTGGGGGCTCACCTGAGGGTAAGATATTCCACACTAGAACGCACAGGGGTTGCTTACCCTACCAGAAACACAGAATGTCTCCTTTAATTAATTTTC
This sequence comes from Proteles cristata cristata, assembly GCA_017311185.1. Lineage (NCBI taxonomy): Eukaryota > Metazoa > Chordata > Mammalia > Carnivora > Hyaenidae > Proteles > Proteles cristata. The sequence continues at coordinate 3,081,210 of JAESUZ010004630.1, forward strand.
TCTTTGTATATCTAACTATTTTTGTAAGATTTTATTTTTAAGTAATCTCTAGACCCAACATGGTGTTCGAACTCACAACCCTGCGATCAAGAGTTGTGTGCTCTACCAACTGAGCCAGCCAGGTGCCCCTATATATCTAAATATATTATCTATATTTAATTTTATCTTTGATTATGTTTTTCCTGATTATAAAAGAATGACATTTTGGTTGTCAAAAATTCAAATTGAGGGGGATGCCTAGCTGGCTCAGTCGGCAGAGCATCTGACCCTTGATCTCGGGCTCGTGAGTTTGAGCCTCACATTAAGGGTAGAGACTACTTACAAAAATTGTTTTAAAAATCCAAATTGGGAAAATATATAACTTAGAAAGGAAAAGTCCTTATCATGATATAAATTCCTTCCATATATTTTTTCCTGTCCTTATACAAATGTGTAGTAATCTAAAATAGACTGAATTTTTGTTTAATTTTTATCAACATAAGACCATAATCATATTCATAATGACTTTTTCCTCCTCTAAATACATGTTATGTATCTTGCCATATCTATGCATAAATATCTAACTCATTCCTTTCGAGACATGCATAGTATTACATTGTGTGGATGAAACGTACTCTGGGGAACATTTTCTGTGAGAGAAACTCTGAGAAGTGCACTTAACAGGTAAATGGATGATAATATTTTAAATTTTAATAGATAATTGCCAAATTGCCCTTCAGAAAAGACTGTAGTGATTTGGGTACATTTGGTAGTAAGTTACATTTACATTCCTACCAAGTGTATGAAAATGGTTGTTTATCCACATCGTCACCAACGTTGAATATTATCAGTCAATCAAATCTTTGTCGCCAGTATAATAGGGGACACACGCACACAGGCACACACATGTTACAGCCATTTGCTTCTTCAGTGGCTTGTTTGTTCTTATTCTCTATTTTTCTATTAGGTTCACTCTAAAGACCTCAATGTATATCAGAGAAATCAGTCCTTTCGCCTATGTGATGCAATCTTTTTTCTCATTTGTCTTCCTCTTCTGACGTTTATGGTGTGGTGAGAGCACAGGGTTTGAAGGCAGACTCCGACTTTGTCTCCAATTCACCACCTGAATAACCATAGTTTCGTTACTTAACTTCCGGCTCCCCATCTGTAAACTGAGGAATCCGAACAGTGCTTAGCTCAGGAGAGTGATACGAGAATAAAATGAGTGGAGGCATATGAAGTGCTCAGTGTAGTCCTTGTCTGAAATAAGCACTAAGGGGTATATGCTATTATTTTTTTTTTATGTTTTACTTTTTTTTTTTTAATATTTTATTTATTTCTAGGAGAGAGAGAGACAGCGTGAGCTGGGGAGGGCCAGAGAGAGAGGGAGTCACAGACCGAAACAGGCTCCAGGCTCTGAGCTGGCAGTCAGCACAGAGCCCGACGCGGGGCTCGAACCCACGAACCGCGAGATCATGACCCAAGCAAAAGTCGGACGCTTAACCGACTAAGCCATCCAGGTGCCCCAGGGGTATATGCTATTATTAATTGTTGTTGCTGTTATGCATTCAAATAGTTTTAATTTTACACAGTCAAGTTTATTGATCCTCTATGGCTTCTGGATTTTCTGTCATGCTTAGAAAGCTTCCTTCCATCTAAGATGAGACAAATATTCGCCAAGGGTGCTTCTTGAAAGGATTCTGCAGAAATCCCTTTATAATATGAATCTTCCATCACCCCCAAAATTTGGCTGTTTGCATACCAGGATCTTTTTTTCCAGGAATATTGTTCAATTTAATTTAAGTTTGCTTAAAATAAGAGAAATGTATTCTCTTACAGTTCTGAGGCTAGAAGTCCAAAATCAAGGTGTCAGGAGGGCCTGCTCCCGCCCAAAAGTTCTAGAAAATTCTTCCTATTTCACCTACCATCTAGTGGACACCAGCAATCCTTGGCATTCCTTGGTCTGTGGCAGCCTTAGTCCAATCTCTGCCTCTGTCTTTGCATAGTCATCCTACCTCTGTGTGTCTAAGTCCCTGTATTTTCTTCTCCCCCGTCCCAGTTTTATTGAGAAATAAGCCACTTTTATTGAGACATACAGCACTGTGTAAGTTTCAGGCGTGAGGCATGACGGTTTGATTTACGTACATTGTGAGATGATTACCACAACAGGGTCAGCGAACATCCATCCTACGAACACAGCGTGTCTTGGTCTCTGTGGCGCAGCAGGGTGCTTCAGTCTTACCCCATATTCTAGAATTCTCTCAGTGGTGTCTTGTTCTTGAATAGTTGTTAGCTGTTCTCGTGAGGGGGAGTGAAGTCAGGAATAGCCTGTATCACCATCTTGGTGACGTCACTCCTCAGGAGGTTGTTTTTTTTTTTTTAAGGGGAGACTGACTGCATTTAAGTGTGTGCAGGGGCACCCCCGTGGCTCAGTTAGTGAAACATCTGACTGCTGGTTTCAGCTCAGGTCATGATGTCACAACTCGTGAGTTCGAGCCCAGCATCCGGCTCTGTGGTGACAGCGTGAGGCTGCTTGGGATTCTTTCCCCCTCTCTCTTTTTTCCCCTACGCTGCTCCCACGCTCTCTCTCTCTCACTCTCCCTATCTCAAAATAAATAGATAAACTTAAAAATAAATAAAATAGAGTACGTGTAATGAATAGGTCAGGTTGCCTTTATGGTGTCTTCGTTTGGGGAACAGACCGTGTTAGCTTGCAGTGTTTTGTCTAAACAGTGGACCTGGCAGGCCACACCCCACCCCCTTCATAAACTAAATAACTTTCACTTGTCAGAAGTGCCGGCTCCGTGCTGAGCTCCCTACCCTGAAGGAGTTCACAGCCCAATGAGAGAACAGATGAGTCATCAGGTGGAAGGTGTCATTGAAGGCCTCGCAGTAGAAATAACATCCTTGATGGATGTTACTGGGTAGATACCAAGGAGGGGGATGGAGGACATTCCAAACAGTGGGGACAAGATGTTCAGTCACTGATCTACAAGTATGTACCCGTCTCCGATGCATCAGACCCTCTTGCTATCTCTATACAAAGGCATGGAGGCAGGGAGGACAGCCTCTAGCATTGGAAAGAGGTAGTGAGATGGAGAGTAGCCAGAGGCCAGATCACAGAGCATCAGACTAAGACTTCCTGTCCCAGTTCTAGAACTTTCCTAGTCAGGTAGCCTTAATAAAGTGGCTTCACTCTTCTGGGGCTCATTTTCCTTGTCCTTAATGTACAGCCTCAGCTTATGTCCTTGGGCTGCTAGGAAAATTGTAGAAGAGTACAGGTGTGTAAACATTCTGTCCTGTACAATGTACATATTTGACATCCTTAGGGCACTTTGTGCTGCTAATTAATAACGGGAGTTGTTCCTGCCTAAGGGGTTTCGCTGTGGGTTCAGCCCGTCTGCGTCCCCTGGGGCTCCTGCGCCTGCTTCCTGCAGAGGGGACAGTCTCCGGCTGGATCCCAGCTTCCGTGTCCACAGCCCGCCCTGGTTTCCTGCGTCTTGATTCCTGCCTCTCCTAGTCTTTTTGTTGACCGAGATCAGGACTCTACTCCAATGCCCTTTAACCCTGGCAAAGACACTCCACAGGCAGGTCTGAGTCTCCTCCCCTGGCAGGTTGTTTGTGGCAGGATTAGAATTTGCCCCTGGGCACCTGCAGTGTCCTTTTGGCCATGTTTTCCCCCAGATGTTAGTATAGGCCCCTCTCTGCGTCTGGCAATTCTCCCATCTGCCCATGGGGAGAAGTTAATGGCATCTTCCAGCCAGACCTCAGCTCCTCTGCACACTACTAGAGCCCATTTGGAAACTACTGGAAACTGTGTCTTCCCCTGGGTGGTAGTGGTTGTCTCAATGCAGAGGACAGCACCCTGCAGTCGTACAGCCCTGTGCACAGGGCGCTTGGTGGGAGTTTTGGAAACCTGTGTTCTGCTTTCAGCACCTTCTAGTTGTATGACCTTGGACAAATCCCTGGCCAGCTCTGAACCTCGGTTTCCTCATTTGTAAAATGAGAGGGCTGGCCAAAGGGCTGAAACTGCTTTCCTGCTGGCAGGCAGACATGTACGTGGTTTGAAGGTGAATGCCTTTAAGTGGAGCTGGCACTTCCCAATCGGAAGCATCTTCCCCCGCTTCTACCACTGAAGGCATCTGAATTTGTGTTCTTTGCTGCTCCCCAGTCCTGGCCCTTGGGAAAGGAGCCAACAGTCCCTAGCCTTTTTGGCACCATTATTTAAAAGGCCACCAGGGGCGCCTGGGTGGCTTAGTCGGTTAAGCATCTGACTTTCACTTAGGTCATGATCTCACGGTTCGTGGGTTCGAGCCCCGCGTCGGGCTCTGTGCTGACTGCCAGCTCAGAGCCTGGAGCCTGTTCCGGATTCTGTGTCTCCCTCTATCTCTGACCCTCCCCTGCTCACGCTGTGTGTGTGTCTCTCTCTCTCTCTCCTAGAAATAAATAAAACATTAAAAAAAAATTTAAAATATTAAAATAAATAAATAAATAAATAAAAGGCCACCAAAGGGAAGAGGTAAGTACAGAACCAGATCAGGCTGGGTTCTCTCACTTTCTGGAGACCAACCTTGACCTAAGATGCAAACAGTGAAGAAGTCACCGGGTTTCCCAAGGCCTGTGGTCCTCATGGCATCAAAGAAATCTTTCATCCTTTTCTCCTACACTTACTAGGAGGCTGGTCTAACTTCACAGGACCTGCTTAGAGGACCTGCTTAGTTAACAACAAGATATGAATAACCCAACTATAAACCAAATATCTAAACCAATTGTTAACCCAGCATAGTCCTCTTCATTAGATCAGAAGTATTCTTTTTCGCAGGTTTCTTCTGAGCCTTTTATCACTCAAGCCTTGCCCCCAGCACCATGGCGGGGACAGTCCCCACTTGGTTTAATGCTTTGCTGTCACTATCTTGAAAGTCTCAATAATTTTGAGCTTGGGGCCCCACATGTCTCCTCTGTACTAAGTGCGCTCTGCAAATTACTGGGGGTTACATTAAACCCATTTGGAAAACTTTTATCATGTATTCTACCCGTCTGTCCCATTAGAGTCCTGGTTCCTAAGACAGACTCTGTGACTACCAGAGAAAGAACATTCTGAAGGATTCTTCTTGTCCTTCAAGGTCCAGATGAGATGACATTGAAGCCATGAAGTCTCCTCTGACCTCCACAATGGATGCTCTCCTATTTCCCCACTTTATCTGTATCCCACACAGCACCCATACCCTCCTTTAATTCATCACAAATGCCCTGTCTGAATGACTCATCACACTATGCCCTCTGTGCTTTGACTTGCCCAAGATAGATAGATGCTCAATAAATGTTTGTTGACTCGATCGGAAAGCAAATAGAACTATCTTCTCAGTACAGAGTACAGGGCACTGCACAAGTGGGTGCTCAATCAATGCTGCTGACTCATTCATGGAGCAGGCCAGGCAGTTTACAGCATATGGCCATGCCCTCGCCCCAGGCAAGGAGTCACATGGCCCATCAGAGACTTCTATTCCTACTCAGTGAGGATAGAACCATAGAACCAACGAGGTCGAGCGTGGTACTGCTCAATTACAGGGTTTCCTGGCATGGAGGTGGGAGGAAATTACTCCTTACCCTTCCCTGAAGTTTCAAATGCCCTCAAGAGCAGTTATATTAAAATCCCCTGACACTTGCAAAGCCCCTCAAAGTTTGCAAGCCGCTTTGGCAAACATTATTCTCAAACTGTCCTGTCAGTCCAGACAAATACTTAAATACCAATTATGTATTTGTTGTTTTAAGATTTTTTCCTTTTACTGTGTCATGTTCATTGAGGAAAAATAAGAAAATACAGATAGAGCAAAAAGGAAAAGAATACCTCAGGTCCTAGCACCTAGAGATGATACCGTTAATATTTTAGCCCGTAGCCTCTCAGATTTATCTACATGTATAAACACATATCTTTGAAAATAGGATAATGCTAGCACTGTTTTATAATCACGTGATTCCCATTTTTAACAGGTGGGTAGTGGGGGTCCCACGTCACGGCAGTGTAGAAGGTTGACTGCGGGTTTCCTCTGAGGCCAGGGTCCGCATCTGGGAACCAGGCTGCTGCTTAAACCCTCAGGGGCCATAGAGAAGGGTTGCCTCTATTTGATGGCCATAGGAATGGAACCCCAGCAAAAAAGCTGGGGTTTGCTGGGACTGGGCTTAGGGGAAAAGCCCCCGAACCTCCCCTGGTGCCCCACAGTGCCACGTGGGTGAGGCTCCAGAGCTCCTACCGCTGCAAAACTGGACTTTGCCTTGCAGTAAACAGTCACAGGGATGACAGGGGTCGGCTGTCGGGCAGGGGGCCCAGAGGGAGCTCGGTGGTAGGATCGACCTGGAGACCATGACCCCAGAGAGCAACTGGATATTTGCTGGGTGGCCTTGAAGGGCCTGCCCTTTTTGTATTTTTAGAAAGGAAGTGAGAGCACAGCAGTGGCCCAGCAACTGCCTCATTGCCCGGGGGCATTGCCCCGGGCTGTACAAAGGGTCCTTCCAGCCAGGTTGCCGGCAGGACCAGCTGGCCTTCCTGCCTTCTTTACTCCTTCAGTCCCTCCCCTCCCCCTTCTCCTTCTTTCCTTCCTGAGCACACACTACTGGTCAGATACTGCGTCAGGCACTAGAAGAAAGATTTTCTCAGAGATCCGGCCTTCAAAAGCTAAACAGAGGCTTCCAGAACAACACAGTTGTTAAGAGTTTGAGCTCTGGTCTCAGACAGAGCTGGGTTCAAATTTTGACTCGCCCGTGTTACTTAACCCCCTTGAACCTGCTCGTCTCCTGGCAGGATTCTACAAGAAGCGAAAAAATGCATAAAAACACTTAGAAGAGCGCCCAGAACAGGGCGGGTTCTGAATAAATACAGCTACTACAAGAGAAGGTGTACATGTGGAAGAATTCTAGAGTTTGGGCTGGTTAACATGTTCAGCACCCACGACAGATCTAGCTCCAGAGAATCCCTGGGGGCTGGGTGAGAGCCGGCCTGGACCCACTGGACATGTTTGCCAGGGGTTTGGCAGACTTTGGCGGAGGGTCATTCCTTCCACGTACGTGGCCTGGGCCACACGCTAGTTCCTCACCGTGAGGGAGGAGGGGTGGGGGCCTCTCCTTCCCCAAAGGAGGAAGCTGAGAGGCAGCGAGGTTGCGCGACCTGCCTGAGAGAAGAAACGGCCGCCAGGCTCAGTTCAGATCCCAGCACAGCGCCCACCATCTGCTCAGCCTTCCTCTCCCCAGATGCCGGCCCACGGCCTCAAAGCTGGCGCTCAGAGTGCGGGGCCTGGGGGAACCTGTGGGTGTACACCTCACGTCCGTGTTCGAATCCTGAAGAAGGAAGAGAGCAGGTGTGAGAAGCCAGGCAGCATCTGCTGGGCAGAGCGAGACTCCTGGGGCTCGGCTGGCAGGCTGGCACGAAGCCGAGACGTCTTTGGGTTGGCTGAAGCCATGGGGCCAGGGGGGGGGGGGGCGGGCAGGGTTGGCCGACCCTTGACGGCTGTTTCCACCCAGGCTGTGGTCCAGGGGACTCTGCTCTAGGAACTCCTCTCCATCTCAATCGCACGTGCCTCTGGAGCTCCAGTGAACATAACAGCATTGCTTCCTCACTTGCAGCCTGTTTCATCTATGCCAGGACCCAGACACTGTGACCACATGGATAGGACACACATACACACATGCACACACACACACACACACACACACACACATACACACGTGCGCTAAAGCTATAGGGAGTCCTGAGAGGGTCAGGAGTCACATGCCCACGTAAGGAGCTCCAGATAAGAGACCTGTGGAGCACAGCTCACCATGGTTCTGCCTCTTAAGCCCCCTCCGAAGGAATACAGGTGGCAAATGCATCATTCGTTCACTCAGCAAGCCGGGCTGGGTGCCAGGCTCTGGGATATAACAGTGAACAAGACAGATAAAGTCCTTGTTCCCATGACGTTTATCTGCTGGGGTGGGACTGAAAAGGTCTTTTTATCTCCTGGCTTCCCCCTTTATGCGCTGCATTTCTCTGCTAAGCCTTGTCATTTTAGGGGATTAGGCGAACAGGACTGCAGGGAAGGCAGGGATCTCTGTTGTATCCTCGATGCCGAACACATGTTTGTTAAACTGAACCGAGCAGGAATCTTGGCAGGCTCTCCCTGCAGGGCTGGGTGGGGCGGGAAACGCGCCACCTTCCCTTTTCCCACCTCACCGTCAGATACGATCTGCTTTGTGAGGTCTTCTCACCTGGACTGTCGCCAGAGACTGCGGGCACAGCTCTCACAGCTTCTTAGTCTGATTGCCTGAAATCCCGAGGAAACCATCCCCAACTTTTGGAAGTGTATCATCTGGTGACAACATACGAAACTCATATGCACCATCATGTGGCATGTTGATATTTTGCTTTCCGATTAACTGTTCTGAAAGCCATTTACACCTACCTGTGCGTAGGCGTCCTATCTGGATTTAGGTTCCACCACAAAATCTGAGGTTCTACAAGACCAAGAAATGCTCTGAGTCAAGACATAAAGAGAATCTGAGGGTAAATGTACCAGAGCCCTCCGAACAGGCACATGGTCAGTAGTGCCAGGCAGCGCTGAACACTGGGTAGACAGGATCTGGTGGAGGATGGTGGCTGCTGGTGTGAAATACAGATTTTGATGTAGTCACTATTCACAGCAAAGATCTAAGTGTGCTACCTATACGCACTTTAGACGAGCGCCCACTTTTGAGAGGTTTACAACGGCCTACGCTTCAGGGGCTGTGTGCTGTAGTGGTTAAGGACACAGGCTCCAGAGCCTGCCTGGGTTCAAACCCCGGCTCTGATATTTATTAATTTTTTTAAATGTTTTTATTTATTTCTGAGAGAGAGAGAGAGAGAGAGAGCAGGAGAGGGTCAGAGAGAGAGGGAAACACAGAATCTGAAACAGGCTCCAGGCTCTGAGCTAGCTGTCAGCACAGAGCCCTACGTGGGGCTCAAACCCACGAACCGTGAGATCATGACCTGAGCCGAAGTCGGACGCTTAACCGACTGAGCCACCAGGCGCCCTGGCTCTGATATTTAACAGCCAGTGATCCTGGGCAAAATTACTGAATTGTTCTGAATCTCAAGGTTCTCATCTATGAAATAGGTGTCGTTAAAAGAACTCAGTGACAAGATCAATGTGAAAATGTCGGACACCAAGCCTGCAAGACAGTAAATACTAACTACTACAGTTTGGCAGCACGGTGTAGACCAATGGGACTCAAACTTGAGCTCACATGAGCATCACCTGAAAACAGAGGCTGCTGGCTGCTACCCTGAGCTTCTGATGGGGGGGGTGGGGAGGAAGACTCTGACAATTTGCATTTCTAAAAGTTCTATTGCTACCACTCCTTCCTCAGGGACCGCCTTTTAAGAACCACTGGTATGGAAGAAAGAATGTAGTTTAGGATTTTGACACTGAGACCACCCCGTAGTATCTATCTGGTGACTCTGAGCAGATGGTTTCTTTGAGCCTCAGTGACTTCATTTGTAAAATGGGACTGCCAGTAGCCACTTCGTGGGGGTTGTGTCTGGCCTACGGCATTATCATTAGGTGTCGTTGTTCACATTTTAGCCCAATGTGTTGGCCCTTACAAGCTGAGGAGGATTACAATGAGTGGGGAGAAGGGGGGGGGGAGCCTGGGGAATGCTGCTGAGAACCCAAGGTCAAAATGGGGTCTGGAGCAAAATGCCAGGCAGGTCTTGGGAGCCCCAGAGCAAAGTGCTCATTTAAAAAGTACTCTTGCTTAGGGTATTGGGAGAGAGCGGAAAACTCCTTTGGAAATTTCTTTGTGGCCAATCCATGATTAATTTTGGACCTAACTGAGAGAACAGTGTTTCCTGAAAGCCACTGACAAGGTGACCTCTCGCAGGGGAGGTGGAAAATGCTTCCTAAGAAAGAGCAAACAGGCCCCATGGGGTTCTATTGCAACCCCTGTGTCTTCCTGTCCCTCCCTGCACACTCTCTTCCTTTTATATATAGCCCCCTTTTGTTAGAAAGCAGCCCCGTCACCTCCTTTCCTCTCAAAGGGATCAAAAAACACTTGGATTCCTGACCCCTGGGCAGGTGGAGCTAAGGCGGGCTTGCCTTGCTGTTTCCCTGTAGCCGCCCCCTGGTGGAGAACAGTGGCATTGCAGACCTTCCCGGGGGAGGCTTCTCCCCACCTGTCCGGTGTTCAATCTCGAAAGCCCAGGTTTGCAGCCCAGATCAAGTCCTGGAGCTTCTCAGCAAGACTGCGCCCAAGGCTTAGAGGAGATTTCTGGGTTGGTTGGGAATAATATTCCAGTATTATTATTACTGGAATAGCATGCAAAATATACCCCACACGAGACAGTTTAGAGACTGTTGATTTTTAAGAGTGAGGTCCACTGCTCTTGGCATGGGGAAGCCGGCTGTCAGAGCGCTAGCCCCAGACGGAGGCCTCAGGGGTCTGGGCCTTTGCAGGTTTGGGCCTGGATATATTATATATGGCAGTCTCCAATCTGAGCCATTCACTCCCTGAGGGGGGATACCAGTGAGGAAAGGGCTAACCCTGGATAAGGGGCTTTTTTTTTTTTTTTTAAGTTTATTTATTTATTTTGAACAGGAGGCGGGGAGGGGGCATGCAGAGAGATAGGGAGAGAGAATCCCAAGCGGGCTCGGTGCTAACAGCACACAGCCCAACATGGGGCTCAATCTCACAAACCACAAGATTCTGACCTAAACCGAGATTAAGAGTCAGACCCTCCCTTAAGGACTCAGCCAGCCAGGTGCCCCCAGGGACTTTTATTTTAAAGGCAGATTCACTGTCCAAACACTACTCCCCTCACCCAGAAGCCATTGTATGTGAATCCCACCCTCAAAGATCCTTTCCTGGAAAACATTCTTTCAAATAAAAAATTCAACATTACCATCATTTATTGTGCATGTAACTGTGGGCATGTCACCAAGCAAGGCACCCAGGGGACCCAGGTATACTGAAGATGCAATCCTTGCCTTAAAGCAGGCAGCCGGAGGAGCTGTCGGGGGAGGTCTAAGCAAAGCCTGAGGCCAGTACAGGCAGGGCAGCCTCTGCACAGGGTCTGGGCAGAGCGTGCCTAGGGACAGGTTCTAGAAGGGATGGGAGGCTTGGGAGGGTGGGGAGGGCATGAGAAAGAAAGGCCTTAAGTCCTGGAGCCGAGCAAGAGCAGGCCGGGAAGGGTGGGGTGTGTTCAGGGAACAGTGAGTAATCTGGTGTGGCCCAGGGCTGTTGAGCATCACTGTGCCTGGCACCGGCCGAGTGGTAATAAGTGAGGGTTTGCTCTCTGCCCCCTCCCGGGGGGGGCCGGGGAGGAGGAGGAGCAGTGCGCCAGGCTAGAGAGAGGGGTAGCAGTGAGGACCTGCAGCCCTGAGTTCTGGCAGGGACCCCAGACCCGGTATAGGGGGCTTGTCTGAGAATTTCCCTTCCTTTTTTTTTTTTTTTTTTTAATGTTTATTTATTTTTGAAAGAGAGAGAGACAGAGCACAAGTGGTGGAGGGGCAGAGAGAGAGGGAGACACAGAATCCGAAGCAGGCTGCAGGCTCTGAGCTGACGGAGCCACCCAGGCGCCCGGAGAATGTCCCTTCCTGACACACGGGCCTGGTGCAGCTAGAAGGTGAGACTCGCCGGGGGTGAGGGGAGAGGTTGTTGAAATGGGCAGAGGTATCTCGATGACCACAGGGTTTGCTGGAAAGGCTAATGGTGCCTTTGAAATCTGGGCTGGGACAGGCCCTGAGTCACAGCATATTATTTAAAATGCGTCCTAGGCCCACAGGTGCCACGTCTAATCCAGAGTGGAGGAGATTCTTCTCTCCTGTTTGAATACTTTATAGTTTTCAAATTCACCCGCTTTATCTCATCGATCTGTTTAACAGCCGCTTTGTGCTCAACAGGGCAGATCTTACTCCCATCCCACAGCTGGAGAAGCTAAGGGCTGGGTGTGATGAAGTTCTACATTCCACTTAGGTTTAGCCATTGGACTCCGTATAGCGAACGTTTGTTTTTGTTTTAGTGTTCTTATTTTTTAGAGAGTTCAAACATTCAAACATTCACAATTCAAAAGGTATGGATAAAAGTCTTGGGGCACCTGGGTGGCTTAGTTGGTTAAGCATCCGACTTTCACTCAGGTCATGATCTCGCGGTTCGTGGGTTTGAGCCCCGCATCGGGCTCTGTGCTGGCTGCCAGCTCGGAGCCTGGAGCCTGTTTCAGTCTGTGACTCCCTCTCTCTCTGACCCTCCCCTGCTCACGCTGTCTCTCTCTCTCTCTCCTAGAAATAAATAAAACATTAAAAAAAAAAAAGTCTCTCTATTAACCCTATCTTCCCAGCCCCCTGGGTCATTTCTTGCCGGCTGGAACCCAAGCCTTTCTGCCACCTGGTGCAGGGGCTCAGGGACACTGTAGATTCGGGAAAGCCCGAGGCAAATTTCACCGCTAGGGGTGTTTTACCTCTTCTTAGCAGTGGTGCGTATGTGTCCTCTGAGGACTAATTGTCTTCTTTCATCTTAGACCACTTAGTTTTATCTTTCCATCCTAAAAACCCTGGAGGCAGGGAGTATGCCTTCAATTTCTGGGAGGCAGTAGAGTAGGGATTAACATTATGGGCTCTGGCATATAGAAAATCGGAATAAAAACTGTGCTGTGTGAGCTTGCACAAGTTACTTAGGTTCTCGGAGCCTCCACTTTCCCAGCGACAATGATCATGCCTTTACCAACTTCACAGGGTTCTTGTGAAGACTCAGTGAGATGACTCAAGGTGTCGTGTTTAACCCTGGGCCAGGCACAAGGTATGCACTCTGTAAGAGGGAGCTGTGATTTGCAGGGTACTGAGTTTGCACACGGTAAGACAGACCAAGGCATCCGTTCAAACTTCATTCTGACAGGGCATTAGGGAGCTCAGGCACCTGAGTAAAAGCATGTTAAATAGTAGGTCACCCACATCCATATGTTTGAGCAAATCATTCTTCCTGGGCTGGATCCGCCCTTTCCCCCAAAGCAGACTTGGGGGAAAGGCTTGGCTCATCCCCATCTTCTTTTCAGGAGAGGCCTGGATTTTCTAGATAGTTGGTCATTTCGAGGCCAACAGAAAGGCCAAGAAGGCATGTGCCTATTTAGTCTGTTCCCTGAGCCTGAGTTGATCCACAGGGAGGCTGCCATATGGTTTTTCTCAGGGCTGACAGCAATGACTCACTGTAGGGTCACCCATGCCCTTGAACTGCCTTGGGCAAAGTGAATCACTGGACCTGCCTCTGGGCCTTGCTCCACAGCTGCCTGACATCCGCCTCTTTCAGGGGAATGTCCTCAACTCCTGAGATTCTCAGACAGGGGGGCTTCCCTGCTCCCACATCATTCCGTGTTCAAAGGGACCCAAGAAATCACTTATTCTAACCCTCCTCATCTCACAGGTAAGAAAAGCAGCCCATTGGTGGCCACAGGAGTGCTCATTCTTCTATACCTCGTACCAGACCCAAGATTTGAACCCGGGTCCAGGGTGCCTTCTGTGATCCTCTCCTGGCTGCCACAAACCCCTACCTCTCTGCCTGCTCCTTCCCCATAGAGCACTCACTCCCTGCCTCAGGCTCCAGGTCCTAAACATACGAAGTGGCAGATTCCAAGGCTTTGGGGTAGGACAGTTATGTGCCCCTTTGAAATCTGGTTTCCATGAAAGGACAGAATGAGTTCTTGGAGCTTGTGGTCCCCCCCTGCCCATAATGTCACTTAACAGTGTAAAAATGTGTTTACTTTTCTGTTTAAAGAGGCATTCCTTTCCTATCCAACTCAAGATTTGTAAAGAAACAAAACTATAGGTCAACAAGGATGAAGGGGATACATGATTGCCCAGCAGGACGACGGAGCAATCCATGACTTCCAGGGATGGAATCCACACGGCCTGGGGAGCTGGGACCTGGCAAGACAAACAGGGTGACAGGGAAGTCCGAGTTGGAACAAGGGGAAGGGACAAGGAAGAGAGAGGCAATGATTGTACTGGGGCAGGCCCAGGAGTGGGGCCAGCTGGGAGACAAGGGATGGATCTCCAACCCCCCTGCCTCATGCCACCCCACACGACACACTCACGCTCTCTTGTCGTCCAGAATCCCCATAATGGGACTCTGGATGCATTCCCATCTTCCCCCACGCCCACCCCTGCTCCAACTTCTTACCAATCAAATCCCCCCCGTTGGGTTTCAGGCGCCATGATTTCGATGGGCTGCCTTTCCCACGAGCATATGCATTTTAAATAGGGATTCTGGAATCTCAGGTTTGGCCTGCTGCTGTCTTCAAGTAAAGGTGGAGGGGCTGAGGGGCGCGGGATGGAATAAGACAGAAGCTACTGAGGGACAGGGTCACTGAAAGATCTCAGACTGAGGGAAAACAGAAGAGCTTGGCGTTCGCCTTCCTCTGGGGAGAAGCAAAGTCTCATTCTGCCTCTGCATAGCCTCTATGCCTCCAGAGAATGGACTTTCCTTCTTTTCCATAGAAACTGAGGCCCAAAGTGCTAAGCCCAGAGACAGAGCTGGACCCGAAGGCTGAGAGTCCTAACTCCGCAGCCCCTGCTCTGAGGAGCCAGATGAACCAGGCCAGGGGCTGGGGTGAGAGCCTGTGGGTTTAAGGAGAGGGGAGACTGGCCTTGCTGGGGGACAGAGGCAGCCCTGGGGAGGGGGGGGTGGCGGGGGCTAGGGCCAAGGCCCGCGGAGGGAGCTGGCCAGAGCCGGTGATTCCCAAGTCCCAAGAAGTATAAATGACTCATGCTGGGTGGCTCTGCACGCCGGCCCAGCCCACATTCCCGGGCCTTTGTTCCCAGCCAGCCTGGGCCTGGCCTTAAAGGGCCAGTTCCTGGGGGCCTCAGCGAGGGCTGCCCGCGCCCCCCGCCCCCATTTTAACCCTGGCCCTTCCTTCGGTTATTCCTAGTCTCTGGGCTGTAGGCAAAAAAGGTGGCGTCCTGCGGAATTTAGGGGTTGATCCAATTGAATCTTCAAGCTGTAAGGGAAGGCTGTCAGGTCATTTCATCCATCCCTCTGCCTCTGCACTAAACTGGCCAAGAAGGATTAAGAAAACCCTTGTCCTGCTTTTTAAAGATGCGACCGAGGGGGGCGGGGGGGGTCTTTCAAAGCAGCTTATTGCAGAGTCTCAAACCATCTCCCTTCTAACACCAACCCCCCCCACCCCCCGCCCTCCGCCCCCGGGCTGCGGGTTGGGCTGGAGGCCCCTCTCCCAGGGCCCCTCCCTCTAATTTCTCCCCACCCCACCCTGGGCCCGGTCAGTATTGTTTTCTTGAGCTCTCATTTGACACGTGTGTTTACTGGGTTTTAGGTTGGCCCATCCGGACTTGTGAACCCGGCTCCCTGTGCTGGGCCTCCGAGGGGTCCGGGTTTCGGGCTAGTCCTGTCTTGCCCGTGGATTCCTCGGGGGAGAAACACCATCGCGGCGCCCGCGCCACCGGGCCGCCTCAGGAATTTCTTTGGTCCTCGTGCGCCACCATGTGGACATTCTGGAGATCTGGAGCCTAGAGGGGGCTCCCGACAGACATTCCCACAGCCACCAAACCAGACACTGAGAAAACATCCTTAGCTAGAAAGTAGCCCTGAATTAGCACAAATCAAAATAAAAGCAGGCCATAAATCAGAGAGGGAAAGATAGGACTGTACCCTCTGTGAAACAATGGCTTTCCTCTTCCTTTTTTTGGTGTGTATATATATATATATATTTTTTTAATGTTTATTTATTTTTTTTAATGTTTTTTTTTTATTATTTTTAGGAAAGAGAGAGAGACAGCGTGAGCAGGGGAGGGTCAGAGAGAGAGGGAGTCACAGACTGAAACAGGCTCCAGGCTCTGAGCTGGCAGTCAGCACAGAGCCCCACGCGGGGCTCGAACCCAGGAACTGCAAGATCATGACCCAAGCGAAAGTCGGACGCTTAACCGACTAAGCCACCCAGGCACCCCAATGTTTATTTATTTTTGAGAGCAAGAGAGAGAGAAAGAGACAGAGACAGAGCATGAGTGGGGCAGAGGGCAGAGAGAGAAGGAGACACAGAATCTGAAGCAGGCTCCAGACCCTGAGCTGTCATTACAGAGTCCAGTGTGGGACTCAAACCCACAAACTGGACACTTAACCAACTAAGCCACCCAGGTGCCCCAACAATGGCTTTCTTAGAGCCACTGAACAACAGAAGCCAGCCAGCTCAATTAAAACTTATAGATAGCAATATTTTTTGTTAAAGCTTGGGAAGATCTTTGTGTCCCCCAAGCAAAGGGGACTCCTTCTGTCCCCCAGCCCCTCACATACTATTTGGGCAGTGCTCTGAACACACTAGAGCTTTGGGCTTAAGGTTTTGTCCACTGTTAATATGAAATTTTTAACAGAAAGGGTCTTCTTGGGTGCTTTCACAGTGATTGCAGGGTTTATCAGATCTTGAACCGAGAGCTGGGTTTGGAGGGAGTAGAAATGCCAAGCTTGTGTCTACGGGAGAAACTGGAAAGTGAGATGTCGGCAGGAGGAGTGAGGACCACCAATAGGAAACTCCGCGGGCAGGGAAGCCCCGCTCACAGCTGTTCTCCAGTCAGAGCCCTGGGGGCTGCTCCATAGACTCTGTCACTTACTAAGTGTCCTTTGTACCCAGGACAAACTTGTACCAAATGGGCTAGACCCACAGGCTGTAGCTTTGGGGCCTCTCTGGGACACTGGCCTTGGCATCCCTGCCCCAACCAAGGCTGCAGACAAGCCCAACATCTAGAAGGAGTACCCAGAGTCCTCTTAGACCTGCCCCATCCATCCATCCATCCATCCATCCATCCATCCGCCCACTCAATGGAAAACCTCTGTGGTCATCTGCAGGGTCCATTCCCCTACCTCCAGGTGGTCACATCTTTCGAAGTTCTGACTTCCTCTCCTTTCTCACTTTCTCTCCTTCAGTTCCTTGCCATCCTGATCCTAAATCAGACCATAGTCTTTCAGTGGATCTCCCTGCTTCTGGGCTCT
Organism: Proteles cristata cristata; assembly: GCA_017311185.1. NCBI lineage: Eukaryota > Metazoa > Chordata > Mammalia > Carnivora > Hyaenidae > Proteles > Proteles cristata. Next base: position 3,098,178 of record JAESUZ010004630.1, read on the forward strand.
CCTGGACCCAATTCAGCACCCCTCCTGAATTCATCTCCCTAAAACACACCCAAGTTCTCCTGAGTGATTGCAGACACTGCCTGCAGTGCCCAGTCTGAATTTCTGGGCCCAAACCAGACACCCACTCCACAGGCCCCTCCGTCTTTCAGAGTGAGCGACTTCCTGAAAATAAGAGCTTTGTTTTATATTTTAAAATCAAATCAAATGTAAATTTATGGCAATAAATTTTAACCAAAAAAATAATTAAAAAACAAATTGAATCAAGAACTTTTTCCCTAGCATGCGTCGCTGTGTGCATATAGACACGTGTTCTGATGTGCATGGCTATAGCCTCAGGGCTCCTGGCCGCTCTGTTGAGTGGGAGCCAAGTACAGCTTCGGACCCATTTGCTAAGCTGTGCACCCTGCCTCGGGGCCACAGCATTCTGGGAGAAGAGGTGCCCTTCCTAGTCCCCCCAAGCCTCAGAGCTCCTCCTAGTGTCTTCTGAGATGCTTTCCTCTCAGAGGAAAAGAGAGAGGCTCAAGGTCAGGCTGGGTGCAGGCAACACAGAGAAGATAATGAGGTTGGTGTATCTTAAAAGCGGCTGAGAACTCCTCCCCACCCCCTTCTTCAGATGGATGTGCGAAGGTGTGAGGGAAGGGCCACCCTGGGGAAACATAAATGACAACATCCCATCATTTCAAAGTTCAAAGGTCCGTAAGGGCTTTCTAGTCCACCTCGTCATACTTTTTTTTTTTTTTTAAATTTATTTTTGAGAGGGAGATAGAGCCAGCATGAGCAGGGGTGGGGGTCAGAGAGAGAGGGAGACACAGAATCTGAAACTGGCTCCAGGCTCTGAGCTGGCTGTCAGCACAGATCCTGATGCGGGGCTCGAACCCACAACCATGAGATCATGACCTGAGCCAAAGTCGGACGTCCAACCAACTGAGCCACCCAGGCGCCCCCACCTCGTCATTCTTTCAAGCTATAAAACTGAGAAGGGTGCTGCTTGCTCTCGTTTTCCCACCTGGTTACGGGAGAGCTTAAAAACCTCTCTTTCCAGTCTCTTAACTGCTTCCCTTTCGGAAGCCTCTGAGGTAAGCCTGCACTTTCTCCCTTACAGCCTGGGAACCCCAACCCCAGGGGGAGCCAGCCCATCAACCTGAACCACTATGCCACCAAGAAGAGCGTGGCCGAGAGCATGCTGGACGTGGCCCTCTTCATGTCCAACGCCACGCGGCTGAAAGCAGTGCTGGAGCAGGGCCCGTCAGCTCACTACTACACCACCCTCGTCACCCTCATCAGCATCTCTCTGCTGCTGCAGGTGGTCATCGGCATCCTGCTCATGGTGATCGGTGAGGAGCCCAGGCCTGGACTCGGCCTTGGCGCCCCCTAGTGGCAAGAAAAGCCCCAACCGCTTCCCTGCGCCTCGCTGCGTTTGCACCTGCCTGCTTCTCAACCTGACACTAACCTGGCGGTAACCCTCCGCGCTACAACCGCCCAAGTAACAACTCCTCCACAGTGCGAGCAGGCTCCCTGTCCTACCTCCTGGTACCACACATAGTGGTCACTCCACAACACCTGCTGAATGACTATCTTCCCTAGCAGAGGTCCCTAGAGCCTTTTGTGGGAGCACCCATCCGCACTCTTAAGATCCAGGGTAATTTCCCAAATCCCGATTCCATTAAGTACTTTGCGGCTGCCCCACGCACGGGGCACTGAGGGAGAAGGCGGCTCAATGCGATGACTACCACCTCCCTTGCCTTCTGCCGCGTGGGTCTCTGAGGTGCCAGACTTTCTCTGACCGCTAGTAGACGCGGTGAGGGAGGTTTGGGGCTGTGGCCCCGCCCTGACCCTTCCCTCCCACTCCCCCTTTCCACAGTGCGGCTGAACCTTAATGAAGTAGAAAAGCAGTGGCAGCTCAACCAGCTCAACAACGTGGCCACCACGCTGGTCTTCATCACTGTCATCATCAACGTCTTCATCACCGCCTTCGGGGCACAGAAGACAGGCTTCCTGGCTGCCAGGACCTCAAGCAATCCTCTCTGAACACAGCCTGGGACCCAGGGGAGGGAGGATGGTAGGTCCCCAAGTGACCCCTCCCTCAGCTCTGGGGGTTTGGGGTAAACGTGAGATCTTTGCAAGCAAAAGGGGAAAGACAGATCTGAGGCAAGGAGGGCCTTGGAAATGGGCCCAGAAAGGCCCCCCCACATGCTGTTAACAGGTGACTCTTCCTCAGCAATTAAGCTGGAGTTTTCCTGTAGCCTGGGATGGGTTTTTCTAGAATCAGTGTGGTTAGTGCTTGGCTCGGCCATTCTGGCGGTAGGAAAGATGCAGGATGGGCTTCCTCCCTGGCACTCCCAGCAGTCCTTGCTGTGGTCCCTGGACCAGCAGCACAAACATCACCTGGGAGCCTGCAGGAAATGTAGACTCTCCAGCCCGGCTCTAGATCTACTGAATGGGGTTCTGCGTTTTTAAAAGGCTGCCCAGGGAACTGTGTGCATTAAAGTCTGAGGGCACTGGTCTGGCCTACCTTCCTCACCGCCTCTTTTCTGCTTCCCCTACAGGTCTTGGGTCGGGAACTGCTTCCGCCTCTTTCCTCCCTGGTCTGCTAGGCTGATGGGCACTTTCCACAGCCCCTTGGGGGAGCTCCAAAAAGGGCAGTGTAGATGCCCTTGGTCCCTACCCACGGCATCTGAATTAAGATGTACTATGTTATTGGTCTAAGCAAATCTCATTTTGGTCTGGAGTCCTGAGCTCAGACTGGGATACTGCCAATCTTTCTGGTAGCATCTCCTGAACCTAAGGTGTGTCTACCTTTGGTCAAGCCCACCCAGCTTCAGGACTCTGGTTCTTCCTCCACTTCATTCCTTCCCCCTCTTATCCATTTCCTCTGCTTCAGGCCTCAGTTTTCCTTTTTTGTAAGATGGAATGACTCCTATCTATAAAGTTTTCTGCAAATCCACTATGAGTCAATCTTTATGCATCGGCCTAGTCTCTAGATGCCGTCCTCCCCAGCACCCCTCCCCCCCTCACCCCCCCTCCAAGCATCTGAAAAGAGCTGGAAGGAGCAAACCTAAGCCTAGAGGGAGAAAAAGCTTTTAAATCACTCCCTCTTCTCTGGGTCCTGCGAATCAACTTTCCTGGCCCAGCCTGCCTTGGGCTAACTACCATCTGCCACATCAATGGCAGGTTAGTCAATTCTGGATTGATCCATGTGTGCACAGTCATTTTGGAGAAGCTGTGATAAACCTATCCTAGCTTTCAAATTAGCCCTTTCCCTTAAGCATGTGCTTAAGGCATACAAACTCATTTTGATCTTTGCCTATACAAAACAGAACTAGAAAGGTAAATTTGCACCCATAAAATGTCAACAGGGCATCCGTAGCTCAAACAGAAATGATTTTTAGATTGTATGCTACTTTCGAGTAAGTCACACCTTGGCTTCCCTCCGCTGCTCGCCAAGCCATTCTGGCCCTGTGTCTAGCCTTCTTCACCCAGGGTGTCCATCAGCTTTTCCCCACTGAAACCACTTTCTCCACTGAACTCCACAAATCTGCTGAGCAGAAAATGCCCAGTCTGCTATCAGACTGTGAACGCCTCAGGCAGGAAGAGTGCCGGCCCCTTCTGGAGTAAACCAGGCACACAGCAGGCAGTTCCCCACACAGCAGGCACCCAACGAATGGTAAAGGATGGAGGGTGGTGGGGGAGGGTCCTCGGCACGTCAATCAGACATCAGAGGCCTGACATCTGTAGGATAAGACATGAACCCCAGGCCCCTCAGCCCACACTTCTCCCATCTCAATGGGCAAGGGGAAAAACACACGAGCCACTCTGTTTTCTAAGAAGATGCTGTATTTATTGATTTCCCTCCCCCATCCCACCCCCTCCCCCCACCCAACACATTTCCCTACAGAGCAGGGGCCTCCCAGGCCTCCCCCTTAAGGCAGATGGTGTGGAGGTAACAAAAAACGTCAAATACAAGGCACTGGCCAGGGTCATGAGCAGGGCCTAGGAGACTGGGCTGGCTCCCATCACCAAGAAGATGGAGTCGGAGAGCAATTTGGCTTGGCTCAGGCCTTCCAGTGCCATGCCCAAGGGTGACCTCGGCCCCAGAAAGCTGGCACCCCAGCCAGCCAGCCAGAGCGCTCACCTACGCCCTGCAGCCCTTCCCCAAAGGCAGTAGGCCTCAGCAGGCTCCCAGAAAAGCCACAGCCGGGGAGCAAGGATGGCATCCGAAAGCCACAGCCTATTAACTGGAAAGTCTTTGTCCTTCCTGATTTCTTAGAGGGGGCAGGGATTCTCTTCAACCTCCAGAGGTTCCCAACGGCCCCATTCTCCTAAGTGCCCAGCATGTGCTCTTGTTGAACTTAGGGCCTACCGGGTAGACCCCGCAACTCCAAATGCCGTGACTTGGATCCTATGACAGCACAGAGCTGGGGCTTGGCTGGTGGGCCTCCTGGGCCCTGCTGCACCAGCCAGGAGCGCACCCCTCCAGCGGCGGCGGGCTCTGTGCTCCCCTCCCTAAGCAGACACTGAAGTTCCAGAGCCAGCGTCTGACACGCCACCGTTGGTCAGTTCAGCAGCAGCGGCAGAAGCCAAAAAATCCCCAGCCCCATAGGCACCGGGGGATTTTTAGTGCAAGAGAAGTGCATGATCACCAGGTGTCAGAGAGGGTGGCTTCACTTTTCACTTCCTCCCGGACCCTCCCCCCTCCAACTGGGGAAGAGTTCGAAGGGCAATGCCCTTACCTCCCCAAACCTGTGCCCTGCCCCTTACTACCCTGATCCCCGTTCCTCTGTCTTTCCCACACCCCTTCCTCTTCTTCCGTGCAAGGCCGGGGTCGGGGTCTTCTTCGCATCTGAGTCCACGGCTTGCTTACATCCCAACCCTGTTTCCTCTCTGCTTCATAGTCCCCCGATGGCTTTCGCTCGCAGGCGGGCTGGGAAAGGGGCTACTCTCCCCTGCTTTCTCCACCCTGCCCACCCTGCACGGAGGTCTACCAGATGCCCAGGAATGACGAGCCCACTGTCCACCAGTTCTCTGTCTCCCAGCCCCGCCAGGACACCGTGAGGAAGATGCTACATCTGTGTTCCGCTCAGTCTGAGGTTCGCACCGCCAGGAGGGTAAGGTTAATGCCCTATTTGGTGGCCAGCTGTTCAGTGGCTACCTGGGAGAGATGTGCATGTCTCTGGAAGGCACGAGCCTGGGGCAGAGCTGAGGACTCCTCTGCTTGTAAATCAGCTGCCGGATTGAGAACCAAGGGACACATCGCTACTCTGGAAGGCACGAGCCTGGGGCAGAGCTGAGGACTCCTCTGCTTGTAAATCAGCTGCCGGATTGAGAACCAAGGGACACATCGCTACACAGGAGTGGGTCTGAGGTATGCAAGTGGGGAACATACCCTTAATGCACAACTCCATCCTTCTCTCACAGTCAATGCTGGGTCTGGACAGTTAGTTTTGTTTTTTCTGTTAGAAAAATAACCCCCGCCCCCACCACACCCCCCAGTGAAGTTATGTCCGAGGGAAGTTTCCAGGGCATGGCCACTATTCCCTGGGAGGAGCGTGGGTAGATGCCGGAATGCACCTCGCAGATAGGTTGGCTTCGCTCCAACAGGTCTTTCCTTCCTTGACTTAACTGTGCCTCATTCCCCAGGAGCCGGTCCATCTCTATCAAAGGACTGCACGGCCCCTCCTGGTCCTTCCCCCATGGCCCACCCTTCAGAGGCCCCGAGGGAAGAGAAAGGGGCCTTGGCAGCTGTCTGCGAGGCGACAGCTCTCAGGGGAGTGAGGGTGTTAGCTCTGAGGCCTCTCGGGCCCGGCCATGGCTTCTGCTCCCCTTCCTGCTCCTCAGCAATGAGCAGGGGCACTCAGGAGCGCGCACAAGTCAAGAGCAGGAAGCAGTCAGTCCAGCGGGCCACCCCTCGGGATCACGGCATCTTCATCTGGCGGCGGTTCCACATGCCTCGCTTGGAATGGAAGTGATGGAAGAAATTCCTGAGGGAAAGCCGTTCCACTTCCAGGCCCGCTTGGAGGATCCTGAGTAGGGGAGGGGCGGGGTGAGCAACAGAAGCACAGGGGCATCTGGGGAGAGGCCCAGGCCCCGGGGATGCCACCCTCCCACATCTACGTCAGACCCTGTCCCTGTCTCCCTGTCTACTCCCACAGGGCAGGGGAGGAGGGTGTAGTGCACAGGGCATGGGCTTTGCGGCCAGACAGCCTGGGTTTGAATCCCAGCTCCTTACTGTGCAAAAGCCCGTAAAGCCCATCACCTTTCAGAGTCTCAGTTTGCCAATCTCTAGAAAGAGAGGAATGATGGGGCGCCTGGGTAGCTTAATCGGTTAAGCCTCCAACCTTGGCTCAGGTCATGATCTCATGGTTTGTGAGTTCAAGCCCCATGTCCGACTCTGTGCTGACAGCTCAGAGCCTGGAGCCTGCTTTGGAATCTATCTCCCTCTCTCTCTCTGCTCCTCCCCTGCTTGTGCTCTTTCTCTCAAAAATAAACATTGAAAAAAGAAAGAAAGGAAGGAAGGAAGGAAGAAAGAAAGAAAGAAAGAAAGAAAGAAAGAAAGAAAGAAAGAAAGAAGGAAAGAAAGAAAGAGGAGAATGATATACACTCAACTCTCAAACAACACAATTCCGAATTGCACAGGTGTTCTAACACAATGCGGTACTGTAAATGTGTTTTCTCCTCCTCGTGATTTTCTTAGTAACACTCTCTTTTCTGCAGCTTACTCTACTGTAAGACTAAGATATATAATATGCCACACATGCAAAATATGTGTTAATCAACTGATTGTTATCAGGAAGATTCCAGTCAACAGTAGGCTATGAGTAGTTCAGTTCTGAGGTGTCAAAAGTTATGCACGGATTTTCCACTGCGTGGGGATCAGCGCCCCTAATCTCCACACTATTCCAAGGTCAATATATATAAATATTGGCGGCTGGCGGTAAAGACTAGAGCGGATGGGAAGAAGGGCTCGGTACAGCTCTGGGAACACGCCCTGTGCCCACCACCAGGACCTCAGCCTGGAGGAGACACATCACATATGTGATGGAGGCGGAGGGTGTAGATTCCCCTGTGGCTTGTCTATATGCTTAGACCCAGTTTTAAGCCTCAGACACTCCATAGCTGTGGGATTTGGGGCAGGTACTAACTTCCCCTCAAGCTGTTTTCTTATTTGGAAACTGGAGATAACCACACCCCCTCACAGAGGCTTCGGGACAAACAAACAAGGGACGGATGTAAATCACCTGCCAAGTTCAGACCCCCAGTGATGGGTGGCTGTCTCTTAGAAGTGTCCCCACCCCCCAGGGCTCCTGACCTTGTCTGTGACATCCTCCAGACACTGGTCCTGTCTGTCTTTCTTTTCTGTCTTCCCCTTTCCCTCCTCTGCCCTGCCCCTTAGCCCACATCCCTCCCCTTCCCTTGGCAACAAATTTCCTTCTTTCCTTTCTAAACTTTTACTGATGAAATAATCTCTACCCCCAACGTGGGGATTGAACTCACCACCCTGATATCGAGAGTGGTGTGCTCTAGTAACTGGGCTAGTAGCCTCTCTTGGCAACAAATTTCTTTCTTTCTTTTCTTTCTCTCTCTTTCTCTCTCTCTCTCCCTCCCTCCCTCCCTCCCTCCCTTCATTCTTTCTAGCAAATTTCTTGAAAGAGGGATCTCATACTGACACAGCCTCCGCTCCCTCATCACCAGCAGGCTCCACGATCCCCTGCAATGTGGGGTCCGGGCCCACCTGTTCCTGCTTCAGCACCCTCTTCTCGCCTGCTTGCCAAGTCCGCAGCTTGTCCCAGGTTCTCCTTTCTCCTTCTTTCCACTCTTTCCTGCTCCCTGAAACTCCCTTCTCCTGGGGCTCCTAGGGACCAGGGCCTCCTGGATATCTTGCTGCCCTTTAATGATCCACACTGTCTCTTTTGTTGGCCAGAGTCTTTGCTGCCCCTTCACCTGTCTCTCATCCATCCCCACAGCCTCGGCCCTCCCGGCCAGGCAGCGGCGGAGAGGAGGGCTCCAATCCGGGAGAACGCAGCCGTGTCTCCCATGGCGCCTTGCTTGTGCTTTCCCCTGACAGCGTACTGTGTGCTTTAATTTCCACGCCAACCCTGTGACACAGGCAGAGGCGGTATCATCCCCCTTCTGATACATATAGAAACTGAGCCTCGGCCAGGCAGGTAATGTGACCCTCAGTAAGTGGACAGGCTTCCTCTGAGTGCAGTGCTCTTTACCCGCGTATCAGACGCCTGCAGCCCAGGGTGCCGGGCCTCGGTCCGTCTAGCCCCGTTTCCTCCCCAGGGCACCCGATGGTCCCTCAGATGCCATCCTTTCCCAGTCACCTGTCGAGCAGCTCCCAGTCTTCCCCACCCCAGCGATCTCGGAACTCCTTGGTGTTCATGCCCCCGATTCTGTCCAGGTCTGACTTGTAGATGCCGAGCAGCCCAAACCCATTCACCTCCCAGTAGCCTGTGGACAGACGAGATGAGAAGCCCCTGGTGAGATGAGCCAGGGGCCAGGAGGAAGCAGTGAAGGCTCCTGGGCTGCATTCCCAGAGCCTTCTCTGAAAGACAGGGGTACCTGGGGCCACACGCTGTCTCCTTTGAACAAGTCCCTTGCCTGTGCTGGGGGGCAGCCCCCCACACTAACGTTCAGGGTCTGATGGAAGCAGCAGTCCTAATAGGGAGGGACCATGGGCTCTACAACAGATTTGACAGCAGCACCCACTGGAGGCATGAAGCCGGTCTTTCCATTTTTCCTATCTGCACGGGGCATAGAGTCGGGCACACAGTAAACATCTGGTGAAGGGAGAAAGGATGATGGGGAGGAAATGTTCATCGCTGCTGCTGCTGCTGTGGTGTGAGCACAGCCCACAGGCACATCTTTGGGGGGCTGTCCATTTGGGCAGAAGCAGCAGTGGGGGGTGGGGTGGGCAGGGGGATGCCACTGTGGCAGACATGGCTGTTTCCAGCTCTGGGATGAAGAACCAAGGTCGGAGAGGGCTTTCCTACCCTCCCCAGCCCAGGGCAGGGCTCACCCTCAGGCCACTGGGGGGTGGCCCCGCAATGCAGCCTCATCACCATGGGGGCAAAGGCCATTTTGCCCTCCACACAGTGCTTGCGGATGGTATCGATGATTCCAGCTGGGAAGTGGATGTGGAGGTCACAGAGGAAGATGATGCTGTGCGGGTCCTGGGGACAGATCGGGGAGGGTCAGTAGACCCTATGGACCAGGGCTCAGAGGTCAGAACTCTCCCTAGGACAATCTTCCCATTCCTTCCCATTTGAATGACGGGCAAATGAACTGTTGGGCAGATTTCCATAGTACTTGGCACCAGAGTGTAGTTCTCAGAGTCAGAGAATGAGTTCTGATGCCTCCCCTCCACCCTGTACGGACTGCAAGGACTCGGGACAAATGCTCCATTGTCATTCATTCAGTCCCACCCTGGCACTGGCCCTGCGCCCCCAGAGAGGAACATCCGTGTCCTGTTCCATTCTCGCTCAGGGGCTGACCGCTGCACACATCCCAAAAGTCTCCACCTCTTAACCAGTCTGGAACCACGTCTGCTGAGCCCCTCCTGGGTTAGTACCTTCACCAGGTCTATGCCAGCCTGAAGCCCAGCCGAACGCTCGAAGTTTCCACTTAGCTTCATGTACTGGTAGCTGCAGGGAGAAGAGAGAGGGGCAAAGTATGAGGGCTCAGCGGCAATGGTCCCTGGAGGAAGCCGGCCGGCATGGATCAGGGCTGATGCGTGCTCCTGGAACGGGGTTATGGGCAGAGGAGTCCTCTGGAGAAAGCCAGAGACTGGGACTCAGGAAAACCAGGTGGGACTTTGGGCTCTGCCTGGGACCCAGCAGTCCTGCGACTTTGGAAAGCAGGTGGCTAAGGCCGTGCCCTGGCCAGGGAACCTCCTCACCTCCGCAGCTTGGACCTCTTTAGGGCCATCTCGACGTCCATGTCCTCACTGCTATAGTCAGTGATGACGATATTGAAGTGGGGGTCCCCGGTGACCTGGAACAGCTTTTCCATGTCTCCAATGAATTGCTGCACCCAGCGCGCCTGGTTCTTTACTGCCATGGTGGGCAGCAGGGAGAAGAAAGAAGCAGTAATGCAAAGAAAAGCATCCCCACTGCCAGCTCCCACAGGAATCAGGACCCTATCAACCTCTGCTTAGGGTAAGGCAACCTCGGACACCACCAGCAATGCAGCAGGGAGGCAGAAGACAGAGGGAGCACTCACCAGCGAAAGGAGGCTCTATACCCTGCCGCCTGCAGAGCGTCCAGGCAGGGCCCCGTGGGAAAGCCACAGACTGCGCTTGCCCTCAGCTCTCCTACTAACCCGATCACGCTCTCAGACTCAAAGCCTGTCATCCAGCCACCCCGTTATCACCCTAGCCCAGAGTTACACACATCTGTTACGTGCTCCCCTTTTTATACCGTAAAAGCCACGTAACGCACCCTATGTCTTATTCCCCGGAGCAGATGCAAACCCCAGTACAACAATCTGGCCGTGATCACACCCAATCCCGAAACCCGGCATAAGAGGAGGGCAACTGGCCCAAAAGTCAGCATCTTTTCCAATGCCGACACTCAGTCATGTGATCTCGGGTCCTCGACTGTAAGGTGGCCTCTCCCACAGGTTCTCATGAGATCAAATCAGTGAGCAGAGACCCGGGTGCTCACAGTCACTTTTAGGATCCCCACTCGGCTGATAACGGCCGGGCTCAGCTTGAGGCTCACCAGGCACAACGAAGTGGACCACGGCTCGGTGATTCCAGGAGAAGCCCTGGGGCCAGCACAGCTTGGGCTCTGGGGCCCGAACATTCAAGACATGTCTCCGGCGGTTGTGTGAGCCCCAAACCAGGCCCTGCAGGTTCCGGGCCTCGACCTCTTCCCCACCAGCTGGATCGATGCCCTGCCAGCCTCGTGTGGACACGTACTCGGAGAGCCGCACTGGGCGCTGGCCCCGTTCCAGCAGCTCAAGCTCCAGGAGGTAGCGACCTCCGCGTAGCTGGTCCTGGCGCTTCTCCACGTTCACAATTCGCTGCAGCTGGTACTTCCTGCGGCAGAAAGGGTGGACAGCTTGAGTGACTCCTTCCCTTACTGTGGAGTCACATGGTGTGGTCGAAGCCTGTAAGGCCAGTGGTCTGGAGACCCTGGGTTTTGTCCTGGCAATGCCTTTGGCTATGATGTTTACACCAGGGGGTACCTGGCTGGCTCAGCTAGCAGAGCATACAACTCGATCTCAGGGTTGTGAGTTCAAGCCCCAGGTTGGGTGTAGAGCTTAAGAAAGAAGAAAAGAGAGAGAGAGGGACAGAGAGAAAGAAAGAACAAATGTGTATTACACCAGATGTTGATTGGTTGGCTCAGTATCATTACTCACTAGGAAAATGCAAATCCAAACCATAATGTGATACCATTTCACACCTTTTAGGATGGCTTAGTTGCTTAATTAACTAATTAATTTAAATGTTTATTTTGAGAGAGAGTGAGACAGAGAGCAAGTGGGGTAGGGGCAGAGAGAAACAGAGACACAGAATCCAAATCAGGCCTGTCAGCACAGAGCCTGATGCAGGGCTCAAACTCACAAGCTGTAAGATTATGACCTGAGCCACAGTTGGATGCTTAACCGACTGAGCCTCCCCAGTACCCCTACTTATTTATTTTAAAGTTTATTCATTTATTTTGAGAGAGACAGAGCACACAAGTGGGGGGAGGGGCAGAGAGAGAAGGAGAGAGAATGGCAGAGCCTGATATGGGGCTTCATCCCACGAACCGTGAGACCAAGACATGAGCCGAAATCAAGAGTGAGCCACCTGGGCACCCCCCACTTCAACAGCTATTTTTAAAAAAGGAAGATCACAAGCATTGACAAAGATGTATAGAAATTGACACCATTAATGGTAAAATGGTGCAGCTGATTTGGAAAAGAGATTGGCAATTTCTCAAAATGTTAAACAGAGTTACTGTTTAACTCAGCAATGCTATTCCTAGGTATATCCCCAAGAGAACTGAAAACATGCTGACACAAAAGTTTGTACAGCTGCGTTCATAGCAACATTGTATTCACAACAGCCCCACAGTGGAAGCAACCCAAATGTCAATGAACCGATGAACGGATACACAGTCCGTGCTATATTCACGCAGTGGAATATTATGCAGCTGTACAAAGGAATAAAGTCCTCGATACATTCTACAACATGGATAAGCTAAGTGTGAGAGCCAGACACAAAAGGCCACATATTACATAATTCCACCTACATGAAATGACTATTACAGGTAAATCTGTAACAGAAGCAAGTCGAGCAGTGGTTGCTCTCAGGGACTGAGAGGAGGGGGAAACAGAAGTCATGCTAACAGGTACAGAATGGCTTTTGCAAGAGATGAAAATGTTAGGAATCATAGTGGTGATGTTTGCACATTATGAATATACCTAAAAACCACCAAAGGGTACACTCTAAAACTGTGCACTGTAAAATGGTACATTAACTAGTATGTGAATTCTATCTCCATTAAAAGAATGCTGATTGGTTAAATGAATGCACAAACAAAGGAGTAAGGCCATGCCTTCTGCCCTCGCCCTTCTAGCCTATACCTGTGGTCTTGTCTCTTTTAGCCTCAGTTTTGCCTGATGGTGGGACAAAGACCTGACTGATCCAGCTTATTCTCAGGGACAGGGGTTTCCCAGGTGCTTGATCTTCCAGGGAGCCTGCAGCAGGGGACTGTGCTACAGCCCCCAGGTCCCCACCCCCAGGCCAGCTGGCTGCGCAAGCCCCAGCCCTGGCCCCAGAAGAGCCCTTTACCTTACCCCCGGCTCCTCTGGTTGAGCTTCTTCAGGAAGACCCGCGTGACCTCGAGAGCCTCCTGGTCTGGAAGCAGCAGGTTGCCAGACGTGTTACAGTTCAGATCGATCCAGTCGGTCCGCAGGGCTTGGAAGTCCAGGTTCCGAGCACTGAAGGTCTGGTCCCAGTTTACCACTGGGTCAAACATGGGCACGTATTCGAACACCTCACTCATATCCTCTTCCTCTTCCTCTTCTTCCCCCTCTTCTTCTTCCACCTGTCCTTCCTGGCCTGCAGCTACAACCACCTCTTCCTCCCCAGGCCAACCCCTCCTGGGAGCTGGAAGTTCCATCCTGTCTCCCCTTCTCTGCTCTGCAATGTATGTCTCAACTTGATTCAGCCACTGGGATTGCCCTAGCGTCTTCCTGGGGTCGTCACCAGTGGGCCTGGACCCCTTGACTTGAGGCAGGTCCCCTGCCAGATGCGCAGGGGACTGCTTCGCAGAGGGAGGGGGCTCTTGGCTGGGCTCAGGGCTGGGTCTTCTCTCCTGCTTCTCTGGGGGCTGGACTGGGACCCCACCGGTCCTCACAGGAAAGGGAGCTGTGGAGTTCCTCTTGGAAAAGGGTGCCAGTGGACCCCCCCAGGACTGAGCCAGGAGTTTCCGCAGGCTTTGGAGGCGGTAGTCAGTGACATCCTGCCCAGGGGTAAAGGTAGGCACTGGTTTTCCCTCTGGCATCCTGGCATTCTGGTCATTGGAGTCAAGGGTCTCCTCCACTGCTTCTCCGTACTGGGATTCTTCTAGAAGGCCTTCCTCAAAACCTATTGTTAATTAAATAACCTATTGTTAATAACAACCATTGCTCATATTGGAGTTGCTAACCTTTCCCAAACAAGATACACAAGAACAGAGGTTGATCATCCGTATGACACACCAAGGGGTTTCAGATGGGGAAGGCATCCGGGCTCTGCCGTTTATTTATTGTGTGACCTTGGGCGAGTTACCAACCTCAACTAACCCATTTATTCCTCTGCATAAAGGGAAAAACAGTCCATCTTCCACAGGGTTGTTGTAAACATGGACTGACGTAAAATACACAAAGTGCCTAGCAGGTGCCTAACATATGTGGGACCCAACAAATGTCCTTGGACATGCCCTAATCCCTCAGGAAGAAAGGCCACAGGGAGACAGCACTTCTCTGTAGCAGGACTTCCCCAGTGACAGGCCAGGGACAGCAATGCCCTCAAGCAGTCCAAGGAATCTCCTCCACGGCTCTAAATCTCCTCCAGCCGACCGCAGTAGGCTATTAAAAATAGTGTCACTTTCTACATGTGCCTTGTACAGAGACGGTAGGAGTACCACTCTCTCCTCCTTTGGGCTGAGGGAGGGGCTGTGTGGTTAGGATTTTAAGTTCCTCGGGGGCTGGGCTGGCATGGTCTGAACTTCCTCTGGAAACAGACCATGGTCACCCCTCCCAGCCTGATCTGGAAGTCTCAGCTGTCACTCTGTACCTGGCTGCTCCGGCTTCTGCTTCTCAGGCTGGTCCACCTTGATGTACTCCTGAAAGCTGAGCCTGCAGGAGGAAGGCAGAGGTAGACTGGCCGCCAGGCCCCTGCAGGCTCATGCGAGAGGTTCTGCCCGAAGCCCCCGCAGCACGGAATCATGCCTGGGACTAGGGTGCAGGAAGGAGGCTGGGCAAGAGTGGGGGGAGGGGCGGGGGGGTCTGTGGGTCTGTGTGTGTCTGTGGGTCTGTGTGTCTGAGTGTGTGGCGTGTCCAGGAACGGCCAAGACTCTGGCCTGGAAGGACATTTGTGCCCCCTCTGGTCCAGGCGGCTCTACTGAGTCCTGCAGAGCCTGTCCATAAGGTCATTTCTTTACTCCATTCGGCACCACTCACCTGTCTTGGTAGTATGAGTTTTCCTGGTAGAAGCACTTATTGTGGGTCTCCATGTGGGTCAGGCGGGTGTAGTCATTGGGATAAACAAAGGACAGATGAACCTGAAGGCGGAGCAAGAGGCAGCAGGAATAAGAGCCCAGGTTCTCGGTAAGAAATCAGCCAGCCAAGGTGGGACCTGCCCCTGGCCAGGCCCACGCGGGGCTCCTCGGGACTGGCCCTGCTGAGGGGAAGAAGGGCTGCTTTGAGCTCTGAATGAAAACATCTGTTATGCAGACCGGGTTCCATCCCACTCTTCAGGTCTCATCTCTTGGGCTCTCTGGACAAATGTAAGCCGTGATTCAAGCTTCCAGGAGCACACGTACCTCATCTCCTACTTCAGCTCCTTCTCCACAGCTGCAGCCAGGACCACTGTCTCCCCCTTCTGCCATCTCATCCTCTCCTGCAACCTCTAAACCTTTCCCTGCAACGTCCCAGAGCCCTGGAACGTTTCCCTTTGGCTACTCTCTCCACTGCTTTCTGCCCCTCTTAAATAGCTTACGGCAATGTCACCAACAACTTTCTCAGTTAGACCCCACCCATTCTCTGACCTGGGGGAGGGGTTCTAATCACCTCTAGACCTGGACATATAGCGTGCATTCTGCCTCTACGGTTTCTACCCAGGCTATAGGCTCTCTAGAACTAACCTCCCTTCAACAGTTCACTTTCCCCCAGTGCCTTTTCTATGAATTTATTAACTACCGCTGGCTCATAGCTCAGTAGGACAGACCCAGGCAGGACAGTAATACATGGCCCAAGGAACAGAGAATATAGGAAGCATCAGGCCAGCCCACCTCACATCACCATCACTGTTGGAGAGTTGGTGTGGGGGGCTTCCTAACGCAGAGCCTTACAGGGTGGCCCCTGGGCGAGAGGCAAGTGGGAATGTGAGGGCTCCCCGCCCAGGGACCCGTGAGGCCATCCTGTCTGCTGCTATGCGGCACGGTGAGGAGGAAGAGTCAGCCCCAGCACTCTTCCATCGCAGCCACAGGTCCTACCCCGCTGCCCAGACCCAAGACTTACGAAGCGGAGTCCCTGGTAGCGCTGGAGGGGGAGCCCATCCACCAGGTAGCTGGGTTTGTAGGGACAATCAGGCAGGACATGGCGGAGATGGGCCTTGGGAATCAGAGGCACTAAGGACAGGAAGGGAAGAGGGGTGAGGGCCGAGGCCTCCACTCTGAGAAGGTACCTTTTTGTATTTGCTTGTGGTAGTGGTGGGCACAGCCCAGGCCCATCAGCTGAGGTTGCCAAACTAAGGCTGGCACCACTTTCTGGGGTGGATGCATTCAAGGAGCACCCTGGAGGCCAAGGATTCAGACACGGTCCCTGGCTCAAGGCACAGCATGGCACTGGGACTGCTGTACTGGGCTATCCTAGGTAAAGGTTTAGAAACATCCAAGAGGCCACCAAGTCCCCCCCCGCCCCCCCCACTGCAGTGGGCGATTTCCTCCCAGTTGTCATGGGACTTGGTCATCTTTTCAAATGTAAATGCTCGTCAATCCCAGCACCTTGGTGGGAACAGATTTCTCTCACTGGATTCAAAGAGCTGGGACCCCACAAGGAACTGTGATGTGTGGGATAGTGGAGGCATGCACAGGGGGTTTCTGGGCTCTAGTTCTATGTCCTGTCCTGGGGGGCGGCAACACAATGTTGGTTCTGTAATGATACCTATATATTTTGTGTACTTTTCTGTGTGCATGTTATATTGTACACTACATGGGGAAGAAAAGACTCTCTGGTTTTTGGGATACCATGGTAGAAGTGACAAGTCTCCCGAGTCTCCTCCCACTAAACCTGGCAGCGTATGGTTCCCAGGCTGGATGACAAGGATGCGGCCGAGGCCTTACCTTGATAGAGGGTGTCCCGAGGGTCCGGCCGCAGCATGTCTGCAAGGGGCTGATCATCTCTGGGAAGAGAGTCTGGGGAGCCCACGTGGCTGGCTGCTGTCTGAGGGATGTGGCCCACGTCATCCATTCTTAGAACTGTCTCATCTGGGCCCAGGGAGAAAAGAACAGAAAGCAGCTGTGAGTCCTGGAGCAAACCAAAGCCAGGCCCCTGCCCCTCTGAGGGATGGAGAGGAGGCTGAGAACAGGCTTCTGTATCCCCCAGGGACAGTACAGGGTGTGTGAGACCCCTCTCCCCCGTTAGCCCCGCCCCCGCACAAGTTGTGGGTTCAGCTACTGAACTCCCTTTGACCCACTCCACCAGTCCTATGGCAGGCACACACCACAGTCTTGTGTAAAGGGGGAAAAGACAACTTTCTGCTGGAAATTTGTCACTGTGAGTATGCTTCATTTATTTAACAAACGCATCTACAGCATTTACTAAATAACAGGTACTATTCTAAGCATTCAATATCAGAGCATTCAATCTTTATAGCACCATAAGATTCATGTACTTAATTGTTCTTATTTCATAGACAAGGAGCTCTGGCAAAGAGAATCTAAGTCATTTGCAGAAGATCACACGGCTGATTAAGTGGCAAAGTTGGATCTGAATGTAGGCTGTGGAGTCTCGGTCTCAGATGGATCAGCAGTGCCCACCGCGGGGAGGGCGCCCCCGCCCACATTCTGCGCAGCCCTACTCATTGTCTCCTGGTATTCTCTCTCTTTTGTTTTAATTTTGAGAGAGAGAGACAGAGAGAGACAGAGAGAGGGCACAGAGTTGGGGCAGAGAATGAGGGAAAGAGAGAGAATCCCAGGGAGGCTCCACGCTGTCAGCACAGAGCCTGAGTAGGGGCTTAAACTCACAAAACCATGAGATCATGACCTGAGTCGAAACCAAGAGTCAGATACCTAACCGACCGAGCCTCCCGGGCGCTCCGTCCTCCGGGTACTGTCATCTCCAAGTGGGCCAGGCCTACTCCTTCCCTTTTCTCACCGCCCTGGGGACAGGTTGCTTGTCCCTGCTCCCTGCCTCGTGGATTCATTTGTCCTCAACCCCACATAGAGCTCTCCTCTACACCCAAGGCTGGGTGCCTATGGCTCATCTCACTAGTTTCTCCCCTGAACTTTGCTATGGGCCTCTTTCTTCTCAGTTCACACTGCATCTGTGGATTCTAGCTCTCCCTTCTTCCTCCTGCAGCAATGCAGCAGCTCACAGCCTGCCCCTCTGCCTTGACCTTGTGGCTTCTTGCTGTGCTCCCCAGCAACCTTCTTCCACCTGCCTTGCCCATTCCACATTGCCCGCCCTGTCCGGTGAACCCAGGCCTCCCTGGCCCATCCCCACCCTGCCCTCCTCTCTCACACATTTTCCACTGCCTTCCCAGTCTCCTCCCGGCACCTGGCTTGTCCTTCGTCCCTGAGGGTTCTGGCCCTGCCTGCTCTTTCTACACCCAGGCCCACATGGTCCCACCCACCCGGCGATTTCTCAGTGGGGCCTGCGGATAGGAGTCTTGCTGAGGAAATCATGAACAATTCACAGTACAACTGAAGAGTCCATTCACTGCGAATTTAAAGCAGGTGACAAAGTTTTTTCAGCTCTGGTCATGGCTTTGCAAAGAACCATGGTCCCCTCATCTGTGAAACAGGAAACTGGCCTCACTCAGAGGTTTCTCATCTGGAGTGAGCCTCATCTCTCTGGATGCTCTTGAAATTACACCCAAAATACTGTGTGTGGATTGATAAGGACATTTTTCCAGGGTAAGAAGGTCACAGCGAGCTTCCAGCAGGTTCTCAAAGGAGTCCGTGTTCCCTGAGAGTTCAGGACCTCTGACTTTAGGGTCCCTTTAAGTTCTGTTTCTTGTTCTGAGCTCCCTTCACACCCATCTTCCAAGCACCTTGAGCCTTAGCCCGCACTCCTCCCTGACCGAATCCCCCCGTGGACTGAGCCCCACGTGTTGGCACCTACTCACTTGTGAAGAGGGACAGAGAAGGGGAGTCAATAATGCTGAACTTGGCTCCAGGGTCATCCCGTCGCCACTGGAAGGGAGAGAAGGCAGATGCAGGGGGTTGGAGGCAGCTGGGTTTTGAAACGGTTCAAGGGACAAGGGGCGAGGAGTGGTTCAGGGCTGAGCTAGGAGGGGAGAGCCGCAGAGGCCTCACCGCGACTTCCACGTGATCGGTGCCCTCGTCATTCTGCTTGTGCAGCACCTCGAAGTAGTACCTCTGCGAGGCTGCCAGGCTGCGGGGAAAGCAGAGACACGAGGCTTTCTTCTTGGGCCCTGCAGCCACTCCTCCGGCCACTCTTCTGCCGTCCATGCCAGCTCCTGCCTGGCTCCTGCCCCCCAGATTTTCTCCTTGCCCTTCTCTCTTTGTTCCCAGAATCCCAGGAACTTGGCTTTCAATGCTGGCCTGGAGTCCCCATGCTACCGCCTACCCACAGAGTGACCTCAGTTTTCCCTTCTGTAAGATGGTGGTAATAACAGGCCATACATCACAGGATAATCATGAGAATCAAAGGAAATACAGATCTCCCTCAACTTCTGATGGGATTACATCCTGATTAACCCATTGTAGGTTGAAAATACTGGAAGTCAAAATGCATTTAATACACCTAACCTACCAAACAATATAGCCCACCTCAAACGCGCCCAGAACACTTGCCTTAGACTACAGCTGGGCAAGGTCATCTGTCACAAAGTCTATTTATAATGAAGTGTTGAATATCCCACGTAAGTTAGTGAATGGAAGTGAAAAGCAGCATGGTTGTAAGGGTACAGGATATAAGTCTATTGGCTGTTGACCCTGCGAATGTGTGGCTGACTGGGAGCCGAGGCTCACGGCCACTGCCCAGCATCATGAGACAGTATTGTACCCCGTATCACTGAACAAAGATCCAAATTCAAAATCTGAAGTATGGTTTCCACTGAATGCACATCAGTTTTGCAACATCGTAAAGTTGCAAAATCTTAAGTCTGGTCATCTGTAATAACAGAGTTGATACTATGTGCTAGGCATTGTTCTAAGAGCTTCATGTATACTCACTTAATTCTTGTTTACAGATGAGAACACTGAGGCACAGAAATATTGGCTGATTGCACAAGGTCACCAAGGAAGTAAGCAGTGGAGCTGGTGGGCCCAGGCAGTCCTGCTTTGGGGTCCATGACATGAGCTGATACACCCGCTCACATGAACACATGTAAAGTGTTCGCCACAGAGACTGGCACCCAGAGAGCGCTCTTGACAAGCTAGACTGTCTTACTGTCATCAATGCCGCTATAATCACCATCAGGCCAATAGTGTTCCCGTCTGTCCGTGCCAGCCACCAGGTGGCACTGTGAAGTTGGGCTAAGTCCCCCTGCCAGCATGTTAAAGCAACAGCCACTACTGGCCAGGAACGGCCTTGATTCCCCTCTAGTCTACCAAGGGATTGCTGCCGATGAGGAACTTTCTGCAGCCCAGGCATAGCAGCCGGTGTCCAGGCTGTACAGCTGCGGGCATTTCCAAGGATGGGGCAAATGGGCAGGGCCGGGACTGGGAGAAGAGGGACCTATTTTGTTTTTCAGTCCTGAGTGTCACTTAGTTAGCTGTGTGACTTTCATTAAGGGACACCCCTCTCTGAGCCTCAGTAAAATAGGGAAGGATGGACCAAATAGTTTCTCAGTCAAAGACTATATCTACCAGAACGCAGGAGTGCCTAGGCACACTGAGCTCCGGAATAGGGAAGGCTGGATAGTGGGAGGGTGCGACAAGGCTCCTTGACTGATTTGGCCTCAGTGGTCTAGATGGGCTGGGTTTTTTCTGCCGCTCACTCACAGGAATGTCATGAGACTCTACTCACCTCACTGGCTTGGAAATCTGACTCCGAAATTTCCCAAACTCTCCAGGGGCAGTCCACTCTTTTCCAGTCTAGAGGCGTGGGGAGAGTGGAAAGAGAAGAAAGGAGGAAGACAAAGGAATGAAGAAAGGGAGGCGGTGAGTGAAGAGACAAGGAAATGGAGAGGAAAGAAGAGGAGGGCGAGGGGAGAGAAAACAGGAGAGGTAAGGGGAGTGACAGATGCCCCATGCCCCAGGCAAAAGCACCTCCGCCCTTCCTAGAGGGTCCTGAGCAGTCAGACCCCAGGTGTGCCTCCTCGGCACCATGCTAAGGAGGCTGGAGCCCAACAGGGGCAGCCCAGAGTAACTCCTTACTCCTCCCCAGTTGACACCTCAGTTTGTCCCTTTGTAAAATGGGGCAGGGGTGAGAGGGAAGATGCTTCCTTCCCAAACCTTCTTCCATGGCGGTTACACCAGAAAGATTAATGGTAATGAGGGGTCCCTGCTGCAGGCAGGTGCCTCTTCCATGGCCTGGCTCCTGGGCCCAGTGGAGAGCTCTGGGGCTGGGCTGACCCTACCTTGCCCACACTGGCCAGCAGCTGAAGGCCTGACACCTGGTCGTCATGGCTCAGCCAGAACTCAGCGTTGTCATCTGCAGCAATGGCAAACTGGATCTTCCCTGGGCAGTGGGGGAGAAAGTTTCCAGAAAAGAGCAAGAAGGGCATTAGCATAACAGGCCAAAAGCTTGTTTTATGTCTTTGCGATTATATTCTCTTCAGGGGACTTGGTGCTACGGCTTCTCTCTATACAAAGTGGGGGTTTCTCATCCTAGTAGACCCCGTGAGGATGGAGAAGACTCACAGGGAGAGCCGAACTATTCCAGACTCTGCAAATCAGGGAGAAAAGTGGCAGCGGGGGCACTGGATGAGACCTCGTGGGGACTAAATTCCCCCCCGCTCCCGATGGACTAATGAGATCCAGGCAGCCTAGTGTGGACTTCTCAGCTACAAGCTTATGTTCTCTGGGTACCATAAAGACCCGGGCACAGGAAGCAGGAGTAGAGGACTGTGGGGCTGGCCTCACCATCGGTGAAGGGGTGCAGGTAGCCAAAGATGCGAAGGCCATAGTTGGTCCATTTGGGGGACACAGCCAGCTTCCTCAGGGTGGTGCGAATCTATACCAAGAAAGGGGAGGGAAACCGTTATCCAGAAGAGGGAAGAGGAAGCTGAAGAAATTGGTCCACTTGGGGCTGGTGGGAAGACCAGGGGAGAGGGAGGCAGAAGGGACTGGGGTGCAAGGGATGGAAGCAAGGGTAATAACTGGACAGAAGAAAAGAGGGCCCAAGATATAAAGGAAAGAAAGTGAACCAGAGAAGAACCCAGGAAAGATGGAGACAGAAGATAGGGGGAGATGAGACACAGAAGTGGGAGGGGAAGAGAGGCACATCCGACGAACACTCACATGGGGGTACAGTGGGAAGTGGAGGTTCCTCCTGAGCTGCTGAATAGAACTGCCACACCAGTCTTCAAACACATGCAGGTTGGCGCGGCCCTGGAACTGTATGGGGCACAGAAGCAGGCGGGTGAGTGGGAATGCCCTCAAACCTGTCCCATTCCATGGCTTGAGGTGGCACTGGCCACCACGGCCCCAGTCCATGGTCCTCTCACTACTGAAGGTCACGGTCCACTTCAAGCCCATCCCATCCTTGACACCCACAGCTTCTTTCTGGAACCTCCATCCCCATTGCCTGGCCCTGAGGCCTGGGGCTATTTTTCTGGCCATCCTTGTGTGCACGCACACACACACAAACACACACACACACACGCACGCACGCACGCACACGCGGGCACACAGTCCAAGCTCTTTCTATGCAGGAAGGGGGCTGGTTTGCATTCCCTAGGCAAGGGGGAGTAATAGCCATGACAGAAAGGCATAGATGACAGAAAGAACTGGAAGGAGGCGCCAAGCTGGGATTTCAGCTAAAGACTTGCTCTCCTCCCCTCCCCTCTCCCTTCTGCTTAATAGTAAGCTGCACAGCTGTCCGCTGGTGAAACCTTATCTACCCAGTAGTCTTCACGCTTCTGGCTCCCCTTGTGGGGAAGCAGCTGGGAAAACGCTGCAGGAGGTCTTCGGGGCCCCATCCCGGCAGGATGCCGCTGCCCACTGCTCCCTCAGGAGCTGGAAGCCTCTGGCTCTGCCCAGGCCTCTCCTGGCATAACTACCCAGGTGCCCGGACTTGGGCAAGCCTGGGAAGGTAGGAGCAGAGGAAGTATGCTCTCTCCTCCTAGGGAGCGGCATGGGTGGCGGGAGCAGAGACTGAGCCTGGAGGCTGGCAGCACAGGGCCCCCTCCGGAAGAGAGGGCCTTAGAGCTGGTGCTCTGAGTGGGCGGAAGGGCTGGGAGTTTGAGTGGGGAGGGGAAGCATGGGGATCCTGTCCCGATTTATCCTGACAAAGAGTTTCAGATTACCCCATCTCAGCAATTTTCTCCTCCCCCTCCTCCAGAGCTTAATCTCCAGGTTGTGGGAGGTGGGGCCTCAATTACTCTATACAAACAGGCCCTGCCCTTCCCTCCCCACCGTGGCCCATCAGATATCAAAATGTGAGCTGCCCTTAGGAAAACAGAGGAGGAAGGGACATCCAGACTGAAGCTGGGATAAAAGGAAGTGGCACATGGTCTTCAGCAAGTGATCTGGAGGGAGGGATGGTGTGGGGAGAGCCCTGCACACCAATGCCGAATATGTGAGGTGCAGGCACTGAGGAAACACTACCCCCCAGCCAGACCCAGAAGGGACCCAGGAGAGCTCCCTGTCTGGTCAGCAGCCTGGCCCTCCCTGGGCACACTGGCCTGGTCAAAGCTAAGAGCGCAGGACCTTGGGAAGCAGCCATCACTCTGGGGAATAGAAGTGGGGGGGCTGGGATGGGTGGGAGAGAGAATGTGGGCTGGGTAGGTGGGGGGCGGGTTAAGGCTTCTTGGAAGGAAAGAATGGGGACATTGTGCTACTTCTGGGGAAATTCCTTAAGTCCAGTTTACAAGACTCAGTTGTCTCCTACCAATGACCTCCTCTCGGCCCCTCCCTGAGAGGCTTTCAGGGCAGTGCGCTGAGATCCACAGCGAAATGTGGAGGGAGGGCATGCCACCAGAGTAATCTGTTGTGCTCAGCCAGGGGCCAGAGGTGGGGGGCGGGGGGAGGACCAGGCAGGGAATGAGGGAAAGAGCGGAGAAGGAAGGATTTGGGCTGCTGGCCCACCTCCCTCTCAGGGCCCTGCTTGCTATCTAGCAAGGTAGCCTGGGATGCTGCAGGCAATGGAAGGCAGGGCAGGTGGGGTGTGGAAGAGGTCCGACCCTCTTCTGAGCATGAAGGCAGCCCTCATGCCACGCTTCACCCACTCTAAGGCTGTAGGTGGGGGCCTCTGAGGGATCAGTGGGCGCCATCTTTCTCCCTGGGCCCAGCTTGGCAACCCCACCAGGATTTGTCTCTCCAAATTTTGGAGACTTTGACTCCAGCTCATCAGCACCGCCTTTTGGCCCCTTGCTCCACTGCCCAGCAGGGGCTGAGGCCCAGGGAAGGACACCGCTTACCCTCTATCACCATGGTATGTCCACGCTAATGACAGATTCAGAACTTCCAGTTACAAGCAGTGAAGAAACTATCTGTAGGAATCCTCTCATTTTAGAGGTGAGAATACTGAGGCCTGAGAAAACTGAGGCACACTGACTCCCCCCCCACACACAGCAATTACCCTTGTGGAAGTGGGGAGTGGGTGTCTGGGAGGAAGGATGCAGAAGGGTAAGGCCAGCCTGGTGGGCCCTCCCACAGGACTGCCACCGTCTTCCACTCCCACAGCTCTGCCTCTGCCTGGCCTCACTGGGCTTGCCAGGCCTGCAGCGGAGCCTCCTAACCAGATGGAAGCTTCTCTCCCTCCACTGATTCTGCACGCTGCCTGCATGATGGCCTTTCTAAAGCACAGATCTGATTGTGTCACTCGCTGCTTCAAACCTCAGAAGGCTCCCCAAAGGCTCCAGAACAGAACCTCACCCTGGCACATGAGATCTTTTCATGGACTGACCTATCTTCCCAGGCCTCACCTCACGCCACTCCCTGTCACACACCTACCTCCACCCACACCCAACGCCTCCACCTCTCCATGTCTTTACAAATACTATTTCCTGGTTGGAAGGCCTTTTCCTTTCTCCCCCACCTGGCAAACTCTGGTTTATCCTTCTCTGACTTCTTCAGGGAGAGTTAACAGCTTCCCTCCCGGGTGTTCCCAGAACATCTTAATTATTTGAATGAACAACTGCTTGGAGAAGCTAAGCCTGGAACCATATGCTCCCTCATTTATTCTGTAAGCACTGAACGGCTGCTTTGCGGCAGTTAGAGATGAAAAGAGGTGTGGTGATCCCAGGAAAGAGATGTGTTAGCAAATGGCGTCACTTGTGCCAGGGGCTATAGCAGAGATGTCAGAGGCACATGGCATGAAGGCAGGAGTGGTCACCTCCACCCCCAGGAGAGGTGGGAGTCGGCCCCAGGACGTACAGTCGAGAATGGAGAAATAAAGTGCAGCACTTACACACAATGCAATATTACTCAGCAATAAAGAGAAATGGAGTACTGATACATGCTACAGCAAGGATGAGCTTAAAAACATCATGCTAAGTGAAAGAAGCCAGACATAAACCATCACATTACATGATTCCATTTATATGAAATGTCCAGAACAGGCAAACTTAGAGAGACATAAAGTAAATTATTGTTCGCCTAGTTCTGGGTGGCAGGAGGGTGGTGAGGGGCGATGGCTCATGAGTATGGAGTTTCTCTCTGTGGTAATGAAAATGCTCTACACTGATTGTGACGGGCTCTGCATAGTGATGCACTCAATGAATATACTGAAACCTATTGAATTACACACTTCAAATGGGTCAACTACATGGTATTTAATTTATATCTCAATAAAACTTACAAAAAAAAAAGGGGGGGGGTAAGCCTGAGAAGAGGATTCTGGGTCTCTGCCCTCTCCTCAAGGGACACCAGCTCTCCGGAGCCAGCATGGTCTGACCCTGGGGAAACACTGACTTGCTTTGATCTTATTTTGTATTCGCCAAATTTCTTTCTTGTAACTATTTTGGTTTTCCAGACAAAGCATCCTGAGTATCAGACAGTGTTTTAGTCAATGGAACCATCTACTGACGTACATGAATTAATTGTCATTGAGGCTTGTTCATTAGTGGGGTTTGTTATTTAGAGTCTTAGGATTTGGGCTGACATGAGTCAGTTTTTGAGGGCAGTTACCCCGTGAAGCCCCACTCTGCACTGGCTGCTCTGATGCTTTCTGACACATACCCTCTATGGCGGCTGTCCTTTCAAGAGTGACTTCTGGCCTCAGAGAGCCTGTGCTGCTGGCTAAAAACTAGCTTACCTGCTGAGCAGGACCATGTCAGAGCGATGCCACCTTGAGTAAGTGAGAGAGTTAACCCCTCTCTGACCCATTACTTGGAAAAGGGGGATAATAGTATGACT
Organism: Proteles cristata cristata; assembly: GCA_017311185.1. Lineage (NCBI taxonomy): Eukaryota > Metazoa > Chordata > Mammalia > Carnivora > Hyaenidae > Proteles > Proteles cristata. Next base: position 3,124,088 of record JAESUZ010004630.1, read on the forward strand.
TGACAGCTTGAGACAGCAATGACACATATTGTTAACCTGAGAATTTCCTGCCGAAACCATATGTTAAAAGGCAGATGACAGGAAAGGAAACAGGAACAGAGCAGTCCCTGTGGTTAACTGGGAAAGAGCTGGAACCACCATGCAGCTCTGAGACCAAGTGTAGATGTTAGTTATTGACCCCCCGCCCCCGTTTTTTTTTTTTTGAGAGAGAACAAGAGCAGGTGTGAGCTGGGGGTAGGGCTGAGGGAGAGGGAGAGAGAATCATAAGCAGGCTCCATGCTCAGCATGGAACCTGATGTGGGGCTTGATCCCACAACTGTGAGATCATGACCTGAGCAGAAGTCAAGAGTTGGATGCTTAGCCAACTGAGTTACCCAGGTGCCCCAGTTATTTAACCTTTTTTTTTAGAGGATTATTTTAAAAGCTTATTTATTTATTTTGAGAGAGAGAGAGTGTGTGTGTGTGTGAGCAGGGGAGGGGCAGAGAGAGAGGGAGAGGGGGAATCCCCGCAGGCTCCACACTGTCAGCAGAGACCCCGAAGTAGGGCTCAAACTGATGAACCATAAGATCAAGACCTGAGCAGAAATCAAGAGTTGGATGCTTAACTGACTGGGCCACCCACGCACCCCAGTTATTTTACCTTCTAACAAAGGCCTTGTTTTCCTGTTGGTAAAATAAGATGACTGGATTAGTGATTCCCAGAAAATCCATGAAGACTGTAATGAGGATCTTGCAAGATTTTTTTGTTTTGTTTGGTTTTTTTTTTTTTTTAAAGCTACTTTTAATATAAAAAAAAAAAGTCCATGGAGTTCTGGCATTTACCACCAAAAGACCATACACACTTACTAAAAGATCAATTATTTATTTAAAAAATTAATCCTGAGGGCAACTGGGTGGCTTAGTCAGTTGGGCATCTGGCTTTTGATTTTGGCTCAGGTCATGGTCTCAGGGTTGTGGGATTGAGCCCCACAGCAGGCTCTGCACTGTGCATGAAGCCTGCTTGAGATTCTCTCTGTCTCTCTCTCTCTCTCTGCCCTTCTTTCCTGCCATTGCTCAATCTCTTTCTCTTTAAAACAAAAATAAATTTTAAAAATTAAATAAAAAGTTAATTCTTTTTTAATCACTATTTACTATTTGTTCACTGTTTTAATTTCATATATATATTTATATCTCCATCCTTGATTGACCAAAAAAGTAGGGACATTAATGATTAATAAAGGCAGAATGTGGGGTGCCTGGGTGGCTCAGTTGGTTAAGTGTCCAGCTCTTAGTTTCAGCTCAGGTCATGATCTCATGGCTTTGTGGGTTCAAGCCCATACTGAGCTCTGTGGTGGCAGTGAGGACCCTGCTTGGGATTCTCTCTCCCTCTCTCTCTACCCCTCCTCTGCATGTGCTGTCTCTTTCAAAATAAATAAATAAGCTTTAAAAAAAAAAAAAGAAAATTTTTAAAAATGCAGAATGTATGTTAGGGTGCTTGGGTGGCTCATTTGGTTAAGCCTCTAACTCTTGATTTCAGCTCATGTCATGGTCTCATGGTTTGTGGGACTGAACCAGAGTCAGGCTCTGCACAGACAGCATGGAGCCTACTTGGGATTCTCAATCTTCCTCTCTCTCTGCCCCTCCCCCCACTTGTCTGCTCTCTCTCAAAATAAATAAATGTGTAAAAAAATAAATGCAGAAATGTTATGTAGTCATAATCTTTCAAAATAATTGGTTCATTGGGGCACATGGGTGGCTTGGTCGGTTAAGTATCTGACTTTGGCTCAGGTCATGATCTCACGGTTTGTGAGTTTGAGCCCTGCGAGGCACTCTGTGCTGACACCTCAGAGCCTGGAGCCTGATTCAGATTCTGTGTCTCCTCTTTCTCTGCTCCTCCCTTGCTGGCTCTCTCTCTTTCCCTCTCTCTCTCTCAAAAAAGAAATAAAGATTTAAAAAATTTTTAAGAAAATAATTGGTTCATTAAGCAAAATGATCCTAACTGTCCTCAAAGGATTGAAGGCTGGATCATTGGATCAATGTTCTTTAAGGGCCTCTCTTTTCAAAGTACTGTCTCCAGGTGGGGCGGGATATAATCACCTGATGACATCACCCAGTACAGGTGTGCCACTTTGTAATCCATCCTCTCTCAGGGCTTTAAACAGAGGTAGTTTCATGGGTAGAAAACCTAACATCACATTTAGCATGATACTGCCTCCTTCACTCCTGCCCTGCAGCAAATGGGTGGATCATAAATAAAATCACCCAGGCAGAAGAGATCAATCTGTGATAGGTATGGATAAAGACAATGGGCTGGTCAATACCACCCAGTCAAGAGAAGTAATCCATGTCCACGGGTCTTGGAACTAAAAGGCACTGGGGATAGGAACTCCCAAGTACCTTCCACCATGGAGTTTTGGCATAAGCATTTTCTCAAGGGAGTCTTGAGCATGTTAATTAACTTTCCTAAGCTTCAGTTTATTTACCAAAAAAAAAGAAAAAAAGAAGCTATCAGATCCTATATAATTGAAAGGTATGCCAACAACTCATTTACACGTTTAACCACTTCCTATAAAAGTTTTCTAGGGGTGCCTGGGTGGCTCAGTTGGTTAAGCATTCAACTCTTCGTTTTGGATCAGGTCATGATCTCAGGGTCATGAGACTGAGCCCTGTGTCGGGCTCCGCACTGAGCATGAAGCCTCCTTAAGATTCTCTCTCTGCCCCTCTCTCCCTCTCATGCTTTTGGAAAAAAAAAAAGAGAAAAAGTTTTCTGAAGCAGTTTTCTAGAGTATGATCCTTAGAACACTAGTTTCATAGAATATTAAGAGATGTTTCATGGGAAAAAAAACAAGTCAGAGGCAAATAATTTTAGTACCTGCTGAGCTAAACCAAGTTAAACAGATCACTGCAGAACTTCTCAGAACCTTTCATGTGCTAATATGTATTTCCAAGAAGTAGATGTAGTATGTAGTTTATGAGCCTTATAACAACGGACTCCTTTCTTTCTGGGATACCTAATAGAACTTAACTAGTCCGCACAGCTTGGGAAGCCTATCTTTAAGGCTGATATGGGTGTGAAAGTCATGTAACTTTCCTGAGGCTTGTTTATCTCACCTATAAAATGAGGATAATGATAGTACCTTACAGGGTCATAAAGCTGATACGGGATATGCAAAAACCAGCACATAGTAGGCTCAAAGCAAATGTTCTTCTCTAAAGGAAGAAAACTAATGAGCCTGGAGCCTTCCCTTTTTCACCCCAAATTAGATGAAAAATTTTAATAGTAACTGCTAGAAGAAAATTTCCTATGGTCTCTGCTGGAATTACCTGTGAAAACTACTTTTTGACCATCTCCAAGAGCAAGAGTCCCTTACCTCTGAGAGCCAGGGGACAGGCTTATTCCACTTCAGGTAGCTGCTGTTAGGGCTCCCACCTCGCTCTTGGTCCTGGCAGAAGAGTAAGAATGAACTTGGTGGGAATATTAGGGCAAGAATAGGATTTGGGGCCCCTTGAAAGCACCCAGGGGGAAGCAGAGGGCCAGGAGACACAGTCCCTGTTCCTAGGAAGCTTATCAACATAAGGGACACTCTCATTTATTATTCACACTATATCCCTCAAAATTACACTTCCTTAGTCTCCTAAGGTTCTTTTACTTTCTTGAATGTTCTGTCTTTCCCATATGGAAAAAAAAAAAATCTAACTAGATCAGTCCCCTGATCATGCCTTCGTCTTCCTCTACATCCCCCCAGGACTCTGCCCAGGTCGTCACTCATTTGTCCTAACAAGTAGAAGCCCATTGGGGGTATCTCAGCCCTTCCCTACCCACTGTACAGGTCCATGGGTTCAGTCTGGTTCTGATCTAGCCTTGGAGATCCATGTCTTTTCTAGGCTCAGAAGCCCAACCTTAGGGTTCCAGACTGAATAAGACCCCAGTTTCCCTAAATCCACCAGAGCTGCTCCTGCCTCCCTAGGGATCAGTGCCCCAAGAAACACTATAGCAAAAATGCTCCATTACAAATCTGTCCCCTGGCCATTTGCGGCTAGATATGATGGCTACCTCACCATCTCTGACTCTTAGCAGTGAGTGTCTGGGATTGTCACTAAGGCACCAGCCTAGTCTTCATGCCAATGAGAGTCAGGGCGTGCTGGTTCTGCCTTAAGCCTTCTGCCACTATTGGAGACAAAGGCCACATGCCTGGAGCTGTTCAATTCTGGGCATCTTGAGCTGTGAGGAAAGCTCTGGGAGGGTAGTAGGATGGACAGCTCTACCCTCTCAGCTAATAAGATCAGACCACAATCCCAGGAACTCCTTTCCTTGGCCTCTGTTACTACTGAAAAGTGGAGGTTTCCCTTAAGGCTATAAGGGCGAGGACAGATGAGAACTCATGTTAATGCAGAGCAGGGAAAATGGGGTGCTCTGCCACACACCTTGAAGCCCAGCCTCTGGGGATGATAAAACTGGAGATTTGGATCCACAGCTGGAATGTTCCTGTTGGCCAGAGCCTTGGCTAGTTCTCTCCAGCTGCCGTATCCTGTGGAAAGGAAAGAGGGAAAGAAGCAAGGTCAACATAACCTGAGACCTCATGGGTCTGTGAGGTTTGGGGAGAATAGGAGAGGTAAGCTTCTTCTCTTCTACTGCGACTCACACCTCTTCAGGTGGTGGGCATGAAGTGGAGGCTGAGGCAGGGGGATGGGAGTGGGGGTAGGGAGATAGTTATTACCTATCAATAGGTCAATAGGGCAGAGAGAGAGGGGAAATGAGCTCCTATCACATTAAAATTTGCTGTCTTCCATAATCAGAGAAGGAGCCAGGCCAGGTGAAATGGAACACTGTCCGTTTGTCCATGCAGTGTGTCCAGCACTATAGGCTCCCTCTTCCCCAGTTGCCTCTTGAGGCCAATTTCTCCCAGAAGCCGCTGTGGGAGAATGGTTGTAAAAGGCAGTGGAAATAAGCTAGCTCCTGCATGGGTTCCCTTTCCAGCTCAGTCCCTTTCCTCCAGGCCCAGGGAGATAGCAGGGCTGTCTAGTTGGTGGGGAGGCCCTCCCCTCAGCCCACTATTATCACTGAGCTGCTAGATGGAACCAGAGCTGGGAAGGCAGGAAAGGGTGGGCCAGGACTTGGTATGTGTCAAACAAATGTATAAACTGCTGGAGAGAGAAGATTGGAGGCCTCCTACTCCTATGCTGATCTGGAAGCTCGTGTCTACACCCTAAAGGATCTGCAACTGGTTGGCTAACACACATCTGGGAAGGCTAAAATCCAAACTGGGTGAAAATGAGGGGGAACAGGACACTGTTGGGGAGCAAGCAAGGAGTCAAGGAGCAAAGAGCTGTGCTAAGGGAGAGGGTGTGGAAGAATGAGGGTTCAGTGGATCAGCACTGGGGGATCAGAGCCTCCCCACATGACATGGGGATCACTTGGGCATGACTGCCAGACTCTGAATATGTGAAACCAAACCACTGCTGGCCATGAACCCAAATCATAGACTATCAAGAGCTAACAAAGGCTTTCAAGATCATCTGGTCACCATTTCAGGTGAGTAAAATGAGATGCCAGCTGGTCAAATGACTTCTCTAGGCTCACTCACCAAACAAAGACAAGGCTAAGACTGGAACTCAAGCATTCAGATTCCCACTGGGCTACTACTCTCTCTCCAACAGCTCCATCCAGATGCTCCCAGACACTGCAGTGGGTGCTGTGCAAAAAGAATTAAGACTTACGGTCCCTGACCCCTGGGAGTCAATAGGTGGCCCAAAGCAGAAGGGTCATAGGAAGCCCTATGTGAGCACCAGTAGAGATAGAGCCAACCAGACAGAGAGGAAAGAGCACAGTCCATGAATGTGGGTCGGCAGAAGGTGGACATCAACATTTTGCCTGAGTGTTTATGTAATTGACTCTAGCAGGGAGATTGTGGGGAGGGATGGGAGGAGATTACATTTATGTTTGGTGTGGCCTTTTGGGATCTCGTGAGATAGGCCAGGTCTGATTACCCCCATTTTACAGATGGGGAAAGAGCAGCTCAGAGCTTAAAGTCACAGAGTTAGGTTTTTTTTTTTAATTAATTAATTTTGAAAGAGAGAGACACCGAGAGTGGGGGACCAACAGAGAGGGGGAGAGAGAGAGAATCTCAAGCAGGCTTTGCACTATCAGTGCAGAGGCTAATGCGCGGCTCAAATCCACAAACCATGAGATCATGACATGACCTGAGCTAAAGTCACTTAGCCAACGGAGCCTCCAGGGTGTCCCCAGAGTTAGTTCTTTTGAAGCCAGGATCAGAACAGAGAGCCTCCCTGTCTCGAAAGCCAGCATTTTCTCATCCTGCCTACATTTTCTCCTGTGGGCACTTTTTGGCACAGACACTGAGAGTCCCAGGGCAGAGGCCTCAGCCTGGGATCTGTGCCTTGGGGTTTCTGTACAGACATTAAACCTCTGCTCATGTTATGTTTATGGGGACTTCGGCAGGTTTATCCCTCTGCCATCAAGGTCTCTCCTGTTTCCATGGCTGGCCAGCTGGCAGTAGGGAACAGGTGAGTCTCATTCAGTGCAGGGGGATTTTTCTGAGGAAGCAAGTTTCTGGGGCCAGCAAAGTGAGGTGAGGCTGTGGGAGGGAGGAAGAGAAAGAATGCTCCCAGACCTACACCCTACATTTCTGGATGAGCTCGGGAGAGAGCTGTTTGTTCATCTGTTAATCCCAACTCAGACACCACTAATCTAAGAGCCGGATCCCTAGCCAAGCCCAAGGAGCGGCTGGTGAGTGGTTGGGGCGCTCCAGTGCCTGGGTGGGGAGTGAGTCACACTGTGGGGAGAGGTGGGCAGGCTCTGCCTCGCTTCTGCCTCTGAACGATTGGGTCATCTCTTCCTTGACTTTGTTCTTAGAATGAAAAGTCGTCTACCTCTGGACAAAGTTGTGAGGAAATACTAATAAAAGCAGTACTTCCCCTATTGATGCGGGTTGTAGTATGTCTCACATACACATCCTTTCTCAGACTAGTTTTCAATTCCAGAAAATTCTCTGACTCTTGGAAGTCACACCAAAGGTGAGACAACCTAACCTGAAGTCCATAAACTATCACTACGGGTCTTTGGCATGCCTGTCCTGGCATTTGCTGGGAAGTGGTAAAGACTCCTTGACCAAATTTTGGACAGCCTCCTCTGAGCCCTCCTTTTGAATAGGCCTCCTCCTTGGGCCCTGTCTTTGCTGGCCCTGCTCAGTGTTGAGGAAGAATCCTGTTAAGTCTTTTGTTGTTGTTGAGACGGGGGTACACGAGAGCGAGGGAGGGACAGAGGGAGAGACAGAGAGAGAGAGGGAGAGAGAGAATCCCAAGCAAGTTCCATGCCAGGCTCGAGGTGGACATGGGGCTCAATAGCATGACCATGAGATCATGACCTGAGCCAAAACAGAGTCAGACGCTTAATCAATTAAGCGACCCAGGCACCCCAAGAATCCCATTAAAGTCTTTTTAGCAGGAATTCCCCCACCTTTGATATCCGATCATCCCTGATACCGATCAATTTCTCATCTCCCACCCTTGACACATAAGTCTTCAGTCTGCCTTTAGCAAGACCCCCCTACCCTGATGTCTGCCCCTTAGTAATTTTCTACCCCCACCCCCTCACTCTGCATGCTGGCTATAAGTCCCCAGCTGCCTCTGTTTGGAATTGAGTTCAGTTCTCTCCTGAGATCTCTTTCCTATATCGTGACAGTACTGAATAAAATCTACCTTTATCACCTTTAGTGTCTGGCTCTAATTCTCTGTAAAAGGTAAGAGGTGGTTCGCTCAGTGAACAAGGACAAATCCACTGGGGGAGAGGAGCCACCTCCTCCACTCGGCAAGGTTAAACCCAATCAGGCCTTGCCCCTACTCACAGGTGTTGGCATGGCTTCGAGATGCTTAGAGACGGAGGCAGTCAACAAACAGCCTAGCCTTTAGTACACTCAGGAGTAGAAAATTCCCTTGGCTGACTTCAGAGTATAGGAGAAAGACAAGCAAGGCTCTGGGGTCACACCCAATTGTCTATCTACCACTTATAAATGGTGACTGCTTAAGCAAGTAATCTGACACATAGTAAGTACTCAACAAGCATTCCTTCCTCAGTGAGTTTGGGGTTTTGGATCTGGGAGTCAGGTACGAGTTCAAGCCCCTTGACAATTTTGTAAACTGCGGATGGCCAGTATTCTTTCACTCTCTTCTCTCTTTGCTTACTGACCAGAGAAGCAAACAGGCTGTGAGCCGGCAGGGACTCAGTGGTAGCAGAATAATGGATAACACTTCTCTGTTTCCTGAGTATGACTTTCTGCTCCCCACCCACTGCCCATCCATCCCCCCGTCAACATCCACCGAGTGCATACCAGGCACTGGGCGGTGTGCTGGCCATTTGGCAATCCCTCTCCCTGTGCCTTTGCCTCTGTATTAGCCCTGCCAGTGGATACCCAGGCATTGCTTAGCCCCCTGGGGGAACTTGGAGCTAAAGAATGTGCTGATTTAACTACTGACACTTGTCACTTGCCCTCTGATAAGTGAACTCCTCCTGCTCCTGGCCAGACCGCTCCTCCCAAGGTGCCAGCTGCCAGGGCCTGTTTCTCCTGCAACAGGTGTCACATTTGTGCCAGGAGACAGACACCCCGATCTCAGGTGACAGACAAAGCACCACCATGGGCCTCACATTCTGCCCTCACAAAGCTGGGCTATCAAATTCACCATCAGCTGGAATTTTGCCAATATCCCCCTTCTGTGCAACACGAACTCTTCAAAGGCCTGAAGACGATCATGTTGGCTCTTTGAAGAAACTATGGGATGCATAGATCCCTTGCTGCTTTTTTCAAAGACTGTCACGTCTATTATTTCACTGCATCCTCACAATCTCCCTGTGGACTACTGTCCTCTCCGTTTTAGAGATGAAGCAACAGAAACAGAGAGGTGAAGTCATTAGTCCATGGTCACACAGTGAATAATCCACATAAAGGCCTTAGTACCTGGAACATAATGAGCAATAATCAGGCTGCAGTTTATTATTTTATTATCCATCACGATGCTGTAGATCCAAAACTTGCATTCATTTCTCCTGACCTCTGGGCTGACTCTCTTGGCAAAAGGTCATATGGACAACAGGGACATTTACACCAGGAAGAAAGGAAGTCCCTCGCTGCTCAGACAGATTTTGGATAGATTTTGAAAGTAGAGCTGACAGGCCTTGCTCATGGATCGGATATGAGGAATCAAGAATGACTTGAAGACTTCGGACCTGGGCAGTTAGAAGGGCGGAGTTGCCGTGTGCTAAAGGCGAGCTTAGGCCAGGGTGTCAGCAGGAGGTGGAGCTGAGAGTAATGTCTGAAAGAGCAGCTGAAGCACTGGGGGGCAGGCAGGGCCAATGGAGACACAATTTCTGAAGCTCCATCTCCAGCCTTGGGCAGGGCACCACCAAAAAGGTCTAGCATGTTCCCGGAACTTACACACTGTTTTAAGAGGGGAACACTGACTCCTGGAGGGGAGTGGAAAGGTGGGGCTGAAGGAAAGAGCCAGGAGGGCTGGTCCCACGGGCTCCACCAGATGCAAAGGGCCCCAAGATCCAGGATGAATGCAGCCAATTTGCTTAGACGCCCAGCGCCTGTAGAGAGAAGGTGATGAAATCCAGAGAACAAGAGGTTGCCAAGGGAATAAGAGGTCGTGACACCCAGGGCACAGTTCCATAAATGCCAGCAACCAGCACCGAGTCCTAGGACAAAAAGAGCAAGACTGTAGCTCTGACCTTGGAGTGCACTTGAGAGCCAGTCACGTGTCCTCAGCAGAATAAAGCTGCTATGGCTAGAAGCCAGCAGGGCCTGGAGCCCACCAGAAACTTGCAGGGGCACAGTCAGGGATGAAACCAGGGATTGTCACCTGGGAGGGAGTCCCTAAGGCCGACACAAAGCTCCAGCAGCAGAGACAGAGCTGTGAGGCTTAACCTTTCCTTTCCAGCCCAGGACACCATGATGCAAGAGAGCTTATTATTAATGTAACCTTATGTGGGAAGGTTAACATTTATGTGGGAAGCATATATACACACATATACTTGTATTAAGTGAAATATAGAATATTTTCTTTAATACAAGCTTACAGGAAAACAAGGTTTAGAGGCTAAAAATCTTGCTGTAACTCAGGTAGTGAAAGAGGCCAGTATTTGAACTGAGGACAAAAGCCTGTGTCTTTAATTCCACTAGTCTCTATTTTTTTAATGTTTTATTTATTTCTGAGAGAAAGAGAGAGAGACAGTATGAGCAGGGGAGGGTCAGAGAGAGAGGGAGACACAGAATCCGAAGCAGCTTCCAGGCTCTGAGCTAGCTGTCAGCACAGAGCCCAACACAGGGCTCAAACCCACGAACTGTGAGATTGTGACCTGAGCCGAAGTCGGACGCTTAGCCGACTGAGCCACGCAGGCGCCCCTCCACTAGTCTCTATTGAATACACTTGAGAATTTCCATCCACTTCCACCATCATCACCTGGTATCAGGCACTCATTTAGTCACTGAACCATCCCCTCCCTAATTACCTCTGCCTCACCACCCCCACCTGCCAACCCCCCCTCCCCAGACTATTTCCTTCCTCTTTCTAACACGGCTACTAACACATCTCCATATAAGCCAAAGAAAAGCAAGAGGGAGTGTGGAGATCCAAGTATCCCCAAACAACAGAGAACTGGACATGAATGCATCTGCCCATAAGCCTGCTCCCCTCTTCCTGGTTTCTGAGCTCCTTCCTTCCCAACACGAGGAAAAACAATCCAGCTTTGTGTCTGTGAGCAGGGGTTGGCCCAGAGGAAGATTACAAGTGGTTTGTTCAGTCTGTCTCACTCTCCCTCACAGCACAGGTGTGTGCCGGGGGTGGGGAGGGGCAGGTAATGAGGAGAGGAGAGAGGTGGGGTCCCAGTGTCTCCCTAGCTCCTCTCTGATGAGCAGATAGGTACGGGGAGGGCCCTGATGAGGCTCTTCCCCAGCTGCCCCATACCTCCACCGGCACACTGCTGCTGCTTAGAGCCGAGCTCAAGAACCAGAACAGCCAGCTGCTCCCAAGTTTCCTGCCAAGCTAGCACCTGAGCGGCTGTAATGGTTTTGGCTGCTGGCAGGCCAAGGCTTGCCAGCAAGATGCAAGGGACTGTACCTACTGCCCTGCTGGGTGCCACCTAAAGGGGGGTGTGTGTGTGCAAAAGAAGGCATCAGAGCTGTGCCAAATATGTGCTTGTATATTTCAGCTCTGCTGCCAGTACTTCCTGTTCACTCAAACACCCAGGTTCAAGCACAAAACTTTAAGGGGGTAGATGAGGAGAGAGATAGAGAGGGAAAATGCCCTTTCTATTATGCTGCCACTGCTCTGGGAATGTAGAATCTGTCTGCACACAGCCCAGCCCGTAACTTTCCATTCCCCAAGCCATGGGTTTCATTGGTAGAGGCCCCAGAAGGTTTGGCCAGGTCCCAAGGCACCTCTAGAATATCGTCATCATCATTATTACAAAACAAAAACAAACCCCCCCACAATATTGAAGCCCCCATTTGCTAGTCAGTGTCAACAGGGCAATTACAGCCACAAACAACAGTTCTGTCCAGGAGGAATTTGGACTGAAGGCCCTTGATGAAATGGGATGGTTTCAGGAAAACCTAGAGGTAGCAGGGTAAGAGGTATCCAGGACGTCTAAGACTGGCCCAAGCCAACTGACCAGGTGTTTTCATTCTCTGGTGGACCTAGACAAGGACCCCTTAGGTAGTTCTAGGATCCCTCAGATTGTGACATAAGCCACTAGGCTTGTCGTTTCCAGTCTTCTTTCTGGATGGGGACACAGACAAGCTTCTGAACATGCAGGAAAATGTGGGACAATCCTTTCCCTTCCTGGAATCGTTCAAAGAGGAAGTTCATGGTGCTTAAGAGTAAGCAATTAGCAGGCTGGGAAAGAGTGAATAAATGAATCAGTGAACCAACAAATCACCAGGCATGTATTGAGCACTTGTTGTATACTCAGAGCTCTGCTAACTGCTGCAATACATAGAGAGGTACAAACTGAGGGGTACCTGGCTGGCTCGGTTGGTAGTACGTGTGACTCCTAATCTTTGGGTTGTAAGTTTGAGCCCCACGATGAGTGTAGAGATTACTTAAAAATAAAATTTTTATGGGCGTCTGGGTGGCTCAGTGGGTTAAGCGTATGACTCTTGATTTCAGCTCAGGTCATGATCTCACAGTTTGTGAGATCAAGCTCCGTGTCAGGCTCCACAATGACGACACAAACCTGCTTCAGGTTCTCTCTCTCTCTTTTTCTCTGCCCCTCCCCTGCTCTCTCTCTAAATAAATAAACTCAAAAAAAATTTTTTTAATAAAATCTTTAGGGGCTGGGGAAAAAATAAATGAAATATTTTTTTTTAAATTAAAAAAAAAGGTACAAACTGAGACGCAAGGAGCAGCATGTTTGCGGACTCACATCCGTGTCCTGGCACTCACACCTGTGTGCACATGCAGGGCATGCACCAGCCAGTTCTGCTTTATGCAAACAGACCACATCAGACAGCCAGGCTAACTGGATGTGAATGAGGTGATGCTGCTTGGTGATTTTCCAGACTTGCAGAAACCTCAGGCAAAACGCTCTGCAAACTATTCTGGGATGAGGAAACTGGCCGTCAGGGTCCCAAAGAGTTAAAGAGCAGCAAGAACAGGTATAGGAAAACCCTGGCTCTGTACAATGACCATGGAGTCGTTTCAGCAGAAATATCCCCAGGATACACCAGAAGACCTGATATTGCCTCTGGAGGCCCGGACAGGGAGGACAAAGCCCAGGAGCTAGTCAAAAGGCCAGGCTCTTCCTTCTACTTCTTTTCAGGTAGTAGGGGGGAGCAGTAGAGGCCCAAGATCCCAGAACTCTCTTTCCTGACTGGGTGGAGGGGTCCCCGTCCCAACTTGAGGGGGAGGAGTGGTTTCCGTAGTTATAGGTCTTGGAGGACCTTCCGGCACTCAGGAAGTGTTATAGAAAGAAAAAGTAGGAACCAGAAAGAAAAGAACAAAGCCTGGAAGAAAGACTGGGAGGGGAGAGGAGCTTTGAGAGAGAGAAGAGCAAGCCCCATACCCAGCTAATGAGAACAAGAGGGGAGAAGTGGGAATATTGGATAATAATGATGCTAATTATGAAGATTGCAGTGTAAATGCCAAAAGGGACCTGGGAGGGGAACAACACTATTCACAGAGCCCTCCTCCATGCCTGAACCCACTCAACCCACTAAACAGGTTAGTACACTGTGTGCATTTAACAGAGGATAACCACAACAGCTAACACCTGTGCATTTGTTCAGGCCAGTCCATATGCTAAGCACTTGAAATGCACTATTTCATCTTTGTAACAATCCTCTGAGGTAGGTATTAATATTATTCCCATTGGACAGATAAGAAAATGGAGGCCGTGGGTAGTTACGAGGCTCAGTGGGTTAAGCCTCTGACTCTCGGTTTTGGCTCAGGTCATGGTATCACAGTTTTGTGAGTTCGAGCCCCATGTGGAGCCCCACATCAGGCTCTGTGTGGGCAGCTTGGAGGCTGCTTGGGATTCTCTGTCTCCCTCTCTCTCTGCCCCTCCCCCATTTGCACTGTCTCTGTCTTTCTCAAATAAATAAATAACTAAACTTAATAATAATAACACCCTTTTAAGTACCTTGTTGAGCCCCTTCTCTATTCTGCACCAGGCCTGAAAATGCATCAGATACATTATCTGATCTGAAGGGCTGCCAGCTGCTGGATTTGGGAGGGCTGATGAAGGTGCCTTGCCAAAGCCAAGCTGAGGTTGGTTATAACCTGTTTGGGGGAAGGAGAGTCGAAGAATGGGACAGAGGGGGCATGGGTGACAGTAACTCTGCTCTCCCAGAGAGGAATGTGGGGACTCTACTTTCCTCCTTTACACAAAACATCACTGCAATGGAACCTCACAGTTTAGACCAACCAACAGCAGGAGCCTGAGCTGTGGTGGCCCCCATCCCTGTGTCAACTCCACCACCACCCCCACCCCCCATCTAATGTTATGTATCTTTCATACTCTTGGTTTCATTCTTAACTTTCATCCCAGCCCTGTGAGGTATCTCCATGTTGCTGGGGGGACCCAGAGACCCACAAATAGATTAACAGAGTTGTTTAATGTCAAATAAAAGCCAGTGCTAAGGCCAGGCTAGAGCCTAAAGCTCTGATTCTTGGTTCAAGGCTATGCATCACAGCACAATGCTCATCTGCGGATGCTGGAGTTCAGTGGCCTACAGGGAGCACTCTGACTGAGCCCAGGTGAGGAAAGGGCTGACAGCACTGTGCTGGCAGGAAATAGGTCTTCTTCATTATTATTCTCCCTCTGTATGAATCCGTTGAAATTAGCTGTTTCAACACAACCCAGCTTCAGAGAGGGGTTACTCTACCTGGTCCTGATTTTATATTCGCATTGGAGAAAGCAGGCACTTGATGCATGTGGAAGGAAGGAAGGAAAAAAGGAAGGGAGGAAGGAAGGAAGGAGAGAAGGAAGGAAGGAAGGAAGGAAGGAAGGAAGGAAGGAAGGAAGGAAGGAAGGAAGGAAGGACAAGGAGGGTTACAGGAGGGGCCTGGCATGTTGATCACCATAGAACTAATTAGGTGTCTTCTGGCCACATCTCTGGCCTAGGGCTTGAATGTACTGACGGGCACTGGCCCTGACGTTCTGAGAAGCTAACCAGCTAAAGGCCGTCTCAACACCCGTGGGCACTCACAACAGCATATGTGTCAAAGGCACAACCCGAAGCTACCTCTAAGAAAGCTCTCGTAGGGCACTCTTTCTCTCTTTCCAAAAATTCAATTTCCAAACCTCCGTGTGTGTATGGTAAAATGTAATTAGCATAAAATCTATCATCTTAACCATGTCTAAGTGTATAGTTCAAGGGCATTAAGCACATTCACGTTGTTAAGCAACCACCACTACCATCACCACCATCAACTCCAGACTTTTTTGATCTTTCCAGACTGAAACTCTGTACCCATTAAACACTAATGCCCCTTTCCTCTCCCCCAAGTCTCTGGCAACCACCATTCTACTTTCTGTCTCTATGAATTGACTATGCTAGATACCTCATGCAAGTGAATCATATGATATTTGGCCTTTTTTGTCCGGCTTACTTAGCCTAATGTTTCAAGGTTCATCCATGTTGTAGCATACAACAGAATTTCCTGCCCTTTTAAGGCTGAACCATACTCTATTGAATGTATAGACATTTGGTTTCTCCATTCATGTGCCAATGGACATTTAGGTTGTTTCCACCTTTTGGCTATTGTGACTAATCCTGCTATGAAAATGGATGTACATGTATCTATTTGAGTCCCTGCTTTCTTTTCTTTCCATAGGGCACTCTTTTTAAAAAAATTTTTTTTTTACCATTTATTCATTTTTGAGAGAGTGTGAGTGGGGAAGGGGCAGAGAGAGAGGGAGACACAGAATCTGAAGCAGGCTCCAGTCTCTAAGCTATCAGCACACAGCCTGATGCAGGGCTCAAACCCATGGACTGTGAGATCATGACCTGACCTGAAGTCAGACGCTTGACTGACTGAGCCTCCCAGGAGCTTCAGGGCACTCTCTTTTAAACTGCTAAAAATGTTTGTCTATTCTTCTAGAGATAGGCCAAGGGGCCAGGCTGTTGCTGTCCTCTCAGGAGAAACATGGTAGTAAACTTCTTGTTTGACAGAGAATACAAGAAGTCTGAGGACACTGAGTAGAAGCGGGGAGGGGTAGGTGGGTGGGTGGAATCAGGTTGGAGCAATCCCAGCCAACAAGTTAGGGGGAAAAGCAGAACTTCTGAGTGGGCCCACAGTAGGGCTTTACCCAAGAACTGTCCTAGTTCACTTGTCTATGTAGAAATGGGCAGTTTCAACACCTCCTGGCTTCAGAGAGAGGTTAAGTTTCTGGGTCCCCTAGAAACTCCAGCTCAGTGCTGCTCAGCTCAGCTAGTTCTCAATGAGGCAGGTACAGAAAAACGTAGAGTAAGCAGTTAGAACCTTCTGGTGCAATCTGACATTGCTGGAACGTCAATATGGGAGAATGGAGTCATCTAACTGAACATGGTATAGATCGTTTTTGGGTGTTCTGAATGCTGCATCCTGGTAATATGTAGTATGACCACATCAGTCGGTGACAGACTGGGAACTAAAAACAAAAACAGGAAAAACTGGTCCTTCACTAAAGTTTGTTCTAGTCAGCATCACGAAGCTGCCTGGTTTCCTTCCTTCCCTCTCTTCTTTCCTAACTTAGGCCAAAAGTAATTCTGGAAAAGAGTGCAGACTAGCTCACAGAATCAAAGAGAGAACTATACCACCAGCCCTCAGAAAGGCCAAGAACCAGGGTAGTGATTGGAACCTCAGCAACCATCCCATGACTGTGCTCCAGACACTTTTGTGTATCTCTGCTCAGAATTCAAATTCCCAGGAAAGAGAATCTGAGTGGTTGTAGCTTGGGGTCAGGTGTGCTGCGGTGGTGGTGGAAGGATGGGGCAAAGGGGGCAGACTTATCCTGGGAATTTTCCAAATTTCCCATGTGAAAAGAGCTTAACTCTGAACAATTGACTATTATTCCTTTAAAAAAAATTTTTTTTAAGTAGTCTCCATGCCCAATGTGGGGTTTGAACTCACAACCCTGAGATCAAGAGCCGTGCGCTCTATGGATGGAACTAGCCAGATGCCCCTGACTGTTATTCCTAAAACAAAAATGAAACTTGTCTGAGGGTCATTATCTTTTTAAAGGTGGCGCACATAAAAATGCAGATATAGCTGAAAGTACTAGAGACACAGACACACAGAGTTAGTTTCAATACTTAAGAGACCTTACAGAATATGTAAAAGATGGGAGAGTTGATTATTTAGAATGTCCTCAGGAAAAGTTCCAGACTCACACAGAGAGACAATGTTCAAAACACATTTCTTGGAATGAGAGGTAAAACAATAATTTGTCAGAGCCTTTTAAAGTGATACTCCATCAAATTCATTTTAACCTCAGTTTGAAAAAGGGAGAGAATGTAAGAATGTAAGCATGGGGGAGCTTAGAAATCATCACTGTGAGCCCCAACGTTCTACATTTTTAAAAGTTTATTTCTTTTGAGAGAGACCAGGAGAGCATGTGTGAGCAGGAGCGGAGGAGGGGGAGAAACAGAGAGGAGAAAGAGACGGGGGGAGGGGCAGAGAGAGCGGAAGAGACAGAATCCCAAGCAGGCTCTGCGCTGCCAGCACAGAGCCTGAGGTGGGGCTCAAACCCATGAACCATGAGATCATGACCTGAGCTGAAATCAAGTCAGGCACCTCTGGGTATCTGAGAGGCTGCTAGTTTAGTTTGGGTCCAAACCATGCTAAATCTAGAATCTGTGATTGTATAAAGGAAGGCTTTTGAGCTTTTTGAAACAGAGGCTGTGTCACACTGACCTTTGACCGTCCTGTGGGCACAAGTTTAAATACGGAAGATGTTCAATAAATGACTAGTGGATTTCATTGAAATATCCTTTTTTTTTTTTTTTTTTGAGAGAGAGAGAGCGAGCGTGCAAGTGGGGAAGGGGCAGAGAGAGACAGACAGACAGACTGACTCCCAAGCAGGTTCTGTACCACCAGTGCAGAGCCTGATGCGGGGCTTGAACTCACAGACGTGAGATCATGACCTGAGCTGAAGTCAGACACTAACCAAATGAGCCACCCAGATGCCCCTCACTGAAATATCTTTTATTGGGGCGCCTGGGTGGCTTAGTCGGTTAAGCGTCCGACTTTCGCTTAGGTCATGATCTCGCAGTTTGTGGGTTCGAGCCCCGCGTCGGGCTCTGTGCTGACTGCCAGCTCAGAGCCTGGAGCCTGTTTCAGTCTGTGACTCCCTCTCTCTCTGACCCTCCCCTGCTCACGCTGTCTCTCTCTCTCTCCTAAAAAATAAATAAAACATTAAAAAAAAATTTTTTTTAAAAATAAATAAAAATAAAAAAGAAATATCTTTTATTGTTTTTATTATATTTTGTTTTCTAATTATTGAAAAATACTTAACCTACATACGCAGATATATCCATAAGCACATTAAATACTACTTTCCATGCTATCTGTTAACACTCTACATAGAAGGAAAAAAGGCTCTTTTCTCTAGATTAACAACCACTTTTTAAAATAAAAGGAGAGAGAGGCCCCTGGGTGGCTCAGTCAGTTGGGCATCTGACTTTGGCTCAGGTCACGATCTCACAGTTCATGAGTTTGAGCCCCAGGTCAGGCTCTGTGCTGTCAGCTCAGAGCCCAGAGCCTGCTTTGGATTCTGTGTCTCCCTCTCTCTGCCCCTCCCCTGATCACACTATCTTTGTCTCTCTCTCTCTTAAAAGTAAATAAACATAAAAAAAATTTTTTTTTAAATAAATGGACAAGGGGAACCTGGGTGGCTCAGTCGGTTAAGAGTTCATCTCTTGATTTCAGCTCACGTCATGATCTCACGGTTCATGAGCTCAAGCCCCACGATTGGGTGCTTTGACAACAAGAAGCCTGCATGGGATTGTCTCCCCTTCTCTCTCTGCCCCTCCCCCACTGAAGGGCACTCTGTCTCTATCTCTAAATAAATAAATAGACTTTAAAAATTAAAGTAAATGGACCAGTACACGTATATTTGGGAATAGAAAGAAATTTAGACTTGGTAAAAAAAAAAAAAAGAAAAGAAAGAAAAACAGGCTAATTAGGAGCATCAGTAGCTGAGTTGTTATTATTTTTTTCTACCTTCAAAGTAAGAATCTGCTCCCTGGGCTGCAGTGTAATTAGTAAAATATCTACTTTAGCTTAGACACTATTGGTCATAACAATATATGATCATACCATCAATACCATACAGTCTCTACCAGTCTACTCTTCTCTTCACAAATGCAAGAAAACATGAAGTCTGAGGACAGCTGTTTAAACCATTCAGTATACTGTTTTTATATCCCATGCAATCAAAGCACCAGCTCTATGTCTAAAGGGAAAAGTGTAAAAAATAGGAAAGTGAACATCTGATTAAGTCAACTGGTTATGTGATGTGTCAGTGACCGTGTTTTCTGAACCCCCAATCAGGCTATGTGGGGTAACCAAGGCAACAGAATGTTTGAAACAGTTAATCTTTCCTGGAAGCTCAGGCCAAATAGTAACATTGTTTATTCGACACCAATTATCAGTTTCACAGATCTCTATTGTCCTTAGCCTCACCAAATTTGCTAAATTCACTAGTGAAATGACCCAACACGACTGATCTATACAACTCTATCTAGCCCATTTGTAGCTGGATTAACAAGAGGGCTGGCTAAGGATGCACAAACAGCTCCAGAGGACAAAGCCCTCTGTCTCATGCCCTGCCTGCCTTCAGCTCCTACCCCCAACAATGTTTTCCATCACTCATTGCCTGAGCCAGCAGGCCAATCCAGGTCTTTACCACCACATCTGGACAGAAGTGACTGCCCAAACTGTACACAGAAGTGGGGACGGCACAGAATCCTTGCTGGGCCAAATATATTTTGAAATCTGCCCCCACAGCAGACAGATGGAGATGCGGGGGGAAGCCAAGAATTAGAAAGTGACCACCCTGGCAAATCAAAGAAAATTTGCAGGGTAAAAATTCCTAGAATTATTAAAAGCACTACTGAAAGTTGAATGAGCAGCTCAACTTACCCACTTTTTGCTGAGCAGACTGTGCTGAGAAGCAACCGTCACTCAACCTAAATTTGTGTGCCTGATTTGGCTCAAAGAACCTCGGTGAAACAACAAATCAACAAGGTCTAATGGGAACCAAAGAAGCACTCAAGGATAGCTAAAGAGATGAGCTGATTAAACTGCTCAGAAATTGGTCAGGCTCCTCCAATCCTTTACAAAAAAAAAAAAAAAAAAAGGAGAAAGTAACAGAGCGCTTTGAAAAAGAAGCCAATGCTATAAGAAAGCTCCAAAGATGAAAAAAGCAAGTGGGAAACTTATTACCACTGAGCCGCGTGGCGCTAACAGTTTAATATTTCATCCTTTGGGATCTGTGTGACTCTCATTTTACCTGTGTGATGCCGAAATGGTTTCGGGAACTTTCTCTTACTTCGTGTACTGGCCAAGACAAGTGAGGCCCAGAGAACTTAGATTATTTTTTGGCTTCCTGAGCATAAACCTTGATATTTAATGACCTGTGATAGTAGTCAGTATCCCGGTAATACATAAAACCCTTGGGAATCTATTAACTGTTTAGCATTCCCAGGTCTTAGGGGAATATGTTTTCCATCTTTCAAAGAGCCTGTTGTAGGCGGCTTGTGGAATAAGATGCAAATATTCCCTTGAGTGGGCTGAGGCACTGAGCGAGGTCTCCCTGGAGTTCACCACCTTAGAAAAACAGATACCGGCTTTGCACAAAGACTGCACAGTCTGCTATTTATTTGAACTGGCTTCTTGGATTGGTTAATCAGAGTTGTGATGGGTGCACTAAATGGCTCATATTGGGAAGGAAGCTATAAAAGAGAGACCTGGGAGGGGCATCTGGGTGGCTCAGTCAGTTAAGCGACTTGGGCTCAGGTCACGAACTTGCGACTCATGAGTTCGAGCCCCATGTCGGGTTCTTGTGCTGACAGCTCAGAGCCTGGAGCCTGTTTTGGATTCTATGTGTGTGTGTCTCTCTGTGTTCCTCCACTGTTCATGCTCTGTCTCTCTCTCTCTCAAAAATGAAGATTTAAAAAAAAATTTTTTTTTAAAGAGAGACCTGGGAAATGAAAGAGGAGGTTGCATGAGCAGTCAGCTAACTAGATTTACTGAGCAGCTAGTAAGCTGATACAGCTGCTTTGCCTGACTCTGGGAGAGTGATCGAGTATTGCATTAATAACCATTTTCAGAGTTGGGAGGCCTGGGTGGCTCAGTCGATTAAGCAGCTGACTCTTGATTTCAGCGCAGATCATGATCTTATGGTTCATGAGATTTAGCTGGCAGCTTGAAGCCTGCTTGGGATTCTCTCCCTCTCTCTGCCCCTCCCCCACTTGTGCCCTCTCTAAATAAATTTTTAAAAATTCCTTAATCTCTCAGAGGTTCGGTTGTCCCATTCCCTGCACACACACCCCCCCCCATCATTCAGTTAGGAAGATTACTTAAGTCCATGAATGAATTAAATATTTGTTCACATAGACAGAGTAAATAGGTGGCAACCTCAGTATTCATGGTACTAGGTAGTTATCGATTGACTAACTACTGACCCTTTGCCAGGCATTTTATATGGGTTTGTTTCCAAGGGACAATAAACAGTAAGGTATTATTTTCCCCATTCTCCTAATAATAAAACTGATGTTTAAAGAGTACATTAGGGGCGCCTGGGTGGCTCAGTCAGTTGAGTGTCTGACTCTGGCTCAGGTCATGATCTCACGGTTCAGGAGTTGAAGCCCCACATCAGGTTCACTGCAGGCAGTACAGAGTCCACTTCGGATCCTCTGTCTCCCTCTGTCTGCCCTTCCCCCACTTGCACTCTCTCAAAAATAAATAAAATGTTAAAAAATTTTATTTAGTAGCTCGCAGGATTTGCTCAAGGTTCTGGAAATGGGTGAACTGGGATTCAAATCGGTTCTTTTTGGTTCCTTAGTCCACAGTCTTTCCACTGCTGCCCAATTAATCCTCACTGCAATCCTACGGAAACTAGTAATATGGAGGCCCATTTATAGTACAGAAATGGAGCCAAAGGAGGTAATCCAGGTCAGGAGGGAGGAGTCCCGGCCGACAGCACTACCACCGCTGCTAATGCAGGCCAGCCGAGCCCGGGCTTTCACACACCCAGGTCTGTATCCCTCCTGCGCCTTTTCCGTGACACTACTCTGCATGGCACGTGCAGGGTGGGTTTGGTAATGGGTCATGATCCACAGTGAAGCACCAAATAAGGCTCCTGGAATTTAGAGAAAAGGACCGTGGCGGTCAGGTCCAGTCAAAGTGTTCTGGGAAGTAGGGGGAGTTGCTGGGTCTGGGAATGGAAGTAAGTCACTGTCCCTAGGAGACCTAGATTTTACAGGGTAACCTGGATTGTTTCCATTTGCCCTCTCCAAGCCCCACCCAGTTCCCTGACTGGAGCCCAGAAGCTTTTTACTGAAATCAAAGGAGCATATGAACACCAACCTCCCCCAGAATCACAGAACAGATGCTTATGGAGCAGAAAGTTATGACCCCTGTGCTCCCCATTCTCCTCCCTACAGGCCACCCTCCATCCTTTTGCTTGATCCCTTCTCATTTGCCATACATTTGCACAGGGCAGAACCTTATCTCTGGGCTCAGTCTGTGGACTACCTCTTTTTTTCTATCTACACTCCCACCCTTGCTAATCACCTTGGGTCCTTTTGAATACCATCTGGATGTGGATGCCTACCTGAGCTTTAGCTCTGACCCTCCCTGAATTCCACATCTGTATATCTGATTTACTTTCTCACTTTCCCCATTTGGGGATCTGAGAGGCATTTCAAACTTAGCAGGTCTTGACTTTTCCTGCCAAGCCTCTCCTCCCTATCCTCCTCATCTTAGTGAATGGCATCTCCAGCCTTCCAACTGTCAGGTCGGAAATCTGAACCATTCTCGATTCCTCTCCCCATATTCCCAATCAAACAGCAAGTCCTCACAGCTGTACCTTCAAAAACGATCCCAAATCTGCCTACTTCTGACTCCTCTACTTCTACTGCTCCTGCCCTACCATCATGTCTTGTCTAGTCTTTGAGCTCACACCCTCATACCCTACAGTCTAGAGCAGGAGTGACCCCACTAAAATGTAAGTCAGGCCATGTCAGTTCCCTGCTCCAAATCCTGAAATGCCTTCCCAACTCACTCAAATTATAATCCAAGATCCATTGGATCACCTATGAGTAATGTTTGCTGGGGACAGGCCCAGTTCACACTGGTTGTCCTCACAGTGTTCTTAATAGCACCCACTTTTCTTGCCAAAAGTGTCCCAGTTTGGACAACAAATGACATAGCCACCTGGTTAATGAAGCCGTACAGATTAAATCCTTGCCCTGGTCTCATCTCCTATCTCTTTATCACCATTCTGCTCCAACTGTTTGTCCCACAGGCCAGGTACACTGTACCTCAGGGTCTTTGCACTTCCTCTACCTGAAACACACTCCCTCAGGTATTTACATAGCCCACTAGCTCTCTTCACTCCAGTTTCTGCTCAGATATCAGGCCTTCCTGGTCATCCTACCTACAACAGATGCTGTCTACCCGAGCCCATTAGGCTTTCTCTCTTACCCTGCATTATCTTTCTTAGTAGCACTTACTACCACTTGACATATTATGCCTGCATATGTATAAAATGTATCTTCTCCCCACATATATTTTGTTCATTATGCCGAGCAGAGTAGACACTTGTAGAATAAATGATGTCACTGTTAATACAATCCATATACTTTCACGCAAGGGTTAAAAAGTAAGACCTCTACAGGCAGATGCAATGGTATCTAGCTATGTAACCTTAATCCCTAAACCTTGGTTTCCTTCTCAAAAATAGTGATATCAATAGGATTTACCTTATTGGGGTTATTCTGAGGATCAAATGAGACTAGCCTATAGGAAATGCTTAATAAATACTGGAGAAAATAATACAAAGAGCTAATATATTTAGCATTAACTATGTGCCAGGCAGTGTGCTAAACATTTTACAAATATTATCTCTCTTAATTCTCATAAAAACCCATTGAGAAAGGTACTATTATTATCTCCCTTTTACAGACGAGGAAACTGAAATTCAGAGAAGTTAAGTAATTTGCCCAAGGACACATAGCTGGAAGTGGCAGAGCGCGAATCTGAACCCAAGGTCTCTGGTTCCAGAGTCTGTTGTTACCCACTATTCTGCTTTGAGTATGAACTCTATTGCATAGTTCCTTTTGTTTCCTACAAATTCCAAGTGTTCACACAAGTGAACTATAGAAACATATTTTTTTTAAGTATCCCATCTCCTTCTACCCCTTCCCACCATAACTAATGTTAACAGTTAAGTAAGCTTCCATATCTCACTACTAGCTCACACACTAATAGAATTTATTAGTTTTTTTGTTTTAGAAAATAGGTTCAAATTACATACATATTACTCTGGAACTGCTTTTCTCACTGGTACCACGGACATTTCTCTGGGTCAAAACACAATTAATTTTTTTAAAACAGCTGCAAAAATATTACACAGTGTGGTTATAGCACTATTTAGCAAACTAATTTCCTCCTGCTAGACATCCAATTGTTTCCAAGCAATGTTTCAAGCATGTATGGCTGCTCTGATTTCTACACATCAAGTTCCAAAGTGAGATGGCAAAGTAAAGCGTATTTTTGTTCAATTTTTTTAGTGTTTATTTTTGAGAGAGAGAGAGACAGAGAGAAGACAGAGAGAGAACCTGAAGCAGGCTCCAGGCTCTGAGCTGTCAGCACAGAGCCCGAAGCGAGTCTCAAACCCATGAACAGCGAGATCATGGCCTGAGCCGAAGCCGGACACTTAACCAACTGACCCACCCAGGCGTCCCAGTAAAGTGTAGTTTTAAAATATCAGTAATTGAATATTACTTTCTAAAAAGGTTTGAAAACAATTTCACATGGTCACTAACATTAACTGACTGAGCCACTCAGGTGCGCTGGTATTTTTAAAACACAGATGGGCTTATACTACACATCTTATCCTGCTACTTGCTTTTTTTCCCCTCAACAGTAACATCATGGACATCTCTTCAATAGTTTTAAAAGTTTGCTGTTTATGTCTTACGATTCACCTTTGTGACCTGGAGCACATTTCTTTCCTCCCTGAACAGTTGATCCATGAATGAAATGGGGATGACAATGCTGACCTTCCTGAATTGGCAAGAGAAGGTGGAAATTATTTCAAAACAAAGAGAGAATCACTTCATACCCACCAGGAGAGCTATCATCAAAAAGACAGATGATGACAAGTGGCAAGGATACGGAAGGAAGTGGAACTCTCTTATACTGATGGGAATGGAAATAGCATGACCTCTTTGGAAAACGGTCTGGCAGTTCCTCAAAATGTTAAACATAGACTTAACCATATTTCTACTCCTTGGTATATGCCCAAGAGAAATGAAAATATCATAGCAGTATTATTCATAATAGCCAAAAGGTGGAAACAACCCAAACCTCCATCAGTTGATGAATGGATAAACAAAATGTAGTCCGTTCATACTATGGAATATTGTGCAGTGATTTTATTTATTTTTTTGGAAGGAAAAAAATTTTTGTCATAAAAAATAGTAAAAAATAAACAAGTCCTAAAGAATAATATTATTATTACTATTTTATAAATGGAAACTAGGGTTCAGGGTGCTTCTACTTCATGCCCAAGTTCTCAGAACCAGTAACTAGAAGAGCCAGAACTCAAAGTGAGGCTTTTTGACTCCACAGTTCTTTTTTTTTTTTAAGGTTTTGTTTGTTCTGTTTTTTGTTTGTTGTTTTTTCTTGAATAGTTTGTCAAGTTGGTTTCCATATAACACCCAGTGCTCATCCCCACAAGTGCCCTCCTCCATGGCCACCACCCCTTTTCCCCCCACCCCCTCAGCCCTCAGTTTGTTCTCAGCATTCAAGAGTCTCTCATGGTTTGCCTCCCTCCCCCTCCCCCACTATTTCCCCCCTTCTTCTCCCCCATGGTCCTCCATTAGTTAAGTTCCTCTTAATCCACCTACATGTGCAAATATATGGTATCTGTCCTCTGCCTGACGTATTTCGCTCAGTTATGCAACGATTTTAAAAACTGAAGTTCCAATACATGGGTAAGCCTCCAAAACACGGTGCTAAGTCACAGAAGCCAGACACAAAGGGTCACATATTGTGTGATCCCATTTCTATGAAACGTTCACACTAGGCAAATCCACAGAAACAGAAAGCAGATTAGAGGCTGCCAATGCTGGGCGTGACAGAAATAGGGAGTGACTGTTAAATGGGTACTGGGTTCCTTCTGGGAATGATAAAAGTGTTATAGATTAGAGGATGAGGTTGCACACCTTGTGAATATACTAAAACCACTGAGTTTTATACTTTAATGAACAAATAATACCCTCCAGGCCTCGACTTCTCTTTCTACTGCAACATCTGGGTCTCTCCATTCTCCCTTTCCCCCCCAAGTTTAATTATCTTGATCCCTAGAGAGCAGGCAACAGGTTTCTTTTCAAAGCTGCCTAGGTAGGGTTTGTAGCTAGCACTGGCCCCCCCACCTCACAGACCCAACCCCCTCTTCTTTGTAGCCAGATCGTTTACTTATTAAACCTATTAGATTAAATGACTCACGTTGCACCCTAGGGCATGAGGTGGGATAAACAGCTCACAAAAGAGTTGACTTGCACTTGAAAGGGCCAGCTTATCTCTCTTTACCTGTCCCACCCTCTGCCCACCACCTAGGACCACACCATTCTTTTCTGATTGCTGGAAGAAACCTGAGGAGGATATGGGGTGATGGCTCCCCATCTACTGTACTCACACCTCCCCTGCCCCACAGGAAGGCCACACCAGCCCCTCAAAGAGTTGACACAATAGTCTTCTTATTTTCATTGCTTCCGAGGCCAGCAGGCAACCAGCTCAGCAAGCTGGGCAAACGTTTGCACAGTTCCTGGCTCTTTAGAGGCTTGCGGGGAAGGTATCTGGAGACTTCCTGCCTGCCCTTCGCTGCCTAATCTTAGCCTCAACCAGTGGCACCCACTTTGGGTGCTCTATCCCTTTCCAACCTTGCTTAAGTTGAACGCCTTGGGGATGACATGCAGCTGACTACTGAAGTAACCGGGACCCTCCATCATTTTAGGTGACAAATAAGGACCAGGGCCTAGATTATTCCCCCTCAAGCTCTAAGACGTGGGAATTTTCAGCTCAACAGACACAGATTAATTCTCTAGGTGTCTCGGAGGGGGACAAGGTGTCTGTCTTCAGAGACGACTCGGGGACGCAGCAGGTAAGGAAGGACTGACACATAAGTAGTCATTTTGGTATCGCGCAGCAAGGGATAAAACAGGGCTGAGCTCAGTAGAGTCCAGTGCCCCCCACCCCACCCACAGCACACTGCTCCTCCCTGTGCTCTCAGGCACTGGAGGGACACCCGCTACCAGCCTGTCAGAAGCTTCTCTGGGCCACAGTTAGAACACCCCAGTTCTGCTCTCACACCTCCTTCCAAACAGCACCTCAGAGGTTTCCCCCCTGACAGCCTGGAATCCAGGCGAGAGGTGTGATCTGAGTCAGATCCTGTCCTGGAGTGGAACCACATCTTCTTACCACCCCCCCACCCAGGCATTTCCGCCTTTGTGTATTTATAAGACTCTTAAAATAGGTCCCAGCAAACAGGAGCAGAGACCTGATTTGGGTCGATGAAATCAGCATTTGGGAGAGTAAAGACTCCCTTCTGAGAGCAAAGTTGCTATTTTTTTCTCCTATCCCATATCCGGGTTTCAGTATCATCCAAATCCCCTGGGAAGCCTCCCCCTCCCCCCATCCAGTGTGGCTTCCCGAGTTTCTCCTGCCCTGGAAACCTCCCTGTCCCCTGTCCTCCAAGGGCAGATGAGTTTCCTAAAACACTATGGCCCCAGGCTGCCTTCCAATGCTCACTTATTATTAAGCAATTACATTTTGCAAAGTACTTGTCAGCTGTCAGCCCTTCTGCTCAACAAGCGCGTCCACCCACTCCTAAATGGGCTCTGAGCTCCATACAGGAGGGGGGAACGGAGGGGCAGCCAAAGGTCTGCAGGAACGTGCGCAGGCATCGGTGTCTGGGACCACCATGGGCCTCAGGACAAGTTGTCCATCATCTCTGAGGTGTCGGAAAGCAGGCAGAGATGGGAAAAGAAGGGCCTTTGGAGAACGTCGCAAATACCTGCTGGGACCTGGCAGAGATTCTGTGTTGGGTGAGAAAAACCAGCCGAGTGTGTTGAGTGTGTTGCGTCTACACCTTTCCCGAGTGGAACAACTCCCTTTCAAGGCACTCGGAGCCTGGCACCTATGCCCAACTTGGGTCACACACTGTCCTGTGGGCCTCCTAGGCTACACGGGAGGAAAGGACTCTGGTTCCCAGAATCCTTTCTGAGAAAGGGTTTATTCTATTTTGCAGTGTTCGAAGCCTGCTGGGGTTCGGGGGGGCAGGGAGGGGACGCTTTGTGGACTGAGACAAAGGGGACCATCTGATTCTTCCCTTCCTCTGGTTTACGTCTCAAGTCAGAGAAGGCCAGTCTTGGGAGTGTGTTTGTAAGGCTAGGGCAGGGGAGAAGAGCCCTGGAGCTCTCCTGTGAACGAGGGGTCAAGGTAGAAAGGGAGAAGGCCAGGGCTGAGGTGGTGAGCATGGGGCCCAGGCAATGCGGAATGTTTAAGCCGGAAGAGTTTTTTCTGTTTTTGTTTTTGTTTTGCTTTTTGAGAGAGACAGAGACAGACAGAAAGCAGGGGAGGCACAGAGAGGGAGACAGAGGACCCAAAGCAGGCTCCGCGCTGACAGCACAGAGCCGGATGTGGGGCTCGAACCCACAAACCTTGAGATCATGACCTGAGCTTAATTGTGTCCGACGCTTAACTGTGAGTCAGAAGGTTTAAGGCAGATCAGCAGATGACATTCGCAGGCATGCCTGCAGAAAACCAAACCTGAGGCAAAATGTTAAATAAAGAAGTTGTTTCAAAATATGTATTAGCGTTTCTGAGGTGATAGAAAATCTGAGAAGAATCTGTAAGTTCTGTCTGCATCAGCTAATATTAATGGGATGTCCAGCTTGTGCTGCAGGGGGGGAGAGAAAAGGCAGTAATTGCTAGAAATAGCCAGCGATAGGGAATGCTCTCCCCAAGGTTGGTTCACACTGTTAACCAAACTCTTGTTTTGTGCAGGGCCTCCCAGAACAAGATCCTCATGGGAAAGTGCTTCAACCAGAAGTGTCAGCTCTCACCAGCAGAGACATGTGTGGAGGGACAGGCAGAGGAGGGCTGGGGGTGGGGGGTGCCAGCTGGACCACAGGGCAGGCAACCTGGTTCCCTGTGGAGCTCTGTCCGTCCATTTACACCTCAGTTCTCTGCCTTGATAGCGTCAGAACTCAGAGACAGCAGGAAGTGTGTCTAATTCTCTGGACGGCACCTAGGCTCAGTGACACTGTCAGACAGGTGCTCTCTGCCCAGGGAAGCAGACAATGATGCGGTGGAGGATTCCACAGCGATGTGAAAAGGTGGGCATCCACAGCGATGTGAAAAGGTGGGCAAGGCCTCACTAACCCTGGAACATGTTCAAAAATATAGTGATGGGCATGGAGGAGGGCACTTGTGGGGATGAGCACTGGGTGTTATGTGGAAACCAACTTGACAATAAACTATTTAAAAAAAAGAAAATGAAAACGTTAATTCAAAAAGATAAAAATAGAAAGCATTTGATGTACAACAAAAAAAATACAGTTATGGGAAAAAATGTTGCTCTACAATGTTACAAAAGTGAAGAGATCTAAAAAAAAGTTTTTTAAAACTGTCACAGCCAAGAAGAGCTGAAGGAGACATGACAACTGAGTATAATGTGGGGATGCGGATAAGATCCTGGAACAGGAAAAGGACATTTGAAAGGGAATCAGAGTACAGTATGTATCTTAGCTAATAATAATGTATCAATAGTAGTTTACTAATTGTAACAAATGAACCATACTAATGTAAGGCATTAATAATAGAGGAAACTGGGTGTAAGGTAAATAGCTTCCCGTACTATCACTGCAACTTTTTGTGAATATAAAACTATTCTAAAATAAAAGGTTTATTTAAAAATATACTTGTCTGCAAATATAGGGGTTTATATGTATACATGTAACATATAGGCATATAGGCATAGAGGAAACTTAGAGGAAGGTATATTAAATTTTTTATAGTTGTTACCTCTGGGAAGACACTGTTTATATTATACGCTTTTGGATTTTTTAAAAAATGTATTTATGTAGTAGATGTAGGAATGAAAATATAGGAGAATCAAAATTGGAAAATTCTGCCCTGTTCCATTGTTCCTGTGACAGGAAGAGCACTGGGCTAGGTGTCAGGAGGCCAGGATTTGGGTTCTCATTTTCCCGCTAGCTTTGTGATCCCAGCGACCCTCTCAGACCTTCAATTTTCTTACCTATAAAATGATGGTATTTAGGGGCACTCCAAATGTTACCTTCTATGATTTGATGATAAACACACACAAATAAAAGCCTCATGTTGCTAACAGATCCATCATGGTTTCTCTTTTAAATAATAAACCTCCCCTGATGCATTCAAAGTACTTCAGCCCCTAAAAAACCTGAGCCACATAGAATTTTTCAGGGGATATATCTATGGGTGCGCTGTAGTTTCAGAAGTTAAAAAAAAAATGAGGGAGACAAATTGGGTTACAGACTGATTTTTAAGACGAGTATTGGCTGATGCTTAACTGGCTCGAATCTATGCAAATGAAGGAAGACAAAAAAAGATGGATGGAGTTGCAAATGGCAATGCTCCCACTTGTCACTGATCTAGGGCTCATCATGGGAGAGGGTTGAAAATCCTTGGCGGGTTCCACAGAGCTTTGTTTCCATGTCCCCATTCACCTCCCCCAACTCCTATCAACTCCAGATGCAGGACAAATTGAGAGGCAGACCTATTCAGACCCCTATCTCTCTGAAGATAGCAATCCTGGACCTGGTAATGTGAAACAAGGGTCTTCAGCCACCATCCCCCATGACAATGAAGTGTGCCAGGGAGACAATATCTCATCCAGTGGGAACATTCTGAAAATGGGACGAGAAAGCATGAGAAAGGCCGGGAATCACAAAAGCCAAACTTAAGGATGGGGGCAAATTTCTCTCCCAGGCAAATTTCAGCAAGAGCCAATTCTTGATTTGGGGTTTGTCCAAAGCAATACTCCAATCCAAGAAGGATGGGGGTGCAGGGGGCAGTGTGGATGTGCCCTCCTTCCCCTGACTGGGCTCTTGGAGGTCCAAGGTTAGAGGCTACAGTGGGAATCAACAGGGAAGGCTATTGTGAGAGCCGCCAGTGCTGCTGCCATTTCCTTGGGTGAAGGCAGCATGGTGGTCACCCATCCCTCTATTCTTTTACTTGATATTAATTTATTCTATGAAGACACCCAAACCATGGTTTGTCTCAAAGTGCAGCTACCAAATAACTAGTTAATTCACTGGTGACAAAGTATAGAATATCTGTTCAATCCTATGATGAAGACTTCATAAGACCAGTGGGATGTGTATACACACGTGGCAGGAAAAGTGTGGGTTTGACGGGTAAAGAAGGGCAGAAGGGTAAAGAAAGAATAGAAGATGTAGGAATTTATCCTAACTTCACAGAGTTTATCCTCAAACTTGAGAATATTACTCTATTAAAAAGGGAAAAAGTATTTTTTTTACAAAAGCACCAACACATATAAGTTAACATAGTATGGACTAGTAAGTAAACGGTAGGCATGGAATAGTGGAGTGATTAGTATTGAATTGAGTTAGTTTGAGGCGACTTGAAAGTTGTACATTTTGGGGGCGCCTGGGTGGCTTAGTCGGTTAAGCGTCCGACTTTCGCTCGGGTCATGATCTCGCGGTTTGTGGGTTCGAGCCCCGCGTCGGGCTCTGTGCTGTCTGCCAGCTCGGAGCCTGGAGCCTGTTTCAGTCTGTGACTCCCTCTCTCTCTGACCCTCCCCTGCTCACGCTGTCTCTCTCTCTCTCCTAGAAAAAAAAAAAAAAAAAAGAAAGTTTTACATTTTTATATGCATCCTCCCTGAGGTCAATGTGAACTCTGGCATTCAGAGTGGACAGAATTTTGTGCCTGTAAATGAGACCTACACTTTCCGCCTGGTTCTGCCACTCATCCACACGGCCACCTCCAGTGAGTGGTGGGCCATTTCCTGCTTTGGTTTCATGTTATAAAATAACAACTATTGCCTTTTCCAGGAGGTTATGAGAATCAATGAAACAAACAAACAAACAAGCAAAAAACCCCAAAAAATCCCAACAACAACCATAAACCCCCAAACCATTGCATATATAATTTGGGCCGAGGTCCATGGAGGGAAAAAAAAAGTGCTAAGATCAATTCAATCCAGTTCTGCTTATTAGTTTCCAATATAAAGTAAAAGAGATATCAAGTGCAAACCAAATTGAACAGTGATCTGTGTTATGTAGTCTATGCTTCGCTCTAGCCTGTGCATGTAACATACACACACGTCAGAAAATACAGTAATTACCTATCAGGGGCACCTGGGAGGTGCAGTCGGTGGAGTGTCCGACTTTTGATGTCGACTCAGGTCATGATCTCACAGTTTGTGAGTTCAAGCCCCACATCGGGCTCTGTGCTGATGTTGCAGAGCCTGCTTGGGGTTCTGTCTCTCCTTCTCTCTGACCCTCCCCTGCTTGTGCTCTCTCTCTCTCAAAATAAATAAACTTAAAAAAAATTTAACTATCAATGGCCCACCACGTGGTGCAAAGATGGGGAAAGATGAGCTTGGCAAGATATCAGTTCTGCCCACTGTCTCAACTAGCTTCTCCCTAATCTCAACAGAACACCCGAACCCTCCCTTTCTCACTCAACCACTGCCAATGATTTTACAGTTGCATCTGGATAAACCTTTTAATTGCCTCCTTCCCATAAAACCTATTGCCTTCCGGCAGCTTTCAGATTTCAAAGACACTAGAGGCCTATGGCTGTAGGAACAGCCCTCTCTAGAAATCCTTTTCTGTCTGTACTCCTGATTTTCCTCAGCTTCCTTCTTTCCCCAGCTCATTTCTTCTCTAATTGTCTTTCTTCAGCCTTCTCTGGGGTGGTATAGGAGACTCCCCCAATTTCTGATTAAGGGGGTCCAAAGGAGAGAGGGACGGGGGAGGAAGACAGTGCTGTGGGCCTGGAGACATTGTTTTGTCTTGTTATCTCTTGCTGCTGTGCAACAAGTTAGTCTTATTGTACCTTTTCTATATAACTAACTCTGCAGCTTGGTGGGAGGGCATTAAAATCTCCTTGTCTAAGGGCTCCCTGCTTGGCTCTAGGCTAGTACTTGAAAATGCAAGGCAGACTTAGCTATCACCTTGGAAAATCCTGGGATACAAAGAAATGGGCCACATTTAGTGATCCTTGATTAGTGACCCAGTGACAGGCGGATAGACCCTCTAGGCAAAGTGCCAGAGAACGGGACATAACTCAGTGAATGGGCTTTATAGTCACACAGACCTGCATTTGACTCTTGGCTTTACCACTCATCAGGTATACATCCTCAGACAGATTCTTACCCTCACTGAGCTTTTGTTTTCTCAACTGAAAACCAGAATGAAGATATAGCAGAATGGAACTGAAAGAAAACTCCAAGTGGAATCACTGAACCAGACACTATTTGTTTTAATGTTTCACTTATTTTTGAGAGACAGAGGGGGAGAGAGCATGCGCACAAGTTGGGGAGGGGCAGAGAGAGAGGGGGACAGGGAATCTGAAGCTGCTCACTCTGACAACAGGGAGCCCAATGGGGGCTCGAATTCAGGAACTGAACCGCAAGATCATAAGCTGAGCCAAAGTTGGACATTCAATCAAGTGAGCCACTCAGGTGCCCCCAGATAATTTTTTAATTGAAGATCACAACCCATCAGTGGTCCATGAAATCAATTCAGTGGGTCTCAAACAGTATTTTTAAAAAATGAAAAAATACAGGGGGTGCCTGGGTGGCTCAGTCGGTTAAGCGTCCGACTTTGGCTTAGCTCATGATCTCACAGTTCATGGGTTCAAGCCCCGCGTCGGGCTCTGTGCTGACAGCTCAGAGCCTGGACCCTACTTCAGATTCTGTATCTCCCTCTCTCTCTGACCCTCCCCTGCTCACACTGTCTCTCTCTCACAAATAAATAAAAACATTTAAAAAAATGTAAAACACAGGGCACTTGCGTGGCTCGGTCAGTTAAGCATCCAACTCTTGATCTCAGCTCAGGTCTTGATCTCAGGGTTGTGAGTTAAGCCTTGCATTAGGCCCCATGCTCGGCAGGAAGCCTACTTAAAAAAAAAGTAAATAAATAAAAATGAAAATGAAAAATATCACACTATCACCCATAGCTGCAATAAGTATTGTTAAATTTTTGTTCCAGTTATATCTATAAGTGTGTATGTTTGTACTAGCAATGTAAAATGTACTTTTTTGGTGGATTATGGTAAAAAAAAAAGTTTGGGTTCCTGGCACAAAAGGATCAGCAGGGATCTGTAGCTGGTGACCTGTCTGAACCTATAAAAGTTGGCCTAACATTCATCCATTCTTCTCAAACTAATGACCCAGCTCCCATCACCACACATACTCCCAGAAGGTCTCTTCCTGTGTCTTCCTCCTTTTCTCTCCCCAAACACTGGGTCTTTGGCTCAGTATCTGTACCGTAGTTCCACTGGGTGGGGCGTGGCTACATCTCCCCAGTCAAACCATAAAGCACCCTGAGAGTAGGCTGGCAACTTCTTATCCTTTCTCAATAGCTGGCAGTACAGGCTTGACACAGTGGGAGTGTTCAATAGCCAGGGGGTGGGCCCAGATTTGTGCAGGGAGAAGGGAAATTGGGTCCCTTCAGAATCTGACTCAACAGGCACTGTGCTGGTGCTATTTCTGACATAATATTTAATTTCAAAAGAGCCCCATGGGGCAGCCGGGAGGGCGTGAATTATTATTCTAGTTTTAAGGGTGAAGAAACTGGGGTCCACCCAATAAGGAAGCAGCAGAGATTTGAATGCTAGTCCAATTGTCTTATTAACTCATTCATTCCTTCATTTATTCTTTCAACAGACACTTAATGAATGCCTGATACGTGGTAGGCATTGTGTCCAACAATGAAGACATACAGATGAACAGTCCCTGACCTCAAGTAAGAGGTAACAGACATGAAAGATGCTACAGGGAATTTGGTAAATGCGAAAAAAGGGGAATGAAGAGGGGCGCCTGGGTGGCTCAGTCAGTTGAGTATCTGATTTTGGCTCAGGTCATGGTCTCATGGTTCCGGTTCCTGAGTTCACCCCGAATCAGGCCCACTGAGCTCACTTCTGATCTTCAGTGCTCCCACCCTCTGCCCCTCCTCCCCACTTCTTTCTCAAAAATAAATAAACATTTAACAAAAAGAAGGGGATGAAGAGAGGGGGCTGAATTGGAGACACATTTTATGACTATATGGGGAAGGTGAGAGGACTGGGAGTTTTTATATTTTACTCAAATTCAAGTCTATAGTGTTGGATTTTCTTTCTTTTTTAAACAATGAGCATGCATTACTTTTATAATCTTAAAAAGAAGGAAGTAGGTGGTCAACAGTGTCAAGTGCTGAAGGGTGAATGGGAGGAGGTCGGAGACTTGGGGTCTACCAAGGTTCACAGACCTCAGGTGACTTGCTTTGGTAATCAAGAGCTCACCTGCACAGCACACACCGAGAAAGGGAAGAGCAGGACTGGGTTGTCAGGGAGGCAGATAGGGTGGGGGGAGGGAGAAGGAGAGAAGCTGACTGTAGCATCTTTCATCTGACAAGCTCCAAGCTCCTTAAAGACATGAAGTCACTGCTCCACACAGCAAGGAGGAGTTAGCAGCAAGCCTGAGGTTCACTTCACAGGTCAGAAATCTGAGACACAGACCGGAAGAACGCTTGGTGCGAGAGCCTGCAAAGGATTTGACAAATGAAGAGAAGTGGTGGCTCCCAGGAAACTCAAAGAGTTTCCGGAGTTTGTTTTTTTTTTTAATGTTTATTTATTTTTGAGAGAGAGTGTGTACACACGCAAGTAGGGGAGGGGCAGAGAGGGGGACAGAGGATCCAAAGCCAGCTCTGTGCTGACAGAAAAACCCCACTCCATGTGGGGCTTGAACTCATGAACCTTAAGATCATGAGTTGAGCCAAAGTCGGATGCTTGCTTCACTGACTGAGCTGCCCTGGCACCCTGAGTTGCCTGCCTGTGCGGGGGACGGCGGTTGGAGGGAAGAGAACAGTTGTGTGAGTGCAGTCATGCCCCTGTTGGTGGAGGCAGCATGGCTGAGGACATCTGAGACGGAGGGGTGTGGTCACTGAGTCGGTGGTCATAGGTGTGCAGGTGAGAGAGCAGGTGAGCAAAGGCCAAAACGGGAAAGCCTTGCAGTCACATGAGTCCCAGCACACACTCCCTAGTCCCCAGGATCTCCGTGCCAGGAAACACCAGTCAGCGGTGGCAAACCCAGAACACCTTACCTATTGTCTCTGCTGTCACTGCATCTGTCTAGGTCTTCCTACTTGGGAACTTGTTTAAACAAAAAGAAAAGTGTTCATGGACGTCACTCCTTCTGAAATAATGGCCAGAATTTTCACACTCTCCACATGTGAGCTGAGAGTACCACTCACCTCTCCACTTGGTGAAAGGTTAGCACCATCAACTTGGAAGACCCAACAGGTCACTCTACTTTGCAAGCAGAAAAATTTATTTATTTATTTTGAGAGAAAGAGAGAGAGAGAACACAAGAGGGGGAGGAACAGAGAGAGAAAAAAAATCCCAAGGAAGCTCTACACTGTGGCGCAAAGCCTGATGTGGGGCTCGAACTCAGGAACCGTGAGATCATGACCTGAGCCGAAATCAAGAGTCCACACTTGGGGCGCCTGGGTGGCTTAGTCGGTTAAGCATACGACTTTTGCTTAGGTCATGATCTCGTGGTTCGTGGGGTCGGGCTCTGTGCTGACTGCCGGCTCAGAGCCTGGAGCCTGTTTCGGTCTGTGACTCCCTCTCTCTCTGACCCTCCTCTGCTCACACTGTCTCTCTCTCCTAGAAATAAAAATAAAACATTAAAAAAAAAAAAAAAAGAGTCCACACTTAACTGACTGAGCCACCCAGGTGACCCCTGGCCTCCGAAATTTTAACCTCTCTTTTCTTAGGTCTTTCCTGGCCTCTCTTCCTGAGATTTTTTTTTGTGTGTGTCACTTCCTCTTTTTCCCATCTCTGGTTTCTCCTTTCTTCTGATTTCATTGCATCTGTCTCTCAGCCTTCTATCCCCATGCTGCTTTCCATGTCCTTCTCATTTGAAACTCACACAACCCTGGGAGCAAACCCCTCAAGGCAGTGCTATAATATTCTACCTCCAAGGAAGGCCCCCCCAGGGGTATAAATATGAAGCACTGAGTGCAGCTGCCAGACAGAAGAGGCACTCAACAATGACAGCTGCGACAAGTCAGAGTGTCTGACGAAGACAAGGGGGCAGGAGGGTGTTGGAAGCCCAGTCCAGGGCACAGGAAGCCCTGTCAACAGGTGGCCTGAACAAGGTCAGCCAACTGGGTCCATGCCCTAAGGGGATGTGATGGAGAAAACACTCATAAACAAGCTAATCTGCCTAGACCGGATCTCCCCTCCTGGGAAGGAAATCCAATCCTCACCCTGTGCCTCTAGTTTGTCTTCAAGCCCAACAAGATGCCTTGGCTTCTTCTCCCCTTGTCCTTGGCTCTCAGCCTTAGGGGACACCTAGAGACACCTGGGGAGGTGGGACAAGGTCTATGACACAAGCAGCAACAAAGGGTGGGGATAAGGCCCATACCCTAACTGGTTAAGGCCGGTTCACATTGGCCCGTCAGTCAGTGCTGGACACTGAGCACCTGATGCAGGTAGAGTGATGCACTGGGTTCTTTGTGAAGATGGAGAGGCAGCAGAGGATACCGTTCCTCACCTGGATGAGAGAATAAGATAGTTCCTGGATTTGGCTGTTAATCAGGATCATCTAAGGGTACTTGATAAAAATAATGATTCCTGCTCACCACCCCCATACCTACAGAATTAGAATTTCATGAGGGATCCATATTTAACAACCTCTTGGTGATTCATTAGTGTCACCAACTTTGGAGACCCTACTGGTCACTCCACTTTGCAAACTCCAACCTCTAGTCTCTGACCTCTTCTTCTCCAAGCTTTGTGTAAAGAAAGGTTAGAAAGGATGTTGTTTGCTGCTTAGAATATGGAAAACAATAATATTAGTAGCCTGGTCTCAGTTAATTTTTATGACAATCCTACCAATAGGGTGATGGGAGCAGTAGTAGTATCCTCATTTTAAGGATAAAGAAAGTTTAAGCTGAAAGAGGTTAAGTAATTTGTCAAGGAATACTCAGCTAAGTAAAAAGTGGAGCTAGGATTCAAACTCAGGTTTAGCCAGGGGGGAGTTCAAAATACTTGATCAGTGCTAGAGCATCAGCAACAGAGCACAGTACTAGAGACTTTTTAAAAAAAATTTTTAATGTTTTATTTCTGATAGAGACAGCGTGAGCAGGGGAGGGTCAGAGAGAGAGGGAGACACAGAATCTGAAATAGGCTCCAGGCTCTGAGCTGGCTGTCAGCACAGAGCCCAACGCGTGGCTTGAACCCACGAAGGGCGAGATCATGACCTGAGCTGAAGCTGGACGCTCAACCGACTGAGCCACCCAGGCACCCCAGTACTAGAGACTTAATAAGGGCCAGGCATTGCCTCTTTGGTTGCTAGATTGTATGGAGGTCTGGAGGGTTGCTGTAGGGGTCAGGGGGGTGGGGGAAGGGGCACCCAGAAAATTCAGAGCAGCATCTGTTTATCTCCCAATACAGAATTATTTCAATATTTCAGAATAAGTGGATTGGTGTATACCAGGTGGACATGCTCCAAATCCCAGGCTTCTTCCACGATACCATTCTGCCCAGTTTAGTTATCCTGTCCCCCTCCACCTACCAATGGAATTTTAGACATGGGAGGAATCAAGTCCCAAGTACAACTTAATTAGTCAGAATCTTAGATTTGCCTCCTCCCATGAGTCTCCTCATGGAAACTTGCTCTTAGAACCTTGATTCAGCTTGATAGGTGTATGATAACATTTTAAAGAGTTACTTCTTATAACCTTGTCCATTTGCTAGAAATCAAAGCCGTAAGTTAGGAGTTGCAAACTCCTTTGGGTTCATGGTGCTTTAAATAAATTTGAGTCAGCACTTAAGACTTGGGAAATTTCACAAAAACTCCATTTTTCTAGTGTCTCTTGAAAAGTAGGGTAAAGGGGCACCTGGGTGGCTCAGTGGGTTAAGCATCTGACTTCAGCTCAGGTCAGATCTCACAGTTTGTGGGTTCGAGCCCCGCATCAGGCTCTGTGCTGACAGCTCAGAGCCTGGAGCCTATTTCGGATTCTGTGTGTCCCTCTCTCTCTGCCCCTCCCCCACTCATGCTCTGTCTCTCTCTGTCTCAAAAATAAACTATTAAAAAAATGTTTTAATAAAAAAAAGGTAGGATAAATTGGCAAAACAGGGTCCATAACCAATTGGAAATAAAGGTTTGGAGCCAAGAAGTGACTACCCCTTTTTCATTCATTTAGCAAGTGAATTTTTGAGTGCTTTCCATAGGCAAAGCACTATTCTAGGTATTGAGAGCATAGGTTCTCCATTGCACTATGGTCCATATAATTCACACAAAGTGTGTGTTTGTACTTACATATGGCCGGCTTCATTTACTTAAGTCATCTGCTTGTACCATAAGTTTTTGACCCCCACCCCCGCTGAGCTAAGGTCAAAACGGCCAAAGCCAGGAAGGCAACTCTCATGATGCTGTATCCCGACACCAGCTCAGGTTTCCTGAGCTACGAGGAAGGGAGACTATGAGTCCCTAGAACACTCTCCAGTCCCCTAAAAGAGTCCTGTCCTCAGGTTTTCCATTGTTGGGGGTTCTGGGCTCTGACCCAGACTCCTACCAGATTTTGGGTCTTCTCTCCACACCAAAGCTCCATTGCTGTTATTGGATTTCCTACTTCCACTATCCAGGTGACACCATCATTGAGATTCTTTTCAGGGCAGGGCAATGCTCCCTTGGCTGTCCAGCTTGCTGGAGGAAGCCTCTTTAAGGATGGACTTGAGAATATCCAAGAAGACAAAGTTATAAATGCTGCCTTATTGATATAAATTCCTCTACTTTGTTGTTCTTGGTCTTCTAACCTAACCCCACATATCTGCTTTCCTCAGTTTGTTATTCCAATCTGAAAATTTTCTCTTTCTGTAGCTGCCATCCAGCCACACCTGCTTTTCCCACCTTCCCCAAGCCTATTATTTCACACATGTAAGAATTTTTGCTTCCTGAGAACTAATCGAAATCAATTACATGGGTATATATAAACATACAAGGAACAGAAGATTTTGTTCTTGATAATAAAATAAAATCAGGAAGTTGACATTACATGGGGTCACGGATACAGCTATTTAAATTCAACAGGAGTCAGAGA
Source organism: Proteles cristata cristata (assembly GCA_017311185.1). Taxonomy (NCBI): domain Eukaryota; kingdom Metazoa; phylum Chordata; class Mammalia; order Carnivora; family Hyaenidae; genus Proteles; species Proteles cristata. Next base: position 3,164,182 of record JAESUZ010004630.1, read on the forward strand.
GCATCATTCTGGTGCATGGTAGGGAGTAACGGTTTGGAGCACCCAAAGCCACATAGATTAGTCTTGCAGTGACCTGCAGACTTAAGTGTCTATTCTTTGGATGGCAGCTGAACCTGAGTGGAGATTGTGGTGTGGGAGCAGGGGTGTGGAGCATCCCATTCAACACCACTTCTCAGCTGTAAGAAACATGAAGACTGGCTTCATGATACCCAATCAGAAGCCCCATCAAATAGGAAGAGGGAAAAACAATCTCTCTTCGGGTCAACTGTAGGGCAGTGTGAAGGTATTAATAAGCCCCGGAGAAAGCACAGAGGACTTGGCAAATGGCCAGGGCAGTGGGGGTGAGGAGGGCATAAAGCTAGAAGAGTAGAGGCAGGTCTGTTTATTGTTTAGTCACTGCCCAGGAAATTTAGAGTAGGCATGGAAGAGGAGGAGTGAGGGTGGGAAGAGACTAAGAAACCCAGTGTGTATTGTACCCAGGCAGGGACTTAAGGATCACAGCGTCTAGAAACAAGCTAGGAAACACTTAGAGTGGGAAATCAAAACACTCTGAAGATGGTGATGCTACTGAACAAGAGGCACAACGAGAAGATGGCAAGAACAGCTGAGGAATGCTGGGCTTGGGAATGTTGGTGACCAAAACAAGAAAAACAGAATGTTTACATCCTGATTTGGAGATGAGGTGAAGTGTAAGAATGGAGACGGGGAGAACAAGCTAACAGGGAAGAAGCTAAGACCTGGTTCGGTGCAACAAGAGTGAATGAAGGCAGTTCCTCAGAAAGTTAAACATAGATTTAGCATCTGACCCAGCAATTCTACTCCTGCGTGTATACCCAAAAGAACTGAAAATGGGTTCAAACAAATATTTGCACATCAATGTTCACAGCAGTACAATTTACAACAGTCAAGGTGGAAGCAACCCAGATGTCTATCAACAGATGGATGGATAAGCAAAATGTGATATATCCCAAACAATGGAATATTATTCATCCATAGAAAGGAATGAAGTTCTAGTAACATGGCATGATATGGATGAATCTTGAAAACTTTATGCTATGTGAAAGAAGCCAGACACAAGAGTCACATATTATACGAACTCATTTATACAAAATATCCAGAATAAGCAAATCCATAGAAACAGAAAGCAGCTTAGAGGTTGTCAGGACCTGGGGGTAAAAGGAATGCAGGATGACTGCTTCATGGGTAGTCTCCTTTGGGGATGATGAAAAACGTGCTGGAACTAAACAGAGGTAATAGTTGCACAACACTGTAGATGTAATAAATGCCATTGAACTGTACACTTTAAGAGGTCAATGTTATATGAATTTCACCTTAATTTTTAAGTGTTTATTTACATTTGAGAGTGAGAGTCAGCCTAACAGGGGCAGGGGCAGAGAGAGGGAAACAGAGAATCCCAAGTAGGCTCTGGGCTGTCAGTGCAGAGCCCAATGCACAGCTCCATCCCATGAACTGTGAGATCATGACCTGAGCCAAAACCAAGAGTCAGCCTCTTAGCCAACTAAGCCATCCAAGCAACTGTCACCTAAATATTTTAAAAAATGAATGAATGAATGAATGAATGAAGGCAGCAAGGGAGTTCGAGGGAACAAGGTTTAGAGATATAAAAATAGAAAATTAGGAACCAGAGATGGGCAAGGGACAGAGTTACTACCATTTGTTCTCTAGCTCCACAGCTCTCAATCCTTTTCCCGCCATCATCCTTGACAGGTGACATGGCATGACATATCTATGTGCATATTTAGAGTTCTTCCCAACTCTCAAGAAGTTAACAAATTCCAACCTTTTCTCTATCCCTCAAGAAAGGGTATTGGAATACATGTGAGATACAAAGATGTAAAACTGCTTTTGTATTTATAAATACATATACAAACACAAAGTATATACTATCAATATTTTGCTGATACTAAATAATAAATGCATACTTTTAAAATTTAAATAATTCATAAACATTGATATTCTTGTAATTCTTAAAAACCAAGTGGCCCCTGCTTCCATTATTTCATGAGGATAAAATTCTAAGTAAAGATAAGATAGCTATCCAAGGGCAAGACTTAATTCTGAACCACTTTAGCACAGTCAGGGCCACCATTAGCCTATTTAGTCCCTGTGTGTCTTTCCTCCAGGCATGCAACTTGGTAAATGGAGCTCATGCTAGATTTTGGTCCCCACTCACACCCTGGTAGAGGAATACCTATGCAGCATACAACCTGCACAACTGTATATAACAGCTCTGAGCACAGGCCTAGAAATACAATAGGGACTTCCAAGTGGTGAAAATAGGAAGGAATCTTGGAAGTAATCACATCTCATCTATGGCTTTTTGAGGTCTATGTGACTCTTTGGTTTCTTATTTCAGATTGTGATTCTGGTGAAGGATGCATTGATCAAATGAATTAAGATTTACAATGAACGTCAAAGTGACTAAGAGGAGAGAGAAAGTCCCAAGAATTCTGGATAGAATGAGGAATTTCAAAGGCCTCCAGATGACTGACCTATGATCTATGACCTATTAGGACTCAACTGATATTGAGCCATCAGTTCCAGGAGATACAGAAAACCTACCGCCCTCAATGATTACTGTTACTTTTTATCATTTTTTTAAACTACCTCCAAATCTTGATGATTCATGTTTGAATCAGATGGAAAATGTACCCAAGACTATGAAAAGGGGCGCCTGGGTAGCTGAGTCGGTTGGGTGTCAGGCTTTGGCTCAGGTCATGATATCGCAGTTTATGGGTTCAAGCCCCACATCGGGCTCTGTGCTGAGAGCTAGCTCAGAGCCTGGAGCCTGTCTTCAGATTCTGTGTCGCCCTCTCCTTCTGTCCCTCTCCTGCTCACGCTGTGTGTGTCTCTCTCTCTCTCTCTCAAAAATAAATAAAACATAAAAAAAATTTTTTAATAAAAAATAAATAAAGCTAGTGGGTAAAGGCAGGAACTGCTAAGGAAAGTGGCTGAGATACTGATATCACTTTTTAGGTCTTGCTAGAAATAATGGTGAACTACTGAATGCTTTCCCTGTAAGATCAAAACAACATAGTGTTTCAACATTGTACTGAAGGTCTTGGCCATCACAATAAGACAAGAAAAATAAAAGGTACAATGAGGGGAAAGGAAAGAATAAAACTCATTTATTTTTGACTTAAAGATTATATACTTTGAAAACCCAAAGAAATTGAGAAACTATTTGAATTAATTAATGAGTTACTTAAGAGGGTTGCAAGAATCAATACATAAAATTCAATTGTATTTTTTATATGCTACTAATAAACGATGTATTTTTAATACATTGAAAATGTATTTAAAATAATGCAATTTATAGTAGTATCATGAAGCATTAAATATACTGGAATACATTTAGTGGAAGATGTATAAGACCTTGACATTGAAAACTATAAACTATTGCTAAGAGAAATTTTAAAAAACCTACATGGGACACCTGGGTAGCTCAGTGGGTTGCACATCTGACTTCAGCTCAGGTCATGATATCATGTCTCATGAGTTTGAGTCCCACATCAGGCTCTGCACTGACAGCCTAGAGCCTGCTTCAGACTATGTGTCACCCTCTCTCTCTGCCCCTTCTCCACTCATGTTCTGTCTCTCTCTCTGTCTCTCTCTCTCTCTGTCAAAAATAAATAAATATTTAAAAAGAAAGAAAGAAAACCTACATAAGTAGAGAAATATTCCATTTTAATGGACTGGAAGGCTCAGTTTTACTAAGATGTCCACTCTCCCCCAATTTCATTCCATTCAAAATCCCAGCAGACTTTTTCTAGAACTTAATGACTTGATTTTAAAATGTAATGGAAAGCTAAAGGTCCATAAATAACCCTGACAAGCATAAAGAAAAAGAACAAAGTTTGAAGACTTACACTACAAGGTTTCATAACTTAAAGCACTAGCAATTAAGACAATGGTGTCAAATCTGGACTGTTTCAATAGCCCAACAGAGAATCAAAACACACACACACACACACACACACACACACACACACACACTTTTTAATAAGCATTCCAATACAATTAAGTAGAGAAAGGAAAACAGGAAAATCTTTCCAATAGAATTGGAACATCTCAATATTTGTATGGAAAAAATTAACTTTAATCCATACCTCATACCTTACACAAAAATCAATTCAAAATGGATTACAAACCTAAACAAAAAAGGTAAAACTATAATGTTTCTCGAAGAAAATATTTCTAGAAGATAATATCTTAGTAATCTTGGGATAGGTAATGATTTATTAGACAGGACATAAAAGAGACTAATGATAAAAAACAAAAAAAAATAATTTGGACCACATCAAAACTAAAAACTGCTCATTAAAAGACAAAGAAAATGAAAAGGCTTCAAAGTAGGGAAAATGTGTAAAACATATCTGACAAAGGACTTATATCGGAATATAAAAAGAACTCCTGCAAATCAATGAGAAGACAATCCAATAAAAAGACATGAGCTAAAGATTTAATACTTCATGAAAGATATAGTGATGGCCAAAAAACAAATGGCAAGGTCCTCAACCTTACTGGCCATTTAGGAAATGGAAAGTAAAACCATAACGAGATACCACTTCACACCCACTAACATTTATTTAAACAATTTTTTCCCAACATTTATTTATTCTTGAGAGACAGAGAGAGACAGAGCGAGGGGAGCAAGGGCAGAGAGAAAAGGAGACACAGAATCCGAAGCAAGGCTCAAACTCATGAACTACAAGATCATGGCCTAAGCCAAAGTCGGACACTTAACCCACTGCCCAGCCACCCTGGTGCCCCTGAATTACTAACATTTAAAAGACTGATAATTGGGGTGCCTGGGTGGCCTAGTCGGTTAAGCGTCCGACTTTCGCTTGGGTCATGATCTTGCGGTTCGTGGGTTCGAGCCCCGCGTCGGGCTCTGTGCTGACAGCCAGCTCAGAGCCTGGAGCCCGTTTCAGTCTGTGACTCCCTCTCTCTCTGACCCTCCCCTGCTCACGCTGTCTCTCTCTCTCTCCTAAAAAATAAATAAAACATTTAAAAAAAAAATGTTTAAAAGACTGATAATTCCAAATGATGCTAAGGATGTGGACCAATTGGGATGCTTATACCTTGGTAGTGAGAGTATTAAATAATATAAACACTGTAAAAAAAAAAGTTTGGCAGTTTCTTACAAAAATTAAACATATACCTACCCTATGACTCAGCAATTCTACTCATATATCCAAGAGAAATAAAATCATAGGTCTAACAGCAAATACTAAAAATAAATTAAATAAAGACTGTATAGGTTTTAGTACAAAGTTCTCCGTCATCTACTGCTGGTTAAAATTTAAATTGGCACAACTCCTGAGGAGAGTTTATAGTATTTATAAAATTTACAATGCACATACCTATGCTCCAACAATTCCACTTCCCTATGGTTAATAGAGAAACCCTTTCACATATGCACCAGGAGACATGTTAAAAATATGCTCATAGTAGCATTTTATGTAATTTTTAAAAACTGGAAACAACAATAGAATGGATAAACTAGTAGATTCATACAAGTATATACCCCAGAGCACTGAAAATAAACCATAACTAAAGGCATCAACATAAATGAATCTCAAAAGCACAGTATTAAGGAATGAAGCAAGTCATAAAAGAAAAGCGTACAATATTTCATTGTATTAAATTCAAAATCAGGCACAGCCAAGCTGTATATATATTTTTAGGAATGCACATATAAATTGTATAACCATACAGAAAGACAAGGGCATCATTAACACAACTAATAATGTTGATTATCTGTGGGGTCAAGGGAGGAGATACAATCAAAAAAGTAGCCCACACACAGCTTTTAAAGTCTAATATTGATATAGTTCTTAACCTGGTTAATGAATATTTTGGTAATCATCTTACTATTGTTCTTTACAGTGTTTGCAAATATTTTATAAATTCTTTGTATGTATGATAACTTTTAGTAAATTAAAACAGGCTATTTTTCTTTAAGTAATCTTTATATTCAATGTGGGGATCAAACTCACGACCCTGAGACCAAGAGTCATGTGCTCCACCAACTGAGCCAACCCTAATACAGGCTACTTTAAAAAGCATACATCTACACAAAGCCTTGTATAAGAAAGTTTACAGTAGCACCTGGGTAGCTCAGACAGTAAGTGTCCGACTTCAGCTCAGGTCATGATCTCACAGTTTGTGAGTTCGAGCCTCGGATCAGGCTCTGTGCTGACAGCTCAGAGCCTGGAGCCTGCTTCAGATTGTGTCTCCCTCTTTCTCTGCCTTTCCCCTGCTCATACTCTGTCTCTCTCTCTCTCAAAAATAAATGAACGTTAAAAATTTTTTTTAAAAAGAAAGTTTACAGCAGTTTTATTCATAATAGCCATACTGGGAAAACTCAAATTCCTATCAAAAGAACAACGGATAAACAAATGGTGGTTTATCCAAAATATGGAATACTATGGAATACTATTCATCAATTAAAAAAAAAAGAACTACTGATGTAAACAACACAGACAAACCTCAAAACCACTTCTAGTGAAAGTCTTACAGAAAGAGTACATACTGTATGACTCCATTCATATATGAAGTTCAAAAACAGGCAAAGCAAACCTACTATGAAATCAGAACAGTGGTTGCCTCAGGAAGGAACTGATTAAAAAGGGGCTTTGAGGAATATTCTGAGGTGGCTGAAAATACTCTATGATTTGGGAAATGGTAGCACGGGTATATACACTGAACTGTGTGTGCAATTAAGATGCAATTTATATGCACATTGCTGCACTTAAATTATTCCTCAATAAAGAAAAAACATATACAGGAATACTCAAGAGATCAAATACAAACAGGTCTTTTGATGGGTAGGAATTTATTGGAAACACAAGATACAAACACACAAACACAGCCTTTTGTGGAGGCCCTGTGAAGAAAGTGAGGATGTAATATATACATAAATCAGATCACGGTACCATGAATCTTCAAATCATGATGGGACTGAATGCCTTACCACTTAAATGTGTCTTCTCTTTTTCAGAAAGACCTACTATATTTAGAGAACAGAATTTAGATGAGGTTAGTCTAAGAATCTAAGAACTCGGGTATGGTGCAGCCTGGGAGACTTAGAGAATAAGTTAAGGAGGCTGAGGATAATTGCTGGAAAAATGTTCATTAGGTCTGGTCAATAGGAGGCTTCATTTTCAGTTCATTTACACATTTGTAAAATGAGTACACTTAGCCAGATTATCTCTGAGATGCTTTATGCTCCAAAATTTTTAACCTACAAGTGGAAACACTGGCTGCAGATAACAATTATCCCGGAAAATTTTGGAAAATGCCAATGCCTAAGTCCTGCCCAGACCAAATAAATCAAAGTATCCGGGGGGAGGGGGGGGTGGAGTGGGTGGTAAGCATCAATTTTGTTTCTTTAAAAAAATTTTTTTAATGTTTATTCATTTTTGAGAGAGAGAGGGAGATACAGAATCCGAAGCAAGCTCTAGGCTCCAAGCTGTCAGCACATAGCCCCACACAAGGCTTGAATCCACAAACTGCGAGATCATGATCTGAGCCGAAGTTGGACACTCAACCAACTGAGCCACCCAGGCGCTCCTTTTGTTTGTTTCTTCATAACTCTAGACCCAGGTGCACATGACCCACAGACTCCTCCCACAGTTTTTTAAATTAATAAACTTACTTTTTAAGAGCAACTTGAGGTTCACAGCAAAACTGAGCAAAAAGTACAGGGTGCGTATATATATATATATATATATATCCCCGTCCAAAACCCCACAAACTTCCCAACTATCAACCTTCTCATCAGAATAGTACATTTGTTGCAATTAATAAATTTACATTGACACATCATTGTCACCCAAAGCCCATAGTTTGTTAGTGTTACTAGTGTCACTCTCTCAGTTGTACATCCCATGGGGTTTTGACAAACGTATGACATGTACCCACCACTATAGTATTATACAGAATAGTATATTGTCCTAAAAATCTTCTATGCTCTGCCTATTCATGCAGCCCCTCCCCCAACCCCTGGCAATCATTTTTTTTCCCCTACTGTCTCCATAGTTTTGCCTTTTCCAGAATGTTGTAATCATACAGCATGTGGCCTTTTCAGATTGGCTTCTTTCACTTAGTAATGTGGGTGTAAGGTTCTTCAATGTCTTTATAGAACTTGATGGCTCATTTCTTTTTAGTATATTATCTGAATGTAGCAGTTTATTGAACCATTCACCTACGGAAGGACATCTTGATTGCTTCCAAGTGTCGGTAATTATGAATAAAGCTGCTATAAACATCTGTGTGCAAGTTTTTGTGGGGGCATAATTCTTAAACTCCTTTGGGTAAATACCAAGGGGCATGATCGCTGGATCATATGGTAAGAGTATGTCCAGTTAAAAAAAACAAACAGCCAAACTGTTTTCCAAAGTGACTGTCCCATTTTGCATTCCCATCAGCAATGAATGAGTTTCTGCTGTTCGATATCCTTGCCAGCGCTTGGTGTCCTCCACACTATTCTTACATGTGTGCAGTGATATCTCACTGCTGTTTTCCCTTGCAATTCCCTAATGTCATATAATGTTGAACATGTTTCTCACATGCTTAATTGTCATCTGGATATCTTTAGTGAGGTATCTGTTCAGGACTTTTGTACATTTTTTCATCAGGCCATTCTTTTTCTTGTTGAATTTAAGAGTTCTTGTATATTCCGGGTAACAATCCAGTATCAGATGTGTCTCTTGAAAATATTTTCTTCCAGTCCACGGCTCGTCTTCCCATTCTCTTTACATTGATTTTTGCAGAGCAAAAGTTTTTAATTATAATAAAGTCTGCTTCATCAATTGTTCCTTTAATGGATTGCACCTTTGGCATAGTATCTACAAAGATGCTCTTTCCTTTACAATCTATATACCTTTTATTTCCCTTTCTAGTCTTATTGCATTAGCTAGGACTTAGTAGTGGTGAGATATCCTCGCCTTCTTCCTGAACTTCGCAAAAAAACTTTCAGCTTCTCACCACTACATACAATGTTAGCTACAGGTGGGGCACCCAGATGGCTCAGTTGGTTAAGCATCTGACTTTGGCTCAGGTCATGATCTCATGGTTCATGCATTGAGTTCTGCATCAGGCTCTGCACTGACAGTGCAGAGCACTTGGAATTCTCTCTCCCTCCCTCTCTCTCTCTCTCTCTCTCTGCCTCTCTATCTCAAAATAAATAAAGAGACTTAAAAAAAGAAAAAACAATGTTAGCTGTGTTTGTAGATGTCCTTTATCAAGTTGAGGAAGTTCACCTCTATTCCTAGTTTGATGACAGTTTCTATCATGGACAGATGTTGGATTTTATCAAATGCTCTTTCTGTATGTATTGATATAATCATGTGATTTTTTTCATTAGTTGACACGATAGATAAAATTGATTAAATTTTGTTTCTTTCATAGTTTACTGTCAAGTTGGTTTCCATATAACACCCAGTGCTCATCTCAACAAGTGCCCTCCTCCATGCCCATCACCCCCCTTCTCCTCTCCCCCACCCCCATCAGCCCTCAGCTTGTTCTCAGTATTCAAGAATCTCTCATGGTTTGCCTCTCTCCCTCTCCCTATTTTTTTCCCCTTCTCCTCCCCCATGGTCCTCTTTAAGTTTCTCCTGATCCATTTATAAGTGAAAACATATATCTCTCTTTCTCTGCCTCTTATTTTGCTCAGCATAACACTCTCAAGTTCCATCCATGTAGCTACAAATGGCCAGATTTCATTCTTTCTCATTACCATGTAGTACTCCATTGTATAGATAAACCACATCTTCTTGATCCATTCATCAGTTGATGGACACTTCGGCTCTTTCCATGTTTTGGCTGAGAGTGCTGCTATGAACATTGGGGTACATGTGCCCCTATGCATCAGCACTCCTGTATCCCTTGGGTAAATTCCTAGCAGTGCTATTGCCGGGTCATAGTGGAGTTCTATTGCTAATTTTTTGAGGTACCTCCACACTGTTTTCCAGAAGGGCTGCACCAGTTTACATTCCCACCAATAGTATAGGAGGGTGCCTTTTTCTCCACATCCTCGCCAGCATCTGTAGTTTCCTGATTTGTTCATTTTAGCCACTCTGACTGGCATGAGGTGGTATCTCAGTGTGATTTTGATTTGTATTTCTCTGATGATGAGGGACGCTGAGCATTGTTTCATGTGTCTGTTGTCCTCTTTGGAGAAGTGTCTGTTCATGTCTTCTGCCCATTTCTTCACTGGATTATTTGTTTTTTGAGTGTGGAGTTAGTGGTTTCCTTATAGATTTTGGATACTAGCCCTTTATCTGATATGTCATTTGCAACTATCTTTTTCCATTCCATCCATTGCCTGTTAGTTTCATTGATTGTTTCCTTTGCCGTGCAGAAGCTTTTTTTCTTAATGAGGTCCCAATAGTTCATTTTTGCTCTTGATTCCCTTACCTTTGGGGATGTGTCAAGTAAGAAACTGCTTCAGTTGAGGTCAAGGAGGTTGTTTCCTGCTTTCTCCTCTAGGATTTCAATCGTTTCCTGTCTCACATTCAGGTCCTTTATCCATTTGGAGTTTCTTTTTGTGTATGGTGTGAGGAAGTGATCTAGTTTCATTCTTCTGCATGTTGCTGTCCAGTTCTCCCAGCACCATCTGTTAAAGAGGCTGTCTTTTTTCCATTGGATACTCTTTCTTGCTTTGCCAAAGATTAGTTGGCCATATATTTGTGGGTCCAATTCTGAGTTCTCTATTCTATTCCATTGGTCTATGTGTCTGTTTTTGTGCCAATACCATACTGTCTTGATGATGACAGCTTTGTAGTAGAGGCTAAAGTCTGGGATTATGATGCCTCCCATTTTGGTTTTCTTCTTCAATATTACTTTGGCTATTCAGGGTCTTTTGTGGTTCCATACAAATTTTAAGATAGTTTGCTTGATTAAAAAAAATTTTAATGTTTATTCATTTTTGAGAGACAGAGAGAGTGTAAGCAGGGTAGGGACAGAGACAGAGGGAGAGACACAGGATCTGAAGCAGGCTCCAGGCTCTGGGCTGTCAGCACAGTGTCCAACACGGGGCTTGAACCCACGAACCGCAAGATCATGACCTGAGCCAAAACTAGATACTTAACCGAGCCACTCAGGTGCCCCAATTAATTGATTTTTTTTTTTTTTAGGAAATAATTCAGTTACTTTCAAGAAGGATTTTGGGTTTTTTTTTTTTCAAATAGTTTATTGTCAAATTAGTTTCCACATAACACCCAGTGCTCATCCCCACAAGTGCCCTCCTCCATGCCCATCCCTCCCCCCACATCCATCAGTCCTCAGTTTTTGTCAGCATTCAAGAGTCTCTCATGGTTTGCCTCTCTCCCTTTCCCCCACCATTTCCCCCCTTCTTCACCCCTTGTTCCTCCGTCAAGTTCCTCCTAATCCTCCTATAAGTGCAAACATATGATATTTGTCCTTCTCTGCCTGACTTATTTTGCTCAGCATAACACCCTCAAGGTCCATCCATGTTGCTACACATGGCCAGATTTCATTGTTTCTCATTGCCATGTAGTATTCCATGGTACAGATAAACCACATCTTCTTGATCCATTCGTCCGTTGATGGACACATAGGCTCTTTCCATGTTTTCGCTATTGTTGAGAGTCCTGCTATGAATATTGGGGTACATGTGCTCCTATGCATCAGCATTAATTGATTTTTTTTTAATGTTGAACCAACCTTGCAGACTTGGGATAAATCCCAATGGCTGTGATGTATGATTATTTTTCTTCATTGTTGGATTTGATTTGCTAATATTTTGTTAAGGATTTTTTTTTTAATTTTTTTAATTTTTTATTTATTTCTAGGAGAGAGAGAGAGAGAGAGGCAGTGTGAGCAGGGGAAGGTCAGAGAGAGAGGGAGTCACAGACTGAAACAGGCTCCAGGCTCTGAGCTGGCAGTCAGCACAGAGCTCGACGCGGGGCTCGAACCCATGAACCATGAGATCGTGACCTAAGCGAAAGTCGTATGCTTAACCGACTAAGCCACCCAGGCGCCCCTTGTTAAGGATTTTTGTAGCTATGTTCATGAGACAATGATCTGCAGTTTTCTTGTAAATTTTTTTTTTTGTCTGGTTTTGATATTAGGGTAATGCTGGCCTTAAAGAATGAAGTAGTCTCCCTGCTTCTATCCTCTGAAAGAGACTGCTGAGAATTGGTATGCTTTCTTCCTTAAATATTTAGTAGAATATGCCAGTAAACCCATCTGGGTCTGGTGCTTTCTGTTTTGGACAGTTATTAATTATTGATTCAATTGCTTTAATAGATGTAGACCTACTCAGATTGTTCATTTCTTCTTATATGTTATATCAGATTGTATCTCTCAAAGAATTGGTCTATTCCACCTAGATTATCAAATCTGCATGCAGAATTATGCTGTTCCTTAATATCTTCTTAATGTCCATGGAATCTGTACTGATGTTCCTTCACATTTCTGACAACAGTAATTTGTCTTCTCTTTTTTTTCTTAGCCTGACATTTTTTTCTTATAAACTTTATTGATCTTTCCAAAGATCGGCCAGCTTTTAGTTTACTGCATTTTCTCTACTGCTTTTTTTTTTTCTAAAGGTTTTTATTTATTTCTAGAGAGAGAGAGAGAGACAGCGTGAGCAGGGGAGGGTCAGAGGGAGAGGGAGTCACAGACTGAAACAGGCTCCAGGCTCTGAGCTGGCAGTCAGCACAGAGCCCGACGCGGGGCTCGAACCCACGAACCGCGAGATCATGACCTAAGCAAAGTCGGACGCTTAACCGACTAAGCCACCCAGGCGCCCCACTCTACTTTTTTTACTTTCAATGACATTGATTTTTAAAAAAATTTTTAATGTTTATTTTTTAAGTTTTATACTTTATTATTTTTTAATGTAATGTTTTTATTTATTTCTGAGAGAGAGAGAGAGAGAGAGAGAGGCAGCGAGCAGGGAGGGTCAGAGAGAGAGGGAGATACAGAATCCGAAGCAGGCTCCAGGCTCTGAGCTAGCTGTCAGCACAGAGCCCGACACGGGGCCCGAACCGTGAACCGTGAGATCATGACCTGAGCCAAAGTCAGATGCTTAACCGACTGAGCCACCCAGGCGCCCCTAATGTTTATTTTTGAGAAAGAGGGACAGAGCGTGAGCAGGAGAGGGGCAGAGAGAGAGGGAGACACAGAATCCGAAGTGGGCTTCAGGCTCTGAGCTGTCAGCACAGAGCCTGATACGGGGCTTGAACTTGTGAACCATGACATCATGACCTAAGCTGAAGTTGGAAACTTAACCAACTGAGCCACCCAGGTGCCCCATTCAATGGACATTGATTACTAACGTTAATTTTTACTATTTTTTTTTCTTGCTTACTTTGGACTTAGCTTGCTCTTTTTCTAGTATATTAAAGTGGAAGCTTAATGATTTCATATCTCACTTTTTTAATAAATACACTCAATTAATGCAATAAATTTCCCTCTAAGCACTGCTTTCACTGCATCTCACAAGTTTTGGTAAGTTATCATCTCATTTTCATTTAGTTCAAAACATTTTTAAATTTCTCTTGAAATTTCTTTGATTCATGTGTTATTTATAAGTGTGTTGTTTAATCTCCCACATATTTTGAGATTTTTCCAGCTATATTTGTTATTAATTTGTAGCTTAATTCTATTGTGTTCTGAAAACAGACATTGTATGATTTCCATCCCTTTAAATTAGTCAAAGTTTTGCTTTATGGCCCAGAATGTGCTCTATCTTGGTGAATGTTCCATGTGAGCTTGAGAAGAATGTGTAATATGCTCTTGTTGGGTGAAATTGTCTATAAATGTCAATTACATTCAGTTGATTGATGGTGCTGTTAAGTTCAACTATGTCCTTACTGGGTTTTTTCCCTGCTGGATCTATTTCTGATAGAGGTGTGTTACAGTATTCAACTATCATAGTGGATTCATTTATTTCTCCTTGCAATTCCATCATTTTTTTGCCTCAAATATTGGATGCTCTATTGTTAGTCACATACATGTTAAGGACTGTTATGTCCTCTTTATTGTATTTTATCAATACATAATGCCCCTCTTTATCCCTGATAAGTTTCTTTGCTCTGAAATCCATCTGTCTGATGGATTAATAGAGCTACTCCTCCTTTCTTTTGATTAATGTTAGCATGGTATATTATCCTCCATTCCTTTACTTGTTTTGTTTTGGAGAGAGTGTGTGTGGGTTAGTGGGGGAGGGGCAGAAGGAGAGGAACAGAGAGAATCTTAAAAAGGCTCCATGTAGGGCACCTGTGTGGCTCAGTTGGTTAAGCGTCCGACTTCGGCTCAGGTCATGATCTCACAGTTTGTGGGTTCAAGCCCTGCGTCGGGCTCTTTGCTGACAGCTCAGAGCCTGGAGCCTGTTTCAGATTCTGTGTCCTTCTCTTGCTCTGCTCCTTCCCTGCTCATTCCCTGTCTCTCTCACTCTCTCAAGGATAAACAAACATTAAAAAAAAAAAAAAAAAAGGCTCCATGCTAGGCAATGTGGGGCTCGATCTAACAATTATGAGATCATGACCTGAGCAAAATCAAGAGTCGGACGCTTAACTGACTGAGCCATCCAGGCACCCCTACTTTTATTTTATTTTATTTTTTAATATTTTTTAAATTTATTTCTAGACAGAGACAGCGTGAGCAGGGGAGGGTCAGAGAGAGAGGGAGAAACAGACTCTGAAACAGGCTCCAGGCTCTGAGCTGGCAGTCAGCACAGAGCCCGACGCGGGGCTCGAACCCACGAACCACGAGATCATGACCTAAGTGAAAGTCGGACGCTTAACCGACTAAGACACCCAGGCGCCCCCAGGCACCCCTACTTTTAATCTATATGTATCTTTATACTTAAAGTGTCTATTTCTGTAGACAACATATAGTTGGGTCTTGTTTTTCAATCTATCTGATAATCTGTCTTCTAATTGATGTACTTAGACCACTGAAATTTAAAGCATATATAGAAATATAGATAAGCATGCATAAACAAATACATTGCTGCTATTATTTTTGAACTGCTGTTAATTAATATGAAAAATAAAAGTTTTTATTTTACCTTCACATATTCATTCTTCAGTGCTCTTCCTTTCTTTATATAGAGTTTCCAACCTGTATCATTTTCCTTCTCTCTTGATAACTTTTTTTAAATAATTTAAAATTTTTTAAAAATAATCTCTACACTCAACATGGAGCTCAAACCTACAACCCCAAGATCAAGAGTAGCATGCTCTACCAACTGAGCCAGCCAAGGGCCTCTCTCTGGAGAAGTTTTTTAAAACATTTTTTGCAAGGCAAGTCTACTGGCAATAAATTCCCTTAATTTTTGTCTAAAAAGGTACTTCTCCTTCACTTTCGAAGGATAATTTCACAGGGTAGAGAATTTTAGGTTGGTAGGTTTTTTTCCCTTAACACTTTAAATACTTCACTCTCTTCTTGCTTCCATGGTTTGAGATGATGGATATAATTTTTTTTTCTCTTTATCTTTGATTTTCTGAAGTTTGAATAGATTCTCTGAGCTTCCTGGATCTGTAGTTTGGTGAATTTGGGGAAATTATCAGTCATTATTACTTGAAATATCTCTTCTGTTCCTTTCTCTCCTTGTTTGTTATGAAGAACATATGGTGAACATATGCATATGTTACCTCTGCTACAGTTGTCTCACAGTTCTTTGATAATCTGTTCTATTTTTTTTTCACTGTTTTCGTTTCTCTGCTTTTCAGTTTTATAAGTTTCTTTTGTCATATCCTCAAGCTCAGAGATTCTCTTTGAAGAAAGTCAGCTATTTAGCCCTTTAAAGGCACTCTTCATTTCTCCTATAGTGTGTTTGGCCTCTATAATTTCTTTTTCACTTTGTCTTAGAATTTCCATCTCTTTACCTACATTATCCATCTGTTTTTGCATGTTGTCTACTTTTTCCACTAAAGCCCTGAGCATATTAATCATAGATTTTTATCAAAAAAAATTTCTTTTAGGTACCTAGGTGGCAGAGTCAGTTAAGCAACCGACTTCAGCTCGGGTCATGATCTCATGGTTCGTGGGTTCGAGCCCCACGTTGGGCTCTGTGCTGACAGCCACCCGGGCACTCCAATCATAGATTTTTTTTTTTTAAGTCGTGATCTGATACTTTTGACATTTCCACATATGTGACTCTGGTTCTGATGTTTGTTTAATCTCTTCAAACTATGTTTTTGCCTTTTAGTATGCCTTGTTATTTTTAACTGAAAGGTAGACACAATATAAGGAGTTAGGTGAACTGCAGTAAATTGGCCTTTAGGGATAGGACAGTAAGGTGTGGGGGAAGGGGAAGTAGTCCACAGTCCTAGGATTAGGTCTCAATCTTTTGGCGAGCTTGTCTATCTGGTCTATGACCTTCACTGGTGCTTCTCAATTCCCACTCTCTGCCCTTAGGTGGGACAGTATGACTAGAATGGGCTGGAGTTGGGTAGTTTCCTTCCCCCAGGCAGGTTAGGGCCTGGTAAAATAGTTTCTCCTTAGAGCAAGCCTTGTTAGGAACAGACTGCTCTGAATATTTCAAAGTGGTTCCCTTCTCTTCCGCCTGATGGAAGCACAAGGGGATTTTCCTCCAGTATTCATTGGAAGGACTTGGTAGAGCTCCTAGACATAAAACGCAAATGTGGGAGGACTCCTCTATGAATGGGCCTCCCCTTAAGTTTTTTGTTTTGTTTTATTGAGATATAACTGACTTACAATATTGTCAATTTGATATATTTATATGCTGCAATCTGATTACCATCATAGAGTTAGCTAACACCTTTATTATGTCACATAATTATCATTTTTTTTGGTCTGTGATGATAACAGGATCTAGTCTCCTTAGCAACTTTGAAGTTTATAATACGGTATTGTTAACTATAATCACTACATTGTGCATTAGGTTTCCCTGCTTAAGTTTTTAAGTCTCAGACTTGTCCACATTGAGCCTCTAGCAATTTGTCAATTACAGTTTAGGTTATCCTATGCTGGCACTGGTTCCTAGGAAGCTTCTGCTCCAGTATGTTTTGTTTTAAAATTAACCATACTTAAGTGTTATTTGTATACAACATAATGTACCCATTTTAAGCGAACAGTCCCATGAGTGTTGACAAATGTATACACTGGTGTAACTTCCATCCTTTTGCCTCAATTATTATTGTTTTGTTTTGTTTGCATATTAGAGAGAGAGAGAGAGAGAGAGAATCTTAAGCAGGCTGCATGCTTAGCACAGAGTGTGACACAGGGTTCAATCACACGACCATGAGATCATGACCTGAGCCAAAATCAAGAGCTGGATGCTTCACTGACTGAGCCACCCAGGCACCCCTTGCCTCAATTATTTTTTAAGCTTCCTGGATGATCAGTATGCAGCCAGGGTTGGGAACCACTGCTGTCATTCTCCACCACCAGCCAAGGCCCTGGGACTGCCAATTTTTAGGTTATTCAGTTACTTCTGTGTCATGGTTTCTTCACATCTTACGTTCCTAAATGGAATACCTGTAAACACCACCCCAACACAGGGGTCTCAAATTGCTGACTGCTCATGTTATAGAATCGGGCTCAAAATGGAGACCAAAACTTTATTTAAATGATCAAGTAATTCATCTATCCTTCATATATCTAGTGAACCTGTACCCATTTCCCATAGCTGGTTCCTCCCTTTCTCTCAACTTTAGCTACCTCTGACTACATTCCCACATGTAGTAGGAAATGTAGTAGCCTCTTCTCCCATCAGGCCAAGCTTCTTCATCATGCCCTTGGCACATCTGTGCTTGTTCCCTGTCTTCAAGCTCTCTTATCTCCATCTAAGCCCTCTGCACCATTTAAGTCCTAATTCAAATCCTACCTCCACCACAAAGCCTTCCTCCTCTAGCTAGATTTTACTTCTCTTACTTCTACCAGGCACTTGAGCACATAATCATGCTTCCAATGCCCTCAGAGCTCACCTTGCTTTAGTTGTTTCAAATAATCAAATTCACTTAAATATGGAATCAGTTGAGGGCTTTCTTTGAAGTGGACATAATGCTAGGTTCTGGGCAATAGAGTGGTAACGAAGACACAAAACGGGTATGTTTCTTGCCCTTATATAACAGACTCTAAACAAGCATAATAAAGCTCCACCCAAGGTAAAAGGGTTTCTGGGTGTTGGGGAAAGCCCTGTCGAGGGAATGAGTTATTTCTGATATATACATGCACTTCTGCAAGAACAGCATAGCTCTTGCAATACCAACTGAGTGGAATTCACACCTCTGTGTATCTCCTGCAGTTCACATATACCATATGCTCAAATATTTACTGGATAAAACCGAACTCATGAGAAAGGTACCATTGGGAAGGTATCGGGTCAATATAGGGGGCAAGTTAGCATCCTCCAACAGCAAGCATTTTTTTTCTTCATTTTCTCCTCTTTCCTTCCCACTTCATTGTCTCTTTCTTTCTCTGTTACTTGTTCCATTTCCAGTCTTTGCTGGCCTAACCCTGGACCAGCCTGAGGCCCTGGGCATTCTGGTCATTGCATTCTGGTCATTGCTTAGCTACGTACTCCCTTATCTCTTCATCATCCTTTATTTCTTAGCTCATCCCATCTGGAGAGAAAGCGGAGACCTAAGGGTTTTCACCTTGGCTGCCAATGAGTATCACCTGGAAAGCTGATGCTTCGTTCCCCCTCTTCTCATATGTAGTTGATTGACTTGAGGTGAGGTCTTGGTATGGCTAGGTCTTAAAGCTCCCCAAGTAATTCAAATGGGCAGCCAGACTGAGAACCACTGGGACAGATTAAGGATTTCAAAGCCTCCACCTTCTCAGATGAGGGTGATGGCCCCCAGAGAGAACCATGGAACCTGGCATGTGCCAACACTGGCATTGCTCACACTAGGGGTGGAGTAAGAACAGATGCTTCATAGCTCTAGCATCTCAGCTCTGGAATGACTGCCACTGACAAAGTTAAGCCAGCACCCTGGGGAAGGCAGGGAGAAAAGAGACTTGTTAATAGAGGAATGCTGAGAGCAAGGAGGTGGACTGCTCTGTAAAACAAGAATCATGTGGTCTCGATGGGGCCAGGGAAGAGGAGAAGAGGCAGTACCTGAAAAGTAGCTGGCATAGCATTAACTCTCAATAAATGTCAGTGTTTATGGTGATATATTGCTTTTATATTCAAACTATTTAAACAAGAAGGAGCAGCAAGTAAAATTAGTTCCATCTTAAACATGGGAAATAGAAGTTTACAGAGATAACATAACTTTCCTGCCTTTCCATCCCCCAGCCCACCCCTCACAGGCCAGCTCTCTGTGCCAGTCAACTCACTGCATCATAGCGTGTAATGGCTAAGATGTGAGCGCTCAAACTTGACTGCAAAGATTATTCACCACAAAACCCGGAACAGGGTAAGGAACCCCTAACTTCAGTTTCCTCATCTGTAAAAAGAGGGTTAGGTTCCATGCCTTCTGGGTTTCCTTTGAGTATAAGTCTATGATTAACCCAGATGTGTCCTGGGGCTGGGACTTGGCATTCATAAGGGCTGTAGCACGGTGCTGAAGAATGCCAGCTTCTCCACTGCTGTCCCAGGGCCCACTGGTGGGCTTCAGATGAGTAACAGATGTGCTGAGTATCAACCCTTTGGGTTCCTGGGGCAACAGAACTCCAGGGCTGACTGCATTCAACCCCAAATACCTTTATCTCTCTATCCCCACGTGGGATACAAACATCTTTTCCTGTCACTTTTTATGGGTGCCAATAGGAAAAAGTTGAGAAGCACTGAATCCAATTACTTATGTGGTGCTGAGTGGGAGGCTGGATTTAGTCTGTAAACCCAGGAGAGGTTGGGGATACCTCTCTTCTCCTTGTTGCCCCCAGCTGCCCCTTTTCAGAAACCACTGGTCCCCTGAGTTGGTGCTTTCTCAGTAGTTTCTGGCCTACAGAGCCACCTGGAAAGGGATAAAAGATAGAAATATCTTAATGCAAGAGGCCTTGGAGAAAGAGGCAGCCTCGAGGCCCCACCCTCTGTCCTAGGGCTTCCCTGCAGCTGAGGCAGAGGCAGGAATGCACCCGGGAACAGACCTGGAGGGCTGTGCCCACGGCTCCCTGCAAGGAGACGCAGAACTGCCCGCGGGCGGCCCAGCCCGGCTGCCTCTGCCCAGCCACAGCTGCTGGCAGGGAGTCTCCAGGTCTAAAATTAGCCTCCAGCTCTCCACCCAGGCAGTTCCACCACTCACTCTGGCAGACAAGGCCCTGTGGTGAGGTAATGACTGGGAGCCTGTCTGCCCCAGGACAACGAGGGGTTAGGGGAAGGCAGCACACAGCAAAGTCCCACTTTTCCATCATGGTCGGCCCTGAGCTAAAAATGGGGAAATGGGGGAAGCAAGAGCATCCATGTGTGTGGGACTTGACTTCTGGCTTTGCTTATGCTTTTCTTCCGTGTCGGCCCCTAAGGGGTACACCTTGTCCTATTCTTAACTCAAGGCGCACCAAGGAAAGGAAAGCAAACTTCCTGAAAGCTAAAGATGTGGCAGGTTTTCAGTTTGCCACAACCTTGTGAGGTCAGGATCATTATTCCCACTATATGGAATACCACAAGGATGCTCATCAAATTGGTTGATCTAAGTCAGTGACCCTGTGAGGAAGAATCTAGAAGTATCAGCCCCCTTCTTTTGGAGGGGAAGTCTGCTTCCTAGAGGGGCACCTCCAGGGAGAGCTCCTCCCTGAGGCAGAGCCTCAGCCCATGACTCACTGACCCCCATCTGTAGTTGCTCAGCTTCTGATGGTCTGGTCAAGAAGCCTGTGGTTAGAGCTGCCAAAATAAGCAGGCAGCCCTTTAGCCAATCCCTGGGCACCAGTCCCTCCCACCCCTGGGCTGAGGTGGGGAGGCAGGGGGTCCGCAGAAGTACACAGAAAGAGTGGGTAGGAGGGCTATGAGAAGGATGACCATGGGCTCCAGAGCCTGTGGAAATGCCTCCCAAAGTCACTAAGCCTCTCTAATCAAAGGCGTCCCTGAGACCCTAAGGATCATTATCCCAGAATGATCATTACCCAGGGCTCATACCCAACCTGTTCTTCACTGTCCCTATCGGTGGAACCTGTCCTTCCCAAGTGAGTAGGGGATGAGAGAATGCTAGAGGGGGAAAGTAGCAGAGGGCAGCACTCTCTGAGACAAGACTGGGCCCAAGGCCCAACTCCTGGTCCTGCCTGAGTGAGAAGGCAAGGTCCCACAGCCAGGAAGAGACTGGAGCCAGAATGTGAATCTAGGCATCTCTCTGAATCTCTTTTTTCCAATCTTTCTCTAGCCACTTCCAGCTCGAAACCCTCAGTACTGGGGCAAATACCTTCCATTGGGAATAATGTTGGAGGTGGAGGGCATCTCAAGGACCAAGTAACCAGCCTTCTCATTCACAAATTAGAAAACCACGGCCCGGAGGGCAGAACTGACTTGTTCAAAGTCATAGAACCAGTTCGTATCAGAACCAAGATGGGAATCCAGGGCCCCTGACTCCCAGCCCAGGGCTCTTAGCCCTAACCATGTGCCTAAAAGAAAAAGACGTCCGAGTTCTCTTCCAGCCCAAAGACTATGATTCTATAACCTGGCTTCTACTTTCCTACTTCTGTTATAACAGATCTCAACTGATCATGCAATTCACCAGTGACTCTCCCTGCTCCTTAGGCCAAACATGCTAGTGTCCTCTCAGGTTTCCTCCTTCTGGACCTTTTATCTACACCTGACACATTTGCTCACCTTTTTCCTTATCAAGACTCCTTAGAAGAATGAGCCCCTCCTCCGCAATTCTCTCATTGTTCATTCTGTCTCCCTCCCTCGCTCGCTGTAGGCAGCCAACTGTCCCCCAGCCCTTGCACTGCTAATGACCAGATTCCAAGGCCTGCTCTCTCTACCCCAGCTCTGGCAGCGCAGGGAACACTGGCCTGCAGGCCCAGGGGAGGGCTCTTGGACAAGGTGGAAAAGTGACACCACCAAAGCCACAGCCATGAGACAAAACACCCTCTGCAAGAGTTAGGTTACTCAAGAGAGATTCTAGACTGCATACTGGGGCCTGCTGAGCTTCTGGGCCATCCCAAAGCCCTGACCTAGAACCAAGAGCCCAAACATCTGAGCGAGCTTCCTTCCTCAGCAGGCTTAATAGGTTTGTGTGCACCTCTTGCCTTAGTTTCTCCTCCACAGCAAAGTCCACAGCAAAGTAGATAGCAGGCTCTACCTTCTGTCTTTAGAGGGAACTCCAGGACTCATCATTTTGGGTGCAGGTCATTTTCCCTCGTCGCTCCATATGCACCCATAGGCTGTGGCAGAGAACACCTTCCCAGATGGTTTGGAAAGGAGCAATCCTCCTTCAGAGAGAAGCAGACAACCTCTGGTCTAAAATGTGGCTGCGACCAGGGGCGCCTGGGTGGCTTAGTTGGTTAAGCGTCCGACTTTCGCTTGGGTCATGATCTCGCGGTTCGTGGGTTCGAGCCCCGTGTCGGGCTCTGTGCTGATTGCCAGCTCAGAGCCTGGAGCCTGTTTCAGAGTCTGTGACTCCCTCTCTCTCTGACCCTCCCCCTGCTCATGCTGTCTCTCTCTCTCTCTCTCCTAGAAATAAATAAAACATTTAAAAAAAAATATGTTATAAAATGTGGCTGCGACCAAAGTTGCTCCAAGTTCTCAGGCAAAAAGTTCCTTGTGAAAACAAGGTACTATTGTTCTCCCCTCGCCCTCCACTCCTTCCTTTACATGACTGGATCATGAAAACCCTGCCAGCTGGGGAAAGTGTTCGCCACTCTGGAACTTTCCAAACCTTATTAGAGATATAAAGGGGCAGAAAAATATAGAAAAAAAACAACCCTTTCTTGAGGACTTTTTTTCTTGGTTTTAGAAGAAATAACTTTGGGGTTTTTTTTCTCCTGCCTCTCAGGCTTTCCAATTTCTAAATATACAAACCATAAACCTTTTGAGCAAACCAAGTTATGTACAATATATGTTTATCTTATTAAACCAAAAGAAAATGACTTAGGATTTGTACAGGGCACTAAAATTTTTTATAATTGTTTGCCTAAAACTATTACAATATATTGCCACTCCTCAGAAATTAGACCTCCTTAATTTTTGTATCAGTGAGTCCCTTAGGCACTTTATGCTCATTTCTTTTTCTCTAAGTGGTAAATACCAACTTGCAACTTAATATCTCTTACTTTGACAAATGCTTTTCCATGACAGACAGGTGGTATTTCCTGAAAAATATAATGAAAGCTTTACTACTGTAGGATGTTCCTTATGCAAATATTTTTCCAACTTTCATGCATCAGAGCAAAGATGAATTCTTATGCAACATGTTAAATCAAGCTTGAAATATTAATTTTTCACCTCTTCTCTATAGGCTTCCAAACATATTCTGAACCCACTTATTACTACTTTTCTGCAATTTTTCTTCAATTTGTCATCCATTTCATCTTTTACCCCCATATAGAATTGCTAGTAGTAGACTTCCATTTGGTAACTAAAACTAGGATTATGAAAACATCAGACCTCATCAGCCTGTATCTTTCTCCAGAGATGAGAATAAAGGAGATGACATTTTTGAAAAACATGTACTTTCTGCCAAAGGATCTCGTGATTTATGTGTTTCAAGACTCTTCTGATTTAAAATCAATTTCACGGGGCGCCTGGGTGGCTTAGTCGGTGAAGCATCCGACTTTCGCTTAGGTCATGATCTCGCGGATCGTGGGTTCGAGCCCCGTGTCGGGCTCTGTGCTGACTGCCAGCTCAGAGCCTGGAGCCAGTTTCAGAGTCTGTGACTCCCTCTCTCTCTGACCCTCCCCTACTCACGCTGTCTCTCTCTCTCTCTCTCTCTCTCCTAGAAATAAATAAAAATATTAAAAAAAATAAGTAAATAAAATCAATTTCATCTATTCCTCTTCTCCTTCCCTTCTCAACTCAAGAGGGTAAGACAGGAAATCATAATCCCACTTGCCTTTTTTGTTAATGTTTATTTATTTTTGAGAGAGGGAGAGAGAGAGCATGCAAGCGACAGAGGGGCAGAGAGAGAGGGGAACAGAGGATCTGAAGTGGGCTCTGCACTGACAGCAAAGAGCCAATGTGGGGCTCAAACTCAGAAACCATGAGATCAGGACCTGAGTCAAAGTCAGACATGTAACTAACTGAGCCACCGAGGTGCTCCCACCTGCCTTTTTTTTAAAGAAGCTTTCCATTTCTTTCCTAGAATGGGCTGATCTGAGGATGAGCAGATGTGGGGAACAAAGGGACCTGCTGGACTGAGAAATGCTGCATCTTGGGCTGCCCTCTGCAATATGAGAATTCAACACCAACAAGAGCTTCTTTGGAGGCTACCCTCAGCTATCAATCTCGATGCAGGATGTCACTGGAGAAATTTCAGAAAACCCACAAGTCACCCCCAACAGCAGCTGAGTTGGGCACCCCCAGCCAGGTAACAATAACTTCAGCTCGTTCACTGGCAAGAAAAGCTAAACAAGCAGACTTGAGAATGGGTTATATGCCTGCTTCATACACCGTCACATTGCTTGGACAGGTAGGAAAAAAGGTCCTCATGAAACTCAGACATTATAAGACAGTACTTTCCACAAACAAGAAGGGAATGAGTAATGGTGCGGTGTGCTGTGAAGAGCACTGCTCAGACACCAGGGGTTCCGGGCCCAGGACTACTCTCCAGGCAGATTGCTTGAAACTCTCTAGACCTTAAATTCTGCATCGGTCAAATGAGGAGGTCAGGCAAACAGGTTACATTTTAAGAGGCAACTCAAATCACTTTATGGTGGCTGTCTGCTGAGGTGTGTTGAGAAAGATTCTGAGACCTTATTTGGGCTCAGTGGGAGAATTACATGTTCTCTTCAAAGTGTCTGCCATTGGCCTGGAATAAGAAACACAGGTATTTTCCATCTCAGAATTTAAAAATCTCCGAGATCCACTTCTGTCCTAGAATACTCTAGGAGATGTGTAAGACAGCTCTTAGAAACCAATCAAAAGAGAAACAAAGGGGCTTTGAAACTGATTATGATTAAAAAATAATAAAAAAATAATGACAATTTTAAAAAGCAGCTAACATTTATTTTAGATTTATTTATTTATTTATTTATCTATCTATCTATTTATTTATTTATTTAATGTTTTTTTATTTATTTCTATGAGAGAGAGAGAGAGAGAGAGAGAGACAGCGTGAGCAGGGGAGGGCCAGAGAGAGAGGGAGTCACAGATTGAAACAGGCTCCAGGCTCTGAGCTGGCAGTCAGCACAGAGCCCGACGCGGAGCTCGAACCCACGAACCGCGAGATCATGACCTAAGTGAAAGTCGGACGCTTAACCGACTAAGCCACCCAGGCGCCCCATTTATTTATCTATTTAAAGAGAGCGTGAGCTGGGGAGGGGCAGAGAGAGAGGGAGACAGAGAATCTAATGTAGGCTCCACACTGTCAGCACGGACCCAACACAGGGCTGAAACCCATGAACTGTGAGGTCACGACTTGCGCAGAAATCAAGAGTCAGAAGCTTAATGGACTGAGCCACCCAGGTGCCTCCAGCAGCTAACATTTATTAAACATTATGTATCCAGAACTGTTTCCAAGGACTTTCTATGTATTATTTCACTAAACTGCCACAACAAAATCCTAATGAGGCCGAACTATTAATATTTCCATTTTATAGGTAGGTAACTGGAGCATATTGAAGGGCAGTAATCTGTTTGTTGAAGCACAACTTACTGAGAGTTGGAGCCAGGGTTCAAATTCCAGTAGTCTGACCTTGAAGAGTTGTTCTTCACCACTATGCTATGATGAAGGAAGAAAAGGAGGAGTAAAGACACTGGCAGATGGCATGGAAGACACAACAGCAACCTCAAAAGTTAAGGTAGAAAGGATGGCTGTGTCCATAGGGAGGAAACACGGGCACAATGAAGCCTGTGCAAAGCAATCCAAGTTCGCTACCTGCCTCTCCCAAGCACTCCATCAATGCTTGTGAGCAGGGTGAAGCAAATTGCCATGAGCAGATTCTTTGGAGTCATCACTGGCTTCTCTAGCAACCCTAGTTGGAGTACATTAGTCCAACCCAGATGAAGTAGAAATAAAAGAAAATATCTAAAAGAACCAAAAAAAAAAAAAATCAACTTTGAGTTTCAGGCAACTTAAGTGCAAGAGAAATTCCAAAAATGGTTCAGGTTGACTGGCACGGAAATAAGGAAGGCTTCAGGGAAGAGATGGGGTTAAAAGCATGGGTAGAGCTTTGAAAAAAGCATAAGGAATATGAGTCTGGACAGCAGCGTTCCAGAGTCTGGAAGAAAATCAGCTCAAGATGGAGAAGACACCAGCTCTGGTTCTTCAAGGACAAGAGGTGACAGTGAAGCTATTGCTCTCTGGAGGGTTACTTCCAGAATTTAAACACGCTGTTCTCCATCTTCTACCAGTGGGACTGCCTCCTGGCTCTTTCTCCCACCTAACATCTGTCTCCCGCAACTACACTAAAGGGATTTAATTGGAAGGACGTCCCCAAATCAATCAAACTTGGGAACGTACTGTGTACCAGGTATTGGACAAAGCACTCAGGCAGAATTCTCAACTACAAACTCATGGATAGGTGTCAGGAGCCTGTGTACCTCCCCCAAATAGCATGCAAACCATACAAGGGGGGCAGGCAAAGTTCTGGGGAGAGGATCAACACTTTCTTCATCAGATTCTACAAGGTATGTGAGCCACAAAAGGTTAAAAATCTCTGTACTAGGGAGACAAAGGGGGGAAAATGCCCAGGTCCAGCACTCTAGAAATTCACTATCCCATGGGGGAAGACAAACACAGACATAAATAACTCTGATGTAAGGCAGACTTTGATAAGTGCACTAATGGAGGTTAAAAAAAAAAAAAAAAAAGCCGTGAGGGAAGGAGAGCAGAGCTTGATTCCAGCTGCGCTGTGGATAGGACATCCTCTTCCCCATCCCGGTTTTGGGATCCAAGTCTGTACTGAGGAAACGAGCCACTAGTACTTCTCCTCAGGCCCAGACAGCCTTTGACTAGCCCCTCTTTCTCAGGTACTCCCAGTAGAAAACTAAGTCTAAGGCTGGCTCGATTCCTGCCAGGGAGGTGAAGGAGGGCATTGTTTTCAGGACAATGGGAGGCAGTAGGAAGGAGATGCTCAACCTGAGAATGAGCAATGACTCTGTTCTACATTTTTTCCCTCTTTTGCCCAGTTCCCATTCTCTAAATTCCTAAGGAACTCACTCATTTTGTGCTCAAGCATGTCCTCTACCCCTACTTGTCTATTTTAGGGAAGTCCTTTCTCATAGCGCTCCCTCATTCTCCAAGCTAGTCTTCTCTCTCACCCCTGTGCCCAGAAATTTTGCGCCATCTCCAAGCTTCATTTTCTTCCAAGAACTAATCACCATCTGAAATTCTTTTGTTGATTTATGGGTTTATTATCTTTTTTTTTTTTTTTCATGAAATGCAAGCTTGATGACAGCAAAGGCTTTGAATTTCTGGTTCCCTTCAACCGTCTAATACCTAGAACATTGTCTGGCACATATCAAGAGTGCAGTAAATATTTGATGAATGGGGGTGCCTGGATGGCTCAGTCAGTTGAGCATCCATCTTTGACTCAGGTCATATCTCATGGTTCGTGAGTTCGAGCCCTACATCGGGCTCTGTGTTGACAGCTCAGAGCCTGGAGCCTGCTTTGGATTCTGTCTCCCTCTCTCTGCCCCTCCCCTGCTCATGCTCTCTCTCTCTCTCTCAAAAATAAACAAACATTTTCTTGATTAAAAAAATACATATATATATAAATATATATTTGTTGAATGAATGTCTCCTTTGTATTCTACTGCAGACCAGCATAATATCGAAGCCCTAGAGGGGAAAGCGTAAGGAGAAATGAAAGCACTTTTTACTCAGGAGAACATCTGAGGCGCTGGTGGTGCAGGGTTGCCCTTAATTAAAATGATAATGGCAGTGCAGTCAGAGAACCTTGTGTGAAACCTACAACCCAACATTCTGTCACCTTCTACATCAACTTTACCACCAGATTCTGTCACTTTTTCTTTGACAGGTCTCAGCTATTCTCTGTTACTCTTCTCAGCTGGACATTCACTGCCCACACGTTAGGTCACTGTGATAACTACCTGAGTGACCCCTCTATCTCCAAGCCATCCTGAAAACTTCCAACAGTTTAATTTACCTAGAATCATAGTTCCTAGGACATAAAAGGTATTCAACAAACATCTGAAGGATCAAAGTAAAATCAGTGGATGAAAATAAGAAAACACTGTCTTTATCACATCAAATCCTTGCTTTAAAAAATCAGTTAAGCATCCAACTTTGGCTCAGGTCACGATCTCATAGTTCTTGGGTTTGAGCCTCGCGTTAAGCTCTGTGCTGACAGCTCAGAGCCTGGAGCCTGCTTCAGATTCTGTGGCTCCCTCTCTCTCTCTGCCCTTCCCCTACTCGTGCTCTCTCAAAAATAAACATTAAAAAAATAAAATAAAAATCTGTTGTTCCCCATCAACTCCAAACTCAGCAACCTGGCACTTGAAACCCCACAATCACGTCACAGCCTCTGTACTGACCTCTTCTGCTTTATACCGTGTGAGCCTTTATGCTACAGGATTTCATTCCCACAACGCTTACCTAGTTAATGTTATATTCCCCAAACCTTTGCTTATACATACAACTCCCAATAATTACAGGCTATTGGGGCTGGAAATGGTCTTAAAAATTCAAGCCAAAGAACTCCTTTTTGGGAAATACAGTGAAATACTAAGAAATGCTGGACAAAATATGACAAACTTCTTTTTATATACATAGTTAGGCATTCCATAAAGTAAGGGAAATCTCCAGGGGCCAAAAAATGAACTGAGGGGGTGCCTGGCTGGCTTGGTCATTAGAGCATCTGACTCTTGATCTTGGAGTTGTGAGTTTGAGCCCCATGTTGGGCACAGAGTTTACTTAAAAAAAAAAAAAAAATTAACTGAACGTCAGATCAGCAAGCAGATACTAACACTCTGGCAGCTGCTTAGTTTGGGG
This sequence comes from Proteles cristata cristata, assembly GCA_017311185.1. Classification (NCBI taxonomy): domain Eukaryota; kingdom Metazoa; phylum Chordata; class Mammalia; order Carnivora; family Hyaenidae; genus Proteles; species Proteles cristata. The sequence continues at coordinate 3,193,200 of JAESUZ010004630.1, forward strand.
CAACCAACAACTTTAGATAACAGATTACAAGTTATTAAAACAGATTTAAGTTATTAAAAACAGAAGACTACAGTATTTAAATAGTATCCTAAAAGGAATCAAATCTGAAATAGAGTCAAATAAAACTTACAACTTTGAAAAATATAGGCATTGAATCAACTGAGTAAATGAGGTAATGCCTCTCAATTTCTCTCCCAAACTTTCTACACTTCACTGAGCATGTGCGATTTCCCGTCTTCTCCTGGAAGTTGTTCACCTGAGATCTGCTCCCCATCGTCCTCTCCCTCTTTCCTCAACTCAGCCAAAACAAAAAAGGCAACCAGGAACTGAGCCGCTCCATTAACACTTTGTCCCCGGTTCATGAGGGAACCCTCAATGTCCTCATCCCTCCTGTCAATCTTTGACTCAGAGGTGGTGGTGAGCGGAGTTAGGAGACCAGCTGTTTGGTGAGGGGAGGCTGTGTGTGCGCACATGTCTGCATGCATCCATTTGAACCCAGGGTTGGCAGGCAGGGTGGAAAGGAGTGGATCAGAGGATTTGTAAGAAGATCTCAGCAGAGAGGCCTTTAATCTTTGAGGCAACTGCTTGTACGGAGGCCATGTTGTCAGAAATGACCTTGGAGACCAAGCAGCCAGAAGCACTGGGATAGCTGCCACTTCTCAGTTCAGGCAACTGAGTCATGGAAGGTCAGGGCCAGAATGGCAAAGACTGACTGTCCCCTTGACCCCTTAGTGACACCGGAGAGGTTCCAAACCTACTCCTGAAAAAGGCATCTCTTTCCAAAGATCATGAAGCAGAAGCCCTCAAAAGAAAAAGGCACTTGCCCAAAGATGCTGGCTAAGCCAGTTACAGAGCCAGCATTTAAACTACGATAACTTAGTTAGGTTCCTGCCTTCCAGTCCCAGAAATCCCTGGAGCGCTGCTCAGGGGCATGCAGCAGAGTGACAGGCTACCCTTCCCAACTGCAGAGCTTGTGTGCCCTGACACATCCCCGACAGATCTCTCATTCTCAGCAACATCCTTGACCTCCAACCCACCCCCTCACCCACTAACGCACATCTGTGCCGGGGATGGGGAAAGAAAGAAAGAGGCAGTGCTGAATATCACCGAAGAAAAATAAGGGTGGCTAAAAAAACATGTACTGGCCGGCAGGTGCTGGACATGGATGGCCTGGGGACTGACTGCTGAGGACTGGGCACAGCTGTGTCACGGACTGAGATGCTGAAGAAACACTGGCAAAGGGCTAGTTGAGGAATGTATCTATCCATTCCTGCCGGCCCAGCCATCTTCTAATTCCTACCAGACTGTATATATTCTCAGGGGAAATGATGGGACCAAACCTTTTTTGAGCTCGTAATATGTGCAAGGCTTATGTTAAATATAATTGGGTGCCTAATATGTGCTAGGCTCACTAAATCTTACTTAGTCATAAAGAAAGCTCTACCTGGAAGGCATTACAAGCCCTGTTACCCAGATGAAGCATCTGGGGCTTGAAAAGGACTAAGTACCTTATGCAAAGTCCTGCAACTAGTGAGTAACAGGGCTTGGATTATAGCCCTGCCTTGTCGTCAAAGTCTATAATATTTTCCAGGAACTATCAATGCTCTCTACTCCACTCAGTCCCCTACAAGAAAGTAAATGCTCCATAAACATTTTAAGTTTTAAAATGAATCACCTCTGCAGCCATTCAACATTGGCAAAATGAATAAAAATTGAGAAATACATATCACTTGACTTTTGGGCATTTATATATAAAATCCTTGGTCTGGTTGGAATATCATTTCTCTGTAACCACTCCACCTTTCTTTTTCCCTTCCTTGGGCCCTCTTCCCAGGTCCTGATGCAAAGCACAATTCTACCTGCTATGGAGTAGGACACGTGTATAGCCCCTGCTAGGCACCACAAGAACACAGTTTGAAAGAAGAAATAAGGGGCGCCTGGGGCTCAGTTGGTCAAGCGTCCGACCTCACCTCAGGTCATGACCTCACGGTTTATGGGTTCAGGCCCCACGTCATGCTTTGCGCTGACAGTACAGAGCCTGGAGCCTGCTTCAGATTCTGTGTCTCCTTCTCTCTCTGCCCCTCCCCCACTCGTGCTCAGGCACACACTCTCTTTCTCAAAAATAAATAAAAATGAATGAAAGAAAGAAAGAAAGAAAGAAAGAAAGAAAGAAAGAAAGAAAGAAAGAAAGAAAGAAAAAAAAAAAGAAAGAAAGAAAGAAAGAAAGAAACTTGCAGAGGAGGCAGGTAACATCTCTTCCCTGAGCCTGTTTCCTCAGCTGTTAGTAAAGGGGCTGGATCTCTGATGGTTGTGCCTTTATGCACCCATAAGCCAGTGGTCTGGGCAGTGGCCACAGGTCTTCACGTTTATGGTCTCACCACTGGTCCGGCAGGGTAGGCAGGCATACAAGGCAGGCCTTGTTGACCAGTCTCCTCAGTTGCTTTATCAGCAGCGAGGGGAGGCCCCAAGCTTTATTCAATTTTCCTTGTATTTCTGTCACTGTTTTCACGGACACTGGCTCAGGCTCCAACATCTGTCAGGAAATTCTAAGCTTTTAATGATACTCATAAAGAGATGAGAATCTATTTGTTGAATGTCATTCAACTTTTCAACACCTAAATAAGTTAAAGACAAAAATTTAAAAAAGGTCAAGAAAAGTATTTTTTGGCTTTTTTATCTGGAATTCTTGTTTAAGCTACTCCAGAATCCAGCCTCTGGTTATCACAGCTTATTATACTTTATTGTTTTCTTTTCAACAATCTCTAGGTCAAAGTAGTGGGATTACAGGTGATTTTTAATTTCTTCTTCATGCTTTTATATATACCACAGCACTTATATTGATTTCTTTTATGCCTTTGCTTCAGAAAAAGTTAAAGTGGTTTACAAGGATCATAGATTATGACATAAACTAGAAGTCATTGTGGGGTGAAAAGGCAAAATAAAGGTATCGGCATAAAATTGATACCAAAGGCAGGTCACAAAGCCTTTTACACTTTTTTCGGGCGAACTAAAAATTGAATTCTAAAGTCTTCTAGTAACCAATACAAAGGAAAATACCTGGTGGTTATACAATTTATATGGTCGGTAAAAACTAAAATAAACTGACTGCTCAAAAGAAACATAGCTATTTCTCTTTTTTTAACATTTTATTTTGGGGGTGTCTGGGTGGCTCAGGCAGTTAAGCACCCAGCTGCAGCTCAGGTCATGATCTCACCGTGGTTCTCTAGTTAAAGCCCCGCATGGGGCACTCTGTTGTTAGCAGCAGAGCCTGTTTCAGATCCTCTGTCTTTGTTCTCTGCCCCTGCCTGGCTAGTGTATGTGTGAGCTCTTTCTCAAAACTGAATAAACAAGAAAGAAGAAAGAAAGAGAGAGAGAGGAAGGAAGGGAAGAAAGAAAGAAAGAAAAGGAAGGAAGGAAGGAAGGAAGGAAGGGAGGGAGGGAGGGAGGGAGGGAGGGAGGGAGGAGGGAGGGAGGAAGGAAGGGAGGGAGGAAGGAAGGAAGAAAGATTGATTGATTTGGGGGAGCCTGAGTGCTCATTCAGTTAACAGTCCAACATCAGCTCAGGTCATAATCTCATGGTTCCTGAGTTCAAGCCCTGCACCAGCCTCTACACTGACAGTATGGAGCCTGCCTGGGTTTCTCTCTCTCCTCCTCACTCTATACACCTCCCCACTCACACATTCTCTTTCTCTCTCTCTCTCTCTCTCTCTCTCTCTCAAAATAAATAAATAAACTTAAAAAAAAAAAAAGATTTTATTTTTAAGTACTTTCTCCACCCAACCTGGGGCTGGAACCCACAATCCCTAGATCAAGGGTCGCATACATACTCCACCGACTGAGCCACCCAGGTGCCCCCTAAGGGAGAGTTTCAAAGGGCTATATCCCATAGCACTTAGGTTCTTGGTCTTCACTGGCCACTCCTTAAGTTATTATATCAGTTGTACTGAGGCACCTACAGCACAAAAAAGTAATTTTACAGGGGTGAATGTGTTCTAGATACACAGCTGTCATCTCGTATAATGAACATGCATTATTTTTGTAATCATAAACTTTAAAATAAAGCACATATTTTTATTCACAGGTATAAAAATAAGCTAATCAGTCTGTCCTTGTGATAGTGACAGAAAGGGAATCCAAGAGGTGCTGCTGGGGTACTGGTAATATTCCATTTCTTCATCAGGGTGCTCGTTCCACAGGTAGGTTCGGTTTGTGAAAATTCAGGCTGTACACTTATATGTGCACTTTTCTGAACATATAAGATACTTCAATGAAAAGTTACAAACAAAACACACACATACAGAGCCAGGGACCACAAGGACAATTTGTATTCTTATTGTTTAAAAAAAGTGGTTTAAGGGCACCTGGGTGGCTCAGTCTGTTAGGCATCCAACTCTTGATTTCAGCTCAGGTTGTGATCTCATGGTTCACAGGATTAAGCCCCAAGTCAGGCTCTGTCCTGACAATGCAGACAGTGCCTGCTTAGGATTCTCTCTCTCCCTTTCTCTCTCTGCCTCTGCCCTGCCCGCACGTGCTCATGTGCTCTCTTGCGTGCATGCTCTCTCTCTCTCTCAAAATAAACTTAAAATAAATTTTTTAAGTTGGTTAGTAGTTAAGAAAATTTTTTAAATTTAGCATAAAAAATAAATTACATACAAAAATATCACAAGGATAAAAATAATATCCATTCTTGCTTGTCTCATGGATACTTCTAACATTGAAAGCAGCACTTGTTAGAACCTAAAAGTCTGCAAAAATTTCAAGAGCTATCCATCATGGTTTGCTCAGAATATATAACATATTCAGCCCAACGCCCTTTCTACACACCATCCAAACTGTTCTCACCTCTTCCAGTATTTTTTTTTTTGTATCGGGTAACATATAAATCTATTAACTGTGGATCACACGGCTAAAGGGGTCTGAAAGTTCAAACTATACGGCTGGCCTGGTTTAGACCTCACCATCCTTGGATATAAGTAAAAGTGTTCGTGGAAAATAAAAGGGTAGGTTTTGAGACTGGTGGAACTTGGTACAGAACAAGACTCCAAGAACAGCCTCTAGGCCCCCTTCCAAAGCAAACTCTGCTATGGCGGCTGCTCCGCTCTGCTCCATAAAGCTCAGCACTAGAGGGCAAGACCAGGCTCTGTGGCCTGGAAAATTACTGCAGTGCAAGTACCAGCAGCTCCTAAAACCAGCACAGAAGCGGTTGTTTCAGAAGACCTCGTGCTGCAAAGCAGTTATAACCGTGCAGGGCGTCTGAACAACTCCCAGGACAGGGCGTAAGAAGTAGCCTCAGCGTCCCTGTGCAGGCGCATGGGGCCTCGACTTGGACTGAGGGTCCCTGGCTGGTGGGGGCAGGAGAGATGGCGAGGTGTGTTGCTGCAGTTCGCCTGGTCATGTCAGAAGGAGAACGGAAGAGACCAGGGAAAGGAGATGCCAAGTGTGGCTAAGGTCTCCTGCTGTCACACATGGCGTTCCGGGTACAGACAGCTCTGGGTCCAAAGAAAGCACTGATGGCTGAATTCTTACCCTTTGCATATGTGTTGTAAGGCTATTGTTGTTTACATGTATTATACAAGGAACAAGAATTCCTAGGTTCTATTCTTGGACTGGTCACTGATAAACTATCTGCCAGTGGAAAATATCAGGTGCTTGGAAATTCAGAGCTTACCATCCACAACCAGGAGGCATTCATTCAAGTGCCTAGCTTGGGCCTAGAATTGGACAGTGATTTGAAGATGCACACAGCAGCCAGGTGGCTGGGATGGCAGGATAAAGAGACATAAGTAGGACGCAGGAACAGGAATCAGAGATGCCACGGGAATGAAAGGCAGTCCGGGCAGCGCAGCATGAGACCCGGTCCCAGGCCCCCGGGAGGACAGGAAGCAGTTCTGCCTCCCTTCAAACACTTGCTTCTGCCTGAGTGTCAACCCTGAGCCACACCATCCCCGCTGTGCCCACACGTTGGTCTCATTTGCTTCTCCTTCTCTCCCTGCCTGCAACTCAGGTTACTGTTCCACCCTGAGTTACCTCTGTTACTGGAGGGTCTGTATCTTTTCCAGGTCACAATGGCAGTGGTGACCCCGGAGCTGACATCTGTAGGTGTGCCTACCGCAGCCCATTCAAACTCAATCAGAAATCACAAGGGCCAACTAGAGAGATGTGTGACAGATTTAAGGCAGCAAAAGCCGATTAATTCCTAGGCTTGAGAACACTTTGGGGTGCAGCAGGTAAACCTGGCACTAAAATGGAGACATACCAGACCCGGCCTTGTGAGATCTAGAAAGAAGCCGGTGCATGCTATCATTCTGCCCTGGCTCTGCACCAAAATGCAATCTCTTGGCTCCAGCAACAAGTTAGTCCCAGCAGTAGGTCAATTATAGAGCAAAGAACCTAGAAACCATTTTAGTCCAGACCTCTGCCCTCAGGCAGGATTTAGCTAATCCAATCTGAACAAATGGGTATAACTTGTTAAAACCTGCCAGAATGGAGAGTCTTTAACTTCCAATAATAGTCTGTTCCCAGGGCTGCTTTTCAGCTGGTACAGACCAGTACAGCTGTACCAGTTATTAAAATACAGAAATACTTAAGAACATGTTGGTATACAGTGAGTGCCCCAAGACCTCTGAATGCCCCGCTACCACCTGACCTGTCCCCAGGAAAGTTTCATGACTCAGCAGCTAAAGGGCCAATGCCAGCCACAGCAAGGGATCTTCATATCCAGTTCAGGCATCATCCATACTAAAGTATCTTAACACTGTTTCACCCTTGCTGGTTTCATCCTACAATGCTACCTACCCTATTCTAGAACTTGCAACTGCTTTTTCTTATCTACTGAATAAATGCCAGTCTTTGAGGTTGTTATTCAAAGTCTTTCATAATATAGCACCATCCTATATTCTCCCTCCTACTCTCTGCTTCATCAAACCCAGATGCTCAACATTCCCAAACATTAAGTTTTCCTTGGTCTTTGTTTACACTGCTTTCTGCCTGGAATAGCCTCCTCTTTCCATATCCATTAAAATCTTACCCACTCCTCAGGATCTCCTGAAATGTCACCATTTGCATGTAATATTAGTTGAAAGAGCCACATCCCATCTCCAAAAGTGTCACAGCAACATCTAGATTCTACATTTGTAAAACTTAATGATTGTTCCATATTACGATTATTTTTGTAGATGCACCTGAACTCTCTAGGTGCCTAGAGAGGCAGGTGTTGCGAGGGCAGAAACCATGATCTAGTCATCATTATATCTACGTGACTCGCACAATGCCTTGCTCAAACTATGGGCTAAATATCTGTTAGAATGAGTGAGTGAACAGCTCTAATTCTTTTGTCCAAGGGACCCATTTTCTATCTGTTGAAGATCCAGGTTGTTTTTCTCTAAAGTTACTCCACTTGTGGTTGTATCTCTTTCTACATATGGAGCCCAAATTGCACGTCACCCATATCTTAAAGTACTGGGTTATTCCATGAAGATGAAGCAGGAAGCATGCTGCCCTGTCATTACTTTACCACCCTGGAGTCTGTGACTGCCATTTCTCCATTCGCTTCTTCCAGCATCAGATCAGCATGCCCGTTGCACAGGGACAGGCAAATGAAAGGTTCTTGGTAAAGGAGGCTGGCCTTACAGATGACAAGGAAGGCTGGTGGTAGAGTGAGTTGGCAGGAATTGCCAGAGAGAGGAGGCAGGGTGGCTTGTTGGGAAGCAGAGCCAAGATGGGACTCTGGCTGCTGTGGTCAAGGCCACGGATGTAGTCCTGGGAGGGGAGTTTTATTGCCCTGGTTGCTGTTGGTACGCCAGGGTGTAAAGGAGGGAATGCTAGTAAGACTTTCCTTACCTCTATTTTTAAATTCCTCCTTCCCTGCTCTCCCTCCAGAGCAACAGCTCTGAGCTGGGAGTAAGACCTATAGACAAGAGAGGACTTTGATGAAAGATGTCTGGACTTCTTAAAAACAAAGAAGGATGGGAAATAAGGAGCCAGAAACCACAGTCACTGTCTAAATCTCATTCCGAAAGGAAATCCAGGAAAAAGTAGAATACGATGCGCCAGCCCAGCATGAAAACACCCTGCACAACACATAGGTTTTGGGGTTCTAAGAAGCTGAGAAGAGGAAACAAATGACCCATCAGGACCCAGGCTTGGGCTCTCATTCAAAATGATGGTTAGGGTGGCACCTGGGTGGCTTAGTCGGTTGAACGTCCGACTTCAGCTCAGGTCATGATCTCGTGGTGAGTTTGAGCCCCATATCCGTCTCACTACTGTCAGACTGTCAGTGCAGAACCTGCTTCATATCCTGTCTCCGTCTCTGTGCCCCTCCCCTGCTTGTGCTCTTCCAAAAATAAACAAATATTTTTTTAAAATGATGGTTAGAGAAAGACATTGCTGAATTTGAGGCTATTTTGGGAAAGGAAACTGATTAAAAACCCAGTCAGAGGGATGCCTGGGTGGCTCAGTCTGTAGAGTATATGACTCTTGATCTCAGGGTTGTGAGTTTGAGCCCCACACTGGGTATAGAGATGACTTAAAAATAAAATCTTAAAAAAAAAAAAAGGAAACCCAGTCAGAGAGTTAAGATTCTTCTAGCAGGGAAACCAAACAGACCCAAGAACTGGTAACTAAGGATGAAAAAGACGACAGGAGTCAGAAATTAGGAGCCGGAGTGTGAGATTAGGATGATGGCAAACTAGTTCTGATCTCCAAGGAGAAAACACACTTGAGGTAAGGGAAAAGGGTATGGGAGGTGGGAGGGAAGGAAGGGACATCACTAACTTCAGGGTCACAAAGCAACAGCTATCTTCTGTTTTTAATCTGTGCAGAGGATCCCCCTGGCTACCACATTAACAAAATGGTAGCCACATTGAGAAGGGGTGTCCCAAGGAGGAGAGAAGGGAAATCCCTTCCCAGGGCCTCCCACCTGCACACACTCCAACCCGGCATGCCCCCTTGGGACTGAGTGGCCACAGTACAGAAAAGTAGGCTCACTCTGTGTTTCAGAAGGAAGAACGAGGCCTGGAGGAGGGAAGACAGAGCTATGGGAAAGCAAAATTTGGGCAACAGAAGAACTCTCCTATTTGGAGCTGTGGGGCTGTGGCGAAGCAGAGCCCTCTTCATGATGTGCTGGGCTCTTTGGCACTGGAAATGCTCAAGCAAGAGATATCACACAATCTAAGCATCCAGACTCAAGGGACCTTGGAGATCATTGAGTCCAACTTTCTCCCACCCGAGAAGCTGTCTTTTTCCCCTTGATCCTCCAACCAGTTAGTGTCCGAACCAGGATTGGAACTCCAGTCTCCCAACTCACAGCCAGAATTACTTCAACAGAGAGGTTCTACCATAAATACATGTCTCTACCCTGAATCAACTCAATTACTGACCTCAGTATTTCCCTCTCTTTGGCCACGGCAGGAGGCAAAGCACCACACCCAACTCTGGGCAGAGCAGTTGTCACAAGGACTTGTCCAAGCACCTTCTCACCAGCAAAGTCATCACCACACCTTCACAATTTCCTGAAAGCAGGAAGTGAAGGCAGGGAAGACAACGTGCTAGAACTCCTCAGGCTTGGGCAGGGGACCTCCTCTCCACTCCTTTTTCCTGCTATTACTGTCCTTTAACAGTCCCTGACACTTTCGGAGTTTTACTCCATCAACAGTACATTGAAAATGACCTCGGATAGCCAGGACTGTTGAAGCAAAACGAGAAAGAGGCCCCTCCACTTCCCTAGGAGAAAAGCGAGGCACAGAAAACTTAAGTGGCTTTATCCAAGTTAAAAAGAAGAGTAGGAAATCTAACCACTGCCGGGTCCACCGTGCCGTCCACGGTCTCCATGAGCAGGGTCTGGAGAGTTTGGTAGGTTCCGCAGCGTTCCGAAGAGAGCTTCGGGTAACTAGTTGGAGGGACAGCCAGAACCAGGAGAGGGGTCGGCTCAGTAAGGAAGAGGAAGGGACTGGGAGGGGAGCGGCGCAGGGGGAGGGCGGAGGAGGGGGGGTCTCGGAGGTATGGTTAAAATAAAGAGCCCCAGACAGAAAGCACAGCAGGACTGGAAACGGGGCGAGCCATGGAGAAGTCCCTGAGCAAAGTTTGGGCCGCGCTAACCGGAGCGCGCCGCCTCGGCGGACACGGCCGAGGGCACCCGGGGCACAGATCCCCAGCGCGCGCGTGGACCGCGCGTTTCTCTCGCTGGGGGGCTGCAAGCCTAGCGCGCTGGACCCAGGTGCCCGGCGTCTCGGCCGGCATTCCCGCGGGGCGGGCGGGAGCCTCTCTCCCCGTCGCCCTCCTAGGGGAGCAGCGAGCAGCCCCGAGGATGCCCCGGGCGGACAGGCCCGGGCTCGGAACTCGGCGACCGGTCCCCACGCCCCCTTCTCTCCGGAGCAGACAGCGGGGAGGCGCCAGGCACCTGGACACGAAAATGTGTCGGAAATCGGGTCTGAAGATGAGAGGCGGGTCTCCCCAACGCGGGCGCCACCGTTTGTGCCTCTTCCCACCTCTGCGCCTCCCCGTCCTCCCCCCCCCACCTCCCCCACCGGGCGCTACTTACTCCGGTTCAGGGGGTTCCCGCCGACCTGGGCCGACGCCACCAGCTCCAGATAAAGAGTCCAGAGCCCCACGGACACCAGGGCGAGCGCCAGCAGCAGCCGGAAGCGCCTCCGCAGCAGCTTGACCGGGCGCAGGAGCAGCAGGAGAACCGCGGCCCGGGGGCTCCCCATGGCGCGGCGCCCCGGCGGCCGCCGCCAGCGCGCGCTGCCCCGCACCCAGCCCCCGCCCCCGGCCGGGCCCAGCGCCCCCGGCGCACGGCGGCCCAGCCCCAGCCCAGCGTCTCAGGGCTGCGCGGCGGCCGTGTCCCCCGGCCGGTCTCCAGCCGGGCGCCGGCTCATGCTCCGCGCGCGCGAGGGGTCTCTCTGGCTGCGCGGGCGCCTCGCGCCGCCTCTCAGGTCTCTCTCTCCGCGAGCCGAACCGGCGCCTCCTCCCCCGGTGTCCTCCGCGCCCGGCTCTCCTCTCCACGCCTCTCCTCGTCGCAGGCTCGCAGCCGCCCGCCCGCCCTCTCTCCCGCCTCCTCGCCCGCTCGCCGGCTCTCCCACTCTGCCCACAGGCAGGCTTCCCTAGGTGCGCGCCCGCCCGCCTGCTTCTGCTCCGCCGCCTCTCGCTGGGGCTTTTTCTCCCTGCTCCGGCCGCGACCGCACTCCCACCTGTCCCGCCCCCGCCCGGGCCCCGCCCCCGGGGCACAGGTGGGCTCCGCCCCTGAGAAGCTCAAGGAAGAGGGAAGAGCCCCTGTGGGCTGCGAGACGCGACCAGAGATTGGCGCCACTGCCAACTCGGGTAGGAAGCGGCGAGTTCTGATCCAAAATCCGTGTGATTGAGGGCAACTGAGGTACCGCCCAGGCATCTGGTGGTGGTACGCCCCAAGCCGAAGTGAAGTAGAAACTGGGTAGAAGCGAGGCGAGAGAGTGGGGGAGAGGTCATACTGGGGAAGAGCTGGAGGCGTTAATGCCTGAGACTTGGCCTTTCGTGGCTCTAACGACCCTACTTCCTATTTTAGGTATCAAGAGTAGGCATGATATTAGTTGAGAGGCAATGGCCACTTAACTCAGTCAGTTTCTTTCTCCAGGTTGGATTTGAAGACCATTCTGTCCCAGTCTCAACCACATCAACAAGAGACCCTGGGGAAGTCATATGCACCCCAGATTGAGCCCGAAATGGTTTCTCCCAGACTGGAATGAACTAGCTCTTAGGGGAGAGTAGATGTTGGAGAGTTCTGAAGAAGAATTAGAAATAAAAAAGAAAGGGACTCAGAATTGAAAAGATCAAGATATTCTGTGTTCCAGTTCTCTGCCTTCCGGCAGGTAAAATAATTATCTGATTTAAATGAGATAATTGAGGTCCAGCTGAGCAGAGTGAGTTGCCTAAGGACAGTCAACAGGTAATAGTGCAGTTTTCTTTTCCACTCTCCTGGCGAAGTGGTCAGGAGACTGAAGGAAATGAAGGATTAGAAGCATTCCCAGATATACATATTTTAAGTTTATTTATGTATTTATTTATTTTGAGAGAGAGAGGTGAGAGAGGGAGGAGGGAAGGAGCAGAAAGAGAGGGGCCCGGACCATGAGATCATAAGCTGAGCTGAAATCAAGAGTCAGATGCTTAACCAACTGAGCCATCCAGGTGACCCTTTTTTCAGACATATATTTTCTAATATTTATTTATTTTTAAGACAGAGAGAGATAGAATGTGACTGGGAGAGGGGAAGAGAGAGAGGGAGACATAGACTCTGAAGCAGGCTCCAGGCTCTGAGCTGTCAGCACAGAGCTGGATGCGGGGCTCGAACTAACGAATCTTGAGATCATGACCTGAGTAGAAGTTGGACTTTTAACCGACTGAGCCGCCCAGGTGCCCCAGATATTTTTAAATCAAACAGACAGCATGCAAATAGTGTTCCAAGATAGAAGTTCAAAGAATTGAGTGCTGTTCTCCTTCTCACTGCTAACACCTTAGTTAGATGCTCAATAGTCCAATAATCTCTAGGGACTGTTGTAACTTTTCCCAATTAGCCCCCCACCCCCAACATCCTCTCCCCACTACCACCAGATAGTCTTTATAAAATTCTTTTACATATTCATACACTTGCTCAAAAATATTTAATGGCTTCCTAGTGCTTACTGATTAAAATGCAAACTGTAAATTTGGAATTCAAAGCATTCCAAAACCTTTTCTAATTTTATGTGACCATATGAAACCTGTTTTAGCTAAAATGACTTCCTTCACTGCCCTCCAATACATTTTCTTTTCTAGTTGGTCAGGTTTGGCCCTTGCTTCAAGGTCCATTTCAGGCTCCATAAAGTTTTCTTGGACCAGCCCAGTCTTGAGCAACCCCAGCCTGCCCCACCCACTGATATGTACAGACTCCCCAACTTCACTGGGAGGCTTCAAAAGTGGGAAATTTGCATCCTCAATATGGAGCACAAAGTCCATTTTAGCATTCATTAATGTCTGAGGAGCAAACATCCCCCAGAACTTTCAGTATACTTCTTAAAAAAAAAAAAAAAAAGTGGATCTGGAGAACACTTATCTCATAATAGCCCCAAGGAAATATCACTGCAAAGTTTCCAACCACAGATGTGACACTTCCCATGCTCTTTTTTCTCTCCAAAAGACTGAGAGACAGGAGCAGTGAGCAGCCGGTGTGGACAAGCTTGGCTGAGGCAGGTGTGAGGTCATCAGGGTCTCTGTAAATAGAGCCTCTCTCTCTCTCTCTTATTGGGAGCAACCAGACTGCTGTTAGGCTAAGTCACCTTCAGGACTTTGTGATGGAAACACGTGGTAGCCATACCACAATCTTCTCAATACTAGCCCCCCTAAGAGAACACGTACAACCCCTTCCATCAACCAAACCCTTGAACTATCTATTATGTGGGAACTGGGAGACATATAACAGAGAGAGCATGCTACTTAGTCTAGGAGAAAAGATATTCCACCGAAAAAGAGCTCTAACAACCATAAAGGCTGACTTTCTGGTCAAAATAGTGAATTCCAAAGAAATTCAGAAAAGGAAAGAGATCACTGCACAACTCGGTTCTGTGCCCTCCTCTTCCCACTCTATGTGCTTATACTTTAAACAGATCATTTTTGGGGCTTCCGGCTGGCTCAGTTGGAGGAGCATGCAACTCTTGGTCTTGGGGTCGTGAGTTCAAAACCCACGTTAGGCTTAGAGATTACTTAAAAAAAAAAAAGATAATTTCTTTCTGTACTTATGGTGAGGGGGTGCAGGCTAGGCAGGGATCAGGAGGCCAGGAAACCATTGTGGCTCTCTCTCCCTCTTCTGTCTCTTTCCTGGTGTGGTTTCCTCCTCAGCACGGAGATATCCGTCACACCCAGAGTCTGCTTTCAGACTGCTTGCTCCAAATCCCTTTTTGACTCCTAATGATATCACAGCAAGGCGGCAGCCAGACTTTGAGACCCGAATTCTTTTTTCAATCAGTTGAGCTGGCTGTCATTCTCCCTCAGGTCCAGAGCTAAGTATATAGGCTGAGGTATAATTTTAGTGGCACAGTATTGCGGCCAATGTCTGTTCATTGTCATGTCAATTTAACTGGAGACTCACTTGTTCTTCTGATGGTTTTCACTGTTCTTTTGCTCTCTCACTTCAGCCCTGGCACCTGTCCAGACTGCCCCAGGGTCACATTGCAAAATCACACCTGAAAGGGAAAATCATTTCCATCATGTCACCTGTAATACCAACGGGGTGGGCTCTGGTCTTCAGCTTGGCTAGGATGTCAGCATCAGGTCAAACCGCAAAGTTTCTTCTCCCAAACTACAGAAACTTTGTGATAGAAGTCTAAGCTTTCTAAAATAGGCCAAGGCTAGCACAGGGACCAGAAAATTCTGGTCTGTAAAGAATTCAAAAGGGAATTGTGTGCAGTGACGAGTAGGTGTGGTAGCGGAGCTCTTGTGTCCAGAGCAATTCTTATTCTAGTCATAGGGATGTAGCACACATGGAGTAAACCCCACGGTCCTAGGGCCACCCTTCCCACTTCCTTAAACCTGATACCTACGTGATAATGTGGCACCTTGAGCTTAGAGAACAATTTCATGTCTTTATCATATATGTTTTATTTCTTACAACCACAGGAGAATAGTAGGGAAAGTAGGAAAGGAGGAGGAGGAAAATAAATCCTCTATTTATGGATGAACTACATAAGCCTCAGTTTCTTCCGTGATCTACACCAAGTTCTGATTCCATCAGAACTAGAACCAGATCGTTAGCCTCTGGTTCTCTCTCCCTTGTATCCAGAGCACTTCTTCTCTGGCCTGACCTTCCATAGTCCCTTCTGCCTGTAGCGACCTCCACGTTTGTCTTTTACTTCAGGAGCTTCTCTGCTATTCAAAAGTATTTCGTGGAGATGTCTTGGTAGTGGAAATTCTGATGATAAATCAGTGAGGATTTCTGGGCCATTGCTAAGTCAATGTCTTAGACTGTGAAGTGGGGAGGGCCGAGTTCTTTCACTTTGACAGAATTCCTAAGAGAGAAGAGAACAGTGCTGAAGCTATCTCCCCGCGCCATGGCCCTCTGGGCAAACATTTATTTCTTTTATCTCTTCCATGTTTGTAGGTTTCACTAGTTCCATTTTACAGATAAGGAAATGGACTCAGAGATGTTTAATAACTCGCTCAAGGTGATGTAGGTGACCTGTGTCTTAACTGGGACTCAAACTCAGGCTTTCTAACTTCAGATCCAATGTGCATTTTTTTTTTCCCCCTTTGCACACATTTCTCTGGAAGTTCCCCTGGAGCAATATATTCACCCTGGAAACTCTGAGCTCACTCTCGGCACATCCATAACTCACTGAGCCACATGATAATTCTCATTCTCCCCCTTTTCAACCCTCATCAATGCTTCCTGCTCTGCTCTTTACAGAAGAGGTCACTTTTTCCTCTCTCTTCCTCCCATGAGTCCCATCTTTTATAAGCCTTTCTACAGGGTTTGCTACTGTGGAGGCTAATCCCAGGAGAAAGTGGAAACCCTCACTGAATGCTTCTTAGTGGCTACTTCTCTTGATTTCCAGTGAAGTTGGGCCCTTCTCTCTCTCTCTCGATGATAGAAAGAATTGTATGAACTCTGGCCAAGCCCCAAGCCTTAGTTTCTCTCCATTTGTGGTCCTAAATAATTTTGCCTACTGGATTGGGAAACAGATGAACATTGACCATCTTTACAGAAGAGTGTGTGCAAAATCGCATCATAGAGTCAAATGAACCAGATGAAGAGAATCAAAGAAAAGATGAACAGAGGGCAGAGATGTTAGGCTGAGGTATCAGAACAAAGCTTCTTAGCTTTCAGGGCAGACCCTGGGCAATTCACATACTGAGAGCTATGACTTCATCTCCCTCCCAAGCAAATGAGTTGTTCATTCGATCTGTAGCAAATGCAAGGCATGACCCAGACCGGAACTATATGCTTCAAATCTTAAAATTGGCATCTATTGCCGGGCCTTACTTCTCCTTCCAGTCTGCATTGTGAATGCCTCCCAAGTATTTCAACTTCCCTTCCTGTCTTCCTCCCCCAAGGAAAAGGATTCTCCAGCAAGTCAACAGACTTGCTCAAAAAATTAACTTTGACATGTTCAGGCTTTTCCACGGAGTAATAGCAATTATTCCCCTCCACTCAGATTTGCTTTCCTTCTGGGAGACCCACAAGGAGAGAGGGTAAACGGCTCTTCATTGCTCATTAGTTGGTGCTGAAACAGAAGCTAAATGGGCCTTCCCTGAGGCTCCACCTCCTGCCTCCCTGACCACTAAATCCCACTAGGAAGACATTCTCTCTTGTCTACATCCTGCAATCTACTGCTACAGATAATGGTCAGGAACTTTGTAGCTGAAGTTAAGGCATAGTGACCCCCCCGCCGGCTCTGGGTAGCTTCTTCCTCACTCCCACGTACTGGTAACGTTTGATGTCTAAGAACTCTGTGGCTCACCATGGTATTTGGGCTATAGTAACTCTCAGCGAACTCCTGGTGCTTTCTTCTCTTCTCCTAAAACACAACCCACAGGTTTGGTCCCCACAAGTACAAACACACACAGGTGTAAACACACTCCCCTTTGGGGGGCTGTACAGATAGTAGACTCAGAGACAGCTTTCTGGCATGACTTGGCTCTCCGACAACACCTTCTGCAGCACTGAGGATGTTCTTAGCATTTTCAGAACACCCTGTAGGTCTCTAAGCCTCTGTAGGCTGGATTTCCTACCTCTATTCTTTCATCCTGAAGAAACTCTTCCATATACAGCTATCACTCCAGACTTCACAGCTTCTCAAATCCCTAACAGCACTTGTCAGTGACCACATCTGTCCTACAACCTGTACTCCTCCTATAGCATCCAGACCAGAAGTCACTCAATAGACACTCTGAAATAATGGAAAGTGTTCTTACTCCCCTGCCTCCTCTGCAGCCCACCCATTTAAGGATGTCTTCCTCTATTAAAGCAAAAGTGAGAATATGGATGTTCCTTTTCATGCCTCCAACACAAGTGAATCCACTCACCTGCTGGGAATGCTGCAGGCAACCCAGGCAAGTACATGGCATGGTTGGATTAACCTACCGTATGGCTTTGCTAGGGAAGAACAATGATCCTAATGGCCAGTACATGTGCAGAGTGCCTCAAAACAGCTCCGGTGCTCAAGCCCCAGACAGAGTTTCTGAAAACCTTCTTTGTCTAAGTTCATAGGTCCAGGCTATAAACTCTGGTGAG
Organism: Proteles cristata cristata; assembly: GCA_017311185.1. Taxonomy (NCBI): domain Eukaryota; kingdom Metazoa; phylum Chordata; class Mammalia; order Carnivora; family Hyaenidae; genus Proteles; species Proteles cristata. The sequence continues at coordinate 3,210,433 of JAESUZ010004630.1, forward strand.
AGAACCCCAGCCATGCCACTTAACACTCAATCACTGTGGCATCTCAGCAGCACGTCTCCGTTCCCAGACGGTGATGCTGGGCACTGATGAGAGTCAGAGCTGTTGGTTTCAGGTTTCTCAGCCGTGTTATCTAAGGACCGGCTGCTTGGGATTTGATCAGGGCTGGTTTGGGAGAGAGGCAGACGCCGTCTTTTCCCCAGAACAGACTACCCTTTGAGCTCTGCCGCCACCCGGGCTGGGGATGGAAGAAAGAAAACAAAAATCCTCACTGTATGTGGTTCTCCGGAATTTAACTTGGCTCTGGAGAGGGAAAATTAAAGAGCAACACTGCTCATCCGCTCTCAACGCCCTCTGCAGGCAGCAAAGCCCATTAACACTGAGGCCTGTCGGGACTAGAAAGGAGTTGGGGTGAGGACAAGATCCATTTCTCTCCCATCTCCTCCCTAGGTCAACACTAAGGTGTTGAGTAGGGAAGTCTGATTTAAAGTCCATTTACAAGAACCAGTCCTTTCACAAAGATGGTGCCAAAGGCAGAGAAGGAAGCCCCTGACCCTCCCAAAGCCAAAGCCAAAGCAAAGGCTTTGAAGGCCAAGAAAGTAGTTCTGTAAGGCGTCCACAGCACAGGAAAAGAGATCTGCATGTCACCTATCTTTTGACGGCCCAAGACACTGCGTCTCCGAAGGCAGCCCAAATATCTACGAAAGAGCGCCCCCAAGAGAAACAAGCTTGACCATAATGCCAGTCAAGTTCCTGCTAACTGAGTCAGCCAAGAATGAAGAAAACAGAAAACAACCACACACTTGTGTTCATTGTGGAGGTCAACGCCAACAAGTACCAGATCCAATAGGATGTGAGGAACCTCTACGACATTGACGTGGCCAAGGTCAACACCCTGATCAGGCCCAATGGAGGGAAGAAGACATATGTTCCACTGGCTCCTGACTATGACGCTTTGGATGTTGCCAACAAAATTGGGATCATCTAAACTGAGTCCAGCTGGCTAAATCTAAATATAAATTTTTTCACCATAAAAAAAAATAATAAAGTCAGTTTCCAAGAATCAATTGAAACAGAACATTCTCATCAGAGAAGCTACGCAGAAAGGAAAGAAACCTAGTCTAGGGATCTGGTACAAGGACAGTGCAACTAGTCATGTGATAAGATTTTGTTTTGTTTTGTTTTCCTAGCCCTTCATATATTCTTGCATACATGGTGTGGGTGTGGTGGTAGTAGTATAGGGTGGTCAGGGTGGGTGCTGGGTATAAGAAAGCACTTTGGGAGAAAGTGAAATGCTGAGTTCTTCCCCAAACATTCCCTAGAGCTTCAAAAAAATTCTTCTGCCTTGACAAAGATTCTGCTCTCCAACCTGACATCTTACCCTCAGAAGAGGCCTGTCAATGCAGGTCACTGAGGGATACACATGGAAACCCTTGCATTCCACCATCCCAGCTCATTTTAGGGGACATTTCATGTTCTGTTTTCCTTTAGGTTATTAGCAAGTGAACTTGGGGACTTTAAATCAGTCTCTGATTTATTTTTCTAATCTGGAGTCAGTCACCCTTTGCTATACATTTTCCCATCCCAGCACTACCTCTGCTTACTAGGTGGGTTACTTTGCTTTCAGGTAGGTTTTCCCTTAAATTCCATGCTGTTCTTTGGGTGCCTGGCTGTCAGCAGAGCTTACAACTCTTGATCTCGGGGTTGTGAATTCGATCCCCATGTTGAGTGTAGAGATTACTTATAAATTAAAATTTTTTAAATAGTTTTTTAAAAAATTTCATACTGTTCTCAAGGGAGATTACTCCTGCTTTTTGATACCTCTAGGAAAAGAAATTTCAGAACATTCTCACCATTAGTTGCTGTAATCATAGAAAAGCAGATCACCTAGGGAAGATCCTGTGGGTGACGGAGTCCTGGGAACACTGACATTGTCATGACAAGCTGAAGGGAGTCAGACAAGGAGTAAGTAAACCCAGCAGACAGAGAAGTCAGGGAGGACAGAGGTCTATGAAGCAGGGAGAACATGTGAGGAGGGGGTAGCACCCTCAAATGCCAGTGCGCAGGAGGTGAAGCTGGAGGTCACATGTGACATACAAGGAGATGGGGCAGGATGAATTTGAGAGGGTTATGGTCAGATTGAGTAGAGGTGAAATACAGAATCCCAAAGATATTATAGAGGATTTGAACAAAGAACATATATAGAGAACGAAGAGTTTAATAAGGTCGTTTTTGGGGGGGAAGGATTTCATTGCTTTGACATGAAGCAAGAAAGCATAGCTTTTGGCACATAGAGAGTATAGCTATTCTGCAGAAGCTTATCAGGGGCTGGTCTGGCCTAGGGAGTGATACAAGAGCTGTAGGGACAGAGTGGAGACTCACTCTAGTTTAAGAGAGCCCCAGACAGAGACCCAGTTCAATCTTGACCAATTATTGAGCATGGGGCCAAAGGAAATCTTATCAAAATCTGCATGACAATACTATATCAGGTTCATTCAGATTTTAGATCCCTCTATTTAATATTTTATTATCTCTTTTTTTTTAGTGTTTTATTTATTTCTAGGAGAGAGAGAGAGAGACAGCATGAGCAGGGGAGGGTCAGAGAGAGAGGGAGTCACAGACTCTGAAACAGGCTCCAGGCTCCGAGCTGGCAGTCAGCACAGAGCCTGACACGGGGCTCGAACCCACGAACTGTGAGATCATGACCTGAGTGAAAGTTGGACGCTTAACCAACTAAGCCACCCTGGCGCCCCTTTTATTATCCCTTTCTAAATGTCAAGGCAAAGAACAGTCAACAAAGCAGTATCGAGATCGTACTAACTTAAAATTAGCACTGATATAGTTAAATGCTAAGATACATAGTGGATCGGACAATCGTGAGCCAAAAGGGGAAAGAAAATGTCACAAAGCCAGTGAGAGGTCCATCAGAAGCATTTGGTCCAATTTGGAGTTTGTTGGGATATAAAAACTGCAGACGCACCATGTCAAAATGGAGTGACTGGGGCAAACCAGGCAAACAGTATCTCACTCTGTATTTCTTACAACCACTTGTGAATCCACAATTATCTAAGAAGACAGATAGATTGATAAGAGATAGATCAACAGATGGAGTTAAATGAACTAACTTTTCAAGCGTACAATTTGTAATAAATATTTGTTTCACTGAAACAAATATGTATTTAGCACACCTATTTGAATAGACTCTATTACAGTAACCTAAATCCCAGTATTTAATTGGGTCTATTTCTTAAGTTCATATTCTGTGGCATTGGTTGGCCTGTTAATGTGTCAATACAACACAATTAAAAAGAAAAAAAAAAAAAAAAAGAAAGCATGGCTGCCTGTTTTCAAAAAGCCATGCAGCACAAGCAGCAAAGAATTAGAGATGCTGAGATCTGCAAATAAAAGCAATAATAGCTGCCATTTGATGGTCAAGCTGGCAAGAGCAGTGGGTTTTTTTTTTCTTTTCTTTTTTTTTTTTAAGGTTTATTTATTCTTAAGAGAGAGAGAGAGAGTGCACGCGCACAAGGAGGGGAGGGACAGAGAGGGAGAGAGAATCTGAAGCAGGCTCCAGGCTCCAAGCTGTCAGCACAGAGCCCGATCTGGGGCTTGAATCCATGAACTGTGACATCATGACCTGAGTCGAGGTCAGGCACCTAACCGACTAAGCCACCCTGAACCATCCCGGTGCCCCAAGGGCAGTGGGTTTCTTAGTAACAATCTTACTCTGCACACTTATGTACCACTTAAGATGTGGATAGTATCATCTAGTAGTTCAGAAAAACATTACATCATTTCCAACCTGAGTGCTATCCCAACCACAATACCATGGGTGTACTGTGATGCTACCTTAGACAACAAGTAATCAAGTAATTGCTCCACAAGTTCAGGTTGTGTTCATGCTTGTTTTTTGTAGAACTGACTTGAAATTAAGCTACCAGTCAGACCAGGAGTAAAATACTTCATAGCTTAGACCCATTAAGCAACATTAGAGACAAACGAAAAAACACCAAAAAGCAAAAAACCCAAAATAACCTTTTGGAGGAAACTACCTGTCTCAGTTGGTAGAAAATGTAACCCTTTATCTTAGGGTCCTGAGTTCAAGCCCAACCTTGGGCCTAGAGCTTACTTTAAAAACAAACAACACCTTGTGAAACATTTTCTTTGCGGTGCCTCGCTTCACTTGGCAGCCCAACCCTCCAGCCCTTTCTGCCTCTTCTAGATCCATTTGGTTCTATGCCTTTACCTACTTTGGGAAGGTACGAGGGCACATGACGCACGCAGTGACTTGCTGGGATCCTAGACATTTTTCATTGGCAGTCAGTTCAACTCACCAAATCCTTCACCAAGACCTACTCCTGCTGGTTCCGTCACTTGCCCCTCACCAGCGCCGCCGCCTCTTTCCAAACACTCACTCTTCTCACGCTCTGCACCACAGCAGTGCCCCGTCTCACTCTCAGCGGAAGGCCTTGATTTTATTCCCTCTGTGAAAAGTGAGGCCATCATCTACTCCTCTGCTCTTGCTGCCTCCATCGGAACTGGCTCTCATCCTCCTCGTCTTCTTTCATGAATATCTCTCGTTTATCCATAGGTGACAGAACCCAAGGTGGTGGCACTAAAACTTTACCCATTTTTCCATCTATATCCTTTTTTAAGCAAATTGTGCTGCATCTGGGGCAAAATGACTGCATATGTACGTGGACGGCCTCTGGACAGTCCATGGATCTTAGCTTGGTGTAGCCTCATTCTGATTCATCCAGGACGAAGGAAAGAACGCAGGTTTTCATAGTTGTGTCAAAGGAAAATGGCAACTGAACTGCCAGGAGGAGATGCTACTTTCTTCTATAATGTCTATAACAGATCAGGTTTTTTCACTAACAAATTCAGCCAGAAATTCCCAGGGAGATTAGTCTTGGGCTTTAGAGGACTTAAAGAAGCGGATGGTTCTTCTTTTGATTCTAACACTTAAAGAACTAGCTTTTCATTACAGTTGCTGTTTTGACACAGGCAAAACAAAAAGGCTTATTAAATCACGAAATTTCAGAGCAGAACTTTACTACTTATACAAAACTGCAGGGACTCTGGAACAAGTAAGCCAAATCATTAAGAAAGTTATAAATGTGGCTTTTAACAAGAAATTATAGAAAAACTAGAATGCCGTCAATTACATTTTTATTGAAGAATAGCTAAGACAGAATATACACATTATTTTTTTAAAAGCATGTTTTTGGTAAAATGATGAGCTTTCATACAAGGGTCACTGAAGTTTCACTAACTCCTATCAAAGTGGCACTTTTATTTTCCTAGATGAACATTTTGCTTAAAAAGAGAGAAATGAAAGGAGAAAAGAAAAAGTAGGGTCTCTAGTGCCCTCTGGTGAAACTTCCTGAGATTGGGTATCTAAAAAAAGGAATCCAGCTCATGAAGGAAGAAAGTTAAACAGCAGAATTACTACCTGACAGATTGTGATTTGCTGCCTTGGGCAACCTCAGAGGATGCCTTGATCTCAGGGAAAGTGTTCCAAGTACTGACACTCAGCCCAGCTCATAGCAAAAAATACTTTCTTCCTAAATTTTCACTGTCATTGTCTTCTTAAAAAAACAAAAAACTGTCATTATAAGTGTGAGAAAAAAAATGTGGGAAAGTCTCTAGGTATATTCAGGTTACAATCCAGACCAAAAAAAAAAAAAAAGGTTACTAGAACAGCAAACATTATAGCTAAAACTTACTAGCATGGAAAAAGAGCTCTTTCTGGGGTCCCTAATGCTTAGCCTTGTCTTCATAACGACAGATATCATTGTTCTAGCCGACTCTATGTGTACAGTTTCTGGGAGAAGATGACCTTTTCCTCAGATTTCAGGAAGGAGACCTATTCCAGACGAGGGCCATTTCTAAATGTAAAATCAACAGAGTCTAAGTTCATTCTCCAGACCAAATACTTTGGACTTCAGTTTCTTCAGTTCTCCTTGTATCTTATGTGCCCGCTTATTGCTGTCACGCACCTCACACAGAATGGCAAGATCCTGGTTTGCCTGGGCATTAAGTGTTGCCTAGAGAATGGAAAAAAAGAAGAAATGATTATGGCACGTGCCAGGGGAAGAAATCAGTCACAAAGCCTGGCTCTGTGGCTCCTTTTTGTGAGACTCGTAGTACATAAGGTACATTCAATCCTTAGTTTGCTTAATGACAAAAGAAGGAAAATGTAGAGTAGAATTAAAGCAGAAAAGGCATGAGACTCTCTGCTTTCCCACACAACAGTAAACAAGTCATGGGACAAGAGATCATAAACAATAACGAGTAAAAAAAGACACCGATATGAACATTACTGATAAATTTGCCAGAGAATGAAAGAAAGCATCTCTTCTTTTCCATAATTGACCTTGTTTGGCACATAGCAATCATTGAAGATATGTGGATAACTGGTTAAATTTCCTTAAGAAGGATCCTGAGGCAACCTGCATTCTAAATAAAGTTGTTTGATAGGGAAAAATTACTTTATTACTCAATTACCCACTTTCTCCACTGGTAAAATAGACAGTTTTTAGTACAAGACAGTCTCCTGTACTCTACTTCTTGAACTAGGAAGGATGGAGCTTTCTGCTAAGTTTAGCTTAGACAGAAAGGTAACGATGCAATCAATGATTTCAGTCCACTTTGTCTTCCCTCTGGTGTGTATTTGCTAAACTGATTTTAGTGAGGCCTACGGGATGGTGATGCACTAGTGTCTACGCATCTCTCTTCGGAGGAGCCCTCACGGCCATGTCTCCTCACTTGCAACCCTTTTCTCCCTCTCGGTCATTCAGAATCAGCGATTACCTTATAAAGTATTTGCTCCAGGTCTTTCAGCCTCTGCCGGAGACTCTTTATATCTGTCTTAAAGCCTTCTACCTCCAAGATACGCCGATTCTCCAAGGCCTCATAGCGTTTTGTCATCAGCTGTAAGCGCCTCCCCATCTTGTTAGTGCGATCCTAAATATAGGGACATGGCAAGGCAGTTTTGAAGATGAAGGACGCATACCCTGAACCCTCTGCACTTCCCACTCCATCAGAAGTGCAGAGAATTTTGTACCTTGAAGATCTCTCTCCTCACTCCCTCTTCCTCACGAATTCGGGCAAGTTCTTCTTCTAGGGAAATGCACTGCTCTTGATACATGTTGGACAGTTTTTTCTCTTGTATTAACTTATCCTTTAGGGACTGTAGGTCAGAAGGGGAAAAAAAAAATTACAACTTTGTTAATTCAAATAGCATCTAGGCAGTGAAAGAAAAGAAAGAAAGGATTTCCAGAAGTCTAAAACAAGTCAAGGAACAAGACAGCAAGGAACTTGGAGAATATCTGAAAGCCTCTATTTTCTAGAGGATTCTCTTAACCTCTTTCTGAAGTGTACATAATAGAAATTCTTTAAAATATAACAAATATTTTGCCTCTGATAAGGATCAGATAATGGAGCTCAGAACTATTTCAAGTTCAAGTTTCAAGATATTACAGTACATGTTTTGGAACACATTTCTGAAGTTTTTCTTTATTTAATTTTCTAAAGTCTATTTATTTTTGAAAGAGAATGAGAGCACGAGCAGGAGAGGGGCAGAGAGAGAGAATCCCAAGCAGGCTCTGTGATGTCAGTGCAGGCTTGTCAGTGTGGGCTTAAACTCACAAACCGTGAGATCATGACCTAAGCTGAAACTAAGAGTCGGCCACTCAACCGACTAAGCCACCCAGGGGTCCCTGGAGTTTTTCTTTAAACAGAAACAACAACGTATATTATATATGTTCCATCGAGCAACCAGAAGATCTATAAAAACCTAAATCAGATTATGTTTCTTCCTTACACACAATCCTTCAAAGACAAACAATGTTTAGAGCTAAATTATTCTTACCAGGGATGCACAGGCCCTAGAAGGCCCTCCATGACTGGCTGCTGCCCACCCCTCCCAATGTCTTTGCTTTCCATTTCCTTCTTTTTTTTTTTTTTTTTTTACAAATAGTTTATTGTCAAATTAGTTTTCACATAACACTCAGTGCTCATCCCCACAAGTGCCCTCCTCTATGCCCATCCCTCCCTCCCCCCCACGTCCATCAGTCCTCAGTTTTTGTCAGCATTCAAGAGTCTCTCATGGTTTGCCTCTCTCCCTTTCCCCCACCATTTCCCCCCTTCTTCTCCCCCTTGTTCCTCCATCAAGTCCCTCCTAATCTTCCTATACGTGCAAACATATGATATTTGTCCTTCTCTGCCTGACTTATTTCGCTCAGCATAACACCCTCAAGGTCCATCCATGTTGCTACACATGGCCAGATTTCATTGTTTCTCATTGCCATGTAGTATTCCATTTCCATTTCCTTCTTGCTTATTCCTCTATGACCACATGATATTCTCCCTCTTCCCTGAACATACTTTTTTTTTTAATTAAAAAAAATTCTTTAAGTAGGGTCCCAACCCAACATGGGGCTCGAACTTATGACATTGCTCTACCGACTGAGCCAATCAACTGAACCTTTCTGAACATACTTTAAACTGGCTTTTCCCTCTGCTTGGAATGCTCATCTGTACAGTAGGCTCTGTATCATTTTATAGGTCTCAGCAAAAACACCAGGTGTTAACAGAGGGTCCCCGTGCTTCGCTACAAAAGTAGACTTTCAGCACCTACATATAATCTTCATATAATCTTTTTAATTCCTTAATACCACTCTTAAAAAACCTATCATTTTAAAAAATATATTTTTGAGAGAGAGAAAGAGAGCGAGTATGCACATGCATGTGGGGGTAGGGGAGCAGCACAGAGAGAGGGAGACACAGAATCCAAAGCAGGCTCTAGGCTCCAAGCTGTCAGCACAGAGTGGGGCTCGAACTCACAAACCATGAGATCATGACCTGAGCCAAAGTCGGATGCTTAACTGAGCCATCCAGGCGCCCCAATCATTTTCTTTGTTAATGTTTCTATTCCTTCTCACCCATTAAAGTTTTTTTTAATGTATTTAAGTAATCTCTACACCCCATATGGGGCTCAAATTCATGACCCCAAGATCAAGTCGGATGCTCCTCCAAGTGAGCCAGCCAGGTGTCCCCGTTCTCACCCATTAAAATGTAAACACCATGAAGGCAGGCCTGGTCTAACTTATCTACTACTGTAACTCCAGAGCCTAGCCCATAGTAGGAGTTTAATAAGTATTTGTTCAATGAATAAATGAATCGATCAGTAGTTTAATTTTCTAAATCTCTAAATTCTGTAATGATAATACTACTCTTTGAAACCTATTTCCTGGGGCGCCTGGGTGGCTCAGTAGGTTAAACATCTGACTCTTAGTTCAGCTCAGTTCGTGATCTCACGGTTCATGGGTTCAAGCACATCGGGCTCTGTGCTGGCAGTGTGGAGGCTGCTTGGGCCCGTTCCTCATTCATGTTCTTTCTCTCTCTCTCAAAATAAACTTAAAAAAAAAAAAAAACTTTCTTATCATTATTATTTTTTAATGTTTACTTGCTTTTGAGAGAGAGAGTACATGCATGAACAGGGGAGAGGCAGAGAGAGAGGGAGATAGAGGATCCCAAACAGGTTCACGCTGACAGCAGAGAGTTCAACGTGTGGCTCAAACTTGAGAACCACGAGATCATGACCTGAGCCAAAGCTGGATGCTTAACCAACTGAACCACTCCGGTGTCCCCAAAAACCTATTTCTTGAGGCTCTGCTATAACATTTTGGGGACTGAATGAATCTTTTATGACAATTCTCAGGCTCTCTGAAATTCCCTGAGTTCTTTCAACTTTTCCAGAAAACTTAACAATTTAAGAAATAAGAAAACTACCTTAACATATTCATTTTGGTGATGATGACTCTCATGAATGACTGGGCAAACTTTTCTACCTTTGTCTTCTTTCTTTTTACACTGCATGCTGTATTGCTTAATCTTGGACATCAAATGATCCTTTTCAAGCATCCATGACTTCTCTTTATTTTGGTTTTCAAATCTGAGTTGCAAAAAGTCTTTAGTGCTCTCATAGAGAAGTTCTTGGGTGTGATGGAGACTATGAAAGAAAATACAAATGTAGACACGAAGATGCTTACATAGCACATACAATTCATAGTTCTTCAGATGAAGGGAAGATATAGGTACATTAAAAACTGTGAAATCTGTAAATTCTGTAAAATATCATTAGCACTTTTGAAAACACAATCTGGTCACTGGCAATCTTACATGTTTTACTGGACAAAGTGTACTGTGCTTTCTCATGCTCATTGGCTAACAGACTGGGCTTTATAGATATTTTCCTAAACTTCAGGTTATAGAACTAAAAGACTTACAGAAATATTTGCACATTGCCTCCACAAATGTGGACTATTCCCTGACTGAGGGTTAATACATGTTCTAAAATGTCAAAAAGAGTTTTAATTATGCTGTGCTCCATATGTAAACTACTTGGTATTGAATCTTGTCCTTTTCTCAACATCAACTTCCTCCATGGAGGCATCGTGGCAACTTTATGCCCGTTTAGTTTCTCTACGCTCCAAAATTCCATATCAGCTTAAATCTCTATCCCTGTGCTGTAACTCGACACTTGCTTATACACTATGTTGTTTTAACTGTCAACAGGCATATTTTCTGTTTTTTAAAGTTTATTTATTTATTTTTAAATGTTTATTTATTTTTGAGAGAGAAAACATGAGTGAGGGAGGGGCAGATAGAAATAGGGGACAGAGGATCCTAAGCAGGCTCTGCACTGATAGCAGCAATCCCAGTGTAGGCTAGAACTCAAGAACTGTGAGATCATGACCTGAGCTGAAGTCAGACGCTCAACTGACTGAGCCACCCAGGCCCCCCTAAAGTTTATCTTGAGAGACAGAGAGACAGAGAGAGAGAGAGAGGCAGGCAGAGAGAATCCCAAGCAGGCTCCATGCTATCAGTTCAGAGCCTGACACCCGACTTGAATTCACTAACCATGAGATGGTAACCTGAGCTGAAATCAAGAGTCGATGTTTAACCAACTGAGCTACCCAGGTGCCCCCATTTTTCTTTTTTTTTTCCCAAAAGATTTTATTTTTAAGTAATCTCTACACCCAATGTGGGGCCAAAACTCACAACCATGAGATCAAGAGCCATATGCTCCACCAACTGAGCCAGCCAGGTGTCCCCCCATGCATATTTTCTAACCTGAGTGAAAACATATGCTTTATTTATCATTTACTTTTGCACCGCTACCACCAGATTTTCAAGGACAGTACCAGCTGCTAAACAGACACAAAGTGCTGAATAGATTACCACTACTACTGAGATTTTGGAATAGATGAATGATGTTTCTATCTTTAAAAAAGGCTACCCCTAGAAGTTGGCAATAAATCAGTTTAACATCAACACCTAGAAAAATACTGTTATCAGGGGTGCCTGGATGGCTCAGTCAGTTGAGCGTCCGACTTAGGCTCAGGTCATGATATCCTGGTTCATGGGTTTGAGCCCTATGTCGGGCTCTGTGCTGACAGTTCAGAGTCTGAAGCCTGCTTCAGATTCTGTGTCTCCCTCTCTCTCTGCCCCTCCTCTACTCATGCTCTGTCTCTCTCTGTCTCAAAAATAAACATTTAAAAAAATATTGTATCAAATGATCAAACTGCTTGCAAAGAATATGAAATACCATGAGGCAATCACTGTAATTTTCCACTAACCAAATAATGTCGGACACACTTAGTTCTTTTCATGAGTAATAGGATACACAGGGAAGGGGGAAATGATAGCATAATGCAGACACAAAGCAGGGTAACTGTTACCAGATGAATGTATATTTGTTCAGGTATTCGTGTATGTACATAAAGAAAGAGAGATTGATTCAGTTACCACAAAGATCTCTCTTGCTTTAATGAGTTATTTTATTCTATCTTACATTATGTTCTCAATTACAAAGTGGGTGAGTTTGGTCTTGTTAACGTATAAATGGTTAGAAAGACACGGGAAGGACAGTCATTAATGGCCTTGGATTTCATGCCATTCAATATCCTTAGGATGATCCATCTAATGTAAGGGATTGATCATGTGCTCAGATATGCAGATGATGCTAAACTAGGATTCATATTCATATTCTAGAAGACAGATATAAAATTATAAATTACTGTGACAATTTAAGAACACTGTTCCCTTAAAATCAATTAAAATCCAATGAAATGCGAAAATGCTATGCATAAGGCCAAAATGCCAAAAATAAAAACGAAGGTGGAGAAGTGCTGGCAAAATGCAAACATACTGCACTGTGTTCAAAGAAACAGAGCCTGCAAGAGCCAGAAGGCATTTCCTACCCTGCACTGGCCAGAAACCTTAATTTAAGTATCACATCCAATTTTAATCCTCATACTTTCAAGTGGAGGAAGAGGCACTAGAGAGGTTTAAGACGACAATAAAATAAATAAAGCGATGAAAACGTAACATGAAAAAAAAATTTAAATGTAGAACGGTTAACACAGAAAAGAGGCAGTAAGGTGCAGCTTGATAAGGATCACCAAGTACTCAACAAATGTTTATTGTGTGCCTATTGTGCACATAGGGTAGGACAGAGGCTACAGCAAGCCCCTTGGGGGACAGACATACTCTAATAGGTGATTCTAAGTGCCATCAGAGGCCTACTAATCATTATAGCAATGCGGAGAAGGAAAAATTTAATTCTGCCTGGGGAAGTCTTCAGATGAGGTGACAATGCACAGCAAAGTATCCCATAAGCAATAGAGATTATTAGTTGGACTGAGAATAAGGTAAATTATAGTCATAGAGGAAGAACTGAGACTGAAAAGGTTAATTTGGTGCCTGGTGATGAAATTCCTAGTAATTCATGTTAAGATGTCAGGACTTTATCATAAGACAAATGGAGAGCTATCAAATGTTTCTGAGCAGTTGGTAATTCCTAATGGAGGTGCTAACTCAGAATAGGGAAGAAGACTGTAGAATGCAAAGGAATCAATAACAGGAGGAACAGTTAGATTACCGCAGCAATTTAAACACGAATATAGCTTGGAGCCACCTGACTGGCTCAGTCGGTGGAACATGTGACTTTCGATCTCGGGGTTGTGAGTTTGTGTCCCACGTTGGGGGCAGACATTACTTTGAAAATCATTTAAAAAAAAAAAAAATAGCTTGAACCAACGTAAGAAGAATGAGAGATGAGAGGGAGAGAATGGAGAGGTTTCCCAGGCCCATACCCAATAGGGCTTGTAATATGGGAACAAGAGAATGAGGAGTTGAAGATAATCGTGAAGATTCAAGCTAGGGAAACGGCTGGATATGATGTCATTAAAGTAAACGGGAAAAAGAATGAAGTAGTAGGTGTGAGATGGGACAAGAGGGTGTTTATTATGAAAGAAAAGGTTTGGTTTTGGTCATGGTGATTTGGAGGTGTTCGAATGTATTCAAGTGAAGGTGTCCAGTGGGGTCACTGGAAACAGACAATAGGCCCAATAGCTAAGGAGGGTTACACAGGCAGAATAATCAAGACAGGTGTTACAGAAATAAAAGGAAATTAGTTTCAAAGAGAAGATAATTCGAGGTGCCACACACAAAGAACAACATGAGTTGCAATGAAGACTGTCAAGGGAGAACTGGTTACGGAAATTAAGAAGTCAAGGATGACCTTAGAGAAGGCCTGCTCATTAAAATGGTGGGGAGGAAATCAGACTGCATAACAGTGAGGGAAGGCAAGTAGGTAAGGAATCAAAACAGTAAGGACAGAGAAGTTATGGGGTTTTGTACATTCATGAAGGATGAAAGAAAAGGTCCCTACTGTGCTGGGTCAGATAACACGTCCGTGGATAAGAGAACATTTCTTAACCACTGAGAGCAAGCTAAAACAGTAAAGTAGATGCAATGGAACATGTGGATACATGCCAGCTCTTCAAGAAACGAATCGACAGTAACTCCTAGAGAAGCCTGGACACCCACCTACATAGAGGCAGGGGTATCTGAGGAAGACAAATTTGTCAAGGTCCGTTTTAGTTCCATGGTCCTACGCTGCTGAAGTACAGGACTGTTCACTTTCTAAATTTTATTTAAAAAAAATTTTTTAAATCTTTATCCTGAGAGAGAGAGAACACAAGCACACAAGTGAGCGCGAACGGCGGGAGGGGCAGGGAGGGAGAGAGAGAATCCCAAGCAGGCTCTCTACTCTCCAGTGCAGAGCCTGACACGGGGTGTGATCTCATGAATCTGAGATCGTGACATGAGCCAAGATCAAGAGTCGGACACTTAACCAACTGAGTCACCCAGGCCCCCAGGACTGTTCGCTTTTAAGCCACTCAGAAAAACGTAAAAATCTGTCAGGTACAGCTTTCTTGAACACTCACCTTTTGGTAAGCTCTTTGATTTTGTCCTGATTTCTCTGGTGATGAACTTGTACTTCCTCAATGCGGATCCGTCTATCCTCCATGAGCCCTTCAACTTGCTCTCGAGAAAGCCTGGTCTGTTCCTCCAGCTGAGCTTGCAGTGCTTCCACCTAGGCGGGCCAGACACGGTGGCGTGCCCACTCCGGCCTTGTTTCCCATTTATTTCTTACCTCTAAAAGTCAGCCGTTCTCCCGAAAAATGTAAAACACAAAACAAAAACCCACAAGCAAACAGAAGCCCAGCAGCAAGACATATAGAAGAAAAATCTTAAGCATCCTCCTTTTTATTTAACGTCTTATAAATGGGGCTGGGCCACGCAAGAGCAGGTTCTGTCCACACTAAACAAAGCTTCTACATCACACACAAAAAGCTAGGAAACCCAGTTTTATCTACCCTAAGGGTCTCATCTTTTCACTGTCTCCTATTTTGGATTTTTAGGACTGTCTTCCTTTTAAGATTCCCTAGTTGCACAGAAATAGAATGACTCTTTTCTTCAGTTTTCAATTTAAAAGGTGGAGCAAAATCAGTGTAATGTAATTTCCTTCTCTGATTCTGGCTGTCAGGACTCCAAATGGAGATACTGGCCAAAGGTAGAAACTGTCGTTTAAAGCAACAGACTCCTCTTGTGCCCCCAGTAAGGACAGGAACTTGAGTGCAACTACATGAAAAATCCTGGTTGCAAAGCATACACAATTACCAGGTGGTAAAAGGCTGATTCATGACTTTCCTAGGCCAAATGTACTTTTTTTAATGTTTGTTTATTTTTGAGAGAGAGAGTACAAATGAGGCGAGGAGCAGAGGGAGAGAGGGACAGAGGATCTGAAGCTCACAGCACAGAGCTTGATGCAGGGCTCAAACTCATGAGCCATGAGATCACGACCTGAGCTGAAGTCAGATGCTCAACCAACTGAGACACCCAGGCACCCCTAGAATACATGCACTTAAATAAACGGATTACCTCCAGAGGTCAATCTATCAGCACAGATCCCCTAGGCCAATCACAAAGGGAATTCTTACTGTATGAGAGTTTTGTTGGAAAAGGCTTAGCATATAAGCTAAAGGAGCAGAAGGTTTAGAATAGGCTTCTAGAATGGCTCAAAAGAGAACAATGGTTTAAAATATAAACTCCTGGAAATTAGGAACAACTTAAATTTTCTTAATCACTTAATGCCTAGATGTAATATGTATGTAAGAAGATATTTATATGATAACAAAACTGTGCTACACAAAGCTAAAGTTGTGGACAGAAACTGTTCTGGTCTGCCAAAATAAAAAATAATTTTTTAAATGTTTATTTTTGAGAGAGAGAAAGACAGAGTGCAAGCAGGGGAGAGGGAGAGAGAGAGGGAGACACAGAATCTGAAGCAGGCTCCAGGCTCCGAGCTGTCAGCACAGAGCCTGACGTGGGTCTCAAACCCACGAATCATGAGATTGTGACCCAAGCCGAAGTCAGACACTTAACCGACTGAGCCACACAGGTACCCCCAAATTAAATTTTTTACCTGCAAGATAAGTGTTTGTATGTCTCTCTGGTATTGCTCAGAACTTTCTTCTTTGTCTCTCATTGCTGGTTTTCTTTTGCTTATTTTAGAATCTAAAACAGAAAATAAAATTAATCAAGACCTTTTTTTTTTTCCTTTTGGCTACTTGAGCATCAGCATTAGCTCTGCAGAGGAGTCTGGTTAGGTTTACCTGTAAGAGAAGGAAAGGAAGAAGAATGAAAACATCCAATGGGTATAGTTAATAGTTTTTCAAATGGGAACTTTCTAAAGGAACTCTGCAAGGATGTCTTCTGGATAATATTTACCTTTCTAAAGAATAAACACTAAAATTTCTTTTGGCGTTGGGTCTATTCTCTTCATAAAATCTTATTTAATCAGAAAAGGTAGGAATAAGGAAAACTAAGTCTAAGCACCTGGTTATGATATATCACCCAATTTTCAAAAGATAGGATTCTTTTAAAAGTAAGCAACACTAGGACCCTGCCTGCACCTGCCAACCAGAAGCCATTTATGGGGATTGCAGGGGAGGTGAGTAGCACTTCCTAGGAACCCAGAGGCATGATGGAGCAGGACGTTTTAAGACATTGGGGTTTAAACCCCAGCCTAGCACCAGGGAGGCTCAGGAGTCAGCAGAGTGTGACAAACTGCCTCATTTGTGTCCAAGTGGCACTGTGAGGAGGCTCCTTGCTGTGGCGTGCAGAGTGAGACACTTTAGGAAGTCTGGGTTTGAACCCCAGATGAGCCCCAGGTTGGCGCAGGAGACTGTGGAGCAGGGGTAGTGGGGAAGCCCTACTCACACTGCGCAGCACCGTGAGCACTGAACAGTGGTTTAGGACACCCAACTGGGGAGGGGAGACTAGGGTGTCGCCATTTTTCTCCCCATCACCAACAAAGTAGGGCCTCAGGGACCAGACAATGGGCCCACAGTGGAGGCCTGATCTGCCTACACCAAACCACGCCCCACGCCCCTCTGACACTGGTACCTGGGTATCTGCCAGAGCAAAAGTGACAATGACCAACCAGAGAGGCCTTCCTCTAGACCAACACTGCCACTAGTTTTAAGGCACACAGCGGTTTTGCATTTTCTGATTTAATTCTTGGACAATTCTTATTATATATACATATTTTTTTTCTTCCTTTTCTCCCACTATTTCTTCCCTCCTCTAGTCTGCTTATTCTGGTTGTTGGTTCGTTTAAGCAGACATATTAAATCTATTCTTTTTATACCTATTCTTTATCTCCTTCTTTACTTTCCCCTCTCTCTGGATGAAGCCATATAGTTTCTCTGCCTGGTCAATTTTCTTTTCTTTTACCTCACCCCTGTCTCTCTCTTTGTATAAGATAAGGCCTTTTCCACCACCACCACCTCTCCACCCCGTTTTTTGTTTTTTTTTTTGGGTTTTTTTTTCCAGGACTACATCAACAAACAAAGCAAAGCAAACCTGGTGGAGGGTCCAAAACATCACTATGAGTAGGGAGATAAAGCAACCGGAGTCATAACAACAGAAAGCACATAACACACTCCAAAAAACACCTCCTGAAGGGCCAGGCCCTGGACCCCTCTTGAATATAGTAGTGCTCACAGGTGCAGACATATAACAAGCTTTTAAAACACATAAAGGACAATAAACTAGCCAAAATGACGAAACGGAAGAATTCTCCTCAAAAGAAATTCCAGGAAGAAATGACAGCTAAAGAATTGATCCAAACAGATATAAACAATATATCTGATCAAGAGTTTAGAATAATAGTCATAAGATTAATCACTGGGCTTGAAAAACGCATAAAAGACAGCAGAGAATCTACTGCTGCAGAGATCAAGGAAGTAAAAGACAGTCACCACGAATTAAGAAATGTTGTATGGGGTGCCTGGGTGGCTTAGTCGGTTGAGCGTCCGACTTTCGCTTAGGTCATGATCTCGCAGTTCGTGGGTTCGAGCCCCGCGTCGGGCTCTGTGCTGACTGCCAGCTCAGAGCCTGGAGCCTGTTTCAGCCTGTGACTCCCTCTCTCTCTGACCCTCCCCTGCTCACGCTGTCTCTCTCTCTCTCCTAAAAATAAATAAGACATTAAAAAAAAAAAATTTAAAAAAAAAAAAAAAAAAGAAATGCTGTAAATGAGGTGCAAAATAAACCAGATGTGGTGACAGTGAGGACTGAAGAGGCAGAACAGAGAATAAGTGAAATAGAAGATAAAATGACGGAAAAAGATGAAGCTGAGAAAAAAGTAAGAAGAAATTTCTAGCCCATGAGGGAAGAATTAGAGAACTAAGTGATTCAATGAAACATAATAATAACCATATCACAGGAGTTTCAGAATAAGAAGAAGAGAGAGAAAGGGATGGAAACTGTACTTGAACAAATCATAGCTGAGAACTTCCCCAATCTGAGAAAGGAAACAGACACTGAAATCTAGGAGGCACAGAGAACTGTCTTCAGATGTAACCTGAATCAGTCTTCTGCATGACATATCATAGTGAAACTGGCAAAATAGAAAGATAAAGAGAGAATTTTATCAGCAGCTGGGGACAAACAGGCCTTAACCTGTAAGAGTAGACACATAAGGGTAGTAGCAGACCCATATATTCTGGCAGGCCAGAAGGGAGTGGCAGGAAATATCCAATGCGCTGAATAGGAAAAATATGCAGCCAAGAATTCTTTATCCAGCAAGCCTGTCATTCCGAATAGAAGGAGAGATAAAGGTTTTCCCAGACAAACAAAACCTGAAGGAATTAATTACCACGAAACCAGTCCTGCAAGAGATCCTGAGGGGGGTCTGTGAGGGGAATGCTGCAAAGACCACAAAGGACCAGAGACATCACCATAAACATGAAACCTACAGAAAACACAATGACTCTAAATCCGTATCTTTCAATAATAATGCTGAATGTAAATGGATTAAATGCTCCAATCAAAAGACACAGGGTATCAGAATGGATGAAAAATCAAGATCCATCTATTTGCTATCTGCAAGAGACCCATTTTAGACCTGAGGACAACTTCAGATTGACAGTGAGGGGATGGAGAACCATCTATCATGCTACTGGAAGTCAAAAGAAAGCTGGAGTAGTCATACTTATATCAGACAAACTCGATTTTAAACTAAAGGCTGTAACAAGAGATGAAGAAAGGCATTATATCATAATTTCAGGGTCTATCCATCAAGAAGAGGTAACAATTGTAAATGTTTGTGCTCCTAACTTGAAAGCACCCAAATACATAAATCAATTAATCACAAACATAAGCAATCTTATTGATAAGACTACTGTAACTGCAGGGGGCTTTAATACTCCACTTACAGCAATGGACAGATCATCTAGGCAAAACAATCAATAAAGAAACAATGGCCTCAAATGATACACTGGACCAGATGGTCTTGAGAGATATATTCAGAACTTTTCATCCTAAAGCAGCAGAATACATATTCTTTTGGAGTGCACATGGAACATTCTCCAAGATAGATCACATACTGGGTCACAAAACAGCCCTCAATAAATATAAGATAATTGAGATCGTACCATGCATATTTTCTGGTCACAATGCTATGAAACTTGAAATCAACCACAAGAAAAAATTAGGTTAGCTTCCAAATACAGGAAGGTTAAAGAACATCCTCCTCCTAAAGAATGAATGGGTCGGGGCACCTGGGTGGCTCAGTCAGTTAAGCGTCCAACTTTGGTTCAGGTCATGATCTCATGGTTCGTGGGTTCAAGCCCTGCGTCGGGCTCTGTGCTGACAGTTAGCTCAGAGCCTGGAGGTTGCTTCAGATTCTGTGTCTTTCTTTCTCTCTCTGACCCTCCCCTGCTCATGCTCTCTCTCAGAAATAAAACATTAAAAAAAAAATTTAAAAAAAAGAATGGGTCAACCAGGCAATTAAAGAAGAAATTAAAAGATATATGGAAGCAAATGAAAATGAAAACACAACAGTCCAAACTCTTCGGGATGCAGCAGAGGCAGTCCTAAAAGGAAAATACGTTGCAGTCCAGGCCTATCTCAAAAAACAAGAAAAACCCCAAATACAAAATCTAACAGCACACCTAAAAGAACTAGAAGTAGAACAGCAAAGAAACTCCAATGCCAGCAGAGGAGAAATAATAAAGACTAGAGCAGAAATAAACAATATAGAACCCAGAAAAACAGAAGAACAGATCAATGAAACTAATAGCTGGTTTTCTGAAAAATACACAAAATTGATACACCCCCAGCCAGACTTCTCAAAAAGAAAAGAGATAGGACCCGAAAGATAAAATCATGAATGAAATCGGACTTATCACAACCAACCCCTCAGAAATAGAAACAATTATCATAGAATACTATGAAAAATTACATGACAACAAACTGGACAACCTGAAAGAAATGGACAAATTCCTAGACACCCACACACTACCCAACTCAAACAGGAAGAAATAGAAAATTTGAACAGACTCATAGCTAGTAAAGAAACTGAATCAGTTATCAAAAATCTCCCAACAAATAAGAGTCCTAGGCCAGATGGCTTCCCAGGGGAATTCTTCCAGACAATTTACAGCACAGTTAATACCTATCCTTCTCAAGCTGTTCCAAAAAAATAGAAATGGAAGGAACGCTTTAAGACTCATTCTATGAAACCAGAATTACCTTGATTCCCAAAACAGACAGACATCCCACAAAAAAGGACAGGCCAATATCTCTGATGAACATGGATGCAAAATTCTCAACAAGATACTAGGAAATCAAATTCAACAGCATATAAAAAGAATTATTCACATGATCAAGCAGGCTACAAGGCTGGTTCAATATTTGCAAAGCAATCAACGTGATATATCACATTAATAAAAAAAAGGATAAGAACCATATGATCCTGTCAACAGATGCAGAAAAAGCAGTTCACAAAATACAGCATTGTTTCTTAATAAAAACCCTCAAGAAAGTCGGGATAGAAGGAACATACCTAAACATGATAAAAGCCATATATGAAATGCCCACAGCGAATATCGTCCTCAATGGGGAAAAACTGGGAGCTTTCTCTCCGAGATCAGGAATATCAGGGATCAGGATGTCCACTCTTACCACTATTGTTTAACATAGTGTTGGAAGTCCTAGCATCAGCAATCAGACAACAAAATGAAATAATAGGCATCAGGGTGCCTGGGTGGCTCAGTCGATTAGGTGTCTGACTTCAGTTCAGGTCGTGATCTCAAGGTTCGTGGGTTCGAGCCCCGCATCAGGCTCTGTGCTGATAGCTAGCTCAGAGCCTGGAGCCTGTTTCAGATTCTGTTTCTCCCTCTCTCTCTGACCTTCCCTTGCTCACGCTGTCTCTCTCTCTCTCTCAGAAATAAATTTAAAAAATAATAATAATAGGCATCAACATTGGCAAAGAACAAGCCAAACTTTGACTTTTCGCAGATGACATGATACTCTACATGGAAAACCCAAGACTCCACCAAAAGTCTGCTAGAACTGATACATGAATTCGGCAAAGTCGCAGGGTACAAAATCAATGTACAGAAATCAGGTGCAATTCTATACACCAATAATGAAGTAACAAAAAAGAGAATTCAAGAAATTGATCCCATTTACAACTGCACCAAGAAGCATAAAATACCTAGGAATAAACCCAACCAAAAATGTAAAAGATCTATATGCTGAAAACTATAGAAAACTTATGAAGCAAATTGAAGAAGATACAAAGAAATGGAAAAACATTCCATGTTCATGGATTGGAAGAATAAATATTGTTAAGATGTCAATACTACCCAAAGCAACCTACACAGTCAATACAATCCCAATCAAAATTGCACTGGTATTCTTCTCAAAGCTAGAACAAACAATCCTAAAATTTGTATGGAACCACAAAAGACCCCAAATAGCCAAAGTAATGTTAAAAAAGAAAACCAAAGCAGGAGGCATCACAATCCCAGGCTTTAGCCTCTACTACAAAGCTATAATCATCAAGACAGTATGGTATTGGCAGAAAAACAGACACATAGACCAATGAAATACAACAGAGAACCCAGAACTGGATCCACCAACTAATCTTTGACAAAGCAGGAAAGAGCATCCAATGGAAAAAAGACAGTCTCTTTAGCAAGTGGTGCTGGGGGAACTAGACAAACAACATGCAGAAGAATGAAACTAGGCCACTTTCTTGCACCATACACAAAAATAAACTCAAAATGGATGAAAGACTAACCTAAATGTGAGATAGGAAACCATCAAAACCCTAGAGGAGAAAACAGGCAACAACCTCTCTGCAGCAATCTCTCTGACTTCAGCTGCAGCAATTTTGACATGTCTCCAAATACAAGGGAATTAATAACAAAAATGAACTACTGGGACGTCATCAAGAAAACCTTCTGCACAGCAAAGGAAACAATCAACAAAACTAAAAGGCAACCAACGGATGGGAAAAAATGTTTGCAAATAACATATAAGATGAAGGGTTAGTATCCAAAATCTATAAAGAACTTATTAAACTCAACACCCAAAAACCAAATAATCCACTGAAGAAATGGGCAGAAGACATGAATAGACACTTCTCCAAAGAAGACATCCAGATGGCCAACAGACACATGAAAAGATGCTCAATGTTGCTCATCATCAGGGAAATACAAGTCAAAACCACACTGAGATACCACCTCATACCAGTCAGAGTGGCTAAAATTAACAACTCAGGAAACAACAGATGCTGGCGAGGATGTGGAGAAATGGGAACCCTCTTGCACTGTTGGTGGGAATGCAAACTGGTGCGGCTGCTCTGGAAAACACTGCAGAGCTTCCTCAAAAAATTAAAAACAGAATTGCCCTATGACCTAGCAATAGCACTACTGGGAATTACCCAAAGGATACAGGAGTGCTGATTCATAGGGGCACATGTACCCCAATGTCTATAGCAGTGCTCTCAACAATAGCCAAATTATGGAAAGAGCCTAAATGTCCGTCAACTAATGAAAGGATAAAGTAGATGAGGTTTACATATACAATGGAATACTACTTGGCAATGAGAAAGAATGAAATCCTGCCATTTGTAGCAATGTGGATGGAACTGGAGGGTATTATGCTAAGTGAAATAAGTCAGTCAGAGAAAGACAGATATCATGTGTTTTCACTCATATGTGGAATAGAAGACCATGGGGGAAGGGAAGGAAAAAAAATAATTACAGAGAGGGAGGCAAGCAAACCATAAAAGATTCTTAAACACAGAGAACAAACCTAAGAGTTGATGTGGGGGGCTGGGGAGGAATGGATGTTGGGCATTGGGGAGGGCACTTGCTGGGATGAGCACTGAGTTCTGTATATAAGTGATGAATCACCAGAATCTACCCCCAAAACCAAGTGCATACTATACATACTGTATGTTAGCCCATCTGACAATTTTTTTTAAAAAAGCAACACTCTAAAATTACACTGAACAAAATTCCAAGGATGATTCAAGAACTTCATGCTAAGACAATAGATCTTAAAAGTTCTCAACACACAAAAAAATGTGTAACCATGTGCAGTGATGAATGTCATCTACACTTATTATGGTGATCATTCAGTAACATATACAAACACTGAATCCTTATGTTGTAGGTTCAAAACAAGTGTAATATGGCAGTTACATCTCAATTTTCTAAAAAAAGGCAAAGAAAGAAATAAAACTGAGATTTCCATTTTAAAAAAGAGAGAAAGAGACAGGAGACTGAGGCTTAGAAGCTAATTACTATTCTGTGATCCCAGAAGTAGTCCAAGTCTGTTTTATGACTTATCACCATGTTAATTTTTTATTTTACTTTATTAAAACATCAGGGAAGGTTGAAGGAAAGAAAGCTCAGTGAGATCTGAAACCAAAGACACCATTATGAACATTCATTATCACTACACAGTAGAAAAAAATTCTAATCATGTGCACTATGTTTTTGAATTCTGCATCAATGAGAATTTATAATATTGTGGCTGGTACCTGTTCTAGAAGCCGAGGAAGATTCATTCTGTTCACATGTACCTACAGCCTCGATAGTCTTTTGGAAAATGCTGACCTAAAGAAGCAAACCAATAAAAATTAAAAAAAGAAAGAAAGTACAGAATTAGCCTTCCTATAAATGTCATATCTCACTTTTTAGCTTTACTTCTGTAGATCAAACACTATTTGTCAAAACTGCCATAATAATATAAGAAGGTCATGCATGTGAGATACCAAAGTGGACAAAGTAACAAATTGGATAAAATTCAGTGCTCGTGATATATACTAAAAAATTAAACTTCAAAGTTATTTAGTAGTATCTACTGAAAGAAAGGGGGAGGGGGTCCTTGACAAAGGCCTTAGGAAAATAATGGGAACACAAAAGTATGCATATGTAGATACATATAAAGATGCTCACTGAAGCACTGTTTATACAAGTATAAAAATGGAAATACTTTATATGCACAAATATTTCTATATGAATGGAAAAAGAATTTTATCTCTGGGATATATAATTATGGGACACTGCCACTTTTATATGAAGGATTTTTCAAATCTATCTGTTTTTAATAAAGACCATACATTACTTTTATTATCAGCAGAAATGAAGATTAGAAAAGAAACCTGAGGGGCACTTGGGTGGTTCAGTCGGTTAAGTGACCGACTTTGGCTAGGTCATGATCTCACAGTTTGTGAGTTCGAGCCCCATGTTGGGCTCTGTGCTGATAGCCTGGGGCCTGGAGCCTGCTTTGGATTCTGTATCTCCCTTTATCTCTGCCCCTCCCACTCTCATGCTCGCTTGCTCTCTCTCTCTCTCAAAAATAAATAATAAACACTAAAAAATGTTTTAAAAATAAAAAGAAACCTGAATATTACACTAACTGTACTCCTGTTTTCCTCTCTAATCTCCCCCCAAAACATCTACTTTTCTATGCTTTAGATTTCTAAATAATAGGGGCACCTGGGCAGCTTAGTCAGTTAGGCCTCTAACTTCAGCTCAGGTCATGATCTCAGGGTTCATGAGTCTGAGCCCTGCATTGGAGTCTGTGGAGTCTGGAGCCTGCTTCAAATTCTGTGTCTTTCCCTCTCTCTGCCCCTCCCCAGCTCACATTCTGTGTCTATCTCTCTCAAATGTAAATAAACATTAAAAAAATTAATTTCCAAACAATAAAATGAGGTAAAACAATACTGCTTCCCAAGTTTCTTTGGGAGAAAAATAAATAAAATCACAAAGCTCTCTGTAATTATAGCAAATGCTTCGAAAACTTAGGGGCTATGACGGTTAATTCTCCTTCTATCTTCTTTAGCAAGTACCAAAATTGCCCTTATTGTGGATCCCACCCTGTATTTTATAAAAGCCATGCTTACCATGCTGTACCAAAGATTACTCACTTTGTTTGGAGGCTCCTTAAAAAAATAGGTCACTTCTCCAGTGTCTGTGCCCACAAGAGCCAAGAGATTCTGAATCTTTTTCTTGTCTTCTAGCTCCCTGTAATTCTCATAGACAGTAAGCACACATTATGTTTGGAGAAAGTAAATTTTCCTATTTAAAAGATCTCCTTTCTGATTTATTTTTAAGACCATGGCAACATCAAATTAAAATTGAATTAGATTGGGGCACCTGGGTGGCTCAGTCGGTTAAGCGTCCGACTTCAACTCAGGTCATGATCTCACAGTTCATAGGTTCGAGCCCTGCGTAGGGCTCTGTGCTGACAGCCAGCTCAGAGCCTGGAGCCTGTTTCAGCTTCTGTGTCTCCCTCTCTCTCTGCCCCTCCCCTGTTCATGCTCTGTCTCTCTCTGTCTCAAAAATAAACAAACTATAAAAAAAAATTTTAATAAATAAATAAATAAAATTGAGTAAGATTTATTTAGACCTTAGCTCTAATTTTTAAAACATCAGGTATTTATATTCAGGAATTCAGAGAGAATGGATCAAAGACCTAACCTATAAGAGCTAAACCTATAAATCTCTTAGAAGAAAACATAGTGATATTGGATTTGGCAATGATTTTTTAAACATGACACCAAAACCAGAAGCACCAAAAGGAAAAATATACAAATTAGACCTTACAAAAATAAAAAAAACTTTTGTGCATCGAGGGACTATCAACAGAATAAAATGGCCAACACTCAGAATGGAAGAAAACACTTGCAAATCACTTATCTAATAAGGGATTCTAATCCAGAATATATAAAGAACTCTTAAAACTAAACAACACTAAAAATCAAAGAACCCAATTCAAAAATGGGCAAAGAACTTGAATAGACATTTCTCTGAAAATGATACACAAATGACCAATAAGCATGTCAGAAAATGCTCAACATCACTAAGCATTAGGGCAATGCAAACCAAAGCAGTGAGATACTACTTCACACCCATTACAATCGCTAGTATTAAAAAAAATAAAGAACAAATGTTGGTATGCAAAGTAAGAGACTGAAACCTATGTGCACTGCTGGTGGGAATGTAAGTGGTACAGTCACTACGGAAAACAGTATGGTGGTTCCTCAAAATTATTAAACATACAGTTAGTGTTTGATTCAGCAATTCCACT
Source organism: Proteles cristata cristata (assembly GCA_017311185.1). Lineage (NCBI taxonomy): Eukaryota > Metazoa > Chordata > Mammalia > Carnivora > Hyaenidae > Proteles > Proteles cristata. The sequence continues at coordinate 3,236,749 of JAESUZ010004630.1, forward strand.
TCTGGGTATATACACAAAACAACTGAAAGCAGGGACCTGAACAGGTATGTGTACACCAATGTTCAATGTTCACAGCACTGTTATTCACAATAGCTAGAAGATAGAAGATAGAAGTAACTCAAATGTCCATCAGTGGACAAAGGGATAAACACAATATGGTGTATTATTTGGCCTTAAAAAGGAATGAAATTTTGATACGTGCTACAACATGAGTGAATCTTGTAAACATTATGATAAATGAAACAAGCCAGATGCAAAGGAACAATACTGTATGATTCCACTTATATGAAGTCAAATACATAGAATAGTGCTTACTGGGGGCTAGGAGGAAGGGGATGGGGAGATATTGTTTAATGGGTACAGAGTTTCTACATGGGATGATGAAAAAGTTCTAAAGATGGATAGTGGTACGGCTGCACAATAATGTGAATATACCCAATGCACTTACAAATGACTAAAATGGTAACTTTCATGTTAAATATATTTTACCACAATTAAAAATTTAGTAGTGGAGGGGCGCCTGGGTGGCGTAGTCAGTTAAGCGTCCGACTTTCGCTTAGGTCATGATCTCGTGGTTTGTGGGTTCGAGCCCCGCGTTGGACTCTGAGCTGACTGCCAGCTCAGAGCTTGGAGCCTGTTTCAGAGTCTGTGTCTCCCTCTCCTCTGACCCTCCCCTGCTCATGCTGTCTCTCTCTCTCTCCTAGAAATAAATAAAACATTAAAAAATTAAAAAAAAAAAAAAAGAAGCTTTTCATCTAAAAAAAAAAAAAAAATTTAGTAGTGGATGCTTTTACATTGTGGAACACTGATCAGACACCACCTTCAGGACCAAGACACTTCTCACCCAAGAGCTGAGTCCTACTCCAGTAATTGCCCTAGGCTGAAGGCTGCAGCCTCTCCCAAATCTACACTCCCTCCCCAGTGGCAGCCCACATCCAAAGAGTGGGGTACAAATGTTCAACCCCTTCATCTGTGAATGGCTGTCCTGTCTCAGAGCTCAGCTAAAGCCAACTGTTACCACCAAATCACAGTTCAAATTCTCCCTCTGCCCAAATCTGCTCATAGATGGTATTCCTGAGAGTCTACCTACTAACCATCCTACAGGCATTTGCATCCATCTCAGAACACAGCCTAAGAGAAGGAGCATAGAGATATTTATCTTGTTTAGTGTAATTTAGAAATAGGATTCCAGTATTTCCCTTTTGCTACTTGGCACCTGATTCTCAGTCGGTCGTTTTCTGAGTAGAGGCGTAAGGCATGTTCCCGTTCCTGGAAGAGGCAGACCTGCATATCACTTAGGGCTTTCTGCAATTCAGCAATCTCTTCCTCCCTCTGCTGCAAATCCCATTCTAGTTTATGCTAGGGAAAGAAAACAAAAAAGGTAGCTGAGAAGATACTGGGCTTCATAGGAGTATCTCTTATTGGGTGGGTATGGTAGATTAGTTCATGTAGAAATATTACAAAGTGAATGGTTTCACCAACCCAGAATTCAAATGACAACAACACGTTGTATATAGACTTGAGCTTAAAAGCTACAGGGTAAGTGTGATGTTTGCATAGAACATCAAAGCTCTCCTATCTTTTCCAGATTACAAAACTCTGTAATGCCATATGATCTATCTGCTCTAGTCACACCTTTTTTTTTTTTTAATGTTTTCTATGTAATAAGGATTATAAAATTTTGGAAAAACACAGATAAAAAGGTATGATTCTTGCCTACAGAGCTGAAGAATTTTATGAAAAGAGATACACGCAAACAATTAAAGTGAAATAATTATTTCATGAAAGAGCATGCAGAGTAAAATGGTAGAGGAGAAAGCACCACAGGGGTAAAGCCCCTAAGGTTTTAGGAAGTCAGGGAATGCAACCAAAAAGTTGGAACTTGAAAGATGAAAACTTCTAGAGACAAGAAGAAGGGGGCGTGCTCTCAGGAGAGAGATGTAAATATACAACCATCAAAGAGCCGTAAGTGTTTGGACAACTCTAAGTATGTCCATGTTACTGGAGTGGATAGTGAGAGGCAGACTGGGCACGTATGGGGCCGGAGGCTGGATACTGGTAACAGGACAGTAATACAGCAAGAGTTGAACTAGTGTTGTGGCAAGAGTGATTAAGTTGTAAGAATGGATTAAGTGACATTTAGGAAGCAGAATCAATAGGACTTAGCAAATGACAGAAGTAGGGGCTGGGGAGAGCTGCAGGCAATGATACCATTTACTGGACACAGAATGAAGACAAGTGAAGAGATCAGGGGAAGTGTTAGGGGCATATATGTGCATGTGGGGAGGGAGCAAAGGGGAAAGGAGCCCAGCTGTGGGCATGTTAGCATGGAGCTCAGGAGAAAAGGGAGTCCCCATCAGTTACTTGGTGTCATCATCACATACGTAAGCAGTAGAATGAATGAATGTGATGAGACCATATATGGTGGCATCTAGAACTCAGACATTGAAGACTAAGTAAGGGAGCTGTGAATGGAGACTGAGAAGAACAGGACAGAGAGATGAAGACAGAACCTAGGAAAGAAAAATGACAGAAATCAAGAAAGGACAAGTTTGCAGAAAGGAGAGGTCAACAGTGACAAATACTGCAAAAGCCACAAAGAGAAGAGATCATTTTGACAAGCAGGTTCTGGAGACCACAGGAGGTACAGTTTTCGTGGAGCAATGAGGACAGAGACCAAACTGCAGTCAAGAAGTCACTGAGTGGGTGATAAAGTCAAACTATTCTAGAAGTGTGGTTGAGAAAAGAGCCATCTACATAAGATGGCGGACAGAGGGGAAAACACAACTATAGAAGGGCGTTTTCTTCTTTAAAGTTGGGAAAGACTTAAGTCTGTTTATATACTGAGGAGAAATGGCCAATGTAATGCAAGAAGTTAAAAACAGAACACTCAGAGAAAAGAGTGGATGAAGCAGCGCTTCTCAGGAGGAAGGAGGGTTGGGGGTCCGGGAGAGTGCTGGGGACCAGGGAGAGTGCCCGGAACAGGCAGAGACATCTTGTCTCTGCAGCAGTAAGAAAAAAGAGAGATGGACAGAGGTGTAAGTAACTGTGTGGATGGGCAGGAAGGGAGGGCATGAGCGATGGCTGGCATTACCTCTGTGAACCAGGAAGCAAGACTGCCTGAGAGAAGAGGGTTAAGAAGGGGTGGCAGGCTGGAGGAGAGTGAAGGTACGGCCCAGATGAGCACAGGTGAGAAAATTGTCAGATAGTGACCAAGGATACGGATGGATGTGTTTACTGTGACTTTATTGTGTGATGATCTGTGACCGTTCTAGGACGATGTTTCTTAACGGGGGGCAATTTTGCCTATGACCCCAGGAGAAATTGCGCAGTGTCTGCAGGCCTTTTGATGGGCACAACTGGGGATGCAGAGGATGGGGCGGAGTTGTGCTACTGGTGTGTAGTGAGTAGAGGCCGAGGATGCTCCTAAACATTCTACAATGCACAGAACAGTCTTTACAACAAAGAATTACCCAGCCCCAAATGTCAATAATGCCAAGGTTGCGAAATCCTGCTCTAGGAGAAGAGGTGGCGGAGAACCGGATAAAGTTATAGTTAGGGTTTGTGTCACACAAGCAGAGCAGGAGAATAAGCAAGGGGTCATGTGCAGGCAGTACAATTACTGAAGTGAAGCACAAGTGCTTTTGGGTTAGAAGGGAAGGGCATGATGTCAGAAACTGACAGGCCGCACTCAGAAAATTTGAAAAGTCAGGACACCCAGGGGGCTCAGTTGGTTAAGCATCTGACTCTTGATTTCAACTCCGGTCATGATCTCATGATTCATGAGCGAACCCCATGTAAGGCTTTGTGCTGACAGTGCAGAAACTGCTTGGGATTTTCTTTCTCTCTCTCTCTCACGCTCTCTTCCTGCCCTTCCCCCACTTGCTCTCTTTCCTTTACAAAATAAATAAACTTAAAAAAAAAAAAAAAGGAGTGAAGAGTGGCTCAGTCAGTTAAGCATCCAACTCTTGATTTCAGGTCAGGTTGTGATCTCACAAGTGAGATCAAGCTCCAAGTCAGCACGGAGCCTGCTTGGGATTCTCTCTCTCTCCCTCTGCCCCTCCCTGGCTCACAGGAGTGCATGTGCTCTCTAAATAAATAAATAAATAGCTTTAAATAAAATATCTGATTATGATACAAGTTGGCACTTTTCTCAGTAATGAACAGACTCTTTCAGAGTCCTAAAAGGGTACGATGCATTTACCCGTCCTTCACAAGCTTCTTTGTAGAGTTCCAGTTTCTTCAACAGGTCTTCGTTTTCTGCCTCACACTCAGACATCTTCTTTTGGTAATATTCCAGAAGCTCCTGAGAAGGGCAGAGGACAGCCAGACGATCGTGTGTGGAAGGCAAGGGAGTTGACTCCACCGAATCCAAGAAAGACCTTCCCTTCCACTTGGTGGAACCACGGAAGCCATCAGCAACATCATGTTCGGAGTCAGTTATCAGCCTATGTGAAATTAGAAATGGCATATTCATTACATTGTGGGGGCGTTTATGAAACATTATAATTAAAAAAAAATTTATGTTTATTTTTGAGAGAAAGACAGAATATGAGCAGGGGAAGGGCAGAGTGAGAGGGAGACATAGAATGCAAAGCAGGCTCCAGGCTCTGAGCTGTCAGCACAGAGCCCAATGCGGGGCTTGAACCCATAAAACATGAGATCATGACCTGAGTTGAAGTCTGCCGCTTACCTGACTGAGCCACCCAATATAATTTCTTCCATAAAAAAGGAGTTTATATTCTTTTTTTTCCTTTTTTTATAATTTTATTTATTATTTTTAAAAAATAGTTTATTGTCAAGTTGGTTTCCATATAATACCCAGTGCTCATTCCCACAAGTGCCCTCCTCCATACCCATCTCCCCAACTCCCCCCCACACCCATCAGTCCTCAGTTTGTTCTCAGCATTCAAGAGTCTCTCATGGTTTGCCAGGAGTTTATATTCTTAAACTGCTTCTAAGTTTGATGTTCCAGGTTAGTGACAAATCTTATGAGTTGGTTTCCAAGTACTAAAGGCTTAAAGCTAGATTCAAAATATACATTGGAGAGTAAAAAGATCATCAAAAAAAAAAAAATTGAACATTTCCCAAGTAAGACCAGGTAGTAACAGAAAATTTAATGCTCTTAAGACTCATAGCAAAGGAACACCCTGCACTGCCGCTGGAGTCTACTTTAACATTACAGAGTAAATTGGCAGCATCTAGTAAAATTGCTGCTCCTCTTGTCCTAGAGAAGCTCCTACACATATATACAAGCTGACACATCAGAAAATGTTTATACTCACGTTATTTGTAATAAAAAAAATGGCAAACCTTCCTCCATTCAACAGGATAATGGATAAATTGTGGTATATTCATATAAATGGAACATTAGCAAAGTTATTAGAAACTGAATTAGAGATGCTCAAATATGAATGAATCATACAAACAGTATTAAATTGAAAAAATGTACATAGATGCATATATAGAAGGTATTACCAATTGCTTAAGATTAAAGTTTGCAAAATGAAACTGTTTTTAGGAACAGGTATGTAACTGGCAAAGATATTAAGAAAGGAAATGATAAATATAAGATTTCGGATTAGAAAATATAGCCTAATTAGTGAGCACACAATCATATTAGCATCAGAGACATCTGAACTACACAGACCCAAGACAAGACCAGATTGAAGGCTAATCAAAGGCCAGACCAGAAGTTTTGTTCGTTTGCTTTTAGCAAGTAAGAGCCTTCAGCTAAAAGAATCAAAGTCGAAAAACAAATGGCATGGAAGCGGAGAAACCCTGTGAAAATTAATCCACTTTGGCTAAATCAAGAGACAGCAGTATGGAGAAACTTCATACCAGAAGCCCAAAGTAGTACTTAACGAAGGTCGTGGTCAAAACCTTTAATAAATGAGCATGTACAGAAGAGATACTAAAATTTACTTTCAGCTAACAGGAAGAAAAAAAAACAGTATTTTCTCAGTCACTAGAAGCTCATGACAGAAATACTCTTTTACTTAATGTTTCATGTTTTCAAAGGAAGATTTCTTATAACAACTCTGGGAAATAGGTAGTAGATGAACTAAGAGGCACTTCTGAGATTTTGCAGTCAGGAGCTATGGCCACGAGGACAATGTGTCTGTCATATAGCAAGTTGATGGAAGACCCGGATTAAAAGTCCCTTGTTTGTATGCTGATTGCTCCCTCTGTAGTCCAGCATCCACAGGTACTGTATCAGGTTCACTCAAAATGCCTGCATTCTGGTATAACCATTTAATATGTCCTAGTTTTTAATGTTTATTTATTTATTTTGAGAGAGGGGGAGAGAAAGTGCAGGTAGGGAAGGGACAAAGAGAGGAGAGAGAGAATCCCAAGCAGGCTCTGCACTACCAGCACGGAGCCTGATGGCAGAGACTAAGATCATGCCCAGAGCTAAAGAGTCAGACGCTTAACTAACTGAGTCAGGCACCCCTAATATGTCCTCGTTTTTAATCTGATAACACAGTAAGAATAGAGAAATGAGGTCTAATATAGCTCAAATTCAGAGTTTGGAAATACACTTCTAAAACCTTTCTAGTTCCCAAGCTAACTTGCCCTAAGGCTACAGAACAACCTGATTCTTAACAACCCAAAAAAGAGCAAATGGCTTACTTTCTGCAGACAGGAGTTCGGGTCGGGGTAAAGTTCATCCTGTCCTTTTCCCACCTGTCAAATACACAAAAATTCAGAGTGACGAGTCAGGAACAGAAAAATATAGTATAGGATGGGATGCACAGACTCAATCCCTCTCCACCATCATCAGATGCACCTGCTGGTTAGAACATGCTGTCCTGAAATGTAGGATTCTTGAGGTGCCTGGCAGGCATTGGCCGGAGGAGCATACAATTCTTGATCTCAGGGTTCTGAGTTTGACCCCCACCTTGGGTGTGGAGATTACTTAAATAAATAAATAAATAAATAAATAAATAAATAAATAAATAAATAAAATACAGTACTCTTTAAAGTTGTTCCAAATCTTGAAAATCTATGACTTTGAATTTTCATAAGGCATTCGTCGTTCTCATTTTCAAATAAAATCAGAATGGACAAGAACACACAAAAGAAAAGCTTCCTTTATATGAAGGTGTCTGCAACAATGCAAAGCAAATTTACAATCCTTTTGCTGAAATAGGGAGATGCAGAAAAGTTTCTAACAAGTAAGAGACAGTAAATGAGAATTAAGGCAGAGGACTGATTATGTTAAATTTAAAATAAACACAAAGCCACTGACACTTTGTCTTTATTTGGTGTTCTTTATCCATTGTTTTACCTTAGAGAAAGAAAAAACTACTTTACTTACAAAGGTCCATTTAAAATCTCCAGTCCAAATGCTAATACAGACCTTGGGTTCCTCTATCTGAACAATCTTATCACAGATATTTTCACAAACATAACCTCGCAGTCTTGTTCCTTGAAAGAGGGAAAAGTAGAGAAGGGGAGGAGGAGAAAAGGGGAGAGAAAAAGGGAAAGAGACGGAGAGGAAGAAGGGAAGTAGGGAAGGAGGGAGGGAAAGGGAGAATTGATTTTATTAGCTTTAGAGAAAACCGTCTTATCAAGCATGCTTTGTCAGCTCATTTTGGTTTTGAGCAAGATGATGTAATATTCTGTTCTTGTGTTTTGGGGCGGGTGGCAGAGGGACAGGGAGGAAGAGAATCTTAAGCCCAATGTGGGGCTCCATCCCATGACCCTGAGATCATGACGAGGCAAAATCAAGAGTCGGATGCTCAATCAACTGAGCCACCCAGGTGCCCCTGATCCTGTGCTCTTTGTGTTGGCATACATCTGCTTGCAAACTTCAGTTCTTTGGAGAATTTTGTCAAAAACTGTAAAAAGAGATAATCACTCTTGTTCATTCTGTATGCCATTTTCTCACTTGAAACCCCAGAGTACCTCTGCTCCTCCTCCTTGAAACCTTTCTTCATTTGGCTTCTAGGACACCGTATGTTCCTTGTTTTCTTTCTTCCTCACCAGTCATTAATTTTCAGTCATTGCTAGTTCTTTCTCATCAAGTGTCATCCGCATCAAGCGTCAGTTTTAAAATACCATGTACACATTAATGGTTTTTAAATTTCTCCCTCCAGTGCTGGCTCTGCCCTTGACTCCACTTAACACCTGTCTGATTGCCTATTTCGGGTCTCCATTTGGATGTCTTACAGGTCTCTCAAGCTTAACATGCCCAAAACCAATCTCCTGTTAAATACCTACCACCAAAGCCTGTTATTCTCTCAGAATTCTATCTTCCCATAATTACTCCATGTTGCCAGTTGCTTATGACAAAAAAACTTGATTATAGGCACTTTACTCCTGTCTTACACGCTACATTCAATCCCTATGAGCAAATCCTACTGGCTTTACCATCAAAATATCTAGAACCTGACAATCACTCGTGCCAAACTGCCCTGGTCCAATGCACTCTAACCTCTTGCTTGGATGACTCCAACAGCCTCTTCGACTGGTCTCTGCTTCCGCTCTACAGTCCAGCCCCCGTGGTCTATTCTCAACATAGCAGTTAGAGCGATCATTTAAACTGTGAGTCAAACCACAAAACTCCTCTTCTCAAAAGCCTCCAAGACATTTTGTTTTAGTCAGAAAACCAAGGTCTTTAAAATGTTTTAAAAGGTCCTACATGATCTGGTTACCCCGATACTTTTGTGACCCCACCTACTACTCTCCCCTGGCTCACTGCTCCAACACTGGGCTCTGCTGTTCTTCAATTGTGCCAAACTTTTACCTCAGCCTTCACATTTCTACTGTATTTACGATGTTCTTCTCCCAATTTTCTATACGCCTTGCTCCCACTCCTTGAGGGTCCTGATGTTGCCTTCTTGGTAGCCTCCCCTGACCACTCTGGCATTCTCTTACCCACCTTCTCTGCTTGACGTTATCACCATCTGACATATTTTACGTATTTACTTGACTCCCCACACTGGAACGTGGAAACTCACTAAAGGCAGGCATTTCCCATCTGTTGTTTTCACTGCTATATCCCCAGTCACTAAAACAGTGCCCAAGTCAGCAGATGCTCAATAAATTTTTCTAAAAATCCTCAATACGAATTTGAAAGACTGTTCAACATCTTTTTCTTCTACTGGTCAGTCTGCCCAGTTTAGCTAAAATATTGGTTTCTGTCTCTTTTGTTCCATTAGCTTCTTCTACCAACCAACCCTTCAAATATACTATCTCTTTTTCTTACTCTCTCCATTAAAAATTTCTTTTTTTAAATTTTTTTTTTTGAGAGAGACAGCGTGAGTAGGGGAGGAGCAGAGAGAGAAAGAGAATCCCAAGCAGGTTCCAAGGTGGGGCTCGAACCCAGAAACTGTGAGATCATGACCTAAGCCAAAACCAAGAGTCTGATGCTTAATTGACTGAGCCACCCAGGCGCCCCCTCACTCTCTTTTAAATTTTTTTTTTTAAGGTTTTATTTATTTCTAGGAGAGAGAGAGAGAGACAGCGTGAACAGGGGAGGGTCATAGAGAGAGGGAGTCACAGACTGAAACAGGCTCCAGGCTCTGAGCTGGCAGTCAGCACAGAGCCCGACGCGGGGCTTGAACCCACGAACCGCGAGATCATGACCTAAGCGAAAGTCGGACGCTTAACCGCCTAAGCCACCCAGGCGCCCCCCCTCACTCTCTTTTAAAATGACTGCTCACCTCCTTCCACAAAACTTCTCCAAGTTGGGCCAATTTGTCTCGTAAAAAATAACCTAGAAAATAGAAATGGCAATTGGGTTGGTATAGTAGGATTAAATGGCGACACTTTTGTTAAAACAGCTTTATTGAGATATAAAAATTCATATTTTATAAAACTCATTCATTTAAAGTGTATAATTCAGTGGGTTCAGTATATTCAGATATATACAACCATCACAATTACAGAACATTTCATCACTTGAAGAAGTCCTCTACCCTATGACCATCACCCCTGTGCTCTTCCTCCCCTTAAGCTCTAAGCAACCACTAATCTACTTTGTGTTTCTATAGATCTCCCTATTTGGGACTTCCATATGAATGAGATCATATACTATGTGGCCCTTTGTAGTTGGCTAGTACATTTCTCTCTTATTTAGCATAGTTTTCAAGGTTCAACCGTGTTTTAGCATGTATTAGTACTTCATTCTTTCATGTAGTCAAGTAACATCCCATTTTATGAATCCAGGTGATATCTTAAAGATGAATGCCACTGTTCTAAAACTATTTAAGAGTAGCTTGTAACTTTTTATTTATTTATTTATTTATTTTTAATATTTTTTTATTTATTTCTAGGAGAGAGAGAGACAGCATGAGCAGGGGAGGGTCAGAGAGAGAGGGAGTCACAGACTGAAACAGGCTCCAGGCTCTGAGCTGGCAGTCAGCACAGAGCCCGACGCGGGGCTCGAACCCACGAACCGCGAGATCATGACCCAAGCGAAAGTCGGACGCTTAACCGACTAAGCCACCCAGGCGCCCCATCTTGTAACTTTTTAAAAAATAATCTTGAGTCATTTAATTTGTTTTTTAAAGTAATCGCTATGCCCAATATGGGGCTCAAACTTATGACCCCAAGATCAAGAGCTTCATGCTCTACCAAATGAGCCAGCCAGGGCCCCCCAGAGTAACTGGGAACTTTAAAGGAGTCCTCCCACAACCTGTTACCTCACTTCTCCCTCCTAGTTACTGTCTTCACTCCTGTTCCATGTGACTACTGCACGTCTCTAAAATGTTATCTATATTCACTTCTCATTTAGTTTTATTCTCATAATGTGACATCTATTACAACATCTGAACTGGTTACTTTTCTTGGTCAGCAGCAGACATCCAAATAAATACATTTAACTGCTTTCTTGGTTTTCCTCCTCCATCCAAGAAGTCACTCCTTGATTTGTATGCTCAGGCCATGCTTAATTTGACAGTGTTGACCACCTTTTCAAAAAACACTGGGAGTTGAGAGCTAGGATTCTGAAGTTTAACAGACTTGGGTTTAAGTGAAGGCTCTGTCCTTTATTAGCTGTGTGACAAGACATGTTATTTAACCTCACTACACTTCAGTTACTTATTAAAGAGGGGGAAATTAGGGGTGCCTTCGTGGCCTGGTCAGTCGAGCATCCAACTTCAGCTCAGGTCATAATCTCACAGTTGGTAAGTTCGAGCCCCACATCAGTTTCTGAGCTGACAGTGCGCAGCCTGCCTGGGATTCTCTCCCTCCCTCTCTCTGCCTCTGCCCCACTTGCTCTTTCTCTCTCAAAATAAAATAAACTTAAAAAAAAAAAAAAAAAGAGGGAGAATAGGGGAGGCTGGGTGGCTCAGTTGGTTTAGGGTCCAACTTCAGCTCAGGACATGATCTCGCGGTTCTTGAGTTCGAGCCCTGCATCAAGCTCACTACTGTCAGCACAGAGCCTGCTTCAGATACTCTGTCCCCGTCTCTCTCCGCTCCTCTCTCTGTCTCAAAAAATAATAAACATTAAAAAAGAGATGGGGAAGAACAGCATATATCCTAGGTTAGTGTGAGAATTAAATGAAATAATGAATAAAAGGGATGAGCACAGTGTTTGACACGTAAGTGCTCAGTAAATAGTGATTTTTTTTTTTACTGAGAAACTTTTCTTGGTCCAAAAGGTTCTGTCCTCAACTTTCCTTACTATTTCCTCTATCCATTTCTGTGGGAACATCATTATCCCCACTGCTTTATTATTACCTCTCTTATTTAAAACACCAACTGGCACAGAGCAGCTAACAGTTACTTATTGAATGAACAAATGACATCTTTTGATATCCTGGTTTGAATTTCCAATTCAAATGTCCAATAAAATGGACATTTTCACCTATATGTAGCACTGGAGCTTGAAATGTCTAATTAAAAAAAAATCACTCAAGTCACATATTTTTTATTACCTCAAAGCGAATTCAGCATCTGATAAGCAACCTGGACTTTAAAGTTCACATTCATTATTTCATTACTCCTTCTCTTGACCTTCATCCAACCATATGAAAATCCCATATATTCTATCTGGGCAATGACCATGTTAATTCAGAATCTCCCTATCTTCTTACCCACTCAGCTACAATGGCTTAACTGTTCTACCCACTTCTCGTCTTCCTTGGACCATATTCTTTATTTTTTATTTATTTATTTTTTTAGTTTATTTATTTTGAGAAAGAGAGAGCCGGGGAGGGGCAAAAAGGAAGGGGGTGAGAGACAGCATCCCAGGCAGGCACCATGCTGTCAGTGCAGAGCCCAGCATGGGGCTGATCTCACAAGTGTTAGACCATGACTTGTGAAATCATTACATGAGCAGAAATCAAGAGCTGGATGCTTAACTGACTGGGCTAACCAGGCACTCCTTTGCACCATATTCTTAAAAGTCATAATATTCATCAGTGGCTCCTCATACACTAACGCATGAAATTAAACTTGGCCTAGATGTCATGGCATTCTATCTAAGGACCAAACTCACCTCTCCTGTCTAATTTCCCTCTATTCCCCTAAAATATGCCAGGGTGCAGATAACTTTCTTGCCTCCACGTCTTTGTTGGTGAGCTTCCCTCCACCGCCTCCCTCCCTCCTCTCACTTAATGAAATCCAGTTAATACCTTAAAACTAACTACCTCCATCTTTTTCCAGAGTCCCTCCATCCAAATTAATCTATCAAAATGATCCAACTGCAAAAGAACAACATCTGTAATTCTCTAAAAGTTAACATAATAGAGTTCTTTGTTGCTATAATTTATCTCATGACAGGGTATGTTCCTTGCAGATAAAAAATGGACATTACTCATCATCGTATCTCCCAAAAGAACAATGCTTTTGTTTATAAATAAATTAATGGGTTTCAGTTAGCTTCTATTCCTCTATTTCTGTGATATCCTCATTTAGGTGTGTGTGTTTTTTAAATACACCCTGTCTACTAAAAATTAAATCTTGATTAATACTGATGAGGAAATTGAGGCTTAGACTATCGTGCGATAAGGGAATATCGGAACGCAGTTCCAGGACATCCAAATTCTACACTCCTTTTTACATTTCACCCCGCTGTTGATTCCCTCATTGCTATGGCTCCCCAATCCTCCAGCACCCCCAAAATCTTTCACTTTGCACATCCTAACTTCCTTCTTCCGGTACCTGCACTTACTTCTCCTTCATCAGATTTTTTTTTTTTTTTTTTTTTTAGCCCAAGGTTCCATTCCCCTCACCCCTGCCTCCTAACCCCAAAACTCTGTACTCACGGCACGCTAAGATTCCGAGTCAAAAACCCCCAACCGAAAAACAAAACTTAAATCCGGTAGCTTTGCGGCGCCACTGAGCGTGCACGAAATCGGTCCAATAGCCCACAAGTTTACACGGCCCTTTGGATTGTGCACCAATAGGAGGCTATTCACACAGAGGCACGCCCCATTCCCGCCCTCCCTCGCTTCGCATCTAATGGCGCAGAGGTAGCCGGGATACGTAGTTTTCCTTCAGCACGCAGCTCCCCTTGTGGAGAAAGTTAACGGATCGCAACCCAGTTCATCCCGGTACTGGCAGTGTAATGTTTGGGTCAGAACGCGCTAATTCTGGGAATCCCCAGTTTAAACTTGTTAAACTACTTTGTTTTCATAAAATATCGTACAGAAACGAGGTGCATAATCATGCAATGGATCACAGGATTATTATGTGTTACAATTTACAAGTTTATATCAAGGTGAAGATTCTAAGACGATCATTTCTCCTTCAATGACCTGGTGACCTAGAGTCAAAATAGGACCTGTGGTTCAGTTTTTACCGTCAGAGAATTATGTATATAAATGCTACTATTTTGTCAGACAGCAGACACTACTTCCTTTTCTGACAGATGTGAGAAACTGGTTTTAATAATATAAGCTAGTTCAAAACTCAGTTGTAGTCTCCTCTTTCCAGAAGAGCAAGGGATAAGAGTATGGGAAAGACACTTCAGTCTCAGAGCTGTCACTACTGCTATGCAAATGCTGGGACTAAATTTAAAAAAAAAAAAAGAAAGAAAAGAAAAAGCTGGGACTCTCCACTGGTATAAGACCTAAGGATGTCCAGAAGAAATTTGATATCTTCTAAATTTACTTTTTCTGTCAGTTACATCAAAATCAGTATTTTGGTCTCTCTTTTGGTCCTTACATTTTTATTATTTTATTTAATTTTAAAGTTTATTTATTTATTTTGAGAGAGAGAGAGCAAGAATCCCAAGCAGGCTCTGCACGGTCAGCACAGAACCCAATGTGGGGTTCCCATGTACCATCAAAAGTCAGGTGCTCAATTGACTGAACCACCCAGGTGTCCCCCCGCTTACATTTTTTTTTTTTAAAGAAAATCATGGTGATCTTATCTTCAGACTGGTTCTTAAACGTATATCTTCCCATTAATTGCTACTCTATGTCTCATTACCTTTCACTTGGACTACTACAATAGGTTTCTAACTGGTGTTTTTTTCCTTCTCTTATCCATTCTTTAAAAGGTGATTATTTTTTTAAAGCACGTTTCTGAACATGTCACATTCCTGTTCATAAACTTTTGGTGACTCCCCAAAGAGTAGAGAATAAGTCTGGGTTGATAATGGCATTCAAATACTGATGTAATCTGATCCTACTTATCTCTATTATTTAACAAATAACTGGTTATTTTCTGAATGTAGCATGGATTTTCCAACTTTGGCTTATATCCTTCCTTTTGTCCGGATTGATCCTTTCCATGAATTTTAACCCATAAAATTCTTACCAAGGCCAACATAAATACCATCTCCTTTATTTTATTTTATTTTATTTTATTTTATTTATCTCCTTATTTTATAAGAAGTAATCCATTGTGCTTTGATATTAATTTAGCAATTTGTCATTATATTTTTATAGTATAGTTTCTGTTCAAATGTCATCAATCTTGAGCCCTTCTCTGACTATGTTATATCCCCTTACCACCCTTCCATTCCTTGCCTTCTCTACTTTTTAAAAAGATCTTATGAGCACCTAAAATAATACATATTTGCTTGTGCTCATTATTTTGTCTCCCCTCATCACAGAACTTAAGCTCTATGTCTTTTTATTGTTTTCATGTCATATATACAGAATAAATCTAGAAGAGTACCTGGCACATAGCAAATGCTCAAAAGTTGTTGCCAAATGAATGAATGCATACATAACATTTTTCCCCACAGGTGTGTTGCCTCTCTTTATTAGGTCACTCTTCTTCCATTCTATGTCAAGGTTAAAGTGTTATCATTCATTCAAATGCCAGAGGGTTATTCTCAACCCTCCCTCTCTCACAATCACCCAATATCAGATTGATTTTTTAGAAAACACTCTGGTGGCAGAGGATCAATTAAGAACAATGCATGACGATCTGGGAGGCTGCAATGATAATTCACATGAAGTAAAATGCCTAACTAAACAAAGGAAATAGAAGGAGGAAAATGGGAGATATTTAAAAGTTCCAATTGACTGAGGCGCCTGGGTGGCTCAGTCGATTAAGCTTCCGACTTTAGCTCAGGTCATGAACTCGTGGTTCACGGACTTGTGGTTCACGAGTTCAAGCCGTGCATCAGGCTCTGTGCTAACAGTTCACAGTATGGAGCCTGATTCGGATATTCTGTCTCCCTCTCTCTCTGTTCCTCTCCCACTCGCACTCTGTATCTCTCTCAAAAATAAATGGATTAAAAAAAAACTTCCAATTGACTGGATCCAGGACAGGGAGATTAGCTGGAGTATGTGACATTAATCAGATTGGGAAATACAAGGGACCCTGGCTGGCTCAGTCGGTGGACCTTGTAGCTTTTGATCTCAGAGTTGTGAGATTGAGCCCCACGGTAGGTGTAGAGATTACTTAAAAATAAAATCTTATTTTAAATAAACGAATGGGAGGGGCGCCTGTGTGGCTTAGTCGGTTAAGCGTCCAACTTTAGCTTAGGTCATGATCTCGCGGTTCGTGGGTTCGAGCCCCGCATCGGGCTCTGTGCTGCCTGCCAGCTCAGAGCCTGGAGCCTATTTCAGAGTCTGTGTCTCCCTCTCTCTCTGACCCTCCTCTGCTCATGCTGTCTCTCTCTCTCTCTCCTAGAAATAATTAAAAATAAAAATTAAAAAAAAAACGAATGGGAAATACAAGAGGAAGAGTGGATATGAGTATATATGGAGGCTATGAGAAAGGCAACCTGGGAAACTCTTACTTGGTATATTCTCCTGCCCTGGGGCTTTACTTTCCTACTCAGTTTAGTTCTGTGATACATAACACTGTTATTGCCAGTAGTCTCATCTCTTTTTCTCTTTCTGTTGTAATAGTGCTAATAATCCCTACACTTTCATTTATTTACTTATTTATTTAGGTTAATGTGGAGCTTAAACTCACTGACCCTGAGATCAAGACCTGAGCCAAGATGAAGAGTCAGATGTTCAACCCACCACTAAGGTGCCACCCAGGTGCCCCGATCCCTGCACTTTAGATTATGCTTACCATTTGCCTTCCATGTGTGCTGCTGGAGAACAGTCTCACATTCATGGGAAATGATATTACCATAAATGTATGGTCTCTAACCTTAGTTAAGCCCTCAGCAGTGAAGAACAACACTTCTCAAGAAACATTTGCTCTTTCTCCTCATTACCACAGTAGTCATTTTGGGTATTCACAATTTGCTTTAAACCCTTAAGGGAGCCCTCCCAGTACTTTTGTCTTTATTTCTCAAAGTAGCCAAGTGCCTTAACTTTTTGCCTTCTCACCCACTTATTTATATTAATTACTTGTATTTACCTCCTTCCCCCTGCTACAGAGGAAGGGGTGTCCCTGCTTTTATCATGCTCTAGTTTCTTTCACCTCTTGAGGGATTTTTTTCTTAGTGTCTTCAACCTCCAATTCTCCATTGGTTCTTCCTCCTCAGCACTGAGGCCCACTCATCTATGCCAGCTTGTGGAGACTTTTTTTTGGCTCTCCTTCAGTGACTTCCATATTCCCGTACCCAACCTTTCATCCACAGCCAAGGACCTTGAGTCCATGTTCAAGTCCTTTTCTTCATCTCCCATTCACTTTCTAAGCCACTAGAAATTGGATTTTGACTCCATAATTTTATTGAAATTACTCTATGATCTACTAATTGCTAAACTGAATGGTCACATCTTGTCTCCTCTCTGGCATTTTATACTGTTGCAAATTTTCACCTTTTCTCCAAGTTGTACTTACCTGACAACTTTCAAAATCCTCTCAAATCACTCTCACCATTCATTTTTAGCATCACGTGCTGGTTTTTCTTTTTATGGTGAAAGACTATTATCTTCCTGGAAAAATTAACTTTTAATTAGCTCAGCACAAATAACTGATGAATAAACTTCTGGTTTCTCTTATTTGTGTAGGAACCATGGGCTTCATAACAACAATACACATCAAAGAATATGAGAATAAACATAAATATAAATAAGAATATTTATATTCTTGAATATAAGAATAAATATAACTGAAGGAGCATGTATTTGGTGTGCTTCCCATCCTCACTTAGGCTAAATTTAAGAAATAATGGCTCTTGCCCTCTGAGAGATCACAGAAAAATAGAGAATGCACATATAAGCACCCTAAAGGAAATAGAAGTACTTAAAAAGTATGTACCTGTCCAGGGAGCCTACACTGGGAAAACAAATAAATAACTAGTACCCATGTTTTAATTTTGAAAACTCACAGAACAGAGAGAAGATAGAAGACTGGCATTTATCATTTCCTTTCCAGTTTATTATTTGTATTTTTATTGTCATGTGTAGACTGGTACGTAACAGTGAACAAGGTCTGTGTTATCTGTCCTCTAAGAATGCATCTGCAGTATAGAAAATTATTGATAAAGTCTTTGACATAAATTTGAGTGAATCAAAATAAAAAATGAGAAAATACCTCATCTAGTTTTTTTTAATATGGCATTTGACTGTGTACTTGAATTCACCCAGTTTATTAAGGTAGAAGCTCTTGGTACACTACAAACTATGCAAATATTTTGGTAAACACAGATTCAGAGATTCAAATGACACATCCTGCCTCGCTAAATTATTTTTTTTAATGTTTATTTCTGAGAGACAGGCAGAGCGTGAGTGGGGGAGGGAGAGAGAGAGAGAGAGAGAGACAGAATCTGAAGCAGGCTCTTCAGACTCTGAGGTGTCAGCACAGAGCTCGACGCAGGGCTTGAACTCACAGACCATGAGCCAAAGTCAGATGCTCAACTGACTGAGCTACTCGGGCACCCCTGGCTAAATTATTTTTTATGGCACATTTTAAAGTTCCACTAATAGGGTGCCTGGGTGACTCAGTCACTTGAACATCCAACTTCGGCTCAGGTCATGATCTTCCAACTGATGAGTTCGAGGACCTGCATCGGGCTCTGTGCCTGGAGCCTGCTTCATATTCTGTGTCTCCCTCCCTCTCTCTATCCCTCCCCAACTCTCACTCAGTCTCTCTCAAGAATAAACAAGCATTAAAAAAATTTCCACTAGTTGTTCTAGGGAACAAATGTAATTTTTCATTTATTGTCACTTGAAAAAAAGAATATCAAGTTAAATTCCAAAATTAAATCAGAATCCAGCAAAGATAGCAAAAGACCTTACAAACTAAAACATACATTGTATTATTTCATTAAAATTTTAAAGTAAACTCTACCCCCAACATTGGGTTCAAACTCACAACTCTGAGATCAAGAGTTGTGTGCTCCACAGACTAACCCAGTCAGGTGCCCCAAACAAGATGTTCTTTGAAGGATATTCATGGTTTTACTGCTGAACAGAACAATTTACAATGAACCTAAATTTATTGATAGTCCTGTGCCTTGCCTTACAACAATCCTTTATCTGCTGAGTACAGAAAAATAGATGATTAAAAATCTATTAAAGGTCATATAAATAGAAGTCATATTCAAATAAATAATACTAATATATTGGGCAAACAAGCTGTGGGTACTTGGAGGGAAGGTAGACATAGACTATGAATGTTCAAATAATCTGATTGGCAAGTAGTTGTTGACATTTTAATGAAGGGAGGAAATAGAGAGTGATAATTTACAAGTAGTTTCCATAGGCCTCAATTTTAGGTGCAAATATTTTCACTCTCTTGAAGAAGAGATAAAATAAAAATTATCAATTACATATGAAAAATATGTCAAAGTTTAAAATTTTTTCAAGAATTGTGGAATTTTAAGGCAGTAGTGAAGCCAATAATAAAATGTAATTAGTGTGTATTCTAGGAGAAGAAATTGTATTCTAGGAGAAGAAAAAGAAATCACATATAGAAGAACTTTGGTTAAGAGGCTACTTTTAGGGGCATCTGGGTGGCTTAGTTGGTTAAGTGTCCAACTTTTAGTTTCAGCTCAGGTCATGATCTCACAGTTTGTGAGTTTGAGCTCCGCATTGGGCTATGTACTGACTGTGTGGAACCTGCTTGGGATTCTTCCTTCCTTTCTCTGCTCCTCCCCTGCTTGCTCTCTACCTCTCTCTCTCAAGAATAAATAAACATTAAAAAAAAAGAAAATTCTTTAAGAAATTATACCAGGATTTTGAACATAGACACTAAAATATCTTTCAATTATTTTTATTTTTTAAAAATTCTTTTAATGTTTATTCTTGAGAGAGAGCGCACATGAGCAGGGGAGAAGCAGAGAAAGAGAGGGACACAGAATCTGAAGTAGGCTCCAAGCTCTGAGCTGTCAGCACAGATCCTGATGTGGGGCTCGAACTCATGAGCTGTGAGATCATGACCTGAGCCACCCAGGCACACCTAGGATCTTTCATTTAAACATTAAGATATATAAAATGAAGTTATAAAGGAAAGGATTAATTCAGTAATGTATGTCAGCATTTCATAAGAATTAGAGATAACATACAAGCCTCTGGTTTATGTTATTTCAATGGCTCTGGTAGGCAAAGTGATCTAAAAGATTTTTTAAAAAATTTTTTAACGTTTATTCATTTTTGAGACAGAGAGAGACAGAGCCTGAGTGGGGAAGGGGCAGAGAGAGAGGGAGACACAGAATCCGAATCAGGCTCCAGGCTCTGAGCTGACAGCAACAGAGCCTGATGCGGGGCTGGAACTCACAGACTGCAAGATCATGACCTGAGCTGAAGTTGGACGCTTAACCGACTGAGCCACCCAGGCACCCCCCTAAAAGATTTTTAAATGCAACATTTCAAATGATTATATCCTTATGATATTCCTTATGATAAAGGAAGAAGAAACATTTTAGGGGCACCTGGGTGGCTCAGTCAGTTAAGCATCCACCTTCTGCTCAGATCATGATCTCACAGCTCATGAGTTTGAGTACTGCATCAGGTTCTGTGCTAACAGCTCAGAGCCTGGAGCCTGCTTCGGATTCTGTCTCCCTCTCTCTCTGCCCCTCCCATGTTCATGCTTATGCTCTGTCTCTCTCTCTCTCTCTCAAAAGTATATAAACACTAAAATTATTTTAAAAAAAGAAACATTTCAAATCATAACTTTTCAACCTTTAGAGTTAATAAAAATTGAATCTCCTCCTCCTATTCTGATTTGTTCCTATGAACCACTTAGAGTCTGTCTTCTCAAAACCCATGTAAAAATGTGTCTTTCTTAAAGTTTATTTATTTTTGAGAGAGCGAGAGTGAGAGTGAGAGCGAGCGAGCGAGAGAGAGAGAGAGAGAGCCTGAATGGCAGAGGGGCAGAGAGATGGAGACATAGAATCTGAAGCAGGCCCCTGGCTCTGAGCTGTCAGCACAGAACTTGATGTGGGGCTCGAACTCATGAACCATGACATTATCAGTCTCCAAAGTGTGGTCAACAGACCCTTGTTTGTCCGCAGGCCCATGTTGGTCCCTGAGGTATTTTCTGAAGGTCTTGAAGTCAAAATTATTTTCATATTAACACTAAGATGTTATATGCCATTTTTAAAAATATTTTTATTTCTAGGAAAGAGAGAGAGAGAGAGAGACAGCGTGAGCAGGAGAGGGTCAGAGAGAGGGAGATACAGACTCTGAAACAGGCTCCAGGCAGTCAGCACAGAGCCTGACGCGGGGCTCAAACCCACAAACCGCGAGATCATGACCTAAGCGAAAGTCGGACGCTTAACTGACTAAGCCACCCAGGTGCCCCATAAGATGCTGTATGCCATTTTTTAATTAAAAAAATTTTAATGTTTTTATTTATTTTTTTTGAGAGAGAGAGAGAGAGAGAGAGAGTAGGGGAGGGGGAGAGAGAGGGGGAGATAAAGAGAATTCTGACCAGAATCCACACTTAGCAGAACAGAGCCTGACTCAGGGCTCAAGCTCATGGACTGTGAGATCATTACCTGAGCTGAAGTCTGATGCTCAACTGACTGAGCCACCCAGGCACCCTGTTTTTGTTTGTTTGTTTTGTTTTTACCATTGACATTTGCACTGCAAAAGCAGTGGTGGGTAAAACTACTGGTTCCTCAGCATGAATCATGGCAGTGACACCAAACTGTATTTGTAGTCATTGTCTTCATGACACACGCTAATGGTTAAAAAAAAAATGGTCAGTATCATTTAAATATGCCCATGACAGGGGCACCTGGGTGGTTCAGTCGGATTGGAGCTTGACTCTTGATTTTGGGTCAAGTTGTGAGTTTCAGCCCTACATCAGGCTCTGTGCTGACAGCATGGAGCCTGCTTGGGATTCTCTCTCTCTCTCTCTCTCTCTCTCTCTCAACAAACTTAAAAAAAAGAAAAAATGCCTACAATTAAGCAGTAAAAGTGATTAGTCTTAACAAACCATGACTCTTGAACATGTCTTTTTAATAGTCTCTGTGGTGAAGTAGGAAGCACACATAAAGAAGGCAGTTCTACTATGTAGAGAAGCAGGAACGTTTTCTCAAGGAGAAGCACTTATGAGCTAAATTAGGCACATTTTTCGTGTAACACCAGAAGGCCTAACAGATAAACTATGGCTATTTAGATCTAGGTATTTGACAGACATTATCTTGAAAATGAGCAATGTGAGCCCATTTATTCAATGGAAACAACTGATGGTATTTGTTGACAAGGACCATTTGAGCTTTAAGTGAAAATTATAATTTTGTAAAATTTGTTTCTGTTATTTTGAATTTGATAGCCTCTCAGTTTTCTGAGAAAACCAATGGTGATATTGCTATGATTTTTTTATATTGTGTAAT
Source organism: Proteles cristata cristata (assembly GCA_017311185.1). NCBI lineage: Eukaryota > Metazoa > Chordata > Mammalia > Carnivora > Hyaenidae > Proteles > Proteles cristata. Next base: position 3,258,854 of record JAESUZ010004630.1, read on the forward strand.
TATATATAATTATATTGTGTAATTATATGTATATAATTATGTATAGTTATATATAATTATGTTCAACATTGGAAAGATCTGTAGAACTCAGTTATAATATTGAACTAATATTATCAAAATGACCAATGCATGATGCTACAAAATCACGACTGGGTAAAAAATCCACTCAAGGATAATGTTGACTACCATTTGTTTTAGATTCCACATTGCTAGCCTTTAGGAAATTACAATTATCAGGGTGCCTGGGTGGCTCAGTCAGTGGAGAATCTATCTGACTCTTGATTTTGGCTTAGGTCATGAACTCACAGTTTGTGGAATTGAGTCCTGCTTTGGGCTCTGCACTGAGTGTGGAGCCTGCTTGGGATTCCCCCTCCTCCTGCCCTTCTCTCCTGCTTGTGCTCTCTCTCTAAAACTTAAAAAAAAATGGAAAAAAGAAATTACAATTATCTGAAAAAGATAACCATTGAAAAAATACTATTTCCTTTCCAATTGCATATCTGTGTAATGCTGGACTTTTTTTCGTATATTTCAACCCAAACAATATATCACAAAAGATTGAATACAGAAATAGGTATGAGAATCCAGCTTGATCTTACTAAGCCAAATGTTAAAATGTTTCTCAAAAAAAAAATGTAAACTCAAGCCACTCTTACCACTAAATTCCTTTTAAAATATATATATGTACTCACATGTGTGATGGTTAATTTTATGTGTCACCTTGGAGGGTATTTTTGGGTGAGATTAACATTTAATCAATAAACTCTGAGTAAAGCAGATTTTTCTTCATAATGTGGGAGGGCTTCATTTAATCAGCTGAGGGTTTGAATAGAACACAAATCCAGCCTTCCCAAGCTAGATGGAATTCTCCTGCAGAGTGCCTTCAGAATTTATCTGAGCCATCATCTTTCTTGGGTTTCCAGCCTGCTGGTCTTTGGAGTGGAATATCAACTTTCCGAGGACTCCAGCCTGCTAGCCCATACTGCAGATGTTTGACTTGCCAACCTCCATAATTGTTTGAGCTAATTCCTCATTCTCTCTCCATCCTGTTTCTCTTGAGAAAGCTGACCAAGACAACATGTAATGGGTTTATTATTAATTATTATTATTTTTTTAAATTCCATTTACTTAGAGGGAGAGTGCTCACATGTGAGATGGGGAAGAGAGGGAGAAAGAGGGAATCCCAAGCAGGCTCCACACTGTCAGTGCAGAGCCTGACGCAGAGCTCAATTCCACAAACTGCAAGGTCATGACCTGACCTGAGATCAAGAGTCAGATGCTTAACTGACTGAGCAACCCAGATGCCCCGGTTCTCAATAATTTTTAAGAGTACAAAATGGTTCTGAGACTAAAAAGCTCAAAAATCACTTGTAAAAAGTATATTTGGAACAAAAGAGCCTTTCCATAGAAATTCAGTAATTTTTAGTTTTTGCTCTCTGCAACTTGCCTTCTTTCAATTACTCTGAATTTATGAAGTTTATTACATTTTTAAATAAATTCAGAGATCACAGCCTAGCTAGATGATTATCAGAACTGGGTATTTGTTTTATCCTATTCTAGCACCAAGGACAGCAAATTCTGGATAAAACATAATACTTTAATAATATTTTTTCTCAAAAGTTTTTAAGAATGGCTTAACTAATGAAAACAGCACTTGTAAACTACAGCTATACCTAACTGTTCTGCCCTGAGACCCAAACACTATTGACAGTCAATATCCTTTGTGCACAAAGCCCTCATTAGAGCTGATTAACCACAGGCAAAATAATACTGATAAAGAAAATCAAAGATGGAGGCATCACAATTCCAGCCTTCAACTGTATTACAAAGCTGTAATCATCAAGACCGTATGATACTGGCACAAAAACAGACAAATAGATCAATGGAACAAAATAGAGAACGCAGAAATGGGCCCACAAACATATAGGCAACCAATCTTTGACAAAGCAGGAAAGAATATCCAATGGAAAAAGACAGTCTCTTAAGCAAACAATGTTGGGAAAACTGGACAATGATGTGCAGAAAAATGAATCTGGGCCACTTTCTTACACCATACACAAAAATAAACTCAAAATGGATGAAAGACCTAACTGTAAGACAGGAAGCCATCAAAATCTTATAGGAGAAAAGAGGTAACAACCTCTTTGAGCTTGGTCACAGCAACTTCTTACTTGACATGTCTCCAGGGGCAAGGAAAACAAAAGCAAAAATGAACTATTGGGACCTCATCAAGGTAAATAACTTCTGCGGAGCAAAGAAAACAATCAGAAAAGCTAAAAGGCAGCCGAGAGAATGGGAAAAGATATTTGCAAATGGCATATAAGATAAAGGGTTAGCATCCAAAATCTATAAAGAACTTATCAAACTCAACACCCAAAACACAAATCTAGTGAAGAAATGAACAAAAGATATGAATATATAATACATGAATAGACACTTCTCCAAAGAAGATATCTAGATGGCTGAGAGACATATGAAAAGATGCTCAACATCACTCATCATCAGGGAAATACAAATCAAAACCATAATGAGATATCACCTCACACCTGTCAGAATGGCTAAAATTAACAACTCAGGAAACAACTGATGCAGAGAGAAAGAGGAATCCTTTTGCACTGCTAGTGGGAATGCAAACTGGTGCAGCCACTCTGGAATACAGTATGGAGGTTCCTCAGAAAATTAAAAATAAAACTACTCTATGACCCAGCAATTGCACTACTAGGTATTTATCCAAAGAATACAAAAATGCTAATTTGAAGGGGGTACGTGGCACCCCAATGTTTATAGCAGTGCTATCGACAGTAGCTGAAGTATGGAAAGAGCCCAAATGTCCGTTGACTGATGAACAGGTATAGAAGATGTGGTATATATATATATATACAATGAAATATTACTTGATGATCAAAAAGAATGAAATCTTGACATTTGCACCAACGTGGATGGAGTGTATTATGTTAAGCGAAATAAGTCACTCAGAGAAAGACAAATATCATATGATTTCACTGATATGTGGAACTTAAGAAACAAATCATATGAACGTAGAGAAAGGGAAGGAAAAATAAGATGAAAACAGAGGGAAACAAACCATAAGAAACTTTTACAATAGTGATTCTCAAAGGGATGGGTGTGAGTGTCAGTGATACTTCCTGAGGAGAGGATCAGAATCTCATGTGGGTAAAACTGGAAAAGTTTTTTCCATCCCCAGTAGAAATATTCACTGTCTTTTTCCTATAGACTCACTGCTAAAGTGACTGGTACAGATTTTTCAGGCATATTGAGGCAAATAAATAATTGAGGATAATCACTGCACGAATTTAAATATTAAGGAGACACTTTAAAGTACTAGGTAAGTACAATTTGAAAGATCAAAAGGAAAGTAACAAACAAAACTGAAGTGTGTGTTTATTCTATGGGTCAATCAGGGCTTTGCTGCTCTGTTAGTAATATAAAAGTAAAAACGATTATACTTTCATTACATATTTAATGATTATTTCAATGTTACTTGCTTTCCTTAGAATTTCATTATTTCTCTTGTGAACGATGTGGATTTTCAGATTTAAATAGTAAAAATTTGATTTTAAATCAGATTTTATTGTGACTCATGATAAATGTTATGTGTCAAATCACACTTTTCTTTCTCTACACCCCTTTGCAATGTGATATTGTTGCTCTTCCCATCAAAATATGTAGTACGTTTCACTGCCTTCTTGAATCTGGGCTGGACTTAATGATTTGCTTTGGCCAACAGAATATGACAGACGTTATCTTGTACATTTTGGAGCCTAGGACTTAGGCCCAGGCTTCCATTCTCACACTCTCATAATGTTAAGACCATGTTATGAAAAAACACAATGTATCCTACCCAGGATGGGAAGTCATGTGTAGAACTGAGGCTTCCCAGCCAACAGCCAGCACCAACTGCCAGATATATGATGAAGCCATATTGGATCCTCTGACTCCAGTTAAGTTGTCAGATGTCTGCAGCTGCACAAGTGATCCCAGGGGAACCGTGATACCAGATTGCCAACCCACAAAAGTGCAGTAGTAGTTTTCATTTTTAACCACCAAGTTTTTTAGCCATTAAGTTTTGAGGTAGTTTGTTACATAACGAAGGCTAACTGAAACAAATGTTTGTGTATGGGGTTTAGGTTGGTGGGTGTAACTGGGTGTTAACTTTTACAGATGCTATAATCAAATGTTGGGATATCATATATGCCACACCCTAGTAGAGTCTTAAATTTTGTTATATGTAAATGTAGATGAGGCAATGAAACACAGAGTGAATTTATTGGGTGAATCCATCCACTCATCCAACAGATATTTATTTAACAGATAATTATTGCATACTTTGTATACACCAAGCACCATTCTAGGAATTGGGGCTACAGTGGTCAATAAAACCGACCTTGCACCTGCCTTCATATAGTTTAGTCTGGGGAAAAATTGGAATGAAGCAATTCCAAAAAGTTTGATAAGAAGTACAGGTTGCTGTCGGCTAAATGACTTTAGAGAGTTAAGGAAAGCTTTCCAGAGGAAGTGATATTTAAGCTGGTATATTAAAGATGAGTAGATCAGAAAGGGGGTATATGAAACTGTGGGGTGGGGTCAGGAGAGTACAAACATGTTCCAGACAGAGGAAACATGATCTATGAAGGCTCAGAGGTGAGAGAAAGCATGGTGCATTAAAGCCACTACAAAGCTTGGGAGTGAGATGGCAAATTAGAAAGGAGTTTGGAATTGTTGAGTTTGGAGATGAGGGGACAAGGTGGATTCTGGATTTTAGACAAAGCAATCTGACAACTGAGTGGAATAGGATTTGAGGGGGTAAGAACTGAGCTATCATAGTTCAGGTGAGAGAGAACTTAAATTAGGATAGTGATAATGAAGAGACAAGGGTGAATTTAAGATTTTTAGGTGACAGAATTTCTACACTTGACACCTGATTGTACATAGGAAGGGAGGAGTTAAGGATCAGCTCTAGATTTCTGGTTCAGGCAACTGGCTAGCTAGATGAAGTCATTCACGGAAACTGGAAACACTGAAAAAACACTAGGTACTTGAATTAATCACGTGGTGTTGTCTAGTAGGTACCTAGATGTACTGGTTTCTAAATCAAGAGAAAAATCTTGGCTGGAAATACAGTTTTGGTTGTCATCAACCACAGTTGGCAATTCAGGTTCTGGGGTGGCTGAGATTGCACAGGGAGTATGAAAAAAAGTCCTCGAAAGGAAGTTTTCCTTACAATAAATATTTAATACTAGAACTACCTTTTCACAGTTTTTTTCTTTAGTTCTTTCCACATTATTTTCCACAATTTGGAGTAGGTGGAGACGTACACTGGTACAGAAATTTTTGACAAGCAGGATCAGAAGGTTGCCAGACTTTTCAGCCCATTGAGAAAAGTTGACGAGGCGAGTGGTAGCGGAGTCAAGTGCTTGCTGCTGAGATGACTTGGGGTTGTCAACTGCTGAAAAAGGAAGGTCAAGAGCGGTGGCTTCCATGCACACCAAAAGCAATTCCTAGATGATGACTACGGCCGTCTGGCAGGATTTGGGGGATAGATTAGAACAGAACTTGTTGTCATGGAGATGAGGCGGCTATAAATTGGCCGAGGGAGATTTGGAAGAGATACTAACAGTCAAAAGACTGAAGGAAGAGCCGGACGCTGAAAAGGTTGATTACGTTTAAAAAGACAGACAGGTACGTTAAAACAAGCCGCGACACAGGGCCAGCAAGATACGTTCGCGGAAGGCAGGCCGAGTTTGTTTTCGTGTCATTTAAACACAAAGGGGAACAGAACCGTCCTCACCGGAAGCAGAACCTCTGCCCTCTGGGGCATTACACATTCCTCCGCGCCGGAAGAGTGCGCCCCTCCTGAGCCCTGACTGCTTCCTCCCACCGCTCTCTTTCCTACAGGAGAGCTCGTGAGACCTCCGGGGTGTGCCGCTTCAAGTCTTTGGACAGCGCGGAACTTTCGCAGTCAAGGAACCACAGCGGGCTGCCGGCAAAGGGAAGGAAGAAGGAAGGCGAAACGACCAGGCGTCGCGTTGCTGCGGAGGGATTCCGTTTCTGTGGTGGCGGAGGGATTTGACAGTACATTAACTTCCGGAAAAGTCCTGACCCAGAGAGGAAAAACCCCGAAGGAAACAATAACAAACGAGAAGAGGAAGCGATTGTGGGGTTCCTGTGTTGAACGGGTCTGGCCCCAGAAGATGAGCTTCGGCCCCTGTCAGGAGACGTGAGAGCGTTCGGTGGGCTTCAGCCAGCCTTTCTCCACCTGTTCGCCCGCGGGGACCCTCCGGGTGTTGCCATGGCAGGCGTGGGGCCGGGGGGCTACGCGGCGGAGTTCGTTCCACCTCCCGAGTGCCCAGTGTTTGAGCCCAGCTGGGAGGAGTTCACCGACCCGCTCAGCTTTATCGGCCGCATCCGGCCTCTGGCGGAGAAAACCGGCATCTGCAAAATCCGACCGCCCAAGGTACCGGGAGTCCGAGGAGAAAGGGAAGGGAGAGTGCTTTAGCTTTACTTTTTCGGTCCGTCTGCCCTTTCGTACTTACTGTCTCTCATTTCTCAACAACTGGAAGCTAAGTTTGTGGCGGCTCTTGCCTTGGTTTCTTTTGCAGTCTTACAGAGGCACGTCTGAACCTGCGAGTGGTGTCCTGGGGGCCTTTCCGCCTAGAACTTGGGAACTGGTACTTTTCTTCTCCTTAGACTGTAGGCGAGGGTAACAAAAGACTACAGGCCTTTCGTTGGCCGAGAAGGTGTTTGAAGCGTTAGGAAATGACGTGTCTTACCCTCGTGTACAGTACTCTCTTCTTAGGGGGCTGTAGTAAAAACTGCCCTTGAATTGGTGATTTCTTTAACCAAGCCCTATTAATACTTAATTTATTAAATATTTGGAGGCCTCATCTCAAGGCTAAGGTTTCTTAAACGGTAACCTGAGATGTAGTTGTCCCCTAGGATGATGTTACCAAACAAGAGCCCTAGACTTTGTTGGCGCACTGGAAAAGTCTTCCCAGGGGAAGAGAAGGAGCAGCATTTATTATAGAATTGGGAGGTTTAAGAGGAATTGGTCAATAATAGAGGTGGAAGAAAACGTTGGATCTTTTGATATAAGGAGCCCGGCTTCACAGATTTATCAATTGCAATTACAGCAAATAACTGTTTGCCTGTGGGTTCTTTTCTTTTTTTTTCAACCATCCTCAATTTTTAAAGTAAGGAAAGCAGATACTACCCCTTTGGGGGGAATTAGTGCCCCAAGAGGTTGATTTGCTCAAGGTCAAAAGATTTTTTTTTTCTTTACCCATAAGACCAGTGTTTTCCAAATGATGTTCCTGCCCCACCTGCACCAGGCTCAACCAGATGCTTGTTAAAATGCAGATCTCTCGGCCTCATTCCTAGACAAGAATCAGTTTCTGGATGTGGAGGTTCTAGAATGTGCTTTTCTAGCAAGTACTCTCAGATGATGCTTTATGCACATTAAAAGTTTGAACTGTTGCCTTCGGTGCATCTTAAAGGGACACTTTATGTTTTGTCTACTAGTTCTAAGAATAAAAGGTGAAGTACTGTTCTGCGTGTTGCATTTGAAAAGTGTCTTCTCTCACCATAAACTACCACAGTAGTGTGCACCAGAGAATAAAAGTTTAAGATGGGAGGGGGGAGGAGGAGCTAATTTAGTACCTACAGATTATTTCATTTAATATTCTTTGAAGCCCTAGTAGGTAAATAACACCTCATTTTATAGGTAAGACAAATCTGAAGAAGTTACATAAGTTATTAAATATATGATCTTGGGCTTGTGGCAAATAGATTTTGAACCTAGATCAATCTATTTGGTTCTGAAACCCAGGCATGCTGCTAAACCTGTTTATGCTTAATGAATTGGATTGAGATTTATAGACTATCAGTCACAAGCAAAGGATTAAAAGCTAATTGCTATGATGAATGATGTGCATTGCCATCCTCCAAAAGCTTCATTTAACTGTTTAACTACCAAATTACCTAATAGTGGCAACATTTTAAGCACTGAAATTTTTCTTAAACCATATTTTCATCTACAACTATATTTTCATCTACTCTGTTGCTTTTATGAATTAGAAGTTGTATTCATAGGGTTCCTTTAGGTTAAAAAATATGTTTTTTATTACTGGAAAAAGAAGTAATATACCATCTCTTTGTATATCCTATTATTACTAAACATAAAATCTTGTTTGCAAGCAGAATTTAATTTCAGTATTGGTGATTTCTTTAGTTTCTAAGGTAAGAAAAAAAATTTTGACTACTTCTCATACATTTTTAAGTAGATTTGCTATTATTTAGGCTAAATCATAGTATGTTTTTCTAGAACCCTTCTCAAATTGTACTATCTCATTTCAGCTACACCACAACTCCAATCTGGAATTCTGCTTGCTATGTGGATTTGCTTACTTTTTTTCCCCCCCAGTATTTGGGTGCCGAGAAACCAGGCTTTGAACAAAACATTTATGTAACATAGACTGTAAAGTGCTGTGTCACATTACACATGAATAAAAAAAAATTATCAAGTTATATAAGTACTTTAAAATTATTTTTTATCTTTAATTTTACCCTTTTTAGTTTCCTTCAGATTCTGTTTTCATTTTAAGTTGGAAAATGTGGATATTAGAGACTGTTGTGATACATGAGCTCATTGCATTCCACTTGAGTAATTGGGGAAAGCGTAATATTGCATTATAAATAGTGGGATTGTTGAAATTTGAGGAGGATTTATGGATAAAATAATTTCAGGATTAGAATATGATAAGTGATTAGAGATGAGTAATATTAAAGTTATATCAACTAAAGAATATTAATATTTCTGCTTCTACAGTGAAAAAGACTTAAAGTTGACCGGTTGTTGTCATGATTTGTGGCTACTGCTCCCTTAAGTTAAGGGACTAAATAATGCGTTCTTTGTTTATATATCAGTATGTTTAAAAAAAAAATCTTTCTCTTTAGGATTGGCAACCTCCATTTGCATGTGAAGTAAAAAGCTTTCGTTTCACTCCCAGAGTCCAGCGCCTGAATGAACTTGAGGTGAGTGTTATATCACCATTTATGCTTCCTGATTCATTGTTTATTTCACGGTTTCAGGAGAGAACTTTGAGAAGCTTATGTACCAGGGCTCAGAATTAATGTTAATTGCAGACGAATGGATCAAGAAGATGTGGTTTATCTATACCATGGAATACTACATGGCAATGAGAAACAATGAAATCTGGCCATGTGTAGCAACATGGATGGACCCTGAGGGTGTTATGCTGAGCGAAATAAGTCAGGCAGAGAAGGACAAATATCTTATGTTTGCACGTATAGGAGGATTAGGAAGAACTTGCCGGAGGAACAAGGGGGAGAAGAAGGGCAGAAATGGTGGGGGAAAGGGAGAGAGGCAAACCATGAGAGACTCTTGAATGCTGACAAAAACTGAGGACTGGTGGATGTGGGGGGGAGGAGGGGTGGGCATGGAGGAGGGCACTTGTGGGGATGAGCACTGGGTGTTATGTGGAAACTAATTTGACATTAAACTATTTGTAAAAAAAAAAAAAAAAAAGAATTAATGTTAATTGAGATTGAATGGAAGAAAGTTTCTGATAAAAAAAAAATTGTAAAAAGTAGTTGTTACAGTTTTTCCACTTAACTGGGATTATGGGAAGCTTTATTTATGTATTTATTTTTATTATGAGAAGCTGTGTGTTTCATAGTGGAAATACCCAGTACTTCCCTGCAGAGACCTGGAGTTCTCAAGTTCTACTTGCTTTAGCACTTACTGTTCTATGAAAATTTTATGTTAATGTTGGAAGATTCTGTTTCTTGGTGTCTTTGGAAAGCAGGTTTTAAAGTTTGATCAAAGGTTTTCAAAGGTTATTTTTGGCTTTAACGGAACTTTTCCAGGACTCTTAATCTGTTTTATTAAGCTTTCTTTTTAAATATTACTAGTCTCTTTTACATTTTCTCAATTGAAGTCTATGTAAATATTACTGGTTTTCCTGTCTGCTAGATTATCAGAAGATACTTCAGCGCAGTAGAAAACTGTTTTAGAGTCCAAAAAATAATCTTAGATATGTTTAATATGTCATGGTAAGTTGTTTTTTTTCCCTTGATGTTCCTAAAACATTTATTTTCTGAAATTTTAATACTTTTTTTTCCCTTTAAGTTTCTTGTAATTAGATACTTGATGAAGGATCTTAATATCGGTTGGGTAGAGAGTGTACCTGAGGTATGCATGGTTGGTAGGGATGAAATGATAGAATGCTTAGAAACAGAATAATTCGATTTACTACATTTCTGCTCAACTTAGTTAACCCAACTCTTAGGAAAAAAATTGCTTTGGTTGGTAAAATATGAGAGCATTTCTCATACATTAAAGTGACTTTTTTGCCTTAGTGAATAAAGCTTATTAGAAGTATTTTGTCTATTTTTGCCTTCTTTTATAGGGTTGGACTAAGCGATATGAATTTCTTTAGAGAAATGAGTACTTTTGTTAAGTAAAGGTCGTTTAGTTTCAACCATAACTTAATTCCTACTTCTGATTTCTGTTTTATAATAATCTTAGGCAATGACCAGAGTGAGACTGGACTTTCTGGATCAGTTAGCAAAATTTTGGGAACTCCAAGGATCTACTTTGAAGATTCCAGTGGTGGAGAGAAAAATCCTGGATCTGTATGCTTTGAGCAAGGTGAGGCTTGTACTTGGTTTAGAAATTAGAGCAGAGCCTAGTGAATTGATGAAATTTCCAATAAACTTGATGGAGAACATTGCTTCTTACATAGGATTTATTTGACAATGAAATGCAAGCATGAGTAAATGTAAATGACAGAGTTTGAGGTTATCTTTAAAATTTTATAAATTGTTATGAGATTAAAAAAAAATTTTTTTTAATGTTTTATTTATTTTTGAGATAGAGACAGAGACAGCGTGAGCAGGGGAGGGTCAGAGAGAGAGGGAGACACTGAATCCGAAACAGGCTCCAGGCTCTGAGCTAGCTGTCAGCACAGAGCTCAATGCGGGGCTCGAACCCACGAACCGTGAGATCATGACCTGAGTTGAAGTTGGATGCTTAACTGAGCCACCCAGGCACCCCAAACTGTTATGAGTTTTAACATATTTAATGATTCATGCAAGTAGGCTCTGATAAACATCATACAGAACAAATGATGCCAATCTACTAATATTATCTTATGTTCAGGGTACGATGTCCTGTGTTGAGCTTGTCATCTTTATTCTACTTCTGAATTGAAAGTTTGTTAAAGAGAGAGATTCATGTTGCTCACCATTCTTGTATGTGGTATATAGCAGTTGTATTAATACCTGTAAGGAGTGTTAACTGAAGGGAGCATTATCCAGAATGAATAAGAGCTTGAAAACTTAAGGGTGCAGAGTTTAGACTAATTTTTACCTAAACTTATATTAGTTTTGTAACATTGTATTTCCTAATGTGAAAGGAACTAACTGACCTGAAGCAGTATTTGAATTACCTTGAAAACGTGTTTTGTTAGTATAATAATAAAAATTTATGTATCTGCTGACTTGTGAGTGAAGACAGCTTGATTATTTGAGGAATTTTGCAAAACATCTATTTTTTTTTAAATGTTTTATTTCTGAGAGAGAGAGAGAGAGAGAGACAGCATGAGCAGGGGAGGGCAGAGAGAAAGAGGGAGACACAGAATCTGAAACAGGCTCCAGGCTCTGAGCTGGCTGTCAGCACAGAGCCTGATGCAGGGCTCGAACCCACGAACCATGAGATCATGACCTGAGACGAAGTCGGACGCTCAACCGACTGAGCCACCCAGGTGCCCCGCAAAACATCTATCTTTGAGTGGTTTTTCATATCTTATGATTGATGTACTGTGTTGAAATAAAAAGTTATTCAAATTACAGAGTTAATTTTGGAGATTTCACTTTCAAGGGAAAATGAGACAGATATATTTAAATTATTTTTTGTGGGCGTCTGGGTGGCTCAGTCAGTTAAGTGTCTGACTCTTGTTTCCGCTCAGGTCTTGATCTCAGGGCTCATGAGATGCAGCCTCAAGTTGGGATCTGTGCTGACAGCAGTGTGGAGCCTGCGAGGGATTCTTTATTTCCCTCTCTCTCTGCTCCTCCCCTGCTCATACTCTTTCTCTCAAAATAAATGAATATCAAAAAAAAAAAATTATTTTTGTAACACGTTAAAAAATTTTTTTGGGAGGGCCCCCTGGGTGGCTCAGTCGGTTAAGCATCCGACTTCAGCTTGGGTCATGGTCTCATGGTTCGTGGGTTTGAGCCCCGCATTAGGCTCTGTGTTGACAGCCAGCTCAGAATCTGGAGCCTGCTCCGAATTCTGTGTCTCCCTCTCTCTCTGGCCCTTCCCTGCTCATGCTCTCTCTTTCTCGTTCTCTCTTTTAAATAAATAAAACATTTTAAAAAAAGAGAGAATTAAAAAAATTTTTTTTTTGTTATGGGGTTCCTGGGTGGCTCAGTCGGTTAAGCATCCGACTTTGGCTCAGGTCATGATCTCACGGTTCATGGATTTGAGCCCCACATCAGGCTCTGTGCTGACCGCTCAGAGCCTGGAACCTGCTGTTTTTTTGTTTGTTTGTTTTGTTTTTGTTTTTTTTTAATATTTTTATTTATTTCTAGGAGAGAGAGAGAGAGAGACAGCGTGAGCAGGGGAGGGTCAGAGAGAAAGGGAGTCACAGACTCTGAAACAGGCTCCAGGCTCTGAGCTGGCAGTCAGCACAGAGCCTGACGCAGGGCTCGAACCCACGAACCGCCAGATCATGACCTAAGTGAAAGTCGGACGCTTAACCGACTAAGCCACCCAGGCGCCCCATCTGGAGCCTGCTTTGGATTCTGTGTCTCCCTCTCTCTCTCTGACCCTTCCCTGCTCATGCGCTCTCTCTCTCAGAAATAAATAAAAAACATTAAAAAAATTTTTTTATTTTAAGAATTCTTTTCTTTTTTTACATTTTTATTAAGTGAAAGCTTAATTATTAAGTTTTGATATGTCATGCTGTTTAAAGTTCTGAATATGTTTGGTTCAATTTAGATAGTTTAAATAAAATAAAAATATTTTCAAAAGTTATTTAATCATTAATAACAATAGGATTATGGTAATCTGGCTAAAACTCCATGTACCTCAGTTTTATGGAATCTGTTAGAAAAAGTATTTTATATAAGCAGATAATCTGTTAAATTTAAGTTGTTCCTGTATCAGTAATTTCCCAATTAAAAGGTAAACACTTAAAATAAACATTAAAAATGAAAAAAAAAACCCTAAGTAAATAAATTTAAAAAGAAAGAAAACACTTGGAGGATATCTGGGTGGCTCAGTTGGTTAAGTGTCTGACTTTTGATTTCAGCTCAGGTCATGGTCTCATGGCTCATGGGTTTGAGCTCTGCATTGGTCTCCTATGCTGACAGCGAGGAGCTTGCTTGCAATTCTCTCTTCCACCCCTCCCCAACCCCCTCTCTCCCTCCTCTCTCTCCCCTCTTTCTCCCCCTCTCCCGCTCCCCCTCTATCTCCCTCCCTTTCTTCTTCCTCTCTCTCTCCCCCTACCCCTCCCCCCGCTTGAGCATGCAAGTGCACGCTCTCTCAAATAAAAAAATAAATTAGCATTAATTTGATGGCAAATTAGATTGCATTTTTGGTCTTACTGAATTGTAGCATTTCAAAAGCTAAAATGGGCTTTAGAGGTAACCTAATCTGAGTACCTTGTTGTTCTGTGTTCTGTGTACTATTTGTCATCATGCCAGTTTAACTCCATCCTGAGAAACCCAGTTTCTTTTTGTGCTAAGAGAAATACTAGTAAATTACACCTCATTTAAATACTTAAGAGAATATGTTGAAAATATATTGTGATGAAAGGTTAAGTTTGAATGTCCTGGTGTTTATTGGAGTCTCATCTTTTAAGTACCCATAGACATCTTTTCCCCTAATCTTTGGGAATGCTTATAAACCTGTGGTGTAAAGCTAAAAGGTAGATAAGGTTTGATTTGTAGTTTTGTTTGTTTGTTTCCTAAAAGTCACCTAAATGGTGAGATTACTGCTTCTCACCACATGAACTTTTTTTACTTACATTGGGGTATAACTTATAGCACAGTGCACATATCTTAAATGGACAGTTGGATAAATCATTACATACGTAAATATATATATTCATGTAACCACCCCCGAGATCAGGATATAGAACGTTTACAGGCTCTAGCAGGCTCCTTCGTCTCCCTTGTGGTCAGTACTTCTCCCCAGAGGTAATCACTACTCTGACCTGTGTCATTGGGTGAATATTTCATTACCAGGACATTTTACTTTGTAGCATGAAGCTCAAGGTGAAAATGACAGAAAATTTTATTTATTTATATATATATATATATATAAATACACACACACACACACACACACATATGAGAGATCTGATATGTTTAGATTGTTAGGTATGCCCTTTACTTAAAAAGAGAAAAGATTGTATTTGGTAAAACAGCTGGTAAGCATGTCTGCAATCTGTGTTATTACTGAGATGATTTTGAAACACTTTGATTCCCATTACTTTATAATGGGAAGCACATTTTCAGTCTCAGTCATCAAATTAACAATTTGATCAAACAGGTTTCCTGTGTTAATCAAATCATTTTGTCTTTCTTCCTGGCTATCTTTTATTATAAAAGTGTTACTTGGAATGTCTATAATTTAACGGAGTTTTACATTAACAATTACTGTTTATAATCAGTGCAGCAAGGAACATTCGTTCTAGCCCTTAAAATTTTTTTGTCAATGTAATACTTTTTAAAATATAAGGCTTAAAATGAAAACCAACATTCTTCCTTCTCTACCTCTCCACTCTCATTCCTAGTCCTCAGAGCTGATCACGTTCAATTCTTTTATTTTTTTTAATTAAAAAAATGTTTTTTAATGTTTTATTTATTTCTGAAAGAGAGAGACCGCATGAGTAGGGGAGGGTCAGAGAGAGAGGGAGACACAGAATCTGAAGCAGGCTCCAGGCTCTGAGCTAGCTGTCAGCACAGAGCCCGACACGGGGCTCAAACCCACAAACCATGAGATCATGACCGGAGCCGAAGTCGGACGCTTAACCGACTGAGCTATCCAGGCACCCCTCAATTCTTTTAGTCATTTTAGAATTTTTATTGTTTTTTAACGTGTATTCATTTTTGAGAGACAGAGCATGAGTGGGGGAGGAGCAGAGAGAGAGGGAGCCACAGAATCTGAAGCAGGCTCCAGGCTCTGAGCTGTCAGCACAGAGCTTGATGCGGGGCTTGAACTCACGAACTGTGAGATCATGACCTGAGTAGAAGTAGGATGCTTAATTGACTGAGCCACCCAGGTTCCCCTAGCCATCTCTGATTGGTTTTTGTATTTCCAAGTAATATGCTAGTTCATTTTTCAGTTTTAAATATTATGCACTGTATTTCTACTGTTAAAGATGGAGAATGGGTCCTAAAGATGGAGAAGAAACCTAAATCCTTACGTACTTCCCCTCTTCTGTTCTAGTGTAGTTAGATCAGTTTTTTATTAATCAAACATTTTTACTCTGACTAGAAACACAAATATCATTTGTACATGAGCCTTATTCTGTACTATGATTGTTTCCTTATAGCAATTTTTATTTTCCTTGAAGTTAATAATCCTTCGCATTTTCATTTTGTAAGATTTCTTTGTAACCATCAAAAATTTATTTTCAGATTTTCGAGCAGCAGTGTAAATCTGCATATGTTTTACCTGTCAGGTAATCTATCAGTTTCATTTTCTTCTTGGAGCCAGTCCTCTGGAGTTCTTTTTTCTGCTCTAATCCAGACTGCTTGTTTTGTAAGGTCAGCTGTCAGCTTGGAACTTCCTTTCACTGTTATTCTGGGAATTCCCTTTGCCTCTCTTCTTGTTCCAAACCTTCCTATTTCTTGGTTCAGTCCTATTTTAATGAAGCATCTCTTCTCTTACCATCTTCTTCATTAACAAGAAGGTAAATGGAATGTACATTTTTTTACCTATCTAAAAATGGTCTGCTGTTATACGTTAGTGGCAGTTTGGTGGGGTTTAAAGTCTAGATTGTAAATTGTTTTCCTTTAGCGTTTTGAAAGCTTTACTCCATGACCTTTCAGCTTCCAGTTTCACTGCTGAGAAGAATGATGCTGTATTAATTCTTGTTCTTTCCTATGTGGCTTTCTTGCTCTTGAAGACATAGAATGTAATCTATAGTCCCAGTGTCTTGAGATTTCACAGTGGTTATATGCATTAGTGTTTATTTTCATTATATACATATATGTTTACTTCCTTATTATTTTGCTTTTAATCACATTTTTAAAAAAATATATTTTTTTTAATGTTTTATTTATTTCTAGGAGAGAGAGAGACAGCGTGAGCAGGGGAGGGTCAGAGAGAGAGGGAGTCACAGACTCTGAAACAGGCTCCAGGCTCTGAGCTGGCAGTCAGCACAGAGCCCGACGCGGGGCTCGAACCCACGAACCGCAAGATCGTGACCTGAGCAAAAGTTGGACCTAACCGACTAAGCCACCCAGGCGCCCCATTTTTTAATCACATTTTTAACACTTAACAGATGGACATCCATTCCTTGATTGTTTATTAAAAAATTTTTTTTAGTGTTTATTTATTTTTGAGTGAGATAGAGAGACAGAGTGCAAGCAGGGGAGGGGCAGAGAGAGAGGGAGACACAGAATCTGAAGGAAGCTCCAGGCTCTGAGCTGTCAGCACAGAGCCCCGTGTGGGACTCAAACTCACAAAGTGTGAGATCATGACCTGAGCCAAAGTCAGATGCTCGACCAACTGAGCCACCCAGGTGCCCCATTCCTTGATTTTTGATCTTTGTTCATCTCTCACGCTTACAGTAAAAGTCCAGAACCTTCCACACTAATTTTAAAGTCCAGCTAAACATTCAATAATGAACAAAGCTGTTTAAATTTACCTTTTATATTTAAGTCTTTACAAAATTTATCGTAAGTAGGGTGAATCATTCCAATCAAGGATTCTAAGACTTTCATCCTTTTGCTTTCTTTCTCAGTGGCATAACTATCGAGGAGACATTGCCAAACAGAAGCAAACTTTGGTAGCACTCAATCTCAGACCTGATTTTAACTCTGTGTAATGTGCATATTGTCTTCCTTCTTCATAGCTTTTCTAAAAGCCTCCTCCGTGAAACCTCTTATGAAGAATGTCCACTTAATTTAATATGTGTTTTTAATTTTATTTCTTTTAAGTTTATATATTTATTTTGAGAGAGAGAGAGAGCGCGCGCAAGCCAGCAGGGGTTGGGGGTGATGGGGGAGAAAATCAAAGCAGGCCCTGCTCAGTGTGGAGCCCAACTCAGGGCTCGAACCCACGGACTGCGAATTCATGACCAGAGCTGAAATCAAGAGTCTGATACTCAACTAACTGAGCCCCCCAGGTGCCCCTCCTCATTTAACATTTTTATTGCACTTGATAACTTTTTTTTTTAAATATTTTTATTTATTTCTAGGAGAGAGAGAGAGAGAGACAGTGTGAGCAGGGGAGGGTCAGAGAGAGAGGGAGACCTAGACTTGAAATAGGCTCCAGGCTCTGAGCTGGCAGTCAGCACAGAGCCCGACGTGGGGCTCGAACCCACGAACCGCGAGATCATGACCTAAGCGAAAGTCAGATGCTTAACCAACTAAGCCACCCAGGCGGCCCTGCACTTGATAACTTTTTAAATCTGAACTCGCGTCTTTGAATTCTTATAGCTTTTCTTGTTTTTTTTGTATTTGATAATTTCTTCTACTTTTCTCTCTTGTTGAACTTTTGTTACTTGGCTGTGAGACTCATAACCTGTTAGATTATTAGAGTATTAGACCAATCCTATAGTTTGCTTATCTATTTCTCTTAGGTTAGAGTCCCTTCTTTTCAGACTCTCTGCAAGTAAATTTCCAGTTTTCTGAGGGGTTAGAGAGCAGTGGTTCCCCGACTGTGCTGACTAGAGGAGGCCTAATTGCTTTTATACAATTTTTCAGCCAGTCCTGTTCTGTTTATTGCCATCTCTGATTTTAAAGGTACTGCTGCTTCCATTTCTTAAGCCTTTCTAGGTTCTGTATTGGAAAAGCTTCCCCTTGGCTTTCTTCTATTGAAGGTACTTGTTTGGTTTTTGGTTCTGCCTGCTAGATTTTCACTTCTACATCTGCTTTTTTCTTGGTCCTTTGCCTTTTTGTTCCTTTACTGTCTTTTTAATGGAGGCTTGCGAGGGAGCTTTTAGGTAGAATACTATTATCTTATGTCTGTTAAAATTCTCTTGCTAGCCAGACTTAGTTTTACATTGGACTGAAATTTTGGCCTTGATTAACATGATTCTTTGGTCAAGTTTTGATTGAGGCCTTGTCTCCATTTTGTTCAGTTTAAATGCATGATATCTTTTTATAGGGCATGGCTTATAAGTGATATTTTTCTAGTGACAATGGTCTGATATATTTCGTGGCAAAATGTTTGGAGTAAATGTTTTATATTTTGAAATTATATACACAGATTCTTGAATCTGTCAACTGAAGAAAAACAAGTATGAAGTTTTGTGTGTTTTGATAGCATCAGGCCCTGTTAGGTTGTTAGAGTGCTTTATGCAAGAAACCAAAGTCATAGTTTTGATTTCTTTGTGAGATAGTTGTATCTTATTTCTTTTTTTTTTTTTTTCAATGTTTTATTTATTTCTAGGAGAGAGAGAGAGCGAGACAGCGTGAACAGGGGAGGGTCAGAGAGAGAGGGAGTCACAGACTGAAACAGGCTCCAGGCTCTGAGCTGGCAGACAGCACAGAGCCCGACGCGGGGCTCGAACCCACGAACCGCGAGATCATGACCTAAGCGAAAGTCGGACGCTTAACCGACTAAGCCACCCAGGCGCCCTTTTTTTTTTTTTTAAATGTTAGTTGTATCTTATTTCTTGGCCATACTGTGTGCTGACTGTTATTTTCACAGCTGCATGCCACTAATCCTCTTAAAACTGGGTGGGAAAGCATGACTGGATCCGTGAAGATACATCATTACCTACTAATGGAAATTTAGCTTGAAGTGCTTTGAATATAGAGTATTATGTAATGTAATGGTGATAATTGTATATTATAGTAAAGATTACTAAGAGAGCTTCTGTTTCCTTTCTGACTTCTCTCCCCTTGCTTCAGTCATTGGCTTCCTTATTATTCCTCAAACACTTGAGGCATGCTTCTCTAACATGGGGCCCTTGCTTTTACTATTCCGTGTACATCTGCTTGGGTAACTCAACCTTAAGGAGTCTCCTTATATTTCACCTTTATAGTCAAGTTTTTTTGTGACTGTTAATACTTCAGTTAATGCTCACGCTGCTACTTGTGAGGCATCTTAGCTGGTTTTTAAAATTTCTTCCAGGGCACCTGGGTGGCTCAGTCAGTTAAGCATCTGACTTTGGCTCGGGTCATGATCTTACAGTTTATGAGTTTGAGCCCCACATCAGGCTCTGTACTGACAGCTCAGAACCTGGAGCCTGCTTCGGATTCTGTGTCTCCCTCTCTTTCTGCCCCTCCCCCACTCACACTCTTGTCTGTCTCTCTCAAAAATAAACATACATGAAAAAAATCAAATAATTTCTTCCACAGGATTTATCACTTTAAATTTACATATTTACATGTTATGTTTATTGCCTGTTTTTCACACTAGAATGTAAGCACTATGAGGGCAAAGATCTTTGGTTTATTCACAGATGTATTTCAAGCACCTAGAACAGTAGCTGCTAGTGTAGAAGCACTGGAAAGATATAAATGAAAGGCATTCTGTTTCATCTGCTTACTTCCAGACAGCCCTCTAAAACCCCTTTATTGTGCCTTCCTCTACACTGCAAAATTGGAAAAATAAACTTTTATAATTAAACTCTTTATAATTTTCCCCTGGTTATCCTTAGAGGGGCTTCTCTGAGGGTGTGATAAAAGAAGCTGAAGAATTAGAGATGTGTTCAGCTCTTGTGCATATGAACTTACGTGTTTTCTATCAAGCTTTCACATATTTCTGTAGAGCAAAGTTTTGCTTTGGTATAGGTTCTTCTTTCTCTGTCATAACTCAGTAGAGCACAAGTGCTGAAAATGTTTGCTTATTTATAGCACACATGCTTTCTGCCCACACACATAGACATTATAATGCTGCTCACATTGATACAGTGCTTATTTTGTCTTGGTTTTTCATGTTTTATTTAGTTTGTCTTCACAACTGCCTCATAATAAAGTGTGGGTGCTGTTACATTATTATTTTAATAATAGTTAATATTCTAAGACACACATTATATAAGTTGGCCAAGGTCATACAATTATTATGTAGTAGAGCTGGGATTTGAACTTTGGAAATCTGGCTCCAGAGTCCATGTTCTTAGCCTTTTACAAAATTTGTGGTAAAACTTATGTAACATAGAAGTTATCATTTTTTAAGTGTACAGTGGCATTAAGTACATTCAAAATGTTGTACAACCATCATTGCTCTTTCCAGAATTTCCACTCTCCTTTCAGACCTCTATTTTACTACTTCTCTTTATAAATTTGCTTATTCTAGGTATTTCATATAAGTGAAATCATAAAATGTTAATTTTTTTGTGTTTGGCTTATTTTCCTGAGCATAATATTTTCAAGGTTTGTCATGTCACGTGTATTAATTTCATTCCTTTTTAAGGCAGAATAATACCCCATTTTATGTACATCACATTTTGTTTATTTGTTCATCTCTTGATGGACCTTTGGATGGTTTCTACCTTTTGACTCTTGTGAATAATGTTGCTGTGAACATTGGTTTGCAAGTATCTATTTAAATCCCTGTTTTCACTTCTTTTGGGTGGAATTTTTGGATCATATGGTAGTTCTGTGTTTAACTTTTTCTTTTTTTTTAAGTAAGCTCTGTGTTCAATGTGGGGCTCAAACTCACAACCCTGAGATCAAGAGGCTCCTGCTCCACTGACTGAGCCAGCCAGGCACCCCTCTCTTAACTGTTTTTGATACAGAGAAATACAATAGTATATACTCAAAGAGGAAATTTTTTTTTTTTTTGAGTTCAAATAATTGTGTCATAGTCCTTTTTATTCTGTTGTTAGTCAACTGAAGACTGTCTGAGATGTATAGTACCAACTGCTGGAAGATAGGGAACCTTGATACATGTGTATTTTATATAGTGCCTTTTAAAAAAAATAAATGTTTATTTTTGAGAGAGTGTGAGCGGGGCAGAGAGTAAGGAGGACAGAGGGTCTAAAGTGGGTTCTGTGCTGACAGCAGCGAGCCTGATGTGGGGCTTGAGCTCACGAACCACAAGATCATGACATATGCTCAACTGACTGAGCCACTCCGGTACCCTTATTTGGTGCCTCATTTGATGGGAGCATTTAGCCAAATTGGCCAATTTAGCTCATTTCTTTCTACATCAATGGATTCTGTGCTATGTTCTCTAGTAAATCTGCTAGTATAATCTGATTTTTCCCTATCATTCCTTCATAATCTTCCATGTGAAACTTCTCCTTTTGAAAAAATAGAGCCTTTTCCAAAATAGTTTGCTTGACATTTTTCTTTTCTTTTTCCTTTTTTTTGATGGTTGGGAGGGACAGAGGGAGAGGGAGAATCCCAAGCTAGCTCCATGCCCCACATAGGGGCTTGGATCTCGTGACCTTGAGATTATGACCTGAGCCAAAATCAAGAGTTGGATGACCAACTGACTGAGCCATTCAGGCGCCCCTGTTTGCTTGATGTTTTTGTTAAATTTTGTAAGGTATTTGGTGCATTTTTTTTTTTTACAAATAGTTTATTGTCAAGTTGGTTTCCATATAACACCCAGTGCTCATCCCCACAAGTGCCCCTCTCCGTGCCCATCCCCCCTCCCTCCCCACATCCATCAGTCCTCAGGTTTTGTCAGCATTCAAGAGTCTCTCATGGTTTGCCTCTCTCCCTTTTCCCCACCATTTCCCCCTTCTTCTCCCCCGTGGTCCTCCGTTAAGTTCCTCCTAATCCTCCTATACATGCAAACATATGATATTTGTCCTTCTCTGACTGTATTTGGTGCATTTTCTAATTTCATGATTTAAGTTCATTTTGTGTACTCTATAACTTAATTTATAACCTAATTCTTAAAAAAATTTTTTTTTAATGTTTATTTTAGAGAGAGGAGAGAGGGAGAGACAGCGCAAGCAGGGGAGGGGTAGAGAGACACAGAACCTGAAGCAGGCTCCAGTCTCTCAACTGTCAGCACAAAGCCTGATACAGGGCTCAAACCCATGAACTGTGAGGTCATGACCTGAACTGAAGTTGGATGCTTAACCAACTGAGCTACCCAGGCACCTTTATAACTTAACATTTATTCTTTTGTTCATTTTGGTCTGTTTTTAATTCTTATTTTATATTTTGAGTTCTTTGTGGATATTGAGGACTTAAACCTGTTTAGTTTTCTCAAGGTATGTAGAGTACAAAGTATAAATTCACTAAATGTTTTTGAGTGCCTAGTTCATTGAAAATAGACACATTAAAATTTCAAAAAATCATTGTCTGTTTCATACTTTCATTGTTGACAAGTTACAATTTTACCAGATATTTATGGAAAGGAAATAAGAAATCTAAGCTCAGAATAATTTTTATATTTAGCAGGCAAGATACAGAGTCAGAATACATGAACCTTTGTTCTTTCCTTAAATAATGTTTACTTTGTTTTCAGATTGTTGCCAGCAAAGGAGGTTTTGAAATGGTCACCAAGGAGAAGAAATGGTCTAAAGTGGGTAGTCGCTTGGGATATCTGCCAGGAAAAGGAACTGGGTCTCTTTTGAAGTCACACTATGAAAGAATTCTCTACCCATACGAGCTTTTCCAATCTGGTGTCAGCCTTATGGTGAGATGCATCATTTTTTTTTTTTTAGGAGTGGATAAATCCAGTCTGCCCAAATTTGAATGTTAGACTATGTTAACCATAACAAGTTAGCAGTTTGCTAAGCATCGCAAATTTAAAAAATTTCTCCTGGTACCAAAATTTGGGATAGCAAGGTGTAGTTTAAAAATTGCAGCTATATTTGGTGGTTTACAAGGTAAAGGCTAATGGGAATGAAGGCCATTTATTTATTTATTTAATAATAAATCCTCATGACTTAAGCTTTTTAAAAAATTTCTTCTCTTGGTTTCATGTATTTTTTTTAACAGATTTGTTGTGGTATAATTTTGCATACCATAGAATTCAATCATTGCAGATACAGTCAATAAGCTTTAATAAATTATGCATTTATGTAGTAATCACCACAACTCAGTTTTAGAATATTTCCATCAGCCCAGAAAGTTCCTTTGTGTTTAGTTGTAGTTGGTTCCTGTTCCTACTTTCAAACCCAGTTAATACCTGATCTGCTTTCTGGCTCTGTAGTTTTTGGCCTTTGTAGAAATTTCACAAAGATGGAATCATACAATAGAATTTTGTGTCTGGCTTCTTTCACTTAGCCTAATGTTTCTAAGGTTCATTTGTGTTTTAGCCTCTGTATTAATACTTCATTCTTTTTTATGGCTGATAATATTCCATTGTATGGATATACCATATTTGTTTATCCATTTACCAATTGGTGGACAGTTGGATTGTTTCCAGTTTATGGCTATTATGAATAAATGCTATGAATATTCATGTATAAGTCTTTGTGTGGACATATGTTTTCATTTCTCTTGGGTAGATACCTAGGAGTGGAATTGCTGGGTTATATGGTAAGTTTATGTTTAACTTTTTAAGAAACTGCCAAACTGTTTTCCAAAGTGGCTGAACCATTTTACATTCCCACCAGTAATGTAGAGGCCTCCAGTTTCTTTGTCTTTGCCAACACTTGATATTGTCAGTTTTTTTGCTTATAGCCATTCTAGTGGGTGTGTAGTGGTATCTCATTGTGGTTTTAATTTTCATTTCCCTGATGATCAGTGGTGGTGTGCATCTTTTCATGTGCATATTAGCCATTTGCATATCTTTCTTGATGAAGTGTCTGTTCTGATCTTTTTTTTATTGGGTTGTTTGTCATACTTATTTTAAGAGTTTGCTATAGTACCTGGATACAAGTCATTTATCAGGTATATAATTTTACAAATACTTTCTGCTAGTCTGTGGTTTGCCTTTTCATTTTTATAATGGTGTCTGTTTGAAGAGTAGTTTATTGACTTCCCTCCCCTCTACTTCTATGGATTGTGCTTTTATTGTCCTAAGAAATCTTTTCCTAACTCAAGGCCCCAAAGCTATTCTTTTTTGTTTTCATCTAGAAGTTTTATAGTTTTAGCTTTTATATTTAGGTCTGAGATCCATTTTCAGGTTGTGTGTGTGTGTGTAGCATGAGGTAAAAGTTTAAGTTCATTTGTGTGTGTGTGTGTGTGTGTGTGTGTGTGTATGTGAATATCCAGCTGTACCAGTATCATTTGTTTAAATTTTCCCATTTACTTTGACACCTTTGTTGAAAATCTGTTGACTATAAATGTAGGTTTATTTCTGGTCTCTGTTTTGTTCTTTGATCCATATATTTACCCTGATACCAATACTGTGCTGTTTTGAGTACTGCAGTTTTATAGTAAGTTTTGATAGCCAGTAGTATTAGGTATTCCAGCTTGGTTCTTCTTTTTTCAGAACTTCCAAACAATTTGCATTTGCGCATAAATTTTAGGACTGACTTCTCAATTTCTACAACAAAAGCCTCCTAGCATTTTGATAGGGATTGTCTTGAATCTGTAGGTCAGTTTGGTGGCTAGAAATATCACCAGCTTTCATGTAATTTTGGGAATTTATTGGAAATTTGTTATTTTTCTCATTCTCAAATCCGACTTATCAGTGAATCTGCTCTCTTTGTGTGCTCTGATTCTTTAGGGTGTACAAATGCCTAATTTAGATCTAAAGGAAAAAGTAGAGCCTGAAGTTCTTGGCACTGATGTCCAAACTTCCCCAGAGCCGGGCACAAGAATGAACATTCTGCCGAAAAGAACAAGACGTGTCAAGTCTCAGGTATCAGCTTCCATGGGTCATTTTTAACATGCGATTTAAGTGCATTGTCTGTGCAGAACAGCTATGTGGTTATTGGAGGCAGTCACATACTGTTCTTTAGAACTTAAAAAGACCTCTTTCATTTACTTTTACAGTGAACAAGGGAAGAAATTATAAAATTCAGTCTGATTTGATTCAGCAAGATTTTTGTTAATTTTGAAGAGTTTTTGACAGGGATGACAAATCAGAGGGTAACTCTGGGTGTTGTAGGGCCAGTGTTATAGACATGCTGATGATCTATAGTAAAAGGTGAAAGATTTATGTGATCTGAAGAGAAACCGGAGTATGATGATGATCTGTAGTATATTCTATTTTCATGGTTAGTAGAAGTGAGAGGAGTAGGAAAGGGTGGTTTTATTTTTCACTCATTCCTTTAAAACCCAGAGTGTGAGTTTGTGTCTTAGCTTCTAGAGTGTTCTTGTAGCCTGAAATAATTTCATCAGAAGAAAAATACACTAATTTCTTTTCATCTTCCCTTGTCCTCCTTTTTCCATTCCCATTTGTGGCCCTCAAAGTTATATTTTTTAAAGTTGTTGGTAAAGACAGGACTGTAGGTTGACAGATGCTCTTAGAACTCAGATTTGTTTCATTTAACCTATGGTTGGATCAGAAGAGCAGCCTAACTTGATCCTAATTGTTGGTTTTAACATATCTAAAGAAACGTTGTGTTGTCAGAATGGAAATGGTTTCCATTGAAAGTAGGAACCAGAGCAGAGTGGCTGTGTGGGCTAGGTGGCTCAGTTGGTTAAGCACCTGACTCTTGATTTCTCACGGTTTGTGGAATGGAGTCCTGCATAGAGCTCAGCAGATTCTCTCTCTCTC
This sequence comes from Proteles cristata cristata, assembly GCA_017311185.1. Lineage (NCBI taxonomy): Eukaryota > Metazoa > Chordata > Mammalia > Carnivora > Hyaenidae > Proteles > Proteles cristata. Next base: position 3,284,658 of record JAESUZ010004630.1, read on the forward strand.
CTCTATCTGTCCCTCCCTACTCTGCTCACGCTCATGCTTGCTCGCGCGCGCGCTCTCTCTCTCTCTCTCAGTAAATAAACCAACATTAAAAAAGTAATAAAGTGGGAATCAGAGAAGGAAGTTGGTCTATTCATTATTAACAAGACTTATTGGACCTAGGGTTGTGAGGAGTTCTTAGTAGAGAGGAAGGTAGTTGATATTTCATCTTGCTTTTCTAGAGCTCAGGGGATATCTGTCTTTCATGCCATGGCAGCATTCTTTGCTCTAAATTTATGCTCCTTTCTCCTTTTTTTTTTTTTTAACTTTTTAATGTTTATTTTTGATAGAGAACACAAGCAGGGAGAGACAGAGAGAGAGAGAGGGAGACACAGAATCGGAAACAGGCTCCAGGCTCTGAGCTGTCCGCACAGAGCCTGATGTGGGGCTTGAACTCAGAAACCATGAGTCATGACCTGAGCTGAAGTTGGATGCTTAGCCGACTGAGCCACCCAGGTGCCCCTCTTTTTTTTTTTTTTTTTTTAATGTTTATTTATTTTAGAGAGAGCGTGTATGCATGAGCATGAATGGGGAAGGGGGGAGAGAGAGGGAGACACAGAATTTCTAGCAGGCTCCAATGTGGCCCAAAGTGGAGCTTGAGAACTCATGAACTGTGAGGTCATGACCAAACTGAAGTTGGACGCTTAACCGACTGTGCCACCCAGGTGCCCCTGAATTTACGCTCCTTAAATAATCTCCTTGATAGTAATTTAGCTTCTTAGGTACTTTGATAACAGAAAGTAAGTGTCTTGGGGATGGGGAGTGTGAATTTAATAGAAATTCATTGAAAAGTGAGTTATTCACTTAGTAGTAAGTTATCAATATATAACATAAATCACTTAATTCATAGCTTAATTATGTTTTATTATTATGTATTTTTAATTTATATTTATCATAGTAGGAATTTTTAAAAAAATTTTTATTTAATGTTTATTTATTTTGAGACAGAAAGAGAGCAAGTGGGGGAAGCAGAGAAGGGGAGGGAGAGAGAATCCCAAGTAGGCTCCATGCTGTCAGAGCAGAGCCCAACATAGGACTTGATCTCACAGATTGTGCGATCATGACCTGAACCAAAATCAAAAGTCGAATGCTTAACTGACTTGAGTCACCCAGGCGCCCATATCATAGTAGTAATTTCTAATTATAAACCATTATAAATTAGTAAACTCTGGTTTAGTTTAGTCATTAAGTGATTTTTATTACTGTGGTTGATCTCAAAAGTTCTGATCATCTTTGGGTGTATAGTGATGATTCTGTTTTAAGACCTGAAACAGTTGAAGACTAGTCTCTGACCTGAAGACTCACTTTTGAAGAGTTGCCTCCAGTGGCCCTGCTCATCTAATCAGTTGCCAGCTTGCGATGAAATTTTTTGATGTTCCTTCTGAGACCATGAAAAAGTCCTGTTGCTAATTGCTTGTACATATTATAAGAAAAGGACAACATGGAATCCATTTACCCATTGTAATAATTGTCACTGTAGTCAGATTGGTTGATAACAGGTAGAAACTAGAACCTTTTTAGAATTTTTTTCCCCAAAGATCTATTCATTTATTAATTTGTGTGTGTGATTGTGTGTGTGTGTGTGTGATTGTGTTTGTGTATGTATTTATTTAATCTCTATACCCATTGTGGCGCTTGAACTCACAACCTTAAGATCAAGAGTCACATGCTCTTCTGACTGAGCCAGCCAAGCATCCCTAGGATTTCCAGTTAAGAATTTCTTAATGGGTGGCTCTGTTGGTTAAACATCCAACTTTGGTTCAGGTCACGATCTCATGGTTGTGAGATTGAGCCCTGTGTCAGGCTCTGTCCTGACAGCTCAGAGCCTGGAGCCTGCTTTAGATTCTGTGTCTCCCTTTCTGCCCCACCCTACTCATTCTCTGTCTCAGTCTCTCTCTCTCTCAAAAATAAACATTAAAAAAAATGTCTTTACCTGTTGGGCGTCTGGTGGCTTAGTTAAGCATTCAACTTTTGATTTTGGCTCAGGATCTCATACTTGGTTAGATCTGTGTTGGGAGTGCAGAGCCTGCATGGGATTCTCTTTTTGTCCCTCCCCATCTTGGGTATGTATGCTCCCTCTCTTTTTTTCTCTTAAAATAAATAAATGTTAAAAAAAAAAAAAAACGGTAAACACCAGTGTTACATCGTGAATTCAGATGGCCCATACGCTCTGAATGTACAGTGAAAAACCAAAACTTACTAAAAATATAATCAGGAAAACTAAAACCAGGACAAAATAAAGACTACTTTATGATAAGAACCCAACTACCTATGATCATATAAGAACCAAACCAACCAAAATGGCATTTTATATATATACCAAACCAACCAAAATGGCATTTTATATATATAAACTTTGATATGATTATACTAACTTAAGTATAATGGACAAATCTGTCTCAAACTTAGTGTCACCAATAATGAGATATATTGGTATTATGGGCTTCATTCTAATGTATAAATATGTTAAGGATTTGATAACCCTTCAGACAAACTGTTTTCTCTCTCCTTTTTTTTGCTTGTAAATTGTGCTTTAATTTCTGCAATCAGATATGATGCAGTGAGATACAAGTATAAATTTTTATGGTACATCAAGAAAATAAAAAGCACGTTTATACAGATACAACCCAACAGCTTATTCCCAAAAAAAAAAGTTTTGAACGTAATTAAAAGTAATTTATCTTCAAACCTTGAAGATATAAACAAGCTTTCAGAAAGCTCACTAATGAGGTCACAGATGAAAAAACAACCCTAGCAGAGTAAAGCAAGTGATGTATGTGATAGAAGAAAGGGGAGTGAGTTATCTTTCATAACTTGTTTCTTGTTTAAGAGACTTGTCAAAGACAAGAAAGGCTTGTCAAAGACACCGAGCTAGAAAATAACAAATGAAAAATGGATTTAGAAAAGGTAATAATGTTTGAGGTATACTGAATTCGGCATACCTGCGATGACCACCAAGAAGTACATGTGTATACATATATTCTACATACACATGATAAACAGAAAAGAAATAGCTTAAACATTAACAACACAGTTTTCACGTAAGGACACGTTTTTCACATAAGATTTCCCGAAATAGGTAGTTCTAGGATTGATGTAGCAATTGCCCGTTGCTATTAAGGGCCAGGCTCTTTCCATCTTTCTGCCTTGCTTTCTTCAGTGTGTGGGTAATACATTACTTCCTAATGACAGTGTGGCTGTTGCAGAGTCCAGCACCAGGTGGGCCATCCCTTCACCAGGTGAATCTCATAGCAGTATGGAAGGAAGTTGGGTCAAAAGGCTTACTCTTTGAGAAACTTTCTCTTAGAAGATGAAAATCCTTCCCAGAGACTTCCAGTAGACATTCACTGTGTCTCATTGGCTAGACCAAGAAAACATTTCTACCTCTGGCTAGGTCATCACCAGCCATAAGAAATGGCATGATTGGCTTAGGAGAATCATTTATCTTATGGGATGGGCATACTGCCTTCTGTTCAAAGATGGATGTCCATTAGCAAGTTAGAAGTGAGGAGCTCTATTGAGTTATTACCAGTATTATACTGGCTATTACCAGTGTTATCTGTCTCTGGACAGAGCCTAATTGACAACTGTGCTTTTCTTAAAGATAGGTTTTCTTTTGTGGAAAGGAAGCTGGATGTTGCATAGTGCTTGGATGACTGTTCAGCTGTTATAATGAGGCAGTGAGTGGATTTAGAGAGAAGTCAGTTCATTTTTTTATCATTTTGAAGACGATCTTGAAACTTTTGTTGGGTAAGAAAATAAATACATGAATCAGAATAATTAGATAATGTGAGTTGTTTTTTTTTGTTTTTTTTTTTTAGTCAGAATCTGGAGAAGTGAATAGAAACACGGAACTGAAGAAACTTCGAATTTTTGGGGCTGGCCCTAAGGTCGTGGGCCTAGCAATGGGAACAAAAGATAAAGAAGGTAAAATCTGTTATTTGGTCATGAAAAGAAATAAGGTAATAAAAATAATATTTGAATTGTGGTCTGCCTTGGGATTTTCTTGAGTGTAAACTTGCAATGTGGTTTTTTGGTCACCTTTTATGGCAGATTATCTTAAATTTAAGGCCTGAGGAACCATATTTTATTGAATTTTTACAATATTTGAAAGGGTGAAATTTTCCTTTTCATGTCTGATACGTGACACAGAAATTTATAGTTTCTAAGGGCTAGTTTATGAGAGAATGTGAAATAAATTCTTCTTATTACTTGGTGATCTAAAGCTATTAAGTTCAGAGACAGGGTTCCCTGACTTTTAGTATCAACATGTACTATGGGGAGGTTATGACTTACATTCTAATTCTAATTTTGTTATTTTTCCATAATTGTTATATTATGACACTTCATTGTTATATTATGACACTTCATTTAAAAAACCGTTTGAAGAAAGCCTAGTTATTCTCAGCTTAGTATGTTTGAAACTTCTTGTAAGTAAAATTTCTAATGTAAAGATCAAGTTTTGCTATTCTTTGTACGTGTCAGTTTGAAAACTCTGTTTAACAAAGACTGTGTTGGATTTGTTTTTAATATATATGAATTTAATGAAGTGCCATCATCATAAGTCATATTAGTTATTACCCATTTTGTGATATAAGTCACAATTCAGATTGTGGACGAGAAATCTGGAGGATTAGATAATACTGTCCCATCACTGTAAAGACATTCAGTGTGATAGGACTTACCAAATACATTATGATATTTATTATTACCCTTTTAAGAATTAAGCACTTTATTATCTTTTGATTCTTAATGCATTGGCTGGCAGTAATCTGAAAACTAGTCTCAAGGTAGTCCCTGATAAGTACTGCATATAGGCAGCATAGAATTAGCAGTTCAGCCCTCTTGAGCTTGATTGCCTGGAATGGATTCCCAGATCTGCCACTGACTGGCTGTATGATTTGGGGCAAGTTACTTCTCTATTCTTTAGATTCTTTGTCTTCAACGGGGATAATAGCATATCTACCTCTTAGTATTGTGAGATTTAATTTAAATAATTTTAAATAGTATCTGGTCCAGAGTAAGCTCTCAACATTAGTTTTTACTATTATTATATAACTATTTTTATTTCAAGATGAGGTCTCCCGAAGACGAAAAGTTACCAACAGGTCAGACGCATTTAACATGCAAATGAGACAACGGAAAGGAACTCTCTCTGTTAACTTTGTAAGTGTTCTGAGATATGTCAGGAGGGAAAGGATTTATTTTTAGTTTTGCACTTTTTATCTCGTTATATATTAGTATGCCATTTGGTTAGTTCGTTTGGTTAGAAGACTAGATGGTAAATTTAAAGTTACAGCTTCGTTTATGTAACGTTAACCTTGCTTTGTCCATTTACATTGACCCTTCCCCTAAGTTATCCTCACATACCTTGTGAGTGAGAGAATTGGAATATGTAAATTCTTGAGCTGTATTGTAGACAGTGCTCAGTATTCATTCTCTACAAGGAGTGTTTGTGTATAGGAAGGATGACATGGTGTATTTTATTTATAGTAATTGACTTTCTGGCCTAGATTTGTGGTCTTTCCTTATTCCGATACCTTGATATGCTTTTATTAACTTGCCTGTAGAAGCGCTGAGGAAATTGAGGAAGTTTTATGAAAACCTGTTTAAATACAATTATTTAAAAAATATTCAGGATTTAAGTTTTATGTACTTTTTAGTATACATTATTTTGTTTGTTTCAATTAAGGAGTTCCTGGTAAAAATTCAGTATTACTTATTGTAGAAAATAGACTTTTATTTTATTTTGTTTGTTTTCTAACAGGTTGATCTCTATGTTTGTATGTTTTGTGGTCGGGGAAATAATGAAGATAAATTGCTTTTGTGTGATGGATGTGATGACAGCTATCATACATTTTGTTTAATTCCCCCACTACCTGATGTGCCCAAAGGAGACTGGAGATGTCCTAAATGCGTTGCTGAGGTACAAGCCTAAGCTTTATAGATCCTTTTTAAATTAGTAACAGTAATGCACACATACACACATACAGCAAATCCAATTCCCAAAAGTGCTTGCTTTGTTCTTCGATGTTTAAAATCTCTAGGATTTTCTTTTTGAGAGAAGGAGAGGGCACAGGTGAGCAAGAGGCAGAAAGGGGAAGGGGGGGCGGGGGAGAGAGAGAGAGAGAATTGGGGCTCATCCAGGGTTCATGTTTTACCCAAAGCAGAGCTTTTGCTCACCTGAAGCAGGGCTCGAGCTCACCTGATGTGGGACTTAAACTCATGAACTGTTAGATTATGACACCTAAGCCTAAGTTAGATGTTTAACGACTGAGCCACCTAGGTGCCCTAAAATCTCTAGGATTTTTTAAGAGCAATATTGAATGAAAATGTAATAGTTGTATTATGGCAGCTTGCCTTTCAAAAGCTCTTTTTCTGACTATTGGTTAGATAATTCTGTTTATTGCTGTAAGTGAATGTATGATACTTTTGCTCAGAACGTTCATATCCCTGGACACCTGGCTGGCTGGGTTGGAAGAGCATGTAACTTTTTTGTTTGTTTCAATGTTTTGTTTTTGAGAGAGAGAGAGAGAGAGAGAGTATGAGCAGAGGAGGGGCCAAGAGGGGGTGACAGAGGATCCAAAGCAGGCTCTGTGCTGACAGCAGCGAGCCCAATGTGGGGCTCGAATTCATAAACCAAGAGATCATGACCTGACCCAAAGTTGGATGTTCAGCCGACTGAGCCACCCAGCCAGCACCCTAGAGCATGTAATTCTTGGTCTTGGGGTCATGGGTTCAAGCCCCATGTTGGGTGTAGGGATTATTTAAATAAGTAAACTTCAAAAAAAAAAAAAAACCCAAAGTAAAAATCAGACATGAAGCTCTACAATTTAGGATTTATGCCTCCAATTTTCATGTTAACAGATAAACTGATAGTATTTATTAGCTATTTAAATTTTTACTTGAGTATTCTTAATTCTTATTCAAAGATTACATCGACATTATTGTTCTGAAATACCTAATCTGTTTACTTGTTTTAACAGAATGTTGTGCTAGGATGTGGAAGGGAAGAAGTTGGCTGGGTTGTATCTAGGTGTATTCAAAGCTTTGAATTATTATTTATTCTCATCGTTAGATGATTCAGAAGCAGTTCTTCTCTGAGAATTTGTGTTAAGATACCGGTTAGGGTGATTGGTGGTGTGAGACCACCATTCCTATAGCTGGATATTCTAGCAATCCAGTGGATATCCCTTTATCCATTATCATTCCTTCGTCTACGAACATTTATTTTCTCCATTGCTAAATCCACTGATAAACTGAGAATGATTAGCATCCCTGGGCTTGATTGCATGTCAGCAGTCCTCCAGGTGCTTGTCTTGGTCTGAGCTTAATGCCAACTCCAGAGTCTGAGGCTGTGTCATTACCACCTTCCTCCTAGAAGTCTGAAAATGCAGTTGAGGTTGTAGAACATTATTTCCCGATTCCGTATTGCAAGAAATTAATACTTGCTTTGCTGTCTAAGGTTGATTGGATTTGCTTCACCTAGGGAAATGATCAAAGAAAGTAATGCCTGAGAGCCTTAATATTTTGTTCAGTTCATTTTCAGTGAGTTTATCTTAGGTATTTCTTCTTCCTAGGAGTGCAATAAACCTCGAGAGGCCTTTGGATTTGAACAAGCAGTACGAGAGTATACACTCCAAAGCTTTGGAGAGATGGCAGATAATTTTAAGTCTGATTATTTCAATATGCCAGTTCATGTGAGTATCTTTCTTTTAGGTCAGTTTGGGGAGGTCTTAAGATGTATCTGTATCCAAAGCTTTTTACTTTCATTATTTCATGGGACAGCATGAAAAAAATGATAAAAAGATCAGGGGCCTGGTATCTGTTTCTATTTTTTTCATTTGATAATGTGGCAGTGTATACTCTCCTGTTGAGAAATCTGCTTTGATCTTTGAATTGTTTATCAGTCTTCTGTGAGAAATCTTTTCTAGAAAACCATGAAGTATGTAGCAGTTGCTCCTTTTTGTTTAGTTATTTGTAATATGAAGTTTGCTGTTTTCCAAGGGGATCTTGGGCTTTTTAAAAAAAATTTTTTTTAACGTTTATTTATTTTTGAGACAGAGACAAAGCTTGAGCGGGAGAGAGGAGACACAGAATCCAAAGCAGGCTCCAAACCCATGGACTGTGAGATCATGATCTGAGCCTAAGTCGGCCGCTTAACTGGCTGAGCCACCCAGGCGCCCTGGATCCTGGGCTTTTTAAAATCCTTATCCAAAAAATTTGCCAAAGTTGTTAAAATTCAGCCTTGATTTTTGCATTTCCATTTTTCTTTCTTGATATCCTGGGTCATTTTTATATTTCTTAGCTGGAAAACAGTTTACAGAAAAAGGCAGTGTAAGTTTATTATGTTTTTCTGAACTTTTAGATTGTCTTTAGCTTTTCCCTATTCTCATTGGAAAAAGCTAGGACCCTGGTCTTTTCAGCTCTGGAAATAAGACTTATCATTTTATCATGGGTTTGTGTTCATGTGACCTGAATATTATGTTTTAGGTTATGGTTATAGTGAGTTAGTAATCTCTAATCTTTGTTTTCCCTTTGTAGATGGTTCCTACAGAACTAGTGGAAAAAGAATTCTGGCGGCTGGTGAGCAGCATCGAAGAAGATGTTATTGTAGAGTATGGAGCTGATATCTCCTCAAAAGACTTTGGAAGTGGATTTCCTGTAAAGGATGGTCGGAGAAAGATGCTGCCAGAAGAAGAGGTGCAGAACAGACAGTAGTAATTCAAACTTAGCCCAAGCTGATTTAGCCTTTGCTAGTAGAAAACTGCCTTTCTCTAATTTTAAGTGAATACGTTCATTTAAAATATTCAATCTGTAGTATTTGGACATTATAAATTATTTAAACACAATATATTCAGGGGCTCCTGGGTGGCTCAGTCAGTTAATGCCCTCTGTCAGGGGCGTCTGACTTCGGTTCAGGTCATGATCTTACGGTTTGTGACAGCTCCAGCGTCCCATTGGGCTCTTTGCTGACAGCTTGGAGCCTGGAGCCTGCTTCAGATTCTGTGTCTCCCTCTCCCTCTCCCCCTTCCCTGCTCACGCTCTGTACCTCTCTCTAAAAAAAATAAATAAACATTAAGAACAATAAAAAACAATGTATTCAAAGTACCCTTAAAAATTTAACTTTTCACTAAAAAATTTTTTTAAATGTTTATTTTTGAGAGAGACAGAGAGCATGTGTATGAGCAGGGGAGGAGTAGAAAGAGGGAACTTTGCGTTCTATTTTTTTATTATTATTTTTTTAATGTTTTATTTATTTCTAGGAGAGAGAGAGAGAGAGACAGCGCGAGCAGGGGAGGGTCAGAGAGGGAGTCACAGACTGAAACAGGCTCCAGGCTCTGAGCTGGCAGTCAGCACAGAGCCCGATGCGGGGCTCGAACCCACGAACCGCGAGATCATGACCTAAGCGAAAGTCGGACGCAGCCGACTAAGCCACCCAGGCGCCCAAACCATTTTAATTAGTTTAAAATTTTTAGGGGCGCCTGGGTGGCTCAGTCAGTTGAGTGTCTGACTTCGGTTCAAGTCATGATCTCACAGTTCATGGGTTTGAGCCCCACGTTGGGCTCTGTGCTGACAGCTAGCTCAGATCCTGGAGCCTGTTTCGGATTCTGTGTCTCCCTCTCCCTCTGACCCTCCCCTGCTCATGCTGTCTCTCTCTCTCAGAAATAAATAAAACATTAAAAAAAATTTTTTAATTTTGATTCCAGTTAAAAAAAATTGTCTCTTTGTGTTTGAGAATCTAAAAGGTGATTTAAGATTTAAAAAGAGTTACATTTCATTGATAGATCCAAAATTAAGTTTCCTTCAATTTTCCTGGGCAGGTAGGTTTTCAGATATGCTTTTAAACTGTAATAAATAATGAAGTTATGTCACAGAGGAGATGAGCCTTATGTATAAAGCTGAATTAAGATGATCATTTACTTCTTTTTCTTATCACTTTGGTCCTTTTCACCCTCTATAATTGGCAGTCATTAAGAACTTTATTTCCTACTAAAAGAGTTACACATGGTTAAAAAAAAAAAGGTTATATAGTGCAGAAGGATATATAGTTAAAAGAATAACCATCCCAGTTCTCTTAAGGTTAGTGTTTGCAAGGTATATCTTTTAACACTCTTTTACTTTGACTCTATTTGTATCTTAGAATCTAAAGTATGTCTTTTGTGGGAGGATATGATTGGATCTTGCTTTTTAAAAAAAAAAAACAACCTTATTTTTATTTATTTATTTATTTTTTAAAATATTTTTTTATTTATTTCTAGGAGAGAGAGAGACAGCGCGAGCAGGGGAGGGTCAGAGAGAGGGAGACACAGACTCTGAAATAGGATCCAGGCTCTGAGCTGGCAGTCAGCACAAAGCCCAATGTGGGGCTCGAACCCACGAACCGCGAGATCATGACCTAAGCGAAAGTTGGACGCTTAACCGACTAAGCCACCCAGGCGCCCCTATTTTTATTTATTTTTGAGAGAGTGTACATATGTGTGCCTGCCAGGAAGAGAGGAGCAGAGAGAGGGAGGGAGGAAGTTTCAAGCAGGCTCCGTGCTGTTAGCACAGAGCCCAACAGGGGGCTTGAACTTGGGAACTGTGAGATCATGACCTGAGCTGAAATCAGGAGTCGGCCACCTAACCAACTGAGCCACCCAGGTACCTTGGGATCTTGCTTTTTTATTTTTTATCTTACTTTGTTTAGTTATTTCTAATGTTTTATTTCTGAGGGAGAGACACACACACAGAGTGATCAGGGGAGGGTCAGAGAGAGGGAGATGCAGAATCTGAAACAGGCTCCAGGCTCAGAGCTAGCTGTCAGCACAGAGCCCGATGCGGGGCTCGAACCCACAAACTGTGAGATCATGACCTGAGCCGAAGTCGGATGCTTAACTGACTGCGCCACCTAGGTGCCCCATGGATCTTGCTTTTTAAAAAAATCTAGTCTGAGGGTTGCCTTTTGATTGGAGTGTTTACTGCATTTGCATTTAATTTATTGACATGGATGATTTTTGTCTGTCCATTTTGTGATTTTATTTTATATGTCTCATGGTTTTTTTTTTTTCTGTTCTTGTCTCTTGTGGCCCTTTTTTGATGTTAAATACATATTTTTCATAATACCATTTTATTTTAAAAAAAATTTTTAATGTTTTATATATTTCTAGGAGAGAGAGAGAGAGACAGCATGAGCAGGGGAGGGTCAGAGAGAGAGGGAGTCACAGGCTCTGGAACAGGCTCCAGGCTCTGAGCCGGCAGTCAGCACAGAGCCTGATGCAGGGCTCGAACCCACGAACCGCGAGATCATGACCTAAGCGAAAGTCGGACCCTTAACCGACTAACCCACCCAGGCGCCCCTCATGATACCATTTTAATTCCTCCAGATTTGGCATATATACTTTTTTTTTTTTTTTAATGTTTTATTTATTTCTAGGAGAGAGGAAGACAGCGTGAACAGGGGAGGGTCAGAGAGAGAGGGATTCACAGACTGAAACAGGCTACAGGCTCCGAGCTGGCAGTCAGCACAGAGCCCAATGCGGGGCTCGAACCCATGAACCGTGAGATCATGACCTAAGCGAAAGTCGGACGCTTAACCGACTAAGCCACCCAGGCGCCCCATATACTTTTTAGTTACTTAGTGGTTCTGAGAATTATAATATGCATTGTATTTATTTATAAAAGTTTATTTCTGAGAGAGAGAGTGCATGCATGTTTGCATGGAAAAGGCAGAAAGAGAGGGGAAGAGAGAATCCTAAGCAGACTATGTGCTGTTGGTGCAGAGCCCTACTTGGGGCTCGATTTCATGAACCATGAGATCATGACTTGAGTCAAGAAGAAGGGTCAGGCACTTAATCAACTGAGCCATCCCGGTGCTCCTTTTTGCCCCTATTTATCTTTTTAAATTGTCTTTATACAGCCTACTTTATGTTAATATTGATTTAATTCTGGTGACTATAGCAACTGTTTTCTTCATTTCCCACTGTATTGTTGTACGTTGTGTCTCCATGGTAAATAAACACAGCAACACAGCAATATATTTATTACTTTAAATCATCTCACTTTTCTAAAAAAATTAAAAATACACATGTACTCTTTTACATGTTTACTCACAAATACATCATTTCTGATGCTCTTCATTTATTCCTATGGGATCCAAGTTACATTTTGGGAGTCGTTTTCTTTCAGCCTAGAAGACTGCTTTATTTGTAGTATGGGTCTGCTAAGGAATGAATTCTTTCAGTCTTTGCTTATCTGGGAATGTTTTTATTCAGCCTTTTAGTCTTTCAATAGTAAATGCTTCTCAGTTTTTTGTCTTGTTCTGTTGTTTGCCTTTAGTTGATTTCTAGTGACTTAGAAATGGTTGTTTTGATATTTTTGTCCAGATTTATCTTTGTTTTCTTGTGGAGGGGAATTGCCCAACCTCTTTATATTACCACTGCTGGAAATGCTTTACAGTTGAAAGTCTCCCTCCTACCCAGATCTCCAGTGTAACAGAGGAAGACACTATTTCATCTTCTAGCCATTCTTCAGATACAGTGTGTCTATGCAAGCATTTATATATCACACATGCAGTATTCCATATTCTTTTTTAAACAGAAATGGAGTATACTGCTTACATGGTCTTACCCTTTTTTGTTTTTTGCTTTTGGGCCTTTAAGCCCTGTCCAATCTGTCCTAATTCATTATAGCATTACCTTCGCAGTTTGTTCATGGTATAATCTCATTGGATATTATGCCAGCCAATATCTGAGCACTTAATATGTGCTGAATGAAGTTTTCATTTGTCTCATTTATTTATTTATCTGTTTACAAATAGTTTATTGTCAGGTTGGTTTCCATATAACACCCAGTGGTCATCCCCACACATTTGTTTTATTTATGATCAAAAGTAATAATCTTTCAGCTTTCTTATATTTTAGCCTTGTTTTTGTGTTTTTCCTTCTGCATAGGCAGAGTACAGGTTGGGATAATCAGGTTAGGATGATATAGATTAGAGAATACACATTGGTTTACCAAGGGAGAAAGAGAATGATTACAATAGATGGAGAACATAGATAATATACAGATGGTTTTATCAGTATCACTGAAATTAATCTGAATTGTTTATACCCAATTCAATAATAGTATGCTACTATTGAATTGTTGGGAAGAGACTCCATTATATAGCTCTTGTCTTTTTCTGATTTTTGTTTCTATTCTGAATTTTCAAGTTGTTCTTTAACAGATATTTATATCTTCTAATCTTAATCTTAGAAACAGGATCAGAGTTTTTAAAAATTATTTTAAGTGTCAAACTTAAACAATTAATATTAATAATATAAATATTCTTTTCCATGTTTGAGTTTTAAATGAATATTTATTTCTGCTTTTCCTCAATTCACCTTCATAAATGTGGAGAAATGCTGGGCTATAACAAACCATAGTGTGAAGAGACAGGTGATACAACCTTTTTTCTAGACTGGATCATGGATTTGCTATTTGTTTTGTAAGCAGTAATGTTTTTTACAGGATACTTTTTTTGTGTTTAAAGATAGAATGAGAGGACTTCTTTATTACAAAAGGATTTTAAGGACTAATTAGACAATTTGTGTAAAACCTTCACACTTTTTATACTATATCAGTTACTGTAAAGTTACTGTATTAAAATATAAAGTAGTAGATAACTACCAGCTTTTCACCAGACATTGTACATTTATGTTGAGCTTCTGTATGAATTAGCTCTTGGTATCTGATAGCATATTTCTCTGGTATCGTAGTTGACTAGAGAAGTACTTCTGAAGTTAATATATTGCCTTACAAATACTGTGTGCTCCACCAACAGGGCTTCTGAGGAATAAAAATAGGCATAGCACTTGAAACCTTGGGAACATTTTTTTCTTTGTGTCTTTCTTCTATATTAAATCATTGACTAAATCCTGTTCATTTTTCATTATTTTCTGTAGGACTGGCTTCTTTTCATACCCACTACTACTGTCTTTGTGTAGGTCCTGTCACGTCATGTTGGGATGATTGTCATAGTCTTAGACAGTGACCACTTGTGTTTGGAGTTCCCAAAGCCATTTCTAGGTTCAGATTTTCTGGGAGGACTCATGGTTATGATTTACCATAGTCAGAATCAACAAAGGGAAAAGATACCTGGTCCAAGTCCAGAGAGAACTAGGTAGAAGCTTCCAAGAGTCCTCCCTGATGGAGTTACACAGAACGCACTAATATCAAATTGATAACATGTAGGAAGTATTGCCTACCAGGAAAGCTCATTAGAGACCCAATGCTCAGAGTTTTTATTGGAGGCTGGTGACATAGGCATCTTCTGCTTAACACATACTATAAAAATCCCAGACTCCCAGAAGGAAAACAAGTGTATATTAACCACATTGTATGGTCTAGTCATCATGAATCACTCTGTTTTTATTAGTGTAGGGAGCTGTTTGTCATGTAAGTTTCTATATATCAGCCAAGAGAACTTTAAGCAGGCTTTTTGAAGAATAGCAGTCTTAGGCCTGTTATGCTAACCAGATATTCTGCTTACTGCTTGTCTCTGCAATCTTTTTTAATATATTGCTTTTACCTAAAATGTTAAGGTTGAGAGGTCTTTGCGGGTTCATTATACAGTTTTGTCTACTTTTGTTTATGTCTGAAATTTTCCATAAACGAAAGTTTAAAAATATTTAAGACACTATGTGTATATTATTTCATTTTTCAGATCTGTTTTATTTCTCATCTGAATATACAATAAAAGCCAAGCTTCTTAAGGTTAAAGGTCCATTCTTCTTTTCTAGTTTTATTTCCTCTATTTCCGAGTATGACTGTATCATTCTTCCCCTCCACCAGTCAGGATGGTGTGTATTCTGTCTCTCATTCACTGTCAAATCTTATCTATTTTTCTAAGCTTTACTCAGCTTCTTTTTCTGTAAAGTTTTCTTAATGATGCAAACCCATGCTAATTACTACTGTCCTCTGAAAAACTAAAGAATTTACTCTCATATCTGTGTTTGCAGTTTAATATATATACCCTTGTCTTGAAACTTTTTGTATGTAGTTCTTCTGTCTTCAACTAGATTCATTATGTTTTCAGACAACCAGCTGACCAACCAACAAACATATTGACTAGTATTTTTTGAAAACCCTTTTTTAAAAAAGTCTTATTGAGGGTACAAACCGTATTTCTTTACTATTCCTCAATGGAACTCCTACTTAAACCTATGTTGGACTTTCTTCTTTTGTCCTCAGTGACTCTTAACTACATGTTTATAGTTTCCAATTTTTTGTGCTGCATTATGGATGATATTCTCAAATCTGACTTCTAGTTGACATATTCTGTCTTCAGCTTTGTCGTTCACTGTTCAACCTCTTTGACGGTTTTAATTTTTTAGCTTTGTATTATGGAAAGGACATATAATGATGAACTTCCCTCATTCCCTTGGTACCTGGCATCCACATTCAGCATTTATCGACCACCTAATAGAAGGCAGCTGGATTCACTTATCTCTTTGTGCATTCAGTCTGTTGTCAGTCTTTTGTGATGTCACATATGTATCCTCTGTAAGAATGAGATTAAAAATGCAAAATAACATCTTAAAATTATTATGAAAATAGTTTGACTTTGCATAATCCCTGAAATAGTCTTGGGTTCCCTAGACCCCACTTTGAGCACTGCTCCCCACAAGGATGATAAGTTCTTTAACCTTTCCTTCATATGGCTTTAGGGTAGGCTTTTGAAACTCAGTGTCCAGTCCTTATATCCAGAGAAGTCTCTGAAAATTCAGACAGTAGCTTTCCTTTTTCATTCTGCCTTTCTTTCCTTTTTTTTTTTTTTTTGTTTCTGGAAACTGGAAATTCTTTTTTCTTTTGAATTCAATATCTATGAAACAAGTGTTTTTATTATTGTTATAATTTATCAGTATTTCTAGGTATACTTGTAGCGGGGGTGGTAATGGTGACTTTCTTCATCATCTTAGTCTTTGGTGTTGGCATAAATGCAAGGTTATGTATCTAAGTATTTTTTTGTCTTCACAGTGTCTAGCACCATGCTATAAATATAGTGGTAAACATTTTGGGAAGTTATACTACTGGGGATAAAATAGAAATATAATTAATACTGACCTATTAAAATCAGTCTCACATAATTTTGTAGTAATGTATTTGAGGGAGGAGTAGTAAATAAATTGTTTACATGCTTCACAATAAATCAGAGGTGTCTGAAATAATTAAACGGAAATCTAAATACCACCTAGACAGGAGATAGGATTAAATAGGTATAGGAGTTACATGTTGCAGAGAGCAAAGAGCACAGTTTCTATGGACTAGATTATTATAAGTGTTATATACAATTTTTACCTTATTTTAAAAGACTCCCTTGACATTTCTATTGGGCACTTGTCATTTCTGATCTTTCATTTACATCTTTTTTTTTTCTTTATAGGAATATGCGCTTTCTGGTTGGAATTTGAATAATATGCCTGTCCTAGAGCAGTCTGTTCTTGCACACATTAATGTAGACATCTCTGGGATGAAGGTGCCATGGCTCTATGTGGGAATGTGTTTTTCTTCTTTCTGCTGGCACATTGAAGATCACTGGAGTTATTCCATCAACTATTTACACTGGTATATATGATCTTTGTTAACATGCTTAGTAATGTTTTTAAAGGTGTAATGGTCTTAGGTGATGTATTAGTAAGAGCTGAATTTAAAAGTATTTGCTACCCAACGTAGGATAACATATTGAGAAGTGTAGAGGTCTAAGGATATATACACCTCAGACACCTTCCCTTTTAAAATCTATGCATGCAGGAGAGCCTAGAGTTTTATTTTTTTATTTTTTATTTTATAACTATTTACTTTTGAGAGAGAGAGAGCGCGCGCGCATGAGCAGGGGAGGGGCAGAGAAAGGGAGAGAGAGAATCCCAAGCAGGCTCCCCACTGTTAGCGCAGAGCCTGATGTGGGGCTTGAATTCACCAACTGTGAGATCATGATGTGAGCCTAAGTAGGATGTTTAACCAGATGAACCACCCAGGTGCCCCCAGGGCCTAGAGTTTTAGACCAAAAGATACTTATTTGGTGTACATATCTTTTGATATGCAAGGTAGAGTATTTAAAGTATATGTAATTAAGATTTGACTAAACCTTCAGTATTCGAAATTATCAAATGACTTTTTTCTTTTTAATAACATTTTCCCTAAAAATGCCTGTTACATGTGTACTAATTAATTCGTTGGCTGAATTTTTTTGTATCTCCCCCATAGCTTTTATTTACTTGCCCAGTTCCTTATCCATTATTATGATATCAACTAAACGATGTTTTTCTCTCCATTTGGAATATACTATTCAAATCACACTTTGCAGTAGAAAACTATATAGTGATTCTTTATCTTCTGCTTTATCATAGTACTGTGTAATATGATAACTGCTAGTTAAATGTGGCTATTTAAATTAGTTAAGATTAAGTACAATTAAAAATGTTCTTCCTTAGTTAGAGGAAACATATTTCAGGTGCTTCATGGTCATCAATGACTAGGGTTCTATGTATTGGTTAGCACAGATATAGAACATTCTTATTATTGCAGTACTGTTAGAGACAGCACTGTGGATTGTATTAGGATTAGGAAGTTCAGCTACTTTATAAATATACTATGACCCATTAAATCCCTTTCCTAGGAGTACAATTAAGTATTATAAATGAACTAAAGTCCACTAAAGTCTGGTGCATTAGTGATGCCAGTTTGATTCTTAGATTTGTAGATGGAATTCTTCAAGGTTTCAACAGTTTCTAGTCTTGCCTTTTTTTGTTGGATAGTAAATCAACTTAATGAAGTTATGTAAAAGTATTCTAGAGAGTCAAAGTCTAGACTTTGACTTTGGTCATTATGGGAGTAATTTTAATGTCCAGTGGACTTGTAATCAAGGTAACATGTTAGTATCCTTTGTAATGATGCTTTTTTTTCATATAGGGTCTTTCCTATTTGAAATACTATTCATTAATCCACCTTAAAGAGTTCGTGTGCTTTGAGTTGCTTTTCTAATAGTAGTGATAAGTATGTATCTACCTATTTGTATACTCTGGCTTTACCTCCTATTATGAAAAATAGCACAGATTTATGAGTTGTTTTGCCAGGATTCAGGGCATATAATCTATGTCATGGAGCAAAACAAAATTAATTATAAATTAGTGGATTCACATGAGAGACCCTGGCCTCCCTGGTACCATGGTCACCTGGCTGAACAGTTACTTCTTTTGCTAGGGGGGAGCCAAAGACATGGTATGGTGTGCCCTCTCATGCTGCAGAACAACTGGAAGAGGTGATGAGGGAGCTGGCCCCTGAGCTATTTGAATCCCAGCCTGATCTCCTGCATCAGTTAGTCACCATCATGAATCCCAATGTACTGATGGAGCATGGTGTGCCTGTGAGTCTTTTTTTGTCTCCTTTTAGTAGTCTTACTTTAAAGTTATGTTTGTTTTTTATGAGACGGAATCACAACATATCCTTTGTTTTGTAACTGGAAGCAAAAGATCACGTTATCTTCTAGTCAAATTAGAGTTTATATTCTGAAGGGAAGGACATTTCTTTGGTTAAGAAAGAGGTATTTTAGAGTAATAATCATACTTTATAACTACCTATTAAAATACTCTCCTGTTTTCAGTAAGCCATTATGTCCTGGTCTTAACAAAAATCTTGTATTCTTTATTATCCTTATTTAGTCAAAGTATAAGTGTTTTAAGTGATAGTTGTAATAACTAATGCTTATCCTTTGGAGATCATTTTTCATATAAAGATTTCACAGCCTTTTATTATATGCAATAATGAAATATACTATGGATACTTTTTTATTTTTCAACTTAGTTTTGACAGTGATTTTTAAATTTAAGCCACTACTATCTGATAAAGTATAGATTTAATAAGTTTGCTGTATACATTCAAATATTCATCATACCCTTAATGAGAAAGTAGTTTGAGTAGTTTTAGTTTGTCTTTAAAGAGTGAATTTATACTAGAATCTGGGACTTTTTTTTTTTTTTTTTGAGAGATAGAGACGGGTACAAGCTGGGGAGGGGCAGAGAAAAGAGGGAGACATAGAATCTGAAGCAGCTCCTGGCTCTGAGCTCTCAGTACACAGCCCGATGTGGAGCTCAAACTGTGAGCTGTGAGATCATGACTTGAGCCAAGGTCAGACACTCAGTTGACTGAGGCTCGTCAACTGACTGAGCCACCCAGGCACCCCAAATCTGGGACATTTCTAAAGACATAGTATTATCATAAAACTAAGTGAGATTCAGGAAAACTGATTTTGGGGGCATTTCCATATACATATGAACTAATCAGTTAGTTAATTTCCAAAAAATTATCTAAGAATAGGAGGAAGTTCCATCCTTTACCATTATTGACAACACAAGGATAAAAGGAATAAGAGAAACATTCTCTTAATTGAAAAACTGTCATCAAGTTTCAGAAACTAGTAGTTCAGTGAGAGTAACATTTTTTTCTTTGAAAATTTCTTTGATACTTTCTCGTTACGAATTATTATAGTTTGTTTCAGGGACTATGTTAAGAAGGTAGGGTTCTGGCTGCTGCTTTAAAAAAAATTTTTTTTTAATGTTTATTTGTGAGAGAGAAAGAGAAAGAGAGAGACACAGAGCATGGGCAGGGGAGGGGCAGAGAGAGAGAGGAGACAGAATCTGAAGCAGGCTCGAGACTCTGAGCTGTCAGCACAGAGCCCGATATGGGGCTTGACCCCCTGAACTGTGAGATCATGACCTCAGCTGAAGTCGGATGCTTCAACAACTCAGTCACTCAGGTGCCCCTCGGGCTGCTTTTTAAACCGTGATATTGTCTTCTGATGTGTGTAAATGAATGCTTTACTGTTTTTGAATTTTAGAAAGTGCTTCTGAAAGTGACTGATAAAATCTGTTCCCCTTTTTTCTTTTTCTTTTGTTTTGTTTTGTATCCCTGTTCCCACTTTGCATTTAGGTGTACAGGACCAATCAGTGTGCTGGCGAGTTTGTTGTGACGTTTCCTCGTGCCTATCATTCTGGATTTAACCAGGGCTACAACTTTGCTGAAGCTGTGAACTTCTGTACTGCTGACTGGGTCTGTTGTATAGCAAGTAGCTGTTGTACGTCTACTAACACCCCTGGAAAGTGCATCTTAGTTGCCATATTTGCTTGGCTGGGGAGGGGAGGATTCATGAATATTTCAGTAGAGACTCGAGTGACTGTTGTAATTTAGAAAGTTCAGTTACAGTTTCTGTTACAGTTATTATTTGGAAGATTTTATAGTTCTTTACTTATTATCCGTTCATTATTTTCCCCATTCTGTTTGAATTTTAAATGAACAATTGATATTTTTTGAATCTTTCTTTTCTGAGAGAATATGGTTCTTCTAGTCTTTGCTTTCTCTGAGCAACTTAGGATTTTATAATGACAACCAGAATTTTTTTTTAACCAGATTTTTAAAAAAATGTTTATTTTAGAGGCAGACAGTGCATGTGCACTCGAGAGCCAGGGAGGGGCAGAGAGAGAGAGAGAGAGAGAGAGTCAGAGGATCCTCAGTGGGCTTCATGTTGATAGCAGAGAGCCCAATGTGGGGATTGAACTCATGAAATGCAAGATCATGACCTGAGCTGGAGTCGGAGGCTTAACCGTCTGAGCCACACAGGTGCCCCTACAACCTGATACTTTTAAGAATTAATTTTACCAGGACGCCTGGATGGCTCAGTCGGTTAACCGTCCAACTTTGGCTCAGATTGTGGTGTTGCAGTCCGTGAGTTCGAGCCCTGCATCAGGCTCTGTGCTGACAGCTCAGAGCCTAGAGCCTTCTTCAGATTCTGTATCTCCCTCTCTCTGCCCCTCCCCTGTTTGCACTCTGTTTCTTTTTCTCAGAAGTAAATAAACATTAAAAAAATTAAAAATAAAAGAATTTTACCCATATTTGCAAGTGTTTAGCTCAGATTTTTAAAATATCCCTTTATTATTTTCCTTTTTATAGATAGTTGATTCTTATTCTTCCTGCCATTTTGTAGTTATATTCCTTTTAAAAATTTTATTTTATTTTATTTTATTTATTTATTTTATTTCTAGGAGAGAGAGAGAGTGAGAGACAGCATGAGCAGGGGAGGGTCAGAGAGAGAGGGAGTCACAGACTGAAACAGGCTCCAGGCTCTGAGCTGGCAGTCAGCCCAGAGCCCGACGCGGGGCTCGAACCAGGAACCGCGAGATCATGACCTAAGCGAAAGTCGGACGCTTAACCAACTAAGCCACCCAGGCGCCCCATAAAAAATTTATTTTAAAGAGTTACAGTAATATTGAGATCTCTGTGAATATACATTTGTTTAAATGATAATGCTAGTGATTACTCTTCCACTTTTTTGTATGAGGTAGATATCAAAAAGTAATTAGATATGATTATGTCATGTTGGTTGGGAAAAGACTGCAAATTTATGATATACTCTTTGACTTTGACTTTATTTTTTCTTTAGTGATGCCTTTTGTCTCTAATCTTTTGTGGATATATATATATGTGTGTGCGTGTGTGTATGTGTATTATGTATATATAAGTAATCTTAAAATTTTTTTTTAATGTTTGTTTATTTTTGAGATAGACTATGAGGGGGAGGGGCAGAGAGAGAAGGAGACACAGAATCCAAAGCAGACTCAAGGCTCTGAGCTGTCAGCACAGAGCCTGACATGGGGCTTGAACCCACAGACTGCAAGATCATGACCTGAGCCAGAGTCTGAAGTTCAACCAACTGAGCCACCCAGGCACCCTTAAAGTAATTTTTTTTTTTCAAGCACGGATGTTTTTATTCATTCAGTGGATGTTTACAGAACCCTGAACAACAGGGGCCCAGTAGTGGACAAGGTCTTTGTCTTCACAGACAGGGATACACAAAAGGACTCAGACAAAGCCCAAGGGATTGAGAAAAAAATGCAAGTGTGTGGTGTACCTTCTGCATGTGCAGAACATGCGTGTTCTGGAATGGAGACTAAGTGAGGTGGATGGGCGATTTTAATAAGATAGCTCCAAATGCCTTTCTAGGGAGGGGACATTTACCATTAAATGGTTGGCAGGATGAGAATAGAGGCTGTAGGGAGTTTCCGTGAGTAATCTTTTTTTTTAATGTTTATGTATTTTGAGAAAGAGGGAGTGGATGCATGTGCACTGGCTGGGAGGAGCAGAGAGAGAGGGAGGGAACGAGAGAATCTCAAGCAGGCTCTGCACTGACAGTGCAGAGCCCATCACAGGACTCCCATGTTAATGGTAAATAAGATCATGACCTGAGCTGAAATCAAGAGTCAATGCTTAACTGACTGAGCCACCCTGGCGCCCCTTGAACTGTGATTCCTGTGATTGTCTTCTACCTTTCTTAAAATGGAGGCGATTTCTAAAAGGTTCTTAAAGGTCCATTTTTAAATGTTTTCTCCTTTATATCTTAGTTTTCAAACATAAACTAAAACTCTATTTAAATCACCCAAGTTTTTCCAGTGTATAGGGTACAAGTCAGGGGAGATGGAAAGAGAGAGAAAGGGAGAGAAGGGTGAAATGGGGGGAGAGCTTGTGCGTTTGTATATATAGGCATACCTTATTTTATCACACTTCACTTTATTGTACTCCACACATACTGCATTTTTTTTTTTTTTTTTTTTTTTACAAATTGAGGGCTTGTGGCAACCCTGTGTCAAGCAAGTCTCTTGGTGTCATTTTTCCAAATATGACAGTAGTATATTTAGTGTGCAATAGCATTATGTCTAAATGCTATTGTCTAAATGCTAAAGAAAGAAACCCAACTTTAAAAAAAAATTTTTTTTAATGTTTTTAGGGGCGCCTGGGTGGCTCAGTTGGTTAAGCGTCCCGATTTCAGCTCAGGTCATGATATCACGGTTCGTGGGTTCGAGTCCCACATCGGGCTCTGTGCTGACAGCTAGCTCAGAGCCTGGAGCCTGCTTCAGATTCTGTGTTTCCTTCTCTCTCTGATCCTCCCCTGCTCACGCTGTCTCTATCTCTCTCTCAAAAATAAATAAAATATTAAAAAAATGTTTTTAATTTATTTCTGAGAGAGAGAGACAGCGTGAGCAGGGGGAAGGTCAGAGAGAGAGGGAGATATAGAATCTGAAGCAGGCTGCAGGCTCTGAGCTAGCTGTCAGCACAGAGCCCGATGTGGGGCTCAAACCCACAAACCGTGAGATCATGACCTGAGCTGAAGCCGGACGCTTAACTGACCGAGCCACCCAGGCGCCCCAAACCTAACTTTTATATGCAGTGGAAAACCAAAAACTGCACCTGACTCACTTTATTATGGTATTTATGTATTTATCTCGGTGGTCAGGGACCCACAGTGCCTCCAAGGAATGCCTGTATAGTGTAACTGGTATCTCAGTTTGGCTTAGAGCTTGATGGTTAAAGGAATTTTCAGTATGTATCTTAAAGAAGGTATCTGATGATTTATGAAAACTGATCATTTCACTTAGGGGGAATAACAATCTCACGACTTTGCTTTGAATTCTCTTTAGGTCAGACTGCTTTTATTTCTTTATTTTTAAGTTATTTATTTATTAAAAAGATTTTTTTAAATGTTTATTTTTGAGAGAGAGAGAGAGAGAGCGAGAGCGTGAGCGGGGAGGAGCAGAGAGAGATGAATAATCCGAAGAAGGCTTCAGGCTCTGAACGGTCAGCACAAAGCTCAATGCAGGGCTTGAACTCATGAGCCCATGAAATCATGACCTGAGCTGAAGTCAGACACTTAATGAGTCACCCAGGCACCCCTAAGTTGTTTATTTTGAGAAAGAGAGAGAGGGAGAGAGAGAATCCCAAGCAGGCTCCATGCTGTCAACACAGCCTGACCTGGGGCTTGATCCCACAAACTGTGAGATCATGACTTAGCTGAAATCAGGAGTCGGACACTTTACTGACTTAGCCACTCAGGCACCCTAGACTGACTGTTTTTAAAATAATTTTTAGATGATAAAATGTAAATCATCTTTTCTTTGATTCTTACAAAAAATTAAGTCAGTCAGTGTGAATTGCTAAAGTAGTGTTTTTTCCTCCTCTTTTCTTTCTTTCTTTTTTCTAAAACTTTTTTTTTTTTTTTTTACAAATAGTTTATTGTCAAATTAGTTTCCACATAACACTCAGTGCTCATCCCCACAAGTGTCCTCCTCCATGCCCATCCCCCCTCCCCCCACATCCATCAGTCCTCAGTTTTTGTCAGCATTCAAGAGTCTCTCATGGTTTGCCTCTCTCCCTTTCCCCCACCATTTCCCCCCTTCTTCTCCACCTTGTTCCTCCGTCAAGTTCCTCCTAATCCTCTTATACGTGCAAACAGATGATATTTGTCCTTCTCTGCCTTCTTTTTTCTAAAACTTCTAATACCACCGCTGTTTTTGTTCTTTGGAAATTTCTGTGCTGAATATCTCCACTTAACCTTTTATAATCTGAATGTTTTTTCTTTTTTCTTTAAAGGCAATTTATGTTAGACCAATCTAAAAGAGTTTGCTACTTCATTTAAATATCGGGAAACTTGTACTTCTGGTACATAATGAGTAAAAAGTCAATAGCTTAGGGTAGAGGCTTAGCATCTCATAGTATGGAAATTTTCTATGGGAAGGCCTTTGAAATTCCTGCTGGTCCAGAAAGATTTAATATTTATAGTTACCTCTTATTTTCAAATGGAGTTGGGTATTCTGCCTTCTTTATAATAAAAGAGAGGATCTATAGGCTAAATAGTGGTTTTGTTCTGGAATATGTCATAAGCAAGTAAGTTAATTTGAGAATCTTGTCTTATTAATAGTTGCCCATTGGACGTCAGTGTGTCAATCATTACCGACGGCTAAGGCGCCATTGTGTCTTTTCACATGAAGAACTCATTTTCAAGATGGCAGCAGATCCAGAATGCTTAGACGTGGGCCTGGCTGCCATGGTGTGCAAAGAATTGACTCTCATGACCGAAGAAGAGACAAGATTAAGGGAGTCTGTTGTACAAATGGTGAGTTTGCTTGGCACATTTCCTGTATTTGATACTGCTCATGGAATATACTAAAAATGGAACATGTAGAAAGAATCCATTTTCATTTTTGATTCCTTAAGAAATTAAACACAAAAAATCACAAGTTTGGAGAAGGTATGTTTTTACTTGCCATTTTGGGTTCTTCAAACTGAAAAGTTTTAAGAATCTTTAAAAAAATGTTTTTTTAATGTTTATTTTTGAGAGACAGAGCACGAGTGGGGGAGGGGCAGAGAGAGAAAAGAGGGAGACACAGAACTCCAGGCAGGCTCCAGGCTCTGAGCTGTCAGCACAGAGCCTGATGCGAGGCTTGAATTTACGAACCACAAGATCATGACCTGAGCTGAATTTGGACGCTCAATCGACTGAGCCACCCAGGCGCCCCATGGAATGTTTATGTCATTTCTAGATTTAAAAAAATAGTATCCTGTCAGGTAGAATTTCTTTAAAATTCTTTAAAAAAGAGTCTTCTACATGTAGTATTATTTCTTAAATAATAAAGTTCACATCCTTTTTTTTTTCCTCTGGGCTTTGAAATTGAATAAAAGTTGTGTTTCTGGTGATTCCAACTGTCAGAGTGAATTGATTTGTTTTTTTTCCCTCTTTCTAAGCAACTTAATGAGTAGGAAGTACTGAATAACCAAATGTTGGGATTTTTTTTTTTCCTGGTTTGGAAGCCAGTTGAATTTTTTTTTATTTAACGTGTATTTTTGAGAGAGAGAGAGAGAGAGCCAGAGCATAAGTGGGGAAGGAGCAGAGAGGGAGACACAAAAACTGAAGCAGGCTCCAAGCTCTGAGCTCTGAGCGAGCGTGACACAGGGCTTGAACTCATGAACTGTGAGATAATGACCTGAGCCGAAGTAGGACACTTACTTGACTGAGCCACCCAGGTGCCTCGCCAGTTGAATTTTTGATGGAGTTTCCTTATAATGGTGGTGGCTGGGCAGAGGGTGGTCAGACCACTCCCCCAGCAAGTGTTAGGATTTTGAATGCTTAGAATAAATTGAACCTTTTGTTTTTTGATGTTTGTTTATTTTTGAGAGAGTGGGAGCAGGGAAGGGGCAGAGACCGAGGGAGAGAAAATCCTAATCCTAATCCTAACCCTAATCTGGGCTGTCAACACAGATCCCAAAACGAGATTTGAACTCCTGAACCATGATACTGTGACCTGAGCCAAAATCAAGAGTCAGATACTTAACTGAGTGAGCCACCCAGTCGTCCCATACCTTTTTTTGAAAATTTAATTCGATTTTTTAGTTCCTTTATTTATTTTGAGAGAGAGCAAGTGGGGAAGGGGCAGAGAGAAAGGAAGTGAGAGAGAAACTCAAGCAGCCTCTGCACTGTCAGCACAGAGCCCAGTGTGGGGCTTGAACTTATGAACCATGAGCTCATTACCTAAGCTAAAGTCAGATGCTTAATTGACTGAGCAACCCAGGTGCCTCTATTTTTTAAAAATTCAGCCAACATTTTAATTTGAAATTAAAAACAAAATTACCGTTGGGGCACCTGGGTGACTCAGTTGGTGAGGCCTCCGACCGTTAATTTTGGCTCAGGTCATGACATAGCGGTTCATGGGATGAAGGCCCGCACCTGGCTTTGGGCTGACAGGATTCTCTGTCTTTCTTTCTGTGTCCTTCCCCTGCTCACATGTGCTCACATGCATGCTCTCTGTCAAAATAAATAAACATTTAAAAAATTATTTTTAAAATTAACCACTTACATTAGCATCTTCCAAAAACAAAATACTTAGAGGTTTCTTTCTTTCTTTTTTTTTTTTTAAGTATATGTTATTTCTGAGAGAGAGACTGAGTGTGAGCAAGGGAGGGGTAGAGAGAGAGGGAGACACAGAATTTGTGGGCTCCAGGCTCTGAGCTGTCAGCATTAGAGCGTGACATGGGGCTTGAACTCATGAGCCACAAGATCATGACTTGAGCTGAAGTTAGACACTTAACTGACTGAGCCACCTATGAGCCCCAGTTTATTTCTTTTTTTTAAGTTTTTTTTATTTTGAGAGAGAGTCAGTGCAAGTAGGGGAGGGGCAGAGAGAGAGGGAGAAACAGAGAATTCCCAGAGAGCTCCCAGTGGAGAGCCCGAAGCTGGGCTTGAATTCATGAAACTCAGAGATCATGACCTGAGCTGAAACCAAGAGCCAGACACTTAACCAGCTGAGCCACATAGGCACCCCAAACTACTTAGGTTTCTAACAAAACATGTACAGGGAGGAACACTACAAAACTCTGATGAACAAAATCAAAGAAAGATTTAGTAAATGCAGAGGTATTCCATGTTTATGGATAGGAAGACTCAGTTTTGTCAAGATGTCAATTCTTCCCCACTTAATCTATAAATACAGTACAATCCCAATCAAAATCCCAACAAGTTATTTTATGGATAATGCCAAATTGATTCTAAAATTTTTCTGGAGAGATAAAAGACTCATAATAGCCAAATCAATATCGCAGAAGAACAAACTCAGAAGACTAACACTACCTGATTTCAAGACTGACTATAAATTGTACACCTGAAACTAAAGTACACTGTGTGTCAGCTATACTTATAAAACATAAATAAAAATGTTAAACACTTACTGTAAAGCTAGAGTAGTAATAAAGACTGTGTGGTATTTACAAAAGAATAGAAAAATCAACCAGTGGAACACAGCAGAGAACCCAGAAACAGATTCACATAAATACGGTCAACTCACCTTTCCCAAAGAATAATGGAATTCCTTTCCCCTTGCCTGGTGTCTATCTTTTGAAGTTTCACAGATACTGATTTTTACAGATTGAAAGTCTATGGCGATCTTGCACTGAGCAAGTTTATTGGCCCTATTTTTCTAACAGCATTTGCTCATTTCATGTCTCTCTGTGACATGGTAATTTTCATAATATTTCAGACTTTTTCATTTGATTTTATTCCATTTTTTAAATTATGGTATAATTAATATACAGTATTACATTAGTTTTAGATGTACAATATAGTGATTCAGAAATTCTGTGCATTAGTCAGGGCTCATCATAAATGTACTCTTAATCCCCTACACTTGTTTCACTGATCCCCCACTCACTTCTCCTCTATAACCAACAGTTTATTCTTTAAATTTAATAGAGACTGAGGCATCTAACTGGCTCAGTGGATGACTTTTGAACTCAGGATCATGAGTTTCAGCCCCATATTGGGTATAGAGCTTACTTAAAAAAAGAAAATGTAATTCCCTTACTAGAGTCTGGATTTTTTTTTCTTTATTTTCTTTGTTTTTTTCAGTTCCACATATGAATGAAATCAGATGGTATTTATCTTTTTCTGGCTGATTTATTTCACTAGCATTATATTTCTAGATCCATCCATGTTGTTGCAAATGGTAGTTTTTCTTTATTTTTAATGGCTGAATAATATTCCATTGTGTGTGTATACCACATCTTTATCCATAATTTGGCTATTATAAATAATGCTGTAATAAATGTAATGGTGTATATATATCTTTTCAAATTAGTGTTTTTTCGTATTCTTTGGGTAAATACCCAGTAGTGCAGTTGCTGGATCACATGGTAATTCTATCTTTAATTTTTTGAGGAACTTCCATACTGTTTTCCACAGTGGCTGCACAGTGGCTGCACTGTTCTTACCAATAGTGCTTGAGGGTTCCTTTTTCTCCACATCCATGCCAATGCTTCTATTTTAGCCATTCTGACAGACATGAGACGATATAGCTCATTGTGGTTTTGATTTACATTTCTGTGATGAAGTGATGCTAAGCATCTTGTCATGTGTCTGTTAGCAGTCATGTATGTCTTTGGAGAAATGTCTGTTAATGTCTTCTGCCCTTTTTTTTTGGTTATTTTTATTTATTTATTTATTTTTTGTGTTTTAGAGAGAGGGACAGAGGGAGAGAATCTTCAACAGGCTTCCATGCTCAGGGTGGAGCTTGATGCAGGGCTTGATACCACAACCATGGGATCATGACCTGAGTTGAGATCAAGAGTCAGATGCTGAGCTGTCCAGACGCCCCTTCTGTCCATATTTTAATTGGTCAAAAATTTTTTTTATTATTCTTATATTTCTTATAGTCATTTTGATGAGTGATCTTTGATGTTACTGTTGTAAGTGTTCTGGGATACTACGACCTGTGCCCCTATAATGGTAAATTTAATCGATAAATGTTGTATATGTTCAGCCTCCTCTGCAACTGTCTGTTTCTCCGTTTCTCTTTATTCTTTGAGATACAACGATATTGAAATTAAGCCAAGTAATAGCCATGTTATAGCGGCCTTTTAAGTGCTCAAATGGAAAGAAGAATACACATCTCTCACTTTGGATCAGAGGCTAGAAATTATTAAGCTTAGTGAGGAAGGCATGTGGAAATCCTGCATAGGTCAGAAGCGAGGCTTCTTGTGCCAGTTTGCCAGGAAGCGAATACAAAGGAAAAGTTCTTGAAGCAAATTAAGAGTTCAATTCTAGTGAACACATGAACAGTAAGAAAGCAAAATAGCTTTTTGCTGTTATGGTGAATGTTTTAGTCATCTGGATAGAAGATGGAATCAGCCACATTTCCTTATGCCAAGGCCTAATCCAGAGCAGTGCCCTAACTCGTAAGTTTTACGTATGCTAAGAGCCATGAGGAAGCTGCAGAAGTTTGAAACTAGCAGACGTTGGTTCGTGATGTTTGAGGAAAGAAATCTCCATACCACAAAAATAGAAGGTGAAGCAGCAAGTGCTGATGTAGAGCTACAGCAAGTTATCCAGAATATCTAGCCAAGGTCATCAGTGAAGGTGGCTACACTAAGTATAGATTTTCCTTTTTTTTATTCCTTTCATAGTTTGTCACCACGTTGGTTACCATATAACACCCAGTGCTCGTCCCAACAAGTGCCCTCCTCCATGCCCATCACCCCTCTTCACCTCTCCCCCACTCTTAAGTATAGATTTTCAGTGTAGACAAAACTGCCTTCTATTGGAAGAAGATGCCATCTAAGACTTTCATGGCGAGAGAGAAGTCAAAGGCTGGCTTCAAAGATTCAGAGGACAGGCTGGCTCTCTGTTAGGGGCTAATACAGCAGATGACTTTAAGTTGAAGCCATTGCTCATTTACTAATCCTAAAATATCGGGGTCCTTAAGAATTGTGCTAGGGGCATCTGGGTGACTCAGTCAGTTAAGCATCTGACTCTTGGTTTTGGCTCACAGCTGGTGAGATTGAGCTCCGTGTTGGGCTCCTGGCTTCAAAGATTCAGAGGACAGGCTGGCTCTCTGTTAGGGGCTAATACAGCAGATGACTTTAAGTTGAAGCCATTGCTCATTTACTAATCCTAAAATATCGGGGTCCTTAAGAATTGTGCTAGGGGCATCTGGGTGACTCAGTCAGTTAAGCATCTGACTCTTGGTTTTGGCTCACAGCTGGTGAGATTGAGCTCCGTGTTGGGCTCCTGTGCTTACAGTGTGGAGCCTGCTTGGGATTCTCTCTTTCCTTTCTCTGTCCCTCCCCTACTCATGTGCGTTCTCTCTCTCTCTCTCTCTTTCAAGAGAAGCAAATAAACATTAAAAAAAAAATCTTGAAGGGGCACCTGGGTGGCTTAGTCGGTTAAGCGTCCGACTTTCGCTTAGGTCATGATCTCACGGTTCG
This sequence comes from Proteles cristata cristata, assembly GCA_017311185.1. Lineage (NCBI taxonomy): Eukaryota > Metazoa > Chordata > Mammalia > Carnivora > Hyaenidae > Proteles > Proteles cristata. The sequence continues at coordinate 3,315,288 of JAESUZ010004630.1, forward strand.
TGGGTTCGAGCCCCGCGTCGGGCTCTGTGCTGACTGCCAGCTCAGAGCCTGGAGCCTGTTTCAGTCTGTGACTCCCTCTCTCTCTGACCCTCCCCTGTTCACGCTGTCTGTCTCTCTCTCTCCTAGAAATAAATAAAACATTTAAAAAAAAAAAATCTTGAAGAATTGTGCTAAATCTAGTCTGTGTTGTGTAACTGGAATCTAGTATGTGTTGTGTAACTGGAACAATAAAACCTGGAAGACAGCACATGTTTACAAACGATTTACTGAGTATTTTGAGCCCACTGTTGGGCCTTACTGTGCAGAGAAAAAGACTCCTTTCAAATATGACTGCTTATTGGGGTGCCTGGGTGGCTCAGTCGGTAGAGCATCTGACTTAGGCTCAGGTCATGATCTCATGGTTTGTAAGTTCGAGCTCCACGCCAGGCTCTGGGCTGACAGCTTGGAGCCTGGAGCCTGCCTCAGATTCTATGTGTCCTTCTCTTTTGGCTCCTTCCCGCTTGCACTCTGTCTCTGTATCTCAAAAATGGATAAATGTTTAAAAAATTAAAAATATGGGGGCACCTGGGTAGCTTAGTCGGTTAAGCATCCGACTTTCGCTTAGGTCATGATCTCACGGTTCTTGGGTTCGAGCCCCGTGTCGGGCTCTGTGCTGACTGCAAGCTCAGAGCCTGGAGCCTGTTTCAGTCTGTGACTCCCTCACTCTCTGACCCTCCCCTGCTCACGCTCTCTCTCTCCTAGAAATAAATAAAACATTAAAAAAAAATTTTTTTTTAAATATGACTGCTCATTGATAATGCGCCTGGTCACCCAAAAGCTCTGGTGGAGATGTCCAGCAAGATTAATATTATTTTCATGCCTGCTAACAGAACATCCATTCTGCAGCCTATGGATCAAGGGGTAATTCAACTTTCAAGCTCTATTATTTAAGAAATAAATTTTGTAAGGCTACAGGTGCCATAGTAGTCTTCTAATGGATCTAGGCAGAATAAGTTAAAAATCTTCTGGAAAAGATTCACCATTCTAGATACTATTAAGAACATCTGTGATATATGGAACAAGGCCCAAATATCAACACAAACAGGAGTTTGGAAGAAGTTGATTCCAGCTATGGCAGCAATGACTTTTAGGGCTTCAGGACCTCGGTGGAGAAGAAGCTGCAGATGTGTTGGAAAGAGGAAGAGAACGGCAATCGCAGAATTGGGGCCTGAGGATGTGACTGAACGGCTGCGGTCTCGTGATACAACTTGAGCAGATGCAGGGTTGCTGCTGATGGATGAGCAAAGTGGTTTCTCGTGATAGATACTGCTCGTGGTAGGATGCTGTGAAGATTATTGAAATGATGACAAAGGATTTAAAATATTACATAAATTTAGTGGATAAAGCAGTGGCAGAGTTTGAGAGGATGGACTTGAATTTTGAGAGAAGTTCCAATTGTGAATAAAGTGCTGTCAAACAGCATCGTATGCTAAGAGAAGTCACATGTGAAAGACAATCGATGTGACAGACTCCATTGTTTTATTTTAAGAAAGTACAACGGCCACCCCAATCATAAGCAACCACCACCCTCATCAGTTAACAGTCTGATTAGTATCAAGGCAAGACCCTCCACCAGCAAAAAGGTTATAACCTGAAAGCTCAGATGACATTGAGCATTTTTTAGCAACAAAGTATTTTTTAATTAAGGTGTGAACATTGCTTTTTTAGACACAATACTATTGCACACTTAATGGACTACAATATAGTGTAAATATAACATATATGTTGAGAAACCAGAAAATTCATTTGACTTGTTCTGTTGTGATAGTTGTTTTATCACCATGGTCTGAACCAAACCCACAGTATCCCCAAGGTCTGCTTGTACATTGGTAAAGACTCAAGAAGTAAGTTTTTATGGTATGGTCCCATTTCGGGTTTAACCTGTGTTGTTAATGGGGCATCATTTTTCCTTGCTCTACAATAATTTGAATATCACATCTCTTGATCAGCTTATTTGTCCTTTGATCAAATTTCTCTAAAGACGCTTATCCTATAAACTTCTGTGCCCTTGAGACGCTAATCTTTACCCTTTCTTCAAATACTATATAGTTGTCTTTCCTACTTGAGAAAAGTTTTCATTTTATTTCTTCCCGAAAAACTTATTGAGTGGTTTTCTGTGGTCAGTGCCCCCACTTCCTTTTTATTCCTTCATCGTCACTGTCCTTTTGAAACTGAGTTTGCCATGAGGTTTTAGCCAAGTCGAGTTCCTTGTCTTCTATCCCTATGACCTCTCTGCTGCACTATATGTTGCTGCTTTGTTCCTTTTCCGAACATTTGCTCTACTGTTTCTTCAGCCTCTGATAACACTTGCCAGTCACTTTTAATGATCATTTTCCTCATCTTCCTCAACTGCCAGTGTTTGCAGGCTGCAGCCTTTGGCTTTTTGTTGTTTTCCTTTTGTGCTACTTTTCAAGGAAATCTTAGCCTTTCTTAGGATTTGAGCTTTCCTTCAGCTGTTACCATGTGGTTTCATTTCTCACATCTTGATGTTTCCTCTTAGTATGCCCAAACACGGGAATTATTGTCACTTTGAAAGAGCTGTTTTTTCTAGTCACTCATTTGTATTCCGTGTCTCCATGTGATTACATTTCTGTTTAGATTTTTGTCATTTCACTTTCTACCTCTGAGATAGAATATCATCTCTTCTTTATCTGCCTTTTCACAAACCATGTTCCTTTACTAATTGCCAATAAGTGTCCGAATCATTATGTAAAAACTTAATGTCATTCCTAACTCATCCATCTCTTTCATAGTCATCTGCTACCTGGTTTAAAATTTTTATTTGTTTGTTTTGGCAATGTCTCTCATCACTTCCACTCCCTCCTTTTTTTTCCTTACTGCTACTATTTGGTCCCATTCTGTAATTTTCTCACCTTGATTATTTCAGATAACCTTTTAATTTGTGTCTGTTTTTTCTTCTGTGCATTCCCTCCTAAGAATTTATACAACTTTCTAAGTTGTATTCTTGGGAATATGAGTTATGACTGTTTTAGCCTTTGTAGTTGTAAGTCCCTTGCATTTAAAAAAGTTTTATTAGTCAAATATGTATTCTTACATACCAAGGTTTAGTCTTTCCCATTTTTGAAAAATTAAGAATGATTAATTTTAGAAAGTATTTTGATGATGTGTCATTGTACCTCCCATGTTTGTGTCTTAAGTCAGAGATTTACCTGTAAGAAAAAAATTTAATAACTTGAAGGTCTTTGATGCTTGAGAGACTAGAAAGATTTGATGTAGTGACATGAATTGTATTTCAGGGTGTCCTGATGTCCGAAGAAGAGGTATTTGAACTTGTTCCTGATGATGAGCGACAGTGTTCAGCGTGCAGAACCACATGTTTTCTCTCTGCTCTGACGTGCTCCTGTAATCCTGAGCGGCTTGTGTGTCTCTACCATCCAGCTGATCTGTGCCCCTGCCCCATGCAGAAGAAGTGTCTTAGGTATCCATAAATTTCTTAGAAAACTTGTTACTTTGAAAACCAAGGGCATTGTTCTCTGTAGTTTGCCTTCATCCACATGATGTAGACTCGTAGCTTTTCCTTGTCTCTTTGCCTCCCTGCTGAGGACCAGTCCTTTAAAGTTGGCTCTAAACTTAGCAATCGAAGTTTTTTTTTAATTAGTTGATTTCATATGTTCCCTGTCTCTTCCTGCATTAAACCTCTGTGGGCAGCTTTGATTTGTTCTAAGACCCCATTCCCCTGGTCATTGTATTAATTAATAAGCTGATTATGTTTAAAATTTATTTCCAAGTTATTGTTGCATTTTGAAGTTTTTATTTCTATGTTTTGTTTTCTTTGTTTTTAGGTACCGCTACCCATTAGAAGACCTCCCGTCTCTGCTATATGGTGTGAAAGTCAGGGCACAATCCTATGACACTTGGGTCAGCCGTGTTACAGAAGCATTATCTGCCAACTTCAACCACAAGAAAGGTTAAGTTTCGTCCTTTTGTATGCATACACTGAAATTATTGTCACAGTGAGAGGCCTTGGTTTGTTTTACGTGTTTTTCCTCTATTAAGGAAAAATCCTAGGCTTCATTTAAGATTTGGAACTAATGGATTGGTTGACTGACTTAGATTTAGTTTTCTATTTGAGAATCTTCTCCTACATGAAAAGTTAATATGAAATCGACAGATGGCTAACTGGCAGTAGATATGTATTTTGGGGAACCATTGTTACCAGTGGACTAACACTGAAGGCTAATTAAGAATGAGGAATTGGCAGGAACCCTGGGTGGCTCAGTCAGTTAAGTGTCTAAGTGATGATCTCATAGTTTGTGGGATCAAACCCTGTGTTGGGCTCTGTGCTGGCAGTGTGCAGAGACTTCTTGGGATTCTCTGTCTCTCTTTTTCTCTCGCTCCTCCTCTGCTTGCGTGCTCTCTCTCTCTCTCTCAAAATAAATAAACAAAACATTAAAAAAAAAATAATAATGAAGAGGTGCCTTACCTGAGAGGAAATCGTCCATGAGGATTAGGAATACCTGCTCATAAGGTGTCATTGCGTTGGTGAAATCTTCCCAGCTGCGATGATTTTTCTGATAGGTTGAGGACTAACTTGAGAGGGGTTGGTGAATATTTTTGAATGGCTTTTTATGTCTGCGGTCATAGCATTTGGCTTTCTTTTTACAGACTTGATTGAATTACGAGTAATGCTGGAAGATGCTGAGGATAGGAAATACCCAGAGAATGATCTCTTTAGAAAACTCAGGGATGCTGTAAAAGAGGCGGAGACTTGTGCCTCTGTGGCTCAGTTGCTTCTCAGCAAAAAGCAGAAGCACAGGTAAGACTGCAAAGGAGCATTGGGGTCCCCAGTGTGTTTTTTGGTTTTGGTTTTTCTTTCAGAGTGAAAGCCAAAATTTTAACTGGCTCACAAGGCCCTGTATTATCGTTGACCTCTTGTGGCCATTTATTTTTCTTCCTCCTCTGGTCATGTTCCAATCTTCCCGCCTACTACTCTCCTTTCTTTCTTGCTTCACTCTGCAGTCTTTTTTCCCTTTCTGCTTTTCTTACACTGGGCACATTTCTCCTTCTGGCCTTCACTTCATTCTTCACTCTGATTAGAGTTCTCTTCCCTGATATTCAGGTGGCCTGTCCCTCACTTCTTTCAGGTCTTTTTCAGATGACGCATTCTTGAAGAAGCCTTCTCTGAAACCTTTTATAAAATTGCAACCTTTTTATTCTTTCCTGTTTTGTTTTTCTCCTAGCCCAGTCACCTATTGATATACTAATTCATTATGTCTTCTTTTCTTTCCCAGTCCCCCTAGAACATGTGTGAGACTAGGATGTTGGAGATTTTTTTTATCCTTTTTTTTCATTGCTTTATTCCTTGTGCTTAGAATAATGCCTGGCACATATTAGGTGTGCAGTAAATATTTGTAAATAAATAAATGATACTACACACTGAAGGCAGGTGGCAGCAAAGAGTAACCTCCATGGATGCAGGAGAGGCTGCTACTAAGGAGTGTAGAAGTATGCACTCTTGATTTAATGTCATTTGTATGTGTGAAATTTTCTGTGGCATTGTTTTGTATTCATTCCAACACATTCTTGGTACCGGAACAGATTCTTCTATAGCACTTCACGTTGGGTTTTAAATTACTTTGTATATTTTTTACTCACCATTTCATTAGAGAACTTTTCTTAAAGATGTTGGTCACCAAATCTTCACCTGTCATTGGGTCACTAACTCTCTTGGAGAATCTGGCAAAAGCTTAGAGACCCTTTTCTTGGAAAAATGAGTATACACATACAGTTCTGAATATGTTTCAGAGGGTTTATTGTCTCCTAAGCTAAGTTAAAGGTGCCCTTGTTCCACATTTTAAGCTCTATGAGGTTGAGGATTTAGTTTTATTAATGAACATATTTTACTTTGAGGAATTTATTGACCATTTGAAATGTTTAACACTTGTAAGATTGGAGGAAATATAACTTGGAGTATTGAATCTTTGAGTCATTAACTAAAGAAGTAAAAACCTTATTTGGAGGTGATCACCATTACAGTGGCACCTCTCAAACACTCGTACTCTGGGGTTGCTTGGGTTAGATTCTAGAGACTAGAAGCCCCTTTGATATCAGATGACTATGAACTTTTCTTACTTATGTCTCAATATTATTTCACATCAGGCAGAGCCCAGATAGTGGGAGGACTCGGACCAAACTGACAGTGGAAGAATTGAAGGCCTTTGTCCAACAACTTTTTAGTCTTCCATGTGTCATCAGCCAAGCTCGACAAGTAAAGGTGGAGTATTACATTTCTTTTCTTGGATAATATCCTTTGTAGTCTGGGTTTCTGTTGTGGGCAAACAAAATTGTGTGTCCAGACTAGTCTTTTTTTCTGTTTGTTTCTCATGTAAGTGCTGCTGACAGTAAGAATCCTTTGGTTTAGGGGCACCTGGGTGGCTTAGTCGCTTAGGCATTCATCTCTTGATTTCTTCTCAGATCATGATCTCACTGTCTGTAGGTTTGAGCCTGCATTGGGCTCTGTGCTTACAGTTCAGAGCCTGCTTGGGATTCTCCCTCTCCCTCTTTCTCTGCCCTCCCCTGCACACACACTCTCTCTCTCAAACTAAATAAACTTTAAAAAAAAAAGAATCTCTTGGTTTAGTTCTTAGCCTTTAATACTCTCTTTAGGATTCTGGAACCAAGAGTAGTTAGTTTAGATTTTTTTTCTGTATTAATTTTAGATCAGAATCCCCATTTGGCATAGATATAATTGAAATGCAAAAAATCATTAAAAGAATCTAAATGTATTAGTAAATTATTAGTTCATGAGTTTTTAAAAATACAGCTCTGAAATCACTAGAGCCCTGATGGTTTCTTGAATATGTAGAAATCTCAGAAGTATATATCAAATATATTAATTAGTGTAGTTAATAGTCCTTTGATAGTCTGTGTTGTATTTTGTGATTTGGTCATGGGCAGGATGTCTGAAACGGTTTTTATCAAGGTTGTCAGCTTGTGAAATCTAGTATCTGTTGTCTTTGCTTTGTTCCCTGTCGTAGGAGCATTTTGGTAGTTGACCACCCTTTCCTTTCTGAGAGACTTTCTTCTCTAAACATCTGTGTCACACTCTGTGATTTTCTAGGTTATTCACAGTTCCTTCTTTTTAGTCTTCTTTGTTATTTGTTTTCTCCTTGGCTTGACTTCTAATTGTGGAGTCTCAACCCTTTCTTTACTCTAGGTCCTGACATCATATTTGTTTAGTGACATTAAATATCATCTGTATCCTGTTGAGTCCCAGATCACCAACTCTCAGTGCCTTTGTTCTTTCCTACAGGCATATATGTCCAGTGGCATACTCTCCATATCTCTTTGGCCGACTAAAGGCATTTTAAGTCTTTTAATGAATCAAAATCCTTGATTCCTTTATGTCCCTGATACCCTACAACCAGTCTCTAAACAAGTGTTGTTATTATATTATCTTCAAAATGTATCCCAGAGTGAACCATTTATCATCATGTCCATTGCTTAAACTATGCTCTGAACCACTAGATTTTATGCCTTAGATTACTGTAATAGCTTCCTAACTGATCTCTTTTTTTGTCCTTCATAGTTTATTTTTTATTTGGTAGCCAGAATGATTGTGTAAAATATAAATCCAATCATATCATTTATTTGTGGTTAAAATTCTCCAGTGCTTCCTCAAAGCCATTAGAATGAAATCTAAATTCATAATCTATAGGGCACTATGTAATCTGACCTCTGTTTGTTTTTAAACTACGTTCTCCACTTTGTTACTCACCATCCACTCATCCAAATGAGCAAGATGGCAGGCTCATTTCTCTTTACAAACTTTTGCAGTTATTACTTGCCCTGCCTGAACTGCTCTTACTCCAGATCTTCATATAGTACCCACTTCTATCTCCTTATTTTAGTTTCAGTTCATCAGTTTTCTGTGACCAACATTGCAGTGTAGTATGCCCTCCTCCTCTGGTCATTCTCTATTATGTTGTCCTATTTTATTTTCATAGCATTTAGAACTAACTGAAACTTTCATTCATGCATTTAGCATCTGGTTATTTAGATTAAAATGTGTTCATTGAAGACTAGGACTTTGTATGTTGTAATACTGTGTGCTTAGAACAGTGGCTGTATCTAAGTCTGCAGTCTTTAAATATTTTCTGAATGGGGGCATCTGGGTGGCTCAGTTGGTTAAGTGTCTGACTTCGGCTTAGGTCATGATCTTGCAGTTCGTGAGTTCGAGTCCTGCGTCCGGCTCTGTGCTGCCAGATTGGAGCCTGGAGCCTGCTTTGGATTCTGTGTCTCCCTCTCTCTCTGCCCCTACCCTGCTTGTGCCCTGTCTCTCTCTCTCTCTCTCTCTCTCAAGAATAAACATTAAAAAACTTTTAAAAAAATATTTTTTGAATGATTTAATCATATTTTTAAAGTAAGAAGGTCAGTATTTGTGTTTTTAACTATTGTATCTTTTTGGTGCTATAATGTTGAGCTTATTAGATATTCTAGAATTTGTTAGTTTACCTGAGCTATATTCCGTACTCATTTTGTATCTTTTAAATTTGTTTTTTTGTTTTTTACTTTTTCAGAATCTCCTGGATGATGTGGAAGAGTTTCATGAACGTGCTCAAGAGGCCATGATGGATGAAACCCCAGATTCCTCCAAACTCCAAATGTTGATAGACATGGGTTCTAGTCTCTATGTGGAGCTGCCTGAATTAGCTCGACTAAAGCAAGAGCTACAGCAGGCTCGATGGTTGGATGAAGTAAGACTGACCCTATCAGAACCACAGCAGGTCACTTTGGATGTCATGAAAAAACTGATAGATTCTGGGGTGGGGTTGGCGCCCCACCATGCTGTGGAGAAGGCGATGGCTGAACTACAGGAGCTCCTTACCGTCTCTGAGCGATGGGAAGAAAAGGCCAAGGTCTGCCTGCAGGCAAGGTGAACACATATATTGGTGACTGTTGCCTCTTTAATAACTAAGAGTAGAACCAAAGGAAGAACATAAGGCTATTTTTCATTAAATGTTTCATTAGATGTTTTATGCCTTCCCTGATCAATAGGTCTGCACATAAACAGTTTCAAATATTGTGTGCACGCTAGTGCAGAGTACTTTGCTAGATACTCTAAGTGGTACAAAGTAGTATTTTGTTTAGAACCTATGCTGTATTTCAGAGCTAAGAAATGTAAAGGTCATGACAGTGTGTTCCTCTTAACTAAGAGGTACATAAAAATACAATAGGAGTTTAGAGGAGGAGAGGTCAGTGTTAGCTTGGGTGCTCAGAAGAGGCGGTGGAGAGAAATGAAAGAACTTAGGTAGACCCTTGACGCGTGAGTGGGATTGAAGTGAAAGGGAGATAAGAGAAATGTCCTAAGCCAAGTTTAAGGAATATATATATAGGGTGTGTTTTGGTGACAAAAGTTTAAGGGCTTCACTGGAGTGGAGGATTTATGCAGGAAAGTACTCGGAAAGAAGGAAAAAGAAAGGCAAGAGAACATTAAGTTGAGTTAGCATTGGTACCCCATGGGATTTGTGAGATTTCAGTAAAGCATTCATCATATTTGTGTTTCAACTAATTTCATAATTACTAGGAACCAATGTTCTTTATTAAAGTATTTCTTCAGCTAAAATTGACACCAGATTACTCATGTGAGGATGAGGAACCCAGTATACTTAGATCACATAGTTTTTAAATAGCACAGCTCAAATTTAAAGTCTTTCCCACTTTATTCCAAAGTCTTCATGTACTTAACTACTTTGCCAGCCACTTATTTTGAATGCATGTGTTAGGAAAAGCCATAGATGATTTAATGAACACAGTTCTGTTTTGCCAAGAAAAGGCTGCATGTATTTTTGCTGGATATTTCTTTTGCTCTCCAGATGCCATGGAGAATACATACTAAAATGTATCCATAGCTTTTTCTCTTTGAAACCTTGAAACTACTCAGTGTTTTCATATTCATGACAATTCCAGGAGCATATTAAATGAGTAAAACTAAGTAACTTTGGAATGCAAAACTATGATTTGGTATACCTGATGCAACTTATGGTAGTCTACAGAATGAAATATTGTCGGTAATAATATGTGGAAACTTACTTTCTCCCATTTTTCTACATTTAATCAGTCACCAAGTTTTAGTGAGTTTTCCTCCAAAATGTCTTTCATGTCTGTCTTCATTGTCATTGACCTAGTTATAGTACTCTTGTATTTTCCCTTAATCTTTGCAATTCAATAAGTATTTATGGAGTACCCACTACATGCCAGGTACTATTTCTCAGTGCTGTAGAGACAGTAGGGAAAAGCACACAAAGTCCGTGCTCTAAAATAGAGCCAGCATTCTAGTGGGGAGAGCCAAGAGACAGGTGAATACGTGAGTGTATGAATGGTTGAATGAATTTCAGATAATGTCACTGAAGAAAATAAAATTAGAAAGTAGAGGGTGACGGAGTTTGGTGGAGATAGTGAGAAGAAGAATCTTTTGTTTTCTTACTCCTGTCAAAGTTATCTTTTTGGGTTTTTTTGTTTGTTTCTAAATATAATTTATTGTCAAGTTAGCTAACATACAGTATATACAGCATGCTCTTGGCTTCAGGGTTAAATTCCCATGATTCATCACTTACAGACAACACCCAGTGCTCATCCCAGCAAGTGCCTCCTCAGTGGCCACCACCCATTTTCCCCTCTCCCCCGCCCCCTGTCCTCAACCTTCTGTTTGTTCTCTGTATTTAAGAGTCTCCTATGGTTTGCCTCCCTCCCTCTCTGTTTAAAACTATTCTTTCCCCTTCTTTTACCCTGAGGTCTTAGCATAATACCCTCCAGTTCCATCCATATTGTTGCAAATGGCAGATTTCATTCTTTCTCATTACCAAGTAGTATTCTATTTTATATATAAACCACATCTTCTGAATGGATAAAATTATCTTTTGGAAACACATGTATAATATTCTTTACCTCTTAGCATTGATTAATTACTGATCGTTATTTTCTCAACACCCATCTTCTTTGCTTTTGGCCTTTTCTCCTTGCCTCTTAAATAAAAGCCTTCCTCAGGATCCTGGTATAGACCACTTCTTTTTTCACTCTGTACATCTCCCTGGAAATTTCATCTAATTTCTTGGCTCCATTTGCCATCTTTATACTCATTAACTCCAAATTCTCACCTATAACATATATTTCATAGATACTATCTGCTTACTAGATAATTCCATTGAATGTTCTGTTGGTACCTCAGTTTCCCCATATCCAAATTTGGATTCATTGACTCTTTCCCATCATCTCTTCCTCTGCTCCTTTTTTCTTTGAACTATGCCATTTTTTTCTTCCTCTACATAAGCCAGTACTTTGGAAATTAATCTTTCCTTTCCATTTCCTTACCCTCAAACTTAGTTAACTACCAAGTCATGTTGGTTATATTTCCTTGATGTTTCTCACTTTTCATTCTTCTTTTGGGTGCTGTCATAGCTGGCCTAAATCATAGCAACAGGTTCTGTGACCTCACTCTTCTCTAACCCATTCTCTACACTGCAACTCATATTTTCCTAAAATACAGGTTTGGCTTTTTGACTCCCTTGTTTAAAGCCCTTCAGTGTTTCCCATTCTCCTTGGGATGAAATTTAGATTCCTTAACCTGATTCGTACGGCCATCTGTAATCTAGCCCTTTGCTTTGCTTCAGGATCTAGCCTCATCCCTTGCTGTTCTTCTTTGCATTCTATGTTCCAGACATAGTGATCCCCCCTTGCTTTTCTCAGACATGGCATGTTCTTTCTTGTCCCTGGACCTTTGCGCATGCTTATTTTGTTTTCCTGTGGAACAGTCTTCCCTTCTGCCCAGCCCCTGTGGTGTGCCCCTACCCTGCCTCTGGTCGCAGCCTTCCTGACTCACTCCTATTCAAAAAGGATAAGAAAGCTTAGAGGTCACTTCTGGGAAGGCTTCCTTGACAAGTCAGTATAGGCTATCCTACTACTATCTATTCTGATAGCATCTTACAGTGCATCATAACTTTGTATTAATAAGCCCCTTCCACCACAAGATAAAAAGTTTCATAGACATATAGCAGAATTTCTGGGTGATGAAACTATTCCCAGCCTTGGTAGCTTCCTGTTGCTTTCATAGTGAAAGTCATGGCTCTCAAGACCTCTTATAGCAGTTTTTATCTTTCCTTACTGTCACGCTCCCCTACTTTCTGCTCTTACTCTTACTGCTACTCCTGTTCTCTCTCCATCCTCACACCAGCCTCCATCTTAAACTGGACTCCTAAGTTAATTTTTTAAAAGATTTTATTTTTTAAATAATCTCTACCTCTAGCGTGGGCCTTGAGCTTATGGCCCTGAGATCAAGAGTTGCATGCTCTACTCACTGAGCCAGTTAGGTGCCCGTGGACCACTGACTTATTTTTAAATGTTTCTTCCTGTCTTTGTTTGTCATGTTCCTGGTATTTCTCTTAAACATTTCACTTAAAATCACTTCTTTAAGCCCCAGCTCAAAGGCCTTCTCAGCTCTCCTAAGCAGAATTAATCACTGCTTCTCCTTTTGGTGAGCCTATGGTATTGTTCCTGGTCCCCAGTCCAAGTTCAATTCTTATCTTGTATTCTGTTAGTTGAGGATAAAGTCTATTTTATTCATCTTTCTGTAAGTAGGTATTCTTGAATGCAGTTGAATTAAATGTATATGGTCAACATTAATGGACTTCTAGACTGTTGCTTTCTACATTGCTGTGTAATTTGCATCTCTGATAATTTCAGATTTTGTGGAGAACTAAAACAGATTCAATTTACAATTTAGTATAGTGAAAAGAGCATGGGATCTGAGACTCATTCTGAATCAATATTCCAGCTCTGCCATTCACTGTATTAAATGACTTTGGGGCAAAATAACTGATTTTTGAGTTAAGGTTTTCTTATTTGTAAATTGGAAATAAATATAATAGCTGCTTTGCCTCCATTACAGAATTGTGGTAAGAACTAGGCAAAATCATGTATATGAAAGTTCTCTGCGTATTCCAAAATGTTATATAAATGTTGGTAGCAGTTTGACTTTTCCTCATGCATCTACCCTTTCTTTGTGCATTTTAGACCACGACACAGCGTGGCAAGTTTAGAAAGCATAGTGAATGAAGCCAAGAACATTCCAGCCTTTCTACCCAATGTGTTGTCCCTGAAAGAAGCCTTACAAAAGGCTCGAGAATGGACAGCTAAAGTAGAAGCTATTCAGGTAAGGAGCCTCTTGAGCTATCCCATCATTCAGGTAATGCTGTCTCACAGATGAATTCTTTAAGCCTGTAACTCTTTAGAATAGAATACCCATAATAAAATAATGATAGTACTTAAAATTCAGTTGCTCTTCCATCTGACTCTGTCATTCAAAGTTTACCTACCTAATGTTAACTTGTTTTGTTGACTCCTTGCTGTGAAAGATGACAGAATTAGCTATTTAACTCTTAGCAATAGGGAGTTTATTCCTTGCTGTATTCTTTGAATCTTTGTCATGTGCACAAATTACTTTTAAAATAAGAGGCAGCAAAAAGAAAGTGAAATTAATATTTACTGATCCCTATAATACTCATGTTACTATTCTAGTTTGGGAGCAGAAATGTGAGGGAGGGGTGTAAAGGCAGCACCCTAACCCTCAAAATAGCATATTCTTTAGTTAGAAAGACACATATTATACATTTTCATTTAAAACAAACTGTAATGAGGCACCGGGGTGTCTCAGTCAGTTGACCATCCAACTCTTGATTGCAGTTCAGGTCATGATCTAGGGTTGTGGGATCGAGCCCTGTGTTGGCCTTTATGCTGATCATGAAGCCTGCTTAAGATTCTCTCTCTCCCTCTGCCCGTTTACCCCCACTCATGCTCGCTGTCTCTCTCTCTCTCTCTCTCTCTGACTCTCTTTCAGTTTTGAGGGTATATCTACTCTTTATTAAGGAACTATATCCAAATAAAAGGAAACCCAACTCTTAAGAGAGAACATATTGTAGTTGTCAAGTTCTAATGACTTCTGTTTTACTTTATTTTATTTTTTTAAATGTTTTATTTATTTCTAGGAGAGAGAGAGAGAGACAGCATGAGCAGGGGAGGGTCAGAGAGAGAGGGAGTCACAGACTGAAACAGGCTCCAGGCTCCGAGCTGGCAGTCAGCACAGAGCCCGACGCGGCTCGAACCCACGAACCGCGAGATCATGACCTAAGCGAAAGTCGGACGCTTAACCGACTAAGCCACCCAGGCGCCCCACTTCTGTTTTACTTTAAGTTGGTTATTTCTGGCAGCTGCTTAGCTACACTTTTTCTATGCTATTTTTAAAATTATTTGTGTTTTCATTAGGGCAGCTTTTCTGTTTCATCTTTGACCTATTTCAGGCAGTTGGTTGTTCTCAAATGTCTGATCATCCTTAGTTGGCTGTTTTTTTATGACTGTAGGACCACCTACAAGGGTAGGTGGCTGCCATGTGTCTCCTCTGTCATTTAGAGGACTTTTCCTCCACCAAGCCCTCCCTTCTGTGGGGAGATGGACTTGTAGGTTCCAAGTAAGTGGACAACTTCTGTTGACAGGCAAACACTTCTGAAGATACATAGTTTGGGAGCAGGTCTAAGTCTTAGCCAGGAGATACTCTGTAGTCAAGCAGCTATAGTTGGACACAAGACAGAGTACGAGTAAACATGGTATTTCTCAACCATGTCTGTGTTTGAGCTTTCTTTCTCTTCCAGTTTGCTGTCTGTTCTTTAATTGTAGTCCTCAATGATTTTAATTATACCATTTTTACTATCTATTAGGGCTAGAACCTTCCCATTATTCTTTGTAAAACTTGGCTAAAATTGGTGCACCTGGTTGGCTCATTTGGCAGAGCATGGGACTCTTGATCTTGGGGTTGTGAGTTCAAGCCCTCTGTTGGGCGCCAGAGCTTCCTTTAAAGAAAAGAAAATCACTGAAGTTTCTTATTTATTTTTCCCCATGTTTCAGTGTAACTTTCCAAATGAATTTTTGGGCAAATGAGTCAGTTAATACGTAGGAAATAACTTTTTATTAGAATGTCTATTTAGCATGTAACTATGCCTTTCCTTCATTCAGAGCCTCTGAGTAACAATGAATGTTAAGGGCATTTATACAGTTTCTTGTAGGGATGGTTACGTGTCCTGTGTACCTGGAGATTCATCCAGTCTATCACTCAGATTTACTGTAATGAGCTGCTTGTTAACCCTCTCCCCTCTTGTAATGATTCATTTAGTTAGTAAATTTAAAGCAGTAATAGTTCTAAAAACAATAATGACTTCATTACACAGAAGTACTGAACCATGTGACTTAGGCAAATATCCATTCTCATCTGTATTTATAGAACATAAAATGGAGGTGGTTTTGAGAACTAAAATACTGCTTTGTAGTATTTGGAAAAGTTGAGAGATTGAAATAGGCAAAAGAGATTACCGATGCCATTTCAGTCGAATATTGGATGTTGTGTAGTGAACCCTCCAGGATTATCTCATTGATGGAGTGTGTGCCTTAGGTTTTCTTTGACTAGGTCATTTTACAACTCTGTCAATTACTAAAAAATGATAGTAATACAAATGAATTATGTTCATAGAAAAGGAGTTAAACTTATCTATAATGGAACAATTGATTTCCACATGGTAGAGATGATTG
This sequence comes from Proteles cristata cristata, assembly GCA_017311185.1. Lineage (NCBI taxonomy): Eukaryota > Metazoa > Chordata > Mammalia > Carnivora > Hyaenidae > Proteles > Proteles cristata. The sequence goes on from JAESUZ010004630.1 coordinate 3,330,918, forward strand.
CATTGTCCAGTAGGATATTAAACATCTGTTTCCATCTATTAGCACTTTCCTTGCCTCATTCTTGATTGTATTTATATACATCTGTTCTTTAGATTATCTTTTGAACTGGTTTTTACATTTTAGTTGGTTCTCAATTAATAAAATAAAAAACCTTGACAACACAAATTTACAGACTTTTTAAAAAGGACATTGGAGGCTCTATTAGTTCAAGAGATATGGTTAGGTTTAAAGAATAATATTTAATAAAAAGCTTAACACTAAACTCTTTGTAAGATCTTCTGACCACTATCACTAGACTCCATAAGAAAGCACAAGTTGTGAGAGAGTGTACTTTTGTTTTTCAGAGTGGCAGCAACTATGCTTACTTGGAGCAGCTGGAGAGCTTATCTGCTAAAGGGCGCCCTATCCCTGTGCGTCTGGACGCGTTGCCCCAAGTAGAATCACAGGTAGCAGCTGCACGGGCATGGAGAGAACGGACGGGGCGGACCTTTCTTAAGAAGAATTCTAGCCATACGTTGTTGCAGGTAAAGAATAGCTGGTAATTTAACACCTGTAGGTAGGAGTTCGTTGGTGAAGATTGTTTTCAGTTTATCTGGTCATGGTTATGTAAGTGATTCCTATTAAGTGATATCAGATGTTGACTAGAAACGTGGAGCTTTAGGCAGACTTCTTTCCAGTTCATCTTGTGCTGTGTCCAGAAATGCAATCAGCCTGGGTCTTATCTGTTACTAATGGATTCTGTCATTGAAAGATCTTATTTCTCAAAAGTACAAATTTAATAGTCATTACCTTTTTTATCTTGAGCATTTGAACATCCTAGGTAAAGAGCATAACTAGAGTAAGATAGTTTCATGTTTGAGGACTGGCTCCCTAATTGGTAACCCTGTATTGTTGGGCAAGTTGTTTCCTTTCTTAACCTCAGTTTCCCTGGTTTGTAAAATACAGATAATACAACCTACTGCAGAGGGTTGTTGTGAGAATTGAATTAGGTAATGTGTATAAAGTATGTAAAAAAGTGTTTAGGACAAGATGGATGGTCAGTAAATGATTCCTTTTATTATTTTCAGTTTTAAGATTTTTTAAAGACTGGAGCTCAGTGTTTGGTTTTATTTTTGTAGGTGCTGAGTCCCCGGACTGACATTGGTATATATGGGAGTGGTAAAAACAGAAGGAAAAAAGTAAAAGAACTAATAGAAAAAGAAAAAGAAAAGGATCTAGACCTTGAGCCTCTGAGTGATCTGGAGGAAGGATTAGAGGAAACCAGAGATACAGCCATGGTGGTAAGCAGTTATGTAGTGCATCTTGAATCTGCTTGTGAATACAGAATTCTGTGAAGATATTAGCAGATTCACTGGTTGTATGTTCTTAACTCTTTCTGTTTTGTAAATTTTATCTTTGGCTTTATAATTATGTATTTCTTTTTTTTTTTTAATATTTGTAATCAGAGTTTATCATTTTGTTCTTTCCCTAGTCTTTTCCATATCTCTATTCTTTATTTTTGTTTTAATAGTTGTGTAATATTCCATGAAATTGTCATGATTTGCTGAACACTTTTCTGATACATCAAATATTTTGATTGTTACTAAATGTTTGTTATTATGGATAATATAAAGTGAACTTCATAAAGCCTTTTCCTTTTTTCAAACTATTTTCCTATACTTGACTCTTAGGAATGGGATTACTGAGTTAGAATTTAATAAGCATTTTGTGACATTTAATACTGTGCTTTTAAGTTTTTAAATTTATTTTCAGAGAGATATAGTGAGCACAAGCGGGAGAGGGTCAGAGAGAAGGAGAGACAGAATCCCAAGCAGGCTCTGCAACATCAGTGCAGAGCCTGATGTGGGGCCTGAACTCACAAACTGTGAGATCATGACCTGAGCTGAGATCAAGAGTCGGATGCTTAACTGACTGTGCTACCCAGATGTCCCTGTATCCATTTAATGATACCAGCTACTATTTAAAATATCTCCCTTCTCTTGGTAGCATTCATAGTACAGTGGATACTGAAAATATTTGTAGCTAATTAGAATGATGAGTGTTTCTGTTTTTTGAGAGAGGGGCCGCAAGTGAGGAAAGAGAGAAGGAGAGAGAGAGAATCCTGTAAAGGGTAGAGAGAGAGAGAAGGAGGGAGGGAGAGGGAAGTGGGGCTCACCCAGAGTGGAGCTTGTGCTCATTCAAGGTAGGGTTCAAGTTCACCTGAAGTGGAGCTTGAGCTTACCTGAAGCAGGGCTGGAACTCACCTGAGGTGGGGCTCAAACTCAGGAACTGTGAGATCATGACGTGAGCCAGAGTCATATGCTTAACCTACTGAGCCACCCAGGTACCTCAAGAATGATAGGTGTTTTTGGAGAGGAGGAGGAAAGTATGACGATGACTAGGAGCCTGGAGATGTAAAGAAGTAAAAAAAAAAAAAAAAAAGTTTGGGCACTATGTAACAGTAGGGAATTACATATATTAAGTCACTTGATGTGGTTATTTCTGCCTACAAATGATCTTGTTTTGAAGCCAGTGGAAATGATTTATTAGCGAGCCTGCCTAACAAATCAGTCCTGCCTGATGGGTAGGACTGAAAATTATTTTAGAATTGTTTCAAAGCCCAGAATAGTTTAAAAAAGAAAATATACTGACAGTGTTCATGATAATTAAATTTTGTTTGCTTTTACTTACTTTTTTTAAAAGTGAGTTACATAAAACCTTGTTATAATTGGTCATCAGGCTTTGTTATTCTACTTCTGCATGAGTTGGAGAGGCTGTTTAGAAAGAAAGAAAAGTTGATCTGTATAGAAATTACCACTTCCCGGGGAAGGAATATGTATTGAGTGCTTACCTTGTGCGAGGTACCAAGTTAGGCACTTTCATGTATTATCTTATTTGATCCTCAAAACAACAAAATGAGATTGGTTGGTATCCTTATTACCAAGATCCTTATTACCAAGATCATTAGTCTAGATGTCCAAGAGCCAGGCTTCATGCTCTGGTTGCCTGACTCTAGGGCATATTATCTTTTCTTCTGCACCTTGTAGAAAAATTCAAAGTACTCTACTGATAAAAATTGTCAAATATGGTAGCACTTCTCTTGTTTCACAAATGATGAATTCTGTACCCAAATTATGGGAAATAATTGGCAATGATTTTTTTTTTTAAAAGGACAGTGCTTTGTTACAATCAGGGCACAATGTGGAGATGATCCCTCAGCTGTGAGGATTTGGCATTTTTGGAGTATTTTGCCAGGACTCTTTTTAATTAAATGTTTGTTGTATACAGGTGGCAGTTTTCAAAGAACGGGAGCAAAAAGAGATTGAAGCTATGCATTCCCTCAGAGCAGCCAATCTAGCCAAGATGACAATGGTGGACCGCATAGAAGAAGTAAAGTTTTGCATTTGTCGCAAGACAGCCAGTGGGTTTATGCTACAGTGTGAGCTCTGCAAAGACTGGTTCCATAACAGCTGTGTTCCCCTCCCTAAATCAGGTTCCCAAAAAAAAGGGTCGAGCTGGCAGGCTAAAGAAGTCAAATTCCTTTGCCCTTTATGTATGCGATCTCGAAGGCCAAGGCTAGAGACTATTCTGTCACTCCTGGTATCCCTTCAGAAGTTACCCGTCCGTTTGCCAGAAGGAGAGGCCCTGCAGTGTTTGACGGAACGTGCTATGAGCTGGCAGGACAGAGCCCGGCAGGCGCTGGCCACGGACGAGCTGTCCTCTGCCCTAGCCAAGCTGTCTGTGTTGAGCCAGCGCATGGTGGAGCAGGCAGCTCGAGAAAAAACTGAGAAGATCATCAGTGCAGAGCTCCAAAAAGCAGCTGCCAATCCAGACTTACAGGCAAGTTTAGGATTTACTTTCTTTTTTTTGATTTCATAGGATTATATTTGTCCTGTCAGCCTGGTGCCTGATATGAGGGGCTCAATCCCAGGAACTATGAGATCATGACCTGAGCCGAAACTAAGAGTCAGATGCTTAAACAACTGAGCCACCCAGGAGCCCTACATTTTGGTGGTCTTAAGTGCATATTTAGTAGTCATGTTTATTTAATATGTTACTCTGTTCATCTTGGAATATTTTGTTGTTTAGGGACACTTACCTAGTTTCCAGCAGTCTGCTTTTAACCGGGTGGTGAGCAGTGTATCTTCTTCTCCTCGGCAAACAATGGACTATGATGATGAAGAAACAGATTCTGATGAAGACATTCGGGAGACCTATGGCTATGACATGAAGGTAACGAATGACAGGCTCTTTGAGTGCATACCTGATTACTGGGCTTGTTTAAAAAGCTGTTGAACACTGATGTTTGAAGCCTGAAAGTGAAAGAGAAAACTAGTCATCTATTTATACTGGACTTACGGTGATACCATTTTTTCAAAGCCCCTCAAAATCTAGATTGATGAAACAATTCTTTCTTTTTCTTTCTTTCTTTCTTTCTTTCTTTCTTTCTTTCTTTCTTTCTTTCTTTCTTTCTTTCTTTCTTTCTTTCTCTCTCTCTCTCTCTCTCTCTCTCTCTCCCTCCCCCTCTCCCTCTCCCCCTCCCCCTCCCTCCCTCCCTCCCTCCCTTCCTTCCTTCCTATTCATTGGAAACCGTTTTTTTCCCAAAGGATGAAATTTTTAAAAGAATCTTTATTTTCCTCACCTTATAACTCCTTATGGCTTAGTAGGACTAGAAAATCATACATTTAGATTACTAAAAGGTTTTATGGTTTATTTCAGTATTTTGTTACCTTTGGGTTGTTAAAGTCTGTGTGGTTATGTTTTAAGAATCCCATTGTAGCTGTGCTTTTGAGTCTTTTGCTCTGATCTCTCATCTGGTGGTGCTAGATAAAATGTCCTTTTTAAAGATGAGTTATACTTGAGCCCATGGTTTGAATTTGCAGAGTCACAGCTGCAGCTAGAAAAAGTATTTGCCCTCGATGTGATCATTTTTATAATGACACCACACTAGGTTTGGCAAGTTTGTTTTGTGTTGGATTTTTACTATTTTGTGTCAGGCCCAAGTCCTTTATCTTTTACCAAGTAATAACACCATGATCTAGGGAGAAACTCTGCCAGCTTACGGTTAATCCATTGATCTGTTTTATATTAGTCTTGTTGAACTGTTTAGAATTTATGTCTATAACCAGGGTGTTCATACTCTGATGTGTGAAAAGGCAAGGGTACATTTTTTTCCCTACTCCATAACTATCTTTACTTTGTCCTTTCAGTGTGTAAATCAGATAGGTCAGTTCATTCTTAGAGCATGAATATCATCAGCTTTAAAAATCATAGGATATAGGGGTGCCTGAGTGGCTCAGTCGGTTAAGCATTTGACTTTGGCTCAGGTCATCTCACGGTTCGTGAGTTCAAGCCCCACATCAGTCTTTGAGCTGTCCGCACAGAGCCTGGAGCCTCCTTCAGATTCTGTGTCTCCCTCTCTCTGTACCATCCCTCATGCTCTGTCTCTCAAAAATAAATAAGTATTTAGGGCGCCTGGGTGGCTCAGTCAGTTAAGCATCCGACTTTGGATCAGGTCATGATCTCACAGTTTCTTGGTTTGAGCCCCATGTCAGGCTCTGTGCTGACAGCTAGCTTGGAGCCTGTAGTCTGCTTTGGATTCTGTGTCTCCGTCTCTCTCTGACCCTCCCCTGCTCACTCTCTGTCTCTCTCTCAGAAATTTTTTAAAAAAATGAAAAATTAAAAAATAAATATTAAAAAAAGATCATCCATTAAATTTTTTTAATTTAAAAAATTAAAACCATCCATCATAGATGCTTATAAATTATCTGCTGGAAAATATTTTTCTTAAGATAAAAATGCATCTTGGTGATGTTTTAATGAGAAAATTTTTAGTTTTAGAAATTAAAGACTTGAGCAAAGTTGAAACTTGAATTAGCCTGTTAGGTTAAGGTTCTGAGCACCTCATTACTCTGAAGTTAATGACCTTCTTTGCTTATGAAGTTGTATAGGATGACTAGGAGTAGCTGAAAGGGAAGGAAGTCCATGCCACACAGAAGTTAGTACTAGAATTGGCAGTTTACTATAGCTTAGAGACCTTTGATAACTGGGTTTTTATCTTTTTAGCACATTAAGTATCAAACAGTGCTCTAGAATTGCCGAACAGGATAGACTTTGTTTGGAAGCAGATTGGTAACCTATGAAAGCAAAACATCAAAAGTATTACAATGATTTTAGGGCTAGGGATCAAACCTTTGGTTTGATATGGTTGTATAGAGTAGTCTTTTTTGTAAAATTTATATAGTGGTGTTAGCTTACAAGGGCTTCTTTGGTAGGGAAGACTTAGAGTATGAATCATGAATTTATAGTATTAGCAATATATTTGAAAATGTAGAACAGTAGAAGAATGGTAGCTGCAAGATTTGGGGTAATTTTCAAGGTCACATTCACCTTGATGTAGGTATCTCTGCATTAAAAAAAATTAAACTCAAGTATTTTCCCATAGAGTGAGCACTTACTGTGCAATTAAAATTTTATTTTCCTATTAATTCATAATTAGCTTGGTGATTTTTTTCCCTTTGTATGATGTCCCCTGATTTGGCCATGAATTCATCTTTAAAATAATTTAAATTTAGTATCTTTGCTTGAAGGAGAGCCTCTTACTGGTTGAGGAAGAAGAGTAGGTAATTATATGGAAAAATAAAATCAGTCATTTGATCTTAGTTATCATAGCATCTAATTTGTGCTTTGCATTGTTGGATTACTTCATTTGCATGTAATATCCTATAATCACCACTGAATCACTGAGCAGCAATTTAAGAGAATTATTACTTAGAAAATATATATTTAATGAAGGAAAGTTTGTCATGGATCTTTTGCATTTGTGTCTGGTATAACCTTTTACATATTCACATGATCATGTCCTTTTTTTTTTTTCTTAAGTTTATTTATTTTGAGAGAGAATATGCAAGCAGGGGAGATAGCAGAGAGAGAGAGAAGAGAGAAAATCCCAAGCAGGCTCAGCCTCAGTGCTGTCAGCACAGAGCTCAACACAGGGTTCGACCTCATGAACTGTGAGATTATTACCTGAGTTGAAATCAAGAGTTGGATGCTTAACTGAGCCACCCAGATGACCTCCTTTTCGACCCTTTTATTAAAAAAAAATTTTTTTTAACCTTTATTTATTTTTGAGAGAGTCAGAGAGACACAATCCAAAGTAGGCTCCAGGAACTGTCAGCACATAAACTCACAAACCGCAAAATCATGACGTGAGCTGAAGTTGGATGCTTAACTGACTGAGCCTCCCAGATGCTCCTTCTCTACCCTTTTTATTTTTATTATTTATTTATTTATTTATTTATTTATTTTTTACAGATAGTTTACTGTCAAGTTGGTTTCCACATAACACCCAGTACTCATCCCCACAAGTGCCCTCCTCCGTGCCCTTCTCCCCCCTCTCCCCCCACACCCATCAGTCCTCAGTTCTCAGCATTCAATAGTCTCTCATGGTTTGCCTCTCTCCCTCTCCCCCACTCGTCCCCCCTTCTTCTCCCCCACGGTCCTCCGTTAAGTTCCTCCTAATCCTCCTATACGTGCAAACATATGGTATTTGTCCTTCTCTGCCTGACTTATTTCGCTCAGCATAACACCCTCAAGGTCCATCCAGGTTGCTACACATGGCCAGATTTCATTCTTTCTCATTGCCATGTAGTATTCCATGGTATAGATAAACCACATCTTCTTGATCCATTTGTCCGTTGATGGACACTTAGGCTCTATGCATCAGCCCTCCTATATCCCTTGGGTAAATTCCTAGCAGTGCTATTGCTGGGTCATAGGGGAGTTCTATTGTTAATTTTTTGAGGAACCTCCACACTGTTTTCCAGAGGGGCTGCACCAGTTTACATTCCCACCAACAGTGTAGGAGGGTACCCGTTTCTCCACATCCTCGCCAGTATCTAGAGTTCTCTGATTTTCTCATTTTAGCCATTCTGACTGGCGTGAGGTTCTCCACCCTTTTTAATCCTTGGATGGCTTGAACTTTAGTGGAAAGACTCAATTTCTCTATGTTTAACATGTGTCTCTTATACATAGCATGTATATAGTAGGGTCCTTTCTGGACTATAATTCTGCATATGTATGCATTTATAAAATATACAGTTGAATCTTTTTTTGTGTGTGTTTTGTTTTTAAAGTAATATTATAATCTCTGTCTTTTAATTGGTAGTGTTTAGTCCATTTTCTTTTTTTAGTCCATTTTCCATTTAACATATTGACATGATTGTGTTTAAGTTCATCATCTTGCTGATGTTTTATTAATCTCTTGGTTTTTGTTCCTTTGTTACTCTTTTCATGCCTTCTTTGGGTGAATTAAAAGAATTTTAATGTTTCATTTCACTTCTGTTATTGACTTCTTGCCTTGTACCTCCTTTTATTTTCAGTGATTGCACTAGGGTTAACAATGTGTCTTTATCTTACATAAGTCAGTATTGTACATATTCACATTTCATGCATCACGTTGGGGAAGTAATTTTTTTAAAAAAACTCTTTATAGCTATCATTACTTTTGATCATTATTTTCTTATTCTTTTTTTTAATAAAAAATTCTTTTAATGTTTATTTAGTTTTTGAGAGAGAGACAGAGAGACAGACTGTGAGCGGGGAAAGGGCAGAGAGAGAGGGAGACACAGAGTCCAAAGTAGGCTCAAGGCTCTGAGTTGTCAGCACAGAGCCTGATATGGGCTCAAACTCAAACTGCAAGATCATGACCTGAGCTGAAGTCAGATGCCTAACTGAGCCACCCAGTCACCCCTCCATCATTCTTTTTTTTTTAATTGGATTTAAAAAAATTTTTTTAATGTTTTGTTTATTTCTGAGAGAGAGAGAGAGACAGTGTGAGCAGGGCAGGGGCAGAGAGAGAGAGAGGGAGACACAGAATCCAAAGCAAGTTCCAGGCTCTAAGCTGTCAGCACAGAGCCCAACGCAGGGCTCAGACTTATGGACCATGAGATCATGACCTGAACAGAAGTTGGACCCTTAACCGACTGAGCCACACAGGCGCCCCTCACTCATTATTTTCTGATCACTGTTCTTTCCATTTTGAAATCTTAACAGAAAGTTCCCTATATGAGTTACAGTGAAATGAGTAGAGTCAGAGTCAGGAAAGACCATTCTAGTCAGTGAGGAGAAGCATCTGGGAACTAAAGCAGGGACCCTGAAGTAGTCTCCCATCTGATGATTTTTAGAACTTAAATTTTTGAGTAGGAAAGACGACTATAACCTGCTATTCCTAAATTCTCAGTGAATTATATTAAAATTCTTTTAGAAGCCTATTATAAAACCTTTTAAGTGTCCTATTTAATTAAAGATAGTCTCATAATAACAGTAGATCTTCCTCCTGTCCACTGTACAAAGAAAGTCACATGTTGTTTAGTCTTTAAGCTGTGGTCTCTCATCTCCCTTTTAAAAAATTTTTTTTTAAGTTTATTTATTTTATTTATTTTGAGAGAGAGAAGGAGGGGCGAGAGAGGGGAAGAGAGAGAAGCCCGAGCAGGGTCTGCACTGTCAGCTCAGAGCCCAATGTGGGGCTCAAACCCACGAGCCTGTGAGATCATGACCTGAGTTGAAATCAGGAGTTAAATGCTCCACTGACTGAGCCACCCAGGCATCTCTGTAGTGTCTCCTAACTCACTCTTCTGTACTCTGCTTTGTGTTGCTGGGGATGGGACTCTACACTAGCGGGTGGTAAACTTTTACATATATATATATTAATACACAGTAATATGCAATCTTTAAATAATATATTGTGCATGTGTATGTATATACACCTACATATAAAGCTTAGTAAATATTTTAGGCTTTGCAAACCACATATGGTCTCTATTACATATTCTTTTTTCCCCCCTACAGCTCTTTAAAAAAAAAAACAGACTATTCTTAGCTCTTACTCCATACAGAAAATGAGCTGCCAACTGGGTTGCAGTATGCCAACCAACTCCTGCTTTACACATTTGTTTTCCGCCTGCTACCTTCCTTCTGCCAATAGAGGATATTAGAGAATTTTAAAAGGCCTGGACAATGAGAAGAGACATGATCTTTCCCGTTTTATCCTCCATTTGTGTCATCATCTGAACTGCATGCTTTTTTTTCTTCTTCTTCTTCGTCTTCGTCTTTGTCTCCTTCTTCGTCGTCGTCGTCGTCTTTGTCTTCGTCGTCTTCTTCGTCATCATCTTCTTCTTCGTCTTCATCTTCTTCGTCGTCTTCGTCGTCTTCGTCTTCTCCTCCTCCTCCTTCCTCTCCTCCTCCTCCCTCTTCTCCTCCTCCTCCTCCCTCTCCTCCTCCTTCTCCTCCTCCCTCTCCTCCTCCTCCTCCTCCTCCCTCTCCTCCTCTCCTCTCCTCCATCGGGAACTGGTTCCAGTTGGTGGTGGTTGTTTTTTTCTCACATCCCTGAAACCAACCGCATCAGTTAGCAGAACTAACTGACCAGCACTTCCTTCTCAGAGGTCTGGGTCCCAGCTCTGCAGGGCTCCTCTGAGCTTTGTTACCTCAAGGTCTAGGGTTGGCAACTCTTTCTTGGTGTTAGCTTGGTGTTTCCATTTTGCCTTTTCAAGCCTTTAATATACATCTAACCACTTCACTTTATTAAATTATCCTTGTTGAAATACCTGTGGTTTCTGTCTTCCTGATTGCACTCTGATCATTAAAGCTGTACCTGTGAGCTTCTCGCATTTAACTACAGGGGAATCTGAGAACTAACTAGAGTTGTCAGAAGTGTTTAATTTGAATGTTGTCAGAGAGGCTCTTCGTTGTAAGTAAGAGCAATGGTAATCGAGAGCAGTTGGTAAGCTTTTAGGTTTGAAAACCTTTAGAGAGGATTAAATGATTTTTTTGTTTATTTGAGAGAGAGAGAGTGCACGCACATGAGTGATCGCCAGCAGGGGAGGGGCAGAGGGAGAGCAAGAGAGAATCCCAATCAGGCTTCATGCTATAAGCGTTGAGCTCGATGGGGGGTTCAATCCCATGAATGATGAGATCATGGCCTGAACACCTCACTAACTGAGCCACCCAGGCACCTCCTGGATTAAATGATTTGTGTCCTTAAGAGTCACATCTAAACCTTTCTTCCCCTCCTAACTCCATTTTTAGTGTCAAAATTCTCTAACTTGCTGGTATAGGAGTTTTTATGAGTTGTAGACTGTAGAAAGATTATTTAATAGTACTCTTTTTTTTTTAATATTTATTTTTGAGAGAGAGAGAGATGTAGCACAAGTGGGCGGGGGGGGGAAGAGAGAGAGGGAGACACAGATTCGGAAGCAGGTACCAGACTCTGAGCTGTCAGCACAGGGCCCAATTCGTGACTTGAACCCATGAACTGTGAGATTGTGACCTGAACCGAAGTCGGATATTTACCCAACTGAGCTATCCACACGCCACTACTAGTAATTTTCTTGAGGTTTATTATCTCTGTGGATTATTTTTGAGCTTTACTCATTCCCTTTTGGCTTGAAACTAGTCATTACTATTTTTCCTCCCAGTGGGCATTTTCTGTCCTATTTAATATTACGTATTTAATTTTATGATCATATTTTTAGTATATTACAAGCTTTAACCTGAGAGACTGCATTTAGATACTTGTCACAATGTAAGGTAAGTGGTTCTAATTCTGAATACCCCTCTTTGTTTCTTCCTCAGGACACAGCCAGTGTGAAGTCCTCCAGTAGTCTGGAACCCAATCTTTTTTGTGATGAAGAAATTCCCATCAAGTCTGAAGAGGTGGTCACTCACATGTGGACAGCACCTTCATTTTGTGCAGAACATGCTTATTCTTCTGCTTCTAAGAGTTGTTCTCAAGGTATTGCCCTGTAAAGCAATGTGGAGAAGATAAGCCTGAAACCACTGAGAAAAAACATTAATCAAGACTGAATCTCTCTTAAATTCATGGTGTATCTTGGTCATGAAATACTAGTAAAACCTGAAAATGCAATTTTGGTTAGGAAAAGCTAAGTCTCTATTTTCATTTTATGTTACTAGGTGGTAACCTGAAAAAACTTGCATTGAATTGTTGAATCCTAATGAGAAGAACTTTAGAGGCTCTCTGGTTATCTCATTTATATAAAATCTCTTATAGGCCTCTATTTGTTCATTACCAGTTGTTGAGGAACTTGCTACTTTTTAAGAATATTCATTCTTGTTTTGGAAAGCTTCATTAGAAATTCTTCCTTTCCTTGGTAGATAATTGCTCTCGTATGTCCACTTTCCTTTTTCCCAGTGAACATACATCATTAGGTCACACCTCTGGGAAGTAAAGGGTGTTTTTCTCTCCATTCAGGATTTTATGGAACAGCTTATTAGGAGGATAGCAACTGATTTGTAAAGGGCATCTCACATGCTTATTAATTAATCCTTTGGTTCTCTTAAATGGAGAGAGAATGGATTAAGAGATTCTTTCCCATTCCGCTTCTACTTCAGTCACAGAGTAAGGAATCAGTAAGGAACCAGATTTTTACTCTTAATTTTTGGGAGTAGGCATTAGAATTGTAGATCTTTTTGTTTTGAATATTTTGAAGATTTCATTCTCACTTTCATATGGATACAGTGAATTCAGATATCTGAAGTAAGTATTAGAGGAGGAGGAACCATTCCCCTAAATAATTTACATTGGAAACATTACAGTTTGTCCATGGTTTTAATTTTTCTGCTTTGTCTTTTGTTTTATCGGGAAGGTTCTAGTACCCCAAGGAAACAGCCTCGTAAGAGCCCTTTGGTGCCCCGGAGTTTGGAACCTCCAGTGTTGGAGTTGTCACCTGGCGCTAAAGCCCAGCTGGAAGAACTTATGATGGTTGGGGATCTCCTAGAAGTATCTCTGGATGAGACTCAACACATATGGCGGATTTTGCAGGCCACACACCCACCCTCTGAAGACAGATTCCTGCATATCATGGAGGCAAGGATTTAAAGCTTAAACTGTGGCTTTAACATTTTTTAGAATGCGTTGGTTCTTTGGAGGTACCACAAATTCCAGGATGGGGATGGCCAAGTGGGAAGTATTGTGGCTGTCCTACTTTTTTTCCATTAAGCCAAAAATAGTTCTGCTTTATGGCTTTGTTTATTAAGATTTTATGTACTATCTGGAGTGGGGGGGAAGCAAATGCCATTTCTGCTAAAAAGAAAGGAGAGTACTGAAAACTACCAGTTCTTCTAAGGAAGGAACAACTTCCTTATCCCAGACTCCCACTGTTGAAAGGCCCCAAAGGGAAGGCAGAAGAGAATACAGTGGTTAAAAAAAAGAAGGAAGGGTTAAATAGAGGAAGAGGGGAGAATAAAAGGGAAGGGTTAAATAGAAGCAAATTGGGGTAGGAAAGAGAGTCCGTGTTCATTTATTAATACCTAATATGTTTGCAATTTATATGATGTTTCCCTGTGATCTCATTCAGTCCTCACTGTAATCCTGAAGGGGAGAGAGGAAAGGATAGATGGGCAAGTATTGAGCCATGCTATACATGAAGAGATTCAGGGTAAGAGAGGTAGAAACGTTCTTAGATCACACGTTTAGTAAAAACAAAGAGACCTGGGAGCGCCTGGGTGGCTCAGTTGGTTAAACATATGACTTCAGCTCAGGTCATGATCTCATGGTTTGTGGGTTCAAGCCCCGCATCAGGCTTTGTGCTGACAGCTAGGTCAGAGCCTGGAGCCTGCTTCAGATTCTATGTCTTCCTCTCTCTGACCCTCCCCTGCCCACACTGTCTGTCTGTCTGTCTCTCTCTCTTTCTCTCTTTCTCTCTCTCTCTCTCTCTCTCTCTCTCTCACTCACACACACACACACACACACACACAAATAAATTACAAAAACATAAAAAAAAAAACCAAAGTGACCTGGATTCCAGCCCTGGCATTGGACTCCTAATATTCTTTTCATTATTCTTTTCCATTACTTATTTCCATGTAATGGAATGTTGCAGTGTCACTGACAGTTGATACAAATACACATAGCATGTGATAGTCTTTGGTTTGGAATTCAGATCAAAGGTAATCTGATTTAGATGGTTTTCCAAAATACAAAGAGTTTACTTTACATCTATTATCTCATCTGATCCTCTTCATTTTACATGTAAGGAAACACAAAGTATTGAGAGGGTCAGTGTATAGTGTAAGATGTGATAGACTTCACACATTTATAATGAAGTGTTTTGCATTCTGCAGTTTCTGAGGTTCCTGTCAAAGATTCTCCAGACTCAAATATGTCACAAAATGAATTCTCAAATGGTGTTTCTTGTCAAGCTTAAAGTTTTTCAACATTTCTTTCTATATACCTCATCCTTGTTCTTCTTGTTGCTAGACATACTTTTACTATTAAAATTTTTAATGTTTATTACATTGGCATATAATAGAAGTTAGAAAAATATTAGAAAATTGAAAAGAAAAATGAGTTTTTTTGCTTTGTCACATCAAGTATGTTCTAGCCCTTACCAAAGTTACTATATATCTTTTGTAATGAGATCATGGATACAGTTTTATGTTTTGCCAACCATTTTGATAACTTCTTGGCCTTCAGGAATTAATTGTGAGTTAATAAAGAACTGTAGTAGTAGTAAATGAAGACAAAAAAGCTTATTACATAATTCATTGTACGTTTAGTGCTTTTAGTTTTATGGTTATGCTTTATCTCAATTAAACAGAGGTGCTACACACTATACTCTTATACACTAACAGTGGTATTTTTTCCCCTAGTAATCTAAAGTCAGGTGTTTTATATAGGCTTGGCATTATTTTCTTCTGTTGACTTATTTTCATGGAATATTATATTTGATTTCTTTTGTTTTTTAATGTTTCTTTTTCAGAGAGCACGTGCATGCATTTGTGCAAGCGGGGGAGGGACCGAGAGGCAGGTGGACAAGGGATCCAAAGTGGGCTCTGCGCTGATAGCAAAGAGCCTGATGTAGGGCTCAAAATCATGAACCCATGAAATCATGACCTGAGCTGAAGTTGGAAACTTAACTGACTGAGCCCCTATATTTGCTTTTTTAAAATGTCTTTTAAATATCTTTAGAACATTGTGTATAATGTACACAACTTAAAATTTACATTAATCCTTCTTAAGTATACAATCCAGTTGTATTAATTGCATTTATAGTGCTCAGCTCTTGCTGCTGTCCATTTCCATTATTGTCCCAAACTAAACATCTGTACACATTAAACAGTAAATACCATTTCCCTCTCCGCTCAGCTCCCAGTACCTCTATTCTCCTCTCTGTTTCTGTTGTTTCTGTTTCTGTTAAGTTTGTTTATTCAAGCTACTTCATATAAGAGAATAAAACCGTTTTTAAATGTCTTGCTTTTAGAGGTGGCTCAGTTGGTTAAGTGTCCTACTCTTGATATCAGCTCAGGTCTTGATCTTAGGGTTGTGATTTCAAGCTCCATATTGGGCTCTGTGCCATAAGTGGAGCCTACTTAAAATAAATGGATGGATGGATGGGTGGATGGATGGGTGGATGAATAAAGTAAGCAAGAATGATTATTATTTAAAATAAAATAAATGTCTTGCTTTAAAATTGTTTCTAATTTTATATTGATGAAGGATGACAGCATGGAAGAGAAACCATTAAAAATAAAAGGAAAAGACTCTTCAGAGAAGAAACGGAAACGGAAGCTAGAAAAAGTTGAACAGCTCTTTGGAGAAGGAAAACCGAAGTCCAAGGAGTTAAAAAAAATGGATAAACCTAAAAAGAAGAAATTAAAACTAAGTGCAGAAAAATCAAAGGAGCTGAATAAACTGGCCAAGAAACTGGCGAAGGAAGAAGAGAGAAAGAAGAAGAAGGAGAAGGTAGCCGTGGCCAAAGTTGACCTTGTGAAAGAGACTACTGAGAAGAAGAGAGAGAAAAAAGTGCTGGACATCCCCTCAAAGTATGACTGGTCTGGGGCGGAAGAGTCCGACGACGAGAATGCTGTGTGTGCAGCACAGAACTGCCAGAGGCCCTGCAAGGACAAGGTGAGCTCTTAGCCGGCCGGTCACGGGGGAGAGAGGCCAGGGAGCGCCATCCCCGGCAGGAGCTTGATGGAGTGAGAATCTGGATTTGATTCCAGGATTTGGGCTTCCAACTTCATATGTTTTCTACAGTTTCATAAACTGTTTTGAATTAGGAGGCTCTTAGGTCAGTGTGCTTAGTAGAAGAAATGTTGTGCTTTAAGAGTCAGGTACTTTGTGAACATAATGAGACAAGAGCAGAGAGAAGCTATGCAATAACCCTGAGTAGCGGTGCATCTCATGTGTAGTTGGCATAGCAGTTTCGGTGTAGGCTTTTGCCTTCCCTGTAGGGTGACTCAGAGAACTGAATACCTTATCAAGTAGTCACAGTGCCCTGGAAACATTTCTGGGCCAGTGTTTTAAGAACTCTGGCAAATTGCGTTAAGATTTGTTCTAAAGACCTAAACTAAGGGGTTAAATCTTCCCATTTGGTCTGTGTCTTACCAACACTCAGGTCTATGTGCATTCTTCTAAGTGGAGTAATATTTTTTTCAAATACCTTGTGAAAAAATAAGACCTTTAAAGGTATTATTTTAAAAGTTTTGTATATTAATTATGTGATGGCCACTCTAGGTAATATTGACGTTACGAACTTCTGAGAAAGATAGATGAACTTTATGAAAAATCCCAGTTTATTCAATGACTGGAGGCATCTTTTATGGTTCCCATCAAGATTATTAGTAAATTCAGAATTTTAATTTGATCATGCTCATTATACCACTTGATATTTAAATTTTTAATACCCCCTCGATTTGCATATTTGAACAGAATAAATATAACTGCATCATTATTCCCTTACTTCCCTCCTCAGTCAAATACTTGTTAGAGCTTGAAGAGGTCACCTTGTCCAGGCTCTTCATTTTACAAATGATGGAACCAGGACTCAGTGAAGATAACTGATGTGACCAAAATCATAGAGCTAATTAGTGCAAAGCCAAAAGTAGAACCGTGGTTTCCTGGCTCCCAGACCAGGTTTTCTCCACTAATAACCCCACCCCACCGATAATTAAGATGTAAGTACAAAAGCACATTCCAAAACTGAATGCCACTTACATTTAAATTATACTTATTAAATGTTTTCCACTCATTTTTGGAAAATGAATATATATCTGTTAAGACACATATCCCATAATTTAACCTTT
Organism: Proteles cristata cristata; assembly: GCA_017311185.1. Taxonomy (NCBI): domain Eukaryota; kingdom Metazoa; phylum Chordata; class Mammalia; order Carnivora; family Hyaenidae; genus Proteles; species Proteles cristata. Next base: position 3,348,000 of record JAESUZ010004630.1, read on the forward strand.
CAGGGGCAATACCTACAAATATTTTATTGTGTTTCCGTCTAGTCCTCTCTATATGGTTTATTTTATGTCATGTCATAATACCTAAACACTTTTGTATCTTTATTATATAAAGTTTCTATTTTATGAACATTTCAAAGCATTTTAGTAGATACATTATATACATGTGTATATTACTTTCCTTTCATTTTGAATTTATTCTTATACCAATTTGTTTACTAAAGAAGCTGATGAAAGATTAACTTTTTCTTTGGGTACTGAAGAAGTATTGGCAGCTCATGTTGGCAGAACCGTCTCCCTTTTTTCTTAACTAATTTTATATGGCAGTTTCAGGACTGGCAGCAAGATGGTGTTTTTTTTAAGCTTTCTTGTCATCCTTCCTACAATGTTTATATTCATCACAAACCTTTTGCTTCTGTTTTTTCACCTTCTTACTTAATAATCTTCCCCTCCTCTGCTCAGCATTGTAAATATGGCTTAGGTCATCGATTATCTTCCTGCATCAGCATGTAAACGCTACAAACAGTTTTCTCTTCATCTGCTATAAAATTGTTAAATTAACACATGCCCTGCTTACTCTCTGGGTTGTGAGAATAAGAGAAGATAATCTGTATGAAAGCACTTGGTAACCAAAATGCAGTGTAAATGGTAAAATCTGATGTTTATTTTTAAGTGAGCCCTGAGATTTGCTCCTAATGTTAAAAGTATTGAAAGTTATCCTAATAGTACAGAGGAAGATTTAGCTGAACATTCAGAGATGTCTATTTCAAACTGTTAAAACACATACAAAGGTGAGGAAGGTGTGCCTTAACCTGTCATTAGTATACGTAAAAGAAACTTAGTAAATGTAATTTTTTTTTTTTTTTTTTTTTTTGAGAGAGCGAGCGGGGTACAGGCAGAGAGAGAGGGATCTGAGGAAAGAGGATCTGAAGCAGGCTCTGTGCTGACAGCAGAGAGCCTGATGCAGGGCCTGAGCTCATGAACCACAAGAGCATGACCTGAGCCAAAATCAGACACATAACTGACTGAGTCACCCAGGCATCCCAAAATGTTGTATTTTTATAATGTGCTTAATTTTTTAAATCAATTTTTAAGTAATTTTTTATGTTTACTTTTTAGAGAGACAGAGTGTGAGCAGGAGAGGGGCAGAAAGAGAGGGAGACATGGAAGCTAAAGCAGACTTCAGGTTCAGAGCTGTGAGACCGAGCCTGATGCTCAGTTCTAACTCCTGAACCGAGCCAAAGTTGGATGCTTAACTGCCTGAGCCACCCAGCTGCCCTAATATGTTTTATATTAAACAGAAATTATTTCAGATAGTAAACATTTTGTCCATCATTGCTATTTTGCAATATTTAGGGTTCTCCCAAGTTTGTTCTCAACACTAGTTTTACTAGATAAAAGATATATTTCTTTAACTGTTTTGTAAAGAATTTTACAACGTTCTCAATTTGAAGTATAGTATTTCTCTAAGAAAACTAAATTAATGCATGGCATAAAATGGTAAAAAAAAAAAATGTTTTTCGAGAAGCTTGTGTTCTTTAAATATCATAAAGCAAAAAATAACTTCTAGAGTTCATTCATATTTAGGTAAATGTACATTTATCATTTTCCTAACCAATAATTACTATTACTTTCCCCCCAAAATGTGCAGATTGAGAAAGCTTTGAAGGGCTACCTAAATGTACCTAGCCTCAATTTCAAAATGTTTTAGAAAGAGAAAAAAATACTATCAGAATAATGTAAAGGGTTAAAAAAAAAACTATCTCTTCCACTATTACCAAATTAATTTCAAGGTGCAATAAAATTTAAAAATAATAACGAAGTCCCTGAAGTCTGTCCCTTTCATTCAGTCTTACTGATACCAAGAATTAAAGAAGTTAACTTGAAAAGGAGCACATTCTTTCAAGCTAACATTTAAGTAACCTGTTTTTTTTTTCTGTATTAGAATAAATATTTAACCATTTATGAAAATAGAGCTTTTCCCTCACCTTTTTTTTTAACCTTTTTCCTGTGGACCTTTTCCTTACCCATTACTGTTTCCATAAGTTTTGGATGGTTAAATAGAGATTAAGTTTATAAATCTACGTCTCACTTTTACTCTTTGTTAACCACTATGATTTATTAAAAGATTTTCATAGGGTGTTGTTTCAGCCAAAGTATTGCATTTCTACTATTAGTTCATATCTTTTTTTAAAAGCAAAATAATCAAAGGTTGGATTACCCTCAATGAGTGTATAACACACACACACACACACACACACACACACACACGATGTGGAGATAGGGTAACCAACTGTCGCAATTTGCCTAGACTTCTAGTTTTAGCATTGAAATTCCTGTGTTGGAAAATACATCAATCTTGGGCTAGCTAAGAGGGTTGGCCACTTAATGTTGAGAATACCAAAAATATATTCACAAGGATTCTGAACATTGTTCTGTTGTACTTCATTAAATGAATTGTTTTAATTTTTCGAATCTGGTTTTTGCAGGGAACCTTGGTGCAGTAGAGATTGAATGCCAAAATAAGAAAAGCTCAGTAGGGTAACTAAGCTAAGACTATCACTAAATCACCAGGCTTTCTTTTATCCCGGTGCAGTAATAATGCCTGTGGAGTGAACAAAATGAAATACACTAAATATTTTTAAGTGTAAATATGAAACCATGTAGCAAAACATGAAATACCAAATTAACATTATTTCCTGTATTTAACATATTTTGCTTTTAAAACTTCCCCAAATCCAGCTGGTAATATATACGTACTATACTTTCAAATCTCTTATCAGTTAATATTTGAACAGCTCACAGCTGTGAAGTTTTTTAATAATTATTTTTGTGATGTGATAAGTAGATCTCTTGAAAATAATGAAAGGGCAAGTGACTATTAGAATTTAGTATGTAGTTAACCAAGTTCTGTGTTCTTGAGTTTTCAGGCTACTACATAGTCTGTTGCTCTTGTGTCAAAATCAGTTGATTCAGTTGAAATTCCAATGGGCCTTTTCAAACAGAAGTAGCACTGGGTGTATGAACATGATAAAAAGATACTAGTAAGGGAAGGACTTTTTTCCCTGCTAGATTATTGGGATAAATTGTTATAGAAACTGTAGGCTGAGAGAGAATCTGTGTACTGATAAATATCTCAAGAAAAGCTTTATACCATTTTGGAATGGTGGGAGAGCTAGGTGTTAGGAGTTCACAAAAGAAACGTGTTATCCTTACTTGAAACTGATAGATTTAATTTGGGGAAACCTGGAAGCCGGTGAATTTTGTGCAGAATGAGATTTTTAAAAAGATTGGGACTGCTTTTCTTGGCAGCAAATACTAATAATTGAGAACTTTTTCTTACCCTGTAGGTTGGCATGAATGGGGACCAGACTAGATTAAGAAAGTTAAAAGTAGGACCAACCTTTATGTGTTGGTTCAGAGTGGCATCATAAACAGGGTAATATTTCAAACTTGGGCAGCCCAAAGAAACACAGATCATCCTTCCAGTTCTCAGTACCATCGCCAAATAGCCAAAACACTTACCCTAGGTTCACTTACCATCAAATTAACATTTGGTAAATCTTCATTGCTATACTACCTGTGTTTTTAGTTTGTTGCAAAGAAATCATTTATCTCCCTTTTTTGTCTTTCATATACTAGTTTGCTCCAGTAGGAACAGTTTGATCAGTTTTCTTACTGCACTGACTTCAGAAACTAAATATTACACAAATGATTACAGAATAGAAACAGAGTTTGTTTTAGGAAGGAATTGTTAAATTGCTCTGAATTTACCAGGAAGCAGTATCACAAAGTGCCAGGGATGATCAAATTTAGAAAATATAAAAATTACAGAGAATCTGACTGAAAATGTAGGCTCTGGTTTGTACCCCCAAGATATTCTGAGTCCATAGATTTGGGATGGGTCTTAGCTGTCCTTCTAATGAACACAACAGGTTATTCGGCATAACTGGTCTATTCTGAGAAGCAGTACTACAGGCAGTTATTTCAAGGTGCAAAGTGGATTTTGTGTAAGATTGGAGGCATGAAATTGTGATCTTCAAAAATGCCAGGCTGTGAACTAGCTGTTTTGCCATACATTATTTCATTTAATCTTCTAAATAATCCTGTAAACAGGATATTATCTCCATTTTACAGATGAGGAAATTGAGATTTACTGAGATTAAATTCTTTGCCTCAAATTTTACACATCGGAACTCAGAACTTGTGACTGAATTCAGTAATCTTTATTGTACACAGCACTGTCCCTTAATATCTAGAGCTCTAGAATAGAAACAATGGAAGAAGAAAGATTATTTTGACAAGTGATTTTTTTCCCACGCTTTATTATAACCCTAAAACCACTAACATGAGTATCATCATTTTGATAACTCTTACAGTACGTGGAAACTAATTTTGGAAACTACTCACTTACCCTAAAACTCATTTACCTGGCCAAAACCTTCTTTCTCTGTTCTTTCTAAACTGCACTGAGTACCTGTTTGATCCCTTGATACTCTTTACTTTGCTCTGAAAACTGGCAAAGCTCATTGTTCTAAGTGGCTTTGTAAGTTGCCAGCAAGATGATCCACTTTGTACTGGGGAGAGGAAGAGTAGCTCTTTTAATCTTAAAGGTTCTCATCTGCCATGACATCAGTTATAAAAACTACCACAGTCATCCTCCAAATACAAGAGCCCCAAATCATCTTATTGTTAACTACAGGCCCAAGGCTTACTTAAAGTCACCAAACTATAGTCCCTTTCTAGCCTCGTATGATCACAATATCCTCTGAAGGGTCAGAGTTTGTCTGGCCTATCAGTTATACAGACTTGAATTTTAAACCCCAGAGTGATCTATTGACCTGTGACTTTGACTGTTTTAATTGGTAAATTTGTAAGATTTGACCTCTGATATTTGCTAACTTTTTATAGGGAGTTGTATTTGTAACGGAAGAAGAGAAGAATAAAAAATATTAGTTTTAAAAGTGGCCTATGTGACTGCTTTTCTAAAAAGGTATTTAATGCTCTTAGTACTTTGGCTTATCTCTTTGAAATAAAGCTAATACACAGGATTGCCTTCACATTGTTGTATTCTTCCTTTCTTGATTGATAATTGCATTGTCTTAGAGTCTAGAAATTGTTAATATTAGCTAAAACTACTTGGCTGCTCTATCAGAAGTTCCTTTTTTGTCAAGTTTTTCTCAAACATGTTTCTGCCTCAAAAGGAGCCCCGGGTATTTATGAGGTAATGGAGTACCTAAGAGGCCTAATTTTGTGGACATATTACGGTAAAATATAATTTGGGGGTATTAACTTCCCAGCTTCTTCCTTTAAAAAGTAACCCCATAAAAAGTCATTGTCTGTCTCTTGATATCCCAGTTATTTGCTATCATTTAAGCCAAGAAAGCTCTTTGGTTTGCTTTTTTTCTAGGTTTCATGTTTATGTAACCTAAACATTCCTCAATCTTGTCTCCTACAGGTAGACTGGGTACAATGTGATGGTGGCTGTGATGAGTGGTTTCATCAAGTTTGTGTGGGTGTATCTCCAGAAATGGCTGAAAATGAAGATTACATCTGTATAAACTGTGCAAAGAAACAAGGGCCAGATAGCCCTGGTCAAGCACCACCTTCTTCCTTCATAATGAGCTACAAACTACCAATGGAGGATCTTAAGGAGACCAGTTAGCAGTTGCTGGGTTAGTTTGGGACATGGGGGGAAATGGACCACATTGAGACCTTAGTCACCAAGTAGAGTGGTTTAGATCCACTCAGAATGTTGCTTCCAAAGACAAATGGCCTTCAGAGAAAGTCCTCTTAGCGGACTTCCTCTTTGCATGGACTGTGTGACCTACATTCTCTTCCAACACATCTGTGCAGAGGGTGTCTTTGGTACGGCAGCCAATATTTCAATATATGTCTCCTCTGAGTATGGTATGTTACTTTACAGCCAGACATTTGATTAAGCTGTAGAGTGGCTGGTTGGCATGAATACATTGGTATGCTAGCAGGGCATGTAGGATGTGGCTTATGGCCAGTTGATATTAGTTAGAGGTTTACAACCTAGGGACAGTACCATCTGGAGGTGCTGATTACTTGGCTCTCCTTAGGAAAGTTAGACAGGAGTGAGAGTACCTCTCTCCTTCTACTGTTACCTGGCATATAATGCCCTGCAGAGGCAGCCATGGGAGCAACAGGGCCAAAGTTACTCCTGTTGGTAGTCATGGGACAGTAGCACAGTCTAGACTCCAGCTACTTGTGTGTGTTTGTACCAAGAAGAAAACCCCAAATGAGAGGCAGATCACCTTATCTTCCTAAGGAGGAGTATGTCATCTAGTTCAGAAGTCTGACTAGATTGGATTCTGGGAAGAAGAGCTTTTCTTATTTCAAGACAAGGAGACTTTTTTTTTTTTTTGGCTTCGAGAAGTCTTGCTGTCATGGGTCTGCATTTTAGAGACAAGCAGGTACATGGATCCAGGCTCCTGCAAAAGAAAAGAAGACAAGTCCGAATGTTTTACTGAGACACAGTGATGCATGCTTTTCGGGGAAACCTTCATTCACAAGTATACCAGATACCACCAGGCTTCAGGCATGGCCATGAGCAAGACCAGCAAATAACAGCTTTTTGCCTTGCAGCCCTGACCCCGATGTCTGTTGTTTCCAACACTGGCAATTCCTGAGAGTGGCCCACAGCAGATGCTGTTGAATAACACCTTGGCTTCATCGGAGAATGTGGGGTTGTAGCACCTCTGGGTGATGAAGTTGTTTTAGTAAATCCATTTTTAAAAAAAGAAAAAAGGACTTGTTTTTACTTTTTTCTAAATGTCTCTGACTACTGACTGTTCTATAAATAGATTATTTTTCCTTTTTTAATATACATATATGGATATATAAATATATATATATTTACTGTTACCAGCAGCATATGACAGAGTTTTCAGCATCAAAAATCCATTTGGGGGCTTGCTTTCTCTTTTTGCTTTTTAATAAAGAAACCCCATTCCTTCCTTGTAGTACAAGGAGTTAGCACTTCCTTCTCCATCCTTCTGGTCTAGCCTGACCAGATCTTCCATCTTGTCTTTGTTCAAATAGGTAATTGTACTTCTTTGTGTTATTGGAACTGGTCCCTGTCTACTGGGAAACTTGGTCTTAACTATTTCTGTGATGGCTGGTTTGTTTTGTTTTTGTATGTGAATGTTTGAAACTATGGTGCTGTGCCCTCTTCCTCATGTTGTGTTTGTTCTCTATTCTTGTTAAGGTGTTAGGTAAGCTGTATGGAAACTTTTATTAGAAGGGGACTGATTTTTTTTTTAAAGGACAAAGAAACAACCCCCAAAAAACTAAAAATAGTGTTTTGCCTTCGCTGTGCCATGTCCCATTATTTTGGTTAAAAATCTGTGGCTTGACTTAATTTACCAGTTTTCTTTTTAAAAGGGGGGAGCAGGGTGGACCTAGAGAACAGTTTATAATCTCCTTTTCCCTTTTTGCCCCCGTCTCTTTTAAAGAAATGTCTTCTAGTAACTAGAAGTGAAATGTACTGTCCAGTTACAGTTTGAGTGGGTATGAGATTTAACTCAAAAGGCATCTTGCTAAAAAAAAAAAAAGAAAAAAAAAAGGCAAAAGCTTTCCTGTAAAACCCAGATTCTGTAAATGCTTTTTCTGTGGTTCAAACTACCTAATTTTTAGTCAGTCTTCCCTTAATCTTATATAACATTTTTAGTGTTTTGATCTGTCACAAGGCTCATAAGCATTGCTGTGCATGATCTTGTCTGTATATGATTTAAGATTTCAAGGGATATTACAAGGTAACTTGTAACCAATTTCATAAATTTTCATTTTTCCAATCTATATAAAGATATTATTAAGAATTTCATTTGGTTGATGTTATAAAAGAAAGCACAATATTTTTTGCCTTTTTTCTTCTCCGAAAAGATCTTCAAATACCTTTGGGTTAAAAATTGAATGCAGTTTTAAGTGATGGCTGCCTGGGTGGAATACATTTAAAAATAGTTTATCTTTTCTTCCTAGTCACCCATTAACCTCACTCAGCCATCAGTGGAGGGGCACGGGGATAATGAGAAAGGTAGCTGAGGTGCTGTGCTTCTTGAAGTATGGTGGGTGGGTACAGGTGGCTGTTTAGGAAATAATTTGTGTCCTTAATATGGTATTTACCTGCTGGAGACCTGAGAGAAAAATGCAAGGTAGTCCTCAGCCATGAATAGCTCCCTGTTTATCTTCCAGTGTTTTGAAGCATAAATATATCATTTAGTTGATTTTGTGGGATTTTCTGTATTTATTTGAAAGTCACAAAGGGTTTGGTTTGACTCTTGACTATAGATTTAGACCAAGGCTGAGAAGAACAGATCAGAGACATTAGTTTAAAAAAAAAAAGAGAGAGAGAGAGAGAAATGAACAAATACAAGTCTATAATTTTGGAATTAATGAACTAAGATTCATCTATTTAAAGACATGCTGGTGTTCTAATAAAATACTGTTTTCAGTTAGAGGAAATTACCTATTTACAACTTAATCCATTCTTCAGTGTTGTAACATTTTATATTAAAATTTGATTTAAAATGTTCCTTCTCAAAGTTGCAAATATTCACCATTGGTATTTTGACTTTGGTGTTAATTCTTTCAAAGGTATTTCTTACTTTCATTGTAACTATGTTGGGGAAGGTTATAGAAAGAAAAATGGAAAAACGCTACATAGGTCTTTAATACTCTCAAAGGGTAGGTTATTGGAACTATGCAAATTCTCAAGTTTACAAATGCAACTATAGCATTGGTAGTAGTTGGCTTTCTTGTTGGCAGAAGAGGGGACATTTTCTTCCCACAGGTGGCTATTTTACTTCCTGATAGTTATTGCAAAAAAGCCATGTTGAGATTCAGATGCCACGCTCCCTTCCTAAGTTGCTGCAAACCACCTTTGCACTGCATGATTCAAATTTGTGCCTCAATAAAATTACAAATTACTGTGTGTCCTACTTTGAATAATTGAAAAGGTAAGCATTAAATTTGTGACTGCCTACTGTGTACTTTTAATAATCAACATCCTAGCAAAGCTAGCAGACCTGTAAGATTAGAACAGTTTTTACCTGTGCTTCACTTCTGTTCTTCTCTGCTTTTGTCTTTGATGTCCAAGAAATGTCTGTTTATTTGTTTTTCTTAATTTTAACATTCTGGATGCAGTTGAGTGCACGTAAAAGAAACTCCCTGCTTGTCAGTATTTTAATTCTGTAGTACATTTGTATGAATATGAGCCAGTACTTAAAACAGGATTAAAGGAAAAATTGAGAAAGCCCTTCTTTCAAAGGATGGGACTATCTACTTTCTAGAGAAGAACATGACAATTTGGAGAGGATTTAAAAATTGTAAATTGTGGAAAAATTAAGCTGTTAAAGTCCCACATATAACCAGGTTCAATAAAGGTTTACATTCAGAACTAGCTTCGTATGTGTGTAGAAAGTTGCTTTTGCAGTAGGTCTATTAAGTATAAATTTTAAAAAGCAGGCAGTGATTGTCTTTTACCGTTTGAAACCCTTGCCCCCTCTGCCTTTATTTTAAATTAAAGCATATCATTACTTCTTTAGATATGGATGTGCCAAGTGATATTTACAGCATGCGAAGGAAACAGTGGGGTGTGAGTCTGTGTTGGAACTGCAGTCTTCTCTTGGTCTATCCAGTCACCACTATGCAATGGCTGATGTGCACTGGGAAAGGATGTGACGGGTGTAGATGTATCTTGCTTATTCTGACTTTTGCAATACTCCAAGATGTCTAAACGGGAATGTCTTTTGTAAACCTCAAGATCCTCTATTGATTATTCTCTTACATATTTATTTACCTGTTGGTGAGACACTTCAATATAAAATGGACTCTAATTTACCAAGGTTTTTGGTGGTGCCTTATGAAAAGTATGACTTGTTTTCTTGTTTTTGGAGCATGTTTTCCATTTCTTTTGTTTTCTAAAAGAATATTAGATATGATTATTTGCATTACATCTAAAAAATAAAAAAATTTCTGTGCGTGTGTGCTCAGGTTCCCCCCTACTCTGTCATTTACATTGTGGCAACTCTGAACGGTAACCAAGTAAAGGTAAATGTTGGTAATTAGTATTGACCTGGAGGCAAACTGGCAGGTGCTGCAGAGCTTTTCACCTGGGCCAAAGCCCTTTCTGATACTGCACTTGCCCTCTATAAAATCAAATACCGGCCTCAAGTAATTTGATCACCGGTGTGATTAGCCTATTACGGAGAATGGTGTTTTCAGAAAGTGTGAAGTGGAAGAAGTGATTCCTGGAGATTTCACCTGTCCTGCTTTCAGCAAGAATCCAGCAATGATCAACAACCATTTCCCCACCTTTGATTCTTGAGCACTTTGATCCTCACAGCAAACCATAGCAGGGAAAATGAGGAAATACTTTATTTTGGCCTCCTAATGCTTAAAACTAGTTCAAACTACAGCTTACTTCAGAGAAGTAAATAACATTTTTTACTCATTGCCAAGGTTACCAGGTCATGCGGGCATTGCTGAAAATGAAGGTTCTGCTTTCAGTGAAATTGGCCTCAAATATGATGTGACTGTGTATATATTTCTTGGTATGGAAAATTGGTGGGAAGAAGCGGGGGGTGGGGTGGGGATCTGGTTATCTCTTGGAAAATAGTTTTCTTGCCAACAAAAAAAGACCGCTGCAATTTCATACAGTGACAACTTTCTTAAAAATTGTGTAGGGTCCTCCCAGTTCAGATCAAATATTTCTTGGAGCCGTGGCATTGTGGTTAATATTAATAAATTGAAGATCCAGAATCTTAGCCATTAGACATGAATTGGGAAGTCACATATGATACAAGGAGAGAAAATACAAAAGAGCACAAAAATGCTATGTGATTAAGCTTAGAGTGATTTTGGCATATCTTTATTCTTTCCACCTATTTTTAAAGAGTATTTCTACTCTATTTTAGCAGGAAGAAAGATTGTATTAGCATTTCCATATAGTAAAGTTACGTGAAATTTCTTAACCATAGATTTCCTAACCTCGACTTTGGAGCTAGGTTGTATATATTGTTAATGGGAAGAAGGACAGCACAAGAAGTCTTGAAAATAGCTTGGTAGGTCCAGATAGTAACCCTTGTATTAAGTTGCCAGGAATATAGGGATGAAGTCAGAATTGTCTGTAGTTTACGAAAACAAGCAAAATGAGCAAAAACTTAGAAAAGCCCAGATGAGGATATTAGGATTACACAAGGTAAAGACCATGGATTTAGGAATCAAAGAATGGGATTTAGCTCTCTCTGACTTATACCAGTTTTTTTGAAACTCAGTTTCCCACTTTTTGTGGGTTAATTTGTGTGGATACAAAGTTACAGCCCCTCTCCTTGAGAGTGACTTTTAAGAGTGTTTCCTATTAAAGCTTTTTATAGAATTTCTAGAGGAAGACGGCACATGTAGTCCAAATCCCTATGTAATATTAGAAAAAGTCTACTTAGTTCTGGGGAGGGACTATACAGATTGTATTGAATATTCTGTTTTTAGACAATGTAAGTATTGGTCACTAATTTAACATATTAGAGCTTACCGGTAGTCTTCCCTTTGCTTGGGTCTGGATTTTGCAGAGTTCATCAAGCACTTTTACATATGTCCCAAGACTGGCATCTCATTCTATCCAGTGCCCAACTGTGGAGGTAAAGTGAGAAGCAGGCACATTTTGGCAGACCTAACTATTCCACTCCCACCCCCTGAATTGGTATTTGGCCTTAGTAATATTTTTCCACCACTCAAAGCAAAGGCCTCTTCCCACTGAGACCAGTAGTCTTCCCTCTGGCCTAACCGTGCCATCCTCTCTACTTGGGGCTAAGCTTTGTTGAGACACAAAATGGAGTTTTATCGTTAAACTCTGGAACTAAGAACAACAGTTTAAGCACATCTAGTCTTGGTCAGAGCTCAGAGCTTTTATTTTGTCATAGCCACATGGCTTCAGAGTTCCAGTTGGAATGTTAAGGCTGATTTGATTCGCTTTGCTTCTCATCCCTGTAATTCATTGCTGCCAACTAAACTAGAAGTCCGGGAGACCTGGCTGGCTCAGTAAAGCATGTGACTGTTGATCTCAGCGTCGTGAGTTCAAGCCTCATGCTGGGTGTGGAGCCTACTTAACAAGAAAGAAAAAAGAATAGATCAGAGCCCATTCAGTCATCCTTCCTCTCTCCTTGTATTCCAGTGCTGTCACCTACTATCCCCAATTCATGTTCTCATTGTGGCCCTTCCTGCCAATTTTTTGCATTATAAAGGGATGCCTGGCTGGCTCAGTCAGTAGAGCATGTGGTTCTTCATCTCCATGCTGTGAGTTTGAAGCCCATGTTGGGCAGAGAGATTACTTTGAATAAATAAATATACATTATAAAGACTGGCTTCTCTATTCCTTTGTTAACTTCTACTTTTTCATCAACTGGATCTTGGCTCTCAGCTACACTTCAGTGAAATAGACTTAGGTCTATTTCAAGTCGAAGGTGCCCGTTTTCTCACTTTACTACTACAAGGTGTGAACCAGTAGATTATAGGGGCTGTTGCCTTATGTTACTGATTTCTACAGCCACACATTGAGGCTTCTGACACTCCGCTGTATCACCATCTATCCTCTTTACTGTCATCTCTGGTTACTCCTTTACATTCATTGAGCACTTGGATGGTTCAAGAACATTCCTGTCTCCAACCCTGCCATTATTCTGGGCAATATCATTGATCACGGTTGATTTGCTGTTTCTGTACCTCCACCTCCAATAATCATTTTCCTTCTTTTTTCCCCCCAATACTTACTTTTCACTTCGTTTAGCAAACCAAGGCCAAGGCTTGGATTCTGTTAAAAACTTACTTCTGAAATGTTAAAGTCTAGGACTCTACTCCTACTATTCTGTTTTTAAAAAATGTTTATTAGAGTGTGAGTGTTAGGAGAGAGGTAGAGGGAAAGGGAGAGAGAGAGAAAATCCCAACCAGGCTCCACGTGGAGCCCCATGTGGGGCCCAAGACCATGACCCTGACATCATGACCTGAGCCAAAATTGAGAGCCAGATCCTTAACCGACTGAGCCACCCAGGCGCCCCAGCCGTCAGCATTTTAAAGTGTCATCAGAGGCTCTTCTCTATATACCCTCTTTGGATGCCCTAGTTCACTTCCAGTTACCACTTACCACGTTTATTCTCTGATGCTTCCCAAATCATTATCACCAGTCCGTGCTTGCTTGCTTACTTTGCTCTTTAGTCAACTGTCTGGTAAGCATTTCTATTTGTATGATTTCCAAACTCATTGTGTCAAAAACCAAACTTTTCTTTCTACTCCCAAAGCAGTTCCTCTTTATTCCCTCCAGAAGAATAGCTTGTTGCCCAAGCCAAAATACTGTGAACCATCCTGTATTTTTTCTGACCACTCCCTTCCTGTATATAATTATCTCCTCTGTTCTCATTGTGGTACATTAGCTCAAGCCCTCCTCAGTTTTCCCCTAGATTTCTGCACTAGTCTTTAGTCTGGTCAGTCAAGTTTATCTTGCAAATTACTACCAGAATGAACTATCTAAAAAGCCAGTCTGTTTAACATATTGTCCAATGGAATCTTCCCCATTTACCTTTCTAAGCTTGTCCTATTTCCACACACACCCTCAGTCACTGCTTCAGACACGGATATTCATTTCCTAGGCTTTTTCTGGAATGTTTTAGTTCTGTCATTCTCAAGATGTCAGTTTAAGTGCTGCCTCTTCAGAGGCCCCTTGTTCTCTTCCAACAGCTTATTCTACCTCCTTATGGGACTTTGCAATATGTGATGTAATTATTTATAAGTTCTATGAGAGCAGGAGCTTTATTTCTTTTCTTTATACCCAAGAACTAGGAGAATACCCCACATATGGTAAACATTCAACAGATGACTTGAATAAATGTTGTTCCATGTCTTTGTCCCTCTCTATATTGTTGTCTCTCAATTTATTGTACTCTGTTTGGGCTGCCATGCCCTCACCCACCCTCTTCCTTACTATTTCCTGTTAAAGAACAAAAACTCGAGTAAATTTGAGGATTTAACTGGCCTTATTAAGTGATTCATGAGGATAGCATCCTATCTAGCAAGTTAGAGGGGGAGCTCTGAGGACTTGTACAAAATAGAAGATTATTATAAGAGGGAGGGTGGGGCAATGAAGTTACTAGCAAAGGAGAAGAAAGGATTGTTTCAATGTCACTTTCCCCTTAGGGAAAGATCAGGAGGTCTCAGGCGGATTACCATATCTTCTTTGAGGGGGGTGGGTGGACAGAGAGGGCCCATGTGACAGAATACCTCACTGGTACTAACTGATCAGAAGATTCCTGACTGATCAGTTAGGACTACGTTTCTAGGGGAGATTGAAACTGAAATTAGGTTAGGTATTAAGCCCCAGTTTGGTGACTTGGCCTGACATAAGTGACTCCATGGTTGTCGTCTGAATACTCCTCATTCTTCAAAATTCAGCTCATCCCCAAAACTCTTCTGAGAAATCTTACAGGCTAATCCTTTCCTCCTAACATGATGTGGATGTCCTTTCATGGAGCTCTGATAACATTTATACTGTGGTTCATAAAGTGTGGTCTCTGGATCAGCAGTATCAGCAACACCTGGGAATTTGTTAGAAACACAAATTCTTGGGACCTAACCTAGACCTCTTGAATCACAAACCCTGGGGGCAGGGCCAACAACCTGCATTTTAACAAGCTCTCCAGGTGGTTGTGATACTTGATGAGGTTAGAGAACCACTAGACCGTCTTAGAGTCATGGCATTTATATGTCCAGCTTCTAACACAATGCCTACTAGAACAAGTTTATTGTAAAGACTTCCTTACAAAGAACTAAAATCCATCTTCCTGTAGCCTCATACATCAATCCTGATTCTTTTGAGGATATGAAAAACTAGTTCAACTGCCTCTGTTTGGCATCCTTTCAATATTTGACAGTAATTTTTTTTAACCTTCCCACCCCTCATCTTCAATCTTCTGGCTTAATATTAATTCTTTCTCATGTGCTATGACTTTGAGTCTCTTAAAATTCAAACACATTGGGTTTATCTGAACAAATTCCAACTTCATATCCATCTTAAATACATACTCAGAACATCCTTTTAGCTTTCAAGCTAGAATTCTAAAGGTGGAACTCTATATATAGTGTCACCCCAACACAGTGGAGTTCGCAATGAATATGACCAACATTCCATTTATGTAGTTGGAGGTATACAGTGGAAATCAAAGGTGGCCCGAAGCTCTGTATATTCTCTCAAAGAATCTGGCATTGGTAACACGAAGTAATTCTGTCAACTAGTCTCCAACAATTGAATTGGTGGTTCTCAGCCCTGGTAGCACATTGGAATCATCTGGAGAGCTTTACAAAGCCATCTCTGACACTCCAATCCCAGACCAATTGGAGTATCTTGGAGGAAAGTGCAAGCACCAGTATTTTTTAATAGCTGTTTTGAGATCCAATACCATAAAATTCACTTGTTTTTATGAGTCAAAGATTCTTAGTAGATTTACAGAATAGGGCAACTATCCTCACAATCTAACTTTGGAATGTTTCCATTACCCCAAAAAGAAAGTTCACGCCCTTTCAAAGTCATCCCGTTTCCACTCCCAGCTCTAGGCAGCCATGGGTTTGCTTATGTCTCTGTAGATTTGCCTTTTCTGAATTCAAGCATTAGGATTAAAAAAAAAAGCTTCCAGGTGATTTTAGTTATGCAGCCAAGGGTTGAGAACCACAGTTCTAAATGCATTATAGGGCTTCTTAATGATTGTTAAGAGCTGTGTCTAATAAGGGTATCTCGCATATTTTTATATAGTGCTTTCCACCTATGCCTGTGCACTCAGCCATCACTAGTAAGACAAGATCATTAGTTTGATAATGGCACTTAATAGACTATTCTATTATTTCCCCTGTATACCTCTTAGAATCATATTTAAAATTGCCTCCCATGCTGTCTCCAACCTATTTCAAAACATCTCTAGTCTGCTCTTTTCTGTTTTTCTTGTAACTTAACAGTGATAGAAGTTATCTCTGGAGCATTCTCCCTGAGATAATAGAGTTTCCAGAAATGACTGTAATGAACTGGTGGTGTTCCCATCCATGAAACTGTTTTCCTTTCAGTATCTTCACATTGGTGTTTCTTCATTAAATGCTTTCTGTTTAACTTCTCTGCCAGGTAGAAGGTTTTTGCACTAATATTTCTAAAAATTTGGGGGGAATATACTTCTTGATTTTTTTTTTAAATAGCACATGCACATTTGTTAAAAAAAAAAAGTGCTAAGAAGGGGTGCCTGGCTGGCTCAGTTGGAAGAGCATGTGACTCAATTTCAGGGTTATGAGTTTGAGCCCCACGTTGGATGTAGAGATTACTTAAATAAAAATAAAACTTAAAAAAATACTAAGAATAAATGAAAAATGACCCTCCACCAAAAAAAAACACCACTGTTAAGATTTAATCAAATTTACTTTCACACAGCTATCTGTGCATATTTATATATGCAAGTGTAGACTTTTGCAGAAATGATGTCACACTCTACTGCTTGGTAACTCGATTCTTTTACTGAGTAATAAGAACATTTGTATCGGACAAAAATACAGAGTTGTATTCTTTCTAATGTTTGTATAGCTTGCATTAAATGGAATCTTAATGATTTTTAAGAACTGTGTATATTGAGGACATTATTTCTTTGTCTTGTGTTACAAATTTTTGACCACCTTGTTATTAGTCTTTTATTACTTATTATTTTTCTTTATAAGTTATTGTTTTATAAAAGTGTTACAAATTTTTGACCACCTTGTTATTAGTCTTTTATTATTATTTTTTCTTTATAAAAGTTATTATTTTATTAAGATGTCAACTTAACTCCTTTAATTTTACAATTCCTGTTTTTCCTGACATACTTAAAATGACTTCCTCTACAAGATAATAAAAATACCTCCATGACTTTGCTTAATACTTCTCTTTTTTCTTTTTTTGTATTTTATTTATTTGTTTTGAGAGAGACAGAGGCAGTGCAAGTGGGAGAGGCCAGAGGGAGGGGGAAAGAGAGAATCTCAAGAGGTTCCACACTGTCAGCACAGAGCCCGATGTGGGGCTTGAACCCCACGAAGCCATGCAGTCATGACCTGAGCCAAAACCAAGAGTCTGATGCTTAACTGAATGAGCCACCCAGGCACCCCTTGCTTAACACTTCTAGTTTTATTCTCTATACTAAATTTTTGTTCTATCCTGAATTAATTGGTGTGAGGGATGCCAAGATTCTTTAGATTATTCCTTTGTTGACTACATTTCTTAAATTTCTTACAGCATAGTCATTCATTTTTCAATGCATTTGAGCATCTGCCTTGCGTTTCTATGTTTATGTAAATACAGTCATTCCAAAACTTCTACTGTGCAACCATAATTACTTATGAGGATATATACCACATACTATTGCTGTGTATCCATAATCCCACAGCGTTAGCCTTTTGTCATGGCACACATTTATCACCTCATCATTTCTGTGGGGCAGGAGTCTGGGCACAGCGTTGCTGGGTCCTCTGCTTCTGGGTCTCACAAGGCTATAGTCAAAAGTGGTGGTTGAGGCTGTGGTCTCATTTGAAGCTTAGCTGGGGAAGAATCCCTCTCAGGCTCATGTGGTTGTTGTGGCATTTAGTTCCTGTGGGTTTTGGGACTAAAGGTCTCCATTTTTGTTGGCTGCTGACCAGAAGCCATCCTAAGTTCCTTGGTGCATGGATTTTTCCAGCATGGCCTCTTGTTTCCTTGAAGCTAGCAAGGGAGAGAGTTTGCTAGCAAGACACGTTACAATCTTATATAATCATGTGCACATAATCACATATATCCCGTCACCTCTGCTGTATTCTGTTGGTTAGAAGTAACAGGTCCTGCTTACACTCACGGGGAGAAGGTCACAGAGGGTGTGAATGCCAAGAGGCAGTGATGGTGGGGTGTGACTTTCCCTCATGCACACAGTCAGCATGAGTAATATGCTGTATCAGCCTAAGACCTAAGTGCCTGATAAAATGAGCTAACTTCCTTAGGCTTAACAACATTCATAATTTCCATACTTTCCCATTTAAGTCAGGTTGAAAAAAAGTATAATGGCTTTGTTTTTCTAGTGTTCATGAAAAGAAAAGCAGTAACTTCTTTTTCTTCACTTGACCTAAACTTCTATGAAACTACTCCAATTTGGGGTAACTACAATTGCCCTTTGACCAATCACCTCTTGCATTCAATGGAAGTGATCTTTTCTGCTTCTTAGAGAAAGAGAAATCTCCAAATCTCCTCACTTCTACTAGAGTGTGTTCTGAGTTCCTTGGCCCTACTGGTAGTTTTCTGAAAACATTCCAAATTGTTCCTATCCTTTTTAATGTGTACGCAAAGCGTTCTTCAGTCTTTAAGCTATAATTCTGGAGGAAGGAATCTAATCTCCTTGAATTTTTTTTAAAAAATGTTTTATTTATTTCTAGGAGAGAGAGAGAGAGAGAGACAGCGTGAGCAGGGGAGGGTCAGAGAGAGAGGGAGTCACAGACTGAAACAGGCTCCAGGCTCTGAGCTAACTGTCAGCACAGAGCCTGACGCGGGGCTCGAACCGACGAACCGTGAGATCATGACCTAAGCGAAAGTTGGATGGTCAACTGACTAAGCCACCCAGGCACCCCCAAATCTCCTTGAATTTTTTAATTCATAAGATTCACAGTATGCTTAGCTAAGAGTCTTTGCAAATTTGCTTCATTTCTTCTCATTCATTTTCTTATCTTTGTAGCCTCATGCTTTTTTTGGAGGCTGTCAGCAAAAATTTTTTGGCTGTATATTCCCTTCCTAATTTTCATTCACAAATATGGAAATGTGAGGATTTCCTCATTATTGAAATTATGCTCTTATCTTTCCTATGTATCCTGAGAGTTTCCATTTTGTTCCTAGGGATGGTTTAGTTGGGGATTTAGTAAGCTGATTTCTTGACATGTGATAATAAAAGATACGAGGCAAGAGACCAGAAACAGAATGCAGAGTTTTAAAGTTTCTTATCCCAACTTTGTAAGACCTTTCCAGAGCACCTGGGGGACTCAGTTAGTTAGTTGAGCATCTGACTCTTGATTACTGCTCAGATCATGATCCCAGGGCCGTGGGATTGAGCCTCACATTCAGAGCAGAGCCTGCTTGGGATTCTCTCTCTCTCTCTCTCTCTCTCCCCTTCTTCTGCCCCTCCCCTGCTTATGCACAGAAGAAGAAGAAGAAGAAGAAGAAGAAGAAGAAGAAGAAGAAGAAGAAGAAGAAGAAGAAGAAGAAGAAGGGGAAGGGGGAGGAGGAGGAGGAGGAGAAGGAGAGGAAGGAGAGGAAGGAGAGGAAGGAGAGGAAGGAGAGGAAGGAGAAGAAGAAGAAGGAGAAGGAGAAGAAGAAGAAGAAGAAGAAGAAGAAGAAGAAGAAGAAGAAGAAGAAGAAGACAACGAAGACGAAGAAGACGAAGAAGAAGAAGACGAAGAAGAAGACGAAGAAGAAGACGAAGACGAAGAAGAAGACGAAGAAGACGAAGACGAAGACGAAGAAGAAGAAGAAGACGAAGAAGAAGAAGACGAAGAAGACGAAGACGAAGAAGACGAAGAAGACGAAGAAGACGAAGAAGACGAAGAAGACGAAGACGAAGAAGAAGAAGAAGAAGAAGAAGAAGAAGAAGAAGAAGAAGAAGAAGAAGAAGAAGAAGAAGAAAAAGAAGAAGAAGAAGAAGAAGAAGAACCGACTGAGCCACCCAGGAGCCAAGCTATGTTTTTCTATAGTTGTTATCTGCACTCTCTCTGGCAGGGAGGGAGGAAGGAGAAAAACATTTGCTTTAATCTAAAGGAGAATAGGGATTGGATAACTAAGATCATGATGAAGCAAAGAACAGTAGATAAAAAAAATAGTGTTAGAGTATTTTGATGTGGTTATAGAGGAAGCTAGAATGAAATGTGAAAAATCCTGGCATTAGGGCCTTTCTAATGGAAATTGAAGTATAAGATGAACCCTCTTTCTCTTCCCCCCACCCCCCTCCCTCACTTCTTTTCAAGGTATTCCTTTCCAAGTGATCAAGAAGCACTACCTTTCTGGCTATAAAAAAGAGGTGAAGCCCAATGCCAAACAACTGCAGGCTCGGGTCTGGAGAGCAGACCATGAAAGAGGTGGCTGGAGGGGAAGGGCAGAGTCATTACCACTGATCAGGTGCAGAATGGAGATCAATGAAATCAATGCCACAATGGAGTGGCATGCCACAGGATGAGACTCATGCCAGCAGACCTGCCGTAAGCGACAGAGGAAACCCACAGCCTGTCACGGGAGAGGGAAACATTGGGTACAAAATAAAAGTGGAAGAAGAATGAAGAGTGAGTGACCATGTTCACATGGTACAAGGTGAAACCATAGTTCATCATTTCTTTAAAGTAGCAGAATAGGTTCCTAGAGCAGAAAGCCAGCAAGGATTCCTCTTGAATTCATGCCTAAGATGCCTGGGTGGCTCAGTCAGTTAAGTGTCCAACTTCGGCTCAGCATGATATCACAATTCGTGAATTCGAGCCCCATGTCGGGCTCTGTGCTGACAGCTCAGAGCCAGGAACCTGCTTCAGATTCTGTGTGTCCTTCTCTCTCTGCCCCTCCCCTGCTCACACTCTGTCTCTCTCTCTCAGAAATAAATAATAAATGTTAAAAAATGTTTTAAAAACAATAAAAAATGTTCTCAGACTGAAATTACTAAACTAGACAGTGTTTACACTAAATTGGGAAGCTGTGTTTGAGGGTTGATCTAAGTTTTGCAGGACCTGAAGTTTAGGCAATTGTGTGTGTGTGGAGGGGGTGCTCTTTAAGAAAAATAGTGCAAAATTAAGAATTTAAATCTAGGTACAGAGGATTGAAAGGCACCCATGCAAGTGAGGGGCCCTGAGACATTATTAACTCCAAGGTGTTCTATCTCCACTGGGTGAAGCAGAAGGATCTGGGGGAGCCCAGGATTCAAATCTTAACTCTGTTACTTAGTAGCTTTGGAGTCTTGGGCATTTACTTCTCTCTGAAGCTCTCTGAGGCTTACCCATAAAATAGGGATAATGCCAATCTTTCTGATTTGCCAGTGCAAACTAAATGAGAATGTATGTGAAAGCGCTGGGCACAGTGCTATAACAGCTAATATTGATGACTCTATGGGGTGCGACATTTTGATAGGTATAGTTGTTGATGAAGTGAACACTAACTATTCTGGTCATTCTTGTTTAGAGCTCTAATTCTTAAACATGGAGGAACGTGTCTTTAATTCATCTCAATGTTTCAAGGATCGGCTGAGTGGACTGAGTACTTTGAGACTGTTTTCTCTATTGAGGAGATGGCATGGTATCGTCTTAGAGAAACTTCCATTCTAGTGATGCTAGGTCTGGACTGTAATCATGAACATCAGCATTTGGAAAGTAATAATTCTTGGAATGGCTGGAGCTGCCGGGAGAAAGAACTGTGGGCAGATCAAGTAGAAGGGGAACCACCAGAGCTGGGTATTTTTTTGTTTTGTTTTGTTTTGTTTCTGTTACAGCCTGAGGTCAGCTGTGGAAGATTCAGAGCTGAAGTGAAGCCTAGACATGACCCAGGCTTACTCTGATTTTGCACGTGAGGAACTGGGGCCTAGAAAGGTGAAGTTCACTGCCCAAGGTCATGGGGCTGGTTAGAGTCATTTCCAGGACTAGGATCTTGGGAGTTCCGCCTCCCACGTTATCCATTTTTTCCACCACACTGAAATTTGTTCTTGCCTCATTCTGCACTCACGCCCTTTCTTTTTGCCTCCTCCATGCGCCATCCCCATAGGTCACCTTGGAGGACTTCCCATGGGATTCCAGCACCGACTTCTTTAGGCTTCTGCTTTTTAGTCTGTGAGTTTGCCAACTGCTGGATTTCTTGATTGGTGGAAGCCAAGAATTGAGTCAGCAACGCGGAGCCACTGTTGAAGCAAATGCAACATCGAACCAGTCAACAGCAACAGGGCACCACGGAATCAGGATGTTCTAAGCACTCCAGTTTGACAGAGATGTTAAGAACCTGGAGAGCATCCAGGGGACAGCACTGAAAACAGTGGGTGGAGTAAGAAAGGAAGGTTCTCAGAAGAGGTAAAAGGGATTTGTGATTATTTATCTTGGAGAAGAAAAGGCTGAGGGCGGCTTTCATCTTTAAAAAAAAATTTTAACATTTATTTATTTTTTAAGAGACAAAGAGAGGCAGAGTGTGAGTGGGAGAAGGGGAGAGAAAGAGGGAGACACAGAATCTGAAGCAGGCTCCAGGCTCCGAGCTGTCAGCACAGAGCCCTGACAGGGGTCTCGAACTCACAGACCTCAAGATCATGGCTTGAGCCAAAGCCAGGTGTTTGACTGAGCCACCCAGGAGTTCTGTGAGGGTGGCTTTCAAAAAGAGTTCCAAATATAAGGGCAGCTATAGCACATCATTCTTGAGGATGGAATGAGAGCTAAGATAACCGCCTCAAGAGTATTTAGGCTACAGGGGTTTTCAACTTGAGCTGCTCACTTAGAGTCATTCAAGGACCTTTTGAAAACAGTCAGTGTCCAAGCTGCACTTCAGAACAGTGAAATCAGAATCTTTCACGTTGGGAGCCAGGTATCAGTAATTTTTAAAATACTTCCCAGGTGATTTCAATGAGCAAACAAGAACCTGGGTGAAGAGTGAAGACAAAAGCTCCTTATCTGCTAAGGATTACATGATCTGAGAGGGGCCCTGAGTGGAGTGTGAGATCTTCCTATTTGGAAATGGTTTAAGTATATAATAGACCTTAGCTTCTTGGAGTGTAGATAGATAGGTATAGATAGACACATATGAAAACGTAGCTGTCTATATCTATATCTATCTGTCTATCTCTAGATCCCTTAGAGAGAGGTTTTGATGCGGTAGGATTTTTCAGATGCAGTAGTTCTCAATCCTGACTTTGCATCAAGTTTATCTTTGTTAGAATCAAGATCATCTTGAGAATCAGGGTCAGTATGCATTAGGATCAAATTGTGGAGCTTTAAAAACACAGATATATCAGAGCACCTGGATGGCTCAGTACAATGAGCATCTGACTCTTTATTTTGACTCAGGTCATGATCCCAGGGTTGTGGGATCGAGCCCCACATTGGGTTCTGAGCTGAGTGTGGAACTTGCTGAGGATTCTCTCTCTTTCTCCCTCTCTGCCCCTCTCACCTGCTCATGCTCTCTGTCTCTCTGTCTTTAAAAAAAAAAATACAAAGAATTCCAGAGATATCTAGTCTCCACCCCAGAATACTGAATGAAAATCTCTTGGCAGGACCCAGACTATAAGTTTATATATGTTATAATATAACATATTATATATTATATATAATATAACACGTTATAATAGTTAGCTAGATTACATACATATAGATATAGTTATATATAGATCTATAAATCTAGCTAACTATATATATGGTTACTACATATAACTATATTTATCTATGTATTTATATACATATGTGTGTATATGTATATAGTTCCTATATATACATATATATATATATAATGTAGTTATGTACAGCTATCTATAAGTTTATACAGCATAGCTCTATGGGTGATTCTGAAATACAGTCAGTATTGGGAATCACTTTCCATTTAAAAAAAATGTTTCTTTATTTTTGAGATAGGATGAGCAGGGAGGGGCAGAGAGAATCCCAAGCAGACTCTGCACTGTCAGCACAGAGCCTGAAGTGAGGCTCAAATCCATGAACTGTGAGATCATGACCTGAGCTGAAGTCAAAAGTTGGACATTCAACTGACCGAGCCACCCAGGCGCTCCTTGAGCAAAAGTGTTTGACTGGAGAGGAGGAACATGTTGGAAGGGAGAAGGGAGCACAATTGGTAGGGGTGCATGGGCCCGATTATCACATGCATGACCGTCAGCCTTAGTTTTAAACATTCTAACACACCAGGCAGCCTCCTGAGCGGCTGAGATCTTAGTGTAAAAGAAGGGTGAGCAACACCCCAAGGAAGTCATGCTCTCATAATCCTTGCTTTCCTAGCTGCTCCCAGGCCCACAGAAGCAAGGTTTCCTCCAGACTCCATGTTCATGCTTTGTGATTTCATATTCATAAAATCTTACATATAAATCTGATAGAAGAGGGGCGCCTGGGTGGCTTAGTCGGTTAAGCGTCCGACTTTCGCTTGGGTCATGATCTCGGGGTTCGTGGGTTCGAGCCCTGCGTCCGGCTCTGTGCTGACTGTCAGCTCGGAGCCTGGAGCCTGTTTCAGTCTGTGACTCCCTCTCTCTGTGACCCTCCCCTGCTCACACTGTCTCTCTCTCTCTCTCTCCTAGAAATAAATAAAACATTAAAAAAAAAATAAATCTGATAGAAGAGTTGCAAGGAGAACGGCCAAATGGTGTCTATCTATTCTAGGAAATTTTTCTTTCCTTTTTTTTAATGGAAGGAGGAGGAGTAAGATGCAACAGGAGTGAGGAACGTTGGGGTAGGGCTTCCTTTTAAGGCCAGAGGATTCTGGGAAATGACAAGGGAGAAGTCACGGCCAAGGCCATTGAGAGGAATGTGGGTCTCCCCCTCTGCAGAGTTACCAGCTTCCACTGTGTCAGCTCAGCTCTGTGAGGCTCTGTATGTGGCTACTAGTGAGAAAAGAAGCCCCGTGATGGCTAAATCCTGCATTAGCACTGCCTGGACCTGGCCGAGGCTAGGCCTTGACCCTCACAGTCGGGTCCTGTGTTCTCTTGTTGTACATAAAGCATTTCCCATGTCATCATCAGACAAGGCTGCTTTGTCATCATGATGGATACAGCAAAAATAAGACCACACTTGATCATGTCTGAAAGGAGACAAAAACATGAACGTTATCCAAATCACACACAAAAAATGACCAAACATCTCCCTCTGCCTGCTAACTCGAATGACCACTGCTTCCCTACAAATACCCATTTTTAGTTTCGCTTCATTTTTCCTGCTTTCTAGACAAAATTTAGTAAGCAATCCAGTCGTAAAATGATCTCTGCTTCCTAATAGTAACCAATCCAGAGCAAAGCTCTGCTTCCTGAACCCTCCTCAAAATAAGCTAACACAGATTCATTTTATAATGAGTCCTTTCTAACACCCTCTTACTGAGATCTCCCACAGTCTGCCGGTGAGGATTCTCCCTTGTTGCAGTGAGTAAGCAACTCAACCTGTTTAACTACAGGTGTGTGCCTGGTGTCTTTGGCCAGTTGACATTGATACAACACAGTTTGGGTGGGCCCTATTCTTTTCTAGTTTGGGGGAATAAGGACGGAGGAGAACCATATAGTCACACTCCCTTTTGGGTCCCCTCTGCCTCTCTGGACTGAGGAAAGAGTCAGCAGCAGCATGAGATGAGATTATAGGCAGTACTTTGAGTTCCATGTTCTCTGGCTAAGTGATCGGTGCATCAGTATATGTTCTTGCCTCTCATAAATCAACTCCTGTGGTGGTGTTTAAAAATGTTTAGCCTAAAAGACTATCCAAAGGTTGAAACTGTTGTTTTTTTACACGTTGTCACTCTGCCCTCATCCCTCACTGTAGCTCTGGGCTGTAGTGTCAGTGTGTGGAATCTATGTTGAGAATTTCTCCATTCACTCAGAGCCCCTTATCACTCACTGTTAATCAGCCCAGAGTTTCCTGCTGAGACTAGTTATATAAATGTTGCAAACTCTCCTCTCTATTTTGAGAATCAGACAAGAAATCAGGGGAACAGAGATCAGAAGAAACTGCATAGAAGTAGAAAAGGACTACAATTAGTTTTCTGAAGTTAAAGAGAAAAGTTATGATTTTCCTTCCCTGGTAGGGAAGACAGAGTAGTGGGGCGGGATTGTCAACACGTCAGGAGAGGAGACAGCCTCTAATTAGGTTGTTAAAATATTCTTCAGGTCTGATGAAATTTTCAGTGAAAGCAACCATTTTTCCTGTCATTTCATTATTCACCTCTTTCCTAAGAAAGCTATGCTTAATCCCATGGACCAGCAACAGCCCAAACAAACAGAGCGCTAGAGCTGTGCTTGGTAGCCTTTTTCTGGTCTTTTTTCTCCACCCCTTTTGAAATTAAAGTGTAGCGTGGTATTTATAAGTAGTGGACTTTGAAATGTAGCCTGAGTTCCAATTCTGGCCCCATCATTTTCTAGGAATGTGACCTAGAGTCGTTTACTTCTCCCTAAGCCTAGGTTTTCTCATTTTTAAGAAGTCATCCTAGCAATTTCTGTCATGGTGTTTCTCCCCAAATGTGGGGCAACCCAGTGCGGTAGAAGCCGGCAGCACGGGAGGTGAAAGAATTCACCGGAGGCAGAACAAAGGAGATAGAAGTTTGTTGAATGCACTGGAAGGGAGCTGCAGGCAGGAGAGTAGAGCAGAGACTATTACGAGGCAGGGGTGTGGGTGATATTTCAAGGGGGAGGCGGGAGGAGGTGTGGGGACATATGGAATTTTCCTTTTTTGTTACCTGTGTCTGGGTTTTTGTAACCCGTTGGTCAGGTAGGGATTATGGATACTTCGAGGTGGGTCACCTGATGGCCCTGTCTGTATTCAGCCAGGGGTTGGGGTCACTATGGGCCTTCCACCTCACTCAGGCTTCCATCGTTCAAGCCTGTTGCCCCAAAGCAGCCTCTACATCTGTTTCATGGGCTTACTCTGAGGGTAAGATGAGATGGCACATGAATAGCACTTACTTAACACAATGCCTGGCACACTGGAAGGGCCTGATAAAACTAGCAGTGGTGATGACTGACATTAATATTCTTTGTCATTAGTTTCATTTCTTTAAGACCTTGGGCTTGTAGAATTTGGTCCTATGTGGAATCAAGCACAGCATAAGAGAAGATTGATTCATCAACGTTTTTAGTATCACCGGTGTCCGTGCTTTTCACAACAGCGTCAAGTACTTGAAAAGCAAGAGTCAGGGAACAAAATTTATTTAAATTAGTTTTAGGCTTAAAGAAACATTGCAAAAACAGTCCAGTTTCCCTTCACCTAGCTTTCCTTACTTTTAACACCTTACCAAACCATAGCACGATTGCCACATTTGGGAACGTAATATAGGCAGAGCACTATCAAAACTGAAGGTCTTCTTCACATTCCACCAGTGTTTCCACTAATGTCCCTTTTCTGTTCCAGCATCCTACCTGGGATCCTACATGAATACCAGGTTACATTTAGTTATTATTTCCCTTCAGTCTCCCACAGCCTAAGACAGTTCTTCAGTTTCCTTGTCTTTCAGGACTTCGATGCTTTTGAAGAGTAGTGGTTATTTCATCGAGTGTCTCCCACTCTGGGTTTGTCTAATGTTTTCTCATGAGGGAACAGAATCTTGGGCAAGGGTACCACAGAAATGTTGTGTTTTTCTCAGTACATCATCTCCTGTGGTTCATGATGTGGATATTGATAGGTCTTATTAAGGGAGATGTTGACCTTGGTCACTTGGTTATGGTGGTTTCTGTCTGATATCTCCACCATGAAGTTACTATCTCTTTGTAGTTAATAAATATCTTGGGGGAGAGATTTTGAAGCTATGTAAGCTCAGTTCCTTCTAAAATTCTCACCCATTAATTTTTGCATTCATTGGTGGGTCTTTTCTCCAACAACTATTACAGTGGTATTTGTCTAATGGTGAGTTTCTATTTCTTGCTCTCCTACTTTTATTAATTGGAATTCTACTGTATAGCTGAGCTGTCCCTTCTGCCCCATTTATTTACCTCATTGATTATATACTTATAGCGTGGACTTGTGAATATATTTTTTCCTTTGGGTTAAAACCCATTATCCTTATTCATTTTGTTGCCTGAATTGTTCCAGTTTTAACAAAACATAATTTGTTGTTTAGTTATTCCACTTCTTCTTTTATCCCTTTTAATGTGATATTTGAAGAGATCAAAGAGGTTAACAGGTTCCTCACCCCTCTGGTTAAACGGAACTATGCCTATTAATTTAAAGATCTCCAGAGGAAGCCATGACTTCCCTCACCAGCCCATTCCAGTGTTGACACTGGAGTTGCTCAGAAATACTCCTCCTGAAATGAATAATGTTCCTTCTAAAATTTGTCTGCCTTTGTGCCACTCCTAGTAGAGACAAAAAATTGCTGGGGGAATATATCATGGCATATTGGCATTGAAATATGCCCAGGGTCAATTGGATAGAAGCCAAGACCTCCCAGACCCACTTTCTCCATGGTCCACTTTATTTCATGCATCTTGTTTGGGGAGCACATCCTTCAGTTATCTTCACTAACAGGCTCAAGTGAGTCTTAAAACTTATGCAGCCTCTTAAGTGAGAACTCTTGAGTAGTTTTAGTGTTACCCTTTTCCAGATTCCCTGACCCAGGAGACCAAAGCGTGATGGCAACGTGAAGTTGCAAGGCTAGTCCTGCCTGATTTGTGTTTAACCCCAGACAGGGAATTATGGAGAATTGTCATTAACACTCATTTACCAGCGATTCTCAAACTTTTTAAAACTTTGGTCAATCTAAACAGGGCAGAGCACCTGGGTGACTCAGCCAATTGAGTGTCTGACTCTTGATTTCAGGTGATGGCGTGATCCCAGGGTCATGGGATTGAGCCCCACGTGGGGCTCTGGACTGAGAATGGAACCTGCTTAAGATTCTCTGTCTCCCTCTCCGTGTGCCCCTCTCCCTCAAGTATGCTCCAACTCTTTCTCTCTCTCTTTTTTTTTTTTAATTTTTTTAATGTTTTTATTTATTTTTAGGAGAGAGAGGGAGACAGCGTGAGCAGGGGAGGGTCAGAGTGAGAGGGAGTCACAGACTGAAACAGGCTCCAGGCTCCAAGCTGGCAGTCAGGACAGAGCTGGACGCGGGGCTCGAACCCACCAACCGCGAGATCATGACCCAAGCGAAAGTCGGACGCTTAACCGACTAAGCCACCCAGGCGCTCCTCTTTCTCTCTCTTAAAAAAAAAAAAAAGGCGTACTACATCTATTCCTACTTTATGGAGTGAAAGAAATGGGGGTAACAAAGATTTAGAGAGGAATAAAATAGCAAAATAGCAATCAAAATGTTAAGATGTAGGGGCTCCTGGCTGGCTTAGTCACACTGGAGAATGTGACTTTTGATCTCAGGGTTATAAGTTTGAGCCCCACATTGACTGTACAGATTATTTAAAAATAAAATCTTTTAAACAATGGTAATATAGGGGCAATTGTGTGGCTCTATCAGTTGAGCGTCCGACTTTGGCTTAGGTCATGATCTCCCAGTCCGTGGGTTCAAGCCCCACATCGGGCTCTGTGCTGACAGCTCAGAGCCTGAAGCCTGCTTCAGATTCTATGTCTCCCTCTCTCTCTGCCCCTCTCCCACTTGCTCTCTGTCTGTCTCTCAAAATAAAATAAAGACATAAAAAATAAATAAATAAAAAATAAATAAATAAATAATGGTAATATGTAAGTGGTTATGTAAAAACAATAGAATCAACCAGCAAAACCAAACATTCCTTAATATAAGAACAGGAACTCAAAACCAGCTCAGCCTGATCCTGATGATGGCTTGGTCCCTGACAGTCTTCCCTGAAAACTGGGGACCCCAGTTTTTGCACATAGAGAACGTAGGAGGGGCTGTGGAATATCACTAAAAGCTGTGTGGTATCTTAAGTTAGAATACTCTCTCTATATATATATAGAGAGAAAGAGCACATAGCTATATATATATATATACCTGAGGCATTAGTAAACTCCAGTTATCTGTTATTGCTTTTTAATTTAGAGAGAGTGTGAGTGAGAGAGGGGCAGAGGGAGAGAGAGAATCTTCAGCAGGCTCCACACTCAAGCCCCATGTGGGGTTGGATCCCCTGGGACCATGACCTGAGCTGAAATCGAGAGTCAGATGCTCAACCAACTGAGCCACCCAGGCGCCCCTATCTGATCATTTTTGAGTACAGATACCAGAGTTTCCAACTTAACAGCTCAGTTACTAAGTCATTAGTAAGTAAATAAAATGGTAAATAAAAATAAAAGTTAATAGTGTTGCCTTTGAAGACAGCCTCTTTTGCAATCCATCCGAGAGAACGTTTGGTCTCTTGTTTTATAGTTAGATAAGATGGAGGGGTGGGTAGAAGGGGAGAGGAAGGCTGGTGAAACAGGAATAGTAATCTCTGTGAGGCTCCTTGGGCATTATCATAAATGGCTTCCCTGCCCCTTGCTGCCATTCCTGGAGGCAGATGAGAATGAGACATAAGAGAAATAGAATCTATGTTAGAATCTCAGATTTACCTTCTTTTTTTAATGTTTATATATTTTTTGAGAGAGAGAGAGAGAGAGAGAGACAGAGCATGAGCAGGGGGTTGAGCAAAGGGAGAGGGAGACACAGAGTCCGAAGCTCTGAGCTGTCAGCACAGAGCCCGACATGGGGCTTGAACTCATGAACTGTGAGATCATGACCTGACTGAAGTCAGAGGTTTAACCAACTGGACCACCCAGGTGCCTCCACATTTAAAAAGCAATCCCATTCAGGGGCGCCTGGGTGGCTTAGTCAGTTGAGCGTCCGACTTTCGCTTAGGTCATGATCTCGCGGTTCGTGGGTTCGAGCCCCATGGCAGTCGTGTTGACTGCCAGCTCAGAGCCTGGAGCCTGTTTCAGTCTGTGACTCCCTCTCTCTCTGACCCTCCCCTGCTCGCACTGTCTCTCTCTCTCCTAGAAATAAATAAAACATAAAAAAAAATTGAAAAAAAAAAAAAAGCAATCCCATTCAGTCATCCACCCCCCACCACATGACTGTGTCTTACTGTCTGGCCTGAGCCCACCTTTGCTCAGGGGTCTCACAATCTAATCGCCTTCAAGAAACCATCTCTGCTCACTGTGAATAATTTCCTAAGGCTAAATACCAGCTATCATTTGAAGGCTTGCTCTGTACTGGGTCCCACATGTGCCCATTTTCTCCTGAAACCTCGCTCAACCCTGCAAGGTAAGCAGCATGTGCCCCTTTCCATAGATTTCTTGAAAACAAGATTTGAGCAGCAAGGCCACAAACTGGGAGGCGATGGAGGCAGGACTCAGCCCCGGACCATCTGGTCTCGGCACTGAGGCATGTCCAAGCGCTGCACTGCGCCCCGGCCGGTGGCTCTGGGGTGTCTGTTGGCCTAAGAGGCAGCCTGCTGGTCCCTGAGCTGCTCCTGCCCCGACAACAAGCACCCACGACAGCGCCCGCCTCCTCTCCATGGCTACTCTTCCACTTTGGATGAAGTTAGGCCTTGCTTTGTTTGAACGCTTGGCACTTTCTTTTCTTATTGATTTAAAAAATAATTTTAAAAAATCAATTCTAGCACATTCACTATTTAAATATTCAAACAACACTGAAGCTTAAAAATTGAAGCAGAAGTGGAAAATCCTCTCCAGATAGAACTATTATTGTATAGTGAATGCTTTTCCTGACTTGTCTTTCTTTCTTTCTTTTTTTTTAGTTTATTTATTTTGAGAGAGAGAGAGAGAGACAGAGAGAGAGACAGAGACAGAGAACAAGTTGGGGAGGAGCAGAGAGGAGAGACAGAATCCCAAGCAGGCTCCACCACGCCATCAGCACAGAGCCTGATGCGGGGCTCGAACTCACGAACAGTGAGTTCATGACCTCACCTGAAATCAAGAGTCAGACGCTTAACCTTCTGAGCCACCCAGACACCCCCAGACTTTTCTATATGTATATAAATGTGTGTGTGTGTGTGCGTGTATATGTGTTGAAGTTTTCCTGGCTTCTCAGATGTCTGTAATCTATATATCTTTATTCTTTTTTTCTCAGAAAAGTTTTATTTATTTAAATGTTTATTTTTGAGAGAGAGAGACAGACTGTGAGCAAAGGAGGGGCAGAGAGAGAGGGAGATACAGAATCTGAAGCACACTTCAGGTTCTGAGCTATCAGCAAAGAGCCTGATGTGGAGCTCGAACTCACAAACTGTGAGATCATGACCTGAGCCAAAGTTGGATGCTCAATTGACTGAGCCACCGAGGCGCCCCACAGGAGTCTTCTTTTATTTAACTTTATGCATATAATTTTGCCAGTAAAACAAAAAGTACAAAATAAAAACTAGATAATAAGGTACAACTTGCAAAAGTAATAATTAATAGTTTTTTTTCATTCCATCAATGTATTTTTTTAAATTGAGGTGTGGTTGATTCACAGTATTACATTAGTTTCAGGTGCACATATGTATCTTTGTTCTTAATCATGGCCTACACCAAATCAGAATCTACAGAGGTATAACAGAAATGTACATTAAAAAACATTTGTTTTTCAATCTTCAGTTTTTTTGAGAGAGAGAGAGAGAGACAGAGTGCCAGTGAGGAAAGGGCAGAGAGAGAGTGAGAGACAGAATCCCAAGCAGGCTCCAGGCTCTGAACTGTCAGCACAGGGCTCATTGTGGGGCTTGAACTCATGAACTGAGATCATGACCCGAGCTGATGTCAGATTCCTAACTGACTGAGCCACCCAGGCGGCCTGAGAAATGTACATTTAATTCACACAGCACCCAAACCAAGGAACTCCTATTCTTGATATGTGTATGGGAGCCCAGGAGCACTGGGGTTAGAGAAAGGGGGAAGGTGGAATCCCTCTAGGGTGACCCTGAGGTTGCCAGGGCAAGACACGTGAGCTCTGGGGGAGAAGGCTTGCTTCCCAGCCTCACAAGCGACTGGCCTGACCTGCAAGGGTGTGCTCGCACTCCCCAGCCTGTGAAATCACTCGTGTGTGAGTAAGTCTGGTGCTCAGAGGAGGGAAAGTGGGGTGGGGAGGCAGGAGGCGGAATGTGGGCTGGGCCAAGTTTAGAATTACAAGTGCAAGTGCGGCAGAGGAGTTGGAAGCACACTTTAAATAGCCAGCACCTTCCCCTTCCCCCTTAGATAATTCTTCTCCCCCTGACCGGACCTCTGGCAGCAACTGCAATAAGGTTCGTAACATGTCCTCTCCCCCGCCCCCCACCGCCCTCCCCCCCCACCCACCCTCCCCACCCACTCTCTCTCACTCCCTCTCTGTCTCTTTTTCTCTCACTTTTCTGTTTCTGGGTCTCAGACTACAGGTTGGTGGGATCATAGGACTTATGAGCAAAGGACTTTTTGATCCTCCTGGAAAACACGCTTCTGACATTTATGTGAGCACGTGCACAGCCTAGATGCTATATTCTTGGCTTTCTGAAACTGCAGTGGCTGTTGACTTAAGGCACAATGTGAATTCAAGAAAGAGATTTCGAGAATAGATTGCGCAGAAAGGAAGGCTTTCTTTTCTGTGAAATGAGATAGTGAACAACCCTTTGACAAGATTGAAAGAAAATACACATTTGGGTACCTGTTATTCTGCTAAGTCCTTTGCTTTATGTACCTAACCTCATCTAATCTTTCTCACTTTTACAGATGAGTGAACTAAGGCTCAGAGTCACTAATTAACTTCCCTGAAGTCAGGCAGCGAGTGGTACAGCACAGAGCTAAGGTTCGTACCCGGCTTGTCTGACTCTACAGCTCAGGACCCTTTTACTGCACCATGCGACCTCTGAGAAACAGTCGTGTAACGAGGCAAGGGACCCAGGATCGGGCTCCTGTTTCTTCTAGGGTCTGGGAGGATGAAGGAGTGGAGGGAGATGGCGTGTCGCCATAGGAAGACACCCATCGGATGGTAAAGGGAGGCCGAGAACCAGCACAAGACGTTAGTTAGACAACCTTCTCAAAAGGACTGAGAAAGCTTCTTGGGACCAGCTGCTTGGATTTCTCCTTCTTAGCTCACAATCTTTGGATTCCCTAATTTATTCCCTAATTTATTAAATAAGCAAAGATACCTACTGTTCCTTGACTTTCTCCCTAACTTTTTGAATCCTTAAGGTAGCCCTGCTGGGGAAACTGAGCCATAGGAGAAACTGGCCAGATGCGGCTCTCAATGAGAAAGTTCTGTAACATAAATTTTTCTTGAGGGGTACAAAAACTTCTGCCTACTTCTCCAGAAAAGGGGCCACTGTGAAAAACCAGGAGAGTCATTAGTAGATGCTTATTTAGTTATGCTGAGGGGCACCTGGGTGGCTCAGTTGGTTGAGCGTCTAACTCTTGATTTCAGCTCAGGTCATGATCCCAGGGTCATGGGATCGTGCCCCGTGTAGGGCTCCGCGCTGATTGTGGAGCCTGCTTGGGTTTCTCACTTATTCTGTCTCTCCCTCTAACCCTCTTCCCTGCTCATGCTTTCTCTGTCTCTCTAAAATAATAATAATTAAAAAATAGACATGTTGATAAGCCTGGGCAGCCAATGTAATTGAGAGATTTAATTGAAAGATCAGAGACAGAGTGGGTTCGAGTCTCACTTGTGCAATTTACTCGCTATATGACAACAGATATGTCATTTATCTGAGTGGCACCTTCCTTATTTACAAAGCAGAACTAACACTGCTTACATTTCAGGGTGGTTGTGTGGATTAAATGAAATAAGTATATGTAAAGTGCTTCATAGTAGTTGCTCTCTCCATGTGAGCCATACCCCATCTTATCTTTAATCTCGGCAAGAGTCTCGAATAGGGCAGGGGAGCGTTTGGAACTGTGGCTCTTTAGTCATTCCATGTTGTCTTCTCTACTGAAACAGATTCCCACATGTGTCATCACCAACAAAAAAAAAGAGCCGATAATTCATCTTTCTCTTATGGTGACTTCAGGGGGAGGTAGAAGGATAGCTGGGAAGGTTAGCCCGTCTTAATTCAGATTCCAGGGCCCACTCAGCTTCTCCCATGCCTTTGGAAGGACTTTTTCTTTCTTTTCTTTTCTTTTCTTTTTTTTTTTTTTGAGAGACAGAGAGAGTAAGAGTAAGCTCAGGGGTGGGGCAGAGAGCGAGCGAGAGAGAGAGAGAGAGAGAGATAAAGGTGGGGCAGTGCAGAGCTTGACTCAGGGCTCAAACTCACAAACCATGCAATCATGACCTGAACTGAAATTAAGAGTTGGACATTAACCGACTGAGCCACCCAGGCACCCCTGGAAGGATTTTTTATAAACTTGCTTTTATTTTAGATATATTACAAAATAAATCATGTTCTTTGATGAACACATAGAAAATAGAAATAAGGAAAATATTCCTATAACCCAACCACTGAGAGAGAAATGTTTTGGTGGCTATCCTAATGTTTTAATGCATACGCTTTATAAAATGTTTTCCAAGCATGATCATATGTGCTATTTTATAACATTTCACTTCACGTATTGTGAACACCTTCGTTTCATTATACTTTCTTCTGCAACAATCATCAATTGCTGATGATTATATAGTGGTCCGTTGTATCTACGGGCCATAATTTATTACCCTGTTTGCCATTTGGGGACATTGTGTGCTTTCTAATTTTTTGCTGCTGTAAACAATAAACATCCTCAATGTCAAATCTGTATCCACAGTCACAATTACTTCCCTAGAGTAAATTCCTGCACGGGAGATTGGTGGCTTTGAGGATCCTTCCCTCTGTCCCCATACAGAATACAGAAATTGGAGCATGTGCAAACACGGACAAAGCTGGTTGTAGGGTGGTGTGGAGAACTTAGACAACCCAGGGGCCATGAGAACTCTTCCATATCCACAAGCCCCAACCCAAGAGGACCTGCCTAGTGGAAGAAATATCTATACTTCAGTATCAATGCTTTCTTCCCGAACAGTAAAGGAATATAATTCTCAGTAGCTGTTACCCGGGCTTTACCAATAAGAGACGCTAAGGAGGACATGGGTCTACAGGCAAGGGGGTAGGAATTTACTTTCTCCCAGTGCACTTCTTCTCTCGGGAATTTGCCAGTGAAGGAAGGGGAAGGCTTTCCTCTCAAGGTTCCCAGCAGTGATAGATCACTCTGCTTGTTTTTCAGGTGGTATGGATAACAGGATCTCGAGCACAGCCAGTAATGGGGAGACAAAACCAGTGTACCCAGTCGTGGAAAAGGTGAAGGAAGATGGCACCCTGGAGCGGGGGCACTGGAACAACAAGATGGAGTTTGTGCTGTCAGTAGCTGGGGAGATCATTGGCCTAGGCAACGTCTGGAGGTTTCCCTATCTCTGCTACAAAAATGGGGGAGGTGAGAGCCACTGAGTCACCCCACCCATCCCTGGAAGGAGGATGTCTTCATCTCCTGTAATTACTGCCCCTCTGGGTCCCATGAGTGCATAGAATGCTGGAGTTGGACAGACCCTTACAAGTCAGTAAGGACACTGCAGGAGACTGATTACAGGAGACTGATTAGACAGATTACATGACTCTCCCAGGGGTCTTTCTAGAATGGTATGGCATCATAGAAATATGAACATGGGTTTGGAACTAGATGGATCAGAATTCGGATTCTGGCGCTCTGTGTAGTCTTGGGCAAGTGACTGAAGCCCTCAGAGCCTCAGCTGTTGTTCCTGCAAATTCAGGTAGTACCTGCCTTTCAAGTTGCTGTAAGGATTAGAGGCAATTTGTGTAAAGTGCTTAATAAATGGTAGCTACGTTGAAGATAATGTTGATAGTGAACTGTCCTGTGGTCTTGAGACTCCTTAGTCTTTGTGTCTTTCCCTACTCTGCTGGCATCATGACATTCTCTAAGCCTGTCATTACCCAACCCTATCAGTGTCATAACCTTTGATATAGTGGTTCTTCCTTCAAAATTTCCCACTGAAAGTTTGTGTGTATGCAGTATTAACTCTAACTCTTTCCTAGGTCTTTTTTGGCTTCTCATTCCTTTCCCCCCTTCCAGCCTCCTAGGGTAACTCTGCTACCCCATAGCAGTGGTGGTAATTTTCTGACCAGTACCTCACTTTCAGGGAATCCCAGGCCTCTGTAAGAAGCCCTGGAGGGATTCCTCAGGTACTGAAGTGTTCTGGCTGAGCAGCAGGTTATGAAGACCCCCTTGTTGATGGGTAAAGCAATTAGGTGTTGGGGCTCCCTGATCTGGTTTGGACGTGAGGTTGCAGCCTGGGCTGGAGGAGGTGGAAGTGAAGAGGTAGGTAACGTGGGGAAATGCTGAGGGCAGTGGTTATTTTGCGGGCCATGAG
Source organism: Proteles cristata cristata (assembly GCA_017311185.1). NCBI lineage: Eukaryota > Metazoa > Chordata > Mammalia > Carnivora > Hyaenidae > Proteles > Proteles cristata. Next base: position 3,384,961 of record JAESUZ010004630.1, read on the forward strand.
GCTTGGAGGGTACCCTAATGTTACACCTACCATTTTGCAGGGGAGTAGGAGCCTTTCCAAATGCATCGAGCTCAGTCTCCCAGTGGTTTTGGGCAGTGGACGTGGGAGGGCTGGGGTAAGGGGTACAGAGGTCCTCTGAACCCATGGAGTCTATTCTCAGGATTGTGGCAATTGGAGGATTGGCTGTGGAGCTGGAAGTTAATTTGTATGTTTCCGGGGGGGCGGGGGGCAGTAATGGGCTGATGCGTCCTTTCCTCCCAGGGATTTCTGGCCAGCAGCCTGAAATCACAGGACTTTGTTCCATGTGCCCTGTGAGGGAAGGTGAGAGGTCTTCCCACTTTGAACTTAGCCTGGGACACTCCACATGCTTCCCTTCAGACAGCTGGGTGGAGGGACGAGGCTGGTCCAGGGAGGAGGAGAAGCCTGGGGGCGAAAGCTGGCCACTGGGACTCTATATCTGGAGCCTAGTAACCAGCTTAGCTCCTCACATGGCAGGAAGATTAGGAGGTGAGCGGCTTTCCCCAAGCCTCTCTGGAATTGGGTAAAGGTTGGCCTGGGAATTAGCAGGAGAGGCACAAAGAAGTGGGAGGGAGTGATATGCAGGTCCAGCTGGGCTGAAAAAGGGGAAGCTAAGGGAGCTGTAAGCCAAGGAGGCAGTGGGGAGTATGGGCTGACCCTGTTGAGGGGAGCTTGCCCGGCAGTGTTTGGAGGTGAGCTCTGCCTTGGGGCTCTGTGGTGAGTCTGTGTATGCCTGGGAGTGTGTGACACTGTCACCCGGGGAAATGCAGGCCCAAGAGGAGAAGAGAATTGGGGGGGGCCTTGGTCCTTGCGATGGGCTTGTGAGGGCAGGGGGTGGGTATGATGGTTGCGGCTGCTCCCTCCCTGGAGAGAGCCTGCCTTCCAGCATGCTGATTCCAATCGAAAGTGGAGACATTTTCAGGGGTCCTGGATCCAGTCAAACTCTCTGTTTAATCCCTAACACTTCCACTCACTATCTCTTCCCTTGATCAAGTGCAGGGTCTTAGGACTCCTCTTTTCCTTGATGGATGACAGCAGCTGGAGGGAAGTGTTCTGAGGGGCTTTGGAGCTAGAGGCTGATGCCCAGGTTTGCTCTGAAGGGCATGAGTCATCCAGGGCCACCGGGGGAATTAATGGAAAGCCTCCTTTGCCAAGGTAAGGGGGACTAACTGAGGAGATGTGTGCTCATGAGAGGGACCTAGATATGCCTGGGTTTTGGTGTTTCCAGCAGTTTAAACTTTCTATCACCACTCAACCCCCCTCATCTCACAGCAAAGCAAAGTTCCCACAGAGAACGGGCCCCACACTTCCTGTTCTCACCCCCTTGTCTGTCAAGGAGCAAACTGATGTCTTTTTCTGACCCTTTGCTGCCAGTATAGGGAAGGAAGGTGAGGAGAATGGAGACCACTTACATTGACTTGACCCTTTTCCTCCTGCTTTAGTGATTTTATTTAAACCCATGGTCCTCCAATTGGGGCTTGGACTCCAGGGAATAAGAGGAATGTTCTGAGCAAGTTCTGGAGAAGGACGCTGGGGTCCTCAGGGGTGTATCATACTCAGGTAACAGGCCCTGTCAGCCTGCTTCTGGGCTTCTGGGTCCTTTCTTCAACTTCCTAGCTTTAAATAGCCACTTTTGTGCTTGGGGCAGGATGGGAAGATAAGGCCCTTTATTATTATCAATATTTGTCCAGCTCAGAGATGAAAAAGTCCCCCAAACATAATTTCAGTTCCAAACTTAAAAAATATAAATGATGTCTTCTTTAACATTTGGTAGATCCAATTTGAAGTGAGTTCCAGAGCAGAAAAAGGGCTGAGGCAAGAATATGATACAAAAGCAGGTAAACTAGTTAAACACTAGAGTTGAGGACCAGAGAAGCTGAGAGAGTGATTTAAAGAAACTCACCTAAAATCAGAAGAAACTGGCAGGCTTTTCAGGAAAATGGATGAAGGAGATACCTGCCTCAATCATCTCCTAGATGAGCACCCTCCCTGCTGTCCGGAACCTGTGGCCAGTCCACCCCCAAATAGCTTTCTGGAGTCTCCAGTCTCAGCCAGTTGCCCCAGCACACAGCCCACCAAGCCCCGACCCAGCCTGAGTCATTCAACAGCAGTTACTGGATATACACCATTTGCCTAGAACTATTCTAAGCTGTTGGGCTACGTCTACCAACATAACAGAACAATTCCCTGTCCTTGTGAGGCTTGTGTTCTAGAAGAGGGAGACAGACAATAAACAATAAATGTAGTAAATAAGAAAATTATCTAGCATATCAGAAATTAATGGTGCCAGGGATAAAACCACGTAGAGCTGGGTAAAGGGGACCAGGAGTGTGTGTGTAAGGATGGGGGAAGGACATGGAGAACATTTGAGCACAGGTTTGCCAGGAGTGTGAGGATTGGGCATGTGGATATTGAGGGTAAAAGTGTTTCAAGCAGAGGACACAAAAGATTTAATAGTCATAAAGCAAGAGGCTGACTGGCTTATTTGAGGAGTTGCGAGGAGGGGAGTAAATAGAAGCTGAGGTCAGAGAAGGAAATAGGACGAGGGTGGTAGATCATGTAGGTCCTTGTCAGCTATTGTAAGACTTTGGCTTTTGCTCTAGTGACACGGGGGAGACCGGGCAGAGTTTTGAGCAGAAGCGGCATGATCTTACATTTTAAAATAATCTCTCTGGCTACCGTTGAGAACTGACTGTACACAAGTCAGGGCAGAAGCAGACCAATTACAAGGCTAAAGATTTCGGAGTCATCCTTGATTCCTCTACCTCCCACCCCCCACCCCCAGACTGTTAGATCTACCTAAATACCCAGATTCTGGGGGGTTCAGAGCGTGAGTCTTCAGCCGGAACCCCTTCAGCTCCCTGGACTCTGGCTGCCGACAGAGAATGCCTGGAACCGGAGACCCCACATGATATATGGAGAATCTGACACCTCTCATCGCTTCCACTGCTGCTGCCTGGTTTCAGCGGCCCAAGGATTGTAGACTGAGCACTGAGAAGGAAGGAGCTGCCATTTATTGAGATGTGGAAGGCCATTAGAGGAGCAGGTCTGAAGAAGAAAATCAGGAGTTGAGTTTTGGGAACACTGAGTGGAGATATCTGTTAGATATCAAGTGGAGATGTCGCCTAGGCAGTAAAACATATGAGTCTGGAGTCTGTGAGAGAGATGTGGATGGGAGATACAAACTGAGAGTGATTAGAATTTTGATGGTGATAAAAGAGAGCAAGGACTAAGAAGTGAAGGAAGGGAAGTGACTGTCAGGAGACAGAAAAGGAGAAACCAGTGAAGAAGGATGATGCCAGGATGATGAAGTGTTTGGGGAGGCAAGCATCAAATGCTGCAGATAAGCTAAGAAAGATATGGAGAGAGAATGAAGTGTTGGCTTTGGTAGCATGGAGGCCTTTGGTAACCTTGTAAGAGCAGTCCCAGTGGTATGTCGGGGCAAAGACTGCTTGCAGCAGGTTCAAGGTAATGGGGGAAGAAAATAATTAGAAATAGGAAATGCGGGTTATTTGGGCAAAACTTGGGAGTGGGCAAAGTACATTTCTGCTCTCTGTGTTCTCCCTTCTGGTGAGGAATAAGCCAATATGAGTGACAGTGTGCCCGGTGCGTCTGACGGTGGTGGGGTTGGGTCTCTGACTGGCAAAGTGGCCAAAGAACTATTTCTCAAGCTCTCTGCCCTCAGTTCCCTGGAGGGAAAATCAAACGTGACTTTCCACCAGACCCTGTCCCTTAATGCTCTAGCCATGTGGATGATATGTCTCCGGATAACTCAAAAGGCATGATGTTGGGGCAAGGAGGTAGGAGAGGGTTTTGGCAATAGGAGTCAACTCTGCCATGAGGGAATTTAAACTACGTGCCTGCCAATCTCAACCCATAGAAAAAGACCATCTGCCAAACATTTTATACTTAATTTCTTCTTTGTAAAGATTTATTAAAGTAACCTCTATATCCAACATGAGGCTCAAACTCACAACCCCAAGATCAAGAGTCTCATGCTCCTCTGACTGAGCCAGCCAGGCACCCCACACTTAATTTCATTAAAAAAAAATTCATGTTTATTTATTTTAGAGAGAGAGGGAGACAGTGAGAGCACGAGTGAAGGAGGGGCAGAGAGAGGGAGACACAGAATCCAAAGTAGGCTCCAGGCGTTGAGCTGTAAGCACAGAGCCCAACGTAGGACTCGAACCCACGAACTGCAAGATCATGACCTGAGCCAAAGTTGGACTCTCAACCAACTGAGCCACCCAGGCGCTCCTTAATTTCATTTTTTAAAAGTAGGCTCCACGCCAGCTGTGGAACCCAACATGGGGCTGAATTCATGACCCTGAGATCAAGACCTGAGCTGAGATCAAGAGTCAGACACTTAACTGACTGAGCCACCTAGGCGCTCCCACAATTTCTACGTCCAGGTCGCTAAGAACCAGGGGGCACAGGTCACTTGTGCTAAGAATCTTCGGGTTTTGCTAGTCATAGAACAGCAGCTGGAGACTAATCACCTTGTGTGAGGACAGGTGCTTCCCTCTTCCTTGCTCCCCCCCCCGCCCCCCCGCCACCTCCAAGCCCTCCCTGCTTCTGATCTTCAGTTCCCAGATACCCAGATCCTGGTGGCTTCAGAACCAGTCTTCTGCTGGGATCTCTCCAGCTCCCTGAACCTGACTGCCAGCAGACTGAGTTCCTCAACTCCTGGAATGCCTGGAGACTGCATGGGAAGCTACAGCAGAATGTCCCACAGCTGGGTCTCTAGGAATAGGATCTTTTTTTTTTTCTCCTGGGGGAGTTCACTATTTTCTTTTCCTTTCTTTTCTTTTCTTTTCTTTTCTTTTCTTTTTCTTTTCTTTTTTTTTTTTTTACAAATAGTTTATTGTCAAATTAGTTTCCACATAACACCCAGTGCTCATCCCCACAAGTGCCCTCCTCCATGCCCATCCCTCCTCCCCCCCACATCCATCAGTCCTCAGTTTTTGTCAGCATTCAGGAGTCTCTCATGGTTTGCCTCTCTCCCTTTCCCCACCATTTCCGCCCTTCTTCTCCCCCTTGTTCCTCCGTCAAGTTCCTCCTAATCCTCCTATTCGTGCAAACATGATATTTGTCCTTCTCTGCCTGACTTATTTCGCTCAGCATAACACCCTCAAGGTCCATCCATGTTGCTACACACGGCCAGATTTCATTCTTTCTCATTGCCATGTAGTATTCCATCGTATAGATAAACCACATCTTCTTGATCCATTGGTCCATTGATGGTCACTTAGGCTCTTTCCATGTTTTAGCTATCGTGGAGAGTGCTGCTATGAACATTGGGGTCCATGTGCTCCTATGCCTCAGCATTTCTGTATCCCTTGGGTAAATTTCTAGGAATAGGATCTTAGAGGAGCAGGCTGTGGGGGAAGGGCAGCTCTAGACCAAAGGAAGAACAATGGGAAGAGGATTCAATGGTACCCAGCCTCAGGGAGAACTGGTCACCTTGCTGCAGCTTGTCAGTACATAAGAACAGAAAGATGCGAGGAACACTTTCTTCCTCCATATAAGAGTAGTAGTTATTTTAGTAGTGTGTGATAGTTTGTCACCACTTACAGTGAATTACTCAGTCCCCAGGAGTGGTCAGATAAGTGTTGACTGCCGCACGTAACTGTTCATGTATGCTCACTGCTGTGTTGCTCATGTGGAATCTCATCTGTTTCTGTTTTAAAATATTAGCTGGAATGTTACAGATGATATCACGGAGGGTGCTGCTTCTGTGAAGGATGGCCTGCAGAATGATTTTTGTCTAGGTTGGGCAGTGGCCTCTCTCATCTCATGGGGAAATAGGCCAGGACATGTTAGAATTTGGGGAAAGAGACTAACCCGCAGGTAACTGAACGCCATCCCCCACTTTTAGGACTAGCTTCATCTTTTTTTTTTTTTTTTAAAGATAAGATTTTTTAATCTTTAATTTTTTAAAAAAATTTTTTATTTATTTCTAGGAGAGAGACAGAGACAGAGACAGCGTGAGCAGGCGAGGGTCAGAGAGAGAGGGAGACACAGACTCTGAAATTGGCTCCAGGCTCTGAGCTGGCAGTCAGCACAGAGCCCGACGCGGGGCTTGAACCCACGAACCGTGAGATCATGACCTAAGCGAAAGTCGGACGCTTAACCGACTAAGCCACCCAGGCACCCCTGGACTAGCTTCATCTTTTAATGGTGGTGACTGGGGCTTGTGGGGAAAGAGACAGAGTGCCCCATAGGTTTCTCTGTCTGCACCTGGGTCCCTCTGGGCCCCATCCCTCCCCTCACCCCTTCCTTTTGTAGGGCCAGTGGCCCTGCTTGTTGAGTGTGGGTCTTGCCTCTTGTGGCCGGCTGCCCATATGCTCAAAGAGGCAGAGGAGGAGAGGAGGAGAGCTGACCATGGAGCCCACTGTTTGGTGGGTTTTGGCTTGGTTTATTGGGAAAGAGCTGGTAACGTAAAGATGGGGAGGAGGAGCTTGAGTTGGACGAAAATTCTTTTTCTCTTGGTGTTTGGGTCTCTATCTGTTCTCTTTTTTTCTGCCATGCTTCCAACTCTGAGCAGTAACTGTCCATATCAGCTACTAAGTTCTCTCTTCCCTAATTTTTGTTTCCTACTCAACAAGTCTTGGGTTGACTTATGGACTTATTAGGCTGAGATATTTATGATCTTTATTTCTTTGCCCTTGTAGTAATCAAGTGCCTTCCTCAGTGCCTTACTTGCGGATGTGTAGACTACAGGGCAGAGATTTGAAAGGTGAAGAACTGGAGAATTCTGTTCTCCATTAACTTTCATTTTAAACCCTTTTATTAAGGTAGTCTGATTTACAATAAAATGTACATATTCAAAGTATACAATCTGATAAGTTTTGACATGCGCACCCGTGAAATCATTGCCACAATCAAGATAATGAACATATTCATTACTTCCCCAAATTTCCTCCTGTCCCTTTCTCCCATCTCCTGCCTTTGCTACCCTATCCCACTGCAATCACAGACCTGTTTTTCAAAAATATGTTTTTCCAGCTTTAGTGAGATACGATTGACATACGACATATGTAAGTTTAAAGCATACAACATGATGATTTGACACACATATCTACTGAAATGATTACCAGAATAAGTTTATTCGACTCTTCCATTCTCTCACATAATTATCCTTTTTTTTTTGGTGCGTGATGATAACACTTATGATCTCTTCTCTTAAAAACTTTCAAGTATTTAATATAGTATTTCTCACTATAGTCACTATGCTATGTACCTTAGATTGCCAGAACTAATTCATTAAAAAATTTTAATGTTTTTTATTTATTTTTTGAGAGAGAGAGACAGAGCGTGAGCAAGGGAGGGGAAGAGAGAGAGGGAGACACAGAATCTGAAGCAGGCTCCAGGTATTAATTTTAGAGCTGGAAGTTTGTGTACCCTGACCCACATCCCCTCATTTCCCCCATTCCCAGACCTTTGGCAACCACCATTATACTCTTTAATTCCACAGATTTGGGTTTTTTAATTTTTTTTAAGTTTGTTCGTTTGCTTGTTTTAGTAATCTCTACACCCAACGTGGGGATCGAACTAACAACTCCAAGATCAAGAGTCACACGCTCTTCTGATTGAGCCAGACAGGCACCCCAAATTTAGCTCTTTAAGATTCCATAAATGAGAACAATCAGATTTGTTATTCTCTCTCTGAAAATATAATGTCCTCAAGGTCCATCCATGTAATCTCAAAAGGCAGGATTTCCTTCTTTTCATATCTTGATATTTAAAGTGCATTTCTTTTAAGCAACATATAGCTGAGCCTTGCTTGTTTTAATTTGAAGCCTTTCTGACAATCTTTGCCTTTTATTTGGGATATTTAGACTATTTACATTTAAAGCAATTATTCATGCAGTGAAGTTTAAGTCAAATTATCTTGCTATTTGTTTCTTACTCGTCCTATCAGCTCTTTGTTCCCCTTTTCCTATCCTTCTTCTTTCTTTTGAATTAATTGGATATTTTTTAGTATTCCATTGTTGGCTTTCTCCCTTAGAGGACTTATTATGCCTTTGTTATGTTAGTTGAATGATTGTTTTAGGTTTTGTAGCATACATCTTTTTTTTTTTTTAATTTTTAAATGTTTTACCTAGTTCTGAGAGAGAGAGATAGAGACAGCATGAGCAGGGGAGGGTCAGAGAGAGAGAGAGAGAGAGAGAATCTGAAGCAGGCTCTGCGGTGACAGCACAGAGCCTGATGCAGGGCTTGAACTCATGAACTGAGAGATCATGACCTGAGCTCAAGTCAACCAACTAGGCCACCCAGGTGCTCCTGTAGCATACATCTTTAATTTATCACAATCCACTCTCAAGGGATCTTATACCACTTCACATATAAGAACCCTGCAATAATACATTTCCATCTCTCTTCCCCCGACTTTTGTGCTCTTGTTGGTACACGTTTTACTTTTCCATCTGTTATAAACTCCACCTTACATTGTGTAACCAGTCAGTTAGCTTTTCAAAGAGATTTGGGTGATAAGAAAAAAATTCTTATATGTTGACCTGTGTATGTAACATTTCTAACATTCTTCGTTCCTTTGTGTAGATTCATATATCTCTCTGGCATCATTTCCCTCTGGCGGAAGGTTTTTCTTTAACATTAGATCTTCTGGTGATGGATTCTTTCAGGTTTTGCTTGTCTTAAGCAGTATTACTTCCCTTTCATTTTTGAAAAGTGTTTTTATTGGGATTTTTATATTTCTATAAAAATTCTTGAGCTTTGATCGGGACTAGTGAAGTTATTTGATACTTTTGGGTTTTGCTTCTAAGATCTGTTAGGCAAAACCAGAGCTGTTCTCAGTCCAGGGCTAATCATTCCCCACTTCTGAAGAAATACCTTCTCTTCCCAATGCCTTGTGAATTCTGGGACTATCCAGCCTGGCTAGTGGGAGCCGGCACTCTTCCCAGACCTGTGTGAGCACCATTACTCTCAATCTTTTTGAATGGTTTTTTCCCTTATTTGGGGGTCGTTTCCTCCTACATCGATGCTGACCAGCCCTCAGATGAAAGCCAGAAGGGGACTCTCTACAGAAATTTGTATCTCCTTCTATGTGCAGTTCTCTCTTCTCTGGTACTCTGTGACCTGCCCTATCTACCTTGCCAACAGGTAGAGGTCCACAGTGGAGAAAATGCCAGCTTTTCTAGCATCAGTACCTTTGTCTCAGCCAATAATTATGAAAAACAGAAGCAGAAAGGATTACTAAAGGGAAACCTCATTTCAGTCTGCTACACGACTCAATCTAACACTGAAAGCAGTCATTTCCTTGAAAAAAAAAATTATGGTCTGTGGGCTGTGCCAATGCCCCTGGATGTCCATTATTCAATGAGCTCCTTGCTGTTGCCACAAGTTATGTGTATTTGAAGTAATAATTGATGTTCGATGGGGAGCAAGCCATGGTAGGTATAGATTGAAACTTTCAGTGAAAAGAAGGACCAGTTAGGTAACTTGGTGACTCTTGATCTCTGCTATGGTTCCAGATATCTGGACAGATGTCCCCTGCAGTTTTGCATGTCCACAGACCTGGGGATTCTGATTGGCAATGTGGGGTGGTAATGGGAGGAGATGAATGTGGACTATGAGGAGGGTAGTGCCAGGTAATGGAAAGCCTGTTTCCCACCCACAGGTGCCTTTTTCATCCCCTACCTCATCTTCCTCTTTACCTGTGGCATTCCTGTCTTCCTCTTGGAGACAGCACTGGGCCAGTACACTAGCCAGGGAGGCATCACAGCCTGGAGGAAGATTTGTCCCATCTTTGAGGGTGAGTAGCCCTGTGCCTGATTCCAGGACATCTACGTACATGATTCTAAACCTTATTTGGAAGGACTGGGTGGTTTAGTAGCGGTGCTCCTAACTTGAGAAATACTAGAAATCTGCCAAGTAGATCATGGAAATCTTGGATCAAAGTTCAGAGTGAGAGTTCACCGCATCACAGACAAAACGTCACAGACTTCAAGACTCGGTGTCTTTATGTTAAACCCTCCACCTGTGGACTCAATGCTGAGCTAATCAGCCAGTCTGTGAGAGAATGGAGAAGATGGGGATGAGGATGGGAGAAAAGACTTTATATTAAGTAAGTAGAATGCAAAGCTATTTTAGCTATCTATTTTACAAATGTATAACAGTAATTTTGTATTTTTCAAAACATCTAATTAATTACAAAACAAATAAAGAGAATTTTAAATGACAAAAATATCATTAATAATTCTACCGTCTTGACACAATCACTATTTAAACTTCAGGATGTTTTATTTCAATATTTCTATAGGATTTTCTTTAAGTTTCTATTTTGAAGTAATATATATTCACAGAAAGTTGCAAAAATAGTATGGAGAGGTCATATGTACCCTTCACCCAATTTTCCCCAAGATGTTAAGATGTTACTTAAAAAAAAATCAGGACCTGGAAGTTAACATTGGTACTATCCACAGAACTTATTCAGATTTCCCCAATTTTCCATGCACTAATTTGTGTGTGTGTGTGTGCGCATGCACACACACACACATGTACATAATTCTGTGTTATTTTATCACATACGTAGATTTGTGTAACCATCACCACAATCAATATACAGACTGTCCTATTATCACAAAGATCTCTGTCATGCTACACCTATGTAATCACACTTACCCCTTCCTGCCCCATCATTAGCCCCTGGCAACCACTAATTTGTTCTCTATATCTATAATTTTGTCATTTTGAGAATGTTATATAAATAGAATTATACAGTCTATAGCCTTCTGAGATGAGCTATTTTACTCAGCATGATGCCCCTGAGATCCATCCAGGCTCTTGTATAAAGAGTTCATTTGTTTTTTAGTGCTGAATAGTATTCCATGGTATGGGTGTACCACAGTTCATTTAACCATCACCCACTGAAGAACATTTGGGTTGTTTCCAGTTTGGGGGTTTATTTCATTCATTCTTTCTCTCTGTGTAGAGCCAACATATCTATTAATCTGGGATATAACAGTTTATGTCTCCACTTTTCAGTTAGTGTTATTTTCCATTTTCTACACAACAGCTATTTTATATTTTATTTTATTATTTTAGAGAGAGAGCACATGAATGATGGAGAGGGGCAGAGGTTGAGAGAGAGAGAGAGAGAGAGAGAGAGAGAATGCCAAGTAGGCTCCATGCTACTATATGTGCTGAAATCAAGAATCAGATGCTCAACCAACAGAGCCACCCAGGTGCCCCTACACAATAATAATTTAATGATTGCATAAACTTCAGTTGAGTGGTTATATCATAATTAACAGTTCTCTGTTTTGGGCTTTTTCTTATTTTGAATTACTTATAAAATTATTATATTCTGCTATCATGTGTATTTGTTGAGATAGCTTTCCACCTCTTTGGGGGGAATTATTTCTTTGGGATAAATTTCCAGGATTAGGATTGATGTCTCTTGATCTGTCTTATTAAATTGTCCTATGGATGTGTTATACTGACTTTCCATGTCATTAGATAATGAATTAGCACCTTTCCCCTTTATCTTTAATGACTCCAAGGTATTTGCGGTTCCCAAACTTGTCTGCAAATTGGAATCACCTGGGGATCTTCAAAACATCCTGAGGCCTATACCCCACCCTCCAGAGATTGTGATTTAATTGGTCTGGGTTCTGGTCTAGACTTTGAACTTTTAAAAATATTCTCAGGTATTTCTAATATGTGGACAAACTTGGAAATCACTGAATTACATCATTTGTAAAACAAATTTCACTAGGACTGGCTATACAGAATGGTACCTCATCATTGTTTCCTTTTGCACACCTGCAATTATTAAGAAGGATCTATTTGTATTTCTTCTTATGTGAATTGCCTATTCCTGCTCCTTTTCTTTTTTTCCAAGTTGGCTCTAAACACTCACTCACTGTGCGGCTTGAACTCATGACCCCAAGATCAAGAGTCACATGCTCTATGGGCTGAGCTCAGCCAGGTGCCCCTGTCTCTGCTCTTCACATGTGTTTTTATATTTCAGAAAGATAGCAGCCCAGTTCCAGGGCACATTAACTATTGAAAATCAGGGAATTTTCAGAACTGGTAAAGAAGAAAGTTCACAGGAATCCAGGGCATAGCAATGAAAGGCAGAGAGGAAAGCCCCTCCTCACCTGCTGGGGAGGTTGAGAAGAGAGCCAACAAGCCTGGGCTCAGCAACGTTTTCGGGCGCTGACAGTGGAGTACAAACCCCGTCCTACACTGGGAGGGGTGGCGCGTGAGGAATCTGTCCCACTGTCCCTAGCCCAATTCTGCAGTTTCCCCCTCCAGGCATTGGCTACGCCTCCCAGATGATTGTCATCCTCCTCAACATCTACTACATCATTGTTCTGGCCTGGGCCTTCTTCTACCTCTTTAGCAGCTTCACCGTGGACCTTCCCTGGGGAAGCTGCCACCATGAGTGGAACACAGGTAAGGTCAGCTCTAGAGAGTCCATTTCTAACTGTCACATGAACCAAGGCTGAGATTATCTTTATGTCCGGGGCATATTCACCCCTAACTTGGGACATACTGGGAGTCTGCCAAGTAGGTCATGGATATCTTGGATCAAAGATCAGAGTGAGAATTCACCAGCATCCCAGACAAAATGTCACCGACTTAAAAAAAAATCAATTGTGTGTCAGCTATACTCAAAAAATAATAACGTCTTCAACTCGTGTTTTATGAAATCATGTGTTATGCAAATAGAATTGATTTCTTTTTATGTAGTTTAGCCATTTACTTATTTCAGTTTGAAGTATGATTACTTAGGTGTATATATGTATTGTTTGTCCATTATTTTTCTTTCTCCTGGCTTCTTCCTGATACTATCCTAGGTGTTTCTATTTTTTTTTTATATTTTTATTTATTTCTAGGAGAGAGAGAGAGAGAGAGAGACAGCGTGAGCAGGGGAGGGTCAGAGAGAGAGGGAGACACAGACTCCGAAATAGGCTCTAGGCTCTGAGCTGGCAGTCAGCACAGAGCCCAACACGGGACTCACACCTACGAACCGCGAGATCATGACCTAAGCGAAAGTCGGACACTTAACCAACTAAGCCACCCAGGCATCCTGGTGTTTCTATTTTTTTAATTTTTTAAATGTTTATTTATTTTTGAGAGAGACAGAGCATGAGTGGGTTAGGGGTAGAGGGAGAGGGAGACACAGAATCTGAAGCAGGCTCCAGGCTCTGAGCTGTCAGCACAGATCCCAACACAGGGCTCAAACTCATGAACTATGGGACCATGACCTGGGCCAAAGTCAGACACTCAACTGACTGAGCCACCCAGGTCCCCCTTTCCTAGGTCTTTCTAACTCACAGTTCATCTGGATTTAACCAGGGAATAAACTGTTTTGTATGTCTTCATGACAATTTATAGTAATAATTAATTTCTTCTGTGCTTATAAGATTGCATGTGACTCTCTTGGAAGACAATAAGAGCTGCCTATGGCCACAGAACTACTGAGTCTATTTGATTGAAAACAACAACACGTAAAAATCCCTAGTGCCGTCCAAGAGAACTTATCTGTGACAATGACAATATTCTCTGTATTATCCAGCGTGGTGGCTGCTAGCTACGTGTTGTTATCGAGGACTTGAAATGTGCTTACCGTGTGTGAGGAACCGAATTTTAAAACTTTTACTTAGGGGTGCCTGGGTGGCTCACTCGGTTGAGCATCTGACTTTTGTTCAGGTCATGATCTCACGGTTTGTGGGTTCAAGCCCTGTGTCAGGCTCTGTGTTGACAGCTAGCTCAGAGCCTGCAGCCTGCTTCGGATTCTGTGTCTCCCTCTCTCTCTGACCCTCCCCTGCTCATGCTGTCTCTCTCTCTCTCTCTCTCTCTCAGAAATAAATAAAAACATTTTTAAAAAGTTAAAAAAAAGTTTTTAGTTAATGTTAATGAACTTCAACGCAAACATCCCCATGTGTCTGGAAGCCACCCTATTGGACAGAGCAGGTAGAGAGCTGTCCTGCTTGGACCCTCAGTGCCGCATCTCTCTGTGCCCGATAGCAAGGCCCTACCTGTGCCGTGGTTAATTTTTTGTTGTTGTTCAGGTAAGGTAGTCAATTCCAAACTGGAGCCCGAGTCCTTTTCTTGCCAGGGAGGCACAGTTTGCAATGTTTAGCAAGGCCCCTCTTGCCCTCACACTTTTGACCCCTTCCTAGGCATTCTGTTGCTGATCTCTGCCGCCTTCATTCCACCATTTTGCAAGTGAAAAGTCAAATCTTGGAGTTTCCTCCCCTGACACCCCAAGATTCAGTAGGTTCCCCTCCTCCTCCTCTTCCTTCTCCTTTTTTAAAGTTTATTTTTGAGAGAGAGAGAGAGAGAGAGACAGAAAGCAAGGAAGGGGCAGAGCAAGGAGGAGCTTGAACGGATCCCAAGCAGGCTGCATGCTGTGAGTGCAGAGCTGGACGCTGGGCTCAAACTCACGAACCGTGAGATCATGACCTGAGTGGAAATCATGAGTGGCACACCCAACCGACTGAGCCACGCAGGCGCTCCATGTTCTTCTTAAATGTATGTACTGGTGCCTGCACTGAGCCCTGACCCTACCGTGGCACTTGCCTTACTTTCTGGCTGTTGGTCTGGTTTTCCCACAGATCAGCAAGATCTTGAGGACAGAAAAGGTATCTTTATCTCTGTATCCTTTGTGACTAGCACAGGGCTGGCTACCTCAGAAGCATTTGAAAAAATATTCATTGGATTACTCCAATTTTATTTTATTAGGTTAGTTTATTTATTTTTGGGGGAGTGAGGTAGAGGCAGAGAGAGAGGCGAGAGAGAATCCCAAGCAGGCTCCAAACTGTCAGTGCAAAGCCTGATGTGAGGCTCAAACTCACGAAAGGCAAGATCATGACCTGAGCTGAAATCAAGAGTTGGGCCCTTAACCGAATGATGGTGTCCCTGAATGAGTCCAATTTTAAAAACCTGTTTTACTTAATATTTTCTTTATTATATATTGTTTTCTTTCCTTCAACCAACCTTCCTTCTTCCTTCCTTCCTTCCTTCCTTCCTTCCTTCCTTCCTTCCTTCCTTCCTTCCAAAGACACTGAAATCATGCTTGACAACCAGCTTGTCAGACAGTGATTTGATCCAGATCGTAGGGAGTTCCTTTTGTAAAAATGTTGCAAGTTTTTGGTGGTCTAGGGCTTTTGCTTCAGGGCACTTTTAGGCCTATATACCTTGGGTTGACTGGGGGATATCTGAGATAATTCTGAGGCAAATTCAATTCCTGAGTCTTTGCTTGACATTTTTGACATTTCTCCTAGTGAGTCTGGTTTTACTCAGAGCCTAGCGTCTTTCGCAGTATAGGACATCTTGTCCTGTCAAGATGAAACAATACTTTTCTGGCTGTGCTGAAGCTTCAAGGAGAGAGAAAGGGTTTAGTGAAAAGGATGCTCAATTGACATTCATTCAACAGATATTTCATGGAGCGCCTACTGTGTGCCAGGCTCTGATCTAAGAACCGGGGTTATGAAATGCACAAAATAAAGCTTCCTGCCCTCATGGAATTTTTGTTCTAGTGGTGAGACACAGACCATAAACCAAATAAATGTTTAGTATGTATTATGTTAGAAGAGGTCTTAAGGGAGAAAAGTAAAAACAGGGAGGAGGGAACGGGAAGTTTTAGGGGTGAGAAGTGTTTTTTTTAATTTTTTAATTTTTATTTATTTCTAGGAGAGAGAGAGAGACAGCGTGAGCAGGGAGGGTCAGAGAGAGAGTCACAGACGAAACAGCTCCAGGCTCTGAGCTGGCAGTCAGCACAGAGCCCGGCGCGGGGCTCGAACCCACAAACCGTGAGATCATGACCTAAGCGAAAGTCGGACGCTTAACCGACTAAGCCACCCAGGCACCCCCGAGAAGTGTAATTTTAAATAGAGTCATCAGGGAAGGCTATACTGAGATAACACAGGAGTAATGCTCTGAAGAAGGTGGGTGAATCAGCCACCGAGATTTCAGGGGTAAACACTGCGTAGAAGGAGCAACCAGTGCAAAGGCCCTGAGGTGGCCCTGTACCTACAGCATCCAGGGAACAACAAGGGTGTCAGTGTAGCTGGAGTGGGTGAGTCAGGGAACACTGGGGAAGGAGGACAGAAGTGATGGAGGTAAAGTGTCTATCAACAGACGAATGGATCAAGAAGATGTGGTTTCATATAGAGAAGGGAATACTACATAGCAATGAGAAACAATGAAATCTGGCCATGTGTAGCAACGTGGATGGACCTTGAGGGTGTCATGCTGAGCGAAATAAGTCAGGCAGACAAGGACAGCTACTATATGTTTGCACGTATAGGAGGATTAGGAGGAACTTAACGGAGGACCGTGGGGGAGAAGAAGGGGAAAAAAATAGTGGGGGAGATGAAGGGAGGCAAACCATGAGAGACTCTTGAATGCCGAGAACAAACTGAGGGCTGATGGAGGTGGGGGGAGTGGAAGGGGGATGATGGGCATGGAGGAGGGCACTTGTGGGGATGAGCACTGGGTGTTATGTGGAAACCAACTTGACAATGAACTATTTAAAAAAAAAAAAAAAGAAGTGATGGAGGTAGATTGAAAAGAGCCTTGGAGGTGATTATAGGGTTACAGCTTTTTTCTCTGCATGGGAAGGGAAACTCATTGGAGGATTTTAAACTGAGGCATGACATAAAGTCCCTTACATTTTGACCAAATCATTCTGGCTGCTATGTGGAGATTTGACTAGGGAGGCAGTAGTAGAAACTGGAGGCCAGTTTGGGAGCCGTGAAAGGGAGAGGCCCTGCACCAGGGTGCTGGCAGTGGCCATTCTGAAAAAGGTCAGCTTCTAGGTATTTTGAAGGTAAGGCATACAACTTGCTGAGTTGGATTCTAGTCCTCGCTTAGTCATTTATGAGCTGGGACCGGCCATTTCTACGAAGATTCACTTTCTTCATGTGTATGATGGGGAAAACAGTCTTAGTATCTCTAGGATTATTATACTAACCCAATGTAAAAAAAGAGTGCGAGCCCCGTTGTGAAACTCCAATGTCATATACAGATACTTAAGAACCACAACTTACTGGGCACATTACACTCATGTTTTCATTTAGTCCCCTCTCAAGCCCACAACTGCATATCACTACATGCATTCTAGAATTGAGGGAAGTGAAGTTAGAGAGCCTCACAGCAAATATCCAGAAGGTCAGGATTCAAGCCAGAACTTTCTGACCTTATGTCAGTGCTCTTGGCCGCTCTGCTCTACCTCTTCCCTCGAAAGCACTTTTATGATCCCTCAAAGGTTGTGACTTTACACGAGGCAGTGACCTAGAAATATTTGTACACTTCGAAGCAGATGGCATGCAGGACTCTTTCCTCCTGCAGCCTGATCATGCTTTAGTAAGAATATGTACCCAAACATTCAGAGGCCCACACGTCCAATCCTGTGGGAGAAGCTGAAGTAAGGTTGCTGCATTTACCCTGTGTTTGAGGGTGTTTTGTATGAACAACTTCAGCCTGGTTTCTTCCAGATACTTTGCCTTCCCCCATTCTCCTAGAATTTCGCACCGCTCTCTATAGTCATGCCAAATATTCAATGATCTATTTTTTGCTTCCTTCCCTGGGACCCACGGGTAGAATCCTGTGTAGAGTTCCAGAGGACCAATGGCTCCCTGAACGTGACCTCTGAGAACGCCACGTCTCCTGTCATCGAGTTCTGGGAGTAAGTGAGGCCCCTCTCCCCATCCCAGTGTGGGTCGTGTTCGAAAGGAGGGCACAGGAATGGGCTCATGCGGTGCTGACGCTCAGTGGACAGCGAGAGAAGAATTTCCGTTTCCTTCTTTGGCGGCCCTGGCGCCTAAGTGGCCTTTTTGCTGGGGTGCTTGTATTTGGGGTTAATGCAGAACGGGTTTCAGAGATGAGAATTTTATAACTCTCCTCAGGCCATGCCTGCCTCTCCTCCCCCACGCACCCACATGCATGTGTGTGCACACTCCTAACCCTCCTCCCTCCTGCTGCATGGGTATTGCCTCTTAGCCTCCCCACCCCCCACATATTGATATTCACCTAGGACATGATTCCTAATATGAAATACATCCCGAAACCCTGGTTGAGAAGATATGTGTTTGCACCTCCCTCTCTAGGCTAAATTGGTACTCAGCCTCCCAGAGCAAACTTACCTGGGAACAGTTTATATTTGCCTCCCTTTATATCTACCCACACCTCCGGGCAAAGGAGAGCCTCATGGATCTGAGTGAAAAGAGCTGACAAGCCTTTGGACAAGAGCTTGGAGGCCTGGCTCCACTGCCTGAGACACACGGGCTACAAAATTGAGGCTGGCAGCAAAAGTGGAGCCCGGCTCAACCTTCTTTCCCCAGGAGGCGAGTCCTGAAGATCTCTGACGGCATCCAGCACCTGGGGGCCCTGCGCTGGGAGCTGGCCTTATGCCTCCTGCTCGCCTGGGTCATCTGCTACTTCTGCATCTGGAAGGGGGTCAAGTCCACAGGCAAGGTCCGTGCTGGAGAGTTCCTGGCCTCTCTCATCCCAGGACTCCCTGCCCTCCCTGGGGGACCTGGTCACCACCTGCTCAGAGATAGGAGGGAATGATCCCAAGACTTTGTGTGCCTCCCTTCCTTGATCCTGTGCCTCTCCTTGATTCAATCATGTAGACTCTGGTACGTGGGGAAATGGAATGGAAAGGAGGGGGAGAGAAAGGCAGGAAGGACACTTCCAGATCTATGGAATGTGATCTTGAAATACACCACATGTGTGGGCACATTGCAAACTGGACACAGTTTGTGGCTCTGTTTCATCCGACAGTTCTCTGGAAAAAGAATCTGCCCGAGACTGTTAATCTCAAAGTGATTCTCAAACACCCTGAGAACTTGGGGGGCAGGGACTCCTTGCCTTGGGTATACGAGGTGTGAGAGAGCTTTTCTGAGTTCTTCTGGACTTGTGCCCTGAAGGCCTCCAACGAGGCTTCCTTCGTAATCTGGCTGCTCGGGTGTGCTAAGCCCGTAAACTCTGTGAGGACAGGGATCATGTGTTACAGCGCTTTTCATACCTGACAGCCCTTGCCGTAATTCTGAGCACACTTGGTGGGAGAATGCCTGAGTTCATTCAGTCATTCGACAAGTTTTTACTGGGTATGTGTCGGGAGGAGGGTGGGTGCTTTAAGTGGGAGGGAGAAAGAGATGAGGAGGCTGCAGCTTAAGGCAGAGGGCAGATGGAGCTGAACAGCTGCAGGGTTGGATGGGGGAGAGACACTCGTTTGACCTCTTCTGTTGGGGGTGGGGAGCTCCCGTCTGCTGCCTCTGCTGCTGAGTCTCGGGGCCCTTCCTTCTAAACTCACAGGTTGCTTGTGTTTCATCTGCCCTTTGGCCAGGTGGTGTACTTCACAGCCACGTTCCCTTACCTCATGCTGGTAGTCCTGTTAATTCGAGGGGTGACACTGCCTGGGGCAGCCCAAGGAATTCAGTTTTACCTGTACCCAAACCTCACGCGTCTGTGGGATCCCCAGGTAAGAAGCCACAGACAAGGGCCATCATGTGGCTCTGAAGGCTTTCTCTGTGCACTGTGGTCGGGAACCCCGCTCCTGGCCCAAACCCCAAGGCGTCCACTGTGGCGTTCACGGACTCCAGACATGTGTCAGCAGCTGTTTGTGGTCCCCCGCTTGGCTCACGCCTCTCAGGACTGCCTGAGACGTGTCCCTTGGGGCCTTTTACTCACAGGTGGCGGCCCTTTCCCCACCGTCTACTCCGTCCCCTTTTTGCATTTTTTCTCTTGGTGATCTCCTTTCACACTGAGCTTCCTCTCCATTTCTTCACTCTCCCCCAGCTCTTCTGGTTCCATCCCTGTGGGCACGTGGCCCATTCCCAGGCATCCCCAGCCTCTCCCAGTCAGCTGGGCTGGTATTGTGTTTCCTGTCAGTTGTCAGGAGGCCCCGGACTCTTCCCTCCCCTTGGGCCCTTCCTCTGTGCCCACGCTCTGTCTGCTTCAGCCAGCTTCCTCGTGGCCTGGCACAGGGAGGGGGTGCTGCTGCTTGCTGACTGGAGGGGTTTATAACCCAGGGCCTGAAATAAGAAGCCACTGCCTCTGACGGGTTTCTTATCTTCTCATGTTTGGCAGCCATTTTGAAAGCTGGCAAAGCCAGGAGGTGTCGAGGGCCGGAGGGGAGCGTGGGTAAGCTCCACCCCAGAGCCCTTAAAATGTGTTGCCCAGCTACGTGCCCCGCCTCTGCCTCCCTGGCACGGAGGCCGCCCTCCCTGGGGAGCATATGCAATTTAGAGATCCTCCCCTTGGGTCCTGGAGGAGTTCTCTGAGCCTGGAAAGGGGCCCTGAAGAGACACAGGGCGGGAGGCTCCCAGCACAGAAAAGACTAACCGTTGGATGGCTTTGCAAACATTGTAAATAGTGCGTCACCAGCACATTCCCTGAAGTTGCGAGGGGGAATAAGAGCAAAGGGAGTGGCACACAATTCCACACTTTCCTGAGGCTGGGGGCTCAGCCCATGAAGAAGCGATGGGTCCATGTCGTACAAGCTTTCGGGTGATCCAGCAGCTGAATTTTTCTTAGGTCTTCCAGCCACGCTGGCAGAGTTAAGTTCTCCCAGCCAGCATTCTACTGGGCCTGTTGTGGCTCCCAGAATTAGCCAGAGCACTTGCATTCAAAATCTCCCCCAGAGAGTGCAGGAGTCTTGCGTCTTAGGTATTGCTCAATTACCTGGGGGGGGGGGGGTTGGGCTTATCCCACCTTCCCCCACTTCTTGAGCACATTGGAGGTGAGGATTGCTGTTGGGTCATCTCCACGTGAGGCCCAAAGGCCGCAGTCAGGCTTTGGAACAAACCACAGAACTGTAGGTGTTGAAGCTGAAAGGACCCCAGAGACCATCTAGTGCAAACTCCTCATTAAATGATGAGCAAACAAGGCCGAAGGTCACACAGCAAGTAAGTGGGTGCCCAAACAAAGTGTATTTTTACTTTGCGAATCATAAGCCCTTTGGCTTATCTGGGACCAAAGTGTTGTGATGGAGGGTCCATCATGGGGGCAGAGTCGAGGGGCAGATTTGAAGCCAAGGGTAGATTCTGGTTTGGCTTTCTCATGCTCCAGTGTTGTGCAGCAGAGGTGTGAAGCAGTGGCGAAACTGCACAGCCTGCCTTTGCTGGGAGGTCAGGGTGGGAAGGAGGGGCCATGTTCAGGCCGGGAGACAGGCAGCTGGGCTGAAAGGGAACTAGGAGAGAAGGGTCTCGTATCTGTGGAATGGATTTTTGGCTTCCGTGATCAATGCCTTGTTTATCCTGATCAACTATTTATAGCCAACAACTATTGAGTGCTAACTATGTCCCTGTCATTGTTAAGAGGTTTACATCCATTATTGTAGTTAATCCTCACAACAGATCAGTGAAGTATTCTCATTTCATAGATAGGAAATGAAGGCTTAGAGAGCTTAAGGAATTTTCCATCCTCATGGCTGCGCCTGAAAGCTGGGCCTGAATGCTGACAAATCCCATATACTTTATGACCTCTCTCTCTTTTTTAAATTTTTTAAAGTTTATATATTTTTTGAGAGAGCGAGACAGAGTGCGAGCAGGGGAGGAGCAGAGAGAAAGGGAGACTCAGAATCCGAAGTGGACTCCGAGCTGTCAGCACAGAGTGGGGCTAGAACCCACAAACCATGAAACCATGACCTGAGTGGAAGTTGGACACTTAAGTGACTGAGCCACCCAGGCGCCCCTACTTTATGAAGGCAAAGTCCCGATCTGCTCATCTTTGTTTTCCTCACAGTTTATTTATTCAGCAAAAACTGATTGAACATCCATTATGCAGCAGGTCTGTTCTAGGTGTAGTGTTTGTTGTAGAAAAGCTTCCAGCAAACGTGAGGAGGTAGACCAGACAGCCTTCAACTCTGAGCGTCAGTAAGGCCATGACTCCATGCCTGGGTTACCGCAGGGAATGAAACCTCTTTTAATCTGCTCTCCAGGACACCACCCTTCCAACCCCAGCCAGCTGTAGGCCGTGCAGATAGCATGTGTCTTCCTAGGCCTCTGAAGCCGTGAGGAGGGAGATGTTCCAAGAGCCAGGCTTGGTCTGGGCTTCCCAACAGGCTTATTGGCGGCCAGGTCCTGGTCTCCTGCTGCGGGAGGCCTTTGTTGTCAGTGAACAGAGCAGCAGCCTGGAGGTGTGATGCTCCCGCCAGACCCCTAATTGAATGTAGTTGGCACTTCCCAGGAAGCGTGATAATTCCAACTGGCATTTGCCTGGCACTTGAGAACGCTGCAAAATTCCTGCTAGCCAACACAAAGACCAAAGACGTCTCTCTCGCCAAGCAGTCACTCTGGGAGCGGGGAGGCGGGCAGAGACAATGCTGGGCTGATCTGGCTTTCTCCTCTCTTTCTGCCAGGCTTGCTGTGTGTCAGGCAGGTCACTGACTCTCCTCGGGTTCCCTGGGGCTTCCCCTCTTTCACGTGGGGGAGTGGACCCTGGAAACTCAGGAGTCTACTGGGTGCTTGTTTCTTTCCCTTGCCTGGCCCTCTGTCCTGCTGCACTTCCGTAGATGGACAGGGCAGCGGGCTGAGGGTACAGTGTCCAGGGAGCCCTTGTGGATGGGGCCTTTTAGCCCTATGTCAAGCTATTCTAATGAAGGGTTTGTTTAGGGATGGGGTTGGGTCCATTGATTTGAATGAGTCTTTTTATTTTAATCATTGTACGTTGAAATCTATGGGATCTCATCGTTACTGAAAGGCAAGTTGCCTTTTTATTTATTTATATTTTTTAAACTGTTTTTAAATGTTTATGTATTTTTTGAGAGAGAGAGAGACAGACAGAGTGCGAGCGGGGGTGGGGGGGCAGAGAGAGAGGGGGACACAGAATCTGAAACAGGCTCCAGTCTCTGTCAGCACAGAGCCTGATACGGGGCTTGAACTCACAAACCACGAGATCATGACCTGAGCCGAAGTCATATACTTAACTGACTGAGCCACCCAGGTATCCCAAGTTGCCTTTTTAAGATAACAACAGCAACAACAACAAACACCAGCAACAGGTAACACATTTATTATGTGCTTACTGTTTGCCAGGCATGTAACTGATTACATGCACAAGGTGGTCCCCACACAACCCTGTGAATTTGCCGTTAGCTTCATTTTGCTGATGAAGAAACGGAAGCTTAGAAAACTTAAGAAATTTGCCCCAATCCACAAAACTAGCACATGGGGGAGCTTGGGTTTCATCCCAGGGAGTTTTTAGGACTCTGCTGTCTTGATGACCATGATAAACATTTTCCAAAGAGAATGAATTAGAGAGTTTTAAGGGATGCTTCCAGAAGGTAGGATAGGGAACTAATATTTATTTATGTGTTAGGTATTTCATATACATTATTTTATTTGTTATTATACCCATTTCCCTGATGAGAAAAGCAAGGCTCAAAGAGGTTAAGTGACTTGCCCAAGATCACACAGCTAGTAACTAATAGAGTTAAGAATTGAACCCAGTTCATTTTGACTCCAAAGCCCAGGCTTTTTCCATTGCACACTCTTGCCTTCCTAAAAAAAAGTGGAGATAATAATCCTTGGGATTGAACCCAAAGTTGGAAACAACTCTTCTGGATCTTCTAGAAATCTCTGTCTTCCTCTGTTTCCCCCAAAGACCGCTTTTTTGCCCACATTCCACCAGATGTTTTTCACACCTGTCTTATTCTCGATCAGTCTTCAGTTTCAGCTGAAGACACACTAGGGCTTTGCCTTAGAGGCGAGGGAGTGGGGTGCCTGTGTGGGGGGGGAGCTCACTCTGCTTCTCCCTGCGGCCCTTCCTCTGGCCCCACTGCCCTCCCCATCCCAGCAGGCTTGTCAGGCCGCAGCTGGGCCAAGATGGGGGGGCTTGCCAAGCTCCCCAGGAGGGGGCTTTTGTTAGAGGCACCGGGTCTGCCCCTTGCCCTCTGAACTCTCAGCCCTCCTGCTGCACTTTTTTCTCTGTTCTCATTAACCTCTGCTCCCAACCCAGTCCTAGCCTGTCCCCCTCAGGGCAGGGTGAACTGCCAAGTCACAATTTTTCTTATTTTTAGTTCCCAGTCCCAAGTTCATGAAACCTC
Organism: Proteles cristata cristata; assembly: GCA_017311185.1. NCBI lineage: Eukaryota > Metazoa > Chordata > Mammalia > Carnivora > Hyaenidae > Proteles > Proteles cristata. The sequence goes on from JAESUZ010004630.1 coordinate 3,409,007, forward strand.
ACCGCCACGGGATCTGCAGCCCGCGCTTGGCTGTGGGCAGCAGCAGAACTGTCCCTGAGGGCACTGGAGGGTTTCCCTGGGAACGTGTGGGTCAGTCTGCCCCCTGTGCACGGCCAGCCACAGGGAGCAACTGGAAGACCCCGCCCTGGGCAGGCTCTTGGGCCATATCCTGGATGGCCTGTTGGGGAGAGATCGCCTGGGTGCGTGGGTGTGAGCCTCCAGGAAGACCAGGGTGTCTCTCAGCCCCCATCTCTGGACCTGGGTCATGCCTTCCCCCCACAACATGCACGCCCTGCCAACAGCATGCTGAGTGAGTTGGAACGAACTAGAACAGAGCGACCTTCAGTCACTGAGTTTTCCTGAGGTGACTATTCTCACAGGCTCTGCGGGGCACTTTTAGAAGAAAAAGCTCTGAGACATCTCAAAGGAGCAAACAGAGTACCCAGGGCACCCCCGCCAATGTCCCCGGCGTCCCACTGAATCTTCCAAGCACCTCCTTCTCATTCTTGGTTTCTTTCCTTTCATTCCTACCCTTTCCTTCTCTAGCTTCTGACATAAATCTCAAAACCGCCCCCTCCTTTTCCCATTATAATTTGCTGTCAGGTTCAAAAAAGTTCTCGCAGTGTCCCCATCTCTGGTGCTATTTCCTTGTTAGCCAGGGACCTTTCAGGATCTTCTACTGTCCTGCTTGCCGCTGACGCCTTTTCCCTGCGGGTAACCCCAGCCTCACAGAATACCTTGGGGGTGGGGGTCACACTGAGCGGAAGGGGCAGGGGTCTGGAGGTGTTCTCCCTTTTTCTTCACCGGCTTTCTGCTCTGTCCCACTTCCCGCAGAAGTGGAAATAGAACTCAGAGGACGGAGTGCCCTGGGTGGGTCCCTGACGCCAGTTCTCAGGGGCGGTGATTCCCGCATCTGGCTGACATGGGGATCGTTCAAGGAAGCTCTGAAAATAATACAGATTTCTGAGTTCTCCTTAAGTCCTAGAGATCCAGTATCTCAACTGGGGCTTGCTGATGGGTCCCCGAGACCCACCACAATGCTGAGGAGAATGGGCACTTCGGTGGGGGCGAGCGTGACAGGAAAGCGAGGGAGGTTGGAGGCCGTGGCGACGGTTAGGGAGTCAGGGAGAGGCAGGCGAGGGACTGAGGGGCTTTGGACAGACAGAAGCTGAGGTTCTGGTGGATGTGGGGATCGGGAACTTGAGATGCATGGAAGGAAAGCAGGGGCCTATTTGGGGGCTGCTAGGGCAGGGCTGGGCAAAGACCAGAGACGGCGAACAGAGATGTTAGGACACCTTCCGGTGATTTCTGTGCCCATAGCTTAGTGCTCCGTAGTGGTGCTCACATCCTCTGAAGACAGGGGGTGCCTGGGGAGGGTCTGTGGCCCCAGGATCCCACCTCCTGCAGATCTACAGGGTTGCCTAGTACTGTTCGCCTTGATGTTCTTTCCCTTTGGGATGTTATTGTAGCTGTTGAATCTAAATCATAACATGCCCGGGCTGGGTCAGCCAGCTGAGATAACAGTAACAACCATGCCCTATGTTTAGCCGCAGAGCTTCTTCCCCCCCGAGGAGTACAAAGCCCTTACAGATGCATTTCTATTCAGCCTTTTGACTCCGTCAGCTGCGGATTACTTTCTGCTTTTCAGATAGCAGATTTTGAGGCACACAGGGGCAAAGCCACCTTCTCATGATGGCACGACCTCTATCTGTCCCTGGGTTCCTTCTAAACTGGGCACACTGTCAGGAGGGCCTAGAATAGGAGGAAATGGAAGCAGAAGCCAGGGCTGGATTGCTGTTGTAAAAATGTTGGTGCCGGGTCTAGCCCAGCCTTAGGGTTCCCTCCCAGCCTCCGCCACCAAAGGTCCATTAGTCTTCTTCCAATGCCTGGTGCCCAACGTCATCCTGGCAGTGCCCAAGAAACTCCGTCTAGGGGCCCAGGAAGTAGAACCCATTGGGACAGCAGGTCACAGGCTGAGAGCAGGGTTCTCACCACTGCTGGCCAGTGCCTGGCTCAGCCACGGGCCTGTGTGCTCCCATGGAGCCCGGACGGCCCGACGTTCCCGGTTTAACTTTCTTGCCTTCTCCCTGTGTAGGTGTGGATGGACGCGGGCACCCAGATCTTCTTCTCTTTTGCCATCTGCCTAGGGTGCCTGACAGCCCTGGGCAGCTACAACAAGTACCACAACAACTGCTACAGGTGACTGGGGGCAGTGGGGCCCGGACACCAACCCGCCTCTCCCTCCTGCCCCCCAGCATGCTAGATCCGGGGTGATTTGGAGGGGGCACCAGCTCATGGGTTCGCCTCCCTCCTACTCATCTTCACCCCACTTTGCAATGCCCTGGGGCCACCAGTTGCCGGAAAGGAGCCAACTGTAGCACGGGCAGAGGGATTGCTTCCAAAGGCCGGGATGGTTGCAGTTGGCTGGGAAACCACAGCGGGTGGGCCCGGCCTCCGCCTAATGGAGAGGTTAGTGGGCTCAAGCCTGAGAAGTAATTCATCACATGTAGTGGGGCCTCGGCCTGGCCTGCTTTGCACATTTGCCCCAGCAAACACTGAACCTTACCAATTTTTACCTCACCACTCCCCATCCCACGTCCCCTCCCTATGGTTCCCTACTTGGTTCAAATCAGAGCATTTAAGCCAATTTCAATATTAGCTAAAAAAATCATATCATGTATTACAAAATCCAATTTGTGAGATGAGAATTATTCGTTGCTTGGGATTGCCCATGTCTACACTCTCTATATTAGCATGCCAAACTCAACTGTGCCCGATTGGTAGCGTCCCAAGAGATGCAGGGGCAATATGGTGGGGAGGGGAGGCCGTGGGGCAGTTTGTAATGTTTAGATTAGTATTTTACTTCCTTAGAGCCTTACTCCTTCATGACTACCTTGACTGACTCCAAGTCTCAGCTAATGGAGTGCGCAGGGGCAGATAGAACCTAATCCTGCTGGGCAGCCCCTCTCTGACCTGTGTGAAGGGCTGGGGCGAGTGTCTGCCTGTCTGGGGGGCAGTGCTCCTGGGGTTCCTGTTGATAATCCCTTTCTCACCTGGCCCGTCTCTGCCTCCCTGCCCACCCCGTAGGGACTGCATTGCCCTCTGCTTCCTCAACAGCGGTACCAGCTTCGTGGCTGGGTTTGCCATCTTCTCTGTCCTGGGCTTCATGTCTCAGGAGCAGGGGGTGCCCATCTCTGAGGTGGCCGAGTCTGGTGAGTGTGCTGGGGAAGGGTGTCAGGGGAGGGTTCTGAGTTTTGCTTGAACCTTCATCAGGTGGGATCCGGATGCATTTCTATTGTCGCCTACACTGGGAGTGAGCCATGGTCACCTTTCAGTGGACGGGTCCTGGGAAGACCCGAGGGAGCATGACAGCCCTAACCCCAGTTTCAAAGAGGAGAGGGGTACACAGTGAGCATTTGCCACCCCTGGCCTCCACTTCCTTACCCTGGTGGCAACCAAGGTGATGAGGTTCATGTTTCTCCTTCCGGAAACAGTTTAGGCATATATGAGAAAAAAGTGTACACACACACACACACACACACACATTCATACATACATAGTACATATTACTACTGCTAATTCTTACCCCCTTCAAAAAACCAATTGATAATATACTATATACACTGTTCTGAGCTTTTTGTTTTACTCACTTTATTTTTTTTTAAAGTTTATTTATTTACTTTGAGAGAGACAGAGACATTGCAACGGGGGAGGGGCAGAGAGAGAGAGAGAGAGAGAGAGAATCCCAAGCAGGCTCCATGTTGTCAGTGGAGAGCACAGGGCTCGAACTCATGAACCATGAGATCATGACATGAGCTGAAATCAAGAGTTGGATGCTTAACTGAGCCAGCCAGGCGCCCCTTGTTTTGCTCATCTTAGACTGTATCTCGCAGATAAGTTTATAGTGGCCCACAGTTTCCTCCTTTTCACCATGCAGTGTTGTTGTTGCTTTTAAACAAAATCAAAGACCAGTCCCCTATCCGGGTAAGCTGTAAATGTCCCTTGTCCTTCCCGTACTCTTGACGGTCACTCTCACACACTCCCTAGCAAGGCAGTGTTTTATGATAACATTCTCATGGCACACCTTATTACGCAGAGTGCCAAGCACTGGGAACGGACACCACTGATTCTTATTACAAATGATAATGTTTCACTTTTATTAAACATTTACTATATGCCAGGCACTGTGCAAAGCATTTTGCCTGCACCATGCGGTGGAAAGCTTTGAGGCAGGTACTAGAATTATCCCCATCTCACCAGTGTGACAAGTGGGGCTTGAGGAGGTTAACGGCCACCCAAGATCACACAGTCCTGCTCTGTTTCTCAAAGGGCGGTTCCTATGGATGATTCTGAGCCGGCTGAGAGGGGCATTAATTTGTTTGAGAAGATGTATGTCAATGGTATTCTTAATGCCGGTTCAGTCATTGTAGGTGACAAAAAAGGCTCTGGGTGCAGAGGTGGCAAACTGGTGGCCCCAGGTTCAATCTAGTCTTGGAGGTACTTTCCTCAGAAGCATCTTCTTTGTAGAAAGAACACAGTGATGGCCTCCACAGGGTCGTGATGGCTGAGGTCTCAGCAAGCCTTATATGTGACTGTTTGACACTGGGGCAACTATATGAATGCACATAGGCTGCCTGGCCTCTCAGCTTTTAAGTTTGAAACCTCTGATTTGGGGCAAGGGATCCTGAGCGAGCCTGAGGATTCAGGGTAGAGCTTGCTGAAACACAGGTGATACGGCTCCTTTCCATCTTCCAAAGCCCTTCACACCCACAGCCTCTAGGATCTGTTCCTGCAAATGAGAATACAGTGGGTGGTGCCTTGGAAATCTGGGGGCCAGGTAGAGGTTTGGGTGGCTTCTCCTGGGTGAGTTTGGGGATGATGATGGCCACTTCAGGGTCAAGTTTCCTTTGGCTCCTGTGATTCCATGGCCCATGCTGCGAAATTGGGATTGACCACACATGGCCTGGAGCCAGCCCAGGCACTGAGCTGTGGTCCTCTTTTTGCTGTAGGCCCTGGCCTGGCTTTCATCGCCTACCCCCGGGCTGTGGCGATGCTGCCCTTCTCTCCTCTCTGGGCTTGCTGCTTCTTCTTCATGGTCGTCCTCCTGGGACTGGACAGCCAGGTATCAAGAATTGGCCACACAGAGCCTGAGAGATGGGTGGGTGTGTGGGGGCTGGAGAAAGGGGCACAGGGAACACGAGGCTGTGCCTGATGTCCTGAGGGGCCTTAAAACAGTTGGGAACTGGGCGAATGTCAGATGTGGATGCCCTTCTAGGGACCAAGAGCTCTGAAGGGTAGCTCCAGACCTAAGCATACAAGGACAGCTCTGGGGACCTGAGACAGGGACACAGCAGGGCTCACGCCAGGAGTGAGAAGCCAGAGCTAGTTGGTGCAGCATGTTTTGGGAGCTCTCTCTCCCTCCAATTCTTTTGCCCTCTCATCCAGTTTGTGTGCGTAGAGAGCCTGGTGACGGCGCTGGTGGACATGTACCCCCGCGTATTCCGCAAGAAGAACCGGAGAGAGCTCCTCATTCTCGGCGTGTCTGTCATCTCCTTCTTTGTCGGGCTGGTCATGCTCACAGAGGTGAGGGTCGGGGAGGCTTGGAGGTACGGACCGGGTGAGGAGGAGAAGCCAAGTTGGACACTGCCACTTGTCAGGTGGAGCAGGCTGTGGGGCAGGCCTTCCGGGCTTCAGGGCCCTGGGACACCCTCCTTTCCCAGCCACAGGAAGCACAAAGTAGGCGAGACCTTCCTCTGGCCTTTGGACACCGGCCACCTACCTCCGGGGGTGGCCAAGGGGTAACTTGGCTGCAGGTATGCTAAGAGAAGTGAAAAAGATGGTCAGAAAGTCCTGGGTTAGGAAAAATTGCCTCTCTAGCAAGCTCCCATGATTTCCCAGGCAGCTGAACCAAGTTCTAGGGACAAACTTCAAAGGAAGAAAAGGAGCCCTGGGGATGGGTGATATTTTCTGTTTTGTCTCAAGGGAGAAGGAAGGAGATGGAGCTTGTCAGCTTGATAGTACTGATGACAGCCCCTCTCCCGAGCCTTGGCCACAAAAGTACACACTTATTCTTAGACTTCTGGGTCAATCCCTAAATGTTCCCAGGGATAAGCTAAAAATAGCTGTTTGTTTTATCTTCCTTCCAAAATTCATAATAAAAAATAATTGTTGTCTCCTATCTGCCTAGTGCCTGATAGCTTACAAACTATGTTGTTTTAATATCTGTCTCCTATGATCCCCACCAGGTCTGCTCTGTGTCTGAGGGTGTGAGGCTGGAGGCCCTGGGTCAATCTGTTTCTTCTAGATACAGTTCATATATGTATTTCTTAATCTCTTCCCGGGCAGGGCGGTATGTACGTATTTCAGCTCTTTGACTACTACGCAGCCAGTGGCATGTGCCTCCTGTTTGTGGCCATCTTTGAGTCCCTTTGTGTGGCCTGGGTCTATGGTAAGTGACTCTTCCCCCCAGGGCCTAATCCCCAGTACTCACCGTCACCTCAGGGCCTGAGCACAAAAGACAGTCATCTCCTGCTCACACCCACCTTTTCCTGGGACACCTCCCCTAGTCAACCTCAAAAATCGAAAGAATCTTAAATCGCTAGCATTGTCACCCTCCTGGTTATGGCTGTACGCAGACCACCCCGAGTGGGTCCAAATCCTGTCTTATCCAAACCTTTTGGGCCCTTAACATCCTTGATAATCAGAAAGTTATTATCTTCGCGTAAGCCAAGCTCTGCCCACCGCTGTGCGTGCCTATCAATTCCAGGGAAGAGATTCTCCCAGCAGCGATTTGGAAAAACCACCATGGTAGCTTCTATCTATTGGCTCTTGCCCATCCTGCCCCTGCCTTGGATGCTAAAGAATGTCCTTTCTCCCCCTTCCTTCCCTGTCTTCTGCACGGTAGGAGCCGGGCGCTTCTACGACAACATTGAAGACATGATTGGGTACAGGCCATGGCCTCTTATCAAATATTGTTGGCTCTTCCTCACACCAGCTGTCTGCACAGTAAGATAACCCTCGGGGAGTAAAGTTACAGGAAGGCAAAGAAAGACGGTGCCCATAGGAGGGTAGACAGGCAGTTAGCTCTGGAAGGGATTTGTCCAAGAGGATTGAGAATCACTTTAGATTTTCACGCATCCTCCTGTTGAACTCTAGAAAACAATTAGCGAGATAGATTCTTCCTTTCCAATTCGCAGAAGGACAGACTGATGTTCAGGGCTGTCAGATGGCTTGACCAACACCACAGTGAGAGTGGAATGTCACAGGCAGGAGCGAAACCCAAGGGCACTGGGACGTTCATAATAATACTAATAACCACAGCAATAATAATAGCACCGTCACAGAGCGCTTACTTTGCGTCCGGGTACACATTTGAGTCCACGTTATCTGCACAAGAACCCCACGGAGTAAGAATTGCCATTAGATTCATTTTACAGATGAAGCTGAAGCCAGAGAGGTCAAGTAATGTGCCCAAGCAAGTGGCCATGAACTAGGGTTCAAGTCCAGCAGCTTGGCTTCAGAGCCTGCACCGTAAAGCACTAAGTGCTGCTTCCTCGGGCTCTAGCTTGTGCGTCAGAGGTCCCCCCAGGCACCCACTGTAGGCAGGGTATAAATGAGGCCCAGGGGGAAGGAGGCATGACCCCTGTCCTTGAGGCCCTGGCAGCCCCTCGTGTCGGTGCAGGAGACTTAAGCACCCGAGAACACCAACAGCCATGTGACCATGTCCTAGCTGAGGGCCAGCCACGTGTAGGGGTGCCCAGGGGCCTGGGGGCCCTGCAGGAATAGGGTAGGTGCCTTGGGTACACTACCGGGGGTGTGGATTTTGAGTAGAACATGGACGTGGGTTGATGGACCCAGATGAGCCTGGAGGCAAATCTAGTCTTGCAGCGGGACTGACTTCCACCAGCTCTTCCGGGGGGGCCGAGGGCACAAGGCCCCTGCTCTCCCAGCCCCTTTGTCTTCTCCTCTCACCCTCAGGCCACCTTCCTCTTCTCCCTGATCAAGTACACCCCGCTGACCTACAACAAGAAGTACACGTACCCGTGGTGGGGTGATGCCCTGGGCTGGCTCCTGGCTCTGTCCTCCATGGTCTGCATTCCTGCCTGGAGCTTCTACAAGCTCAGCACCCTCAAGGGCTCCTTCAGAGAGGTAGAGAGTTAGTGGAGGGGGGTAGGAACCCCAGAGGGAGAGGTAGGGCCCCCATGGTGATAGATAGCTGCCTGCCGGGGTAGGAGCTGGTACACAGAGTGCCACCGAGCCCGGTGAAGGTGCTGGGGAGGGACAGAGTGATGCCTTCCAAGGCTCAGAAGGAGACCGATGCCTCCATGTCGCAGGCTGTGCTGACCAGGAGGGCGCTGGCGGCGGAGGGGGTGGGGAGACACAGGATGATGCTGGGAGATCCACCCCAGACCCCAGCTCACCACAGCCACCTCCACGTTCCCTGCAGAGAATTCGCCAGCTCATGTGCCCAGCCGAGGACCTGCCTGGATGGAACCGAGCAGAGCCCTCTGCCCCCGCCACACCCAGGACATCACTGCTCATACTCACAGAACTGGAGTCTCACTGCTAGGGCCGCAGGGCCTGGGGTCGCGCCCGCGGGCCTGGCTGTGGGGACAGCTGCAGAGGGGAGGGCAGAGGCACCCCCACTGTGCTTCTCTGCCCCCTCCTGGGGCAGATGAGATGGGGGACTTGGAATCCACCTTGGTTTGGGCGCCTGCTACCGGAACTTTCCTGCTGCAGGGGTGGCTGTACAGATGTCGGATGCTGGTATCAAGAGCACCCCTTTTGAGACAGGCCTTGGGAAGCTGGGTGAGGGCTGGTGGGCGGAGTGAGGCCCCATCCCTCTTACCCTGCATTCCATTAAAACCATGCTCTTCCCACTGACTCCCAGAGGCTCTGCCTGGTTCCTGCCCCTCTGCCTTAGGGCCTTGGCCACCTCCTCCCTTTACAGCTGCGGCCTTAGCGCCCCCTACCTCCTCTCTGTCTCTCGGTGCCTCGTTGGGTACCTGGGGATCAGGAGCAGAGGGGATTGCGGCGGTGAGAAGGGCGGTGCGGCCCAGCTGAGACCCTCCATCTTCAGACACTCACACTAGAGGGATCTGTCACACTCTGTCCGTGCTTCGCCAGAGTCCTCTCCCTCCCCCTTCGCTTGGCGGAATAAGCCGGGCGATGGAGGGAGGAAGGAGGGCGGCCGAGCCCCAGCTAGAGGAAAGAAGAGGAAAGTGTGGTTGGGGTTCTTCCCCTCCCCCCCGCCCCGCCCCCACGTTCCCCTCACCGTGTCCCTCCCTGACCCCACCTGCCAAAACTGCGTGTGCCCCCGCCCGCCTGCCCAGGGCCTGAGCCGGGGGCGCGAGGGGGCCAGCCCATGACCGCAGACCCGAGGCAGCAGGTAGGAGAAGCCCAGGCAGAACGGGCACTACCCCAGTTCAGCCAGCAGAGGGCCCCCACTTCCTGAGGACCACCTCGCTCTGCTCAGAAGACAGATGCCAGGCGCGGCACAGCCAGATGTGGCCACCAGGGGGCGGCACTGCCATGACCGCAGCTTGCGGTGAGGGCTGGAGCTGCGCAGATGAGCCTTTGGGGTCTGGCTGCAAAGAGGATCCAAGTGGAACGCAAAGCTTGTCCTACTTCGGGGTCGATGGGCGTGGCTTGGGCCCCAAAGGCTCCCACAGATGTCTGCAGCCTATACCGAGCTGGGTGGAGCTGGGGTGCACTTATCTTTCGGTGTGTGTGTGTGCGTGTGTGTGCGCGCGTAAGTGCCTCAACACACACGATTGCATTTCTTCCTGAACTGTGGAACCTTCGGGGTCTGCCGGTGTCCCTACCTCTGTCCAGATGGTCCTTCTGGTGCTGTTCCGGGGGAGCTGCAGACAAAGGGCGCACAGCTTTCCCTGGGTGATTTTCCTGGTTTGTTTGACAAGTCAGTTAGTGGGAAAATGCACTAGAATCTCTGCCAGTCTTCAGCTTTTGATTTTTCTGCTGCTGTTGGGAGAACTTATGACAGTGATGGCGGCCCTCCTGGTGGTTGGCATTGGCCGCTCCTTCCTGGACGACGACTGATTGGGCGCCCCTCAGGCGCGCCAGGCTCAATGACAGTCGTATGGTGGGAGAAATCAATCTGCTAGAGAAGCATGCTGTAGCATGAGACACCACACCCCTGGCAACCCCACCCATCTGATGATGTTTCCAGAACACCTGCTATGTGGCGCTGTGCTATGCTCCTGACACATGACACAGTTTCTTCAGCAACAAATTGTGACAGATGCCATTTTTTTGGAAGGAAAAGCAAACTGGGGTCTGGGAAGGAACCCGCTGGTTTAGGTGGGATGGGCTGTGAACGCCATGCTGATGGTGTGACAGCTGTCTCTCCATCCATCATCTGATCACAGTGGCCAGCATCTGAGGGAGGGATGCCTGCGGTTCAGTGATGGTGATTTGAATCCTAGCTAGGAGATTCATTAATGGTGGAATATCGTGTGAAAATAACCTGTTGGCCGGAGCATCAGAAGATGTGGGGCACCTGCTTACACATAGCCTTATTTTTTTTAATGTTTATTTTTTGAGAGAGAGACACACAGAGTGTGAGTGGGGGAGGGTCAGAGAGAGGGAGACACAGAATCTGAAGCAGACAGCACAGAGCCTGATGTGGGGCTCAAACCCATGAACTGTGAGATCATGACCTGAGCTGAAGTCAGCTGCTTAACCGACTGAGCCACCCAGGTGCCCCCATGCAGCCTTATTGTAGGGCTCAAATGAGGTCACAGGTGTGAGAGCCCTTTTAGTCACTCAGTGCCAAACAGCATGACGTGAGGTCATTAAGCCAATTGGAGGATCTGCTCTAATAGCCCAGGGGTTTGACAGGCAAAGATGTGAGAGAAAAGCCACTTGCCTGTGTGGGGGACGTGGCTTTAGCTAAGATGGTGGGGGAGGGCCTGCTATCTGTCTCCTCTGCTCTCTCTCCCTGCAAGGGCAGATATGGGGTCCTGTAGTTCTCCGAGGAAACAGACACGAAAGGAAGGGGGCTCCTCTTGTCCAGCAGCCACATCTGTTAGGGAAGAAAGGCAGGCGCGGGGAGCCCTGGACAAGCGATGGATGAATGGGGAGAGGAAGCACCGCTCACTGGAGTCGCAAGCCGGGCCTTACAGACGGGGAGGCTGAGCCCACCAGGCTGCCCGGGAGCCTTGGATCCCAGTCCTCAGCCCTGGCACACGCCCCAGGTCCCCCCGCAGGCACACAGACACCCAGTCCTCCGTAATCCTCAGTAAATGTGCCCCAGCTGAGACCCACCACAGTCAGCCCAGTGCACTCCTTCACAGAGCCTTGCCGTCCTGGCTTGGATCTGAGCCCTCTCTTTTATTTATTTATTTATTTATTTATTTATTTATTTATTTATTTTTTTTTTACAAATAGTTTATTGTCAAATTAGTTTCCACATAACACCCAGTGCTCATCCCCACAAGTGCCCTCCTCCATGCCCACCCCTCCTCCTCCCCACATCCACCAGTCCTCAGTTTTTGTCAGCATTCAAGAGTCTCTCATGGTTTGCCTCTCCCCTTTTCCCCCACCATTTCCGCCCTTCTTCTCCCCCTTGGTCCTCTGTTAAGTTCCTCCTAATCCTCCTATACGTGCACACATATGATATTTGTCCTTCTCTGCCTGACTTATTTCGCTCAGCATAACACCCTCAAGGTCCATCCATGTTGCTACACATGGCCAGATTTCATTGTTTCTCATTGCCATGTAGTATTCCATGGTATAGATAAACCACATCTTCTTGATCCATTCATCTGTTGATGGACACTTAGGCTCTTTCCAGGTTTTAGCTATTGTGGAGAGTGCTGCTATGAACATTGGGGTACATGTTGAGCCCTCTCTTACTTACCACCTTTGTGACCTGGGGCACGCCCACCTTTATGAACCTCTGCTTTCTCCTCTGTAAAATGGGAATAATAATGCCTAGATCAGTGTCTTGTTGGAGTCCAGTGAAGGGTGTAGGGAGAGCCGCTGGGGGACACATTTGAGCAAACCCATCCCCTTTGCCGTGGCTCCAGCCCCACAGCACTGGGCTGTCAACGAAACACAAAATCCCAAGAAGAGTTCAGAGGCACCTCTGCACCCAGCTCCAAGCATCCAGTTGTACTGGGCTCAGAGAAAAAGGCTACACATTTACGGAGGCAGGCGTGTTCGAAGGATGCAAGGGAGAGGCAGCCCTAGAAGAATCTGCATCCCGTGGCCCCAGAGTTCTGGGCATCAGCGTCAGCAGTGGTTTGAGAAGAGTGGGACCTGAGTCCTTCAAGCCCTAATCTATCGCCTGGTTCCAGGAGAGCAGTCGCTTTCCAGAAAATGGAAAACTGGGGTGAATTTTTTTCTCAAGTTGCATCCATCCATCCATCCATCCATCCATCCATCCATCCATCCGTCCATCCTTCCATCCATCCATCCGTCCATCCATCCGTCCATCCGTCCATCCATCCATCCAATAAACACCGAGGGTCTGCTCTGAGCCAGCACGGTATTAAATGCTGGAGGCAAAAACAAGGAATTATGAAGCATGTCCCCTCCCCTTTAGATATTATGCCCTAGGAAACAACACGTTACAGGAAACAGAAATGCTCAGGAAGTAGGTTTCATTCCACGCTTTCTAAAAGCACCCATGGGGTGAGGTGAAGCTGGTGAGGAGATCATTTTATAGGGTTCACAGTTCTCCCTGCAGCAAGATGACTGAGTCATTCAACCATATTTCATCTTGCTTCTGGACCCTCCCCAGTGTGGAAATGGTCTTAGGTAGACTTTCCAGGTAATATCAGGATTCCTACCTTTTGTAAAGATGGCGGGGGGGTGTCTCTGGCCACCAGGAGTTTACCGATTGGTCTGAATTCCCAGCGGAGGCCAGAAGCTGCGGGGGTCACGATGGGCTTGAGTAAGGACAGGGCTCAAAGTGAAAAGGAGGGCAACACAGACAAGGCAGCTGTTCTACAAGTTGAAGGTGAGATAGCAAGACTGCCTGTCCACACATGGCTCAGGTCCTCACAGAAAGTCTGACACATGGTATGTATTTTTAATAAACATTTTTTTAAATGTTTATTTACTTTTGAGAGAGAGAGAGACAGAGACACAGAGAGAGCATGAACGGGGAGGGACAGAGAGAGAGATGGAGACGCAGAATCTGAAGCAGACTCCAGGCTCTGAGCTGTCAGCACCGAGCCTGACGTGGGGCTCGAACTCATGAACTGTGAGATCATGACCTGAGCTGAAGTAGAATGCTTAACCGACTGAGCCACCCAGGCACCCCAAATTTTTTTTAAGTTTATTTATTTATTTTGAGAGAGAGAGAAAACAGGAGCAAGGGAACGGCAGAGAGAGGGAGAGAGAATCCCAAGCAAGGTCTGTGCTGTCAGCACAGAAGCCGATGCGGGGCTTGAACTTCCCAGCTGTGAGATCATGACCTGAACCGAAATCAAGTCGGCTGCTTAACCGATTAAGCCACCCAGGTGCTCCTGAAAGAAAAATTTTTTGAATGACTGAATGAGCTAGGGAAGCTAACCCCTGCCTCACCTGACTCTCTTTCTTCTGGCTTCCCTTCGTGGAGAGGCTGCATATTTTGTTTTGGGACACTTGTCGCTACTGTTCTGTAATCTCATGGACTTTGGTGTCCCCTCTGCACTAAGCCCTATGGTTGATGCACTGTGGACCCAACACACAGGCACAGGGCAGATGTGGCAGTGCAGGTCACACCGACCCGGCGGAGCCCAGGGGCTACAGGGGTGTGAATTCTGGTGGGGGCTGTGTGTGGCTCTCCCAGAGCCGACCTTCAGCCCACCTTCTGGTTTCACAGAGGCTCGCTCTGGCTTTCTCCTGCTGGGGAGCCCCACAGGACATGCTGAGAGGGGCTTGAGAGACACTGAGTGGGGCTGCTTGATGGAAAACTACAGACTGAGCTTCTCACTTCACACCCCAACCCTGCTGGGAAGTTCTCAAATACGAAGGGGAAGCTTATGAGAAGGGAAATTTCCCTTTCTCACCACAACTTCCCCTCCCTCCTCAGCACCTGGGGCTGAAAAACCACCTTCATTGTCTTGAAAAGAGACACTGGCTGTTCTGAATGAATGACCAGGGACAGTCCTGTACCCAGCGCCAAGAGGGCATGCTCAGGAATAATGATAAGGACCTGTTCTGCATGAGCTCACTGGGCACATGGCATGGGGCATACACATTTATTCAAGTACCAGGTCACCACTGATAGCTGCCAGGCAATCAGACGAGTCTCAGCGATGTGCCTTAGTCCTGAGAGGTCACCATGGCATTAGTACTGCTGCCTGGGACCAGACACCCATCATCCCAGCCCCGTCTTTCCAGAGGACGCACAACAAACACCCATGACCCCCCACCTGCCCTTAAGCATCTACAGTATCCTAAGCAATTTAACATATTGTCTTTAACCCTGAAAAGTAGGTAGGTACTGTTTTGTGCCTTTTACAGATTGGAAAACTGAGGCTCAGATCCTTGCCTAGCTGCCCTGACTGGTAGAACAGAGGAGGGGCTCAAATCAGGTCTGTTTGACTGTAAGCCCATGTCCTCTCTAGATTAGGTTTCTTGAAGTATGTGTGGGCACTTTCTCTAGGAAAATCCCAAGCAATAGGGTAGTGGTTGTGAAGGTCCAGAGCCTTGCCTTGAAACCACAGAGGGCAGGTACTCGGTGGAAAACTCCAGGGCGTGATTCACCCTCCTCCCGAGCCCTCATCAGCGAGGCCACCTCCCCTCCTTTGGTTGTCACTTCCAGCGTGGAGTCGGTGGCTCCCATCCTTCTCCTCTGGCAAGAGAAGGCTGCACCCTGTGCTGCACAGCCTCACCTCTTCCCTCCGAAGGAGCTGGTCCTGGAGACCCACGGTGAGAAGGGAGAAGGCGGGAGGGATGAAGGAAAGGAGGGAAATGAGGTCGGATGTGAGTCTCTGAGCCAGTCTGGAGGGGTTGGCTTGGGACAGCACCCACTGGGAGGGCTGGTGTGGGGGAGGGGGAGCCCACAGCAGGAGGCAGAGGGGGGTGGGGGACTGGGGACAGAGGACTTGGCTTCCTGGAGTTGGATGTTGTAATCCTGGTGCACAAACTTTTGGCTTCAGTCCCTCCTGTTGCTTGTGGTATTTCTCTGTCCCTTCACTTCCCAATACACTGGTGTGTGTGAGCACACACACACACACACACACACACACACACACACACACACACACACACAGCCGCTTTCTGTCTGGGAGTCCCAGGACAACAACTCAAAAGAGCAGAGGGGGAGGACACTTTCCCTCTCAGGTCCCGTCTGTCTGGGTATTCTTGCAAGCGACTTCCTGGGGACATTGGGGACCTGAGGCATGGAGCTGAGCTGCCCACAGGCACGGAGATCAGGACTGAGGTGAGCAGGAAGCAGGAGGACTCAACGTGCCTTCGCAGGCCCTGAGAGGGGCAGAGGGGCTGGAGGGCTGGGTCCCAGGAGGCAAGCCTTTGCAGAAGTGTGTGTGTCGGTGATACAAACACCTGGGGCTGGAGGGAAGTCTGATGCTGGGGATTCTCAGGACAAGGGGCGTCAGCCCAGCTTCCCCAAACCACCCTCATGGATGAGCCCGGGGAAAGTGCAGAGATGGGGTGCTGGCCCCGGGGAAGGGGGGGCAGGGGGTGGTCACCTGACTGACGGGGAAGGGAAACAGACAGTGCCCAGCGAGGTGGGAAGGGAGAGCAGACTGGAGGAAGCTTGGGCATTCCTAAAGGCCCATGCCCTGCAATTAGCCACGCAGATGAGGGGTTTCTGCCCTCCCCCATGGGTCGAGCAGGGCAGGCAGGGAGCAAGTGCCTCCCAGAAGGAGGAAGCGGGGCCCCAGCTCAGGGCGCTGGGGAGGCATGAGCGTACTTGTGCCGGGAAAGGCCACCGGGAGGTGCAGGGGGCCACCAGCTGAAGCAAGCAGCCCCCAGGGTGTGAAGGGCTAGACGGAGTCAGGTCTTGGTGCCATGCACACAGGTATGTGTGTGCAAAGGGACGTGACGGGAACGGCACCAGTGTGTGTGCGGAAAAGGGAACTGGTATGTGGGTGTGGGCCGCAGCGGAGGCCGGGGCATCCTGGGCCCCCGGGGCCGGGGCTGGACCGTGAGGGTGACAGGGCTGGGCACCCCAGCAGCACGTGGGGAGTGGCATTTCTCCACCTGTCTGCTCCTCTGCCAGACCCCGGCCAGGTCTCCGTCTCCATGCCCAGCTCCTAAAAAGAGTTAATCCTGGACTTGCTAGGTCTCTTGAAGATTTCCTCGATGGGCAGCACTGAGCCCAGTGTGGGTTAGGTGTCCTTGCTTCTGGAGGGCGCTGACGCACGGTGAGCTTCAGTCCGTGCCCCGTGCCCTGCTCCAGCTTAGCGGAGGCGGGAAGGTGGTGCGAGGGGCTGGAGAGCCGGCGGAGCTGGGTGGACCCTTGGGAAGGAGGGGGATCTCTGGAAGTCATCTCCACTGTGGATGACATTGTTGTTTATTCCTAGCAAACGGGCTGGGGATAGAAGGGTACAGTGGGGACGGGGTGAGGGGGGCAGAAATGTGGGGTGTGCCGTCCCCTTGGCTTTTAAAAGTAATCCCAGAAGGAGAGCTCCAAACGGCTTGTTTTTATGTCTGACATCCTCCTTGACATTTCTTCCCTGAGTCTAACTTGAATCGCACTTGCTGCACTATAAGCCTGTTTCCCCTTGACTTTACCGTGGCTTCGGGCCAGCTTTTCTTCTCACATGTTCTTGCTCTCATTCTGCCATTCTGGTTTTTCATTCTAACACACAAATTATGATCTTCCTGGTAACCTTTAAAAAAAAAAAAAGTATGTCACATCGGTATCAGCTCATCAGTGCATGTTCTCTGGCCTCTGTCTCCCTATCCCGATGCAACCCAAACCCTGGGTCTGAGCCAGGCTCTGAGCTTCGCTCCCCCGTCCTGCACTCTCCTCTGGTTTTCCCTTCATTAACTCCTTTGCCTTAGCAGGTCACCCCTCCTTCAACTGTTGAGGACAGCTGGGCCCTGAAATAGCTGCTTCTGGTCTGGGAACAGGAAGCCTTGTTCCTTGACCACCCCCCTTGGTGACCTGTGTGCTTGGGCTCACCCTGAGCTGAGCTACACGATGGCTTGTCAAGCAAAGGCATTAATCTCTCCTTGTCTTTCATGGATCCCATTTTTATCCTCCACCCTCCCATTACCCTTGTTGAACAGAGATCATTCTTTCTTCCAGGGAGACTTAAAGCCCAGAGAGGAGGTGTGATTTGCCTAAGGTCACACAGCAAGTTAGAGACTCAGCTCCACCACTTAGTAGTGTATTGGTAAGTTTATTCAAATCATTCAAAAGTAGTTTTACTGAACACCTGGTGGGTGTCAAGTCCTGTTCCCTAATCTCTCTGAGCTTCATTTCCTAATTTATAAAATGGAGTTAACAGTAATACCCACATCAAAGATTTTAATGAAGATGAGATTTAGTAACGTATATAAAGAAGTGTATGTGTTTGGCACAATGATTACTCTAACATTAACCTTTATTAATATTATTATTGGCTAGGTCTGGACCAGAACTTGGGTTTTCCATCTGGTGCTTTTTCATGAATATTTTTGAATTCATTCATTTATTCCTCCACTCATCCATTCATTTGTTTGACAGTGATTCGGGGGCCATTATGGAACAATATCTATCTAGTTGGTTCAGGTAATGCCAGCTGTTCCCCCTGGGGCCAGACTGCCCGGTTCTTTCCACCTGACTCTCTGGCTCTCAGAACCCACCTCCTGAGGTCTGACAGGCTATTCTGGACCTGGAAGCTCTCTTCCCCCCCTCCCTTCCCTGCTCGTCCCTTCCTTCAGAGGCTAAGGACTTCTGATTTCCCCTGGGTGCTTCTGTCCTCATCTTCCTTCCTGGGCTGAGCTTGCCGTGGAAACCTCTGGGTCCCCATACCAGAATTTCACCCCGCCAAGCTTTCCCATTCCTGGGATAACCTGTACCCTCCGAGTCACCTTCAAAAATTTCCATAACCTCAAATGGCTCCTGCCACGCCTTTTTAACTGACTTCGGCTTGGGCTGTTGCCTGGGTTAAAAGGACTAACAAATAAACACAGACACTTCTTTTAGTAAAAAGAATCCCTTGTGTTTCTCTGGAGCCTTGGGGAGGCATGAGCACTTGGTAGCTTCTGGTCACTTTGATTCCCCCAGCGCCCCTTGGAGGTGAGGGGCAGTGGGTGGGCGCTTCCCTCCGGAGGCTGGGCACCTCCTCCTGGCAGCTCTCCGGGAGCCAAGGCGGAGGTGGCCTCAGGGCAGCTGTGTGGAGGGGAGGGCAGGGGAAGGCAAACACGGATTCCGGTGTTTGCAATTTATCTCCCAGGGGTTGACAAACGGATGATGATAGGCACAGAGAAAAGCTGAGAGCGACCACGTCATTTTTTCTGGCAGTCCAGGGAGCTTTGGGCTCTTTAGGACAGCAGGCACCTGCTGTCACGGGCAGCTACCTCTGGGTGTCCCACAAGGGGACCACCTTGACCTGGAGATGACCACTCCCCAAGTGACAATCGCTCTGGGACCTCCCACCAGGACCCCTTGCTTGTAATCAGGACAGAGGTAGGATGGAGAGAAGAGGAGCCAGGTTTCCCTCGAAGGTCTGTGCTCGGTCCTGGTGCTGATTCCCAGTCTCGCCTGGCCTTGCTCAGAGGCCCCACCTTTTCCTTCCCTCCCAATCAGACCCCAGGGCTAGCTGGCTCCCATGTTTACCCTGAGCCGATCAATGCCCTGGCACAGGGGCGAGCACACAACGGGCTGGGGGAAGACCATGCAGGCGCCCGGGCCACACCTGCCCTTTGACCTCCTATCACCCCTGGCAGGCTTCGATCCCTTCTGGCCTGGAAGCCAGAGTAGGCTGGTGCCACTCACCGGACACTGCAGAGCCGGGCAGACGGGCCAGCGGGCATGGTGGCTGCCTGTAAAGCTCAACAGGAACTCGGAATAACAGACCCCAAGCTTTTCTCATCCCAGTCTATTCCTGCGTGGTCTCCATCAGTGGAGGCCTGGGTTTTCCCATCTGCAAAACGGACAAACTAAGATGGGCTCCCTGTTTGGTCTCTGAGTCATGAGAGCAAAGTGTAGCCTCGTGTGTAAAAGTCATTAGGAGTTCGGGAAGGAAACCAACAGCGCGACGCTATTAAACAATATTCCGACAACAGGAGCTATTGTAACGGCGATGTCCCAGTGACGATAAAAGGCGAGGGTGGAGAAAGCAGGGGTGGTGGGGCTCATGCTGGGGGTGCACGACTCACCCCTTTTCCTCCCACCAGGCGGAGCCTGTCTCCCCATCCTGCCCACTCCTGGCTCCGCAGCCTCCCCGTCTCTCCCGTGGCTATGGACGGAAAAGTGGCAATCCACGAAGACGGGCCTCCTGTGGTCTCCTGGCTCCCTGAGGAGGGAGAGAAGCTGAGCCCGGAAGGCGACGACCAGGTGAAGGACCGGGGCCAATGGAACAACAAGATGGAGTTTGTGCTGTCAGTGGCCGGGGAGATCATTGGGCTGGGCAATGTCTGGAGGTTTCCCTATCTCTGCTACAAAAATGGAGGTGGTGAGTTCATTCTGAGGTAGGCATGGTGGGGACACCTGTGGCTTGAGTGCCGGGCAGTGCCTACCTGGGCGCCGCCTGCCTGGCGATGCGGCAAAACGGAAGGAGGCTGGCATGGAGTTGGAGGGCTCGGGTCTGAGAGGTCTAGTTTCACCTCAGTGACTTCCTCTGTGAAATGGGATGATGCCTCCCAGGGCTCCGGTGAAGGTTAAATGAGGTAATGGGCAAGGCCGAGGAATCTGAGTGTCTAGTAAGATATATGACTAGCAATCCTTCACTATTCTGTACAGTGTCGGTGGCTGATGGGATTTAGTCACTTGGCTGGTTATACTGTGGGCCTATCCCGTGCCGGGCATTGTTCTAGGTACAAAACAGAACATGTTTCCAGTGCAGGGTGGCAGGTTACAGACAAATAAGTAAAATGCGTGGTGTGTCGAATGGCGAGTTGTATCAAATGGTGAGAAGAAAAACAGGGAAGAGGGGTGGGAAAGGCTGGGTTGTTGGAGGGGGAGGCTGGGGTGGAAAACATGAAGCTAGGTGAGCTGCAAAGCTTTTGTTGAAGAGGTCACATTTGAGCAAAGACTTGAAGGAGGAAAAGGAGTGAGTCTTATGGACAGCTGTCAGGTGGGAAGAACATTCCAAACAGAGCGAACAGCGAGTGCAAAGGTCCTGGGTGAAAGTGCGTCTGGCATGTTTGAAGAGGAGGGCAGAGACAGATCAGGGCCAGCGTAAGGGAAGAGGTTACAGGCTCCCATCTTGTAACCGCTGCTCTGAGTGAGATGGGAACCATTGAAGAAGTTGATCTCAGAGATGATATTTCCTTGTTTGTGGGATTTGTTTTGTTAAATGGAAGGAACATTAATGTTATTATTTTTCAGCACTGGTAGTGACAATGAGTAGGGTTCTGGTGGGAAGGGACCAGATTCATCTTGTTACATGTCCAGTTACGTGGCTTTAGTCTGTTCACAGAATTGTGCAACCATCACCACATTTGATTTTAGAATATCTTCATCATTCCAGAAAGAAGCCCTGGAGCTATAAGCAGCCACCGTATTCTGTGTCCCCACCAGCCCTTGGCAACCACAATCTTACTAGATCAGTCCTTAGCAATCTACTTTCTGGGGCTATGGATTTACCTACTTAGACTCTTCATACAAATGGAAGAATTCATTTATATGAATTTATTTATGACCAGACATTTATTTATGATTCTTGGTTTTTTTACATTTTTAATTTTTATTTATTTTGAGAGAGAGAGAGATAGAAAGTGAGTGGGGGAGGGGCAGAGAAAGAGAGAGAGAAAGAGAGAGAGAGAAAGAGAGAATCCCAGGCAGGAACTGTGCCACCAGCACAGAGCCCGATTCAGGGCTCAAACCCACGAACCCTGAGATTATGACCTAAGCTGAAATCAAGAGTCGGATGCTTAACCAACTGAGCCACCCAGGTGCCCAAACCTGTGATGGGACAGATTCATCTTTACCTTTTGAAAATACCTTTAATCTTCTTGTGGAAATGGTATGTGTGTACTGTGAAATTAGAAACATTCCAGAAAGGTAAAAAGAAGAAACATTCCTGTTTCAAAATAATCATTGTTTAGAAAATTCTTCTAAACACTATTCATATTTAAGTTGACCAGTATTTACTGAGTATCTGCTGTGTGTCTTGTTCTGTGTTTCAAAACTTATAGTTATTATTACAAACTGCTTGAAGTAATGGCTCCAAAGACATGTAGACAGGGTTTCCTAGCAGATCGGAGATAGGAAGCCGGGGCTGGAAGTTAGGTTTCAATACGGGCCAGAGCAAGAAGTGGTAGGGCTGGCGGCTTGTGTTTTTTCTTTTTTTTTTTTTTGATATTTATTTTTGAAGGAGAAAAAGAGAGAGTGAGGGAGAGAGAGAGGAGAGGGCATGAGCAGGGGAGGGGCAGGGAGAGAGTGGGACAGAGGATCTAAAGCAAGCTCTGCGGTGACAGCAGAGAGCCCGATATGGGGCTCGAACTCACGAACCGAACTGTCCCAAGCCAGTTTCATGGACACACAGGGCATTAATGCTGCAGCTAAAGAGGATTTAGCCTGAGCGCTCATCTACAGAGCACGTGGAAGCTCCGAGTGTTTAGCGATTTGCCTGAGATCGTAGAACTGATTGGAAGCTGCAGGCCCTGGAAACCTGGCTCCCGGGCTCCCATATCCCCTCCCTGCCATCCCAAAAGGAGGGAGAGCTGCAGGCTCAGGAGACAGGTTTCCCTGTGCCCGCGCTGTCCCGTCCAGTGACTGCACTGTGGCTGTGGCCTCTGTTCTGGCCATGGGGCAGCCCGGGAAGACAAGCACCTGTGGCAGCGTGCAGTACCACTGGGCTGCGCCTGGGTCATGTGCGAAGAGGTAGTACCAGGCACCTTTCCTGGGCAGAGTCTGTGTTCCTCTCTGTCCATTGTGTTCTCCATGAACTCTGTCCCAACCTAAGCATGTGGGGAAGACACGAGGGACTGAGCAAGATCAGGGGAACTGATCTGAGGTCACTGGTCTGTGGGGGTCTAGGAAAGTAGTAACATAGGTTTCCTCACTGCAGACAACTTCATAATGGATCCGTGTGGGAACTTGACTTCACAGACCAACTCGAATGTCAGCTCTTTGCTTTAAGCTAGAATTGTACTAACTCATTGCGATAATAGGGCTTATCTCAAGCTGACCATAACTCTTAGTTAGCAGTTAAATATAGTTTGTATGGATATATTAATCAATCCTTATTGCTTAATAAATAATAATTATTATTAGTTAATAGTTTTGTAGAGAAAAATCTTTCCAAAAGGATGAAAAATAATAATGCTATTGGTGTAATAATGCCTTTGGTTACAGAAAAGCAGAGAGTCACTAAACTAGATCATCTTCAGTTCACTTCAAAAGAGAATTTAAGGACATCTGAGTTTCCAGCTTGTCAGTGGTTCGGGAGCGTGTGCTTGGCAGAGGTAATAAGGCCTACTTTAGAGCAGAGGGAGGGAGATTACAGACACATCTCAAGTCACCCTGTCTTCCCAGATCCTTGTGGGGCATCATCAGGCCACTGATGCCCAGAGCCTGGGCAAGGGCCAAGAGAAATAGGGACGAGGTCCATCTCCCCATGTGAGCATTCTCAGAAGTTCATTAGAGGGGAGGGTGTTTGCAGATACAGTGCATTGGAAACCCAGGGAGAAAGCCAAGGATGGACATGTTCCTGCAGGCGATCCAGAACCTGCCTCCTCCCACTATTGGCCACGGCCCAGGCCCGGCCCTGCCCTTCCAGGATGGACTCGGGCTGACGGCGGGCCCAGCCAGGCCTCCTGAGCTCTCCCCAGGTTTCGTGGGGCCGAAGACTACATGCCAAGGGGAGAGCTGAGACTGTCTCTTTCAATAGCGAGAAGGACCTCCACACAGCCAGCAGGAGGGGGCCCATGGGCCATAGGCCACCACAGACCAGACTTCGGGAAAATGCTCTCTGGGAGAGCCCCCAGCCCAAACTCTGCCCCTCAGCCATCTAAGCCCCGTAGACTGGAGTCAGCGATGGTACTGGCACTGGGTTCAGGAATGTTCCAGCAGTACTCAGGATGTACAGGCAAACCTGGAGTTCCAAAGGACGTCAGGACTTGCAGAGTTACTGGCTGTTATGGCTCCATAGGGCCCAGAAGCCTCACAAATCCTTCTCCCTCGCTCTCACATATCGCTACTGGCAGTGTAGGTTGGTGTGAGAGTCTGTGAGGGCGATTTGGAAATGCATGTCAAAGACCCTAAAAAAATGTTCAAACCCCGGGGCACCTGGGTGGCTCAGTCGGTTAGGCGTCCTCCTTCATCTCAAGTCATGAGGTCACGGTTCAGGGATCTCGGCCCCACGTCGGTCTCTGCTGTCAGCGCAGAGCCCACTTCAGATCCTTTGCTCCGCCCCCCGTCTCTTTGCCCCTCCCCTCGTTCTCTCCCTCAAAAATAAATAACCATTAAAAAAAAATGTTCAAACCCCAAAGGTGGAAACAACCCAAATGTCCCTCAGTGGACAAATAGATAAACATGTGGTGGACACAAGAGGGAATACTCTTCAGCTCTAAAATGGCATGGATAAACCTTGAGGGCAGAAGTAGCATATGATCCCTCTTTATGAGGTGTCTAGAATAGCAATTCACAGGGAAAAAGTAGAATGGTGATTACCAGGCATTGGGGAGAGGCAGGGGACAGGGAGTTCCTGTTTAACGGCTACAGAATCTCAGACTGGGATGGATGAGAAGGCTCTGGAAATTGATGGTGGTGATGGTCGGATAACATGTGAATGTACTTAATGCCACGAACTGTACACTGAAAAATGGTTAAAAGTAAAACTCATGTTATATATATTTGACCACAAAAAAATATGCATACCCTCTGACCTACCAGTCTGTTTACTGGAAATTTACTAAGAAGGAAATTAGACACGTGTGCAAGGATATGGACAACAAGAACGCCAGTGGACCTACTGATGAAATAAACTAGGGCAGATGCATAAGGTGGGCTATTTACAGCCATTAAAATTATGACATATGTATTTATTGAGATCATAGGTTCTTGCTATGTTTTTAAATCATTATCAGGTAATATATAGTAGGTTTTCATTTTTGTAAAAAAAGTGTGTGTGTGTGTGTGTGTGTGTGTTTAAAAACTTGAAGGGTATACAATGTTTTTTCCCCTTTGCTCTTTCTATTTTATCTACAAAGTAATGTGGGTTACTTGAGAGGTCTTATAATGCAGTGATTAAAAGCACAGGCTTTGGGCGCCTGGGCGGCTGAGTTGGTTGAGTGTCCGATTTCAGCTCAGGCCATTATCCCAGGGTTGGGGAACTGAGCCCTTCGTTGGGCTCCATGCTGATTGTGGAGGCTGCTTGGGATTCTCTTCCTCTCTCTCTCTCTCTCTCTCTCTCGGCCCCTCTCCCCTGCTCACACTTGAGCTCCCCCACCCCGCCCTTCCCCACTGCTCACACTCGAGCTCTCTCTCTTATTTAAAAAAAAAAAAGAGCACAGACTCAGGATCAGACTACCCGAATTTGTGCCTCAGTTTCCTCACCTGTGTCTTAGTTTTCCCATCTGTAAAATGAGGATAACAATACTACCTACCCCATGGGAGGTGGTTCTATTGCGGATTTTGAGGTTGGTGAAGCATTTACAAGAATGCCTTACATACAGTAAGCACCAAATAAGTGCTAAGTGTTATTATTATGCAGTAAACAATATTCCATTCACCCACAGATACACTCCTGAGGTGAGGTTACTATCTCAGTGACTGAAGTGAGCACTGGTGGCTCAGATTGTCTTCAAGTTCCATAATTTATCGATGCTTTTTAGGCCTGGCCTCCTGTGGGGGCTGGTCGGTCAGTGCCCGATCACAAGGCTGCTGAAATCGGAGGACCCTGGAATCCACCTGAGCAGAGGAATGCCCTTGTCTGCTAGGCCCCCAGTTCAGACCCAAGCCTGGTGGAGGGAAAAACCCCTCTGAAAATTATTAGAGGGAAAATAATTTTTCCAAGGTGTTTTTGTTTGTTTTTCTCTAACATGTAGCAAACTTGATAATTTAATAAGCATATCAAATTATACAGAACACATGTTTTTGTTCCAAAAATAATAAACTGACTAAGTTCATGAAGCACACTGAGAAAATAAATAGTGTGTCTGTTAGGATTTCCACCTAAATGTTCACTCATTCCTCTTCAGAGGTCTTTCCTACGCTGAGTGGGGCTCAGACTGGAAAATTTCTGCCCGTCCCTGCTCACAGACAGGAGGAAGCCAACCTGGGCCCATGGGAGGGTGAGGAGAGATATTAGGGGTGACAAGCACTGGGGCGCAGGTTTCTGAGGACTGAGGGCTCAGCTCCTACCTCCTTCTCCCACAGGAGCCTTCTTCATCCCCTACTTCATCTTCTTCTTCACCTGTGGCATCCCGGTGTTCTTCCTGGAGGTGGCGTTGGGCCAGTACACTAGCCAAGGCAGCGTGACAGCCTGGAGGAAGATCTGCCCCCTGCTCCAGGGTGAGTGCTCCCATTTGCCCTGCTACTAGGGCTCTCAGTGCCTCCATCCATGCCTCCATCGCCGCTCCCCTTTCCTTCGGGACCACCACTTCATATGCATCTACTCTCATCTTGTGCTAAGTGCTGTGGAGGACACAGGAAGCGTCGCCAGACTTTGTGGGGCCCAAAGCTTATAGATCCTGGGGAGGAAGGCACTCCTGAAGAAAGAGGGTATAAAATTACAAGTGAAAAGTTAGATTGAGGAGCCTTGGGAGGGGTCCTTAAAAGGGAGGAATCCTGAGGCTTCACCTTCACGCCTTCATCAGCTTCCTGGAAAGTTGTTCCTGTGTACATGGCGTGGTCTAGGAGGACATAACAATAGTGATGATGATGATGATGATGGTGATGATGGTGATGATGTCGTCTGACATCTGCTCAGCCCTGCTATGTGTTAGGGCTCATGTAAGCACTTTACATGCATTTCCTCATTGAATCCTCCAGTAATAACTCTCTTAGTTATTTGTATATGAGAAAATGAGGGCATTCACTAAGGATTTGAATGCAGGCCCCCCTGGGCTGAAAATTCATGCTATTTCTTGCGTTAGGGATTAGGTTAGGGACAACTCCTATTCTCTCCATGGATTTGCTGGCACTAGAGTGAGCAGCTTGGGGTGGCCTTCCTGACCATCTTTAGTTGATTGGGCCAGTCCCCGGAAGCCAGTGGGAAACCTAACCCTTGTCTCGGAGAGGTTCCTTGCGTATGTGAAATGAGGAGAAGACTCTTTTCCCTCATGTCAGTCTCTAAGGGAGCCCAGGGACTAGGCTGTCTGGGGTTACTGCCCAGCTTGGTAGGCTGCACAGAGGTGGACATGGCAGAGAAACACTGGCTTTAGACCACCGACTGGGGGTTTGCTTGAGGTGCAAGACTGGTCTGGTACTGACTGCTCTTGGGGCATGCATGGGGCCCCTGTAGGGGCAGCAGTGAGGGGCTGGGGCAGGGAGAAGCTTGGCTCACGTCCGTTTCTACTGGCGAGTTCCCATCTTCCAGGGGTGCAGTGGCCTCAGCCAGAGCGCAGAGCTTCTCAGTGCTCTGCTCTAGATCCCAGCGCAGCCTAATGTCCCAGCCAGTTGGGCTCTGTCCCAAGGTCCAAGTGAGCTCATGGGTGCCAAAAGCGGAGGGTGGCCTCTCTGGCACGCATGTACTAACTCTCCAAACAGGTTGCCACAGACCTCGGGAGCAGACTGAGCATCGGATGGGGGTTGGGGGAGCCATTGCTGCTCCTTTCTTTTCCAAGCTGAAGAGCCTCCAAGGCCTGGAGTCTCAGGAAGGGGCCCATTCAAGGTGTGTGCACCTATGCTGGTGGAAGGGTCCAGGCTGCTACTGTCTGACTGTGCCCAGTGCGCAGTTCAGCCTCCCAGAGAGCCTATGCACGCCCTGTGCGCACCCACCTTCCCTCCTCAATTTACACCCAGGCACAAGCTTCCTCCTCTCAGCGAAGGGGAGCCTCCCCTCCCCAGCCTGGCGCCCTGCCTCCTCCTGGGTCAGGTCGGTGTTTACGGGCGGGCGGTGGGAGCACAGCGCGTTCCGGCGGCGAGTGGCCGCACAGTGGCCGCTTGTTTGGGTGTGTGGGCGTCTGTGTGCGCGCTCTGAATATCCCCGCCACCCGGCTCCCCCGGGGACCCCCCTCGCCATCGGCAGCCCCAGCCACCGCCCCTCCCGAGGTCCAAGCTGCCCCGGCCACGATCGCTTTAGGGCTCCCAGCCCCCAACGCCTGGATGCTCTGCGGAGACCCAGATGCAGGAAAACACGGGAGTTGGCCAGGCCAGCGGGAACGGACAATCATGGTGGGCCCGCCTGGCCCAGGGGTGGTTTTGTTGACAGCATTGATTCTCCGACCTGCCCTGGGGCTGTGCTGTCCTTCCTTAAACGGTTCTAGAGCCCGGGCTTCCCCG
This sequence comes from Proteles cristata cristata, assembly GCA_017311185.1. Taxonomy (NCBI): domain Eukaryota; kingdom Metazoa; phylum Chordata; class Mammalia; order Carnivora; family Hyaenidae; genus Proteles; species Proteles cristata. Next base: position 3,436,533 of record JAESUZ010004630.1, read on the forward strand.
AGCCGCCCCGCCGCGGCCGGGACGCAGGACAAAACGCGCCTGCGCTCTGCCCCTCCGCCCGGCTTTCACACCTCGGGACTAACCGCCGCCCTGGCAATGTGCTACTTTTAAAATTACTGTGGAAAAGATCCCACGTTTGCAGGAGCACGCGGGGCTGGGTGGGAGGAGGCCGCGCCTGCCCTGTGCACCCTCCCTCCCCCCCCCTGACAGGGCGCCCCAGCCAGCCTCGGGCTCTCCCGGGTGTGAGTGAGAACCAGCGCGCATTTCACACTTATGCTGACTCTCTACCCCTCGCTCTGCAGCGAGGTGGCATTTGGAGACTGACTCACTCCAGGGTTCTTGACAGCCAGCGACTGCTTCTTTCTTTTTTCTTTGCTGGGTTCTTTTGCTTCTTGCACTTGAGACTGATTCTTACCAAAATTTCCATACTACTTTGTTCTTCCAGTCTCTTTTCATTTTACAAGTAATGCATGGTCGTCACAGAAAAACTAGAAAATGCAGATGGACAAAAGGAAAAGGAACTTTAAAAAGTGAGCCAAAATCCTATCACCTAGACAACAACCACTGTTAACTTTTGGATGACGATCCTTCCAGACTTTATCTCATTAGGGGGGAAAATGCATTCAAATATATGTTGCAAAAATAGAAGAATGCCTATGATGGTATTCTGTAACCTGCTTTTCTTACTTAGAAAAATATGCCATGGGCGCCTGATGACTCAGGCGGTTGAGCTTCCGACTTCGGCTCAGGTCATGATCTTGCAGTTTGTGAGGTTGAACCCTGCACAGGCTCTGTGCTGACAGCTCAGAGCCTGGAGCTGCTTCAGATTCTGTGTCTCCCTGTCTCTCTGACCCTCGCCTGCTCACGCTCTGTCTTTCTCTCCCTCAAAAATAAATTTAAGAAACATTAAAAAAGAAAAAATATTAAAAAGAAAAACATGCTATAAGTGGCTTCTGAGGCCAACAGACAGGCAGTGGGTGTTGTGTTCATTTAGTACCCAATGTCCTTCTCGCCACAGCTGGCAGCTTCCCTGTGACTTTGTTGGGCTAATACTGATCTGTTGTATTCTATGTGTTGCTCCCGTGCCTGCCCCACCCCCGAAGGCATTGGGCTGGCGTCGGTGGTCATCGAGTCCTACCTGAACATCTACTACATCATCATCCTCGCCTGGGCTCTCTTCTATCTGTTCAGCTCCTTCGCCTCTGAGCTGCCCTGGACAACCTGTACCAATACTTGGAACACAGGTATCTATCATTTCAGCCCCTGGGAGGGGGCCTGTCCCTAGGGGCTGGGCCTATGGTGGCTGGGGATGGCGGACAATGACAGAGCGCACAGCAGAACTTGCATCAGAGCCAAGCTCTGTGGGCTCTTCCGTGGGAGCCTAGACTAGGTTCCCACTAGCAGAACCCAATCTCAACAAGTGTGTGAATGTTTTCTCTAACTGCAAGGGATAGACCTCTATATCCTCACTCCCTCTGTGCCAGGTGCTAGAGATCCAAGGGTGAGTGCTGGCAACATGGCCCCAGCCCTCCTTGAATGTACAGCCTAGTGGTAGAAAGAGACAAGTCAATGAAACAATTATAAATTGCAGTGGGTGAAAGAAACATTGCAGATACTATACAATAGTGGGAAGGAAAGAACTAGCTGAGGGTTGAAGGATGAGAAGGAACCCACCATGTGAACAGCATATGCCATGTGGGGGGGAAGAGCAGGCACGAAGACTCAGTCCATTTATCTGCTGAGTGGGGAGAGGGTGGGTAAGTTGTGCGGACAGAGGGGATCTAAGGACTGTGTCAGAGGCTGGTTGGCGGGCTGGCCAGAGAAACAACCAGATTCACTGGAACAAGAGCAGTGTGGGGCACATGTGGAGGGAGGCACATGGTGCCACGAACTACCTGAGTAGCCAACTCCTAGGAAACGGAGGGCTTCAGGGGAAGCTCTTGGGACTGGGAATGGTGAGGAGTGCTGGGCTGCAAGGTCAGAGGGCAGGGGCACTAGGGGTCTCTCCCCATCTGGTCCCTAGCTGACACACAGCCCCCCCCCCCCTTATTCCCAACAGAGCATTGCATGGACTTTCTGAACCACTCAGGAGCCCGCACAGCGACCCCATCTGAGAACTTCACTTCACCTGTCATGGAATTCTGGGAGTAGGTGTTGGGCTTGGATGCCATGTGCTAAGGGACCCAAGCAGGAAATTTGGATGTCTGAGTCCTGGGACTTGGGAGCACAAGTTCAAGCCTTTCTACACATGCTCCCCAGCACTTACCCACCTCCCACCCCCACCTCACACATCACCCAGTGATGAGGGAACGCTCCCATCTACCCACACGTGTCCGCCTACACCCTCACAATGACCCCAAGTCCACCTGTGTCTACCTAGACGCACATGTTTACCCATGTCGACTTATAGCCTCATACCACCCCCCACCCCCTCGCATCCACCTCCACCTTGACACCCACCCACATGTGTCCACGGGTGCAGGGCAAATAGTCTGCCCCAGCTTAAGAGAGCAGATTGTGCACATCACTCCCCAGCTTCGGGTTCAGTGATGTCATGTCGGTGGCTTGAAATTGGCCAAGGTGGGAGTATTTGTACTGCAGAAATTGGCAAACCCTACGCTCATACCTCCACCTTCCCTGTGACTCCACCCTTACATCTCCCCGTGCCCACGTATGTCCACCTTAATTGCTACACAAGGGTACCTGTGCCCTAACACTTACCTAAAACTTACACATATTCACCAACAGTCACATGTGTCTACCTACACCCTCACACATATACATCCCCATGTCACCCAAACCTCACACATGTCCACCAACGCTTACGTGCATTCATTTCATGACTCGCTACATTCTTTAGATACTAAAACATATTCAGCCCCTCTGTTTGATATCCATGTACTGTGCAACAGCCTGCATCTGTAACTATCTACTCTCCATCTACTCTTCCATATGTTATTTACCACCCTCACTCCTCTCTCTCTCTCTCTCTCTCTCTCTCTCTCTCTCTCTCAATCTCTATCTCTCTGTACAACAGAGAAAGCTGGATGGTTAGAAAGACAAAGATACCTATGGGATTACGTGATTTGGTCTTCTAACAGCCAGGGGCATGCAGACTACAGGTGGGAAGACGGCATGGCCATAAGGGGAGGTGCAGGGGGATGGGGTGGGGAAGCCTTGAACCTGAGATGTGTGGGGTCAGCTCTAAGAATCAAGAAACTTGAAGATAAAGGCAATTTGTGCCCTGTAGCCTTTCACCTGGTTATTCATTGTTTCCATCCCAGGAGACGCGTTTTGGGCATCACCTCAGGTATCCACGACCTGGGGGCCCTGCGTTGGGAGCTGGCCCTGTGTCTCCTGCTCGCCTGGGTCATCTGCTACTTCTGCATCTGGAAAGGGGTCAAGTCCACTGGCAAGGTGAGGTGTTCTGGCTCCTGGTAAGCTCTCTGCAGCCCCCAGAATCCATGGAGACACATCCAGAGTCCCCCTGGAGAACTGAAAGAAAGAGTAGTTTAAGGCACAGCGAGAGCAGGGAAAATGGTAAGAAGAGTTTAGCTCAGCTCAAGGAAAGACTTTCTTTTTCAACATGACTTTAAAAGCTCTGTTTACATAAGTAACATGCAGAGCAAAATGAGAAACATAAAAGTCCCCCTAATCACTGTTGGAGCCAGCATGGTGGCAGTTTGGATGTACTAATCCCTGTTAATGTTTTGCTGCATTGCCTTCTAGTTACCTTTGTAAGTATGCTTGTGTATATCTGTATCTATTGTGTGTGTATATTACACAATTAGGATCACACACTTTTAGGACTTGCTGTTCGCGTTTAACGACACATGAAGACAATGTTTGGTATGAACTAGCACACAGAACTGTCTTTGAGGTGGTGAGTTTCCAGTAATCACGGGGGTTTACCCAAGAAGGAACAACAGTGGCTTGTTGTATGTGTTGAGAGAGTTCAGATTTGAACCATTATTTCCAACCCAGGGAATCTAAGGTGGATGCTTCATGCTTTTTAAAGCCCAGGAAGATGGGGCGTCTGGGTGGCTTAGTCGGTTAAGCATCCGACTTTCACTTGGGTCATGATTTCGCAGTTCGTGGGTTCGAGCCCCGCGTCGGGCTCTGTGCTGACTGCCAGTTCAGAGCCTGGAGCCTGTTTCAGCCTGTGACTCCCTCTCTCTCTGACCCTCCCCTGCTCACGCTGTCTCTCTCTCTCTCCTAAAAATAAATAAAACATTTAAAAAAAAAATTAAGCCCAGGAAGAGATAGAATGCTGACTTCTCTGATTAGCCTGTTCTGGGGGAGGGGATGGGGAGCCTTGCCTTTCCCCGGATTGTTGTAATAATAAAACTAGTAATAGTGATAATAACACAGACATTGCCATCCCTGCGGGTTAAGGAGCTGAACTTGGTCAGGGCAGAGTGGACCCGTCTGAGTGTCTCTGTGTCCCAGAGCTCAGGCCACTGCTGCTTGCCCAACCCTAAGCCTGGAAAAGTACAGTCGAAGCTTTGCCACAGGTCTCTGTGCCCATCTGCTCCCCCTCCCTCACCAGGTCCCACCCTGACCAAGGGGCATGGGGAAAATAGCTAGGGTGAGGGATTAAGGGAGACCAGATTCTGGATTCTATTTTTTTTTTAATGTTTATTTATTTTTGAGACAGAGAGAGAGAGAGAGAGACGGAGAGAGAGTGAGCCAGGGAGGGGCAGAGAGACAGGGAGACACAGAATCCAAAGCAAGCTTCAAGCTCTGAGCTGTCAGCTCAGAGCCCGATGCAGGGCTCGACCCACTCATTGTGAGATCATGACCTGAGCTGAAGTCAGACGCTTAACCCACTGAGCCACCCAGGTGCCTCAATTCTATTTTTTCCCTAAGTTTATTTATTTTTGAGAGAGACAGAGAGAGTGAGTGGGGGAGGGACAGAGAGAGGAAAGGACAGAGGATCAAAAGCAGGCTCCACACTGACAGCGGAGAGCCCGATATGGGGCTTGAACTCACAAATCGCGAGATCGTGACTTGAGCTGAAGTCAGACGCTCAACCGACTGAGCCTCCCAGGCCCCCCTGGATTCTAAAATAGTCTTTGAAATGTTATGGCTGACAGCTTGTCCTCTCCCTGTCTTTGTTCCCTCCTTGCCTTGCTGATGCTTATCTCACAGGCTGCCTGCCAGGGCGCCCAAGACCCACTGGAACGTGTAGAGGGAGATGTGGAGAGCTGAAGGTGCTCACGCACTCTCAGCATCTCTAAGCAGGTGTTGGACACTGAGCTAGGTGTGACTCATGCTGCCTGGGGGGTGGTGACCGGAGGGCCACTGCACACTCTCTGGCACTTCCTGGCATCCGTGCCCCCATCAGGGGTGACCCGGGTCCGCTTCCCCTCCAGGTTGTTTATTTCACAGCCACGTTTCCCTACCTGATGCTGATCATCCTCCTCATCCGAGGCATCACCCTTCCCGGAGCCTACGAAGGTATCATCTATTACCTGAAGCCAGATTTGCTTCGGCTCAAGGACCCCCAGGTAGGGGCTGTGCTGGGGACCGTTTCCCAGATGCCTCCCACCCCAAATCAGAGCTGTACTTTTGAAAACTCCTGGTTGCTTTTCTCTTGGTTTAAAGGCAATATAGCCTCACTGGCGAAAAATTAGATAAAGGTCTCTTATAATCCCACCGCTCAGCTATCATCTCTACAAGCATTTTAGTGTATTTCCTTCCAACTCTTTTGAGTTGGTGTTGTGTGTGTCTGTGTTTTAACATATTTGAGATATTTGTATACAGAGAGATGAATCTTTTTTCATTTAAACTCCACTGTAAGCATTTTCCCTGTTATTACTTTAATTTGTAAAAGTCATTTTAGATCCTTGCATAATATGTACACCATCCATCATCCATTCAGTCACTCATTCACCCACAATGTGCTGAGGGCCTGTTCAGTGCCAGGTGCTGTTCTGACGATGGGGTGGGCCGTGAGCAAAGCAGACAAGGCTCCACGTCCTCTGAGCCCTCACCCCCGGGGTACGGGTCATCACTTTCTCAGTCTCTGATTCTTGGATCTTTAAGGTTGTGTGGTTTTCTACGATCGCATATACAGCTGCACTAGAAACCCTGTATTTAAATCTCTGACCACCTCTCTGATTATTTCCTGACGGCAGTCAGCCCTAGAATCACTAAGTCAAAGAGCCTGTGCCTTTAAGGTTCTTGAAACGTACTGGCTTTACAGAAACGCGGACTTTCTTCACCAGTATTGGAGGCTACCCTTTTTTTCCACAGGGCCCATGAGAGATTCGATAATTATTTAACCTTTGGTAATGTGATAGATCAAAATAGTATCATTTTGTTGTTTTAGATTTTTTTATTTTTTACTACTGCGGGGCTGGACTCTTTCCCACAGATTTACTGGCCATTCGTATTTCCTCTTCTAGGACTTGTCTGAGCACATTCTTTGCACCCGCCCCCCTCCCTGTGGAGTCCTGGTGGCTTTTTTCTTTATATTTTAATCAAGTGGCCCTTTGCCCCTGTCTTGCTGCCCGTGGCTCTCATTCAATCAGCGGGGCGCTCTCAGTTCTGCCCTGCAGGTAGGCTTTGTCTTCTCTGGGCACCCCGACTCCCCTGCAAGCGCCCCCAGAAGCAAATTTATTTTTTTATTTTTGCTAAATAAATTGGTTTTTTTTTTAATTATTTTTTAAAAATTTTAAATGTTTAATTATTTTAGGGGGGAGCAGGGAGAGAAGGAGACACAGAATCTGAAGCAGGCTCCAGGCTCTCAGCTTTCAGCACGGAGCCCCGCAGGGCGGGGGGGGGGTTCGAACTCACGCACGGGGAGATCATGACCTGAGCCACCCAGTCCGCCCCCCACCCCCAGCAAATAACCGGGCCTGCTGGTGAAGAGATTGAGAGCAGAGGGTGGCCAATAAGTGACTCCGGGGGCACACCCGGGGGGGCCGGCTGGTGCCCTCCGCTCCTCCTGCCACTTTCTTGGGGTCTCACGTAGGTGTGGATGGACGCGGGCACCCAGATCTTCTTCTCCTTCGCCATCTGCCAGGGGTGCCTGACAGCCCTGGGCAGCTACAACAAGTACCACAACAACTGCTACAGGTAGGGCCGGGCGGCGCAGGGGCGGGGGCGGCGCAGGGCTCCGGACCCGCGCCAGACCCGCCTGCGGCACAGCGCGGGAATCCGCTTCACCGGGCCGCTGACTCAGTGTCCTTCTTCCCTCCTCTTCTTTCTTCCTCACGCTCCTCTCTCACCGTCCGGCACATGACCTTCGTCTTCCGCCCATTCCCTCTACCACTTCTCTCCTCCTGCATCTTTGCCTTCCCGTCCCCCACCCTCCACCCCCCTACCCCCCCACCCCTTACTGTCTTGGGATCTCTCCTCCCTGGATGGATTTCTTCCACGTTTTCCTTCCTGTTTCCTCTGCATCGGCCCCGCCCCGCAGGGACTGCATCGCCCTCTGCTTCCTCAACAGTGCCACCAGCTTCGTGGCCGGGTTCGTGGTCTTCTCCATCCTGGGCTTCATGGCCCAGGAGCAGGGGATGCCCATCTCCCAGGTGGCTGAGTCTGGTAGGTACCACTTTGCTGTCTGGGCCCTGAGGGGGAGGGGGATCAGGGAACACAGATCCCTCCTACAGGGTCCCAGGCGGGGGGTCCCAGGAGCTGGCTAATGAGAACCTTTTGCATCCGGGGGCTGTGCTTGGGCTTTCTTAACCATGGGAGGGAGGGGGAGGAGAGGGCACTGAGGACCGGCAGCCCCATACGTGCCTGCAGGGATGGATAAGTGGATGAACCAGCGCATGGCCAGCTCCCCAGAACCAGAGAGCAGAGTAAGGGGTGAAACCACCCTGATCTTTTGAACCACTCCCCTACACGTTCCTCCCACCCCGCCCCCTACACACACACACACACACACACACACACACAGTGCCTTAGGGAAGGCTCTTCCCTGGGACAATGAGAGCCCAGAGCTCTCCTGACTGTGCTCTGTGCCTGGCAGGTCCCGGTCTGGCCTTCATCGCGTTCCCCAAGGCGGTGACTATGATGCCCTTATCCCAGCTGTGGTCCTGCCTGTTCTTCATCATGCTCATCTTCCTAGGGCTGGACAGCCAGGTTCGTCACCCCACCCCAACCCTCCCTGCCCTGGTGACCCTCTGGCCAGCTTCTGCTATTCTGGGCATTACCTTTCCCCCAACGCCTTTCCCCCTGACCTGCATTTCAAGCCCCCCTCCGCTTTCTGGGGTTGTTCTTGCAGTTGGTCGGGTGACCCATGGCCTCAAGACCCTTGTCTGTGAAGGGGCCACCTCCTTTGTACCCCCCCCCAGCCCAACCCTTCCCCGTACAAGGACACCCGTCCCAAATGTCCATCCAGCCTCCTTCCAGCCATTTAGCCCAAGCTGCCCAGCCTCGCCGCCCCCCAGCCTTGGGGACAGGACATATCTCCCCCTCCAAGCCTCACTGCTGGGACCCTGGGTCGTAGAGATGCGGCCAAGGGCAGGGCGGGCCACCCTGTTTCTGTGCTCCTGTGCATCAGCAGGGGTGAGTGGGGCACGAGGCGGCCAGGGCAAGGCCACGCCATGGAAGGCCCGAGAGCATGCAGTTCCTCTCATCTGGCTTCCCCCCTGCCTGCAGTTTGTCTGCGTGGAGTGCCTGGTGACAGCCTCCGTGGACATGTTCCCCAGTCAGCTCAGGAAGAGCGGGCGGCGAGAGCTCCTCATTCTCACCATTGCCGTTGTCTGCTACCTGCTAGGGCTCTTCCTGGTCACGGAGGTAAGCAGAGGGGGGTGGCCTAAAGGCTCTAAGGTGAGGGAGCCGTGGGGCACGCTGATGACCCTTCTCAGAGCCGCACCTACACCACGGCAAGGTGGTAGGGACCACGCAGCAGAACCTACCCTGTTAGTTAGCTGTCTTTTGGTGTCAGGTGAGTGACAGACACCAAATACAAGCTAACTTAAGCAGAAAGGGGAGTTTTTGGGGGAGGGGGCGGGAAACTGAAAAGTCTAGGGATATTTGGTTTCAGGCATGGTTGGATCCAGCTGCTCTAATGACATTGTCAGGAATGCCCTTCTTAGCCAGGTTTCCCTCCTGATATTAAAGAAGGCGGGTGCAGCTTCAGGCTTACCTTCTGCCACCTACCCAACCCCAGAAGAATGAGAGGGACCTTTTCCTAAGAACACGGTAAGTGTCCAGCCCTGGCTCTCCTTCAGGCCTGGAGCGAGGAAGGGAGTACTCCCAGAGTAAGGAGGGGCCAGCTTCTAGAAGGCATGGTGCCAAGCAGACACTTCTCCAGTTCCCCGCAGCTGTCAGAGTGTTGTCCCGATGTTAAATGAGGAGCTTAAAGGCAAGGGCAGGCAAGGCAAAGTGCCTTCAGATGCAAGGAGCAACTTCCTGCGGGCTGAGCAGGACGTGTGCCCAGATGCTTGTGTGCCCTGTCGCCAAGGAGGGGCCCCCTGCCCCCACTGGCCAAGGCCCCAGCTCTGCTCGCATCTCTGCAGGGCGGGATGTATATCTTCCAGCTGTTTGATCACTACGCCTCCAGTGGGATATGCCTGCTCTTCCTGGCGGTGTTTGAAGTAATCTGCATCAGCTGGGTGTATGGTAAGTGGAGGGGGGAGAAGGAGGGGGCCTGTGGGTCCCACCCCCCAAGGGCGTGGTCTGCCCTGGATGAGAGGTGGGCTGCGCTGGCCCTCTGGTTTCTACAGGCCTTTGCATCTTTGCTGCCCTGGTTCTTGTCACTGGGAAGTGTGTCACCATTGGGAACCCAGGCATTTCTCATTGTGGCAGATAGAGCCAGAGTAAGGGCTCAACTGATTTCCCGCAACAGCGAGAGGAATTAGAAACAACAGTGTGCCGCTTTCTTGGTACAGAAACTGCTGGAGACACTTGGCCAGTGGGAATCCTAGTCGGAAGAGGCCATCAGGGCCACGTAGGCTGAGCCTCCACACATTCCCACACTGCCTTTCTAGGTTCTCACCCACACCTTGCTCGAATACTTCCATAAAAAGGAATCTCGTTCCTATGTCTTTTTTTTTTTAATATGCTTTTAAGTGTTTTTTTTTTTAATGTTTTATTTATTTCTAGAGAGAGAGACAGCGTGAGCAGGGGAGGGTCAGAGAGAGAGGAGTCACAGACTCTGAAACAGGCTCCAGGCTCTGAGCTGGCAGTCAGCACAGAGCCCGACGCGGGGCCCGAACCCACGAACCGCGAGATCATGACCTAAGCGAAAGTCGGACGCTTAACCAACTAAGCCACCCAGGCACCCCCGTTCCCATGTCTTTGAGGTAGCTTTGTTTATTGAGGCTGTTGCACATTTCTTTCTTACACTGAGGTGAATTCTGCCTTCCATTGACTTCCGTCAACACCCCTGAGCCCCCCTCAGTGCTGGGGTAGCTGGCCAGTGGTGCTGAGTGCTGTAACATGCATGCCATTCTGGGGCCTGATAACGAAAGAGGGAAACCTGTATGCATGTGAGTCTGTGCACCGCTGAGCCAAGCAATGTGATGATTATATCCTACGTTATCCCTCAACCCACACAACAGCCCTGTGCAGGGGGAGGTGAGGCTCAGAGAGGTAGGTCTCCTGCCTCAGCTCACACAGTGAGTAAGTGGAGGAGGCACCATCGCGGTGTGTGGGAGAACACACTGCTAGTGTAACAAGGTGCAGGGCAGAGAGGGTAGGCGGGTGCCACGTAGTGGGCATGGGAAGGTTTTTATTTTGCTGTCTTAGGCCTATTTGGTGTCCTTTCCTCTCCTTGGACAGGTTTCCTATCTTCTCACTCCAAGCATCTGATGTCTTTCTGATTTTCCCCTTCTGCTCCTCAAAACTTGTTCTTAAAGAGGACCCAATAAACTCAATCACAGTGAGGTGTAAATAGCTGAGAAACTTTAATATGTTATACCTTCCCAGCAGCACCTGGTTTTTAACTGGGGGGAAACTTTGGAAGCCAAAGGAATGACTCCCTAATGGTGTCATTTCATGCATGTCAGTGGTCAGTGGGAAGTTCCTTTTTTGCTGAGGAAGGGCAAGGGCCCTCCAACTGCCTTTCTCAGTCAGTGGTCGTTTCCTTGGAAGACTGTCTGGGCCTGGATCTGGAGCAAATGTGGAAATGGAAGGACAGTAAACAAATCCAATCAGTGTTTCCACAAACACAAAGCGAGCCTCTTACTGCGATTTTCTGAGTGGCTCCTTCCAGAGCGTAGAATCTAGACTGTTGTTCCATTCCCAGAGGCTTTCCAGCCCTGGGTGAGTTCAGCACGCTGTGCTCCAACAGTGGGACCCTTGCTGTTTCGACTTGAAACTGAAGTCATGTCTGTGGCCTACATAAGGGAGCATTTGTGTAGTCATTGTGCCCATTGTCAGCTCATGCCCTCCTCTGTGGTTGGCAGTAGGGTCTTCATTCCTAGACAAAGGGCCAAAGGATTGCACTGGGAGGTTAGGTGACTCTCTCCAGGGCACCCACCTTTTTGGTGGCAGCCCCTTCCTCCTCGCTCCCTGCCTTGTGGTTGGGGTCCCAGGGACCCATCTCACTCATGTGCCCTGATCCAGTTTCCCCTCACAGGGCAGGGGGAAGAGCGCAAAGCCAGGTGAGTCCTTCCCAGATACCTATGAGCTCTTCCCTCCCTCCTGTTCTCACACTCCCCTTCCACCTGGGCAGGGGCAGATCGTTTCTATGACAACGTTGAAGACATGATTGGCTACCGGCCATGGCCCTTGGTGAAGATCTCCTGGCTCTTTCTGACCCCTGGACTTTGCCTGGTACGTGTCCACTCAGCTACCTCTATGTCTTCTCTTGCATCCAGAAGACTCAGGGACAAGGAATGGGATCCCTGGGTTCTGGGGCTCCTTTCCTGCCTGGTCAGTTACCTTGGGAGGCTGGTCCATCTCCTCCTCTGGGTTGGTTCTCCTGCCCTTCCTTCCTGGGACCATCTTATCTGTCTGCTTTACCATCCCTACCCTCCAGCTCCTGCTCCCTTCCTTTCTCATAGCCCCCCCAGCCGGTCACCAGACCTCCCAGTTAGTGGTCTCTTTCTGTCTGCCTGCTCAGGGCTCCCCCGCCCACCTCGCTCCCTTATATCCTCCTGTCTTAGCCCCCACCCCCCACCCCCATGGAGTGATGCTTTGGCCCACAGCTTGTAACGGCTTTTACTATTCTACCTCAGTGAGGCACTCCAGTGTATTCATTTATCTATTTATTCTTTTAAGTTGATTTATTTATTGAGAGAGAGAGAGAGGAGCCTGCTTGGTACTCTGTGCTGAGCCCAATGCGGGCCTTGATCTTAGGACTGTGAGATCATGACCTGAGCTGAACTCAAGAGTTGGATGCTTAACCACCTGAGCCACCCAGGCGCCCCCAGCCCAGTGTATTTTACTTGTCCTCTGCCACTGGATATTTAAGCAGCTGAAAAGAGGATTTCAAGGGCTCTCTGTCTCATCTGCATCCACCTTTCCCTCTTTCTAGGCCACCTTCCTCTTTTCCTTGAGCAAGTACACACCTCTCAAATACAACAACATCTATGTGTATCCTCCTTGGGGCTACTCCATCGGCTGGTTCTTGGCTCTGTCGTCCATGGTCTGCGTCCCTCTGTTCATCATCATCACCCTTCTGAAGACCCAGGGTTCCTTCAAGAAGGTAGGGGCCGAGGCAAGTGATACATTAATGGGGGTTGCTGAGCGAGATTGCAGGCAGGGCACCATGGGTGGAGCCCAGCTCAGTGTGGGGCAGCTCTTCGATCTGATGGAATCTTGAAGAAAAGGGTCTTTTTTTTTTTTTAATTTATTTATTTCTGAGAAAGAGAGAGAGAATGACAGCGTGAGCAGGGGAGGTTCAGAGGGAGAGGGAGACACAGAATCGGAAACAGGCTCCAGGCTCTCAGCTGGCTGTCGGCAGAGAGCCCGATGCAGGACTCGAACCCACGAACCGTGAGATCGTGACCTGAGCCGAAGTCAGCCGCTTAACCTACTGAACCACCCAGATGCCCCAAGAAAAGGGTCTTTGAAGACCAGTTCGATGGCTTCATTTTCAGAAACACTCAAAAGACTTAGAGTCCTAGACCTTCAGAATCTGACCTCCAGCACATTATGTGGACAGGATGACCAAGGTAACACTGTCAAAGGCTTAGGGAGGAAACTGAGCCACAATAAGAACTTAAAGGTGCCCAGACACAGAGATGTATACGGCACAGATTCCTTACTCCCAGAAAATTAATAACCAGCTATCCTGGTTCATTCCATACATAGTCTCCTGGCTTCTTTTCTTAATTCTGCCTGGGGAACCATGAGCAAAAGGCTCCCTGTTTGGAGTTTAAGACATGCCTTCCTGGGAGGGATACAGCATGTTCCACAAAGACATTGCACTTGTAGAAATCTATCTGGCCTACAAGTAACAGAAAACCCAACCTGCAATAAGCAAATGGGCTTATTTTCTTTTTAACATTAAGAGATCAGAGATGGGTGCTGCTGCTGCTTGGTTCAGCTGCTTAAAGAGGCTGTTAGGGACCAAACTGTTCCTATATTTCTGCACCTCTGTCCTGAGCATGTCTTTTTATTATCATGCTTACCGCTTCATAGTCACAAGAAGGTTGTCATGATTCCAGTCATCACATCTGCATTCAAGGAAAGAAGGAGGGGGAGGAGATGGCTCCAGTAACAGTAATAATAGTATTCCTGCTACTCATAAAAAATAATAGGCACTTATTGATTACATTCCTTTTTTTTTTAAGGTTTATTTATTTATTTTGAGAGAGAGCGAGTGGGCAGAGGAGGGACAGAGAGACAGGGAGACAGAATCCCAAGCAGGCTCCATGCTGGCAGCACAGAGCCTGATGCAGGGCTTGGACTCAAGAACTGTGAGATCATGATCTGAGCTGAAACCAAGAGTAAGACGCTTAACTGACTAAGCCACTCAGGCACCCTGGTCGCATGCTAATGGTAATAAGAAGAAGAACAAAAATAGGCACTTATTGATCCACTGACCCTGTGCCAGGCACTGTTCTTAGAGCTGTGTACTATTATTATCTTCGTTTTACAGATAAGGCGCAGAGGGGTTAAATGGGTTGCCTAAAATTGCATAGGTAGTCAGTAACAGAGCCAGGACTGGAACCCAGCCCATTCATGCTCTTAATCACCACGGGATTGTCTCTTCTCTCTTCTCAAAATATTTATTCATGGGGGCGCCTGGGTGGCTTAGCTGGTTAAGCGTCCGACTTTCGCTTAGGTCATGATCTCGCGGTTCGTGGGTTCGAGCCCCGTGTCGGGCTCTGTGCTGACTGCCAGCTCCGAGCCTGGAGCCTATTTCAGAGTCTGTATCTCCCTCTCTCTCTGACCCTCCCCTGCTCATGCTGTCTCTCTCTCTCTCTCCTCTCCTAGAAATAAATAAAAATATTTTTAAAAATTTATTCATGTATTTACTCATATCGTACTGACTGCCCCCAATGTGCCTGGCTCTGTGCCTGGCCCCGGGGATACAAACAGGCTGAAATATCTTTGCCCTTCTCACTGGTAGCACCCATTTGTTCCTTCTTCTCTCCACAGCGCCTGCAACAGCTCACCACCCCCGACCCCAGCCTGCCGCAGCCTAAGCAACACCTGTATCTGGATGGTGGTAATGGCCAGGACGGCGGGCCTTCCCCAACAAAGGAAGGACTAATCGTCGGGGAGAAGGAGACCCACTTGTAGGATGTGGCCAGCAGCCAGGTGGCCATTGAGCCAGGCACCTCTGTCAGGGTCACTGCCGTGGACAGCCTTTGCCTCTGTCCCTTCCCACAGTCCTGCTGAGAACCTCTGTGGTGTTCATGTGCACCCCCAGCCAGAAGCCACGCTGCTCCCTCCTCAACGGGGGCAGCTCCTTCTGGTGGGCTAGAGGCGGTCCCGCTGCACCATGCCATGCAGTTGGAACACACCTTCTTATTTATAAAGGAGGGTGGTCTTTTTTGAGTCCACCATCTGCTTCGAACACATTACACTGTGTGGGAGCTCCCACCGTAGGGACGTTCCTGTATCTGGGGATGTCGCAGCTTGCTATATTTGGGAGGGTAGCATGGATGGGACTTCGTATCGGGCTTTGTCTTAGGGAGTCCGCTGGAACACGCCATGTTGGAAGTGACATCGAACACACCGTATTGGATTCTGACATTCCATTAGAGGGAGTCCTTCACTAGGCTTAGTATTCCGGAGTCCGTGGGGAAAGAACTAGAGAAATAACCAGGAGGCAAGCCTTCACAAGCCATCATTGTCTTAAGGTGTCCCTAGATCCAGCCCTGATTCCACACACTTCCTGCAATGTTGTCCTCAATCCATGGAGCACTGGCATGGAAGGAACTTAGAGATGATCCCTCGACTGAGCAAATACATGGCGAGGGTGTCTGTACTTTCCTATGCCCAAGACAGACGTTACTAATGGAGTCTTTCCCACCTCACAGTCCTTTCAAATACAGTGCTCCGGGCCACTCCACTTGCCACTGTGCTTTTGTCCAACCTCCTGACTCCACGAATGAGGAAACTGAGGACCAAAGAGAAAGTGACTCTTTCAAGTTCTGGCTCCTCAGGGCCAGAGATGTGCCTAAAACCTGGTGTTCTTGTTCTCAGGCCTGTGTTCTTTCCCATTATACCCTCCTGACTTAGTTAATAAGCATATATGGATCACCTGCTTCCGTGTGCTGGTCTTCTCTGGCTCGCCCCATTTATGTTTAGTTACGCTGTCTTGGGCTGGAGGGGAGAGTGGTCCCCTCTATAGAGGGGTGACTAGCTCGCCCCAGATTGGCATCCCTACCGTGGCATTTTCTCTGCCATCCCATACTCATCGGACCAGATTTCCTCTCTGGAGCCTTTTGTTTCCACCACTTTCCATCTCTCCCCCTGCAGATTCCTTGGAGCCCAAAAGCCCCCTGGTCTCCCTCAGAGAGAGAGGTGTTGTGTTTGGGATGCTCCTTTCCCCATGTCTCTATCGGATTATGCTAGGTCCACCCAAAGACAAGGGAGGAGAAAGGGAAGGGGTGGGGCAGGCCACTTCAGGGGAGTTTTCTGGGACAGGACCTCGGAGATGGAAGAAGGGAGGCTGCCTGTATAGATAGCCGCTTGCAATGGTGCATAGATAGATGTCACCCAGAGCCACTGCTTAGTGACAGAGTAAAAAGCCATGGTCCAGCCAGGGTGAATTCCATCCTCAGAATACCTGGCATCCTTCATCCGGGTCTGTTAGGGCTTCCCTGCTTGGGAGAACAAGTACCTTGGCACACTGGGCATTTGCAGATGTCCAAACCCCTGGGTTCTGCCTCCCTTTGACTGTTCTGCACGTCTGTGCTCACTTTTGTTGGACTAGCTAGTGGGTGAAGAAGAATGTCCAGGAGAAAGCGATAGAGAAACTGCCATCAGCTGGGTTGCTCTCCTGCATAACGCTGGAGACCTGTGGGGCAGGTGAGGGGCTTTTTGCTGCCGCCTGGTGGCGGCTGCGAGCAGTGCAGCCTCCCCGGGCCCCCCCTCTGCCTCTGGAACTCCGCTTACAGGTAGGGAGAAAGTGTCCTCAGGCGGGCTGCCTGAGCATTTCTCTCCTGTGTAAGCTCTCGCTCTTTGGAAACTAGATACTTCCTATGCCCTCCTCCATGGCCCAAGCAGGGCTCCCCAGTACAGTCAGCTTGCTTTGGAGCTGCCCAGCTGCAAGGGTGTGTGGGGTGCTGAGGTTGGCCAGGCTTCTCAGCCCCCTGGCACCTCCTGTAGTCTGCTGTGCTTTTTAGCCTGGGCCCTTTCAGCCTGGAATATGGCATTTTCTATTGCCGGTGGTTGCCCTGTTCTGGACTCTGGCGCCCCGCCCCGCCCCCCCCCCCCCCCCCCAGCTCTCCCCGGCTTATGGGGCTCTGAGCCTTGGCTTCTATGTCTCCAGACTATTTGCAGACACCAGTGCCCTCTCCCAACTTTCCTCTCTTCACATAAACTCCTCGGGACTCTCAGCTGCTCTGGGTTCCCTGGCATTAAGCTCCCCTGTCCAGGAAGGTCTCTGCTCTGGATCGAGGGCCCCACTGGAGACAGCCATGTCTGCAACCATTCCCCTCTCTGACTGCCTCTTCCACCCTGGCACCCAGGATTGAGCCTCTGTGGTCCGTGGTGGGGAGGTGGGGGGGGTTACAGAGGGCCTTGGTGGGGTGGGTTGGGTCCAAGGGAACACTGAGTCAGGAAAAGGGACCTCAGCCCAACTTCACAGCTTATGGGAGATCTCTCATTGGGCCCACAACATGGGCAATGAATAACAATATGACTCTTTGTCTTTAAGTTTATTTATTGAGAGAGAGAGAGAGAGGGAGAGCGAGAGAGCTAGCAAGCACAGAGAGCTAGCAAGCACACATGGAATGGGGGAGGGGCGGAGAGAGAGGGAGATAGGGAGAATCCCAAACAGGCTCCGTCCCTCGGGGCTTGATCTCACAAACTGTGAGATCATGACCAGAGCTGAAACCCAGTTGGACGTTCAACCAACTGAGCTACCCAGACGCTCCAACAATTTGACTCTTTAAAGTGTCCAGAGCAATTTACTCCAGGAGTGTGTGTGTGTGTGTGTGTGTATGTGTGTGTGTGTGTGTGTATGCACATGTATGCATAAAGAACAGATGCAGGGTTATAACTTGGGGTCTGATTCCCTCTCATCTAGGCTGTTTGAGTTTTAAACTGGTGGCCTGATCTGGCAACTAGGATTTATTTGGCCAGTATGATATTTAAAGAACAACTCGAAGGTGAAGGCTTCCAAGCACTGTCCAGTTTGCCACAGGCTCTCCCGGTCCCTATTACTCACACCTGACCTTCTCACATAACCTGTGCCCTGGGGGAAGAATGGAGAACTCTGTGCGGGGGTGAGGAGGGTACCAGAACCCTTCCTTGAGCAGGACAGGGGACCAAAGGCAAGTGGTCTCAGGTGGTCCCAGTGCCTAGAAGGGGGGTGGTTCATGGCTTGTTCATGTGGGGATTTCTGTAGACCCTCTGATGCAATTTATTAATCCTGGTCAGCTCCCCCTCCCACCTAGGCTCTCCCCTTTCTCAAAGAAAGGGGGGGACTAAGTTTGACTTCAGAGTTAGATATAAAGTGTTATGGGGCACATGGGTGGTTCAGTCAGTTGAATGTCTGACTCTTAATTTTGGCTCAGGTCATGATCCCATGGTTGTGAGACTGAGTCCTGCATCTGGCTCCGCCCTGAGCATGGAGCCTGCTTAAGATTCTCTCTCTTTCTCTGCCTCCCACCACCCCCCACCACTCTCTCTCTCTCAAATGACAAATTAAAAAAGTAAAAAAATGAAATATCAGGACACAGCAGCCCCCAGGGTAGAGTGGACTCTAAAACCAAACAGAATGAGGCTGGATTTTCTGAAGTTTGGGACCTCTGCTGCCTCCCACACCCACCAGTGCATCCAGATGTGCCTAGAAACCATCCTGCCCTTTATTTTAGGCAAAAGCATCTCTACCTGACTGGCACTCCTCCACTTTGTGAGGCTAAGACCTTCCCCGCTTTCTGGGCACCCCGGGTTCCTTCTGGGAACCCCCTCCCCACACGAGGCTGGGCTTCTCAGTGGAGCTCAACCCCCACAGCTGCTAGAGTCTTGGGGTTTGCCATCCCCGGCCGCTCACTTTGTTTTCCCCGTATGTTCCCCTTGCTCGCTGGGCTTTGGTGCCGGCCTGGGCCCGGCCCCTCCCCATCCCATCTCGCCTGATAGTCTGGAGAGCTGCCCTGTGTGGGAGCTGAGGGGTGGGCTCAGGTGTGCTCAGTCCCCTCTAGCCCATCCCCCTGAGCTGGGAGAGCTCTAGGAGCTGAAGAAGCCTTGAACTCTGCTGACATTGGAGTCTCTGCCCCCTGGTGTGTGGACTTACCATTTGCAGGCAGTGGTCTGTGTGCGTCAGGCCAGAAGGGTGAAGGGAAACTGCTCCCCCATCTAGCCTGGCACTCGACTTTTTTAGCTTCCCCCACCCCACTCCATGCAGAGCCCCATAAGAGGGGGCTGGCGCTGCTTTGGGGCCTCCAAGAACTGCCTGGCCTTAACCTCCAGCTCACCTCCCAAACCCATCCTTCAGGTAGAGGCCACCTGAAGACAGACTCTTAACTTCTGGTTGGGTCCCTTGTGTCTGCTGTCCCTATAGACAGGAAGCACAGCTATGCCCTCCTGTTCCATCCCAGTGTGGCTCAGGGATGCGGGCTCTTGAGCCTTAGGTCAGAAGAGAGAGAGAGAAAGAGAATGTAAGCTCCCCAGCCTGTCTGCCTGGTAAGCTTTTAGCTGTGGAGGTGAGGGGACAAGGTTACGGGAATGGGGGTTAGGACAGGAGAAAAAAGCAGAATCAGATGGTGGTAGTGGGGGGAGGTTGAGGCAGAGGAACATAGACTAATGAGATTTGGGAGGGAAGGAGCCAGGACTGGGGTTTGTGGGGGAAAGATCACAATCACAGGGCTTGAGCTCAGCTCACTGGAAAGGCTAAAGGCTCATGTTGTCCTAAAGTAGGCAGAGGCATAGAAGGAGCTCTCTGGATAAATCTTATAGTCCACCTCCTACCTCCTCTACCATAGGGGCCCTGGTAAGCAGCCTCCAAGATGGTCCTCAGTGATCCCCACCTCCTGGCACCCACGCCCTTGATCCACAGTGTATATGATGGGATGGTGGCAAATGACTTCTTCTGCCTTGACCCCTTGGGTCATTCCGAGAAAGCCAATGGCCATGCCATGTGGACACTCAAGCACCCCAACAGAGAGGTCCATGTGGAAGGAGCCAAGGCCTCCAGCCAAGGGCCATTACTGACATGTCAGCCAGGTGAATGGGCCACAGTGGAAATGGGTCCTGCAGCCCCACTCAAGCCTTCAGATGACCTCAGGCCTGGCTGAAACCAACTGTAACTTCACAAGAGGCCCTGTGTCAGGAATGTGCAGCCAGATGGGCTCTGACTTCCTGACCCACGGTGACTGTTTTAAGCCGCTAAGTTTTGGAGTAGTTCATTAAGCATCAGTAGGTAACTGCTATAGGCCCTTCGCTTCCCCGCATACAAGAATCACCCTCTTCAAGGATCAGGTGTGACCCTTTGTCAGAGGCGTCCCTTGGCACTCTGGGAGGAAGATGCCTCGCTGGTATTCCTCCTGTCTGAGCCCTTTGCCTTTCTCCCACATCCTCACCACCTCTGGCCCCCCAAACCCTCCCCAGCCCCTGGACCTTGCCCTCTTCTCCCTGTTCCGAGGCAAGTGAGAACTGCCTGCCACCCTGGTCCTCACACACCCACTCCCTGATGACCCAGTGTGGCTTCCCTGCGGGTTCAGCTGCTCAGGAAAGTGACAGAAGCTGATTGGATCTGACAAGGAGGGGAAGCTTGTTAGCCACCCATCAATACAGAGAGGCCAGAGGACAACAGGCAGAGGGCTGACCAGGGCCCAGCCTGAGTCACGTGGGGCTGAGGTGGGCTGGTGCCATGGGCCCCGGGGTCCTGCATCCCGGCACTCTGTGCTTCTCGTGTGACCACCAGTATGGTGGTCAGAGCTCACTCCCTGACAAGGCCAAGGCCGATCCTTCGACGGCCCACGTCCCTCTGCAGGGTGAGCGTCCAATGCCACTGATGTAACAAGAATCCAGCCTGAACTCCTAATGTGATCACGTCCCGAGGCTGTCTCTGTCTACACCACCTCGCCGACCTGCTGAGGGCATCCGCAGTGGCACCGGAGGGCCTGGCCCTGAGACCAGAGCTGGCGCAGTCAGTGGCCAGTGCCCGCAGAGAGATGAGTTGCCCTTATCCCCACCTGACTCGCGGCCACCAGAGTGCGTGAAGGCAGCCTGCACCCACCCACTGGTCCTCAGCAAGTGTGGTTGGATTGTGGTCTGTTGATGAGAGGAGGGGCCCCATGAGAGGTTGGGGACGAGGCCAGAGAGTGGCCAGGGCAGGCTTGTGGGGCAGAGGAGGAAAGCCCCTACCAGGCTGCAGGCTTTTCCTCTGAATTAATTCTAATGACTTTTCCCTCTTTTTTTTTTTTTTAATTTTTTTTTAATTATTTCTAGGAGAGAGAGAGAGAGACAGCATGAGCAGGGGAGGGTCAGAGAGAGAGGGAATCACAGACTGAAACAGGCTCCAGGTTCTGAGCTGGCAGTCAGCACAGGGCCCGACGCGGGGCTCGAACCCACGAACTGCGAGATCATGACCTAAGCGAAAGTCGGATGCTTAACCGACTAAGCCACCCAGGCGCCTCTTTTTTAAAAATTTTTAATGTTTTATTTATTTCTGAGAGAGAGAGAGACAGTGTGATCAGGGGAGGGTCAGAGAGAGAGGGAGACACAGAATCCGAAACAGGCTCCAGGTTCTGAGCTAGCTGTCAGCACAGAGCCCAACTCAGGACTCGAACCCATGAACCGTGAGGTCATGACCTGAGCCTAAGTCAGATGCTTAACCGACTGAGCTGCCCAGGTTCCCCAGGACTTTTCCCTCTTGATTCTTTAGGGCTTTTCACAGATAATCAGACTGTCTGGAAACACCAACAATTTGATTTCTCCGGCCATCATGTTTTCATTTTCCTCCTTTTCCTTCACTTGATGACTAGAGATGGTGGCAGCAGATGCTCTCCCTTCCTTCCTAGTTGTGAAAGGCGTTCTGATATCACAGCCTAGTTGTGATGGCCGGTGCAGGTTTGGGTAGGTATCGTTTGTAAGGCTGTGATGTTTTCCTCTGTTATAAGGTTGCTGGTCTTCTAAATCAAGACCTCTGACTTGGTGGGCAGGACCCTGGTTCTCTGTAGAGGTGATTGAAGCATGACCTTTTGCGCAAATTAGATTGTTAAATTCTTTCTTTGGAGCAAGAGGGTCTAACTTTCTCCTCACAAAGCACAATTGAACAGCCCTTTATAGTTTTCAAGAAAATTAAAAACAAAAAGTAAATGTTGAATTTTATTATTAAACATTTTTTTAACGCTTATTCATTTTTGAGAGACAGAGAGAGTGTGAGCAGGGGAGGGGCAGAGAGAGAGACACACACAGAATCTGAAGCAGGCTCCAGGCTCCGAGCTGTCAGCACAGAGCCCAACGCGGGGGCTCAAACCCACAGGCTGTGAGATCATGGCCTGAGCTGAAGTCTGGCGCTCAACCGACTGAGCCACCCAGGCGCCCCAATGTTGAATGTTATTGATTGCTTTTTTCTGCATCGACTGAAATGATCATATTGTTTTCACCCTTTAATCTGTAGTGAATTATATTAATGGATTTTTCTAATATTTAACCATTTTTAATTCTTGAGACTAATCAAAGTCCATCATGGTTTATCACATTCTTTCTTCTTCACTGTCAGATTCAGTGTTATTTTACCTCCTCAAGTGTTATATTTATGCTCAAGAGCAAGAGTGGCCTGTAGTTTCCTTTTCTCTTATAAGCCTTGTCTGGTTTCATTTTTGTTTTTAAGATGACTCTGGAAAAGGAGTTTGGGATTTTTCCTTCTTTTTTTCTCCTCTCTAAAAGAGTTAATGAAAGATTAGAACTATCTGTTCCTTCAGTGCGTGGTAGAATTTTGCAAAATCATTTGGCCTGGTTTTATGTCATTTTCATGGAGGGAGGTGAGATTTTTTTTTTTTTAATATTTTTACTTATTTCTGGGAGAGAGAGAGACAGTGTGAGCAGGGGAGGGTCAGAGAGAGAGGGAGTCACAGACTGAAACAGGCTCCAGGCTCTGAGCTGGCAGTCAGCACAGAGCCCGACGCGGGGCTCGAACCCACGAACCGCGAGATCATGACCCAAGCGAAAGTCGGACGCTTAACCGACTAAGCCACCCAGGCGCCCCAGAAGGAGGTGAGATTTTTAACTACGTATTCAAGTTTCTTTAATGATCATACATCTCAAATTTTTTGCTTGTACTTGAATGAGTTTTGGGAAGGTATTTTTTAAGAATAGTACTCATCCTGTGAAGGTTTTCTTTCTTCCCTATCCCTTCCTTCCTTCCTTCCTTCCTTCCTTCCTTCTGCCCTCCTTCCTTTCTTTTTATTTAAGAGAGGGAGAGAGAGAGAGCACGAGTGGGGGGGAGGGGCAAAGGGAGAAAGAGAGAGAGAATCCCAAGCAGGCCCCATGCTCAGCACAGAGCCTGACATGGGGCTGGACCCCGGGATCATGACCAGAGCTGAAACCAAGAGTTGGACGCTCAACCAACCAAGCCACCCAGTCACTCCCTGTGAAGGTTTCCAAATGTATTGTCGTAAGGTGTATACTTTTTTGGAGTTTGTTTGTAGCATTCTCTATTTAGAACAACATTTCTGCAGTGCAAGTAGTTTTGCACCTTGTTGCCTTAACATACTTACCTGTGCGGACTCTCGTTTTCGTGATCCGTAGTCAAATGGGAGCTTTGTCCATTTTATTAGTCATGTCTTAGAACTAACTTCTGGTTTTGCTAATCCTGTCTACTGTGTGTGTCTCTCCTATTTCATTATTTCTGCTTTTGTCTTTGTTATTTCCTTCCTTCTACTGCCTGTAGGATTATTCTGTTGTTCTTTTTGAGGCTTGAGTTTAACTGCTTAAATGAAAGTCTCCTTATTCATTAAAGGAAGGAGTTGGACTGACTAACCTGTCTGCTTCCGGGACTCTGTGCCTCCTTGTGATGGTGCATGAGGCTCCCTTAAGCCTTGGGGGTTGGCGGGGAGGCCACTTCCTAGCCCAGATGTCTGAGAAGGAAGAAGGATTGGGGGTGCTGGGGGAGGGAAGTTGGGCATGTGGGAATATGAGCCAGCTCTCCTGGTGGCTTCCTGCCTTCCCGCATTAGTTCCCACAGCTTGTCCAGAGCCTCGAGGTTCTACAGGGTCATGGAAACAGGAAGCACGGAGGTGCTCAGGGCTGGCTAGTGGGGTTAGGGCGCCTGGTTCCCTTGGGAAAGGAGCTGCCCAGACCTGCAGGAGGGCTGGGGGGACAGGGTGAGGAAAGCGCTTCCAGCCTTCCTCCTCATCTCCTGAGCCTAGTTCTTGCACCCTCCAGCTTCTTCCAGAATGGAATTTCCCGGGTGGGGCCAGTTCTGACTCCAGGCTGGGACCTGTGGCCTATCGCTGGGCCTGGCTCCTTCCTGGGAAGGGGAGGGGAGCACATAAGAACTCAGCCTGTGACTCCAGGCCACTGGGCTCTGGCTGGGTCCCACGTTCTCCTGGAGGGAACACATCCCCCTGTCCCGTGAAGGGTCTCTCAAGGCCAGAGATGCCTGGTGGTGGCCTCCCCGGGCCATGCTTTGACCAGGGATGGAGAGCTCTTCTGAGTTCCTTCTCCCCTGGCACTCCACATGTGCATCTGTGACTTTGGCTGCTGTCTCTTTGTGAGTCAGATGAGAGAGGGTGGCTAGTGAGTAGAGAAGTGAGGGGATCGATGGGACAGAGTGTTGATAGGGTGCCGGAACAATGTGGAGCCTCAAGAGAAAGCGGCCCTGAACATCGGATGGGCAGAGCATTGCTGAGCTAAGGAATAGTGGGGCGTCTTCTCGAGCCATTTTCCACAGGCCATCTGACAACAGTGGGCACGAGCCCCTGCTGCTGGCCTTCGAGAAGCCTTCCTCCCTGGGCCCCAGAGTCTGCCTGTGCTTCCTGCTTTAAAGCCGCCCCCATCCGTGGCTTCCTTCAGGTGGCTCCGCAAGACACCGGGGGTGGCTGGTACCTTAATTTCATCCCAGGTGTCAACATTTGTTGACTGATGGTGACTCCTGGAAAGCAGTGGTTAATTAGCCACATCCGCCAGCACTGGAGAAGGAAGGGAGGCTCGCCAAGGCCCATGGCAATGTTCTGCCTGCCCCACGGGACTAGAATTCAACCCTACTATGGTTTTGTGAAATTCATGCTAAGGTCGGAAAAGTTGCCAACCCCATGGCCTTGTGGGTAATGGAATCCATCCTGTTATATTTTATTTATGTATTTATGTATTTATTTATTAAGTGTTTATTTTTGAGAGAGAAAGAGAAAGAGAACACAAGCAGGGGAGGGGCAGAGAGAGAGAGGGAGACACAGAATCCAAAATAGGCTCCAGGCTCTGAGCTGTAAGCACAGAGCCCCACTCAGGATTCCAACCCATGAACTGTGACATCATGACCTGAGCCCAAGTCAGGCACTTAACTGACTGAGCCTCCCAGGCACCTCCTGCTATATTTTAAATTGCAAACCTGAGTCCCTTTGGTTTGGGGTAACAGGGAGGAGGGGGGATAGAGTGCTGCCTGCCGGCCCATGGAGGCCTGGGGTGGGCTCCTTTCCATCAGGCGTCAGAACCATATCCGAGCCCTTGCTCTGGACAGCAGCTGCCCAGTGGTAGGGCAGCATTTCCCCACTGCGGGTGTTTCCCTTCTGGGGTCTGCACTGGTGGCCTGGGTCCTCCCACTACGGCCCAGCCCTCACGCCACCCCCGCCCGGCCTGCCTCTGGAACAGCCTGACAACCCGCTTTCAACCCACCTCCTTTCCCACTGGTTATGATGCCCATCTGCCCGGAGTTTTCCAGAAGACTAATTTTATTATTTCCTCAGTAAAAGTGGTTCTTCAAATGCATTTAAGTAAAATATAGTAGAATTTTCATGTAAGTAAATTCACATATTAGGAAATATCTCGGTTTCTGCCTCAAAACGCTGTGGCCATTCCACCTTGTGGAGGTGGTCTCTGAATTGCTCACCTGTCCTCAGACCTGACCTTGACCTTGACCTTGTTGAATCTGCCTCCCCGCAGAGGCCTTCCTTGACTGTTCACTCTGTCACAGCCCTTCCCTGTCACCTCTACTGTGCTTTCTTTCACTTAAGTGAAAGTAATTGGTCTATTTACATGTGATGGTATCGTTAGTTTGTTCGTTCTGTGTGGGCTCCTGGAGGGCAGGAGCTTTGTGCCATTCACTGGGTCTCCTCCCACCCCCAGACTGGGGCCCGATGCATGCTGGGATTTCCACTCTGCCTGGACTCTAGCACTGGCATCTCGTTCTGGCCCACCACTCTCAGCTAGAAGCCTATCAATCCCTGTCCCCTTATTGGAAACATTCTAAATCAATGGCTGGTGAGTTTGAGTTTCCCCCAAAGAGTCACTACCAGGGAGAGGCACCGGCCATGGCTCTCCAGCCCTGTGGCAGACGGACCCAGGGGCCTCTGTTAGAGACAATGGTCTTCCTCTCTTGCTGAGCCAGGAATGGCCGTTCCTTCCAGATGACCTCAGGGGCCACAGGCTTGGAGAATGGTGGCAACACCCGCGTTCCCACACAGCAGCAGCCCTTTTGAACTTAGGCCCTCTCCCAGGCCTGGACTCAGCTGGGTCCCCTCAGGGGTGCTCTCAAGGGGCCCGTCCTCAGATTCCTGGGTCAGAGAGTTCCCAGGATAGGACAGGTCCTAGCTGGCCCCAGGCTGCTCCTGGAATTTCCCATTTCCTGGAAGGAGGATGGAGGTCGTGTTCCCTGACACTTTTGCAGGAGGTAAAGGGAACCAGCCTGGGGAACTATCTGGGTTTCTGCGTGTTCAGATCTCTGGTCACCAGGAGAGCTGGTTGGCCTCTTTGCAGGCGTCTCTGGACCTGCCATCCTGGCCAGTTGCTTTTTTCCCATGATGCAATGCCTCTGATGCTTAAGCTTTGCTAGAAGGTTCTCTCCTCTCTCCCCGGCCAGGAGAAATCACTCTCTGTGAAACCCCTGTCCATGGAGCCTGATGTGAGCACTGCACATAGCTGCAAATGCTGGCCCGAGTCCCTTTTGTCTCTCCCCAGCCCTGATGTCCTTGTTTTCTCCTGCATTACAGCCACCTGGTCTTTGTCTTATCCTGCCGCCACTGAATCTCAGCATCCCCTCCAGCAACCCACAGATGTTTGCTCCACCACACTCTGTGGCTCCGTGTGCCTTCCCTGACAGTGTTCCCCCAGTCCTGTCGCCCTCCACCCAGGGCTTGTCAAACCAGACCTGTGATCAGAAGGTCAGGCTTTAGGGGCTAACCATGGTCAGTGGGACCCTACATCCCCAACGTGCCCCCTCTCTCCATTGCAGAAAGCCAAGCAGGGCAGATGTGGTTCTGGCCCTTCATCTCTCACGCTGCTGGGATGCACGCTGCCAGTCATGGGGCCTCCTTCCTCGAAAGCTGTCCCGGTTTCCCCACTGTTAGCTGCTCTCTTAGCTGGCAAAACAGTAAGTTGGAGGGGTCAGCTCCCTGGCCCTGTGCCCCCAGGTCTGACCCATCAGATGACACCCCCCAATACCCAAGTCTCCTTTAGTTAGGTTGGAGCTTCCTAACCATGTCCCATGGTGGCACGGAGGTACCTCCTCCTGGGGGGAGGTGTGGCCTCACTGTGGCTGGAAGAGAGCGGCCTGGCAGCCTAGCTGCCCCTCTAAAGACCTCAGGTCCGAGGGCCTCAGGACAGCCTCTGGCTTCTGACTCTGGCCAATCAGATGCTCTGGTTTAAAGTGGGACCTCCCCTGGGAGAATGGAGAATGAAAGAAATGCAACCAACACAATTTGCTCAAGTGACATATTTCAATATAATCTCTAAAACTCTATGAATTGAACAGATAAAATACCTCTGGGCTATTTTGTTACAAAATATTTGCCATTTGGATTAGTTGCTGGGTGCAGCCACCCTGCCTTTCCCTAGAGAGGTTTCTCTCCAGCGGGGTGAAGGGGCGTATGCAGGGAGGAGGGGTGCAGCAAGAAGGTATGTACAGCAGAGCACAGGGACAGATGGACGGATGGTTACCAGGGAAGCCTATTGACACAAAGAGACATTCTGGCAGGCTGTGGGGAAACAGGTGCAGTGGGGGGGGGGGTGTCAAGGATCTCAGGGGTCAAGGGCCCAGGGCTGACCAATATGTGTGCCTTTGGAGGCAAGCAGACTTTCAGCTCAGGCTGCCAAGGCAGGGTCTTGCTCCAGGTCTGGGGTGGGACTTGCCCGAAACCATGTGGGAAAAGGAGTTGTATTTCCCATTCCTGATTCTGGAGTTGGGGCCCCATGGATAAAATTGAGAAAGGGGCCCAGATCCCCTAATATAAGGCCTAGAGAGTTGATAAAGTGGGTCCGCCCTGGGGTAAGGGGGCACATATGTGGGACGCTGGGTCTGGGGTCCCAGTCACCCCTCCACTGCGCCCGCTACCTTGGGAGCCAGGGGAGCCCAAGCGCATCTCCAGCTGGGCTCTACTGGGAGGACTGGAGGCCCTGACTTGGTTGCTCCCATGAGAGGAGCAGAGGGGGCTTACCCCAGGTCTTCGGGGATGAGGCTCTGGGGACAGGGACAGCGGTGGATCCCAGCTTTAGCCTGTTGGCTGATCAGGGGAGGGCTCTTATAGGCAATGGGAACTCTTGCTTCCCCAACAGTGAGGGAAGCCCAGCTGCACCCCGCCTTTGGCCAGCAGGGATTAAAAGCTCCCCATTGCTCGGGCTTGGTTCCATGTGCTGCTGACCCCAGGCTGGCCTGCCTCCTAGGCCAGGCCTCCCAGTGCTGCCGCCACAGTGACGGGGGGAAGCCTCTATCTGGAGAAGGGGCCCTGAGATGCCTGAGCATCAGGGTCCTCAAAGAGAGGCTCCAGGCACATGCCAGCCCTGAGGCTGCTCCTGACCTGGAAGGTCAAGGCTGCGGCAGAGGCGGGGGAGGGGCCAGAGTTGGCGCATCCATCAACAGGGAGGCGGGCGCTGTCAATGAGCGGGTGACAAGGGGGCCTGATGGCTGAGACTGTGTCCCTTCCCAGCAGCTCCTGGCTCTCATGGTTCTCACCCCATGAACATGCTTAGCCCCCTCACAGCCCCGCTTCCTCCCTGCGCCCTACTGTATTACCCCTCCCTTCCAGCACGGCTTATCATCTGAGGTTCACCCACTCCCTCCTGAGTCCCCCAATCCGGCTGCCTAGGCCTGCACTTTTGAAGGGGGATCCCTGCCTTGGCCAAGGGCACCAGAGGGGACTGAATCCTTGTGTCCCATCAGTCAGCCACTCTGTTCCGAAACTGTGGACTGGAGCCACCTGTTATAGGCAAGACCCAGGAGAGGGGCCAGGACAACAAAGATGGGGGACATCAGCTGGGCAGCCACCGTGGGAGGAGGTGGCAAATTGGTCACAAGTTATGGAAACCAGGCTGACAAAGACACAGCCAGAAATAAACTCAGTGGGTGACATCATACTGACGTCTGGGTGACCACACACACACACACACACACACACAAAACTAGGTCATCTGGAGCCTCCGAGAGTGGGGGAGGACTCTGTGCCTCCTGGCTGGCACAGGGCACTCCCTTTAGTGCATGGGGTAGGTGTCAGGGAGAAGCAGATTCACTTTAGACCTGCCCAATATTCACTCCATCCCTTGGCGTGCTTTGATAACGAGCTCCAAGTGGGACGGATCTTAACGAAGGACAGCAATGAGCTCTTGGCACAGGACTGGAGAGTCCAGCCTGGTTTGGGACAGAATTTCCCGAAAGAGCTGGGACTGGGGAAGTCCGTAATGCCGCCCCAGCCCTTTGGGGCCGGGCTGCCTGGGCTCCATGGGGCCTCATACAGGCTGACTTGGGAGGTCAGCAAGCCCAGCTTGGCTCTCCTTTGCAATTCAGAAGGTGTGGGGGTCTTTTAGCCACTCCCACTGGAGGCAGGTCTGGCATCTTCTGGGGGAGGCCGGGGGTCTGGGATTTAAAGGCTGAAGGGCTGGTTTGGGATGGCAGCAGGGGGCATGCGAGCACCTCTGGACCACCTGCTCCTCTCACTGCCCCCCACCCCCCACCCCATGTGTGCGAAACTCTCCTGGAGGCCACGGAAGTCATTCAAGAGGGAGCCCAGATGTGGGTCCAAATTCTACTTCTGTTGGCTCATTTTGTCCCTGGGCAAATCACTGCCCCTTCTCCCTGGTTTTGCTTCCACATTGGGAGAACTTGCATGTATTTAAGTCCACGCCGTGTGCACTTTGCATTCTGGATCATATCTGGGGCTAGAAACCCAAGAAACCCTTTTAAAGGTTGCATTTTATGGATAGAGGACCTCACGACTCCATGGCTCTGCTGATTTGATCTTAAGAGAGCTGAAAGTGGTCCCCTTTCCCTCTTCACCTTTCTCAAAACTTTCCTGAAGTCTGAGCAGCCCTGGGTGGGCAGGGCCCAGCTCCTGAGAAAGCAGGAGAAGGCCCTGGAAGGAGGGGGAGGGTGTGACCAAACTCCTGAGAGTGCTGGGCTTCGGGGTGCAGCAGAGAAAGCCTCCCAGCCCCTTGAACCTCCCCACCTGGCCTGGGGCCCGGGGCCCAACACACTCAGGGCTCAGAAGCTGGTTAGGCCTTCAGCTCCTGCTTTCTTCAGTCCATGGTCCAAGCAGCCAGAGGGATGGCAGTAGGAAGAAGGGGCCTGGACGTGCCTGGCTGTGTGGGGCCCCAGGACAGTGAGGTGGTGTCTTCAGATTAGGGGGAAGGGGTGCTCAACGGAGCACGGGGAGCATGGCTGGGTGAGGTAAACCCAGGTGCCAGGGATTGGGATTCTCTTTCCAAAATGATGGTGATTGGTGACCAGGAGTGCATCGTGCCAGGGCGTAGGGAGCAGCAGGCAAAGGGGGTGTGGGGGCTGCTGGGTGCAGCTGAGGGACCCCCGATGGCTAGCCCTCCCAGGACAACAGCGGGGGACAGGGCGGTCAGAGTCTACACCAGGCTCCTGGAGCCGCTAGAGTAGCGGCGCCGGTGCAGCAGAGAGCCAGGTGGGCAGTACTGGTGGGGGTGGTTGTAGGGGGGTGGGGGCGGGGGCAGCGGAGGCTGGTGGATGACCTTGACAGGGGAACCTGGGCCACCCAGGGGTGTGGAGCCACAGGAGTCGGAGGAGGACGAGGCGTAGCAGGAGAGGGCCTGGCTCAGCAGGGGCTCCATGCGGGCCAAGCAGGGCTTGTCCAGGACAATGACCTTGACAATTTGCTGGCACTGCACCAGGGTCCCGGGGGGTGTGGGTGGCAGCGGCGGCAGTGGCGGGGGCTGCTCCCTCAAGGGGCTAGGCTGCGGGTCTGGTGGTGGCGCCGGCGCTCCCCTCTCGGCCCCCAGCCCGGGGTTGTGCTGAGACGTTTGAAGCCTGTTGTGAATTGACACCTAGTTTAGAAACAGCCAGAGAAGCATGAAATGTTACAAGACTAATTCCCAGCTGCTGGGACTGGCTACCCTGAGCCTCCCTCCCCACCTTTCTTATCTCCTGTGCCCCTCGGATGCTCCCCGCCCTCACCTTGACCCGCTCGCCATGTCTCCATCCACCTGGAGGAAACCTGACTGAACAGAAGTGCTGACCTGGGTGGGGACGGGAGAGCCTGTCTCCTCACCTGTGAGATGGGCACCTGGACCAGCGGCCCCTAGGGTTCTGCAGAACTCTCAGTCACATTTCACAGGTCAACCTCTCTCTGCGTCCCTCTGTCCTGCCTCTGAGCTTGGAAAACAGGGGTAATGGTCTTTGGCCTCTCCCTGCCTCCCAGAGCTGTGTTGAGGGACAGTCATCTTTGAGCCTTTCAAGCCCCCTCCTCCCACCCACTTTGTTAAAGGAGAAGTTTCACTGGCTCCGTCGAAGCCGCTCCGTCGAAGGCGCCCAAACCCAGAGTGCCAGGGTACCCCCCAATGGGTGATCTGGACCTATGCTGTCCTGATCCCCAAGGCCAAAACCATGCATTTGAAAGCAGCTCAGACAGCCAAGGCCAGAGTGTGCGTCCTGGTTAAGTGTGTCCCGCTGCAGGAGAGGGTACCCAGAAAGAACTCTCATCTCCACCTCCTCTCTCAGTCCCTGGAAGTCACTGTGAACCAGCCTGACCTCCTCTTGCTAGCAAAGGGAAGTTGAGGAAATGGGAGGAAGGGAGCTAGAGCCTTCTGGGAGGCGGGTTTAATTCCTCACCCTCCAGCTCCCTAGCCTGTAGGT
Source organism: Proteles cristata cristata (assembly GCA_017311185.1). Lineage (NCBI taxonomy): Eukaryota > Metazoa > Chordata > Mammalia > Carnivora > Hyaenidae > Proteles > Proteles cristata. The sequence continues at coordinate 3,468,304 of JAESUZ010004630.1, forward strand.
GCGACATGCCACAATCCCCTTCTGACACCGGGCCTTCTGGACTTGCTGAGACCTTCACTCTGAGGATGCATCCTACTGCCCTTGGGCACCGTCACCCAGGAAGGGCTGCCCAGAGCACAGAGGGTGAAATCGAAGCTGTAGCGGAGTGTCCTTGATCGTCAGGCTAAGACCAAGATGGCTCAGCTCAAAACTCTCAGAGACCTGAACCAGCAGATCCTATTATGGGCAGAAGGTGCAATATCTAGGACCCTTTCCTGGGCCTGTGTGCCCCCATGGGCTGCTTCCCTTTTCACAGTTCCCCAAGCCCTGCCCCTTCAATATCCACAAGCCCTTTGCTGCTGGGCACATTGCAGGCTTTGCTCTTCGCTCTCAACCTCCAACCTTGGCAGCATTTTCCAGGCCTGAAATTCCTCCCAGTGAAATGAAAGAGCGCCTGAATCCCTCAGCCCCCTTCCAGGACACAGGACAGCCACAGGGCATTGCTGGGGCCCACCTTCCTTCTGTGGGGCCCTCTGAGGTCCTCATTCTGGCAGAAGGCCTCTGCCCATGGCTGCCGGAAGGCACCGGCTCCTTTCCCCACCTGCATGTATTCTGAGTTACCCCCCAGCAGAAAAATGGCCTGAACAGTGGGCGCAGGCTTTCTGCTCTTCTGCTCCCCCAGACTTTATAGCCAAAGTCTGGCTGCCCTGCTCCAGACCCGCTGAGCCTTCCTTCTCCTCTCTGCCAGCTGCCAGGACCCTCCCCACCCCTGCAGCCCACAGCTCCTAGCTCATCCTCGCCTCCTCTTCACTTCTCACTTCCCGATCCCCTTAACTGTCCGCACCTCCCTCATCTCCGCCCCAGAGTGGGGCCCTTATCTTTAATGGTAAGTGAGAAGCAGGAAGAGACAGCAAAACATTCATTTCGACCCTCTTCTCACCTCCCTGCTGATGACGGGGAGAGAAAAGAGAGAGAAAAAGAGAGAGAGAGGGGGGAGATGGAACATGAGTAGCAGGTCAGAATAGCTCAGAGAAGATGGAGAAGCGCCTGCCAGAGGGGCTCGGCCGGGCAATGACAAGAGAGGGCAGAGGGTGAGAGAGCTTGGGGCCCAGCTGGGAGGCCGGGAGCAGCGAGGCTGCCCTCTGTGCAGGGGGGCAGGGCTGGCGGGGCCCTGGGGCCGGCTGGGCAGGGGGCAGCCTTGCAGATAGCCACGTGGCCCTCTGGTGGCGTGGGTGGGGGGAGAGCGGGCCATCACATCGCTCGTCCTCCCTGGGCAGGTCAGGCTAAGGCGCAGGCAGAGCCGGTAGAACAAACCGGAAGGCTGGTCACTGTGTGTGCTTATCTGCAAGGCTAGAGAATGGGCAGCCGCAGGAGGATGGGGAGAAGGGGGGCAGGGGATGGAATACCCACCCTGGGGGCTTGTCAGCTGCTGGGGCGGGAAGCTCCTCCGTGCAAGGTGCCTCCTCCAGACACAGATGTGTGAGGGGTGGGGGGCCGTGGGGGAAAGAGGGAGGAAACGGGGCTCCCCTGGGGCACCCTGGTGGGCAGGCTCCTTCCTCAGACCTCTAAGTGGGAGCTCCTCCAGCTTGGGGTGGGGCTGGGAAAGGAGGCATCTGTATGAGAAGCCAGTAGTCCCTGGAGGCCTGGCCGAGCAGTGAGGGGGTCTCACTGGGGTGTGAGGGGAGCAGTGGGGGAGGGTTATGCCCCAGCAAAGTTGGTAAGGGCCACTGAATGCCTCCTACGTGACACTTGGGGGCCCGGCAAGGACTAGCTTCTGCAGCTACGTGGCTTGAGGATGAGCACCCCCCTCCCACATGAACAGTCTTCAGGTTTACCTGCTCCCCAACCCCCAGGGAAATCCCTAAGATGACTCAACCCTGCTCTGCCTCATCGGCTCCTTCACACACCCCTACACCACAGCCAGCTTTCCAAATGGACCAGCCGGTCCAGGGAAGAGCTCCACCCTCTCAGCTGCCCCCTCTTTCAGTTCTCCAACTGCCCCAAGAGGCGGCTGAGGGCAGGATCCAGGTTGAAGTGGTCACGGGGCTGGACTGAAGGGGTGAGTCTCTGGAGGGGCCTAGGCTCCCTCCTATGGAGGACAGGGGAGCTGAGGGAAAGGGAACAGTGGCTTCCCTGATGGAGGGAGTACTAGGGGATCAGTGAGCGGTCTGCTGGGGGAGTGGGCGGGGGTCGGGGGGTGGGGGGAGGCAACATGGGCATCATCTGCAGGTGATGGGAGCTCAGCCTCGGAGGGCACTCAGCTAGGGCAGAAAGGGCTGTGGTTTTATTAGGTGCTGGAACAATGGCATTACCCATGCTAGCAGTAACTTTTAATTGTATCTCTTGAAATTGGTAAAATGGTGAGTCGGGCTGGGGAGGCATTGATTAATACCTGAGAAGAGAAACAACAGAGACAGTGAGAAGAAGGACAAGCAGGGGTGCACGGAACCACTCACCTGGGCAACCAGGCCTCCACTTACCTCCACCGTGCTCTCCACCGGCTTCTCCCCCAGGACAGCTTCCCTTTTGGCTTTGAATGCAAAGAGCACAGGGCTCACTCTCCAACCAGCCCGATACACATCCCTGCCTCTCCCTCCCGGCCCTCCTCCCAGCCACCCCCACCTCCAGCCCCAATACCAATCATCCTTGCAGTTAGACGGCGTGGCCAGAAGACTCTGGGTACCATGCCACTCCTGACAGAGGTGCAGCCCCAGGGTGGGGGAGCTAGACGTCGGAGCCCAGTTCTGCCACTTAGTAGCTGTGTGACCTCGGGAGTCCAGACTGGAAGATCTCTGACGGTTTTTAAGTGAGCCTTGCTGAGTCTCATTTGGCCACTGTCAAAGCCCCCCTCCCCACCCTCCCACCGATATGGACTGTGGAAGCCGGTTTTGAGGTGGCATTGGTTCTTGGCTCTCAGAGACACAGAGGCTCCGCTGTGTCGGGGGGCGGGGGGGGTTGTGTTAACCTAACTCTTTCAACCACAGGCCCCTTGAGGGAGGGGCCATGTCCCTTTGTGTTCCTGCCCCTGCTACTTAGCTGAGTGGCAGGGAGTCAATGAGCCAGGACCTGTACAGCACTTACCACAGGGCCTGGCATGCAGAGCTTAGCTGATGATGGCTGCGTGTCTGCTGCTGGGCATTCTGACTGGGCTGGCACAGCCCTGGGGACCCTGCGGATCTCTAGGGACAGCGGGGTGGCTTTTTCTGGCTCCGTCGCTCCTGGCTCCCACCCCCACCCCCGGCGGGCCTCCCAGAGCCCCTCTGCTGATGCCCCTGTGATTTCTGCACCGCATGCACGTGTGTGTGCGCGCGTGTGTGCTCACGCATGAGCGAGCTCCCTTGCTGTGCCCATCATCCTGCTTTCCGTAGCACAGAGGGAGCTCTGCTGTTATGTGGAACCGAGGAGAGCCCACTGGGGAGGTGACTGGCGGACCAGGCCGCGGAGACAAGCATCCTGGTCTGAGAGGGGGTGCAGCTTCCAAAAGAGGCATGGGATGCAGAGTGGGGTGGGATGTCAAGTGCTTAATAACAGCTGAGGTTTGGCTCTGGAGTTTAAACAGCTGTGCAAACAAGCAGCGACTTGTAAACGCTGACCTTACAGGCATGAAGGGGCCAGCTGAAAAGTCAGGCAGGGTGGAGAATTATGACTGCATGATGGCAGGCCAAACCCATATACAGAAGACGACATCAGAGCGAGAATCCCCACGCGGCTAAAATGGCCCCAGGTCTCATGTGGGAAATGAATCGCATCTCCTGGCTGAGTGACCAGGGCTGTGATGCTGTCTGTCCCTGTATCACGGTGTCACAGCTGTAGCTGAGGGTTGGGGACCAGCCTGAAACCCACCAGAGCATCTCAGCTCAAGCTGGTGTCTTGCTGGAACCCTGGTCTTCTAGTGCTTAGCAGGAGGTATCCAGCAGGCAACCAATAAATGTTGGTTAAATATAAGAACAAATGGCTGATTAATTAATTAGTGAGCAGTCCTGATGGTGTGCTGGGGGTCTGTTGAGATGGGGGTTAATTCTCATGCCATCTCTCCCTCTAGTTTTTATTGGGACTGCAGAGTGGGGGGTGGAGGTAACTCTTCCCCTGCCCACGTGGGTGGGGGTAAAGGCGAGGGGCAAGAGGTAGAAAGTAGGAAGATGTCCGTGGGGGAAAGGAAGCAGGTCTAGAAAATGTGGCCATAGGTGATAAAAAAAAATCTGAGGCTGGCTTGATGTGTCTGGAGTGAATAAGTCCATTTGAAGAAACCATTTGGGAAATTAGGCTTGAAGGTTTATCTGGGTTTTGGGGCCAGCTGACTCTGGCCTGGGATAGGAAGCACTCGTGGCTCCTTAGGGAAAGGACTGGACCAGGAGATCATGATTTCCAGACCCTCCTGGCCACCCCCCTTAGCTGGCTCATGCTGCTTCTCTTTACTACACCCGTTACCCACTCCGGTGAACCAGAGTCCCCAGAGACCTGGGGGTGGGGTGGGGGAAGCGGGTTGGAGATTCCCCCACTGGGGCCACGGTGTCTTGGCCTGACTCCTCCAGGGAGAACAGTGACATTTCACAGGAACCCAGTGCCTCAGGGCAGCATGTAAACTGACGCGTTCCTCTCACTCCTTCCTTCTCACTCACACTGCTAAAGCCCATGAGATTATGCCTGGAGCTCCTAGCAGAAAGAAATGGCCATGGGAACGAGTACTTCCCTCACCCCAAGCCCCCAGGAACCCAAGGCTGGGGGGCAGAGTGTGGCCCCTGCGCGGGCCCAGGGCCATCGCAGGCCTGGGGCCTGGGACTCCGGATCGGAACCAGGGCTCACCTGTAGGCGATCCGTGCTTGGACTGTGGGTCCACCTGCGCCCCGCTGGACTTGAAGGAGAGTGTCTTTGCTCCCTGATGCTTCTCCAGCTCCCCTGCGGGACGGAGAGGCCCGTGAACAGAGAGGAACCCAGCTTCAAGCACAGTGAGGTAGAAGAGGAATGAGGAGAGACCAGGAAGAGGGGGGGCTCCCCAACATGCTACAAAGCGTGGCCTGAGTCTGGCACCCCACTCCATGGCTAGAGCCTCAGTTGCTTCATCTCTCTGTGGGGATGATATGAGCTGCCTCAATGTCAGAGGCAGAGGAGAGTGCGGCGGGCTGCTTTGGTCTGAATCCTGGTTCCAGGACTTTCTAGCTGTGTGGCTTTGGACAATTCACTTAACCTCTCCACACCTTACCGGAGGGGACAGCGGTGCCCACTTCAAAGTGCTGTAAAGAGGATTACGTGAGGAAATACATCAAAGCCCTTTAGAACGAGGCTTGGCTTATGGCAGGTGCTCAATAAATATTAGCTTTTGTTACAGCAAGGACAAATTATTGGACCAGTGGACCTCGGTGATGGTTGATGACAGCCAGCCTGGCCACCTTACGCCCAGCAGGACAGACCTTCCTCAGGGTTTCCAGAGCTCTCCCAGGGAGGAGATTCCCCGCCCGAGGGTGTCAGTGTGGCGCAGCCCGCATGGCCAGGGGGCATCTGTCTTGACCCCTCTAACTAGACAGTACACCTGTTCCTTCTTGTTCTCTCGGCGGTATTAGAGAAGTGCCAGTTCCCATCCTCAGAGGTTTGACGATTATTAAATCACTCCTTCAGTGTCTCTTTTCCAGGGGACATAACTCAAGTTCCTTTGATTAAAGCCACTCCCCTGGGTCCCATCTTCTGTCTCTAGAGTTGTCTATAAGCCAGGGACACTGGACTGCAAACCTCCACACCAGAACAGTTTGTCCTGATTGCCTGAATCACACCACCAGCCAAGACTTAATACTTCTCCTGAAAAGAGGGTCGTCCCTTCCCAGGAGATGGGCTACCTTGGCTTTGGAGAAATGAGCATCTTAATTACAAACACGGAGTCTGAGGAGCTTGGTGCAAATCTCGCTTTGTCACTGACTGTGTGAACTTGGACAACTCCTTAGCTCTGTTAGACTCACTTTCCTTATTTGTAAAGTGAGGACAGCCCTACCTGCCTCCCAGAAAATTGTGGGAAGGATTAAATAATATGATAAGTTCGGCATTCAGCCCTGTGCCGGGCATGTAATGAAAATGTTACTGTTTTCATTTTCTTTTCTACTTCCTTCCCTCCTGGCCTCCCTGACCAGGGCTTCATCTTTTCTCAGCTGTTGTGTCCCTTTCTCTCCATCTGAAAAGTAAGAGCCAGACGTGAGCCTCTCTCCCTGCTTGCCTACCCTCTACACAGCAGGAGCCAATATTCACTCTTGTTTTACTGCCTCTGCCAATGTTTACCGTGTACTTTGGAAGGGAAGCCACTCCCGGGCTGATGGGGGAAAGGGGTCTCTTCCAGGAAGCATGGTGCCCGCCGATTGGCTGTGCCTCCCCAGGGCTGTGCAGAGCCCTATAGCATTTTGACAGTGACAGAAGTGACATTTCAGGGTGTGTCCTTGAGAATGTTCGAGATCAACAGCCAAGGTGGCGTCTCAGAACACCCAGTCCAGCCGTTGAGGAGTCTGTCTGTTATCCCACTGAGCTCGCGTCTGCCCACAGAGTGCAGACAGGGAATGCACAGCCCCTCCACCCAGGCGGTTACCGAATTGTACAGTCTGGTCTAGTGGGTTTTTGTTTCAACAGGATCTAGTGGTTTCCTGACGATATTATACATGGAATGTCTTCTGTCATTCTCAGAGGAGAAAGTACACGAGCCTCAGAATCAGACTCAAATGCAAGCGCCAGGTCCTTTGCTTCTAATATGCACACCCTTAAACACAGCCCTCAGTTACCTCGAGTCTTGTCTGTAAACTGGGGACAAGCACCTACCTTGCAGCCTCACTGTGAGCACTGTAGGCAAACTGCCTGGCACGTAGTAGTGCTCCAAAACGCTGATTAAACAGCACTTCCCTTTTTAATTGGTCATATTGGTCCCCTGCTCCCCAAACTCCCACTGCCTTTCCTATCGCCCAATGGGTTGATATTCATTTAGAACCACTTTCCAGCTGAGTGACCATCTAAGGCAGACCTGAAGTCAGCCTGTACCTCTGTTTCAGTTTCTGATTCCATTCTTATTTAACCTCCCATTAAAGGCGATCTCTGCTTAAGCAGCAAAAGGTTGCAAGTGGGCGCATCTTGCAGGCCCCCGCTGCTCTTTCCCGAAAACCACAGAGTACCTGGCAAACCACCGGGACCCACAAAGTCCCCACGCAGTTTCTAAAATGCCTGGGTTGGAATTTTCGAGAATCAAGGCATTTCTTAGAGGCACCAAAAGACAACTCCTCGGTGAGGGATAGTCAGAACACCGGGCTGGGCTCTTCAAAAAGACCATCTCGTGAAAAAACAAAGTCAAGGGACTATTCTAGATTAAAAGAGATTAAGGAAAATGAAACAACCAGACGTAATGCGCGGCGACTGGACCCTGGGGGAGGGGCAGTACAGGCAGTTCTGTGGGAAGCGAAGCACCTGGGCCCAGGCCTTTTGGGCTTACATTTGGGCAGAGTCCCCTGTTCCCAGGCCCCCCAGCCCCACAAGAGTGTGTGCGCCTCGCTGTAACTGTGATGGTGCAGAGGGGCCAGGGTGGCCTCGGGATGGCAGGAGGGTCCTGCGCTCACCGCACACTCGCTCCCCAGTGGGGCGAGGAGGCAGACTTGGGCCGCAAGCGGCCTGTGTTCCCCACTGACCTCAAGCCCCCCTGGCCACCGCGTCCTTACACTCTATCCGGATCTGCTCCAGCTCCGTCACCTCCGCGATGGACTCCTTCAGGTCTTCCACAAACTTCTGCATCTCGTCCGAGCCCAGGGCACAGAAGTGCAGCACCTGCTTCTTCTCAGAGCCCGAAAGCGGGGTCACCAGAGTGATGCCATGGGAGTAATCTGGAAAGAAGACCCCAGGTCCCGGTGGGCCCCCATGGGCCCCGGTGAGCAGCAGACATTGAGGCGGAGCAGGCCCAGCGAGTGGGCGGGACCTTCGGGGCGCTGGCCCCTCCCCCTCCCTCCGGCCTCCAGCTTCTCCCCGGGGGCGGAGCCCTGCCCGAGGGAGACTCACATTCGTTCTCAAAGAGGTGGAAGTCCATGCCCAGCAGGCCCACGGACTTGCAGAAAGTGTACGTGGAGGAGCTCTTCTTCTTCGGGCACAGTTTGAGAATCTGTTCCAGAGAGGGAGAGAGACATGCGCTGACCGTGTACACACGGGCCCATGAACACGCAGGGACGCTGGTGAACACACACGAAAAGAAACACAAACACACTTGCACGTTTATATACTTGGGACACATTCATACACATACACACACCGACAGACACGCGTACATACACATACACACATAAAACACACGTATATAAATACACCTTATCAAAATATGGGGTTCCTTGTACTGCATCAAAAGCCTCAGTGGTGTTCCTGCTGCATTTAGAAGAAGCCAGTGCACACTTTTATTTATTTATTTATTTATTTATTTATTTATTTATTTCCGAGAGAGAGAGCCAGCATGAGCAGGGGAGGGTCAGAGAGAGAGAGAGGGAGACACAGAATCTGAAACAGGCTCCAGGCTCTGAGCTAGCTTTCAGCACAGAGCCCGACGCGGGGCTCGAACCCACACACCGTGAGATCATGACCTGAGACGAAGTCGGACGCTTAACCAACTGAGCCACACAGGCGCCCTGCCAGTGCACACTTTCGCCTCTCCCCATCTGGTCCCTGCCTCACTCTGGCTTCATGCTCAAGCTCTGCTGGCATCCTTTCCGTGGCCTGAATAGGGCCAGCTCAGTCCCGCTGCAGGCCCTTTGCACACGCTATGCCTATTCGGCACCTCTCCCTGCAGCTCTCTGCAAGGCTGGATTGCTCTCATTACTTAGATCTGAACTCAGATGCTGCCTCCTTAGAGATCCCCTCCCTGAGCAGCCCACCGACCAAACAGAAACAAACCAAACCACACCGGCCCTCACCCCAGCCCTTCCTTCCTCTCTATCCGGTCACTGGGTTTCATCCACTGCACACCACCTTCTTCCCAATTTGATAGTATCTGGTTTATTTGTTTTCTTAATTATTCCCTATCTCCCTCCTCAGCTAAAATGGAAACTTAGCCAGTTGCTCAGTACACAAATACTTCTTCAGCACCTTTTCTGAGCTGGGCCCTGGAGGCTCAGGAGCGCAGGAGCCACAGAGAGCCATGTCCCCAGGGTGCCTAACAGCTGCAGAGGAAAACCAGTCAGGGTGTAAACCAATGGATCGATCCATAAAGCAGAAGAAGCAGAAGAAAACCAAAGTGAAGGAATAAGTAAGGTAATTCCAGAACCTGGAAGAGTTTTGAAGAAAATGAAATAGGGAAGGAATAGGTTACTGAGCAGGCCACCTTTCGAGGTGCACTGGGAGGGCCTCTGGGAGGAGGTGATGCTTGAATTGAGACCTGAATGAAGAGAGGGACGTGGCTGAGCAAAGTGTGGGGGTGGTGGGGGGTGGCAAGAACAAAGGTCTGAGACGGAAGGAGCCTGGCCCCTGGGACCCAGCTCTGGAGGCCAGGGTACCAGTGCCGCCTAGCGACGGAGTGGAGGCTGGGGAAGTGAGGTCAGAGATCTGGGAGGCCTCCAGGCGGGGGTTGCAGACTTCCTTTACCTGGCATGGGAAACACGGCAGATATGAGGCCCGATTTGTTCTGGAAGGATCACTCTGCTGCTCTGTGGAAGGTGGAGCTTAGGGGTGGATCGTTAGATGTGGGATAATTTTAGAGATAGTGCCAACGTGACTCATGGATAGAGAGGATGTGGGGGACGAGGTCGAGGGAAAGACAGAGGCTCAATCGTGTTCACCGCTGTTTCCCAGCACGTACAGAAATGCCTGGTACGTGGTTGACACTCATTAAATATTGCGGGATGGATACCAATCCCAAAGGACAAAGAACGAGTCCCCTACAGATACGCATGCACACGTGCACACACACAAACACATACATACACGCACACATCCCCTGGGCCCCTGGCAGCAAGGGCCCCACTCAGGCCCACTGTCCCCCACTGGCTGTGGGACGTGAAGTACATCCCTGTCCGGTCCCCATCGCAGCTTTCCTGTAATGTGGGAGAGGCTCACGATCTGCAACCTAGTTCATTTCTGCCATGACTGTGGACCCATACACAAATCACTTGACCCCTCTGAGCTTCATAACTTACCAAGTAGCCTTAGGTGCTTGAGCAATCTCACCCCCCACGATGGGGAAGGGAAAGTGCCACCGAATGCGGAAGAGAGTAAATCAGCCCGTAACTGTGGCCAGCCCCCCACCCCCCACCCCAGGTCAGGGCTAAGGCTGAGCCAGGCAGCAGGTGGCCCCGGGCCCATGCACTCACCACCAGCAGGTCGTTGAAGAGGAACACCTCTCTCTGATGTGCCGCCTGCTTTTGCAGCTTGTTGACATCTGTCACCTCAAAGAGCCGGCTGCAGCAGACCAGGCGGCGGTGGGGCACCGACAGCACCTTGGGTGGAGACAGGCGTTTGTTTAGGGAGGAGCCCGGGAGCTCATGGCATTCCCCATCCCATAGAGCCCAGTTTCAAGGAAAGTAGATGGAGGCCAACATTTCTACTGCAAGGCCTGAACTTGACCCTAAACGTCCTCTCTCCTCACCAGGGCTCTTCCCTCCTCATGCTTCTTGGGGAGCAAGGATTGGGGAGAAGAGTTCATCACGCTAGAGTAATGAGATGAAGGCATGGGGAATGCAAATTGAAAAGAGCTTCCAGACTGGTCAAATCTGGTTGTTTGTCAACCCTTTTCCCTCCAGGACCTTCTTTTTTTTTTTTTTTATGTTTTATTTATTTTTGAGAGAGAGAGAGAGAGAGAAAGAGCAGGGGAGAGTCAGAGAGAGGAGACACAGAACCCGAAACAGGCTCCAGGCTCTGAGCTGTCAGCACAGAGCCCGACATGGGGCTTGAACTCATGAACCATGTGATCATGACCTGAGCCGAAGTCAGACACTTAACCGACTGAGCCACCCAGACGCTCCCCTCCAGGACCTTCTTGAGGGCACACCCAGGACCAGGCTGCAGCCTGCAAGGTGCACTCTGTCCCTTTCTCTAACACACACTGAAATGCAAGTGCACAAGAAGGAGGGCACTGCAGGAGCACCCCAAATCTCCTATGTGTTGAACAATCTGCTGCAGATGCTGAGGTCTCAGCAAGAAAGGCTCTGGGCAGAAAAGGGCCATCTCTGCACAGAGGAGCCCAGTGTAGAGCTCAGACGACATCCTCAGACTTCTCCTTAGGTCAGCAATTTAGAGAGGAGAAACTGGAGACAAATACCAGAACCCACTCTACATGCTTTATGTTTACGGCACAAAGAGTCTCTGCTGACATAGGAGTAGTAGACTACAGAGAATCATTGCCAACGTGGACCATATTGCCTGTGACACAGGTCACAACTAAGGGGCACCCCAGTGGTTTGAGACACCACAGTCCAGAGCCTCCTTCAGCCTCTTTCCTGTCTTCTATTCAGTAGGATCCTCGAGGAAAGCCCAGTATCCATCCCACCCTAAGTCTCCCCATCTGGCCATCCGGATGTTTCAACCTTAGACCACTGGACAGCCTTCCGACATCTCAGCTCAGTGTCTCTGCTGCCGTCGCTGATAGCACTGAGGAGTGAGGCAAGGGAAGAGAGAGGGTGCGGTGCACGGCGCAGAGTAGGAATTCAATTACTATGAAGTGAGCAAATAATGGGAAAGTGTTCCTAAAAGGGAAGGAGGAGATTGGGAAGAGGTGTCAGCTGGTCTTGAGACAAAAGCAGGTGCGAGATGGGGGGGCCGGCAGCCACAGGAGAGGAAGGCCCCCCACAGGGTGAGTGCTGTTGTGCGGTGGACACTTACCGTCTTCATGCCCACAATGGACTTCTCCACCTTGGTGACATAAGTGACGTGGTCCTCATTGGACTTGAGCTCCTTCTGCTGTATCCTTTCATAGATGCCCACCACCAGCTCCCTGGGGATGTCGGCGCCATCATCCACACCTACCGACATGGTGAGGGAAGGGGAGGTGAGAGAGGTGGAGGAGGGAGGTGTCAGAGGCCTGGAGCCAGAGAGGGGAAGCCACCGCCAGACTGATGCTCCTCAGGGGTGGCCTTGATTTTGCCCTGTCCTCGTTGCAAAACCTTCCGTGACTGGCTCCCCAGCACCACTGAATTAAGGACAGACTCCTTAGCCAGGCACCAGAGCTACTACAATATGGTCCCAACACCCATTTGCAGCCTCATCTCCTGCTGTTCCATAACCAGAACGTCCACTCTCACCTCCAGGCCTCTTTCCTCATCCTCAAGTACAGCCTCCATGTTCCCGCTCTGGGCCTTGCTTCTGTAGTTGTTCTCATCCTCCATGTATTTGTCTACCCCTGCCCCACTTCCTGTCCTCCATGGAAGCATCTTGAAGGCTAATATTCTGTCTTTTTTTTTTTAAGTTTATTTATTTGAGAGAGAGAGGAAGAGAGAGAGAGAGAGAATATCCCAAGCAGGCTCTGCACTGACAGCGCGGAGCCTGACATGGGGCTTGAACTCATGACCTGAGCCAAAACCAAGAGTCAGATGCTTGACTGACTGAGCCACCCAGGTGCCCGGCTTATTCCCTCTTGGATCTCCTCCCTCTCAGCCGCCCCCCCTCCCTCCAGGAGGGAACACGGTACTCACTGATTAGTTGCTAACTAGGAATGTGTGACAAGATTCTTCCCTCACTGGAAGTGTGGGGAGGTGGTAGTCATTAGATGTTAGGTGAAGAGGAGTCGGACAGCCTTCTGCCGTAATGCTGGTAAGGACGCTCTACTCCCATCTCTTACCTCATAGCAATAAAACTCTGGGAACACAAAAATACTAGCAGGAAATACATCGACTTGGAAGCATTTCTTTGGGAGGTAGAAAGAGAGGTCATAAAAAATTTCTTCATTCTACCTTTTCTAAATCTTTTTTAAATGACTACATGCTTCTCTTATAAGACAGAAACATTAAAAATAAAGCAACTTTGGCAAGTGTCCTCAAAAGAGATTTCCTAACTAGTGAGAGGACATTATACCTTCTATGAGCAGCTCTTTGTCTCAACCCTGTTTCTTCCACATCTGATCTTGCTTCTTCAAGTCAGGCAAAGTAGCCGTGCAGGGGACTAAAGACATGAGTCTGGGGGCAAGAAAGAGCAGGCACCAGGACTGAACATACTGAGGCTCTCAGCAAAAGATGGCAGGTCTCCCACCTCTGCTTCTTCGGAATATTCTAGTCAAAGAGAATTTTTTAAAGAGACATGTAGCCACAAAGAGAAAGAACGGGGCAAGAAACAATGGCACCACACAACCTGGAAAGTGGCTGCTTGAGTGGCTGCATGAGCAAACCTGAGAAAGTGGAAGCTGAAGCCAGCAGAGAGGTTACAACTACTCAGCACACCACAGAACCACCTGGCTCTGGAATTGGTGGCAACAGGAATCCCACTTTCAGTGGAGGTGAGGTCGGGCTGGAAAGAGGAAAACAGGTTGATAATCAGTCTAAAAAGGATTTAGATCTCCCGGTCCCTTCCTCTGCTCCAGCAGCAGAATGAAGGTTAGTCCTCTGGAAGAGGTGAAGCGGAGCTCTGTGGTGGGGGCATCCCAAGCCCAGGCCAAAGTGGGAGTCTATGCTGAAAACTGGAGCATGGAGTTGATGTCTATGTATTCAGAGACCCTCTCGATCCTTTTTTTACCCACAAGATCTTAGAATGTCGGCAGCCAGACCCATACCCTCTGGGCAACAGATTAGACATTTGTCTTCTGGGGAATCAACCGGCACAAGAGAAAAATCTGAAGATACTGAAGTAAGGGTGTCCCAGTGAAACAGCTCAACTAAATCACCCTATGAAAAAGCCCACCACTCATAACCCCCCACCCATACAGAGTTTTTAATCAACCTTCTAGCTCACTCTTAAATATGAGAGAACAACCAAGTTTCATCAAGTATATGTGGAAAGTCAGTAACACAAAAGAGAAAGAAGTACGGGAAAAACAGAAAAAGGAAGCCAGAAGAAACAGAGGCAAGTAGGGAGAAACCAAAACAAACAGATACCATCAGAGAGATACATGAGAAGATAGTTGCATCTACAAAACAAGGCTAAGATGTTATAAAAAAGGAATATTTACAGAGCAAAAGAGTTATTGAAAATGAAAAACATGACAGCAGACATGAAAAATTTAGTAGGAAACTTGCAAGATAAAGCTGAGGGACATCTTCAAGAAAGTCCAGCCAGAAGACGAATATGGAAAATAGAAAACTGTAAAAATTAGAACATCACACTAGGAGATCTAACATCTGAATAACATGAGGTCCAGAAAGGCAGTACAGAGAAGACAAAGTGGGGGAGGAAGATGATTAAATACAATATTTAAGAAAACTTCTCACAATTAGAGGACATGTTTCTAGACTGAAGAACAACACAGTACCTAGTACAATAGATGAAAAAAGAATCATAAAAACCTCACCAGTCTGAAGCGATATCTGCACCCTCATGTTTACTGCAGCATTACTTATAACAGCCAAGATGTGGAAGAAACCTATATGTCTATTGAGAGGTGATGGATAAAGAAGGTGTGTGTATATATAATGGAATATTAGTCATCAAAGAGAATGAAATCTTGCCATTTACAACAACATGGATGGAGCTAGAATGTACTGTGCTAAGTGAAATAAGTCAGAAAGAGAAAGAAAAACAAAGTATGATTTCACTTAAATGTGTAATCTAAATGCAAAACAAATGAATAGACAAAACAAAATAGAAACAGACCCATAAATACAGAGAACAAACTGGTGGTTGCCAGAAAGGAGGTAGGTTGGGGGTGAGCAAAATTAAGAACGGGATTCAGAGGCATAAGCTTCCAAGTATAAAATAAATTAAGTCATGGGGATGTAATGTACAGCATAGGAAATACAGTCAATAATACCGTAATAACTGTATTAACTAGACTTATCATGGGGACCATTTCCCAATGTATAAAAACATCAAATCACTATGATATACACCTGAACTAACAGTACATCAATTATACTTCAGTTAAAAAAAAAATGAGGTGAAACATCAGGAAAGTTTAGAAGACAAAGGAGAAAGAGGAAAAGCCTGTACATTTTCAGAGAGAGAGAGAGAAATAATATGCAAAAGGTGAGGAATTGAAATGGCAGAACAGCACTATCCATTAAAAGACAATGGAGCAATGTCTTCAAAATTCTGAGTTCAGTGTTTCCAATCTGGAATTCTATGCCCAGCCCAACTCCCAATCAAGAGTGAAGGTAGGAAACAATATATTCAGACACACAAGTTCTCAGAAAGTTTGCAGCCAGTGTGCCTTTCCGATGGAAGAAAACTAAAAATGAGCCAGCTATAAAATCTAGGGTACAGGAACTGAACACAGGAACAAGATGAAGAAGGTGCCGGGGTGATGGTGGAGGGAATCCCAGGTGACTGCGTGCAGCTGGCCCGGCTACCTGTCCAGATAGGAGTAGAGACTACAGGCTCTTGAGAGAGAGACCCCAAGAAGAAAACTTCCCCACGTTCCATGTGCAGAGAGGAACTTGGCACTTAAGTTGGGGAGTCTGGAGATAAATCAGTGGCAGGTATGTCCCAAGAGCTGAGCAAATGGGAAAAGAGCACAAGTATTCACTCCAAGAAAAGTAGAAATAGAAAGGGCTTGTAATCATGCTATACTTCAGGACTCAACTTTGAACTGTTTAGTGTTTTTTTAATGTGTTTTTTTGTTTTTGTTTTTGTTTTTAAATTTCTGAGAGAAAGAGAAAGGCAGCGTGAGCTAGCTGTCAGCACAGAGCCCGACACGGGGCTCGAACCCACAAACCATGAGATCATGACCTGAGCCGAAGTCGGATGCTCAACCGACTGAGTCACCCAGGCACCCCTGTGTTTACCTAATCTTAATACCATAAACAGGGGTGCCTGGGTGGCTCAGTCAGTTAAGTGTCCAACTTCGGCTCAGGTCATGATCTCGTGGTCCATGATTTTGAGCCCTGCATCGGGCTCTGTGCTGACAGCTCAGAACCTGGAGCCTGCTTCGGATTCTGGGTCTCCCTCTCTCTCTGCCCCTCCCCCGCTCATGCTCTGTCTCTCTCAGTCTCTCAAAAATAAATAAAAGTTAACAAAATACCATAAACACTGATGTCACAAAAATAATGCTACAGCTGTAAGAAGAGCATGGGGCTACAGTGTAGTTTTAGTGGGGGTGGGTTGGGGAAGGTGGATGAGAGAGGGCTAATGCCTCTACACAATTGCTATAGTTTGAATGTTTGTGTCCTCCTCCCCCATTCATATGTTGAAATCCTAGCCCCCCAAAACTGATGGTATTAGGAAGTGGGGCCTTTAGAAACCAAGTCATAAAGGTGGAGTTCTCATGGATGGGATCAGTGCCAGGTAAAAAGGACCCCACAGAGCTCCCCACCCCTTCTACTGGGTAAGCACACTGTGAGAAGACCCCAGCCGGAACCAGGAAGCGGGCTCTCACCAGACACCCAATATGCTAGAGTCTTCCTCTCGGGCTTCCTGGCCTCCAGAACCGTGAGAAACACATGTTTGTTTATAAGCTACCCAGTCTGTAGTATTTTGTTATGGCAACCTGAACAGATTAAGACAGAAATTAACAGATAATACTTAAATCTTAAAAAATGAACAAGTAGCGGTGTATAAAAGAAACTGGAGTCTATGTACTATTTCATCCCATCTATATGAAGTGCAAGAACTGGCAGAACTAGTCAATGGGGATAGAAGGTCAGGAGAGCTGGCATTTGGACAGCAGTACTGAATGGGACGGGACATGAGAGGATGCTCTGGGGCCAGGGGAATGATGTAGAACGAAAGCTGGCTGTGATCACACACGGGTATGAACATAAACTTCATCAAGCTCTCAGGTTTATACACCTTGCAATCTACTTTCATAGCATTTTAAAAAAAGGGAATAAGAAAAAAAACCGGAAGCAGATGCGTTTAGTTTTATGATACAGAACGTGATAAACAGCAAAGACGTCGAGAGTGGCTGCTTCTGAGGCAGAAGTGTGGTGACAGGGGCAGGGACTAATTTTTTTTGGAGCAAGCCTTGTAGAATGATTTGGCTTTATGAAATGATGTGCATGTATAGCTTCAATGCCTTAAATGCTACAAAAGACAAAAAGTCCATTGAGCACACGTCACATCCTGCCAGTTTAGCTCTGATCACTGCTAGGTGGTGCACTATGTCATTTAGAGAAGGATTTGGCTGCTGCGTGCCATGAAGTTATCTGCAAGGCTGACGTCAGTGGACCCAAGATCTAAGAGCCTCTACACGTCGCACGGTGGGAAGGGGCTGGCGCACTTAGGCACCAGCTGTGTGGCCGGGGCCTACAGGTCAACCAGTGGAGGACGTTCTGTGGAGGCCAAGGGGCATTACCCAAGGACCCTTGCCACCTGATTTTTTTTTTTTATTTATTTTAAAAAAAAATTTTAATGTTTTATTTATTTCTGAGAAAGAGACATCATGAGCAGGGGAGGGTCAGAGAGAGAGGGAGACACAGAATCTGAAACAGGCTCCAGGCTCTGAGCTTTCAGCACAGAGCCTGACGCGGGGCTCGAACCCAGGAACTGTGAGATCATGACCTGAGTCGAAGTTGGACGCTTAACCGACTGAGCCACCCAGGCGCCCCCCTTGCCACCTGATGTTGGGCAGTGGTAGTGGCTCCTGACCCCCCCCCACCCCCAATGCCTGGCGTGCAAGCAACTTTCCCAGACTGCCGTGCGTGACTGGGACCAGAGAGCAGCATCCAGTGCCCTTGACTGCCGGGGTTACAATCTGCAGTCGGCTCAGGCTCACAGAACTGACGCTGAACAGAAGGGAGCCGGAGCCATGGCTTCGGCCCTCCTCCCCGTCCTCCTCACCTCTCAGGTTTCGGATGAAGTCCTCCAGCATCATCTTCCGGTCAGGCTTGATGTTGGGGCTGTACATGTCGGTGTTGAGGAGGATGATGGCAAAGGCGAGGATGAAGATGGTGTCGGGGTTGTGGAACTGCTGCACCACCTCGGGGTTGCACATGCAGTAGCGCTGGCTGCGGTGGGGACACAAGCGGGCTGCTGACGCCCTTCTCCCCCTGCCCGGGGCTCCAGAAACGGGGAGCCGTGGGGGGCAGGTGCTGGTTCTCGGGGGGCATCGCGTCCCTGTAGCCTGGCCCCCTTCCCCACTGAGGGGACAGTGAAGGAGTCACCGAGCCATGGATCCCATCTCTGCACACAGATGCTCACCGAAGACTTGCTGGTCAGTGGGGATGGGCGGGACGCACGCCAGCTCCCTGGAGGCCCAGCGCGGCTCCGGCTCAGAGAGCTCAAGGGCTCCTGTCCCTTTCTTTCCTCCCCTCCTGTCCAGCCAGCCCCCCACCAGGAGGGCTTCTCCCCAGCCCCAGGCTGACCCCGCTAGCATCTCCAGTCCCCCACACCCAGGCGTGTGTTTTGAGGGCTGTGTGAGGGGAGTGGGTCTGTGGAAGGGGGTCCTACCTGAAGGCCTCGATGAGCCGCTCCACCTTCTGGGCTTCCCCCTGCACGCGGATGTGAGCCTGGAACTTCCTCAGGGCCTCGTCCAGCTCCATGCTGGAAAAGTCCATCTCGTCCACCACGCAGCTGAGGGCAGGTGGGAGGGGGGGCGTAGTTCTTGAGGAGAAAGGCAGCCCCCAAACCTCCCTCAGTGGGAGGCCGCTGAGGGGTAGGGTGTAAGGTGTAGCCCCCTCTCCCACTGGTGGGTGGGGGACAGACTTGGGTCTCAGGGACCAACCAGGAGGGGACTGACTCACCCAGGACTCTCCCTCTAGGAACCGAAAAGGACCCTCCCTTACACCGTCTTTCCTTTATCACAATAGCCCTGGGAGGCAGATGGCTGGCCGCCAGCTACACAGCTAAGAGCCCAAGGCCCAGAGAGGCCAGGGGAGCCATCCAGGGCCACACAGCCAGAAGGGGGAGGGTCTTCCACCTCCAGATCCCATGTCTTTGCCTCTCAGCCTCAGACAAAGGTTTGAAATAGGCATAAGTGTAATTTCCTCTTCTGTTGCTGTCCCTGGGAGGCCGTACGTCTCTCTAGTTTCTCGTTCCCATTGGGGCTTACAGGTGACTGACCCGTCCTCCCACACCACCCCTCCAGGCAGCCTCGGGCAGGGTGGGAGAGGAGCGAGCTCATCCTAAGCTCCCTCGCAGCCAGGGAGCCTGTTCTCTCAGGGAGGCTGTGGCTTCTGAAGAGTAAATGACAAACCAGCTTAATGTGGGAGGGAGGAGACAGAATGACAAACACGGCCAGGTTCTGAGCCTGGGGCTCCCACTGAATTTTTTGTGACTTTTGGTCAAGACTCATCTTTTAGAGCTTTGGTTTCTTTTTCTGAGAAGGAAAGAGGTCAGGGTCCTGCTCCCCATAGGCCCTTCTACCCTGAAATGCCACCTCTGTCTAGCCGAGGAGAGTTTGTATCTGAAAGTCCCCCTGCAGCGTGGGGGAGCGGGAGTGGGGACACGGTCCAGTTACCCCTATGAGGCAGTGTCATTCCTCTGGCCTGGCCTGCTCTCAGGTCCCCTCCGTCCATGCAGTCTGAGGCCAGGCCTCTCCCAGCCCCAGCCTCCCGCTGACTTGCCCTCCCTGGGGATGCCCTGTCCCCAGGGCCATGAGCAGCGAGCCGGGGTCCAGGCTTGGCCAAGCCCTGATGTGCCTGAGAACTGCAGATGCTCACACGGGCCAGCAGGCTCTCAGAGCTGGCTTCTCCGCTTTCTGCGGCCATGCTGTGGTCCAGTCTCCTTCCTCCGGATCATTTTAACCCGACCCCACAACGCCCGCTGGGGTCAGCAGCCCCTCTGGCTTCCAGAGGCCTGGCGGACACTGCCACAGTGTCACGGCCCGGTCCCTGCCTGACTTCTGCCCAAAAAGGTGAGGCGAGCTCCAGGCTCCAGCCCAATGTGTGGCTCGGTGCCCAGCATACCAGGGGACTCAGGGGACCCAGTGACCGTGTGAGCAGAGGGACAAGTCCTGAGCAGGACCCACTTCCTCCACGACACCAGCGCCCGTGCAGGGCCCACCACCCAGGGGACTCAGGGATCCTGACTCAACCTTGGCTCTGGTGTGCGTTTTCAGAAGGAAGCAACGGGAGACACCCACCCAACAGTGGTCAGGGGCTGGAGCCCCTTTCAGGGGGAGCAGGGAGGAGAGGGCATCGCGGGGACTTCTAGGAAGGGGAGGCTGGGAGCCCCCCTCGGCCAGGGAGGTGGCCATCTTCAGGCTGGGAGCCCACCCTCTGCCTGGTCAAACCCCGCCTTTTCTCAGACTTGTCTGCCTGGATAGTGAGAGAGAGGGTGGTGCTGGGGGGCCGAGTGTGACGAGTGGCGATGTCAGTGTCTGGGGGTTGGACATGGAAACTGGCGGTCCAGCCTGGGTAGAGGCCACTCTGATTTCTCAGTAGCGCTTGTCGTCACCTCCTCCCCGAGCACTCCCTGGCTGGCAGGTGAACTCTGAGAGCCACACCTTGGGGCCCGCATCCACGTGCCCCCGAGCCCAGCACAGCCAGGAGTTATGAGCTGTGTATGACTGACCAGACAGCACGGCCGTTAGAGGAGGCGAACCAGTGACCAGTGCGGTCCCTGCAGCGAGGGTACCAGAGCCAGAGCCAGGGGGCAAGGAGAGGGAGGGAGGAGGAGACAGATGTGGAGACAGTGAGAGACAGAGGATACAGAGGCAGGTGAGAAAGACAGAGAAAACAAGAACAGAAGGATCGAGAAGGGAAGAGAAACAGAAAAGGAGAGGCAAAGAGTCAAAGAGAAGAAGAGAGAAAGACCAACAAATTGGGGAAGAGACAGAGACAGAGAACGAGAGACAAACAGAGATGAGGGGAGAGATGGGGACAGAGTGAGAGACAGAGAAGAGAGAGGTGGAAAAGGACAGGAAACCGAGGGGGCCTGGGCACGGAGCAGAGGGCCATACCGGCTCATCCTGCACCCCCTCTCGACTCATCAAGGCCAAGGGGAAGGCAGTGGGCCCCAGGCTGGCCAAACCTGGAGGCAGGATGGTCCCGGGTCCCCCCGGCTGGTGTCCGGCGGCTGCCCAGGACTTGTCCCGTCAGTCTGTCCACCGCACCCCTGCCTGGCCTCCACATCCCTCATCAGTGTTGCTCCCAGAGCCTTTGTCTTGTGCCCCCTGCCCAGTGCTCTGAAGGGGGTGGCTGCCCAAAGCCCAGGCACCACTCGGGGGGCAGCTGAAGGAGGCAGCGGAGCAGCTAGGAGAAAGTGGGATCTGCTCAGCCAAGCACGATGGCCTAGTTTCCAGGCCTTCACTCAGGTGACATGCAGTCCGATCGCTCGCTCGCTTGCTCGCTCGCTCGGGGCTGCGGCTAAAAGCTCCAGGAATGAGCCCAGAGCCCGAGACTCAGCCGGGTGGAAATGCCAGCCCACGGAGGGAGTGCTGAGTAAATCAGTCTCAGGCCACGGGGGCGGGAAGGACTTCCTGCGAGGGTGCCTGGGCCCAGATCCTCGAGGACCCCTTGTAAGAGTTGGGAGGTGGCTTGTTAAAACACAGATCCCTGAGCTTCGTGCCAGATCTACCCACTAGACTACATAGAGGTGGGGCCTGGGAATCGGCATCTTGCACAAGCTTTCCAGGCGATTTCTCTGTAACTGAAAACCCGAGGCTGAGCTGAGTGCAAGGGGAGGAGGGGCTCCAGGCAGGTGGAGCCTTTTCAAAACGAGTCTGGCAACTCCCAGGCCACCAGGGCAGCAGCTCAGGGGCACTCGTGTGCCCCTGTCAGGCTCCTAGGGGCTGCTTCTGCAGAGCAGTGAGGGAGGAAGGAGATGGAGACGGGTGCCGCGCCCCCTCCACACACGTGTACACACACGTACACACACGCGCACGTATTTGCCGCCTTACTCCCTGCAGTCGCCAGCCTGGGGCATCAGTGTGCAATGCGGGGGTGTCCTGGGGCTCTTGGATCCTGGGGAACAAATCTGAACGTGTTCTGCAAAACCCGCAGATAGGAGGGAAGGAGCTGTGTTGCGTGATGGTAAGGCACTACTGTCTCCAAGGGGGTTGGGCCAGGTGACCTCGCAGGACCGCCCCCACTCTCGGAGAAGGACCCAGAAGCAGAGAGGGCCCACAGTCAGCAGACAGAGGGCTCCCAGACAGCAGGAAGCCACAGCGCCATTTCTGGCTGGCTGTGGAATACCGCCTGCGATGGTCATGACCGCTTCACCCCTCCTCCCAGCGAACCGCTGCGCGCCTTCCTGGTGGGGCTGAGGTCGGGGCTGGGGCTGTGCTCTCTCCCGACAGGCTGGCCCTCGCGCAGCCCCTCACCGCAGGGCCCTCTGCCGTCCCACAACCCCCCACAACCCTTGCTCCTCCTCTCAGCCTGATTCTCTTCTTTCTCCCCAAGTACAAGTCCAGGCTGCATGGTGACCCACGTTCCCCCCACCCCTTCTCTCACTCTTTCCCACACTTTCTCTTACTTTGCTGTGTCTGCCAGCACATACAATCTCCCCCTCCCCGTCCTGCTCTGCCCCCCTGGAATCCTGGTGGGGAGCAGATGGTTTGACAGTTTTCCAAATCCACCCTGCGGCCTCCACTCAGGACAGCCAATGACATCTGTCCTCTTTAGTCATCTTTAAGGTGAAAAACATCACATGTTTCTGGGCGATCTTTTCTGGTGTGTAATCTCCCCACTTTGCAGAAGGTGAAACTGAGACCACAGAGGGGTTTGGCTTGTGCTTCCAGCTCTTGTGAGGCCCCTTCCCGCCCCCCCATCCCCCATGGGGCCATCTCTGCTTCAACGGGGGTCTGGCACCAGTGGGGGAAGCGCCCTCTGTGCTCATATTACTGAGGATTGCTCTTAGTGGGTCACTAAGTGCACCCTGATTTCATCTTCTCTCTCCATCCTGTGTGATAACCATTATCCTGTTGTGAAGAAACCAGCTCACAAAAGAGCTGGCCCTGCAAGGGGAGCTGCACACATCACATTACTTGCCAGCATCTCCCTGGCCAGGCAAGCTTGCCTCCGGCCCCGGTTAGTGCCAATGTGCCCCTGGGGGCAGCTATCTTACCCAGAAGCCTGGCAGGAGCCAGAGGGGCCCAAAGTGGGGGGGGGGACCGGGCACAGTCACAGTCACGTGCTGGGGGTCACCTCACTACCGGCGGTCAGCACAGAAGCAGTGTGGCCATCCCTCAGTTTCAGAGCTGCCCTGGGTACCCAGAAGCCACAGCAATGACCAGTCCCCGACCCCCTAGGTTCCCCCTTCCCTTCTCTGGTGCTTTCTCTGGTCCTTGGTGGTGACTTTTTTCTTCCTCCCTCTATCCGCCCTCCCTCCCTTCCTCCCAAACATGCATTGCCTCCTGTGTGCAAGGTGCTATGCTTGGGACCTGGTACAAGTGTCAAGCCACACAAATACAGACCCTATCCTGATGAGAGAGACAAACATTATACACAGAGTCAAAAATAATTATGTCATTGTGACTGTGGTGAATCCTATGTAGGCAAAGGACAGGTTTCCATGAGAGGACAAAGGACATATTTCATATTTTGGAAAGGCCCCTTTAAGGACATGACATTGAGCTGAGACCTGAATGATGAGTAGGGGCCCGACCAAGGGAAGGGGAGAAGTGGGGAAGAGCTTTCAGGCAGAGGGGGGAAAGCATATGCCAAGGCCCTGTGGTAGGAAAGAACTTCCAGGGACCTAGAGAGAGTCAATGAGGCTGCAATGCAGAGAGTAAAGGGGGACAATGGAGAGTAGCCGGCTGTGGGGCTAGACAGGCAGGCAGGGGCTTGACCAGGCAGAGCTCTGTGCATCACAAGAGGATTTCAAAATTTAGCCTGAATGCAGGGGGAGACAATAGGGCATGATCAGAGGAGTAATATGAGCCAGTTTGTTTTATGAAGATTTCTCTGGCTGTTCAGGGAGAATGAGTCGAGAAGGGAGGACAGAGAACGAGAATGAAGCAGGGGTCCTATTGGGATGCTACTGCCGAGGTCCAAGTCAAGGCTGATGGAGCTTGGGCTAAGGTGGAGACCAAGTGAACGAACAGTCTGAGACACATCATAGAGGAAGAACTGATGGGAGCAGGCGATGAAGGGAAGGTGGGAAGTGAGGGAAAGAGGAGCCAACAGTGAATCTCCAAGCCCTGGCTTGAGCACCTGAGGGCCTGGTGGTGCTATTTATTTTTTAAAAATTTTAATGTTTATTTTTGAGACAGACAGAGGGTGAGCAGGGGAGGAGAGGGGGTCACAATCCAAAGCAGCTCGAGGCTCTGAGCTGTCAGCACAGAGCAAGACACGGGGCTCGAACCCACAAACTGAGATCATGACCTGAGCTGCAGTCTGACGCCTAGCCAACTGAGTTACCCAGGCGCCCCCTGGTGGTGCTATTTTTTAAGCAGAGCCCATGATGGGGTGGACACATACGCTGGAGGAGAGACCAAGACCACAGATTTGGACACATTAAGTCTGAGATGCTCTCTCCTGTAGTACCAGTCTAGTATCTACTAAATCATTGCCCTTAGCACCCAAAGTCTTGTCTTTCCTATTTTACAAATTATAACCCTGCCTGGACTCTTCTTTGCCTCTAGTCACTACCCCTTGTCTCTACTCTTCTTTGGAGCCAAATTACTAGGGGGCCTTATGCCTGCTGCCTCCGCAGTCCCTGTGCACACTGTCTCCACGTCTTCAATCCCATTCAACTTTCAATCTGCTGCAGCCAAGCATCTACCTCCGGCATTCCACTGAAACTTCGCCTTTCAAGGCCACACTGGCTGCCATGTTGCAAGTACAATGGCACCAACTTTTCATCCCAGCAGCCTCTGGGAAGCGCCAACATGGCTAATCATTCCCTTCTTGAAAAACTCCGCTCTCTTGCTTCCCTCACACCGCCCTGCCTTAGGTTGACTCCTTCCTCCCTGAAGGTGTGCCTCCTTCTTGAGGGGCCTCCTCCCGCTGCACCTTAGGACTGGACCCTAGGCTCCCTGTCCTCTCTTTTTTTAAATGATTTCTTAAAAGTTCATTTATTTATTTAGAGAAGGAGAGTCACATGGGAGGGGCAGAGAGAGAGAGGGAGAGGGAGAGAGTTTCGAATCCCAAGCAGGCTCCACACAGCAGAAAGCCCAACGCGGGGCTCTAACTCGTGAACTGTGAGATCATGACCTGAGCCATAACACTTAACCAACTGAGCCACTCTTTTCCTGTTCTTAACACCCTCTCTAGGTGGCCTTACTCATTTCGGTGGCTCCGAATGTCCCCTTCGACAGCTCTTAAGTGTTTCTTGTGATGCATTCACCCTTTTCATTGTATTATTAGTCACCAACTAGTTAATTCTTCTTGGTTGATCTATATTGTTTATAAAAGACAATGTTGCTGAGTCCAGGGGGCACATGCAAACCATCGAGTCTGCGTTTGATTGGAAGTCCACCAACACCCTTCTGAGTGTCCTGGCTATCGAATTCACCCGGGCACTCTGGTCTGAATGGCAGCTACTGGAACGACACTCACAAGCCCACAGGCTGTGCTGGCTTCTCTTGCAGGGAAGTCAGGCTGCCCGTATTTCACCTTGCAGTTGGTGTTTAATATTTTAACATGTTCTCGGTAAATACTTGACACTATCTGGTTTGAGGGATTCTTCAGATGAAATGTCCCCCGAACCCAGCATCTCCCCTCCCAAATGAATAATACACACATGTTTATTTGGCATAATTTCACGAATTACCCCAGAGAGCCTGAAAGCACAAATATATTCACATGCAAAGACTGTTCCAAATCCTCAACAGCTCGGGAAGCTGTTCCCTGCGATCTGGCCACCTCTGTTCTCCTCCCGCCCATCGCCTACCTCCTCGCCATGTCTCCGGGCTCCAAGGAGTTCTCCCTCCTGTGGCCACTGCCCAGGCTAAGGGTCTCCTCCTTCCTTGCATTTCTCCTCTTGACTGTGACTGCAATAGCCTCCCTAACCAGCCTCTCTGCCTCCGAGTCATGTTCCGGAGCAATCCTAGGACACCCCTTTGGCCCTGCCACTCACTCCTCTGTTTATATTTTTCTTTATTTCTAGGAGAGAGAGAGAGAGAGAGAGAGAGAGAGCGTGAGCAGGGGAGGGTCAGAGAGAAAGAGGGAGTCACAGACTGAAACAGGCTCCAGGCTCTGAGCTGGCAGTCAGCACAGAGCCCGACGCGGGGCTCGAACCCACGAACCGTGAGATCATGACCTAAGCGAAAGTCGGATGCTTAACCTACTAAGCCACCCACGCGCCCCTCTGTTTATATTTTTCAAGGGCTTCCCACGTCCCTAGCATGAAGCCCAAGTTTCTCAGCCCCATTCACCCTGCTAGCGCCCCAGCTTCTGTCCCTCTCGCATGCGGGCTCCCTCCTGCAGTCTGGCTCTCAAACCTGCACGCTGTTGCACATGCTGTTCTTTCTTCCTGCCGCCCCACCCCGACCTCAAGGTCCCTGTTGAGCTATCTGTCTGTCTAGGAGCCCCCTCGCCCTCCATGCTACCCCGGACAGGCCTCTGTCTCCCGCGCCATAACATTTACCTGCCTGTCTTCCCACTCGGCTCTGTGCTCTTTCCGGCAGAGGCAGCTCTTTTCCCTTCTGCATGCCTGGCGCACATACGAATTCAATAACTGTTCCCGGGATGAATGAATGTGTAAGTGAGAGAGCAGCTGGGTGAATGAATGGGACCTCGAGCATGTGCTCGGCCGCGGTGGGAGCCCGCCCAGTGGCCCACGATTGCTGGGCCTGCTTTGCCAAGATCATCTGGAGCTCACCCCAAGACTGGATGGAACTGCCCAGGAAACGGGCCTGTAGATTCCAGACCACGGGCGCTAAGGCGGTGTGGAGTACGTGGGCTTCCCACTCCCTTCAGCGGCACGTGCGAGTGAGTGAGTGATGAGAGCCAGGCTAACTGGTGCCCATTAATCCGCTTCCAGGCGAGCACAGCTACACCTGTCCACGGAGGTGCCACTGCCGATCCGCAAATGAGTGAATCGGGAGTGCAGCTTCCGTCCAGGCCTCCCTCCCTCTCCATCCTCTGGCCAGCACCGTAAGCACAGATGTTCCCTGCATCTGTATACACAGGTACAATCTTGCATAAAATTGTTTGTTAATACTGATCTGTGTGTGGAGTCAAGTTTGTGTTGCAGGGAAATGAAGCGTCATTCACGACTGTGATCAAAATGACTTTCGTCATCTCAATTTTTTTTTTTTAAACGATAGCAAGACAGCGTCTGGCAGACAAAGGAATTGACTGGGAGCTGAAAATAGGTAATGATAACAGCAGGGATTTTTAATTGGCCAGAAGAGACAGCACAGATCTGGAAGGTGAGGTGCACACAGGCTGAGGCTCAGCAGAGGTGCCTGTGCTGCAGAGGTGGGCAGGGCAGGGTGGGGAGGGGAAGGGGGGAGGGGGCGTGCAGGGGGAAACACTTGGACTCGGGGAGGAGACTAAGCCCAGGTTTCAGGATTAGGATGGAAAATGAAACCACCCACTGCCACGAGATGTAGGAACCTTGGTTTTATTTCTGCAGTTCTTGGCTCATACAATTCAATTAAAAATATCCCCATCCGCCAGAGAGTTATTTTTGTTAGGCACAACTCATAATATGCCCGACAAAGGTCAAGGCTTTTTGGAAAAGTGCAACGTGGCTCGGAAAATAGAGCAGAAGAGAGCTGACGCAAGAAGACTTGCCAGCGTCCCTGGTGACGACATGCAAACAAAGAAAAATCTCGCCGGGGAGGGCCTCAGACAGGCGGGCTGCCAGTCATACCTTGAGGACTCAGGAGCCAAAAGAACCACCTTTAAACTACCCAAGCGAATTAGAAGTCAATGCAGATGCCTAAGGTGATTTTCCCTTTGCTGGGCCCATCTGCCAGGGGTTCTCATACTTGAGTGGGCATCAGACCCCCCTGGTAGGCTTGTTAACCCATAAGAGTTCTGACTGAGTGGGTCTGGGCTGGAGTCTGAGAATGGATATTGCTAACAACTTTCCAGGGGAGGCTGCTGCTGATGTTCCAAGGACCACACTTTGAGAACCGCTGCTCTGTGCCATTAACAGTGGGCGGAGTGAGAAGTCAGGGGGTTGGTGTCAGACACCCTCGGGGTTGAATCTGGCTTCCTTCATTGAGGCTTTTTCAGTTCAAGTCACTCAGCCTCTCCATGCCTCACTTTTTCCATCTACAGAATGGAGCTTACACCTTTAACATCTACTAGGCAGGTGGTTATGAGTTTTGAAAGAGACAATGTGTGTAAAGTGCCTGGTCCATAACAGAGCTTAAGAAATGACAGTTTTCATTAGGCACCTGGAGACCAAGTCTGAGTTGACATACCAAGTGCATAAGTGAAGTTGAAGTCCCTTCTAGCATAGGTTTTAGACCCTCTATCTCCTCAACAGTTAACTCTGCCTGAAATTCCATCTCTAGACATTCATCTATCGGCTACTTAAAATGTCCATCTATTACGAATAGGGGAAAATGGATCTAGGTCAGACCTCTTGAGATTTTATGAATCAGTTTCTCAGTCCCGCTTTCTTCTCAGATGAGCAGAGAGAACAAAGGTGAATCAAGCCACGGGATAGTACTTGATTTCATTCAATCAGCCACTGGCCAGGGGACTAGTCATTTCTTCTCTCTGGGCCTTACTTTCTTTCTTTTTTTTTTTTTAATGTTTTTTTTTTAATTTATTTCTAGGAGAGAGAGAGAGAGAGACAGTGTAAGCAGGGGAGGGTCAGAGAAGAGGAGTCTGAAACAGGCTCCAGGCTCTGAGCTGGCAGTCAGCACAGAGCCCGACGCGGGGCTCGAACCCACGAACCGCGAGATCATGACCTAAGTGAAAGTCGGATGCTTAACCAACTAAGCCACCCAGGCGCCCCACCTGGGCCTTAGTTTCTGCCCGGGTGAGATGAGAAGGCAGGCCCACCAGGCCGTGCAAAAGGTCTTCTAGTGCCACACTCCACCACTGGGGGCCAGCAAAAACTACAAAGCATTTGGACCACAAGTCCCTCGAGAGGAGGATGGGTTGTAGAACCCTTGTATCTGCCATCATCGATCTGAGCCGTTAGTTAGCTCTGTGACTGTGGGCAAGCTACTTAACGTCTCTGTTCCTCCGTTCCTCCATTTGGCACAGATCAACAGCACTCACCTCACAGAGCTGCTGTGAAGATGGAATGAGATTTTGCATGGATGGGTCCAGGCACAGTGCCTGCTGGGACACTGCGAATGCCTGATACATGTGTTCCGTCTCACAGCCTGTCCTCACAGCTGGCCCTCCTAAAATCCCCAGGAGAGTGTAACTCTCAGGGAGCCCCTCTCCCTAGAAAGCTGCTCCCTGGAAATCCCATTTCAAAGAGTCACACCTGGGTATCACACAGGGACCAAGAGAGCTCTCCAGAACAAGGGCCTGAGCTATCGGGAAGGGGCTGGGTGGTAGATCTTTGTGCGAAAGCCCAGTTTAGATGCTAACTGACCAAACCAAAGGGAGTCACCACTCTGGACTTGTTAACCCCGAACTTGGTGTCCAAAAATCTTCACTACAGGAGTAAGCGGGTCTGAAATGTTCATGACTCTTTACTGTTAAGGAAAATCTCTCGTCTCGTGTGTGTGTGTGTGTGTGTGTGTATACACGTGTGTGATGGTGGAGGTGGGGGGTGAGGGAGAAGGGCACTGGAGAGCTGAGGGGTCAAAATCATAAAGACTCCACTTTTGGAAAAGACCCCCTCCTTCCCCCCAAAGTCTATCCCTACCTGCCCGGGTCTCTTTCCACCCTCCTCCAGACTCACAGGGGTCTGCATGGGTCCCAGCCTCCTCTCTCCTTCCTGGTGGAATTCCTCAAAAATAAAGCAACCGTTCTGAGGTTACACACAACACAATGGGCGGGACATTCTCAAATAATTTCTTCCTAGCTGTGAAAGGCTAGTGCCTTCCAGCCTGTTGAGTTTGACAATCTGTCTTCATTTCCGAATGTCCCCTAAGAAGAACAAATCTGTTACACTCTGGCCAACACATTTCCAAGGAAATGAAATAATGCAACCTGACTAAAATGTCAAACTCTAATATTGAACAAAAAATGGGAGCAGACACGGTGAGAGAAGGAACACCCAGGAAACTTCTGGGAACCCAACCCAAGAGCTGCCCTTCGTGCACTGCAATGCAAAGGACAGACGCTGCTGCCTCCCTTGTGTATGTGATTCACATTGGAAAAGATCACCCAGGCCAGAAAAGAGACCGCTCACAGCCAGCATGGAACATTCCTCCATCCGCTGGCCTTCAAACCTGCTGAAGCGAACATTTCAGAAGGGAAATAGAGCAGAGCCAAATTTCCCAGCCATGTGAAAACAGAGAGAGAAGTTTCCAGCACCAACGGATCCTAACCCCAGCTGATGTCTGGCTCCCTCTGCTAAGCCAACAATGCCTCTCTCTCCTCAGCACTAGAGAGGACTTCCTCAGAGTACAGGATGGTCCCCAGACGAGCTCTCCTTCCCTTCCCCAGCAAGCTCCAGCATGTTCTTGGTGTCTGGTGAGTAGGCCTGATCCCAAACCAGATGTGGGTGTTCTTAGGTTTCCCTGGCCAGGGTGAGGAGGTGTTCAATGCCTTGTGCTTCCAAGTGGGACAGATAATAACAGAAATAGCTAATATTACAAACAACTTCCTAAGCATCCATCACTGACTTAAGCGCTTTACATGCATTTGAAAGTTTTAATTCATATGACATGGGTAATAGTATTGCCATTTGACAAGTGAGAAAACAGGTTGGTTTCTCTTTAAAAAAAAAAAAAAAACAAAGCTGGGGTGCCTGGGTGGCTCAGTCAGTTAAGCGTCCAACTCTTTGTATCTGCTCCAGTCATGATCTCAACATTCATGGGATTGAGCTCGGCATTGGGCTCTGTGCTGACAAGTGTAGAGACTGGTTGGGATTCTCTATCCCTTTTTTCTCTGCCCCTGCCCCACTCTCTCCCTCTCTCAGAATAAATACACAAACTTAAAAAAATAAGGTTAAGAAAACTAAACCTTTCCTAGGTAACCAGTGGAATAGATGGGGCCCTTTGAGCTCAGAATGCCTTCTGTTATTATTTGATAAATCCTGGCTGGACACATTCCTCGCTGGAGTGCATCTTCTATGGAAACAGGGTGCTAAGGGATAAAGAGATCAGCTTCCAAGAGCACCAAGGTCAGATTCTGGAGGTAATGTCACCGCATGAGACATAGGTGGTCAGACTCAGGTCAGCAGCTGAAGTGGATTTCATTCCACCTGGCCCCCCTCTCTTCCTTTTCTCCACGGGCCCACAGGTGGTCACGGTGGGGGTCCCACCCCGTGCCCTCCTAGAGGCTTCCACCCTTGCCTCTTCTTGCCTGGCTGCGTCTCGGAGAGTGCTGGGGCTGGGGCTGTCTCAGTCTCCAAGGGGATGGGTGATTTATGTCCTTTTATTCAGCCAGCAGCTTTGTACAGAACAGACTCTACACGCTGAATGTCACCAGGCGGGGGCAGGGACGCTGTGCAGAATCCCAATGAAGCCTTTCCAGCCTGAGCGAAATGGCACCGGTGACTTTGTTATTGTGTGTTTTTTCTGGTGGGAGGAGGAGGTAGCAGACCCTGCGAGGTTGTGGGATGGCTGGCTTGGGTGGCTGGGACCCCCCCCAAAACCCCCGTGTCTGGCTCCCCCGCGAGTGCCTGCCCCTTCCCGGCTCTCCTTCTCCTGCTGGCGCCCCATAGGAGACAAGCCAGCCAGCCAGCAACACGCACTTGGGTGAAGAGGGCTCCTTTCCATGGAGCTGTTATGTGCAGCGGCTGAGTGGGCCAGGGCCTCGGCACCAGGGGCCTGCATCGCTGCTGAATAAAACACGAGGGACTGAGGCATGCACTGGGGCAGACTGGGGCTCGGGGCTGCACTCCACTCTCCTGAAACCACAATGCCCGCTGTAGGCAGGTTCCTTGGCCCTTCCTTTCCTTTCCATACTCCTCTCCTCTCTCCCATTGACACCTGAGTCTTTAAATTCAGGCCACAGCCAAGCCTATTCCTCACTGCCCCCATCCCATGTTCCCACACAGAGCAGGCACTCAATGTCCGTGGAATGATGGAGAACTCTGGTCTCCCAGCACTGCTCTGGAGCCCATGGGCTGCTCTGGGATGCGCCAGGGGCATGACAAAGCATGGCCAACAATTCTGTAGGATCCCAAAGGCACTGGGGAATGGGAGAGACTACAGAGTCACAGGAGTTGAAGAGACCTCTGAGAGCACACAGCCTGGCTCTCCCACTTTACAGGTGAGAAGACTGAGGCCCAGGGGTGAGCCTCTTCCCAGCACCAGAGGAGCAGAGCCAGGGTTCAGAGCAGGCCCTCTCAGGCACAGCTTTCTCCTGCCACCACACACTGCCCCCTCATCTGAGCCTGATCCCCGCCTCAGCTGCTAGCTGGGTCCCCAGAGGGCGCCCCTCCCCAGCGCAGGCTGCAGCGCTGGTCTGTCTCCAGTCCCCACACTGGGACCCGTGTGGAGGGTGGCAATGAGTTTGCACTGCGCTGCGGAGGTACCACCAGGGCTGTGTTCCTAGCACTCCAGGTCACCGTGGGCCTAGCAGGTCAGATTTGCAGGGCCAGGCCACTCGGGGACCAGGGAACTCAGAAGAGACCACAGTAAGCCAGGGCCTGTGAGTGAAGCCGGTACCTCTGCCCCTGGAGCAGAGAGACAAAGCAGGTCACCCAGGGGCGGGGGCAGTTGGGAAGAATGAAACAAGGCACAGCACCCCACACCCCCTCCAAGGGAATGGGGGAGTAGAACTGGGACAATAGCAAATGAAAAGGCCAGAGAGATGAGCCCGGTGGAAAAAACCAGGGTGAGGAAGGAGACAGAAAACTTGATCCTTCTCCTCTTTCTATTATTTCCTCAGGGCCCCCTGCATCACGGGGGTGGTGGTGAGGAGGAAGGGGAGCCTGAGGGAGGGGAGAGGAAAGGAGGGGGAAGGGAAGCCCTGCATACTTATGAGTTTACTTTTCTTTGCAGGCACTCAAAGCATCTTAAGACCTCATGGAGAGGGGCGGGGGCTGGTGTCCAAAGCTGCTGACAGCCAGAGGCAGGACCTGAGTTGTGTCAACTAAGGGGCATCTGGAGATTTCATGGTCCCTCAGATGGGTCCAAGCCCCTGCACTCTGGACTGTGCTCAGTTAGACAACAACTGGTGAATTTAGGGATGTGATAGGGATTCCAGAAGACAACTGGTCTACCCCTCATAACCCACCCCCTCCACTCCACGGGCGTGGAAACGCAGGCCCGGAGACACAGCCCTGAATCTGCTCCAAAGCGGAAGCCAGGTCTCCGAGCTCCCACTCCAGGGACACTGACCACCTTGCCAGTCAGCCCCTGCTCCCCGAGCAGGAACCCCCTCCCCCGTGTAGCAGCCCCTTGCTGTTCTGAGAAAGGAAAAGGTTTTCTCAGAAACATTTCTGAGGACCCACTTGCGCTGACTACCCAAGAGAGAGGGGCAGGGAAGTGGGGGCGCTTCTTATAGCATGGTGACTTTCAAGAAGGAAGTGAGCTTAAGGGGGCCGGAGCAGGCTTCACGGGGCCTCACCCTCTCTTTGCCAGGGGAGAGGTGGCTCCAGGGCTCCAGGGATGCCCCCCCATACCCTGTGGCTCCTGGGGTGGCCAGGAGTGTGAAGAGACTCTCAACGTGCCCACGCCTCCGTGTGAACAAAGCTGAATGCTAGCCAAGGCAGTCCCCACATCCTGCCCCCATCTATTGATCTCGGTGGAGAGCGTGTCTTTAGGGAATCACACTGTTTTCTTGCTCTAAAAATCCTCAGTCTAACTTCTTATTTCTGCCTCATGTTTGCCTCCACCAATAGGAATCTGAGCCCGTGGGGGCATCAGGCCAGCCTGTGGGGGCCTGGAGGCTGGGTGTATGGCAGCGGGAGCGTGGGCCTTGCACCAGGCAGAGATGGCCCCGGTGCAGACAGAGTCCTCTTCCTTTCCAGACTCGTTCTCCTGCACGAGGGTAGCAGGTAGGGAGGCCTTTTTGTCACCTTTGGCCATTGCTGTACCCCTCGTTCCCTCAATGGTGCCCTGCCAGAGCACACTCAATAAATGTCTGCGGGACTTCGGAGGGGGAAACAGGCTGGTCAAGATATAGTGATGGGCCAGGACTCCAGGGATCTGGCTCACTCCCCTGCATCCTAGGGTCCCCGGGGTGGATGGGCCAGGGAGGGGGGCACTCACTCCAGCACATCGCGGTTGAACTGCTTCTTGCTGTTGCCCAGGAACTCCCCGATCATCTGCCGGCTGAGGCCCTTGCGCTGGAGCAGGAAGTGGGCCACTCCGATGGGGGTGTCAGGGATGAAGCCTCGGGAGATCAGGAACTGGATGCCTTTGTCCGGGTTTCTGGTGGTGGGGGTGGGGATGGGAAGAAGGAGTAGAGAGTGAGCCAAGGCCATCGATGGCTTCTTTCCTTCCTTTCTCCCCGCCCATGGAGCCCATAAAAGTGCCTGGAGGTTTCTGGGAAGAATTCCTAGGAAATACTAGGATCCCTTCCATTGCAGAGGGGCTCTGGATCTGAAGCACCTCTCACCGGAGCCTCGCCTTCCTGAACACCCCACCCCCACCCCCACCCACAGGAGTGAAGGTAGCATGGGGAGGGAAGCGCTTGGAGGAGGGCTGGCCAAAATGAGTGAAGTCCAGAACAGGTGGAGAGGTGTTCCTTCCATGTTCCCTGAGGGCCCTGAGGCCTGCCACAAAAGGCCCTCCTCCCTGTCTGTATTCTGTTGTATATACTCAGTACCCAGCCTAGAGTCCAGAGGGAGGGTAAGACTGGGGAAGAGAGGTCAGCTCTCCTAGCACACTGTCCATAGTGTCCATAGAATCCTGCTCTCCACCATGTGCTTTCTCAGGCTCCAGTCTCTACATGTAGGGGTGGGGGGGGGGGGGTGCTGTGTCTTCAGGCAAATGTGCTCACAGTGTGTCCTGCAAATCCATGGTGCTCCCCAAACTGTGTCTCACCAGTTCAGGAGAAGACAAGTGCAGAGAGAGAGGGTCAGCATTTAGAACCTCTTATATACAGCACTTTGACATTTTCAGGATAACCAAGCACGTGATTGTTTTTCTAGCAGTTCATTTTTATTGTATTTTACAGACCTATCAGCCCACAACACGTCGGATAAAAACCCAAACTGGCCCTTGGCCACAGAGAGTTTGAGAACCACTGTCTGAGGGATCCCAGTGTCTGTGCGAGTGTGAGTGTGCGCGCAGGAGTCATGTTGTGGAGGCATGAGAGAGCAGAGGCTGGGCTCACCAGGCGGCAGCCTGATGCGGAAGAAAGAGCAACGGACGGGCAGCCAGACGGGCCTGCAGCTCCCCAGATACGTCACCATCATCGCGTGCAACGCGCCTGACCTGTGTGAGCCTGTTTCTTTTCTGTAAGATGGCACAATAATGCTATCTCTAGGTATTGTTCCGAAGTTTGCAGATGCTTTATGCAAGGGGAGCCATGAACGGGAGCTATATACACACACACACACATACACCACCCACCCCCCGCCCAGGATACAAGCTTCTTGAGACCAGGGGGTGCATCCTACTCATCCTTGTGGTCGTCGTGCTGTGGTAGGTAACAGCTGAGTGAATAAATGCACATCCGTGTGGCTGGAAGGGATGTTATATTTCCTGGCTCAGGGCTCTGAAGGAAGGGCTGAATAGAGGGTGGAGACTGCTGATCCTATACTTGAGGTTTCCATGGGAAGGGCATGTGCATACTGCTTGCCACCAGCTGTATACATTCTAGTTGCAAGGGCAGTTCTGGCTGGGGGCGGGGGGGCGGGGATCCGGCGGGGGACGCCATTTCTCTGCTTCCATTCTGTTCTCTTTCATCCCCTATTCGTTGTCTCCCCATTTTATCAGTGTCCCTCTCCTGCCTTTAACCTGTATTCCTTACTCTAGGTCTCCTCTCTCTCACCCCACTTGCCTTTCCTCACTTCCTCCGTGCCCATCCTCTCCCTGACATCATCCCCAGAAGGTAATGCTGTTTCCCTAACTTGGTGTCCTACCTGAATGACTTCTGCTCAATCCTCATATCGTCTATACTATTATTTATGGACTACTGTATTTTCTTTTAAATTCTCTCGCTTTGCAAGCCCTAGCTTCATTGCAAACGATAATAGTGGCAAAAGTAAAATACGTTTGTGACCATGAAAAATAAAATGTGTATTTTCACACATTATCTCGAGGAGCAGGAGTGGCCCAAACGCCACCTGGGAGGGCACTGGGATGATGTGGACAATCACCTAACACCCTGCTCACCTGTAAATGCAGGTCCACCCCCACCCCGCCCCCGCCCCGGCTTCTTCTCTGCGGCCCAGGACTCCCTGGGGCTCCAGGGCTGGTGCTCACTCACATGTTGAAAAGGTTGAGGCCGATGCGGTAGAGCCGTTTGCGCAGCGTGTCGGTGGAGAGCGTGGGCGACTTGCAGCTGGCGGGGTTCTCGCAGTGGTAGCGCGGCAGGCTCAGGATCATGGCCTGCAGGGCCTCCTTGGAGGCTGAGGCCGATACTTCCGAGCCGGACTTGGCGGACTTGGTGGACGTGCTGCTGCTGCTCAGCTGCTCTGAGTTGTCGCCGGCTTCGGCCTCAGTCTCCTTCCCCGCCTCCCCCGCCTCCTCCTCCTCCTCCACCTCTGCCTCCGAGATCGCCACCGCGGCCCCCTCCGCCGCTGCCTCCGCAGCCGCAGGTGGGTGTGCTCCGGGCGCCGCGCTGGCTCCGGCCTCTGTGCACGTGTCGTCGGCCGGCGCGTCCCCCGGTTCCGCGGCGGGGGGCGCCGGGGGCTCCTGCCCCGGGGCTTCGCCCTGCTCCGCTCTGCTCGCAGCGGGCTCCGCCGGGGCCTGGGCGGCCTGCGCGCCCAGGCAGTTGGCCACCGACAGAGCCGTGGCAGAGGAGACAGAGATGTTCTGGTTGGCGATCTGCACGGTGACGTCGCGGAAAGCCATCATGAGGGTGCTGCCGTGGCTCTGGGGCAGGCCGGCGGCCTCGGCGGCCTCCTCCCCCGGCGCCGGGCAGGCACCATCGAGCTCCCGCATCTCAGCCTCCAGGCCCGGTGGCCCCGCGCCCGCGTGCAGGGCCTGGTGGAGCTGGTACGCGCCGCTCTCCTGCAGGGAGCACATGGTCTTGAGGCTCCAGGTGCTGAGGGCGTCGTCGATGGACTTGGCGAGGGACTGCACCTGCTCGGTGAAGGAGTCCTCCAGCTCGGTGAGCGTGTCCGCGAAGGTGGGCGGCAGGGAGGGTGAGCGCACCAGCGGCAGCCGCATGAGGCCGTAGCCCTCCATGAGCGCCTTCTCGGCGGCCAGGCTCTCGGCTGTGGGTGCGCGCACCTTGCGCAGGGAGATCCGCCGGGGCAGGCGGCTCTCCAGGAGGGAGTTGCGGATCTTCTCAAAGTTCTTGCTGAGCTGGTACTGGCGGAAGGCGGTTTGGATGGTGCAAGCGGCGCGCCGGGATACCAGGTGGCCCCCGTACTTGTGTTCTAGCATTTCAATCTGCGAAAAGAACCAGAGAGAAAGGACCCAGTTAGGACTGGAGTCCCCACCTAAGCCTTGGTGGGGCCCGGCAATGCACAGCTGGCGGGTACCGAGGGGCTAAGTCTGAGAACTCCTAGCATGTCATGGCCTGAGATGCCAGATACCTAGAGGGGTAGAATGTGGGACTGGCTTCCAGGGGTTGGCCACGTCCTGGGGGCAGGGGACAGGTGTGTTGCTTCTGGTAGTCAGATAATGCTGTTGTCGTGGTTATTTTTAATTTTTTAAAATCTTTAAAATTTACTTTTTTTAGTGTTTATTTATTTTTGAGAGAGAGACAGAGCACACACGGGGGAGGGGCAGAGAAAGACGGAGACAGGCTGAAGCAGGCTCCAGGCCCTGAGCTGTCAGCACAGAGCCAAAGTCGGGGCTCAAACTCATCAGGTGTGAGATCATGACCTGAGCCGAAGTCAGAGACTTAATGCCTCTGTGGCTCCACCCAGGAGCCTCTGTGGTGGTCATTTTTAAATGTTCGTATCAGGGATGCGTCTGGAAACACTTATGAGTGACATACATGACATCTTGAATTTGTATTAAAATACTCCATCAAAAAAAGTGGAACTGGTAGATGAAACAATATTAATGATCTGGGAGTTTACTAAAGTAGTCTTTCTACTTGAGTGTATATTTAAAATAATAAAATTAAAAATTAAACAGAAATACTGAAAAAACAAAAACCAAAAAAAAAAAAAAAACCTTGCCACTACAACTGTTCACCTGCCTTCTTCCTCAGCATTCCCATCAATGCGTTGCAGAAATTCCTGGCCCAGGATCATCATAATGATTGAGATTGGGGTTTGATTAATTCT
The DNA here is from genome assembly GCA_017311185.1 of Proteles cristata cristata. Classification (NCBI taxonomy): domain Eukaryota; kingdom Metazoa; phylum Chordata; class Mammalia; order Carnivora; family Hyaenidae; genus Proteles; species Proteles cristata. The sequence goes on from JAESUZ010004630.1 coordinate 3,506,572, forward strand.
GTGTTGCCAGTACCCAGCCTAAGGGCTGGCACATAGTAGATGCTGAATAGATGAGATGTGAGCAACCAATAACATTTCACCATGTTTCCCAGGAACATGAAGTGAAACAGACAGAAAGGCCAATCTCCTCCCTCAGTACCATGCTTCAACCTGCCTCCTGCCCCGCCCGGCTCACCAGGGACGGCAGCTGGAGTCACACAATCTCACAACCTCAGCAATCTCCTGGGCTCCCTCTTTGTGGGTGACCCCCCACCCCCACCCCCAGTGCTGGACCAGCAGAGGCACCCTTCTAGCCCGGGAACTCTCACAGATACAACCCAAAACACCGGGGACAATCCCAGGTAAAAAGAGATGACCTCAGTCTTGTCTTCAGCTCTTCCGCCTCGCCATTCAAGGCCCTTCCCAACCCCAAACCTAGTGGCATTATGCTGTTCCTCTTCCCAAATCCAGCTGTCCTTTGGGAAGATAGTTGGGAAACTTCAGCTTATTAAGGTTTGAGTGGCCAATAAGGCCTCCTATATGATTCCCCTCAGAAGTGTTTGCATGTCACAAGGTACAAGGCCTTAAGCAGAATGTCTTCATGATCCTCATGGGGCCTTCAAGGTACTCTTAAAAATCATACCAAGTGTATTAGTCAGCTATAGCTGCATAACAAATTACCACAAGCTCAGCAGCTTACAACAATACCCACTTATTTGCTCATAGTTATGTAGGTTAGAAGTCTGGGCATGGCTCAACTGGGTTCTGTGCTTGGGATCTGACCTGGAAGAAATCAAATGTCAGCTGGGACTGCAATATCACACAAGGTTCAGGGTCCCATTTCAGGCTTATTGTTGTTGGCAGAATTCAATTTCCTGAGATTCTAAGACTGAGGTCCTCACTTACAGCTACCCGCTGTTCTCAGCCAAATGGTAGTTTGGCCTTTTAAGGGCAACCAGAGGAGTGGCTCTGCGGCTTCACCTCCTTTAAAGGATTCACCTAATTAGGTCAGGCCACCCAGGATGATTTTCCTTTGGATTAGGTCAAGGTCAACTGGGTGGTAACCTATGACAGAAGTGATATCCTATGATACTCCCTAGTCCCATTCCAACTCAAGGGAAGGGAATAATAGAGGGTGTGCACACCAGGAGGCAAGAATCTGGGCGGGGCATCAGGAATCTGGGGGCCATCAGAATTCTGCCTATGGGATTTTATCAAGCACCCACGATCTCCAGAGAAACATAGAAGTTTCTGATATCTCAGAGGCATTTCATTGCTACTTTTGCAGAAATCATGTCAGAGGGGAGAGAGCTCAGCTCAGTCTCCCTGCAGAACTCTGGCAGGCTCCCTGAGCTCTGGAATGGAGATTGGTCTTAACTAAGCAGGAGAGTCCTCCAAAGAGAAGTTATAGATAGTGAGGGAAACTGACCACTTAACTGCCTCCTCTGTCAATTTCTTTTTTTTTTTTAATTTTTTTTAATGTTTTATTTATTTCTAGGAGAGAGAGAGAGACAGCGTGAGCAGGGAGGGTCAGAGAGAGAGGGAGTCACAGACTGAAACAGGCTCCAGGCTCTGAGCTGGCAGTCAGCACAGAACCCACGAACCGCGAGATCATGACCTAAGCGAAAGTCGGACGCTTAACCGACTAAGCCACCCAGGCGCCCCGTCCTCTGTCAATTTCTGTTGCCCTCTTATCCCTCCTCGAGTCCCATGAAAACTGACGCCAGGCAAGAATTCATATTTCTTTCTCACCTGGACTATTCACATTTCGAGGGAAACCCTAGGCCCAAGGGCATTCTCTTCAGGTTATGAGATGCTATTGGCAACAGAGGGAAGGTATGAAATCCCGTCACCTGAAATGTTTCCAGAATAGTAAAGATGTCCATCCCCCTGGCACAATATCATCCTACCTGGAGGCAGAAGGCTGACTGAACTAACCCTAGGAGACTTCTACCAACCAATGTCCCCAGTGTCCCCAAGCAGAGAAGAAGACCATATTTAAATATCTTGAATCTGGTTCATCAAATCCTCCACTATATTGTAAGCCCCATGAAGACAGAGACTTTGCCATTATCCCCGGTGCTTGGAGAGTGCCCAGCACACAGTAGCCCTTTAATGAGTATTTATTGAATACATTAAAGAATTAATTGCAAAGTTATCTTTGTGACTCTCAAAAATCTCCTAATTAACCCATAACTTTCTTCTCCTGGAGCTGATGCATTTCACTTGTGTTTCCAAACTCCACTGTATCACTGGCCCCTTTCCACCTGCCTATAGACCCTCCCAGATCTCCCCAGGCTAAATCATAACTCCTCTTGACTCCCCTGCTCTGGGGCACTAGCCCAATGTCTTTCTTTCTGTTTTCCACCAAACCTCTTGGAACACTAGTCTACACCCTCTGCCTCATTCCATGAGCAAATGGTGAACTGCTGATCCAAATCTGTATGTCCTGAATCTCCAGGGTTGGCCTCCTGTTACCACTGCTCTTCTAAAATGACTCTCACGAAGGTCACCAGAGACCTTTCATCATGAAACATGATGGTCAATCCTCAACCTTCCTCCTCCCTCTTTTCTGCAGCTCTTGGTATTTTTTATCACCTTGAAACTCGGACCTCAGCTTTCATGACCCAGTCTACCTTGGTTTGCCTGCTTCCACACAGAACTTCCATCCTGTATTCTGTCCTCAAAATCCCTAAGCATGTCAGTTACAAGTCGTATGAGTGCCATCTTGCATTCTGCAGACACATGTGAATTATTTTCCCATGTACTTCTGGGCATCTTCCATGACTTCTACATTGGAAGTCATTAGAGCAACCTCTGGTAGCTGATAATTAACAACTAATTAAGAGGGAAAGTATCTCCAGCAGAGCCTTTGTGGCAATTCTGCAGCTGTCCTGCGGGCTAGTATCTTCTTACCTCTTGTGTGAGAACCTTGTCCACTACTACAACTTCACTGTACTTTAATGGGCTGATGAACAAGCCTTAGGGGAGATGATCAGTCCCAGATCTGCTTCTTCCCTGCTGGTTGACCTTGGACAAGTTTCCTAACATCTCTGACTCTAAGTTTTCTTATCTGTTATGAAGCTAATCCTGCTGACTCTGTAGCCTGTTATGAGAATTGAGTGATTTCATATGAAATTGGCACATAATAGGTGTGCACTAAGTGGTAGCTATTTGATTACAATGATGATTAGGTGAGTGATTCTCAAATTTCAATTCCTAGGCTTGATCCTAGTCTTGCATTTCCAACAGCCATTGGATCCTTTTGTTCACCTATACGAAGCCACTGTTTTGCCCCCCACAAGATGTCCTTGATGTCCTCCCCACATCAGCTCTTGATGATTTCTTTATTTGCCTTGCAGCACTTCGGCTACTATGCTTTCCAGTCTGAGAACCTCGCATTTGTCCATGTGTCCTCCTTCGCCCGCCTTCTGCATTCGTCAGCCTCAAAGTCTTTATTTGACCACCTGTCCCACCCCTACAACCTTTTGCATCATCCTGACCATTCCATCAGACTGTTGCCACGTGGGGCTGTCTTTGACTCCCCACTTGGACCACTCTGGCAGCCTCCCCACCGCCTCACTGCTCCCTTCTCACACCCACCATCTACCCTATGCTACATTACCCTGATCAAGGTTCTTGAAGAGCAGGTATGAACTCAGGCCTTCAGCTGCTTGAAAGCATTGCCCAAAATAAGTATATAAATATTTCCTGCTGGTCTTCCGACCCTGAGCAATCTGGCCTCAGCCTACCTCCCACCTTCTACCACTACATCACGCCTCTGTACACGCTGGGCTCGACTCCTGCTCCTCCCCCCGCCCACACGAGGCTTTCCTGCTCTGAGCATTAGCTCAGCCTTGTCCCTCAGCCCATGACATTCTCCCCTTTCTTCAAGACCTGCCTCAAATGGGCATCCTCCATGAAGCATCCTCAGTTCCCTAACCAGACAGGGATCTCACCGCTTCAGGTGCTAGTGGAGAATGTTGTTTCTTACTTCTTTCTGATGCCCAGTTTTCTCCACTAATCTTTGTGATATTTAACTAACCCACCCTTCCTTCTCTCCACGCCCCCTACCCTGATTCCAGTAGAGCATAAGTTATTCGAGACCCCTGATCCATGGACAACACCTAGCCCAGAGCCTGGCAAGGCGCAATGGCTCACTATGGCATTTGAATTCAGATGTTGGATCTTTTCCATTTGTTCCAGTGCATTTAACACAACCCTCTCCTGTTTATTCCAGCCTGAAGCCTGCTGCAGCCCCAGCCTGCACTGGCTCCTACTGTTTCTTTCCCATCCTTTGCAGCTGCCCTCCATGCTCTCCGTATTCCCACAGACTATACCTTATAGGAAGGATGGTATTATCTGTCGCTACATTCCTGGTGCCCAGTGTTGAGCCAGAGCCATGGTTAGGGCTTAATAAATGTTTGTGGACATGAACTAAACTGAACCCTGTCTTATGTCCCAGGAGAAATAAAAATCTAGGCTCTCTTCCGGATCCGGGCTTGGAGTGAAATGCTGCATCCTCCCCCTGCCCCCCACTCGCTCACACACACATACATTTCCCTCCCACAGGGCTCAGTAATTTGGCAGTGTCCCAGGTCAGATATGTCCACCCAACCTGGCCCTCCCAACCCTCCTAGCCTTTTTCTTAACCAGGGCCAGGTCAGAGAGCTAAAAGAGTTGGATATGGGGGGTGGGGGGTGGCCTCCAGGGTGAGGAGGGGTCTCTGCGCTCACAGGCCTGAGAGTAGCTCAGCTCACTTCTCCCTAAACCCCATGAATCATGGGTAATTGTAGCCTCGCTTCCTCCCAAGAGAGCAATCTCTCTGCTCCTGCCAGAAGAAGCAGTGGAGGGGGGCTCAGAGGGCTCTGTCTGTCTAATGAGCCTCTCAGTGTTAATTAGAACATGCTCCCTCTTTTCAGGCTGCTGCAGCAGCTGAGCCTGAGAAGGGCCACTGAGAGATGGCCACCAAGTCAGGGTGAAGGAGGAAGAGCAGCTAGCTGGGGGGCTGCCATGCTGAGGAACAGGGAAGCCAGGCCAGGGTAGGGGGTGGCTTTCACATGTGAGCAAGGATTTCCTCTGATCCAAGATTTCCCAGCTGAGAATGTTAAAGCATTACATGGAAGGAGCCTGCAGAACTTGGCAAGGGAAGCCTTATGTGAGGCTTAGGAGCAGACAGTCTAGGGTGGGGAGAGAGGAGCTGGGAGAGGCTAGGGCAGCCTCCAGGGGAAGCCGGCTTGCACTGGGCAGGCTGTGAGCCCTGTGTCTTCCCTGCATGCCCACGTCCCTGTCCAGCTGTCCAAAATACAGCAAATGCTCAACACAGCAGGGCACTGAGACCTGCCTAGGAGCAGGGCTGCTCTTGGGAACCTCTTCTGACTACAGCCAGCTAGGTGTCTGGGAGGCGGGTACCACAGCTCAGCTACTCCTGGATCACAGAGACTGTCTCAGGTAGAGCTGCTGCGGGGAGCCTGATGTGAACCCCAGGTTGGGCTCCTTGCTCTTTCCAGTGCTCCCACAGAGCCCTGTGCACTGCTTCCTTGGAACCTACCTCTTCACTGGGATGAGGAGGCTGTGGAAGACTCTGGATAAAATCAAGGACTATGGAGTCCCAGTCTTGGCTGCACCAGGAATGCACACCTAGGGATGTGTCCTTGGGCAGGTTACTTAATATTGCTAAGCTTCGATCTTCTCATTCCTAAAATGGGGATAGTAGTAGTACCTAGCTCACTGGGATGTCCGGCACATAGTTAATGCTATTAGTGTTAGCGAGTACTGGTTACATGTCAGTGGCCACCTCTGGAATGAGCTCTCTGAGGACTGGGACTGTGTCTTTGGTACTGTGGTATCCCAGGCCTTGCACAGAACAGCTACGCAATATTGTTCCCTGAACTGGATGCCAGTGAACAGAAGGATTACCCCTGATGAGCACTGCCTTCACCATCATCCTCTGGGGGTCGATCCTCAGGTGCCCTCCATGCCCTGGTGGGATTCTTGCCTTCAGAGAAGAAAGGGGCCTTAGATATTCTGGTACAATCCCTCATTTCACAAATGACGAAGTGGGAGCCCAGAGAATTGGAAATGTGGACACCATTTCTCCTTGAGAGGTACCCCCTGGTGAGGCTGGACCCTGAGGCTTGGGTATGGGAGTTCTGTTGTGGAAGGGGCTGCTCTCCAAAAAGAGAGCATGGCTTCCACCCAGGACCTGAGTTGGCTGAGGGGCAGGTCTGGATGCTACTGACTATAGCTGCACGGTCCCCTGGCTTGGACAGCATACACAGTGATGCCATTTGGACATCCCACATGAGCTCCAGTGGGATGCTCATCAATGGTGGCACAGAACAGCATACAAACTCCCTACAGAACCTGAATGAATTTGGAAGTCACTCGGGTGCCCTAGGTATCTCTGCCACACCACTTCCCTAAGGGGCCCTCCAGAGGAATCTGCATGCTCCCTCCTTGTCCCCCTAGGTTGTAGCCCCAAGGCTCACTGTGAGATGAAGTGAGGGAGCTGAGGGCAGAGGGCATGGAGGATGGGAGAAGCTGTCCCAGAGAAGCTGGCACTTCTTCCCACTGTGATTATGGGGCAAGGCCCTGGGGGCTGGGAGAACAGGGAAGCCCAGAGGCAGGCTTCTTCCTCCCTCCCACCCTCTCTTTCTTTCTTCCTTCCTTCCTTCCTTTTCCTTTTTCTTTCTTTCTTCCTTCCTTCCTTTCTTTCTTTCTTTCTTTCTTTCTTTCTTTCTTTCTTTCTTTCTTTCCTTCCTTCCTTCTTTTCCTTTTTCTCTTTCTTTCTTTCTTTCCTTTCCTTCCTTTTCCTTCTTTCTTTCTTTCTTTCTTTCTTTCTTTCTTTCTTTCTTTCTTTCTTTCTTTCCTTCCTTCCTTCCTTCCTTCCTTCCTTCCTTCCTTCTCTTTCTTTCTTTCTTTCTTTCTTTCTTTCCTCTTTTCTTTCCTTCCTTCCTTCCTTCCTTCCTTCCTTCCTTCCTTTCTCTTCCTCTCATGTGTTCCTCCAGTACGGAGCATGTCCTAGGCACCTGGGACTGTGCTGTGTATAGGGAAACAGAAGTGAGTGAGCAAGAGCAGCAGATCACCTAACACAGAACTCTAGGGAGTGCTCACTCCTCACACAGACCATGAAGTAACCGGCAGCTCTGGAAGTGTTCTGGGCACAATCAGCTCAGACGATGCAACAGCTCTGAGAACGACATAATCCTTGCCTTATGTATGAGTGGGACAGCTACCAGATGGCATGGAGTCAGTAGTGAAGCACTCAGTCAAAGCACACACCCAGGCTCGGGGATACTAACCTGAGACATGAAGTATAAATACAAATCACCCAGGTGAAGTGTGATGGGGGGCAGGTGGTGAGTATTCCCAGCAGAAGAAATAAAATATGCCAAGGTCCAGAGGCAAACCATAGCACCGAGCTCAGGAGAAAGATAAGTGGGGATGGCAGGAACCCTGCATGGGCAGGCTGTGGGGTTGCGTCAGGTGGTAGAAGAACCTGGAGAAGTCTGTCCTACACATGGTGAGGAGCCACGGAAGGCTTTCACACAGCAAAATACCATGATCTGGTGTGCCATCTGTAAAGAGGGCTCAGCTGAAGGGTGGAGATCAGGTTAGGAGAGGCACAGCTCCAAGTAGGGGAACCTGTGGGGGTTTCCCCAGGAGCTCAGATGGGAAGTGATGGTGGCCTAGCCTGGAGGGGGGGCAGTGGGGTTGGCAGGAGAAAGTGGAATTTGGGAAATAGTTAAGAGGTAGCATCAGGGGGCTTGGGGATGGAGCAGATCCAGGGGGAGGGGTGTGGGGACAGAAAGGAGCCACAGGCAGTGCCTGAGATTCTGGACTGGCTGATGGTGAGAGGGAGATAATGATTGTTCAAGATCCTTCCAGTACAAGTACTGTAGGATTTGCATGACTGGTGGGGATGACAGAATCAGACACTAACAGAGCATACCTTCTTCATGCCAGGCACTGTGGCAGACATTGGGGATATAACGATGAATAATGAGTCACATGCCCTGCCTTCAAGGAGGAGTCAGGTCAACAGGAAATGATGACACAGGGCTAAAGGGCTGCGACAGGGAATCCCTGCATACTAGGGGGTTGCTGGGAAGGGGCATCCAATGCAGCCTTGGGAGGACAGGGAAAGCTGCCAGGGAGGAGGAAGGAGAACAAAAATTCTGTCCTAAAGTAAGAGAAGGAGTAATCAAGGCCAAGTGCCAAGTGAGGAGGAGCAGGAATGTTAGTGGTAGAGGCACACGGAATAGCATGTACAAAGCCCCAAAGAGTTAAGAGACAACTGAGGCCCAGAGAAGTTAAGCAACTTGCCCAAGATCACACAGTTCATTTGCAGAAGAGACAGGAGTTGAGTTCAGTCTCTTATAAATGTGTGTCGTGTTTTTAATCACTCTTCTCTAGCCACACACCCCGCCCCTCACTTTTTGCCCTGTTCCTTCTGCCCCCAGCCTATGCTTGGCCTAGAGAGATACTTGATCCAGAGGAGATGGGTTGTTTCCTGAGGCTGGGTTCACTCAGCATAAAGGCACCTGTCACACCCTTAACAATCCTGCCCCACCCCTGCTGGCTTGACATGAAAAGCCATGTCTCAGAATGATGTCTACTATTAAAAGGCCCGTGATGCCAATCAGAGGCCTGTACCGCTCTTGGCATCCCACCTCATTGGTCAGAATTGAACTAACTCTCCTACCCAAGCTGAGGTACGGGTTTCCTTTGGTATCAGTCACCAGATAGTCATTAAATTGCACTGCAGTTTCCTTGGGGGCACATAGGGAGCATTTTTTTCTTTTTGTTACTCTACTCTCTTGTTGCTTTGCACATCACAGTGACTCAAAAATTATTCACTCAGTGGGCTCTTACTATGTTCAAGAAACTGCTAGATGCTGGGGGAAGGGTACCAAGATGGGTAAGAGATGATCTCTGTCCTCAAGGAGCAGAGTCATGTGGAACTGAGAAGACTTCTTATCTGGGCCAACTGACCACCCACATCACACTGAAGTGTTCCAGATGAACTGTCTTCCAGCCCCTGCCTGGGCATTCCCGGTAATACAGAACTCACTACCTCACAAGCAGGACTTCCTATATTTTTAACAGCTCTAATTGTTAATTGAGCTAAAAGCTTCCTTTCCTGTCGCTTTCATACGTTAGTACCACTATTTTTGACTGAAATGATAGAAAATATATCAAATCCCTTTTTTACATGCCAGCTCTTCCATATTTAAAACTTGTTTTCATGTCTACAATTTCTCCATATGACTCCAGCCAATCCTATTTTCCTTCTTAGGAGAACCTTGAAATCCTCATGATTCTTACTTCCATCTTAAATGAAGCCCCAAAAACCAAGGACAGGCTCCAGACAGGCCCTGACCAGAAACCAGTGTGGCTCCAGCCAGCTGCTCTCCTCTACTGGGGGCTTTATCCACCCTTCTGTGGAGGCTGCTGTACTCACTTCTTTGGCAGCCTCCTCACTGGTTATTGATTCATCTTGAGCTTCATCAACTGAAGCCCTAAAGTCTCTCTCCCAGGACCAAGCCTGCTTATCTTATACTAATGCTGTGGGCTTTCCAAAGCTAAGAGCAGAACTTTAGCTCTTTTCCTGTTTCATTTAGACTTTTTCATTTAAACCTTTATGTCTAGATGAGATTTCTACAAAATCTTGGATTCTATCACTAAGGTATTAGCTGTTTCCTTTAGCTTTGTGTCATTAGAAAGTAGTGCCTTGTCAAAAATGATTGAACTGAACTGGACCACGAACAGCGCACCACTCAAGGACCCAGGAAATGGCATTGATGAAAAAAATCAATGTTTTTTGAGAATTCTGTTTGAAAACAACCCACCTGACTGTATTGTCATCCAATTCACTTCCTATCTGTCCACATATATATCATGGGAGATTTTGTTAAATACTTTACTGAAAGCCAGATGTTCCACTTGAGCTGGACTTGATGCTGAAGGAAAGAAATGAGGTTGGTTTGGCCTGACTCAGTTTTAGTGACCTTTCTACTAGCTTTCCTTCCCAATACTCACTTTGTCCGTTGAGTTAAAGAATGGTTCTTTAGAATCTACACATTTGTAAATGATTTAAGGTCTAATTCCCAATTTCGTGATGGAGAAACCAGTGCCCAGAGTGCTTAACTGGCATTCCCAAAGTCACAGGCCAAGGGTTGGGTCCTATGTTTACAGCTCCAAGTTCAATGCTCTTAACAAAATTCAGTCATTATGTCTTTCTCTAAGCATATGCACATGAGTGTACACACACACACACACACACACACACACACACACACGGGATTTGTTCTCCACTAGGGGACTTTGGTTTATCTTGGGAATCCTCAGTCTACTGAGAGGAGACCACTGTCTTTACAGCTCATTTGAACCTATATGTGCCTACACATGGGGCTTGCTCCTTGGGTGGACATGTAAGTGGGCTATCTCTTCTAAGCAGCAGGTGAAGGTAGGGGCTTCCCCAGAGAACAGTGGGCCACCTGCCTAGAGGTTCCTGGGTGCAATTTAGGCGTCCTGCCCATAGCAAGAAGAGCAGACCCCTGGACACACTGCCTAAGGGACAGGCATTGCGAGGGTGTGGCCCAGGCCGGGTAAAGGCTGCTTGCCTGACAAACTGGGCTACAGGGATGGGTGGAACACTTAGCTCCATTTGGAAGAACTAGTGGCAAAAGAGGTGTCCCTGCAGCACAGCAGAGGTGGGCCCAAGTGGGGAGATACCCTGGATAGCTCCCGAGGGCAGGACCCCTTCACCACCCTCCCCGCCCCCCTTGGAGGCCCTGGGTACCTGTTTATTCTTTAGGTCAAGGGAGAGCTCGTAATCGGAGGCGTTAGGGGCGTGGGAGCAGAGCGCCGTCGCCAGGGCAGGCTGCTGCCGGCCGGGGGAGACCGCGCGGTGGGAGCCAGCCCTCGGGGAGGCACCCCCCGCCCCCGGCCGCTCCTCCTCCTCCTGCAGCTCCTGGGCTTGAGCCTTCGGGGCATGGGCACTGGGTCTGCCGGCTGCCACCGCCGCCGCTGCCACCACGGAGTCCTCCATGCCCCCACCGGCCTGGGCGCAGGAGCCATCGCTGTGAACAAAAGGCAACGGTGCTCGGTTGGGGGAGGGGGGGAGCGGGACAGGGTGCATGTGGGTGCGGGGGTGAGGAGAGAGACTGCGCACTCTGGCCTGGCCTTTCAGGCAGCGATGGGCCTTTCTAGTGGTGGGGGCTTGTGGGCGTGCCTCCTGAGGTCACCTCTAGGGAGGGGCTACCCTGGCAGGGAAGCACTTCAGGCAAGGAGGAGAGCCTGAATTTGGGGAGGGTATCTCAGGCAGGGGAAAGGAGCAGCTATGATCAGAGCTCATGAACCTCTGCTTAGAAGCAGTAGAGCAGAGTGGGTAAGAGTAGACTGCCTGGGTTGGAATCTGGACTCTGACTCTTATTAGTTATGGGAACCTGAACGGGCTACTTAACCTCATTGTGCCTCTGTTTTCCCATCTATAAAATGGGCACAGTAACAGTACCTACCTCATAAGGATGTTGGAAGACTTAAGTTAACTAAAGTTCTTAAGACAGTGCCTGGATTATGGTCCTTGCTATATGTAAGTGTTAACTATCATCATTATCAGTGGTCTAGTTACCCGGCCAGTGGCTTAGGCAGCTGGAAAGAAGCTGATGCACACACTGAACCAGCTCTATCTTTATACTGCCCAGATGACTGTGGGGAAGGAGTGATGCTTACAGACCTGGTCTGAGCATAAAGCCCCCCTGAGGCCAGGTGGACACCAGCTTTTTGGGGCTGGGTCTGTGAAGAGAAGGGTGCTTGCCCTGCTGGGTCTAGGGAAGCATCTGTCTTTGGCTCCTGGCCTCTCCTCCCCTCCCATGGAGCCACCAGCAGGCTAAGCTGTAGCTGCTGCCCACCTCCTTACTCTAAGGAGGTACCTGCTAACTGGAGCCTCCATACCCCAGCCTGCCCTGGGGAATTAATACACTCAGGTTGCTCCCTTCCCTGGCCAGTCTCCTAGGTCTACCCCTCCCTCAAAACCAAGTGCTAAGCCACCTGTCCGTGAAGCCTTCCCAAGTGACTCCAGCTTTGACTGCTCCATTTGCTAGCACACTAGGGTTGCATTTAGAGAGTCCGTCTCTATTTCCCAGGGGCAGAAGCATCGTGGCTACAGCATGGGCTCAAATCCATACTCCCACCATGTAGCTTCAGTTAAGTTGCTTTTCCTCTGAGCCCATCTTCTGGTTTCCTCATTTATATGGTGCAGGTACTAATACCTATTTATGAGGTTATGGTGAGGGGAGAGGAGTCTGTATATATAAGGTGTTTAGCACACTGCCTGTCACAGGGTAAGTGTTCAGTAAGTGTTAACTCATGTCCTGCATCTAACCCCTCTTAGAGACTAGGGCTTATATTCTATCTCTTAATACTGGGCAGATGATCAGTACTCAGTTAATACTTGTTGATGGCTGAATTGAAGAGAGAGCAAGAGTCAAGAGATAGCAGACAGAGATAGAAGATCAGGACTAGAAGGGACTCCAATGTCACCTAGTCCAGCCCTCTGATCCCCTTTTTTACGGATAAGTATCAGGGGCTCAGGGGATGGGGTGGCCCTGATCTGAGGGCCAGGCAATACTTAGGGCTTTTTTCCTCTACAGCTTTGCCTTCATGTAAGGTGTCCCCAAATCATGGCAGAAAAGATACCTCTTCCTCTTGCTTCCACCCAACTTTGAAGCCTCCTGGTACTAGAATAACCAAGTATGGGTGAAGAACCCTTCCACTCAATGTACATCTAGCCTCCCACACTCCCCAGCCTCATCACTCCCATAAAGGAGAGCCCATTGGTCCACCCTAGCAACAAGGAGCCTCAAACTCCCTAAGGAAACCCTCTGTATGCATGCTTCTTTCCTCCATCATTTTTTGTATGGCCATTAATTAAGCTGTATAGTGGGACGAGCTCTAGGTGTCTAATATGTTGTTGTTGTTGTTTACCAGTATTACCAAGAAGTTCTCTTTAAAAACCTTCAACTTCTCTTGTCATAAGACTTACCCATTCTTCCCATAGGACACACAGAAATAGCCCTTCCCTCTCCTATCACAACCTGCCTCCAGGGCCTGGGAGGCACCATTCAGTCTCATCCATCTCTTCTCCAGACTATTCTTGGTGCTTAATGCCCAAGCCTCTTCACCCCAAAAGGTTTTCCAGAATCTTTAGAGAACTGGTGGCTACTCAGGACTACAAACCCTTTTAAAATAGCCCTATTCTTTCTTTTATTGCTGGAGTGTGTTTGGCAAGAGGTTCTGGGAGCTTTGATGACCCCCAATAGCAGTACTCGACCAATGGTGATGGAGGCAGGTAGGTAAATACTCTGGCTTCCTCATCCCTTGAGCAGAATAACTCTAATGCACATTCCACACCATCTCTCTAAAATACCCAGTGGCGAAAGCAGTGACCCAATCATTAATGAACATATATTGGCTTCCTTCTCTTCTGTGTCTCATCCCCCATTCCTGTACTGGCACTTCTTGGAGTCACCTTGTCTCAAATAAACTACTTGTGTTAAACCAAAACAAATTTTAAAAATAGACTTCTTTGTGGTCCACACCTCTGGATATAGACAGACTCCAAGGTCTTATCTCCTGAATTCATTCATAGGGCCTGGAGGTTAGGAGACCCCTGTCATCTCTGGCACATGCACATGCACGCATGTGCACACACACACGCGCGCGCACACACACACACACACACACACACAGCAACATGCACACTGATGCATACATAAAGGTTCTAACTAGCTTTGTGGCCTTGGGCAATTTGTTCTTCTTCTGGGTCAGTTTTCCTTACTTGTCACATGACAAGAACTTACTTATCTCTAAGCTTGGAATTCTGGAAGCTTGGATTCCAATACCAAGGCCGGTCCACCAAGGCCCACCAGCCCCAAGATTCCAGGCTCTCTGGCTGGTGGAACCACCTCTGCCTTTGCCCACCTCTATGCAAAGGGACTTGAGAGATTATGACACTCCCAACCCTAATAGATGATGAAAAGTATTAGGAAGAGGACTTTGTCCTTGCTTTCCCTTTAGACCTCTCCACCAACTTGTGTGGTACAAAGTGGCTATTGGAGACCCAGAACTAATGTCATCAACATGGCAAAGTTTAAGATTATACAGTACAGAGAAAAAAACATAGGCTTTGGTGTCAGGAAGACCTGGGTTAGAATCCTTCCACTACTTACTATGTGACCTTGGTCAAGCTCCCTAACCTCCTTGTGCCTCTATTTCCACAAAACAGGTATGCTCAGAACACCTTTGCAAGGTTGCTGGGAAGAATAAATATAGCCTGCAAAGAACTTTGTGCAGTGCCTGGCACACAGTAGTCCTTGATAAATGATGACAGCAGTGGTGGCAGTATTCTGAGCTAGAAATCTACGGCATGGAGTCCCAAAGGAATTCCCAGAAAAACAGCATGGAGAATTCCTATGTGGAAGGGGAAGGGGTTCTCAACATTTAGCCCTCCTCAACCTTCACAAAACAAACAGTAAGGTTTTTCCGTCATAACTCATGGTCTTTCCCAGACCTCCAGACTAATTTCCGTGGTTTTTAGGGGGAAAAGTGAAGGCAAATTGGTTTTCAGAAGCTTCCTCCTATCTTTGTTCTCCACCCACTAGAGCAACAACACAGTGAAGGGCCTTGGTGTTGGGGGTCACAAGTCATGGTATCCATCACCTCTGAGAATCCATACATATTTACCACCTATAGGAAGGCCTCTTGGCTGTACCAGTCACAATATGGGGCATGCCCTAGGCATGCATTTGGCAGACATTTGTCCAGTGTCCCTTGTGTGGATTTGTGTTTTTGTCACTTTGTCAGGGAGCTGTGGAGGCCTAAGTACTTAAACCTTCTTATCAAAAGAAAGTTCCCAGCCTCTCTTTCCCTCTCTGTACCCCATCTATAAAAATAGGCCAATGAAAGAGGTTAGAATATTCATACTAGCTGTTATAGATAGAAGGGCCATCTACTTCAACTTCAAGATCATCTACTTCAATCCCAGTCTCTTATGGAACTGGAAGCCCATTGTTCAAATGCCCAGAACATCACACTTTACAAGACACAGGCTGCATCCCTTAAGTGTTTGGGGTTTGCTGGGCTGACCTTACATCATGAAGCTGCTCCCCACTGGGTCAGATTTCAGGCAGCCTGGCACTTGGACAAGAGTCATGTGAATGGTATTCACTCCATGACCTGCACAGATTCTTGTAAGGAGAAAGGAGGGAGAAGAGGGAGAGAGGGAGCCTGGTGATCTTAGCTATCTTAGGCTCATTATCCAGCTGCACGGAAACAGATTCCCTGAATGGCAGCCCACTAGCCTGGAGAAACTTAGTGTGACTGATGACATAACGGAGATGCTGGTCACAAGAATCTTTTCTGGGTTGGGATGTCCACTTGAGAAGGTAAAAAGAATGTAGGCAGCACCATAACAAGGGGATTCTGAGAAGGCTTTGGTGGCACCCACATGGCATTAGGTCAATACGCATATAGGGATCCAGGCCATGCATGGGGGTTATTCCACACATGAGAACACAGGATTTGAGCATGGCAAGTGAAAGTCTTTGAGAAATTGGGGGACTACAGTTGCTCAGGGGAATGCAACATGTGCCCAGGGCCAGAATGACCTGTGTGTTGGAGCTTAACATCACATCAGAGAGGATCACTTATGTGGGAAGCTGACTTGTGCTTGGAGGATGGTAGGGGCCCAGAGAGCATGGCACATATGTGACTCCCTGGGTGTTCCAGTGACCATTCCATCCTGTCATCCCCACTACCAGAACTGACTTCCTAAAATGTAGATACTTTAATGTCAATTCTTTGTTCAAAACGCATCAGTGACTTCCCAATACTCTTGAGATGAGGTCCACCAGCATGGACTTAGGACCACTCATGGTCTTACCACAACCTCCCCTTTCAGCCACATTTCCACCAAGTGACCTACCCATTCTTTGAACACTGAAACTCTCCCCAAATCTGCGGAGCCTTCTCAGATCACCATGTCTCTCACATAACCTCCTTCTGCCTTGAGATACCTTCTCTCCATGATCCTACTCTCCCACCTTTCCTTTCTCTTATTTGTCAGCTCTTTCAGGACTCACTAATTGCCCCTGGGAAGAGTCAGTCCCACTCACCAATGTGCTTTAATAATTCTTGGCACTCGACTCTATTTCAGCAATGACCACTTTGTGTTCTAATTATTCATTGATGTGTCTCTCTCTGCTAGACTATGCCATGTACACCTTTTTATCACCAGTGCTTATCACAGTGGGCTGGCTCCTAAGACATGTGTAATAAATGTTAAATGAAAAGACAGATGGCTGGACGAGTGGATGGATGGACGTCATTTAATCTCTACTACTTTCCCAAGGGCAGAGGTACTGAGGAATGGTCACTGATGCACCATCCAGACTCTCCTTCAAGGAATGGCTCGTTGTCCAGCTCTGGGAGTGCTACTGGAGACTGCCCTCTGCTGTCAGCCCCATCAGCTCCTTCAGGGAGTGTCTCAGAGGCAGACAGCTCCTTGGCCCAAAGTTATGTCCTTCCCAGTGCTGCCCAAATCCAGGGACTGATTGAGGCAGGGATATAAAGGCTCAACCATTGTTACTCGACATGGGGCAAGTTTGGTAGGTCATTCTCTCTCCAGAGCTTGCCTGGGATTGGCTGAGGCTTCTGTTGGACTTCCATCACTTGGACTTTTTCCTTTGCCCCATGCTATGTTCTTGCCCTCCCTTCCATGTATGTTGATCCCAAGCTCATTCTGTAGGAAACATTCAGCACCCTCAACTCAGAGTCTGCTTCCCAGAGAACCAAATCAGTGACAGATAACTGGCTTTTCTTTTTTTTTCCTTTTTCTCTCAATAGTCAAGATTACCTGCCTGCCCGCACACCTGTAGAACCTTTCCCAGTTCCCAGTGCCTTTGAAAGAACTCTAGGCTCTCTTCCTAGAAAAACACAGGTGATTTCATATGTGCCAGATTTTACCTTCACGTTAGAAGACTTTAGAGACTCCATAGCCCAGGCTAAAAACACCATTCTGGAGAGATGATCATGGACTATCTTCTACATGCTGAAGACTGTGCCAAGAGCCACAGGCAGTTCTGGTCATACAGAGAAAGTATTTGGGTATCGCCGACCACATAGCTTTCAGACACTGCTTACTGACATCTAGCACTGAAGGCATCCTTGTTCACCAAGAAGAGAGCTTGAGTAGAGTGAGGCCCCTGGTTCTGCAACTTACTCGTTGGCTGACTTGGGCAAGATACCTAATTTTTCTGTACCTCAGTTTGCTCATTTGCGAAATGGGGATGTGAATATCTCCTTTCAAAGAGAGTGAGAAAGATAAAATGAACTTACAGGTTGGTATGCTGGCCACAATGGGAAATACAGCATCTTTTTTTTTTAAGTTTATTTATTTATTTTGAAAGAGAGAGCAAGTTCACACCTATGAGTTGGGGAGGGGCAGAGAGAGAGGGAGAGAGAATCTGAAGCAGGCTCTGTGCTTTCAGCATGCAGCCCAATTCGAGGCTCAATCTCACCAATCATGAGATCAATGACCTGAGCTGAAATCAAGAGTTGGACACTTAATCAGCTGAGGCACCCAAGAGCCCTGGAAATACAGCCTTTCTATGCACCTGGCAGTACTCTGTGCTCACACAGCCCCTGCCAGGGAGCTGACTCGGGTCAGTGAGTGTTTTCCTTGGGCTCCCAGGCAAGGCCTTGTTGCCCCTGTCAGGAGCTGGAGGGGACAAAAGGAACTGAAGAGTTGTGCGAGAGCCAGGAGAAGGCACCTAGGCCCACGCTGCCCTACCAGATGCTGACTTGGGTGGTGGCCTTTGGCACAAAGGTCAAGAAAGGACTGAGGAGGCACATGGAGGCCCAGACCCTGAGGGGCTTGCTGGTGTTGGTACTGGTGGGTGCCTGGAGAAGGCTGTTTTCCCATTTGTGGAAGGCTAGAGCAGTGACTACTCAAGACCTTGCCAGGAGGGTTTGGGAGGCTGAAGGATTCCTCACATGGGAAGAACCCCCAGAAGTCTTGGCCAATTGCACTACATTAGTCCAAACTCTGCCAGACTTCTTAAAAAATTTTTTTAATGTTTATTTATTTTGAGAGGGGGGCGGGGCAGAAAGAGAGAGAGGGGGGCGGGGCAGAAAGAGAGAGAGAGGAAGACAGAATCTGAAGCAGGCTCCAGGCTCTGAGTTGTCAGCACAGAGCCCGATGCAGGGCTTTAACCCACAACCCAGGGATATCATAACCTGAGCCGAAGTCGTACGTTTAACCAACTGAGCCACCCAAGTGCCCCTGCCTGCCTTTCTTAAAGTGCTTTTGGGACAAAGAAACTAGGCGTTTTGCAGACAAAAGCTAACAACATGCCTTGCATCTGAAGACTTTAAGCCATTACTAAAACACTTCTTTATCTCCCATGTCTGAATCAATAAGGTTGTTGTACATGGTCAGAATAAAGGCACCAAGCAAAGGAAGCCAAGCATCCTCTGGGCCCCAGATGGTACTGGGCAAAGCTGAGGTGAGCAGAGGGCCAGTACTGGAAATAGAGTCGCTCTGTGCTCATTCTAAGGACAGGCTAATAGAAAATGCTACTCTAGGTGGTGGAAAGAGCACTGGGCTGTGAGTCAAGGTCCAATCTCACTTCTGCTCTCAGCATTTGGTATAACCTTGGGCATGCCACTTCTCTCTGGCCCTCTGTCTCCTCATCATGAAATGGACAATTTCCACAAGATGCTTTGACATCTGGAAGGAAGGCAAGGCTCAGCTTTCTCTGTGTCTACTTTCCTCTCCATGGGCCCCAGGCCTGTACTACACCAACCCTGCTCAGTGGCTGGGCTCTGGCTCCTCTGCCCTCAACACCCAAGGACACAGCATAAGCCTCCCCTTACTTTCCTTACGTCATTTAATCCATGCCAGCACCTGCCCCAGCCCATGGCTCCTTGACCTCCATTATCCAAGCTGGAAGCCAGGTCTCAGAATAGAAACCCCTGGAGGAAGGCAGCTGTGGCTTTCTGGGCTCATCCACTTGCAGAAACTGCCCTGGCTTTATTGGCTGTGACAGATGCTTCTTCCTCCCCTCTCCCAAGGGCCCTGAGAGAGTAAGTGATTCTCTCTCCTGTCAGCTCCTTGCAGACTCTGGGCTTTGGTCTCATAGCTGTTCCAAGAAGGCACAGGCTGCTTTGCTTTGTCTGTAGGGGTTTCCTGTCAAAGGAACCACAGTCCTTCTCTGGACTCATGTGTTCCCCACATCCAGGCCCACGAACCGTGGCGCTCACTCAAGGCTAGTCATGGAATAGCCCAGGAAGACTGTTTCCAGATGTCCATTGTGTGCATCAGCCTCACCCCACAAGGGAACAGCAGCTCCTGGGCATCAGAACCTCCTGTCCTCCAGGGGAACCTCATCTAGAAGTTTCCTCAGGACACCTCCCTCATAGGCTCCAAACTGGCCACACTGATGAATGCCATCTTATTGCCACTGGAATATCTTGAGCATTTTGTTGTCTCCCAAATAGGCATAGATCTGGTAGCAAAATCAAGCTCTAAGGACATCCTACCTGCCTTCTGCCCCTTCCCCAACACACAGCACACAATTTCACAAATGCACGTTTCTCTTAGCCCGAACACAGAGAACTCACTGTGCACCTAAATACACCTCAGATTTCCTCACCGCTTATGTCTGCTTGTGTTATCCCCCTAAGAGAACATGTTTCCCACGCCTGACACCCTCACGGCACCCAACCCTGCAATGAAGCTCCAGAAATACTGCCTTTAAAACCGTCTCTGGACGCACAGCCTAAAGTCATCACGCAGCCCGTGCCGACAGCACTTTTTATTCACAGCCTAGTGAAACTCTGGGCTTTATTTAATTTTTTCTCTTATTATGAGCCATTTTACATATGCAAATATGAGTAACATATGTAAAGCGTAAAGAAAAATCTTCCCTTGTACCGAGCTCAAGAAATGGCACAATCAGAAGCCTTTAATACCTCACGTATTCCTCCTCCTCTCCTCAAAGGAATCTTTGTCCTGAATTTGTTTTTATCATTCCCTGGCTTTTCCTTGGGGGCAAATTTCCTCCTTGTCCTTATGTAAGCGGCAGTGGCTGCCTTTGCAGGAGCACCAAGCCTGCATAGTGTGCACGTGGGGCGGGTCCAGGAACCCTCGAGATCTTGCAGACCCCACACAGGTCAGGAGGGCCCCTTCCGAGGGCGATGGCCGGCACTCCGTGCCAGCAGGACAGAAAAGATGGCAGGGATCTGGCAGCAGCTGGGCTGTACCCATTGTCTCAGCAAGGAAGACTTTTTTTTTTTAATTTAATGTTTTATTTATTTCTAGGAGAGAGGGATAGACAGCGTGAGTAGGGTTGGGTCAGAGAGAGAGGGAGTCACAGACTGAAACAGGCTCCAGGCTTGAGCTGGCAGTCAGCACAGAGCCCGACGCAGGGCTCGAACCCATGAACCGCGAGATCATGACCTAAGCAAAAGTCGGACGCTTAACCGACTAAGCCACCCAGGCGCCCCAAGGAAGACTTTTAGAAAAGAAAATAGACTCGTTCTTTAAGGACACCCCCCACCCACCCTTCCCCCCCCACACACACACATACTGCCCTGTGGTCTCGGTATGTAACCATCTCCAAATGGACCACAGTGACTCTCAGGAGCCACATGGGTGGTGCTGTGAGACGTGTACTCAAGAGAGGCATCAGCCCATGAGCCAGCTGGGAGCCAGGTCCAGGGTGTGAGTGCTTTGGGGTCCCTGAGAAGAGGGAACACAGGAGACCACAGGCAATGTTGGCCAGTGCACAAAGGGGGACGGCACTGAGGCAGGGAGGACTCGGTGCCAGACGGACTGGCTTTGAACATTGACTCTTCCATTGAGTTGCCGTGTGGCCTTGGGCAAGTTGCTTAACTTGTGCCTCCTTCTCTAGGAGAGAATTAAGGTGTGTAAAATGCTCAGTAAGCCCTATATAGGGAACCACTCTCCTTTTCCTTTTTAGAATTTCCAACGCGCTATTCTGTTCAAATAAGAAAACAAAAAGCAAAAGCCTCATTCCGGTTCCGAATATGAAAATGTAGGAAGGAAATGACTTCAGAATAAAGAACAGTCCTTAACTCGAACTATCTTTCTCTTACGTTCTTGTGTGAGAGTTCTTTAAATGGAAAAGTAGTGCTCTTTTCTGCACGGCATAATTTCTGAAGCTCTGAGTTAGAGATGATGCCAAGAGAAGCCTGCCAGAAGGTAGAGAGGCTGGGAGGCAGCAGGATACAATGAGTCTGAGATGAAGAACCAGACAGACTGACCATGGTTTAAAATCCAACAACTCCCTTGCTGTGTGGCCTTGCCTAGTTCCTGAACGTTTCGGAGCCTGTTTCCTCACTTGTAAGGCAGGGATCCCTGCCACATGATTCTGTTGGGAGGGTTGATAAAACAAGGTCCATAAAGCTTCTGGGACCTACTGATGCTCTGTAAATGTAAGCTTCTTCCCGATTCTGGGCACGTCTCGCTTCCTCAGCTTCTGGCTCAAGAGCGATGACTCCCTGGAGAGATGACCTCATCTAATCCTTCTGGGGTCCCTCCGAGGGATGGTGATGATGGTGACACACACGGTGCATCCCAGAGGCTGGGCAAGAGACCATGCCCGGCTGTTTTGTAACCTGGTGGCTATAAAGTCCCTTTATTCCAACCTCTTCCTGTGCCACTCAGCTCGGCCCTTCCTCACCCCAGCAGAGCAGATGCTGTTTTGGATCTTGCACTATTTCCAGGGAAAGACATTCTCCCGGCTCCTCACAGGCTGAATTTCACCCCAAGCCGGGAGAAGGGTCTTCGATGGCTTACAGGTATCTGTGGCAGTCAGGTGTGTGCTTACCCCAAACAGGAGTCTTGTGACACACGGGATGGAAATGGCAGACCCCTAGTCATGTAGGACGCTGCCCTGGACATACATCCAGTTACTAGGGAGCAGGATTATTTACTTATTTCCTTACAGTCCTCTTCATTATCTTTTGCTTTCTTACTTGAAGTTCTTCCTAATGTCTAGCTTTAGTCATTCTTGCTGCAGAGGAAACCTCTCACAAGCTTATGGTATCAGAATGGCTGTGCCGTTTTCCACATGCCTGTGGGTTTCACACGTCATCTCCAAAAGTGTTTAGGATGAGGGGACAATGTGGGACACACTGGGTTTGAGAAGAAGCCTCAGAGATCCCAGCTTGGAGGACCACCCACCCCTCCAGGCAGGGCAGGGGTCAGTGCCAGGCCATAAACCTTTCCCTGCAAGGGTTCAACTGTTTCCTCCTCTTAAGAGAACAGGCAATCAAACTGTCAGCTGGCAGTCATTTTCTGATAAAATGCCTCTGTGCTTAGTCTCATCCTAGCCTGCACTGTGACAGCCAGGTGCTGGGTGAAATCATTTCCTCTCCTGCCCTGATGTTTAGAAAATCTCCTGTCTGGGCCTGTTGGCCCTGCTGGATTGACATTTATGTGGGTCTCTAGCTTCTTTGATCTTTCCCCCAAATTGGTCCCTTAATTCTGATAGTCTCTCTTTCAGATGTTGGGCTCTTTCCAGCCAACACTCCCTGAGTCCCAGTCTAGGCTTGAATGGAAACATCTGAAAGATGCCTCCTTCTCCATGCCCATCACTTCCCATCCAAAGGAGGGACGAGACCCTCTCTCTGAAGGGCATAGCTCAGTGACCCTGAACAACATTCGAAGTATGTGTCCCTACGTACTTGCCATACCAGGGCTCTGCCATTAGACCCTCATCCCCTAAAGTAGTCAGCCTATTCTTCCTAAACATTTCTTAGTTATACCTGAGTTTCTAGGCCCCTTCTCTGAGGCTCCTGGATCTTGATTGATTCTCCCTCTCTGCTCCTGAAAAATCCAGCTTTAAAACAGTTAGCACTTATTGAGTTCTTCCTATATGCCAAGCACCTTTCCAGGCATCATCTCATTTCACCCCTCCCCCCCCAACCACTGTAGGAGGTAACTGCTCCTGTTATCCCCATCTTATAGGTATGCAAATTGAGGATTAGAGAGTTTAAGTAATTTAACCAAGATCACAGAGTTTGTAAATTGCCAAGCCAGGATTTAGACCCGGATTTGAGTTGGTCTGTCTATGTTCTCAACTGTTCCACATTCTAGTACATTCTTGAAGTCTTCCTGGATTTATCTTCGAGCCCAGAGCACTATTTTACTACCTCCCCACTTCTCAGATCTTCCTGTCCAACCTAGAAGGGAATCCACAAAAATCATCTGGTGCTCACCCCTCTGCCCTTGGAGAAGAAAAGAGACTTTCATATTTTTAAGTTCATTATTAATCAGCAACTGTGAGTATCCCGTTCACCAGTATCATTTCTATTATGAATTAATAAATTCATACTAATATACAAGTCTCTCATAAACTTATTTCTGGTGAGTCAGTTTCCCTGAGATCCGAGGACCTCAGGGTCACCTAATTGCTTCTCCAAACCTGCCAACCTGCAGCCTAGACTTGGAACACAGGAACCACACCGAGATCCCGCCAGTCTGTGTGGGTGGTGGCACTTGGACCGTGGCCAAGGCAGCACATTCAAACAGTGACAGGCAGGAAGCAGGGCTTAATGTCCCTGCTCATTGCAGCCTCTCTTTTTATGCAGGCTTGTCGTGATCTCTGTCAGCTTCTCCCTTTCGAACTTGAGCAAGTCACTTCCTTTCCCAGAGTATTTCCCCAGCTGGAAAATGGAAAAAGTAATTCTTGCCCCTGTGGCCTTTAACAGGTTTGTGGTGAAGGTCAGAGGGGTGAAGGGTCGAGAAGGAGTTTTACAGCCCGGAGCACCCTGTACACATGTTAGTTAGGGTTATGACCAGCTTTCCACCGAAACTTCCTTCATTTTCCATCATTTCTGTCTTTGGAATGAAGGCAGCTGTGTGGATGGCAGAAGGGCAGCAGGTATGGGGCTCATTCCTGGGGGGTTCTGGGGGACACAGCCCAGGCTGCACGGGCCCCCAGATGCGGAGAGTGGGACAAGGACCACGGAAAATGACAGAAGGCGGCTGTGAGAGCCTGGAGGACTCTGAGTGAGGCGAGGCTTTCTTCCTCTTGAAAATTCCCTTTTGTGTCTTAACAATAAGTAGACCAGAGAAAGACCAAACCTGTGCAGGGCCCACTCGACGCTTCTCCTTTCTTACGTGCGCTCATGCTCATTTGAATGTTGCTGTCCCATCTGCTTCTTGGGCCCACTGTCCCCCATGTCCTGTGATGCCACTTGCCCTTTGTTTTGCTTTGTAAATGCTCCTGGGTGCTCTTGCCGCTTCGGGCCAAGGCAGAGCGTCTTCTTACAGAATCACTGCCGCGGGGACCCTGGGCATTAGACGGCTCACCCCCTCATGTGGTAGCTGGGGAAACTGAGGCATGGAGAAATCTGGTGTTAGAAAGCACCAGCTCTTCAAGAAGCCTGAGTTCTAGACCCTGTTGGGCACGTCACCAGCTGGGAAAGCTGGCAAGACACCTTCTTCTGGTCCTCAGTCTCCTATCTGTGTGATAAAGGGTGGTATACCCCTTGGGTCCCTTCCAGCCAGAAACCCTCTGGTTCAAAAGCAACAGCTCCTGCTGGGTCTTCTCCCTGCCAGAGACAGCAGCACATTCCAGTCTTTCTTCACAGACAGATACCTTTCCTGATTTTGGGGTTTTTTTTTTGTGGTTTTTTAGTCATACAAAAAAATCTCTAAGAATTTTCTTTCTTGGGGCGCCTGGATGGCTCCGTCAGTTAAATGTCTGATCATGATCATGTGGTTTGTGGGTCATGATCTTGTGGTTTGTGGGTTTGAGCCCCCTGTCGGGTTCTGTGCTGACAGCTCAGAGCCTGGAGCCTTCTTCGGATTCTGTGTCTTCCTCTCTCTCTGCCCCGCTCTCTCTCAAAAATAAATAAACATTAAATTTTTTTTAAAAAATCTCCTTTCTTAAGCTGTTCCAAGGCCTCTGTTAAAGGCAATAAAATTGTTAAGAATGCCTGGTCTGATTAAATCACTCACTGTAGACTATGATGATCTCCTCTCTTCGTTTGATGAAACAGATTAAAAAAAATTTTTTTTAATGTTTTATTTATTTCTGAGAGACAGAGACAGCATGAGCAGGGGAGGGTCAGAGAGAGAGGGAGATACAGAATCTGAAGCATGCTTCAGGCTCTGAGCTAATTGTCAACACAGAGCCCGACGTGGGGCTCGGACCCATGAGCCGTGAGATCATGACCTGAGCCGAAGTCAGACGCTCAACCAACTGAGCCACCCAGGTGTCCCTAATGAAACAGATTTAAAGCCCTTTTTGTTATATATCAGAAACACTTACTGAAATTATAAGTTATCGTCATGGTCATATTATTGGTTGAAAGACAAATGAATGGGTCAAGATGACTTTTCAGAGGAGAAAACAAACCAAAACCAAAAAGGCCTAAGAGATAGTGAGGTTAGAAAAATCTCTAGGCTTGCAAAGAGAGATTACCCGAAAGACTCAAACAAGAAGTTTCTGGTAAACGAGAAAAGGAATATCTTTTCCTAAATTGGATAAAACTGCATTAATGAACACCAATGGAACAGAGATAGTTAGACATTCCTTGTGGTGGCTTTCATTTTGTTGTTCTGGGAGTATTAGCCTTAGTTATGTTTCTTTCTTTTTTTTTTATAAGTTTTAAAAAAAAAATTTTTTTAATGTTTTATTTATTTCTAGGAGAGAGAGAGAGAAAGACAGCGTGAGCAGGGGAGGGTCAGAGAGAGAGGGAGTTACAGACTCTGAAACAGGCTCCAGGCTCTGAGCTGGCAGTTAGCACAGAGCCTGACGCGGGGCTCAAACCCACAAACCGCGAGATCATGACCTAAGTGAAAGTCGGACGCTTAACCGGCTAAGCCACCCAGACGCCCCATGTTTATTTCCTTAAATAAGAAAGCCTGAAGCTTTTTCCCCCTAAAAATATCTTCCCGGTTATTTCTCTCTTCAGCTTGGTTGCTCCAACATGTTTACCCCCAGCTGCCTGGAGTCCTCAAAGCCTCATTTGTGGGGTGGAGGGCCAGCCTTCGCCACCCCACAAACCAGGCTGTCTTTGAGGAGCTCCCTCTGAGCAGCCCCCTGCCTGGGGCCAGGGAAGTGAGAGCCAACTGTTCATTCCCCCACCACGCATTTACTTCCTATGCTTGAAAACACCTCCCTTCTTTGGTCATCTGACTCTGGTGGCGGAAGCTGCGATAGATGCTTGGTTCAAATCCTAGTTCCTCCCTTTGCCAGGGATATGGCCCTTGGACAAGTCATTCATCAGCTCCGATCCTCACTTTGTTGGAAAACCCGGGACTAATAACCTTCATGAACTTCCAGTGGGAATTAAATAAGCTGATATCTGTCTAGCGCATAGCAAGGGCTCACTAGCTGACAGCCAGTTTTCTCTTTCCCTCTCTCATGGATAAGGGACACAAAATAGAAATGCAGACTGAAGAGAAATTCTCTAATCATCTCTCAACACACTGCTGACAGAAAGCTGTCTGTCTTAGCTCGCTCTTTGAAGTTGGGCCCAGGCCTGGCCTCCCTCACACAACACAACCCCAGCCCAGCCTGTGGATGAGGAAGTTTGCTAAGTGCCCTCTGGTGACAACTGAGGTCTCATGAAGAGACTGGTCTTAGGGCATCGAGCATCACTGGATGGGAAAAATACGCAAGGAAATCGGCCCGGACAAATACTTGACTCCAAACACAAGTTTCACATTGCAACTGAGGAAAACTCTCTGAGCAGAAAGTCAAAAATCATGACAAGACAAAGCTTTCCTAATACTCTCCGGAATTGGAGGCATGGGGGTGGGGGGGGATTCCCTACCAGGATATCAAAGTATTCTGACATCTATTTTGTCTTTTGTGCCTCCTGAGTCTGAGGGGAAAGACACAGATGGGACAAAAAGAACAGACATGAGGGGACAGGTCACATGGTCCATCAGAAGACAGATTTTTCTAGCTCCAGGACCGAATTCTTCTCCCATTTTCCTTGTGGTTTTCTCCAGCCAAGGTGGATTCTGCCATAACTACACAGAAATCCTCAGGACACTGGTGAGCAAATCTAACCTGCTCAGAAAGCCTGAATAAGAAGGAGCAAGAGCAGACCCTCCCCTCCCCGCCCCCCCCCCCCCACCGCTGTTCACCACTTGAGCCCTGGTTTGCTGTGTCCCGGGCCAGACTGAGGTCCTCGATCCCCAGGAATCCCACCTGGGCCCCCCAGTCAGCAGATGCTTCATTCCAGGGCAGGGCATTCTGGGAACTGTCACAGCACTGCATTAGGGTAGGATCCCAACCCTTGCCAAGGCCTTGGGGAACTAACCACTGGATACTGAAGGAGATCAGACAACTTCCCCTTGGCCTTGCCTGCCACGCACTGTCTTCCCTGTGTGCCGAGGCGGAGACCCCGGAGCCTAGGGGCTGGGCAGCTTAGGTGGGCCGACTCTGCAGTCCCACTAGGGCCTACGAGGGAAGCCATGTCTTCTCTGTGCTTCTCGAGGGAAGAGGGGACGCAGTGCTGCAGCCCCAGAACGAGCCCCTACCCTCTCCACTGCGGGTGGGACAGGATTCCCGGCAGCCTCTGAGCCTGGGATGTGACTGACGGAGTTGGCACGGGAGGCCGAGGCTCCCTAGCCCAGCTGTTTGAAGACTAAACTGTATCGATTGAGAATTTAATTGCTCCGTAATCGCTGAGTAAACACTGGCTGGTCCATTGATCACGCCCCAGGCCAGCTGGGGAGAGCCAAGAGGCGGGACAGAGTCACCAACAATGTGAACGAAGGGCTCTCCCCGACAGCACCCTTGGAAGGAAGCCCCTTGCTCAAGGATAGCAAGGAGTGCAGTCTCCGGCAGAGCCACAGCCAGCCACCGCCCGGTCTGCGGGCTGGTTAGCAGGTGCGGACGGGGGCCAGGAAAGGATGGGGGCCCGGGAGGGGCTGCTCAGGGGGAGGCTCTCTCTGGACACAGTATACTGAGTGGGCAGTGCAGGCTACAAAATCTGTTTCTTTTTTGATGGGGGAAATGTAAACTCCAGTGCTTAGAAAAATAAAACTCTGGAAGGTTGCCCCCTAATATATTGACAGCAGTTAATTCTATATAACTGGATTAAATTATTGTCTTCTGTATATTTCTGTATTTTCTGCATTTCCAACAACTAGCAAGTATAACTTACAATCAGAGAAAATAGATGTTATTTAAGATCAAAAGAAATGCCTAGAAGGGTTTCTCCTGTGCTCTGTAAGAAAGAAAGACAGACAGACAGAGGGAGAGAGAGAGAGAGAGGGAGAGAGAGAGAGAGAGAGAAAGAGAGAGAACCCTAGCAGCAGCTCCGTGGAAAGTGGTTGTATTTTGGAGTTAGACCTGAGCTCACCTTCCAGTTCCAGAACTGATTAACATGGTCCCTCTGTCAAGACATGAGACTTCTCTCCATCCCAGATTCCTTATCTGTAGCTGCAAATGACAGCTATCTCACAGAATTGACATAAAATACTAGAGTCCTTGGTGCAACATACCTGGCACGTTCAAGAAATATTAGTGTCTCTTCCATTTTGGAGTAAGGCTGGGGCAGGTAGGACCGAGTACCAGGGATGAGTCATTGAATCTGCTGGGGCCCACAGGGCTCCCCAGGGTTCCCCAGGGGAGGGAGTATGTTCTGTTTCCTCCCTATGCCTCCCCTAGCTGAGCCGCCACCACCACCCCTCTGAGCCTCCTCTCATTATACTAATAGAAGCCAATCTTCCTCCACTCTGCCCCGTTGCCACCCACGGAGACAAACGGGCTGCCATTCTACCGGATACTGCGTGGTGGCTGGCCAGCTCCAGGGTCATTGTCACTGAGAGCCTGAGAGGGAGGAGAGGCATGGGATTGGAAGTAGGGCTGCAATTACTAGCCTATTCAGCTCCCTAGAATAAAGCCCTTGTCATTAGCTAGCAGCAGGAGGCGGTAGGGAAGGGGGAAGAAAGAGCCTGGCACACACTTGCTGCATCAGGCTGGCCTCTCTGGGCTCCACCACCCCCAGCTCTCACCTGAGGACCTAAGTGCCCTGGCGTGCACCGGGGGTTTGCCTAAGGGCTTGTGAACCCAAGCACCATGCCCGGGGGTCCAGCCTCAGAGGTCTCTGCCAGCCCATAATGGCTCCATTGCCCCCTCGTCCCTGATGCCCACCCCTCTATTCTTGCAGAAACCCAGCTCCCAGACAGGCTCAACTTTGAGTGTTCTCACCTCCTGGGGGGCATCCCTCCCTGGCAGGCTCCACATCCCAAGGTAGAGTTTCTCCTGACCCCATCCCTCAAAGGCTTCTCTATATGTGGCTGGGGCAGGTTGTTCTAGCAACAGCCCCCCCACCCCAGGGCTGGGGCTTAGCTGCCTCTTTGGAAGGGGTGAGGGTTTCTCCTGGCCCCTGAGTCTCTCCTCTGGGCTGAGGGTTCGCCTCGGGCTGTGGTGCCTCCTTCTCCACTGGTCTGGCCGATGGGGCTGTGAGTGATCAGCTACTGTGAGGCCCCCATGGGATGAGTCCAGGGTTCTTGAGAAAGAGATTCTTGCTCAGCTCCACAGCTCAGGGTGGGGCAGGGAGGGGACAGACCCCTCAAATTGGGCTGACCTTGATCACCACTGGCTTCAGCTGGGGTGCGGAGGAAGAGTGTCAAGGAGTCAGCTCTGAGGTCACACACCAAAGGCCCCAGAGACCTGATCGATTGGCTTAGATTTCTTATTGGGGTCTCCTGTGGAGACTGACAGGCTTATCCCCAGAAAACTCAGAGGAGGCTGATTGGGCTAGAGCCTGGCTGAGCTGGTAGGAAGTCAGACTGACAAGAGCCTAGCTTGTCTCAGAGCCCTGCAGCCCAGCCCAGGACCTCCCAGGGTGGCCCAGAGGGCTTTGTGACCCACCCACCCTGTGCTAGCCCTCAGCCCAATCTCTGACCTTGGCAGGTTCTCACAGAGAAATTCCTGGGGAAGGTCTGGGCTACACTCTGTGGAGGTGGGGCACCTGGTTAAAGGAAACTGATAAGGGGTCACAGATAGGGTTGGGAGCAGGGATGTCGGGGATCTCATGGGAGAAAATGTTCTTAGGATGGAGTTCTCCCAGGAAGCCAGGAACAGACAGACTGACTGACATACACTGTTGGACTGTCAGAAAACATCCAGAAAGCCTCCTTTCAGAGAAGCCGAGAAACAGACATCAGAGGCAGACAGACAGACAACAGACAGACAGAAATACACTCTAGGAAACTACAAACCAAACAGAACAACTTGGAATAATTGGGAACAGAAGCAGACAGCAGCTAAAGGTCTGAACCAACTAGGGGCTAGTCTCCCTGCCCCACACGGGGTGGGGGGCTGCAGGGGGTGGTCCCTCCATGATTGAACATTCCCCCACCCTCCCTCCCGTCCCCACCTAGGCACCTGCCCCTCCAAGGGGAAACTAAGATAATACATTTCCTACCCTCCCACCCCAAATCTTGAGAAAGAAGCCCATTCCCTTGGCAGCCATGATGGGGGAGCACCCCGCCCCTCCCCACATACACCTTTCACTCTCTCCCACATGGCACACCAGCCCCTCCCATCCCTTCCCACCAGGACCCAGGGCCACAGGGTGGGTGGGCAAGCAGAGGGGTATGGGCATGAAAAGGATGAGGGGTGAGAAGAGAGAGAGAGGATGACCATGAAAAATCCAAGGAAGGATTCCTGTTGCCATGTCCCCCAGGACTGAGCTTGAGGGCACCCTGTCATCCATCCTTGCCGAGGCTTTGTGCTTAGGTAGTAGCAATTAAATGCTTACTGAATTGAGCTGGATTGATGGGGTAGTAGGCACGCTAGACAGCTCTTCTCCCCCACCCCCCACCAAGGAGGACATTTTTAGGAAGAAGACTCAGCCATGTGTCTGAACAGTGACAGCCCATTGGAAGGAACCAGGACCCTCCATTCCTGTCCTTGAAGATCACCCTAATGCCACTCTACTCTTTCCTCTTCTCTCCCACTCTCACATTCTCTCATTTCTTTCTTCTTCTAGTTTCCAGGTGAGCCATTTCCAATTTGGGGGCACCACAGTGCCCTACTAGATGGTGAGATCCTCTAGAACTCAAGTGGCCTTACTTGTTCTTATGTCCCTGGGCACAGAACTTGGCCCACAGACCACCCAGGGCATCGCACAGGGCTTAGTCCTTTTCTTTGCCTTCCATGCTTCTACTTGCTCACTCTCTAGGAATAAGCATGCCTTCCTCAGCCCTGGACTTAAGGATCCCAAGGTGCCACTTGCTCTGGCCTGAGTCTGACACCTCAGAATCCTGCCTATACCCTGGCCCTGACTTCCCCTTAAGGGGAAATGAGTAGCAATGCCTTTCAGAGGTGGTTTTGTGTCTTTATGTCAATAGCTACCATCTCTGATTACTACCTAGTGACTCTCCAAGGAATAAAGGAGGAAAGATCATGGAATCACTGAATCTCAAACAAGGAAATGTTGGGCAGTAGGAGTGACATGTCCTCAGGGCAAGTGTGGGCGCTGCTACTTTCTGGCTGGCTGATGATGGGCAAGGCCCTTGAGTGATCTGAAACTTACTCTGCTCTCACATAAGACAGGGATGAGGAAGCCTGGTCTAACCCCACTGAGCAGCTGAGACACTCAACGAGATTAGGCGTCAGTATTACTTTCCTGATAGACCACCCTCTTGGACTGGGAAATTTTTGAGGTCCAGGGGAGCTGAGCAATTTGCCCAAATTCATCCCAACAGCAGGAGACTGTAGATGGGGCCAAATTCAGGACAGAATCCAAGTATCTTGACTCCCAGTGAAGTAAGTAAAACAAAAAGAGAGAGAGAAGTGCGGAACTAAGAGGAATTGGTGGAAAGAACAAAGCGTGACAAAAGTCCTGGGATGTAGACACAGGAGAGGAATTTGATGTGGGCGAGGAAAGGGAGAGGCAGAGAGACAGATGAAGGTAGAAGACAGGAGGAGGGACCACAAAATGGGAGGTGGGGTGGGAAGAGGGAGTATGAGTTTAGCTACTCAGATTGGGTTTCATTTCTCCTACTCTAGCTGAGGAAATGACCTGTGTGGAGCAGAATTATTTACCTACACTTACATTCCAGGGGAATCTTGAGCTTAAGAAACCCAAAGAACCTTCTAAGCACCTCCTTGGGCAGCTGTTAGGTGTCAGTCCCACAATGGGAGACATCCACAGCAAACAGCTGTGGAGAAGAGAGGCCACACTGTGGAAAGCAGGTGGTGTCTGGCAGCCTTGCGACGTTTCTGTATCCATTCAGCGCTTGGTTACTCATCACCCTTCCTGTGTAAGCTTTACAAATGGGATGATGATTCCACACAGAAACTTAGAGGTGAATGTACTCCACATTAAAAGGAAACGTCAATAGTACACGTTAAAGCTAAACAATAGATTTTGTGACGACAAGGACTACTTCCCGCTGAAGACTGTTATGTTGTTGACTTTACCGGAGAGGCCCCGAACAAATGTGGTAAAACTCACATTTTCTGTCTGATTAGCTTGGCATGTTGTGCCTTTCCATCAAATATATGTATATATATTTAAATTGTATTACCCTAAGATGTCATCAGTGACTAGGAAGTGATCTGGTATTTTGCTAGTTAAAATAGTTAAATTAATTGACAGTGACACCAGCCCTTGACTCAACACTCTCCCCCTTCCTTCCCAGGTCAATAGCTGACTCAGTGCAGGTTGAAAAGCTTGGCAATTGAACTCAGTCATCTTGGCTCTTTTATGGAAGGAGAAAGATTAGAAAGAAAACTGTAAGTCTTTGTTATCATAGAAAAGGCGGGCACGACCATGGGTTGAGCACCTGTTGAGTGCCAGAAAACCTACCATGTGATTAGATATACTGTGTATAATCCAACTAACTTCCCTTCACATCTAAAAAGATGATATTTTACATAGGCTGTTTAGGGGGAAGGAGCCTAAGCTTGAAATTTGAACACTAGGGTACAATGGCCTCCAGAATTGGGATGGCTCATCTGGGGGCCAGAGGAAGGAAAGAGAAATAGAAACATGAAGCAGGAGGTACAAACAGACAAACAAAAACGCAGGACTCAGAGGAAGAGGCCGAATGGCATTGTGTGGTGTGCTTTGCTTCAAGGGGGAGGAGAGTGGGGGTGGGGAAAGGAGTACGGCCACCAGTGCATTCCCACCTTTGGGAGGCCAAGTCGGAGCAGGCGGGCTTCTGCTCGGCATCGGCGGCTGGGCAGCAGAACTGGTGCAGCACGGTCTCATTCCTGAGGGCAGAGCAAAAGAGAGAAGGTCAAGCGTGGCCTTGACAGGCTGGGCCCCGCTGACACCAACACATTCCCCATCTGCCCCCCCCACACTGAGGACCCTTCACCCCGTGTCCACATTGCTCCAGGGAGGAGCTTCTGGCTTTTTTCGATCATGCATTAGGCCCAGTTCCCACTTGCAGGCCTGCTCCCTGCCCCCGGACCTCCCATCAACTACTTCTTCCTCCTTCTGAGCCCAGGCCCCATCCTCTGCATAGGATGTACCATTTATTCAGCCCTCCCGTTTATCGTTATAGTTCTTTATGACCCTGTTCCCCTCTATGGTCTGGCAAGGCCGAACTAGGTCTATTCACCCATGGTGCACAGAACTGCATGCAGGGAAGCTGGTCATATGCAAAGATACAAAACACTCACACAGAGATTTTAGGATTGCTGGCTGAAAATCCAAGGCACGGTGCTTGATGAGGGATTTGTTTGATGCAAATGAAAAAGCTAACCTGGAGGTGGAGATAACCTGGAGGCACCTGGAGGTGCCAACTCAACAGTTAGCCAGCTGTGGAATACCTCATCATCTCTTCCAGGTCTCAATTTATTTACTAATGAAATAAGGGAGTTGAACTAGAGAAGTGTTCTCAAACCTAGCTGCTTATTGGAATCACCAGGAGCCTTTAAACACCATCAATGTCTGGGCCCTAACCCCCAAGGACTGATTCACTTGGTCTGGCCCCAGTCAGGGGCACCAGGACTTTTTATAAGCTCCCAAGTGATTCAAAAGGTAGCCAAAATTGAGAGCCATTAGACTAGATGATTTTCAAGGTGACTTCCACCTCTAAAACTCCGTGATTCTAATATCTACTTTGAGTTACCTTGAGATTTAATAGTAAAATTACTTTTGGATAAAGTTATGCTGACATGTGGTCTTCTCTCCCTTAGCAAGCATTCACCATCATGGAATCAGAGAATGACAGACCTGGGAGGGCCCCCAAAGATTTCCCAAAAGATGTTTTTAAAACTTCCTTTAGCTTCAGAATACGTTGTCCGAACCCAATCTTTCCTGGAAACCCATTTTGTAAAACAACCAAGGTAGAATAGCTCTATGGTCAGGGAGTTGGAGGTCTACGCCACTCCCCTGATCCACTGGCCCCAATTTTGGTAGCCACCTACCAAGTGTCTCTTGGGGGCACTGAGATTATAAGGGCATAGATTAGAAACTGCTGTATTTGGGGCACCTGCATGGCTCAATGGTTAACCATGTAACTTTGGCTCAGGTCATAATCTCATGGCTTGTGAGTTCAAGCCCACACTGGGTGAGCACAAGCCCCAGCTTCAGATGAACATGAACCCTGCTTCCGGTGAGCCCAGCTTTTCTTTCCCTCTCTCTCTCTGCCCTTCGTGAGATTCTCTCTCTCTCTTTCTCTCTCTCTCTCTGTCCCTCACTCACTTGCTCTCACTTGTGCCCTCTCTCTCTCTAGGAAGAAGGAAAGAACTGAGATACTTTCATAAGTCAAACAACAAATGACAGAGTGGGAAAATATATTTGTAAAACATATGACAGAAGGCAGGTTCATGTCCTTCATTGAGATCCCACAAATTCATAATGCAAAGACCTAATAGAAAAAAGGGGCAAAGATTAGGAATCCCAGTTGACAGAAGAGGAACACCAAAGTGCTGATAAATAGATGGAAAGATGCTCTACCTTACTAGCCAACATGGAAGCACAAATTAAAGCAGCACTGAGATGCCATTTCCCATCCACCAGACTGCAAACATTCAAAAGACTAGTGACAATAAGTGCTGGTGTGAATGTGGGCAGAGAAGCGCCCTCATCTACCGCCTGTGTGGTTGTGAAGTTTTACAGCTGTTTTGGAAATGAAAAAGAACTAATGTCAGGGCACCCATAGGGCTCAGTTGGTTGAGTGTCTGACTCTTGATTCCAGTTCATGCCATGATCCTCATGGTCATGAGATCAAGCCCCATGTCAGACTCTGAGCTGAGTATGGAGCAATCTTAAGATTCTCTGTCTCAGGGCACCTGGATAGCTCAGTCGGTTAAGTGTCTGACTTTGGCTCAGGTCATGATCTCACAGCCTGTGAGTTCAAGCCCTGCATCAGGCTCTGTGCTGACAGCTCAGAGTGTGGAGCCTGCTTTGGATTCTGTGCTTCCCTCTCTCTTTCTGCCCCTCCCCTGCTCAGTCTCTGTCTCTCAAAAATAAATAAAAACATTTTAAAACATATTCTCTCTCTCTAAAGGGTTAGTATACAAATATATACACCCATATACACCCAAAAAACAAATAATTCAGTGAAGAAATGGGCAGAAGACATGAACAGACACTTCTCCAAAGAAGACATCCAGATGATCACAGACACATGAAAAGATGTTCAACATCACTCGTCATCAGGGAAATACAAATCAAAACCACAGTGAGATACCACTTCACACCTATCAGAATGGCTAAAATTAACAACTCAGGCAACAACAGATGTTGGCAAGGATGTGGAGAAAGGGAACCCTTGTGTACTGTTGGTGGGAATGCAAACTGGTACAGCCATTCTGGAGAACAGTATGGAGGTTCCCCCAAAAATTAAAAATAAAACTACCCTACAACCCAGCAATTGCACTACTAGGTGTTTATCCAAAGGATATAAAAATGTTGATTTGAAGGGGCACATGCACCCCAATGTTCATAGCAGCGCTGTTAACAAAGGCCAAAGTATGGAAAGAGCTCAAATGTCCACTGGCCGATGAATGGATAAAGAAGATGTGGAATATATATACAATGGAATATTACTCAGCGATCAAAAAGAATGAGATCTTGCCATTTACAACAACATGGAGGGAACTATAAGGTATTATGTTAAGAGAAGTCAGTCAGAGAAAGACAGATATCATATGATTTCACTTGTGTGGAATTTGGGAAAGACAACAGATAAACATAAGGATGGGAAAGATCAATAAGATAAAAACAGAGAGGGAGGCAAACCATAAAAGACTCTTAAATAGAGAGAGCAAACTGGGGGTTGCTAGAAGGGAGGTGGGTGGGGGGATGGGCATTAAGGAGGGCACTTGTTGGGATGAGCACTGGGTGTTATATATAAGTGATGAATCATTGGGTTCTGCTCCTGAAACCAATACTACACTGTATGTTAACTAACTTGAATTTAAATAAATAATTTTTTTTTAAAAAGATTCTCTTTCTCTCTCTCTCTCCCCCTCTCCCCATCCCACTGCTTGCTCTTGGTCTCTCTTTCTCTCTCTCTCTTAAAAACAAAAAAAAAAAACAGAGCACATGTCTTCTGACCCGCCAATCGCACCTCTGGAATTTTATACCCTAGAAATGTAAATAACCTGTCCATAAAGGTATTTGTACAAAATGTGGTGGCAGCATTGTTTTCACAGGGGGAAACAAAATAAATGGAAATAACCTCAGTCCTCACCAATCAGGAGATGGTTGAATAAATTGGGATAGCTTCCTTTATACCATGGAGTTGTGCACTAAACCTCTATATGGAATTATGTGTGGTGTCTCTTGGCCAGGATGGATTTCAATAAAGTATGGCTAAATGAGAAAAGCAAGCTGCAGAGAAATATATGTAGTTTTGTAAGATAAACAAGGACCCCTCTCCCTCAAATGCCTATTCTATACCTTGCCCTATATTGCACTCATAGGCCCAAGGGCAATTGCTGCACTTTGGGGCCAGGGGGACCCTCTACCAGTTGCATTAGGAATTTGGGATGCTTGGATGGCTCAGTCGGTTAAGCATCAGACTTTTGATTTCAGCTTAGGTCATGATCTCACAGTTCATGAGTTTGAGCCCCGCACTGAGCTCTGTGCTGATACCAAAGCCTGCTTGGGATTCTCTCTCTTCCTCTCTCTATGCCCCTTCCCACTCATGCTCTCTCTTTCTCTGTCTCTCTCTCTCCCTAAAAAAAATTATAATAATAAATAAATTTTAAAAAAGGAAAAAAGGAATGTGACCCCGCCTTGGATCAAACAGTCCCCAACCCGCTCTGGAGCATGAGCCTGGAGCCACCATGTCACATGAATCCAGAAGCAGTCTTCACATCATATAGTCTGTGGGATTTGCAGCTCAAGGCTGTGATTCTCAGAGTTCTGGAGCTGGGGGGACCCAAGGAATGGCAATGAAAGGAGCCTGTCTGGAAAAGAAACATGACTCATTCTCTGTCCTCAGCTCTTAAAATTCCAGATGAGGGAAGCCTATAGAATCCAGGCCAAAAGCGCATTTCTTGTGTTTTAAATTCCACAGCCCATGACTTTAGGCAGAAATCAGTCCTTCCTGGCTTTAGCCATCCCAAGTACCCCAAGCTGATGAGTATCCATGGGGTAGCTGGATTGCAGATGATGTGGCGATGTGGGGCAGTCCAGTCCCAGAAAGAGGATTTTGACATGTGGCTTATCCCTGGTCATGCATGAGGCTGGGCTGGGAAGGAGCTAGGAGGACTTGGGAATGAGAGGTGTAGAGTGAGGAGCAGCTGGCTCAGGGAATTTTAGGATATCACCTGAGCAAGACAGGGGTTCTGAGTCTTCATAGAAGGCAGCATGGACATGAAGGAAGAGGGGAGCCTCAGGTTCAGCCAGAAAAGGACCCTGTTCTTAAAAAGACTATGAAGGAAGCTGGGGTGCCATCAGGGGAGAACAGGGACCCACGGGCCGGGCCAGCAAACTGGGAGGGGAATGAAATGGCAAATGCTGACAGGAGCTAATTAAAGCTTTAGCCAGGGCCAGGCCCTCAAAATTCTGGGAGCCTATACACCCATCACTTCCCCATCTATATTCAGTTTGAGACTCAGGATTCCACTGCATGGCCATAAAAATGGTTGAGTAGTTTGGAGGAACTGATGGTATGCACAGCACCACAGTAAGTAGAGGCGTGAAGAAGGGGGACTCCCAGCAGGATTAATCAAGGAGGCAAAACCAGGATCCCAGAGGCACAACTTTGAATGAGAAACCCCTTCCTCTCCTCACCGAGGTGAACACAGCAGATTTAACCCCTAAGGAATCCCTCTAAAGGAGATGCCTTGAGCTCCAGGAAAAGGGAGGAATCATAAAATCATTTCCCATCACTTCCCTGACCCCCACCTCTCCTGGTACCACCATCATTAGGGCTGGTAGAGCCTGAAGACTGGGCTGCTTTATTTTTTTTCCCACTGTCTCTTAATTTTTCTCACCTCCTCCAAGAAGTCTTCTCTATCGAAACATGAGGAATAGGATGAAAAGGTCACTCCTTTTCTCAGAGGTCACTCTTATTCCTGGGGGTGGGAGAGGGGCTGGGGGGAGAGGCTGAATAGCCAAAACAACTTTGAAAAACAAGAATGGGACACCTGGGTGGCTCAGTTGGTTGGATGTCTAACTTTGGCTCAGGTCATGAACTCGTGATTCGTGAGTTCGAGCCCCACATTGGGCTCTGTGCTGACAGCTCAGAGACTGGAGCCTGCTTCAGATTCTGTGTGTGTGTGTCTCTCTTTCTCTGCCCCTGCCCTGCTCATACTCTGTGTCTCTCCCTCTCTCTCTCTCTCTCAAAACCAAAAAAATAAACATTAAAATTTTTTAAAAAAGAAAAACAAGAACAAGTTGTAAGTCATACACTATGTGCTTTCAAGACTTAAAGCTACCCAAATTAAGATAATTTGGTGTTGGCAGAAGGATGGACATACAGATTGAGTGAACCAAAGAGAAAGGCTAGAAATAGACTCAAATATGTATTAAATCTTATAAATTGACTCATGGTAAAAGTACTAAGGTAATTCAATGGGGAATGATAAATTTTTAACAGAAATAATGGAATATCCATAAGCAAAAATAAAATGAACTTCATACTGGGGCACCTAGGTGGCTTAGTAAGTAAGCGTCTGACTTTGGTTTAGGTTATGATCTCAGTTTGTGGGTTTGAGACCTGCATTGGGCTCTGTGTTAATAGCTCACAGCCTGGAGCCTGCTTCAGATTCTGTGTCTCCCTCTGTTTCTGCCCCTTCTCCACTCATGCTCTGTCTCTCTCTCTCCAAAATAAATAAACATTACAATTTTTTAAAATAAAATAAAATAAAATGAGCTTCATACATTGTGCCATATTTATATATAAATTAATACAAAATGTAACATAGACCAAAACTAGCAGATACCATTACAAAACTTCTCAAAGAAAACATAGGAGAAAATGTGTACCTTAGAGGATGCAGAGATTTCCTAGCTAGGACACACAAAGCACAGGCCATAAGAAAAAAAATGAATAAATTAGACTTCATCCAAATAAGAAATATTCCCTTAGAAAGACACTTTTTAAAAAGTGAATAATACTTACAACTTAATAGTAAAAAGACAAACAACCTTATAGAAAAAATGTACAAAAGATTTAAAATAGATAATTTGCCAAAGAAAATATACTAATGATGTGATTAGTTATTAAGGAAATGAACATTACAACCACCATGAGAAATCATTCCACACCCATTAGAACTAGTCAAATTTCAAAGTCTGACAATAGCAAGTGTTGAAAAGGGTGTGGAGCACCTGGAACTCTTACACACTTCTTTCTGGTGGAAATGTAAATTGTGCAACACTTCAGAAAGCACTCTGGCAGTTTCTTACAAAGTTAAATGTGCACTTATCAAATGCCCCTGTAATCACATTCCTAGGTATTTACCCAAGATAAGTCTAAACATAGATTGACAAAAACTATTCATAGAAGCAAAAGTTCACAGCAGTAAAAACAAAATCAAAAACAAAAAAAACAAGGAATTCTATACATGTACATTCAGTTAATCTTTGACAAAGGTGCAATGAATACCCAACGGGGGAAAGATGGTCTCTTTCATAAATGGGGTTGAGAAAAGTGGATATCCACATGCAAAATAATGAGTTTGGATCTGAATCTTACCATACACGAAAGCAAATCAAAATGGATGAAAGACTAAAACATAAGACCCAAAACCATAAAACTCCTAGAAGGGAAAAAACACAGGGGGAAAGCTTCACAACATTGGTCTTGGCAATTGTTTCATGGATAAGACACCTAAACCACAGACAACAAAACAGAAATACACAGTGGGACTACATTAAGCCAGAAAGGAAACAACAGAGTTAAATGGCAACATACGGAATTTGAGAAAATATTTGCATACCATATACCAGATAAGCAATTAATTTCCAAATTATGTAAGAAAGTCTTACAACTCAAGAGCAAAAAAAACTAATAACTCAATTAAAAATGAGTTGATTTGAGTTTACTTGAGTAAAATATTCCTCCAAAGAAGATATACAAAGGGCCAACAGGTATATGAAAAGATACTCAATGTCTCTTATCACCAGGGACATACAAACGAAAACCACAATGAGGTATCACCTCACCCATTACGATGGTTATTATCAAAACATGTATATGACAAGTTTTGAGGAGGATGTGAAGAAATTGGGATCTTTGTACACTGTTGGTGGGAATGCAAAATGTTGCTATGGAAAACAGGATGGAGGTTTCTCAAAAAACTGAAAATAGAGCTATCATATGATACAGAAATCCCATTTCTGGGTATTTATCCAAAAGAACTGAAATCAAGATATTGAAGTGATATTAGTACCCCAATATTTAGTGCAACACAATTCACAATAGTCAAGATTCATAAAGCAATCTAAGTGTCCACCAGGGAATAAATGGATAAAGAAAATGTGATACATACATACAATGGAATACTATTCAGACTTTAAAAAGAAGGAAATCCTATAATACGTGATCACACTGATGAACCTTGAAGACATTACATTAAGTAAAATAAGTCAGTCATGGAAAGACAAATACTGCATGATTCCACCTATAGAAGGTATCTAAAATAGTCAAACTCATAAAATCAGAGAGTAGAATGGCGGTCACCAGGGGCTGGGGGAGGGGGGAAATAGGAAATTGCTAATCAGTGGGCGTAGTTTTGATTATACATGATGAATGAGTGCCAGAGATCTGTTGTACAACATTGTGCCTATAGTTAACAAGTCCATATAGTACATTTAAAAACTGAAGAGAGTAGATCTTGTGTTACGTGTTCTTACCACAGTAAAATAAAATACAATAAATAAAGTTAAACACCACATTTTGGTTTGACTAGGCATGCCTTAAACCATGGGACTAAAATGAATGGTTCCTACCTGGGGAGCACGTGCACCTTGGCCAGAGGAGTAGAAAGGGGTGGAGCTGGCCCAGAGTTAATACAAGGAGGGCACATGTACATGTCCTCACCAAGCACTGTCTGTAAATTCAGGAAATGATCTATCATTTACACATGTGGTCCAGGTGTTCTAAATGTATGTAGAGGTAGTTATTATCAATAAAATAAAGATACATGTTAAAAAAAATAACCCAGCAACAACCTAAATGTCCATTAACTGGTAAATGCATAAACAAATTGTGGTATATCTACACTATTCAGCAGTAAAAGGAACAAGCTTACTCATACGTGCACCAACGTGGATGAATTTCAAAAGAGCATCGTACTAAATGGAGGAAGCTGGACACATAAGTCTACACACTGTATGACTTCCATTTGTACGACTTCTTAGAATGAGCCATATAACAATAGTGACATCAGATCAGTGTCAGTGATAAGGGAGGGGAGACAGTAAACTACAAAAGGGAACATGGGGTCTCCTGGGGTAAGGGAAATGTCCTATAGCTTGAGTGAAATCATGGTTACAGAACTGTAGACAGTTTGTCTAAACTCAAACACTTAAAATCAGTAATTTTATTGTATGTAATTGTTCCTTAATACAGCTGTTGTTTTTAAGACCAAAATCTTTTTCTCCCCCATCTCACTTCTTGATACTTCGTCAAGAGGCATTAGAATAATTTCTTTTCTAACTTCCCTCCTCCCATTGCCCCCAGATCCACCTAATTATTAAGCTCCCTCCAAGCAGAAAAAAAAAACCCGGATTTTTCCTTCCCTTCAACCGCTAGATTGGATTTTCAGAGACCAGATGGCTCATGACTGAGCCAAAGGAGTCCAGGGGGCTAGAAACTAGGACAATGAGAAACTTGGGGGTGGGGATCATTAAATGGGGGAAATTTTGGAGGTGGGCCTGAGGCTGAGAGCCCCTGAGAAGTATAGTAGTAACAGTGCTGAGCTGGAGATAGAGACCCAGCTCCCCCTCCACAACCATGGGCCCTCGGGAAGGTCAAATCATGGTAAATGAGACTCTTATTCCTGCCCTGTTTATGTCACTGAAATGTAGGAATTCAATAAGACTTCGAATGTGAAACTGCCTTGGGAGAAACATAATACACCCTGCACAGATGCAAAATCTTATAATGACTATTATTGATATTATTAGTCCTTGCCACCAAAGAACTCAGCAACCACAGCACTATTGCAAGCAGAGACCTACCAGGATGCCATCTTGACTTTCTCTTCCTAGGGCCCTCACCCCCACCCCCTCCAGGCATGATCTACCTCCAGGGGTAGGTTTTCTTTGCTCACTGGTGCAATGAACCACTGCACGGTCTTCCACGGACTTTGGAAAGATCTTAATAAAGCAAGTGCTTACAGATGTTCCAGCAACCAAGGGCAGAGAAAGGAAGTGGCTTGTACTTACTTATATGCGGACTTTGCAAGTTTTTCACTCAATTCAAACTAGAAACAGTGGACCCCATTTCCTTTCACATTTCCTTAAAAAGGCATCAGGACATTCTCTTCCTCACAGAAAGGGCCATCTCTCCTCCTTACTCTCCCCTACAAAGCTCAGAAGCCAACATCACTTCATAACTGCTTGCTTGTTCATTTACTCATTGAGCACTTCCTGCCTACTAGAAACCTGCTGTACGATAACCAGGAAATGATGGACTCAAGAGGTAGATATTATTATGGAGAAATTTAGTAACATGGTCAAAGTCACACTGCTAGGAAGATGTTGAGGTGGGACTTGAACCCAGGCCTGGTTCCAGCCCCCAAGTTGTCTTAACTGCCACGGAAAGAGCCTGAGATGTGTGGTCAGCCAAATAGGAGATGAATTTGAGAAAGACATCTAGCTATGTGGTTTGGGGCAAGTCACTTGAGCTCTCTGAGCCTCTTCCCTTATCTGTGAAACCCACTACCTCATTGCATTGCTTTGAGAGGTATAGGAGGTAACTGGCACGGAAGCTCCATGTACATGAGGCAGACCACATGGCCTCCTGGCTGCAGCTCCACCTCCCAGCCCATCTCTCAGACCACCACAGTGCCCTTCTGAAAAAGTGTTGTCATTTCGTGGAAGTGGCAGGCACAGGGGAAAGGCCTCAGCTTGGAATCAGGAGAACT
The DNA here is from genome assembly GCA_017311185.1 of Proteles cristata cristata. Classification (NCBI taxonomy): domain Eukaryota; kingdom Metazoa; phylum Chordata; class Mammalia; order Carnivora; family Hyaenidae; genus Proteles; species Proteles cristata. The sequence continues at coordinate 3,550,140 of JAESUZ010004630.1, forward strand.
TGGACGTACATAGCACCTTTGCCATTTACTAGCTTTGTGACCTTGGGAAAATCTCTTAACCACTCTGAACATCTTCTCTTATCACTCAAATGGATGTATAATAGTAGTACCTCACTGGATAGTTGAAGGAATTCAACGAGAGTATATACTTTAGGAATTTAACCCATAGCCCACAGTAGTGTATAATAAATGGCAGTCACCCCATTCTTGAATTAGTTGTTGCATTTCCCAGTCAAAGGGCAAACTCCGTGCCCTGTGTGTGTCTATATCTTTATGCACGGGCATAGGGCCTGCCGCCGATTACCTGCTCATTGCTTGCTAAACCAAGGTCAGAGTGGGCCTGGGGGTAGTCACCATGTTTTACATGAGGTCCTCAGGCCTTATTCATCTGGTAGCTCAAAGGGTGTGCCCTCTTGCTAAGCTCTCCTTATTTTCACCAGCCCCCAGCCCTCAGCAACCACCTTGCTACTCTTGAGTTTGACTTTTTTTTTTTTTTAAGATTCCATGAATAAGTGATACCATGTAGTATTTGTCTGTCTCTGTCTGGCTTATTTCACTCAGCATAATACCCTCCAGGTCCATCTATGTCATCTTAAATGACAGGATTCCCTTCTTTCTCGTGGCTGAATAAAGTTCAGTGTATAAATCTACAGCACACTCTTTATTCATTCATTTGTTGGTAGACACTTAGGTTGTTTCCCTATCTTGGCTCCTATAAATAATGCTGCCATGAACAGGGGGTGCAAACATTCCTTTCAGATTCTGTTTTTGTCTCGTTCAAGTAAATACCCAATGTGGGATTGTTGGATTATATAGTAGTTCTATCTTTAAGATTTTGAGAAAATGTCATTTTCTTTTTTTTTTATACTTTTTAAATTTATTTCTGAGAAAGAGAGAGAGACAGCGTGAGCAGGGGAGGGTCAGAGGGAGAGGGAGACACAAAATATGAAGCAGGCTCCAGGCTCTGAGCTAGCTGTCAGCACAGAGCCCAACGTGGGGCTTGAACCCATGAATCACGAGTTCATGACCTGAGCCGAAACCAGACGCTCAACCGACTGAACCACCCAGGCATCCCAGAAATGTCATTTTCCATTGTGGCTGCAGCCAGTTTACATCCCCACCAACAGGGCGTAGAGCCCCCTTTCCACCCTCCTCCTTCCCCACACATGTTAGTCCTTATCTCTTTGACGATGGCCATCTTAACAGCTATGAGGCAATATCCCGTTGGGGATTTGATGTCCATTTCTCCAATGACTAGTGATACCAAGCACCTTTCTAACGTACCTGTTGGCTATTCACATGTCTTCTCTGGGAAATGTCTATTCAGGTCCTTTGCCCTTTTTTAATCAGATGTCTGGGGGGGTGGTTTGCTATTGAGTCCCTTATATATTTTGGATATTAAGCCCTCATCTGACATATGATTGGCAAGTATTTTCTCCCACTCTGTAGGTTGTCTTTTCACTCTGTTGAGAGTTTTCTTTGCTGTGCAGAAGCGTTTTAACCTGATGTGATCCCCCTTGGTTACTTTTGCTTGCGTTGCCTTGTGCAGTCCTCATCTGTCACACTCACCACAGTGATGGGCACAGTGCTGCTGTCTCTTGATTTCTTTACAGCACTTCACAGTTTATACGGCATTTTCTCACGTATCTTTTACCCCTTGTACCACCTTGTGAGTTAGATTCAGTTATTCCCCCTTTGTGGATGAGGAACAGAGATGTGACCTGGTTTCCCTGAGGTCACACAGCCAGTAAGGGGTCGAACAAGTATTGAACAGAGGTCCTCAGGTCCCAGGCGTGCACCAGCATGGAGCAGTAAGGGAGCCACATACTCTAGGGAGGAATTTCATCAAAGCACCTTAAACTGCAGGAAGGAGCATGGTCCCATGGAAAGCAAGCAGGCTGGAGGTTTGGGAAGACGTGCATTCAGGCCCGACCTTTCCACTGGGATGGCTGTGGGAACTTGGGCAGATCTTCTGCCTCAGATTTCTCAGCTGTGAGGAGGGAGGGTCATAAAGGAAGCTACCTCATAGGGTTACTCTGAAGATCAAACAAACTAACCCATGTCATGCTAGTGCAATGCTTAGCATAGAGTAGGGTCCAAATCGATGTCTGTACCATGCACCAATACAGGGACCATGCACCGGGACAGGCCATGGCCAGTCCAGAGTCTGGTTTTGCCACTTTCTGGTTAATAGCTTGGCTTGCCAGAGCCTCAGTTTCTTTACCTGTAAAATAGGATACTAATGGCATCTACCTCAAGGGTTAGCATGAGGAGTCAACGAACCAATGTATCTATACCATTAAGAAATAGAGTGGCGTGCACGGACACCACCACCAGAGATCCCAGGCTGCTTCAATCTCCAGATCTCCAGGTTCCACCCACCCTCCGGGGCCCCAGAGCCCAGACCTCTGCAAAGCCTTCACCTGTTGTTCCGGTGCCTGACCCCAGCCCTAATGGCCTCATTTCTTGCCCTTGCCTGGGCTGGACCCGCCTATTTCTGGACTCGCACACCGGCCTCCCTCCAACCCCAGTGGGCCGTACTGCCAATTTTTTCCGCCCGTGTAACCAGTGTTTATGTACACGGCTGCATCTTCCTATACTAGAGTTAGCTCTGGGGTAGAGCAGCGCCTGGGACCCATTCACCTCTCCCTCCAGAACGGCATGCAGTCTGGCTGGTGGCATGCAGTAGATACCATTTACTGACTCAGTGTGGGAATTAAGTCCCTATGACCGAGGGTGCTGGAGATAAACGGGGAATTAAACATGCACATCCGTGAAACGCTTACATGTGTCAACAAAAGCCCAAGTACATGCCACAGAGACCTGCCCACCATTATGATCACATGGGTGGCTATACAAAGCCCTTTCCAGACACTGCCTCAGTTGTATCCTCGTTTTACAGTTGAGGAGGCTCAGAGAGACAAGATACTTGCTTAATATCACAGAACCTTAGTATCAACGTGGCAGTCTGGGGAAAGCGTAGCTCAGACCAGGAAAGTCGGCTTCTAGCTTGAGTGTGCCAGGGGACCCCCAGCCTCCTCCTCCCTCCGCGCTCACCACCCGCCCCAAAGCTGTGAGGGCTTCCTCTGAGCCCCTGAGCTTCCTGCTGCCCTTTCTCCTTCCTACCCAGCACGGTGGCCTTGCCAGCAACGCCAGAACCATTCAGTCGCCTATCTTGAAGCCTACTTGTTTGAAGTTCAGCCGCCTTTGCAGAGAGCCAGCCAGCAAAGCTTCCGATGCCAGGCTGGGCGGCTCAGCAGGAATTACAAAGCCGGGTGCTCGGCTGCATCCCACCAGCTCCCTTCACGAGAGATCTCTCTATTCCCTGGCAAACAGGTGCCTGGCTACAGGGCAGAGCCAGCTTGAGAGGACGGAGTGGAGCCACCCAGCCCATGCCAGCCACAGAGGCTGCTTCACACCACATCCTGCCTCGCATCAGAGAAATGCGCCTACACAGTGTTACTCACTCACCCTTAGTCAATTGTGGGCATGCACTGCTTTTTCCAGGAACGGCGAAGGCAGATTCCGGTCAATAATAATGACTGCATTTGTCAGTGTTTCTGATTTATGAAACATTTTTGAATGCCCTATGAATAATCCCAGGGGATAATAGTAGTAAAAGTAATAATATATATAATAATAATTAATATTAAAATTTTTAAACGTTTACTTTTTTAGGAAGAGAGGGAGAGACAGAATGTGAGCAGGGGAGGGGCAGAGAGAGAGGGAGACACAGAATCTGAGGCAGGCTCCAGGCTCTGAGCTAGTTGTCAGCACAGAACCCAACATGGGGCTCGAGCTCCCGGACTTTGAGATCATGGCCTGAGCCGAAGTTGGATGCTCAACCGACTGAGCCACCCAGGCGCCCCAGTAATAATTAATATTAATATTAATGCCATGTACTTGATGAGGAAACTAAGGCTAAGGAAGGTTTGATGACTCCTGAGACACAGCTAGGACTCCAGCCCCATGCCCTCCACCACTGCACACTGCACCCTGGCGCCCATTCCTGCTGTGCCCTACAACCCCAAGGCAGGCATTTGCAGGGGACATGGCCTCTGGGCTGTGACTGCAAGAGCCTTGATCTTGCCCTCCATAGCATAGTCAGATTCGGAGTTAGACAGAAATATAAAACCCCATCCAGCCAATCCACAATCCCATACCTCCACTACCTCCTAGCCACTTGCCCAGCTCATGTACGCCAACCCAATTCACAAGCCCACAGAAACACCCACTGCTTCTGGGAACCAGATACACACTAACACTCAGTGTGCTTGCAGTCAGTACAGAGATTCATACACACGTAAATATGCACACATGCTCCTCATTGCACACACACACACCTCATTTCGTGAACACATCCAGGACTCTCATTAAAATGCACATGGGTCCTAAGTACACACCAAGTCTCACACTTAGCAGAAACTCCCAAACCTATGCACACACAGACCTATGCACACACAATATGTGAATGCACATGCATTCACTCTTGGATATGTAGACACACATATACACATATGCATATTTTCACATACAACCCTGCATGTGCAACCATGTGCATGTGCACACACACACACCTGAGACCAAGGATGTTGTAGCCCCTACATGAACCCTCCTGGCCACATGGGCCCTGGAAGGATATGATGTTCCATAGGGACATACAAATCATCCATCTGTGGCTACATGTCGGTGGCATTCTGCCAGTCCTCTAGCCTAGTCCTATATGGCATGACAGAGATGAGTGGGCCAAAGGCCAAGTTCAGAGCTGCAGCAACATAAACAACTGTCACATGGGCATGGTGCCACCAACCTTTTTGTCCCTAAACATTGAGCCAGGTTCCCCATCAGGACTTGCCTAGGGGAAGCGCTTCTCACACTGCAGAGGACTTCCCTAGAGTGGGAATGGCTATGTCAGGGTATAAGAGGCTGAAGCTTGCATGGGGTCTTGAAGACATCACTTTACTGGGTGACCTTGGGTGGGCCACCTTAACCTCTCTGAGCCTCAGTTACCACATCTGTGAAATAGGGATAACAACACCTTCCCATCAGAGATGGTAGATGTACATAAATGCCTAGCACATAGCATAAATTAGTATACGGATGTTGAAAGAAAGATGGAATAGATAACTGAACAGCAGATGATTGGGAATGGCACCCTAGGGCTCTCTCTGCTGAACTGCTCTCCCTCCTCTACCCTTTGAACTCCCAACTCAGTTTTCCACAGTAGGTCATCCTTTCCTGCTCCAAGTTCTACCCCTATGTCTTCCCTTTAGCCTCTCACTCCACAGACTCTGGAAGCCCCATCTGACCCTCCAGCCCAATCTCCCCTGCCCCCTTTCCTTCTATTCTTTGAATATATCCATTTCTTCCAGCCCCAGGGCCTTTGCACAGAATGTTTTCCCTTCAGGTCTTCCCATGGCTCTGTCCCTAGCTTTATTTAATCTCTAGGTGAGGTCTTGCCTATCAAAACTACCCTCCCCCCAGTCATCCCCTTATTTTCCCTTAGAGTCCTTATGCACATATGGTCATTTTCTTGTTTAATATCTGTCTTCTCTTGAATGTGAGCTCCATGATGGCAGAGTCTTTGTCTGACTGTGAATTCCTAGCACCTGCAGCAGAGCCAGACATGCAGTAGATGCTCAATAAACACTTGCTAAATGAATATACAGATATGACTCCAGCCCTTGAGGAAACTAAATAAAATTTTCTAACCCTAAGTAACAATAATGTGCTCAGCTTCCCTCGCTCCACATTCCTCTTTCCTGTACAACATAGCTCATTATCTTTTAATATTTTCCCAGCCCCTAGCTAGTCTAATTATCCACAGCACTCATGTGAATATTTGTGTGTACGTGTTGATAAATGAGTGTGCTTGGGCCAATCTATTCTAATGGTTCTTAAGCAGGGAGCTGCATCAGAATCCTGCGAGTTTCATTTAAAATACCTCTGGTTGCCCTCCCTCCACTAAGCGCCTTGTGAATGACAGTCTCGGAGCAGAGTTGGGGGCGAGTGCATCTCTTAGCCACCTGAGGATGGCCTGCCGTAACAGGCACGCTCTGCGGGAAGACAGTGGAGAGCAGAGGTGAAGATACCGACTGCCGGAATCACACTGGCTGGATCTGAATGTGGACACCACCTCGTGACGGTTGCTTGCCTGAGGACAACTTACCTAACCTCTTTGTGCCTCGCCACCCCAGTAGCAGTCATCAACACATATACAGGGATAAGTTCGTAAGGCACTTAACCCAGTGCCTAGTCCATAGTAAGCGCATGACAAAATGTTCACTTTCATTAAATTATTATGGCTTCCCTCTAGGTAATGATGCAGTCTTCCTCAGTTTCCCTACAAGGTTCTGTTAAGGGCTATTCTGTGGCAGATGGTCAGCAAGTATAGTTGGCTGTTGTATGGTGAAAACAAATGTGCTATTTCTCCAAACTTCCAGAGAAGTCTTCTGTCTTAAACCCATGTTCCCCTCCAGCTATCAGCCCACTTCCTTACTCTTCCTTCTAGGAAAACTCATCAAAGAGCTTTTTACACTCACTGTCTATAGTTTCTCTTGTTCTGTCATCCTTTAAACTTCTTAGTAGAGACATTTCAAACATACATTTTACCAGTTTTTCACCCCAATCGTTTTTGGTGGAGTTTTTTTATTTTATTTTATTTTGAGGGAGAGGGACAGACAGAGAGAGAGGGAGAGAGAGAGAGAATCCCAAGCAAGCTCCACGTCCAGCACAGAACCTGACACAGGCCTCGATCTCACAGCTGTGAGATCATGATCTGAGCCAAAATCTAGAGTCGGACCCTTAGCTGACTGAGCCACCCAAGTGCCCCAGCTGGAGGACTTTAAAGCATACCCCATAAATGATGTCATTTTAGACAGAATATATTTCCAACAGGTGAGAATTTTATTTTTTTAAAATTTTCCTTTCTGTTGATGTGTATTCTTTTTTTTTTTTTTTAATGTTTTTTATTTATTTCTGAGAGAGACAGACTGCGTGAGCAGGGTAGGGTCAGAGGGAGAGGGAGACACAGAATCCGAAATAGGCTCCAGGCTCTGAGCTGGCTGTCAGCACAGAGCCTGATGCAGGACTCGAACCCACAAACCGTGAGATCATAACCTGAGCTGAAGTTGGACGCTTAACCAACTGAGCCACCCAGGCGCCCCTACGAACTTTAAAAGGATACAATAACACAATCATTTATTATACCTAACTAAATTAATAATAATTCTCCATTATCCATGTTCAGATTTCCCTGTTTGCCTTTAAAATGTCTTTTTAGGGGCGCCTGGGTGGCTTAGTCGGTTAAGCGTCCGACTTTCGCTTAGGTCATGATCTCGCGGTTCGTGGGTTCGAGCCCCGCGTCGGGCTCTGTGCTGACTGCCAGCTCAGAGCCTGGAGCCTGTTTCAGAGTCTGTGATCCCTCTCTCTCTGACCATCCCCTGCTCATGCTGTCTCTCTCTCTCTCTCTCTCTCTCCTAGAAATAAATAAAAATATTTTTAAAAAATAAAATAAAATAAAACGTCTTTTTAGTTGTTTGGTCTGAATTAGGACCTGCTCAAGTTCCACACATCACATTTGGTTGACTTGTGTCTTTTCCTTTCTTCCTTACACCCACACTCTTTTTTTTTTTTTTTTTTTACAAATAGTTTATTGTCAAATTGGTTTCCATATAACACCCAGTGCTCATCCCCACAAGTGCCCTCCTCCATGCCCATCCCCCCTCCCCCCACATCCATTAGTCCTCAGTTTGTTCTCAGCATTCAAGAGTCTCTCATGGTTTGCCTCTCTCCCTTTCCCCCACCATTTCCCTCCTTCTTCTCCCCCATGGTACTCTGTTAAGTTCCTCCTAATCCTCCTATATGTGCACACATATGATATTTGTCCTTCTCTGCCTGACTTATTTCGCTCAGCATAACACCCTCAAGGTCCATCCATGTTGCTACACATGGCCAGATTTCATTCTTTCTCATTGCCATGTAGTATTCCATCGTATAGATAAACTCCATCTTCTTGATCCATTCGTCAGTTGATGGACACTTAGGCTCTTTCCATGTTTTAGCTATTGTGGAGAGTGCTGCTATGAACATTGGGTACATGTGCCCCTATGCATCAGCATTTCCGTATCCCTTGGGTAAATTCCTAGCAGCGCTATTGCTGGGTCCTAGGGGAGTTCTAGTGTTAATTTTCTGAGGAACCTCCACACTGTTTTCCAGAGGGGCTGCACCAGTTTACACTCCCACCAACAGTGTAGGAGGGTGCCCGTTTCTCCACATCCTCACCAGCATCTAGAGTTCTCTGATTTGCTCATTTCAGCCACTCTGACTGGCGTGAGGTGGTATCTCAGTGCTTACACCCACACTCTTTTCCTTCCTTCTTTACACCCATGCTAATCAAGCTCTCCCCCCCCACCCCCCGTAGTGCTGCCAAATCTATGCTTCTCAAGGTCACTGATCACCTCAATGTTGCTAAGGCTGACGGGCAGTCCTGGTCTCTCCCCTACTCCAGGGCTGGTCTCCATGTTCCTACCCTCCTGGTTGACACAGCTCTGTGCTAAGATACCACACGCTTCTCCAGATTTTCTCTTGACACTGGCATGCTCCAAGGCTCCATGCCTGGTCCTCTTTAGTCTTTATTCGCTTCTTGGTGATGTCATCTAGTCTGAAGACTTTCAAAGCCATCCTAAATTTATATCTCCAGTCCATTCCGAATGCCAGCTACTTGTCTCCACTTGCGTGTCTAACAGGCATCCCAAATTTAACATGCCTGAAACCCCACCTCTAGTCTCTCCCTGTCCAGACTTCCCCATCTCCTCCTTCCAATAACTTTAGCCCAAACTCTCGGACACACCCTCAATTCCTCTTTCTCTCACACGCCACATCAGTCCTTCAGGTAGTACTGTTGGTTTGACTGCTTATCGCCACCTTCGCTGCTGCCACCCCAGGTTCACACGACTTACATCTCTCGTCTGGATTGTGTGACAATATCCTGCCTTATCTCCTTGCTTCTAGCTTTCTTCCTCTTCAGGCTATTCTCTACCGAAACTCAACCCAGCAGCCAAGGTTCCTTTTAACCCAGTTTTTCTTAAAGTAAAAGCCAAACTCATCACAATGCATATCAAGACCCTATCAGTGTTTCTCAACAAGAAACATTGGTATTTGGGGGCGCCTGGGTGGCTCAGTCAGTTAAGCATTCGACTCTTGGTGTTGGCTCGGGTCATGATCTCACAGTTCATGGGTTCGAACCCTGAATCAGGCTCTGTGCTGACTGCGTGGAGCCTGCTTGGAATCGTCTCTCTTCCTCACCCTCTGCCCCTCGCCCACTTGTGCTGTCCCTGTCTCTCTCAAGATAAATAAATAAACTTTAAAGAAAAAGAAAGAAACATTGGTATTTGGGGCAGGAATAGACTTCACTGTGGCAACTGTCCTGCACACTATAGGACGTTAGGTGTGACCCTTGCCCTCAACACTTCCCCATCAACCCTGCCAGCCACTGTAACAACTAGAAGATCCCCACACATTTCCAAACACAGCCTGGTGGGTCCCAGTTGAGCATCTCTTCCAGGATTTACTGCACCCTAGCATTCTCCCATCTTTCCCACACACCCCCAACACTTCCGATGTTGCCTCAGACTACTCTCCCTGCACTCCTCCTCTTTTTCTCTTAAATGTTTATTTATTTTTGAGAGAGAGAGAGAGAGAGAGAGCAGGGAAGGGGCAGAGAGAGAGGGAGACACGGAATCTGAAGCAGGCTCCAGGCTCTGAGCTGTCAGCACAGAGCCGGACACGGAACTTGAACTCACGAACTGTGAGATCATGACCTGAGCTGAAGTCAGACACTTAGCTGACTGAGCCCCCCAGACGTCCCGGGCAGGTTGAATGACCAGGCAGGTTCTCTCACCAGGACGTTGCCTCTGCTAGGAGCGCTCATTTCCCCACACCACCCCCACCACACTCGATGCCACAGAATCCCTTCCTCCAGACCTTTCGTTCAGGTCTTATCACCTCATTGAGGCCTTCGCGGGGTCCCCTGTTTGAAATTGCAAACCCCTTTATTCCCAGGTCCCCTTCTTGTTTAATTTTCCTCCAGAACATCCATCCCATCAGATGTGATATAAATTTTCATTCTTTTTTTTTTTTTGAAGTGGAAAGTTTATTGTGATCTACATAGCCAGGTCGAGTGTTGTCTACCAGACAGTGTTGAAATGGAAACCAAACATTATGCAATCAATAGCAGTGATTCCACACATTGTTTTAAGCATGAATCAACACACAAAAGATTTTTCTTGCAATCCATGGAGTCATATACTTTGCCTATAACAGAAAGAAGACAAAATCTAAGAGGGTTTTTTCAATATTGATAAAGTTAGAATTGTCCTTCAGTTTAGGCAGCACCACACCCCTTTGAATTTGATGAATGTAACACTAAGCTAACAAAAGAATTAGAGAAGTTGTGCAACTTGGATATATGTAGTTTTAAAATTATTAGGCTTTTAGTTCAAATCCAAATCAATTATTTAAAAAAAGATTCAGTTTTGTAGAAGGATGCATATATTAAAGAAACTATTTTATTTTTGATTTTGATTTTTTTTTAATTTGAAGTAAAACATTTAGAAAAAATGGGTATAGGTATCTACCTTTTTTTTAATGTTTTATTTATTTCTAGGAGTGAGAGAGAGAGAGAGAGAGAGAGAGACAGCATGAGCAGGGGAGGGTCAGAGAGAGAGGGAGTCACAGACTGAAACATGCTCCAGGCTCTGAGCTGGCAGTCAGCACAGAGCCCGACACGGGGCTCGAACCCACGAACCGCGAGATCATGACCTAAGCGAATCTCGGACGCTTAACCGACTAAGCCACCCAGGTGTCCCTAGGTATCTACCTTTTAACTGGATTTTATGAAACTTATATACATGTCATGAATTTCCCATAAAAATTCAGTATTAATTGAGATATGTTGTAATTATAACATAAACTAAATTTTAAAGACTTAGAAAAATGCCTCAAAATAGTTTATGTTGCTGAAGTGCTAATGTTTTAGGTATATTATGTTAGATAATATATGTTAAACTTAAATCTTTTTCTTTTTACATTTAAATATAACTCTTAGAAATTTAAGTATATATATGGTTTATACTACAATTCTACTAGGCAGCATTGATAGCACCACTGTCTCTCTTCCACTGTTATTTTTTTTTAATTTTTTTTTACAAATAGTTTATTGTCAAATTAGTTTCCACATAACACCCAGTGCTCATCCCCACAAGTGTCCTCCTCCATGCCCCATCCTCCCTCCCCCCCACATCCATCAGTCCTCAGTTTTTGTCAGCATTCAAGAGTCTCTCATGGTTTGCCTCTCTCCCTTTCCCCCACCATTTCCGCCCTTCTTCTCCCCCTTGGTCCTCTGTTAAGTTCCTCCTAATCCTCCTATACGTGCAAACATATGATATTTGTCCTTCTCTGCCTGACTTATTTCGCTCAGCATAACACCCTCAAGGTCCATCCATGTTGCTACACGTGGCCAGATTTCATTGTTTCTCATTGCCATGTAGTATTCCATGGTATAGATAAACCACATCTTCTTGATCCATTCATCTGTTGATGGACACTTAGGCTCTTTCCATGTTTTAGCTATTGTGGAGAGTGCTGCTATGAACATTGGGGTACATGTGCTCCTATGCCTCAGCATTTCTGTATCCCTTGGGTAAATTCCTAGCAGTGCTATTGCTGGGTCATAGGGGAGTTCTATTGTTAGTTTCTTGAGGAACCTCCACACTGTTTTCCAGAGGGGCTGCACCAGTTTACATTCCCACCAACAGTGTAGGAGGGTGCCCGTTTCTCCACATCCTCGCCAGCATCTAGAGTTCTCTGATTGGCTCATTTTAGCCACTCTGACTGGCGTGAGGTGGTATCTCAGTGTGGTTTTGATTTGTATTTCCCTGATGAGGAGCGATGCTGAGCATCGTTTCATGTGTCTGTTGGCCATCTGGATGTCCTCTTTGGAGAAGTGTCTATAAATTTTCATTCTTAATCTTGCTTAGTTTTCATCTGGGAGTTGAGGATTTTTTTTTTTTTTGGTTTACTGCTGTGTCCCCAGTGCCTGGAACAGTAGTAACTGGCACACAGTAGACAACTAAATATTTGTTAAGTGAAATAATACACACGCCATGAATATACACTGACGTAGAGAAGAAAACAAGCACTTTTAAACCAAGGAATAAAGAATCAATTTCATACTTTGCACGGACTGGAGTACACTCTGTCAGGGGTGGGAGGTAGGGGGAGTGGTGATGAGAACCTCAGATCAGTCCAGGAAGCCTTCCTGAAGGAGGCAGGGTTTTTAGGACTTACCTTCAGCTCATATGAAGGAGATTATAACACCCTGGCAACTCCCCCAACCCTGATGAGTGTAGACAACAAAAAGAGCCAGGCTAAAAGCATGGCAAAGATTTTTCAGGTAAGGAAGTACACTTCCTGAATCTTATTTCTACCATGATTTACCAATATTTGCAGGGGACTACAGCAGCTGATGGAGGTCGAAATTGAAATAGAGCATCCCTACCCACCCACCCCTCAGAAAAACACACCCCAAAGAATTACACAGAGGCAGGCTGCCCAGAACTTGCCTTCCAAACTTTCAGCAGACAAGAAGAATCCAGAATCGCAGCCATGCAATGGCATACTTTACAGCCATTATAAAAGAATGAGGTAGCTCTTTTTATACTTAATATGGAAGGATCACCAAGATGGATTATTAGGGGAAGAAAGCAAGGTGCAGAATGCATATAGCTTACTGCCATTTGTGTAAAAAGAAACACACACACATAAACACAAATATATACATTTATGTACGTGTTTGTGTGTATTTGCTTGAATGTACATGGACTACCCATGGAAGGACTCATGGGAAGCTGCTAACAGTATTTCTGGGGAGTAGCAATGGGGGTGAGGGGGTAGGAAACGGGGTGGGGAGACACTTTTCACTATCAACTCCATTTTTAACTTTTGTGCTATGGCAATGTATTATTTATTTGAAAAGTGTAATTTAAATTTAAAATTTTTTTAATGTTTATTTTTGAGAGAGAGAGAGAGAGAGAGAGAGACAGAACATGAGCGGGGGAGGGGCAGAAGGAGGGAGACACAGAATCTGAAGCAGGCTTCCCGGCTCTGAGCTGTCAGCACAGAGCCGGATGCAAGGCCCCAAGTCACAAACCAGGCTGATCATGACCTGAGCCAAAGTCAGATGCTTAACTGACTGAGCCACCCAGGCGCCCCAAGGGTAATTTAAATTTTAAAAAGGACACAAATAAATTAACAAAATGAAAACCAACAGGGCCAGGTGAAACATTCAGCATTTTTGATGCCAAAACGAAAGCCACTTGTACAAATACAGGCCACCAGAAGTCTGAGGTCAGAGTCCTTCAGCTCTCACTGACCTCACTTGGTAGGTCCCATTTGTGACCGTGGAGGGGGCTGAGAAAGCCAGTGGGTTCCTAGGTGCCATCCAAAGCTGAGCAGGGTCCATAACCTGCCTGGCCAGTACAGGATGAAGGAGGGGCTCCCTGTGCCCAGGCTGGTCTGCCCACACCTCCTGGGCTTAAGGACTCATTCCTGGCTCCCATGTTCTAGAGAGCAGTGATGAGGTAGCCACACAGAGCGGCCCACAAAGCCACGTGGAGCAGAAAGTGGTAGACTTAGCTGTGTTCTTCTGAAAGGAAAAAAAAAAAAAAAAGGCGTGGGGCGGGGGAAGGGGGAGGACCGTGGACAGGAAGGCAAGGAAGAAATGACTAGTCTTCAAATGTTTGAGGGAGTGCCAAAGAGAAGTCGTCCTATTCTGAGCCCTCTGGAAGACACAGGGAGGTAAGGAAGAGCGCTGTACCTTCAAAAATCACTCTCTGGCCCCAAAGGTCCTAAAATAACAGCAACTAGTATGCTTTTGAGTCCTGACTGTGCCAAGCACTTGCTTTGCTTGGCGCTTTTTTTGGGCATTCCCTCTTAATTTCCACAGCAATCCTATGAAGTTAGGACTATTCCTATTCCCATTTTGCAGATAAGAAAACCAAGGCTGTCGCTATGGAGTATCAGCTCATGACGGAGTCAGGATTCAAACCTAGTGCCACATTCTGAACTATTACGTTTTCACCATAGATTGGGCCAGAATTCCAAGATTATGTGATTCTATAAAGTACAAATATAAACAAGGGAGGGCTAAATTACAACTGGGATTCTCTTGGCGACATGTCCTGTGTACACGGGAAACTAGGGGAGGTGGGTGCTGTGTGGAAGTCAGACCTCGGGGACACCATCCTGATCTCCGAAGCCGTTCCCGCCGTCTCCCCTTTTTCTCCGAAGGGGATCCACTCACACCAGCCTGGGCTGGGGCCTACGGAGGGGGGCCTAGGAAAGGATCCGCACCTGCGGGGACATTGGTCATGATCTGGGGCCAGGGAAGCCAGCAGGGCCGCGGGCGCGGCGGTAGCCGCGCGGTGACGCAGCACGGAGGCCCCCCGATCTCTCCCTCGGCTCCCGGGAAGGCGCGGGCGGCGGTGCCGCGGGGGGCGCTCCCAGACGCCGTGGGCGGGCGGCGGGGCGCACGCCGGGCTGAGTCGGAGGGGGCTGCGTGGCGGAGAGAGACCGAGGGGAACGGCCACACTCGGGAGACTGGCGGGGGCGCGGGGAAAGGGGAGACTGGAGAGGGAGCGGGGCGGCCGCCCGCGGAGGCTGGCAGCGCGAGCGCGCCCTGGGCCCTGGAAGGCGGGCGGGGGCGCCGCGGGCCCGGCCGAGCCCCAGCGAACAGGTGCCAAGGCTGCGCCTCCGGAGCGGGTGACTCAGCAGCGCCGCGCCGGGCGGGGGCGGGCTGGGGCGCTGGGCGCGTGCGCGCGGGAGGCGGGGGGGCGCGCGGCTTCCCCCGGCCGGGGTGCCCGCCCCCGCGGGGGAAAGCGGAGCTCGGCGCGCGGCGGGGCGCGGCGCGGGGGCCGGAGGTTCCATCCGGCTGTCAGCAGCGCGCCGAGCCGCCCACGCAGCCGAAAGACCGGCTGCGCGCGCCCTCCCCCACGGAGAAGCCCCCGGGGAAGCGGCCAGAGGAGGAAGGGCTTTCCCCAGGCTTTCCGAGCGAGTCCGGGGGGCAGAGGTCCTGGTTTCTGAGCTCTCCCTTCCAGCTGCCCCCGGGTTTCATGCAAAGTCCAGAGGGAGCCCAGTGGAAATTCCTGCGGCACTTAGAGCTGGAAGCCCCTTCCAGAATTCACCTCGTTCCTGCCGGACCTGCTGGGCTGACCGTCCTACACTGCAGGGGTCTTCTGAACTGGATAGTAATTCAGTCTCCCTCTGTCCCCCTTCCTGAGCTCCCTCTAAAGCTCTTATCATCTGGAAGCCACTTTTCACGTTCGAGCGAGTCCTTTATGCTGCAGCAACCGCTTAACAGCTCTGCTTCTCGTGGACGTGGCGAATCAATGGGAGACAAGAGTTAAAGACCCGGGCAAAGAGTGATTGTCCCCATTGACCGGAGTAAAAAACCAAGGCCCAGAGAAGGGGAGGGATTTGCACCAAGCCTACACTTGGGGTCTGTGAGGGTGGGTGCAGCAATCAGAACTCAGGGATCCTGGCTTCTCGGTCAGAGTTCTGCCTGCCTCTGGAATTCCCTTAGGCCCTCCATGATTGCCTCTTAGGACTTAAGTAGCCCCAAGAATGTCAAAGATGTCAAATAAGCCAATTTGGAAGCATCCAGGGCATCTCTGTAAAGAGCAGACTGTGCACAGGAAATACTGAAACGACATAAGCAAGAGATTCCCAAGTGCTCTGTAGAGTTTTTGTTGCTGTTCCTGCTTTAAAATAATCATTGGGTTGAACTGATGTGTTGAATGAAAATTGTGGTGCATTGGAATCATTTATCAAGGAAGAAATTGTGGAATTCCCTTGCCTCTCTGCCTGGGATGGGGAGTGCATTCCTGATTGGAGGCAGGGAGGCAGCTGGTTTGACCTGATAGCTCCGAAGCCCTGAGGGGTCATGTGGTGCCAGGCCCTGGCCAAAGCTACGCAAAGTCAGGTTCAGGGAAAACCACATGGCAGCTTTCCATGTACCACATCGCTGCAGGCTACTTGATCTTCCAAACACAGTACCTCAATAGAGAGTCTCATATCCCTGACCCCTCCACTTGCCCACCCTCCAGACAGCCTTTCTCCCAGGAGCTCACGGCCTCCAGAGGCCTGGCCTCTTTAACATCTGCGACAGAGTGAGGGAATAGAGGCATTATAGACTCGCCCCATTTTACAGAGGGGAAGACCCAGCAGAAAGTGGCTAGCCAAGAGAGATGAAATAAGTCCTGTAGAGAAAGGAGATAGAATCCAGAGTTCTAATGGTCTGACCAGACCAGGGCGTCATGGGGAAGTAGTGGGAAGGCCTTTATGCTGAGTTCTGCTGTGAGGCCCGCACGTCATTTTATCGTGTGAGTTGCAATCCATCTCCCCCAGCCCGAATAACACACTCACCCATACACACCTGTACCCACTCAGTCCCGCAAGCACGTCCACACCTTTTACACGTCCACTCAACACAGCTGATACTGCCTGGTCGAGAAATAAGAGTCACGAGGCCTGGAGTCTGAGACTGGTTCCCATTTCGTCTCTCAGGCCAAAATCCAGCTATCTCTTCTCTTCCCACCTGGAGACATGGCCACAGGTTGGGTTTCTTTTCTCTCCCGTCATCACAGACCTTTTGCCCATTTCTTGTTCAGCCTTCTGACAAGGCCGTGTGCAGGGCAGGAAGGCCATGTGGGTGGCACTGAGATGAAATACTCAAAAGGCTTTCCCATGCTTAACTCTTAATGGCAGCTTCCCAGGCTCAGGACTTGACTGACTGGTCTTGGGGCAGAGGGAGGGGAGGCCTCTCCATGCTCATGGATAGGTTTGGGGTGGGTTCTAGTAGCTGGGAGGAGCACTCAGATGCCTCTCACTCCCCCACTGGACTTAAGAGCTGAGCCACTGATCCAGGTTCTCATGCATCAGCTGCAGAAACTGGGCTGTTGGACCCAACTAAGTACAACCTACTTCCCCCGTGGGTCCTCCCTCCATCTGAGATCTTCTTCAGCCCTGATACCACATCCTTACCTCCCTCCACTCAGCAACCGCTGAGCCTGCCTACAACGCACATATTAAGAGCTTATTTATTCAAACAGTATTTATCAAGCACCCACTAGATGTTGAGGTAGCCTCTCATCCCCCATTCTCTCCAGGCCCATGCAGTACCAACCTTCCCTGCCTGCTAACCCTTCATGCCCACACGTTTCCACAGCATCACAAAACCCCAATAGAGTTGCCAACTAACAAATTATTTTAAGATCCTAAAAAGGATCAAAAGAGATTACCAGGTGTCAGGATGCTCCTTAAATTCCTGCCTGGTGACTTGCACATGAAGCACATTGAGAAAGCATCCCTTCTACGCCCCAGATAATTACTTTTCTGAGACACGCCTGTGCGGGAGTGCAGTGGGCCCCCCACCCCTTTGCTTGCCCAGTCCAGGCAAGGCAGTGCCGATTTCCTGCAAAATACAGCAGAGCTGAAAATCATTTGGGCTTTCAACAGCCTCCCCCATGAGCCCTTCAACCTCTTGTGAGCCTCATCCACGTTCCCTTAGTCAACCGGTACCACCATGGGATCCTCCTTCCCTATCAATTCTGCTCTCGGACACTGCTCAGGTAAAACCTCTTTCATGCTGAAGTGTGAAGGCTGATATAGCTAAATGTGTTGTTTTTCTCCTGTCCCAGGAGAATTTGCATTTTAACAAGGGGGATAACCTTGAAATATCGAAAGGAATCTCTAATTGTGGAGTTGCTGGCACAGGCAAGCTAGCGCAAAGGCAGAGACCTCCCTGGGTCCCCTGAATCCCTGTAACTAGCTGTAGGTTCGGCCCTGTACACCCAGGGCCCATCCTTGTATAATATCAAGAGCACCAGATGATGAGTTCTAGGCCCAGTTCTGCCGCTGACGCATCTTGAAGCACCAGTCACTTCTTTCTAGGGCCACAGTTTTCTCATTTGCCAAATTAGAAATTTGGACCAAAGGACCTTTTAGTACCTTTCCAGCTCTGACGTTCGCTTGACTCTTCCAAAGGGCAGGAGGACCCTGATCCAGCTCCTAAAGCCCTCCAGCCCCTACAGCTGTGGCCCAGAGGGAGTGGCCTGATGCCAGCACAGAGCGTGGGCAGGAACCTGGACAAGACTGCATGGCCTCTGTCCACAGTCGCCTGCCTGCCTGCTGGGGACAAAAGGTACCACTCGGCACATACACCGGTCCTGCAGAGTTACATAACCCTCCCAGATGGGATATTCTGAACAAAGAGCAACAGCAGAACAGCCCATGTCCCCACGGTGCCTAGGGCCACATGTAGCAGTCTTTGCCTGTGGTGGCCTAACAGCCACAACCACCCTGGGATGGAATTTCAGAAGCCCACTATCTTTTCTTTTCTGTTTGTTTTTTTCCCCCCCTTAGATGGTATTTCATCTAAGAAAGTTCTCTTATCTTTAGGCTTTATGGGAGAAAGTAGAGCTTTCCCCCAGCTCCTGCCCTTCTCCTCAACCACCACCCCAAATCCCACAACACATCAGGCTCTCCTTTTCTCAGTCAGTCCCTGCTGTTCTTTGCAACTTTTTGACCTCAGAGGCCTGCAAAGAGTAGGGCCGCCCTTCCACCCCCAGGATGGAAGAATTTGGACAAATGGATATAGCTTTCATTCCAGGGAAGTTGCAAGCACTCTCCTGGTTCAGACTCCATTCCCCTCATGCTTTACTTTAATCCTTGACAAGGTCATATACTAGATGAGACTGGGGTTTCCCCATTTGTGGGCAAGGTCATTCTTATCACGATGGGGTGTTGGGTAATAATTCAGATCGCTCTGATTTCCTTGGAAGAAGTGCAAATAATGTTACAATGATGCAACAGAACAAACTTACGTTGAGCTTAAGGAAGCATTTCTCAACTATAAAGGCATGGGACCTCATCACAGATCACTAAGGGATGGTGGATTTGTCCTGCTTGGCTGCATTTCAAGGTAAGCTCTGCATTCACTTATCTGGAACAGCTTGGGTATGCGTTGTCAAGCGTAGAGGGGTGGATGAGAAAAGGGCACAGGTGGAAAGCAGGCTTGGAAGAATGGAAGGAATCCTGAACTTGGATTCTAGTCTTTCGCTGTGGTCTTACTGTGGATGGGCCCTGGGTCCTGGTTTCTTTATCTATAGAAATACTACAATGTATTGAGCACTTCCTATGTGTCCTTAACAGTACTAACAAATGATGCCACCTAACTTTTACATTTTACAGCAACCCTTCAACATATATATTACTTCTCATTTTATAAATGAAAGCAACAGAGGCTTAAAGAGGGTAAATAATGAATGTAAAGTCTCATAGGTGATAGAGCAGGATTCATACCCAGATTTGCCTGATTTCAAAGTCCATGTTCTTTAAAAAAATTTTTTTTGTAAATGTTTATTTATTTTGAGAAAGAGGGAGCGCTGGAAAGGGACAGAGAGAGAGGGAGACAGAATCCCAAGCAGGCTCTGCACTGTAAACACAGAGCCTGATGTGGGGCTCAAACCCACAAATTGTGAGATCATGATCTGAGCCAAAGTCAAGAGTCAGACACTTAATGGACCGAGCCACCAGGTGCCCCACAAATCCCATATTCTTAACCACCTAGATCTTGAAAATTCTGTGATTCTACGGTTTCCTTGCATTCCTTTCAGCCTGAAAAACCTAATTTCTCCCACATTCTATTCCTGATCCTGTTTGTTTGTTTGTTTGTTTGTTTGTTTGTTGATGCCCATGTTCCTTGATATGGAGGTGACCGCCACCTTCTTCCATAGAAACAAGAAACTCTTTCCAGCCTGTGTGAGAACCTGCACTTTGTACTTTTCCAGAAGCAGAGGAGGAAGGTGCTGCAGTGGCCCAAGCCTTGGAAATCCTGCCAGATGGCCTTGTATTTGGGGATCTGCCAGATGCAATGAGAGTGTCCACAGGACCTCTACAAGAACCCCCTTACGAAGCAGCTGCTTAGTGTCCAGGGCCACTGAGAGTCCGTTTGGGCCCCAGTGGAGAATGTTGAGGCTCCCCAACAAGGTCTGTCTGTCTAAAAACCTTTACACAGAATTTAAATTCAGGATCCAAGTCTCTTTCCAGACCACAGTCCTGCTGCTGGTCCCGGATCTCCCCTCCTTTTCCCCATCAGCTTCACTTTCATCAGCTCTCCACCCAGACCTGATCCCATCTGCCTTTTCTCATAAGTGACCTTTGAAACTCAGGCTGCACAGATATTTGCTGAATCAGCAGAAGCAACCACTGTTTCTCTTGCTTGGTTTCAGGCCAACGGGAAAATGTCCCAGGATGCCTTTGTGTGGGGCCCTTAAGGTGTTAAGTCTGTGGGCCTGGGAAGGGCCTAGGGATGGAAGGAAAGAGTGGGATGGAGCAAGGCATAGGGAGCTGGTGAGGAGGATGGAGCCTAGTGGGTTTTCCCTGAAGCAGGGGTAACTTGTTTCTCTTGAATTGTGTTCTTTTTGGATGAAAAGTTGAAACAGTCGTCTGGGCTCTTGGACAAGCAGGGGACAAAGAATCTTTATAAGTGCCCACTTTCCAGGTGAACAAAAAGATAAACACTCCTTACTCTTGGTGAACCTTCACTCTGGCCCCATTTTCCAGCTGACGAGCAAGAAGTCTTCTTCTTGCTGGGAGTAGAGGAAGAAATGGAGGATCTGCAGTTTGGTGAGCACTGGCCTTCACGTTGCTTCCTCAGCAACAGACCTTCCAGCTACAGGTAGGCAAGGACTCTGAGTGTCAAGGTCTTTCTCACTGTGTTGAAAGGGTTTAGCCTAGTGGGAGGTGATTAAGGCAGGGGGGACTGTACTGTCAGAGAACGGGATGATATGCATATGCAGTACTGGTATCTCTGCGAATTGAATCATGGCTCCATCTTCCTTCCAGCTACCCTTGGCTCTTACTCTTCCTGACATAAACCCTTGACTCCAACCAATATAACCTTCTCTCTGGGCTCTCAATATGATTTATATGTTCTTCCTTTTCACCCTGTTCTCTTCTGATAGAGGGTGGCTCTCGGCAGCAGCAATCTGCTTATACTTGTTTAGTGTTTCTTGATATATGCCTCATGTATGTGGAACAAGGACTGTTTGCTTCTTTCTTGTTTTTCCGCAGCACAGGGTGTACAGTTTTGAATGGATGGGACGCTAGATTAAATACAGTTGACTGACTGACAGACCTTCACAGTCTCTTAATAGCTCTCAGGATGGGCCAGACATGAGCTGCCATCTCCAGGCAGACAACCCAGACTCAGTAAGACCAGAGACACCTGCTCCAATCGACATTTTAGATAACAGGCTAAAAAGAACAACTGATGACTTTCTACTCTCCTTTATCCTCTAGTCAGTATGATACCATGGGGCTCAATAATTGACCCAAGATTTATTTTATGCTTAAAGGATGGGAGTAGAGAAGAGGAGACTTCTCTGGGCAGCTTAAGTGGAACCAATGGATAGATAGAAGGGAGAAAATATGGGAGAGAGAAAGAGTTTGAGGGAAGAGAAGAAAGGGGAAAGAAAGGAGGAAGGAGGAAGTAGTGAGGAAGAGAAAATAGAAAAGGAAGACAAAGGATGAAGAAAGAGAAGAGAGGGCAGGGGCCATTGCATTGAGCCATTCAGACTTCATGGCTACTTCATGGCTACTCCTACAAATTCAGTAGGAGCTGAATTTGGTTTATAATTCAGGAATCTTATCCAGCCTCCAGTAATCCCCTGCCTGAGGGCTGGGGAACACAGGCAAGCCCTCGGATCCACGGGCTCTAAATGCATGGTTGGGTGGGTGCGCAAGCATGTGCTCCGACAGGGAGCTGTGGTCACACTGAAGCCAGTAGCTTCAGGTAAGGTCATGTGCTTCCATGGCAAGAAGTAGACTTTGCCAGATCAGGCTGAGGCTCTGACTCCAGCCAGGAAAGGGATAATCAATTCTGTAGATGCTGTGAGCCTTGATTGAAAAAATAAAGAGGAGGAAGCTAGATCGCTGCTTTCATTAAGAGGCAAAAGCAGTGGGGGCTGGAGCTTAGCAAGAGCCAGGAAGCAAGCAGAGAAAGAACGTTAACCCCTCCAGCGTCTTTCTTCCATGTTATGTCTGCACTGGCTCACCCCCTCATCATTGCTTCCTTGGTCTGACCTCCAAGGCCACCACCTTCCCATCTCCCTCAGCGGAAGGAGGGAGAGAGGCCAGGCTGCATATTAATGCAGATCTGATGACAATTAAATGATCCATTATTTCCTGCTCCCAGGTTCCCCAAGGCTCTTGCCTCTCCTGGATTTGGGCAGGAAGAGGAGTTCTGAGAATAAGAGACAAACCATGTGGGGAAATAATCCATCTAACACAATGCCTGGCCCCTTGTAACCCTCACTCAACCCTCAGCAGTCTCACCAGGGCTGCATTCTTACTATAACGAGGCCAGAGAAGGGCAAGTGAAAAATGAGAAAAGATTTCAGTAAAATTATGATCCAAAGACCTCATCTGTCATATCGTCTTCCTACTTCAGCACACCCAGTAGAGAACTGATTCATCAGGGAGCTCCCCAGGAGAAACACCAGGGAGAGGGCTGCTGGCTCTGCTCTTCTCCTCATCTCACCCTATCCATAAAGATCTCTCTCTGCCTGCTGGCTGCATCTAGCCCTGCACCATTGAGAGGTATGGGCAGAGGATGACAGCCATACAAAATGGGGGTCACAGGTAGAAAGCAGAATGGGGCCAAACATGTAGTCAGCTACAGTGATTTATTCCTGAGGTTCTGTAGGGGGGAACTTAGGTTGAAGCGAGGCAAACTAGTGGAAAGAAATGGGTGGCCCAAAAGGCACAAAAGGCATTCAGCCAGCCAAGATGTCCATGACTTCACATCCAAGGGGGGAGAGAGTTGCAGGGAAGAGGTAAGGTCTTCTCTCTAAGTATCTTGGTGTCCAGCCTCAGGGAGAGCAGAGGGAAAAGCTGGAGGATCTAGAGGAAGGAAGGAGCCACTTGTGATATTAACCTCTTGTTGCCTGGCACAGCTTTCTAAGTGAAAGATTTTTAACAACTTCCACTCTCCTCCACCATTCTAATTATTTCTTATTTTTGTTTTGCTCCTATGGGAAGCAAAAACAGGACAAAGGAGAAGGGACGAGGGGGATACTATGGTGTGTCTCTGGTTTTGACTTGTGAGGCTGGATAGCAGTCCAAGTGACTCCTAAATCCCTGGTTTCCCAGCAAGTGCACCTGGACAGGAGAGTTTGGGCTCTCTAAGCTACTTTGGGGACCACAGTAAGTCCTTCTTTAAGAAAAATTATCTAAACCCTTCTTGCTCATGCTTCCCTGAAGAGATGCAAGGAAAGTGTGGAAGAGAAGGGAGATACCAAAGGGCATGAGGAGAAGAATCGGGTGAAGAACCATAATTACCAGGAAGCTGTGGCTGTCCCCAGGGAAATGAATGGATAGTTCTTCCTCCCCCCACCCCTTTGGGAAAAAATCCAGGCAATACCTTGTAAGAACGTTGTGTTTTGTTGAACTATGGGGACTGAGGGAAAACTGACTTTCTGCTTTTTATGCCAGATAAGGAAAGAAAACCATGAAACTGAAGGAAGAGCAAATAGGCCATTGAGGGACCTGGGGAGGAAAGCCGCATCTTCTTGGGGCTTGAATCAAATGCTATACGTCTGCCAAGTCAGATCATCCTGGATCTTCATCCTTAAGAGCCCATGGTTCTGGTCAAATCTACCCTGCAAGCTAACGTATCCTGACCCAACTTCTTGAACTATATAGATGTGAGGAGAAGATGAATTTTTAAGGAATACATCAAATCTCCACAAGTATCTGCAGACCTAAACATGGTGAGACTGATGAAGGGGAGATTCTTGGCTTTCCTCCTTCCTCCCCCCACCCAGCTCTTCCTTTAGCATCACCATTGTCAGGATCAAGTGCTGAGTAGGTACTGATTTCCCCTGAAATGTTCTTCCATGCAGTTCTCCCGTCACCTGTATAATCAGAGGAAGGAAGCTGATATGTCACAGCCTTTCGAAAACAGAGGTTGGAATATTCCAGTCCTCTTTCATCTCTTCTTCCCATGTCCCTAGTTCACAGACATTGAAAGTAAAGAGCTTGAGGTCCTAGATTCCCTCCCTGGGGTTAATGAGTATATCTCTCTCAGCACCCAACATGAGGTATTCCTATTCTCACCAGATAACCAAGTGGAAACAGGATTTGCAGTCACCAGCCATAAACGAGAGATTTAAGCATTCAAATACCAACAATTCCTTTTGCCAACTATCTCTTTCATCATTGTTCCCTTTCCACAATTGTCAACCACCCTGCGCAGAAATCCTCTTTGAGTCAGAGGAAAAAGCTGTAGCCAGATTGAGTCCTCAGGCTATAAGAGTCCTCTACTGGCTTGGTGGGATGTGTCTTTGTGCCCCTTTAGTTCCATGGGGATTCAGAAAAAAGATGCCCACTCAGGTCAGAGCAGAGTAAGCTTCCCCAAAGAGCCACTCCTGGCTTTGATTCCCACTGCATCAGTTAAAGAGCTAGACTCGTGCCTCTGGGAAATGCTTTCTTCCATCCTTTATCTTCCTCTGTCCCCAGCTCCCCTGCCTTTCTCACATCATACCTACTTTTCAACCGTATCCCCTGCCTCCTTAATTTTCTCAGACCCCAATTCTACTCTGCCTGGACCCTAGCCCTTTTAAAGCTCTTAACATGCCTCTTTGCCAAGCCTCTGCCTTCTTCATATCTCACTCTCCATTCAAATAATTTTACTGCCCAAACTCCCTTCCAAATTTTCCCTAACTTAAAAAATTCAACTGTTCTTTTTTCTTCAGTTTAATTTTCACCACAACTTCCTTCCAATCTTGTCTTCTTTAAAACCTGCCAGTTTCCGATATCCCCAATCCCTTAAAACCCATTTCTTTCCTCCTTTGCCCCAGGAATGGTCTGGATGCTCTCTTTTGCTCCAACATCCCCTGAACCCTTTCAAACACTGATATCAATTCCTCTTTCCCCCCAAATCTCCTTGACACACTTCTACTCCAAGCATCTTCTCATCTTTTCACTTTAGGTTACCCTAGTCCTTCAGACTCTTAGGTGCACCCTGTTTTCTCCCTTATCTCCTGCTTTTACCCATTTGCTTCCCTTTCTGTCACAACAGTCCCCATCCCTTCTTCCCCACTCACTCAGGTCTCCTGCTCAGGACGCCCTTGCCGAGGGCAGCGGGGGATTTGTGCTGAAGGAGGGTTCCAGCGGCAGTGCAACAACTCGGGGGACGCTCCTTCTCCTTGTCGGCGACGGCCCCGGGCGCCACTGGGTGCTGGTGGGGCGACTGGGGTGCGTGAGCCCTGCTGCTGGGGCCCGGCTGGGGCTGCGCCAGGAGCTGTCCGTGGTGCTGAAGCGGTGGCTGCTCCGGAGCAGGCTGTGGCGCGGCGGGCGAGAGCTGTCCGTGGTTCTGGAGCGGCTCCTGGGCCCCAGCGGCGGCAGCGGCGGCTGTGGCCGGGGTGGCGGGCAGCGGGGCTGGCGACGGAGGGACGAGCCCGGGCGGAGGCTGGGCTTGCAGCAGCTGCTGGTGCTCCCACAGGCTGCGGTTCTCGGCGCTTAGCTCGTCCAGCCGCCGCTCCAGCTCGTCGATGCGCTGGCGCTGGGTGTGGATGAGGCTCTGCTGGTTCTGCACGATGGCCGTAAGCTCCTTGAGGTAGAGCACGGCACGCACCGGGTTCTCCAGCAGGCTCTCCATGCCGCCCGCCGCCGCCTGCGCCCTGCCTGCGCCTCGGCGGGCGGCGGGGAGCGCGAGGGCGCGCAGGAGCCGAGCAGCCCCAGCGATCCGCTCACCTCCCTCTCTAGCGGGCCCAGCCTCCCTCCCAGCCGCCGGCGCCGCGTCACGGCCACACAGACATTCACACACGCACCGAGGGGCGGGACCGCGGCGCCAGGGCCCACCCACCCACCCTCCCACCTCCGGGCTTCGTGAGGAGTCTCGGCCTCCTGCAGGGCTGACAGAAGAAAAGGGGGACGAGCGAGGGAGTCGGCGGGGGGGTGGGGGGGGGAGGTGCGGGGGCAGGATAAAGGAAAGAGACTAGAGATAGATAAATCAGGCGAGAAAAGGAAAGCGGGTGGGGTGGATGCACCTGTACTGGGAGAGTGCGGTGCGACGGGTAGAAGAGAAGCAGAAAGAAGAGAGAGTCTGGGAGGGAGAATGTTGGGGGACGGGGGAGAGAGAAGGTGGCAAAAGGAGAGAGAAATGTATTTAAAACGAGGAAGTCGTGGACTCTGAGAGGTAATGATTTCTTTTTCCTATGTCCAGCCACCCCAGAAGTTAGGGGCCATCCTCTGGGGTGCATGGGTGGCTCAGTAGGCTAAGCACTGACTCTTGATTTCGCTCAGGTCATGATCTCACAGCTCCTGAGATCGAACCCTACTTTGGGCTCTGCGCTGAGAGCCAGGAGCCTGCTAGGGATTATCCCTCCTCTCTACCCCTTCTCTGCTCATTCTCTCTCTCTCTCTCTCTCTCTCTCTCTCTGTCTCTCAAAATAAATAAATGTAAAAATATTTTTAAATTTTTTGAAAAAGACCTTCTGAGGAGAAGCCACACTCGCCTCTTTTGTACAAAACAATCTATTCTCTTGGGGAATTTCCTGAAACACAAGGGTTGTAGAACGATAAGGGACCCTAGAGACATCTAGCCCTTCTTCATTCAGCAAAGAGGAAACTTAGGATGAGAAGTATGTTGATGCTGGATTTTCTCTCGGAATGAGACCTCAGGACAGTTTTGGCTTCTCTAATATGAACATGAATTAAATATACCAGACCCTGTGTGTCATAGGCTCATGCTTCCAGAAACTTCTGAAGAGATCATTTTGTTTGAAAAACAATTATGGAGGTGCCATGGTGGCTCAGTCAGTTGAGCGGCTGACTCTTGATTTTGGCTCAGGTCATGATCTCATGGTGCATGAGATCGAGCCCCACTTTGGGCTTTGTGCTGACAGTGTGGAGCATGCTTGGGATTCTCTCCCCCACACACACACACACACTGGCGCGCTCTCTCTTTTTCTCTCTCTCAAAATGAATGAATAAACTTTAAAAAAAAGAAAAAACATTTATGAAGTGCATTCTCCTAACAAATGCTGAGTTAGGTGATGGTAAGATCAAGATAACTAGGACAGAATCTTTGGCTTCTTGAAGCTTACAGTTAAGTAGGTGAAACAGGTAGCAAATATTTAATTTTGATATGTGGTGGTGGTTGTATGTTATAAGACAGAGATATGCCCAGAGTGCGACAGGAGCCCAACAGCTTGGAGTGTCTGGGAAGGCTTCTTGGAGAAAGTAACACTTGAAATGGAAAGGATTTTCCAGAAAGGGAGGAACAGAATAAGCAAAAGATCAGAGACATGAATCAACATGGACTGAATCATTCATAAATTCCTACAACAAATGTACATAAAACACCCACTAATTGCTAAGTAATGTACTAGAACTATGCCAGCTATACCTAACATAGATAATAGATTATGGTTTCTATAATCAAGGAGATTATAATCTAATACAATAGATATGATGTGCACATGAATAACTAAAATATAAATCAAATTTTCTGTGAGAGCTCTTCAAGCCAAGTGCCGTAGGAGCTCAGGGGAGGGAGAGATTGTGTTTGACTATGGTGATATGATCAGGAAGAGGTGTCATTCACCTAAGCTATGAAGGATGGGAAAGATTTCAACAGGTAGACAGAACAGGGGAATGGGGCAGAAGATGGAGAAGATATGTGAGACAGCGGGAAAAGACTCAGGAATGGAAATAGAGCCCTTTAGTTTAATCTAATTTGACAGAGAAATGACCTTTTCCTCTGGACTGTAAGTGCTCTTAACATATCTGTTACTGCGCTGCTCTACTTTCCACACAGATCATTGTTCCCCCAAGGTAGGCCTGTCTGTGAATACCATGTGTCCAAAGAGCTGGGCCAGACAAGCCCATCTGGTGCCAGACTTGAATGACCTTAGGGGAAAGGATATGTGCTCTGCAAATGTATTGGTTTCTCTGCACCTGCAGTGTGTTTTTATTTTGCTTTCCTCCCATTTATTTTCCTAGGAAATTTCCTTTTGTAAAAAATGAAGGAAGGAAGCTTATCCACAGCTGAGCCAACAGTTGGGAGAGGAGAGTGCCGGGGAGGATCCTTTGGTAGTGATCAGTATTCCAGCTAAAGAATGGGGGTTGAGGCATAAGATGGAGGTACACAAAAACGGAAACACTTTTTTTCTGAGTTTTCTTTGCTTGCCTGGTTGACTAGTTCTTCATGAGTTGGGTGCTCACTGAGACACTACTATTTCTATAAGTAAAGCAGCCTGCAGCATAATTATCCATAGGGCTTGTTTGAAAGGCAGATTTCTGGGCTCCACGTTAGTCCTGCTGTGTTGGAATCACTAGGAATGGGGTCCAAGTATATCCATTCCTTAATATTTATTTTAAAAAGTTGACTTTATTGAGTTACATGTAAGCCTATATGTAGTAGTATGCACCCACTTTGAGTGCACAGTTCAATGAGTTTTGACAAACATATACACCCACGTAATCCAAATTTCCATCACTTTAAAAAGTAACTTCATGCCCCTTTGTAGTTAGTTGCTCTTATCCTCAGTGCCAGCCTACCATTCATCTGCTTTTTACCAAGATAAAGCAGTTTTGCCTGTTCTAGAATTTCTTGTAAATGGCAGTCATAAAGTATATACTCTTTTGTGTGTGGTTTTTGTGGGGGGGGGTTGTTTTTTGTTTTTGTTTTGCTCAGCATAATGCTTTTGAAGCTCAACTATTCTATTATGGTATTAATAGTGTGTTCCTTCTTATTTCTGACTGGCCTTATATATGGTATAGATAAACCATAATTTATCTATTCACCTGAAAAATAGACATTTTGGTTGTTTCCAGGGTTTGGTTATTTTGAATAAAGCTGTCGTTGTGTGACCATATGTTTTATTGGTGGAAAAAATCTAGAATTGGAATTGCTGAGTCATATACTAAATATATATTTCACTTAATAAGAAACTAAAATTGTTTTCCAAAGTGGTTGTACTACTTTTTTTCTTTTCACCAGCAATGTATGAGAGGTTCAGGTGTTTTTACATCCTCACTAACACTTGGTAATTTTAGCCCTTTTAAATTTTATCACTTTGAGTGAGTAGTAGCTTTAAAATGGCTTTAATAAATGGCTAATGTTGTTGAGCATCCTCTCATGTGCTTATTAGCCATTATCTATCTTCTCTGCACCCTCTTTCTATTGAACTGTTTCTCTTCTGTATTGAGTTGTAAGAGTTCTTTATATATTCTGGAAAGCAGTCTCAGTCAGATGTGTATATTACAAATATTTTCCCTAGTCAGTCTTGCCTTTTCATTTTCTTTCTTTCTTTCTTTCTTTCTTTCTTTCTTTCTTTCTTTCTTTCTTTCATATTTATTTTTTTTAGTTCTTTTTTTTTTTTTTACAAATAGTTTATTGTCAAATTAGTTTCCACATAACACCAAGTGCTCATCCCCACGAGTGCCCTCCTCCATGCCGATCCCCCTCCCCCCTACATCCATCAGTCCTCAGTTTTTGTCAGCGTTCAAGAGTCTCTCATAATACATAATAATTGCCTTTTCATTTTCTTAACATCATCTTTTGAAGAGCAAAAGTTTTTATTCTGATGAAGAAAAACATAATTTTTTCTTTTATAGTCCTTCCTTTTGTGTCCTACCTAAAATTTTCTTTTTGCCTGTCTCAAGGCCAAAAACATGGTTTTTTTGTATTTTCTTCTAGAAGCTTTATCATTTTTGCTTTTATGTTTAGGTCTGTGATCTATTTCAGGTTAATTTTCATGTTTGTTGTGAAGAGTCAAAGTTTATTTCTTCCTTAAATGCTTGACATAATTCATTTTTGAAGCCATTCCAACTGGGAATGTTTTATGTGAGTAGATTTTTAAGTACAAATTCAAATTCTTTAATAGATATGGGGCTATTCAACCAATATATTTCTTTGTGTATCCATTTTGCTAATTTATGTCTCTAGTAGGGAGAATAGATGTTTGCATCTTAGTCCCCAAAACCTGTGAATGTGTTACCTTCCATAGCCAAAGCAACCTTAAATATGTGATTAAGTTAAGAATCTTGAAATAGAAAGATTAACCTGGATTATCTGGATGGGTCCAATGTAATCACAAGAGTCTTTGTAATGGGGCCGTGAGAGTATCAGAAAGGAGATGTGACAACAGAAGCAGATGTCATATGGGGCAAATGCTACCTGGGGAGAAGAATCTAGAAAATGCAGGTGCCATATAGAAGCTAGAAAAGGGAGTCAAACAGATTCTCCTCCAGAGCCTCTAGAAAGAATGCAATCCCACCAATACCTTTATTTTAGCCAGGTGAAATGTATTTTGGACTTCTGACTTCTGGAACCGTAAGATAATACATTTGTGTTGCTTTAAGTCACTATGTTTGTCATAATCTAACAGCAGCAATAGGAAATGAATACAAGTGTCTTTCAAGAATGTATCAATTTCATCTGAGTTTCATGTGAGTTGTCAAACTTGTTGGCACTAAGTTGTTTATAGTATGTTCCTGTTAGCCTTTTAATGTCTGTAGGCGGTGTAGTGATGTCTCCTGTTTCATTCCTGATATTGATAATTTAAGTATTCTTAAAAGTCAATCTGGCTAGATATTTACCCATTTTTATATTTTCATATAACCAGTTTTTGGTGTCATTTGGTTTTTCTTTATTGTTTGTCCATTTGCTATTTCATTGATTTGCTCTCTTATCTTTCTTTTTTGTTTTTTTTCTACTTACTTTTGTTTCCATTTGCTTTTTTAAAACTAGCTTCTTAAGATGAAAGCTTAGATTATTGACTTTAAACCTTTCTTCCTTTTTAGTGTAAGTATTTAAAGCTCTAAAGTTCTCACCAAGCACTATTTTGTATCCTAAAGTTTCTCATATTTATTCAGTGCAAAACATTTTAAAATTTCTTCTCATATCTTCAGATCTTTCTATTACTCATTTCTAACTTAATTCCTTTATGGTCAGAGAACATATCCATAGGATTTCAATCTTTTAAAATTTATTGAAATTTTGAGAACTTTTATGTGGTCTAATTTATGGTCTATTTTGATGAATGCTTGTGTGCAGTTGTCTGAAAGCCACTCCAACTTTCTCATTATTAATGGTTGCATGTGTGGTGGGCAGAAAAATGGCTTCCAAAAATGTCCATATACTGTCACAGGAACCTGTAAACATAAGTTACTCTACACTACAACAGAGACTTTGCAGATGCCATTAAAATTAAGGACGCTGAGAGTGAAGAGATTGTTTTGGATTTTGTTCTGGACACACCTATGCCCAACATAACCACATGATTCCTTAAAGACAGAGAACCATTTGTGGTTATGGTCACAGGGAGATGTGACTAGAAAAGAATGGTCAGGATAGTATGCTGTGAGAAGGACTAGACCTGCTTTGCTTGCTTTGAAGATGGAGGAAGGGACCATGAACTAAGAAATGTGAGTGGTCTCTAGAAGATGGAAAAGGCAAGGTAATTCTCCTCTAGAGCTTTCAGAAAGGAATGCAGCCTTGCTGACATCTTGATTTTAGCCTAGTAAGACCCATATTAAATGCCTAACTTACAGAACTGTAAGATAATAAATTTGGATGGCTTAAGCCATTATATTTGTGATAACCTGTTACAATAGCCACAGAAAATCAATACAGCATGTTAATTTCCTCCCCATTCTTTTACTTTTAATCTATCAGTGTCTTCAAATTTAAAGTATTTTTTTCTTGTAGATAACATTTCATTGGACTGGCTTTTTAAAAATCCATCCTGACAATCTGTCTTTTAATTGGAGTGCATAGATCATTTACATTTAATTTAATTACCAATATGGTTGGATTTAAATCTACTGTCTTGCTATTTTATTATTTGTTTCATTTGTTATTTGTTCTTTTTCACCTTTTTTCTGCCATCTTTTAGCTTGAATATTTTCTGGTCCATTTCATCTCCACTAGTGACTTATTTACACTACCTACTTGTTTATTTATTTAGTCATTGCTCTAGAGTTTGCAATATTTGTTGTTAAATTCTCATTTTGTACAAATATTGTATTTTACATATAATGTAAAACACTACAACAGTTTATTTCCATTCCTCTCACTCTCTGTGCTATTATTGTCATAATTTTATTTCTATATTTATTATAACTTCCACAATACATTGTTGTCATTTTGACATAAGAAGTCAATTATATTTAAAATTTTTTTAAATTTACTCATATATATACCATATTGGCCACTTGCATTTCTTTATAGATCCAAGTTTCCATTTGGTATCATTATCCTTCCACCTGAAGAACTTTATTTATTTATTTATTTTTTTAAATTTATTTCTAGGATAGAGAGAGACAGCGTGAACAGGGGAGGGTCAGAGAGAGAGGGTGACACAGACTCTGAAACAGGCTCCAGGCTCTGAGCTGGCAGTCAGCACAGAGCCCGACGCGGGGCTCGAACCCACAAACCGCGAGATCATGACCTAAGCAAAAGCCGGACGCTTAACCGACTAAGCCACCCAGGCGCCCCCCACCTGAAGAACTTTAACATGTCTTATACTCATGTCTGTAGGTGACACATGCTGCTATGTTTGGGGTTTTTTTTGGGGGGGGGAGACAAAGTATTTATGTCTCCTCAGTTGTTAAGAATTTCTTTCTCATGGATACAGAGTTTTGACTTTGATTTTTTTCAGCACTTAAAGGTAGTGTTCCAGTGTTTTCTGGCTTACATTTTCTGATAATAAGTCAGAGATTATTCTTATCATTGTTATAATCTGAGGAGAAGAAAAAGCAATAGAAATAAGGTGTGAAATGAAAGAGAGGTGAAATGAGCAGACAAAGATTTTAAAACAGCTGTCATAAAGGGGCGCCGGGGTGGTTCAGTTGGTTTAGTGTCCAACTTCAGCTCAGGTCCTGATCTCATGGTCGGTGAGTTCAAGCCCCGCATCAGGTTCTGCGCTGACAGCTCGGAGCCTGGAGCCTGCTTCAGATTCTATGTCTCCTTCTCTATCTGCCCCTCCCCAACTCACACTCTGTTTCTCTCTCTCTCTTAATATAATAATAATACAAATAATATATATATTATATTATAAATAATATAAATAAATAATATAAAATTTTTAAATAAAATAGCTGTCATAAATATGTGTATTTTTTTCCAGTTAAAAAAAAATTTTTTTTTCCTACTACTCATAGTGGTATTTGGGACTCTCCACCATGTGTACTTTGGCTTGTTTCTTGAGGTAGCCCTAGAGAAGAAAACATACAGACAAACACACAGGGAACAGAGGAATGCAAACGTACAAACAAATCCAACAATCACGCTAACCAAGAGGGAAAACTAAAAAGTAATGAGAAAAGACGGAGGAGAGAAGGCGAATGATAGGAAATAAAAATACATAAAAAAGTCAAAAAGAGGAAAAGAAAAGGAAGAATGGAGAAAACCAATAGACAAAGATTGGTTTAAAGCATATAACCAGATTTCCCAGCTATAATTAAATAGCCGGGTGTATGCACTACTTGTTGAAGAGCTAGAGAAAGAGAGAGATGATAGGGCGGAGATGAGGCATACTTGGAGATAGAGTGAACAGGCAGAAGGGATAAGAAGCTTTTTTCAAAGAGCTAAAGGGTGAAATATGGTTGGAGAGGTGAGAGAAAGACTGTGGTGTTATCTAGAGAAACTGTCTAGTCTGATTACTCCTGAGAGGCTTTTTTTTTACAAATAGTTTATTGTCAAGTTGGTTTCCATATAACACCCAGTGCTAATCCCCACAAGTGCCCTCCTCCATGCCCATCTCCCCCCTCCCCCCTCACACCCATGAGTCCTCAATTTGTTCTCAGCTTTCAAGAGTCTCTCATGGGTTGCCTCTCTCCCTCTCCCCCACTATTTCCCCCCTTCTCCTCCCCCATGGTCCTCCGTTAAGTTTCTCCTAATCCTCCTATAAATAAATATGTGTAAGTATTTAAAGAAGTACATGAACACAATGAGGAGGGAAGTGGGAAACATAAAAAAATTTAAGTGGAACTTCCAAAGGTAAAAATATAATGTCTGAAATGAAAGTTTTACAGGGGAGCATTAACAGGATTTTTTAAATAAGTAAACTTAAAGACACAGCAACAGAAACTATCTAGCCTGATCAATGTTGATCCACAGATTGGTGAACCTCAATTTTTTGTGTGTGTGTTTTTTCTGTCTGTGCTTCAGTTTAGGTAGTTTTAACTTTTAGAAGTTCCATTTAGCTCTTTTTTATATATTCCATTTCTCATCTCATTATGTTTTCTTATAGTTTGGGGTCTTATTTTCCTGCCTCTTCACATATCTAGTAATTTTTCATTCTATGCTGGACAGTTTGAATGTGAGTTTATTGAGTGCTGAATTTTATTGTTTTTCTTTCAGAAATGTTGGACTTTGCTTTTGCAGGTAGTTGTTACTTGTGGATCCACTCAGTCCTTTCAAGACTTGTTACTCTTGTCTAATTTATCCTTACTACTATGGTGTGATCATTCTGTCATCTGATTGAACACCATCAAGGCCTTTGCAATCTGGCTGTTCAGAGCTCTAATATTTTTCAGTCTGTCTGAGCCCTGAAATTTTTCACCTTAAACCCCCACAGTCACTATTTACTCAGTCATGTAGAGTTTCACCCTGTGTTTGTATGGCTTAGTGTTCAACAACAGACTCAAGGAAGGCTATCTGCAGATTCCTGGAGCTCTTTCTTTATGTAACTCCCTCTTCTCTAGTACTTTGCCCTACAAATTCTAGCTATCCCAGCCTCCTCCAACCTCTGTGTCCTCAACTCAGAAAGACCATCATATTCCGCTTTGGCTCCCTCTTCCTGTCCTACATTCTTGAAAGTTTCTCTAGGCAGTGAGCCAAGATGATTGTAGAGCTCACCTAGTTTGTTTTCCTTTTCTCAAGAATTATAAGCCTGTGGTAATAGTTTTCCAATCTCTGAAATTGGTTTCAAATATACGTTTATATTAGAATATAACAATTTTCTAGGGCAAGTGCAGCCCTAATTTTTGCCTTCTGTCCTTTAAAAACTGGCCAGAAAACAAAAATTTTTAACTGGTCAGAAGCCAAAAAACTACATTTTTAACAAGTACTCAGGTGATTCTGATGTACTCTAAATGTGGAGGACTCCTGGGCTAGAGGGAAATAAAAATAATGCCTTACATTTGTGTGGTGTTTTCCAGGTTGTGAGATTTTTTTCATATGCATTATCATTTGATCCTCACAGCCACTCTCTGAGGAAGGCAGGGACAGGATTATGATTCAGCTCTTAGGACACAAAATTTGAGGCCCAAGGACATTGTGACTTTTTCTGAAGAGGATGGTTGATAGATGGGACAGTTGCAGCTGGGACTTTGTCTTCAGACCCTAATGCACAGGCTCATCTCCCATACATTGTGAGAAGTGAGGAACCTTGGACGAGACAGGCCTAAGAGTGAGCTTGGGATTACCCTTCCCTGAGCCATGCCATGTGTTTTCTCCCTAGTGCTTGGGCTGTTCTTTCTCTGCCACTGCATTCTAGCTTATGTTCCATCACTTCTCCTAATAAATGTTAGGTTCCAGTCAAACTGGACCATTTACCCCTCTCCAAGTCCAACAGCACTCTCCTGTTTTTCTTGTACTTTCTATTCTGGCTAAAATGGCTTCACTCTGAATCCCCGCTTGTCTAAATCCTGTCCCAGCAAAGCTCAGTAAAAATGCCATTTATGCTATGAGTATCTTCCATCCTCTTCTTTCTTTAGATTCTCAAAGCACCTTATCTATGTGTCTCTTTCTGGCATTCACTACTCTGTTATATAGCTATCTGTATAGGTGTCTTCTCCTCCTGGACTGCAATCTTGTGGAGGGCAAAAGTTAGTGCCTTATAAATCTGGGCACCCACCCCACATCTGCACTAATCTGCACAATGGATGTTCAAATAATATGTTTAATGAAAGAAGAAGTGTGGTTGGGGAGAAGGTAATAAGCAATTATGCTTACTTGTAGGGAAGAATTCCTAAAAAAGATGTCTCTCTTTTAAAATGACATGGTGAGGGGCATCTGAGTAACTTAATCAGTTAGGCATCCAACTTTGGCTCACATCATGATCTTGTAGTTCATGGGCTTGAACCCCACATTGAACCCCTCTGTGTTGTCAGCTCAGAGCCTGAAGCCTGCTTCAGATTCTGTGTCTCCCTCTCTCTCTGCCCCTCCCCCACTCATGCTCTGTCTCTCTCTGTCTCTCAAAAATGAATAAACGTTAAAAAATTTTTAATAAAATAAAATGACATGATGGTTAAATTGTGTGTGTGTGTGTGTACTTTTCTACATGTATATATAATCAACAATAAAAATATTTAAAAACAGACTGTAGGACAAAGTCATTTCTAGATTTCCTCTTAACTTTGAAATATACATTTGTAAGGTCATAATTCTAGGGCAGTTTTATGGGAGCAGAAGGGATATTGATGAGGGCTTTGATGATCAATACTCATTGCAGGAATGGCAAGGCATTTGGTTTTTCTGGCCCAGGGTACAAATTTAATACCTCTCTCCTTCCCCACCTACCTGACAAGAACAGAGGGTGTTGTCACAGCTGCCCACCAGCTCTATCACCCTGATGAGAAATCCTCTCCTGTTAGCACAGAAGGCCCACAGATTTCACACCTCACTCTGGGCAGGTGGGGGGGGGGAGGGGTGGAGATGTGGGGAGGAAGTGGCAGTATTGTTCTTGTCCAGAAGATTTGATGGATTCTAAACAACTGGACAGGGCATTCAGGATCATTTCATCCAACCCTCTGCCTCTGGGCAGAACAGCAACTAAGCCCCACTGACAAGGAGAAGTTCTCCTGGCTCTCACGTACTATTATCTATTCTGTTGCCAGGACTAGAAATATATTAGGCTACCAGCCGAGAGGGAATTAAAGTAAATATGACCTCTCCTTGTGACCTTTTGGACCTGTTTTCACAGATGTTGCCTTATTGTTGTATGATAAAAGTGATAATAATTGTAGCCAACATTTGTACTTCACTTTATGCTTTTAAGTATCTCTGGGCCTTGGTTTCCTCAACTCTAAAGTGGAAATAATAACCAAAACTGTATCATAGGTTATTTTAAGGATAAATAATGTGTGTGCTGTACAATCACACGTATTCATTTTATTTGATTCTCAGTGAGTGGTAAGCAAGATATGCATGTTTTTCAGATGTGGCAAATGAGGCTCAGAGAGGGTGGGTAGTTTTCTTGAAGTTACACAGCCAATCAAGGCAGAAGCACGACTAGAACCCAAGTGTCCCATTCCCTTTGCACCACATGTTAGGACATCCAACGTGGAGAGAATACTTTGGGGGAGTGTTGATCAGCAAGGACTTTACACTTATGTGTGTAACTAAATTAAATAAAACAGTAAAGTACTTATAACAATGTCTGGCACAGAGCATGTATCCAATAAAAATCAGCTTTATTACTAAGTGATTAACACTATATTATGTATAAAGTACTTTCACAGATGCACAATCTCATTTAGTCCTCACAAAATGCCTATGGAATATTTTTATTAACCCCATTTTACAGGAAAGGGAACAGGGGCACAAAGAAATAGTGACTTGCCGAAGGCTAGTAAATAACAGAGCCAGAAGTCCTCCTTCAGACATGGCTATTTTGGTTTTTTTCAGCCAGAGCCTCCCTTAAATGCAGCCTGAGAGGTGACTTTTTCCACATCTCACATAGCAAAGTTCAGTTGAGGAGATGCAGTCCATTATATGGGCCTCAGAAGAGGTTTCTGAGGCCTTCTTGCAATCAGTCTTTGGGCTAAGGAAGCTCTATTCATCCCTAATCACTCACCTGATGGCTTATGCTTGTCTTGTCATGTTCTGAGACATTCTGAAGGCCTCCCAAACTTTCTAGCTTGAAAACCCCTCATACCCTGTTCTCCAAAGATACCATTTTCTTGGGGCTTGTCTGGATTTAAGAATGAAATAGAGTCATGGAAAAGAACATAGGTTCTGGAAAAGGCAGATATGGGCGTGAACCCTCATTCTTCCCTTTCCCACCAATGTGACCTTGGGGAAGTTATCTAACTGATCTGAATCTCTATGCAATGGATATCATGGGTTTGTGGTAGCACAGTATCAGGCATAGAGTAAATGGTTAATACTTTTTAGCATTTAAGAGTGGCCATTAGAGTCAGAAGACTGATCTTACCCCACTGGTCATGGCACATGGGTGAGTCACTGTCTCTGAGCTTCCCATCCTCATCTGTGAAATGGGTCAATGTTGGTATCCCCTGAACTCATGTCTATGAATGTTCTATATAAACTGGAAAGTAGTGAACAAATTGTTTGGGCAGTAAACCAAAGCTGTGGGCTCAACTGAAGGTAAAAACACCCCTCCCTTTTCATTCCCCATCTCTAGCTCCAGTAAATGGACTGTCTTAAATTTGGAGATGGTCATAGCCTCTATGACAAACACATTGAGACAATCCAGAAAGGTCTATAGAGAAGGGCATAGAAAGAAGTTTCATCCTTCTTTGAGGGGGACTCTGTGGAGTGTCATTGAGGATACTTGAGGGGCGCCTGTGTGGTTCAGTCGGTTAAGTGTCTGACTTCAGCTCAGGTCACGATTCACGGTTCGTGGGTTTGAGCCCCGTGTCGGGCTCTGCGTTGACAGCTCAGAGCCTGGAGCCTCCTTCAGATCCTCTGACCCCCTTTCTCTCTGCTCTTCCCCTACTTGTGTGCTTGTTCTTGCTCTCTCTCTCAAAAATAAATAAACTTTAAAAAAAAGAAAGAGAATACTTGAGAAAGCTTCGAGCTGGAGCTGCAGGTCTACAACCCTGGTTACTGGTTCTGATCTGTTCTCTCTGCTCCTGATAAGCTACCAGAACTGGGGCCAGGGTCTGCCCTTCTCTGGACCTCAAGAGTCCCACAGTGGAGGGAGGAGGTGGAGGTGGAGTCACTGGATCTAGGAGAGAGGACCTGGGAGCTCACCTACTTTAGCATACCCTTACACCCAAATGCAAGCATCCCCACCACATCATTCCTGGTCACAAGGCTCAGCCCAAATTTTCCACAACAAACATGTCCCTGCATCACAAGATGGTTATCTAATTTTAGGATGGCAAAATGGCTAGGAAGATATTTCTTCTATTGGACTGTGATCTTCCTTCCTTTCCCTTTCTCCCACTGGTCTGAGTTCAGCCCTCTGAAGTCTCATTATACAAGTCAGTCCCTAGCCCCCTTCCAGCTCTGTTTTCCCTGGAGGAGAGGGGAGATAAAAAAGAAGGAAGGAGGGGGGGAGGCCAGATCCAAACTGCCTGAGCTTTCTTCCATAGCATCTGTCTACACACAAGCTGTGGGTGTCACATTTGACAAATTGTTTTAAAATACTCTCTGTTTTTGATTGCTGCCAACTCTTCCTCACCTCCAACCCACAGAAACTTCTCTAAGAATGACCCAGGAAGTGGGAAGCACCCCACCCCTTAGGGCTTCTCCAGTTTCAATGGTGATATTCAGTAGTTTTCAAATTTTTATTATTTTTTTAAATATTTTTTCAGCAAAATCCTTTTTATCATATAAACTCTTACATGGAAATCAGATGAATGGGTGGATGGATTGGTGAATGGATGGATGGATGGATGGATGGATGGATGGATGGATGGATGGTTGGGCAGGTAGTTAGATAAAATGAGAAGAGTGTGGCTAAGTAGGTATACTCTAAGGCCAGGGTTCAAATCCCTGCTTTGTCATTTACTAGCTGTGTGGCTGTGAGCAAGGCATTTAATTTAGCTCTTCAGTTTCCTTATCTGAAAATGGGTAAAATCCATCTTATAGGGATATTGTGATGACTAAGTGAGTTAATGCACATAAGGCACTTAACACCTGGAGCAGTAAGTACTCTGTAAGTGTCTGCCATTATTGTTGTTGTTGTTTTTGTTACCACTGACTGAAGTTGGGGAGACTCTCCCTTCTTCTAACCAGTGAAATTTTTGAGACATTGCAGGTTCGGGGAACCGTTTGTAGATCAGTTATGTAGTTCATTTTCTCATTTGGCAAAGGAGAAAACAAGGCCCAGGAAGAAACATCACTTGCTTAAGTCACACAACCAAGTGTGTAGAGTAAAGCCAGATCTTGAGCTAAGGTCTCTACCTCTTGGGCTTTACAATTATCAAAGATCTTCCTGCACATGCCAAACTGTGGACCAGAAGTCAAGGCCTGAGACAAGGAATTTGAGCATCCCCCAGCAGGCTGTGGGTCTAACCTTGGCTGAGCTGCTGGGCTCCCCATCCCCTCCAGGACAGGTCCGAGAGGTCCTCTGCAATGAAACAGCACCTTCAACTCTCTCTCAGAGCCAGGGTGGAGGCTGAAAGGCGGAGGAGGAAGTGGATGAAGGCAGCGAGCTGTGAAGCTTAATTCACACTTAGGCCATGTCATAAGAGCGCAGGCTACAAGATGTTACATGCTGTACGTGCAAAGTGCAGTGATTAATTGACAGGCAAGATTCATCAGGCTTTCTCTGCTCCCTCACTCCCTTCTCTCTTATTCCACTTGAAATATTAGAGGATGTATCTCTCCCCAAGACAGGGAATTCCAGACAGTGGTGCCCATCTGAAGTTTACCTTGACTCTCCAAGGTAATAGAAGAGGGAGATACTTAATTCTTATCAAAACCAAAATAACTGTCTCTTGTATCAAGTGACAACCCTTCATTCATTGATGCAATGCATATTTATTGAGCACTATATATGTTAGGAAGAGCTACCTTCATTAGAGTGTGACCTGTGCAGTCACAGGGTCCTGTGCTTGAGCCTTGCACTAAGTATAATGCTCTGCTGCCCCCATCCTGAAGTCCTTAATGATAATAGCTTGAAATCTGTGTTTTCTAACTGAAGTCCAGTGTGACAATGGA
Organism: Proteles cristata cristata; assembly: GCA_017311185.1. NCBI lineage: Eukaryota > Metazoa > Chordata > Mammalia > Carnivora > Hyaenidae > Proteles > Proteles cristata. Next base: position 3,591,133 of record JAESUZ010004630.1, read on the forward strand.
GCATACACATAGAGGAGATATATGACTGTCTGCCATTCCTTGCCACCCCATTCCCATTCAGCCTTTTCAATACCCTGGGAGAACAGAATTCTGGTATCTACGCTATGGGTGGAGCCCTAGGAGGGGATGTTAGGTTCATGACAGATTAGCAGGGCCACCCAAAGACCTGAGAGTCCATGTTTTCCATTCAAACCAGAACTTACACTGTACACAGAAAGAAGGCAATAACATTTGAGAACACACAAATGACCAAGAGAGGCTATAATATCCTTTCCAACTGTTGTTACGCCCCTATATGAACCAATACTTGGACTGACAATGGTCCATAGAAAGAGGGGGTGACCTATAGCCCTTTTTCCTTTCAGACCTGCTTTATTCATCAGCAACCCAAAGGTAGAACATGTGGGCAGAATGTGAGCATGTCAAAAAGTGAAATAAAAACACTAGAGTTTGTTTTGTGCAGCATTTCCATTGCTTTGTAAGAATGAAGTTCATACACATGTACAAGCTATGAGATGTGAATTGTGTTATGTTGGTGATTTCACATGAGTTAAATGCTCATATTTCTACTTAAAATTGATGTCATATAATATAAAGATAAATGGTAATATTATAATAGTAGCTTAAATTGTGTTCTTTGATTTAAAAAACCTTAATGTTTATTTTGAAAGAGAAAGAGAGAAAGTGGGGGACGGGCAGAGAGAGAGAGAATCCCAAGCAGGCTCCCTGCTGTCAGCACAGAGCCCCATGCAGGGCTCAAAATCACAAACTGTGAGATCATGACTTGAGCCAAAATTAAGAGTCAAGCACTTAACCAACTGAGCCACTCAAGTGCTCTGATAACTTAAATTATTCTTAAACTTAAAATGACATTAACTAGCAAATTAAAATGCCATATAAATTTATAAGCTGAGAAGTGCTAAGTAAGAAAATTATAGAGTTCTCTGAGGGCATATAGTAGTAGGACTTAATCTGGTCTCAGAATCAGGGGACACTTCTCTGAGGAAGTGATGTCTGAACTGAGATGTGAAGAATAAGCAGGTGTTAGTGAGGTGAAGAAAAGGAAACAGTGTTCCAGACAGAGGGGATAGCATGTGCAAAGGCCCTGAGCTAAAAGAAAATTTATAAATCATATTAAAGAATTTATCTTTATCCTAGAAATTGTGAGAAGCCATTAAGAATCTAAACATGAGAGGGGCGCCTGGGTGGCTTAGTCGGTTAAGCGTCTGACTTTCGCTTAGGTCATGATCTCGCGGTTCGTGGGTTCGAGCCCCGCGTCGGGCTCTGTGCTGACTGCCAACTCAGAGCCTGGAGCCTGTTTCAATCTGTGACTCCCTCTCTCTCTGACCCTCCCCTGCTCACGCTCTGTCTCTCTCTCTCTCCTAAAAATAAATAAAAAAACATTAAAAAAAATTATAAAAAAGAATCTAAACATGAGAGAAATGTGATCAAATCTGTGTTTTAAAAAGGACAAATGGATCAAGAAGATGTGGTTTATCTATACCATGGAATACTACATGGCAATGAGAAACAATGAAGTCTGGCCATGTGTAGCAACATGGATGGACCTTGAGGGTGTTAGGCTGAGTGAAATAAGTCAGGCAGAGAAGGACAAATACCATATGTTTGCACATATAGGAGGATTAGGAGGAACTTAACAGAGGACCAAGGGGAAGAAGAAGGGCGGAAATGGTGGGGGAAAGGGAGAGAGGCAAACCATGAGAGACTCATGAATTCTGACAAAAACTGAGGACTGATGGATGTGGGGGGAAGCAGGGATGGGCATGGAGGAGGATACTTGTGGGGATGAGCACTGGGTGTTATGTGGAAACTAATTTGACAATAAACTATTTGTAAAAAAAAAAATGATTTAAATAAAAAAAAAAGGTCTAACACTAATTGTCATATGTTAGAACAGCCTGAATGGAGGAAGATTCCTTAGAAAGGAGGCTCTTGCTCTCAGCCAGGTAAGAGATGGTGGCATAGGACATAGTGGGGATAGAGAGACTGAATGTGCTAAGGGATAAGGAGGAAGAAAAGAGATGGAGCTGTTGGGGTCGGGAGAAGAGAGGAGGAGAGATATCAGGAATGACCCTTATGTTTCTGGTCTGTGCCACCTGTGTGGGTAGTGAAGTTATTTCTAAAAGACAATTCAGTGTGGGAGGCCAAGGTTAGAGAGTGAAAGAAGAGTGAGAGAGAAAGTCATGAGTTACGTTTTTGTTCAATAGAGGTCTCTCTGAAACATCTAAGCAGAATCAAGAATACCCTGGACATACTTAGAATACCCAGAAGTGAGTTTGGACAGAAACAAACTGGCTAATAAAAATTTCAGGCATGCAAAAGGCTAGAATAGGCAATTCACAAAACACTTATCCAGACAGCCAATAAGTACATAGAAAGTATTCAGTATCAGGGCACCTGGTTGGCTCCATTGGCAAAGCATCTGACTCTTAATCTCAGGGTTGTTAGTTCAAGCCCTGAGTTGTACTCTGTGCTGGTTATGAAGCCTACTTTAAAAAAAAAAAAAAGTGCCCTCAACAATAGCCAAAACATGGAAAGAGCCTAAGTGTCCATCAACGGACGAATGGATCCAGAAGATGTGGTTTATCTATACCATGGAACACTACATGGCCATGAGAAACAATGAAATCTGGCCATGTGTAGCAACATGGATGGACCTTGAGGGTGTTATGCTGAGCGAAATAAGTCAGGCAGAGAAGGGCAACTACCATATGTTTGCACATATAGGAGGATTAGGAGAAACTTAACAGAGGACCATGGGAGAGAAAAGCGGGGGAAAATAGTGGGGGAGAGGGAGGGAGGCAAACCATGAGAGACTCCTGAATGCTGAGAACAAACTGAGGGCTGATGGGGGTGGGGGAGAGGAGAAGGGGGGTGATGGGCATGGGGGAGGGCACTTGTTGGGATGAGCACTGGGTGTTACATGGGAACCAACTTGACAAACTATTTAAGAAAATTAAAGTGTTTGGTATCATTAGTCATTAAAGAAATGAAAAATGAAGACCACAGTGAGACACCATTTCACTAGAAGGGCCAAACTTTAAGAAACTGACAAAACAAAATGTTAGCCAGCATGTGGAATGACCAGAACTCTTGTGCATTATTGGCAGACATGTAAAATTGTACAACCATCTTGGAAAATGGTAAGGCAGTTTCTTCAGAAGTTAAAAAGACAACCCAGCAATTGCACTCCTTGATATTCACCCAAGAGAAATAAAACATTTGTCCTCACAAAGACTTGAAAAATAATGCTCATTGCAGCTTTATTCATAACAGTCCCAAATGGAAACAGCTCAAATCTGCAACGATTGATGGATGAACAAATCATGTTATATCCATAAATACTGCTTTTTAACAAAAAGAAGCAAGCTACAGGTACATGTAGCAATGCGGATGAATCTCAAAAATATTAAGCTTAGTGAAAGAAGTCAGATATAACAGAGTGCATACGTATACTTCAATCTATGTGACATTCTAGAACAGGCAAAAGTCATCTTTGGTAACGGACATCAGATCAGTGGTGTGGGGAGTGGGGGGCAGGGTGGATTGACCACAACATGATAGGAGGGGTTGGATTGGGGAGTGGATGAAACTTAATCAATCAATATTTTGATTGTGGTGGTGGTTACTTGACCACACACATGTGTCAGAACACAGAACTGTACACTAAAAATGGGAGAGCTTTACTCATGTGAATTATACTTTAGGTAAAATATTTAATTGAAGTCATGAGTATCAATAAGATTCACTAAGTGAAGTGATAGAGAGAGAAGAGAACCAGTAGCAGCTAATCTTATTAACGGGTAAGAGGATGGGTCATCCCCATCTTAGCTGTAAGGAAAACGGGGCTCAGAGAAATGAAGTGACTTCCCCAAGATCATACAGATACTAAGTAGTAAAACTGAGTCCAGAAGCAAAGCTATCTGGTATTAAAGAACATGTTCTTTTCAGTCTGCCCCATCCAGAGGCCCAAGGCCAGGGACTGAGCATAATGACAGCACAGAGAATAGGACCCCAGGTCTTATTCTTTGAGGAAGACAAGGAGCAGCCAGAGGGCTGGGCCTGGATCTGAAAACCCATGTGCTGTTCTTCATGTGGAAGAACAGAGAAGAGTACACACTTAGAATGGAGGGGATGGGGATCTCTGTGGGGATGGCCTTCTGCCTTATTCTCTCTACCAGTCCTCACTGTGTCCGAGGGAAGCCCTAGCAAGATGACAGGCCAGGGTTGGAGGTTTTTCCTGGGCCCAGTGCACAGCTGGGAGCCACCGTGAGATCTGCTTCAGGGGAACGATCATCTCCCCATCCTGATCCTCCAGAGATTTCAACATTGCCACAGATAGCACTTTACACTTTCCAACCCCAGAGCCATTTGCTAAGGACAACTACTTTCAAAGCTCTTTCCTGTGGCCCATTGATCAATCCCAGCCCTGGTCACGTGCTCCCTCCTGGACAGTGACCATGGCTGCATGATGGCTCACACTGCCTCCTATCCTGTGTCTGCTCACCACTCCCCACACCATCACAAGAGGCACTTCCCAAAGGAAGTTGTGTCACTACCTTCTTACAAAATCTTCAATGGTTTCCCATTGCCTCAGCAGTGCTTTGCAGAACAGGCAGTAGTGGGTCATGAAATCAATGTAATAGGTCATTTAAAATTATGAAGTCAAAAGGGCGCCTGGGTGGCTCAGTCAGTTAAGTGCCTGACTCTTGGTTTCAGGTTAGCTCATGATCTCACAGTTGGTGAGATCAAGCCCCGTGTTAGGCTCTATGCTGAAAGCATGGAACCTGCTTGGAATTCTCTCTCTCCCTCTCTTTCTACCTCTCCCCCACTCATTCTCTCTCTCTCTCTCAAAATAAACTTTAAAAAATTAAATCAAATAGAATAGAAAAGAAACTAGAGGGGTGTCTGGGTGGCTCAGTCGGTTAAGCGTCTGACTTCAGCTCAGGTCATCATCTCATGGTTCTTGGGTTCGAGCCCCGCGTCAGGCTCTGTGCTGACAACCAGCTCAAAGCCTGGAACCTGCTTCAGATTCTGTGCCTCCCTCTCTCTCTGACCCTCCCCTGCTCACACTGTCTATCTCTCTCTCTCTCTCTCAGAAATAAATAAAACATTAAAAAAATTATTTTTAAAAAGTAGAGTGTATCACATGTGCTACAAGATATATGATCTCTTGAAGTTTCTGATTCAGGTAGGTCTACCTATACATAGGTGTATATGTTTATGTTCTGACCAGAGATATAACATGGACTTCTTGCTGTGGATTACAATAAAAAAGTTTAAAAGCCAAAAAAATCTTGCTACAATATAACAGCAATCTTTCTTGCCTTTCACTGTATGTGTATGTTCCCACATCCTACATTCTACCGAAACCAGGACATTCCTCCAAACACTATCCCTCTTCATGCTTACATAGCTTGGCTCACATCCCTTCCTTGATCTTTGTCTTTCCATCCCCTCTTTGCCTATTGTGATTCTGTTTGACAACAACCTCTGAAATATCTCAACCTTCTCCCCAATCAGGGCTCATCCCATATTCCTCTGTTCCCATAGTACATTCTCCTACACCTCTCTTCAGCAATTTCATTCTGCGTGAATAAAGCTTAATTCGGATGTCCGTTTCTCCCAATTGCCTGGAGTTTCAAGCACCTATCTAGTCCATCTTTGTTTTCCTCTGCAACCAACACAGTGTCTGGCACCTTGAAATTGCTAGGGGAATGCTTATTTGATTGAACTGAATCCTCAAAAAAAGCACTGAAGTGGGTTACTATTTCTATTTTGCACATAACGAAAGTGGGGTTCAGAGGAGTCAGGGGGCTTTCTCCAAGTCACAGAGCTAGGTTAGGAGAGGAACAGCAGAATAGAACAGGTTCATCGGTTTTCCCACACTGCAGTCCTGCCCACTGGCTGTGACTGGTCTCTGGAGTGCAGACCCCAGTGCAGATGCCTCGGTCCCTGACCTGGCCAGGAAGGTGTCTGAGGAAAGCATGTCCTGTGCACAGGAAGTTACTTCAGTCCATGTCCACAGTCTTCACAGAGTTGACGGAAGCTCCCCATGGACCACAACTAGGTCTGGGGTCTGGGGAGACGTGTGCTGCCTCACAGAGGTTGGGCTTGGAGGAGGCTGCGAAGGGCAGGAAGAGCGGCAGCAGGAGCAGAAGGAAGGCCCTGAGAAACCTGACAGGAAACAAGAGAAAAGGAGGGCCAGAGAGCAGAGAGGAAGCCAGGCAGAAGGAGGAAGGAAGAGGAGAGAAGGAAGTGTACAGGGAGACAGACAAAGGCCTGTGGAGGACCCTGTGGTTTCCCCTGGTGCCTGCCTGTCTGGCCAGCTCCCAGAAGGCCCTGTTCCTCTGAAGGTCAGGGCTTCTTGCCTTTCCGTGTGGCTACAAGGGGTTTCTAGCATCCGGCAAATGGCAGCTCCCTCATCTTCCCTCTCTGGTCACAAAGTGACCCACCTTCAGCTCAGTGGGCAGCATCAGCTTCTCTTGGAGGTGGACAAAGCTTGCCCAGGTCATGGGGCACTTTGATGGCAGAGCTGGATTTGAACCCACAGCTGTTGTGGGTTGACTCCTCCTAGGGAAGCTTTCTTGATAAGCCACTTCTTCAACAGTGGACTGTGAGTCAGGAGACAGCCTTTCTGGATCCTAGATCTGGAATGAAATAAATGAGTGACCTGTCAACTTTACTGACTTCTCTGTATCTGGATGTCATCATGTGTACAATGGGTCAGACAAGAGGCATCTCCATCACTGCAGACCACTTACTAGGTGTTAATTCCTTGACATGCTTCAAGCAATTTGATGTATATAGTCATTGCTATTTTACAGAACATAGGGATAGGTCCACAGCTGGCTCTGACTTGCAGGATCAGATTTTTCTATAATAGGGAGTATGTCCAGGGAAAGTATGTTAGAAGTTAGGCTCAAGAGAAATCTACCAGCCAGAAAATGTGCTCCAGCCTTACAAGCTCTTCCTCTTTATTATCCTAACCATCCTCAGGATCCACAAATCCTTATGGTTCATTTATTTTCTCTCCTAGTATTTAATGAGCACATCCCATGATCTGGGAAGGCTACAGTAAAAAATAAAATGAGCAAGAATGATGATTTAAAAAAAACATTGGAGAAAAATAAAGAAGAAAGGGAGGTAGGGAGTGTTGGGGACAAGTAGAGGCGCACTACAATTTTTAAAAGGGTGACAAAGGAAGACTTCACTGCAGTGGTGAAGTTTAGGCAATAATCTGAATGAGGCAAGGAGTGAGCCATGTATTTATGTGCAGGAAGGGCATTCCAGAAGAGGGAAGAGCAAGTGCCAAGACCAGGATACAGGTGTTTTCTGGGCGGTTTTGAAGACCAGCAAGGGACAATGTGGTTATGGTAGAGAGAACCAAGGGCCTAGTGTCACTCCTGCCTTGAGAAGGGGGGCGGGGGGGCTCAGACTGAGGAGGGCCTGTAGGCTGTATCAGGTCTCTATTGCTGGGTCACAAATTACCATAAACTTCGCAACTTCAAACAACACACACTGTCTCACAATTTCTGCAGGCTGGAAGCCTGGGCACAGCTTAACTGGATTCCCTGTAAGGTTGCAGTCAAAGTTTCGAGCAGAGCTGGGTTGTTGTTTTTTTTTTATGTTTGGTCATTTTTGGAGAGAGGGAGAGAGGGAGGGGCAGGGAGAGAGGGAGACGCAGGTTCAGAAGCAGACTCCAGGCCCTGAGCTGTCAGCGCAGAGCCTGATGTGGGGCTCTAACTCACAAACCATGAGATCACGACTTGGTGGAAGTCGGACGCTCAACCAACTGAGCCACCCAGATGCCCCAGAGCTGGGTTCTTATCTAGGGTTCAACTAGGGGAGGATCTGCTTCCAAGCTCACGTGGCAGCATTCAGTTGCATGCAGACTGCTGAATGGAAAGTCTCAGTCAACTGGATAATCAACTGGAGGCATCTCTTAGCTCGTTATTGCATGGCCCTCACCATATGGTGGCTTCCAACAGAGCATCCTGCGTCTTCAAAGACAGCAAAGGAGACAGGGCCCTGGCAAGACAGGTGTTAGAGTCTTACGTAACGTAATCATGGATGCATAGTCACCTATAAACTGTCACCTTTACTGAACTTTATCGATTAGAAGCAAGGCACAGGTCCTGCCCATACCCGAGGGAAGGGGATTATGCAGCGGTGTGAATACAAAAGAGGTAGGGATCATGGGGGTCACCTCAGGGTCTGCCCACTTTGCCCTCTGTCCCCCAGTGACTCATGTCCATTGTATTTGCAACATAAATTCATGCCCCAACCCCCAAGACCAAAGTCCAGAAACTCATCTAAAGTGGGTTTCGGTATAGACGAGCTTCTTTAGGTGGTTTTTTTTTTTTAATATTTTTTATTTATTTCTAGGAGAGAGAAAGAGAGAGACAGCGTGAGCAGGGGAGGGTCAGAGAGAGAGGGAGTCACAGACTGAAACAGGCTCCAGGCTCAGAGCTGGCAGTCAGCACAGAGCCCGACGAGGGGCCCGAACCCACGAACCGCGAGATCATGACCTAAGCGAAAGTTGGACGCTTAACCGACTAAGCCACCCAGGCGCCCCTAGGTGTTCTTTTTACTTGATTTGTAAAACTAAAAATAAAAGTTATCTGCCTCTGGGGTGCCTGGGTGCCTCAGTTGGTTAAGTGTCTCTCTCAAAATAAATAAACTTTGATAAAAAAAAAAAAACCAAGTTATCTGTCTCCATTGACATAACATACAATGGTGGGAATACAGCTATTGACATTCTTGTTCAAAAAAGGGTAACATAGGAGGTACAAAGGAATCACTGGTCCACAGCAATTCTGAAATCCAGCTGGGCAAATGCTGAGTATTCCCTGATTAGGTTTTAAAACCTGAGAATATCCCATGTCTCTTGGCTCTGGTTTCTGGATTTCTGCCCTCTGGGTTATCCTTTCTTTCTCATGAATGATCACATGCATTTTCATCTCAATAGGGTTTTTTTTTTAAGTTCATTTATTTATTTGGGAGGGAGGGGCTGAGGAAGAGGGAGAGAGACAATCCCAAGCTATGCTCAGCACACAGCCTGTTTTGGGGTCTGATCCCACGAATCATGAGATCATGACGTGAGCTGAAATCAAGAGTCAGACACTCAACTGACCGGGGCATGCAGGTACCCCATGCAGCTGAGTAATTTTATCAGCTTTTTTCTTGACAGCAGACTTTGAAAGATCCTACAGCCCCTTCTCATTTTGCACTCTGTCCCTTCCAGTTCAAGCTGGCAGTGCACTTGCTGAAAAAGCTTTGTCAAAAACTTTGTGTGTCTTCTGCAAATTTCAATGGGGTTTATTCCATTAGGCAAAAGCTATACCCCAGATCTTTGTGAGATAAGCCCTTCTTTACCCAGCTCCTGCTGAGATGGCCATGGGATAACTCACTTAAGTTTCCTCAAGGCCCCAAGGTTAGATTAAGAGGTTCTGGGAGATACAACCTTAATCTCTTGAAACAGTCCTTTGTGTGATTCAATACTACCCTGATCCTTTAATCTTCACAATGTTTTAACAAAAGATGGTGTCCTCACACGTTTTGCTTTTTTTCTAAACCAGTGTTTATCTGTTCCATGTGCATGGAGGTCATTTCTTAATTTCAGCATCTTTTGCTACTTAGGGAGGCTGAGAATTTTCCAAATTATCAAGTCCTGATGTTCAACAGTTATTAAACCATTTCCCCCCTCAACTTATCTGTCTCCTCACATTTTACTAGAAGCAGCTAGAAGCAATCTGGCAGCACCTCAGTGTTGTGCTTGTTAATTTCAGCTCTATTAACCAGTTTATCACTTTCATGGTCTATTTTCCACAGAGCTACAGGAGACACTGTAAACTTTCTGCCGCTACCTAATGGGGACCTCTTCCTCTGGTTGCTATCAATAAAATCTTCACGCCCTTTCAATCCTCACTGGCAAGCCCTCCAAATCCATCCTGCGGCTAACAGTCCAATCAAGGCAGCCGGCTTCCTCTCCCACCGCCTCAAAATTCTCCCAGCTCCGCCCACCAACCCTTCCAAAGCCGCTCCCACATTCCTCCGTATCTGTTACTGCAGTATCTGGGTTCCAGCACCAAAGTCGGTATTTGTTGTTTGTTGCTGCGCAATAACTTTACCACAAATTTAGAGGCTGTAAACACCGCACATTTATTATCTCATGGTTTCTGCAAGGCAGGAGTCTGGACTTGAGTGAACGGGGTCCTCTGTAAGGCAACAGGAAAGATGTCCCCAGAGACAGGGAGGAAACCTGTGGTTTGGGAGATGGGGGAGGCTGGGTGGATGGAAGAGGAGAGAATAGGTAATGACCTCTGATGGGCATGGAGTTTCCTTCTAGTGTGATGAAAATATTTTAGAACTAGATAGTGGTGATGGTTGCCCTATTTTCTAAATACACTAGATACCCACTGGATATTATACCTTAACAGGGCAAATTGTACGATACGTGAATTCTGTCTTTTTTAATTATTTTTTTAAATGTTTTATTTTTATTTTTGAGAGAGAGAGCATGATGTGAGCGGGGAGGGACAGAGAGAGAGGAAGATAGAGGATCCAAAGTGGGTTGCACACCTACAGAAGCTAGCCGGATGCAGGGCTCAAACCCAGCACGGAGAGAGATCATGACCTAAGCTGAAGTCGGCGCCCATGTGAATTATATCTTAATTAAAAACAGAAAGTGTTGTCCAGGGCTGAGTCCTCATCTGGGGCCTGATTGGGGAAGGATCTGCTTCCAAGCTCACATGGCAGCATTCAGTTCCTTGCAGGCTGCTGAATGGAAGGCCTCAGTTCTTGTGGAGGTGGACGGGAGGCTTCCTCAGTGCCTTGCTGCCTGGCCCTCTCAACCCTTTAAATATGGCAGGTTGCAACATGGTAGCCTGCTTCTTTTTTTTTTTTAAATTAATATTTATTTAATCTTGAAAGATTGAGAGAGAGAGAGAGAGAGAGATAAAGCAGGACTGGGGGAGGGGCAGAAGGAGAGGGAGACACAGAATCCGAAGCAGCCTCCAGCCTCTGAGTTGTCAGCACAGAGCCCAACAAGGGGCTCGAATCCACAAACTGTGAGATCATGACCTGAGTCGAAGTTGGCCGCTTAACCAACTGAGCCACCCAGGTGCCCCAGCCTGCTTCTTTAAAGGCAGCAAGGGCTTGCCTCTGTCAACATGTTATTACAATTTTGCATTCTTATATAATGCAGTCAGGTACATGTAGTCACTCCTGTCTTGTCACTTTTGCTGTGTTCTCTTGGGTTGAAGCAAGTCACAGGTTCTGTCCACACTCAAGGGGCAGAAGTTACACAGAGCATGAACACAAGGTAGGGGGGATCATGGGGCTCAGCTCAGACATTGTTCCCACATAGCAATTTTAAGGGTCTTAGGCTTTACTCTGAGATAAGTGTTTTGAGCCAAGAAATCACATGACCTACCATGTTTCAAAAGGACATCTCTGGCTGCCATGTTGAAAATAGATTGAAGAGTAGAAGCAGATGACCAGTTAGGAAACTACTGTAAAAAAAAAAAAAATCCAGACGGAAAATGGGCTGGGAGGTTGTTATTGGTTTGACACAAACACAGTCCCCTTCCACTTCCGAGGGCTCCCTGGAACTTCCCCAGGGGATGAGGACAGTCCTCCCCAAGCAGGCTCTGACCCCTCTCCCTCCTCTCTCTCAGGACCCATCCTCCTCTTTCCTTAAGGTCTCTTAATCCCAGTACAAACTTGTTAGTCACTGAAGCAAACAGCAATTGGACTGTCATTCCATCTGTCACCAAAATATTTGCTGAATGTCACTTGTAACTATGGCATGATGTTAGTGCTGTGCATACAAGGAGGGAGAAGCAATGATCCATGTGCTGGAGAAGCTTAGGTCACTATAGGTGAGACACACTCTGCCAGCACATCAACAAAGAATGGGAGAGGAGGCCACGGGGCATTGAGGGGTGTGGATCTAGGGGTCTAGAGGTACCCAAGCCTCAGGATATAAACTAACAGACACAGCCTGCCTCCTGAAACACATTTTTTTTTAAAAAAGATTTTTTAAAGTTTATTTATTTATTTTTGAGAGAGAGAGAGAGAAAGAGAGAGAACAGGGGACGGGAAGAGAGAAGGGGAGACACAGAATCCAAAGCAGGCTCCAGGCTCTGGGCTATCAGCACAGAGCCCGGCGCAGGGCTCAAACTCATGAACCAAGAGATCATGAACTGAGCTGAAGTTGGATGCTTAACCTACTGAACCACTCAGACACCCCTTGAAACACATTTTTAACACTGCCGCGTCAAGTTATCTCCACCCTCCCATTCCTCCCATCCTCCGGCTCTTGCCACAAGGCTACTTTTGGCCCTGTCCTGGAAAGCATTCTGCTCTCCTTTACTCATTTTTCTCTTCCATCTGAAGCCAGACTTAGCAGCCTCTACATCTGGAGAGGACCATTCAATAGAAATATAATGACCAACTTGTGTGATTTTGAAACTTCTAGGAGGCACATTTTAAAAAGGTTTTTAAAAGTGAAATTAGGGGCGCCTGAGTGGCTTAGTCGGTTAAGCGTCCGACTTTCGTTTAGGTCATGATCTCGCGGTTCGTGGGTTCGAGCCCCGCTTCAGGCTCTGTGCTGACAGCTCAGAGCCTGGAGCCTGTTTCGGATTCTGTGTCTCCCTCTCTCTCTCTCTGCCCCTCCCCCACTCGCACTCTGTCTCTCAAAAATAAATAAATGTTGAAAAATTTAAAAAAAGAAAGGAAAAGAAAAATCTGAGGGGGGGGAGTGAAACTATTTCTATAACCTACATATCTAAATTTTTTTAAAAAATTATAAATGATACTTGAAAATGTTCTCTTTTCATTTTAAGTCCCAAAAGTTTATTGTGTATTTTACACTTGGATCACATTTCAGTTTTGATGTTTTTTTATTGGAAATACATTGTCTGTATTTAGACTTCCACAAAATGCATGTTGAAAAAGTAAATTCACATACCCAAGTTGACTCACACATTACTTAAGTTTTCCAATAACTAAATCAATTTTAAAATTCATTAAAAATTTTTTTCTACTGTTTCTTATTTATTTCTGAGAGAGAGAGACAGTGTGAGCAGGGAAGGGTCAGAGAGAGAGGGAGACACAGAATCTGAAACAGGCTTCAGGCTCTGAGCTGTCAGCACAGAGCCCTACGCGGGGCTCAAACCCACAGACCTTGAGATCATGACCTGAGCCGAAGTCGGACGCTTAACCGACTGAGCCACCCAGTAGTCCCTTAAAATTCATTTTTAAGTTAGTTAAAATTTAGTGCATTAACAGTTCAGTTCCTCAGTGGTACACACAAGTTACATTTCAAGCACTCAAGGCCCACAAAAGGCTAGTGTCTACCGGAGCATAGGCCTCTCCAGTCAGGGCCCTAGATCTACCCCTCAGCTCCTGCTTTCTCCAATCACCTGGATTTACCCAGACCCTACTGTCCTCAGCAAGTCCATGAAAACATTCAAACAACACCTCCCTTCCTCCCTGCACCCCCATCTCCAACCTGCCGGAGCCACCCGTGACTCATACCCAATCCCTGACTCCCCTGGCCCACTTTTCACTTGGTCCTTCTATCTGGATTATCATGTCTATGCATAAACATGAGCATACCGGAAGGCCAATTTGCATACTGATTAGGCAGATTCGCACACTCTCAGGATCAGGAAGTATTCTCCCTACACTGAATTGGGCTCCAGAAAAGTGGGCCTTGCCTTCTTTGTCACCTACTGGAGAAGACAGAGTTTCAGTCTTTGTTTGGTTTTTGAGATGGTAAGAAAGACAGAGAAGCTGTCAGAGCCTGAATGGTAGCTGGTGTGGCAGGAAGAGTGGGTGCCTGCGGGTGTGTGTGGGTGAGGAGAGGACATTCACATATGGTTTATTGTGTCAAAATGATTTGGGGGTGTTAAATAAGTACTTCAAGGGATTATTTCACCTCTCATACTTTTAAAATTTGTGTAATTTAAAGTCTTCACCCCTCCCCCCACTGGATTTTTTCCAAGCATCAAATCTCTTCCGGGATTGTCTTGATTTGCATAATCCCACCTCTGAGATTTAGCTCCGCCCCTTAGGTCCCCCTTCTTGCCGTGCCCAGCGCAGAACGTCTGCTGGGTTTTCACCTTCCCTAGTCTTCCTACTTTGGGCAGACACCCTGCTCTGGCCTCCGCCTCCCTGGGGATGAGCCTGGCTGTGCTGCCTGCCGCTGCGAGGCTGGGATAATCCTCCCTGAGCTATTTCAAGGATTAGTCCTGCTGCCCTGTGTCCAGCTCCCACACCAGTGGGATTCCAGAGTTGCCGACACTGTACCAGGAAAGGAGGGGTGCAGCTCCTGTAATGCGGATCCAGGCAGGGGTGCAGGTTTCTTAGAGCCTGTTGTGGTACGTGGAGTTCAGTGAGATGGACACTGGCAGCCTGTGACCCTACGTATGACTGTGAGTCTAAGAGCTGGAGACATGAGAGCCCAAATCCTCATTCTGTGCCTTGAAACACACACACACACACACACACACACACACACACACACCCCTCCCCACCTCTCTATCACTTTCACACACCAGCCTCAGTATTACTTTCATAGAATGAGCACTTTTGCCTTTGTGAGAAACTTACTCCATAAAAAAAGTATTAAAAATTAGGTTTTATGACTATGTTGGCATATAGATGAATATATTAATGTGTATTAAAATATCTTCCTGAACCTACGGTTCATTTTTCTCTCTTGATTTCAATTAAAATATTTTTGTGGTCCCTTGAAAGTATTGTTACTGTGCCTAATGGATAAGTTGGCCTTGACTCTGACCCCACTTACACTCCCCTCTCTCTTTTTGCTGATGAGGAAGGTCTCCATTTTCAGAGGGAAGGCACGGAGAGTTCAGTGCCCCTCTCTTAGCCCAAAATGACTCACTTGAGTACCTTATAGCTCTCCTACCACCCTCAATTCTAGCCTCTTCTACAGTCTTGGTTTATAGGACCACTACTTCTTTGGGCTCAGAGAGGGATACTGAAGCTCCCTGTCCCCTCCCTCTGAAAATGGAGACCTTCTTCACCTGGGAGAGCCAGGTGTGGCCCCAAGAACTCATCCATAGTTTAATGAAGTCCTTCCTGCCCCTGTTGCCACTGATTAGGTAAATCTGAGCAAATCTGAGGGAGCCCAGTTTTGGCGTCAGAAAGAGATGGCTTCTTCCAGACCCGCTGGCTATGGTCCCAAGGTTTTGACACATGCTGGCTCAAGTCCAGACTCCTTACTAGGACACATGAGACCCTCCTTGAGAGGTGATATAATATAGTGGATGAAGGTGCTTATTAAGAGATGGGTCTGTCTGACCTCGGACAAGTTCTTAAACCTCTCAAAAGCCTCATGTTTCTCCAACTCTACATGGGGATGATGGGAATATTTTCCTCACCAGATTCTTGTAAGTATTCAATATTGTACATGTACTTATGTTTTGCATACAATAAAGCTCTGTACATTTTCTAGGAAATCCAATTGTTATGCAAGAGAAATAAACACAGACGATCTCCCACCTCTTCTCCACAAATCAGATGCCCAACGTAACTGAGATTATATATGTAAAGTATCAAGTGCATTGCCTGGCATGAAGTAGGGGTTCCAAATATGGTACCCAGTATTGTAGTCTGGTCCCCCCCTACTTCTCAGTCTCATTCCCACCCCTCTCTGCCTTGAACTTCAGCGATATCAGACTGCTTATGGTCTTGTCTCCTACTTCCCATTCTGCTCCCAAGTGTACATTTTCTCACATCCTCATCATTGTTGCACACACTGGCCAGCCCTTCCTCTGGGGAGTAGAAATAGGTTGTATTTCCCAGCCTCCCTTGCAGTTACATGTGGCCACTTGAGCGAGCTCTAGCCAGTGGAATATGAATAAGCGCCCTGCACACTGCTTCCAGGCCTGTTCCTCCAAACCACCCGCATATTCTTCATGCTCTTTCCCCTTCTAGGGAAAGCAGCAAACTTGAAAGCCCTAGGTTGAAGATGGTAGAGCCAAAGGCGGAAAGTGCCAGTGTCCCCGAGTTAAAACATGAAGGAAAACCAGGCAACTGATTTGGACGTTCCATTAATTAGTGAGACGTTATGTAAGTTTGGGTTTGTTGCAGCAGATTGGCTTACCCTAATTAATACACTCCTGCTGTCTCGTGTCCCTGGAATGCCTGTAACTCTGCCCTGCTTCACTGGAGTAACTCCTGCTTACCCTCTCAATTCCATCTCTGGTATCATGTGCTACAGAAAGACTTCCCCGAGCAGTGCCCCAACTCCCAGAATGAGGGTTAGGTCTCTCGAGCAGATACTGCACAGTTGACTACCCCCTGTTCATTCTCCCTTTCCTCCTGGTACAATCTCAGTTTTGTTCAGGACAGTAATGTACCCAGTTAAAAATACCCACTTCTCAAGACTCCCTTGAAGCAGGCAGAGCGTATGATCCAGTCCTGGCCAATAAAATGTAAAAGGAAGCTGGATAGAGATTCTTAGGGAAGCTTTTAAAAAATGGAACGGGGTACCTGGAGTGGGGGGGGGCTTCTAGGCTGAGCAGCTGACTTTGGCTCAGATCATGATCTCATGGCTAGAGAGTTCAAGCCCCACAGCAGGCTCACTGCTGTCGGCTCAGAGCCCACTTCAGATCCTCTGTCCTTCTCCCTCTTTGCTCCTCCCCTGTTTGTACATGCTCTCTCTCAAAAATAAGTAAATCTTGGGGCGCCTGGGTGGCTTAGTCAGTTAAGCATCCGACTTTCGCTTAGGTCATGATGTCGCGGTTCGTGGGTTCGAGCCCCGCGTCGGGCTCTGTGCTGACTGCCAGCTCAGAGCCTGGAGCCTGTTTCAGAGTCTGTGATTCCCTCTCTCTCTCTGACCCTCCCCTGCTCACACTGTCTCTCTCTCTCTCTCTCTCCTAGAAATAAATAAAAACATTAAAAAAAAATAAGTAAATCTTAAAGAGAGAGAGAGAGAATATACTCGGCTCATATCTGCCTTTTACCTTTTTCCTTTGTGCTTCCTGCCTTCCCACCTAGAACTCAGATGCAGTGCCAGAGAATGGAGCACACATTTTACATCTGTAAGGACGACAGCCATGTGTTAAGGGCAGAGTAGAAAGAAAATTCCAGGTTCCTCAATGAACCATGAAGCCATCTTAACAGCCCTGTGGTGCCTATGTCTGATTTTCCTATAATGCCGAAAATGGAAACGCCTAAAGCTTAAACCTGGTAGGGACGTTTCTATTTGGCACAACAGAAAGCAATCTTAACTGAACACTCGGAGCCCCTGAGCGTCCTATGCTGCCTTCCACTGCTTGTGTGGAAACGCAGTCACACTCCGGCAATCATCTGCTTAAGTGTCTATTTCCCTGACTTGTTCGAAGGCATGGGGCAAGCACACTCAATAAGTGGGTGCCGAGAGAACGGCGACAAGGGACGCTGTGTGTCTTCCTCATCCTCGTTCTGACACACAGGAAAGTCCTGCAGCCTGTGACCTCCTTGCCCTCCTCTCCTCCTTTGGCGGAACGTCAGCTCTATGTCCCGTGAGGTATTTTCAAGATTTTGAATCCTCTGATTCCGTCTCACATCCAGTATAGTCTCCACAGCGAGGTGGCTACAAATTATTAGACACAGGCTGGGCACGCCTTTGGGGAAGTCCAGGAATGCATAGAAGATAATAACTAGTGCTTACACAGCACTTCTTAGACCCCACTATCGTTTTTAAAAAGCGAGGTGAAAGGCATATAAAAGGGACCATTTTAAAGTGAAAAATTCAGTGTAGTCAGTCAGAGAAAGACAAATATCATATGACTTCACCCATATGAGGACTTTAAGATACAAAACAGATGAACATAAGGGAAGGAAACAAAAATATATAAAAACAAGGGGGGTGGGGCGCCTGGGTGGCTTAGTCAGTTAAGCGTCCGACTTTCGCTTAGGTCATGATCTCGCGGTTCGTGGGTTCGAGCCCTGCGTCGGGCTCTGTGCTGACTGCCAGCTCAGAGCCTGGAGCCTATTTCAGTCTGTGACTCCCTCTCTCTCTAACCCTTCTCTGCTCACGCTGTCTCTCTCTCTCTCTCCTAGAAATAATTTTTAAAGAATTAAAAAAAAAACAAGGAGGGGGGACAAAACATAAGAGACAAATACAGAGAACAAACAGAGGGTTGCTGGAGGGTTGTGGGAGGGGGGATGGGCTAAATGGGCAAAGGGCATTAAGGAGGACACTTGTTGGGATGAGCACTGGGCGTTATACATAGGGGATGAATTACTGGATTCTACTCCTGAAATCACTGTTGCAGTATATGCTAACTAACTTGGATGCAAGTTAAAAAATAAATTAGTTGGGGTGCCTGGGTGGCTCAGTTGGTTAAGGGTCTGACTTTCGCTTAGGTCATGATCTTGCGGTTCGTGGGTTCGAGCCCCGCATCGGGCTCTGTGCTGACTGCCAGCTCAGAACCTGGAGTCTGTTTCAGAGTCTGTGACTCCCTCTCTCTCTGACCCTCCCCTGTTCACGCTGTCTCTCTCTCTCTCTCTCTCAGAAAGTAAAAAAAAAAAAAAGAAGAAGAAGATGTGGTTTATCTATACCATGGAATACTACATGCAATGAGAAAGATGAAATCTGGCCATGTGTAGCAACATGGAGGACCTTGAGGGTGTTATGCTTAGCGAAATAAGTCAGGCAGAGAAGGGCAAATATCACATGTTTGCACGTATAGGAGGATTAGGAGGAACTTAACGGAGAACCATGGGGGAGGGGAAGGGGGGAAATGGTGGGGGAAAGGGAGAGAGGCAAACCATGAGAGACTCTTGAATGCTGAGAACAAACTGAGGGCTGAGGGGGTGGGGGGAAAGAGGGGCAATGGGCATGGAGGAGGGCACTTGTGGGGATGAGCACTGGGTGTTATATGGAAACCAATTTGACAATAAACTATTTGTTAAAAAAAAAAACACCTTTCCATCACCCCAAAATAAAAGTTTGCACCCATCAGCTGTGATTTCTCATCCTCCCCTCCCTCCAGCTCCCACCAACCACCGACCTGCATTCAGTCTCTATGGTTTCCCTGTCCCGATATCTCATATAAATGGAGTGACATAGCAGGCCAGTAAGGGCAGGTAGGGCCTCAGTGTTCACACATTAGGATGACAGGTGGCTATTCTTTGTCTCGACCGAGGTCAAGGATTCCCACTGCAGCTCAAGTGGTCTTTATAATCCAGCTCCTAGGAAACTTTTAAAATTGGGTGCGGGATGAGCCTCTCAGTAGTAGATTAGGGAAAGAGCTTTTATGAAGTGGAGGGTGAACCGAGGGTGAACTGGGTGCTCTGGGTTGGGGGCTGCTGTCTAGTAGCACTTCTTGAGAAAACACAGCTAGTTTTGATATGCGGTGGTGGTGGTAGTGTGTGTGTGTGTGTGTCTATGTATAGACAAGTATCCTGGAGCACATACGAATTTCCTTTCATGTACAAATAATATTTATAAATCATAAGTGACTTTGACACTCTGTCTCTGAAGTTCTCAAAAGGAGGCAGGGCAAGCAAGCACTCATAAGCCCAATTTATAGATGGGACAACTGAGGCCCCATTTAGATGACTTGCCCAAAGTTTCACAGAGAATGAATGGCAGGGCCACAGACTTGCATGCTCTCCTTTCTGGATGACATACTTCCCCTTTTTGATGAGTTTTGAATATCCGAAAATACCTTTTAGAACCTGGCCAGTAGGGTTGCCTGGGTGGCTCAGGCACCTGACTCTTGATTTCAGCTCAGGTCATGATCTTGAGGTTCATGAGATTGAGCCCTGTGTCAGGCCCTGTGCTGTGAGATTGCTTGGGATCCTCTCTCTGCTCATTCTATTTCTCTCTCTCTCTCTCAAAATAAATTTAAAAGGGGCACCTGGGTGGCTTAGTTGGTTAAGTTTCCGACTTTCGCTTAGGTCATGATCTCACGGTTCATGGGTTCGAGCCCCGCGTCGGGCCCTGTGCTGACTGCCAGCTCAGAGCCTGGAGCCTGTTTCAGTCTGTGACTCCCTCTCTCTCTGACCCTCCCCTGCTCACGCTGTCTCTCTCTCTCTCCTAGAAATTAAAAAAAAAAAAAATTAAAAAAAAATAAATTAAAAAAAAATTTTTTAAACCCTACTCAGTCATTATTCAGGTGGAGTGAGGAGAAAATGTGTTTGCAGGTTGTATTAGTCAAAAACGAAATACCGTAGACTGAGTGGCTTAAACAGCACAAATTTATTTCTCATTGTTCTGGAGGCTGGACATCCAAAATCAAGGTGCCAGCAGATTTGGTTACTGGTGGAACTCTCTTCCCAGCTGCTGATGGCCATCCTCTGGCTACATGCTTGCATGGTGGTCCTCTCTGGTGTCTTTTCTTTTAAGGGCTCTACTCTCATCGTGAGGGCACCATCCCCATGACCTCACCTAACCCTCATTACTTCCCAAAGGCCTCATCTCCAAACACCATCAAACTGGGGGTTAGTGCTTCAACATATTAATTTGGGGGTGGGTGGGAACACAAACATTCAGTCTACAATACAGGTGGAAACTCGTCTCTTCCTCATCATTGGTGGGGATCGTATGTTGCAGCCAGCAAGGCATTGGAATGTTCTGGTCAAAAAAGGACAATTTGGAGTGGCTCAGTCAGTTGAGAGTCTGACTTTGGCTCAGGTCATGATTTTGCAGTTCATAAGTTCGAGCCCCACATCAGGCTCTGTGCTGACAGCTCAGAGCCTGGAGCCTACTTCAGATTCTGTGTCTCCCTCTCTATTGCCCCTATCCCGCTCACTTTCCGTCTGCTTCTCTCCTCAAAAATGAACATTAAAAAAAGACAATTTAACCTAACTCTGGGGTGGGGTGAGCAGCAGGGAAGGAGGACAAAACTCAAAGAGTTTTAAGAAGAGAGCTAAGTTTGCCAGATTTAGGAAACAAAAATATCAAACATCTACTTAATTTTGAATTTCAAATAAGCTAATTAATTTTTTAAAGTGTAAGTATGTCTCATGTTTAGTTTGGAATATCTATCTATCTCTATATCTATATTCATTTCTTATCTGAAATTCAAACTTGGTGTTCTGTATTTTTATCAGGCAACCGTAAAAGAGAGGGGCCAAGAACTCTGAGACAAGGACATGAATGTCCCCAGGGCTGCTGCAGGATCTCTGGACTGATGCTTCTTTCATGGATTTAACTTTTTGTTTAGTCTTTAAAAATACCAACCGGCTTTTCTTTTGATTGTTGTAACGTGTGCATCACATAAATGTACCATTTAAACCATATTTAAGGATATGGTTCAGTGGCATGAAGTACGTTCACACTGTTGTACAACCATCACCGCTATCAACCTCCAGAACTTTCTCCTCACCCCAAACAGACACGTCAAAGAAAACCAGAGCTGCACAGTAGTTAGAGCAGTGAAAAGAGATTTATTCTGCAACAGGGGGGAAGAGGCTTCGTATAGAACCAGGGTCACTTGCAAATACAGCATGGACAAGTGGGGATCTAGAGCCAAGGAGCAGGTGGGGGCGGGGACGGGGGACAGAAAATTACTAACTGGGTAGGTAATTCTCCGCTCAACGGACCGAACAGGGCTCTCGCTGAAGGCAGCCGGGGCGATGGGCTGGCATCGGAGGGCGCGGGGATCGTGAGCAATGGGGTACGTGGTTAGATATGGAGGGTGATCTGATGTAGAGTCGAGGGCACTACGGCTAAGAAGACCTAAGAGGGTTCCCACTACAACTGGGCGATGCAGGTCCAAGCCTCGCCGGGCAGAGAATTTAGAGGAGCGTGAGTCAGGTCTGCGCAGAGAGACCGACGGAAAGTCTGTGCTCATTACACGGTCACCTCGCCCCGCCGCACACCCACCGCTCTACCTTCTGTCCGTCTGAGTTTGACTGCCCCAGGCACTCACACAGTGGCTGTCCTTCCGCGTCTGCCTTACGTGGTCACTTCTCGGGGACTCTGAGGGGACAGGCAGAGCCCCGGCCACAGGCGCAGGCGGAACAGCGGTAAAGCGCGCGGCTGGAGAGGGCGGTTCCCGGACCCGGGCCGGGGGTCGCACTCTAAGGGGGTCAGATGGGGTGGGCAGCCTGCGGAAGGCGGCGGGGGGACGGGATGCCCTCCTGGACGGCGGCTCCGGGCGGCCGGGCGCCCACAGTACGCGCGAGGGGTGCGGCGGGGGGCGCGGGCGGCGGAGAGGGCGGTTCCCCCGCGGGGACCCGTCACTGGCCGCCCCCAGAGCTCCGCCAGCCGGCCGAGCGCCCCGAGAGGCGGAGCAGCCGCGCTGCGGCGGCGGCGGCGCCAGGACCCGGCGGGCGCGGCGGAAGCGCGGCGGCCGGGCGGCGGGCGGCAGGCGGCGGCAGGTGAGGAACAGGCGGGCGGCGGGCGGGCGAGCCGGGGAGGGCGCGGGCCCGGGGGCCGCGCGGGGACGTGGGGGGCGGGACGCAGAGGAGAGGCGGGGAGGGAGGAGCCCGGGGAGGCGGGAGCCGCTGCACCCCTTCCTCCGCCCGAGGCCCGGCGCCGAACCCGGGCGCCGCGGCCGCCGCCCGCACAGGCCTGCGCCCGGCCTCACTTCCCACGCCGCCGCGCAGCGATCCGCCGCCCGGAAGCGGTGTCGGGCCTCGGGCCCCAGAAAGACGGGTCCCTCCCCGCTCGCCTGCACCCGGGACGCCGCTCTTCCCCGGCGTGAGGCCCAGCCCGAGGCCGGGGCGCGGGGAGGGCCCTGCCGGCTCGCCGGAGTCGCGGCCGCGGGCGCCAGGCCTCCCTTCCTGTCCCCGGCCCGCCGGTCCCGTGACCCTCACGTGCCTTTCCACCCTCTGGGCGCCCGGCCCTGCAGGTGGGCTGAACCGAATCCTCGGACCCCTATTTTGCAGCTCCCGCCCGTCTCCGGCCCCTCCTAGTTGACCTCACACTGCTTACCCCGTGCTTGCTTCCTGACTGCCTACAGCATTGGTTTTTTATTTTTTATTTTTTCTAATGTTTTAAAATTTATTTCTGAGAGAGAGAGGGAGAGACAGCGTGAGCAGGGGAGGATCAGAAAGAGAGGGAGACATAGGATCCGAAGCAGGCTCCAGGCTCTGAGCTAGCTGAGAGCACAGAGCCCGACGTGGGGCTCGAACCCACAAACCGTGAGATCATGACCTGAGCCGAGGTCAGACGCTCAACCGACCGAGCCACCCAGGCGCCCCTACAGCATTGGTTTTAACCCGGGCTGTAGACCCTGGGAGCTGGGTGCCCGGGGATGGTTTGCAGAAAGGACTTTATACACTTCCGAAATTATAAACTGCTCTGAGAGACAGGTATGGTGTATGTTCATTTTCTGGGAGAGTCCATGCTTTTGGTCACATTCCGTAAGGGAGTGTCATGCAATAGAAATATGGTGTGAGGCACACATGTGCTTTTACAAGTAAAAAACAGGTGAGGTTGATTTAGTAACAGATTTTCTTTAACCCACTATATCTAAAATATGGTTGTTTCAGCCTGTAATCAATATCAAAATTTGGCTGACATATTCTACATTTTTTTCCCAATAAGTCTTTGAAATTTGGTGTAACGTTTTATACTTACACTGCACCTCAACTCAGATTGGCTGTGTTTCAGACGCCTCATAGCCACATGCAGCGAGTGGCTACCGTGTTGGACAAGCACAGGCCTAAGGGGTTCAGTCTGAACTTCTTGCCATGGTGTCCGGGGTTTCTCACAGTCTGACCTCTTCATTTTTTCCTGCTAATGGCCCAAGGATCGCTATACCTGTATCACTCAAGCTGCTTGGCATTCCCTACACGTCTTTGTGCAAGCTGTTCTACCTGGAATGTTCTCTCCTGCACTGCCTCTCCAGGCCTGGTAGGGAGATGCAGCTTCTGCTGAGAGGCTTTTTCCTGGCTCCCCTAACCTCCGGAGGGATTTGTCACTCCTTCCTCAGTGCTTCCTCCCTAGCATTGCATTCCTGGCTAAATTAGACCGCTTATCACATGGTGTTTGTTTTGAGGCTGTCTCTGTGACTAGCATAGTGTCCTGTTCATCTTCGTTGTGATCATGGCTGGCATCTAATAGTTGATCAGTAGATGTTTGCAGACAGAACAAGTAAGCCACTAAGTAGCCATACTCAGTCTCTTAATTCTTGAATGGACCTGCCACTTCCTTGTTTGGGTGATTTGTCCCTGTACTACCCCCTCATGTTAATGCATGTGTACACACACACACACACACACACACACACACACACACACACACACACACACACACACAGGGTAACTTAGGAGGGATGCATCTCAAGATGTGCACAGAAAGTATCTTCTACCTTTTACCCTCTCCTGATCTTAGAAATGGGAAAACTGAGGTACAAAATTAAGTTCGAATGGCCAGCAAATTTGCATCAATATGAGTATAAATAGGGGGGCTCCTTGAAAGGGAGTATGGTGGTCTCAGAGTTAGTTTCCTCAGGCATCCGTTGGTCTCACTTTGGTCATTTGATAGGAAGGGAGAGAAGTGGGGAGGTGAGGAGTGATTCCTGGGCCCTGATGATGATTCAGGCCTGGGAAGCTGAGGATTGTCACTGCTGGAGAAAAAGTTGAAGAGCAGACCCGTCATTTCAGATCATGAAAAGGCCTGGCCTAGGCAGGGTAGGAGAGACCCCGTAGGGTAGAAGGAAGGGCTGGGGAAGCCAGCAGAGGGAGCAAAGGAGTAAACTCCTTGGAGAAGATGGTGTGATACATTGGGAATAACCACTTCTTATAGAGTAGTGACATTTTCAATCTGCAGAACGGGAAATGGGAAGAATCAGAGATTCAGAGAAGGCAAGCAACTTACCCAAAGCCACACAGTTCTTAAGCCTAAATGAAGCCTCCTAAGTCCTCCCTGTTAACCCATACCTCTGTTGCAATCAGGGGCCCCAACACGGTGCCTGAGAGAACAGGTGTGTAGCACAGTGCCAGGTCTGATTAATATCTGCCTCACCATCTTTTTCTGAGGGGCTGTGATTAGGCCTATTTATAGGGGCCCGGTGCCTTAATATTCTGCCTGGTACGTCCCTTGCCAATCAAATCAGTGCCGTCTGCAGTGTGATTGCTGCTTTAGTGGCACCAGGGAGCAGAGTTAATTAAACCCAGTATAAATAGACTCTGCCCTCATCTTGCAATTCGAAGGAGTGTTTTTCCTTCTTGTCCCCCGCCCCCACATGTCCCTCCTTCCTCCCGGCCCCCCCTTAGCTCTAGCCTCGGGGAGCAGAGCCCAGACACTGGTGTGGGCAGAGTCACCAGCCACCACCTATCCTGTCTCAGGAACAGGTCTTGAGTTCTTCAGGGTCAAAGTGGAAAGAACTCGGGAGTCCACATCTGTGCTTTTCCATACTTGGGTATCATTTGGCAGTTGACGCAGGTGTATTTCCCCCCAAGTCCCTCCCCCTGCTCCCAGCCTCTTTTGAACTCTACAGCCAGGGTTTCTTTCCTGTTCATTTCTTTCTTGTTCAATTTGAAATAAGATAATGTATGGAAAGGGTGCATTGCCCCTCCCAATTTCCTTCCCTCATTCACTCAATGAGCATCAACAGAGCAGCAGCTCCTGGGAGCCCCTGGCCTCCCCCGCAGTGCTCTGTCCTTCGCCTCCCGGCCTGCACTGGCTAAAGTGAGGCAGACAGTCGGGAGGGGGGGCTGGGCTCTCTTCACCCTGCACTGTGCCGTGTGCTGGGTGAGTGCGGGCAGTCCTCACGCTCTGGCTCCCCCCCCACAGGCACCATGACTCCCATGAGGACCCAGCACTCGTTGGCGGGGCAGACCTACGCAGTGCCCCTCATCCAGCCGGACCTGAGGCGAGAGGAGGCCATCCAGCAAGCGGCCGATGCCCTGCAGTACCTGCAGAAGGTCTCTGGAGACATCTTTAGCAGGTGGGTGCCGCCACCGACCTGAACCTGACCGGGGGCTGGGCGGTGGCAGTGCACCCTCCAGGAGCAGCCCTTCTGGTGATTCTTGGTTGTGGAGGGACCCAGCTGGCTTCCCTGTGCCCAGGGGGCCCAGGGTAGAAGCCCAACTTAGAAACTTTTTCTCGTAAGTGCTCGTAGGAACTCACTGTGACTGTCCCACCAAGCTCCTGGGGGACCGGGGGGCTGTACTCTGGCTCAGTCCTGCAGTCAGCAAATAACGAGTCAGCATTTCTTTGTGTGCAAGGCACCGTGCTATGTGTGCTCTTTAGTTATAACAGCGGCTCAGGCAGCATCCCAGTCCCACCCAGAGAACGTGCAGGTTTCCCTCACTGTCTGGAAGGTCGCGTTCTGCCGCTTTGCTTTTATGAAGGACCTACATTCATTCCTGTGTTCGCTGACTGCTGACCGCAAGAAATCCGAAGCAGATGCTCACTTTTATGAAATGGCAGTTGCTTCTTCACTGCGCGCCACTGCAGCTTCTGAAAGGTTTCAGGGGTTGCCCTACCTGTGAATGGTGGGGGGCTGGGATCCTGGCAGAAGAGACGGACTCTAACCAATTGTGTAATGGGTTATTTAATTACCGTTGTGATTAAGGCCTATTTATAGTAGTTATGTAATAACTGATCCTCGGATCATTAGCCATGGGCCACCATTGATCGGAGTGCATTAACTCAACCCTCAGAACAGCTTTATGAAGAGGTATGGTTTTCTCCCTTTTACAGATGAGGAGACTGAGGCACAGCTAAGAGACTTGCCCAAGTGGCAGAGCCAGGGGTCACACCCAGCCATTATGGCTCCAGATTCTGGAATTATTACTATGTCCCTGTGATGGGGAGAAAGGGTGCGACAGGAGTTGGTAACAGGAGGGCCTGATTTGGTCCAGGGGTATCAGGGAAGGCATCTGTGAAGAAAAACATTTATGGGAAAATCTGAAGGGTGAGTAGGAGTTATTGTGAGTGGGGAGATTGAGAAGAAAATCCAGAAAGAAAGAAGGGCATGAGATGGGAAGGACCTGAATGGAAGGCAGTGTAGTTGGAGCAAAGGAGAGTGAGAGGCTGAGGGGAGCCTAGGAGCCCCGGAGACGTAGGTGGGGCCTTAGAGGTAACTGTAGAGTTTTGAATAGGAGTATTGTCAGTGCTTATCTAGCACAGCCTTTGGGCTATAATGATTTTCACTCGGTGCTTCTGGAAGGGCGTTTGCTGTTGCTTTGCAAAGGTCCTGGGTTCTGTCCTTTATGTAAGTCTTTGCTTTTCTGGCTATAAGAAGCCTGAAATGGGGCTTCTATCTCCTTCCAGGTGCCCACATCACCTTCACATGGGGACCTTTCATCCTGCCCAGTGTGAGGTCCTTCCTGGGATCCAAGTCACCCTCTCCTCCTCCCCTGCTTGTGCCCCAGACCAGGAAATCCCCGCTCCTTCACCTTGCAACCTCCCCCTTCACCACCTGGAAGCTGGCCTCCTCCCGGAAGCCTTCTCGAGTAGGGGCAGAAAATGGGAGTAGTTAAACTTGATATAAACACCAGACCCTCTTACTCTTCGGTCACTGACCTGGACCCCCCCCCCCCACTCCCCATCCCCGCAACTCCCCTACCTGCCCCAATTCTGTCCAGAATGTAAATGTAACCAAAGGGCGGTGCCCCACAGTGATGAAGGGGGTTGGCTCCACTCTGGCTTCCCCATTTGCTTGCTGTATAACCTGGAGCAAATTACTTAATCTCTAAGCCTCAGTGTTCCCATCTATAAAATGGCATCAATAATTCTGCCTTTCTCATAGGATTGTGGTAAAGATTAAATAAATGAAAACTTGCAAGGGAATTAAAGTACCTGGAGTATAGTAAGCACTCAGTAAACGCCTCCTCTTTAATCAGTTGCTGTCAGCTCTGCTCCTCTGCTGCCTACCGTGGCCCTCCATTAACTTGCTGTCAGTACTTACAAAAAGTGCTATGTGCCCTTTTTGTGCCTCTATTTGTGCTAACTATGCCCAAGGAACATAGTTATGCAAGAGGACACAGGCCTTTAAGAGCCATCAGTCCCAGATTATAGCCACCCCATGCCCGTGACTGAAATGGATGCCAGAAACATTCCACCAGAAACATTTGTGTTTTCTCACCAGGACTATGATTCTATGCTTGCCTTTCTCTAAGGGGAGCACTGGATTTTTAGTATACTGCCCTTTCCCTTCCTGGTATTTGACACTGGTAGACAGTTTCGTTGTCTGTGCCCATGGATGGAATGAAGTGAGGGCAGGAAGTCTATCTCCTGGGAGAAAGTGGTGAGGCCAGGGTCCTCCCAAGTGGCTAGGCCTGGTCCAGGGAGGGTATGGTGCCTCTCAGGAGCCCAGGGCCTAAGTCCGGGCTCCCCTCACAGCCAGGTTCCCAGTCACTCCATTGACCTCCCACCACGTGCCAAATGTGCTGGACCCTGAGGGGTTGTGATGGTATGTACAATGTGGGTCCTCTCCCCAAGGATCTTATAGTCTAGAATGGGAAAGCAGTAAGTCTCTAGATGGATTCTTCTTTTTTTTTTTTCTTTCCAAGATTTTACTTAAATTCAAGTTAGTTAACATAGAGTGTAGTGTTGGTTTCAGGAGTAGAATGTAGTGACTCATCACAGATAACACCTGGTACTCATTACAGGTGCCCTCCTTAATGCCCATCATTCATCTAACCCATCCCCCTCCCCTCCAGCAGCCCTCTGTTTCTTCTCTATAGTTTAAAGAGTCTCTTCTGGTTTGCCTCCTTCTCTGTTTTTATCTTATTTTACCTTTCCTTCCCTTCCTTTTGTTCATCTGTTTTGTTAAATTCTACATATGAGTGAAATCATACGGTATCTGTCTTTCCCTGACTTATTTTGCTCAGCATAATACACTGTAGCTCCATCCACGTTGTTGCAAATGGCAAGATTTCATTCTTTTTGATGGCTGAGTAATAGTCCATTTATATATACACACATATATATACATACACCTATATACACACATGTATATATATGTGTGTGTGTACGCACATACCACATCTTCTTTATCCATTCGTCAGTTGGTGGACATTTGGGCTCTTTCCATAATTTGGCTGTTGTCAGTGATGCTGCTATAAACATTGGGGTGCATGTGCCTCTTCGAACCTGTATTTTTGTATCCTTTGGATAAACACCTAGTAGTGCAATTGCTGGGTCGTAGGGTAGTTCTATCTTTAAGCTTCTGAGGAACCTCCACACTGTTTTCCAGAGTGGCTGCACCAGTTTGCTTTCCCACCAGCAGTGTAAGAGGGCGCCCCTTTCTCCGTGTCCTCACCAGCATCCGTTGTTTCCTGTGTTGTTAATTTTGGCCAGGTGTGAGGTGGTATCTCATTGTGGTTTTGATTTGTATTTCCCCGATGATGAACGATGGTAGATGGATTCTTGATTGTGTAACATGAACTGTGCAGGCTTCTAGGGATCTAGAGAAGGGGGAAATAAGTAAGAATTGGTGGCACATTGGGGTGCCTGGGTGGCTCAGGCAGTTAAGTGTCCAATTCTTGATTTGGGCTTAGGTCATGAACTCAAAGTTCATGGGCTCGAGCCCCATATCGGGTTCTGTGCTGACAACACGGAGCCTACTTGGGATCCTCTCGCTCTGCCCCTCACCTGTTCTTGCTGTCTCGCTCAAAATAAATGAAAACTTAAATGTGCCACCAATTCTTTATTATTTTTCTTCTAATCAATCAGAACTCCCTAAACCAGTTGAAGCAAGCAGTAATCAATCAGTAGAACAGGATTTGGAGTTGCAGGGCTTAAGCCATATTGTCAGTACCCGATGTTTCATTCTACCCCAGCTTGCTGCTTTGGGGTTGGTCCCGTTCCCCAACAGGTTGCACTCTCCAGCGGGGCCAGAAGCTCATATGCTCAGATTGGGTGCTGCAGGAAAGAGGGCTTTCCTCTGTGCCAGCATCTCCTCGGAAGGCCCATGGCCTGGCTGGGTTCTCCTGTCTATCCCAGAGCCCATGTGGGCAGCGGGCATGACACGCTGATTGGCATAGACCCTATTACGGGCATTACTCCTATGCCCTGGGTTTAGTCCCAGCTAAAGTGCAGGGAGTGAGCTTGTGGGGGCAGTGGATTCCTTATAGGAACTGAGGACCCTTACTTGAGTAAGGAAGAAGTAGATGCCAGAGAGGAAAACCACGGGGCTCCTACATGGTCAGGGAAGGCCTCCTGAAGGGGGCCATGGAGGGGACAGGTTGTGTTTGGGCAGGGTGGGAATGTGGGTGTGCGGGTCCTCTGGTGGGGTCCAGAAACGGGTGCCAGCAGCTCAGAGGCCTGAATAGGGAGCATGGTGTATTCCAGGCTCCCCTGGAGAGGCTAGTCTGAGCGGGGGTGTTTTGTACTGGGAGTACAGACATCACGTTCAGCTCCTGCACTGCAGAACAGGGTGTGAAAAATCAACTTTCCCTGTGTCTATGGGCCTCGCTTCCCCCTCAGATCCTGCACCCTTGGGAGCTGGGCTGTCGCTTATTCCTGTGCTCCTTCCCGCATTGCTGTGGGAATGCACCGTGACCGGGGGACGGGGAGTAAACGGTTGGGATAAGAATGTTAGGGCCCAGGGGGGCTTCTCCTAACAGGACAGGAATTTGCCCTTGATCCAGGCCATGGTGGGCTCTGGAGCCGGGAAGGGTGCTGCGGAAGAGTTTCGGGAAGGCTCAGCAGGCAGCCCTTGCAGAGTGGACAGGAAGGGGAGAGGTGTTGCTGCAGTCAGGACAGGGAAGGGGTGAGGCTGCGGTCCAGGGGAGCTGCTGGCAGGGAGGGCTGGATGAGAGACATTTCAAAGGGAATGATGACAGATTGGGAAGAGGGTGAAGGAAGGGGAGGGGCCAGGGGTATTTGGAGGGGGGCATACTCAGACCCAGCCTTAGTTGCCTGCTCCTCCCACCCCCATCCTGCAGCAGTCAGCAAGCGTGTGGGCTTTTCATTTCTCATGGGCTTTTGCAGTGAGGATATGACCCCAGCCTGGAATCTTCCCCCTTACACTTATTCCACCTGCTTGGAAACCTCTGGCGAAGAAGAGACAGGTGGGTGTCTGTCTCTCCTCCCCGCTGCTCCACTGTGTCAGGCCCAGGCCCCTCAGCCCCGGGGTGCCCGCTTCTGCAGGTAGGTGAGCTCATGGAAAATTAGCATTCCGAGCTGGCCTCCTTCCTCCTCCTGCTCTGCCGCAGCGGGAGCCTCGGGACTGGAGAGAATGACAAGTACCTCTCAGGCTCTCCTGGACCCACTTCCCTTCCTGCCTGGCAGCACGCCCACCCCTCACCTGCCCTCATCTTCACCTGGGACCAGCCAGGCCCCAAATCAGCTGCCCAGAGACGTCAGCGGCTTCACATGACGCAGATGACAAGGCAGGGGGGGCTGGGGTGGCATAGGGAAGAGCTGGACAGGGTGGAGGTTGGGGTCAGATGCTGTCACTTGGTGTCCCCATCAGCCCCAGCGCTGTGGCCGCCTCACCCAGGAAACCGCAGCCTGGGGAAGGGTTGCTTTTCCCTGCAGAGCTTTCCCCTGCTTTTCCTTTGTCTTTCCAAACCCTCCTTTCCTTCTTTTCCTCTCTTCTCTCCCCTTCATGCTTTCCCATCCTTCCCCCTCTGCCTCACTTCCTCCAGCCTCCCCTCCCCTCCCCTCCCCCTCCTTTCTTGCTCCCGATTGGCACGTGGTGACTCTTGAGGTTGGGAAGCAGTCAGCCACTTGCATAATTAGCAGATCATTCCTAATCATCCCAGTGAGCAGAGGGGGAGGAGGAAATAATGGCAAGAGCAGGTTCAAGGTCTGCAATGCCAAGGGGTGGGACAAGCAAGGGGAGAAGCAGAGACTCTGGGGCAGGAAGGGTGCTCCCTCCTCCCTCCTCCCCAGCAGTCTCTGCGGAAGGCTGGGTGGGAGTGCTGATGGCCAAGGGCTGGGGCAGGAAATCATCCCTGAGGGACTGAGGGCGGGCATTGGAGGTAGGGGACCCAGGCCCAAGCACTGTCCCTTCCCTCTCCCATGCCAGGAGAGTGGTCCCTAGGGCACTTCCTTGAGTCCCTCCCATGCCAGCCGGAGGAGCCTATGCTGTTGCCCAGCTCTCTGCTCCATTGTGTGGTCTCTCCTGGCCGGGAACTTCCTGCTCCATGTCAGCACCGCCTCCTCTTGCTTTCATCTGTGTGCCTGGAGCCCCTCATCCCTCCTAATCTCGGGGGTAGTAATAGCAAATGTTAACCAAGTGCTTCAGATATATCCACTAGTACGGAACACTAGACACACAGTTGCTCATTTTAACCTTTATAGTAATTCCATGATACAGAAGTCACTGTTCCTGTGTCAGCTGAAGAAGCCTGAGGCCTAGGCCTGTGGAGTGACGTGCTCAATAGATGTTAAACCCAGGTTTGTGGGGCATTGTAGTCACCTCTCCCCTTGGGAGACAGGAATCTCCCCGAGGGCAGTTGTGTGTTTTACCTAATTCTTCTGTGTCCCAGGCTCTGAGCAGACTGACTAAGCCACCGCCAACAGTGGCAGCCCTGATGCCTGGGCAAACGTGTTTTGAAGACATGGCTTCCATGATAAGGTTGGAAACTGACCTGCCTTGAAGCAGATCATCATGCCAGGGGTCATAAATTAGGAATGACCAATCACCTACTCGCCACTACTCCCCCTCCCTCACAGGGGACACTGCCACTGGGTTGTGACACTCTGTCCCAGCCGCACGTGGCCCGCCGGTCCTTCCTAATGTAGCCCAGCAGTGAGAACCCTTTCACCAATGGTCTACACCTACCTCGGCACCATGGCTATGACTGTGACAGATCAGACTGGGGGCTTTGTCAACAAGGAGGCCATTACTTAGTAAAAGGCGAAAGATTTATATGATCTGAAGAGAAACCAGAGTATAGTAGGCCATTACTTAGATATGTAGGCTCTCGGATATCTGCAAGCTCCTGGTCTCCTTTCCCCTGCCCTACACAGCAGTCTCCCTTGGAGCATTCCTGACAGGTGGTCATCCTGCTGGACTCTGACTGAAAAGCTGTGTAACTTTTCTAGAAAGTTCTTGTCTAGAACCGAGATCTGCTTCCTTGTAACTCTACCC
Source organism: Proteles cristata cristata (assembly GCA_017311185.1). Taxonomy (NCBI): domain Eukaryota; kingdom Metazoa; phylum Chordata; class Mammalia; order Carnivora; family Hyaenidae; genus Proteles; species Proteles cristata. The sequence goes on from JAESUZ010004630.1 coordinate 3,624,135, forward strand.
ACTCGTCTTTATGCAGCCTTCTGGGGTGACAGAATAAGTCTAATCGCTTTTCAGCCCAACAGCACTTATGAACGTTTTGATGTTTGAAGGGAATTACCATATTCTCTAAGTCATCTCACCTGTAGCCAGAACACCCTTCATTCATCTTTGTATGACATGAGTTAATCACTCCTCACCATTCTCCTTTGGACGTTCTTTGACTTGTCACTTTACATTCAGCCAGTATTTGTTACACGTCAGGCACAGTCCCAGGTACTAGAGATACAGCAGTGAGTACAGACAGACCCTAAGGTCTAGATGGAATTCAGAGTACTCTTAAAATGTGGATCCAGTTTAGGGGTGCCTGAGAGGCTCTACAGCTGAGCATCCAACTCTCGATTTCAGTTTAGGTCATGATCCCAGGGTCAAGAGATTGAGCCCCATGTTGATAAGATTCTCTCTCTGCCCCTCTCCCCCACTTGCACTCTCTCTTCTCTCTCTCTGTCTCAAATAAATTAAAAAATGTGGATCCAGTTTAAAGGGGACACAGCTGCAGAGAGGCTGGTGCCTGGCATAGGTTAGCTCATTAATCTGGGGTCTGTTTTCTCTATAGCACCTCCAAGAGCGTGGATGTCCCCTATTTACTGAAAGAAGGAAGGAGGAACAAAGAGCTGTGTGCCCCCAAGATCGAATTTCCTGTTTAAGCTGTTTAACACATTTTTAGCTCCTACTGAGCTATAGTTAACCAGAACCTCAGGCCTTGTTGCTAAACCACCATCTTTTCTGTATTTGTGCACTTGGCTTTTTAAACCTAAATGCTGGACTTCATCCCTTGTCAGTTTCATCTTGTTGACTGCAGTCCATCCTTCCAGCCTCTCAAGATCATTTGAGTCTTGATTCCTCCATGCAGACCATACTCACCCTCCTCCGTTCAGTACCCCATTTACTAATCCAGTGCTCATGAGCTAGATGGGGCTGTGCCAGAGACCTTTGTGCAAGGCTGAAGTCAGTCCGTTCTTCAGCAGTGCCCTTCGGGTTTTTCCTAAATGTGCTCTTCTCCAACCCCCAATTTTGTGAGAAGCCGTCCGAATCCTTGCTGACTCAAGATGCACTGTGTTTGAGGCTTTCCCCTGATACACCAGTCTAATAACACTGTCAGAAAAAGAAATGCTGTGAATTTAGAACAATGCTGGCCTCTGGGATCTGCCTCTTTCTCTTCGAAATGCTTACAGACCCTCGATTTAATAATCCATTCTGTAACTTGGCCAGGGTTTATTGTTAAGCTTTATGTTTGCAACTTAGAGGAACCGGCCCTTCTCTCCTTGATGGAAAAACCGGAACAGAATAGCCTTTGTCCTTCTCCAGTTCTGATGTCCCTCCCACTCTCCGTGTTGACTTCAAGCCGAGTGGTTATGTAACCACTGACGTTGCTTCAGCACCCAGGGGCAGAATGTGGCTGGGTTGGGAACTGGAGGAAGCAGCTTGTGCATGAATAACCTTTCTCAGTGGATGGAAACCTTTCTTGCTGCCAGAAAAGATGGAGCTCATGCAAGTCGGGTGGTTCTGCATTTTTTCACTGGGAAACTCTGCCCTCTGTTCCTCTCTGCTGCCCAACTCAGACTAGTCCGTCAAGGAAGACTAACCTGCTTTGGGTACCTGCTTGTACCCTGGCCCCCCACCTCACTTAGCTCCCTGCACATAAGGAGCCAGCAGGAATCAGGGAGAGATTCAGGAACAGAGACCCCTGGGTTATGAAATTGGCTGATCAAGTTGGCTCTCTGGGGGCCAGAATCCTCTAGAGTTGGTGGAGGTTGATTTAGGAAGATTGGTCCAGAGCCTTGACTGTTCAACTTCTAAAGAAATCCCAGAGTTCCCTGGCTGTATAGTTTCTGACCCCAGAGGCGGCAGGGGCCTCCTGCCACCCCCTGTGTCCTCCTCCCCTACCCTCCAAAATAAACTTGGAGTTCTGCCTGTTCCTCATTTGTGTGCTCAGTTCTGCCAGGTGAGTGCTTATGTGACAACTCTGAATGTGAAACTTGGGGGTCATGGGCAAGGACTGATGTTCTTGGAGGTGAGGGAGCAATCGGGAGGAGGATACCCTGGCATCTGTCAACTCTGTGGTAAAAAGAAACCTGCCATTGCTCAATAACATGGAACAGTGTGAGACTCATGTGGTTGTACATTTAGGGCACATGGGTGCTAGTCACCCAGCGAACGCCTACAGGTGCCGGCACTGGGAACGCAGTAGGGAACAAAGCCAAGCACTTACCCCCTTGGAGCACACGTAGCACACGTGTGTAATGTTAAGTGGCTCTGTGTTAAAAAAAAAAAAAAGGGTTGGAAAGTGACAGGTGCATCTTTAGAGTCCGTGGCCGGGAAGGCTTCAGTGAGGAGGGAAGCAAAGAAGTCAACCATGTGATTATCTGTGGGGACGGTGCTCCATTTGATGCAAAGGCCATGTGATGATACGATTGGCATGTTCAGGGAATAGCAGGGCACTGGGGTCACTGGAGTCCACTGATCAGGGAAGGGCAAGTAGAAACCCAAGAGCACCCTGACAACAACCATGAGAACCACGGTGAGGACTTTGGAGTTGCCCACACGAGCCGTTGATGATGTGTTGGGGCAGCTCCCTGTGAACGCGTCTGGGACTTGAATTTATGCCCAGTCTTGCCTGTCACCCATCCTTGCTGAGCTCTAGTTTCCCTGTCTGGAAATAGGTGATGATGTACATGAGTCATGATGGTTTTGTCTCTGCTTGCCCCTGCTTGAGGCTGTCAACTCCCAGGAGCAGGAGCCTTGTCCCTTAAAGATGACCTGTCCAGGCACCGACTTGAGGCCAGAATGATTGCCAATTCCTATCCAGAGTTCCAAGGAATCCAGTAGAGTTCATGCCTAGACTCTAAAGGTTAGACGAGCCTTGCAGAGGCCATCTTGGCAGTCCCAAGAACTGTCATCACATCAGAGAACACTGTATTCGAAGGGCCCTTGCCCAAGCCCTTGGCTTTGCGGGCTTGCAGGCAGAAGCAGGTGTGCTTGGGAAGCAGCCCTCAGGCCGTGATTCTTTTTCCCTGGCAGGATCTCCCAGCGAGTAGAGCTCAGCCGGAGGCAGCTGCAGGCCATTGGGGAGAGGGTCTCCTTGGCCCAGGCCAAGATTGAGAAGATCAAGGGCAGCAAGAAGGCCATCAAGGTAGCCCATGTGACCTCCCTGTAGCTGGCAGGCAGTCCCAGAAATCCCATCCCTATCTTCTGATGCCTCTGAGGTTGTCCAGGTTCCTGCCATCCTGTCCATCCACCCCTCAAGCTTTCCTTCTGGTCAGAATCCCCCACCCCCAGGCTGGAGCATCTTGGGCCCCCTGAAGAATTGATCTCTAACTCTGTGTCCACAGGTGTTCTCCAGTGCCAAGTACCCTGCGCCAGAGCATCTGCAGGAGTACGGTTCCATCTTTGCAGGTGCCCAGGACCCCGGCCTCCAGAGACGCCCCCGTCACAGGATCCAGAGCAAGCATCGCCCCCTGGATGAGTGGGCCCTGCAGGTCTGACGGGCTCATACACTGGGAGGGGTGACTAGAGGTGGCCTTGGCTTGGGGGAGGAACTGAGGGTTGTCCCGAGAGGATTTTGACTGGGACGGGGTGGTCACTTTGGCCCCATACCAAAACCCACCATTCTTATGTTACCACCCCTGACCCCGCCAGGAGAAGCTGAAATACTTCCCTGTGTGTGTGAACACCAAGCCAGAGCCTGAGGATGAGGCCGAGGAGGGGCTCGGGGGCCTTCCCAGCAACATCAGCTCCGTCAGCTCCCTGCTGCTATTCAACACCACCGAGAACCTGTAGGACAGAGGGCAAGGCTCTCGAAGGGCGGCTGGGGGCCCGGCCTGGCTTTGTGGGGGATACAGGGAGCATCAGACTTGGGTGCAGAAGTCTGTAGGCTGTAGGGGGTGTGGGGCCAGGAGCTGAGCAGTTTGGTTTACCTTGTAAGTCCTCAGGAATCCACAGTACAAACTGTGGCCACGAAGAAGTAGTAAAGATGGGTCAGGACCATGGGCCTAGAGCAGATGATGGATTGCCCCCCACCCATCCCACTTCTGCAGGTACAAAAAGTACGTCTTCCTGGACCCCCTAGCTGGTGCTGTAACGAAGACCCACGTGATGCTGGGGGCAGAGACAGAGGAGAAGCTGTTCGATGCCCCTCTGTCCATCAGCAAGAGGGAGCAGCTGGAGCAACAGGTGAGGATGGAGGGTGCGTGTCGGGGTGGAGTGTAGTGGATGAGAGTCAGCTAGTGTTCTTTCAGGGTCTGCTGAGCCCCTCCTCCCACCCTGCCATACACAGGTGTGCATGAGGCCCTGCTCACTGCCCCAAGGTCAGACTATAGGGCCCCAGTCCCCTGCAGCCCCCCACTCATCCACTCCCACCCAATCGTGCAGGTTCCAGAGAACTACTTCTATGTACCTGACCTGGGCCAAGTGCCGGAGATCGATGTGCCGTCCTACCTGCCCGACCTGCCAGGCATCGCCGACGACCTCATGTACAGCGCCGACCTGGGCCCCGGCATCGCCCCCTCTGCCCCTGGCACCATTCCAGAGCTGCCCACCTTCCACACAGAGGTGGCTGAGCCTTTCAAGCCAGGTGAGCTGGGAACGGGAGTTGGGCAGGAGTCCTCTGCTTGGCCACTTGCATCCCAGGAACATCACACTTTCTCACACTTCGTTGCAGACCCAGAAGACGGTGTGCTGACAGCACCCCCTCCCCCACCCCCTCCCCCACCGCCTCCCCCGGCTCCGGCGGTCAGCATTCCACCACCCCCACCCCAGACCCTGGCCTCCCCAGGCCAAGGCGCCAGGGAGGAGGCCAGCAGCGGTGGCGTGTCTCCAGGTAGGAGCAGCAGCAGGGTGCAGGGGGTGACCTGGGTGAGGGGGCGTGTGCTCTTTGAGGATAACTCTGATTTCCAGATCCCTGAAGGGTTTATGTGCCATAAGGCTCAGGCTTTCAGAATAGTTCTAGTTTCAAGATCTTGTTTCACTGGGTTCATGAGATGGTTTTCAAACTGTAGCCTACCCGAATTCTCATCTCCAGGGAGAAGGAGCCTGAACGTGGAGCTGTGGTCCCCCATTCCTACTTAAACTAGTGGGAAAAAGGGGGCTACTGAAATAAATGGAGAACTTCAGCAATAAAATATCCAAATCCTTAAAAATGAGGATTTTCATTTTAGCATGACCTCTGGTTTATCTCCAGTACCCACAGGTGGCACAAAACCCCTTGGTGGTTCGTGTGTCAAGTTCAGACACTGTCAGCAAATCGGTAGATTTGCACTGGCCCCTAAACCAAGTGGTGCTGGAAGGGACCAGGGGTGCCTACATATAGGACTTCCTCAGCGCAGCAGACACAGTCAGCATTCAGGCTGCACAGTCTCCCAGGGCTTGGCTTCACCCACTGGCTTCCTCTGTCAAGAGGAAGACCCCGTTCTCACAGCTAGGCTTGAGGGGAAGCCTCTGGACCCCCAGAACCACAGGCTGGGCAAGGCTGTCCCACAGAGCGGCCTGCCTGAGCAGCCTTCTTCCTCACACCCTCTCAGCCACTGTCCAGGGAGCTCCCAAGGAAGTGGTGGACCCCTCCAGTGGCCGGGCCACTCTGCTGGAGTCCATCCGCCAGGCTGGGGGCATTGGCAAGGCCAAGCTCCGCAGTGTCAAGGAGCGCAAGCTGGAGAAGAAGAAACAGAAGGAGCAGGAACAAGGTGAGGGGATTCTGGGCTCTCTAGGAAAGGGCCACCTTCTCTTGTAGCAGGATTCCAACAGGGTGCCCTCTTCCCACCCCAGAGGTCAGAAGGGCGGCACCCAGCCAGCCTGCCTCATGCTTCCTCCAGGGTGTGTCTGCTGGAAGCTTGGGTGGCTGTTTGCATCCCCTTGCCCCCACCCCCCCACCCCAACCTGGGCTGTGGGTTCCCTCCTGGTTTTATAACCTGCTTAGAACTTTCTTCAAGCTAACAAGAGACAGAGCCTCCTCATCCAGATCAAACCATGACAACAGAATCTTCTTAAGATTCTGCTGTCCAAGGACGTGGTTGGGGACATGAGATCCTTTAGAGATTGAGGACCTGGAGGGCCAGCCCAGACCTGCTTCGCTAAGCTTCTTGAGGCTGCAGCTTGCACCTGTGAATCCTAAATGCCTGCGTGAATAGAACACCTGGGCACAGAGCAGCAATGCCCTGAAGTCCTGAGTTTGAGTCCCATCCGGGTTTCTAAGTTTTGCTCTATGCCCTCACGTAGATTGCCCCTTTCTGGGCCAATTTCTTCATTCGTACAATGGGGCCACTCATACCTCCCGCTTTTGTCTCACAGGGAGGCTGTGTTACTCCGTTTCTTAGTAGTGCCCTAGTGCTGGATTCAGTCTGAGACCTGATGACATGGTGGCTATGGGAGGGGCTGGCATGTGTTGATAGTGAGCAAAAAATAAATAGGCCCAAACCCTGAGGATGTCACCCCAGGGGCAGATTTTGCCCTTGGTTCCTTCATCTTTCTTTATCAGTGGCTTTCCTGTTACAGTGAGAGCCACAAGCCAAGGCGGGGACCTGATGTCAGATCTCTTTAACAAGCTGGTCATGAGGCGTAAAGGTAGGAAGCAGAACCTGCTGCCTTCCCAGGGCTGGGAGGCTCAAGGTATTTTGTATCATGAACGTCCTGCCTTTTTCTTCCTATTTTTAAGTCTCTGGGGGCTGGGTGAACTGGTATCCCAAACCAACCCCCTCACCCTCCACCTCTGCCCTCCCAGGTATCTCTGGGAAAGGACCTGCGGCGGGGACCAGCGAGGGGCCAGGAGGAGCCTTCGCCCGAATGTCAGACTCCATACCACCTCTGCCTCCCCCACAGCAGCCACCTGGAGAGGAAGACGAGGACGACTGGGAGTCCTAGGAGTTCGCCACTCCTTCCCCTAAAACCCAAATGTAGTTACTGTACTCCCATGGACATGGCTGGGAAGGGCTGCCTGGCCCGTGGGTCTCTCTGCCCCTGCTGCCCTTGGAGGAACAGGGATGGTGGAGGACTGTTCCCTCCACCCGCACGTCTGTGCCCGGAACCTTCTTCAAGGAGGTTGAGGTGACTAGCTTCTGAGGCCAAATGGCTGGTGGGGTGGGGGGGAGCCACTGCTCTCTGCCTGTGCTCTCCTCCAGCTAGACTGAAATAAATACATGGATCAATAAAGACAACCCGCAAGAACCAAGCATAAACCCAACAGAGCGCTTCTAATCAGGGGACTATAGCTGTGCAGAGTGCAAGTGTCTCCCCCAGGCCGGCGCCTGTCCTGTTCCCACCAGGTCAAGCAATGGGGGCAGGGCGCCTGGCACACCGAGGCCCCTTCCTCTGTGTCAGGGGGAGAAGAGAGGTGCAGTCATCAGGGACGGATGGTGCAGATGGAGGCGGGGTATTTCCACACAGGGAAAAACGTCTTCGTGATAGACACGGGGTCTCTAAAAATAGTCCTGCTGAGAACCTAATGGCCCTTGGCATAATTGCTAAAGTCAGGGGAGGAGGTGTCTTGGAGTTTGCTCAAGTGGCTGAGGGGGAAGAAGGTGCCACTGACTTGGAGAAAGACCTGGAACCAAGCCAGAGGAGCAAGAGATGCTGTGGAAGAGGTTAGGGACCAGAACCGTGGTTTAAAAACAAATCCCCACCCCCCACCAAAAAAAAAAAAAAAAAAAAAAAGGCCGACAGGTTGGGGAGCCAGCTGGGGCTCTTTCTACAGTTTTTTAATTTTTTTTTTAATGTTTGTTTATTTTTGAGAGAGAGACAATGCAAGGAAGGGAAGGGCAGAGAGAGAGGGAGACACAGAATCCATAACAGGTTCCAGGCTCTCAGCTGTCAGCACAGAGCCCGATGCAGGGCTTGAACTCAAGGATCGCAAGATCATGACCTAAGCCAAAGTCAGATGGTTAACCAAGACTGAGCCATCCAGGTCCCCCTTCCCTATTCTTAACAACATAGAGAAAGAAGGTAGGGTTGAGGGGTGCAGAAGGAGCCCTGTGGGCACCAAGAGGCTAGAAATATGCAAGGTTCTTTGTTTTGAAGAGAGGGTGAAGGTCTAGAACAGCTAACTAGCCAGAAGGGAGAAAGGAAGTAGGGCCTGCCTCTGAGACGGTGGCCACTGAGAGACCGCAAGGCCAGAGATACTGCAGTGGCACAGGGCAGAGAGCTCAACTCTGGGCCACACCGAATGGGCAACGTCCCATTCCAGGGAGGGGAACAGCTACTCCGGGGTGGGCCCAAGGATGGCCAGGACCCACTGTTTCTTCAGGATCAACTCGATTTTTCTCCTACTGGCTTTTCTACCAATGCCCAGTCCTGGCAACCCACTGATTCCAGAAAGGGGCTGGTCTGGTCTCCACCTGGGAATCACCTTCTTAGGCTGGCTCTCCACAGAGCAGGCCCAAGACCAACACTTCAAGTGGGCAGGGTGAAGGAAGAACTGGGCCCCCAGGCGACGGCGGGCCATCCATCAGGAGGTGACAGACCTCTCACGGTGAAACTGGGGAGATAGGTGTAGGCAGTGAGACACTAGACCTCAGGGTTGCGGAGGCTCTCAGGGGGCAGGGTAAGGCAGGACTGACCTTCCTCATAGCAGCAAAGGCAGGGCCGAAGGTGGCTTTGACCTCTACACGGTCTCGGATCCAGGCCGGCAGCTTTCCCAGGATAGGTGGGCGGGCATACCGCTGATCCAGGAGCACTATGCTGGCAAAATCCTTCTGGTGCCTGATGGCTCTGCCTAGATGGGAACAGAGGGTGGTGTTCTTAGTTAAACCAGCTTCCGCCATGGTGGCTTTCTACTGTGTCCCCCCCAACCCTAATGAGAAGTAAAATCCCTCCCTCCTGTCACCTCATTCCCCCACCATCCATCACCACTATCCGCATGGACAGGCCCAGGCCTACCTATAGATTGGTTGACAGCCTTCATACACAGATTCTCTACCAAAGCCTTCCCTGGTGGGGGCTGACCTGGGATTCTGGGCTGGGAAGGGCAGAGCAGATGACTGATCAGTATTTTCTTGCCTCCTGCTTAGTGTTCAGAGAAAATTATACTGCCAGGAGCGAGAACAGTAGGCTTCATGGGCACAATGCCAGCAGCTCATATAACAGATGAGATCACACAGAAGCTCTCAAGGGTTAGGAGGTACATCCCATCCCTTGGAGCAAGCAGCAAACACTGGCACACATCAGCGGGCAGTGGGGAAGTCACAGCTGTATAGCCCTGCTATCACAGCCCTAGAGGCGATGGAACATTCTCCCCAGCCATCTCCCCCCCATCCTCTGCCACCCTGGAGGTACTCACAAGAGTCTGATCCAGGTAGGCCATCTTCTCTTGTAGCTCTGGAGACTTAATGTTGGGGTAGGGCATGCCTACCATAACCACACACCTAGCGTGGAAGGCACATGAGCCCATGGCATGTGGGCAGTCAGGCCCTCATCACCTCTTCAAGAGCCAGGAAGGAGCCAGTCCTCACCCACACGTCCTCAGCTGCTATATCCAGCACCCCTTCAGCTCCCCCTGCCCCAAGCTGTGCTCACTGGCTCTGCCTCTCCCTCCCCACCCTGTACCTCCACCTGCAGTACATTTTCTCAGCTAAGAGACCCAGCGCAGGCCCTGTGGATTGAGTCCTGATACAACGATCAGCCTAACTTCCACCTGGAAGCAAAGGGCTGAAGCACTTCCCCCCACACAGCTGAGTGGCCTGAGCAGTTAGCTGGGGTGCAGACTCAGATGGCTTTGGCTTGCAGGTAGGGTCCCTGCTGTTTGGAGTGAGCGGTGGTCAGCGTCAGAGCCCAGGAGCCGAGAGGCCCATAACTTACCGGCCAAGGTTGTCAGAGAAGTTAATGCCTTCACTCATCTTTCCTCCAACCACGGAGAAGAGCAGAGCACCTGTCACCGTGCCTCCCGCTTGGCCACAGCACTGGGGAGACAGCAGCCAAAGCTGTGGAGAAGAGCCTGGAGCCACGCAAACTATCTGCAGCTGCCAGCTCCAGGTGCTTTCCGGACCCCAGGCCTCAGTTACACCACTCACCTTAATGCACCTGGAATATTCCAGCAGCACCTGCTCCACCTGGTTCGCTCTCTTGGGTTCCTGAAATATCTGAAGGAAAACAGACAATGTCTCCCAGACAAAGGTTTCAGAAGGTGTGGGTCCCAGGTCTGCTCTCGACCCTATGTTTTCCCAACTGGGAACTGAAAAGCCCCACCAAGTCACGTGCTAGAGGGAAATCCTGTGGGAGGTGACGAGGTGGGAGTAAGGAACTAGCAGGAGCCCAGACGCGAGCCTAACCATCTGGTCTGACATACATGAGAAATCCTGGCAGACACCCTGGGTGCCACTGACCTCACAAGTGGGAGTCCCAGCTAAAGGGTCACTCACCTTTTTCCTAAGAGCCAGGCGGGCCAGCAGACCGCTCTTATCCCAGTGGGCATGGACCTGGCGCTGGTACTCATAGGAGGGGAAGAAACAGACCACCCCTCCAGGGACCACATTGCACAGGTTACAGAGAATGCGACCCGTCTCATCCATCTAAGGAAAGAAGAGAGATCCCTCCCTGAAGCCGTGCCCAAATAACGCTTCCTAACCTTGGGACTCCAAACCAAGCACAGAGATCCCAGGGTGACTGCGGCCAGGGAAGAGAAGTGGGGCCCAGAGGCCCTCCCGAGCAGGAAGCAACAGACAGGCAAGTGCCACCGTCCCACCACACACACACCCAACTGATGCTCCTGGGGAGTGGCAGTGCGCACCACACACATCGCAAGGCCAGCACGCCAGAGCTAGTCCCGCTGCTGGTGTCCCAAGTCCTCCCTGCTCCAACTCCCAGAGCCCACTGCACCACTGAAAACCCCAGGCAGCCTCTAGCGACAGGCTCCCAACACCCGCATCCCTGCCCAATGGCAAGAGAGCCAGAGGAAATGAACAGCTTCCTCATCAGTTTCATCCTGAAGGAACGCCTTGAGGTTTAAGAACACTTATTTAACAGTCCAGGGGGGGAGGGGAGGGGGACGCGCAGACTTCTCCCGATAAGCATCAAGATGAACACCAGCCCCCCTGTACCAGCTCTGTGGTGGAAGATGCGGCCCCTGGACACGAAGCACTGGCCAGAACACCCGCCACCCCAGAGCACTCTCCTGCCCCGGCAGAGGCTGTGGTAAGGCAAGTGGGCTGGTACAAACCATCTGAGGCAGCTCTCGCTTCTGGTATGTGAACTCCAGCTCCTGGCTAGAGGGCCCACTGCAGATGACGAGGGGCAGGATGTTGTCTGGAGGGATCACGTGACCTGCAGGGACCGAGGAGGGGCTGTTCCACATGGCAGGGTCCAGAAGGAGCGTTCTGCAACCCTGTCTTCCATGCTAGAAGGGCAGTTCCGACACTCGGCCACCCCCCCTGCTTCTACAGCACTGGTGGGCAGCAGAACATGGCGTGTAAGCACGGGGCTAAGTCAGTCCGCTGGCAAAGAGAGCTGGCAAAGGGAGCAGTTCCCACCTCGTGGCTTCAACTGTGCCAACAGCGGCCAGTGTGTGGTGCGTGGCCCGTCACACCCTGGCCGTGGGTCCTTACCACAGGAAAACTCCACCACTCGCTCGGCTTCGGCCCCAGCACGTGCCAGCAGCTGCTCCCGAAAGTCAGACACCTGCGGGTCACAAGGGCAAGGCTCCGTGACCTCCCTGCAGGCCTGGGCAGGCAGAGGGACAGAGAGAAGCACTCCAGGGAAGACAGAAGTCTGGGTTAGGAGGCAGCAAGCGCACAGGAACAGAGGAAAGAGGTAAAAGGTAAGGCAGATAACAAATTGGCAAAAAGGAATAAAAATGGCCGGTACCCAGTGTCGACAGTTTCATTTAAACTGTGGAAAGCACCAACAGGAACCTGGTAAACTGCGCACAATGGACCTAACCCCAGCCGATGCAACACCGCCAGCAGGTATTCACAACAAAACACACAGCCAGGCCCCAGCCCACGCGACTGAATAAGAACCTCTAGAGGGAAGATACGTGCATTGGTATTTTTAAAGAGCTCCAGGGTTTTCACCTACTGAACTGGCAAAAATCCCTAAGTTCTGACCCTCTGTAGACAAACAGGCACATACACACTGCTGGTGGGAGAGAGAACAGTACAGCTCTGGCTGGAGGGGAATATGGGGATATTTAATAAATGAGATGTATTTTTACTGCTTAACCTGGCAGCCCCCCTACCTAGGAGTCCCTGCTGAGGATGAGCTCCACACAGCAACTCATGCACAAGGATACTTCCTGCGCAGCGAGCCCCCACAGAAGGGGCCGGCTGGAGCGCCACGCCGCACCCTCCCAGTGCACAACTCCGCAGCCAGCAAGAGGTGCACAGACCGCTGGCTGCTGAAAGGAGTGAGCGCTGCCACACACTGGTGCCTAAAAACTGGTTACACTGTCTTTGATGTAAAGGACAAAGGAAAGGAAAAAATAAGTACATATATTTGCTTATTTCTGCAGAAAAACAAAATGAAACCATAGGACAGATCAGCAGTAAGAAAAATGATTACCTATGGCCATGGGGAACAGGCTGGAAATGGATAGAAGTGAGACTTCAGAATTTTTTTTTTTTTTTTTTTACAAATAGTTTATTGTCAAATTAGTTTCCACATAACACCCAGTGCTCATCCCCACAAGTGTCCTCCTCCATGCCCACCCCTCCTCCCCCCCACATCCACCAGTCCTCAGTTTTTGTCAGCATTCAAGAGTCTCTTATGGTTTGCCTCTCCCCCTTTCCCCCACCATTTCAGAATTTTTTAATGTTTACTTATATTAGAGAGAGAGAGAACATGAGCAGGGGAGGAGAAGAGAGAGAGGGAGACACAGAATCTGAAGCAGGCTCCAGGCTCTGCTCAAACCCACGGACTGTGAGATTATGACCTGAGCGAAAGTCAGATGCTTAACTAACTGAAACACCCAGATGCCCCTGAAGGTATCTTTCCATACAGTTTTGATTTTTGATCCATACAGGTGTTTGCTTATTTTAAAAATATAATTAAGTCTAAAGTGAAAAAGCAAACTCTAAAACTGAAAACACATGGCAATAAAGAAAGCCCGGCTGTCTGTCACACTCACAGCATAAGCACACAAAGCAAAACCTGACTTCAAATGACCTCAGATCGGGGCGCCTGGGTGGCTTAGTCGGTTAAGCGTCCGACTTTCGCTTAGGTCATGATCTCACGGTTCCGTGGGTTCGAGCCCCGCGTTGGGCTCTGTGCTGACTGCCAGCTCAGAGCCTGGAGCCTGTTTCAGTCTGTGTCTCCCTCTCTCTCTGACCCTCCCCTGCTCACGCTGTCTCTCTCTCTCCTAGAAATAAAACATTAAAAAAAAAAAAAAATTTAAATAAAAAATAAAAAAAAAAATGACCTCAGATCCTTGGTGACCATACATCCTTAGTAGGATATACTCTAAGGGCAAAAAATAAATGCAAAGAAGTGAAATTTCGATCAGCAGTTTATTGTTAGAATAATACTGGTAGTATATGAAACTATTTAAAGTATATTGTGGGATAAATCAAATAAGTAATTATGTCAGCATAATGAGACCAAACGTTCAGCTCAAGAGAAAAGAGATACAATGTCAGGTAAAGTAACGGACTGATTTTCATTCAGAAATATCAATATGGACGCATGAATTTTTAACACCATTTTCCCCAGGCTGTCTACAGAAGGCCTTAAAACATTCATAACCCAAGAGTACAACAAACACCCCAACACCCAGAGGTTGGTTTTTAAACACCAATCCTCAACAAAAAAAAAACAGGCTATCTTGGAGAAATGAATGATTCCAGATCTGTGGCAAAGAAGGCATAAGGTGGCCGGGATGTTTCGTCCTGCTGGAAAGTAAGAACACATCGCAAGGCGAGCGGGGCCTCGTCAAGGACCAGAGGCAGCAGGCAGGGGCTCTAATGGGCCATGTCTGAGCTGCCCAGGCATCCGAAGCAGCAATGACTACAGATGGTTTTAACACATGAACAAAAATCGACAAGTCTATACAAAAGAACGAAAAGTTGGGAACTAAGAAAGTGACGGGGGATTCTAGCGGCTGAGGTGAGAACAACTGACGGCGTGGGCTCTCAGGAGCCTTCCGCCAGCTAAGCCCTGGGCTGTTCCTTCAGGACAGAACACTGTGCAGAGACGCGGCTCTGTTGGCTGCTGTGTTGCTTCAAACAGAAAAGGACTGGAAATCACCTAGATATCTAACAAAAGGAGGGTGGTTCTGTAAGATAGAATATATTCGTGTAACAGAATCAAGCACAGCCAGAGCACGGTGGAATAAATAACATACTGCTGACAAGGAAAAATGTCGTTGACATTTGTTGCTGAGCAAAAAAAGCAAATCACAGCAACAGCATGTAGAGATACAGATTTTTGTTTTTAAAATATGTATGTATATTTGTAAAAATTATACACACAAAGACTAGTATAATGATATACACTAAAATAAATCTTCTGCTGGTGGAATTATGATTTTTTTCCCTGCTTTTGCTGGTCTCTGCTTTCTACAATGAAAACATATTACTCTCCTAAACATGGGTGTTTATAAATTGATAAAGGAAAGAAAAGGTTGTATGCAGGGTGAGTACAAGGAGGGAATGGCAGTAGGGCACCTAAAACGGAGGCCCAAAATCCCAGAACGGCTCCCTTCGGGAGAAGTGCGGTACCTGGGCTACAGAAGCACCAGATCAGCAGCAGTACCTCACCCCCACCCCACTGCCCACTCCACCCCTGCCCCGGGCTAAAGGGCCAGGCTGAACAGCCCAGCAATGCCACCTGGTGGACACTACTGGGTCTGTTCAAGCTGACCCTTTCTGGTTTGGGCCCACTGGACAGCACATCTTCCCCCCTCCTGTCCCTGTCCCGTCCCAGCACCTGGGGCACCTGGGTCTGGTTCCCTTACCGGCTGCATGGTGCCCCCCGCAATGACCACTGCCCGGCATTCCTTCACCACCTGGGCAAAGTGCATGGCTGGATTCAGGAGCAGGAATTTGAGGCTGCTCTGACTAAGGCTTCCTGAAAAGAAGACAGAGCCGGCTGTGGGGGGCGGGTGGGCAGGGTGCGGTTTGCAGGTAGGCCCAACAAAGACTTCCACGAGTCTGAGGCAAAGGGGAACTCAGCTGTGTCCTGCGTCCATGAAGGAGCCACTAGAGACACCACTTTCCCTTTTGATTTGATTCCACTTAAAGTCCAGGACAAGCCCGAGGTAGACAGCACTACCAGCTCCTTCTGCACATGAACACTGCGGTTCAGAGTGATGCATACAAGCTTGGAAGTGACGGAACTAAGACTCAAACCAAAACTCACATACCTGTAACCACTAGGCCACACAGCTTCTCTCATAACCTGGCGTGAGATGCCTGTCTCCTGCCCCATGCCCCGCATGCCTCCTGGCCACGCCTGCACCAGCCGCCCACGCCACAGGAGACCTCGTCCCAACCCAGGGGGGTGCAGGGCAGGATCTTTGCACCCAGCTCCATGCTGGTTCCTCCTCGGATTACCTTGGCGGTTCAAGATGACCCTGCCGTCCCGGTTGGCAGTGGTGAGGGCTGCAAGGAAGCCTTCGATGTGCATCAGCGGGGAAGCGGGCCGTGGCGCCCCGGTCTCTTCCTCCTCGCCATGGGGCACGGGAGCTGCACAGGGCAGAGGGAAGGAGTTCTGGGACCACAGACGAGGTGAGAGAGGAGTCCACACGTGAGGGACGGACGCCCTCGGCCCCCACCTGCGGCCCCGTCTCCCACCTCCTGACTTGCTCTCGGTCAACGCAGGCTGCAGGCTCTGCAGGAAGTGCTGGAACCCAGCCAGCCTGGGCTGCTCCCTGGAGGCTGCAAGGACCATGCCGTACCTTTCTGTGAAGCCAAACAGCTGGGACGGGGGTGGGGGGAGAGAAAGCACAGGGAGGAACAAAGCGGGAGGCCAGGCTAGAGGTTCTGCTGCTGCGCCCCACGCAGCCCCCCACCTGCCCCTGCCGTGACACACCCCTGCCCCACCCAGCAAGCGGCCCTGCAGGAAGAAGGGAGCAGAGGTGACTTGGGGCTCCAAAGAGCAGGGGAGAGCAAGGCACTGCGAGGGCAGGAGGCGGGGTGCCGCGGAGCCTGGCCGGACCTGGGAAGGGAGCCCTTACCTTTCTGCTGACCATGCTCTTCTCACAGTAGCGCTGCACCTGCAAAACAAACCAGCACGGGCATATGCAACAATTAAAAAAGATAAACCACCACCTTCCAAAATCCCGGGGAGCGTGAGTCCCTGCCAGCTCCTGAGGAGCCTGGCCTCTCTGTGGCCAACCTCGTTTCTGAGGTCACCCCTCTCCCACCGGCCCACATACAACACGGTGCTTTCCCGTGAGAGCAAGCCTCCTCACTAACGTCTGCATGGCCATGACCCTCTCTAAAGGTCCCCGGTGACAGTTAGGTCCCCTGTGCTTTCCTTCAGTGTGACAGCACCTAAGCTGAACCCTGAAAAGATTAAGAGTTTAAAAACACATATATGAGCAAAGGTGTGGAGGGGTAAAGTTTGGGCTTGTTCGGGGGCCCTGTGGTGCGTACCACATGTGCAGCTTGGAAAGGAAGTCAGGGAGCTGAAGCCTTTGAACATTTCTAAAAAGGGCACTATCTTCCAGTGAGGACTCGCCAGATGACAGGGTAGAAAAGATGTGAGGAGGAAAGGAGAGCGAAGCCAGGGAGAGCGGAGAGCAGGCGAGCAGGGTGACGGCACCTCCTACCGTGGGGTCCCAGAGCCTGGTGCGCTGCCCTGGACACACCACGTGCTCTGTATTCTTAGGAATTTGGCATCACTAAGTTGTGAGTCAAGCGATGGCAGCCGTACCCTGAACAGTAGGCCTGGAGCAAGCAGACACCTGAGGCTGGCGTGCAAGGGGGTGGGTCACGCAGAGCAGTGCTGCGTGTCCTCGGCCACCTCAGCCCAACAGTAGGATCGTGCTCACAAAGCTGGCCTGCTCTTTCTAGCCCAGGGCAAAAACTGTGCTGGAACAAAGCTGAATGAGCAAAGGACCTGGGGGTTTCTATCTATGGTTACATGGTACATGGTACATGAAAGGCAAAAAAAATCCTTTTCTTACTAATCCCTAGCACCCTTCAACCCTGGACTGAAGATTTTTTTTCTTCCTGACACTTTGTTTAAGGGTTAGTTACAAACATCTACGCTGTGGGTCCTCAGGCTTCTAGACTGCCTCAGAACAGAAGAAATTTACTTTTTATTCCTTCCAGTATTAACACAGCACTCCGCTCGCAGGTGGCGGTACAGATAGGGAACATGGACACGCGGACCCAGAAGGGGGAGAGCCTCTACCTTGAACAAGTTGATGTTGTCGATCCGGCTCTGAAAGAGAAAGTCATTGATGGTCTTCAGCTCTGTTCCTAAGGATAAACAAAGGGCCTTGGAATCCCTGCTCTGAAGACCACAGTCCCAGAGGTGAGCTCAGAAATGCTCAGACCAGCTCTAAGCCTCTGAAGGCAGCCTTCTTACCTATCTGCGAAAGGCTCTGTGTGTTGGGATTTTGCTTAATGTTCCCTAAAACAGAATTCAAACAGGTCAGGATGGGGATTCTCTGACCCCCCCCAATCCTCTCACACTTTTTGTGTGAACACATTATTTGATGTACTCGTCAAATAAGAGCATTCATATGAGAACAGGATTTTTGCCATTTACGGCCCCAAAGAACCCACCGAGAGGGAGGCTCTAGGAAGCCTCAAAACCGGACCCATGTTTGCACTGGAGCCCAAAGCCTTGTTACCTCATCCTTTTCACGCCCCCACCCAGGAGGCTGGGGCTGAGGGACCACCCACTTTATGCAGGTGCCAGTTGCTGTCCAGGCTGCACGCTGGCCAGAGGCAAGGCAGAGGTGGAAGGGAGAACACCCACATTAAACGAAACTCCTCCAGCGGAGTGCCCCACTGGCTTTCTAGAACTTTGGCTTCTATGAAAGCTTTCAAACGGACAGCCATACATAAAGGAAAGAGTGTGTGACACAGAATTGTGCAAAACAGTATGGAAGCTGGAGCCAGAAGCCCCTCCTACCTAGAAGTAGTCCCTCCTACTAGGTTCATGAAGCAGAGGTCACAGGTCATATCTCTGAGCTTTAGATTACTCATCTGTCAACAACAGTGAGGTGCCCGTGCAGCTCTCTCCTCACAGGAGCACCCCAAAGTAACGCCACACCTTTCTATTACACTGTGCTGCTATTACTACCTGGGGAGTAAGGCCTGGCAAAATAAAAAGGACTCAGGTGGAGATAAACTAGAAACCTAAAAAAGGATCTAAGGTCAGACCATTCAACAAAGCTATGAAAAATAAGAATCTTCTAAATCAATGGCGAAGGCAATCCTTGAGGACACAGAAATCCTAGGCGTCCGGACTGACATCCAGGGGATGCACAGCAAGCGTAGCAGGCCAGGGGCTGGGGTGGGCATGGTGCTCCTTACCTCCCAACACAGTCACAAACTGCTCCAACAGATACAGGATCTGTTTGATGTACATCAAGTTCTTGGCCTTCAGACGCTTCCTGAGGAGACACCAATGGATGTCAAGTGGTAGCACTCCCCAAGCAGCTTCCCTTCCCAGCGCCCCATGGTTTCTGGTGTCTAGTGTCTTTCAACGTAGGCCACAGCGACAAATATGGTCCCAGAGAAAAAGACTGGCCGTGGCCCAAGGCGTTCACAGCCAGCTGTTGTGTCCCAAGTGTCCTTGGCCTGTGTGGGGTACACACCACCATGAACAGCACCCTGGCCCGGCTAGCACAGCGCCTGGGCCAGAGACCCTAGTGCCTTCTCTAGGAGACTGAGCAGGATTTCCCTTCCCCTTCAGGAGGTGGTGTCTTACCCATATCGTTCCATATACTGGAGCAACTGGGAATGGGCCTGGCAGAGCTGGAGAGAACAGAGAACAGGTATGAAGGCAGCCCAGACTCTCATCAAGCAGCCGACGGCTATGCCAATGACATCGTAGAGCATGCTGGGAAAGGCCAGCCAGGACTCCACGCGGGGAAACCACCGAGGTGAAGAGAGTTGCACACTGCTTAAATCCCCCTGCATCTCAAGAGTTCTCAACGTTAACTAGGAACACTGGCCTGCAGAGGCAGCGTGCATACGCTGCATGCCACAGAGTAGGTAATCGGTAAGTAGTGGCTTTCGGGAATCCTGAGCACTGCTCAAAGCAAAGATAATAACGACGTCCAGCCATGTGAGGACCCTGCTTCCCTCACCCCACTGTCCTGGGCTATAGAGAACCAGCTGGTACCACCCTGGGCTGGAGGGACTCTGGATGACCAGATGCCAGTGAAGAGCAAGGAAATGAGTCACCTCATCTCTGCTGGGTCCCTGCAGTTCTAGCCAGTCCGCCCCGACAAGGCCCCTGTCACGACTCAGCACACCCTCCCCCACACCGTTGCCACACGAATTCCAGGTCCTCTGCCACACAGCAGGCACCTGGCCCAAGAAGGGAGAGGCCGACCCACCTGGGAACCGCTGACCTCCGCACTGTGGATGCCCGTGATGGTGTCAATCAGGTTGTGCGCCTCGTCAATGACCACCACCTGGCCCTGCAGCCGGATCCCCGTGGCCTGGCGGGTGGCCGCGTGCAGCAGCATCTGGTAGGGCAGCACCACGAGCTGGGAGGAGGGGCGGCCACCTGAGCCGGGCTGGGCTCCCTGACGCAGCAGGTATGCCCCGCCCACTCGAAGCTCCAGTGTGAGTGGTTTGATTTCCCAGCCGGAACACGTGCAGAGACGTGCAGGGACGTTCAAGAGTGAAAGCTCTGGCACAGCTCTGTGCTTTTAGCAACAGGCCCCTTCCTCTTCAGGTTTTATGTGGAACATCAAATATGAAACAGACATAGATGGGGCCAATCTGAATCTGACTGAACCAAGAGTGGGGGTGGGCAGAGAGGAGCAGACAGGAGTGCGGAACCCCTGCTTAGCCTTATCCATACTCCCGACGTGGCCCCAAGGCACCCAAGGTTCCTCAAAACACTGGGAAAACCACGGGTGTACTCGAAGGTAGCCAGCCCTGGGTTCTGGTCTTGGGGGCTGCTACTTCCCAGCTGAGTGACTCTGGGAGAATGACTTAATCTTTCTGAGCCTCAGTTTCTTCATCTGCAAAATGGACTTGATAAACTCTATTTCGAATGAGGGCTAACGGGTGGAGGGTGAGCAACAAAAAATTAAAGCATTCCATAAATTTTTAGGTGCCCCCTGGGATGATGATTTCACAGCTAAAAGAATACCGATAGAGTGAAAATCCAGAAAACTGGAAACTTAAGGCCCAGGTTTAATATTGGCTCCATTACTCCCCCACTATGAGAAAACAGGGAAATCAACTTAACCTTTCTGGGCCTGTGTCCTCGTAAGGATATGCTTGCCTTTGCTTTTTTACTAGGAGACTGAAGCAAAAATGAGGTGAAAAATGTGCACGTAGGTATCTATAGCACTAATCTTGCAATATGGCAAGCAGACCCCAGGAAGGACAGGCTGGGAGGGTTCTGGAATTTCACTCTGAGTGTCCATACAACACAGTTAAGAGCAGTACACTAACGGGCATTTAAGTGCCCTGTAAAATTATTACTCATGTTCCCTGAGAAAATCTACCTCATCTTTTCTTTCTCATACGGAAGTCTCCATAATTGAAACCCTATTTCCAAAAGCCACTCAAATCAAGAAGGGGCAAAAAGATAGTAAGATCATACCAAAGAACAATGGTATTTTTGATCTGGCAGATTTCTGTTTAAAGGTAACGCCAAAGGGGGCAGGTCTAGAGAAGACCGTCCTCTCACACACTGGGGGTTAGGTTTCTGCATCAGGACGGCTCCCCTGAAAGGCCATGTGGAGACACGTTTCTGGGGCAGCGCCCTTACTGCACCCCCTCAGCTTTCGCCCCCGACTCTGTTTTCACGAGGACGGCACACCCCTTCCTGGCTCTTATCCGCTGTCCCCAGTAATGCCAGCTGTTCCCACAACCCAGAGCCACAAGGCACCTGGGGCCGCCTCTGACCCTACACTCTGGAAGTGTGGGTGACAGGCCACCGGTGTGCAGTGTGTTGGTCAGTCCAACCATGGCCAGTGACATCCTCCCAAATTAAGAGGGATGAGGAAACCGCTTGTGGCTGAGGCGAGAGTGACTGCCCAGCCCTGCAGGGTCTTCACCTGGGCTGCTGGAATGGCAAACCGGCTCCCGTAATAGGGACAGGCCCGAGCCTCCTTCCCAAGGGTCACCAGCTGCTCAATGTCCTTCACCCGCACCAGGACCTCGTCTCGGAGGAGCTGCAGCTGCTCGTAGCTGTGGAAGGGGCATGCAGCCTGCTGCTCCTGCCTTCTCCTCTTGGGCTTCTCGTCCTCAGCTCTGCTCTTCTCTGAGGGCCGTGGGCACAAGGGGGCAAAGGCAGAAAGAACGATAAATGTCTACGGGACAGGAGCTCGATTCTATGGGGCGGGTTCCCAGTGCTGTTTAGGATGATCTCAGCACGCCATCCCAGGATTTTACTTGGTGTGCACTAGAAACAGACAATAAAGTCATCTCAGGGCCAGGGTTCTGGACTAGACACTGACCCAAAATTTAGCAAAACTCTTTTTCCCAAGGAGATGGTCTTTAGGAAGGACTCAGCCGTCTGCTCTGCTGTCACTACCGTTTACGACACTATTTCCCACACCCCTGTCCACTTCCACCCCGCTCCCCACCCCTGCCCCGTACTGCCCAAGGCCACGCAACAGTCCCAGAGCTCTGCACAGCTCCAGGGTACTGGCGGCTACTGTGTTTACTTCTCTGCAACTCCATGCAGCGGTCATTGATAAGCTGCGCAGAACCCAGGTTTTTCACATCTTCATTTATACAAAGATTCTAGAAGACGGAGGAGAAAGAAAAAGTCAAAACAATGGTCCCGGCCACACAATACACAGTGACCCTCCAGGGCCTGCTCAGCACTGCCAAGGACTAGAAGAGATCAATGCTCCCACCGCCTGGCCTGCCTCAGACCCACAATTCTTCTATGCCCAGGGAAGGGGGCAGGCCAGCACCCGGGCCAAGACCCCTGCCTCTGTGTACCTGCCGAGAGCCGAGGGAGACAAGCCGGATGTCCTTGCCAAAGGGGCTTCTCTGCACCTCGTGCACAAACTGGGCCAGCTGGGAGTGTGTCCGACTGCAGTAGTAAATCTGCTCCGAGGAAAAGGAGGGGATCTCAAAGAGGAGACTATGACTTCTCCAAATATTCTCTGCACATCAAGGAATACACGGCCTCATAGGCTGAGGGACTGGGGAGAGTGGCCACAAATACACAAACCTAAAGCAAGGGGACTCTGTCCCACAGCAGATCTCAACTAACACAGGGCCTGGACAGTCCTCACTGTCCCCTCAGCTCCACAAGGTCCCGAGAACACCCACAACATGGAGCCCTTCCCATCAGTCCTGCTCAGTCGCTCATCCAGCCACTTCACAGGACTTGTTCATCTCAGTGCAGGCCGCCTCCCTGAGCTGCGGTTGCCAAATGCGAAAGAGTAGATTCTGTGAGAGCGTGTTGGGAGTGGGCTGTCCGCACACACCTCCCAAAGGGCGGGCAGTAGGCAGAGAAGCATTGAGCTACACTCTCTCTGTGCTCTTCTGAGATGGAGAACAGAGAGAAAAGATGAGAAAAATCAAGGCAAAATACCTACTTTCAACAGAGAAAACAAAAGTCTTACACAAATGAAACCAAATGATTTTAAACACAAGAGGTGTCAGAATCATATGTACCTCACAGTACTCCATGCCAATGAAAATACAAATCAGAGACGAGGGAGCCTAAGGGCAGGGTGCACCTGCTCCCGCCTGTCCACCGGCCCCCCCGTCCCTCCCAGGGAGAGACGCCACTGGTCCGGGCCCAGAACGCAGCTCCTGGACGCCCTGGGGTGCACACGCCCAGGCTTCAAGGCCAGGAGTGGCCTCCTCCGGGTGCCTACCCATCTGGCCAAGTGAGCCCCTGACACCCAGGTCTGGGCCTGGGGAACCCCAGGAGAGTAAGAAGCAGCTGGGGGGACACAGCCCTGGACTGGGGACCAATCCCAGAATACGCAGTCCACGACGTCTTACCTTAGTTACGTGTTCTTCCTCCAGGTCTTCCTCCTCCTCCTCGTCTACTCTGAGAGAGAAACAGAACACAGATCTGGGACTCAGGTCAACTGAAACGCACTGTACCGAGCCATCTGCCACGTGCCGGCTGGCTAGCTAAACAAGGAAGATGTTCCCCGCATGGGAGGCCAGCATTGCTGAGGTCGGAGCCCTCAGCCAGAGGGAGACAGGCACATTCCAGCAACAAGGTTCCACCAAAGCAGGTGCTCACTTGCTCGCTCGGTCAGAGAGACACCCCCGGGCTAACACCAACCCCATCCTCCCACTGCCGCCCGGGAGGAAATGAGAAAGGGGCATGGTATTCCTGAAGCCTAGGCTCAGTATCTGACTGCCCCTCATCAAAGGCTACCCTGTCCCCACTGACCACCCTCCAGCAAACTGGAATTCTCTCGGTTCCCCACAGAACTTTGCTCTATGCCACCTCAGAGCCTGGGACATGCTGTTCTCTTTGCCAGAAGTGCTCTCTCCCTTCACCTCTTTTACCTAGCCAACTGCCAACCTTGAGATCCCCACATAACTGTCTCCTCTGCACAGCCTTCCCCAGACTCCTCCAACACGGGCTTGGCTGGCTTGTGACATACTGCCGTGGCCGCCCTGTACCGCATTCAAAATCACTTATTCTTGGGACGCGTGGGTGGCTGAGTCGGTTGGGCGTCCGACTTCGGCTCAGGACGTGATCTCACGGTTTGTGGGTTCAAGCCCTGCTTCGGGCTCTGTGCTGACAGCTAGCTCAAAGCCTGGAACCTGCTTCAGATTCTGTGTCTCCCTCTCTCTCTGACCCTCCCCTGCTCACGCTGTCTCACTCTCTCTCTCTCTCTCTCTCAGAAATAGATTTTTTTAAAAAAATCACTTATTCTTGGTCTGTCTTCCCTTCCAGACTGTAATGTCCACAGGCAGGACCCGGGGGTATCTGGCTTCTGTGAGTGCCAGGGTCCCACCAAGGCCTTGGCACACAGCAGGAACTCCACGCACATTTCCTGAGGGAAGCCACAACGGACTGACTGGCCAACTGAATAAAAGATGCCGTCACTCAAAACCAGATAAACCTCCTCTCTCCCTAGCACCTCAGACTGCCATTCGCAGCAATGAATGAAGAGCCCGTCCGTGTGCACTGGCGGATTAGGAGGGAGGTCAACCCTGCATTACAAGGCTGAATGTTTGGTCAACATAGTTAGTCTAGGTCCTCAGAAAACACAAAATCTTTTACAGATACACTCTATCTACAGGGTCATCACTGGGATTCTTTCTGTTCACTTGGCAAATTTTATTTTTTAAAAAGCAGAAATGCTAATTGCTTTGGGGGATTAGAAGAGGAGTTATAGAGTTGCCTTCCTGGTCAATAAATAAATCAATATTGTTCAGTCAGCTTTGTCTGAAAGGCCTGGATTTAAATCACACAGTAAGCAAACTCAACAGAATCTAGGTAAGAAGCTGGGCATGTGAAGAAATGAAGAGCAAAAATTTTATATTCAGAACTAGTGGTATTCTGAGAGAGGCTCATGTCTCTCGAAATGCCAGGGCACTGGAAGCTGTGAAACTCTGCAAGATTACTGGCTCAGGCCCACAACTTAAGTAGCCCTTTCTCTAATATTCACAAACTCCACTCAAGTTCTTTCTCGTGTTCCCAGGGGCCTCTTGAGGAGGGGCACAGGAGTGGGCCAGCAGTCTCAGAGGCAGGTGGCAAAGGGTTTACAGAGCACTCGCTGCCCTGGCTCCCTGAGGTGGGATCCATAAAGAAGTCTTGACACCTCAGCCCTGGGCAGAGTCAGGAGTTTTGGTTCTAATCCAGATCCTGAAATCTGTGCTCAGGGGCAGGCCTCTGAGCACCAAAGGAAAAGCGCAGGACTAGAGGATTTCAATGGCAAATTCTACCAAATATTTAAAGAAATAATGCCAACTCTTCTCAGCCTCTTCCAAAATACTGAAGAGGAAGAAACACTCCCAAACTCATTTTACGAGACCACCATTACCCTGATACCTAAGCCAGGTAAGAACGCTACAAAGACAGGAAACTACAGGCTAGTAGATTTCCCTGATGAATACAGATGCAAAAATTCTCAACCAAATACTAACAAACCGAAGTAAATAGCATATTAAAAGGATCATGCTCCACGATCAAGTGGGATTTATCCCTAAAATACAAGGATGGTTTATCATATGTAAATCAGTAAATGGGATACATCAATCAACAGAATGATAGATAAAAGTCACATGATTATCTCAACAGAAACAGAAAAAACATGACAAAATCCAACATCTGTTCATGATAAAAATTTTTGATCAATTAGGTACAGAAGGAATGTACCTCAACATAATAAAGGCCATCTATGACAAGCCCACAGCTAACATCTGAACAGTGAAAGAGTGGGGCACCTGGGTGGCTCAGTTGGTTAAGTGTCCAACTTCAGCTCAGATCATGATCTCACGATTTGTGGGTTTGAGCCCCGCGTCGGAATCTGTGCTGACAGCTAGCTCAGAGCCTGGAGCCTGCTTCAGATTCTGTGTCTCCCTCTCTCTCTGACCCTCTCCTGCTCACCCTGTCTCTCTCTCTTAGAAATAAATAAGTCATTAAAAAAAAAAAAAAAGAACAGTGAAAGAATAAAAGCTTTTCCATCAAGACAAGGAAAAAACAAAGGTGCCCACTCTTACCACTCCTATTCAACCTAACACTGGAAGTCACAGCCAGACCAATCAGGCAAGAAAAAGAAATTTAAAAAAGCATCCAAATTGGAAAGGAAGAAGAATATGACATGATTTTATACACAAATGCCCTGAAGACATCACCAAAAGATGGCTTCTGTGAAGCTGCAGGGTACATAGTCAACACACAAAAATCAGTTGCATTTCTGTACTATAACAATAAACTAGCTGAAAAAGAAATCCAACAGTCTAACTTACAATGGCATCAAAAACAATAAAATACTGGGGCACCTGGGTGGCTCAGTCAGTTGAATGTCTGACTCTTGATTTCAGCTCAGGTCGTGTCTCACAGTTTGTGAGTTTGAGCCCCAAGTTGGGCTCTGTGCTGACAGCAAGGAGCCTACTTGGGATTCTCCCTCTCTCTCTCTCTCTCTGCTCCTCCCCTACTCACACTCTTTCTCTCAAAATAAATGAAAAACATTAAAAAACAACAACAACAACAATAAAATACGAGAATGCCTGGGTGGCTCAGATGGTTAAGCGTCTAACTCCTGATTTCAGTCAGGTCATGATCTCATGGTTTGTGATTTTGAGCCGCACATCAGGCTGTGTGCTGACAGCAAGGAGCCTGCTTGGGACTCTCTTCTCTCCCCCTCTCTGCCTCTTCCCCACCTGCACTCTCTCTCTCTCAAAATAAAGAAATAAACTTAAAACAACAACAACAATAAAATACTCAGGAATAAATTTAACCAAGGTAAAAGATCTATACACTCAAAATTAAAAGATTTTGATGAAAGAAACTAAAGACAACACAGATGACAAAATGTCCCATGTTCATGGTTCACAAGAATTAATGTTGCTAAAATGTCCATACCACTCAAAGCCATCTATAAATTTAATGCAATTCCATGGGGCGCCCGGGTGGCTCAGTCGGTTAAGCGTCCGACTTCGGCTCAGGTCATGATCTCACAGTTTGTGGGTTCGAGTCCCACGTCGAGCTCTGTGCTGCCGGCTAACTCAGAGCCTGGAGGCTGTTCAGATTCTGTGTCTCCCTCTCTCTCTGACCCTCCCCTGTTCATGCTGCTCTCTCTCTCTCAGAAATAAATAAAACATTTTAAAAAATTAAAATAAAATAAAATAAATTTAATGCAATTCCTTATCAAGATTCCAATGGCATTTTTTTATAGATAAAGAATCCTAAAAATCATTAGGAACCACAAAACACCCGCAAATAGCCAAAGGAATCTTGAGAAAGAATAAAGCTAGAGGCATCACATTTCCTTATTTCAAAAAGCATGGTATGGGGCGCCTGGGTGGCATAGTCGGTTAAGCGTCCGACTTTCGCTTAGGTCATGATCTCGCGGTCCGTGGGTTCGAGCCCCACGTCGGGCTCTGTGCTGACTGCCAGCTCAGAGCCTGGAGCCTGTTTCAGTCTGTGACTCCCTCTCTCTCTGACCCTCCCCTGCTCACGCTGTCTCTCTCTCTCTCCTGGAAATAAATAAAACATTAAAAAAAAAAAAAAAGCATGGTAATCAAAACAGTATGGCACTGGCATAAAAACAGTCACATAAGACCTGTAGAACAGAACAGAAATAAACCCATGCGTATATGGTAAAGTACTATTTGACAAGGGAGCCAAGAATTCTCAATGAGGAAAAGATGGTCCCTTCAACATGGTGCTGGGCAAACTGAATAGTCAGATGCAGAAGAATGAAACGGAAACCCTCTCCTACACCACTCACAAAACCTAAGTCAATATGGACTAAAAAATGTAAGACCTACAATCATAAAACTCCTAGGAGAACACACAGGGAAAAAGCTTCATGACATTGGTCTTCATAATAATTTTTTGGAGGACCTCAAAAGTATAAGCAACAAAAGCAAAAATAAACAAGTGGGACTATGCCAAACTAAAAAGCTTCTGCACAGCAAAAGAAATAATCAACAAAATGAAAAGGCAACCAAGAAATGGGAGAAACTGGGGCACCTGGGTGGCTCAGTTGGTTAAGCATCTGACTTCGGCTCAGGTCATGATCTCACAGTCCAGGAGTTCGAGCCCCGAGTTGGGTTCTGTGCTGACAGCTCAGAGCCTGGAACCTGCTTCAAATTCTGTGTCTCCCTCTCTCTGCCCCTCCCCTGCTCATGTTATCTCTTTCTACATCAAAATATATAAATATAAAAATAAAAATAAATAAATAATAAAAATAAATAATAAAAATTGGCAGAGGAACTGAATACACATTTTTCCAAAGACATGCAGATGGCCAACAGGTACACGAAAAGATGTTCAAAACACTGATCTCCAAGGAAATGCAAATCAAAACTGCAATGAGATTTCACCTCACATCTGTTGGAATGGCTACCATCAAAAAAATAAAAGATGGGGCGCTTGGGTGGCTCAGCCCATTCAGCACCCAACTCATGAACTCAGGCTCGTAGGATCAAGGCCCATATCGGGCTGTGCAATGAGAATCAAGCCTGCTTGGGATTCTCTTTCCCTCTGCCCCCCTCCCCTGCTCACACTTTCTCTCTACAAAAAAAAGGAAGACAGAGAGGTAAGTATTGGCAAGGATGTGGAGGAAAGGGACCTAGTGCACTGAAGGTGGCGATGTAAATTGGTGCAGCCACTCTGAAAACAGCATGGACAGTCCTCAAAAAATTGAAAATATTAAGTAGCATATGACCCAGCAATCCCACTTCAGGTATATATCTAGAGAAAATGAAATCACTACCTCACGGAGATCTCCGCATCCTCATGTTCAATGAAGCACTAATGAAAATAACCTAAGTATCAGAGGAATGGATAATGAAAATGTCACACACACAGAGACAGTGAAATATTCAGCCATTAAAAAGGAAAAAAATCCTGCCATTTGTGACAATATAGATGGACCTTGAGGGCATTCTGCTAAGTGATGTAAGTCAGGCAGAAAAGGACAAATTCTGTGTCATCTCGTAAGTGGAATCTAGAAACACCAAACTCCTGGGGCGCCAGGGTGGCTTAGTCGGTTAAGCGTCCGACTTTCACTTAGGTCATGATCTCGTGGTTCATGGGTTCGAGCCCCGCCTCGGGCTGCGTGCTGACTGCCAGCTCAGAGCCTGGAGCCTGTTTCAGATTCTGTGCCTCCCTCTCTCTCTGACCCTCCCTGCTCACGCTGTTTCTCTCTCCTAGAAATAAATAAAACATAAAAAAAAAAAAATTAAAAACACCAAACTCCTAGAACCAGAGAGTAGATTGCTAGGGGCTGGGGAGTGGCGTGAAAGTAGTCAAAAGGTAAAGACCATTATAAGATAATAAGTTCTAGGGTCACAGCACGATGACTGTCATTAACCACACTGTATCGTATACCTGACAGCTGCTAGGAGGGCACATCTTTATACAGAAATGTTAAGCATGTGAGGTGACGGATCTGTTAACTACCCTTATCTAGTAGTGACTGTTCTGCAATACGATCATCTTCATCGTGGTATGTCTCTTAAACTTACATGATGTTATAACCCAATTACATCTCAATAAAGCTGAGGGGGGAAAAATAGAAAAGCCAGGGCAACCGGGAGGCTGAGCACCCAGGGTGGAGTTAGAAGGTGCACTGCAGACAGACTGTGAAGATTTTCTCCAGCATGAAAGAGTCAATGGAAGGTTTCAGGCCTTGGAAACCTCTACACTCTACAAAGACATGGTGACCACAGTGTCAATGAGAATGTGGAGTACAGAGGACCTGGAGTCACCTTCAGAGGAGCAGAAAACACCACTTCTAAGCTGGGAGCCTAAGAGGGATGACGTCTAGGGGTACTTGTGCCTTGGGTAAAGAGCTGATATCAAAATGACCTTAATGCCCTTTGTAATGCCCAAATCCAATCACATTACTAGCCTTGTTTGAAACCTCCCGCAGCCCTGCTGCACTGAGAACAGCCAGACACTGGGTGGACCTACGAGACCCAAACACACGGCCGCCTCTTCGTTCCCTCTCTCCCTCATTTGCTCTTTGCTCAGCCCCTGGGCCTTCCTTGAACCCACCAAACCTATTCCCGTTTCCAGACCAGGGCTCCTTTAGGGTTCTGACTAGACTTCTCTTCTCCCAGGTCTTTTCACGGCTCTTTCTCAACCTTCATCTCCCCCTTGGAAGACTCTCCTGGCTTCGCCTGGAGGTGCGACCCCACATGCTACCCACTTCACCGGTTTTATTCTCCTCATGGGCAAATGTGCTCATTTCACGGCTCTGTTCTGTGTTCCTCACCCCACGCCAACTACATGCAAGCTCTCTGAGGGCAGGGGTCATGTCCGACATTCTTGACATCTGGAGCCACGTCACACCTAGAGCAGACCCTCAAAGGTCATTTGTGCAACTAAAGCATGAATGAAAAAGAGGCTCCCACTAGGGGCAGCGTGGCCTGGGAACAGCCCCGCTGTCACCTTCCATGTTTGCTACTCCACCCAGCAGCTTAACACTCACAAATCAGAAACCCAGACAGAAACCAGAAGGTAAAAAGAACAAGTTGGGCTAAGGAGACATTGATGGTTTACACCATAAACCTCACAAAGTGTGGTCTGGGAGCTCAGAGCACACGATCTAGGGCGGCCCAGCTGCTGAGTGCAAGTCCCTGCTCCTCCCCTTCCTAGCCCTGTGGCCTCGGCTAAGGCCCAGCCCTCATTTATGCACACTCAGGAGGAATGGGAGGGAGGCATTCCATCCCTTCAGATGTCTCCTGAGGGGCACAGCAGGCTGCCTCTCCCTAGGCACAGGCACGCAGACCAGTGCATGGGCGGTGGGTGAAGGAGAAGCACCATCTTACCCACGAGCTGCTCCCTTCTCCTCATCGCTCTCGTACTCGGCGAGGATGAGCTCCTCCTCCCCACACACCAGCTGCTCTAGGGGCTCCGTCCCTGTTCCTTCCGCTAGCATCTCCTTGCTGAGGTGGAGGAGACGCTCCGTTTCTTCTTCTTCCTGTCTCTGTGGAAGAGCGTTACAAGTGGAAGACAGAAATCTCAGCACCGGTGCCCCCGCCCCCGTGATGGAGTCAGCCTCAAAGTGGCTACCACCAGGGACAACACACATGCCATCTCACAGGCCTTGCTGTCCTACCGGTATCTACACCTGTCCCTCAGCTCAAGCCGCCAGCTTCTGGGTGATGAGGGGGGTCAGGGCAAGAAGACGGGGTCCTGGCCACTCACCCAAAGGAGCAACTCCGGGAGGCCCCACACAGCGGGACGGTGCCCGTGCGCCGTCCCTGCCACTCCAGAAGGGCACTCACCATGCGCTTGGCCGCATACTTGAGCTGTGCATTGTGACGGATCTGCTGCAGGCGCTCTTCTCGCTTCTTCCTCCTGACCTGCTCCTCCTACAGGGTAAAGCAGCCCCGTGGGAAACTTCCACAGGAGTCCCAAACGGGGAACTCCTTTAAGAGTTGGGGCTCGGCCTCGCACCTCTTCACAGAAGGCGATTCTCCCTTCCGTGGGCAATGCTCAAGGGCGCAGCAGCATCCCCGGCCCTCACCGGGCCCCAGCCCTACTGCTCACCGCAGGTCTTCCACACTCCCTCCCAAAGCCGCAGACTCTTCAATCAAATTCATTCCCTTAATGGAGTTTGCAGCCACCGAACTGTGTTGCCAATGGCAACAGTGAGGTTCCCTTCTCGGGTGAGTAATGAATGGAACTGCCAACCCCTGGTCTAGAGAAGGCCCAGGGACATCAGCTTTAAAAAGACAGAAAGCAGGTCACCTGGGAGGCTCAATCAGTTGAGTGTCCTGTCCAACTCTTGGTTTCAGCTCAGGTCATGATCTCACGGTTCATGAATTCAAGCCTCGTATTGAGCTCAGTGCTGACAGCGCAGAACCTGCTTAGGATTCTCTCTCCCTCCCTCTCTCTCTGCCCACCCCCTTCCCCCCCACCAAATAAACAAATAAGCTTTAAAAAGACAGCAAAGGCACAGCACCACTGGCTCAAGAAGGCACTGCAAAGGCAAAGGACACACTCATCAACCTAAATTACCACTCAAACACTGTTTCCAGGATCATTTTCACCTCCCATCACCCTAGAGCTCACCTTCAGGCGGTCCACCAAGTCCCTTTCTTCTTTCTTCTGCACGAACTGAGTCACCCAGTCAGGCTCTCCAGCAGGTCTCAGAGGGTCTGGGGTCTCTTTGCAGGAGGATGACAGAAACGGGGGCTGATCCTTCCCATCACTTAAGGGGACAGTTCCGGTTTCAAGGAGACGTGCTTCTTCTTGATGCTTCTTCTGTTCAAAGTCACGGAGCCAGGAAAGGGCCCCACAAATGAGACTTAAAGATTTTCCCTACAGGAAGAAAAAGGTCTTCAGGAAAAGAGAACAAAAACTAAAGCTTTCCAGATGACATTTCCCATTTTAATAAAGACTTCAGGGAAGGTCTACCTTTAATTACTAGAAGGTACTTTAAGACCGACCCGGGAAAAGGTAGGAAGGGAATTAGCAAAGGTACAGCGAGGGAAAATATGAAAAAAGAAGAAATGAAATTGAAGTTCTTGGTTTAAATAATTAAAGCAGCTCACTGTTCCTGAAATAATTTAATGTGGCTTATCAGGTTACATATAAGTACTGCAAGTTAACAAAATTAGAAGGTGAGGAATTAGATAAATAGCCCTGAAAAAGAATTTAGGCCAAATAATATAGCTTGAAATCCTAGATCCTTGCTAAGGGGGCTCTACCTTGGGCTCTCCACTTTAATAGAGCCCCTGTGCAGAGGGCACATGGTCAGCCCCATGAGTCCTGGTCTTCAAAACACTTTAAAACCAAACTAATTGCTCTGGAGAACACAATTCTTAATTTAAAGACCAGAATGTTCCCTGTGGGTGCTTGTGGGTTGAAATGGGTCCCCTCCCTGTAAATTCCTGGGTTAAGTCCTAACCCTGAGTGTCTCAGAATGTGACTTTATTTGGAAATAGGGTCATTCCAGATGTATTTAGTTAAGATGAGGGCCCTGATCCAGCAAGACTGGTATCCCTGCAGGAAGGGGAAATTGGGACACCGAGGCGTGCCCAGAGGGAAGCGATGTGACAACACAGTCTCCACAACAGCCTCCTCTCTCAGCCCTCAGAGAGGCCCGCCCCTGCCCACACTGTTTCTGTGCTTCTGAACTCCAGAACTGGGAAGAGGAAGTGTCTGTCGCTGAAGCACTCAGCCTGTGGAACTCTGTTATGGCAGGGGGAGCACTATCACAGTCCTTCTGGAAGGCCGCTGCCATGGGTTTCTTAAGGCTGCCGCTTCTGGTGTCCAAAGGGCAGTTCAGTTCAGGTGAATCTCTGCAGGAACCTATACGTTCCGGGCAGGCAGGCAGCCCTCCGAGCCTACTTAGCCCAGGCAGTCTCGGAGGACCCAGAGGGGTTCTCAACTTAATTTGGGCTTGAACGAACCGTAGGTAAGATGCACAAGTGTGCAGAGCTGGGGAAAGAGCAGAGCGCAGTGGCTAAGGCTCCAGAGTCCAGGCTGCTGGCCACACGCTGGCTCCTCCACTCACCAGCTCCGTGACGAGAGGCTAACCTCTCTAGGCTTGTATGCTCCATAGGCACAAAAATGGAAAGTTAAAAAAAAAAGTGGGGAAGGGGATAGTAATAGTACCTTCCTCAGAGAACTGCTGCAAGCATTAATCTCCTACCCATAAAGGTTAATACCTACACAAGGATGAGAACAATATCTGGTACATAATTGTACCCAGCAACTGGGGCTGGGTTTTTGTTTTGTTTTGTTTTGCTATTAAGTAATAAAAGTACAATTATTATTGTCCTGGATTAAGAATCTATTTCATCAAATTCTGGAAAGGCCCTATGACAGAATGGCACTTCTAACGTGATCTTTGGAAAAGCCCCACAGATACCATTTGTCTCAGCTTTTGAGAAACACTGAACGGCAGAACCTTACAGACAGCACTCACCAGCAGAACCTGGAGAGCAGCCATTCTGTACTGCCGGTAAAATGAGGAGCCACTGGCTTTAGCCATCACCAGGCTACGGGCAGGTGAGACATCCCCCTGTAACAATGGCCCAGGGTCAGACACCTGGTTAGAGAGCCAGCACTCCCCACTTCAAAGTGAGCTGAGGAAGTTCCTTAAGGGGATGGTCCAACTTATCCTCCAGAAACAATTGTGAATACACTCTAACACAAAGAGAAAGGAGAACTAAGGCCCTGCAATTCTATGCCCTCTAATAAGACGGCAAAAATTTTAACTGGAAAATGTTAAAAGGAAGTATGACCAAATGCTTGCCTCAGTTATCAAATAAATTTAATAAAGTACCCACGATATACCTAGCTTTGAACAATGTTACTTCATGGAGTACCTTCCAAGATATCACAGTTATAAAATTTATGCCAAGATAAGTAAATTCATTCATTCTAAACACCCACACCCAAACTGGGCTTGATGCTGGGAAACAGCTCTCTAGAAATCCCCACAGACACAAACTTAACCCGTGACCTGCAGGGCATGACAGTTCCCTGAGAAGCACGGACTCCAGGTTT
Source organism: Proteles cristata cristata (assembly GCA_017311185.1). Lineage (NCBI taxonomy): Eukaryota > Metazoa > Chordata > Mammalia > Carnivora > Hyaenidae > Proteles > Proteles cristata. Next base: position 3,658,371 of record JAESUZ010004630.1, read on the forward strand.
CAGAGCGCCCAAAACCGCAATGTCACACAAGGCACAGTAGGTATGAGGTCAGAAGGTCAGCACAACGCGGTGGAGTCATGAAAGGCTAAAAAGGTGACACATCCAAGGTAAGCAGGCATCATAAGGACCCAAGCAGAGAGCTGACCACGCAGGGCAGAGGCCCAGCAGGTAAGGCCCGGCAGGTAACAGCATGGCGATGGGAGGAAGAGCTTACCAGAGGTGAGGTGTAGCCAATGTCAGAATGTGATGGGAGCCGAAGTCACAACAAGGATATGAGGCCCTGGAACCAGGAACACGGACGACAAAGGGCTGAGAAGAGGAAGAGGATGCATGGAACGGGCAGAGAGCAGACATGGAGACCTGTGCCTTCAGGTTAAACAGGGCAGAATGAATACGTGCTCTTCTGTGTTCTTTTCCGAAACGTGCTAAATTTATGCCAAAGGAAGAAAAGGGGCTTATACCCCACAGAAGGAAAGTGGAAGATGGAGAGTAACAGGTTTTAGGAGAGATGGAAAGCAGAGAACTGGACCTGATGGAGTAAAGGACTGAAAGCCTAAGTGCCTGCAGAGATCTCCCCTGACTCCCCCTAGGAAGCCCCAAAACCGGCAAGGACACCCCTTCCCTGCAAAAGACAGGATGTGCACCCTCTGGAGGAGCAAAGCCAGGAGAGCCCTGGAGACAGTAGGTTGAGTGAAGGGTGGGGAAGAAGGCTAAAATCAAAGCAGGACACTAAGCAAAGACCATGCACCTGAAGCCACTTCCCTGGGACACCCTTGAGAATACTGGCCGTCAGCATGGGACTAGAAGAGTTTAGAGTTTTTCCCTGGAAAAACTGGATGGCACAAGAGAAATCACACAGACTGATCACTGGAGGCCCTCAACAGAGAAGCCAGTCCACCAGTCCACAGCCAGCTTGCACCACAGGCCTGATCACACTGATCACTGGAGGCCCTCAACAGAGAAGCTAGTCTGCCAGTCCACAGCCAGCTGGCACCACAGGCCTATCCATCAGCCCTGTGGTAGCTTTTTCTTGAATACCAATAGAAGACAGCCAAAGATCACCCAACATTTGAGGAAAGCCTCTACCAAAACACAGAACCCAAACTGGGGGCGGGAGGAGACTGCATGATGAGATGATGCAGGGGGAACAAATTCAAAATACTACTATAATTGATATCCTCACAAAGATATTTCCACAAAACAAAAACAGGGTGCTATTTTTAAAAATCAAAGAATAAGAAAAGTTCTTGAATATTAAGGCTACGATAATAAAAATAAACTGAATAGAAAGACTGGACAGGAAGATCAAAGAAATCTTAAAGAAGTAGAATTTAAAGCAAAAACAAAACAAAACAAAATCCAACCAGGATGCCCAAAGAGATGGGCAATTAGAAGAAAACATAATTACAGGATAAAACACCAAGTCCAAAGAATGGGAGGACCAGGAAGATTATAAGATGTGAGAAAATGTCTCAGAATGGAAAGATAGAAGCCTCCAGGTGGAAAAAGCCCATAAGTGGCCAACACAAGGAACTGAACACACATCTGACCCATCAACATGAGATTTCAGAATACAAAAGACAGAGGATATCCTGAAAACTTTGGAGGATGAGGTGGGTTAGGTCACCAAGGACTGGGGTACAGACTGCACTGAACTTTTTAGTAGCAACAAAACGGAAAAGAGGAAAGGGAACAGTTGTGAGGGAAACACGTTCTGCAGCTAGAATTATATACCCAACCAAACTATCACTATCAATCAAGAGAAAGGCAGATTAATATGCTTTCAGCAAGTCTCAAAATCGTACCTCTCATACAACCCTTCAGGAATGTTATCTACCAAAACAAAGAAGATAAGGAATCCAGGAAACAGAGACTCTAACACAGAAGAAACTTAAGAATACACACAACAACACGGATGAATCCCCAAAATATTATGCTGGCTGAGCAAGAGTACTTATGATATGATGATCTACAGAGATGGTAAGTGATCACGGACTGCCTGGGGCAAGGCTGGGCTGGGATGTGAGGGGAGGAACAGCAGCTGGGGGTACAACAAACTTTCTGGGCTGATGGAAATGTTCTACATCTTCACTGTGGCAGTGGTTATATGGGGGTTGCCATCTGACAGCATTCACTGAACTTGTGGACTTACAAGGGGTAGATTTTATTGTATGTCAATTATACTTCCTAAGGTTACTTTATTTTTATTTTATTTTTAAGGAGGGAAGGGAAATCTTAGTACAACAGCTGTGAATCAGATCACAGGAATAAATGGGAGAACTTCAAGGAAGTCTGCAGGGTAAAATGGAATTGGTTAATTACTATAGACTGAATTGTGTCACCCCTAAATTCATATGTTGAAGCTCTAATCCCCCATGTGACTATTGGAGAAAGGGTCTTCAAGGATGTGATTATGGTTCAAAGAGGTCCTAAGGATAGAGCCCTGATCCTATAGAACTGGTCACCTTATAAAAAGGGGAGAAAGACCAAAGATCTCTCTACCATGTGAGACACAATGAAGAGATCCTTTCTACAAGCCAGGAAGAGTCTCCGCCAGCAGCCAGACTCTTGATCTTCCACTTCTCAGCCTCCTGAACTGTGAGAAATAAATTTCTGTCATCTGAGCCACCCAGTCTGTGGTATTTTGTGATAGCAGACGAGAAGCCAGACTAAGCAGTAACTTTATTTATGGAATATCCTACAGAGGCCACTGAATGGTGTGAGAGAAAGTACGGTAGGTATATTAACTAGGCACACTTTAAAAGGCAATTATCAACCCTGGGAAAATAAAAAATTTTTAAGAAGAAAACCCATAATCAAAGCATACTGGCTTAGCAGAGGCTAAAACTTTCCATCTAACTGCACGGGGAGGATGGGCCAAAGGAGGGAAAAGAAATGGTAAGAAAGCTGCATCTTAGCTATCGCAAGAGGAAGGTACAATGATTAAAATCCATAAATCAAGTAATAGCACCAAGCTTACAATTTCAAATGTGCAATGCAAGTATATTTCTTAGAAACCAGTTAAAAGAATTCAAAGTACCTGCCCAAAGAACCATATTTAATAAATTTAACTTTTTTTTTTTAAATATTTTTTTATTTATTTCTAGGAGAGAGAGAGAGACAGCGTGTGCAGGGGAGGGTCAGAGAGAGAGGGAGATACAGACTCTGAAACAGGCTCCAGGCTCCGAGCTGGCAGCCAGCACAGAGCCCGACGCGGGGCCCGAACCCACAAACCGCGAGATCATGACCTAAGCGAAAGTTGGACGTTTAACCGACTAAGCCACCCAGGCGCCCCTAAATTTAACTTTTTAAATGACACACATTATTTCTGATTGATGTTTTTGGATCACTTTAAACACAGGAGAGGGATATGTTCAACAACACCAACTACTGCAGAATGGTCAAATAAGGACTCGAAACACCCAAATCTAGTTACCGGGAAGCCTCTGCTGATACTGAAAAACACCTCAGTGGACTGGTAGGGCAGAAAGTCCTGCCTCACTGGGTTAAGAGTCTCCTGTGGGCCTAACTTGCCGAGCTCCACTGGATGATAGAGACATGGAGGAGGGCCTCCAGGAGGTCAAGGCCTGCTGGGGGACCTTCACAACAACGCAGGCATCTCAACAACAAACGGTACATTCTAAGCAAGCAGCAAGAGGCTGGCACTGCTTGCCATAGCCCTTATCCTCCTCAAGGCCACCCTCTGATAAATCCCTCCCTCATTCCAGTCCCAGAAGGAAAAACTCAGGGGCCTTTGATTGGATCCCTCCAGCACCCAGTAACCTCTTTCCTGAAGACTAAACCGATAGGTTTAATCTGTGAAAAAGCCAAAGTAATTTGTTTCTCAACATCAAAGCAGTTGTGTGCCCAGAACAATATGGAAAGTTTTAGTGCTATAGTTCTGGCTTTCTACTGGCATTCAAATTCTTTAGCCTAATTGTACTCAGAACCTGGGGCTGCATTTTATTTATTTATTTAAGTAGGCTTCACACCCAGCACAGAGCCCAACATGGCTCTGCCAAACCCACGACCCTGAGACCAAGACCTGAGCGAAGATCAAGAGTCGAACACTCAACTGACTAAGCCACCCAGGTGCCCTTCTGTTTAACATTTTAATAAAGGAAGTGACTATTACCTTGCCCAATGTCAAACCACAAAAACCTCTGCCCAGGGTAACAAGCAAACTAGGTAGCCTCTGCTGTGTCAGAATCAGGGTCTCTCAAAGACCCTTCTTAGCCCCTGACGATTCATACTTACAGTGCCAGTTGGACTCTCAAATATTCCAATCTTGCCAGCCTCCAGCACCCGATAGAGCTCGGCCATGAAGTCTTTCTGGATGGAATAGGGTGTGAAGGGAAAAGGGAAATGGATGCCACCATCCTCCTGGGTTTTATTAGCCATGGTCCTAGGGGGAAAAAATAGATCTGGAAGTACTGACTTGAAACCGAGAACAGCTCCTAAGAGCAGTCTCAATACTAGCTATGGAATTTTTCCTTAGGTTATACCCATTTTTGCAAGTGGAGACCATGTTCTCTCCATTGTGGGTATCGTCACAAAGCCGTATCCAAATCATGTTATCCACTTGGTGACATTTATCAGAAATGGCTATGCAGAAAGCAGCCTAGCAAAGCCTCTGAACAGAAACCGCCCAGCCATTTTACCTGGAATTACTGTGCATTTTGGACACCCTTCTAATGCCTCCTGGAAAAGTACAGAGACTTCCTCTCAAAGACCTGTGCCCGAGGTCAAGGATGTCACTCCTGGCGACCTCTGCAGGACAGTTCCCTCACATCTCCACAGCGCAGCCTTTGCCTGGCACAGCTGCCTCACTGAATCCTGTTGGGAAGACCTGGAAGATCATGACACACAGGCAGAGAATTACCAGCATAGCTCTTTCCACGGCACAGGTTCGCATATCCATATGTATTTCACAGGTATCTTTAGCGTGCTTCTTAGTTCATCCCAGCCTCCATTTCCAGTATAAACCAGAGCCGCTTCCTAAAATTTTTCCAGCCTCAAGAAATAAAGAGCTTTCTGTCTGGCTGCAGGCTAGGAGAGCTCTCTTCACAGGGACCTGGCTGCCAGAGCTTCCAATACAGAGTCCACAGCATTTCTTGTTCCTTGCCAGGCCAAGGTCTAAGAACTCTGCAGCTCCAGGTTTATTTCATGTTTTTTCCTCCTCTTCTGAATGGAATTTCTCTAAGATAGCTTCTCCATACGCTTTCTTCCTTTCATTATCATTTGGAGGACTGACTCTTCCATCCTGGTTCCCACCCTCTCTTTGGAAGTCACTGCTCCTAACTATTGGGCTGGCCCACCTCTTCTAAGTACAAATACTAATCAGTCTGAAATCCACTTACAATCTTGCTATGTAACTGGCCTCAATAAGACTAGTAACGTGTCCTACATTTATGAAGAGAAGGGTAGTTGCCATGATGTTCTTCCAGTTATAGTTTAGGGGCACCTGGGTGGCTCAGTCAGGTAAGCATCCAACTCTTAGTTTCTGCTCGGGTCATGATCTCATGGTTTGTGAGACAGAGCCCTATGTGGGGCTCTGCCGCTGACGGTGTGGAAACTGCTTGGTATTCTCTGTCTCTCTGCCCCTCCCCCACTTATGCATGCACGCTCGCTCTCTAAGTAAATAAATAAACTTTAAAAAAGGTGACTTTTAAAAACCAGGACAAGTCAATACTGAGAGAGAGGCATGTAATCAAAAAACCATTCAGATCAGGAAGAAAAGAGGAGGGTATCTAATAAATTTTGATCACTCCACAGGCCTTTTTACTACTATTATCTCAGTTAACCTGATCAACACTCTAAGGATACAGTTGCTAGATACTAATGCTTACAGAAATTAGTTTTCAAAGGCACAGCTAATAATAGGGAAACAAGGGATCCAAATCAAGACTCTTATGGCTCTTTTAGTCAGATTTGTCTGGCAAAAGATAACAAGAGGAAGTATAAGGGGAGATCTACTGAAAATACACATATTGAGAAATTAAGAACTGAGATAATGTGTGAAAACCTAGAGCTGAAGGTACTGGCGGAGTGGGATTTCTTGCAGACCAGGACTACAAAGTTCTGGTAGTCCCTTTTCTACTCGGTCACATGCCATGTGGAGCCACTCACTGACCTCTGCTTACTCATAGTTTCTGCTTACCCAAAACTTCAGCTTGCACAGGGCCTCTTCAGCGCCCTCTACCTTCCAGCTCCACTTCCCAACGCCAAGTGAAAAATCTTTTCATGTTTCTTAGTTCTAAATCGCAAGAGAAAATCTAATCAGCACTGCCTCTCCTTTTAAAACTGATCACTCGGAGCGCCTGGGTGGCTCAGTCGGTTAAGCATCTGACTTCGGCTCAGGTCATGATCTCACAGTTCGTGGGTTCGAGCCCTGCATTGGGCTCTGTGCTGACAGCTAGCTCAGAGCCTGGAGCCTGTTTCAGATTCTGTGTCTCCCTCTCTCTCTGACCCTCCCCTGTTCACGCTGTCTGTTTCTCTCAGAAATAAATACAACATAAAAAAAAAAGTTAAAAAAAAAAAAAACTGATCACTCACTGGTCAGCCTAGACTGGTATGGTACCCTACCTGATATAATCAACTTGGGCCTCGTATTTGCTGTCCACCGCCCCTTTCCAGCCCCGACTGGGAAACGATGGACTTTAAGACTCACCTCACCTCCTTACAGATGACTCCCTCTCTATGTGGCCACCCCATATGGGTCAAATACCACTCCCATCCAAACACAGACACACCACCCTACTCTAAGTCACTCTTTTGTCTCATTACCCTGTATTTAATTTCTTCACAGCTCTTAGCACTAGCTGAACTTATTTTATTTACAATCCTCCCCTACCAGAATACACATGGCATAAAAGAAGGAACCTTGCCTGCCCCTAGCACCAGAATAGGTACTTTGGCACCTAGCAGGTATTTAAATAAATTTTGATGAAATGAATGAATAGCTAGCTTGACATGGTGGATGTAGGTAGAGGTTTCTGTTCTTCAGAGGTGTGGGTAGGTAGAGAAAGGCCCCATAACTAAAATATCCAGTCCAAGGGCCTGTTCTTTAATGTTTCAAACTGTTTTCACATAACCTCACAGCATTCCCATGTGATATTTTTATTAGCTCTATCTTATAGATGAAAACACTGAGACTCAGAAAGATTGAGACTTGCTCAGTCACTCGGCAAGTGTTTGAACCCAAGATCTGAACCCCCATCTGCCAGACCTCCAAGGCACTGGGCTTTATATTTTCCTCCCTCTTCCTCCCACCAGGGCAGGCAGACTGAAAAGAAAGACTTGGTTACTAAACTTCAGAATGACAACATGAAACAATACAGAAGAAAAGCAATTATTATTTCACTTCCCTGTGGGTGGTAATTATGGATCTCATTATTCCCGAAGCAGCACAAGCCAAATCACAAAGTTAAAGAAGGGTTTGCATAAATTCTTGAATAATGGATTCACTAAGCGCTATTAAGGTCATTTGGTGTAACTTTTTCTGACCTCTTTGGGTTGGTTGTATGGAGGACAACCACGATCCCACACACAAGTTCTCCCTAGAAATCCCCACCAGTGCCAAGACACATGCTATACACTTACAAGTGAGGTAAGATAGGGGTGCCTGGGTGGCTCAGTCGGTTAAGCGTCCAACTTTGGCTCAGGTCATGATTTCGCGGTTTGTGAGTTTGAGCCTTGCATCAGGCTCTGTGCTGACAGCTCAGAGCCTGGAACCGGTTTCAGATTCTGTGTCTCCCTCTCTCCTGCCCCTCCTCTGCTTCTGCCCTGCCCCTCTCTCAAAAATAAACATTTATTTTTTAATTTTTTTAAACATTTATTCATTTTTGAGAGACAGACAGAGTGTGAGTGGGGGAGGGACACAGAAAGAGAGAGACACCGAATCTGAAGCAGGCTCCAGGCTCTGAGCTAGCTGTCAGCACAGAGCCCGATGTGGGGCTCAAACTTAAGGACCACGGGATAGACCTGAGCTGAGGTCAGATACTTAACCAACTGAGCCACCCAGGCTCCCCAAAAATAATCACTTAAGTAAATAAACAAATAAATGACATAAAATACATGAAAACACCTCAGGGACACATTAGTTCTGAGAGTTCTTTTTCCCCAGTCCACAACTACCACTCATTATTTGTGTATGAACAAGTGCTATGGACTGAACTGTGTCCCCCCCAAAATTTGTGTTAAAGGCCTAACCCCCCATATAGACTGTATTTGAATACAGGGCTTTGGGGGGGAAACTGAGGTTAAACAAAACTGTAAGAGTGGGGTCCTAATCCTTACTAGGAATGGCAGCCTTATAAGAAAAGGAAAAAGGGACGAGCTCTCCTTCCACAACATGTGAGGATGAGGAAGGAGGCCGTCTGCAAGTCAGGAATAGAGCTGTCACCAGGAACCAAACATACCAGTACCTTTGAATTCCCAGACTCTGCAACGGAGAGAAAATAAATTTCGGTTAAGTCCCCTGCCCTAAAGTATTTTATTACAGCAACCTGAGACAAGTGTGTTCCTGGTACTATTGTGCTGTCAGGCTCCTAAAATACTTGAACTTCACACACCTGGGAGACAACACCTCCCCAAAAGAAAAGCTTTCCTGCAGATGCTGCTGATCCAAGTGCAATGCTCCAAGGCCCGGAGAGACAACCTGGCCCGCAACCTCCACATTCTCACCTTGCTGGGGGTTTCTGTCTCCCTCTACTTGTATTTATTTCCACTTTTATGACACTTCCTATAACAACCTGGCCAATTCCATTCATCCTAGTCCTCTTGATTGGACTCTACTCGACCACGATTCCTTGATGGGCAGTGGAGGGGAGCCAGGAACACAGGATGGGAACTCGGCTCAGGAAGCGCGCTCTGGGATCCCAGCTTATGTAAATACCCCTAAGGCTCAGTCTTCTCAGGTAACAGCACTTATTCACAGTGCTGTTGCAGTGACCTTTACATAAGGTAATTTATGAAAAGCACATAGCACAGCCGGGCTAAACTGGAGCCCCCAGACGCACGCTAGCTATTCTCACTCTTAAGCGCCTCCGGCACCAACTATAGGTCCCACCCTCCTTGGTCGGCAGTTCCCCCTACTATTGGTTTCTTTCCTGCCAATCATGCACTAGCCACGCCCCTCCGGCTCCAGAACATTTTCCCGCTCCCGACTCGCTCTGCCCCTCTGACTACAGCCCGCTGTGTTTGCGTTTCCACCAGCGCCTGCCCTCTTTCCTCTCGCTTCGCGTTCTCCTCAGCTGGCACTGTTCTCACCGTCTTTGCCCGCGGGACTCCTTCGCGAAGTCCAGGCCGGTGAGGAGTTGAGGAGTCTGAGCACAAGGCTGGGGAATTTGAAACCGCAGCGCTTTCCGTTAACGTCGGCCCCTGGGAGGAGCGTGCTGAGTTGCCACGCCCCCGAGCCACTGCGCCTGCGCACCCCGAAACTCGGAAGGGTGGGGCGGGGCTGTTCTCCTTTGGCGCCATTGCGCTTGCGCTGCGAACTCAGGGGTGGGCTTTTTTTCTGGAGCTGGGAGTCCTGGTCCTGACAGACCCCTAGAGGCTGTGGTCGGAAATGCCCGCTATTGCTTCAAAGCTCCGCCTCTCTCCCCTCCACACGCACGCACGCACGCTCTCTCTCTCTCTCTCTCTCTCTCTCTCTCTCTCTCTCTCTCTCTCTCTCTCCCTCTCTCCATATGAAGCCTCTAATTTAAGAAGCACCATTGGAGAAATAGAAGGTGATAAGATGAAGGATGAAGGTAAGTCGGGTCTGGTTGTAGAAGACTTTAAACAGCAAGATAGTACACTTAGACTTCATACTTGTTAAAAAGAAAATTCAACCAAGTACATTTGAAGATCTGATTGGCTCTTTTTTATTTTTATTTTTTTATTTTTTACAAATAGTTTATTGTCAGGTTGGTTTCCATATAATACCCAGTGCTCATCCCCACAAGTGCCCCCTTCCATGCCCTGATTGGCTCTTTTAAACAGTTCTTGAATCTGCAGCATGCCATATAGCGCATAGGGGATCTCCACTGAGTTAAAAAGAAAGGATTTTAAAGACAAAGAAGGCATTTTTTTTTAAAAAAGGAATTTGGTTAGGCAAGGTTGCACACCACCAACCCCTTCCAATGAGAGCAGAAGGAGTATATCAGTAAATTTCCTAGTCGTTGACCAGGAAATTCCACATTGACTAGTTAAAGGTTATAATTCCTGGAGGTTGAAACGGCAGTTAGGTTAGGTATTGAGTCTTGGTTTACTGACTTAGCCTAAGTGATGCACTTTGGGCCTGTGGTTTTCTTTTTAACATACTGTAAGCAATTTCCAAGTCACTGAAATGTTTTTAAACAGAGACGTGAAGTTGCAAAAGCAGTGTCTCGGAAATATTAAGCCGGAAGCAGTGTGAAGGTGATGCCAGCAGGCCAGGTCCAGGGACTCACAGTACCAGCCAGGAGGGCCCCTGGCTGCATGCAGGATAAAAATCAAACCTGTGAGAGCTTGTTTGGAGGTTCTAGTAGGGACCATAACTACTCACATACTCTTGACTAAAGGTCGTCCTCTTCAATCGAGCATGCATGCAAACTAGTGCAGCCACTCTGGAAAATAGTGTGGAGGTTCCTCAAAAAATTAAAAATAGAATTACCCTATGACCCAGCAATGGCACTACTAGGAATTTATCCAAAGGATACAGGAGTGCTGATTCGAAGGGGCATTGCACCCCAATGTTTATAACAGTGCTATCAACAATAGCCAAAGTATGGAAAGAGCCCAAATGTCCATGGATGAATGGATGAAGAAGATGTGGTTTATATTTAAAATGGAATACTACTCGGCAATGAAAAGAATGAAATCTTGCCTTTTTTTTTTAAATGTTTTATTTATTTCTAGGAGAGAGAGAGACAGCGTGAGCGGGGGAGGGTCAGAGAGAGAGGGAGTCACAGACTCTGAAACAGGCTCCAGGCTCTGAGCTGGCAGTCAGCACAGAGCCCAACGCGGGGCTCAAACTCACGAAACACGAGATCATGACCTAAGCGAAAGTCGGATGCTTACCTGAATAAGCCACCCAAGCGCCCCTGAAATCTTGCCATTAGTGACAACGTGGATGAACTGGAGGGTATTATGCTAAGTGTAATAAGTCAGTCAGAGAAAGACAGATATCATGTGTTTTCATTCATATGTGGAATTTGAAAAACTTAACAGAAGACCATAGGGGAAGGGAAGGAAAAATAAGTTACAGAGGGGGAGGCAAACCATAAGAGACTCTCAAATACAGAGGACAAACTGAGGGTTGATGGGGTGGGGGAACACAGGGGGAAATGGGTGACGGGCATTGAGGAGGGCACTTGTTGGGATGAGCACGGGGTGTTGTATGTAAGTGATGAACGTGGGAATCTACTCCTGAAGCCAGGACTACACTGTATACACTGTATGTTAGCTAACCTGACAATAAAATCAAAACTGAGCCAGCAGGAGGTGAAAGCAGAGTTTATTGAAAGTATACAAAGAGTGCAGTTACAGACAAAGTGGGAGACTCAAAAAGGAAAGGAGAGACAGTCTGGTCTATGTTTGGGGTCTGAAGTTTTTTATCCAGGTGTGTAGTCTGTTGTACGTGTCCTCTCAGGCATCCAGGAACTGGTTAGAACAAAGAGCGGGGGTAGGGGGATGGGGGGGACGGTGTTAGTACTTGGAGTCAGGGGGGGTCTTGGTGTCCTGATGTCTAGTGCTGGTGGTCTGGAACACACAGGATGGCTTCCTCTGGTCCTTCCTTAGATGTTAATGATTCTAAAAAATATCATTAACTCCTTGTCTCTTACAAGGAGGACATACATTACGTGCACTATGAGGCATATGCAGGTGGGGTTGCAAGTCCTAGCAAGAGTAGAAGCAGGATAAGGAGCAGAAAGCAGATTTTTATGAAGTCCTTCGGTTTCCCTCTCTCAAAGGGTGTTTGGGAGGGAGAGACAAGAAGCAAGCTGTCAAGCCAGGTTAGATAGAAAAGCAGACAGTGCAATGGGGACATGGACTTCAAGAGTGCCAGCAGCAGGAAGGGAGGGGATGGAGGCAGTTACTGCTGGGCCATAAACCTGGATATGATCTTCTGTCTTCCCCTCATCCTCTCCCCTTGGATTATATATGAGATTGACATTCCTAATGTTGGACCCTGGACTTTGCCCGAAAAGTAAAATCAAGACTGTTAGCCCTATGTGGACCACCTCTCCATTTCTTATTAAACCACCTTAGATGATGCCATTCATTGAATTAACTCCAAGACCTTATTAACAAACTCCTCTCAAAACTCAAAGCCAGGGAGAAAAAATGTCCTATTCATGTACAAATGTGTTTTCTGTAACTCAACAGTGTGAGCTACTTAAGCCCATTATATATTCCTCTTTGCCTCTGCTGCTAATAACCTCAAAGTTACATGTATGCTGTTTTAGTTTTTCATTGGCCAATATTTTTTGATATTTTTTTTCCTGTTCTTACTACTTCTTGATCATTTTGAGTACATGCTCTAGTAAGTCAGACCATCTGTATTCAGATTCCCACTCCGCTATTGACAACCTCAGCGATCTTGCAAGCTGTTTAAGCACTCTGAACCTCAGTTTTCTCACTCTAAAATGGAGACAGTGACAGAGCCAACCTTACATGATTCTCATAAGTTGCTGAGGTAACTTGCATGCCACATTATAAAAGCTCAACAAAGTTTAGCTATTACTAATGTTAATTTGTCATTCCTGTGCTTTTTATAAATGTTTATTTATTTTTGAGAGAGAGAGAGAGAGAGAGAGAGACAGACAGACAGACAGACAGACTCCAAAGCAGGCTCCAGGCTCTGAGCTGTCAGCACAGAGCCTGATGCGGGCCTTGAACTCACAGACTGTGAGATCATGACCTGAGCCAAAGTCAGACACTCAACTCACTGAGCCACCCAGGAGCCCCTAGCATTCCTATGCTTTTATTTTAAGTTTCCTTAGATCCCCTATAGAAATAGCTGTGACATAATCTAACAATAAATTAAAAAAGTCTAATAATAAGTAAACTTGGGTCCTAAGTATAAATCAAATTTTGAGATTTAGGGTTTTGGCAATTGGAAGAGTGAAAATAAGAAGGTCGGGAGTGATCATGCATTTTGAAGGGGGATAGGAATATTCTGTCTTTGTTATGCAGTTTGATGGGGTACATATTAGTTACATATCATACTGCAGGGCAGGCAGAACCAGGACCTCTCGAAGGCATCTTTTTCCATGGTACAGCCTGGACTTGACATTCATCCATTCAATAAATACCAACTGAGCATCAGTCCAGAAACTGAATTATCTTAGTAAACGCAAAGTGTCAGACTACTGACATGCCTAAGTGGCTCAGTCAGTTGTGTCTGACTCTTGATTTTGGCTCAGGTCATGATCTCCCTGTTCATGAGTTCAAGCACCACATCAGGCTCTGCACTGACAGTGTGGAGCCTGCTTGGGATTGTCCCTCCCTCCCCCACCCTCTCTCTCTGCCCCTTGCCTGCTCATGCTCTCTTGCTTGCTCTCTCTCTCTCTCTCTCTCCCCCAAAATAAATAAACTTTAAAAAAGTATCAGACTACAAATGCATGGTCACTAAATTTACATCCATACCAATGGATTCATTTATAAATGGAGCTGTTTCCAGTGAGTGGAAGCTACTTTATTTCTTTCTATTCGGGAAGGCAATGTGAATTGGAAAATTTCTTGGTAAGCATAGAATCAGAACAAGGAAAACATAGGAATTTGAGTGAAACATATCACCTATGCACTGGAAAAATCCCATGAAATGTGCCTGTCCATCTAAGAGAAAACCTCTAGAGACCAGATTAGATTGCTCCATCCCCAAGAATCCATGTGCTTCTCCCTGGAACAGTGTAAGATATGCCCTAATATTATTTCTCTGAGCCCTGGTTTCTTTGATTACTATGTCCAGCATATATCTAGTTATATGGCTTTTCCTCATTAAGCCACACTCTGGTGGGCATGGGATACACTCTGTTGATCCTCACATAATAGGTTGATCTAATTAATTGGACTAAATTTCTAGGCTACCCCATCAATGTTTCCATGAGGCATTCAGCAGTGTTTGAAAATGGGGGACTAGAGTTCAGGGAAGAGGTAGAAGCTCGGTATATAGATTTGATCACCCCTGGGTAAAAGAACTAAAGCCATGGTAAGTGATAAAATTTCTGAAGATGTGAACAGTTAAAATGCAGGGGAGACAGGAGGCATTGACATGCAAAAAATGATGTCTGACCCTTACCTTATACCATGTATAAAAATTAATACAAAATGGGGGCACCTGGGTGACTCAGTCGGTTGCACATCTGACTGATTTTGGCTCAGGTCATGATGCCGGGTTCATGGGATCAACCCCTGCCACACCTGCTCACTCACTATCTCTCTTTAAAAAAAGTTAAAAATTTTTAACAAAAAATGGATTTAAATGGAAAAGCTAAAAGTGTAAAGCTCTTAGAAGAAAACATAGGGGATTTGGATTTGGCAATGATTTCTTGGAAAGGATACCAAAAGCATAGGCAGCAAAAGTAAAAATAGATAATTGGACAGTAAACATCAAAAGACACCATCAACAGAGTGAAAAGGCCACCTACAGAATGGGAGAAAATATTTGCAAGCCATGTATCTGATAAGGGACTAATATTTAGAATATGTAAAGAACATCTACAACTCAACAACAGCAAAAACAAAACAGCCCAATTAAAAAATGGGCAAAAGGAGGGGTGCCTGGGTGACTCCGTTGACGTTTTGAGCATCTGATTTTGGCTCAGGTCATAATCTCATGGTTCATGGGATCTGGCCCCACGTTGGACCCTGAGATAATAACATGGAGGTATGGAGCCTGCTTGGAATTCTCTAACTAAATAACTAACTAAACTTTAAAAAATAAATAAGTAAAATTAAAAATAGGCAAAAGGATCTGAATAGATATTTCTCCAAAGAATGGAAATAGATGGCCAACAAGCACTTAAAAAGATGCTCAGCATCACTCATCACAAGGGAAATGCAAAACAAAACTGCAATAACATACCACCTCATACTCATTAGGATGGTTACTATAAAAACACACAGAAAATAACAAGAGTTAGTAAGGATGTGAAGAAATTGGAACTTTTGTCCACTGCTAGTGGGAATGTAAAATGGTGTAGCTACTATGGAAAACAGTATGGTGGGTCCTCAAACAATTAAAAATAGAATTAGCATATGATATAGCAGTTCCACTTCTGGCTGTCTGCCCAAAAGTAGTGAAAGCAGAGAGTTGAACAGGTATTTGCACATGTTTATAGCCACCTTATTCACAATAGCCAAAAGGTTGGAGCCACCTGTGTCCATTGGGAACGAATAAACAAAATGTGGTATTTACATACAATGGAGTATTTTTCAGCCTTAAAATGAAAGGAAATTCTGACATCTGCTACAACATGGATGAAACTTGAGGACATTATAGTCAGGGTTATCCAGAGAAACAGATTTCAATAGAATGTGTATAGCAAAAGATTTATTTTAAGGAACTGGCTCAGAGTGGAGGCGTGGCAGATCCAAAATCTGGTGAGGTAAGCTAGCAGGCAGACTGGAGACTCAGGGAAGAGTTGCAGTTCAAGTACAAAGGCTGTCTGCTCATAGAATCTCTTCTTGCTCTGGGAATCTCTTGTTCTATTAAGGCCTTCACTTGCTTAACTGTAACTGACCCACATTATGGCGAATAATGTGCTTTACTCAAAGTCCACTGGTTTAAATTTTAGTCTCATCTAAAAACCACCTTCACAGAAACATCCAGAATAACATTTGATCAAATATTTGGGAACCATGGCCCATCCAGGTTGACAAAAGAAATTAACCATCACATCATAAGTGAAGTAAGCCAGTCACAAAAATACAAATACTGTATGGTTCCACTTAAAGGAGGTACCTAGAGTAGTCAAATTCATAGAGACAGAAAATAGAATGGAAGTTACCAGGGACTGAGTCGACTGGGAAGTTGGGAATTGTTGTTTAATGGGTATAGAATTTCAGTTCAGCGAGAGAAGAGAGTTATAGACATTGGTTGCATAATAGTCAGTGTACTTAGCACTAAACCAAACACTTAAAAATGGTTACTATTGGGGCGCCTGGGGGGCTAAGTTAGTTGAGCGTCCGACTTCAGCTCAGGTCATGATCTCACTGCTCATGAGTTCGAGCCCCGCGTCAGGCTCTGTGCTGACAGCTCAGAGCCTGGAGCCTGCTTTGGATTCTGTGTCTCCCTCTCTCTCTTCCCCTCCCCCACTCTCATGCTATCTCTTTCTCAAAAATGAATAAATGTTAAAAAAAATTTTAAACGGTAATACAGTTAATCTTATATATTTTTTTACCACACATGTTTTTAAAGAGAGGAAAACAGCAGGGAATGACCTTTAAGAAATGGCCATTTGGGGGCAGAAGATATGAACAGATACTTCTCCAAAGAGGATATCCAGATGGCCAACAGACACATGAAACAATGCTCAGCATCCCTCCTCATCAGGGAAATACAAATCAAAACCACACTGAGATACCACCTCATGCCAGTCAGAGTGGCTAAAATGAGCAAATCAGAGAACTCTAGATGCTGACGAGGATGTAGAGAAATGGGCACCCTCCTACACTGTTGGTGGGAATGCAAACTGGTGCAGCCCCTCTGGAAAACAGTGTGGAGGTTCCTCAGGAAACTAACACTAGAACTCCCCTAGGACCCAACAATTCCTAGCACTGCTAGGAATTTACCCAAGGGATACAGAAATGTTGATGCATAGGAGCACATGTACCCCAATGTTCATAGCAGCACTCTCAACAATACCTAAAACATGGAAAGAGCCTAAGTGTCCATCAATGGACAAATGGATGAAGAAGATGTAGTTTATCTATACAATGGAATACTACATGGCAATGAGAAACAGTGAAATCTGGCCATGTGTAACAACATGGATGGACCTTGAGGGTGTTATGCTGAGCGAAATAAGTCAGGCAGAGAAGGCCAAATATCATATGTTTGCACCTATAGGAGGATTAGGAGGAACTTAACGGAGGACCATGGGGGAGAAGAAGGGGAAAAATAGTTGGAGAAAGAGAGAGAGGCAAACCGTGAGAGACCCTTGAATGCTGAGAACAAACTGAGGACTGATGGATGTGGGGGGAGAGGGGGGAGATGGGCATGGAGGAGGGCACTTGTGAGGATGAGCACTGGGTGTTATATGGAAATCAATTTGACAATAAACTATTTGTAAAAAAAATTAAAATAAAAAAATAAAATTCATCAGTAGCATGAAAAAAAATGGCCATTTGGGGAAAAAGAAGGTGAGAGATTGATTAATTAGAGGAATAGAAGGCAAATTAGGGCCATCACGGAGACAAAAGAGAAAATGATCAAAAATACTAGATATAGCAAGGAGGACAATAACTAGAAAGAAATCCCCTGGCAACTTAATATGGGAGAGCCAGTACAGTAGTTTGAACAAAATCACTCTGCAAGGATTAAGAAAAGTTTAAATGATGAGAAGGTTGGAGGAGCAGAAGTGCTCCACCCATTTAAAGAGTCTGGAGGGGAGGAGAGAGACAAGGGGAAGATGTGTGCTGGAAGGCAGAAGAAGGGAAAATTGTGCAAAGGAAGACAGGGGGTGCTAATGTAAGGACCAAGTGAGAGGGCAACTCTTCCCTCTGCCGTTGACCAGCTTCCTCTGCCAGGCAGGCTGATCTGGTCAATATCCACCCCCCCAATACAAGACTAAGGGCCCTACAAAATCCTGATACAGACGGGGCAGCTGTCTTAGTACAGAATGGGCAGCCAAGGGGTGGTAGCAAGAATTAGAGATCATGACAGGGTTGGGGGTACCCTGAGAAGTCCAAGTTTGAAAGAAGTTGCAGTGAAAGTCAGAAAGCAAAAATCAGAACGTAAAACTAGACTGAAGGCCAGTGGGGCAAATGCCAATATACAAAGCCTGGAAAGTCTCAGTGCTTGGGTTCAGAAGCTAAGTCAAAGTAGTGTTTCTCCTTTAAAGTTTAGTTCTCCCACCAACTCTCACAAACCACACCTCTGTCATCCTAAATTGTTGACACTCCTCTTTTGATTCAGGGGAGGCTACCTTATACTTGGTGCTAATTAGTCAGGATTCTCCAGAGAAACAGAACCAATAGTGTGTGTGTGTGCGCGCGCGCGCGTGTGTGTCTGTGTGTGTGTGTGTAGAAAGAAAGATTGATTTAAGGAATTGCCAATTATGGAGGCCACCAAGTCATATATATATGGTGGCCCGTTAGGCAATCCTAAGCAGGCTTCATGCCGTCAGCATGCTGGCCCCACGTAGGGCTCAGTTTCACAAACCGTGAGATCATGACCTGAGCTAAAATCAAGAGTCAGATACTTAACCAATTGAGCCACCCAGGTACTCCAGGAAGTCAGTTTTTTATTCTTTAAAAAAAATTTTTTTTAATGTTTTATTTATTTCTGAGAGAGAGAGAGAGAGAGACAGCATGAGGGAGATACAGAATCTGAAACAGGCTCCAAGCTCTGAGCTGCCTGTCAGCACAGAGCCTGATGCAGGGCTCGAACCCACAAACCTGAGCCGAAGTTGAACGCTTAACCGACTGAGCCACCCAGGTGCCCCAGTCAGTTTTTTATTCTATTCAGATCTTCAACTGATGGGATGAGGCCAACCCACATTATAGAGGGCAGTCTGATTTACTTATTTGCAGTTGCAATGTTAATCTTATCCAAAGGCATCCTCATAGAAACATCCAGAATAATGTTTAACCAAATATCTGGGCACTGTGGCTCAACCATGTTGACATATAAAATTAACCATCATACCCAGGTAATAATTATAGCCATTTATTAAGCACTTATTTATGTATAAAGTATACAGCCATCTCCTTTCAGTCCATAACACCCACAAACTAAGTGGTTTTTTTAATGTTTTTTTTTTTATTTATTTCTAGGAGAGAGAGAGAGAGAGACAGGGTGAGCAGGGGAGGGTCAGAGAGAGAGGGAGTCACAGAGCCCGACGCGGGGCTCGAACCCACGAACCGCGAGATCATGACCTAAGCGAAAGTTGGATGCTTACCCGACTAAGCCACCCAGGCGCCCCTCCCACAAACTAAGTTTAATGTTCTCACTTTTAAATAAGAGGAAAACAGTATTTGAAAGATTTTATCTAAAAGTTCATAAAATTCAGAAGCAATCAAAACCATTCTCATCATGGCTAACTTCAAAGAAGTTAAATTAATCAATTTGACCAGCATGGTAACTAGTTCTTTGGTCTTTCCACATCTTTCAGACTTCTCAGAACCAGGTTCCAATAGCCTAACAGCATGACCTTTGACCAAAAAAAAATCATTGCCCTCTTACTTTGTGGCTGGCAAACTGCTAAGCACTTCACATTCATTACCCTTTTGAATCCCTACAGCAATATTGAAAAGTTACATAAATCCATCCAGATTGGGTTTTGCCAGTGACAGAAAACTCAAATAACATTGGGTAAGACAGCTAAAATTTTACGTCTAACCCTCCCATCCCCCAGATAAAGTCTGAAGGTATCCAAACTGGTAAATAGCTCTACTGTCATAACTGGCGTAGGTTCTTTCTATCCTCATGTTCTGTCATCTTCAATAGATCACTTCCTCCTGATGATCTGAGATAGCTGTTTAGCTCCAACCATCATGCCTCCATTCCAGTCACCAGGGCGACATGAAGAAGATGGATGTGCCCCTGTCCTTGAAGAACAAGTCTTGGAGGTCGCATATACTACTTTCCCTTTCACCCGCCTGGGTGGGTCAGACCTTGTTGCAAGGGAGGATGGGAAACACATTTCTTTTTCTAGGCAACCAAACACACAGTTGAAAAACAAAAAAAAACAAAAAAAAAGAAGGGGAGAAATAATACTGGGGGGTCCACAGGAGGTATTATCAAGGCCATTTCTAGATGAGATATCAAACCACAGCAGTGAAGTAGAGAGCTCTGAAGTAGGAAAAAAGAACTAGTCACTTATAATCATTATGTGGGAGAGGGAGCAAGGATTCAAGTCTGAGTTTTAGAGTGATTTTTAAGTGGGCTTTTTTTTTTAAGCTCATTTATTTTGAGAGCGAGAGAACACACGTACATGAACAGGGGAGGGGCAGAGACAGAGAAGGATAGAGAGAATCCCAAGCAGGATCCGCGTTGTCAGCATGTAGCCCAATGCTGGGCTCAAACCCGTGAAACTGTGAGATCATGACCCGAACCCAAATCAAAGGCCAGATGCTTAACTGACTGAGCCACTCAGGACCCCCCAAGTGTCTTTTTCTTTTAATTTAAGTAACCTCTTCACCCAACCCCAAGATCAAGAGTCACATGCTCTTCCAACTGAGCCAGCCCTGCACCTCTAGAGTGATTTATAAAAACAAATTAGAATGGACTCAAAGTTATCACAATAAGAGTGTCACTTATTCCATCTCAATCTGATGCGCTTTTTTAAGTGAGAGAGATGGGGCCGGCGCTATTGCCACTCTACTGTTTACACCCACAGCCCGCCCTTTTCTGTTCCAACCTGAAATCTAAATATGCCCATGTAAGTGTGTCAGGCCTGGGAATTTCACCCAAGGTGTGTAGAGGTGGGGGAAAAACGATCAGAAACTAGGGAGCGTGCAGTTCCGCCACCCTACTCCTCCTCACTCTTGTCATTGGAATTTTACCTGAAGGCTGAAGGAGATACTTCCAGAGCTGTCCATGCCACTCAGGTTTATCCCCAATCCCCAAAAACTAAGATGAAAGTCATCTTGTCTCAGGATGAGAAAATAAGTTTTATTGACAAATATATATGGTGATAGCCAGCAGTCCCCTAGGGAGAGACACATATGTGCCTTCTAAGATCCGAACTTCCTCCTTGGGGTTAATCCCAAGTAGCCCATCCAGTTAGACAAAGGTCAGAGAGCTACTGTGAATCAAAGTATTGATATCTGGACAAACAAACGGAAAAAGCTTCGGTCCCAGAGGAATTAGGTGCAACTTATTTGGGGGCAAGCCCAGCTTCTGTAGGTGGACTTTCAGATGTTGGGACCTGTGACCACATTGATTATTTATCTGAATTGCCTATTATGAGTGGAATGTTTTCCACCCTCCTACTGTGGCGGTTGTGCAAGAAATTTAGAAGGCCTCGAAGCCAATTCCAGATATTATTTTTCTGATTGTCATCATCATCTCTTTCCTGTTTGACAGTTTTAAACAGTCGCTTTTTTCTTTCTGAGGCTTTCATGCCAGTGACTTTGAAGATGTTATTGCTCAGCTGGCTCATCCTGGAAGTAGAGGCAGACCCGAGGTAAACATATTCGTCAAGTTTTTTCAGGGTAGTAATGACCAAAGCCTGGATAGATTCCACAGGATCATTCCTCAGAGTTCCAATAGCTGAAACCAGAAAGGAGGTCAAGTCAGACTTTCAGTCTCCAAGGACTGTCTACCCAAACCCAATTATTTTCCACCCCATAAACCAGATTATTATTCTATAACTTCACTTAGAATAATTTTCGTCACTGTAAAAGTAATACTTTTACTGTAGAAAAATGTCTAAATAGAAATCATTTTTTAAAGGAAAGAAAAATCACTCACCTCTCATCCAGAGATAACACTTGATATTTTCATACCTATCCTTGCAGTATATTTTTTTAAGTAATCTCTGTGCCCAACATGAGGCTCAAAGCCATGACCCCAAGATCAAGAGTTGCATGCTGTGCTGACAAAGCCAGCCAGTGACCCCTGCAGTATTTTTTTTAAATACCGAACATGAACACTTCTTTTTACAAAAATAAGATTTACATTTTTTCTTCCCACAAAATATTCTTCTATGCGCCGTAATATACAATCACATGGTTCTATCATAATTTCTTTGATGAACTCTCTATTAATGAATAATTAGGTCATTTGCAATTTTTCACTGTTATAAGCAATAACTATTAATTCTTTCAACAGCTATTATTGAGTGCTTACTACCCCGAGCCAGTATGCTAGGTGCTGGGGATACAATGGTGAACAAGAAAGATTCCCCACCTTTAATTTTTTTTAATGTTTTATTTATTTTTGAGAGAGAGATAGAGACAGTGTGAGCAGGGGAGGGTCAGAGAGAGGGAGATACAGAATTGGAAGACAGGCTCCAGGTCTGAGCTAGCTGTCAGCACAGAGCCCACCGCGGGGCTCGAACCCACGAACTGTGAGCTCATGACCTGAGCCAAAGTCAGACGCTTAGCCAACTGAGCCACCCGGGGCCCCAAGATTCCCCACCCTTAAGAACATAACATTCTAGTGGAGGAAAGATAAAACAAACAAGCAAACATAAATGAAGTATGAAGAAGGAAACTTAACAGAGTAATGGCAGTGAATAACTGGGAAGGACCTCTTTAGATAGGCCAGTCAGGGAATGCCTCTCTGAGAAAGCAACAGTTGAGCGAAGATGTAGGAAGCCACATGATGAGAAAGGTCAGAAGCACTCCTGAAGGTTAAGGTCGGGAGGGGGTGCTTCTATTCACAATATACAAAGTAGCCAGTGTGGCTGCACCTTCTAGTGAGGGCGGTGCTATAGGCTAAGAGGGGAGAGACAGTCAGAAGCCAGATCAGCCAGGGCCTTGGGGCAAAGGTAAGGCACCAGACTTCGACTGGAAAAGCAATGGAAAGCCACTGAAGGGTTTTAAGCAAGGGGTGACATGATTCTATGTACTTGTTTCAGAGAGAATCTGGCTTCTGTGTAGAGAGGTGTAGAGAAGAGGCAGGGGTGGGGGGTGTTAAAATGGTCCAGTTAGGGAATGGCCTGCAGGGGGGCTTAGATCCAGGTGGGAACAGAGGGATGAAGACTGGGAATTACTTAGCATGCAAAGAATAAAGAGAACAGGATGGGTCTTGCCTCAAAAGGGCCTTCAAGCCCAGCAAAGTCTACAGCTTCATATTGATCTCATTTGTACTTAGCACAGGAGGAAGACCTGGGCTCAAGCTACACAGTAAATATGTAAATCCTGTGAAGAGCCATCTCTTGACCACAAGGTTTGTCACATGCTAAATAGGGGTGTAAATATAACCAGAATTACTTTTATTGGGGAAAAAGTCCCTCCATCTACGTCATTTAGGCAGTCTTTCTGGGAGGCTGGCCAGGGTGAGGAAGGCAGTTCTCTGCTATACTGAGGAGCCTAGCATATTCATTTTAGGCGTACTTTCCCTGAAATTCTCCAGTCACTGGGAATAGGGCTCTGCTACCCAGTAGAGACCTCAGTTGTAAAAAAAAAAAAAAAAAAACGAGGAGAAGGCAACAGAGGTGGAAAATGTCATGGTCAGAAGCCAGGGTTAGAGCCCTAATGGGACACATGCTGCTACCTGGTCACTAGGGGGCAAGAGAAGGCATGGCTATTCTCAGCAGCAGCTAACAAACTCATTCTTCCTTGACCAGAGCTCTGAACACCCTCTCTGCCAGCGGCTGCCAGTTCCCTACCCCACCTCGGTCCTGAAGCCTGAGTCAGCTCCACACAAAGGTTTTGTGGGACACGTCTGTGCCCAGCAGAGCACAGGGCTTTCCACGCATTTGTATCTGCTACTTCGATGGCGTTTAAGATCAGCACCATTATCCTCATGATACAGATGAAGAAACTGAGGCATAGAGACAGTAACTCGCCCAAGTTCACACGGCTCATTATCGAGACAGCCAGTATTTGAAACTGGGCTGGCTGACATTGGAGCCGTGTTTTTCACTACAAATTGACTTGGACGAAAGGACCCTTAAAAGTCATTTACTTAAAAAAAAAAAATCACTTACTTCACCACTTTTTACTTTCTATATAAAGAGCTGTGAATAAGCCAAAAAGGAAACAAAAGCTTGTCAAAATGCAGTTGTCTGCTAGGCATTTCCTCTGAAGAAAGAGCCACCATCCCTTTAAAAGCTAATCCAGAGTATTAGCTTGAAGCAGGTCCCAGGAAGGTAGGTGGGTTCCAAGCAGAGGCGGGTCCCTGAGGACAAGCATGTGCAGCACTAGAACAGTGACAACAGCAAAGCTGTGGCGCTCATGTCAGGCCGTTCTGGCACACACACACTCTAGTACACACAAGGATCGGCACACAGGGGCAGGGATGTAAAGGCCACATTCTCTCCATCTTGTCTCTGTACCAAAGGAAGCAAAGTGTGGCATGGAAGATAGTGATGAACAAAGAATTCAACGTCATTTCCATTTGGCACTGGAATGGGTTACGCAGGCACCACTTATCACAAGCACCCTGAACCTTTCCCCACCCCACCTCAGAAGAGTTGGAAACTGTGTTTCGTGAAGTATCTACTACCCACAGCAAAGTCCTAAACCTTTACCATGGCCGAAAAGGCGGGCAGGATTCTGGCCCCACTGCTATTCTCTGAGCTCATCTCCTGTCCTTCCTTTTGCTCACTCCACGCCAACACGCTGACTTCCTGATCTTCCTTGAACATGCCAGGTGCTCTCCCCTCAGCTACTGAGATGGTTCACTCCCTCGCTTCCTCCAGGTCTCTGCTCCAATGCCCCTTCTTGGTACCCTGCCCTCTGACCCTAGGATCCCTGGCCCTGCCTCACTTTCTCCATAGTGCCTATCGAACACATGTACTTGGTTAAGGCCCTACCCTCCCCCACCGGAAGGGGTGCTGCACCAGAGCTGGGACATCAGTTCTGTTCACTGCAGTATCCCAGGGTTTAAAAGAGTACCTGGTAGGGGTGCCTGGGTGGCTTAGTCGGTTAAGATTCCGACTTTCGCTTAGGTCATGATCTCGCGGTTCGTGGGTTCGAGCTCTGCATCGGGCTCTGTGCTAACTGCCAGCTCAGAGCCTGGAGCCTATTTCAGAGTCTGTATCTCCCTCTCTCTCTGACCCTCCCCTGCTCACGCTGTCTCTCTCTCTCCCAGAAATAAATAAAAATATTAAAAAAAAAAAAAAGAAGAGTACCTGGTATACAGCAGGTTTTTATAATTAAGAAACTAATTTCATTGAGACCAAGGGCAAAAGTACCTCCCATAGCAAACATAGGTGTGGCTGTTCGACTATTTTAGGGACGGAAGGATTTTGCAGGGGAGGTAAATTTCTCTTCTGATATACATTGGGAATATCAGCTCTTCTTCCTCCACACCCCAACTCCTGTTCCCTCTTTTTCAGGATTTTGGTGAAATTAAAGGACAATGGAGTGAGCACACATTAGTGCAAAGGTCCCTGAATTGAAGGTGCCTGGGTGGCTCAGTCAATTAAGTATTTGACTTCGGTTTAGGACATGACCTCACAGCTTGTGGGATTAAGCCCCGCATGGGGATCCATGCTGACAGCATGGAGCCTGCTTTGGATTCTTTCTCACTTTCTCTCTCTCTCTCTCTACCCCTCCATTTCTCTCTCTCTCTCTCTCTCAAAATAAATAAATAAACTTTTTAAAAAATTCACTGAATTGGAAATTCTAGCTCTGGCTCTCCCAGTAATACACTTCTATGATCTTGGACAAATGACTCAGCCTCTGAAATTAGGAGGGTTAGAGATTAGGACTAATAAAAGCTTTTCTGAAGTACCCCTAACTTCAGGGGCAGAAGACAATAAATGGGTAGCCTCAGAGGTCTGGGTGAGTTACCTCAAGTATCATATGTTCTACAAATCCTTAGAACTTCTTTTATCTTAAAAATTCATGCATAATTTGCATTCTACTCCGAAACATGTCCATTGTTAAAACATTTGTGTAATGTTTTAATTTTAAAAAGAGTATCATTTAGAATATATACTAAAATGTTTATACTAAAATGTTTATAGATGAATAATATGAAGTCTGAGGTTTGGTTCAGAATAAGCTGGCAGGGAGGGGTGTAGGTGGAGAAACAGGAAACAAGGTAACCATGAGTTGATATTTGCTGAAGCTGGGGGACAAGGTTGGAGGCGATTATTAAACTATTTGCTAAATCTTTTTTTAAAAATGCTTATCTATTTTTGAGAGAGTGAGTGGGGAAAGGGCAGAGAGAGGGGGGGACAGAGGATCTAAAGCTGGTTCCATGCAGGGTTCAAACTCACAAACTGTGAGATCATGACCTGAGCCAAAGTCAGATGCTTAACCAACTCAGGTGCCCCTATTTGCTAGGCTTTTAAAGGATGCTAAAAACTACTTGCTCAACATCACTCATCATCAGGGAAATACAAACCAAATCCACAAAATCAAAACCGCAACGAGATACCACCTCATACCCATCAGAATGGCTAAAATCAACAAGTCAGGCAACAACAGATGCTGCCGAGGATGCGGAGAAAGAGATATCTTTTGCACAGCTGGTGGGAATGCAAACTGGGGCAGCCACTCTGGAAAACAGCACAGAGGTTCCTCAAAAAATTAGAAATAGAACTACCCTACGACCCAGGAATTGCACTCCTAGGTATTTATCCAAGGGATACAGGAGTGCTGTTTTAAAAGGGCACATGCACCCCAATGTTATAGCAGCACTATCAACAATAGCCAAGGTATGGAAAGAGCCCAAATGTCCATCATTTGAATGGACAAATGATGTTGAATGGATAAAGAAGATGTGGTTTATATATACACAATGGAGTACAACTCAGCAATCAAAAAGAATGAAATCTTGCCATTTGCAATGACATGGATGGCTATTATGCTAAACAAAATTAGTCAGAGAAGGACAAATATCATATGACTTCACTCATATGAGGACTTCAAGATACAAAACAGATGAACATCAGGGAAGGGAAGCAAAAATAATATAAAAACAGAGGGGGACAAAAACATAAGAGACTCTTAAATATGGAGAACAGAGGGTCGCTGGAGGGTTTGTAGGGAGGGGGATAGACTAAATGGGTCAGGGGCATTAAGGAATCTACTCTTTTTTTTTTAAATAAAAATGAATTTTATTTTTTATTTTTTTAACATCTATTGATGTTTATTTTTTTTTTTTACAAATAGTTTATTGTCAAATTGGTTTCCATATAACACCCAGTGCTCATCCCCACAAGTGCCCTCCTCCATGTCCATCTCCCCTCCCCCTCCACATCCATCAGTCTCAGTTTGTTTCTCAGCATTCAAGAGTCTCTCATGGTTTGCCTCTCTCTCTTTCCCCCACCACTTCCCCCCTTCTTCTCCCCCATGGTCCTGAGGAATCTACTCTTGAAATCATTGTGGCACTATATGCTAACTAACTTGGGTGTATGTAAATTTAAAAAAAAAATTTTTTTTAATATTTTTTATTTATTTCTAGGAGAGAGAGAGAGAGACAGCATGAGCAGGGGAGGGTCAGAGAGAGAGGGAGTCACAGACTGAAACAGGCTCCAGGCTCTGAGCTGGTAGTCAGCACAGAGCCCGATGCGGGGCTCGAACCCATGAACCGCGAGATCATGACCTAAGCGAAAGTCGGATGCTTAACCGACTAAGCCACCCAGGCGCCCCAAATTTTTTAAAATTTTTAAAAAGAATGCTAAAAACTAAAAGAAACATCTTAAATCAGCCAGAGAAAAAGGATAGATTGACCTGAAAAGGAACAAAAATTAATGACAGCAGGCTTCTTTTAGCAACAAAGAACACCAGAAGACAGTAGTCTATCTTCCAAGTACTGAGAAAGAAACTGTTGGCCTAGAATACAGTCACTAGTAGGGGCGCCTGGCTGGCTAAATCAGGGGAGCATGCAACTCTTGATCTCGGGGTTGTGGGTTCGAGTCTCACATTGGATATAGAGTTTACTTTTAAAAAATAAAATTGTTAATTAAAAAAAAAAAAAAGAATTGTGCCACTTGTAAAGCTACCTTGCAAGAATAGGGGTAAGAAAAAGTCATTACAAACAAGCAAAATCCAAGAGAGCATAACACCAAGATACCAGCGCTAAAAAAAACTTCTAAAAAGTGCACTTCAGGTTGAAGGAAAATGAAGGATAGTCACAGACACAGAGGGGAGTGGAGTGCATATAACGCTGCAGTAAACCTCCACGTTTGTGTAATGTAACAGGAGTCCTAGCATCTCAGGAGCACTGATGCATAGGGGCACATGTACCCCAATGTTCATAGCAGCACTCTCAACAATAGCCAAAACAGGGAAAGAGCCTAAGTGTCCATCAACGGATGAATGGATCAAGAAGATGTGGTTCATCTATACCATGGAATACTACATGGCAATGAGAAACAGTGAAATCTGGCCATGTGTAGCAACATGGATGGACCTTGAGGGTGTTATGCTGAGCGAAATAAGTCAGGCAGAGAAGGACAAATACCATATGTTTGCACGTATAGGAGGATTAGGAGGAACTTAACGGAGACCATGGGGGAGAAGAAGGGGGAAATAGTGGGGGAGAGGGAGGAAGGCAAACCATGAGAGACTCTTGAATGCTGAGAACAAACTGAGGGCTGATGGGGTGGGGGGAGTGGGAGGGGGGTGATGGGCATGGAGGAGGGCACTTGGGATGAGCACTGAGTGTTACATGGAAACGAACTTGACAAACTATTTTTTTAAATAAATAAATAAATAAAAATATCTTGGAAAAAACAAGTCCTAGTATCTAAATTCTGGCGTATAAAAAAAGAACTAAAATATTCACTAACAAAGCCTATAAATTGGGAGGAGTGGTAATTGGAACTCATGTCAACACAGTAGGGAAGGTTAAAATGTTTTACTCTAAACCCTGTGAAGCTCAATATGCATGATAAAAGCCTATTCTCTGGTATCCAGCCTGGAGAAACACACCCATATACAAGGAGGCACTTATAAGAATGTTCATGGTAGCATTGTCTGAATAGCATAATACTGGAAATGATTTAAATAACGACCTACCAAGGGTTGTAAGATTGCAATAGATCTGTATCTACTAACATATTAAGTGGGAAAAAAGTAAGTTGCAGAAACTGTTGATACTACATATATATATATACACACACACACACACACACACACACATATATTGCACAAAGTGATATATATATATAACATATCCTATAATATATTACATTATATATGATGTGTTATATAACATATATATCCTATGTGTACACAGCAAAAGAATACAGTACTACATAACAGGGGAAAAGGGGAGAGGAGTCAGACTTGAGGGTGAATAGAACTTTACCACCCAAAAAAGAACTTTACCTTTATCAATAATGTTCCTACTTTTTTTTTTGCAAACAAACTATATTCATGCACTTCTTCTGTAAATATAAATTAATTTTAAAATATTTTACTACAATAAAAAAGAACACAAAGCTGCAAGTTCTTTAAGGGACAGGGAGTGTCTCCCTTGAACGCCACTGTACCATCAGCAACTGACAGCACATGATCAGTGTTGAGGGACTGGAACATTTTGGTTAGCAATGCTTTTCTCTAAGCAGCACGACAACGGGTGACTTGTTTTCTTCCTCCTACTTCTCCCTATTTTCTTCTTGTCTATATAACATTTATAATGGTAAAAACATACTTTATTTAAAATAACAAAACATGTCCTTACGGAATTCCCCTGCCTCCTTTCTGTCTTGCCCCATGCCTGTGGTACCCAGAACCCAGTACAAGGCCCGGACTCACCATTCTGTAACAGCTCCACATCATCCTCATGTATTCGTTTCATGCTTATCCTCTTAATTGTTAATCCTAAAGATAGGACAGATATAAAGTCCTTCCAGAATTCTGGACCTTTGGGCCACCCTTCCCCCGCTCTGTAGCGAACAAGGAAGCATGTAAACCAATTCTAGCAAGAAATGTTTCTCCAAGATGCATTGTGGCCCACGTATCAGTGTCCCAGTGAAAGAGCAATGCTCAGAGCAGCTTGACCCAGGAAAATGTTGTTGGCAGATGACAAGTAGGGCATCAACCCAGGATGTCAAACTCCATGGGGTTCCCACACCAATAGGAAAATGAACAAAGGGCATGAGGCAATTAATTTGCATAAATAAAATATGCATTGTCAGTAAACATAGGAAATTTATATTAATCAGAACAACAGCAAGCTACCCTTTTCACCTATCAAATTGGTAATGATTGTTAAAGTACTACCCAGGGTTGGCAAATATCTGCAATATGGATACATACATGCAGTACTGGTAACAACGGGAAATGATTGCAATTTTTTAGTGGGCAGTTTAAGCACCAAAATCCTTAAAATTGTGCCTGCAATTTTTTAGTGGGCAGTTTAAGCACCAAAATCCTTAAAATTGTGCCTACCCTTTGGGCCCAGCAATTCTACTTATTACAAAATTTATCTTGGGGTGCCTGGACGGCTAAGTCGGTTGAGCGTCCGACTTCAGCCTAGGTCATGATCTCATACTTCATGGGTTTGAGCCCTGTGTCAGGCTCTGTGCTGAGAGCTCAGAGCCTGGAGCCTGCTTCAGATTCTGTGTCTCCCTCTCTCTCTCTGCTTATCACCTGCTTGTGCTCTCTCTCTCTCTCTCTCTCAAAAATAGAAAATAAACATTAAGAAAAAGATTTTTTTGAAGAAACTGATCTTAAAATAATCATGATGGCATGTAGAGATTTAAGCACGATGTCCCTGCTTATAAAACCAAAAGATGACACAGTCTCAATATTCAAAAATAGGAACTGGTTAAATTATTTCATAAATCCACCCATAAAATGGAATTAATATTATGCAGTGATTTAAAAAAATGTTGAAGGGTATGTAATGGCATGTATTTGTGATAGGCAAGGGAAAAAACAGTTTACCAAACTTTGTGGTTTTTAAAATGGCTATGTATGAGTGTGTGTGTGTGTGTGTGTGTGTGTGTAGTGTATTCTTAGGGGAAAATTCTAGAATGTTAGCAGTGGTTAAATCCAAATGGTAGAATTTCTGGCATTATTTATTTTCTTCTTTTTTGCCAATCTGAATTTTTTAAGTTTTCTAACATGTACACACACTATACTATTATTATAGTTTGAAACAAAAATATTTTTGAAAATCCATGGAGTTCCAGTGGAAGCAATAGTTGTTTCCTTTTCAAATGTATATGGTTCTCTTCCCCACAAAGCATAGCGCAGTCAGTGTGGGTAGACCCACATAGAGCAGGGCAAAGGCACAGAGCCTTCACTTCCTCCTCCAGCCTTTCTAACATGGATTTCTTTTCATGTTTATTTATTTATTTTAAGAGAGAGAGAGAATGAGCTAGTGAGTTATGGAGGGGCAGAGAGAGAGGGAGAGAGAGAGAATCCCAAGCAGGTTCTGCACTGTCAGTGCAGAGCCAACATGGGGCTCAATCTCACAAAGAGTGAGATCAAGACCTGAGTCAAAATCAAGAGTCGGATGCTCAACCACCTGAGCCACTCAGATGCTCTTTTAACATGGACTTTGAGCCTGGGTCACAGGGCAGCCTCTCTAATCAGGTCAGGGCTAGGGAAGGAAGGGACCTGTTTCATGGCACCATGGTTCTGGCTTAGCCTTGTGGAAGGTCAAGGAGGGCTCCCTTGCTGAAGAGAAGAGGGAAGAGCTGCCAAAGAGAGCATCTTACCTATGAAGTTGATGGCAGCTGACCGTAAGAAGGACTGAGGGCTTGTCAGGAAGCCGAAGCTCTGGGACAGACATTCCCCCACAAGCTGTATTTTGTTCGTGCCCACCTGCAGAGCCAAAGAGGGGTAGTGCTGACCAGGAGCTGATGGGGGGAGGCCCTGGAAGCACTACTAGAGGCCCCCTCACCCTGTCCACAAGCAGCACTGCTCTGTCCAGCTTCAAACTGGAACCTCAGAGATCCCTACCCAGTGACAGGGCGGACACAGTAGGAAGTTCATGGAGAGGGTTTTACTCTTTCGTACTA
This sequence comes from Proteles cristata cristata, assembly GCA_017311185.1. NCBI lineage: Eukaryota > Metazoa > Chordata > Mammalia > Carnivora > Hyaenidae > Proteles > Proteles cristata. The sequence goes on from JAESUZ010004630.1 coordinate 3,690,110, forward strand.
ATGTGATAAGGGGAAACACAACTGGTGTGGTCAGGGGACCCAGAGCTGAATACTGACTCTGACATTGCCTTCAGTTTTCTTTTCTTTTTTTAAAATATAATTTGTTGTCAAGTTGGCTAATGTATAGTGTATACAGTGTGCTCTTGGTTTTGGGGGTAGATTCCCATGGCTCATCACTCACATACAACACTCAGTGCTTATCCCAACAAGTGCCTTCTTCAATGCCTATCATCCGTTTTCCCCTCTCCCCCACCCCACCACCTACCCTCAGTTTGTTCTCTGTATTTAAGAGTCTCTTATGATTTGCTTCCTTCTCTCTTTGATTGTAACTATTTTCTCCCTTCCCTTCCCCTTTGGTCTTCTGTTAAGTTTCTCAAGTTCCACATATGAGTTAAAACATATGATATCTGTCTTTCTCTGACTGACTTATTTCACTTAGCATAATATCCTCCAGTTCCATCCACATTGCTGCAAATGGCAGGATTTCATTCTTTCTAATTGCCAAGTAGTATTCCATTGTATATATAACCCGCATCTTCTTTATCCATTCATCAGTTAATGGACATTTAGGCTCTTCCTATAATTTGGCTATTGTTGAAAGAACTGCTATAAACATTGGGGTACATGTGCCCCTATGCATCAGCACTCCTGTATCCTTTGGATAAATTCCTAGTAGTGCTATTGCTGTATTGTAGGATGCTTCTATTTTTAATTTTTTGAGGAACCTCCACACTGTTTTCCAGAGCAGCTGCAACATCACTTATTATCAGGGAAATACAAATCAAAACCACATTGAGATACCACCCCATACCAGTCAGAGTAGCTAAAATTAACTCAGGAAACAACAGATGCTGGTGAGGATGTAGAGAAACAGAAACCCTCTTGCACTGTTGGTGGGAATGCAAACTGGCTTCAGCTTTCTGATCTTTAACAGTGGATACGAGACTTGCCCATCCTCCCCAGAATTGCAAGGCTCCAATGGGATAATGGATATAAAAGTACTTTGTAAACTGTAAAGTGGTCTATCTACGTAAGGCAATAAGCACCCAAATCCATAATATTAAAATTGCTAATGTTAGTTCCTGATATACTTGCTTAGCCCTTAAATATTTACTTTTCAACAAGAATTCCTGACCTTGACCCTGTTCACGACTTCATAGGAACCACAGACCCTAACACCATGACTACTGACCTAAAGCCCTGATGACTCCTGCCTGCAACCTCTTCCTACCAACTGTAATCAGAAAACCTCTGCCCCATTGCTGTCTACTACCTCATATGGCCTCCCTAGCCTCTGAAAGCAGAGACTGGGATACTAAGAGAATCAAATATGAAGAACCAGGGACTGGCATCCCAAATGTGCATTCTCAGATTTTCCTGATGGTAAAGAATGAGACTCTGTGGGGACCGTGGGGGAGAAGAAGGGGGATACGGGGGGGAGAGAGAGGGAGGTAAACCATGAGAGGCTCTTGAATGTTGAGAACAAACTGAGGACTGATGGGGGTGGGGGAGAGGGGAAGGGGGGTGATGGGCATGGAGGAGGGCACTTGTGGGGATGAGCACTGGGTGTTGTATGGAAGCCAACTTGACAATAAACTATTAAAAATAAAAAAAGAATGAGACTCAAGGAATGGAAAGAATGTATCTTCTGTCAGCCCTCCCTTCATTAGCCTCTTAGCCTGCCTTTGGGTTCCTGACATGAGTACTGTGGCCTGGCTTCTTGGAGACTCTCACCTACCAGGTATTTGCACGTTTCTTCTAACACCTGGATGTGATCGCTGAGGGTGGTATGCCGGAACGTCTGTGTGAGTGATGACCAGCCAATCACCTTAGTCCACTCAGTCAGGGCCCCTCCACAGACCTATGGGATGGTGAGAAGGGGGTCCCCAAAGCCTTACTCCTATGGCTCTGCAGAGCCAGAGCAGGTGGCTAAGTGGAAGACCATGAAGGTAGCCCCCCAGCAGGAGTTGGAATCGGGTAAAATGTGGGACCTTGTTCGTGACATGGGACATAAATAGCTTCTGGGAGCAGAACCATATCAGGATAAGATCAACAGCACCCAAAAGAGATGGTAAAAGTGCTCAGAGCCAGCCCCGAGGGTGACACCAAAGAGGTGGATGGGAAATATAGAGCCAAGGCAGGGCTCATGAAAAAGAGTCAAAGGGAAGGGGTCTGCTCCAGCAGGAAGAGGGATGAACCCGGCAGGGCAGAGGTTGCCAGTACCTTGACTACCTCGATGTTATTATCCTGAATGCTAAGCAGCAGCGGGACTAGAAAAGTGTAGATCTCTCTTCGGGTGATGGCTCCCGGCTTGAATTTGTCAACTCGTTGCAGCATGTGGCCCAGGGCAGAGGTAGCCGAGATCTTCACCAGGTCCCTCTCCTGCCACGAAGAGCAAAGTGGAGATGGGTTGGCTATGGTTTCCCTCTGGCCCTGCCTGGCCTGGCTTCCTATTCCCACATCTCATTTCCATGTCCAAAGTACAATGATGGCACCGTGTTTACATCATGCAAAGGCAACATGGTCTGTGTATCTGAGTAATTCTCTTTAGAGCCCAGAGCTAGTAAGTCCCTCTCTTAAAGGCACATGGTTAGAGAAGCCAAGTTCATAGTTTCAGTTCTGCCTTGGCCATATTGACAGCTTGTAACTTAATTCTCTTCTAAGGATTTGGCTAAAATTTTAGCCAAATTTTTAAAAATACATCTAGCTATCCTAGTTATGCTGTGAATAAAATTGTTTAAATCAATATTAGCTTGTAATTGTCAACAGCGATCATAAACAGCTAACTGTACACTTTCAAGAGTATATTCTATATCAACTGAACAAATGCTTATTGAGTAGCAGTCATGAGCTAGGCATAACACCAAATAACAGAGACACAGTGGGACAGGACAGTCCCTGAACTTGTAGGACTGGGAAAGCAGACATTTTAACAAATTAGACATACATATTATTATTTTTTGCACAGTGAATATAATAGCCAAATAGATGATTCAGTGTTAGTAATTGAACTAAAAAGTATCACAGGCAGTTTGGCTCAATGTCAGTGATTGAGTACTGCTTCAGTTATCCCCTCCTGCCCCAAATCCCTGAAAGAAATAGTAGAGAGATATCTTTTTAAGTCCGTAATGGTTCTGAAATAGTAGATGGGATCCCTCTGACAGAGGACTAGAGTATCCATGAAAGACACACAGCAGACAGGACTGGAATTAAAGTCAAAACCACAGCTCGAAGTGTGGGCAAGAACAGACTGCTGGGGGAGGTGGGCATGTTCTGAGAATGCTCCAAGCTTAACAGCTATGAATACTGGAAACAGAAGGGGATGCTAGGCAACTGACATGGTGGGCCTTTGGAGTGCTGTAGTCCAGGCATACAGACCTGTTTCTCCTTCCCCCCTGCCCTCCCAGTATCCTCCTTATTAAATAGCAAGGAGCAGGGGGACACATCACCCCCACAGAGCAGGGAGGCCGCTATCAGACCAGAGAGAGAGGATGGTGCCCTGCATGTCTAGCAACACCCAGGAAGAACAGGAAATCCCACAGTCAAAAGATTGGCTATTGGTGCATCCAACTGTCCACAATATCCCTGGACACTTCCCCACAGTTACAGAAGCCAGGCCTCAGGAATAGGAATTACTTTCACAGAGGGGCTGGCCAAGAGTCAGTAGTGTAAACTTTCCAGAACTCACCACTGAGACTCACCAAATGTTCAGGAAAACCAGCACCGCAGGAGAAACAGACAAAAACCAAGGACGCAATAATACCATCTAAACAAAACCTTAGAGAAAGTATAATTGAATCATCTGGAAGATTTTGTAAAATTAAAAACAAAAGATATTAAGGACATTTTTTTAAAAAGTGCTTGGAATGTCATTACTACCCAAAGCAATCTACACATGCAATTCCAATCAAAATTGCACCAGCATACTTCTCAAAACTAGAACAAACTATCCTAAAATTTGTATGGAACCACAAAAGACCCCGAATAGCCAAAGTAATACTGAAAAATAAAACCAAAACGGGAGGGATTACCATCCCAGACTTTAGCCTCTACTACAAAGCTGTCATCATCAAGACAGTATGGTATTGGCACAAAAACAGACACATAGACCAATGGAACAGAATTGAGAACTCAGAAGTGGACCCAAAAGTATACAGCCAACTAATCTTTGACAAAGCAGGAAAGAATATCCAATGGATATGTGGAAACTAATTTGACAATAAACTATTTGTAAAAAAATATATAAATAAAATAAAATAAAAAACAACATAAAACTAAAAAAAAAACTCTAAAAAAAAAAGAATATCCAATGGAAAAAAGACAGCCTTTTTAACAGATGGTGTTGGGAGAACTGGACAGCAACATGCGGAAGAATGAAACTAGATCATTTTCTCACACCATACACAAAAATAAACTCAAAATGGATAAAAGACCTGAATGTGAGACAGGAAACTATCAACACCCTAGAGGAGAAAGCAGGAAACAACCTCCTTGACCTCCTTTGCAGCAACTTCTTACTTGACACATCCCCAAAAGTAAGGGAATCAAGAGCAAAAATAAATGATTGGGACCTCATCAAGATTAAAAGCTTCTGCACAGCAAAGGAAACAACCCACAAAACTAATAGGCAACCAACGGAATGGGAAAAGATAGTTGCAAATGACATATCAGATAAAGGGTCGATATCCAAAATCTATAAGGAACTCACCAAACTCCACACCCAAAAAACAACCCAGTGAAGAAATGGGCAGAAGATATGAACAGACGCTTCTCCAAAGAGGACATCCAGATGGCCAAAAGACACATAAAACGATGCTCAGCATCCATCCTCATCAGGGAAATACAAATCAAAACCACACTGAGATACCACCTCACGCCAGTCAGAGTGGCTAAAATGAGCAAATCAGAGAACTCTAGATGCTGGCGAGGATGTGGACAAATGGGCACCCTCCTCCACTGTTGGTGGGAATGCAAACTGGTACAGCCCCTCTGGAAAACAGTGTGGAGGTTCCTCAGGAAACTAACAATAGCACTCCCTTATGACCCAGCAATAGCACTGCTAAGAATTTACCCAAGGGATACAGAAATGCTGAGGCATAGGAGCACATGTACCCCAATGTTCATAGCAGCACTCTCCACAATAGCTAAAACATTGAAAGAGCCTAAGTGTCCATCAACGGATGAATGGATCAAGAAGATGTGGTTTATCTATACCATGGAATACTACATGGCAGTGAGAAACAATGAAATCTGGCCATGTGTAGCAACATGGATGGACCTTGAGGGTGTTATGCTGAGCGAAATAAGTCAGGCACAGAAGGACAAATATCATATGTTTGCACATATAGGAGGATTAGGAGGAACTTAACTGAGGACCATGTGGGAGAAGACAGGGGGAAATGGTGGGGGAAAGAGAGAGAGGCAAACCATGGGAGACCCTTGAATGCTGAGAACAAACTGAGGACTGATGGATGTGGGGTGGAGGGGGGAGATGGGCATGGAGGAGGGCACTTGTGGGGATGAGCACTGGGTGTTATATGGAAACCAATTTGACAATAAATTCTTTGTAAAAAAACAAATAAATAAAACAAAAATAAAAATTTCTTTAATTTTGGAAAAAATAATGCTTGGAAATCCAAACTTTGAAAATATAAATAAGTAAATAAAAACAGACAAAAGTAAGGCAGTGTCCCTATAGAATAATGTAATAGCTATTCAGATATCACATCATCAGCTAAAAGAGAAAAATAAAGAGGACCTGCTTCATAAAAAAATATTAAATAAAAGTTCAATAGGTGAGTTGAAGAGCAGGATAGCCACAGTTAAAGTGTGAACTAGTAAGAGGAGAATCAGCCCAGAAATTCTTCCAAGATGGACAAAGATATGAGAAATATGAAAGAAAAATTAAGAAACATGGAGAATAAATCTAAAGAAATTGCAAAGGACAGAATAGAAAGAATAGAGAAAAGAAGAGATGGCAACAAAATACTAGAAGAAAACTTTACAAATGATAAAACAACTGAGCTTTGCGTAAGTTCCTCTGACTAGGTGAGTGGTAAAAGAAGTACCAAGAACCCAGATCCTATGACCGAGGGTCAGTGTTCTTTTCATTCTGGCAGGTCGTCATTGTCTAGATGATGCTTTTACTATTTACTATTTGCTAAGAAATGTGCTTACTATTTCTTGATGAGACCATAAATCTCAGCTTTCCATTCTGGCAATATAGGAGAAAAGATAACCTGATAACCTTCCCACTATAAAGGTCTTTAAATTCTAGATAAAAGATACCCCCCCCCCAATTTTTACTGTATTCTTCTTAAGCTTTAAGAAAGTAAAAGAGATTCCCAGAGGCCGAAGGTGAAGAGGTTCCTGACGCTCCCCCTCCTGTGGGAATAGGAGGATGCCACTGGTCTCAGTAGCTGCGAGGCACATCTCTTCACACCAGCTGGACTCCCTAGCCTGCCCACAAGGAAACCAGAAACTGTGAAGCAAGCACCATGGGCAGACAGTTCAAGGGAAGCCCTCTACGTAATGTACGAAGTTTTTTCTTCCCTCTATTCTCTCATGTCACAGTTCCAAAACAAGGCCCCACAGGAGTCTATAGGAGCCAAAACCCTGAGGGAGGGGAAGATTACTTTCCATCTGAAAGAGCCAAGACCCCAAGAGGATGGACAAGCCCCCATTGTTTTAGTTCCTCTGCCATCACGCCACTTGGTCCAGTAGTGGGCACAGTCAGAGAAGCACCTGGCATTGCAGAGTAACTAAAATACCAGCTTTGTGGTGAGACAACTGTTTAACAGTTTTAAAGGTAGCCCCAAAGAACTGTAAAACCAGGGAGGTCACAGAGAGGGAGGAGCTAGGGCAAGTGACCCAATAAAGTTGTTTATGAACTCCTGTGCTCACTCCATGCATAGGTATGAGCCTAAGCCACCTACCATAGACCTTGAGCTACAGGACAGACAACAGTCCAGGTCCCGGGCTAAGATGTGGAGTGGATTGGCACCGGTCTGGGCAGTTCAGATTTCTGAGCCTTTGGGTCCTTTTGACAAGGTTCCTAGCATTTTAGGGTTCCTGTGTTATCTGGGAGGACGGTAGAGTTGTGACTTGTCTCCCCATGCATCACTCCAGAACCAGTTTTATAGCAAGGTGCCATTTTTTTCCCTGCAGTAGCTTCTGGTGAGAGAATGGGTAGATGACTGGGTGCTAGGTCTGTCTGTAATAGGGAATGCATGGGGGACAATCCTCTGCATGGCTTCAGGTAGCCAAGCATCCTTTTTGCTACCCCTCAGTGACCTCACCCTTTCACCACAGTCCCATAGCCCTGCCCCAGTACCCGCCGCTCAGTGTCCAGGGCTCATCTTCAGCCCCAGCCTATGCTGTTCCTTATTGATCCCAGAAACTTAAGCTCATACATCATTGATGAGTGGACGCAGTTGCTTGGAGATGCTGCAAAAGACCACCTTGGTGTTCTGTCCCTTCCCGTGGCAGATGATGTTCCGTAGGCTCTTTACTGCCTGCATTGTCACTCGTGCCTCATTCTTCAGAAAATCTCTCAAGAACGGAACGTGGCCCTTCAGAGTCTCTGACTATTTGGAAGAAGGCAGAGATCACTCACCACCAGAGGATCCTGTAACACCCTGGGCACAGGATTTTTAGAAAACAGATAGTGCCTTAGAGGAACAGACATGGGGAATCTGGGGGCGGGATGTGCCCAGGAAGTAGAAGGCTGGTGTTCACAGGGTTTGGGAGGCCTGATGGCCACTCTATGTAAGTCTACAAACTGGATATTGTGCTGTCCTAGGATGAGAGGCTGGGGAATGTGCTAAGCCCTGGATAACTAAGAAACCCAAGGGAAGGAAATCCAATGCTCAGGGAGTAACACTGAATTCCCATTTGGTCCTCCCCACTCTTACTTGTCCTGGGTGCAGTGCAAGGTTACTGATTCCACGGAGCCCAATTTCCTTCATGATGAGGCTGGGCTCCTTGGCCCACTTGATTAGATTGTCCAAAAAGTCTTGCCCCACAGTCTGAGCCACTGATCGGTGCCAGAGGAGCTGTGGGTATGAGGAGACACGGCTATGGATGGAGAAAAGGTTATAAGTATCCAACACCCCCTCAGCCCTCCCTCAAGTCCCATACTCAGGTAAATGTGTCCAGTTGAGCGTAATGGCAGATCTGTGCACATGGGGTAGAGACTAAGTTAAGGAGGTAGAACATAAAGCTGATAGGTTTGAAGTTTGAGTCAGATGCAAGGATCCATAGATCATTCTGGAGCACGAGCCACTGGCCCCCTCCTCAGGTTTTCCTGCCTCCTTTAACCAGGCACTTGAAGTGCCAGAGAGGGGACCCCACTTTAAATGACTTAATCTTATCCTTTCTCTTTCTGGGACTAGTTACTTAACATTTCTATTAAGTTTTCCTCAGCCCAGGATATGAATGGTTCAGGCGGTGGATCTTTCCCCAGAATTCACCTGTGCATAGAAGGTCCTGGCCAGAATCCTCCAATGATAGTTGGAGCTATGGAGGATGTTCCTGATGAGGTTGAGGATCCGATGCAAGATGGCAGGTTCACAGTTCTTCACAATGCCACTGGGGTGGGACACAGGAAGCCAAGAGTTGCTGAGTAGGGGCTGAGGGGAGGTGGCAAGGGACTAGTGTGCATGGAACAGGGAAGACACAAAGGCTGAAGAATTCAGGAGACCAAAGGGCTGGGAGATGGGGAAAGGATAATTGAAGGCTGGCACTAGAGTGGTGCCAGGGTTACCGGGGAAATAGCCTCACCTTGTCAGGTCCATGACACCTATGTAGTAAAACTTGGGGCAGGTCAGAAGGTCCCAGCAGTGATGCTGGTTTGCATAGACCACCACTCCTTCATATCCAGCTGCCACGAACACCAACTTCACCACCTCCAAGGCACAACTGAAGGTCACCACCATTGGGTATGTGAAAAGAAAGGGACAGAAGCATGGACACAGCCTTATGCTCTGATTTGCATCCTGTGCTTGCAAACCAGGAGAGTTTCCTGCTTGGGTAGCTGGGTTCTCCTTTCCTGCTGAGAAGAATCCATGGCTCTGTGAAACCCATCTCCAAGTGCCCATCCACTCCTTCAACCCTGGCCCTCATCCAACCACAGAGTACCATGAAAGAGACTACAGAGATATCTGAGTGCTATGGTTTTCAATTCTGCTCTCTGGGGCACAGAATGGGGTTAGGCTATCTCTTCACCTCCACACCCACCTAATCAGCACATCTCTGCTTATTGGTTTTATTTTTTTTCATTTTATATAAGATTCCATTTGAATAAAATGTCCTGAGGTTTAAAAAAAAATATGACAACCACATATTTAGGAGTTCAACCCCCATTTTTGAGATGAGAATGTTTTTATTCTGGGAAATTAATTTCATTCTGTTGAATCCCAGTTGTGACTTGTATAAGACAGCAGAGATAGTGACAGAGCCAAGCCAGTGGTCAACCAGATTCAAATGCCACAACTGCATGGAGAGAATGACAAAGACATGGGCTTGCCTTCAACCTACCATCTAGTTGAATCTCTTTATGGGCAGTTATGAACATGGACATGAACTGCTTAGTGAATCAGCTGATGAGTGTATACAAGAAGATAAATGAGAAGCTTGAAAATATGTGAGAATATTCTAGAACATGAGGCTGCAGTATGCACACCCAGGTTCTGTCTCCATTCTTATGTTGTTCTCTTTCTTGGCATCCCTGGGGATCAGCATTCAGTTGTCCAGGGCCCTCTGGAATTGACTAGTCCCAGCTGTCCATCACAAGGCCATCAGGCTTACCTAGTAGGATCAAAGGGCTTGCTTTTGCTGCCTGGGCCTCCCTCCTTATTGTAGATCACCATCTTCTGGGGGGCACTTTGCTCAATCACCCAGTAGAGATGATACAGTATAGCCAGCAACAGCCGGGGGTAGAGCTCCTGGATGGCCTCCTGGCACAGGGACCCTGACAGCATCTCACACAAAGCACATGTCACCTGGGAGATGGTGGATGAACACACAAAATGGTCACATAGCCCCACACACTGAGTGCCATCCTACCTTCCATATCACTGCCCAAAGGAGACAGCTCACTGTGACTCAGGCTTACAAGAAGCACCCAAGGACTGAAAGCCACCACTCTTCCCTAGGGAAATAAGGGAGCCACACACATGTAATCTGCTTACTCTTCATTCTCCTGACATCAAAAACAAAATGGGAAGCAACTCTAACAGTTTTAGGAGAAAATGACTTGGGGAATACTTTGTCCATCCCTAGCAACCAAACCTCCTCTGCCTCCAACCCCCATGTGACACCCCAGCCTCCGGAAAAAGGAGTACCAGCCCCAGAATCAGGAGACAGAGAAAGCTGCTTAGCTCTAAACATCAGTTTCCTCGTCCATTAAATGGAATCAATCCCTGTTCTCTCTGCGACATGCAATGCTTAGATATACAGGTGCCAAGAGGAGGTACACGTATGAATCGAATGTACAGTATTAGTGATTGCTCCTCTAAGACGTGCTCCCACCCTGCATCCCTTGACCTCCAGCTCTGCCCCCAAGTCCCAGAACAGTAAGTCCTCGGCTCCCCTGCTCCCTTGCTGACCGCCACAGGCTGGATGGCCATCTCCCTAGTTTCCTCGTTGAAGTGGAGCTTTTCCAGGATTCCTATGAGCAGCTGCAGGACACTGATTGTGGTCTCTCGCCGGGTGCCAAACACCTTCCACAGGGCCAGATTGGTTCTGCAGGACCCAGGGGCAGCTATGTCACAGGCCCTGGTGACCAAGCTCCTAGGATTAATCTGGTCTCGGGCCTATGTAGGGACCAGTTCTCAGGGTCTAGACTTGGTCAGAGAATGCAGAGAGGAAGTGTGATGGGTGTCAAAGAGAAAGCATCCCATTGCAGTGATATTTGGGCTGGGCTTGGGCTGAAGCAGGAGAGGGCTTACTGGGCTGGAGAATGTATTCGCGGGCTATGGGAGGAGTCCCTGTCCCAAGACAGGGGTAGAGCATGTATTCCCGGGCCAGGAGAGGTATACCTGTCCCAAGGCAGGGTCTTGTTGAGCAGCATGGGCACAACCCTGTGGGTGTTGTTACCCGCCAGCAAGCACAAGGCCCGCATGGCCTCCTCCTTCGTGTTGGGCTCCAGCTGTAAGTTGAGTCGTTCCACAATCCCCTCCACAATTTCTTCGATCTATAGGGAAGACCCGAAAGAGTCTCAGTAAGTGTTTCCTCGCTACCTTCCCCCTTCCTCGCTATCTACCAACTCCCAGACTCAAGAGGCTACTTGCAGCCCTGCCCATGACTCTTAAGGCAGAGTTCTAGGGTACCAGAAGCTGGACCAACAGGGGTGACAAAAGGAACTCCAGAAGCTGGCATCAAGGTCCACCATGACAGATGCCTTCCCACAGCCCAAAGTCCAGAGAGTTGCACCAAGGTTACACAGGAGACAGAAGAGACTCTGGGAAGGGAGGCAAAAGCCCTAGACACCCTTCAGGGCTTCCTCTCCCCACTGAGATCAGCTTTCAACCCCTGAAACTGCAGGAACAGTTGGCATTGGATGTGGGGGTACCATAAGGCTCTCATCTGGCCCTCAGATTCCTAGTATATGGTCTGCTGCCAAGCCCATTTTATTATAATACCTCAAGGACACCCTCAGAAGTTTCCTTCCACTTCTGGCACCTAGGCCAGGCAAGTCACATAAATGAGTAAAGGCAACAGGTGTCAGGAGATTCAGAGAGAGGAAGGTCTAGAGAGCCCGTGCCATATATAAAAGGGACAGTGGCCACTCAAAGAGTTGCCCTATGTGACCTCATTTAAAAGTTTTTCTCAGTGAAGCAGGAAATGTGGATTTTTATGCAAAACCTTCCCATTTGTATGCATTATCCTGAAAGAAAATGTACTCAAAGGTCAGTCATTCCATGAGCTTGCCAGTTTGCAACCTTCACAGAAATCTTACCTTCACAGAAATCTAAGACCCCTGACCCAACCCCAGGAATCAGAGTGATTCCCCTGCAATGCTTCCTTGTTCTTTGGCCACTAGGCCCTGCAGCTGCCCACACCCCTGCTTGTGGTTGTCATTCACTGAGGAACCAGCCCTGAGCTCAGAATTATGGATGTCAGAGCTCAGTGGGACTACAGAGTAAATCTAGCCCAACCCTACATCTTAGAGGTGAGTAAATTAAGGCCTACGAGAAGAGGGACTTTCCAAGGTCCTTCAGCTGATTAGGACTAGAGCCAGGAGAGAGCCCAGGCTCCTGGCGTGCAGGACAGAGCTCCCACCACAGCACCACACTACCTTTATCATGTCTCTGCCCCGCTCTTTCATGACAGCGCTCATCAGCTGGGCTGCTGCCAGAGACACCTTGGCCCTGCTGTCCGTCAGGCCCTCCATGGTCGTCAGCACCAGATTGGTGAGCTGCACCTCGGTGAAGTACTCTGCAAATGCCTGCAAGGGTGGCATCAGGCTGCCTGTACCTGGAGCCTCCTGCTTGAGGTAGCCTGTGCCATCCTTCCTGGTTGGGGTAGGAGAGAGCTTCTCTTGGGAACATGATGTGCTTTTGTCCTAGGCCTGTGCTCTCTGCCTAACTCCTAGGAGACCCTTTCACTGGGAACAGAGTCTTTGGGAATGGGAGGGAGAAAACACTGACCTCAGATGCACTGAGGGGCTCACGGGTCAGGGGCAGAGTACTAGGAAAGAAGGGCCGAGACCAATGACATGCCTTTGAGTCATGGGCTGAGTCTACATACAGTATCATTAGTGTGAAGCAAACACTTCTGGGGGACAGGTAAGAAAGAAGGATTAGGACCCACGATGCTTAAGAGGGAGCATGCTGTAGCATGTGAAAAAATGTCCTCAAAGAAAAGTTCACACTCAGCAATGGAATGGGAAAGGAGATGGGATAACGGAGTCCCACCGCAGGAGTCTATAATATGATGTAGGTGAGAGGCCCAGGCTCTTCCCACTTTGTCTCTGGCCTTGCCCCCTCACCTTGCCAATCTCAAAGGTGTTGTAATAGAACACGTTGGCGCTGTAGACGTCACTCTTGCCCTCTTCTTCCCATAAGCCCTGTTTTTTCCTTCCCATCTCTGAAACAAAGACACCCAACCCCACCCTTAGACATCGGAAGGTGTCTTAGGTTTCCCTTTTTTCTATCTGCCCAACCCAAACCACCTACTGCACTAAGTCACCTTGGGAGATGTATATCCCATGGGGAAGGGAAAAGGGCAGTAAGATAAGGAAAGGTGAGACCTAATATCAAAGGAACCCACATGTTGCCTGCCTCAGAGCAGAGACAAGATGGGGGCAGAGTATGTTGCTCAACCAGAGGGGAAGAAACTAATTCAAAACAACTGTTTCCCAAGTTGCCATTTTGTCCCAAGAGTGTATACGTAGATGTTTAGGGGCAGGCTCCTCATGGGAAATGAGGTTGTCCAGGTAACTTCTTAGCTCTCACTCTTCCAAAATAGTATGTGGGTAGATGGCCAAATCTAAGTGGGAGGCCAGAGCAGAAGTGAAAAGAAGAGATTCTCCCTACGCTTTTGCAGCAGAAGGATACAGTAGAGGTTGTAGACCGCCTGTGAAGACAGGAAGCAGATGTTGTCCACTGGGTCCTGGCAGCGCATGGCCAGCAGCCTTACCAAACACCCCAACCAAGGGAACTTGATCTCCATCTAAAGAGAAGAGCTGGAAGTCACAAGTTATCCCAGCCATTCCTTTAGGCTGAGTTAATACAAGGGAGGAGGAGGGGATGCAGGAGAGATATGAGAGATAAGACTAGGTGAGGTTAATGGGAATGAAATTAGACAGATAGGTGGTAGCTATTAAAAACTTGTGGGATCGTAGTTTTGGGATGACCTTACACTGTCCCTCTTCATTGTCTCTTGACATTGCACTCATTGTTCAGGCTCTCCTCATGAAGCTTTTCCTTCACTTACACTTCATTTATGTTTTGATCTTTTATTCCTCCTACATGTGGTTTTTACATTCATTATCACCTTCCATTTAAGTTTGTTCTATTCATGCCTCTCTCCCCAGTAGACTGTAAGATCCATGTCTTGATCATCTATGCATCCACTGTAATACCTAGAATGGTGCCTGGCAGAAGGTGAGTATTCAGTAACTGCTTGTTGAGATGGATGGAATCACACTGAACCAAGTGAAATGGAATTAAATTGGTGGACGGGGAAAAGGAAAAAGGGAGAAAAGAGGAAAGGTGGGATGAGGATGAGGCTAGGTAATAAGTGACGAAGTGTGGGGAAAGGGTAGAGATGAGGGCCCAGGCTCCAGGGCAGACTCCCACTCACTCCAAAGTTGTTCCATTTTGCAGTGAAGCCAAGAATACGGGCAGCACACCACATGGCCCGTTCCCTCTCATTGTCCTTCTGGGAATTCAGCCATCTGTCCAGAAGCTAGAAGAAGAAAATGAAGGGAGAGGCCTGTTCAGCTGTATTCTGGAGGGTAGAAATACCTGAACCTGGCTTCTGCAAAGGATCAAGACATGACTTCTGACAGTAGGACTTCTTTTGCTGACAAGCAGGTTATATGTGGCTCTGGCACCAGAAGCTTTCATTCCTCTAGTCCCCAGTTTGCCTTATCTAAGTGCTGGAAACATCCTCAGTTAGCACCTCCTTCTTTCAAATTAAAGTAGTGGCTCTCAAATTATATTGACTGTTACTCATTTCAAAGGGTCAGTGTTCCCCAGTGTCCCCCAATAATGGCTTCCCATTCTTCGGTAGAAAGAGAACTTTGTAATAACAAAAAAGAGTTACTGTATTCACAGATTCCTAGCTAAATTATGTACAGATCTGCTTGAGAAATATAATTGTAGATGATTCCCATTTGGAACACAACGTGTCAGTGTCTCACCATTGGTAAATTATGGGCCCAAAAATACCACTGATCCAAAGATGCATTGTCAATCTAGAATGATCATTCTGATATTGATGAAGCTAAACAAACAGTAATTTATAACTGAAAAAGAAGAAGGGCAACAGATGAAAAATCTACAACCAATGGAAGAGAATACTGATGCTGCATTGATAAGAAAACAACATTCTTCTTGAAGATAGGAAGAATTCTAGTGGGAAGTCTGCAAGTCTTCCTTGCCATCAGACTCCAATGAAATAGCCCTGTGCCAAGACTGTGGTCTCTAAATACCATTTTTTACTAAGAGGAATAATTGGTCCTTGGAGAAACAGTTTATCTCAGGACTGAGACAAGAAAAATACAAGATAATATACTGGAGAGCAAGGAATCTATGAGAGACTACTGGAGTTATATTAGAGGGATTCAGGAGCCCAGCTGAAGAGGCTCCCATTGACTAAAGAAGGGACAATTTAAGCATCAATAAGAATAATAGTTTTAATTGATCAAAACATATGAAGCATTTAAAAATTCATTTTCAATTCATATGATACTAGAGAAATAACCTTCACTAGTCATCTTTGGATGACTAGGAAATACTTCATTATCTTGACACCTGATAAAGGGAAATGATCCAGAATTTATCTTATCTTTCCCTATGAGTTATACCTTAAAGCAACCAAATGGCTTATAAAAACAATTTCTCTATAGAAGAATTCCAGGTAAAAATGAAGAAGGAATGATAGAATTACAATGTCATCATTTTGCAAAAATAAATAAAAGTGTATTCACTCAGTGGACTACTACATAGCAATAAAAAATGATCTGATGCTACATGTAACAACATGAGTGAATCTTCACAAGTAAAATATTGAAGTGAATGATATAAAGACAAAACAGCACATACTATAAAATTCCATTTATGTGAAGCTTAAAGAATAGACTAAACTAATATATGGTGATAGAAGTCAGAATAGTGGTAATCAGTGGTTATTCACTGGGAGAGGAAACTTGGAAGTATTGGAAATGTTCTATATCCTGATTTATACAGATGTATGCATATATGTAAAAATGTATCTAAGATTTCTACACTTTATTATGGCAAGTGATATCTCAATAATAAGGTCTTTTTTAAAAAGAATATCGCCAGTTCTCAGCCACTAGTGAATCTAAGCAGTGAGCATCAAAAGCTCTGAACACAAGGAGACAACCAGACATCATGTGACTATTGATAGAAGACAACACTACTTGTGAAGTAATCTTGCCAAAAATTGATCAGATTCATGATCTAGATCAAACAATTACAATTAGAATCTAACAGGTTCTAGATCTAGCAATTTATAGGACAGATTTGGACAGAGGAATTTATTAAGTGGCCCCAAAATGATGTAATCAACACAACCCAGAATGTGAAAAATTTAGAGAACAAACAACTAGGTTTCTTCAACAAATAAATTTCAAGGAAAAAATGATTGAAGGGCAATCTACAGATTAAAAGAATTAAAGAGACGGGGTGCCTGGTTAGCTCAGTTGGGTAAGCATCTGACTTCGGCTCAGGTCATGATCTCATTGTTTGTGGGTTCGAGCCCCACGTCAGGCTCTTGTGCTGACAGCTCAGAGCCTGGAGCCTGCTTCAGATTCTGTGTCTCCCTCTCTCTCTGCCCCTTTCCTACTCATGCTGTTTCTCAAAAATAAATAAAGATTAAAAAAAAAAAAGAGAAGCACCCTTTGGAAATTTCAAAGGAGACAGACATTGTGGTATATAATAAAAAGGATACATTGTCTTTCAAACTTATCAAACAAATTGATATTTTTTCATTTCTTTGAGTTGCTAAGTATTATAAAGTTACTCTGTAGCTATCCTGCTTGGATTGCAAACAAATAAAAATTCTGTGTGGTGGAATGGAGAGATGAATTTACACTAACATGAAGTAGACTCGTTCTGATTTACATGTAATGCACTAGCAACACCAAAATGGAAGAAGCTAAGTGAATGCCAGGTATTCTTGAGCAATTTTATGTCCACTAACAGATGTTTCCATAATATACTTCTCCAAAGTTCCAACAGGGCACATTCTAAAGAATACACCTTCCATGAATGATCTTTTACATACATGTGTAATTAGCAAGGTTTAACAACGCATATGATTGAACCCTGGGGCATGACCTGTACTTGGCAATATTGTCAACTCATATTACTAGTTCTTGTGATATTAATTAGGTGATATGTTGCTAGGGAAAAGAAAATTTTATATCTGAAAAAAAATTGAAATCATATAAAAAGTATGTCTTTGACCGTAAAGGAATTAGACCAGAAATCAATAACCACAAGAGAAGAGAAAATTCTCCAAACATTTGGAAATAAACAACACACTTCTAAATCATCCATTGGCCAAAGAGGAAGCATCAAGAGAGATTACAAAATATTTTGAACTAAAATGATATTGAAAGTTTATATTAAAATGTATAGAGGATGCTGCCAAAGTAGTGCTTAGATGGAAATTTATAAAATTAAGTGTTTATATTAGAAAAGGAGAAAAGGGTGACTGAAGTGGCTGGGACACTGGATTGCTGTACCGTCTCCATTGAAGGAGGAGGTATAGGTGGCCTGATCCTTACACTCCAAGTGTCCCCTTATTTCCTAATGGTAGAGGTCCTGGGTTCCCTTCTTCCTGGAGATGTATTTTACAGGACTGCTGGAAAGATGGCTCACCTTGTTTCACAAATACAACTAGATAACACTCACATCTGTGTAAATAATCTAGAAAGTGACCCGAAGGCTGGCAGAACAAACTCCACAACTAAATGCAGGGAAGAGGACAGGAAGGGGAGAGATGTGGTGAGGAGTTAAACAGACCTGGGGGACTGTCTGCGGAAGGGAGAGACTCATAGACACAGGGAGGGGAGAGAAACCGTCTATCAATCCAGGAAGCCCACACGGTGAAGACAAATCCCCACAACATTTGGCTGTGACAACCAGAGGGGCCAATTTCATCAGTTCTTACTGATGAATCCAGCAGACTCGAAACCTGGAATCTCAAACATCAGCAGGCATGCTCTGGCCAGACGGAGAGGGTGAGAGGAAACTGAGTCCCTGCCCTTAAAGAGACAGCACAACAAACAGCCCTTCAGAGATATAGCATAGAAGCAGTCGCTTGAAAAACACCTGGGGCATATGGCAGGGAAAGTTCTTTACTAATCTCAGAGTATATCCTGGAGGGACAAAGATTTTGGGAAACTCCTCCGTGGACAAAGGACCTGGCAGGTGCCCGTGCCCCAGCATAAGGACACAGCCATGTGTTGGAAACAAGGCAACACCAAATCTCCAACTTGCTAACACCAGGGATCCTACTCTGCCCCTGCCCCACCTGCAGATTCATCCTCTCCAGTCAGGCCTGCCCCAGTCCCTGTAGTGTGGGTCCCCTCCCCCAGAAGACCAACAGACAACCTTGCTAACACTGCACTTCCTGCCCCAGAGCACATTGCAGATCCACCACTTCCCATATGGTCCTGCCCTGAGCCCATCCAAAGCTGAGGCACGAGCCTGGCAGTGTGCGAGCAGTCCCACTAGGGGCCACCACCACTCCAAAGTGACTCCTTCCCTAGGAAGAGGGAAAGATAACCACATACATCAAACTGTTATCGCAGCAATGGGATGGGGGTCTAACTATAAGCCCTGCCCACCAATAAAAGCTTCTTAGGGACAGCACAGGGAAAGTGCCTTGCAGTTGAGTGCTATTGTATCTCCAGAAAAATGTCTGGTCTGACTCAGCTCAAGCCAAAGGTGGCCCCCCAGACTGATACACTAACCACACAGTGACCAAACTCTGCCCACAACAAGCAAAGAAAGCCATTGCAGATGATTGGATTGAAGGCAAGAGTGATTCGGCCACAATAGTAGGGTGCATACATCATACATAGGAGATACTCCTGAAGCACCAGGTTCTTGTGAACAGGGAATGTTGCACCTCAGGGCACTACAGTACCTCTTCTTCACAAGACTACTGTTTTCAAGAGTAGGAGACATAGCCAACTTTCCTAACACAGAGAAACAGACACAGCGAGTTACAAACAAATGAGACAGAGAAATATTTCCCAAATTAAAGTACAGAACATAGAAAGAACATCAAGAGACCAAAGAAAAATGGAGATAGGTAATATGCCTGATAGAGAATTTAAAGTAATGCTCATAAAGATACTCACTAGACTTGAGAAGAGAAGTGGAGGACATCAGTGAGACCTCTCACAGAGAAATAAAAAAGAACTAATTAGAGATGAATAACCCAATAGATGAAATTAAAAATACACTAGAGTGTATTTAGCAGCAGACTAGAGGAAGCAGAAGAACGAATCGGTGACCTGGAGGACAGAGTAATGAAAAGTAATCAGTACAAGCATGTAAGAGGGAAAAAACATACATACAGAATAAAAACAGAATAAAGGAACTCAGTGACAACATCAAGTGTAAAAACATTTGTATTATAGTAATCTCAGAAGGAGAAGAGAGAGAAGAGGGGGAAGAAACTTCATTTGAAAAAATAATAGCTGAAAACTTACCAAATCTTGAGAAGGAAATAGAAATCCAGATCAAGGAGGCACAGAGATCCCTCAACAAAATCAACCCAAGGAGGTCCACACCAAAATACATAGTAATTAAAATGGCAAAAGTAGTGATAAAGAAAGAATTTTTAAAATAACAACAGAAAAGAAAAGTAACATACAAGGGAAACCCTATAAGGCTATCAAAGGAGCTTTCAGCAGGAACTTTGCAGTCATGATATATTCAAAATGCTGAAAGGAAAAGATCTGCAGCCAAGAACGCTCTATCCAGCAAGGCTATCATTCAGAATAGGAGAGATAGTTTCCCAGACAAGCAAAAGTTAAAGGAATTCATGACCTCTAAACCAGCCCCACCAAAAAAAGAAGATTCTTTGAGTGGGAAGGAAAGACCGTAAGTAAGAGCAAGAAAAGTAAAAAACACAAAATGAGTATATTTGAAAAAAAAGTATATCCGTAAATCAGTCAAGGGACTCACAAAATAAAAGCATGTTAAATATGACATCATATACCTAAAGCATAGTGGGGGGAGAGCAGTAAAGAATATAGGTTCAAACCTTAAATGCCCATCAACTTAATATAAACTGCTATGTGCAGATGTTATATACAAACCTAATGGTAACCACAAATCACAAACCAGTAATAGATACGCAAAAATAAGGAGAAAGGAATTCAAGTATATCACTAAAGAAAGCCAACTTATTGTGAGAGAAGAAAGCAAAAGAAGAAAGGAACAGAGAAGAGCTACTAAAACAACCATAAAACAAGTAACAAATGACAATAAGTACATAACTATCAATAATTACTTTGAATATAAATGGACTAAATGCTCCAATCAAAGATATAAGGTGATGGAATGGCTAATAAAACAAGACCAATCTGCATGCTGTCTACAAGAGACTCGAGACTCATTTCAGACCTAAAGACACATGCAGATACAGATTGAAAGTGAAAAGATGGAGAAACATTTATTATGTAAATGGATGTGAAATGAAAGCCAGAGCATCATACTTATATTGCACAAATTAGACTCGTGTGTGTGTGTGTGTGTGTGTATGTGTGTGCGCAAAATAGACTTTAAAACAAAGATTGTTACAAGAGGCAAAGGACACCATATAATCATAAAGGGGACAATCCAACAAGAAGATATAACAATTGTAAATAGTTATGCACCCAACATGTAAGCACCCAAATACATAAAACAGTTAATAACAAACATAAAGGAAGTAATCACTAGTAATACAATAATAGTAGGGAAATATAACACCCCACTTATATCGGTGAACAGACTATCCGAGCACAAAATCAACAAGGAAACAACGGATTTGAATAAGACATTGGACAAGATGGATTTAATGGATACATTCAGAATATTCCAGGGGCACTTGGGTGGCTCAGTCAGTTAAGTATCTGGCTTCAGCTCAGGTCATGATCTCACAGCTCATGGGTTTGAGCCCCACATCAGGCTCTCCACTAACAGTAAGGAGGCTGCTTGAATCCTCTGTCTCCCTCTCTCTCTGTCCCTCCCCCACTTGCACACACCCTCTCTCTCAAAAATAAACAAGCGGTTTTAAAATTTTTTAAAAAGAACATTTCATCCTAAAACAGAAGAATACACATTCTATTCAGGTGTACATTGAACATTCCCCAGAATAGATAACATATTAGGCCACCAAATAAGCCTGAATAAATCAAAAAAGATTGCATCTGCATCTTTTCTGACCATAATTCCATGAAACTAGAAATCAATGTCAAGGAAAAAATATGGAAATAGCACAAATTCATGGGGATTAAATAGCATATTATTAAACAATGAACGAATGGGTCAATGAAGAAATCAGAGAGGAGATCAAAAAATTCCCACCCAAACCACCTCCAAGACCACCACCAAAGCTTCCAGAGCCACTTCAACTTCTTTGGCTGGATGAAGCACCAGTCATGTCTTGCTTAGATAGAGTTTCCCTTACTTCACAGTTGTGGCCATTCACAGTATGGTATTTTTGAATGAGAATCTTGTCTACAGAGTCATGGTCATCAAATGTCACCAAAGCAAAGCCTCTCTCTTTGCCACTGCCTCAGTCAGTCATGGTTTCAATCACTTCAATTTTCCCATACTGTTCAAAATAATCTCTTAGATGATGTTCTTCAGTGTCTTCTTTAATGCCACCTACAAAAATCTTTTTCACATTTAAGTGGGCACCAGGTCTTTGAGAATAGCCTTCTTTGGTTGTACAACTCTTCCATCCATTTTGTGTGACCTCGGATTCATGGCTGCATCCACCTCTTCCACAGTGGCATACGTGACAAACTCAAAGCCTCTGGAGCACTTGGTTTTGGACCTCTCCTTACCGCACAGTCCATAAATGTTCCCATTGCTCAGAATGACTCATTAGATGATCATCAGCTGTTTCAAAGCTCAACCCTCTGATGAAAAGTTTCTGCAGCTGTTCAGGCTCTTTGGGAGACTCTGACTTAGACATGATGGTTGTGGGAGGGGAGACTTTAACGATGCTTACTCCCAATATTTGCAAATTAAGCAGCATGATACATCACATCAACAAGAGAGAGGATAAAAACCATATGATCATTTCAATAGGTGCAGACAAAGCATTTGACAAAGTATAACATCCATTCATGACAAAATCTTCAACAAAGTAGGTTTAGAGAGAACATATGTCAATATAATAAAGACCATAATTGAAAAGCCCACAGCTAACATCATATGCAAACTTAGGAGTTTTCCCTTAAGATCAGAAACAAGACAAGGATGTCTGCTCTCGCCACTTTTATTCAACTTACTACTAGAAGTCATAGTCATAGCAATCAGACATGGAAAAGGAATAAAAGGCATACAAATTGGTAAGGAAGAAGTAAAAGTTTCACTATCTGCAGATGACATGATACTATATATAGAAAACCCTTAAGACGCTACCAAAAATGAACCCTACTAGAACTGATAAATGAATACAGTAGAACTGAAGGATACAAAATCAATGGACAGAAATCCATTGCATTTCTATACACTAACAATGAGGCATCAGAAAGAGAAATTAAGAAAATAATATCATATATAATTGCACTAATTAAAAATCTAAGTTTACACTTTAAAAAAACCTAGAAAATGTGAAATTAATTCAAACTATACTACAGATAACAGCAGCAAAGAATAAAATAAACAAAAACATAAAGACATGAAGAAAATGAATAGAGAAAAGATGAAACAAAAAGTGTTTCTTCGAGAAGATCAACAAAACTGATAAACTTCTAGAAAGATGGACAGGGTTAAAAAAGAAAAGGCACAATAATGAAAGTTTATGTGAACATTATGAGCATAATAAGAGAATATTACAAACAACTTTAACTCACATAAATTCAACAATTTAGATGAAATGGAAATAGACCAATTTGTTAAAAACCAAAACTCACCAAAAATGAAACAGATAACCTGAATAGTCCAAAAACTATTTTTTAAATTGAATGTTAGTTTAATACTTCCCCCAAAAAGAAATCTCCAGGTCAAGATGTTTTCAATGGTGAATTCTAACAAACACTTAAAAAGGAAATAACATAGATTATACACAGTCTCTTCCATAAGATAGAAGAAGGTGCACTCCCTAGCTCATTTTATGAGGCCAATATTAAATTGATAACAAAATCAGACAAAGACAACAATAAAGGAAAACCATAAGTCTGTCTCTCAGGAACATAGATACAGAAATTCTCAGTAAAACATTAGCAAATTAAATCCAACAAAGTACTTAAAAACATTAAAAAAAAAAAAAAGTAAAAAAATGGGGCACCTGGGTGGCTTAGTCGGTTAAGCGTCCGACTTTCGCTAGGTCATGATCTCGCGGTTCGTGGGTTCGAGCCCCGCGTCGGGCTCTGTGCTGACTGCCAGCTCAGAGCCTGGAGCCTGTTTCAGCCTGTGACTCCCTCTCTCTCTGACCCTCCCCTGCTCAAGCTGTCTCTCTCTCTCTCCTAAAAATAAATAAAAACATTAAAAAAAAAAAAGTAAATCCAACAAAGTATTAAAAAAACTACCACAACAAAATGGAATTTATTTTGGGAATGCAAGACTGCTTCAACACTTGAAAACCAATCTAATCTGCTATATTAATAGTCTAAAGAAGAAAATCAACAAGATTATATCAATTGATATGGAAAGAGAATTTCACAGAATTCAGCATATATTCATATTAAAATTTTTCAGCAAACTAGGAACAGAATAAACTTTCTAACCTCATAAATGGCACCTACAAAAACATCTATAGCAAACATTATACTTAGTGGTGTATAACTGAATGCCTTCCCACTGAGACTAGGAATATGGCAAGGATGTCTGTTCGTAGCACTCTGATTCAACATCATACTGGAAGTCATAGCCATTGCAAGAAGGCATGAAAATGAAACAAAAGGCATAGGATTTGAAATGAAGAAATAAAATTGTGCCTATTTATAAACATGATTTCTACATAGAAAATTCCAAAGAAACCATATACCAAGAAAAGTTCTAGAATACAGGTCAGTATTCAAAACTCAACTGAATTTCCATATACTAACAGTTGAAAACTAAACATTTTTTAATAGTTGTAATTACAGTGTCTCCTTAAAATGTAATACTTAGAGATATACAGGATCTGCATGGTGAAAACTACAAAATGCTAGTGAATGAAAAAGAAGATCTAATAAATAAAGAGACACAACATGTTCATAGATTAGAAGACTCAACATAATAAAGCTTTCAATTTTTCCCAAAGGAATCTGTTGTTTTAATGCAATTCTATAAAAATCCAGCAAGATGTTTTGTAGATATAGACAAGTTGATTCTAAATTTATATGTAAAGGTAAAAAGAAGAAGAAAGAGAAATTATATTATACAATTTTACGACTTACTCTGAAGATAGATTAATCAAGACAGGGTGGTATTGGTAAAGAGATAGACACAGAGGTCAATAGAATACAGAATCCCGAAGTAGATCTATACAAATATAGCCAATTGATTGTGATAAAAGTGTAAGGGCAATTCAATATATAAAGGATAGTGTTAGAACAATTGAACTTTCATGTGCAAAAAATTGAACTTCAACCTAAAGCTCATAACTTATACAAAAATTAATTCAAAATGGATCATAGATTTAAAGTAAAATGTAAAACTAAAGACCTGTTAGGAGAAAATATTCAGGACCGACCTAGTTCTTAAACATGACACCAGTCATAATTCATCAAATAAAAAATTATAAAATGGACTTCATAAAAATTTAGAAGTTTTGCTCTGTGAAAGACTATCAAGAGAATGAAAAGACAAGCTACAGATAGAAAACCATAGATCTGACAAGGGACTTTTATCTAAAATATATAAACAACTCTCAAAACTCAACAGTAAGAAAACAAACAATCCTATTAGAAAATCCTATACACAAATGTTTACAGGAGCTTTTATCATAATTGTCAAAAACTGGAAATTACCCAAATGTCTCTTATTAGGTGAATGGTTAAACAAACTCTAGGATCCATACCATGGAATACTACTAAGCAATAAAAAGGAATAAGCTAATGATGTAGACAACAACTTAAAGGATCTTAAGAACATTAAGCGAAGTGAAAGAAGCTAATCTCATAAAAGGTTGTATATTATTTGATTCCATGTGCTTAACATCCTCAAAATGACAAAATTACAGACATGGAAAACAGATTAATGATTTGCAGGGAACAGGGACAATGCAGGAGAAGATGTGACTATAAAGGGGCAAAGAGTTTCTCTTGGTGAGGGAACATCCTATATCATGATGGTGGTGGTGGTGGTGGTTTCACAATTTGTATGTGAGATCAAATAGCATTGAACACACAAATAAGTACATGTAAAAACTGGCAAAAACTGAGTAAAGTCTGTAGTCAAGCAGTAGTGTACCAACAATTCCCTGGTTTTGATAGTTATTACTGTTATATAAGATGTCACCATTAGAGGAAGCAGGGTGAAGCATTCAAGGGACTATGCATACGATTTTTTGTTACTTCCAATGAATCTATAATCATTGAAAAATAAAGTTAAGAAGATAACTGTAGTGTATGGCAGTCAAGGGCCCATGCTTTTAACCTTTAGCTACCATGAAGGAACAAAGGGAGCTGAGAGAGACGATCACAGCAATGGCTGAAGGGGAAGAAAGAAGAAGGAAAAATGTCCTCCAAAGGGAAGACCAATGTTACTTGGATGCTAGCCCTGGTTATCCTTTCCCTAAAAGCTCTGAACCCAACCTTCATCCTCAGACCTCTTACTTTGTCCCTCAACTGTTCTGTTGTTTTATTCCCAACTGTACTGGGTTGATAGTGCCTCCCCTCCCCCCAAATTCATGTGCACCCAGGACATCAGAATGTGACCTTGTTTGGAAAATAGGGTCACTGCAGATGAACTAAAGTAAAGATGAGTGCATATGGATGTGGGTAGGCCCTAGTCTTATGACTCCAGTCTTTATTAAGAAGAGAGGACATGGGGCGCCTGGGTGGCTTAGTCGGTTAAGCGTCCGACTTTTGCTTAGGCCATGATCTCGCGGTTTGTGGGTTCGAGCCCCGCGTCGGGCTCTGTGCTGACAGCCGGCTCAGAGCCTGGAGCCTGTTTCAGTCTGTGTCTCCCTCTCTCTCTGACCCTCCCCTGCTCAGCTGTCTCTCTCTCTCTCTCTCCTAGAAATAAATAAAAATATTTTTAAAAAAAAAAAGAAGAGAGGACAGAGAAGCACATGCACACGCACACGCGCATGCACACACACACACACACACACACATCCTCCTCTTCCTGCACCCCCAAAAGGCCCTGTGAAAATGAAGGCAGAGATTGCAATGGTAGATCTATAAACCAAGGGATACCATTGGCCACCAGGAGTCACCAAAAGCTAGGAGAGATACATGGAACAGATTCTCCTGGGGAGCCTCCAGTAGAAACCAACCCTCTGATACCTTGATCCTGGACTTCCAGCCTTTACAACTACAAAAGAATATATTTCTTTGAAATATATATTTCTTTGAAAGAATATATTGTTTGAAGCCACTCAGTTGTGGTACTTTGTTATGGCAGCCATCAAAAACCAATACACCAATTTCAGGGGCTTCTTCCCACTGACCTCCAAGTAGTGCTGGATCTGAGAAGGCATCTCAACAATAAGTGTCTCCATTAGCCTTAGGAGGGATTGGAGGGTCTCCGTGAACAAATCCTGAGGGGAAAAGAAGAACTCAAAGACTTCCTGAGAAGGGAGGCAAGCTATGAGAGACTCTTGAATACTGAGAACAAACTGAGGGCTGATGGGGGTGGGGGAGAGGGGAAGGGGGTGATGGGCATGGAGGAGGGCACTTGTGGGGATGAGCACTGGGTGTTATATGGAAACCAACTCGATAATAAACTATGAGAGAAAAAAAAGAGACTTGCTGAGATATCAGCCCCATCCCTCCTTCTTAACTTAGATCAGTGCTCTAGCTCTCCCAGGAAATCTTCCTCGAGAAGTTCTGCTCCACAGGATTCCCCCTAACATTTCAAGTGCCACTTGCCCATTGCTAACTTGAACAAATTCTTCTGTTGTTTTCAGCAGAGCACAAATAGCTGCTTGCTTTGCAATTTGTCCTAGTGGGTGGGGAGATCCCAGTTTGCCCCAAAATGGGGAAATCCTGTCAAAATCCTCCCTCCCTAATCAGAACTACACTGAGGAAGGCCTCATGGGAATATTAGCAGAGGAAGCCAACCTCAGCTTTCTCTGTATGTACCGGTCCTTCCTTCATAACATAAATAAATATGAATTGAGAAAGAAAGACCACCAGACATCTGATGAAAAGGCCCAAATAAACAAACAGACCAAATGGCCCTAAAGAAAACCAAACTAATTCAGTAAACAGTAGAAACCTTTATTTTTAAAAATTCTTATTAGTATCCTCAAAAAGAAAAGGCAAGAGATTGTGGCATCAATAAAACAAGAACAATCAGTCAAGATAAAGAAGTAATCAGAGAACATGAAAGAATTCCTAGGAACTAAACATATAAACGCAAATTAGAAAATTTAATCCCTCTTCCTTCCTTCAAGGAAACACTTGGGCCCTGTGGGAAATGGATTTAGCTCTCTGGCACCTGGAACTCTCTGAACTTATTTACCCATAGGCCATTAGTAAAATCATGTTTGAAACCTTCCTGTCTGGTTTCAATTGTACAACAGTTAAAAGGTAAAGAATTGAGTGTCTACCTCTGGGCCAGAATATCGAAGTGGTGACAGTAGCAATCAACGAGTACTCTCAAGAAGGAAGTACTTCTCATGAGTAGTGTTCAGACTATACGACCTAGTAATCTCTGATGGTTATCATGTTTTTACTAAAGAAGGTGGAAGATCCTTACATATAACTGCTGAACCTATACTTCTCATCCTCTCAAAAATAAAAAATAAAGACAAAGGGACAAACATCAAAGAGTTAATTACCACAGCAGCCTGGGCTTCCTGGGAACTGGATGCCTCCTTCTGCAAAACCTCTGTGGGTGGCAGGCATAGCACACTCTTACAGCATGTTCTGAGTAGCTCTGTTCTTTCTTCCAACTCTATGAGGGGGCGGAGCTTCCTAAGATCCAGGAGGAAGGAGCAAAAATGTAATGAGAGAGTAATGGCCAGGAATAACAGCTGAGGAAGATACAGAGA
Organism: Proteles cristata cristata; assembly: GCA_017311185.1. NCBI lineage: Eukaryota > Metazoa > Chordata > Mammalia > Carnivora > Hyaenidae > Proteles > Proteles cristata. Next base: position 3,718,193 of record JAESUZ010004630.1, read on the forward strand.
GAGACGGAGGAGACAGAGGGACAGGTGGGAGAAAGAAGACACCAAAAGAAAAGGTAACCAAAAGAAGAAAAGGAGGAAACAGTAAGAAAAGTTTTTTTTTTTTTAAATGTTTTATTTATTTCTAGGAGAGAGACAGAGAGAGAGACAGCGCGAGCAGGGGAGGGTCAGAGAGAGAGGGAGTCACAGACTGAAACAGGCTCCAGGCTCCGAGCTGGCAGTCAGCACAGAGCCCGACGCGGGGCTCGAACCCACGAACCGCGAGATCGTGACCTAAGCAAAAGCCGGATGCTTAACCGACTAAGCCACCCAGGCGCCCCAAGAAAAGTTTTAAAATGCCAGGAAGATGTTAAGAAAGGAACAAGGAAAGAGGAAGTATTACAGAAAAGGGTACTGATATTTTGGGATGATATACTACTGTTTGGTTCCCCAGATATTTTGAGGGCATGGGGGAGGCAGTCAGTGATGGAGATGGAGGTGTTTAGTCAGGGACAGCCCTGAAAGCAGAAGAAAGCCTGGTCCAAAAACAATAGTAAGTGCCTATGGAATATGGTAGAGGTGGTCTCTGCCACGTGCTCCAAAAATCCCATCCAAAAAAATCTTGGTAAAAGGAGGTGTTGGACATCTGTCCAACAGATGTCTACAATTGCTTGGGGCTTCCATACTAAAAGCAGAGCAGAAAATAAGGTGGGAACAAACTAGGTAACAAAGAATTGAAATCCAGTCAGAGCAAGGAAGACAGAATGGCTGGAACATTGTTACCTGAAGTTAGTGATGATGTTCATTGCCGTCTGCCTAATGGAGCTGGAGATGGAATTCAATGGCTCCTCCCTGATTAACTCCTGTAATACACCCACCCCAGCCCCGCACCCCAGAGAACAAGGGTATGTGAATATATTTTTCTTGCTTTCCTCCCCCTCCTCCCACCCCAGGGTATATTCACAGGAAACTGGAACCTAGAATTTTCAGAGACTTCCAAAGACTCAGAAGGATAGCACAATTCTCCTACTCGCACCCATACCTTCCCCACACCACTCACCCCTATCTTGAGAATGGGAAAGGGAACAATAAGGTAGGAAAAGGACACTGGAGAATCTGGACTTTTAGCCCCCAGGTCTAGTCTAGGAGCACAGCCAATGGTTTGCATGAGTGAGGACCCATCCTCCCTCCTCTGTGCATTTCTACCTCCATTCTCCTGAGTTGTACTTACCATCATAAAGGTTACAATTTCTAGTTTCTGAGGGAACTTGAATTGAAAGGCCACAGTCTGGCTGCTCAAGATGTTTGTTAGCTGAGTCAGGGCGTCCAGGTACTCCAGCTTCAGGTTCTTATCCTGAACCAAGCAGTATGCTCAGAGATTTCCAAGGTAGGAATGATCCTGGGGCAAGGGAAAACTACCGACACAAAATCTGGGAGATGACTTGGGAAGGCTTATTTAGGCTAAACCCCTGCATCTTCCTTCTGAGGGCAGCTTAGGAAAGTAAAGCTCCCAAAGCTTTCCTGTCTCTCAGGTTATTGTATTTTTACCAAATAAGTTCTCCCGAAGGACGTCTAGTTGTATGGTAAATGAATAGGGAATGGCAAAGGTTTCTTCTCCTACCCTAGGGGTATATGCTCTGGACTAATGGCAAAGGCAGGAAATTTATTTGGGGCTCCCTCTCTTGCCTCCCCTGAAGCAACTGTGATAGCCCCACCCCAGAGTTCCATTTAAGGCCAGGCATCATTCTCTTGGAGGGGAAATACAAAGAAGGCAGGGATGGGACACTGGAAAAGTAGAGAAAGCAGGAAGTACCTTTTCTACAATACAGTTGCGGTAGTGTTGCAGGACCATGGCCAGGATGTCATCTAAATACGTGAAGATGGCTCCCTTGCTCTCTGAAATAATCTTGCTATAGCTTAAGTAGATGGTGTTACAGACCAGCCCCCATTCCCTTTGCTGATGTTCCTGTAGAGGGAAGGGGGAAACTTGCCTTCTCTTAATCTTATCCTCCTTGCCTCCTCCCCTGATGGGGAAATGGAGGTTCAGAGAGGAGTGGATTTCCTGGATGGCACAGAGGGAAGGTGGGGCTGTGGAACGGTGAACAGCGGGGAGGTAGGTGGTCCAGCTGGTGATACCAGGGCCTGGCGCACAGTCATAAAGGAGCATGGGAAAGGGAGAAGAGGATGAAACTTGCCCACAGTTGGCCAACAGGAAATAGAAGCATGTACAGGTGAGTCACAGCACTCAAAGGAGTGGGGGGCCTGGGGTGACAGGGATGCCTTAGAAGGCTTTGTGTGGGAGGGTGGCGGAGCTCCCAGGAATGCCATCACCTTCATCAGTTTGAGGATGGATGATGAGTTCTTGTGAGTGAGTATCGCACTATACACTTGCAGTTGGTCCAAGGTCACCTTCAGATGTTTCATGGACACGATACTGAGTGCCACAGCAATGCCCTGTAACAGGGAAAGCCTCAACCTCATGCCACAGCTCAGCGTGAGCCAGAACTTTATGCTCTCCCAGAACTAGGGATTTAGAGAGGGGACGGGAGAGTAATGGGAAAGAAAATAAATTGAAGGAAAATTTGGTTCTCCTGACTCAAACTATTTAAAATCCAGAGGGAGAACCAAAAGTCCATGCAAGAAATAATTTAAGAAGCAAATTACAAGAAGCAGACTCTTTTTTTTTTTATTTTATTTTATTTTATTTTATTTTATTTTATTTTATTTTATTTTTTACAAATAGTTTATTGTCAAAGAAGCAGACTCTTAACAATAGAGAACGAACTGATGGTTACCAGAGCAGAGGTCGGTGGGAGGATGGGGGAAATAAAGGATGGGGATTAGAGAGTACACTTATCATGATGGAAAAAAAGGAACTCTAAAAGATAGATAGATAGATAGATAGATAGATAGATAGATAGATAGATAGATAGATAGATAGATATAGATAGATAGATAGAGAGATAGAGAGATATAGAGAAGATAGATGATAGATAGATAGATGATAGATTATAGATAGATAGATAGATAGATAGATAGATAGATAGATAGATAGATAGATAGATAGATATAGATAGAGAGATAGAGATATAGATAGACAGAAGATAGATGATAGATAGATAGATAGATAGATAGATAGATAGATAGATAGAGTGGCACACGGTTTATCAAAACTAAAGAGTCCTCATTTTTGTATTTTTCATACTAATTGACAGCATCCAGAAAAGCCCTTCCTGAATATCATGGAGCAGAGGAACCACCACCTCCCCTCCCCACCCTACCATAACATTTGTGAACTGTGGGCCCTCATAGGTATATTAATTCCTCTCTTGATTCAGTAGAATTTTGGTGCCTAATGCTTGGGGGGAGCAAATTAACTCAGATTATGAAAAATTAGAGTCACAGGTTTACTAAATCTTGGGATTATCAAGTCCAACATTGCAGAATAGAGAATACTTACATGCGCTAGTAATTCAGAGAAGGGTTGTGAGGAGGGAACAAAGGGGAAGAACAAATCCAAGGCACATTATTGACAGGGTTGGATGGATAATCAGAGAAGAAACAGAACAAAGAGAAGACGCACAGACAGTGCCAATATTTCTAAGCCTGGAGAACAGGAAACAGCAGTAAGTGACCAAAATGGGCAGGTGGAAGAGGGGGCCTGTTTAGAGTTGAGGAGAGGGGAAGGAGGAAGTCCCTGCACACGTCTTGTGGGACATATTAAAAAGAAAACTAAGTGAAAATGCTATCAGTGGTTAGTGGATCTAGGAACAGATGACTGAGTGGAAGCCAAGAGCAAGGGAAGCTTGGGGACTCTACAGTTCCTGTCAGGAACCCCATTTAATTTAAATCCCTCTGCCTCATAGCAGGCCCTTTTGACTTAAATGTCAGCCAAGCATCTTCCTAGAGCTTACTCAACAAGGATATCTGGGCACAGAACTACAGGAACATCTAACACAGAGAGGCAGGTGCCAGCTGTTTGCCAACTGGCTTGTTTATGCAGGACAGGCCACCATTAAGACTTTGCAGCAGAGGAGGCAGAGCGGCAGGGACCTGGGGGCAGTTATAGTTGCTCCAGGACACAGATCTTCAAGAAAGGATGAAGTATTAGTGGGACTTCTAGACTTTTGACCTCCAAGTAGATAAAGGGAAAATTTTGCCTAGTTGTAAAGCAGGGACTAGTTAAACATCAGAAAGGGAATTTATTGTCCCTCTTCTTATGCCATCCCTTAGCCATGGCTTCCACTCATCCTGGTCATTCTTCATTGTCATCATCATCATTATGCATCATCATCATCTTCAACACTGACATTATCAGGATATTTACTGCTTAGTTTGTACCAACCTTACACATGCTATCTCACTGATCTTCACACTAAAGCTTTGAGGTAAATATTACCAACTCCATTTTACAGAAAGAGAAAATATAATTGTTCTCTAATGTAGCCATCCGGCCCAGATCTGAATTTCAGATCTACAGGAATACTGAACATCTCCATTTGGCTATACCAGGGGCACCCTAACCTCTCCTGATCAAAAACTGCATCATCTTCCTCCCCATTTTGCCTTGCATTCCTGGTCTCAGTGAAGGATACCATTATCCTCCCAGCTGACCATGCAGAAACCCAAGAAACATCCTGAACATCCTCTTCCCTCTTACCTTTATCCTCTGTATCCAGTCTGTCCCCACGTGCAGCAGAGGGGTCACTTTTACTTCCCTGTCAAAGAACTCTGCATTCCAGTCCCACCACACCACTAACAGTTCTATAGAAAGGCCCCCAAAAGTTCTTGCTCCTGAGTCTTGTCTTGGAATATTATGTCAAGTGAGAATATTCACTTTCCTCCTTCTCTGAATCTAGATTCAATTAGCCCAAGGCCCCACCACCCCACACAGCCACTGTATGTCACTGTGACCACTCATGTAGCCTTTAGTAACGCTATTTTGTGTAATCAGCTGCTTTCTCCCTATACGTGTCTGTCCCCTCAATGATACTGTTTGCATCTTGGGTTTGGTAAATACCTGACAATGCAGTCATGTTGGTGGTGGATGCTCTGAGAATCTGGCAGAGGAGGGACATTGGAGAGGGGAGGCCTGAGAACATGGGGACCCACTCTACCAGTAAGCAACATCTAGAGAGTGCTTGTGTGCCAGGCATTGTTCTAGAAGCTTTTATATATTTAATCTTCAAAACCATCCTTTGACACACATATTCCATGGTATTCTCACCAAAAATACATAATCTAAACCTAATCATGAAGAAATATGAGACAAACCAAAAATATGGTACATTCTATAAAATAAATGGTCTATACATTTGTAAATGTCAAGATCATGAAAGGTAAAGACTGAGGAACTTTTCCAGATTAAAATTATTAAGGACAAATGATAACAAAATGAACTATTTGATTCTAAATTAGATCCCAGAGCACAGAAAAAAATGTTTCTCTTCTGCTCTAAAAAAATATTGGTGGGACAATTGGCTGTTTTCATAGATCAGCTCTATGAATTAGATAATAGTACTGTGGCAATGTTAACTTTCTAATTTTGACACTGTGCTTTGATTATATAAGGGACTATTGTTGTTTTTAGGTAGTACACCTGAGGTATTTAGGGGTAAATGTGCATGCATTATGACTACAACTTCCTAAAGTGACTAGAGAAGATAAAATAATACTAGTAAGTAACTTGCCCAAGGGCACACAGCTATAAAGTGGTAGAGCTAGGATTCTGACCCAGGTTGTCTAGCTTGCCAGGTGCCAGCTTTTAACCACTTGGTCATCCTGCCTCTTAAGGGAAAAATGCTCCCACCACCCTTTGCCAGTTCCTCCACCTCACCTTCCTGTCCTGCAGCTCTTTGTGGGAAGTTTGTAGAATGGAGGAGAGCATCATCTGCACCATTTTTATATTCCTCGAGGTCCGCAGGGTGAAGCCAAAGAATTTATATAGAAAAGCCTAGGAGAGGTGAAAGCATAGGGTATGCATAGCTTGGAATAAGGTTAGGGCAGCCTGCGGAATAGACATTTCCCAAACTAGCTTTGTAACTGTCAGCCAGCATCTCCCCCCAACTGCCCCATCTACCACACTGGCTCTCTTGTTCTCAGGGCGGGTGGTGGGTGGCATCTGGATAAGGTACTAATCCTACAGAGCAGGGGCTCAAGCTAGAGGTAAGAGAAAGCTATATTTCTGCTGTATTTCTAATTTCTCAGCCTCTTAGGGTACGGATCATTCCTTTAGGGACTTTCCCTGATCCACATACTTCCCATTTCCGGCTGGGAAATAAAAAGCTCCTTACCTCAATGTTTTACAGTTTTCACCTCCTTGGTTAAGTTTATTCCTAAGTATTTCTGGTGCAATTCTAAAAGAGATTGCTTTCTTAATTTCTTTCTGATGCTTCATTAAATGTGTAAAAATGCAACAGATTTCTGTATATTACTTTTGTATCTTTTCTGATTTCATTTATCAGTTCTAGCAGTTTTTTAGTGGAGTCTTTAGGATTTTCTGTATATAGTACTGTGTTATCTGCAAATAGTGAAAGTTTTACTACTTACTTGCCAATTTAGATGGCTTTTACTTCTTTTTCTTGTCTGATTGCTGTGGCTAGGACTTCCAGTTCTATGTTGAATAAAAGTGGTGAGAGTGGACATCCTTGTCTTGTTCTTGATCTTAGGGTAAAAGTTCTCAGTTTTTCACTATTGAGTGTGATGTTAGCTGTGGATTTTTCATATATGGCTTTTATTATGTTGAGGTATGTTCTCTCTAAACTTACTTTGTTGGGAGATTTTGTCATGAATGGATATTGTACTTTGTCAAATGCTTTTTCTGCATGTATTGAGATGATCATATGGATTTTATCCTTTCTTTTGTTAATGTGATGCATCATGTTGATTGGTTTGTGAATATTGAACCACTCTTGCATCCCTGAACTAAATCCCACTTGATCATGGTAAATGATTTTTTAAAGTATTGTCGGATTCTGTTTGCTAATATTTTGTTGAGCATTTTTGCTTCTATGTTCATCAGAGATATCAGCCTGTAGTTTTCTTTTTTTGTAATGCCTTTATCTGACTTTGGTGTCAGGGTAAAGACATAAACAAATGGAAACATTCCATGTTCATAGATTGGAAGAACCAATACTGTTAAAGTGTCTACAATCATTTGTAGCAATCTACAAATTTAATGTAACGCCCATCAAAATACCAACAGCATTTTTCATAGAAGTAGAACAATCCTAAAATTTGTGTGAAATTACAAAAACAAAATAAAACAAAACAAAACAAACAAAACCCTGAATAGGCAAAGCAGTCTTGAAGAAGAACAACAAAGTAGAAGTATCACAATCCCAGGTTTCAAAAATTACTACAGATCTGTAGTAATCAAAACAGTATGGTACTGGCACAAAAAGAGACTCATAAATCAATGGAACAGAATACAAAGTCCAGAAATGAACCCATGCTTTTATGGTCAATTAATCTATGACAAACAAGACAGAATATACAATAGGAAAAAGACAGTCTTTTCAAAAAATGAAGTTGGGAAAACTGTATAGCTACATGTAAAAAAATGAAATGGAACCACTTTCTCACACCATACACAAAAATAAACAAAATGGATTAAAGACATAAATGTAATATTTGGAAACATAAAATTCCTAAAAGAAATCACAGGTAGTAATTTCTTTGACATCAGCCATAGAAACATTTTTCTAGATATGTCTCCTCAGGCAAGGGAAACAAAAGCAAAATTAATCTATTGGAACTACATCAAAATAAAAGTTTTCTGCAGAGTGAAGGAAACTAGTAACAAAACAAAAATGCAAGCTACTGAATGGGAGAGGATATTTGCAAATGATATATTTGATAAAGGGTTAATATCCAAACTATATAAAGAACTTATACAACTTAACATCAAAAAAGCAAATAATCCAATTAAAAAATGGTCAGACGACCTGAATAGACATCTTTCCTAAGAAGATATATAGATGGCAAGTAGATACATGAAAAGATGTTCAACATCACTAATTATCAGGGCAATATAAATTCAAAACCACAATGAAATATCATTTTACATCTGCCAGAATGGCTAAAATAAAAAACACAGGCAATAACAAGAGTTTGTGGGGATGGAGGAAAAAAAGGAAAACTTGTGCACTGTTGGTAGGAATGCAAACTGGTGCAGCCACTGTGGAAAATGGTATGGAAGTTCCTGAAAAAATTAAAGATAGACTAACCATGTGATCCAGCAATTCCACTACTGGGTATTTACCCAGAAAATTAAAACACTAATTCAAAAAGATATGTGCACCCCTATGTTCATTGCGGAATCATTTACAATAGCCAAGATATGGAAACAACCCATTGATAGATGAATGGATAAAGATGTGGAAAAGAATATTACTCAGCCATAAAAAGAATGAAATCTTGGCATCTGCAACAACATGGATGGACCTAGAGGGTATATTGTTAAGTGAAATAGAGAAAGACAAATACCATATGATTTCACTCATATGTGGAATTGCAGAAATGAAACAAATGAACTGAGAAAAAGGAGACCAACAGAAAAACAGACTCTTAAATACTGAGAACTGATGGTTGCCAGAGTGGGGATTGGTGGGGGTACAAAGTACACTTATTGTGATGAGCGCTGAGAAATGTACAGAATTGTTGAAGCACGATATTGTACATCTGAAACCAATACAATACCGTACATTGATTATATGGAATGAAAAAATAAGTTAATAAACAACAAAAAATAAAATACAGGGGTGCCTGGGTGGCTTAGTCAGTTAAGCATCCGACTTTCGCTTAGGTCATGATCTCACAGTTCGTGGGTTCGAGCCCCGCGTCGGGCTCTGTGCTGACTGCCAGCCCAGAGCCTGGAGCCCGTTTCAGTCTGTGACTCCCTCTCTCTCTCTGACCCTCCCCTGCTCACACTCTCTCTCTCTCTCTCCTAGAAATAAATAAAAACATTTAAAAAAAATAAAATAAAATACATTTTGATAACAAAGCCACACTTGAAAAAATTTAAAAATAAAAACAGTTCCTTGAATTTGTGTAATTTTAAAATTAACATAGCATAATTTGAAAAAATATCTTTGTGTAATCTTTATTTCTCCCTCCTCTGAATTTCAGTGGCCTTTATCCTTCCTTACTATGCATTGCCCTGTCTACCTTGTAATACCCATACATATGTACTCACCTACTTTCCTGCCCCAGGGTTTCTATATTTCCTATTTCTCTGTCTAGAGTCTTCCCGGGGCTCTTCAAAATGCTGTCTTATTCTCATCTTTCTGATCCTGGCTCAGTGAGCCTTCCATGACCTCCTAAATACCTCTCCATCTCACCATCCTGCTTCTTTCATTCAAAGTTTCATCACAACCCCTAGTTATCTTGTTTATGTGTTTGTTAGGTTAGTTCTTAACTTGCCCCAACTTCTCATCTCCAATGAGAATAAAGCTCAGGAGCAGTGTATGTCTGGTTCATTGCTCAACTGCAGTGCTAACACAGTGTCTGACACAGTAGACAAACAGGGTATACCAGGTGTTCAATGAATGTTTCAACTCTCCTCCTAAAACCTCCTCTCTGTGGGCACCTTTTCTTCCCCCAGCAGATGCCCTTGGTGCCTTGTCCAGACTCAAGGGTTCCTTCCTTTCCCTGATTGCCAGCACCATCATGAGCAGTTCCCACCTGCAGCCTTTTGGGGCCTCTTTGCCTGAAGATACCTGAGAGTTACATTCTTCTCTCTTCCATCCCTTCCCCATACCAACTATGGAAGCCTGAAGCGACAGAGAGGTGGAAGGGTGAGGAAGTGCAAAAGCCCCCCTTCACCTGCCTCTAACAGAATAGACGGCAGTGTAGTTTCCACCTAGGGCTCCCCACACCCTTGCTTAGCCTCTCCCCTTCCTATCCTTCTTCCTTTACTTTCTCAGCTTCTCCTGAGAGTACTTTCTTGCTAAATCACTTCACTTGCCACCTTAGGCTCTGCTTCTATGAAGCCTGACCTAAGGTATCTGCTTCTCTGCTCAGCTGGCAAATGATTACTCATCTCTCCAGACTTATTCATTCTTCTGTGGAGTGATGGTCTTCCCAGTTTTCCCAGGCCTCAGGTGTTTCCTAATACGTTGGACTTTCAGAGCGAAAACCAGGACAGTCATGAGCGAACTGAGATGATGGACCAGCTTTGAGAAAGCTTCTCTGGCCAGCCCCCACAGGCCAAGTAAACAGCTCTCCTCTGGGCTCTCAAGCAAACAGTGCACATTTTGATCCTGATGCTTACCACACTTATTGTAATTGCCTACTCTGTCCTTTGTTTGTTCAAGCACACAATGATTTCCTGAAGGCAGAGTCCGTGTCATTTATGTGAGTACTCTATGCCTGGCTCATACCTACTGTGCCATGGGCATTTAGTACATATTTTTAATAACTTTATTGGTAAGATCAGAATTTTTGCTTGCTTCATTTTACCACCCACAAAGCTTTGTATATAGCAGTTGCTTCATAAATATTTATTAATAATTAGAGAGCTAATAGTCATTCTTGGAAATAGAGCCTCTTCCCTGAAGACGCCCCAAAACCCAAATAAAGTGTTGCTCAGTGATAGGAAAATAAGATTAAAAATCAAGAAACCTGGATTCAGGTGCCAAATTTTACTTATAATTTGTGTAAAACTCTGACTCCCTCTGGATTGAACTGTCTGGTTATTTGGTCTTTTTGACTTTACAGAGCAACTGCACAGCTGTCGTTGTCTACCCTTAGCCACTCTCCTGTGCTGTAGAAGTTATTGCTACTTCCCAAGTGAGGCAACTGAAATTTCAGAGAGGCTGAGACACTTGACCCAGATTATACCAGGGGCACAGGAAAAGCTGGGACAGGAAGAAGGCCTTCACCAGCATATACCTTGAGCTCTCTGAGCAAAGGAGCCCTTCCTCCCTACTCAGCTCTGCAGCCCCAACAGCACACACAGTGCCTCATCCATGGTTGGCCCTCAATTTAACTTGCTTAAATGTGATTCTTAGCTCAATAATCTTTCCACTGCATGCAAATACCAGCTCTATTCTGTTACTTCTGAATCACTGGTAGGTTCAATTAAGACAACAAATGGCAAAGTTCTTAATAAAACCTAAAACACTCAGCAAATGTAAGACATGGATATTTCTGGTGTTCCTGTGTGACCACCAGCTCCATGTCCTCCTCATCCCTCCCTTCCCCAGGACCAAGAAACATGGGTTTGCTTTTCCTCCAAGTCCTGTACTTCATGTACATTTCTTTATCCCCTCCCCCAAGTTCCTCTATACTACCCCACCCCCATTTGTCTCTTTGCAACTACCACCCCCAGCTACATGGTGTGCCACACCCACACACACACACACACCTACCTTCTCCTCCTCATCATCGCTGGAATAATTTATCCTCTCCAAGACAACCTTGATGAGTTGCTCCAACCAGCTGTCATCATCAATAGCCAATAATGACTGACTTGAAAACTGAGTAAAAAGAAGAGAGAAAAGGACTACGTACAGCAGCGGCTGGGATTTTCTGCCTCAAGGAAGTGGGTCAGAAAGAAGCAAGAAACAAGAGCACATGGTCTGTAAATATGAAAAAAGAGCTCAAGAAATGGGAAAGAACTGAAATACACATAGGGGGTTAGTCAGGACTGGAGAATGACTTAGTGACAATGATGGTAATGCCAATTACACATGTGAAACTCTTTACAGTCTACAAGGCTCTCCATCTCCTCTCTTATCCTATTCAATTTTGAGAGATAGGAGTTATTTCCATTTTACAGATGAAGCAGCTGAGGCCTGCAAAGGCTAAATAACTTGACCAAGATCACAAAGCTAGAGGCCCATTCCCTTACTCTCTCTTGACAGTAGGACTTTGAGGGCATGGAAGATAAATTAAGGTTTAGGATATAGTCAGAGACTCTAATGCAGAGGCCAGGAGCCAAGGATGCCCCCAAAAGAGGTTTTCTTGAGTAGGGAGGTCCCTTGATCATGTCTCAGTCTCTGGGGGGTCTGGGGCCTCTTCTTCAGGATCTTAAAGAGAAGAAAGAAGGCAAGCGTGGAGGAAGGGATGCCTCATAGAGCGCTCACCTGGAGCAACCTGTCTTCCCACACCTCCTGATTCAGGCTCTTCTCAGTGTGATCTAGGAAAGGAGAAAGCATGGGGATCTTCCTGACCAGAAGACCCCAGCTGGGGAAAAAGAACCAACATCTGGGCACTATTCCAGGGGCCTTATGCCCAGCATCACATTTAATTTTCCCCATATCCCACAATATAACTGTTCTCCCACTTTACAGAGACTCCAGGAAATGTATGACTTTTCAAAGGTCAAACATACCCAGCTGGCAAGTGTTAGAACAAGGATACCAACCTGGATCTCTCTGGTTCCAAAGCCCACACTCTTCCCTGATTCTCTGCCCACAAGAAGGGGCGTTCTGGGAACTCTGGAGCCACAGAATTCTGGACTGCGTATCTGCTCAGTGCAGAACATGGTCCAAGTAAGCAGATCTACCCAATGGCATCTCAGAAAGACAGAGAGACTGGCCCTCACTCTCCTTACCCCAAGGAAGATCCATCCTGTACCTCAGGACTTCATCTCTTCTGGAGTCTGCCCCACTGCCCCAGCTCCAATTCTCCCACTTTGCAGCCAACCCCTCACCATTCAGTATCTGCAACATCTCAGGGATCTCCTTCATCCACAGCTGGCCCACATTCGAGTTGATAACGGGGTGCAGGGAGGTGATAGGATGCAGGGCATGTAGTAGCCTTAGAGAGCTTACACCAAACTCCCCTTCCCTATAGGGCTTCAGGGAAAACATCTGAGAAACAAAAGAAGTGAGCAGGAGGCAGAGAAAGGATTTAAGGGAAAAGAAGGAAGAAAATCAGAACAAATCCATAGAATGGTAGAGCTGAAGCTTAGACCCTTCCCATTCTTTTCCACCTGTGAACTCCTACATGTTCTGAAAGATGCTCTCCTCTGTAATTCCTTCTTTGACTCCTGGAGACCAGGTTCGCTCATTGCTCTTCTAAGATCCCAATGCGCCCCATGTATTCATCTACTAACATTTATCACACTGCATTATGGGCAGTTATTCCCAGGCTTGTCTTTCCCACTAAGACTGTGAACACTTCAAGAGCAGTTCTATACCTTGTCTTTCCAAGTATATATAATGTCTAGAACATAATGTCTGGGCAAATAGAGAAACTCAAAACATACTTGCAGAGAAAATGAGATCCAAAAAGCCATGTCCAAGATCAACAGAGAAGAGCTCACAATAAGGCCATATAGGATATAGGCCAAGTCTCCAACCCCCATTACTTCCCTTCTCCAAGCTGTTTGGCCTGGATCACCTTTCCCCAAAGTCCCTATGGTCTTTGACCCTACCCCTTATTTGGTGCCCAGAATAAAGTGGTACTCAATGATTTGTGGAATGAGGAGATGGATGGATAGATGGATGGATGGGTGGAAGGATGGATGGCAAGGTAGTATTCATCCCATTTATTCATCACTTACCACAAGATGAGTCAGGAGTTTCTGTGGAGAGATGAACTGGGTAGCTGAGTTAGAGAGGTTAAGAGAAGAGGACAGAGTCAGTGCCAACTTCCAGCCCCTTCCCATACCCAGCACCCACCATCCATTCTTTAGTGGAGGAGAAAAGGCAAAGTGGAGAGTGAGCATTGGTGCCCTTGCCATGGGAATTGTAAATTTTGACTCAGCCTAAAAACAAACCATTTTCAGCATAAAACAAACACGTACACACGTGTGCATGCGCGCGTGCACACACACACACACATACACAGGAATATTATTCAGCTATAAAAAAGAATGATATCTTGCTATTTATGGCAACATGGATGGACCTAGAGGGTATAATACTAAGTGAAATAAGTACAGCAGAGAAAGACAAATATCATATGATTTCATGTGGAATCTACAAAACAAAACAAATGAACAAAGAAAAATACAAACAGAAACAGAATCATAAATACAGAAAACAAACAGATGGTTGCCAGAGGTGAGAGATGGGCAAGATAAGTGAAGGGAATTAAGAGGTAAAAGCTTCTAGTTATAAAAGAAATAAGTCATGGGGATGAAAAGTACAGAATAGGGAATATAGTCAAAAATACTGTAATCATACTTATTGTGACAGATGATAATTACACTTATCATGGTGAGCATAGAGGAATGTATCAGATTGTCAAATCACTACATGGTACACCTGAAATTAATATAACACTGTACATCATCTATACCACAATTTAAAAAGTTTTTTTTTTTTAATATATAGAGACCAGGGAAGAAAGGCTATTATGCCGACCTGGCATTGTCCAGCCAAAGCATGGTAAATGGTCATTACCTGTGAGTGTATTCTATTAGGGTACACCTTGAAAGCATCTCCCACTATTTTAAGAAGTTGTAATCCAGATACACATTTTATTGAATGTAGCCTTCATATTTGAAAATTGTAGGTCCATCTTTTTAAATATCTATTGTTCATATGGATAATAATCAGAACTCTCAACACAGGGAAAGTAATTTACCTTTCCACTTTTTAAACCCTAATAAAGAATGCTTATTCTCCAAAAAAACACAAACAAATAAACAAATACACATACCCCAAGTAATGTGCTGAACAGATATCCTCACCCCAACTCTGATCCCCACTGGGATTCAAGGTCAAGAAGGGGTGAGGAAAGTGTGATGCTCAGAGTCGGGGCAAAGAAGTAAGGGCCAGAAATGTCTGTGTACACATTACTTTGTAATTAACAATATTCTTATATCTCTACTCCAGTGTTTCAAGATGAGGAATAAAGGGAACACGGATTTGTGTCTGGGGTTGCCTCTCTTCCAGAGGAATCCTCTTTTCATCCATGTGAAGGGCCAAATGGCATCAAACTGCTGTCCTAACCCTTTGGCTTCCTTCTCCATCATGGCTCAGACTCACAGCAATAGACCTCCCCTACATGGCAGGTCTGCACCCTGTCCCCACACCCACAGCCTCTTCAGAATCTCACTCCCACGCCACTCTCTGCCTGTGGCAGCCTGTGCTTTCACAGCTGGCCCCTCTCCACAGTCTTCCCCACTCATGTACTTACGCTTGAGGTGAAAGCTGCTGAGGTAGGGGACCTGGCCCAAGGAACGGGCCCTCAGAGCCATTTTCGTGGCCATCTTACTCAAGGAAATGAAGGCCAAGGTATTGCTGGGCTGGCACGCCAAGGTGATCAGTTTGGGCAAGGATACCTAGTAAGATGTGGCAAAAGATTCAGTGTCAAGCCCCAAATTAGCTGTAAGAACCATAAGTTCTCCAACCCCATGGCTTTGTCTTCCTTTCCTGGAGGGGCATTTGAGACCTGAATACACAGTCTGCCCATTCCCTGCCCTTCCCTCCCACCCTCTTTCCCTTTCCACTCCATGTTGGTAAAACATAACTAAGGTCCTGATTAAAATTACAGTAGGAAGGACTTGATTAGATAAAGGGGCTTCTTGAAATTTGGAATTGCATGACTTGTAATCGCCTTCACTGGGGAATATCCCAGGAGTAGAAGACATGCTGGCAGTCAGGAGACAGCTTTGCTGGGCAGGAGAGGGGGACTCTGGGAGAGAGAGTAAATCACAGCTTTTCCTCCCACGGTCCCTGATTCAACTCTGACCCACACATCAACTCATAGGAGTCTTCAAGAATCCTTAGAGGTTGCTAAGAGGAGCTAGGGTGGGTAATCACCCGCCTTTTCATGGAAAGAGAAACTGCAACCTGGAGAGCAATTTACTCAAGATTTTACAGCCAGAAACTGGCCGAGCAGCACCCAGGCTCAGGCCTCCAGGTTTACCATCCAGTGACCCTCTTCTGTGCCACTGAGCCACTTCTTAGAGGAGCCCCAGGCACTTGAGTAGGGTCAGACGGAGTCAGGGAGGGTGGAAGAGACAGTACAAGAGGTTAGATGGAGTTGGGAGGGGGTGGAAGGCAGGCAGAGAGAATGCAATCTGGAAGTCAGAGTAGTGATCTGGAGAGTCAGGGGAGAAGATGAAGAGGCCTCTTTGACCCTAGTTGTTTGTACCAGCTGTAGGATTTTGGAACACATTAGTTGGATGTCCTCTTCATTCTGGAATAACAAAAGGAAAGATTTAAATCTGAAACTGGTGATAGCTGAGTCTTTTGGCTCAAGATCTCCCCTGGCTCACCTCTCAGAGTTTAAGATGCCAAATCCCTTTCCCCTTGTGCCAACCATACCCCCCCTTCTTTCCCTTTGGCTCCCAAACCTGCCCTTCTCTTGTTCCCACACTCTGCCTCCTCCCTGCCTGGCCCCTGCTCACTGAGCAGTCAGACTTGCTGAGCTTGATGATAGAGTTGATGATGATGTTCCCCTGGGACAGGGCCAAGTAGTCATGTTGGCCCAGCATCTCGATGAAGTTCAGGAGGGCCCTTCGCACCTGTGGAGGTCACAGACCACCATGTGGCAAGATAGCCCATTTCATGGGCCACATTTCCTGTGGCAGAGCTTGTTAAAGTATGGCTTCGCAGACCCCATGGTAGATATAATGTTTGAGTCTTCTCTCTCCAAACAAACTGAACTTTTAGTATCCTTTAGAGCTCTGTGTCCCCACTGACAAGGCTCAGAAAATAGGTGGGAAACACCTGTCCACTTCTCAAATCCTTCTCAGGCTTTGAAGATCTCAAATGTAACCCATGGGCCATGTCCGAGGCCATGAAGAGCTTGGTAAGAGTGTCTTACTTCTCCCCTCATCCATGAACCTCCCCCTCTCCATTTACATGACTTCAAGGTCTCAAGAAAGCAATGGGCCACCCACCCCAAACATTCAGCCTTTTTGCTCACTGGTTTGAGATCTTCCTGAATCATGATTATGACTGAATGCATCACCTCATTCTTCAGTTGCTCTGTCTGGGGCACTAGAGAAAAGACAGACATGCAACTGGGGGTCAGTTACCACCCTTCTCCTCTGTTGTTTTGGGAGACACAAGAAGATAGACAGGTGGGAGGTATTCTAGGTAGTGTCCTGGTCTTCAAAGGCCAGGTAGAGTCCCCAGAGGTTATCTCCACCATACCTCTGCCTCAAAGCAGACTGAAGAGTGACCTGAAACAGTATTTTCATCAAGCTGGCATTTGAGCTCCAGCCCTTTCCAGTTTCCTATGACTGTCCACCTAATCCACCTCTCCAGCTGCTCCCCCCGCTCATATATATCTCAAGCTTTAGAACTACGATCATTGTTCTTCTGTTCTTCTTTATGTGAATTCCCTCTCGTAACTCACTGTTACAACCTCCTTGCCTGCTCTCAGTACATCTCCTGCACACAGCCTACCCCATCTCTGGATTGACAGCTTCTCTGTTTTCCTATTGCACATCACCATGCTCACCTTTAAACAAACTATCACACATTATCTTGCATTGCTTGACTGTCTGAACAGCTGTATATTCCCTGCTTGATAGTGAACTCATTGAGAGTAGAGACTATGTTTTCTTTAAGTCTATTTTTGGTACCTTGCACTGTGCTAGGCATAAAGCAAAGGTTTGGCAAACACTTGATTGGAGTTGAAGCCTGTTCCCCAAGATAACAATCATAGACTACACCACTATGAAACTGACTGCATAGTGAGAATTGGTCTAAGCACCTCACATATGTTTTACTCATTTAATCTTTACTAAAAACCCTGAAAGGTAAGCATTAATATTACCTCCATTTTCAGATGAAGAAATAGAGGTACAGACTAAAAGCAACCTGCCCCAGTTTGCATACTAATAAGAAGTGAAGCCAAGATTTAAACCTATTGAGTTTACATTGAGCTCCTACTACATACTACTGTCTTCCAGAGAAAAAGAGCTCTCATAGGAAAGAAGATCCCCAGGACCAAGCCACTTACCTTCCTGGAACACATCTGTGAAAACTTGAATGGCCGATACTATCTTGACTGGATCCTTGGATTCCATGTTCTTTCGTATTAAGGATATCATCTGATCATTGTATAGCTTGGCTATCAGAAGGGTGAGAATACAAGGGAATCAAGGGTATGTTTACATAGCAAATGATAAGTAGAAGAAAATCATGTTTAGCAAACTACTGATGCCATGATCTAGATAAATTGGTGTCCTTTAGGAGAAAGGAAAGAGGAAAACGAAGAGCCAGTGTTTGTTCAGCATTTACCATGTGCCAAGCACAGAGCCAGATGGTTTTCCTGAGCTGGGCCCTGCCCCTCCATGGCCCCACTACATGCCTTCTCATAGGTCAGCCCACCTCTCATGGTGATTAGTGTTGTAACTACAGGATCACCTTTCTAAGCTGGGAATCAGTGAAGGAGAAAGAAAAGTCAACTTCAGGTGAAGGGAGTGGAGCTACGTCTATGCCCTTCGAGATTCACTGAATTTCAGGTAAGGCTCACATGGATTACTCTGCATTTTATCTAGAAGGATGGAAGCCTCTTATGGGAACCTAGGCCCCTGCTACAGTCTAGGGAGACAAAAAGTGATCCTAAGTGCCCACCCACACAAATACCTGGGGTTAGGGAACTGTATTAACTTACTCAGGATATAGAAGGCCCTCAGGGCAAGGCTGTGGTTCTGTACAGAGTGATGATCTGAGTCCTTGACTGTTTCACTCAACTGTGGGGAGACCAAGGCCATCAGACCCAGGAGGACTGAAACTAGGGGCCCTGAATATGGATGAGGAAACCAAGGCATGTGTCCATGGAAAGTGTGGTGTTTAGCCATAAGGAGAACAGGAAAACAGAACCCAGAAATCCACATTCCTAGCCCCAAAGGGAAGAAGACAATGGCAAGCAAATTAAACATACAGAAAGTAACACCTTTTTGCAAAATGTTCAATTTTCTTCTTCCTACTCTAGGCTGCAAAACAGAGGGCCTTATATTTTGCATGGGTATGATGGAGTGGTTTGAACTTTCTGCCTTTTAACCAGAGATTAGGGGGAAGCAGCAAAGGTCTGTAACCTTCAAGAAACATGTGGAATGTACCCAATTTACCTCATGGAGAATATCTCACTCAGTGCTCAGAATCCAGGCATTTGCCAGTTCCAGGAAAACCTGATGTGTATGGTTAAGGTCACCATGTGAAAGACACCTCCGTCATGCGGAGGTTATGACCTGGGCTGGGATAATCATCACCTCCAAAGAAGAGAGAAAGCTTCTAGCTTTCTAGAACGCTTTGAGCTCCATAACACTCACCTGTTTGAACAGCATGCCTACAATATTCTCCAGCTGGGATTGCAAGTTTATACCTCCATAGCCACTAAGAGCCAGAGCATTTATAAGTTGGAAGATACACTGTGTGCATAAGGACAGAATAAGCACAAGTCAGCTCAGACCTTTCACAGCCTCAAGAGAAATCCTCTGTCCTCACATCTTCTCTTCAAGGATGGCCCAAGTCATCATAGTTTCACATTGCCCTCTTTTTTTCCAAAA
This sequence comes from Proteles cristata cristata, assembly GCA_017311185.1. NCBI lineage: Eukaryota > Metazoa > Chordata > Mammalia > Carnivora > Hyaenidae > Proteles > Proteles cristata. The sequence goes on from JAESUZ010004630.1 coordinate 3,737,598, forward strand.
AAGGCTCAGGCTCTAATTCTTTCACAGCCAAACACAGCCATGACCTGCTCTTCCACCTTGCCCAGTAAGCTATACTTATTTTCATACAGTTTTATGGTTCCACAAAAACCTTTAGGAAAATTCAACACTGCAAGTATTGGCTGCCTTCAAAGAAGCAGGGTAAATTTAAAAAAACATTTCCTGTCCTTTGGTCTACCTGATGGATTCCCAATTAGGGCCAGCTTGCTTAAATAGAACTGGTTAGTGCTAGTTGATGTCCAAACAAAATTATACAGTGGGCTGATAACTATCTTGATTCTCAATCACCATTCCTTGGAGTGAGGGAGGAGGAGGAATGGGAAGGAGAAAGGGAGTAGTCAAAACATTTCCACTGTCAGCCAAAACATGAGGTGGAATTTCCACCTGAATAATCTGCAGACTAGTAGTTAGTATATGAATTTCAGCCTTCAACTGGCTAATTGACTACATAGAGCAAGCCTTTGTTCCAAATTCATAGATGTCTACCCTAGGCAACATGCAGACATGTGCCAGGATGGAGATTAAACAAGAGATTGTGTGGCTGGTCCACTAATGTGAAGAACTCAGAGTATGTATGTGAGAAAGGCCATCTCTTTGTATACCAAGCAAAGTGCAGTTGAGGTAGTAGCATAACAGTAGACTGCATACCGTAGTCCCTGGAAATTTGATGCTAATGTGTGTTGCACCCCCCAAAAAATCCTCCTCTTTGAAATTCACAAATGCACATTAGCATATTTAATAACCCTGAAAAATATGCCTCTCAGATGCCTACTGGTGCATAATTGACCAATATCTGCAGCTGCCATGCTCTAAAATCCATCACTGTGTTAAAACTGAAGTCAGTTTTGTCCCAGCCAATGACTGAATATGGCAGGTCCACTACGGTGGGCCTATTAGTCCTTCAAGATGTAGGACTTTTCTGACGGGTAACTTTGGTTCAGTGGCTCCCTGTTGGCTTCACTAAAACTTTCTTACAATTGCACTGTAATCTTTTTTTTTTTTAATTTTTTTAAATGTTTTATTTATTTCTAGGAGAGAGAGAGAGACAGCATGAGCAGGGGAGAGTCAGAGAAAGAGGGAGTCACAGACTGAAACAGGCTCCAGGCTCTGAGCTGGCAGTCAGCACAGAGCCCGACGTGGGGCTCGAACCCACGAACCGCGAGATCATGACCTAAGCGAAAGTCGGACGCCTAACCGACTAAGCCACCCAGGCGCCCCTGCACTGTAATCTTAAATCTTCTTCTCTTTCTCTTTCCTTCCCTTCCTCCTCTCCTTCCCCTCCTCGGTACCAAGGGTCAGATATACATCATAGTCTGATGGTTCGTGAAGCCCTCTCTGGCTCCCTCCCTGTTTTCCCCCACAGATGTTCTTCCAGTAAATCTCTTGCACCTCTAATCCCATGTTAGCATTTGTTTCTTGGAGGACCAGATTAACCTACATATTGAAAGCTCTGAGAAGTCCTACATTTAAGACTTTAATTTTATCTCAGTATTTCCCAACCGTTTTTGCTAACTAACACACCTTCTTTTTGTGGAATACCCATTAAAATTTGGAGGGAGCTTGGTTTGAAAAATGCCATTGAAATGGAAGAAGGACTGAAACAACAATCAGAAAATTTGGGTTCTGGTTCTTTAAGAGTCCTCTGCTCTTAAAAATATTTAATATTGGCATAACAATTCTAAGGTAGGCAGAATATAGCAATGGCCACCCAAATTCCAGGGCTCTTCTCCCAGTTATTTAATCAAGTAGTAATGAAGGTATTTCTATGAAGAGATTTTGCAGACATAATTAAGGTCCCATACCAGTTGACCTTACAATGGGGAGATTATCCAGGAGGGGTTGATCTACTCTGATCATTTAAATTTGAGTCTAGAGGTCAGAGGAAAGTCAGAGAGATTCAAAATGTGAGATGAGGGGCGCCTGGGTGGCTTAGTCAGTTAAGCGTCCGACTTTCGCTTAGGTTATGATCTCGCAGTTCGTGGGTTCAAGCTCCGCATCGGGCTCTGTGCTGACTGCCAGCTCAGAGCCTGGAGCCTGTTTCAGTCTGTGACTCCCTCCCTCTCTGACCCTCCCCTGCTCACGCTCTCTCTCTCTCTCTCTCTCTCTCTCTCTCTCTCCTAGAAATAAATAAAAAATATTTAAAAAAAAAAAGAAAAAAAAAGGTGAAATGAATTCAACAAATAGGAGTGGCAGAATTCCCAAAAAACCTCATTTTACAAAAACAAGTTTCAGGCTGGATTTGGCCTATGGGCCATGCTTCGCCAACCCCAGCATTAACTACTCAATAAACATGGAAAATATAAACTAGTTAAATTATCTTCACACCCGATTCCAATCACCTGGGTAATGTAGAAAGGTGCCACTTTTGCAGACATCAAAGTCATGAACCATCGGGTTAACCAGTTCACTTGGTTCTTGAGTTTGGGTGGTGGAATGAGGAAGAAGAGATGGCCAATTATCACCAGAACTTGCTCTGTTACCTGTGCCGAAGGAGACACAACAAATTTGCCTCAGCTCAGGGATGGAGGCAATATAATCCCTTATGGGCTTTGCCTTAGTCGTCTTTGTATCTGCAAGGCTTAGCACAGTGCCTAGAAAATGATGGTAATCATAAATGTAAGTTGCTTAATTGCATACTTAATACATGAATGGACAGTGGAGTTTTCTGATAGTATACTTTTCTGGAGGATAGGAAGAGGAGCCTGAGGAAAATCACCCTGCACTTTTGGAAGAGCCATTTAAGTTATCTTTCCACCAATAAGTGGCTAGACATAGCCCTGTCCCATCTTTAACCCAAGACATACTCCTTCAGCCCATCCACCCAACCCCTGGTATCCGCAATCCTACCTTGTTGTTGCTCTTCAAGGACCAACGATTGAAGAGAACCCGAAGGGTGAGGTAAGCCTTGATGGACAGTGCCTCCTGTGTGATGTCCATTAATTCATCATTTTCAGTGCCCAGATCCAGATGCTTCCGGGAACTGATGACCAATCCTTTGAGCACTATGAGGGAGCAGGGAATTTGAGCTGTGCATCACCTTTCCCTTCCCTCAAAGCAAAACATACATGTGGGCACAGTCCTCTCATCCCCAACTCTAAAAGCATCTGTGGAGTCCTGTGCTGGGAAACACCCAGCCATTCACCATCTCCCCAACTATTTTTCTTTTCTGACCATACCTGGCCCACACAGCAGGGAAAGGGAAAGTGGTTGAGGCTGTCAACACGCACAGCATCCCTATCAAACTTGGTCCTTGCCCCAAATCAAGCCAAGAAAAGTCAGATGGACTGCCAGCTCAGAGCCTGGAGCCTGTTTCAGAGTCTGTGTCTCCCCCTCTCTCTGACCCTCCCCTGCTCACGCTGTCTCTCTCTCTCTCCTAGAAATAGATAAAAATTTAAAAAAATTTAAAAAAAGAAAAATAAAAGAAAATAAAATTTTTAAAAATTAAAAAAAAAGAAAAGTCAGATGGAGCAGAGCTCACACCTGGCCTGCTCTCAGCCATTTCCTGCCCCTCCCCCACCTTCTGGGATCCCTATTCAGAGGGACCCAGTCTTTTTCTTCCCTCTTTCCTCTCTCTCTTCCCCAGACCCTCCTAGTCCTCACCATGACATACTGCCAACATGACATCCTTCTTTTGGGCCATTCTCAGAAGGCGCAAAATATATTCCCATGTGACACCAATGTAAGGTGCTGCACCTAAGAGAGAGAGTATAAGAAAAACATCCCTATCCCAGGGAGGGGTGCCTCCTAGCCTTAGGGTAGGAAACTCTATAGATTGGGAGCCACCAGATCTGGGTTCTGATCCTAGCTCTGCCTCCAGAGTCTGAGCAATGAGGAACAAGTTACCTAATTTATCTGACTTTCAGCTTCTTCAACTGTTAAATAGGACTACAATCCCTGGTATGACTGCTGTACAGGGCTGCTGGAAAGATTAAGCTCAATAATGGATGTTAGCATAGCATGAAGATGCAAGGTATTGGTAAAGCCTATGCATGAACACTCCCTTCCAAGGACCCTGAAGGAAATGAAGAGTGATGCCATCTGAAGTGGATGTGAAAACATTCATTCTGATTAGATCAGGATACACATTTCCAATTTCTGTCACTGTGTCCTCTGAGCTTGTTGTGCAGTCCAAACGACATGCCTTGTCATTGTGATCTTAATGCCCAGAAGGCCAGCTGACTTCCCCCAGATTCTCTGTGGCCCCATTTCCAAGTGGTAAAGAAAGGAAAGTCACTGTCATAGGCTGGTGACTTGATTGTTTTTTCATATTTGTGATTGGGAGAGGGGAGCTGAATGAGTAAGAGAGGCACTGCCATCATAAGTAGCCACCAGGATAGAGATTGTATGGTGATTCTTAGCCTCATCCTGCTACACTATTACCTTCCAAGCCTCTAATCAAATTCAAAACTGCAAGTTCCCTTAAGTAAACCACTCCTTACTTCCTTCTGTGCCCCTCCCTGCCACTGTTGAATGGGTACTCTCTATTCTGCCTTCTCTCTCCACCTGGAGTCTTCTCTCCAGCTCCACAATCTCCCATGCCCTAATATGTCCTACTCTTCCATTCTTGGTCTCCAGGAACTCCCTCTTGAGTTCCCAGCAGCACAATTGGGACCAAATTTGTCCCCTTCCCATCTACATATACACACCCATGACTCAACTAAGCGGAGATGTCCAATGGAAGGAATCAGGAGGATAAAGCTAGTCTAGAACACATACAATGCCCCCACCCCCTGCTGGCCCTATCCTCTTCTCAGACTAACTCTTCCACAATAGGGATTTGTACCCTTGCAGAAGATGAGTTTCCCCACTGCAACCAGGAGACCGTTTGGGGGCAGGTTGTTCTGATGCCATCTGTCCCACAACTTGAAGATGACTATTCCTGGAGACTGGAACCCCAGAGCCATTAGGACTGCAGTACACAACTCCTCCAGTTCTCCCTCTGGCTTCTGAAAAGAGAAAGACTAACTGTTCCAAGGCTCATCCCCAAGATGAGTCCCACAGCTTCTGAGAATCAGATTTGGTTAATAAGTAATTCTCCTCCATCTAGCAGGCAAGAACTCACCTACCACCCATCCAATATACACTTTCCCAGCGATAGATGGCAAGAGCTTCCTAAAGTGTGCAAAGGACAGGAAGACAATAAATTTGCACAGTCTGTGTATTGGGGTGGGAGTGGGTATTGGGGTTTCCAGAGCACAAAGATTTCACTACAGCAGCAAGTGAATCACCAGGGAAGTGGGTAGATTATGGAAGCAACTTTGGAAGTCCCTGACAGGTCAGGGGTCTTGATCAGAAGACAGGCATGTCAAAGAAGGCAGATAAACGGGGAGGAAGATACCCTTAGGAAGGTAGTTAACCAAGAAAATAAGAAACCAGATTAACCCAACATCAGGAAAGTAGGTACAAAGTATGTGAATAGATGGGTAAGTAGACATCATGAATGTTCAGTCTAAAGGTGGGTTAGCACACAGATATGTGGATTTAAATGGGTTGGTATGATTAGTTAAGCCCAATAACAAAGGTGGCCACCTAAGGAATCCCAGGACACAGTCTGAAAACCAGATCACACTCTGAGGTCAACAGCCCAAACCCTTTCCCCTTTCCATTTCACTCCTCCTGCCTCACCACTTCAATTCACTACTGTATCTTCCAATTCTGTCTGTGTCACAGTTCTTGAGATAGGCTCAGAGTACAAGATATGAGCTCTAGCAAACTATTTAGAAACGAAGTACTCATATCCAAGATCCCACTTAGTTTCCAAGTGTCATCATTCACCAGAGAGAACTCCTGGGCTCAGACCCAAAGAGGATCTTTCCCCAAAGCTCACAACCAAGAGGCACAGGCTCCTCACCATTGTCTTCATGTAGTCAACGATGATATCTGTCATCTTCTGGCATAGTGGAGTCGCCATCTTGTTATTTAGGATTTTGACTTTCAGCAACTTGAGAGTTTGTAAGACATTATCTGCTGACAACTATAGGAGAGAGGGGACTCAAGGAGAAAGGAAAGTTGAAGGGTAAAGATAATAAAGACAATAATGATCCCTGGTCAGGAAAGGAAGAGGAGTGAATCTAGGAAGAGGATTAAAGCTGGATCAGAGGTTGAGGAGTGGAGAGGGTATGGGTCAGACTAGGGACATTGGAACTAGACCTGGAGCTATGAATGGACGGGACCAAGTAGTGCTCTGCTGACTGGAAATTTCTTCCATTCTCCTAGCACAATGGGTATGTGCCCAATGAGGTACCTTGATCGAGATGGTCCTATGCTGGCTGGAGCCAGGAAGATGTCTGAGATGTCCTCACCTGACCAGCAACTTGGAGTGCCTCCATAAAGTCCTCGATGTTCTTTTCTGAGACATCCAAGTTCCTGTCTGTGATCTCTGAGGAACTTCCCATAACTATAAATAACTCTGTAAGAAATAAAAAGGGTGAGGAGTGGGAGCTGTTTCTCTCTTGCTATAGGTGGATATTTCATTAGAGGTGGGTATCATGGTATGATGAAAACATGCAAAGAATAATTAAGAATCAGAAGACACAAGTTTGGCTCCTGACTCAGAGTCTGTCCCCCACTAGCAATATATCCGTAGGCAACTTATTTAACTCCTGGAGACTCTATTTCTTCATATGTGAAATAAGTAGAATAAAAACTAACACAAGAGTTGAGATGTGCTATTAGGTATCACTTTCAGGATTTCAGCCTACCCTTTGGACCACATCTTTTTCCGTGAGATTATAAACACCCTTCTATAGGTGAGAGTTGCATAGAGATTTGGAGTAGGAGAGTACCTGTCTATAGGACTATGAAAATTTCATATTAATAAAATAATTTCATATTAATAAAATTGATTATTATACACTACAAACTTATACTCCAGTGACATATACCCATAGTTTTGGTTAATAGTAATTTTTAAAAAGCCAGAAATTGATTTAGTCTGAGTTCAGTCTATCTACTACCAGCAAGGATGGATTATTTATTCATTCATTCATTCAAATGTTCTGGTTTGTCTCCACTAAAGGCATTACTTAACATGCCTTACTTTACTCATTTGTAAAATGGTCAGCATTATGGTAGTGATAGTAGAAGTAGTAGTTGTAGTAGTAGTAGTAGTAGTAGTAGTAGTAGTAGTAGTATCTAACTCATAGAGTTGTTAGGAACATTATATGAAGTAATATATGTAGAATAGTGCCTGGCATATAGAATAACTCAGTAAATATTGATTATTATTCTCAGAAACTGTCAGCACTCTACCTGAATCCACAGCATTCCCATATCTTTACAGAAGAGCCGTTTGTTGTCATTTAAAATTTTTTTTAAATGTTTTATTTATTTCTGAGAGAGAGAGAGAGAGAGGCAGCATGAGCAGGTGAAGAGGCAGAGAGAGAGGGAGACACAGAATCCAAAGCAGACTCCAGGTTTTGAGCTAGCTGTCAGCACAGAGCCCAGTGCGGGGCTCAAACCCACGAACCGTGAGATCATGACCTGAGCCAAAGTCAGATGCTTAACCGACTGAGCCACCCAGGCACCCCTATTGTCATTTTAAGACCGGGTTCTGGACATTAGACCAAGGGCAGGGGTGCAAATGAGACAACCAGAAAAAGCAACTAGAAAGGAAGTGTTTTACACAAAAGAAGAAAGAAGGAAAGGAAGAGAAATAGAGAGATGCTACTTAAACTAAACAAACCTAAATTCCCAAAGACATGTAGAAATTAATGCTACAAAAGATAGACAACACAACAAAATCAACAATTGGAACAGGAAATTACTTCAGAGGAGACTAATTTTGTAAACAGTGTCTCAAAGACTTTAATAAAACAATAATAATGATAATCATTGTCACCAACCTCTTCCTCCTCCTCATCAAATGAATATGATCAGGATGCTAAAAATAATAAAGAAATAATTTCCATTTTAAAAGAAAAAATAAAGACAAAATGAAACGATTTATAGGTAGATATGAAAAAGAACCAATTAGAAAACTTGGAAATGAAAAACAAAGACACCAAAATTTGAAATCTCAACAAAGAAGTATAGTCAAGACTGAATACAGTTAAAGAGAGAATTAGTAAATTAGAAAACAGTGAGGAATTCACATAGTATGCAATGTAGAAAAATAAAAAAATAATTTTTAATAAAAGAACAAGTAACAGGTGTATTAGATTGGCTGAAAGGAGTTCGAAAAGAATGGCAGGATGGTAATATATAAAGATAATTGATGGCACAGAAACAGACACATAGACCAATGGAATAAATAGAGAACTCAGAATTGGACCCACAAATGTATGGCCAACTAATTTTTGACAAAGTGGGAAAAAATATCCAATGGAAAAAAGAGCCTCTTTAATAGATGGTGCAGGGAAAAGTGGACAGCAACCTGCAGAACAAACAAACTAGATCACTTTTTATCACACCATACACAAAAATAAACTCAAAATGGATAAAGGACCTAAATATGAGACAGGAAACCATCAAAACCCTAGAGGGGAGGAGGAGGCAAGATGGCGGAGAAGTAGGGAGCTCTGTACATTTCACTCGCCCCCATCTCTCAAACAGAGAAAGCCTGAAGCCATAGGAACCCTTACAGAATCCAGGAGTTTGGGAGGAAAAGGAGACAGAGTCCACTGAGAAAACAACCTTATAGTGTGAGTGCGAACTGGGGACTATAAAAACGGTTGGGACCGGAGACACGGAGGGAGGGGGAGGAGAGGGAGCCCCTTTGTGGGGAGCGCGGTGAGTCAGAGGAAATGAAAGCGCGGCTGAAACTGCTCAAGGAACTGTTCCTGTCCCTGGAGAAGAGAAAAACCTCAGCTTGGAACACAGTTTCCAGGTCCAGCTGTGCAGCTGACTTTGAACGGGACACATTGCTCACCAGCTCGACCGGAGGGGAAGCGGCGTGCTTCTTGAAGCTGCTCCGCTGCTCTGCTGGCTCGGCTGGACCGCCAGTGGGGAGGCGGCTGGCTTGAAACTGCTTGGAGGGACTCGGCCTGTGGATTTATATTTCGGGCGGTATCAACTGGGTGTGCAGACTAAGATCTGGAAACGAGGCGTGGCTTGGGACATAGAGCACAGCCTACCTTGGCTACGCCTGCGGCACAGGGAGATCGGACCCAAAAGAGTGAGTTGCAACACTTGGTTTGAGAGGACACTGGGGCACCACCATTTTTGTCCCCACAACCACCAAGATGGGACCTCAGGGAGCGGCCTCTGGACGCAGTGGAGGCTAAGACCCGCCTACACCAAATCACGCCCATCCCCGCTAGAGAGCTGCTTTTTTTTTTTTTAACCAGAGCCTGGGGAAAGACCAACAAGGGTGCACTACCATGATTAATTCCAGATCAATTCTTTCTACCCAGATCGTTTTTCCTTGTCTCATTTGTATCCCTCCCCTCTGCTGGACTGGGCACTTTGGTCACTGGTTTGCTTAAAGAGTCACATTTAATCAATTCTCTAGGTGTATATTCTACACCTCCACCTCTACCTTTCTATCTCTCTCTCTCTCTGGAGTAATCAGACTATATAGTTTCTCTGAGTAACATTATCTTTGTTTTTTTCTCCTCAACTCTTACCATATTCTCCTCTTTCTCTCTCTGAATTAAGCCTCTCAGTCTCTCTGCCTGGTCATTTCTCTTCCAATTTCGCTTCCTCCCCGCCCTGTCATTTCTCTCTTTGTACATGCTCTTCCATCAGCACTGCATACACCCTGCTCTTTATTTGTAGCTGGGAATTCTGGTTTTATGCTTTTATTTTAAAATTTTTAAATGTTTTATTTATTTCTGAGAGAGAGAGAGGCAGTGTGAGCAGGGGAGGGTCAGAGAGAGAGGGAGACAAAGAATCCGAAGCAGGCTCCAGGCTCTGAGCTAGCTCTAAGCACAGAGCCCCACGTGGGGCTCAAACCCACAATCGTGAGATCATGACCTGAGCCAAAGTCAAATGCTTAACCAACTGAGCTACCCAGGCGCCCCTGGTATTATGCTTTTAGACTGTCCTTTGTCTTTTGGGTTTTTTTTCTTTCTTCTTTTTTCTTTTTCTTTTATTTGTTTTTCCTCCTTCCTCTATTTTTCCCTTCTTTTTTTTTTTTCCTTTTCCCTTTCAGTTTGCGTGTTTGTTGGATTTGTCTGTGCGTTTGTGTGCCTTTGTTCCCTGTGTGTTTGTCTGTCTGTTTTCTTTTCCAGGACTACCTCAAGAAACAAGCCAAAGTACACACGGGGGAGAGTCTCAAATATCACTACAAGTAGGGAAATAAAATAACCAAAGTGTCACCAAGAGAGACCAAGAGACACCACTAAAAGAATACTTCCTGAACGGAGAGGCCCTGGACAAAGAGCCTTCTTTAATATAGCAGTACTCTCAGGTGAAGAGTGCATAACAAGCTTTTAAAACTAACAAGAGACAGAAAGCTAACCAAAATGATGAAACAGAAGAGCTCTCTTCTAAAGAAATTCCAGGAAGAAATGACAGATAAATAACTGCTCAAAACAAATATAAGCAACATAACTGAACAAGAATTTAGAGCAATAGTCACAAAATTAATCGCTGGGATTGAGAAAGGCATGGGATACATCAGAGAAAGTATTGCTACAAAGACTATGGAGCTTAAAAATAGTTGTGATGAATTAATAAAGGCTATAAATGAGATGCATAATAAAATGGAGGTGTCCAATGCACAAATTGAAGAGGAAGACAGGAGAATAGGTGAATTAGAAGACACAATTATAGAAAAAGAGGAAGCTGAGAAAAAGAGTTAAACTGATCCAGGAACATGAAAGGAGAGTTCGAGAGCTCAGCGATACAATCAAATGGACAATATCTGTATCATAGGAATTCCAGAAGAGAAAGAAAGAGGGAAAGGTGCTGAAGGAGTCCTTGAACAAATTATAGCAGAGAACTTCCCAAACCTGGGAAGGGAAGTAGACGTTGAAATTCAAGAGGCACAGAGAACTCCCCTCAGACATAATTTGAATAGATCTTCTGCACGGCATATCATAGTGAAACTGACAAAATATAAGGACAAAGAGAGAATTTTGAAAGCAGCTAGGGAGAAAAGGGCCTTGACATACTAAGGGAAACCTATCAGCGTGGTGACAGACCTATCTACTGAAACTTGGCAGGCCAAAAAGGAATGGCAGGAGATCTTCGATGTGATGAACAGAAAAAATATGCAGCCAAGAATCCTCTATCCAGCAAAGCTGTCATTCAGAATAGAAGGAGAGATAAAAGTCTTCCCAAACAAGCAAAAATTGAAAGAATTCATCACCACTAAACCAGCCCTACAAGAAATCCTGAGGGGGACTCTATGAGGGAAATGTTGCAAGGAACACAAGGTACCAGAGACACCACCACGAGCATGAATCCTACAAAGAACACAATGACTCTAAATCCTTATTTTTCAATAATAACACTGAATGTAAATGGACTCAATGCTCCAATCAAAAGACATAGGGTAGCAGAATGGATAAAAAACCAAAATCCATCTATTTCCTGTCTATAAGAAATTCATTTTACACCTGAGAACACCTTCAGATTGAAAGTAAGGGGATGGAGAAATATATAGATCATGCTACTGGAAATCAAAAGAAAGCTGGAGTAGCTATACTTATATCAGACAAACTGGAATTTAAAGGAAAGGCAGTAACAAGGGATGAAGAAGAGCATTATATAATAATTACAGGGTTTATCCATCAGGAAGAGCTAACAATTATAAATGTCTATGCACCAAACATGGAAGCACCTAAATACATACAACAATTAATCACAAACAGAAACAGTCTTATGGATAAGAATGTGCCAATAGCAGGGGACTTTAATACTCTACTTACCGCAATGAACAAATCAACTAGACAGAAAATCACTAAAGAAACAATGGACTTGAAAGACACATTGGACCAGATGGATTTGACAGATATATTTAGAACTCTACATCCTGAGGCCAGGGAATTCACTTTCTTCTGAAGTGCACATGGCACATTCTCCAAGGTAGATCACAAACTGGGACATAAAGCAGCCCTCAATAAATATAAAACAACTGAGATCATACCATGCACACTTTCAGATCACAATGCTATGAAACTTGAAATCAACCACAGGAAAAAGTCTAGAAAACCTCGAAAAACGTGGAGGTTAAAGAACACTCAACTAAAGAACGAACGGGCCAATCAGGCAATTAGAGAAGAAATCTAAAAATATATGGAAACAAATTAAAATGAAAATACAACAATCCAAACTCCATGGGATGCGGCAAAGGCAGTCCTAAAAGGAAAGTACATTGCACTCCAGGCCTATTTCAAGAAATTAGAAAAAGCACAAGTACAAAATCTAACAGCACACCTAAAGGAACTAGAAGGAGAGCAACAAGAGCACCCCAAACCCAGTAGGAAAAGAGAAATAATAAAAATCAGGGCAGAAATAAACAATATAGAATCCAAAACAAAAAACAAACAAAAAAAAAAGTTGAACAGATCAATGAAACCAAGAGTTGGTTTTTTGAAAAAATAAACAAAATTGACAAACCCCTAGCCAGGCTTCTCAAAAAGAAAAAAGCATCCAAATAGACAAAATCATGAATGAAAATGGACGCATTACAGCTAACCCCTCAGATATACAAGCAATTATCAGGGAATACTATGAAAAATTATATGCCAACAACCTGGACAACTTAGAAGAAATGGACAAATTTCTAAACACACACTCACTACCAAAATTCACATGGGAAGAGGTAGAAAATCTGAACAGACCCATAACGAGTGAAGAAATTGAATCAGTTATCAAATATCTCCCAACAAATAAGAGTCCTGGGCCAGATGGCTTCCCCGGGGAATTCTACCAGACATTTAATACCCATTCTTCTCAGCTATTCCAAAAAAGTAGAAATCAAAGGAAAACTTCCGGACTCATTCTACGATGCCAGCATCACTTTGATTCCCAAGCCAGACAGAGACCCAGCAAAAAAAGAGAACTACAGGCCAATATCCTTGATGAATACGGATGCAAAAATCCCCAACAAAATACTTGCAAATCGAATTCAACAGCACATAAAAAGAATTATCCACCATAATCAAGTGGGATTCATTCCTGGGTTACAGGGCTGGTTCAATATTCACAAATCAATCAACGTGATACATCACATTAACAAAAGAAAAGATAAAAACCATATGATCCTGTTGATAGATGCAGAAAAAGCATTTGACACAATACAGTTTCCCTTCTTAATAAAGACTCTCATGAGAGTCGGGATAGAAGGAAGTTACTTAAACATCATAAAAGCTATCTATGAGAAGCCCTCAGCTAACATCATCCCCAATGGGGCAAAACGGAGAGCTTTCCCCCTGAAATCAGGAACACGACAGGGATGTCTACTCTCACTACTGTTGTTTAAGATAGTGATGGAAGTCCTAGCATCAGCAATCAGTCAACAAAAGGAAATAAAAGGCATCAGAATTGGCAAAGAAGAAGTCAAACTTTGACTTTTCACAGACAATATGATACTCTACATAGAAAACCCGACAGACTGCACCAGAAGCCTACTGGAACTGATCCATGAATTCAGCAAAGTTGCAGGGTACAAAATCAATGTACAGAAATCGGTTACATTTTTATACACCAATAATGAAGTAACAGAAAGAGAAATCAAGAAACTGATCCCATTCACAATTGCACAAAAAAACCATAAAATACCTAGGAGTAAACTTAACCAAAGATATACGAGATTTGTATGATGGAAACTATAGAAAACTTACAAAGGAAATTGAAGAAGACACAAAGAAATGGAAAAACATTCCATGCTCCTGGATCAGAAGAATAAATATTGTTAAAATGTCATTACTACCTAAAGCAATCTACACATTCAATGCAATCCCAATCAAAATTGCACAAGCATTCTTCTCAAAGCTAGAACAAACTATCCTAAAATTTGTATGGAACCACAAAAGACCTCGCATAGACAAAGTAATATTAAAGAAGAAAACCAAAATGGGAAGCATCACTATTCCAGACTTTAGTCTCTACTACAAAGCTGTAATCATCAAGACAATATGGTATTGGCACAAAAACAGACACATAGACCAATGGAATAAATAGAGAACTCAGAATTGGACCCACAAATGTACGGCCAACTAATCTTTGACAAAGCAGGGAAGAGCATCCAATGGAAAAAAGACAGCCTCTTTAACAGATGGTGTTGGGAGAACTGGAAAGTAACCTGCAGAAGAATGAAACTAGATCATTTTCTCACACCATACACAAAAATAAACTCAAAATGGATAAAGGACCTGAATGTGAGACAGGAAACCATCAAAACCCTAGAGAGAAAAGCAGGAAATAACCTCCTTGATCTCAACCGCAGCAATTTCTTACTTGACACATCCCCAAAGGCAAGGGAATCAAGAGCAAAAATGAACTACTGGGCCCTCATCAAGATAAAAGCTTCTGCACGGCAAGGGAAACAATCAATAAAACTAATAGGCAACTGACGGAATGGGAAAAGATAGTTGCAAATGATATATCAGATAAAGGGCTAGAATTCAAAATCTATAAGGAACTCACCAAACACCATGCCCAAAAAACAAACAATCCAGTGAAGAAATGGGCAGAAGACATGAACAGACACTTCTACAAAGAAGACATCCAGATGGCCAACAGACACATAAAATGATGCTCAGCATCCCTCATCATCAGGGAAATACAGATCAAAACCACATTGAGATACCACCTCATGCCAGTCAGAGTGGCTAAAATAAACCAATCAAGAGACTCTAGATGGTGGCGAGGATGTGGAGAAACGGGCCCCCTCCTACACTGTTGGTGGTAATGTAAACTGGTGCAGCCACTCTGGAAAAACAGTATGGAGGTTCCTCAAAAATTTAACAATAGAACTCCCCTATGACCTAGCATTAGCACTGCTAGGAATTTACCCACAGGATATAGGAGTGCTGATGCATAGGGGCACATGTATCCCAATGTTCATAGCAGCACTCTCAACAATAGCCAAAACATGGAAAGAGCCGAAGTGTTTATCAAATGATGAATAGATCAAGAAGATGTGGTATATTTATACAATGGAATACAACATGGCAATGAGAAAGAGTGTAATCTGGACATTTGTAGCAACATGGATGGAACTTGAGGGTGTTATGCTGAATGAGATAAGTCAGGCAAAGGAGGACAGCTACCATATATTTGCATGTATAGATGGATTAGGAGGAAATTAATGGGGGATGAAGTGGGAGAAGAAGGGGAAAAATAGTTGGGGAGAGGGAGGGAGGCAAACCATGAGAGACTCCTGAATGCTGAGAACAAACTGAGGGCTGATGGGGGATAGGGGAGAAGGGAAGGAGGGTGATGGGCATAGAGGAGGGCACTTGTGGGGATGAGCACTGGGTGTTACATGTAAACCAACTTGACAATAAACTATTTAAGGAAAAATAAAAAGATATATACATAAACATATAATAATAATATGTATATATATACCTATACATATAATATGTATATGTATTATTATGTAATATGGCTATATACATATAATGGAATATTACTCAGCCATCAAAAAGAATGAAATCTTGCCATTTGCAACAACATGGATGGAACTAGAGAGTATAATGCTAGGCTAAGTAAGTCAGTCAGAGAAAGAGAAAGGCTATATGATTTCACTCCTATGTGGAATTTAAGAAACAAAAACATATGATCATATTGGAGGGGGAAAAAGAGAGAGGCAAACCAGATAACAGACTCTTAAGTATAGAGAAGAAACTGAGGGTTGATGGAGGGAGGTGGGTGATGGCTGATGAGCACTGGGTATAGTACGTAAGTGATGAATCACTGAATTCTACTTCTGAGACCAACATCACACTGAATATTACCTAACTAGAATATTAAATAAAATTTCAAAAGATAAATAAATAAATAAATAAATAAATAAAGATTTTAAATAAATAAATAAATAAATATCAACTATGAAATATAATAATCACCACTAATTTGAGGGAGTTAAAACCATGATGGAATGAAAACATTAGACAACACAGCACAAAAGACGAGAAGGGTGCGGTTGCAGGCTGATTAAGGAGTATAAGACCCTTATCTTCTTTAGAAAAAAATAGAGAATTGTTGAACTTTAAACTTTGTTAGAAAAACATAGAGTACAGGATGAAGTGCTCAAAATGTCAGAGTAACAAAATCTGTCTCGGTCTTAAGTTGCATATCTTTATTTTTATATTTTAGTAGTGTGTAGTATTTAAAACATCCAACATTCAACATATTATCTCCTCTCCATCCCAAAATGAATCCCTATCTCTGGGCAGTGATTAAATCTCAATCATCTTTGACTTCTCTCCCACACCACCCACAGCCGTGCCAGAACAGAGGATTTTACTTAATAAATATCCCTTGAATGGGGCGCCTGGGTGGCTCAGTCAAGTAAGCGACTGACTCCTGGTTGTGGCTCAAGTCATGATCTCACAGTTTGTGGGTTTGAGCCCCTCACTGTCATCATGGAGTCTGCTTGGGATTCTCTCTCTCTCTCTCTCAAAATTAATAAATAAATAAACTTAAAAAAAAAAAAACCTTGAATCCATCCCTTCCCTACCCTTACATGGCCACTGCCCTAGTTCATTTCTCATGTTCAGACTCACCTTCTCTCTAGGCCTGACCCTGCTCCAGTCCCCGTTTCTCTCCTCCTTCCCCACACCAGATGGATAGCAGCACTAGAACGAAGCAGTTCAGATGGCAGAGAGGAAGTGTCTCCTGGGAATACTACCCAATTATTGAGAAATAATCACATCTTAGCAACCAAACCTGGAATGCTTACCCCAGAACTAACCCACCAGCTCTGATTCTAAAGAACCTAAGGTGGAATAGAGTGTCCCCTCCCCCAATTATGACTCCTGGAGAGAAATGGCTTTATTATAACTTCTTTAAAATAGCTGATGCATAGTAGCTCTTCAATAAATATGTACTGAGAAAATGAGTGAGTGAACTATTTTTTCAAACTTGTTATGTTCAATCAAAAGTAAAAAAAAATCTCTTGATACTCAACAATACACAGATATTTACATACAGTTCATACATATATGTACAATAATTAAAAATAATTTTGAGGACACCTGGGTGGCTCAGTCAGTTGAGCATCCAACGTTGGCTCAGCTCATGATCTCACAGTTCGTTAGTTTCAACCCTGCATCAGGCTCTTGAGGACAGCTCAGAGCCTGGAGCCCACGTCAGATTCTGTGTCTCCCTCTCTCTCTGCCCTCCCCTACTTGTGCTCTCTCTCTCTCTCTCTCAAAAATAAATAAACATTAAAAAATGGGGGCGCCTGAGTGACTTGTTCAGCTAAGTATCCAACTTTGGCTCAGGTCGTGATTTTACAGTTTATGAGTTCAAGCTCTACATTGGGCACTGTATGGACAGCTCAGAGCCTGGAGCCTACTTCAGATTCTGTGTCTCCCTCACTCTTTGCCCTTCCCCTGCTCATGCTCTGTCTCTCTTTCTCTTAAAAATAAACATTAACAAAAAATTGCTTTAATAATTAAAAAATAATAATTTTGTAAGGGCCCCTGGCTGGCTTAGTCAGTAGAGCATGCGACTCTTGATCTCAGAGTTATGAGTTCGAGCCCCATGTTGGGTGTAAAGATTACTTAAAATAAAAGAAAACCTTTAAAAAGTAATAATAATTTCATAAAATAATATTTAAGGACATGATAAAATGTTAATATTACATTAAGTAAAAAAGGCTACAAAAAGTATGAATCATACTGTTTTTTATATATATTCATATATATTACATATATACATATATCAAGAATATACACATTTTGTGTATATTGTATAAACACACATGTAAGGGCACCTGGGTAGCTTAGTTGGTTGGGTGTCTGATTTCAGCTCAGGTCATGACCTCACAGGTTCGTGAGTTTGAGCCCCACATTGGCCTCTTTGCTGCCAGCACAGAGCCTTCTTCAGATCCTCTGTTTCCCTCTCTTTCTGCCCCTCCCCCACTTGTACTCTCTCAAAAAAAAAAAAAAATTAAAATCACACACACACAGGGGCTCCTGGGTGGCTCAGTCAGTTAAGCATCCGACTTTGGCTCAGGTCATGATCTCGCGGTCCATGAGCTCGAGCCTCGCATCGGGCTCTGTGTTGACAGCTAGCTCAGAGCCTGGAGCCTGCTTTGGATTCTGTGTCTCCCTCTCTCTGCCCCTCCCTGCTCATACTCACTCTCTCTGTCTCCTAAAAATAAATAAAAACATTAAAAAAATTAAAACACACACACATACACATATATATATTATGTATACACACACACATATATACACAGGCACACACACACATAGATACACATAGACACACACACATATGAGTCCACAGAAAAAATTGGAAGAGCATACATCAAAATGGTAACATATCCAGATGGTAGATTGATAAGGAATTTTTATTTTCTTCTAAGGACTTTTCTATAAATTCCATCCAGTTTAAAATAAACATATGTTACTTTTGTCATCCAAAAAAGATCATTTTTAAGTATGTCCTTTTGAAAATGTAAACAGTTTGACAATTTAGAAAGATGGTCTATCAAAAGCAAGGGGGGTTATAGGTAAAGCCTAATTCAAGTGAATTCAACAATATGATTTTAACATTGTCTAATATGATAGGTATTGTAAGGGTATTCAAGATAAATCTAACACGATTGCTGACCTCAAAGAACTTAGTAAAGAACATATGACAATTACAAGACAATACATGAAATATTATAGGCATGTACAATGTTCTGAAAAAAATAGAGATGAGTACATAATTAACTCTGTAAGAGTTAGAGAAGCTTTCAGAAAGAATGGGCTGGTGAGTGTGGTTTCTTAGGATGAAAAGTAATAGAGGGGATGATATGGAAGGAGAAGGAAAAGCCCTGAGGCACGAGACAATATGATATGTAAAGGGCAGTACACATAGAACCAGTCAAATAACGTATGATATCTCCAAATGATGATGGTGTCATGTAGCTGTTAAACTAGATATCTTAAAGTGCATTAATGAGTTCAATATTTGGTGGAAGTGTACAAAATGCAACTGAGGAGGAAAGACCTTGTTTGCCATGCTGTGGCAATGGGGGATCTTTGAAGGGGGATTATATCAGAGTATCTATGATTTAGAAAAATCACTTGGGTAATGTGGAAGGTGGATTTGAGGAAGACAACACTGCAGGCAGGAGTGAGAAATAATAGTCACCTGACCTGAGGTAGTAGCAGTGGAGATGAAGAGAAAAGAACAGATTACAAAGATACTTTGGAGGTTAAAATAGGCAGAACTAGGCAGTTGATTAGAAAAGGGAAGAGAAGGGATGCCTGGTTGGCTCAGTCGATTGATTGCCTGACTTTGGCTCAAGTCGTGATCTTGTGGTCCCTGGGTTCCAGCCCCGTGTTGGGCTCTGTGCTGACAGCTCAGAGCCTGGGGGCTGCTTTGGATTCTGTGTCTCCCTCTCTCTCTGTCCCTCTCCCATTCACACTTGTCTCTTTGTCTCTGTCAAAAATAAATAAACATTTTTCAAATTTAAACAAAAAAGGAAGAAAGAAACAAAAGGCAAGAGGAAGAAGCACCTGGGTGGCTCAGTTGGTTAAGTGTCCAACGCTAGATTTCGGCTCAGGTCATGATCTCAAGGTTCAGGAGATCAAGCCCTATGTCAGACTCTGTATTGACAGCATGGTGCCTGCTTGGGATTCTCTCTCTCTCCCTCTCTCTCTCTCTCTCTCTGCGCCTCCCCTGCCTGTGCATGCACACTCTTTTTCTCAAAATAAATAAATAAACTTAAAAAAAAAAAAAGGGGGATGTCTGGGTGGCTCAGTCGGTTAAGTGTCTGACTTCGGCTCAGGTCATAATCTCGCAGTTTGTTGGTTCGAGCCCTGTATCGGGTTCTGTGCTGACAGTTCAGAGCCTGGAGCCTGTTTCAGATTCTGTGTCTTCCCTTCTCTCTGCCCCTCTCCTGCTCATGCTCTGTCTCTCTCTGTATCAAAAATAAATAAAAAACTGGGGCACCTGGGTGGCTTAGTTGGTTGAGCGTCCGACTTTCGCTTAGGTCATGATCTCGCGGTTCCTGGGTTCGAGCCCCGCGTCGGGCTCTGTGCTGGCTGCCGGCTCAGAGCCTGGAGCCTGTTTCAGTCTGTGACTCCCTCTCTCTCTGACCCTCCCCTGCTCACGCTGTCTCTCTCTCTCTCTCCTAGAAATAAATAAATAAATAAATAAATAAATAAAACATTAAATAAATAAATAAATAAATAAATAAATAAATAAAAACTATTAAAAATTAAAAAAAAAAGTAAGAAAGGTGAGAGGAAGGGCCAAGGAGAACCAGGAATGTGGAATCACTCCCAGGTTCAGACTTGAATAGGATAAATGGAAAGGAAGAAGTAAAACTGTCTTATCCACACATGACATAATCTTGTATATGGAAAATCTTCAGAAATCCACTAAAAAAAAAGCTAGGATTAATAAACAAGTTTGACAAGTTCACAAAATCAATATACAAAAATCAACTGTATTTTACACTAGCAATGAACAATTTGAAAATGAAATTAAGAAAATTAACCCATTCACAGTAAGATCAAAAAGAATAAAATACTTAGGAATAAACTGAACAAAAGAAGTATAAGACTTGTACAAAGAAAACTATAAAACATTTGCTGAGAGAAATTAAAGAAGATTTAAACAAATAGAAAGACATCCCATATTTATGGATCAGAAGACTAAATATAATTAGATATTCTCCCCCAATTGTCTACAGATTCAACACAATCTCTATAAAAATCCCTGTTGCCTTTTTTGTGAAAACTGACAAGCTAATCATAAAATTCATAGAAATGCAATGAATCCCAAAACAATCCAAAAAATAAAGGTTGGGATGCCTGGGTGACTCGTTGGTTACTGTCCAACACTTGATTTTGGCTTAGGTCATGATCTCACAGTTCAATTTGGCTGCACATTGGGCTCTGCACTAATAGCACAGAGCCTGTGTGGGATTCTCTCTCCCGTCTCTTTGCTCCTCCCTCTGCTCATGCTCACTCACACAAAACAAATAAATAAACCTTAAAATAAATAACCCTTAAATTAAATAAATAAATAAGAAGGGTTGGAAGACTTATATTTCCCGATTTCAAAACTTACTACAAAGATAATCAAGACAGTGTAGTAGTGGCATAAATATAGACATACAGGTTGATGGAATACAACTGAAAGTCCAGAAATAAACTTTTACATTTATAGTCGATTGATTTTCTACAAAGGTACCAAGAAAATTCAATGGGAAAGAAACCATCTTTTCAACAAATGGTGCTGGGACAGTTGGATAACCTCAGGATGGGGGGGTGGATTTATTTGGGCGCCTACCTCATACCATACATAAAAACTAGCTCAAATGGGTCACATTTAACCTAAATGTTAGAACAAAAACTTAGGAGAAAACATAGGTGTCAAATTTCTGTGGTCTTGTATTAGGCAGAAAGCAAAAGCACAAAGAGAAAACAAAATGGCAAATTAAAAACTTCGGCACTTCAAAAGACATATCAAGAAAGTGAAAAGATGACCCATAGAATGGGAGAACATATTTACAAATCATATAGATATATGTAACTCATGGGGCGCCTGGGTGGCTTAGTCGGTTAAGCGTCCGACTTTCGCTTAGGTCATGATCTCGCGGTTCGTGGGTTCGGGCCCCGCGTCGGGCTCTGTGCTGACTGCCAGTTCAGTGCCTGAAGCCTGTTTCAGTCTGTGACTCCCTCTCTCTCTGCCCCTCCCCTGCTCACGCTCCCTCTCTCTCGCTCTCCTAGAAATAAATAAAACATTAAAAAAATAATAAAAAAAAGATATATGTAACTCATATCCTAAAGAACTCTTACAACTCAATAATAAATACAAACAAAAATAATACATACAAACTCAATTTAAAAATGGGCAAAGTATCTGAATATACATTTCTCCAAAGAAGATATATTAATAACCAATAAGCACATAATAAAAGCACTTAACATCATTAGTCACTAAAAATCAAGAAGACAAATAAAAATAGCACCTTCTGGCCAAAGATGAGATATTTTGCACATTAATAAAGTTAATAATTGCAATGTATTGAAATACATCAAATGCATTTAAATTCCTGAGATCATAATGATTCTTTTTAAAACAATTTTTTAAACATTTATTCACTTTTGAGAGACAGAAAGAGACAGTGCGTGAGCAGGGAAGGGAGAGAGAGAGGGAGACACAGAATCCAAAGCAGGCTCCAGGCTCCAAGCTGTCAGCACAGAGCCCGATGTGGGGCTCGAACTCACGAACCATGAGATCATGACCTGAGCTGAAGTCAGACGCTTAACTGAATGAGCCGCCCAGGTGCCCCATACCAACATTTTTCAATTCATAATTGATCAACAACTGCTAACATCGCTAAAAAACAAAAAACAAAAAACAAAAAAAACAAAGATATCCAGATATGATTTTCTGTTTCCCCCCATCTCTAATCTGAATCTGATCAAGCCTCCAGAACGAACTAATTTATAGTAGATACAAAGAACAGAGGGACATGTAAAACAACATCATAAAGCTATAATTAGAAAAATCTAAAATATGAGAAAAAGAGCCTTATTTCTTCAATAAAGAAATCACCAGGGAGAAAAAAAGAGATGAAAGGGGAAATCAAAGTTCAAAAAGCTGAGAGACAAATCAATCATGAAGTGGGACTTTATTTGGATCCAGGTTCAAACAAACATACTATAAAAAAGACATATTAAATTGTAAATTTGGAGGTAGAAGAATATTTGATGATATTAAAGAATAATTGTGTGGGGTAATTGGTGTGATAATGGTATTGTGCTTACGTTTTTTAAAAGAAACCTTATCTTTTACAGATATATACTGAGTATTTATGGGTGAAATTATTTAATTCCTGCGATTTGCTTCAAAATAATAAGTGAGGGGAAGAAACGGGTGGGAGTGTATGTGAAACAAGATTGTGAGTTAGTAAATAGTGCATTTAGTGATGGGTACAGGAAGGCTGACTACACTATTTTCTTGACTTCTGTGTAAGATTAAAATTTTCCACAATAGAAAGTTTTTCTAAAAATCTACTTCATGACTTTGTAGCAATAAATAAGTATCTGGAGGGCCGATCATCATGGCTGACAGATAAACTTCAAATATTGTTTTTTTTTTTAATGTTTTATTTATTTCTAGGAGAGAGAGAGAGACAGCGTGAGCAGGGGAGGGTCAGAGAGAGAGGGAGTCACAGACTGAAACAGGCTCCAGGCTCTGAGCTGGCAGTCAGCACAGAGCCCGACGCGGGGCTCGAACCCACGAACCGCGAGATCATGACCTAAGCGAAAGTTGGACGCTTAACCGACTAAGCCACCCAGGCGCCCCTTCAAGCATTGTTTTTAACTTTTATATTCCCTTTCAATTAATCACACCCAAAAGTACAATACTTAGACCAACAGCCATGGTTCATATGACTTTGTCCACCCACTAGTAATTTACTGAAGTTTCAAGTTTAGAATTAGGAAATGTAAACCTCCAGAGTCCCAAACCTACCCTACAACAGCAGAGGCAACAATCTTAAATGACTCCCTACTAATAAATATGATTGCTTTCCTTTCACCTTGTAGAAATACTTTTAGTCATTATTTTTCATTTTCATTTGTCATGTGTCCAGTATTAGGTGTAAGGATACAAATATTAATACAGTAGACCCATAGGGCACCTGGCTGCCTCAGTCAATAGAGCATGCAGGGCGCCTGGGTGGCTTAGTCGGTTATTTTTCTCCCAGAAATAAATAAAACATTAAAAAAGAAAAAAAAATAG
Source organism: Proteles cristata cristata (assembly GCA_017311185.1). Lineage (NCBI taxonomy): Eukaryota > Metazoa > Chordata > Mammalia > Carnivora > Hyaenidae > Proteles > Proteles cristata. The sequence continues at coordinate 3,761,442 of JAESUZ010004630.1, forward strand.
AGCATGCAACTCTTGATCTAGGGGTGGTAAGTTTGAGCCCCATGTTGGGAGGAGAGATTACTTTAAAAAATACAGCAGACCTTTGATTGAATGCTAGATGAATATTTTTGAGTACAAAATGCATTCAAGAAACAGTGCTAAGTAACTGTTACAAATACCCAACCTAACTCTCTCCTAAAGCCAGCTCTACTGTGCGCATAAAAATGAACAGACACGTGGTGCTCACCCTTACATAGTTTAAAAACTGCTAGAGCCCATGAGACAAGAACCCAAACAACCAAGAACAAAAACTGAATGTGATCGGCGGTCCAAAGTGATTCAGTCCCCAAAGTGGGGAGTGGGGAGTAGTCAAGATTGGCAGGAGCATTTAAGTATTTCGGTAGAATTAGAAACTAGGCTGGAACAGTACAATAGAGCCATTATGTGGAGTTAGGTTAAGGCATCTGAATTTTATTAGGTGGCAGCAGACAGTTGCTTAATGTTACTGAGCAGGGCATTGCACACACAGAACTGTGACTTGGGACAATGCCTCTTGCAGCAAGTGGCAGAGCCCACAGACCACTCGTGGAAGACCAAGTCAAGCTTGAACTACATCTTCCAGCTCACAGCACACTCCTACATACATGTGAACAAGCTTAATGACTAACAGATTTACAGCACCTGAGATGGACTTGAAGCTTTTGGAAACCCAGCTCCAGAGTACAGCCTCACCTTCTCAAAATATACAGACCAGCTTTGAATTGCCTCATAGAAAACTTCCTGCCATGGCCTAGGGCAAAGCTTAGCAAACTTTTTCCATAAAAGGGTAAGATAGTAAGTGTCTCAGGTTTTACAGGCCATGTGGTCTGTTACAACTACTCAACTCATTAACACAACTAATGACAACAATATGTAAATGAAGGAACTGAGTTGTGTTCTAATAACGAAGGACTTGGCCCTTGCGCCAGTTTGCCAGCTCCTAGCCTAGAATTTGGAGCCTCTTCCAGAACCCAAGTGACCAATCCAGATACAGATTAGCCTCCAACTCCTTCCAGAAAACTAGCGTCATCCATCAAAGACTAAGAAAGCTCCTTCAGAAGTACAATCTCTCTAGGCCTGAGGGTCCATCTGCCCACTAACGGACTGGGCCAACTAATTCTCTGCCTAACCCTGTAATGGCTAAACCCCATCAGGCCCACACCACTGTTCTCCTTGCTTACCACCCAAAACACAAGCCCCTCCAAATGTCTACTTACTCTCCCACATCCTCTTTGCCTTTGCTCTTACTGTCTCCTCTCCTGAGAAGGGATGCTCACCTCCTACTCAGTTCACATGTCAATGCCACCTCCTCAGAGAGGTTTTCCCTGGTCCCCCAACCTATCGAAGCTCCCCCAGTTACTCCTGATTACATTTCCATTTTCCATTCTTCATAGCACTTTGTATTCTCTGAAATTATCTTACTTACTATATGTCTCCTCCCATAAAAATAGAAGTTCCATGAGATTGGGAAACTTGCTCATCTTGATCGCTACTGTATTTCTGGTCTAGAGTAGGTCCTCAGTACCTACTTATTAAATAAAGTGAACCAATGAATGAGTTGCCATATTTGCTCTGTGCTTCTTCCCTCCAAGTACCCTCTGCCTCCACCCCTTCTAACTTCTCTCCAAGACCTTTGGAAAAGTTTCTGTATTACAAAAACTTCCCTCTGTCCTCAACTATTTTTTTAAGTGTATTTACTTATTTGAGAGAGAGAGAGCAGGGGAGGGGCAGAGAGAGAGAGAGAGAGAGAGAGAGAATCTCAAGCAGGGATTCCACACTGACAGAATGGAGACTGACTCAAGGCTCGAACTACCACAAGATCATGACCTGAGGTGAAATTTAAGAGTTGGATGCTTAACTTACTGAGCCACCCAGGCACCCATATCATCAAATGGAAACCTGAGAACATGATTTCTCTTGTGTGCTTTCAAATGGAAGCCACTTGTTTTCTCCTGTGCTGCACACCTCAGGGTCAGTCATCGCCCCCCCCCCATTATGTCCAGTCTTGTTTAAACACTTTCTGCCCACCCCCACCCCCACTGCCACCCACTCCCTCATTAGGTAAGTCTCTACTCATCCAGTTGAGCCTTGATATCATTGCTCTAAGAAATCTGCCTGGGTACCTGGCCCACACTGCTGTCATCCATGTTACATGCACCCCTCAGACCCTGGAATGTTCTCATTCATGAGAGCATTTTTCATACTGTATTGCAACTATCAGCTTAAGGTATCTGTCTCTTCCTTCATCCCCATCTCCCTAGTGGCCATAAGCTCTGTGGGGGAAGGAACTTATCATAGTGTCTACACATCATAGGCTATCTATCCATAAACATGTATTAAATGAAAGAGGTCATGGGGCACCTGGGTGGCTCATTTGGTTGGGTGTCTGATTCCTGATTTCAACTCAGGTCGTGATCCCAGAGTCGTAGGATCAAGCCCTGTATCAGGTTCCATGATGAGCACAGAACTTCCTTAAGATTCTCTCTCAGGGCACCTGGGTGGCTAAACCAGTTAAGCACCCTCCTCTTGATTTTGGCTCAGGTCATAATCTCACGGTTCATGGGTCTGAGCCCCATGTCTGGCTCTGTGGGATTCTCTGTCCCCCCCCTTCTCTCTGCCTCTCCCTGACTCACACACACTCTCTCTAAAATAATAAACAAACAAACAAGAAAATAAATGAAAGCAGCCATAAGCTATTCCAACAGTGAGAGAAACTAAACATGGTGAAACCTAACAAGAAGCCTCTGTCATGGAACCAGTGAGAAGTGGTAAGGGTCTAGATTGGGCGAGTATGGCAGGAATGAAATGGAGAGCTGAACATGATGCCCCACACTTGTCAATGACATGTCATCTTTCTTGCCAGATCTCTCCTCATCCCTTCTGTTCATCTCAACAGCTGTCACCAGCACCCACCCCTGCCATTGAAGCCAGAAACCTGCCATCTAATCAGAGACCAAACCTCATGTCCAACTCTCCTTCCCCAACCCACTGTTTCCATCTTTGTTCAGACTACCATCATCTTGCACCCCTGTTTCAGGTAAATCTTAAGGGGCCATCAGTCTTCAGGTCTGCCCTTCGTATGACCCTAGAGTATCCCTCCTCCACCGACCTAGAAGAGTGAACTTTTTAATTAATTAATTTTTTACTTTTTAATAATTAATGTTTATTTATTTTGAGAGAAAGAGAGTACACGTGCACACATAAGTAGGGGAGGGACAGTAGAAAGAGGGAGAGAGAGAACTCCAAACAGCCTCCACACTGTCAGCTCAGAGCCCAACATGGGGCTCAATCTCATGAACCATAAGATCATGACTTGAGCTGATATAGAGAGTTCGTCACTTAGCCAACTAAGCCATCCAGGTACCTCTAGAACAGTGAACTTTTTAAAAGTGCAAATCTGAGTGTGTTATTCTCCTAATTAAACCTCTATGATGGTTTCTCATTTCCCATGGCTCTAGTCCAGGGTCCTTAGCATGGCAGCCAAGGATAGCACTCTATGATCCATCATCTTCCAAGGCTCTTCTCCTGCTCCCTCCCTAGCACCTCTTGCCCATAGTGAGTACTATGCTCCCCTTGGCTTCCCTACCTGGGATGGTTTTCCTGGCTGTGTACATGGCAAAAACCCATCATTTTTCAAGATCTAGTTCAAGCATCTCCTCTTAGGAGGTGCTTCGTAATGTCCCTATTCTCCCCTCCCCTCCTTGAGACATTGCAGTTCTCCAAGCAGCCTTCTGCCTTAGCCCTTCATGCCCTATCTGGCACTTTATGTGTTTCCATGAGTTCCTCCAGAGTAGGGCCCCATATCTTAGTGTGATTTGCATCCCCAGTGCCCAGCACAGAGCCTGCACGTAGTGGGCACTCAGTTACCATTTGAAAACTGGCAAGAATCCTAGGAAGCTCTCAAGTTACACCTGGGTGATGGGAGAAATGATCTGCTGCCCCCTCATGGCAATGTGAGGCATTGTCCTAATCACAGAGTCTACCCCACCTTGGGGAAAAAAAAAAAAACTGGAGGAAGATGAAGCTGGAAGAGGGGAGGATGGAGAATGGAATTGGATTGAGGTGTTGGTGGGACACCTTTGTCAGCTCCAAAACTGTTCCCATGTCCATGTAAGCTAGGGTGCAAAAGCCAGGTCAGTGCTTCCAAAGGAGGGCGTATCCTTAGAGTGGGTCTGTCCCCAACACTGAACTGTAAACTCTAAATTATATTTACAGTATTTGCTTCCATTCATTTTAGTAGGTGATCACTAATTTTTTTCCTCCATTGTTTTAAAACTTGTGTTTTGCATGGGGCGCCTGGGTGGCTTAGTTGGTTAAGCGGCCGACTTTCGCTTAGGTCATGATCTCCCGGTTCGTGGGTTCGAGCCCCACGTCGGGCTCTGTGCTGACTGCCAGCTCAGAGCCTGGAGCCTGCTTCAGTCTGTGACTCCCTCTCTCTCTGACCCTCCCCTGCTCACGCTGTCTCTCTCTCTCTCTCCTAGAAATAAATAAAACATTAAAAAAAATTTTTTTAAAAACTTGTGTTTTGCGGGGCGCATGGGTGGCTCAGTTGGTTAAGTATCCCATTTCAGCTCGGGTCATGATCTTGTAGTTCATGAGTTCAAGCCTGATGTCAGGCTCTGTGCTGACAGCACAGTGGCTGGAGCTGCTTCAGATTCTGTGTTTCCCCCTTTCTCTCTGCCCCTCTCCTACTCATGCTCTGACTCTCCCTCTCAAAAATAAATACAAAACATTAAAATAAATAACTAAATAAATAAAACAGGTATTTTGTTCTTGTACCTAGAAAGACTCAATTTGACCACTAGTTTCTCTTGATTTTAATTCAGTTTCCCACTGGCAGGAGACTGTGTCTAGTGTTCTGGGTGTCTCTCTTTCTGCCAAGCTCCAAATACCAGTTAGGATCCTCCACTCCTTACCCCTTCCCACAGCTTCAACAAGTCATATGACATCATGGCAGGAGAGGGTGACTCCCGGCAAGGAGAATCATTACCTCGCCCATCTTGGGGCTATAGTCTTATTGTCTGCATTTTAACATGTGAAAAATTGTCCAACACCTAACATGAGAAATTGACTTGGGGAAGGAGCTTGGGACTTGGAGATAGAGGTTGGTGAGTGACATACCCATATAGGTAAAGACTCAGAGCAGCTAAGACAGCCAACTGCAGAGAAACATCACCTCTAACTCATCGTTGAGTCCTTAATGTTTACCACACAAGGTACTCAGTAAGCATCTAATGTTTGTTACAATATTGAAAGCAGAGAGTACACACACACACACACACACACACACACACACATGAATGGAAAAAAGGGGCAAGGGACCAGAGGCCCAACTTTTTATGGTGTAAAAGATTAGAGCTGCCTGATTACGTTTGTCCCAAATTTAGGGATTCACCCCACTAGAAAGGAAATGCTTTTTTCAATTAACAAATGATCTCTTCTGGGCTTCTAAAGAAGGCCTCCTCCTCTCTTATTTAGCTTCAGTCCACTCATCCTACCCATGAAGAGTTTACTGAACAACTTTTGGAATAGCATCATAAAAACATCATCTCCACGTAAAACCATTGTGCCCTCAAGTGGTTTATAATACACTTGGTGAGGCACGGTACAAATGAAGAAAATTGTTCCTGTCCTCAAGAAGTAGGTCATCTCACTGGAACACAAGGCATCCAACTGCACTTGCCTTTTCAGAATAATTAGAGGACCCCATAATACATGATGAAATAGTTAACCGACAATCATTGGGTGCGAAAAACATGCACTGTAGAAAATAAGTTAGGTGGAGCTACCAGGGAAAGCTTCCTGAAGGAGGTTGGATTTGAACTCTCCTGGGCTAGGTAGAAGTAGAAAAGAGAATGGAAAATTTCCTGTCCAGGGGTCTGGAGGGATCCTGGGTCTCAGGGACGGAAGTCTTGTCAAAGTTCCAGAGCTGGGGAGACACAGTATAAGCCAGTCTGCCAGCCCACATTCTCAGCACGGAGAGTGTGCCACCAGGGTCAGAGAGAAAAGTAGAGAGAACAGGGGTGCCTGGGTGGCTTAGTCGGTTAAGCGTCCGACTTTCGCTTAGGTCACGATCTCGCGATTCGTGGGTTTGAGCCCCGCGTCGGGCTCTGTGCTGACTGCCAGCTCAGAGCCTGGAGCCTATTTCAGAGTCTGTGTCTCCCTCTCTCTCTGACTCTCCCCTGCTCATGCTGTCTCTCTCTCTCCTAGAAATAAATAAAAAATATTTAAAAAAAAAAAGAAAAAAAGAAAAGAAGAGAGAACAAGTGCATACCTTTCGAGATCCCAAACAGTGTGCTTTGCCCCGCCTTTGAATAAGGCCCCCCTTCAACACACCCCATGCCTGTGCAGAGTATAGTGAAGTGCCAGCCAGGCTGACAGTGCCACCTCAGAATGTCATCAGGGAGGACAGTGCGGGTTCAGAGATGACCGATGGGGTGGGGCACACTGGGCAATCTGGAGAGCCAGAGTGTCTCAGACAGATGAGGTGGCCATGACTGCCAGGCCCCCCAACCCTCAGGAACAGAGTCCCTTCACAGGGACTCTGGTTCACAGAACTGTGTGACGCTGTTCTGGAGTAACAGTCAACAGCAGGCCAGGTGTGCCCTCCCACCAGATGGAGTGAGGAAGGCTGAATCTTTTCTCCCCACTGCTTATTTCATCCCAGTCCAGCCACTGCCATACTTCCAATGAACCACCTAAATGTTCCAATCCAAGTGGTCTCTTACCAGCGGAGGGCCAAACTCCTCTGCTCCCACCTAATCATCTCATTTCCTGCTCGCAGCACACTCCACTCCGTCCGAGGCCCGTCTACTCTGCAGCAGGTGCTCATGACCAGTTTGGGGACAGCTCTGTCATACTGTTCTCACCTCCTGAACACCCTACTCCCTCCGCTCAGAACAGTACAGCAGAAACAAAATCAAGACTGGATGTAGAAGCACAGAAAAAGACTCTAAATCATTCCATAAACGCTGAGTGCCAATACACCTCTACTCTAGCAAATCACCACAAACCGGGGGACTTCAAACAACACAAAGTGGTTATCTTAGAGTTCAAGGTCAGAGGTGCAAAATCAGTCTCACTGGGCTAAAATCAAGGTGTCAGCTCTGCCACATTCCTTCCAGAGGCTTCTGGGAGAATATGTTCCTTACCTTTTTCAGCTTCTAGAGGCTGGTTTGTATTCCTTGGCTTGCAGCCCTACAGCACATGGACTTCTGTGTCCATTGTCACAACCCCAGCTCTCATGCTGACCTCCCTACCTTCCTTTTATAAAGATCTTTGAGGGGCCTGGGTGGCTTGGTTGGTGGAGCATCCAACTCTTGACTTCAGCTCAGGTCATGACCCCAGGATTGTGGGATCAAGCCCCACATCCAGCTCCATATATTATTATTATATTATTGTTATTTGGCAGAGAGAGAGAGCATGAGTAGGGCAGAAGGAGAGAGAGAGAGACACAGAAAGAGAGAGAGAGAGAGAGAGACTCTTAAGCAGGCTCCACACCCAGTGCACCTCAATCTCACAACTATGAGATAATGACCTGAACTGAAATCAAGAGTGGAACCCTCAACCGATTAAGCCACCCAGGCACCCCTAAAATTTTTTAAGTAGGTTCCACACAGCACAGAGCCCACTGTGGGGCTCGACCTCATGACCCTGAGATCAAGAGCTATGCCAAGATCAAGAATCATATGCCTACCCAGCTGAGCCACCCAGGTGCCCTTCAGTAATTTTTAAAAAAGAACAAATTACTGATACACACAACAATACAGGTAAATCTCAAAAGCATTATGCTAAGTGAGAGAAGCCAGGTGTAAAAGATGCCTCCTGTATAATTCTTTTGTATGAAATCCTTAAAAAGGCAAAAACATAGTCAGAGAAAGCAGATTAGTAGATGCTAGCGACCTAGGAGGAGGGCTGCTTGGGATTACCTGTGAAGGGGCATAAGTGAACTTTCGGGGATGATGGAAATATTCTATATCTTTTTATAAAGTTTATTATTTTGAGACACAGAGACAGAGACAGAGAGAGAGTAAGCAGGGGAGGGGCAGAGAGAGAGAGAGAGAGACAGAATCCCAAGAAGGCTCTGTGCTGTCAACACAGAGCCTGATGCGTGGTCGAACTCACAAACCATGAGATCATGACTTGAGGCAAAATCAAGAGTCAGATGCTCAACCAACTGATTCATCCAGGCACCCCCGAAATATTCTATATCTTGATTGTTGTGGCGTTTGCATGGCAACATACATTTATCAAACTTATTAAACTACACACTTAAAACTGATGAATTCAAGCACATGTAAATTATACCTCAATAAAACTGATTTTAAAAATCAGTTGCAAGAAAAAAGCAGTTGCATGAGAGAAAGGAAAATTGGAGAAGAGAAATGGAGGAAACATAAATGTTTTCAAGCTGCAGCTTAATGAACCAGGGAAAGGCATGTCATCAAGAAGGACATGGTGATGGGGTTAGAAGAACCCACCAACAAGGGAGAGTGAGTGGTTTGTTTGCCTCAATGTTCAGAGAGGGAGGGTGACAGATGTTAGAAATGCATTTCTTTGTCTCATGAGTAAGAAATGGAAAAGAAAAGCTAAATAAACATTTAAAAGAATTAAAAATAAATAAAAACAAAAATAGCATTTATAATAGCACTAAAACAAAAAAAAATATTCCTAGGAATAAATCTAATAAAAGATGTGCGAGACCTCTATACAGAAAATATAAAACACAAGACACTACTGAAAAAGATTTAAAGAATATTGAAATAGATGGAGGAATATATCATGCTCATGGACTGGACAACTCATTTTCAGAAGATGTCAAATCTCCCTAATTTGACTTACAAATTAAGTGAACTCTCATCAAACTCCCAGCATTTTTTGAAGACAGTGACAAGGTGATTATAAAATGTATACGAAGGGGCGCCTGGGTGGCTTAGTCGGTTAAGTGTCCGACTTTCGCTTAGGTCATGATCTCACGGTTTGTGGGTTCGAGCCGCGTCGGGCTCTGTGCTGACTGCCAGCTCAGAGCCTGGAGCCTGTTTCAGTCTGTGACTCCCTCTCTCTCTGACTCTCCCCTGCTCACGCTGTCTCTCTCTCTCTCTCTCTCTCCTAGAAATGAATAAAAATATATAAAAAAAAAAAACTTAAAAAAATGTATATGAAAAAAATCAAAGAATAGCAAAACCAAGGCAACCTTGAAACAGAAGAATGAAACTGGAGGACTAGTACCACCAGATATGAAAACATTTTAAAGCTAGAGCAACTAAGATCATAAGATATTGGCACAAGCGTAGATTAACAGACCAATGGAACAAGACAGAGTCCATAGACAGACATAAATATACAGTTACATGTGACAGATGACAAAGGAGCTAAAAAGCTACAGTAGTAATCAGGACAGCGAGGTATTGACAAAGGAACCGACAAACAGATCAATGGAACACAACAGAGAGTGCAGAAACAGATCCACATAAATATGGTCAACTGCTCTTTGAAACAAAGAAGATACAGTGGAGCAAAGACCGTCTTTTCAACAAAAGGCATTGGAACAGCTGAACATCCCCAGGCAAAAACAGGGATCCATACACAGACCTTAACCCCCTCACAGAATTAACTCACACTGGATCATAGGTCTAGGGCCAGAATTACAAAACTCCTAGAAGGTAACACAGGAAAAATACTAGATGACCTTGGGTATGGCCATGAGTTTTTAGATACAACACCAAAGGCACAATCCATGAAACAAACAATGATAAACTGGACTTCATTACAATTAAAAACTTCTCCTCTGCAGGGGCACCTGGGTGGCTCAGGTCGGTTAGGTGTCCAACTTTGGTTCAGGTCATGATCTCGCAGTTTGGGAGTTCGAGCCCCGCATCAGGCTCTGTGCTGACAGCTCAGAGCCTAGAGCCTGTTTCAGATTCTGTGTCTCCATTTCTCTCTGCCCCTCCCCGACTTGTGCTCTGTCTCTCTGTCCCTCTCAAAAATAAATAAACATTAGGGAGCGCCTGGATGGCTCAGTGGTTAAGCCTCCAACTTTGGCTCAGGCCATGATCTCACAGCTTGTGGGTTCAAGTCCTGCATCGGGCTCTGTGCTGATAGCTTGGAGCCTGGAGCCTGCTTCGGATTCTCTGTCTCCCTCTCTCTCTCTGCCCCTCCCCCACTCGCACTCTGTCTCTCAAAAATAAACAAACATTAAAAAAACTTGTGCTCTGCAAAAGTAAAAAACCAACATGACAATAAACTTTAAGAAAAAAATTTTTAATGAAAAAACATTTTAAAAAATCAATGCCAAGAGAATGGAAAGACAAGACACAAACTAGAAGGAAATATTTGCAAAAGACACATCTAACAGTGGACTGCTGTCCAAAATATACAAAGAATTCTTAAGACTCAACAATAAGAAAACAAACAAATCTGATTAAAAAGTGGGCCATAAACTTTGACAGACATCTCACTGAAGCTACATAGATGGCAAATAAGCATACAAAAAGGTGTTCTACCTCATATGTCACAGGGAAAAGAAAATTAAAACAACAAGAAAACACTACACACCTACTAGAGTGGCCAAAAGCTGTAACAATAACAAAACCAAATGCTGGTTAGGATGTGAGGCATTAGGAAAGAGAGTTCCTATCTATCACTGGCAGAAAGGCAAATCACGCACTTTGCAATATGGGTTAGCAGTTTCGTACAAAACTAAACATACTCTTATCATACAGTGATTTACACAAAGAAGTCTAAAACTTATGTCCGTACAAAAACCTGCACACAGGTGTTTATAACAGCTTTATTCAGCTATCCAGTAAGTCATTGCTCTTCAATGATAGTCTGGTTGCCGAAACCTGGAAGCAGTCAAGACGTCCTTCAGTAGTGAATGGATAAACAAACTGTGGGACATCCATACAGTGCAAAATTATTCAGTGCTAAAAAGCAATGAGCCATCAGCCAGAAAAAGACATGGAGGAAACTTAAATGCATATTACTGAATGAAAGAAGCCAATGTGAGAAGGCTACATACTATATGATTCCAACTCTATGACATTCAGGAAAAAGCAAACCTACAGAGACGGTAAGATCAGTGGTTTCCAGGAGGTATTGGGGTAGAGAGGGATGAATAGGCAGAACACAGAAGATTTTTAGGACAGTAAAACTACTCTGTAGGTTACTATAATGGAACATACGTGTCATTACAAATTTGTCCAAATCCATAGATTGTACTAGACCAAGCGTGAACCCTGGGGTGCCTGGATGGCTCAGTTGGTCAAGTGTCCAACTCTTGATTTCAGCTCAAGTCATGATTTTTCATGGCTCGTGAGTTTGAGCCCCGTGTCAGGCTCTGCACTGACAGTGCCGAGCCTGCTTGGGATTCTCTCCCTCCCTTCCTCTCTCTCTCTCTCTCAAAATAAATAAACTTAAAAAAAAAAAAAAAAAAAAGACCAAGAGTGAACCCTAATGTAAACTACGGGTTTTGATTGGTGGTGATGTGTTGATGCAAATTCATCACCTTTAACAAATGTACTTCTCTGGTGAGGGGTGTTGATAATTGGGAGAGGTTATAGATTTGAGGGTAGGATTCTATGCGAAATCCCTGCACCTTCTGCTCAGTTTTGCTTTGCACCTAAAACTGCTCTAAAAAATAAAGTCTATTAAAGAAAATCACTAAGCATAAAAAATATGTTAGTAAACTGAACTTCATTAAAATTAAAATGTTCATCAAAACATACCATTATGTGGGGTGCCTGGCTGACTCAGTCAGTTAAGCATCTGACTTTGGCTCAGATCATGATCTCACAGTCCATGGGTTCGAGCCCAACATGGGACTCCACATTGACACTGGTGTTTAGGATTCTCTCTCTCCCTCTCTCTCTCTCTGCCCAGTTCCCCACTCATGCTTTCTTTCTCTCTCAAAATACATAAACTTAAAAAAAAAACAAACACAAACAGCGTACCATTATGTGAATGAAAAGGCATGCTACAGACCAAACGATTATTGCAATATTTCTGTCAAAACACATCATACCTATAATATATAAAGAAACTCCAAAATTAATAACAAAAACATAGACGATGTAATCTTTTAAAATGGGCAAAGATACAAACAGATACTTCACAAAGCTTTGAATGACCCATCCAGATGGCCAATAAGTATATGAAAAGGTGTTCAATTTCATTAGCTATCAAGGAAATACAAATTACCTAGCACCTCTTACCCCAGATAAGCTAAATTTGAAAGGGCTGACAATACAATGTTTTGGCAAGAATGTGCAGGAATTGGAATTTTCAGACACTCTTGGTGGGAGTGTAACTTGATACCACAACTTCGGAAAATTGGCAGTATCCACCAAAGTTAAATATAAGAAAAACCCATGACCCAGCAACTGCATTTCTTAGGTATACGCCAAACTGAAATGACCATTTTTGTCTCCAAAAGTCATGTATAAATATGTTCATAGGGGTGGCTGCGTGGCTCAGTGGGTTAAGCATCTGACTTCAGCTTAGGTCATGATCTTGCAGTTCGTGAGTTCAAGCCCCATGTTGGGCTCTCTGCTTCAGATCCTCTGTCCCCCTCTCTCTCTGCCCCCCAATAAATAAATAAATGTTAAAAAAAGAATGTTCATAGAAGCTTTGTACATAATAGCTCAAACCTGGAAACAACCCCAATATCATCAACAATCGAATGGATAAGAAAAATTGTGATATAGTCATAAGATCAAGTATTATATAACAACAAAAGGTCATGAATTACTCCTACAGACAAAATGGATGAATTTCACAGACATAATGTGGAATGGAGGAAGCCAGTCAGAAAAAAGTACATGCTGTATGATTCCTTTTGAATGATTCCTTTTGAATCTATGTGATCAGAATAGTGGTTCCTCCTAGGAATGATTACTGCCCAAGCAGGGTACATGAGGGTGGCTACTAGTGTGCTGAAATGCTCTATATCTTGATCTGGGTGGTATTTGGGTATATGTAGGTGTATATACATTACACATATATACACATAAATACATATACACACACATATATATGCACGAATTTATCAAGCTATACATTTATGTCTTTTTAAAAAGTAGATCGGTATTATCCATCTTTCAAGATCTTTCTTAAGTTCTAGCTCTTTCTGAGGCCTTCCCAGCATACTTTCCCCCTTACCAGATTCGAGCATTTTGCACTCTTAATCAGTGCCACATTGGGTAGCCCTTGGTTTCACTCTAACTTTGTGTAAGCACCTCAAGGGTAAGGTAATTCTGTCATAGACTCTAGGCACCCCACAAACCCAAGTGCTGACCTTGGAACCCAACAGGTGTGCAGTAAATATCTTTATGCCAACTGGCCATTTATAGGAAGTAGTGGCGGCAAGCATTAGTGGGTGCCAGTCTTGAGGAGGGGCTGACGGATGTTCTCCATAACTCTAACTTTCCTTCCCATGAGAAAGAGAGGATAGTTGGGATGTCGAATAATTGATCAATGAAGGAGCAAACCAAGAACCCCTTTATAAAAGGATACCCTTCTCCCTCAAGGGTATATAAGGCTCTCTTTGTATGTTCTATCCTAGAATCTGTGTGAGTATTCCCAACCCTGATTAGGGTTCCCAGGATCACATGAGGTAATTAAACCTGAGGAAGTGAGCCCAAGGAAATATCAGAATAGTTCCCCTGGAGGTGGCTAGCTGTGGAGAGAACCCATGGTGAAAGGTTAAAGACAAAGATGCTATCAATACACATTTTGGGTAAATGCTAAAAGAATAAATATTAAGCCAATATTTGACTAACTGGTAAAGCTGTTATCAATGTAGAACAAACTTCTGGAAAACAAGAATAAATCTGAACTTTCATATACATTTTTTACTATTATTACAATTTAAACACTTTAATTTTTTAAATGTCTGTTTGATTTTGAGAAAGAGAGGGTGAGTGTGACTAGGGAGGGGCAGACAGAGAGGGAGAGAGAGAATCCCAAGCAGACTCTGTGCTATCAGAGCGCAGAGCCCCATGTGGGGCTCAAACTCACCAACCACAAGATCATGACCTGAGCCAAAGTCAATGCTTAACTGATTAAGCCACCTAGGCGCCCCCTATAATTTAAACATTTTTAAATGTTATTAGACCAACAACAGAAGTTTGAGACTATACTGAAGGAAAAATAATTTCTTAATTATTCAGTAATGACAGCTGCTAGGTTGCTCCTGTGGTTACTACAGTGCACATTAAATTATGATATTCAATCTACATTTACTTTCAAATGAGGACAATGGAGGGCAAGACTGTATTTTTCCAAAATGAAAGTCTCCATTTTAATTATGTTAATTAGACACGATGACAACCTCAACAAACATCTGGTCTTTAATCATACTCAAGTTTGGGAAACTAGAAATAATTCCAAAGCATTTGGCTATATGACCCTCTAAAAAACAAAGCCGAAGCCATATTTCAGTGCATTCATAGATACAGGGGATGAAGACAGGCTACTTTTTATCATCTTAGGAGCAAAACAAAAAATATATATTTACATGTGGTAGGAAATTAGATTTCAGTTTTAAAAAGAAAAGGGGCACCTGAGTGGCTCAGTCGGTTGAGCTTCCGACTTCGGCTCAGGTCATGATTTCGTGATCTGTGAGTTTGAGCCCCATATCATGTCATGTGCTGTCGTTCAGAGCCTGGGGCCTGCTTCAGATTCTGTGTCTTCATCTCTCTCTGCCCCTCCCCGGCTCATGCTCTGTCTGTCTCTCAAAAATAAATAAATGTTAAAAAAAAGAATTTTTTTTTTAAAGATTCTGTGTCTTCCTCTCTCTCTGCCCTTCTCCCCGCTCACACTCTGTCTCTGTCTCTGTAAAAAGAATAAATCTTTAAAAATTTTTTTTAAACAAGGGGGTCTTTATGTCTGAAGGATGGGCCTAGCATTACAAAGATGAACCAGATGAACTCAGGAAGGCTGATTTTGGTAATAACACAGCTTCTGACCACAGCATGAGTCATGTACAGTGTAAGGTGGATGATTTAAAAAATTGGCGGGGGGGGGGTGGGATGGATGTTCTCTTCTTCAGCAAAAGGGGAAAATTTTGGAAGGGTTTTGAACGAGTGAATAATACTAGTGAAAATCATTACACTGCTAAACATCTTTAACAGAAGTACTAGTTTAAATGGGCTGGGAAAGGGGTAAGTCAGGGGAGGGAAAGAACATAACGTGTGCACACTTTGTACATTAGGTATGTGTAAGTTTTACAATCAGAAGAATATAATATAAGGGGCTGGGGAAAAATCTAGAAGCAATGAGGTTCTGATCTGGGAATTCAAGAATCCTATGCCAATTGCCCCCTCCTTTCCATCTCCCATCTCCCATCTCCTCTTGGACTCCAAGGGGTCAGAACTTTCTCACTAGAAACCTTTCCCTCCCCTTTCCCTTCCACCCCATTGTTCTCTCTAACAGACCTCTGTATTGTTAGTACTCAGCCCCATCTCCACCATTACACTTATCAAATTAGAATAATGACCATTGTTTAGTAACCGCCCACTTGAAGGCAGGCACTGTGCTAGACACCTGCCATGTGTTCTCTCGTTCCTAACCATCACAACTACTCCCATTGACCAATGTTACTATCCCCATACCCTGCCCCACATCAGACAGCACGCCAGTGACCCAACTCTCTGCTTACTCCGAAGCTCATGCTCTTTCTGTTATTATGTGTTCAGGCAATGGCAGGTGCACCTTAAGGACTCAATACATACTAAAGAACTAAAAGATGTAGACTTACGCTGTTTGCTTCCAATAAAGAAACAGATGCAAAAAGCAGTCCTCTAAAGGTGAACTTTTCTTTTCCGTCGCAACTGGTTCTTCCAGATAATACCCAATGAACCTAGCATCAAAAGAAACCAGCACGAGATGCGATAGCCCAGTGCATAAATCAGCAGCAACAACCCAGCAAGCCAGCACCTTCCCACCACCTCGGTCCCCTGGAGTTTTGGAGAACCTCCACACTGTTACTTTCTCCAGTATTGAGAGATGCATAGAAAAAAGAAATAGATTTAACCCCCCATACCCTCCCTTTGAGGGTACCCCCAGTCAACTAATGAGAAATGTCTTAGTTCTGGCTAAAGTCATTTGCTATAGGGGAGCTTGGGTGGCTCAGTTGGTTAAACGCTGGACTTCAGCTCAGATCATGATCTCTCCATTGCAGGATTGAGCCCCATGTCTGACTCTGTGCTAACAGCTCAGAGCCTGGAGCCTGCTTCAGATTCTAGGTCTCCCTCTCTCTGTGCCCCTCCCCCTCTCAAAAATAAATAAACATTAAAGGGATTTGTTTTATTTCTTCTGTATCCCCTTCCCCTCAAGTTCCATCATAAAAGACTACCATGAATTACCAAATTATGTTATGGTATTGACATTTCATCTATTATAGGGCAAATTAAATTGCGTACCTAAATGGGACAGTTTACACAGGACCAGGAACATAGCGAGGACTCCAATAAATAAATAGATAAATAAATATTATTGGAATACAAATTTATGCAGCCAATAACTGCTCACCAGGCACTATGTTAAACAAGTTGAGTGCTAAGCAAAAGCGACTCTCCCCAGAATTATTCTTTGTCAAAGGCTGTTTTGTTTAGGTCTGACTTGCCGCACAAATGCTCGGTACTCCACAGGCAGTCGCTAAGCACTTGGGAACCAAGTATTAAGAAAAGATTCCTTCCAATGGGCCTTTGGTAAAATGGAATGCCTTTTTTCGTGACTTGAAACCATTCTTATTTTTAAATATTAACCTAAACGGTCGTTTTATTATTGCCGGGGAAGGTCCCTTTAATATGTACCCCCATTTAAAGAGCCCTTCGCTCAGTGAGTCATTTCTTGCAAATCGGCTGCTGGTAGCATTTTAAAGAGCTGAAGGCGGCACGTGTTCCTGGCTCTGGGGCAATCAAGGGTGCTTTCCCCAATTCTGTGCACTGGGGTTACCGCTTTTCACTCACTTTCTCCCCAACTCGTTAAGCATATACACCGAGTAAAGATGGAGACGTCATACCTCCTGCGCTTACGACCGGCTTTTATAAAAATGCGCGTCTCGGGTCCCGGGGAGACGGACGCGCTGCCACTCACATCCGGCTACAGGATCTAAGCAAACCACGCTGCAATATGCAATGTATAGGGCGGATCTGGTGCTTGGTATTGGAGTGATGCAGGGGGATGGAGAAGGATCTGGAAGAATTCGGTTAGACCGGGAAACGGACGGGGGAGGGCCCGGGAAGGGCTCTAGGCCGGAGGGGGGCGGGAGTAGTGAGCGGGGTAAACCCCCAGAGTCTGAGTCCCAGGAGTGGGGGCAAGGGAGAGCCAAGCACCTAGGAGGAGGAATGACCCACCTCCATTTTTTTTTTCAATATAAGCACCCTTGACACTAGAGCCCAAACGGGTTTAGACGCCGCCGTGTCTAGAAAGTTCTCCACCCCCTCCCTCTCAGTCCGTCGTCCCGCCCCAGCTCCTCCCAGCCCCTCCCTCCACGGCGGGGTGGGACCAATCGCTCCCCGCGGCCGCTCGTTACCCACCTACTCCCGCTCCCGCGCCTGATCCGCCGCGGGCTGTGAGCGCGCCGGGAGCCAGAGGTGCTCGAGCCTTCGACCGGTTCGCAGCTGGGCAGCCGTCGCGCTAGCGCCCTCCGCCCGCACACCCGTGCAGACAGGCCCGGACGAGAGGGCTTGCCTCGCGCCCAGTGCCCGGCTCCCGGAGTAAACGGCGCACCGAGCGGCGATGACCGCCGAGGAGATGAAGGCGGCCGAGAGCGGGGCGCAGTCGGCGCCGCTGCCCCTCGAGGGGGTGGACATTAGCCCCAAGCAAGACGAAGGCGTCCTGAAGGTAAGGGCGGGGGGCGCGGCAGGCGCTCATCGCGTCCGCCCTTTCCGCCGAGCCTGAGAGCCTCGGGCCGCCTCTGCCGCGTCGGGGCGGGTCGTTGAGCCGGGCGGGCGGCCGGCGGTCGGTTGCATCGCCTTCCTGGACCGGGCTGCGTTGTCCGGGGCTGGGAGGGCCGCTGCACGCTCGCAGGCGATGGCCGAGGTGCGCGGGCCTCCCCACGGCCATTCTCGGGCCCCCTGCGGGGCCCGCGATGCGGGTGAGGCCCCGGCCGCTCAGCCCTGCGGCGCCCGGGCCCGGGACTGCAGCGCCAACTCCGGCGTGCGCGGTGCAGCGCGGAGGGAGGGGCGGGGCCGCAACCCTGCACGCGAGCTGCAGCTAGGGGGCCCCGGGCGGCGTGCACCCGGGCCGGCCCGGGCCCGCTCCCGCTCCGCTCCCTCACCTCAGCTCTCCGCGACCCTGCGCCCCCCACCCCCACCCCGCCAGCCGCAGCGGGGAGTCCCTGGGCGTCTTCGCCGGCGGCGCTGCGAGAGCTCGGCTACCCCCGGGCAGTTAAACATTAGCTAGGACCTGAAGCGGGGCACCAGTTATTTCCTGGTCCAGAGGCCTTTGTACGACTTGGCCTTAGGGGCCTCGCCGCGAGAGAGGCTCTGGCGCCCTCCGTCCCCTTGGTTACCCCCTTCCTAAAGCCTGGGACTCAGCTAGGTCACCCGCACAGCCATGCTGCCCCCCTCCCCCCCCCGGCGCCGGGAAAACCAGGGCGCGGTGCATGCCGGGACCTGTAGTTCTCCCACGTCGCCCTCCCCTTCTTCATTTGGGGCTTGGGTGTGGGGCCGGGAGGAGGTGCTTTGCTGGGAACCTCGGAGGGGCAAAGGGGAGGGGTCTGGCTTTCGGGGTAGGGCATCTTGACCTGGGTCTGAACGACTCGTGCTTCAGAGCAGGTTTTGCAGAGTACAGGATGGCGAAATCAGCCTGGATTTCTTACCGCCTCCTCAACCAGTGTTTCTTTTCGTCCTGGCCTCCCACGGCTCAGTTCCGCACGTGTGTGTGTGTGAGAGAGACAGACAGACAGACCTGAGCAAAGCTAGGGATCCCGGCGAGGCCGTATTTGGTCCAGAAACGCTCCTGGTTTTATCCCAGATCTTAGAATCTTAAGCTCTTCTCCCAGTGGACATGTGGCTTCCCCTTCTCTTCAGCATTCTGGTGATTTCTACAAGGTTATTAATCCCAGAAGGGTCATTTCCCTTTTTACCCTCCAGTCCTTCCCCTTTGCCTTCCTATGCCTCCTTTGTCCTTTTCCTTAGAAAGTGTACCTACCAGGTGACCCATGGAGTCTCCTTGTCACGTCTTTTAAGTGTTATGAGAAGCCAAACTTAAGTTCCTGAGAAATGCTCTTAGCCCAGAAATAAAAGACTTCACTAGCCTACCCGTCAGGAATGCTGGTGTCCCAAGTGAGAGCCCCTGTGCTTATCAGTGACCTGGTATTTTCTTTTACCTCTGTTGGACTCCTATTCTGTCGTTACTCGTATTCTCATCCTTCTCTTATCTGTAAACCAGACCTCGATCTGATGACCAGTAGCATTTCTTTGCTGCTGCTGATTTTACCAATGTAATTTTCCAACCTTGATAGAGATTATTATCACTAGTTTACAAATAAGATCTAGAGAGTTGGACTTGTACAGGATCACACAGCAAAAACTTGAACCTCGGGTCTTTTGGCTCTAGTTTTCAAAGCAAGTCCTATTATGTTCCACCTTAAGTAAGATGGGGACTGGGGCGCCACTTGGCTTCTAGCCAAACTGCATCAGAATCATTTGAGGCTTAGTTCCTTTGCTGAGGAGGAAGCCATCAATTCCTTCTGCATTTCCATCAGAAGTATGCAGGTAGTGTAGGTGCTTCTTTCTGCCCCCATGCCTGGGTACTCACCTTCTCCTCCTTCCTCCCAGGTCATCAAGCGAGAGGGCCTGGGCACCGAGTTGCCCATGATTGGGGACCGAGTGTTTGTCCACTACACTGGCTGGCTGTTAGATGGCACTAAGTTTGACTCCAGTCTGGACCACAAGGACAAATTCTCCTTTGACCTGGGCAAAGGTAGGCATGGTTAGTGGGTTGGTAGCATAGGCTCTGAGGAGAGGGTATATAAGCTGTCACAAACAGAAGCTGCGTTCTCAGAAGCTTAAAGAAGAATGGTTTGTTACACTCCGTTAATTTTTCTTTGGTGACTCTTTTTCTTCGTACACTCCTCTGTAACCATCCATCGATCTCTTCTCTCTATCTCGCCTTCCCTGATCATCTCTGAACACCTCAGTTTCTGTTCAGGGATGGACTGCCTTGTACCTTGAACTCCTTTTGTTCCAGAGTTGAGGGGGGGGGGCGTGTTTGTTTTTTTCTTTTTTTTCCCCTTTCCTTTTCTCTTTTTAAGAGGTCTGAGACCTAACAGCACTTACTGCAACCAGGCTTTCTACCTTGCTGGTCTCCTTTTTAAAGAGTGTCTAGCTTCCCCTTGGGTGTGGTTAAAAAAAGTCTCTGGGGCCACTCTTTTGAGCCTAGAGTCGGATCCCTGCCAAAGAGGACCTGTTTGCTTTCTGTACCTGCAGGGGAGGTCATTAAGGCTTGGGACATTGCTGTAGCAACCATGAAGGTGGGAGAAGTGTGCCATATCACGTGCAAGCCCGAATATGCCTACGGTTCGGCAGGCAGCCCTCCAAAAATTCCCCCCAATGCCACACTTGTGTTTGAGGTGAGTGTCCAGGCACAGAGAGCGAGGCAAAGAGCCAGCCTTATCTCGCCCAGAGCCTGGCTGCCCTCCAGCCCTTCCTGCCGCTTGGAGACAATGTAGCCAAGGCTAAGGACTTGGCCTTAGAGGAGGAAGAGACCAGGAGAGGGCAGCTGGCTCTGCTGCACACATATCATGCCGCTTCCAGAAAATGGTGGCTGATGAAGTCTCGGGTGGAAAGAGGTGGCCACAAACCCCTCTTAGGACTTGAAGCAGGGTAAGGGTTGGGGCCTGTTTTCTCTCAGGAACAGTGCCCAGAGATTGGTTATAATTTTGACTAGAAGGGGTCAGGAGATCTATACGTTCTCAATGACAGTATGGAATACCAGTGCTTTAGGATCAAAGGAGGGAAGAGATGTACCCGTGGGTCAAGGGGATGAGGAAAGCTTTCACTGAGAGGCGGATTTGATACCATTCAGCTGAGGATGGCTCAGCCCTTTTTTAGTGGATGCTTGGAGCACGTTCAGAAGATTACTGAAAGACATTGGGTCGTTTCCAATGCCTACTAGATAGGCCATCTCAAGTAGCCGGATTAGGGTGGGCTGGAACGTGTCCTTCCTGTGTGCAGCCAGGTAGTTAAATGGATGGCTCTCCTGAGGTCAATAAAAGCCCGTGGGACCTGCCCACCACTACCAGACTTGAGACCAGAGCTCCTAGGACTTAGCACTTTTGCTAAGTGCCACTTTGTCCACTCCCAGTCTGGCAGTGACTAAGGATTCTTCTGGGTGAGGGAGAGGTTGTATCTCACTGTTGACGGAGTTAGTGCCAAAAAGAGTCGTGTTGCCGTGTGTCTTGTCCCACAGGTGGAGCTCTTTGAGTTCAGGGGGGAGGACCTAACAGAAGAAGAAGATGGCGGAATCATCCGGAGAATACGGATTCGGGGTGAAGGCTATGCCAGGCCCAATGATGGCGCTATCGTGGAGGGTGAGACAGTATAGTCTGGGATTTCAGTTCCAATGCTGGTGCTTAGGCCATGGGTGGCTCTAGGCGAGCCACTTCCTTTTTCTTTTTTTCAGTGTTGATTTATTTTTGAGGGAGAGACAGAAGATCGGGAGCAGGGGAGTGACAGAGAAAGGATAAGAGACAGGGACACCAAATCCGGAACAGGCTCCAGGCTCTGAGCTGTCAGCACAGTGGGGCTCGAACTCACAAGCTGTGAGATCATAACCTGAGTCAAAGTCAGATGCTCAACCAACTGAGCCACCCAAGCGCCCCGTGTCACTTCTGATCCTAAATTCTTGTCTGAATAACAAGGGATTGGACCATATCCTCTGAACATCCCTCCAGCTCTGAGAACACGACAAGGGCATCTTGGGGGCAGGGAGTGATGAGGTGATAGAGGGAGGCTGGTGGCATCCTTCCTCAGTCTCCTGCCTGCTCACGTCCCTGGCACACTGCTTCCTTTCCACGCCAGTTGCACTGGAAGGGTACTATGAGGACCAGATATTTGACCGGCGGGAGCTCCGCTTTGAGGTTGGCGAGGGGGAGAGCCTGGACCTGCCTTGTGGGCTGGAGAAAGCCATTCAGCGCATGGAAAAAGGAGAACATTCCATTGTGTACCTCAAGCCCAGGTGAGGGGTGAGCACTTATAGCACAGGTGGGTGATCGAAGGTCTAAGATCCACATGCCCATAGTGAGTTGTGTAACTGGACACTTGTATCTCTTCTGTGTGTGTCCACTACCCCCACAGCTTCAGTAGAGGTCCCTGTGACTCTGTGCACAGCAAATGTGATCTCTTCGTATTTAGGAGCACGGTCACAACTGTCCACAGTTCGAATCAAAGCCTAACCTTTTCAGTCGAGGCTGCTCTAGATTCCCTCCTTTACCAATGGCAGAATTTTTATTTTCCATTGATGTGCTCCATCATTGTGATGTTTATTAAAACACACCTGTTATGTGCCCCGTAGAATAGTGAAAATTCACAGGTATTCAAAGACCTTCCTGCCTTCTAGTGACTTGTTGTTCAGTGAACTTTAGCAATTAGTAATTGAGTAGTCATCCCAGTGTGTAGTGTGCATCAGGAGGATGTGGAAAATGCTAAGAGACCAGCTAATTGTGTGAAGAGGTCAGGGAAGATTTTGCCAAACAGGAAACATTTGAACCAAGTCTCAAGGGATGGGGAGGTACTTTGCAGGAAACAGACAGGAAACCTTTTCAGTATGGAGCGGGTTAAGGTGAAGCATGGCAGCAAGTGACCTAGAGGTTTTTACCACACACCCCCCCCCACCCCATCCCCAGCTATGCTTTCGGCAGCATTGGGAAGGAGAAGTTCCAAATCCCACCAAATGCTGAGCTGAAATATGAAGTACACCTCAAGAGTTTCGAGAAGGTGAGTTTGCTCGCGGTCTTCTCTGTCCTGGAGTCCGGTCAGCTAGGTGGCCCTGGGGTAGCTCACAACTTTGTTTCTCTCTTGGGGTGCGGCAGGCCAAGGAGTCTTGGGAGATGAACTCCGAGGAGAAGCTGGAACAGAGCAGCATAGTGAAAGAGCGGGGCACTGTGTACTTCAAGGTGAGCCAGGATCTGGGGCTCCGGGGAAGACTCCTCTGGGCCTATCCTTCCCCTTGATGCCTGAAGTCATTTTTACCAAGGAGAGATTGGCGGCAGGGGGAACACCTGTAGTCTTCACCTAGTAGATCTAAGCTAGCTGCCCTTGCTGGAGGAATTGGGGAGGCAGGACTCCCTCATGCCCCTGCATCACTGAGGTCTACAGAGTCTGACAGCCCGGTGCCCCTGAACGTGTATCTGTCGCCTAAGCCTCCCTTCCTCTCTAGGAAGGCAAGTACAAGCAAGCTTTACTGCAGTACAAGAAGATTGTATCCTGGCTGGAATACGAGTCAAGTTTCTCGAATGAGGACGCACAGAAGGCACAGGCCCTTCGCCTGGCCTCCCACCTCAACCTGGCCATGTGTCATCTGAAACTACAGGCCTTCTCGGCGGCCATCGAAAGCTGCAACAAGGTGAGGCCCATGTAGAGAGGGCATGGGACCAGTGTTCACAGGCTTGGCTGGGTGCGCTGCCAGCAGGTCTGAAACTTGGCCTCAGCCACTAGGACAGGGATAGTATAGTCTGTGAGCTAGTGCGAGCTTGGAGAGGAAGGGCCCGGGCCCAGAGACAACGGCTTTCGAGAAGCTAGCACCTTGGCTTTCGTGGTAGGAGGCGGCTGACACAGGTAGAAGGCAGCACTGGATGAGAAGAACCGCTGTGGCATTTTTTCTCTGCCCTGGTCCCTAGCCTGTCCCTCTTAACATACCTGCTTTAGTCTTGAGAAAATGAAGATGGTGTCAGGGGTCTTTCTCTTTCACCTAAAGCTCTGTTTTCCCTCTGCTGCCTGGACTCCCTGGGGCTCCTTCCTAGACCTTGGTTTTTTTCGGTTAGCGTCCCAAGGCTCGTTCTTTCTGGGGAGGAGCCAGCCATTTCTGTCCCGCCGCCTCCTGCTGAGTGAGGACTACCTTTGGAACTTAGCCTTGGCCACCTAGGCTGCAGGGACTGACCTCTTGCTGTTGCTTCCTCCATGCGTCCTTAGGCCCTGGAACTGGACAGCAACAATGAGAAGGGCCTTTTCCGCCGGGGAGAGGCCCACCTGGCGGTGAATGACTTTGACTTGGCACGGGCTGACTTCCAGAAGGTCTTGCAGCTCTACCCCAGCAACAAAGCTGCCAAAGCCCAGCTGGCCATCTGCCAGCAGCGGATCCGCAAGCAGCTTGCTCGGGAGAAGAAGCTCTATGCCAACATGTTTGAGAGGCTAGCTGAGGAGGAGAGCAAGGTGAGGACTGGGATGGGGGTCAGTTGGGGTAAGATGAGAGGAGGCTGCGCCTAACCCGCTGCTGTGGCTGTTCGCCCCTGGGTGTATATGCCCCTCCTGGAGACCAGAAGCTACCCTTGTCCCTGGAGCAAGGACACATATGTTCCTTCAGCACAAACCCCCGTTGTGGGGGCCACACTTCCTCTGTGATCAGGGCTGAAAGCCCACTCATGAGCCCCAGAGGTGGGCAGTTAGTTGCTCTGTGTGTGCTTCCCAACCTGTGTTCTCTGTACCTTTTGAAAGCCTAGGTTTCATCTGTCTGTCTGAGAGAGAGCGTGCCCAAGTGAGGGGGCGGGGAGCAGAGGGAGAGAGAATCTTAAGCAGGCTCCATACTCAGTGCATGACCCTGGGATCAAGACCTGAGCCAAAATCAAGAATAGGACAGTCAACCAACTGAGCCACCCAGGCACCCCCTGAACCTTGGTTTTAAAAGCCCTATGTTTAAATAGGTAGTAAAGTTACATGTTTTATTTAAACAGAGGCACCTGGGTGGCTGGTTAAGCATCTGACTCTTGATTTCAGCTCAGGTCATGATTTCATGGCCATGGGATTGAGCCCTGTTTTGGGCCCTGCACTGACATTGTGGAGCCTGCTTGGAATTCATTCCCTCCCTCCCTCTCCCTCCCCCCCAAATAAACTTAAAAAACAAGAAAACAAGTTTAAACACAAAAGAATGTATATTAAAAAAATCTTACCAGTGCTTAGATCATTCCACTAAATTGTACACATGTACCAGTAGACCGTTTCCTCCTTTTTCCCTAAAGAAGGCAGCACATTCTGCTGATTTTCTACACGATGCTGTCTTCAGACGTATGTGGAAGATTGTTCTGTGGCAACACAAAAAAATAGCTTTCCCATTCTTTGCTGCATGGAGTTGCATTGGACACCTATGGCCTTTTCTCTTACCCGGTCCTCTGTTAGTCTTTTGGTGTTCTAAACCAGCTCTGTCCGATAGAAGTCAAACAGACTGCAGAGCGATTTTAAGTTTTCTGGTGGCTTAAAAAAGTGAACAGAAAAAATACTGCAACGTGTAATTTTTTAAATTGCATTTATTTGGGGCTCCCCCCCCACAGGAGTGTTTGTGGCAAAACCCGACACGGTGTCAGCGTGGTGGTAGGCGAATATAGCTGTGTCCCCAGATGAGTTCAGTGCAAGCAAGTGGGGGTGGGGACATGGAGTCCAAGTCCCCTTTCTCATCAGAGGGATTGGGCCCAATGAGCACCGGAACTCATCCCTTCCTGTCCTCCTTGCTCACAGGCCAAGGCCGCAGTGGCTGCGGGAAACCATCATGCTGACACGGAGATGAAGGATGAGCAGAAGAACGATGTGGCGGGGAGCCAGCCTCAGGTGGAGACGGAAGCGTAGCCTCTGCCCGGCCCTACTCCTGCGGCTGCCTGCCTCCCCTGCCCCCTCCCCTCCTCCACCCTGTTAGTTTTGTAAAAACTGAAGAATTTTGAGTGAATTAGACCTTTATTTTTCTATCTGGTTAGATGAGGGCTTTGGGGGAAGGGGGAAAGGAGTAGGCTGGGGGATTGTTTTAGGTGATGTCACCCCCTCTTCCCTTCCCCCTTCCCCCATTACATGTGAACGAATGTCCATCCACACGCACACTCATCAGAATGTTAATTTATTTTGCTGCTTCTGTTTGCTATGTCCATTTTTCAAATGGTAGAAGGGAGTGAGTGGTAGGGATACTGCGGGGTCTGATGTGAAACCAGGGTGGAGAGGGAGACTCCTGGGCAGCCATTTCCCTTGTCCTTCCCTCCTCCCGGTCTGTTCCCAAACATGTGGCCTCCATGTGGGTGCTAGGGGCATGGGGAAACCACTGCTGTGCCCGTTAACTGCGCTTTGTTCCCGTCCTCGCCCCAGATGGTATGGCTGAGATGTCTTCTGGTGTCCCGATGACCACCTCCTGCCCCCTCCCTACCACCCCCGCCCATACTTCCCTTCGGATCTGTTTCCTTTCTCAGCCAGGTCATGTCCCCAACCCCCTCAGCCTCTTCTCTGCACGTTGCTGAAGGTTCAGGCTTGCCTCAAGTTCTGTGCTTGAGCAATAAAGTGGAATTGAAACCCAAGTGTCAGGCAACCTTTTCTGTTTGGCCTCAGAGGGTGGGCATGGTGGCTGTGCAAGTGCAGCAGCAGTGAAGAAGCGTTCTTTGAGCATGGAGTGGTGCTGGCATATAGGGCCTCCTGGGTGCTGCCCAGACCACTGCCATCCCCCTGCCACACACACACCCCCACACACACGCACAGCCTTGTGGGTTTTCATAGCTCTGCTTTTTGTTCCTTAACACTTAGGAAGAGGAAAATCTAAACATGCAAAATACTGGGACCACTCGTGTGTGTTTTGGTTAGATTTGTCTGCTTATGCCAAAGTGATCCAATAGAGACAAGTGATCTAGCAGAAAGCACAAGATTTCTTGGTTTCTCATCAAGGTAAAATTCCTATTACCAACTCCTCTAGTCAACAATTAAGGTGGGAAAGAACAGCCAAGCCAGGGAACACTGACTCTCAGGCCTGCTGTCCAGCTTCCTTCTTGACTTTAATAGGAAAAGGCTTCTGCATTTTTCTATGTGTTGACCTTTCGCTCCTATGGCATTATGGGGCCCTGGGAGAAGCCAGAGGGGACAGAAATCCTGTCTTCTCCAGATGCTCTGGTCTGTAGACTAGAACCTCTGTGTGTCTTCTCTCCAGTGTGTGCTGGCCTGCACAGTGGTGGAGGTAGTCTGCCTACCCAAGTGTCTATATAGTTCTCCCGGGAGAAATTTCTCCATGCATTTACTATGGAAAATCTGTGTGAAAATTTCATCCCAGTCCTACAGCATGTTTGGTGCCAGAGCCAGAACTAGCATTTGTTTTAGTCTTCCGAGTGCTCTCTTGCTGAGTTCACGTAGTCCTGTATCTGGGTCTTGGCATTTCAACATGTCTTGCCCCTATAGCCAACAACAGTTGCTAACTCTCCTGAAGCATCTAGAACATAAGCCTAACATTAAACCAAGAGCCTCGTGTGAATTAACTTTTTTCCTTTTAATGTTTATTTTTGAGAGCAAGTGCACGTGTGCTCGCACAAGCAGGGGAGGGGTAGAGAGAGGACATCATAAGATCTGCCACGGGTTCTGCACTGACACAAAGCCCAGTGTGGGGCTCAAACCCACAAACCAGATCATGACCTGAGCCGAAGTTGGACATTTAACTGACTGAGCCACCCAGGTGCCCGTCCTGCGAATTAACCTTAATCCTTGACAACCATCCTGAAAAGGAGTTAATGCTCCATTTTACATATATGAGGAAACCAAAGCTCTGAATAGAAAGGGGTCTGCCTGGAATAGGAGCTCTCTTGAGCAAATCCAAACTCAATCTGTGAGGTTCATGTGACCTTGGGCAAGTTGAGCAGATTTTGAGTGGACAAAAAACACTCCTGAGGTTCCTTACAGCTCTGAATGGTTGTATAGGATTCCAGGAATTTCAAACAAATACACTTCTGTGGAATCCTGGAACTGGACAAGTTTTGGTTTATGTAACATTAAAACTCTTACGAAGATGTTTAAGTGACCAGAAGTCTTCAAGATTAAAAACAGACCCAACGTGTACTTAAACTCTGCTCTGGACCACATTCAAATTCGTGGCCTAGTCCATTAACCCTCACCAACCTTTGAAATCTTCCCATGTGGAGACAATGTGCTTGAATAAAGGAAAGCCGGGAGTGACTACTAGCATTGCTAGCTGTTCATGGAGATTTGCAGTCTCTGGAAAATGTAAGAGCTCATCTTGTCCTATTTCTGATCCTAACATTAAGTTCTATAAAGTTTATCTCCCGAGTATTTCCCATCTCCATTCCAGTGGCCCCTCTCCAACATCACCATGCACCTCCAGCCCATACTCCTGTCCACCAAAAGATTCCTCTTGTCTTGCATCCTCTCTTGCCCCACCTGCACTGACTCTACACTGCATCCAAATCCTACCCTCCAATTGCTTAAACCCTTTCCCAACCCATTTAGTCTGAAGATTAGAAACTTTATTGTAGTCCACAGCCACTTGTGGGGCCCGGCCTAACCCTGCCTGCCCTACACCAGCATCAGAGCACTGGACTCCTTCACTCTACACTGGCCACACCACCCTAAGAGTAAAAGGGGGGAAATTGTGCATCTCATTTCACTTGCAAGAGTGGAATCTCACATCTTACTTCTGTCTTCCATGTTTCTTCCATTCCCTTTCCACACGCTGATCATCTCAGAGCCTTGTAATCATTAAGTTGAAATGAAAAGAGGCTAAGGGCAGTGCTGAATAAAGCCAAAGGAAAAATCTATGTAAGAGAGCTTGTCCTCTTTCTGGAAGTCATTATTGCTGACTTTATGGCTGTAGTTCCCCAGCTGCTTGCCAACCTCAGATAACTTAGATGCACCCACTATCCTCAACTATAAAATCTAAGTTCATAATAAAACCTTGTTTAGCATGTAATGACACAACACTAAATATACAATTTGGTAGTAATGTAAGAATGAAAAGATTCACAAAATGGTTCTGAGGAGGGATGATCAAGAAATACAACAATGCCAGGGCACTTGAGTTAAGTCTCCGACTCGGTTTCTGCTCAGGTCAGGATCTCACAGTTTGCGGGATTGAGCCCTGAGGCAGGCTCTGCACCGACAGCATGGAGCCTGCTTAGGATTCTCTCTCTCCTCTCTCTCTCTCTCTCTGCCCTTCCCCTGCTTGCTGCCCCTCCCCAACCCAATAAGTAACATTAAAAAAATAATAATGCCTTCATGAACTTTCAGACTTTGGTTAGAAGAGAGGACTGGCCATACCCTGTCTCCCTCCCTCAAGACACGTGGGCTCGGGGATCACCAATCTCCTGTGCCTGTTAGGAGTGCTTCCCGCATAAAATTGTTCTGTTTGGGGTGCCTGGGGGGCTCAGTCGGTTAAGAGTCCGACTTTAGCTCAGGTCATGATCTCACGGTTCGTGGGTTCAAGCCCCACATCGGGCTCTGTGCTGACAGTTCAGAGCCTGGAGTCTGCTTTGGATTCTGTGTCTCCCTCTCTTTTTCTACCACTCTGTCTCTCAAAAATAAATAAACATTTAAAAATTTTTAAATAAAATTGTTCTGTTTGTATATATATATATATATATTCTTTTAATTGAAGTGGAATTCACATAATATAAAATTAACCATTTTAATGTGAACAATTGACTGGTATTTAGTCTAATTACAGCGTTGTATGACTGCCACTTCTATGTCGTTCTGAAGCATTTTCATCATCCTTTGTGTTTGAAGCCCATGTCCTCATGTTTGGACTTCTGAGACCATGAAGGGCTACTCTTTACCCTTCAGTGAATGGCCGGGAGAGTCTTTAACAGGCAACAACTCTGGGGTGCCTGGCTGGCTCAGTCAGTAGAACTTAATCTTAATCTCGGGGCTGTGACTGTGAGCCCCATGTTGGGTGTAGAGACTACTTAAAATATTAAAAACAACAACAACAAAAAAAAAAAAAAAGAACACCAGACAACAACCCTGACAAGCTTCCCAGAGTGGGTGGTCCCTTCTGACAGCACCAAACTTGTGAGGAAGGGGGTGGGATTCAAAAGGAGAGCTCTGAATAACAGCATTTCACTCAGAGCAGGGCTGCCTAATTCTACCTGTTATTCTACCTAATTTCTGGGTCAAGTAAGTCTGAGAAACAGGTTTCTGTCTTTGAGGACTTCTCAGAACCTTTAGTATGCTAAGATGCACTGTAACTCAGGAAGGAGAATGAGGAAGTCTCAAACTGAGCCCATTAGGAAGCCGTAGGCCCTAGCGTCCAGGATGGTGAGTAGCTCTGAGCCTCACGTATATGAAGTTGTGTAGGAAGTTTTAAAAGTCCAGTTTCTTACCTGGCCTTCCTAAGCAGACACTTGCCCCGCCCCACCCCCACCCCCACCCCGTTCCCCACCCCTCTCACCCCCGTTCCCATAGCAGGTTTCCACTGAAGCTACCATTTGGCTGGCTGGTAAAGACTAGGCCACTACCCACACAATTGTATCCATGTCATCTAACCAGGATGATGGCCTGGTTAGGCAGTTCTAGGAGTGCACCAAAACTCATGCTGAAAGAGTGCCTGGCTTAAAAAAGGCGAGCCCTAGATGGTGCCAGTGGAGACCCACCAGCCATCCTGCTAGAAAGGGTCAAGAACATGGGTGCTCCTTGTGGAGCCAGGGATCTGTCCACGTGGCCGTGCAACCCCTAGTCCAGGGTTCCACTTGCTGTGACTGTAACACACAAGGCAGCTCAAGTAACTGACACATGATGGGAAGAGGGAATGATTTGATCCATGTCACATTGTTCTTTCCTCCCTTCCTAACTTTATTTGGTTCTCTTGACAACAGCCAAAAGGCATGGTATCCAAGTTGCCATGTGACATAACATCGCAATGACGTGACCTACTGGACAAACATTAACAGGCACCCCTTGGCACAGAGAGGTCAAAAACAAGAAACGCAAGTGATGGAGAAGATAAAACTGAGGCACTGCAAAGTGCTGGGTCACGGTATGATTTCAGAAAACTGGGTCAGGCCAGGGTACCTGGTGGCAGAAGCGGGGTGATCCTCATCTACTTTGTCCTGGGTTACTTATGAATTGGTTTATCTATTTTACAGTTTCATTCAAAAGGCTGGAGGAAGAGAAAGAATAGAGAAATAATAGTGAAAGGCAACGTAACTCAAAACTATTTAACTTTGCGTTTAGAGGTAAACATTTTTCAATTGGCTCTTTATTTTCCTACCCCTTAAAACCTACAACGAAGCAAAAAGTTTCAGCTACGAGAGAAGGAGAGAGATATGGTAGAGTGAGGTGGCCTGCAACTCCTCCATAATGAGATAATGTATTTAAAGCGCTAGGTACACCTGTGTGACACAGTACTTTTGAATGGACTCAGCCCCACTGTATATATTTCACCACAGAAATATGAGTCTATCTACAATCCCCAGTGTTTCTCTAGACTGCCTCCTGTTTACTGTGTTGTTTGCTGTTCCTTGTTTTCATCTTATCTGGCTGTCAGATCCACTGGGAACTCTGGGACAAAATGTGCTACCCCTCTCTCACACACCCAGGCAAAAATGTCCTGCCTTCCAATGCCTTCTCCCATTATGTTCAGATATAGAAAGCAGGACCAGTCCCTTCCAACATCTCCAGGTGAGGTAGATATTCTTATTTTCACAGTGTTGACTCCTGAAAGACCAGTGTAGACCTAAACTCTAAAGTGTCTTGACGGGGAGCCCGGGTGGCTTAGTTGGTTAAGCGTCTGACTTTCGCTTAGGTCATGATCTCACGGTTTGTGGGTTCAAGCCCTGCGTGGGACTCTGTGCTGACTGCCAGCTCAGAGCCTGGAGCCTGTTTTGGAGTCTGTGACTCCCTTTCTCTCTGACCCTCCCCTGCTCACGCTGTCTCTCTCTCTCTCTCCTAGAAATAAATTTTTTAAAAAAATTTTTAAAAATTAAAAAAATAGAGTGTCTTGAACAACGACAGAATTTTGTAAATACTTCTGATGCCTTTACTCCAAAGAAAGACTTACTTAATCTTGCTGAACCTGTTTTACTCATCCAAAAATACTGAATAATAATACAAGTTCTCAGAGTTGTTATGCTAATTACAGGAAACAGTATACATGAAATACACTTTACAGCAAGTGTTTTTCAAAAACTAAGGACCAAAAAAGCATACACATACCATTTTAAAAGTCTTTGTCACGTGATAAGCCAGTATATAATATGTATGTGTATGTATGTATGTGTGTGTATATATATATATATATATATTTACCACTGAAACAAAGGTCTCATAAAAAGAATACTTACCTTACTACTCTAGAGTCACTTGGTATTTTCTATTCTATTCTGTTTTTTGTTTTTGTTTTTGTTTTTTTTTAAATGCCGGTTCAATTCACTACATTGTTTTCAGGACTCCTAACAGGTAACTATATAGTTGTTTTAAAAAAACAACAACAAAACACTGTTGGAAACCATACAGTTGTCAATACTACAGTTATTACGATTCCCTGGTTTAGTCTAATAGCTGGGAGTCTCCGTTGCTAGGGTAACAAAGGAAGAGGTCAAGGTTATTAGGTCAAGCCCTGGAGAGCCCGTTGCCTGGGGAACAGTTAGCGCCCCCCATCCCCCATCAAGGTTGGTCTACCCAGGCTCTCTAGACCTCTGGAGAAAACGAGTGGCCCAGGCCTCTGTCACTCACATCAGTAGCTGGGTAAGCCCGCCCCCAACGCTCAGAGGGCTAGGAAGACCCACCTCCTCGAAGGTTAAGCGTTGACGTAACTTTCCGCTCTGGCTGGCCTTCCGCTCGGGCGGCTCTCGGGGAACATTTGGCGGGCCTCCCCGGTCCCTCGGCCCTTGCAAGTGAGATGAGGTCGGTTAGCTACGTGCAACGCGTGGCCCTGGAATTTAGTGGGAGCCTCTTCCCGCACGCGATCTGCCTGGGGGACGTCGACAACGATACGGTCAGTGCATGCGCACTGGGAGAGACGCGGCCCGGCTCTGCGCCAGAGTGGGGCGGGGCCAGGGAAGTGGAGAAGCCGCCCTAGGCGTGCGGTGTGAGCGGCGCGCGTGCGCGGTGGGGCTGCGCGGTGGCCTGAGGAGAACTGGCAGATAGCTTACGTGCCTGGGCGTCAGGTCTGGACTGCACTGGTTCCCTGCTCTGGTTTTCTTTTAAGGGCATAGGTAACTGATCCTTTGCCTAAGTCAGTAACTTGTTCACAGTAGGAGCCTGGTAAACCGGTGGCCAGATAGCCCGGCTCACTGCTTCTTTCGTTATGCAGGGCCTTCACCTCAAATAAGTTTACCTTTCGAAGCCTCCAGATAAGCTGAAAATGCTGCTTTGCTGCTCTTACACGTGGCCCCTTGCGCCGGCATACACTGCTGTACTTTTCTGCTTCTACACCCCGACCACCCCATTCATAATGCAGGGTTTCAGTAATGCCTTTTCCACATAGTACACAGGTGTATGGCAACGTGAAGTCGCCTCACCTTGGTTGAATTACAAAAACAGTAGACATCTACCGTTTCATCTCCGCGGTTGTTCTTTTTCTCGTTATTTAAATGCATTCGTAGAGATAAAGCAGGTAGAACTTTGCCTGGCACACAGTTAACACCAAGTGTTAGTGTTGTTAGTATTTGATTCTGTTTCTGCAAATGTTTATTCAAGTGCCCCTTGTGTGCCAAGGAGTCTGCTATAGTCTGGGAATTCCAAAATGAACAAGACAGTCCCAGCCCTCAGCTAGCTCACAGCTGGGGTGATAGTCACAAGAACAACAAAATGTAAAGAGGTGCATTAAAGAAAATACGTAAAGAGTTCCGAGGTGGAGCATCAGAGAGGGTGGGGGCTGTTGCTGGTGTGAGACAGTCTTAATAGACTATGTTTTCATCCATTATTTCCTTTTTTTTTTTGAAATATTTTTTTATTTATTTCTAGGAGAGAGAGAGAGACAGCGTGAGCAGGGGAGGGTCAGAAAGAGGGGGAAGCACAGACTGAAACAGGCTCCAGGCTCTGAGCTGGCAGTCAGCACAGAGCCCAACGCGGGGCTCGAACCCACGAACCGCGAGATCATGACCTAAGCGAAAGTCGGACGCTCAACCGGCTAAGCCACCCAGGCGCCCCATTATTTCCTATTTTTAATGCAAAGCACCTTATTGCCGTCCTCTCTTCCCTGAGTGGGGGTGGGAGTGAGAAGGGCTAAAACATACCGGCAGCCTCCTTTGTGTTGTGATAGAGAAGATTTTATGAGGCCTCTTTTGGCTCTGCTCCCTGTAAGAAGGAAGGAGTTATTCTCGTAAATTTGTATTTTTTTTTTCGGGCTTTCACATTTAATATGCTAAGCAGTGCAATTTTATGAGAAAATCCAGAGAGGCATTTTCAAATAGTAAATTAACAGAGTGGCTTTAGGCATGCATGAGTTCCCAAGTTATCTGATGGTCTTTTTTTTGTTTAAAGGGGAAAAATACCTGCCTTTTTTCATAGCTTCACGGCATCAGCTTTTTTGGAAATTATACTTTCTGAGTAGATTGCACTAATACACCCAGTTCTACAATATTAGATATATTGTACTACTTTTTTTTTTTTTAAACCCTGAGTTGTAAGCTCCATAAGTCTAGGGATTTTTTTATCTGCTTTTTCACTGCTATATTCCCAACACTTAAAATTGTGCCAGGCACATAGTAGGTACTCAGATGTTTGTTGAATAAATGAGGGTTGTAATGGAAAGCAAATGTGATTAGTAAAGCAATTTTGAAGGGCTTTGCATGTTACTGATAAATATAATGAAAGAAGAGCAAATAGTTGAGATTGTTGCCTAGTGGTATATATATATATGTATGTATGTGGTACATTCAGCCTGCATGAGTGTGGATAGAAATATTGTTATTGGTTCAGCATTTGGGGCAGGAAAAAGACTTATTTCATCCTAATAAATCATTAGCCTGAAGTTCCCTGAAACTAATTTGTTTCCTGGTAAGTGGCAGGGGAAGCCAGGGATAGAATAGCCTGGATAGAATGCACCCCCTTGTAGGGCTGCCCATAGAAGCCTGGCTACACCAGGGGAAAGGCTCTAGAAGACTGTAGCAGATCAAAGATCTCTTCTCCTGTCTCCTTTAGTATTTTATGGTGACAGTACTCTCCAGCTGGGGTTTCTTAGTGTCGGTGAGTGACCTCCAGAGGCCAGAGCCGGGATCAGCCGCAGGGAAGCCGAACTGCTAGGAAGCATTGTCGCTGCTGGAAAGCAGATGGGCTATTTTGGAAATGTCCACTTGCAGGAGGCCAGCCATTGCCTCACTGTCATTGCCTGTCTTGCTTGTCATTGCCTGGCTGGACCACATACTAGGTCACTGCTCTTACCATACCTGTGCCTGCGTTCTTGTTAAAATCTTGTTAAAACTGTAAAGTCCCCCTCAGCAGGGAGTCTGTGGCATTTATCTTTGTACCCCTAATGTATTGTCTACTGAAAATTCAAGGGCTGACTGAGCATTCTCTTTTGTTCTGATTTTTCTCTGTTTCTTAAAAAAAACTTTTTGTTAATTGTCTAGTAATTAAACATTTATCAGGGCGCCTGGGTGGCTCAGTCAGTTGAGCTTCCAGCTCTTGATTTCGGCTCAAGTCATGATCCTAGGGTCATGGGTTCAAGCCCTGAGCTGGGGTCCTTGCTGAGCATGGAGCCTGCTCAGGATTCTCTCTTCTCTTTCTGTGCCCCTCTCCTCCACTCACACACACTCTCTCTCTTTCTCTTAAATTAAATTAAATTTGGGGCGCCTGGGTGGCTCAGTCAGTTAAGTGTCTGATTTCAGGTCAGGTCATGATCTCATGCTTCATGAGTTTGGGCCCCATATCTCTTAGCACAGAGCTCACTTCAGATCCTTCGTCCCCCTCTCTCTTTCTGCCCCTCCCCTGCACACACTCTTTCTCAAAAATGTAAAAACATTAAAAAAAATTGTTTTAATTAAGTTAAATTTAAGAGAAAAGTAAACATTTTCTGAGGTGATGGTATGGACTATGGCATTTGCTGAATGAATGTATAAAAAAGAATGAATTGTATGAAAGATACTAGGGTCCCTAGCCACGGAGGCCTTTTAACTAGAGGCTGAAAACCACCTGGTATTAGTGCTTGCTGTATGCCAGTCACTGTTTTTGTTTCTCTGTTTATTCATTTTTGAGGGAGAGAGAGAAAGAGAGACAGAATGCTAGTGGGGGAGAAGCAGAGAGAGAGACACAGATTCTGAAGGAGGCACCAGGCTTTGAGCTCTCAGCACAGAGTCCACAAACTGTGACCATGACCTGAGCCCAAGTCAGACACTTAACCACCGACTGAGCCACCCAGGTGCCCCTGCCAGTCAATGTTTTAAAGGCCATCTTCCGTTGGCTCAATTCTTTTTTTTTTTTTTTAATGTTTTATTTATTTCTAGGAGAGAGACAGCATGAACAGGGGAGGGTCAGAGAGAGAGGGAGTGACAGACTCTGAAACAGGCTCCAGGCTCTGAGCTGGCAGTCAGCACAGAGCCCGACGCGGGGCTCGAACCCACGAACCGTGAGATCATGACCTGAGCGAAAGTCGGACGCTTAACCGTCTAAGCCACCCGGGCGCCCCCGTTGGCTCAATTCTTGCAACAACTTTATGCGGTAGATACCCTTATGATCTTTGTTTTATGGGTGAAAAATGTAAGCATAGAGAGCCTGATTCAAATCCAGGCAGCTGCACTGAGCCTTTGTGCTATGCAGCCTGTCCCCTGTGTGTCTGCCATAGTCCTCTGGAGCAGCCGAAATGGAAACGTCAGGTGGAGAGAGCTTAGTGTTTAATGCTTCTTGTTTTATGCTTCTGTGATCTCATATTCACACCAGTATAACATTATATATTAGAGTAACATTCCCATAACTATTAAAAATAAATTGAAGATTCAAATCAAGTAAATCATTGATAAATCCCAATTCATTTTTAACTTTTCCTTATTTTTGATCTGTTATGTCTTTGTTGCCTTTAGAATGAAATATCTTGAGAATCTGATATTCACTATTTTGAGACTAAGAAGAGGGTGTTGCCTCCACTCCTTCCCTCCCCACCACCCTCCCACTCCCCACCAGGGGACATCGGACAGCTATTTATGGAAACAGGGTTGGGTGCTACCTTGTTATCACTGTTAACCGCTGGAAAGGCGGGCAGCCTTTGCGGAATGACTGGGAAATGGGGTACCCAGATACAAATAGGAAGAGGCTCCATGCAGGAAGACCCCTCCTGAAAGCTTGGCCACCACTTGGGGGCGCCAGAGGCCCAGAACGCAGAGGAGGCTGACGCCAGCAACCCCTTCATGCTGTCCCCTCCGGCACCTCCATCCCCTGGGTGTTCACTCATTCATACACATCAAGATCAAAAGGTGTTGCTAGAGGAAGGAGGGCCCCCAGAGCTGACCTTGTCTTTTTAT
The DNA here is from genome assembly GCA_017311185.1 of Proteles cristata cristata. Taxonomy (NCBI): domain Eukaryota; kingdom Metazoa; phylum Chordata; class Mammalia; order Carnivora; family Hyaenidae; genus Proteles; species Proteles cristata. The sequence goes on from JAESUZ010004630.1 coordinate 3,798,823, forward strand.
TTGGCCCTTGATTAAGTACGTGGTCTGAAGTTCAATTTTCCTAAAGTTCAATGTTCGGGGTTGTTTTCAAAACATGTCCCATTGGCAGTGGACAGATTGGAAGAGCTGAAATCAGGCAAGCAGGTCATGGAGCTGTTCAAGTTGTCAGACTTTTCTGGGAAGAGTCATAGGTTCCGTGTTGCCCCATTCTGCCATCCTCCTCTGACACACACACACACACACACACGCACGCACGCACGCACGCACGCACCCACCCACAGGGAAATAAAGAAATTCGGGGAGGCGTGCCCAGGTGGCTCAGTCAGTTAATTTCAGCTCTTGATTTCAGCCCAGGCCGTGATCTCATGGTTCATGAGTTCAAGTCCATATCAGGTTCATCAGGCTCCACACTGATAATGCGGAACCTGTTTGGGATTCTTTCTCTCCCTCTCTCTCTATCCCTCCCTGTGATCAAGCTCACGCTTGCTCTCTGAAAATAAATAAACGTCAACAATTTTTTTTTAAAAGAAAAAAGAAACTCTGAGAAACTGTGGCTTGTTTGCAAAAGATTTTTACTAAAGTTGATGAAGATACAAATTGAGGTCTTGTGATGTCCTCAGGATGGGCCTCCTAGAGAAAAGATCCAGGTGGTTCCTTAGGATCCCATCCTAACACTGTCTTCTCTCTCTCTCTGTTTGAAGTTAAATGAACTGGTGGTGGGGGACACCAGTGGGAAGCTGTTCGTGTATAAGAATGATGACAGTCGCCCGTGGCTCACCTGTTCCTGCCAGGGCATGGTCAGTATTCAACTTCCTGGGCCATGAGGGGCAAAAGGATCCTTTCTGTGCAGGGACTATCAAGGCTAAGCCACACGGACACCCACATTGTGTCCCAGTTCACCAGCTACTCAGCCAGCCTCTGCCTCGGGGTTCATTTCATTCAGGGAGCGAAGCTGCCAGGCAGTGCGCCCCCAGCTGGTGGGTTGTTTTTTATCTTCTGTTTCAGAGTGGCTACCTTAGTACTTTAAAAACTGCCCAGGTCATCTGCTCTCACAAAGTATAGTACAAAATGGGGGGTAATACTTTGAATAAGTCTAGAAATATGATAGATTGGCTGTATTAGATGTATCTTTTGTTTTGTCTTGTTCAGCCCAGACGGTCTTAACTACTTGGGGTCTCCATACTGCTCTCTAGGTAAACCAGACATAGAGCAGTGCAAGAACGCGATTAACACGAACTATCAGTGTAGGTCATATGGCACAGGTTTTCAGCAAATGATGGTAGCTAGCAAACCCTCTCATTGCTTCACCGAGATTAGGGATACTGGTCCCCCTCAGCATGTGTCTCCTTTTCTTTACAGCTGACTTGTGTTGGGGTTGGAGATGTTTGTAATAAAGGAAAGGTAAGAACTTTAGGGGTCGTTGGGACCTTGGTAGAACTCCAAGGCTTTGCCTAGATTGCTCCCCATCTCCTGCTGGGAATCAGCTGAGAGTTAAAGGCTTCAGCCCTCACTTCCGTGCTTTAACGACCAGGCTTGTGCCCAGACTTCCCTCCCCAGCCCATCCCTCCTATGCCTCTGCCTCTCCCAGAACCTGGTGGTGGCGGTGAGTGCTGAGGGATGGTTTCACCTGTATGACCTGACGCCTGCTAAGGCCCTGGATGCTTCTGGGCACCACGAGACCCTCATGGGAGAGGACCAGCATCCAGTCTTCAAGCAGCACATCCCTGCCAATACCAAGGTCATGCTGATCAGCGACATCGGTGGGCATGGCTGTCTCTGCAGGCAGCGGGGGGAATAGGAGCCAACAGATCGTAGAGCAGATCTCAGGGGATTCAGGGAGGTAGTATTCATGGGTGCAATTATTATGCACCTTATTTTGAGTTACTGAGCTCCCATTATAAACTAGATATCATTCTAAGCACTGTGATTGCAGCAGTGAATAAAACGGACAAAAATCACTGCCTTCTTGGACCTTTACAAGGAAGGGACAGAAAACAAACAGTGTAAAAAATGCTTTAAGAAGATTAAATAGTTTATTAGAAGGCAGTAAGTGCCGTAGAGAAAATAAGCCACAGAAAGGGGCTAGAGAGTGTCCAGGTATAGAAGCAGAGGTACCAGTTCTAAGTGGAGTTGTCTGCAAAGTCCATGCTGGGAAAGTGGCATTTGATCAGACACTGAAGGTGGCAAGGGAGTGAGTCGTTACAGATATAGGGCTGATGTCTCGGCCAGAAGCTGCCACGAAGGCGGGGGGTTGGGTACGTGGCACGGTTCAGGACACTCTTGTATCTGAGGGAAGAAGCATGGCACAAAGTGTCTGAGGTGACTAGCACAGCCCTTGGGGTCTGAAGTTGTCCTGGGTAACAACACATGCTGGTGGTGTTAGCAGGGGCGCGGGGAGGGCGTGTTTGCAGGATTCAAGCTGACCAGCACACATGTGGCTCCAAACTCGTCTTTCTCTCTGGACCCACAGATGGAGATGGGTGTTGCGAGCTGGTGGTCGGTTACACGGACCGTGTGGTACGGGCTTTCCGCTGGGAAGATCTGGGCGAGGGCACTGAACATCCAGCAGGGCAGCTGGTGTCACTCAAGAAGTGGACGCTGGAGGGTCAGGTGAGAGGCTGAGCATGGGGCTCGGGGAGCCCAGAGAGCAGGAAGGAAGCCCTCCTGGAGGGGCCCTCTAGGGAGCACAGTGCTGGGTCAGGATTTAGAGTGGGAGGAAGGGAAGATCTCCTTGTTGAGAGAAATCTAACGAAGAGAGCTTTGAATCAGGATCTTGGGGGGAAATTACTAACAATAGGCAAGGAGGAAGGAGCACTGGGCTAAGAGTTGGGAGTGTGCTGGCGGGTGCCACATGCTCTGTGTCGGGGTGTGGACCCTGGATGAGTCGTGCACAGTGGAGAGCAGATGGGCTGTGTGGAGACGATGGCACCAGGCAAGAACGCTGAGAACTCGAATTCTTCCTCCTAATGTTGCTTTCCAAGTGTGGGGTGCTGTTCCCAGGTCCCCCGGCCCACTGGTCTCCCCTGCTTTCTGCGGGGCCCCACTTCCTTCTGTGCCCGGCCCCCTTTAAGGCCCTGTTCCCTGGTGCAGGTGGACAGTCTCTCAGTGACTCCAGGGCCCCTGGGTGTTCCTGAACTGATGGTATCTCAGCCGGGCTGTGCTTACGCCATACTACTGTGTACCTGGAATAAGGAGACCGGGCCCCCGCCTACCCCTGAGGGGGCCCCGGAGGGCAGTAGGTAAGGGTGCAGGCCCAGGGGTGGTGTGGGGTGGGCGGAATCCAGATGGGTTTCTGGATGCACGTGGCCGTGGGCGGGTCTGCAGTGGGCAGAGCTGTTTCGGCTGGGTCCTGGCACGGCACCTTTGCCCCATTAAGGACCCAGGGAATCCTGGGCTTTACCCTTGTAGCACCTGGAAGAGATTCCAAGATTCTAACTTGGTAGGCTTGTCCCTCCCTTTTCTACTCGCCACATGAGCCAGTGTCAGCAATAGATTTCCAGGCTAACTCACATCCTAGAAGCTCTTACAGAGATCAGGGCCACAAAGGTCCTGGAGAATTAGGCTCCTTTGGTCCCCACTTAGTATCCCTCCTCCCATACGCTCTCCCCCCAACATCCCCCCCAGGGAGACCCCGGCTGCAAGAGATGTCGTGTTGCACCAGACTTCCGGCCGCATCCACAACAAGAATGTGTCCACCCACCTCATTGGCAACATCAGACGAGGTGAACGTGGGGTGGGGACGCAGAAGGGAGCTGAGGGGCAAGCATCAGTCCCGGGAGAGGCGAGACGCAGAGGCCTCCCTTCCTCCCTGCCCTGACCCGCCCCTCACCCTGTGTGCTCTGCCTTTCCCCTGTCCTTCACATTTTCTTCTTCCTGCCCTTCTGCCCGCCCCCCCATAGGCCACAACTCTGAGACTGGTGGCTCCGGCCTCTTTGCCCTCTGCACCCTGGATGGTGAGTGCCCACTGGGGCGGGACGCCGTGTGCCTGTGGGGTGCGCCCAGGGGTCCCGTCCTGCCCACCCCAGCCTGCCTGTCCCCCTGCAGGAACGCTGAAGCTTATGGAGGAGGCAGACAAGCTGCTGTGGTCGGTGCAGGTGGATCACCAGCTTTTCGCCTTAGAGAAACTGGATGTCACGGTGAGAGGAACATTCTTACGTTCTCCACGTGCAGAGACGTGATTTAAACGAGGCCATTCTCACTTCACAGTTCACTCTCGATCTTTATCTAAGTCTCTTCAGACACGCTTAACTCTGTCTCAGGTGAGTCTGTTTCTCCTAATTCCTCAGTGTTGAGCACCGTCTCCGCACTGCTGCGCCATCTCTCGGCGACACCTTCTGGCAGGAGCAACGGCTCCAAAGAGAAGTAATTTATTAGGGTCCAGAGTGCGTTATTGGCTCCAACTCCAGATGTATGTTCTGTAATTTTTCTGCCAGTGTGCATGCGTGATGGTTTAGGAGAAGAGGCACGTGGCTTTGAAGCCGGTAGAACAGGCCTGAGTCCTGATTCTGTGCTGCCTCCCTTCTATGCTGAGTGACCACGAGTGGACATGACTTCACTTCTGTAAGCTAAAGTTTCCTCCATATAAAATTGGGAATAGGGGCGCCTGGGTGGCTCAGTTGGTTAAGCGTCCGACTTCGGCTCAGGTCATGATCTCACGGCTCGTGGGTTTGAGTCCTGCATTGGGCTCTGTGCTGACAGCCAGCTCAGAGCCTGGAGACTGTTTCAGATTCTGTATCTTCCTCTTTCTCTGGCCCTCCCCTACTCACGCTGTCTCTCTCTCTCAGAAATAAAGAAGACATTTAAAAATAAATAAATAAAATAAAATTGGGAATAATGGGGTCTCCTTCATCAGTTGTTTGGTGACTGACGGAGGAAGGTCAGTAAGAAGCTTAGGGTTGCTTTCTTTCCCAGCTGGCCGTTTGTCACCCAGAGCCGGGTCCACAGCTCCTTTATATTCCATCCAGCCCCATTGTTAGGGGTGCTCTTCTATTTGCCAGCTCCGGGCCACCCCTGCATTCTTGTCTCTGGCCTTCTCCAGGGCAACGGGCACGAGGAGGTGGTTGCCTGTGCGTGGGATGGACAGACGTATATCATTGATCACAACCGCACCGTTGTTCGCTTCCAAGTGGATGAGAATATCCGAGCCTTCTGTGCAGGTGGGACCCCGCCCCGCGGCCCCTCTCCAGCCACACTCATGCGCCTCTCATTTCTACCCTCTCTGTGTCCCCTAACGTGCATCTGCATAAACAAGTGAGTTCTTCAGCACTTTTGATAGAGGGTGATGGTGGGTACTAAATTGCCTTCTGCAGTTTTAAATAAGGAGTGAGAGACTGACAGGCTCATCTCTGCATCTCTTAAAGAATGGGATGAGTTCCTATCATCTGTCTGTCAGGGATGCGTGAAGGCATCAGAAAGTTCTCTCCCATCTGAGCATGCCAACAGTTTGTGAAGAGCATTCTCCCAGAAAATTCACATTTATTCCAAATCTGGGACTTGGAAAGCAGCCCTGGCTTTTTCAGGTGACACGGGGAGATCTTTGGTTGCTGAATTGGTAAGGATTGTACAGCGCTCTGGTGTACATACGCCAGTAGACCGGAAGGTTAAAATGCCTTTGAAGAAGGGACTGCCGCCAAAGAGAAGCCTTAGTTTCCTTTTTTTTTTTTAATTCTTTTTTAAATGTTTATTTTATTTTTGAGAGAGAGAGAGAGACAGAGCATGAGCAGGGGAGGGGCAGAGAGAGACACACACACACAGAATCTGAAGGAGGCTCCAGGCTCTGAGATGTCAGTACAGAGCTGGACGCAGGGCTCAAACTCACAAACCATGAGATCATGACTTGAGCTAAGTGGGACGCTTCACTGACTGAGCCACCCAGGTGCCCCTTTTACTTTAATTAAAAAAAATTTTTTTTTGTGAGAGAGAGAAAGAGAGTGCTTGTGCACAAGTAGTGGAGAGGCAGAGAGAGAGGAGGGAAAGAGAACCCCAAGCAGGCTCCATGCTGTCAGAGAGAGCTCACAAACCGGGAGATAATGACCTGAACCAAAAGTAAGAGTTGGGTCACAGGGCCCCAGCTTTAGTTTCTGGTCGTGTTTTGCTAATCTGCCCCTTGGACTCCCAAGGCTACCCCTCATTCCATCAAGGCTGTCACGAAGATGGGAAAATCAACAAATCACTTTTGGGGGCCGTTCTGCCAGGTTTTTTTTTTTTTTTTAATTTATTAAACCATCGTACTATAACTCAACACCTATTTTTTTTTTTAACTTTTGTTTATTTTTGAGAGAGAGAGAGAGAGAGACAGAATGCGAGTGGGGAGGGCCACAGCAAGAGAGAGACAGAATCTGAAGCAGGCTCCAGGCTCTGAGCTGTCAGCCACCCAGGCATGCTGGGTTTTATTTTTTTAATGTTTATTTATTTTTAGAGAGAGAGAGAGGATGGGGCAGAGAGAGGGGGGTGGGAGACGGAGTCTGAAGCAGGTTCCAGGCTCTGAGCTGTCAGCACAGAGCCCAGCATGGGGCTAGGACTCACAAGCCATGAGATTATGACCTGAGCTGAAGTCGGACGCTGAACTGACTGAGCCACCCAGGTGTCCCGTGGTGTTTTTGCTTTTTTGTTTTTGTTTTTGTTTTTTTTAATTTTTTAATGTTTATTTATTTTTGAGAGACAGAACATGAGTGAGGGAGGAGCAGAGAGAGAGGGAGACAGAATCCGAAGCAGGCTCTAGGCTCTGAGCTGTCAGAACAGAGCCCAATATGGGGCTTGAACTCATGAACAGTGAGATCATGACCTGAGCCAAAGTCGGACACTTAACCAACTGAGCCACCTAGGCACCCCTCGTGGTGTTTTCTCATATCTGAAATGGGGCAGGTATTTTACCTATTTTACTGAGTTCCCAACACAGATGGAATAGAAAGAGGGCCTTTAAGGGCACCTGAGGGCTCAGTTGATTAAGCATCCGACTGCAGCTCAGGTCATGATCTCAAGGTCCGTGAATTCGAGCCCAGCATCAGGCTCTGTGCTGATAGCTCAGAGCCTGGATCCGGCTTCAGATTCTGTGTGTCTCTTTCTCTGCCCCTCCCCCATTCACGCTTTCTTTCTCTCAAAAATAAATTAACATTTAGAAAACTTAAAAAAAATAAAGAGGGCTTTTAGCTTTCTGCTTGACATCTGTGGGAGGGTCAAAACTGCTGACTTCAAGGCCTGCCTCTTGTTCTCTGCCTTTCTGCACTGGGACTGGAACTCTCTGACCTTTATCTCACCCCCACACCCCTCAGGCCTGTACGCCTGCAAGGAGGGCCGCAATAGCCCCTGCCTCGTGTACGTCACGTTCAACCAGAAGATCTACGTGTACTGGGAGGTGCAGCTTGAGCGGATGGAGTCAACCAATCTGCTGAAGCTGCTGGAGTCCGAGCCAGAGTTCCAGAACCTGCTGCAGGAGCTGGGCGTGGGTGAGTCTGGGAGAGCTTCGGCCCCAGCAGCCCTGCGCCAGGTGCCCAGCAGGGCCACAGCCTCCGAACCGCCCCTTTCTTGCCCTCAGATCCTGACGATCTCCCAGCCGTCCGCGGCCTGCTTCACCAAACCCTCTACCATCCAGACCAGCCCCCACGCTGTGCTCCTGCGAGCCTCCATGATCCCACCTAGCCGGACTTGCCCTCCTAGCTGAAGAAGGAGCTTCCTGTACCGCCCCCTGCCTCCAAGGTATCCATAGTGCCGGGAGGATAGGGGGTAGACCTCACAGAGCAGCACGGGAAAATGGCAGCCACCTTAGGGAAGCTGTGAACTATAGCCTTTGTGGTCTTCTTGGTGAAAGAAGAGGTGACTTGGCCCCCCTCCCCATTTCCTTATTACCTTGCCCATCAGTCACATCAGCAGGATCACAGAACCCCAGCCTCATTCCACATCGTCTGTGCCGGCCCCCTCCCCAGAGCTCCCTGCTCTCGTGTGGAAAGCAGACTTGTTGGTGAGGAAGGAGCACAGATCCTTTGCAGGGCTCCACTGCTTGTAAGGAAACCAGGCTGGGGCCAGTAGGCAGTGAGATAAGGGCTCCCCCCATTCCAAGCTCCGCCTTCCATGGCGCAGCCCCAAGTCACTGGCCATAGGGATTAGTACAGGAGCGGCATGCTGTTTGACTTTTGAAGGCGGCAGGGGTGGGGGTGGGGGGTTTCAGGGCATCTTACAGTCTGTTTTTTTTTTTTTTTTTTTTTGAGCAGGGAGGGTCAGAGAGAGAGGGAGTCACAGACTGAAACAGGCTCCAGGCTCTGAGCTGGCAGTCAGCACAGAGCCCGACGCGGGGCTCGAACCCACGAACTGCGAGATCATGACCTAAGCGAAAGTCGGACACTTAACCGACTAAGCCACCCAGGCGCCCCTTACAGTCTGGTTTTGATTGCTCCCGGCCATGTGGAGATGGTTGTCTTCTATTCGCCAAAGAAACTGGGCTAGCACTTCCTCAGCTTGCCATGTTGCTGGTGCAACTCTGTGGGCCTTGCCCAGTTCCCCCCCAAACACCTTCTGGTCTATAAGACAGTAGACATTTAGACTCCGATGCGGGTTTATGATCCAGATCACAAAACGAATTCTATCTTGGACCATTTATATCCCTTCTGCTCTTGATTTTGTGCACCATAAGTTGGTGTTTTTCCCATTACAGGGTGCCATCCTTTGGTGGGTTGTAGTCAGCATTGTTTGACTAAACGGAATAGGGTAGATGAAATAGAAGGAAAAACATCAGAGTATCATGCTCACAGCATAGGGGAAGTATTGTTTTGTTATAACCGTGTGTGTGCGTGTGTATGTGTATGCTAAGTACCCCGTAAAATGTATTTCCTGCTGTGGGTTGTGTTCAGAGGAGTCTGAAAGCCATTGCTCTCAATTATATTGATTGACCCAGCCCAGATGGGTCAGCCTGGGGAAAAGTCCACATTCACATCGCCTTTCTGTAAGGGACTGAGGACACAGTTACTGACTCGGACTCTGATTCACACGGAGGGAAACCGGAGAAGGACATGAGCATAGAGAAATAAGTGTTTATTCAAGGGCAGGAGCAGCTGAGCTGAAGACCTGCCGCTGGGTCTGGGGGCTGCGGTTACAGAAGCAGCAGGAGACAGGAGTGAGCAGACAGAGCCAGGAAAGCAGAGGTTACGGGGCAAGGCAGAGAGGGACCAGGGTACCATCATGCCACATGTGGTAGTGAGCCCCCTCCTCTTCTTTTGAGGACAGGGGACTCCGCTGGGAAAGGCAAGACCAGATGTCACAGGGCAGCGGGGTCGTATCCTGGTTCTCCTCTCCTTACCCCGGGCTCAAGATTTTGCTTCCACCCCAAGGTCCTAGTTCCCTGGCTGAGATCATTTGCATCACTGTCTTCCTCTCCCCCTAGTCCGTGACTTGAGAGACTCAAACCTGCCAGAAAGACGCTCAGGGTGTCTGGCTCCTTAAAGTTTGGGTTCCTCTCTTCACAGTGAAGACGAAAAGCCTCTTTGTTTTTTTTGCTTTGGCTCAGAGCCTGGCGAAGGATCAAAATAAGATTCCAAAATAAGACAAGCTCAGGCTCAGGAGGCCAGAGATGAGGGGAAGGAAGAAGGTCTAATGAGGTGAGTAGTTCTAGAAATAAGAAAGAATACTGGTTAGGTTCCAAGTGTGAGTACGGCCAGCGCCTGCCATCCTGTCCGCCTTGTGGGGGCAGTTCCTGACAGGGCTCCCTGCCACCTCCCTGAAGTTCAGGGGCCCAGAGTGTAAAAAAGCAAGGGGAGGAGAGACACCTGGAGAAATGCTAGAGGTACCCCCAAGGTTTCGCACAGGGAGATCGAATAACTGACTTCCGATGTCTACAACCCCAGGAAAGGAAACTTAAGAAAACTCCCAGCCTTGAGAGCCTGACACTCGTCTGCCAACCCACCTCCCTCCTGTTCTGGAGTATTCTGTTTCCTGTTTCTTCCCCCACTCAGCCGTGAGCAGATGTGTGCAGGATCAGAAAGGTAGACACAGGGCCCCTGGTGGGTGAGGCGTGGCAGTCTAGTTGCAAGAGGTAACGAGCCCCCGAAGGGAAAGGGAGAGGCATGGGAGTGAAGGCCGCCGAGGGGTGTGTGGAGGCAGGTAAAGGACACTACGGGCTGTAGCCTTTGACTTGGGCCGGTTCCCACCACGCCTCGCTTCCATCCTTTTCCACAGTCCTGATTTGGAGGGGAGTGGGGAGGCCAGGCCCCTGAAATCATGGGCCCTCCCTATGGAAGACTCCTGGAGGATTGGGCAGTTGCTGAGAAGCAGAGAGGAATGTGGCCGATTGAGGCCAACGGGACGGCAGGGTCAGGGTGATGACAGAAGGGACAGACATGGTAGTCCCAGGTACCTGGCCCAGTAATACCCCATTCCCCAACACAGCTCTTCCCTGGGGCACCATCCTTCCCCTGGGGACTGACTGGTTCCACGGTCACTGGCCAGGCTCTTGGTACAGAGGCAGGAAGGGCAGCTCTGGGAAGGGGGCCCTCAGCCGCAGCACTCCATGCTCGAGGTCAATGCAGCACTGTGGGGAGTGGGGAAGGGAAATGTGTGCTTCTCTCAGCAGGTAGCCTCTCCCTCACCCTCCGCCTTCTTACCGCACCCCCCCCCCGCCCCCTTGCTCCTTGCTCTTCTCCGTTTCCATTCACCTGGAGCCCTGGTGTGGGGGGCACTGGGACCTGGTTCTTATGTTTCACTTGTGGGCAAATAAGGACCCTCTAGGGAAGCAAGGTGAAATCACTCAACTCTGAGTCTTTCTCATCAGAAGCTGGTGCATGCTTCCTCACCTGTGCCTTTTACCTCTTTATGCCAGCCCTTTGGGTCAGACCCTAAGTGTGGGTCAAGTGCCTGCATCCTCCTTACCTGGAGAGAAAGCAGAGTCTGCAGTCCAAGACAGAATTCGGGACTCTCAACGTCTGCAGGAATCGTTTGAAAACAAGAGGTGGGAGGGTAACCAGGGGTCATGGTGCCCTTCTGTCCATACTCGATCCTTGTCTGCCCTCCCCACCCCAGGTCTGAGGGTCTGGGCCCAGAGACTGGGGACATCTCATATGGTGCCAGGAGAGGAAGGCAGAAGAGGAAGAGGCTGTGAAGGGAGGGAGGACTCACCCACCACCTGGGCAGAGCAGGCCACCGTCTCCTGGCCCAGCTGTAGCTCTAGCTGCTCCACCTGCATGGGGGGCCCAGGGGCCAGGTCGCCACCTGGGGCTTTGAGGACCTTCTTCCCTAACCTGTGGTTGGGAAGCAAGGGTTATGGCCACCACAGTCTCCAGCCCCAGCCCCTTCATCAGCTGACGCCCCTCCCCCCCATACGTGGGTTCTCATCCATTCCCTTGGCACCGTGTGGGGTCTGAATCCTTGTCTTCTCTACCAGAGCTTCCATCCAATCTTTTTTTCTAATTGTAGAAAACTAATTATAGTTCTGTTGATACATAGTTCATATACCACAAAAGCCACCCCTTTATAAATGCAGTGGGTTTTAGTATATTCACCGAGTTATGCAACTACCACTACTATCTAATATCAGAATATTTCCATCACCCCCCAAAGAAACCCCATCCCCCATCCATTCTTCTGGGCCACACTCTTACCCCAGGCGGCTGAGGCATCCGGCTGAGATCTGGTTGTGTTGGGTGCCTGTGTCCACGGCCACCCGAAGCTCCTGGTCTCGGCACTGAGAAAGAGGGTCGCAGGGGGTCAGTGGGAATGGATTGGGCTTGGATCCCAGCCCTTTGATGACTCCCTCTCAGAAACACGTGAAGGGAATGAACCATGTCTTTCAGAGTGATCTTTATGGCACTCATGCAACTGAGGCAAAACCGGCTCTTGGATGCAGGAATCAAAAAGGGAAGTAGAGCTGCCTGTGGGGAGTTCATACACGTGGGAACAACTTGACCAGAAGTGGAGATCTGTTTGTGTAGAGGAATTCTTGGGAAGCCAAGGGTCCAGGTTAGAGAGGTCAAGGTGAGGAATGTAGGAGGGGTGAGAAGAGCTGGCTGCCTCACCAGGAAATTCAGATGAGGGTAAGCGACAGGTTCACCATGGAAACAGGTTCACTTTCTTCTGGATATATACAGACATTTTGGGGTACACTTGGATATCCCAAATGCATGTCATTTTCTCAATCCAGACATTTACTGAGCACCTGCTACGTGCCAGAAATGTTGCTGGAAGGTACAGCAATGAAGGCTGTGCTCAGGGATAGGGGAAGTGACATCTAACTCCCGCATGGTAGAAATTTTAAGGTCTACAAAAGGGTTGTGAGTAAAGTGCCCTGGACATTGAGAGGAAGGAGAGGTGTTTCCCACTGGGGAAATCAGAAAAGGCTTCAAGGAGGAGGTAACATTTGAGGCCTTAAAAGATTCTAGAATGTGGACGGAGACTGGAGAGCAGGAAGAGGAAACGCCACACAATAGCCATGGCAGAGGAACGGTGGATGTTCAGAGCTGCTTGGGTGGTCATATGGCTCCAGAGAGGACAAGGCTGTCACCTAGGAACACACGAGCTTTTTCTGAGGGGGTTGCAGGATGCATACGTGCACACCATATGCATCCTATGCAGCATCATATGTATCATACTTCATCATGCCTGTAGAACACACTATGTGTGTGAGTAGTTACACATGCACATTTGGAGATTATATCTGAGAAAGGGAGGGGTGGCATGGACACATGGAATTGCACGGAGGGAAGATGGGCTGAGGCAGAGAGTAAAGAATGTACACGATCCCATTTTTAGGTCTAGCCTCGGGGGAGAGGTGCCTTTTCTCCTTCCCTCCTTCCTCCTTCCCTCACTGCCCAGGGAAGTGAGCCATTCACAGGCAGGATTGTTCGTGAAAGCCAGCGCCCTGGGAAGCCTCTCACCTTGCAGTTCACCAGAAGAGCAGGAATCTGTGTTTTGCTGGTCTTCCTCCTGCTCTCCTGGCCGGGAATTGGGGCCTGAGTGGGTGGAGACTCGCCCTGAAACCGACTTTGGTTCCCCTCTACCAGGCGCCTTTGGATCACGCTGTGCGGCTGCTGGCTCCATCACAAAACAAAGAAGGCAGACAGGTCTAAACCCAAGCATCCCCGCCACTCTGTTCCCCCACCTTACATCTCCCACCATGTTCTCCCCAGCCCCACCCCCCAGTCCCGCATCTCACGGGAGTAAGAAAGGGGCAGGAGTTTGCCCAAGTTCCAGCCATCAGATCATTCTAGCAGAGTGAACCCCAGTCTCAAATCATACCGTTTTGCCGGGACCCCAATAGATTGCTCAGCAATGAAGAAATGGGAAGAGAACAGTCCATTCTGGATTAGACCAACCTATTGGCTGCCAAGACCTCTCAGGAGCTAGTATTATGCTTGGGGAACTTTTTGTCTCAGGTCTATATCACATGTTTTTAACATTTTCCTCCTTTCCCCCCGCTTTTGACCTCATCCTTCAATGGGCTGCAGATCCCAGGGTTCATGGTGTGATGGAAAGAAGTCAGACTCAACAAGAAAAAAAAAAGTCACATCTTCAAAACTAGGATGCTTGAACTGTCCCTCACCTGAATCCACCTTCACTGCACCTGGTCACTTTACTTCCTAAGTTCTGCCGGCTTTGCTTCCTGTATATAGATAGAGTCCATCCCTGCTTTGTGTTACTGCTTTTATTCAAGCCTCCCCTCAGCTGTCTCGGATCACCGGATCGCCTCCCTAAGTTCCTAAGAACTAGCCTCCAGTACTGTTGTCTCTCAGACACACCTGCTCAAAGCCAGTGATTATCTAAGACCCTTGCTACTCAGGGGTGCCTGGGAGGCTCAGTCCGTTAAAGGTCCACCTCTGGATTTCAGCTCAGGTCATGATCTCACAGTTTGTGAGTTTGAGCCCCACATCAGGCTCCGTCCGCGCTGACCTTTTGGAGCCCGTTTGGGGTTCTTTCTCTCCCCTTCTTTCTCCCCCTCCCCAGCTCAAGCTTGTGCCCTCTCTCAGAATAAATGAATAAACTTAAAAAAGATAAAACCCTTGCTACTCAAAGTGTGGTCCTCAGATCTGTAGCTTTGACATCATTTGCCATCACTTGGAAGGTTGTTAGGAATGCAGAATCGTGACCTGCTGAATCAGAAGCTTCATTCTAACCAGATGCCCTGATGATTCGTGTGCATATTAAAGTCTGAGAAGCAGCAAAGGAAAACAAAACTAGTCATACTACTCCTGTTGAAAATCTACCAAAGCACGCCTGCTTCCTGTTGCATGATAAAGCCCAAACTTTTTCAGGTGATGCACAGCCCAGATGACCTGGCCGTCACCTGGTCCTCAGTCTCGTCCCTCGCTCCACATATCTGCCCCCATTGACCCTGCTCATGCTGCTTGTATCAGGCTGCTTGTTCTTACCTTTGCTCCTGCTCAACCCCCTTCCCAAGACACCTCTTTCTCCTTCTGTAGGCCAGACTGGATGGCTGGTTCAAGACAGTTTGTTCAGGAACTACTCTATATTTGGGAGAGAGGTTTTAATCTAAGTCTGGAATTCCCTGTGTATCCTATAATTAACACAGTGGTTCCCTCCTCCAGGAAGCCCCCTCTGACTTCCTCGAACTCTTCATTCCACAGACTAGGCTGTGGCCAGCGTCCCTTCTCCTAGCTCCCTTGGTCATGCTTCTCACAGACGTTATTTGTGGATTTTACTCCCCCATTAGCCTGGAGAGCCCGTGAGATCAGGCCTTTATACCGCAAGGCTTAGCTTAACATGTAGTAGGCACTCAGTAAATGCTTGTTGAAGAATGACTCTATCTGTCCAGGCTCCACACATGCTTCTCCACCTGCCCTTTCTTCTTGGGAACGTGGGATTGTTTTCCTACCCTCGGTTTAATGAGGCCCTTGAGACCCGCTGCTCCCGCCAGCAAGGCTGCCAGCAGGAGACCCAGGTCTGGGAAAAGGGCAGTGAACTCCGGGACAGGCCGGAAAGAGCGACTCTGCAGTTCCCAACTCTCCTCCCACCTTTCCCACGATGGACACAGGCATCAGGCTTCCACTGCTGTGCAGTATGCCCCAGAGTTACCCTAGGGAGGGAGTCAGTGGGGTCCCCCCCCAACCTGTTGTCTTCACTTCCAGAGCCACACAAGGTAACTGCTTGAGATCAATTTGGGAGGTCCTGAGGCAGTGGGCTGAGGTGAAAAGCTCAGGACTTCTCATCAGAAGGCCGGACCTGCCACTCTGGGATGGCAGTGTTCACAGAGCCTCTAGTCCAGGGCCAGATGGATGTAGGGTGGTCTCCAAACCAGAGAGGCTCTGAGGTCCTAGCCACCAGGAGCCAAAGCACAAGCTTCCCTGTTACCCTGTTCCTCCCTGTTTCTCAGCTGTGCTCCTGTGTGTGCAAAGCAGCCCTGAAGTTCCCTGGACGGAGAGATCAGCCTGATCACTTTTCCTGTTTGGGAGCTGCTGGACTGAAGCTGGGAATCTGCTGGCCTCTCGGTTGGGTTCCTGGAGGAGGAACCTTTCATCTGGGAGGAATCTGGTAGGGCTGGGTCAGGAAAGGGAATGAGGGGCTGCGTCGGTGTCCAGGCTAACTACAGGCTGAGGCCCCTGGAGTTGACATTGTGCCCCTCAGGTCGGAGGAGGGCCCTCCTCTCAGACCTTCTGATGAGGAAATGGGTGAAGGAACTAAGTGCTTCCAAGCCCTTCTACAAAAGCCCTCCTTTCTTCTAGAAGAGCCAGCAGCCACAGAGGATTCCATAGTCTCTGGACCCTACAGAGCTCACTCTCTCAACCTAAATGGAGTCGTAGCTGGAGGCACAATCATAGCTAGACCTTAGACAGTGCTTTCTGTTTTCCAGGCTCTCTGCTAAGCCCCTTGTAGGCATCAGTTCATGCAACTCCCACAGCAACGCTGTGAGGGAGATACCACTAATTTCGTCCTCATTTAGCAGACGAAGAAACGGGTTCCGAGATATAAAGCAACTTGCCCGAGGTAGTAAGTAGCAGGGCCAGAATCTGAACCCAAGCAGCATGGCTCCAAAGCCCACGCTCTTCACCACGGTCTCAGAGGGGGACGTGTGCACGCAGCTGCCCCTGACCCACTCACCTCCTCGTTTTTACACCCCCCACCCCATTCCCTCTGGAGGCCACGGCTGCTGCAGAGAGGGAAAAGAAAGGGGCCTGGGAGGGCCATTGCCCTGCGAGGCAGTGAGGGGGCACTCAGGAGGTCGGTGGCCCAGACAAGAACCGTGAGACCCCGAGGCTCTGGAAAGGATGGAAGCCTTTAGTGCTTCCATTATGGAAGGAAAAGGCAAATGGATGGTCAGACTTGGTAGGAAGGAATCTGTTGTTTAGGGACAGGAGAGAAACCATAACCCTAAACTGGCCAGGCCTCCAGGCCCTCCCAGCAGTAAATGACTGCCCCAGAAGGTTCCTGTGTCCTTGTAAGCCTCTTCCCCGAAATAGGACAGCTCCTCATCACCCCAAGATAAGTCTTGGGCCATTTGGGCTATTTGAGAGAAGCTGAGCAAGACTAGGCACCCCAGAGCCACCAAGCCATGGGAGCATCCTGGGTGAAGAGTCTGAGGGTGGTCGCAGCGGAGACCCTCCGTCTGGGACTACTTCTGCCCCATGCTAAGCAGGGGAGAAGGGATCGGAAGGTTAGGGTCTGCACTTCCCGGCCCTCCACCTCCCCCAGGATACAGGGGGAGAGGGAGGAAGGGTGGGGAAAGGGCTGCCTCACCAAGTCCTTGGAGGTGCCGAGCCTCTTGAGGCTGTCCAGGGGGAGCAGGTCGGCAGAGTCCTTGTGCAGGAACTGGGTGGCCTGTCTGAGCCGGCGCTGCTGGCTCAGGGGCGCTCGGTCCAGAAGCGCTGCCCCCTGCGCCCTCCTCCCCGAGTCTCCCTCCTCTCTCCCGGCCTCCTGCCTGCTGCTCGCGGCCCCTGCGGGGCTCGCGGAGCTCGATGAGCAGGGCGGGGGCTGCTGAACCTTCCTCGCCTCCATCCCCTCTGGCCCCCGCGGCCCGCCGCCTCTTCCCGCCTGTCCCCGTTCCCCGTTCTCCGGGGTCGCAGCCCTCCTGACAGGAGGGTCTCCCGGGGGCAGAGGAAATAAATACTGTGCAGGAGCGGCAGCGTCAGACACCAGTTTCCAGAGATTGCAGTAGAGGGAGTGAGGCTCCGGCTGGAAAAACCCAGCATCCAGGAGGTGGGGGGGGGGTGAGGGGGGAGCTGACAGGCTCTGCAGCGCGTCCAACTCTGGGGTCCTGGTGGGAGCGGTTGGTGGACGGGGTGTGCGTGTGTGTGTGTGTGCGCGCGCGCGCGCGTGTGTGTGTGTGTGTGCGCGCGCGCGGGTGCCTGCAAGCACGAGGGGTGTGACGGTGTTGTAAACTGTCAGGGTGTTGGTGCCAGCTTGTTTGAAAGGCGGTGCGTGTGGGTGTTGGGAGGCAGGCAGCCTGCGTGCAAGGTGCGCGTGTGGGATGCGGGCACGTGCGTCCCTGGGCAGGTGCCCTCCCGTCTCCGCTCGCGCTGCCCCGCTGTTTCCTGCGCCGGGGTTCTCTGCAGTTCGGGCTTGGGGTACAGCCCAACAGCTAGGTTCGGAACAGAGACGGGGGCGGCATCAGAAGGGCCTTCCTCCCGCCCTCCCCCCAACCTCGTCCCCGTCAACAGGAGAGGCTTCACCCTTCTGGGTCTCTACCTTTCAGTGTGGCAGTCGTATTTATTCTGGGTTCTGGGTTCCAGGGGGACAGCAAGAGTAGCTCTGAATCTCCCCCCAAGCAGCCCCCCAGCCCCTCCCTCTTTTTTTTTTTTTAAGTTTATTTATTTATTTTGAGAGACAGAGACAGAGCACACAAGCCAGGGGTGGGGGTGGGGGGAGAGAATTCCAAGCAGGCTCTGCGCTGCCAGCTCAGAGCCCAGTGTGGGGCCTGAACCCACGAACAGTGGGATTATGACCTGAGCCTAAGTCAAGAGCCAGTCACTTAGCTGACAGAGCCATCCAGGCGCCCCTCCTTCTTTAATGAAGGCTTCTGGAGTCCTGGCTCTTTAAAAAGTATTAGAATTCAAACACACAAAGTTGTAAAGACTAACCGATACCTTTTGCTGGCCACCCGGGTTTAAACAAATAACCACACTCTTATAAATAAAGTTGAAGCACCCCCTTGCAACTCTCCTTCTCCCGAGATAACATCCCTTCCTCAATTTGGCGTCTTAGCATTCCCATACTTCTTATACTTTGTATACATATACGTATATATGCATCCTAAGCAATGTATCATTTAGTTTCACCTGACCCATTATATATGTCTTTCTGCAATTTGCTCTTTTTTGTTCAGTATTTTATTCCTGAGAGTCATCTATGAGCTATGCATTCTCTTTAACAGCTGTATGTTTTTCCTTTATATGAATACATCACGTTTGGGAAATTTAGATTATTTCTCTACAAACAATGGTGCTATGAACATTTTTACACATGTGTCTTGGGCCATGTATGAGGATTTTTCTAGAGTATATACCTAGATGTGGGATGGCCAGGACATCAGCTCACAGCATTTCCCCTTTGGCATAAAGCCAACCTGCCGTCCAGAGGATTTGTACCAATGTGCACCCCAGTCAGCTGTGTCCGGGGGTTCCACACCCTCCGCTTCCTCACCAGCACTTGGAATCAACCCTTTTTATAGCTCTGGCTCATCTGTCATCAGATTTTTCTCTCTAGCCTTTTATCTTCACCATCATCAAAATGCATTGACAAGCACCTGCTCACTTGTGTTGGACACTTACAGGCTGGGAGCTCTGACTGAGCCCTGCTCCCTGGGGGCACAGTCTAGTCTAGACATCCTGAAGGCACATACACACATTCAGACAGACAAGATGTCCGTATTAGGTATTGTCACAGCCATGACAATTATATGAGGAAGAATTGCATTGTGATCCCTCTTTACAGACGAGAAAAGTAGTTAAGTTGTATGGGTTAAATTGTGTCTCCCATAAATTTGTACATTAAAGTCCCAACTCCCAGCACCTCAGAATGTGACCTTATTTGGAGATATGGTCTTTATTTTATTTTATTTTACTTTATTTTTAAATATTTTTATTTATTTCTAGGAGAGAGAGAGACAGCGTGAGCAGGGGAGGGCCAGAGAGAGAGGGAGATACAGACTCTGAAATAGGCTCCAGGCTCTGAGCTGGCAGTCAGCACAGAGCCCGACGCGGGGCTCGAACCCACAAACCGCGAGACCATGACCTAAGCAAAAGTCGGACGCTTAACTGACTAAGCTACCCAGGCGCCCCTTTATTTTATTTTAAATAATTTATTGTCAAGTTGGTTTCCATGTAACACCCAGTGCCATCCCCACAAGTGCCCTCCTCCATGCCCATCGCCCCCTTCTCCTCTCCTCCACCCCCATCAGTCCTCAGTTTGTTCTCAGCGTTCAAGAGTCTCTCATGGTTTGCCTCTCTCCCTCTCCCCACTATTTCCCCCCTTCTTCTCCCCCATGGTCCTCCGTTAAGTTCCTCCTAATCCTCTTATACGTCCAAACATGGTATCTGTATCTGTCTTTCTCTGCCTGACTTATTTCACTCAGCATAACACCCTCAAGGTCCATCCGTGTTGCTACACATGGCCAGATTTCATTGTTTCTCATTGCCATGTAGTATTCCATGGTATAGATAAACCACATCTTCTTGATCCATTCATCTGTTGATGGACACTTAGGCTCTTTCCATGTTTTGGCTACTGTTGAGAGTGCTGCTATGAACATTGGGGTACATGTGCCCCTAGGCATCAGCACTCCTATATCCCTTGGGTAAATTCCTAGCAATGCTATTGCTGGGTCATAGGGGAGTTCTATTGTTCATTTTTTGAGGAATCTCCACACTCTTTTCCAGAGGGGCTGCACCAGTTTACATTCCCACCAACAGTGTAGGAGGGTGCCCATTTCTCCACATCCTCGCCAGTATCTATAGTTGGAGATAGGGTCTTTAAAGAGATAATCAAGCTAAGATAAGGTCACTAGGGTGGACCCTCATCCAATATGACTGTATCCTTGCTAAAAGGGGAAATTTGGACACACAGGTACACACAGGAAGAACACCATGTATTTTTGTTTTTGTTTTTATTTTTGTTTTTGTTTTCTTTGAGGAAGAACACCATGAAGGCTGAGAATGGGTGATGCATCTAGAAGCCAAGGGACACCAAAGGTTGCCAGCATCTGCCAGTAGCCAGGAGAAGGGCCTAGCCAGCTTCTTCCTCAACACCCTCAGAAAGAACCAACCTTGCCAGCACCTTGATCTTGGACTTCCAACCTCCAGAAATGTGAGACAATAAACTTCTATTGTTTAAGCCATCCAGGTTGTGATACTTTGTTATGGCAGCCCTAGGAAGCTAATACTGAGAGTTAGAGATCTCACCTAACATCCAGTTACTGTCTTCCAGAGCCAGGAATCAGCCCCCTTGTGTCCTGTCTCCCAAGTCCTGCTCAATGTTCACTGTGCCATAAAGAGAAGACTAATGGGGATGAAAAGCATGGAATGAAAACCAAACTATAGTATGATTCCATTGATTATGTTCTGGCCCACTCACAACCTCACTTCACTTAAACACAGTTTCAGTGGACTCTTCCAACCCCTTCCCAGGCCTTGGCATCCTTTACCACCACATATTCTCCTGGGATAGAGGTTGAGGAGGATCCATTGACATGTTGCACTGTTCCCTGTAGTTGTTTCAATAGGATCAACTGTATGCATTGATAGGTGAGTGAGCCGCCTTCATACTATGATGCTGGGCGGGCCCAACACTGAAAGGCATCTCCTCCAATTTCATTCTTGGCAATTCATTCCTTAAGTTTGAAAATCCTTCAACATCTTCAAGGCTCCTTCACTAATCCATTTCTTGGAAAAGTAATACTATCAATGAACAAGAAGGAGATGATTCCAGAGCATGCAGCAAAGTGGCGTTGGGCCAGGCTGACGACATGAATGGGATGTCTCCAAACTCATTGGTGCACTTAGTTAAGTCTGCAGACTAAACCCACGGGAGGAGTAAACATATCTTTGGTGTAGAATGGAGCCTTTGGTGTTTCCAGTGTGGATGCAGTGAGGTTGGGGACGGCATCACCTCTTTTCCAGTTCTGACAAGGCTTTTGTTGCCTGGTAGTCAGAACCACTGGTGCTCAGGAAATGCCATTCTCTGGAATATAACTGTGAAAAAATACTCAAGTTGGTCCCTGGGTTCTGTGACCCAAACTAATACTGTCTCATTCACTATGTAGCTCACCAGCTTGGAGTGGGACTAAGGGATAAAGAAGCTCTCTTTTGCCTTTTTGTATTCTTTGTTCTCTTCCTTTGTAAATTTGTTTTTTCCTCAAGTTGTAGGGAGAATGAGAATGTTTTGGCAATGCAAAGCGGAGTTTTTTCTAAGGAGCCAAAGATTTCCCTTTGGCAGGATGATGAACCCAATGCAATCTACAGATCCAGGGCAATTCGTATCAAAATACCAGTAGTATTTTTCATAGAACTAGAACAAACAATCCTAAAATTTGTATAGAACCACAAAAGACCCTGAATACCTAGCCAAAGCAAGCTTGAAAAGAAAACCCAAAGCTGGAGACATCACAATTCCAGATTTCAAGTTATACTACAAAGCTGTAGTAACCAAAACAGTATGGTACTGGCACAAAAATAGACACATAAATGGAACAGAATAGAGAGAACCCAGAAATAAACCCATGGTCAGGCAATCTGTGACAAAGGCAACAGCACACAATGGGGGAAAGACAGTCTCTTCAACAGATGGTGCTGGAAAAGCTGGACAAACACATGCAAAAGAATGAAACTGGACCACTTTTTCACACCATACACAAAAATACTCAAAATGGATTAAAGATATAAATGTAAGACCTGAAACCATTAAAATTTTAAAAGAAATTATAGGCAGTAAACTCATGGGCATTGACCTCAGCAATACTTTTATGGATCTGACTCCAAAGGCAATGACTACAAAAGCAAAAATAAATGGTTAGGAATACAGCAAAATAAAAAGCTCCTGCACAGCAAAGGAAACCATCAATAAAACAAAAAAGCAACCTACTGAATGGAAAAAGGTATTTTGAAGTGACATATACAGTAAGGGGCTAATATTCAAAATATATAAAGAACTCATACAACTCAACACCAGAACCAAAACAAACAAACAAGCAAACAAACCCACCCAAATAATCTGATTTGAGCAGAGAACCTGAATAGACATTTTTCCAAAGAAGACATACAGATGGCCAACAGACACATGAAAAGGTGCTTAACATCCCTTATCATCAAGAAAATGCAAGTCCGAACTATAATGAGATATCACCTCACACCTGTCAGAATGGCTAAAATCAACAACACAAGAAACAACAGATGCTGGTGTAGATGTGGAGCAAAGGGAAGCCCCTTGCACTGTTGGTGGGAATGCAAACTGGTGCAGCAGGGTGCAATCTGGAAAACACTATGGAGGTTTCTCAAAAAACTAAAAGTAGATCTATCATATGATCCAATAATTCTACTTTTAGGTATTTACCCTGAGAAAATAAAAACACTAACTCAAGAGGCACCTAGGTGGCTCATTTGGTTATGTGTCCGACTCCTGATTTTGGCTCAGGTCATATCATTCATGAGTTTGAGCCCCGCCTCAGGCTGTGTGCTGACAGTGTGGAGCCTGCTTGGGATTCTCTCTCGCCCCTCCCCCCCTCTACCTCTCCCCAACTTGCATGCTTGTGCATTCCCTCTCTCTCTTGAAATAAATAAATTAAATTAAAAATTTTTTTAAAAACCCACTAACTCATAAAGATATATGCACCTCTACATTTATTGCAGTGTTATTTATAATAGCCAAGATATGGAAGCAACCTAAATGTCCATCAGTAAATGTATGGATAAAGATGTGGTATAAAATCTCACTACTGGGTATTTATGCACAGAAAATGAAAACACTAATTGGAAAAAATATATGTATACTTATATATATTACAACACTATTTACAAAGGCCAACATATGGAAACAACCCAAGTGTCTATCCACATATGAATATGTAAAGAAGATGTAGCACGCACACACACACACACACACACACACACACACACACACACACACACACTGGAATACTACTCAGCCAGAAAAAGGGTGAAATCTTGCCATTTCTAGTAACATGGATGGACCTAGAGTGTAGCATGCTAAATGAATTAAGTCAGACAAAGAAAGGCAAGTGTCACATGATTTCATTTATATGTGGAATCTAAAAAACAAAACAAATGAATAAACAAAAAGCAGGAACAGACCCATATATAGAGAGAACAAACTGATGGTTGCCACGGGGAGGAGGTTAGGGGGATAGGCAAATCAGGTAGAGGGGATTAAGAGGTGCAAACTTTAAAAAAAAAGTCTTATTTATTTTTTTTGAGAGAGAAGATCTGAAGCAGGCTGTATGCTGACAGCAATGAGCCCAATATGGGACTTGAACTCACAAACCATGAGACCGTGACCTGAGGTGAAGTCAGATGCTCAGCCAACTGAGCCACCCAGGAGCCCCAAGAGGTACAGACTTCTAACTGTAAAATAAATAAGTCGTGAGGGTGAGAATTATCACCTAGGGAATATAGTCCATAATATTGTAAAGACTTCATAGGGTGACTGATGGTAACCACACAATGGAGAGCACTGCATAATGTATGTAATTGTCAAGTCACTATGTAATACACCTGGAACTAATAGTATATGTCAACTATACTTTGACTTAACAAAATCTAGCCTTGTCTAACTGTAAAAAAAAAAAAAAAAGATGGTGGAGAGTGCCAGGGAATGTTCTGAGGGCAGTTTTTATCCTCAGCCGGGTGGTCTGTGTCTTTGCCAATAACTTACCTCACTTTCCTCCCCTGGTCATTTTTTTTTAGCTTATTTATTTTTAGTAATCTCTATACTCAACATGGGGCCTGAACTTACGATCAAGAGTCACACACTCTTCTAATGAGCCAGCCAGGTGCCCCATCCCCTGGTCATTTTTTAACTAAGGTTATAGAATTCAACAAACCAATTCATTAACAAGGAATAACTACATTGAGCTCTAATGATGAGACACAGGGAGAGAAAGCTTCCAGAAGCACTGTTCATGAAGTAAACCAGTCTTCTACTGTGAGGAACAGAGGAAGTGAAGATTCCCTTCCAAGACACTTGGGAAATATCTGTAATTTCTCTCACTTATTTCATCTTGTGGTTCACATAGATGTTGAAGTGAATGGATCCAGATTCAGAAATTTCATGAGAAGAAAAATGTAAGTGTGAGATTTGGCTCTCACTCTGAATTATAGCAAGTTTTCTTTTCTTTCAGTCAAAAAATATTTACTGAGTGCCTACTATATGTCGGATGCTGAGGTCGGCTCTGGGCCTAAGATGGTGAACCAGATGTAGGCCCCGCCCTCATGGAGTTCACATTGTAAGAAGAAAGGCAGACAAGGAGCAAGGACATTTATAATGTCAGGTTGTGGTAACTGCTGAAGAAAACTAGAGCAGGGTGAGAGGAGAGAGAGGAGGGGGGAGGGGGTGGGTGGATGACATTGCAGAGATGAGAACAAGGTGAAGGCTGTGCACATACCTGGAGGAAGGGCGTTCCACACAGAGAACTCAGAGTATTACTCAGGTAAGATAAGGTAGGCTGGGGCAGTGCTTGTCCTCACACACACCCTAGGCAGGTTGGATTTACACGTCTCCATCCTCTCGGGCCAGCCTGGCTCCTCTGGTGAGCAGTCAGTTGCACCAGGAAGACTGACTGGGGTATCAAGCATTGTGTCCTGCCATGGAGAGAATGGAGCCATCTTGTCTACCCCAGGATGAGCCCTCTTCCTTGCTCTCCTTCGCACAGGGCTCTTCCCATTTGGGTTAGCAAGCCGCCAAACCCTGAGTTCGACACACCTGAGGGAGCTGCGATTCCCTCGGCTGAGAGCACAGAACACTGCTGCATGGGTTCTGAGAACAGCCAGAGGGTGATGGGTCTTTGTATTTCTGGCAGTGAGGAAAGCTGAGAGGGCCTCCTAAGGTAAGGTTTTCTTGACTTTCACCGTCATAGGCCCTCAGGTCTTTCGAGAACTTTCTGCCTTCAGATGAAACCAGACCACACCTTATACTTGCCATTGGGTGTCAGACAATCCTTAGCAAGTCTAGATTTGTGCTGACCAATACATCAGTCTCCAGCTACATGGGGTTATTGAGCACTTGAGGTGTGGTTAGGCTGAAGAGAGCTTTGCTATAAGTGTAAAATATACACCAGATTTTGAAAACCATACAAAATAACAATGTGAAATATCTCAATTATTTGTACCTGGATTACATATTTTATGTTGATAATATTTCAGATGTATTGTGTTAAAATACAGTACATTATAAAAACGAACTTCACCAGTTTCTTTTTACCTTTTTAATGTGGCAACTAATAAATTTAAGGTTACATATATGGGTCTATTATATTTCTATTGGGTGGCGCTGGTGCAAATAGATTCACAGCTGGTTCCTGGAACCTGATCTAATCTACTCCAACAACTCTCCACTGATTCAGGAAGTTCTCCTTTACATCTAATCTAAATCCCTGTACCTACATCAAAATCCTCGCCTTCGTGTCCAAGCCTCGGTAGAGATAAAGATGAATTGGTTCCCACCTTCCTTGTGATATGCTTTCATGCCTCTAAATATCTTTATACCTCTTCTTTGTAACCTTTTTTCTTCAAGGCTGACTAGTTTCAGTTCTTATCTCTGATGGTAGGGATGGGAAGGAAAGCTTATTTGGCACAGTGAAATCACCCAGACATTGCTCTGCCACATAAGGAAATTCCCAGAATATTCTACATAGAATGGGTTATTCAGAGCTAGACAAACAGCTCCCTTGAGCCCAGGGAAGGTTAAGGGCAGCCAGTTCTATTTCAGGCTTTCTCTGGCCCTGTCAGATCTGCTGAGGACAGGAATGAAGCTGTTCTCCAGAATTCTCCTGTCCAGCAAGGGTCCCAGGAGGCTGTACCCGTTTCAAAACATATCACCCTACCTCCACCCCAAAAACTACCAGCCTAAGATGACTTTTTATATCTGACCCTTGGATAATTTTTTCCTATTCTGTGGATGGCAAAACCAAGTCACAGAAAGTTCAACTGTTCATCTCTATTGATGAAAACAGACTGAACGCGGTATATTGAACTCAGACAAGCTTGGTCAAGCATTGCAGCTCAGCCATTAACTAACTGGGTGACTCTGAGTGAAGTGCTTAATCTTTTGGAATCCATTTCCTCACTGTAAAACTGAAATAACATGTAATTGTAGAATCGCTGTGAAGTTTACATGAGAGGCAGAATAGCAAAATGGTTAGAGGCCCTTCTAGGCCTCAGTTTACTCATCTCTAAAACAGAGATCATAGAGGGATCTATCTGATAGCATGTGAGAATTAAATGGGGCGATTCTTGAAAAGTTCTCAAGACATTGCCTAACACATGAGTACGGAGTAAATGTTTGCTATTATTTGGAAACTGTACATACACATACAGGTGTGTGTGCTTGCACGCACATGCACACTCTTAGATGCCTCTCCCTCTCGCTCCCAGAGTACAACTGGGTCGGTTATCCATGACATTATTTCTTACACTGTTTTTAATTGTTTACTTGTCTACCTTCACCAGATCCTAGGCTTTCTAAAGGTGGGTCTTTTTCTGTCTGTATCTTTTCTCTCTCTTCTTACACAAAATTAGTTGAATGCAGTGGGCAGCAGGACTCCAGTGGGCAGAGGAGGAAATACATTGTTATTACCCCATCTATGCAGGTGATGAGGCACTAGAACAGCCTGTCGAGTTCCCCACCTGAGTTTTTCAGCCGCAGAATCCAACTAACGCCCTAGGAGATCACTCAAGACCCCGGAGTACTCATCCCCCCTTTCCTGTGCACCTATAGGACTTATTTGCCAACTCTTCTCATCTGCGGGTCTCTTTGCTGAATCTGGATCCTGTAAACACCCTCAGAGGATCTGACCAAGCTGCCCAATGCCACCAAATATTCTGGACCTCTGAGCTTCAGAGACTCCTGTCTTGCCTTTCCTCTGGCTTCAACATTTCTCCTCCTTCTTGCGTTTATCTGCTTTCTTCCTGCTTCCATTTCTCTCCATTTCTTCCCTCCTCCTTGCCTGCCCTTGGCACCTCTGGACATGACCTTCGTTTCCTAGTGATACTCGTGCTAACAAAGTCAGCGACTATTTTCTAGGAGTCATATATGATACCTAGTGTCAGTATTCAGTGGACATCCAGTGGGAGTGATGGTGGGCCGAGGGGAGTCTCCCAGCTAAACCTTTACCTCTAAACAATGGCAAGATGCAACAGCATTAACTTACAGGCATGGAGGCATTTGTGAGGTTCTGTCCTGGGACCCGCAGAGTGCGAGTTGGCTTGAGATTACCATGAGATGGGGGACTGTATGAGTAGCCACAGAAAACCACTAAATAAGATGATAAATAGGAAGAAGCAATGGTTTACACTGTAAACAAATGCATGTATGTGGTTCAGTCGACAGTACAAGTAGGAGAGGGCTTGGAGGTGGATGAGAAGCAAGAAGACGAAGGGCTTGGAGTAAGTGGGTCAGTGATAAGTAGAAATGAGAGGGCAGAGGGCCCTGAGGAAGGCGGGAAGTGAATCTGGGGAAGCCTGGAGAGAGAATGTCTGATTTGTCACATAGGGGGGCAGCAGTGGGACTTTTTCTGACATGGCAATTACACAGGACAACCCTGGCAGACAGCCAGCTGAAGAACGAAGACTGAAGATCATGGTTGGCAATGTGGCTGGCCCTGCATCTCCCCCAGGGGCTCCCAGTCCCACAGCCTCCAGCACTCATCCATTCCTCAGGCCCCAGTAACTCAGGGATCTGAACTGGCCTTGGCCACCTAGCTCATGAGACTAAACCTGGTGGTTGAAGAAGGGGAAGTGTGGACGCAGAAGCAGTTCTGAGGCCTCTGTGCTGGGTGAGATTCATCAGTTTCCATGAGGCTTGTGGCATTCAGCAGAGCATAAGGTGTCCCGTGGGGTTGGTGTGCTGGATATGTCAGGAGAGTGATGTTCACCCTGCTTCCCCTCAAAAGTTGTGGTGAGGAGCGCCTGGGTGGCTCAGCTGGTTAAGCCTCTGACTTTAGCTCAGTTGAGGATATCATGGTTCATGAGTTCAAGCCCTGCATAGGGCTCTGTGCTGCCAGCTCAGAGCCTGGAGTCTGCTTCAGATTCTGTGTCTCCCTCTCTCTATGCCCTTCCCCTGCTCACACTCTGTCTCTCTCTCTCTTAAAAGTAAACTTACATTAAAAAAAAAGTTGTGGTGAGAGAGTAGATCGCTAAGGCAGACCTGGAATCCCTTGCTCCACCCCAAGAGAGGCTTTCAAGGATGCCATATTCATGAGTGTATGTTTCCGGGGTAAGGGATGTTCATGGCTGCCAGCAGGCTGAACTGGGGATAGCCTTGGAAAAGTCCCAGGCCAGGAGGGTGTATGAATACTATCATTGTCCCTCAGATCTCCACGGCCCACTGCAGTTCAGGAATTTCCAGAGTTGCTTCTGTGGTTCAGGCTGGCCGGTGGATAAGACGGCCTCCCATAATGCTGTGGTCCCCCTGCCAGCAGTGAGAAGATTGCTATCCAGAGAAAGCAGAGCAGACAGCTGGTAGGTGGGATGGAAGTCCTTCTGACGTGAGGCTAGCAACCTTCAAAGTGGTCTGGGTCTGCCAAGGCAGGAGTCCATGTGAGTGCACGGACTTTCTTACCTTTCTGCTTTCCCACACCTTCCAGGCCAGGGGGTAGGTGGGCTTCTCTGAAGAACTCCAGTGGCCTACTTCTTCCTACTCCCCAAACCTTCATATCAACCCTCTAAGTTTCCCCAGGGCCTCTCGTTGTGGAGATGACAAAACCCAGGCATCATGGGCAGAAGTAGAATAACAGAAGAGAGGCAGGATGGAAAAACAAGCCCTTGAGTCCTGGCTCCCAGCCTCCTTTCTACTGCCAGGAGGGGCAGGAACTGTTGGGCTTTGTGGCCCTGAGCAAGTTACTTGTCCGTGGGCCTCAGTTGGCCATCTAAACACTGAGGGGATTCAACTTGTGTCCTCATGGCTTGCCCAGTTCTGATGTGTTAGGATCCTAGGTAAGGGGACCTCCTGCTTTCCACCATTATTCCTTTTTTTTTTGTTTTGTTTTGTTTTTGAGAGAGAGAGAGAGACAGCATGAGCAGGGGAGGGTCAGAGAGAGGGAGATACAGAATCTGAAACAGGCTCCAGGCTCTGAGCTAGCTGTCAGCACAGAGCCCGGCGTGGGGCTCGAACCCACGAACTGCGAGATCATGACCTGAGCCGAAGTTGGACGCTTAACCGACTGAGCCACCCAGGCGCCCCTTTCTACCATTATTCCTAACCCGGAGTGGGGAGAATGGGCACACTCCCAGAGCTCTGTCATGCCCCTGGAGTACTCAGGGAATTCTCCTCCACCCTTTGGCTCTGGTCGTCCCTCCCCCCGCCCCATACATATCAGGGGGAGAAATGTTAAGGAGGAGGACTATTTTTTTTTTTTTTTAACTAAGATGGCAAGCTAGGCATCAAGAGATGACTTTTCTTTTTTTTTATATATATATATATTTTTATTTATTTCTAGGAGAGAGAGAGAGACAGCGTGAGCAGGGGAGGGTCAGAGAGAGAGGGAGTCACAGACTGAAACAGGCTCCAGGCTCTGAGCTGGCAGTCAGCACAGAGCCCGACGCGGGGCTCGAACCCAGGAACCGCGAGATCATGACCTAAGCGAAAGTCGGACGCTTAACCGACTAAGCCACCCAGGTGCCCCAAGGAGGAGGACTATTAATAGAACTATAGATTTGGAACTAGAAAGAAATTTGGAAACTCACTATATCACACCCTGTTTATTGAAATCACTTTTATTTTATTTTTAATTTTGTTTAATATTTATTTTTGAGAGAGAGAGAGAGAGCAAGTGGGGGAGGGACAGAGAGGGAGATTCAGAATCTGAAGCAGGCTCTAGGCTCTGAGCTGTCAGCACAGAGCCTGACACAGGGCTCAAACTCACGTGCTCTGAGATCACTACTGGAGCTGAAGTCGAACGCTTAACTGACTGAGCCACCCAGGCGCTCCTGTAATTATTTTTAATTGAGATGAAGTTCACATCACAAAATGACTACCATTTTTTAAAAGTTTATTGAGAGAGGGGGAGGGGGCAGGGGAGAGTCAGAGAAAGGGAGAGAGAATATTCCAAGCAGGCTCTGCACTGTTAGTGCAGATCCCAATGTGGGGTTCGATCTCACGAACCATGAGATTATGGCCTGAGATGTAACCAAGAGTCCGACATTTAACTGACTGAGCCACCCAGGCGCCCCAAACAATTACTATTTTTAAAGTGTACAATCCAGTGGCATTTTGTTCATTCATAATGTCGTGCAACTACCACTTTTTTCAGTTCCAAAATATTTTCACCACCCTAAAAGAAAACCCTGTACCCACTGAGCAGTCAGTCCCCATTTCCCCCTCCCCCAGCACTCGGCAATTTACCCTCTGTCCCTATGGATTTACCAATTCTAGATCTTTCATGTAAATAAAGTCATCCCATATACAGCCTTTTGTGTCTGACTTCTTTCATTCAGTGTGATATTGTCGAGGTTCATCTACACTGTAGCTAGAATCAGTACTTCATTCCTTTTTATGACTGAGTAATACCCCATCCGTTGTTTTCATCCCATGAGTAATGATTGGTTGATATCTTCGTTTATCGAGGGCCTACAATGTGCCAGTGGCTTTATGCCACTTAATTGTAGCCTCATAACTCCCACTGTGCCGAGGAGGAAACTAAGAGCCTGAGGGTAACAATGCTCTTCCCAAAGGTCATAGAGCTGGTCAGTGGTTAAACCAGGGCTAGGAGCCTGGTGGGGTTTTGATTCCCAGGTACTAAAGGGGCTCGAGAAAAGTGGGCAGAGGACAGGGGCCAGAAGGCCAAGAGAAGCCCAGCTGAAGAAGATGACCAACTTGGGCTGTGACGGGGGCAGGAGGAGGTGAGGTGGGCCCCCACCATACAACTTCTCCCCTTCCAGCCTCCTCCCTGCCGCCCCTTCTGCTGGGAACTCCCATACCCAGTCTCGCTGGGTCAGCACCTTTCTGATCAACCCGGTTTGCCTGCCTCCACTCCAGGCGTCTTGTCTCTGGCCCCCATGACAAAAGCTAAAGCTTCTGGGGTTGACTGCAACACAGGCCCAAGGCCCTGACGTAATGCTCTGGGGTGACCACTGTTTTACTTTGAATCTCGACCTTGTACTCTCGTCCCTCCACAGAGCCCTGGTCCTCCGTCCTCAGACCTGACTCCTCCATCCTCCGGCACTAGCCGTGGCCTGACCTCTGCTCCCCCAAACGCTGCGTGGGAACTGCAACCCAACCCAGCAGAGCTGCTTCTGGCCTTTGTTCAACATCAAATGGTCTAGGGGGTGTGTGTGGAATTGACGTTATTTTGCCTAAGAACCTTCCTGTACCCTGACCAATCCCAGTTCTGTTCCAAATGGATTATGGGGGTAAAGGTAACTTCTTATCCACATTTCTCACAGCGCCTTTCCCCCCATCCCAACGCGCGCGTACACACACACACCTTCTTCCTCCCCACTCCTCATTCTGTCTCTAAAACCTGTATCCCTTTCTTTTCTCTCTTACTCTACCCAACTCAGTCCTCCCACCTGCTGTGAGAGAGTCCTCCAAGGAAGACAGATCATCATTCAGAGTTTCAGTAGAGTGCCCGGGAGCCTGAGGGACAGAAGTAGCCCGCAGCTGGAGGGATGGTGGACAGGCTCTGTTCTGCAGAAGCCAGTCGTTCAGCCACCCAGAGGCTTCTTGCCGAAGGTGCATTGGTTGAGAACACTGTAGCCCACCGTGGTCGCTGCCCAGCTGGCGGCTTTTCTAGATCTGTCCAGGCTTTCTCTTGGTCTTCCTTGCTAAGGTTTTACCAGGTTGTGCCTTAGAGAGCTGATAGAGGGGCAAGGCAACCCGGTTCTCTATCAGGGTTTGGTAATCCCTCAGGAGGTCCCGGCTCAGGGGCACACTAGGCAGCAAGGCCAGTTTTAGCACCTTCTCCTGGTAATGAGGCAGAGGGTTCGGGCAGGGCCAGCCCCTGGCGAAATCATTGGGAAGTGGGTTGGGCATGAGCTGGAGGCCTCTAGGCTCAAACCTTCCGCCAGCTGAGATGTGCCGGTACCTGTTGGAGGAAAGGGGCGTGGAGAGAACAGAGAGGTCAAAAGAGATATGCAGGCATGGTGGAAGGAGTAAGAAGGAAAAGCTTGAGGCTTTTTTTCAGAGCCTTATCAAAGTTTATTTTCACAATGCTACAAAAGTGAGCCTCAAATTTAGAATTCTTCATGTTCCTTTTGCAAGAACATTTTTTGAAAAGCCTGAGTATTAAATATCAAATCATGCTTCAAAATTCTAAGGACTTGGGGAGGCTGGCTGGCTCAGTCAATAGATCCGACTTCGGATTTCAGGGTGTGGAGTCTGAGACTGAATGTTGGGTGTAGAGATTAATTTAAAAAATTATGTAGGCTTTCAATGAGAGACTCTTGAATGCTGAGAACAAACTGAGGGCAGATGGGGTGGAGGGAGTGGGAGTGGGGTGAGGGGCATGGAGGAGGGCACTTGTGGGGATGAGCACTGGGTGTTATATGGAAACCAACTTGACAATAAACTATTTATAATTAAAAAGCAAATTTTGTAGGCTTTCAAAAAAAATCTGACTCATTTCAAATTACGACAATGATAAAATGCCAACGAATGAAGATCCCAAACTAATATTGTTCAAAATAAGAAAGAATCATCCTTGGGAAAGTCTGACCAACTGTTGTCATTGATGTCAGTGCCCTAAGAAATAACGTATTTATATTCTGAAATTATATTTGTTGTGCACATCCTGAAACTGAGGTATAAAGCCATGTTTTGCCAATATTTTTCTATTAATCTAACACAAGCTAGCAAGTGATCATGTTGTAGGGAATAGCTTCTGTGTCTTCTCCTGATTGGATATTGGTCTATGCCATACAGCATGCATCCTGTGTATTTGGTGTTAGGATGGTGAAGTTATGTTGTGTAGATGGTCAATCCCCCATCCTTTTTACATA
This sequence comes from Proteles cristata cristata, assembly GCA_017311185.1. Taxonomy (NCBI): domain Eukaryota; kingdom Metazoa; phylum Chordata; class Mammalia; order Carnivora; family Hyaenidae; genus Proteles; species Proteles cristata. The sequence goes on from JAESUZ010004630.1 coordinate 3,831,891, forward strand.
TTGTATCTCATTATCCAGATTCCATCTTTCAGTCCCACTTCCTCTGCTCACACAGTACCAGCAAGAAGAAAGAATGAAGCTCAAGGGCTCCTTTTCATCACTGGTGAACGTGATGATGTCTCAGAGCCCTTCCTGCTCTGACCTGCTGCCACGGGACACCTGGTCTGATGCCTCCCTCTTCTACAGGCCTGTAGTGTTAGGGTCAACCGAGAGAAATGGACTTTTAAAGACATAGGTGAATAGTGGCAAATTTCCTGTTTCAACATGCTTTGCAGCTTGTCCAGCAGATGTCCCCCTGTTTACTGTTTTTGGTTTATCAGACATTCTCAGGTCTGGCTCTACATTAGAATCACTCCTAGGAGCCTTTTGAAAAATTTTTCTTAATGTTTATTTATTTTTGAGAGAGAGACAGACAGAGTTCAAGCAGGAAAGGGGCAGAGAGAGAGGGAGACACAGAATCCAAAGCAGGTTCCAGGCTCTGGGCTGTCCAGAGCCTGATGCGGGACTTGAACTCATAAACCATGAGATCAGGACCTGAGCCGAAGTTGGAGGCTTAACCGACTGAGCCACCCAGGTGCCCCACTCCTAGAAGCCTTTTACAAATTCTGGTGTTCAGGCTGCCCACTCCCCAGGCCAACTAAGTTAGAATCTCATGGGTGGGGCTCACATATTTTTTAGACACAGGTGGTTGTAATGTACTACCAGAGTTGATGTATATATAAATGGGTTTATGTATATATAGAAATGTTCTATTTATGTATAAATGTTTGATTTCTCAGCAATGTCATGGGTTTGTATAAATGTTCTATTTCCCAGCAATATCATGGGTTTATGTATAAATTTTGCACCAATATCATGGACTTCTTGAAGCTTAGACCTGTCTGAAGTCCTTTCTGGGTCTCTTATGCTCAAAATGTGTTCGCTCACTGATCTGGAGACATTTTTAGACTATTTTTTAACGCCTTACAGAACTGCTCAAAAGGAATAACAGGACTGGATGGGCCTTTTTTCCCACCATTCTGTCTTCGTCCCACCTGATGAACTTGTACAGATTCTTCAAGGTCCAGCTCACGTACCACATCCTCTGTGAACAGTAAAACCTTGCCTGGGACTCCATTCCTGGCTCCAGGGACTGGGCCTCCAGCAGCAAACAGAGGAGCCTTCTCTCATGGGGACGATGTACTAATTACAGGATTTACTGAGCCCCCTGTCTACACCAGGCACCCCTGCCTTTTTGTCTTCTAACAACCCTGCAACGTACCAGGTACATCTCCAATACAGACTTGAGGAAGTGAGGCCTGAAGAAAGTCACGTTCCTTTGTTGTATAGCAAGTTTGTGACTGAGCTGGGTAGGCTGCAACCTAAGATGTGTTTGGCTCTTGAACCCACGTGGCTTCTACCATCACACACAGGTTTACTGTTTGCCAAGCATCATGCTCAGCTCTTTTCATGGATAATTGTATTCCTCTTGTGCTGTCTTTATAGCACCTTATATCACATCAGGAGTAGCTGTGAACTTGTTTGATTCCCCAGGTGGACAGGAGGGGAAGCGGAACATAGAGGTTAAGAATGCAGTTCCAAAACTGAGCTCTCTGGGTTCAGATCCCAGCTCTGCCACTTCCTGGCCATATGAACTTGGGCGAAATAAGTGACCTTTCTGTTTCAGATGCCCCCTCTGTAAAATGGGGTTGATAGTAATAGTTTCTATTCGGGGTGGTGAGGGGTTATAAATAATAGAGCTCAAGTGATTAGAACCTACGGCACTATCATTTCACTGAAGTTTATTTTTATTTTTTGAGGAGTGATCTAAGTCTTATCACCTTTGTATCCCTCGTGTTAGCACATACTAGCAACCAATAATCTGTACTGTGAGGGCTGCAGAGAGAAGCCAAGGTCCTGAATGATCTTCTATCAAAATCACCAACCGTTGGCATTAAAAAAAAAAAAATCAAAAACCTCCACAGCCTCCCCTCCAACCCCCCAAGACTTCTGTTGATACCCTTGGGATTGGAACTTGAGATATTCGGTCCTTATTCCCTACCCCCTTTCCTGCCTCTCATCCTCTCACCTAGACTGGACACAGTAGGGAGATATGTGTGAACTCCAGTAACTCATTCCACACTCCTGTCTCTTCTTAGACCAGTCAACCCTCCACCCCCTTCTTCCTACCCTTCCAGCCTTCACCCGGTTTCTGCACGAAGCCTTCCTGGGGGGAGGCTCCAGCCCACAGCAACCCCTCCTTCTTCTGAATTTATGTAGTAATATCTGTTTTTTGTATCATGCTCTCATATATTTGTTAACCCATCTTATCTTCGCCCAGGTTGGTAGACATGGTGTTTACCGTCCCCATTTTATCGATGATGGAATTGAGTCTGGAAGAACGGAACAATTTGCCTAGTCTGGACCTTAACCTAAAGCTCTGACTCCAGATCTCGGGTTTTTCCACTAGTAATTGATATCCTTACCACAGGCGCTCTCTGTGTCACACTTTGGGCACATAGCACGTGTGGGCTTGTATGGTTAGCTGACTTTCCACGTGTGGTAGGTCTCTGCCTTTCATAAGGTCCCTGCGAACTGACCGGATGATATCTCTCTCTAGCCAGGGCCTACCAGGTGTTAAGCACCTACTTGTAACCCCTGCATTCTAGTTAAATGGTTCAGCCCCTCCCCTGGCTGTCCCCTCTCTTGCCCCCAAACCTTCCTTCGAGCTACATTCAGAACAGTTTAGTTGTCAGATGACCAAAGGCAGGGAAGGTTAGGATACCAAGGTAGGCATCAGAAACGCGAATCAGAGAGAGGGAGGGGTCACCCCTGAGGAAGGAGCTCCTCTTACTTCTTGAAGTTCTTCGGGGGCAGGATGTTGCCCTTGGCATCGAGGGGTGGTGCCCTGGCTTCACTCCTCAGCTTGAGTTTCTCCAGCTCTCTCAGTTCCCGCACCGTCTTGGCGGTCACCTGCTTCTTCCTGTGGCCGTCGGCGAAGATGGGAGTACAGCGGATGAAGGTCAGAAAGCTGTTGGGACCCATCCAGGAGGGCGGGGGGATGGGGGGCTCCGCTGGGGGGCGGCCGCGGGCCCCGGAGTCTGTCAGCCAGCGCCACACGTTGCTGTCGTAGGGCCTGTCGGGCCTGGTGGGAAAGGTGGCGGGCAAACGGCCCACGTCGAGCCACGTGTGAAAGCCCCACGTGTGCGGCGCTGCGTCCTTCCAAGGGCGGATCAGTCTGCGGCGCACCTCGGATTTCACCTCGGTGCAGGGCGGCGGCTTCAGGGCCAGCCGGTGGTAGACCTGCGGGGTGAAGCCGGGCCACTCCCCGGGCTCGCGGGGGAGGAGGAACTCACGCTGAGCCCGCGACTGGTAGGTCGGGAGGGGCTCGATGGCGCGGGCCATCTAGGGAAAGACAAAAGGGAGCCTGGGGGACCTCTCGGCCTCTGTGTCCCCGGAGCAGGCGCAGAGGGAGCAAGCTGCCGGCCTCCTCGGACCCCGGACTCTCATCGAGACACTGGCCGCGTGCCGGAAGCCGTCTCTCCGCGCCTGCCCTGCCGTCGGAAGTTCCGTCGGCCCTGCAGGATTCCCCAGCTTTCGCTCTCTCCCTCGGTCTGGTCTGTTAGGTTTTGATTTCCCTGCTCTCCACGCTTTACTCTACGTCTCTGCGCTCTGGCTCCCCCGCGCTCCTGCCAGGAGCTGGAGCTCCTAACAGGGCACGTCAGGCCCGGGGAAACTGGTGGGGGTGGTTAGTGCCCGTTACCCGGCAACGCATAGTACCGCGCAACACATAGAAGGAAGCTCTTTCTCCAGAGAATGCAGCCCAGGGAGCTCTTCTCTCCCCGACTCCACCTGTTACTCGTTTCTCCGTCATGGCTGCATTTCCCTCACTTCCCCAAATACAAGCAGGTATGGAAAACATGTAGCAGGATGCTTCCGTCTCTTTTTTGTGTCCCACCTCCCAGTGAAATAAACAGTAGCAAATATGTATTGACACTGTGCTAAATACACCTACAACTCAGTTAACTCTCAAAACCCTGAGAGTGTTGTTACTGTCCCATCTCAGAGATGCAAAAAGCAAGACCCCATGAGGGTAAATAATAACTCACCTGAGTGGCAGAGCTGGGACTTGAGCCATCTGTCTGTGCTATTTATCATATATGCTCTTCTACAATACCTCTACCTCCTTTCCACCCGAGGACTTTGCTTCTAAAAGCTCACCTGTCTCTTGGGCCTACTCCCCTGCCATTTCCACAGGATCACCCCGGTAGGTAGGGCTGGGAGGTCTAATAACTAGCCATCTCCTTTCCTCTGCTCAGAGCTCTGTGTTCACAGTAGCATAGGATTAAGAGGGGAAGGCAGTGGAGAGCTCTGAGCCAGATCTACTGACCAGAGGAAAGTATGGCCATCCCAGGGGGAGTCCTTAGCTCAGCAGGGTGCAAACAGATAGGCTGTAGAGATGGGGCCCCACCTCCTACCTGCAAGATAGGTTCTTGGACATGGGGTGGATTATTCCGCCCTCTGAGTTGTCTTTGTGGGCTACTGGCCATCCCTCTTCTGGGCCTGACTGCCAGGAGGAGCGGCTTGGTAGGGAAGACTTTCCTGGCAGCATTGTTTGCTGTTGGGGTTGCTATGGTGATGCTCCCTGGGAGGGCTCATCAGTCCCCTGGGCCCTGGATGCCTTTCAGGTAAGACAGGCATGGGATAGGACTCCTAAGTTTGGATTGCAAAAGACGGTAACCAGAGGGGCTTCTGGGGACTTGCCTAGGAGGGCAGGAAGAGAACAGCAGGGCAGGCTGGCTTCCTGGCCCTGGATTAGGGTGGAGGTGGTCAGGAGGCATCTAGAACTGTGCCCATCCTTCCCTAATGCTCCAGGAGGGGAGGGTCCTGGCCCTCTGCAGGCCTTTCCCTTACAGGGAGCTCTAAAAGGCCTAAGTTAACCATCAGTTTCAGAGGTTCTTAAGAAAAAGCTACTAGTTTCTGTGCTAAAAAAAATGTGACCATTCACAGTGTGGGAGGCAGTCCAGCCCAAAGCCCTTAGCACTCTCCTTCATGTGCTTCTTCTCGGCTTCAGGCTGTACCTTCTCCTTGTCCCCACCATGTCCAGTATCTCCCGCGTTCTTCTCTGGCCCCTCCTTATGGCTCAGGGACCAGACACCGATGCACCAGAGATCACACTTCCACCCTGGATTTTATTGAGTTATGGTAGTGTTCTCGAGCTGGTTCACATGCATGTGGTCAGCTGGGGCCTAGGGTGGCTCCTTGCAAAGCTGAGGTGTGAGCTAAGGAAGCGAGGCAGGGCAGGGCCCTTTCAGTCTTCTCAAGCCTTGGGCCAAGTTCTTGGCAATGCTAGTCTCTCTGGCATGATTTGGGGCATTATCAGAGAAACATCTCTTGGGAGCACATTGGGCACCCACTCTTTGCTTCAGACACATCCACTCCCCCTCCCCCAATTCAACTCTTGACTCATTACAAGAGACCTTTTTACCAGGATTTCTTTGTGCAGGAAAGCTGACTTGGAAACATGGGAAGGTGGGAGGGACAGGCAATAAGAGGGACCCTAGGAAGCAGATCTGCTTGTCTGGGTGCCTGCAGTGAAGAGCCCTTGAGGCAGGTACCCTGGGCCTGGAAGAAACCGTGCACTGCAGGTCCTCCCTTCTCTGGGAATTAAAAGGAACAGAAGCAAACTGAAACCCCTTGTCACCTTACCCAACTTCTGGCAGTCTCTAGATAATGATCTAAGGAAATAAGCTTACATTTATAATTAGAGGTTAATTTGGAGAATATACACTATTTACAAGGAGCAGGGAAGGTGGGAGACTGCTGGGCACAGGCACAGTTTGGCGGGTTCCTAACCTCTTCTCACCCTTTCTTTTGCTGTTCTCACCCTTCAGCTCCTACCAGGGAGAGTGAGGAGTCAGATTGTCAGATTTTCTTGGGGAGCATCAGGTGACACAGAGACCTGTCACCAGGCCCTCGCTGCTTGCAGAGGGCCCAGTGGCAGTCACTTGTGACATCTGCCTTGGCAGAAGCAGGCATAGTGGAGCTAGAGGGGTGGACGGTTCCTGCCTGCCGTCCTCACTCAGAGGGCTTGGGTGGCCCAGCCGCACGAGCTCCTGAAAGCGTGGATGGCTTGGGCAGCAAGGGTAAGGTCAGGCCTCTACCGTAGCTCGGGGATGAACTGAGCCCAGTTGATGCCGTCGGGGCCCAGAGGGTCCTCCTCCAGCCCGGGGAAGCTGATGTCCAGGAGGACCTTGCTGAGGCTGTCATTCATTGTGTCCAGAACCAGGCCTTCTGTTAGAGAACGGTTGGCTGAAAGGCTGGCAACCTGTGGCCCGGGGGAGCCTGGCTTGGGGACTTCCATATCTGAGGGGGAAGGGCTGCTGAAGGGGTCAGAGGCGAGGTCAAAGGGCTCTGAATTGAGGAGCTCTCGGGGTGAGTCAAAGAGCGGGATACTTTTCAGCTGGGTGGTGCTGAGATCCGTCAGCCCCAGGGAATCAGGCAGGGGGCCGAAGGGAGCCGGGGGGGCTTGTACTGGACTGAAATCTAGCCCCCCTCTGGCTGGGGGTGTGAGCCTCCAGGATTCAGGGGTCACCGGGAGGGCAGACTTGCTCGGGGTGGAGGAGATGGGCAGTGTCTCCTTAATGGGTGTCTTGAAAGGTCCTCCCTCCTCTTGGCAGGAGCCAAGCCGGGAGGTGGGCTCCGAGGACGCTGCGGGCAAAGTGAGGTCTGCGGCTCGCTGGGAAGCCCCGGGGCCCTCGGAGAAGAGTAGCTCAGGCTCGTCCAGACAGGGTGGCAGGAGGTGCTGTTTTCTGCGAGACCGACTCATCGCCCGTCCCTCCCTTCGTTTGATGACGAGCATTTCCGAGACGCACCGGGCTGGGGACTTGAGCCCGCTGTAGGACTTCTTGGGCCTCGGGGTGGGGGAGTGGGACGAAGACTCCCAGGAGTGGGACAGTTCCTCTTTGACAGTTAGGCATGGCGAGGGCCACTCCTCCAAGGGCGGGCTCTCTACTTTGATGGGTCTCCCCAAGAATGGTGTTTCCTCCCCGGGCTGGATTTCTTCCTCCTTGATGGACTGAACTGGAAGCAGAGGAGACAGCCTTTCTCCAAGCATGAATCTGTCCTCTTGAACAGGCCCTGCGGTGGGCAAAGGGGCTACCCCATCATCAGCTAGCAGCACCTGCAAGGGAAGCCAGGGGATGGTGAGACGGAGCTCTCCAGGCCTTGAGGTTCAAAACCCGGTTACCAGGTGAGACACAAGATCATGGCTAAAGCAAGCCACATGCTGGTGCTGCTCCTCTTTTTTGTCTTTTTAAAGTCTTACAAACTATTAAATAGGAGAATATAGGATGAAGGCAATGGGTCAATTCCAGGGGAGGGGGGTAAAAGAACATTTAATATGGTGCTGGTATAATTAGTACCCATCGGAGAGAAAATAAAATTAGATGTCTGTTTCATACCATGTACAAAGACTTAAATAGAAAAAGTAAAACCATACGAATCCTGAAAGAGAATCTAGGAGACTACATGTACAATCTGAGGGTGGGTGCGACCTTCTTAAGCAAGACTGGAAACCCAGAAGCTGTAAAAGAGAAGAGAGACACATTTGACTAAAAAATTAAAATCTTACTGTGGTGAGAGATTCCAAAAACAGAGAAACAAACAACAGAAGTAAAAGAAATCATCTTCAGCATAAAAGACTGAAGTTAATATTTTAATAACAAACAACTTTCACTTATTATCAAAACCCCATCGAAAGATGGGCAAAGCCCATAAATAAGTATCTGACGGTGAACAATTCCAAGTGACCCAACATAACAAGAAGGTACTCACACTTATTGGTAAGCAAAGAAAGACACAATGAAACAAGGCGATATCATTTATATATATACATATATATATATGTATATATATACACACATATATATACATACATATATACATATATATGGGCAAATGTATATACATGTATATATATACATATATATATGGGCAAATATTTAAAAGACTATACCACTTGCTGGCAAAGATATGGGTCTTATCATGTATTGCTGGTGGAAATGTAAATTATTGTGTATTTTCTTGGAAACCAATATCTAGCAATATTTAATAAAATTGGAAACACATTTCCACTCAGCAATCTCATGTCTGCTTTTCTATCCCACAGAAATAAAAGCACTTGTAAGAAAGATGCTTGCAAAGATATTTATTGCAGTGTTGTTTGAGGGCAAAAAAACTCGAAGCAAAATGTACCCATAAAAGTGGAATGGCTGGAAATTTATGGCATAGCCACACGGTAGAATATTATGTGGCCATTAAAAAATGACGACAATGCCAAGTGAACTGGAAGAATTTCCACGTAGCATAAAAGTGCAATGTAATCCCATTTTTAATGTTCTGTGTGTTGTACGTGCCTATAAAAAATGGCTATGGCGAGATGTATGTATGGTATACTAAGATCATGGATAAACTGTAAAAGCAAGCATACTAAATTGTCAACATGGTGTATCAGGACAGCAGGGGGGATGTGGGTGAAGGTGGGAGGAGGGGAGGCACAAAGAAGAAAAGAGGAGGAAAAAAAGACTGCATTAAAACAAGAATAATATATGTGCTACAGTCACATGGATACAGTTAAAATGACATATGGTAGTATGTATAATTTTATGTATATTTTAAAAATATTTTTTAAATTAAAAAAAAAATAGGGGTGCCTGAGTGACTCAGTCGGTGGAGTCTGACTCTTGATTTCAGGTCAGGTCATGATCTCATGGTTTGTGAGATCAACCCTCGGTCAGGCTCCATGCTGACAGCACAGAGCCTGCTTGGGATCCTCAGTCTCTCTCTCTCTGCCCCTTCCCTGCTGCATATGCATAGTCTCTCTCTCAAAATAAATAAAGTTAAAAAAAAAAGCAAACAAACAAAAATAAAGCAAACCTAAGTCTCTCTGAACTCCAGAGCCCATGCTATTTCCATCTCAGTGGAGCAGGTGGGGGGTGGGACCTTTGCTCTGTTAAAGGTCAGCTTTTGCTCACAAATTCTTCTCTACAGACTATGTCTAGACTTGGTAGCCCATCACCATACAGTCTTAACTCAGGCTCCTCATCTTCCCCTCAAGCTAGACCACTGATGCTCAGCCAGGGGCAATGTCCTGCCCTCCTGTGGGATATTGGGCAATGTCCAGACATGTTTTAGTGGGGAGAGACGTGGTGTGCTGCTAAAGATCCCTCAGCGTACAGGAGAGCACTTGTCCACCCCCAACAAAGAATTATCCAGCCCTAACTGTCAATAGTTCTGAGGCTGAAAACCCCTGAGCGAGACTGACCCAGTCACTCTACCGTTGGGTATAAACTGGCATCTCCTGCCTCCATGACACTGCCCATTAGAATGCTCTTGCCACACCTGTTTATCCAAATGTACATCTTTTTTTTTTTAATTTTTTAATGTCTTTTATTTATTTTTGAGAGAGAGACAGAAACAGTGTGAGCAGGGGAGGGTAAGAGAGAGAGGGAGATACAGAATCCAAAGACAAGCTCCAGGCTCTGAGCTAGCTGTCAGCTTGAACCCACGAACTTTGAGATCATGACCAGAGCTGAAGCCGGACACTTAACTGACTGAGCCACCCAGGTGCCCCCAAATGTACGTCTTTCTAAAACCCACTTTCCATCTGAGCTCTTCCTTACCCATCCCAGCCCATCTAGCATAATCCCCCTGGTCTGATTCTTATAAACTCATCAGGTATTCATGGGCCTTCTGACACCACTTATGTTGTAATTCAAGTTCCTTTTTAGCTCTTCTAATGCTCTTGAATTTCCCATTGTATTTAGGCCTTGTCTACCGAAATAGATTTATAAACTGAGCAGAGTGCTTTGCAAACTAGAGGTCTAACACTTCTAACTGACTGCAGTGTCTCCTTGGAGAAAAACCAAAGCCACTCACCTTGGGGGCAATACGGACCCGCTTGCTATTGCGGGCAAGCTCTGAGCTCATGAGGGAAGCTGCCAGGGGCAGTGGCACCTTTACCGAGGGCTGCAACACCAGCGACTGGTTCACCGGGAACTGGATAGGTACCAGGTACGAGCTGACCCGTGGTAGCAGTGGTTTCATCTTCCGCCCTGGGAGGAAACAGGGGGAGATCAGGAGCAGGGGTCCAGGGATACACCCCTTCTCAATCCCAGCAGCTTTGCTCTCCTTCTCTGGGCTCAGATTCGAAATATGCCCCCAGAGCAAGGACTAGCCTGATGCCCACTCTCCCATACTAACGTGCGCCCAGTGGGAGTTCAGTTTTGATGGTCACGTTCCGGCGGAGCTCAGGATTGGGTCGTTTCTGCTGCTGCTTGTGGCAGATGGGGAGAGAAAGAAACCTGGGTTAATAAGGCAGGGGGAGAAGGCAGGAGAACCCACCAGCTGCTCTGGGATCATGCGCGGAGCTAACCGACGGCCCAGGAAGAGAAGGCCGGTCTGGGGCGGATGCAGGTGAGCGCTGTCTCCAAAGCCTGGTTAGTGGGAAGAGGTGGGCGGCACACACTACGATGTCAGGACAGTCCTACCACCTCATCTGTGTGTCCTCACCACCCTCAGGGGATGCTACAGCATGTAGTTCTAGGAGCGGCAAAGAAAAGCCAGGTAGAGAAGGAAGAGCGAAACTGCCACATGCCAGGCCCTTGCCGTCTCGCACCAAGCCTGTGGCATGTCTTGCTCTGCTCAGTGAACCTTCGTCATGCCCATCGTGTGCGGTGCGGGGAGGGGAGGGAAGTGGGCGGAAGCTGGGGGCGGATGAGGTGGCGGTCATACATTTCCTTAGTCCCGGAAGCTCGGGGGTGCTCTGCCTTCAGCGCTGGACGTCACACAGCCCCACGCTCCCTTCCCCTGTCCACTAAAGCCATGCTGAGCAGTGAGAGGAAAACAAGGCCAAGCCCCGAGCCAGGAGGAAAAGAATCTTACTGATTCCAAGTGCTCAGGTGATTGTGGAGACCCTGGGTCCAGTGGCTGGTGGCGGTCAGGCATTGTGGGAAAGAAATGAAATGAAGTTACCACCAGCGTGGCCAGACTGACCAGGTCGGGAAAAACAGCTATTCCTGTTTGATGCTGAGGGCCACCCAGGACAACTTCCCCTCCCGGCAGAACAGTTACAGCTGAGAGCGGCCTTACAGGTACCCGGAAATCCCCGAACAATCGCTTCTGAAAACAGGTTCTGGTGGCTCAATTTCTGGTCTCCAGGCCAAAGAAGGGCTCTTTTAAAGCAGTTTTTCAGACTCTCTCTATAAGAATCTCCCAAGATGCTTGTTAAAAATATGTATTCCTGGGCCCATCCCATACCCACTGAGTCAGAAGCCCCAAGGGGAGGGACCTGGGAAGCTGCATTTTAACAGACATGGCAGGCAATTCTTATCCGCAAGGCAGTTAGGGAAACACTACCCAGGGAAGTCCTCTATTTGGATCAGAGCAGTCCCCTCCAAGGCCTGGTTTGGCACAGAAGTGTGTCATTTGGTATTTGTCAACTGAACTGAATTCAGCTAGTTTTATGCAGGTCATCTCTGGGCTGGCTGGCTTCTAACTCGGTCCTGGCTGGATCAGATCATCACAAGGATGACTTGTTTCCTTTTGAGACGGATATTATGACGACCAGCTCTGGCCCTATTGAGATGAAGCCAGGACACTCACCTTAAATACCTGGTCCAATGTCAAGTAACGATTGGCGCTGGGGTGGATAGTCCAGAAGGAGACCTTGCCGTTGGCAGATGTCTCCCGAACAAACATGTCATGGAGAGAAAGGTTGTGGCGGATGGAATTCTGAAAGGAGAGAAAGACAGCTGGTTATCAGCTTCTTTGGCTTCTGAAGCATCACCTTTGAAGTTTCCTGAGAGGAAATCAGCCTCAGGCCTCCCACACCGTGGCCAGCAGCATCCTCATGATCTTGCCTATTGGCCACTGTCTCCCTGCCGCTCCACACTGCCAAGCTGGCCAGCTGGGCCATAAAGCCATCAGTCCAATGGCTGGTGATAAAGGAAAGAACTGGATGGCCATCAGCAGCTAGGAAAGAGGACCGAGGCCATGAAGCAATCAATAGCACGAGAGGTTAGTAAAGAAACCAAGAAACCAGGACATTTCTTTGAGGTAAGACAGTGCAGTAAAGAATTCCACTATGGAGGAAACAAAACAAAAAACCCTTGCTTGGAGTTGCCCATCTGTCAGAAGATCAACACTGTGGCTCTGGCAGTGTAGTGTGAGCAACGGCGACACCAAGGGACCTCAGTGTTCCCACAAGTCCAATGAAGAGAGAGTCCCTGCCTTCTGGAGATGACATGTGACATTATAGGAGGTGAATCTTGGGTCACAAGGCCCAAAGACAGCATTTTTTTTTTCCATTGCTACTTAGTCACTCCAGCTGCCTTTCAATGTAGTGCAAAAGTAGGGTTAGTGTTACATGGGAGACACTCCATTTAGGTCGGCACCAATGAGGCGCTTTACAGAGCTCGTTGACCTTTTTTTTTGGCTTGGATTCAGCAGGATCAAGTCACAGTCTAAAAGATACAATTGTTTACAATTCCAGCTTCCTTTGCATTTAACTGCTGCCTCAGAGCCCCAGACACAGAACTGCTGCACATCTGTGTAGACAAACGACCGGGCCACAGTGACCCTGACTTTGGTTGCTATGGGTTGTTATGTACCTTCCAGCCTGGCTTGGCAATGTGCTTAAAATAGGGGAAGTGGTCCTCGATCCAAGTATAGATGTCTTTCAAGGTCATGCGCTTCCTCTCGGTGCTATTGATGGCGAATTGTATCATGGCCATGTAAGAATATGGTGGCCGCTCAGACACAGAGTCCTGCCAGGATGTTGATGCTCCCGGGGGCTCCTCAACCTGAGGGTTATGAGAAGCCAAAGGCAAGGAGAAAAAGGAATGACATGGAAGAGTTCATAAGACTCCTGGGGCCTCTGAAGAACATTCTACTAGAGAAAGCTTTAACCTGCAGAATTGTACTACAAAACCAATTCATCAGAGACCACTATTTCATAGAACTGAATTTTAGGATTAGAAGGGTAGTGGTGATCTAGTCAGTCCCTAGACAATGTGGAGCCACTTCTCTGTCACTGTTCATTTTGTTGAATATACTGTCCAATAGTAAGTGGAAGGCCAGTACCCATTTTCCAGACCTGGAGGGTCAAGAGACCAAGGTCTTCGCCTGCATTCTACTACTAATGTGATGTAAATAAACCCATCCCTTTTCAGTGTTCGTATGAGGGACCTATTCCCAAGAGTATGGGACAAATATCTGCAAAGCACACATCTGGCTAAGTCTTAGGCAAAGAGCTGATGATTCACATTTTAAAAAACTGAGCTCTAACTTTAGAAAGTGCACAGGCTGAAGGAAACAGCTCAGTTTTTACTTATGCACATGCAAATTTTCACTTTTATAAAGGTTGTTGAATGACATTTAAGGATGTCTGCAGCAATGTGGTAACTGTGAAAAACAGCACCAGGCCAAATCAAATTGGATTGCTGGGGAAGTATTTAAAATTCACACCTCACTCACTTTATTTGCTATTAATGTATCTTCTAATAAATCTATCTTGTTAAAAATGATCTACTCCTTTCATACTGTTGGGGGTGCCCCTTTAAAGTTCAAGTGGCTCTCCGCACTAAGATCTCTTCATCATTTCCTGAATACCTACTAAGCACCTGCTAAGGGCAGAGTACTAAACTTTGTGTTAATGGAATACAGAGCGAGCCAGGGGAATCCACCCTCAAGGAAATTTCACAGATGGGGCCAAAAAAGATGCTAGGCAGAAAGGTACCTCAAAAGTTATGCAGAATCACACTAAGTGAAGTGCTAATCCCCAACCTTGGAAATTCTGCTCCACAGGCCACTTGATCCATTTCCCTTCTTCGAAAGGGGGTATTGTCACTTCCTTGGTGAGTGACAGAAGTGTTCCCCTTTACCTGACTCTGCTCCAGGTGTCGATTCTCCTTTTCCTCCATCTCTTGCTTGATGCTGCTGGAGCCCAGTCCATCAGAACTCATCTTTCCGAGCCACTGGATGTTGGTCAAGCTGTTGTCGAGAGGGCAGCCTGCTGCCTCACCGCCAGCTAGAGGGGAAACAATCCAAGATGCACTTAGCTGCCAGGTCCAGTGCCTGGCAGGCCCACTGAAATCAGTGTTTAGGGAGCATCTCTCTAAGGCCTCTACCCTCAGAGGCAGGGAACACATGCTCGATCTAACGTGGCCCTCAGATACTCTGCCCCATTATGGATTTCAGGAGGAACTCAGGAGCATTGCTCACGTTGCTTTTCGGTGAGCCTTACGATCAGTCACGGTGACCTTACAAAAGAGCTACTGAGTATTGGCACAAAGAAAGTCATGCTTCGGTTTTCTCCTTTATTAAAATGGAGAAAGATTCTTACTTCCTTATACGGGCAAGATTCAATGGGAAAGAGAACTAGAAAAAATAAACATCCTTTTCTAATATAAAGTAGTAGAAATGCTAACTTATATTTGGGGTATTTTCGACAGCACCCAAAGGATCTGGGTCAAGGATTCGGGATGAAGAAAGACAAGACTTTCCCCTGGTTCAGGTGAGGTGCCTGTCAAGGAGCAAAGTGACGGACTGCAGTCCTCGCTACTGGAGAGGAAAGGCTGGGCTCCTCGCTCCTTTGCCTTGCAGACCACCTACCACAGCTCTCCCATTTCTGCCCGGGAAGGGCTCCAGGTGGTCTAGGTAGATTCGCATCCCTAGTTGCAGGCTTTGGTCCCAGGATCTCAGTGACCACTTCTGTCCTCCTGGGATCATTGCTGGCTTGGGCTTGAGGCTGGGGTCCTGGAGGGTGAGTGGGGGCTCCCCCACAGCTGATGAGGATGAATTTGTTGGGCCCACTGGTGCCACTCTCTTTTCCTTTGGCGGTCAATGCTGCGATGATGCTCTGGATATTGGCATTGTTAGGGACGGCCACCACTTGGGTGTTGGGCATGGTGGGGTGGTTAATAATCTTGATCCCAGCCGGAAACTTGCCAGAGTTGGACTCTGCCGCCTCCTTGGAGGCCTGTGCTTGACCAGGCTCTTGCTGGGCAAGGGGCCTCTTAGGTTCCTCTCCTGATGTTTCGCCTGGGGCATTCTGAACAGGAAGGGGCAGCCTCCGTCTTTTGAGAATCAGTGGCCGACAGGGGCTGGTTTTCATTATGAATCTGTGCTTTCACTCTCCATTGAGAATCACAAGTATAAGACCCTGGAAAGTGCAAGGAACAGCAGGATGTCAGAGATCTGTGAGGCTGAGAAGGAGGTTCGGTTAGAGAGAGGCGTTTTCCTCTTTCCGGGACCAAAAGCATGAGCCCGTGGGCCCAGGTTAATGATCTCTGAGCCTCATAAAGACCTCAGACAATGAGGAGACGAGTTCTACGACAAAAGAAGGCTAACAGTGAAGCATTTCAAAAGGGGAAAGTGGGACTGGGTTGAACATAGGTCAACATGGCCAAAGCTTAAGAATGTTTGGCTACAGAAACAAGCGGGACAGTTACAAAAGTGTGGACGTTTCTAAAACTGCTTCTGTCACACAGATCACTTGTCATGACTGTAGAGACAGGGATGCAGGAATAGAAGGACATGGGAATGTTAGGAAGCTTGACAAAACTCTGCTCCCATAATCTCTTTCAGGATTGATAAAGCCTGTATATGTTCATAGCATCGTAGTTTATAAATAGAATGGCCATAGAATCAGAGGAGAAAGGCAAATTATACTATTGGTCTCTTGGCATCACCTCCTACTTCACAACACCTCTAATAAAATGAAACTGCTCTATTCAAGGCCCACCGTGCTATTCGTTTCCCAGGCTGTTATCCTTGCACTGATAAAAGGAAAAGTTCATTTTTCAATCACAATTTACAAATCATTTATTTATTTATTTTTACTTGTTTTTTTTTTTTTGAGATAGAATTGACATATTGTATTAGTCACAGGTGCACAACATAATGATTTGGTATTTGCGTGTACTGTGAAATGATCACCACAGCAAGGCTATTTAACACCCAGCACCACACATCGTTACAATTTTTTTTTCTTGTGATGAGAACTCTTAAGATCTGCTCTCGGGGCGCCTGGGTGGCTTAGTCGGTTAAGCATCCGACTTTCGCTTAGGTCATGATCTCGCGGTTAGTGGGTTCGAGCCCCACGTCGGGCTGTGTGCTGACTGCCAGCTCAGAGCCTGGAGCCTGTTTCAGTCTGTGACTCCCTCTCTCTCTGACCCTCCCCTGCTCACACTGTCTCTCTCTCTCTCCTAGAAATAAATAAAACATAAAAAAAAAAAAATTAAAAAAAAAAAGATCTGCTCTCTTAGCAACTTTCAAATATACAATATAGTATTATTAATTGTATGCTCACCATGCTGTACCAATTTGCAAATTACTGATATAGTGACATGTTAGTGCTTGCATGTACTTATTCATATTTTAACTTTCTAAGCATGTTACTGTATTGTTTAATTTCTCTTCCAGAACCAAGCCTGTAATCCGTATCTCCTGACTGACAGAATGTGCTATCATCAGTACGCTAAGGTGGTTTTATAATGTTAAGGAAAATGGTTTTATTTGAATAGATACACAGGATACTCTGCTATCCTGCAAAATTGTGTAATCCTATTTAGAGGCACTTTGACAGAGGAATGGGCTGTTTTAGGACATCTGCTACTCCCTGACAATGACTGTGACATCCTTATGATATTTGCTGTCTGCTTTAGAGCTCATAGGCCTCTCCACCCTGCCCTCTTCCCTTTCCTTTATAACCAGGTTTCCTCTACTTTATTTATTGTTATAGTTTGTTTATTTCTGAGAGAGAGAGAGAGACAGCATGGACAGGGGAGGGTCAGAGAGAGAGGTGGACACAGAATCTGAAACAGGTTTCAGGCTCTGAGCTAACTGTCAGCACAGAGCCCGACGTGGGGCCTGAACCCACGAACCATGAGATCATGACCTGAGCCGAAGTCGGCCGCTTAACCGACTGAGCCACCCAGGCGCTCTGGTTTCCTCTACTTTAAAATGTTTTTATTCTACCTCCTATCTCTTTAGGCCTCCCTCTCTCCCCCACCAGTCAGTAGATACTATCCCTTCCCCATTCCCAAAAGATATCTCCCTGGTCTAAGGCTTAATTTTTGCCTTCTACTCTCTGCCCGGTCTCTTCCTATCATTGCCAACACTTTATCTAACCTAGGGGACTTCCAGACTGACCCCTCCGACACCACTGCCCATCCTGACCAGGGAAACCTTGCAGGGTCTTGGATCCAGGAGAAGGGCCCTGGAAAAGGGTGGAGAGGAGGCAGTGTTGCTCAGTGGTGAGAGCACCTGAGAGCAGGGGAGGGTATGGACGGGTTTGTCTTTGACTTAATGCAGAATAAACTCAATCTTCATCCCGGCCAGTGTGCCTAGAAAAGTAGGCCACCCCAGCAGCCCTCCCAAGGCTGTGCAGAGGTGCAGACGGTGCAGAGGTCAAGCTTCCAGGGAAGGCCAAGGGGGTGCTTTGAGAAAGGAGTGAGGTTGGATGCAGGAAAAGTTTGCACCGTGTCTCAGCCCTCGTTCCCGTGTGGCCCCAAACCTCCACTCCGGTCGTGCGCCCTGCTGCTAGACCCCCTGACCTCGGCGCCCGAGCCCGGGCTCGCAGCCTCGGCCCCGGGCCAGGCCCCAGACTCCATTCCTCCGCCCCCCGCTCACCTCCCGACTGCAGCCGCCGCCGCCTCTGCTGGGCTGTGGGCTCCAAGGGCGGGCTCCGGGCTCCTCCAACCTGGGGGCCGAGCCAGGGGCCCGGACAGGGACTCGCGCCAGGCCGGCCGGGTCCCCGGCGGTGCGGGAGGGGTGGGGAATCCCGGGGGATCCCGGGAGGGGAGGGGTCCCGGGCTGGGGGGCCGGAGGTGGGGTCGGGCACCGGAGCTTTCAGTTTGTTCCGCTGTTTGAAATTGGCGCCGGCGGAGCGTTGCGGTCACGTGACGGAGCGTCGCCAATCGGCGTCCCCCCTTGTCTCCGCGTTCCGGGCTCGAACGTCTCGGCGGCCGAGGGGAGCGGCGGCGGGGAAGCCGCCGGGCTGGTAAGGCGGGTCGGCGGCCGGCTCGTGGGGAGGGAGCGGCCGTGGGCGGCCCGGAGGGCTCCGGAGGGGCTCCCTCGGCGGGGGAAGGGGGGGCGGGGACGGCCGGGGCCCTCGGCCTGCGCCCCCTCGCGTGTTCCCGGTCCTTCCCCTGATCCCGCCCCCGACTCCTCTCCTCCCGCCTCCCTCGCGATCCTCTGGTCTTTTCCAAAATCTCTTGAGGCCTGGCCGTTCACGTCCAACTAACGATCGCCAAGCTACTGGGCCAGTTGCCTAGCATATCATCTCATTTAAGTTTCCAACATCTTAAATCCCACACTATAAGGCTCTTTGATTAATGTAGGCAGCACATTTTGTTGAGCACCTACTGTGTGCCAGGGCCTTCTACGATACAGTGGCAGCCGAGGTTCTTTTCCTTACCTTGTGTACAGTGTAATGGGAAGAGAGAACAGACGGTTTTGAAGAATCAAATAAGCCAAAGGAGAATTATAGCTGTGAAGGGATAAATTAGAGGTCATTGATAACTGAGTATCTCCAGTAAGAAGATCTTATCTTAGGTAGGTCAGGAAAGGCTTTTGTGAACTGAAGCCCCTTCTGAGATCTGACCCCCTTGTGCAAAGAAGGGAGTGAAACCCTCAAAGCAAAAGGATTAAGGTGTGCAAGGAGGCCGCAGGAAGATTGGTACGTACAAAGGCTGAGGACCATCTGAGGAGTCTGAGCTAAAAAGGCCTGAATGGAGTGGTGTGAGATGAAGGTTCATAGGAAGTTGGACCTTAGCCATAACTGAGGGAATTGGGTCCTTATCCAGAAATCAAACATTTTAAGCAGAAGTGAGTAGAGATCAGATAACGCATTTTAAAAAAGTCCCTCCTCAGGGCATGTTGGAGTGGATTAGGGTAGACCAGTTAGGCTATGGCAATACTCCAGGCCAGAATTGTTGGAACTTGAAGGGTGGTGGGGAGAGAAAGAGTGACAGAGAGAGGGGATAAAGGGGCATTATTGAAGACCTACTTAAGAGGGGCGTCTGGGTGGCTCAGTCGATTAAGCGTCCAACTTCAGCTCAGGTCATGATCTCACGGTTCCTGGGTTCGAGCCCTGCCTCGGGCTCTGTGCTGACAGCTAGCTCAGAGCCTGGAGCCTGTTTCAGATTCTGTATCTCCTTCTCTCTCCTACCCTTCCCTTCTCATGCGGTCTCTCTCTCTCTCCGAAATTATTTAAAAAAAAAAAAAAAAAAAGACCTACCTAAGAGGTAAAATCGTCAGGGCTTGGTGCTATTGGATAGGGAGAGAGGAGGGAGATGTCAAGGTTTCTGGCTGCATCACTAGATGAGCCGTGATACCAGAGGAAGGGTCTTGGAAGGTAATCACCTGTGGAGCAGGTGCAGGGGACATGACCATGAGTTCAGTTTTAAATGTGTTGCATTTGAGGTGCATTTGAGTCATCTGGTTGTTGTCAAGTAGGCAGTGGATATATGGGTCCTGAGTGTGGAGAACTCTAGGCTGAATATATAAATACTTAAGTCACCCACTTTTTAAGTGTGAGCCATTTGCCTGTGAAAGGTGTATGGACTAAGGGATGCTCCTAGGTACAGCGAGAGGGCAAGCTGTTAGATAGCGACTGTTAGATAGCGAAGGGACTGACCTGTGCTTCTCACATAAAGAGGATGGATACAGATATACATAGGATTGTATGTTTGGTTTCTGGAGAGCAAGAATATTTTCTTTGGTGTCTCCCGGATTCCTTATGAAGTAAGAAGAGAGAAGGAGATTTCAGGGGCATCTGGGTGGCTCAGTTAAGCATCCTACTCTTGATTTCGGCTCAGGTCATCATCTCGCGGTTCCTGGGATCAAGCCCTGGATGAGGCCTTTGAGTGCAGAGCCTGCCTGGGGACTTTCTCTCTTCACTCTCTCTGCCCCTACTCCCTCTCATGCTCTCTTTCTCAAAATAAATACACAAACATTTAATTAAAAAAAAAAGAGAGAGAAGAGAGGTCTAAAGTTTCAAGCAAGTAGAAACGTCTTAAGATAATCACTGCAGATAATGAGCTGATGAAGGAAACATAGTAGGTGGGTTGCTGAGCACTGCGGAGTCCGCTGGAGCTGCAGCCGATGCTGCTGCTGTCATCTCCCCCCTGGACTCCGGGGGGGGTGGGGCAGCTCTTTAACTGGGCGTCCTGCTTCCTTTCTCTACGCCCGCTCTCCCCAACACACCTTTTCTCACAAAGCACCTCACGTTATCTTTGAAAAGTATAAATCACGTTATGTCCCTTCCCTGTCCAGGGCCTTGCAGTGGCTTCCTGTGACATTAAGAATATTAAATCAGAACCCTTAACCTCACCTGTAAAGCCCTGTGTCATGTGAATGCGTTCGCAGCTGCTACCACTCTCCAGTTCAGCCGTGCTGATCTTACTGTTTTTTGTTTTTTTTTTTTAATTAATTAATTAATTTATTTTTATTGCTAGGACAGAGAGAGAGACAGCATGAGCAGGGGAGGGTCAGAGAGAGAGGGAGACACAGACTCCGAAACAGGCTCCAGGCTCTGAGCTGGCAGTCAGCACAGAGCCCGACGCGGGGCTCGAACCCACGAACCGCGAGATCATGACCTAAGCGAAAGTCGGACGCTTAACCGACTAAGCCACCCAGACGCCCCTGATCTTACTGTTTCTTGAACATATCAGACATGTTCTTACCTTGTGATTTTTGCACTTCCTATTCTCGAAGCCTGGAGTATTCTTCGCTCATATCACTCATATGTTCCTGTTGATTGTTTGTTCTTATTCCATTTCAGGTATTTGCTCAAATATCACCTTTTTTTTTTAAGTTTATTTATTTATTTTGAAAGAGATAAAGACAGCACAAGTGGGGAAGGGGCAGAGAGAGATGGAGAGAGAGAGAATCTTAAGCAGGCTCTGCACGGTCACCGCAGAGCCCAATGCGGGGCTTGAACTCATGAAGCTGTGAGATCATGACCTGAGCTGAAACCAAGAGTCAGACGCTTAACCGACTGGGCCCCCCCAGGCACCCCTCAAATATCACCTCTTCAGTTGCTTTCCCCGACAACCCTGTCTGAAAGAGCACTGAGTAGGCTCAACCCCTTATCCTGTTTGACATTTCTCCATAGTCACTTCCCAACTAGGATGTAAGCACTATGAGGGCGGGGATTTAAGTTTATTCTCTGACATAGATTTGCAGCACCAGGAGCAGTACCTGGCACTATTGGCACTTCAATGAGTACTTGTTGAGTGGCTGAGTGAAGGAATAAATAGAGGTATTGCCTGTGTTCTCCCTAAAAGTGTTTAGTTCCCGAGGCAGAGAGTTTTGTCCTTTCTTTTGTCTTCACCTGCATTTCCATGGCCTAGTGACGGAAGTCAGAGCAGGTCACTTTTGATTGTTGGCTGTATGGGTGCATCATGAATGTACGGGGGAACCAGTCTGCCCTGTTGTGGGACTTTGCAGGATGCTCATCTGCCTCCCACTTGCCTCTCTGGTGCATTCAAACTTCTATCCCACCCTTCCACTGATGAAGCTCTTGTTAAAGTTGATCTGGTTACTGGAGTCAGTGGACACTTTTTTCAGACTTTTTATTACTCCTGTGGGTCCTGTCGATCCTTGATCCTGCCTCTGTCTCTAGCCTCCCATCTCTACGGATGCAGCCCAGATTCAGGCCTCATCATTTCCCACTTAAGTAACATAGCAACCTCCTAGACTGGCCCCTGTATTTTCAGGGTACTCCTCTCCTTTCCCACTGTTACCAAGATGATCTGTCTAAAAGACAACAACCAATTGTGACATTTATGAAACAGGTGGAAAAACTTGAACATGTCTGAATATTTAATAATGTTAGAGAATACATATATGTGAGGTATATTAATGGGAATGATATAATGACTGTGAATGTCATGCTTTCTTCAAAATAATACAGGGGTAGGGAGGTGGATAAAGGGTGTGGATGGATCCGGATTGGCTATGGGTTGATGGTTGTTGGAGGCTCATTATATTATTCATTCTGCTTTTGTGTATGTTCAAAATTATCTGGAGTAAAAAGTTAAAAAAAATCCAGGTGTGATCACATCCTTCTGCTTGAAAACCTTCAGTGATTTTTAGGCTAAAGTCCAAACTCCTATGGCACTCTTGGCTTTTCTTATCTGACCTTGACACCAGGTCCAGCCTTTTAGTTCCTACATTCATAGCCTGTGGCCAACGTGGAGTCTGCAATACCCTGAATTCACAGTGTCCTTTCAAGTCTCTGGGCCTTTTTTTTTTTTTTTAATATTTTATTTATTCCTGAGAGAGAGATAGAGACAGCATGAGCAGGGGAGGGTCAGAGAGAGAGGGAGACACAGAATCTGAAGCAGACTCCAGGCCCTGAGCTAGCTGTCAGCACAGAGCCTGATGCGGGGCTCGAACCCACGAACCGCGAGATCATGACCTGAGCTGAAGTCAAATGCTCAACCGACTGAGCCACCCAGGCGCCCCTCAAGTCTCTGGGCCTTTGTGTGTGCCTCCCCACAGCTTGGAGGGCCTTGCCTTGTCTGCTTTTTGGCTCTCTATATCCCTTCCGTACTAGGCCAGGTAACATCCTCTCTAGAAAGCCTAAAAGTCTCCCCTGGATGAGTGGAAGCATTCTCCCCATTATTGTGATTGTGTCTCTCCCTCTGCTGGACTCTCAGCTCTTTGAAGACAGGAACAGTCTCATCTATGAGTCCCTTCAGGCACTTGGAACTATATAAATCCTTGTAGAATCAATGGTTCTTCATCTTTAAATTCCCAGCACCAGCATGGCACTCAACATGTGCTTGATCAATCGTTTATCAACTGAATGTTGTTGAGTGTGAAGTACCGTGTTTACACTTGGTGGTGTAGTAGGAAGCTGTGCCCCCCACAGTATTGAGGTAGGAGGGGCAGTTGTTAGAACTGGCTGTCAGACTGTGAGGAAGAGCTGGGGACAGAATCATCGGAATTATTTTCTCCCAGCTTTTGTTTTTTCTCTGCAGGCATGGGTTGGAATCCGAGCCTGTACCCCGACCTGACTACAGCCAGCACAATGTGGTTACTAACTGCTCTTCATTCACCTATTGATGCCTCCCAGAAAAAAACGCTGTCAAGGGTCCCAGAAAGCCCAGCTGCTATTCCTACAACAACCACTGGAGGGCCCCAAACACCACTATGGATCTGAACGTCTTCCCGTCACCCACACCCGACAGGTGCCCAGCAAGCCCATTGACCGCAATACCATCACTTCCTGGGTAGGCCATGGGATTCTTACTTTGACTTTTGCTCTGTTAGGCTTCTCAGGATGCCAAATATTCTGCCCCTTGAACCAGGGCCTCCAAAGAATAAGATTCATGGGGCAGGGACAAGGAGGCAATGTACTCTTTCTGTCATCTGCCATCTTCTCTGGCATATATCTTTTTCTAAGTTCAAGCTGAGGGCTGGTTGGAATTGGAGTCTTTCCCTCCACATTCTTAGAGTTCAGTATAAAAGTTTCATTAACCAGTAGCTGGGTAAAAAAGTCAGACAAATGGCAGAATGAGTGAAAAATTAAATTGTTCCCCAAGTTTCATGTGAGAGGTAAAATATTTAACTAGGCACTGTATTTACTATTTCCTAGATTGAACCTGGAAAAAAAAAGCCCACAGAAAATGGCATGTCCTATTTTTTTTTTTTTAATGTTTGTTTATTTTTAAGAGAGAGAGCGTGAATAGGGGAGGGCAGAGAGAAAGGGAGACAGAGAATCCGAAGCTGGCATTGTGCCAACAGCAGTGAGCCTGCTGTAGGGCTCAAACTCAGAAACTGAGATCATGTCCTGACCCAAAGTTGGATGCTCAACCGACTGAGCCACCCAGGTGCCCCATGGCATGTTGTATTTTGACGGTTTCGAAGCCCTGGGAAGAGAACAGAAGTATTATATGTTGGGGAAGTGGTGTAGCCAAAGGGCCAGACAAAAGCATAGTGTCCATGCAAGAGTGCTTAATTAATATAACTTGTCCAGGATTGCTCAGAAGAACCATAATACTTGCTTTGGGATTGTAGAAGAAACTGACATGTTAGAATCCCGTGGATGAGAAGAGGAGTGAGCATTTAGTGGGAACTCATTGTGTGCTAGGTCTTATGCCAGTTGCTCTCCAATACATGATCTCACTCCCTGTTGCGTCCAGTCATTCCCTTTCCTGAGGGCCTTCTTTGTGCAAGGCACTCTGCTAGGTGCTGGGGATCAAAGGCAAAGAACACTGCTGGTCTCTGCCCTCAAGGTTTAAAGATAGTTAAACAAATTGCAGCCATGCGGTGCGATAAAGTGAAGGTGGCATTGTCCCCTTTCTTATATGTGAAGAAACAGAGAGCCAGATCGAATAATTTGCCCATAGCTCCTAGCCCTTTCTCTTAATATCCCATTAGATAGGTATTTTGTTTTGTGTCCGTTACTATAGCGGGCCCCCCTTTAGAATCTGGTCTTTTGATATAGTTTCCTCCCTCAGGTTCATACTTGGTGGCTAGCCCTCCTCACTTCTTTTTGGTTTTTGTTTTTGATTCTAACTTAGGTATCACCTCAGTTTGATACAACAGGAGAAAGTTGGTTCCCAGTGAACCAGAAACGTCATCATCGAAACCAAGCAAGACATTCAAGTCGAAAATCCACCGCCTCCAGGTTCCCACATCTAACGTTTGAGAGCCCATCGTCTTCCAGTTTGGCCACGCTTGGGATCCCCTTAACCAGGGAGTGCGCCAATCAGTCAGAAAAGTGCATTTCCGGAAGGCCCTTAGTTCCGGTGCTCAGTCCTCAAAGCTGTGGGGAGCTGTCAGCACATACGCTTCAAAACTTACCTTACGTGCTCATGCCACCCGATATCCAGACCCCAGAGTCCCCGTTTGTGAAGGAGGGGCCCATTCCCTCAGATCAGAGGGAAAATAGCCTTCCAAGCTGCTCCTTTCACACCAGTACTCCCAAGAGCCTAGATCCTGGGCCTGTTCTAGTTAAAGACACTCCAGAGGAGAAGTATGGGCTCAAGGTCACATGGAGGAGACGTCACCACTTGTTTACTTACCTCAGGGAGAGAGGGAAGCTGAACAAAAACCAGTTCCTTGTGAAAAACTCACTGGACTTCTCAGACACCAGCAGCCTCAAGAAATTTCCGTAGAGTTGCCAAGTCACTTTTCTGGCTCATGGGAGTGTACGTCAGAAAAATAAAATGCAAATAATGCCAATAACATCAACAGAAAAAAAATAGTTTAACTAGAGACTTGGAGTCATGAGGGAATCTGATTCCCAGATTTGTTTTTTAAAATGTCTTTTCCCAAAAAGTTTTTAGTGTCATAAACAGTTCACTTCATATTTTTCTTCTATTAACTGTTTACAATGTTCAAGTATCTTATAGTTACTGTTTAAAATGTTTGTAAATAAATAGTTGCAGAAAGGTTTTAGAGAACCCTGCTTCTGATTACCGATCATGCAGCAATACTGCCTTCTCCACAAAAGGCCTTTCTTCATTTTTTTTTTTTTTAGCCACTACTCATTAATCCTCTAATCACCCCATTCAACTGAATTCATTCCACATTTTGAGTCCCAACTCTGTGTCAGGCTCAACAACAGCTGCCTTTGTGGCATGGATGGGAAAATCAAAGCAAACTCTATGGCTTTTCAGAGCTGAGCAACCTTTTTAGATCTCTGCAACCTTGCCCATCTGCTAAAAGTCAAGATGAGGAAAGGTACCCAGTCCTGTGTTAGTGAATACCGTGGTCAGGGACAATAAAGCGGACAGAGATAAGTTACTTAAACTGTCTTTGGGTTTATTTCCATTCAAAGAAATCTGCAAATACCACACAGGGTGGGGAAAATGATTTCTTGTAGTGGCTGTTTAAAATGTATGTAATTAAATATGGAAACTTTTCGGAGAAGACTAATTACTGTAGCTAATGCAGGACTGCCCAGGCAAAACCTGCCTCCATTGCCCTTTCACTGATACACATAGCGTCTCACTCAACCGCATCCGTTCAGCATTAAGAACCTACTCTGTGTCCAGGTCGGCCTGAGCTAAACAAGCCGGGATTATTCCGTTTTATTATATAGCTGGGGAGCTGCAGCCCAGATAATGGGCTGTGTTTAGGGTCACACAGTGAGTGGAGGCTGACACGTCGAGACGATGCTGTCCCGGCGTGTGCCGAGTCCTGGGCCTCTCTGGCAAACCCGATGTGGAAACAGCTGACCTTGGGACGCTGTAAATAATAACATGCAATAACTTAGGCCAGGATGTTTTGTAGAGGTTACAATGATATGTGTAAGTCGGTGGTGGGAAAGGAAGTGACGGTTGACGACAAGGTTTATTGGAAACGAGAGTATGTGTTTAGTGGATCTCACGGGATGTGGATGTTGGGAGATCGTGCGTAGGCCGTAGAGAAAGGTAAATGGGAAATGTTCTTACGGTCTGTAGAGTTGGCCTAAGCAAGGCTCTGAACGCTTGGGCTGCAGTAGGGGAGGCTGAAGGAGTTTTGTGCAATTGGAGTGAGAGACCAGGTAACTATGAAAGATGCCTTTACCCGGGAATGACTGCCAGAGAGGGTACACGTGTGGTTCCCTGAAGGCTCTGGTGTCAGGGGAGGGGGCCGGACTGTGAGGGAGCCGGCAGAGGTCGGTGAGTCCTAACATTACCGACCTCTGGGAGCACTCTGGGTGGTCTTTGGGTACACACTGTTGGGATGTGCAGAGGCCGCTCCGTGGGTGGCGGTTAGGGGGATGGGCCGCTCTTCCGACGCAGTGACTTCGTCGCTGGAAGCCGACACAGCTGAAGCGAACACACCCCTCCGCCCTTGGCCCCTTCCCGGCGCCGCGCTCCAGGGACCCAGCCCTACCAGCGCGTCACCCGAGCTCGAGCGCAGGCGCCTTTGACTCCGAGCCCCTCGGCCCCTTAGAAACCCTCCCGCATCTCCGGGCGGCAGCAATAGCCAATGACAGAAGAGAGGCGGACGCGGGGACCAATAGGCGGTGGCGACAGTGCCGAGTGCGGTTGCCAGGGGGCGGGGCCCGGCTGCTTGCCAGGCTTGCCAGCCCAGCAGCGGCGTCGGGGGTTCTGGACGTGGTGGCCGCTTCCTGAGTCGCTGGGATGGAGGCGTCGCGCTGCCGACTCGGACCCCGCGGGGACAGGTCCTAGAGGGGTGGTGGCTGGTTTCATCTCGAGCGGGGCGGAAGGATGGAGTGAGACTGTGGCGCTCCTCTCTGGGAGCTCTGAAGAGAGGGCGGTGGGTTTGGGTCGGGGAGGTAGGGGCGGATTCGGCGGCAGGAGGCGAATCCCCTGTCCCCTCCTCGGCGGTGGAGGATCCCCTTTTTATCGGTGGGCGGTGGGAGGCAGCGGCTCTGTGTCCTGCCTCGAGAGCAAAGACTTTGTGTTCTTCTGGTCCATGCTTGCGAAACTCTTGGAGTTTTGGTTACGAGCTCGTCTTGCTCTCTCTGGGCCTCGCTTACTCAAAATGTGCGGTGTTCTTGCTTCTCACGCACTGCCCAGCAGTGTCATCATAATAGAGGTGCATGAAGTCTTTCCCGAGGGTGTC
Source organism: Proteles cristata cristata (assembly GCA_017311185.1). Classification (NCBI taxonomy): domain Eukaryota; kingdom Metazoa; phylum Chordata; class Mammalia; order Carnivora; family Hyaenidae; genus Proteles; species Proteles cristata. The sequence goes on from JAESUZ010004630.1 coordinate 3,859,470, forward strand.
GAAGGGGAAGGTTGTGGGTGATATTTAATCATTGGCTCTAATGCCATTGTTTTTGGCAGGCGGTGATGAATTGTAGAACAGAGTCCGAGGGCTGAAAGTGCAAAACTGTTCTTTCCTTTCTATCCGCTTTATAGTACTTCTCTCTTATTTAGGGTTGTTTTGCAGTGCACCATGCCCCTTGTTTGTGCTTTTTTTCTCTGCGGTGCCCCTTTTTCCTGCCTCCGCCAGAGGGAGAGCCTGGGAAATAAAACAATCTGAAATCTCAGTCTGTCAATTTCTTGTTAGCTAGATTAATGAAAAGTTAACCAGGAGCGGCATGAAATCATTGGTTTCAAACTTTGGTGTTGTCTGAGGATTGAAATCATACACGCCAACGTATTCCCCGCCTTTTATTCCATTACCAAGGCAAATAAAGATGTAGTGTGTAAGGATTTAGTCTGATGTTAAGATTAGTAGATATTTGAACAATTCTAAACCATTTTAAAACGTCACAGAGGAGGCGTTGGTGATAGAGAACACCCACGTTCCTCTTTTGTCAGGTTTTATTTTTTATTTTATTTTTTAATTTTTTAAATGTTTTATTTATTTCTGAGAGAGAGCGAGAGACAGCATGAGCAGGGGAGGGTCAGAGAGAGAGAGGGAGACACAGAATCTGAAACAGGCTCCAGGCTCTGAGCTGGCTGTCAGCACAGAGCCCGATGCAGGGCTCGAACCCATGAACCGAGAGGTCGTGACCTGAGCCGAAGTCCGACTCAACCGACTGAGCCACCCAGGCACCCCTTGTCAGGTTTTATTAACCTGCTAGCTGCCCTTTGAAAAATTTCTTCGCTATGCTTACCTGTTTTCAAGATGAGAGAAAAATAACCCAAGTTTACCGATGTAAATATGGAAGTACCAGAGGAGGTACAGCTAAAATTCAGCGTCTTTGTTGAATTCAGATGGTATTTGTTCACTTGTGGCCATTCAAAAAAATTAATTGAATGAATTTACGGCAGTAAATTTCATGGGTACCAGATATTTGATATATGACACATGATTTTGTCATATATCAAATGACAGTGGAGTGGGGAAGGAATTGACTTTGAAACGGAGACCAGGAGGCAAAATGGTTTTTAATTTATTGGACCTGAAGTTTAAAAGGATAGTTTAAAATTTTCCCTCCTTTTTCTTCCCAAAGAAAACAGCTCTTTAATTTAAAAACTGACATCAAAGGAAAGTGTGAGTCACCAAATGTTTCTCCTGCCCTAGGTAGTTTTAACTGCAGTGTCTATCACTGTTTAACTCAGTTGTTGCTGAGAGGGAGTGGAAGTCTCTTCTATTTTGGCTTCAGGTTGTGTATTTAATGTTTTTGATGTTCTTTTGGTATTAATACCTTTCAGTGTGAAATATAACATCTGACCTTTATGTTTCCTGTGATTTTTTTTCCCCTTTGAATTATGTGACTGTTTTCCCATGAAGTGGATTTGTTTTCAACAAAGTGGAAAAATTACTAACGAACTCCAAATATTTTTCCTATTTCTGAAATCCTTGGTGAAAATTGGAGATGGAATTTGAAACAACACTCTCAGGACCTTTGTTGAAGCTAGGCATTTTATAGTCAAGATTCCCTGGAGATGACTGTGGTTGGCTAGTGCTAGAACTTGAGCTCTTTATGGCCTTTTGTTCCTGATAAAGAATTGAAGGTATGGTGAGAGATTTCTCTGTGTGATGTGACCTTGCGGCCCAGTTGACTTAGAAAGCCCTAGTCTGTGGTTTATCCACACGCCATGGTTTCTCTTTATGAATATGAACAGTAGTAGCTGGAGGTTATGTGTTAGCCAGGCTGCCCATCCTCTCTCATGTTCTCTTTTTCAAATGTTTCATCAGATCAACTAATTGTTGACAAATAAAGAGACTTACCCAGGGCTTAAATATACTCAGATTAACTAATACAGGACTGCAGTATGTTTGGTAAATATTAAAAGCTCCTAATATCCAATCATACATGTATTTTTCCAAACATGAAAAGCTGCATATGGACATAGAAGGGAGAGAATAATCTCTGCAGTAAATTCTCTTTTTTCAATATCTTCTGTTCGAAGGAGACAGACTCAGTTTTTGGAATATTTCTGACTTCTCTTATTCTTTCCTGTGGAAACTCTGCTGTTTTCCCTGCCTTAGTGCCTGTTGAAAGAAAATGCTAACGTTTCTGCTTACTAAGGGGAAAAGTATGCTTGAAATTACTCAGAGGAGGAGTTGAAGTTGCCTTGCCTCTCCGTATTTGAGGATTTTAGGACTAGAAGGGGGCTTGATAATTCCCCTAGATCTCCTGTTTGAGAATAGTGGAATTATTATGGCTTCTTTCAAACTAGAATTTCCTAGTCTGCTTTTGCTTTATTTTCTCTGAATTGATTCACTAGAAATAAGTTCTTTGTTCTACTGAATCTGTTCTGTCTCATCAGACATCCTTACTGTTTGTTAGTAATAATGAAAGCTCCACTATTTTCCTGGCCTGGTTACAACTGAAGTCCACTTATGCTTGAGAGAAGACACTCTATCCACATGCTGACTGATGTGCTGTCTTTATTTACGTACTTTAACACCTGGTATGAGGCTTGATAATGAGGATTACCGTGTCTGTCTCTGCCTTAGAACTTCTGTGAAAACATCAACAATTAGCATTATGTCGTATGAGTCACCAGAATCCCCTGGAAGACCACAGTTCTGAAGAGGGTTAGAGTAATACTTTTATTTTTTATAAGATGGCATTTGCTGCTTTACTGCATGGTATTATGGGAGGCACTGGAAACTTCCACTGGGCTCCTGAGTTCTAGTCCCAGCCTTTTCACTCTCTAGCAATGTGATGCTGAGCTGCACATCTCCTCCTTTGGCTTCACTTTTCTCCTGTGGAAAATGAGAGTTCTTTGGATGCCCTCAGTGATTTATAATGAATTAATAAAATAGCAAATATATATATTTTTAACAGCACACGGCTCAAATTTCAAAAGGAACAAAATGCTTTTCAGTTAAAAGTGTGTCTTTTCTTACTGTCTTCATGTCACATAGTTCATTGATGGGCATCTTAAGGGGCCTTTCAAAGATATTATATTAAATAATCTTCAAATATTCTTTCCCCACTCCTAAAATTTGATGATTTTGAGTTTTAGGGTAAAATAGAATTAACTAAACTTGGATATCTACTTTCATCATGGACAAGATGTATTTTTAGAATATGAACTATATATAGCAGGGCACCTGGGTGGCTCAGTAGTTAAGCATCCAATTCTTGACTTCAGCTCAGGTCATGATCTCACGGTTTGTGGAATTGAGCCCTGAGTTGGTGGATCCTGCTTGGATTCTCTCTCCCTTTCCTTCTGCCCCCCCGCCCCCCGCTTGCACTCTCTCCCCATCTCTCAAAATAAGTAAATAAAAACATTAAAAGAAAATTTTTAAAAATGACCACATTAAAAAAATGAACTATATAGTTATTGCAAGTTTTAATTTTTTCTATGGTAATTAAAATATAGAAAACAGAACTTTAAGAAGAAAACAAAGATTATTTTTCAGTCTTCTGGAAGAATAAACTATTGCTCTTCAGCTTTTCAGGAAGAAACGTCAATAGATCTGCAGTTTGCCTTTGATAGTAGCTTTTCAAATGAAACAAATTTAATAAAGGATTGACCTGTATCCCTGTGGCAACAGTTTAATTTTGTTACAGCAATGCATATGAGCCGGAGACAAAGTAGGGAAGAGTCTTTTGTCTTAGTAAAGGTCTTAAGCTGTGTGTGTGTGTGTGTGTGTGTGTGTGTGTGTGTGTGTGTTTAAAGGAAAGATATGTCAAGATAAAATGATCAGTAATAAGGGCTTACATTTGGGTAGCCTTGGCAGCCTTCATAATGTTTCACTCATTTGATTTCTTTTGAGCTTCATAGCTCCGAAGACAGCAGGGCTGCGTTTTATAGGTGGGGAAGTTAAGGCTCAGAAAGGATGTGATGTACCTAAGGTCACATGACCAGTAAATGATGTAGTTAAAGGTAAAATTCAGAAATAAAATCCAGGCTTTTGATTTCTTTTTTTCTAATGTTTATTTTTGAGAGAGAGAAACAGAGAGAGACAGAGACACAGTGTGAGTGGGGGAGGGACAGAAAGGGAGACATAATCCGAAGCAGGCTCCAGGCTCTGAGCTGTCAGCACAGAGCCCAATGTGGGGCTCAAACTCATGAACTGTGGCCTCATGACCTGAGCTGAAGTCAGGTGCTTAACCAGCTGAGCCATCCAGGTGCCTCTCTCTCTCTCTCTCTCTTTTTTGAATATTTTAATTTATTTTTGAGAGAGACACCAAGCAGGGAAGGGACAGAGAGAGAGGGAAGGAGAGGATCAGAAGTGGGCTCTGTGTTGACAACAGCAAGCCTGATACAGGGCTGGAACCCATGAACTGTGAGATCATGACCTGAGCCACCCAGGTGGCCCTGGGCTTTTGACTTCTAGTCCCCTCTCCCCTCCCAACCCCTCACCCGCCACCACTTATCAAAATATATATTCCAAATATTTTAGATACCATTTTTACATATAAATAATAACAGCTGATACTGATTACATTCTAATTATTTTTTAGGATGAGCAGTTGAAATCAGATGTTTTAGCGAAGTACAAATGAGTATTAATTTCATCCATTGTAAAGGGTGTAGAAATACTTCTTTGGTATTGTTAGTCAAAAAAAAAAAAAAATGCACTTTCATCTCCACCCAAGGAATAGAAGGGAAATAAGTAACATTTCTGAACAGAGAAATGTAACCCCTGAGGAAAGGAGAATCAGGAAAAAGGTAGAATGAACTTAGAGTCTGAGTAACATGCCTTTTTATATCTAGAAAGAAAAAATGAAGTTTTTGACTTCTGAATCAAATTATGCATTTAAAGTAACCTTTCTGATCAGTTCACTCAAAAGAATGTTGTTTCTTTTGTTCTGTGGAACCTGCAAACGGAGAGGGTTCATTCTCAAGTAATGAACTTGATGCATTATTGGGGCCAAATGAATGATTTACTCAGTTGCCAACCTTTCCTTCTCTTTGCCTCTCTCCGCAAACAATTCCCCCTTCTTTCTGAAGGAAAGAAACGGGCTCCACTAAATGGGCCTCTTAGGAAATGGATTTTCATTCCCTCACTTCAATTAAGTTAGTTCCAGATTGTGGCAGTCATTCAAGTAGACGACAGCTGAGACTAGAATACTATCATTTGTCCTCAGATGAGGAAGGATAGGTTTCAAAGGAGTCTTTTCCGGCAGTCCTGATTTGATCTTTATGTACCTTTTCCCGGAAGCACTGTTTTGTTCAAGCCAGAGATACTTTTGGTGTCTCAGTACGTGTGAAAACATGGCCTTCCAATATTGACATTTGGGGTTTGGACAAGGCAAATCTATTTGTCAGCTGACTTAGAGAAAATTACTTTATTGATAGCTCTTGCCCCAACTACCTGACACCATGATCAGTTCAGACCATGAAATCTGAGGACTCTTTATTACCATATATCCTATAATCAGTTCCTCCCATGGGCTTCTTCAGCATGCACACACGGGCTTGGACACTCTGCTACCTAACAATACAAATGAACTGGCATTCTGACTGAAGAGATTCTTGGCAGGCTTACTGAAATACCACGGTAGTGGAGTTCCAGACTCTGCTGACCGTTTGAGTGTGTGTGGTTGGTGGTGTGGGTTAGCATGCTGAGTTCTTCCCCGCTTTGGCTGTTTAGTGTCCAAGTCTTTGTGTGGGCATATATTTTTATTTCTTCTGCATATACACCTAAGTTGAATTCCTGGATTATGTGGTAGCTCTATGTTGTACAACTTGAGGGGCTATCGCACTTGTTTTCCCAAATGGCTGCAACGTTTTACATTCCCGCCAGCAGTGTGTTAGGGTTCCGGTGTCTCTACATCCTCAACATTGCTTGTAATTGCTCCCTTTTTGCTTACAGCTGTCCTAGTGGATGTGAAGTAGCATCTCATTGTTCTTTTGATTTGCATTTCCCTAATGATGAATAATGTCAGAGCATTTGTTTGTGTACTTATTGGTCATTCCTATATTTTTAGAGAAATATCTGTTCATTTACTTTGCACATTTTAAAATCGGGTTGTCTTTTTATTACTTAGTTGTAAAAGTTCTTTACATGTATTCTGGATACAATTCCCTATCAGATAGATGTTTTATAGATATTGCCTGTCAGTTACTGGATTGCCTTTTCACCTTTTTTCTTTTTCTTTAATTTTTTAATGTTTATTTATTTTTGAGAGAGAGAGAGAGAGAGGGGGAACACAAGTGAGGGAGGGACAGAGAGAGAGGGAGACACAGGATCTGAAGCAGGCTCCAGGCTCTGAGCTGTCAGCACAGAGCCCGATATGGGGCTCGAACCCACAAACCATGAGATCATGACCTGAGCTGAAGTGGGACACTTAACTGACTGAATCACCCAAGCACCCCTTCACTTTCTTTTCTTTTTTTCTTTCTTTCTTTTTTTAATGTTCATTTTGGGAGAGAGAGAGAGAGACAGAGAGAGAACAAGAAGGGGACGGCAGAGAGAGAGGGAGAGATACAGTCCTAAGCAGGTTCTGCACTGTCAGGACAGAGGCCGACACAGGGCTTAATCTCACAAACCGTAAGTCATCACCTGAGCCGAAATGAAGAGTCTGATGCTCAAGTGACTGAACCACCCAGGCGCCTTGCCTTTTCACTTTCTTGATGGTGTCATTTGAAGTGCAAACATATTTTATTTTGATGTAGTCCAATTTGTTAATTTTTTTTAATCGCTTTTGTTTTTGGTGTTGTACCCAAGAAATCATCGCCTAGCCCAAGTTTACAAAGACTTACTCAGATGTATTCTCCTAAGGGATTTACAGTTTTAGCTCTTATAAAGTTTACTCATTGATTCATTTGTGTATGCTGTGGGATAGGGGGTACAAATTCATCCTTTTGCGTGTGGATAGCCAGTTGCCCTAGTGCCATTTGCTGAAAAAACTATTTTGAACCTACTTTTTTTTTTTTTTTTAATTTTAGAGAGAATGAGTAGGAAAGAGGGACAGAAAGAGAGAATCTCAAGCAGGCCCTGCACTGCTAGGATCATGACCTAAGCCAAAATCAAGAGTCAGAGGCTCAACCAACTGATCTACCCAGACACCCCTGAACCTATTTTGAACAATTTTTTAAGTGTTTATTTATTTTTGAGAGAGAGACAGAGCATGAGCAGAGGAAGGGCAGAGAGAGAGGGAGACACAGAATCTGAAGTAGGCTCCAGGCTGCAAGCCATCAGCACAGAGCCTGACGTGGGGCTCAAACTCATGAACCGCGAGATTATGACCTGAACTGAAGTTAGATGCTTAACTGACTGAGCCACCCAGGTGCCCCTCTGAACTTAAAACAGTTTATTTTTTAAACTGAAGAATCATAGACTGCTTTTCAATTTAGTACTTAGAGATTTACCTTATTCTTTTTAATGACCACAAAATATTATTTTCATAAATGTATCTTATTGCTCACCTATTGGTGGACATTAATATAGTAATATTAATATTGGCAGACAAAACGTTATTAATATTAATATTACATTTTCTGTTGAAAACGATGAAACAGCAGCACCCTTGTTACATGTATCTTTATATATTTGGCCTTGTATTTTGTGAACTTTATATGTTTGTAGGGTTTAAATTTTGGTAGAAGTTGCTAAATTTCCCTCCAAAAAAGCTACAAACTTTTTCTTCAATGGACTATAAATGCTTATTTTTAAGTGGAGTAATTAGCATCTATTCTTGTTGCTCAGTCTCTTATATGTACAGAATGAATGCATAGTAGGCACTTAGTAAATATTGACCGGTGATAAAGATGAGGGTAAAATTGAGGGACTATCTGCAGTTTGGATTAGAGTCACTTTTTTTAAAATTTCCTTTTTTAGTATTTATTTAATATTTTTATAGTGTTTTTTTAAATTTATTTTTGAAACAGAGAGAGACAGAGCATGCGCCAGGGAGGGGCAGAGAGAGGGGGAGACACAGAATCTGAAACAGGCTCCAGGCTCTGAGCTGCCTGCACAGAACCCGATGCGGATCTCAAACCCACAAACTGCGAGATCATGACCTGAGCCAAAGTCAGACGCTTAACCAACTGAACCACCCAGACACCCCTTTTTAGTGTTTATTTTTGAGAGAGACAGACAGACAGACAGAATGTAAGCAGGGGAAGGGCAGAAAGAGAGGGAGACACAGAATCAGAAGCAGGCTCCAGGCCCCGAGCTGTCAGCACAGAGCTGGATGCAGGGCTCAAACTCATGGACCATGAGATCATGACCTTAGATGAAGTCAGATGCTTAACTGACCGGGCCACCCAGGCGCCCATGGATTAGAGTCACTTTAAGCTGGTCAGTGGGACAAAGAATAATAAAGCCAACTAATGCAAAATTCAACAGCTAAAGGAAAATTTACAAATGAGAGTAGGAACAAAGGTAGCCATGATCATGTAGCTAATATTCTTATGTTCTTTGTAGATGAAACAAAGCATATTGTTTGCGGAGCCCAAGATGTTTACTGGCAATTATGATAGGGCATTGCCACAAAAACTGTATATAATAAAAGAAGTTTGATTGACAGGTATAAGAGTTCTAGTTACCAAAATATAATTGAATGTATGATGGGAAGATGTTCCACCTTGGAGGCGCTAAGATTATTAATCATCATTTGTTTCTCAAATGTGGTTGGATAAGAGAATTATCAGTACAGTAAGTTCAAATTTAAGAATGTATTTAGAAATAAATATAGAAATAAATGCTTCCAGTTTTTCTGATACAGAATAATCTCAGACTAACTAATCTTGGCCCCCAGAACTAAAGGTCTGCTATGTGATAGACATGATACTATAGTATAGTTTGAAGCATTGTCCCTTTTAAGCACATAACTGACAGGAAATTTAATGAGAAAACCAAAGAACAGAGCAGAAGTGTCTCATAATGTGTAAAGCGGGTAGGTACTATTTTATTAAATCTGTGGAAAGTTCATACACAGATTTAAATGAAATATAAAGGTGTTTTTTTTTTCATTAAAAATGATTTTAGGATCTCAGTAACTTTTCAAATTATTTCTCATAGTTAGGTAGGGTAACTTAGTGATTCTTTATCAGTTTCTTAATTATTTCCCATAGCCCTACAACTATAAAATGGGGACAGTAATATCTAGTTTTTACCTACTTTGGAAAATCCAAAAGTAAGCAATGATGACTTAGAGTATTTCTGTAAGGCATACTTCAAAGGAGTTTTTTTCATCTAACTTTAAAATGCACTTACTTATCAAACATCTGTTTCACATCTTCCATGTTCTAGGCATCATGCGCCATTGGCAATATTGAGTAATGTTTGAAAGTACTGGTGTTCGTTAATTTTCTTTTGTAATTTTGCTTTTCTTTTGAGTGTTCAAAGTGGTGTCTCAAAAGTCGTAAAAGAAATTACTGTGCGTGCCACTCAGCTTAGCAGAGGCAGTGTTCTGGCAGTTGCTCTGTTGTAGTGAAAACAGGAGAGTCCCCAGGGAGGTGTAGAGAGCATCTCCTGCCACCACAGTCCTAGCATAAACACCCTATTAATGACACTGATGTGGATAAATTTAGCTTCTTACCTGCAAGCTTGCACTTGAACCAGAAGTATGCACACACTCCCTTAACAGATCTCTCCTAAAAGTGTCAACTGTCCTCCTAAAGCAGCACGGTACTCCTGTGGGTATTCTGAGGGTTCATGTTGCTAATTGGGATAATGGTAGCAGTTTTGATTTCTAGTTGAAAAATAATCAACAAAAATTCTCAGGGTTGTGAGTTCAAGCCCCACATTGGGCATAGAGCTTACAAAAAAAAAAAAAAAGAAAAAATAATTAGGGCTGACTGGCTGGCTCAGTTGGTAAAGCATGGAATTCTTGATCTTGGGGTTGTGAGTTTGAGCCCCACATTGGGTGTAGAGATTACTTAAAAATGAAAATAGGGGCACCTGGGTGGCTTAGTCCGTTAAGTGTCTGACTTCATCTCAGGTCATGATCTCATGGTTTGTGAGTTCGAGCCCTGCATCAGGCTCTGTGCTGACCGCTCAGAGCCTGGAGCCTGCCTTGGATTCTGTGTCTCCCTCTCTCTCTTCCCCTCCCCTGCTTGCACTCTGTCTCTGTTTCTCTCTTTCTCAAAAATAAACCAAAAAAAAAAAATCTTAAAAAAAAACTACATTTACAGTCTTTCCCCCCCCATTTTAAAATGCAAGCATTTAAGAGCTTTCAAGCATATTTTGAGTGAACACACATAGCAATTATTGGAGATCAGATCAGTGTGCTTATAACTGAGACATTGGGTTTATTTAATACGTAGCAGAACATTGTTGGCCCTTATATTAATTTCAGCCACTTATAGTTTCAAATTGTTTTCTTCTTAGTTACACCTAGTGGGCTAAGGAGTTGACTTAATAGGGGCACCTGGGTGGCTCAATCAGGGCATGATCTCACAGTTTGTGAGTTTAAGCCCAGTGTCAGGCTCTGTGCTGTCAGTACAGAGCTGGCTTCAGATCCTGTGTCCCCCCTCTCTCTCTGCCTCTTCCCTGCTTGCGTGCAGACGTGCTCCCTCAAAAATATATAAACGTTAAAAAAAAGTTGACTTAATACATATTTTTAAAATGCCTTTACATTGTACTGTTACAGAAAAACTCAGCTTTTTCCTTTCTAGATAGGGGAAGACCCAGTCCTTTTCTACTGTGTGTTCTTTCCTGCTGTGTCTTTTCAACTACTCACATAGAACACTTCACTTCTGACATTTCTGGTCCCCAAATGTGTGGGGTTTTGTCCATAAAACAAGTAATTCCCCTGTGATATCAGCTGGGTGCCCTACAATTCAACCCAGTTCTGACACTATCTACCCAAGGGAGTGTCTGATACCACAGATTAAGGGCTGGGTCCCACAAGACTGCCCCCTCCCCACGACCCCTAGTTTCGGATGCCTTTCACAAGCCCTGGTGATCACCTGTGCTTCTGACCAACTGGCTGTAGACTGTAGGTTCCAAACACCTCTTCCTTGGGGTCAATTAATTTGCTAGAACAGCTCACAGAACTCAGGGAAACACTTAACATTTCCTGGCCTATTAAAGGATATGATAAAGGATGTGGAAGAACAGCCAGATGAAGAGATATGTAGGGCAAGGCCTGGGAGGGTCCCAAGTGCAGGGACTTCTGTCCTCATGGACTTGGGATGTGTCACCCTCCCAGTGTGGGTGTGTCTGCTAACCTGGAAGCTCTCCAGACTCTCTAATTGTGGGCTTTAATGGAGGCTTCATCAAATAAGCATTATCAATCACGAACTCCATTCTCAGCCCCACCTTTTCAGGAGAATGGGGAGCCTGGCTGAAAATTCCAAGCTTCTTATCAGGGCTTGATCTTTCAGGTGACCTGCCCTTCACAAGTACAAAATTCAAAAAGATCAAAAGAGTACAAAATGAGAAGTACTTCCCATCCTCTACCTATTTAGTTTCCCCTCCTGAAGGCAACGCTGATACCAGCTTACTGTGTATCCTTCCACAGATCTCTGCATTTGCAGATGAAATATATGTATCTGTATTTTTTTTCTGTTATAAATGATGGTAAATACTCCCCAGTTTTCTGCACCTTGCCTTTTTCAATTAATAAAACATCCTTGGAAATTGTTCCAAGTCAGTAACCCTATATTTCTACACATTTCTATATTTTATTCATATCAGTGCTTTTTTTTTTTTTTTCAAACAGCTGCATGGTACTGATTGTATGGATGTGGTATACTTTATCTAATCAGTCCCTACAGATGAACATTAGATTGTGCTAGCTTTTACTGTTACAGTGTTGCAAAGTCCTGTAGTTTATAATCATACTGGACAGCTGGCTAAAGTTGGGAAATAATAAGTTAATAAGGAGCATACATTTCCCTAAAGATGAGTTTCTCTAAGAGTGTAAGTTGCATTCATTAGTGATCAGGAATTTTACATTTCATACCAACATATTTTTTAATATCTCAAAAATTAATGTTAGAGCAAATATGTGATCATTGTCCACACTGAGCATATTTGTTGAGAATAAAGAAATAATGGAACGCTCGGAGCTTTTGGAAGGCTGGAACAGAGGGAGGGAAAGAGTGGGAACTCATGTCTGTTGTTTTTTTTTTCTTACTTCATTGAGCCTATTTATGATAATTCCTTATGGAAGGTTCAGAGTAAAAATCTCTGCTCCCTCTTTGATGACTTTGATGACAGAGGCCACATATTTTATTTGTAGCTGCTTGAATTTATTGAGTGCCCATTATAATTTTATAAGGAGTAGACCATTTTATTTGAACACAAAGATTTTCTCTAACATTTAATAATGTTAGGTCATTAACTATATCTGTAACTCATGAAACACGTGGGCAAGTTAGAGATTCAGAAAATAATAACAGATTTAATGCATGCTTCCCATGTACCTGACACTATTCTAATCATCTTCTGTTTATTATTTTGTCTAAATCTTCTATAGTCATATGAGATAGAAATTATTATTATCCTTATGGTGTACATGAGGCAGGCAGTGGTTAAACAACTTATCAGAGGTAGTAAGGAGCCACGATATTAAAAAGCCAGAGTCAAGTCTGGATCCAGAGCCTGTCCTTAGATTATCCTTCTGTTTACTTTACTTTTATCCTTAAATGTTTTATGAGATCATTATTATTATCCCTTTTATTAGGAAAGGAAAATGTAGAAAAGTAAGATTGCCCATTTTTATGGAAGGCCTAAGGTTAGTGCTCTTAATTTAAGAGTATTGATAGATGGGGCACCTGGGTGGCTTAGTTGCTTGAGCATCTGACTTCAACTCAGGTCATGATCTCACAGTTCTGAGTTCGAGCCCTGCGTCAGGCTATGCTGACAGCTCAGAGCCTGGAGCTTCAGATTCTGTGTCTCCCTCCCCACAGAGAGCTCTGTGCCCCTTCCTCACTCATGCTCTGTCTCTCTTTTGTCAAAAATAAATAAACACTTAAAAAAATATATCAATAGGTACAGATCCTATGGAGAAGATGATAGGTTTTTCCTCCCGGACTTTGAATAGCATAGCTGTTGAGCAATCACTGGTTTCACAATGGCTAAGACAGCAATTTATATATTTAAGTAGATTGTTCTTGTCCTTTCTGTTTAGTTTATCTGTCAACTGAGAGGCTTTTTTATATTTACACTATCAAAACAATTCACAAGGAAGGGTGTGTGGCTTAACAATATAACAGAATTGAGGTAGCAGGAAACAATAAATGATCATTCCCTCTGCTCTGTGGAGAGGAATTGTATCATGTTTCCGTGTCAGCTCCAGAAGGAACCTCCCAGAAGTCATGAGCATGATGGTCTGCAGATACGTTGCAGTCTTAAAATGCCCTTTCTCTTTGACATTTTGTCATTTGGTGTCCCATACAAATGGGTGAAATTGAGTATGATGTTAATCATTGAAAGAATTGGTCAGGAAAAATGAGAAGGAAGCCTCAAGAAACAAAGACCAGGGGCTACATTTGGGGGAAGAAGGGATCTCTTCATTGGTGTCAGTAAAGGTTTGATATTAAAGTAAATGTTTGCTGAGCAACTCCAGGGATGTGGGTAAAGTGGGGACTGAGGGTGGATACAGCCCTGTTCCCCTTTCATTGATTTTTCTGGTCCCTGATTCATCTACATCTTTCCAGCAATTTAGCAACTCACATCCATATTTACATTTCTAAATGTTTATTATATGCATAGAAAATGACAATAACTTATATGCCGCTCGTTAAAATTATTCTGATATCTTTGTTACAAATGCTGTGTATAATCTCACAGGTACACATGCCAAAATTCCTTGGCAGTGGGAAATGAGGAAGTGAGGGGTATCACAATATGACAAAATATTACAACTCTGTAATTGGAAATAAATGTGTTAAAATATCAGGTGCATTCATTTGAAAGGCATATGGAAACTTTAGGCTTTTCAAAGGCATTCGAAAGGAAAAATTTTTAAGGAGAGTTGTATTTTGAAAGGGTTTTTAAAAATATGGAGTACGAAACTTTACTTTGCATTAGTTGATGGTATAGTTGAAGGTTATGCCAAGAGGGTAAAAGTCATCTACAGAAAATTACCTGTTTATGGAGTGTTTGTGTGTGTGTGTGTGTGTGTGTGTGTGTGTGTGTGTGTGTGTGTGTGTTTGTATCCATATTTTTTCCTTAGATCTCTTTGTCCTTTCTAAAAGAAAGTTTGAATTAGAGATGGTCTGTCAATTTGTGTCAGACCAGTTTTAGGTGTCCTAGTAATCTTGGTTACAAATAAAATGTAAACTATAATATTCTTTCATATAGTGGTTGAGAGCATAAGCTTTGGAACTAGACTTCTTGGATTTGGATCCTGGCTCTCCCATTTACTGATTGTGGAACCACATAACTTAGCTGTGCTTCAGTCTCCCCAGCTGTAAAATAAATGTTGCATTGCTTTACTCCAACAAAATAGCCTCTACTGAACTCAGATCTCAGATCTCTCAGAGCCAATTAAAAATCCCAAGAGAGTCTGATTACTTCAGCCTTTATCAGGTGTCTCCTCCAATCTGTCAGTTTGTGGCCATAGAAACAGGCCTTTACAGAATAAGCTGTATAAACATGCGAGTCATCCAGTCTTGTCAGAAATAGGGGATTGGACAAGGCAGGAACTTAAAAGCACAGTATTGATAGTATCATTTTTTAAAATTAATTTTATTTTCAGTGCAGTTCTAGGTTTATAGAAAAATAAATGGAAGTATGGAGAGTTCCTGTATAACCCCTCACCCCCCCATTTCCCCTATTATTAACATTTTGCATTAGCATGGTACATTTTTTATAATTGATGAACCAATATTGGTATGTTATTATTAACTAAAGTCTGTAGTTTACATCAGGGTTCACTCTTTGTGTTGTACATCCTATGAGTTTTAACAAACGTAGAATGGTGTGTATCCACCATTACAGCATCCTACAGAATAGTTTCACTGCCCTAAAATCCCCTGTGCTCTACTTATTCATCTCTCCACTGATCCTTTTTGTTGTTGTTTATTTTTTATTTTTTATTTTATTTTTTTATATATATATTTTTTTATTTCTAGGAGATAGAGAGAGACAGCGTGAGCAGGGAAGAATCAGAGAGAGGAAGATACAGACTCTGAAATTGGCTCCAGGCTCTAGCTGGCAGTCAGCACAGAGCCCGACACGGGGCTTGAACCCACCAACCGCAAGATCATGACCTAAGCGAAAGTCGGACGCTTAACCGACTAAGCCACCCAGGCACCCCTGTTGTTTATTTTTTAAAATTCAAGTATAATTAACACACAGTGTTGTGTTAGTTTCAGGTGTACAATATACTGATTCAACAGTTCTATACATTTCCCAGTGCTCATCATGCTATGTGTACTTAATCCTCTTTGTTTATGTCATCCATACCCCTACCCACCTCCCCTCTGGCAACTACCAGTCCATTCTGTGTATTTAAGAGTTTGGTGGGGGTTTTTTTTGTTTGTTTGTTTCTTTTGTTGTTGTTTCTTTTGTTGTTGTTGTTTATTAGTTTGGATTCTTAAATCCACATATGAATGAAGTCATATGTTATTTGTCTTTCTTTGGCGAACTTATTACTTCATTCAGCATTATACCCTCTAGGTCTGTTTTTACTATTTCTATAGTGTTGCCTTTTCCAGAATGTCATGTGGTTGGAATCATAAAGTATATACAGGTTATTTAGGTTGGTGTCTTTTAAGGGTACGTGGGTAGTTGGTTAAGTGTCCAACTTAGGCTCAGGTCGTGATCTCACAGTTTGTGGGTTCGAGCCCCACATCAGGCTCTGTGCTGACAGCTCAGAGCCTGGAGCCTGCTTCGGATTCTGTGTCTCCCTTTTTCTCTGCCCCTTCCCTACTCGTGCTCCATCTCTCTCTGCCTCTCAAAAATAAAGAAATGTAATAAAAAATTAAAAAAAGATTGGTGTCTTTCACTTATCTCTATACCTTTAAGATTCTTCCATGTCTTTTTTTTCTGTGGCTTGATAGCTCAGAAATAATAATCTATTGTATGGATACACCACAGTTTGTCCATTCACCTATTGAATAACATCTCAATTGCTTCCAGTTTTTGGCAATTATAAATAGACTTGCTATAACCACAGTGAAAGTATTCATGTGCAAGTTTTTGTGTGGACAAAAGTTTTCCACTCGTTTGAGTAAATACTTAGGAGCACAATTGCTGGATGTTATGTAAGAGTAGGTTTAGTTTTGTTAGAAACTGCCAAACTGTCTTCCAAAGTTGCTGTGCCATTTTGTATTCCCACCAGCAATAAATGAGATTTCTTATTGTTCCACATCTTTGACAGCATTTGGTGTTGTTGGTGTTTTGGATTTTAGCTATTATAATAGGCACACAGTGGTAACTCATTTTTTTTTTTAATTTTGCCATTCCCTAATGGCATATGATGTGGAACATCTTTTCATATGCTTATTTGACATCTGTGTATCTTCTTTGGTGAGGAGTCTGTTTAGATCATTTGCCCATTTTTTAATTGGGTTGTTTTCTTACTGTTGAGTTTTAAGAGTTCTTTGTATATTTTGGATAGGACTCCTTTATCAGATACATGTTTTGTAAATATTTTCTGTCATTTGACATTATTTTTCACCTCCCCTGGCCTTTTCTTTTCTACGGTGATTTCCTAGTTGACAGGGCTACACAGTGCCTTATACTGTTGGTTAACGAGGCTCAATATCACCAGCAAGTGGTAACATATGGCTTCCTAGCAAAATCTTCACATCTGTAACACAGGATATATAGGAAGTTGTCAACTTCCTTTTTCTAATATTTCCCCCTAGATATTAATTATTGCACAGGTAACAGAGGAACAAGAAAAAAAAAGGTTATGCCCAATTCTTTTTTTTTTTTTACAAATAGTTTATTGTCAAATTAGTTTCCACATAACACTCAGTGCTCATCCCCACAAGTGTCCTCCTCCATGCCCATCCCCTCCTCCCCCCACATCCATCAGTCCTCAGTTTTTGTCAGCATTCAAGAGTCTCTCATGGTTTGCCTCTCTCCCTTTCCCCCACCATTTCCCCCTTCTTCTCCCCCTTGTTCCTCAGTTAAGTTCCTCCTAATCCTCCTATACGTGCAAACATGTGATATTTGTCCTTCTCTGCCTGACTTATTTCGGTTACGCCCAATTCTAATATCTCCTCTTTTTCCTGCATTCTCTTTGCTTTTCCATATAAGGAAGTAGTAAACTTGATGAGATCTTTTGAGACTACCACAACAATTTGCTACCTTTAAAATTAATTTTTACATATTATTTAAGAAAAATTTCTTTAATATAGTTTATTGTTAAGATGGTTTCCATATAACACCCAGGGCTCATCCCAACGAGTGCCCTCCTCCATGCCCATCACCCATTTTCCCCCTCTCCCCCACCCCCATCAACCCTCAGTTTGTTATTTTTATATATTCTTAGTTAAATAAGAGAACTATTTTTGTGTTTCTTTTATTAGTAAGAAGATGGAGGTTTTGAAAGATTGTGGGAAATAACTCAGTAGTAGAGGAGAAAACAGACTCTTCTCTATTGTCTACTCGCTGTTCTCACATCTGTGAGAATTACTGCTACTGTTACATTAACACCCCGCTCTTGCTATAAATGCTGATGCATCTGGAGTGGACTATATTGCCATTGTAGCCCACGGTAGTCTTTTAAAGCACAAACTTTGGTACTTGAGGTGAGTTTATAAGGATATATGGATAGGGTTGCCTGGGTGGCTCAGTTGGTTTAGCATCCAACTCTTGATTTCAGTTCTGGTCATGATCTCAGTTTCATGAATTCAAGTCCTGCATCGGGCTTTGCACTGACCCTGTAGAGCCTGCTTGGGATTCTCTCTCTCTCTCTCTCTCTCTTTCTCTCTCTCTCTGTCTCTCTCCCTCCCCTGCTCGTGCTGTCTCTGTCTCTCTCAACATAAATAAATTTTTAAAAAAGGGATATACGGATAGTTCCCCAATTTATAATTGTATTTATGTTCCAAATATTAATATGAAATAGATGTTTGGCATTTAGGATATTTTCCCATAGAAGAATCTTTCAAAATGGAAATTAGATTTCCAAAGCAATGCATAAGAGTAAATATAACTCAAGCTTATAAAACAATTACGTGATTGGGGTGCCTTGGTGGCATTTCTGTCACCCAGAAAGTTTCCTTTAGGCTCTTTCTAGTTATACCACACCCGTCACCCCACAATAGTAACCACTGCGATAACTTCTACCACTATATATGCTTTTGCTGGTTCTTTAACTTAATGAAAGTGAAACCATGCAGTGTATACTCTTGTGCAAGGCTGTTTTCAATTAGCCATAAAGTTTTTGAGATTTAACCATGTTGTTGTGTATATTACCAGTTTGTTCTTTTTTATTGCTGAGTAGTATTACATTAAATGAATATACCACAATTTGTTTATTTGTTTTCCTGCTCTTAGGTACGTGATTCTGGTTTTTGGCTTTATGAACATTCATGCACACGTCTCTTGAGGACATATGTGCTAATTTCTCCTGGATACATACCTGTAACACTTATTAAGTTAGAAACAACATAAGTATCCAACAATGGGGAATAGATTGGTATAGGTAAAATAGTACGCAGCCATTAAATATCATGCTTATAAAAATGAAGGGAAGTTTATGATATATGACATGGAAAAAATAATGCATTATTATCATGTAGCATATTTTTATTTGCTTTAAAATTCTTCTATAATGGAAGTAAATTACTTTTCTAATAGATAAATACACTTTAAGAAATATACTTTAGGGGCACCTGGGTGGCTCAGTCGGTTAAGGGTCCAACTTCAGCTCAGGCCATGATCTTATGGTTCATGGGTTCTAGCCCGGCATTTGTCTCTGTGCTGACAGCTAGCTCAGAGTCTGGAGTCTACTTCAGATTCTGTGTCTCTCTATCTCCAACCCTCCCTGCTCACGCTGTCTCTCTCTCTAAGAAATAAGTAAAACAGTAAAAATCTTAAAGAAAAAAGAAATATACTTTAAAAATCTGAGTGAGGATCATAGTACTTTAGATATTGTGAATTTTAATTATGTGGGAGGCAGAGAGTAGTCAAGTTGAACTTCTTTTGTATCTTGTAGGACTTTATGAATTTGGATTCCAGATGTTTCTCAGTTGCAGATCAATTATGTTTATCAGGTGAAATAGTCATTATATTAACTTATGTTAATATATCATTAACCTAACAGAAATAGCTTCCCAAACTGGCAAGAGCATCAAGAAACTGCTAACTTGCTGGTAGCAGTCTAACTATGTAAATTTTTTTATGTAATAAAATATGTAAATATTTTATTTGGGGGAAAGCAATTAAGGTGAATTATAGGTAAGGACTCGCACTACTATAAGTTATAACTTCTGACTTGAAAATTACGCTTCCAAGAATAAAGATACTCTTTGCTGTTCTATAGTAAGAAGAAAGAAGAAAAATTTCCACATTTAACAGAGGGAAAATGATAGGAGAGTCCATCTTATCAGTTGGGCAGGGCACTTTAACTCTCAAGACATGATATATATATATGAATTTTGTCAGTAGAAGGAGACACATACATAGATAAAATAATTGAAAAAAGACCAAAATGAGTTTTTGGAGTGTTCATATCAAGTCTATGCATGTATTGAATTTCTAGTATGTTTAAAAAGCCGGTTTTACTGTATGATAATTTGAAAAATTAATACAAACAAACTCAGTTTGAGCGAAACAAAAAAAGCACATGAAGGTACTGACAAGAATTAGAAATGATTGTGAGGGGCACCTGGGTGGCTCAGTCGGTTGAGTGACCAACTCTTGATTTCAGCTCAGGTCATGATCTCACCATTTGTGAGATCGAGACCCACATTGCGCTCTGAGCTAATAGCCCAGAGCCTACTTGGGATTCTCTCTCTCCCTCTCTCTTGCTTCTTCCTCACATGCCCTTTCTCTCAAAATAAATAAATAAACTTTAAAAAAAGACATTGATTGTGATATGGGAATTTGTTATATATTGGGATTTTTTTTTCTGTGAAGATTCTTTAATACTTTAAATGATCAGCTATATATGAGTATTTGTGCTAAATCACATTGAATGATACGGTTCTTCACTGTCAACAATTTTTAAATGTCGCTGCTCTAATGGATAGGAAGCGAATATAAAAATGCCATCAGTATATTCAGGATAAGTATAATTTAGAAACATTCAAACCACTATTGAAGTAGAATAGAAGAAATTATTATGGAGAAATTGACAACTTTTTCATAGAAAAAGCAAAAATTGAACTTAGGAGTATGTATGTGTATGGCATTTATTGTTCTTGGGGTTCAGTGAGCTTTTGAATCTGTGAATTTATGTCTTTTACCAAACTTGGGGAAATTTTAATGATCATTTCAACTACACATATGTTAAACTGTTTGATATTGTCCTATAAGTCCCTAATCTCTCATGTTTTAAAAAAGTTTTCCTCTCTGTTCTTCAGATTGGATAATTTCTTTTTTTTAAGTTTTATTTTATTTTTAGGGAGAGAAAGAGGGAACACCAGTGGGGGAGAGGGGCAGAGAGAGAGAGAGAATCTTTTTTTTTTTTGCCATTGTTTATCTTGAGAGAGAGAGAGAGCACATGAGGAGGGGAGGGGCAGAGAGAGAGAGAGAGAGAGAGAGAGAACCCCGAGTGGGCTCTGCACTAGTAGTGTAGGGCTTGAACTCCCAAATCATGAGATCGTGACCTGAGCCAAAGTTAGACACTTAACAAACTGAGCTATCCAGGCACCCCAGAGAGAGAGAACCTTAAGCACGCTCCGTGTTCAGTGCAGAGCCCGACAGGGGGCTCGGTGTCATTACCCTGGGATCATGACCTGAGCCAAAATCAAGAGTTGGATGCTCAGTGAACTGAGCCACCCAGGCTCCCCGAGATTGGACAGTTTTCTCTTGATATATTTTTCCTGTTTCTCTGGATATGGAGTAATTTTTTATTGTGTTCTGGAGATTATGAATGGTACACTGTAAATATTCTGGATTCTGTTACTTTTCCTATAAAGATTATTGACTTTTTTTGGTTGGTTTGTGTAAAAGCCAATCACTTTCTTATTTGATTTCTTCAGCTGCAAACTGGGTAGGAAGGCAGTGGCTGAGATTTCAGTTTGGATTTTATTCTTAGCAGGACTGCTTGGGGTCTGCCCTATGCATGCTTGGTTCAGGGTCAACCAGATACTGGGGTTGAGTTTATCGTGTGGCTGCTAGGGATAAAGATTTCTGTTATCAGTCATGGGAATAGATAGATGACTTAGGAAGGGCCTGTAGATTAACATATAATCCTGATTACACTACTGGTCAGTGGAAGAGGACGAAAACTATAAGTGTGAAAGTATTGTGAAGGCTGAGATGAATTCGTTGTTCTTTCCTGTATCCTTAGTGCCTACCTCTCAGTGCTTGGTATGTAGGACTTGCTTAATATTTGCTGACCGAATTTAATGAAAGAAGACTGAGCAGCAGCTAGGTAAGGTTAGAATCAAGGAAACAAGGGAGGAACGCATTTCAGTAAGGAGCCTGTGGTTATTTTTGTAAAATACTTTAGGCAAATCAAGGAGGAATGAAGGGTAAAAACAAAGTGTTATTTTTGGCAATTAGAGAGTTTCAGGAAACTGAGGGAATAAAGCCAGGCTGCAGTGAATGAGAAGTGAATTAAAGTTGAAAGAGTGACAGCGAGTGTTGATTATCCTGAAGTTATTTAATGATGATGGGAAACGGAGATAGTTTTGTAGTTTTATAGATCGATAAGGTCTAGGAAGGTATCTTTTGTTTTTACATTTATTTATTTTTGAGAAAGTGAGACAAAGTGTGAGCGGGAGAGGGGCAGAGAGAGGAGACAGAATCTGAAGCAGGCTCCAGGCTCTGAGCAAGCATTCAGCAGAGAGCCTGACGTGGGGCTCAAACCCACGAACCGTGAGATCATGACCTGAGCTGAAATCGGACACTTGACTGACTGAGCCACCCAGGCGCCCTTAGGAAGGTATCTTTTTAAAGAATGGTTGTGAGCTGAGGAAAGACACTACTAGAGATGGAAAGATGGAAGATATAGGAGCAATATGCAAAAATTCTGGGGAAAGCAGGGGCCAGAATCAATTCACCAGTACCAGAGTTCACTTTATGGAGAGGAACATCTTTCTCTGTTATAGGAAGAAAGTGTATTTTTATGAGTAAGGTTGGAGAAGATGATGAGCATTTGTTTCTCAAATTGTTGCCTCACCTAAGTAAAGAGGAGCTATGTAGCGCTTGGGCCCTTTTGGGAGAAGAATAACAGAATGGCTGAAACCTAATTCACATGATATGTTTCATTCTCCAACTTACATGCTTTAAAAAAATTTTTTTTAAAGTTTATTTATTTAAGTAATCTCTACACCCAACATGGGGCTCAGATTCCTGACCTTGAGATCAAGAGTTGCATACTCTTCCGACTGAGCCAGCCAGGCACCTCTGCAACTTAGATGCTTGTTTATTGTCCGTATTTTTGCGGCAAGCCTGACCTTAGATCTTTATTTCCAAATATTTATAAAAGGTCTGAAGCATGGGCATGGGAACACATTTAATATATTGGAGATATATTTAATATGTCAGGGATTTTTCATCATTATAGTTTGCAAAAGCTTAAAATAAATAGTTTGCATTGGTTTAACATTATATTGATACACTGTCGTTGGAACTGGACTGTGAATTATTTAACACTCTTTGTAGGTGGATTTAAAAAATAGCTCTATTGAGGTATAATTGACATATGTCAAACCCCATATTTAAACTGTACATGTTGATGAGTTTTGACATATGAGTATATATGTGAAACCATCACTACAGTCAAGATAATGAACCCCAAGAGTTTCCTTTTACCCCATTATAATCCAGTCCTCCTCCTCACTCTCAGATACCCACTGCTTTTTGTCATGATTGATTAGTTTTCTATCTTTTAGAATTTTATGTAAATGTCATCTTATAGTGTATTCTCTTTTTTGTACTTAGCAGAATGATGTTGATACACATCCATTTTGTTTGTGTATTAATAGCTTTTTTCCTATTTATTGCCAAACAGCATCTCACATAAAATTTGTGTATCTATCTGATGACAGACATTTGGGTTGTTTTTACTTTTTGGCTATTACAAATAAAGCTGCTATGAACATTCATATATAGATCTTTTTTGTGAACATAGGCTTTCATTTCTTAGGTAAATTTCAGAGTGGAGTGGTTGGATCAAATAGTTGGTATAATTTAACTTTTATTTTTAATGTTTATTTGTTTTTGAGAGAGAAAGAGAAAGTGCAAGCAGGGGAGGGGAGAAAGAGAGGGGACAGAGGATCCGAAATAGATTCTGTGCTGATAGCAGAGAGCCTGATATGGGCCTCGAACTCATGAATCGGCATATCAGGACCTGAGCTGAAGTTGGATGCTTAACTGACTGAGCCACCCAGGTGCCCCACGTTGGACATGTAAAAAAATTACCTAGAAGTGGTTGCACATTTTGCATACAGCTGCTGGTTGAGCAGCAATGTGAGTTCAAGTTGCGGTACATCCTCACCAACACTTGGTATGGCCTGTCTTTTAATTTTTAGCTTTTCCAGTGGTTATGTATTGATAAGTCATTTTTTTAAGTTTATTTATTTTTGAGAGAGAGACAGCGAGAGTGAGTGGGGGGGAGCAGAAACAGAGAGGAAGGGAGAGAATACCAAGTAGGGTCTGTGGTGTCAGGATGAAGCCTGATGTGGGTCTCCAACTCACGAACCGTGAGATCACAAGTACATGACCCAAGCTGAAACCAAGAGTCAGAGACTTAACCAACTGAGCCACGCAGACGCCCCATCTCACTGTGGTTTTAATACGCGTTTTCCTAATGACTAATCATCTTTCCAAATACTTATTGACCGTTTGTAGATCTTTTAGGAAATGAATGTTGAAACCTTTTGTCCATTTTAATAGGGTTGTCTTCTTAGTAAACTGGTAAGACTACCTTTGATTTTAAATATAAATCCTTTGTTGGATATGTATTTTGCAAATATTTTCTCCTCATCTGAGGCTTGCCCTTTAATTTTTATAACAATATCTATTTTGCAGAATAAAAGCCACAGATGAAGACAAAATGTTTATTATTGAGATATAAGTGACATATAACATTATATTAGTTTCAGGTATACAACATAATGATTCACTATTTGTATATATTGTGAAATAATCACCACAGTGAATCTAGTTAATGTTCATAACTATTAATAGTTATAAAATTTGTTTTTTCTTGTGATGAAAGCTTTAAAGATCTCTCTTAGCAACTTTCAAATATTCAATATGTTACTATTCACTGTACCCTACATCTCCATCACTTGTTTATTTGATAACCTTTTGGCCCCCCTCACCCATTTTGCCTAGCCCCCACCCACCTCTGGTGACCACCAATGTGTAAGCTTGGTTTTAGATTCCACAGATAAGTGAGATGATACAATATTTGTCCTTTCTCTGATGTACTTCACTTAGCATAATGCCCTCAAGGTTCATCTATGTTGTTGCAAGTGGCAAGATTTCATTCTTTTTATGGCTGAATAATATTCCATATTACATCTTCATTCAGTCATCCGTTGGTGGACACTTAACAACGTTACTTCCATGTCTTGGCTATTGTAAATAATGCTTCAGTGAACATGGGGGTGCAGGTATCTTTTCAAGTTAGGATTTTCATTTTCTTCAGATAAATGCCTAGAAATAGACTTACTGGAACATGTGGAGGCTGTATGTTTAATTTCTTGAGGAAACTCCATACTGTCTTCCAGAGAGTCTGCACTAGTTTACATTCTCACTAACAGCGTACAGGTTCCCTTTTCTCCACATTCTCAATGACACTAGTTATTTCTTTTTGGTAATAGCCACTCTGACAGGTGTGAGGTGATATCTCATTGTGGTTTTGATTTGCATTTCCCTGTTGGTCAGTGATACTGAGCACTTTTCATGTACCTGTTGCCATCTATCTGTCTTTGGAAAAGTGTCTATTCAGATCCTCTGCCTATTTTCAAACCGGATTGTCGAGGTTTTTTTGTTGTTGTTGTTTTGTTTTGTTTTTTGCTATCAATTTGTACGAGTTCTTTATATATTTTGGATTTTAATACCTTATCAGATATATGATTTGCAAATATTTTCTCCCATTCAATAGATTTCCTGTTGATTTCGTTTATTGTTTCCTTTCTGTGCAGAAACTTTCAGTTTGATGTACTCTCACTAAAAGTTTCTTTGTGATGAAGTCTAATTTGTTGATTTTACTGATTTTCAGTATGTGTATTTAAGTATAAAGCATAATCAAATGTCAGTTTTTCTCCCAGAAATGGATTAAGTATGAATAATGGACTAGATTTAAGAATTAAAAAATTACATTGCTGTATGTAGTTATTTGTCTTCAGGTAAACCTTTTTTCCTTTATCTTTCCTGTAATAAGATCTAGTAGTTCGTTATCACACATAGTACATTTATTTCTGATTGAGTTGAACCACATTTTCATAAACTGTTTTATTTTAACTTCACACAGGCAGCTAATTACTAACAATTTACAATTATGAATTCTTCCAACTAAAATGAATAAATTGCCTTCAAAGTTGTCCCTTCTATCACTCCCCATTGGCTTTTATTGCATTTATTAGTAAAGTAGCATCCTTTCCTTCTTTGTTTCTTAATGAATTCCTAAGACTAAAAAGTATCATTTGTGGTGTTATGAAACAATATTACAATCAGTAAAGGAAGTACTCGCTCAGGTTACTATTAGAAGAGCCATGGCCTGCTCATAGCCTTCATTTTTGCAAGTCTTAGCCTGCTGTGTTCCTGGCAGGGATGGTGTTTACTCCGTCCAGCACCACAGAAGGAGCCTCTTTAGCCTCCTGCATCCCTGGCCAAATTGCAGCCAAGTTCTGATTACAGCATCCTTATTATCTGGCACCGTGTAGGAGGTTGCAGGAAGCACTCCGACTATATCGCAGCAATGGATTTTGTGTTAGAAAAATTTATTCTTACATATGTATATATGTATATTATATTTATATATTTATATTATATATTTAACAGGAATGTTAAAAGTGTAAGCATAGAATCTAGTTAGGTCATTGATACATTATTAAATGCTTCAAACAATTTGGAAAAATGGGTATAGCTCTAGATCAGCAATTCAGTGAACAACATTTTAAGTGGGCTTCTTAAAGTGTCTCAGATATTTGACCTTGGGCAGATTTCTTTATTGTTCCATACCATCTCCATTCCTGAGAAATACTGTGCTTGAATTTCAAAGACGTTAGACTAAAGGGCATGTGGATCTTTTTTTTAATATTTAAAAATTTATTTTGAGGGGGGAGGAGGGGCAGAGACAGAGGGAGAGGGAGAATCCGAAGTATACCCTGCACTGTTAGCACAGAGTCCAATGCGGGACTCGATGTGGGGGTCGAACTCACAAATCATGATGAGATCACGACCTGAGTTGAAATCAAGACGTGGAGCTCACCTGACTGAGCCACACACGTGCCCAAGGCAGGTGGAGTTTTACATGTACTCCGAGACACATATTTAAGAAAATGTCTGCTTTTTGTTTTTTTCCCCTCAAGTTTCTTATTTTGAAAATAATTTAATATACTGAAATCAAGCAAGAAAAGTAAATTGACAACCTTTGCCCTTCACTTAGAGTCATTGCTTATTAACATTACTTTTTAGTATCTCACTTAAAAAAATCTTTTAAATTAGACTTACAAAACAATTGTAAGAATGTAAGAGAATAGAATTCTTGGCCAAGCTTCTCCTAATGTTAATAGCTTACATAAACTTAGTAAGTTATCAAAACCAGGACATTCATATGGATTCAGTACCATTAGTAGTCTTTTTGGAGTTTTGTCACTTTTCCCACTAATGTTTCTTAATAGTTTAGAATCCAAATCCAGGATCCTGTAGTCTACTTAATTGTCATATCTCTCTAGTGTTCACCAACTTGCTTAGTGTCTCAGTCTTTCTTTGCCTTTCTTTTTTTTTAATTAATGTTTATTTATTTAGAGAGGAGGAAGGGCAGCAAAAGAGGGAGAGAGAATCTCAAGCAGGCTCTACACTGACTG
Source organism: Proteles cristata cristata (assembly GCA_017311185.1). Taxonomy (NCBI): domain Eukaryota; kingdom Metazoa; phylum Chordata; class Mammalia; order Carnivora; family Hyaenidae; genus Proteles; species Proteles cristata. Next base: position 3,886,619 of record JAESUZ010004630.1, read on the forward strand.
TGGAGCCCCGAGGTGGGACTTCATCCCATGAACTGCAAGATCATGGCCTGAGCCGAAATCAAGAGTCAAAGGCTCAACTGACTGAGCCACTGACCTGCTCTTTTGCCTTTACTTTTTTAAAAAATAAAATATGTTTTAAAAAATAAAATAAAACACAAAGTTACATTAGTTTCAGGTGTTCAACATAGCGATTCAGCAAGTCTATACTTTATGCTCTGCTCACCCCAAGTGTACCTACCATCTGTTGGCATACAAGGCTATTTCAGTACCATTGACTATATGCCCTTGCTGTACCTTTCATCTTTGTGATGTATTCATTCCATAATTGAAAGCCTGTACTTCCTATCTCCTTCATCTCTTCTGATCTTGACAGTTTTAAAGAGTACTGGCCACTTTTATAGCATGTTTCTCAGTTTGGGCTCCTCTACTGTTTCCTCATGATTAAATTAAAGTTGTGCATTTTGTGTGAGAGCACCACAAAAAATGATGCTGCACTGTTCTCAGCACATCATATCAAGAGGAGCATGATGTTTCTGTGTCTTCTTACTGGTGATGTTAATCTTTTTTTTTTTTTTTTTTAATTTATTTTTTTTAATTTCTTTTCTTTCTTTCTTTTCTTTTTTTTTTTTTATTTCTAGGAGAGAGAGAGAGAGAGAGAGCGTGAGCAGGGGAGGGTCAGAGAGAGGGAGTCACAGACTGAAACAGGCTCCAGGCTCTGAGCTGGCAGTCAGCACAGAGCCCGACGCGGGGCTCAAACCCACAAACCGCGAGATCATGACCCAAGCGAAAGTCGGACGCTTAACCGACTAAGCCACCCAGGCGCCCCTGGTGATGTTAATCTTAATCACTTAGTTAAGGTGCTGTCTTCCAGGTTTCTCCATTATAAAGTTACTTTTTCCCTTTGCAATCAGTAATTATCCTATGGACAGATACTTTGAGACTATGCAAATATCCAGTTCCCATCATACTTTCACCTAGTAATTTTAGTGTCCATTGATAATTCTTTTCTGCAATGGTTGTTACTGTGTTTGCCTTTGGTGACTTTCTATTTCCATCATTCCTTCTATCTTTTTTAATTGGATGGGTTTGTTTTTTCTGTAAGGAAGAGCTGTACCTTCTTCATTCATTCATTCATTTATTCATGTCATTATGGATTCATGGATACTTAGAGAAATGTGGCTCCCCCCATCCATATTACCCTGCTCTGTTATTATTTCTACCTTATTCCCACATCTACATGGCCACAATACTATTATCACATGTGGGACACTTCACATTAATATACTAACACTCTTGTTTAAAGCACAGTTCGGGGCGCCTGGGTGGCTTAGTCGGTTAAGCGTCCGACTTTCGCTTAGGTCATGATCTCGCGGTTCGTGGGTTCGAGCCCCGCGTCGGGCTCTGTGCTGACTGCCAGCTCAGAGCCTGGAGCCTGTTTCAGTCTGTGACTCCCTCTCTCTCTGACCCTCTCCTGCTCATGCTGTCTCTCTCTCTCCTAGAAATAAATAAAAAAAATAAATAAAAAAAAAATAAAGCACAGTTCATAGTCAATTATCCTTAGTGTGCCAATAATAGTCTTTACTGTGTGTATGTTATGATTCATAATTCAAAGATTATGTGTTATATTTTCTTGCCAGAAATCTCTTAAAACTCTTCTACTTTATTTTTTTTAATTTTTAATATTTTATTTATTTCTAAGAGAGAGAGACAGTGTGAGCAAGGGAGGGTCAGAGAGAGAGGGAGATCCAGAATCTGAAACAGACTCCAGGCTCTGAGCTAGCTGTCAGCACAGAGCCTGATGCGGGGCTCGAACCCATGAACCATGAGGTCACGACCTGAGCTGAAGTTGGACACTCAACCGACTGAGCCTCCGAGGTGCCCCCCCAAAACTCTTCCACTTTAATCTAGTAATTTTTTTTTTTTTTGGTCTCTCTTGATAAGAATATTTTTGAAGAATCCTGAGAGTTGTCTTGCAGAATTTCCCTCCATTTGGCTTGTTTCTCTTGAATAGATTTAGGACAAGCATTGTTGGCAGGAATATTGCATACGTTATATGTTTTCTTCTCAGTACATCATATCAGGAAATACCTTAGGTCAGTCTGTTCCGTCATAGTTGCTGAATCCCTTCATTTGGTTAAGATGATAACTGCTAGATTTCCTCATTGTAAGGTTACCTTTCCCTCTTTGTAACTAATATAATCTGTGGGGAGATGCTTAAGATTGTGTTGAATATCTTACTTTATTCAATGGTTATAGGATCCATCAATGTTTCTTGGAAGAGTCAATTATTAATATGGTGGTTATAAAATGGTGACATTCTACTTCCATTATTCATTCTATATTTATTAGTTGACATTATTCTGTAAAGAAGATCTTTGTTATGCTATTTATTTAGGATTAACATGGACTCATGAATTTTTTAATAATAACAGCCTTATTGGAATATAATTCATATACCATGCATTACAAACCCATTTAAAGTATACACACTTCAGTGGTTATTGGTATAGTCACAAAAATGTGCAGTTATCACCACAGTGAATTTTAGGACATTTTCATCCTATGCCCTTTAGCTACCATCCCTCAGCTTTCATCCCCACAAGGCCCTAAGCAATCACTTACCTACTTTCTGCCTCTATAAATTTGCCTATTCTGAACATTCGTAAAAACAGTATTGTATAATATGTGATCTTTTTTTGATTGGCTCCTTTCACATAGTGTAATGTTTTCAAGGCTCTCCCATGTTTCAGTACTTCTCTTTATGGTGGAATAAATCCCATTGTATAGATACATCAGATTTTGCTTACCTATTCATTAGTTGATGGACCCTTGAGATGTTTCTACTTTTGGGCTCTTGTGAATAATGCTGCTATAAAAAATTGTATGCAAACAGCAATGTAAAATATACTTAACACTGCGGAACTGTCCACTTAAAAATGGTTAAGATATTACATTTTATGGTACATGTTTTTACCACAATAAAAAAGTTTATGGAATGTCCATATTTTAGTATATTAGCCATTTGATATATTTCAAAGACCTATATAATAACATAAAAGATGCTTATGATATATTTGAGTTAAAATGATATAAAAATCATAAGTTTTATTTCAAATATATAAAAATTAATAGAAATATTTATAAAGATCTTTGTTTCCTTGTTAACAGGGATTATCATGTCAAGATGGTAGGATTATGAAAAGACTTTCTTTTTCTTTATAAATTTTTATAAAATTTATGAGTATGCATTATTTTATAATCAATAAAGAAAAACACTTAGGAAGAAAAAAATTAATACAAAAAGGGTTTATCACCAGCAATCTTGTAACATATATTATCTCAAAAGTCCTTTCAATTAAAGAAATAATAGGGTAAAAGGTGAAGGACATTAAAAGTACAAGTTTCCAGTTATAAAATAAGTTATGAGGATGAAAAGTATGGCATAGGGAATATAGTCAACAATACTATAGTAATGTTCAAGGTGACAGATATGGTGACTACACTTAATGGTGAGCACACATACACACTCACACACACACATATATGAAATGTATATATATATAATGGAGAGTAGTTCAAGAGAATGGCATTCTATGGGTATTAGTCTATGTCACACTCTAATGTTGGATCTATGTTTTTATAAGATATATGTTTAGGGTTTTCCCTGTTTGTATCAAGCAAATAGGAAATTTTCCATGAGAAAAATGGGAGAACATATAGTACATAATTCCATTTCTTTTACTCTATATGAATTTTTTCTGTTTTGTGTTGATTTATGAACCAGGCTTGGTTAGGCTTGCCATTAAACAACTTTGTGTTTTTTTTTTTTAATTTATTTTTTAAATTTACATCCAAGTTAGTTACTGTATAGAGCAACAATGATTACAGGAGTAGACCTTAATGCCCCTTACCCATTTATTCCATCCCCCCTCCCACAACCCCTCCAGTAACCCTCTGTTTGTTCTCCATATTTAAGAGTCTCTTATGTTTTTGTCCCCCTCCCTGTTTTCATATTATTTTTGCTTCCCTTCTCTTATGTTCATCTGTTTTGTATCTTAAAGTCTTCATATGAGTGAAGTCATGATATTTGTCTTTCTCTGACTGACTAATTTCACTTAGCATAATACCCTCTAGTTCCTTCACATAGTTGCAAATGGCAAGATTTCATTCTTTTTGATTACCAAGCAATACTCCATTGTATGTATATATATACATAAATATACACCACATCTTCCTTATCCATTCATCCATCAATGGACATTTGAGCTCTTTCCATATTTTGGCTATTGTTGATAGTGCTGCTATAACATTGGGGTGCATGTGCCCCTTTGAAACAGTCCACCTGTATCCCTTGGATAAATACCTAGTAGTGCAATTCCTGAGTTGTAAGGTAGTTCTAGTTTTAATTTTTTGAGGAATCTCCATACTGTTTTACAGAGTGGCTGCACCAGTTTGCATTCCCACCAGCAGTGCAAAAGAGATCCTCTTTCTCTGCATCTTGGCCAACATCTGTTGTTGCCTGAGTTGTTAATGTTAGCCATTCTGACGGGTGTAAGGTGGTATCTCACTGTGGTTTTGATTTGTATTTCCCTGATGAGGAGTGATGTTGAGCATTTTTTCATGTGTTGGTTGGCCATCTGGATGTCTTCTTTGGGGAAGTGTCTATTCATGTCTTTTGCCCATATCTTCACTGGATTATTTGTTTTTTGGGTGTTGAGTTTAATAAATTCTTTATAGATTTTGGATACTAACCCTTTATCTGATATGTCATTTGCAAATATCTTCTCCCATTCCATTGGTTGCCTTTTAGTTTTGCTGATTGTTTTCTTCGCTGTGCAGAAGCTTTTTATTTTGATGAGGTCCCAATAGTTCATTTTTGCTTTTGTTTCCCTTGCCTCCAGAAATGTGTTGAGTAAGAAGTTGCTGCGGCCAAAGTCAAAGAGGCTTTTGCCTCCTTTCTCGTCGAGGATTTTGATGGCTTCCTGTCTTACATTTAGGTCTTTCATCCATTTTGAGTTTATTTTTATGTATGATGTAAGAAAGTGGTCCAGGTTCATTTTTCTGCATGTCGCTGTCCAGTTCTCCCAGCACCACCTCCTAAAGAGACTGTCTTTATTCCATTGAATACTCTATTACTTTGTCAAAGATTAGTTGGCCCTACATTTGTGGATCCATTTCTGGGTTCTCTATTCTGTTCCATTGATCTGTGCATCTGTTCTTGAGCCAGTACCATACTGTCTTGATGATTACAGCTTTGTAATACAGCTTGAAGTCAGTAAACAACTTTGTTTTAAAGGAAAGAGAGAGTATTAAAGGAAAAAAATGAAAATTTAGTAAGATCATATTCTAGTTTAGACCAGAAATTCTAGGTCAGATTAATGTAAGTATACAAAATATCTGTTATTTCTGCTAAATTACAACTTAAAACTAGAGCTCAAAGAAAGCATAGCTCTTGATGTATAGGAGGTATCTAAACGTTATAATTATATAGCATATTTTTAGTGCTCCTTTTGTTAAGGCCAAAACACAACCAGTTCAGCTTGCCCAGGCTTGATGAAAGGAATTACATGGTGTTGAGATTGGCATTGAAGATACACTCACTCTTAGAGTCCTTAAGAGAAGTCTTTGAGGACTTTAGAGGTGTGTCAGAATTCAGCATGATTGAGGTTTTAGCAGTGTGTGTGTGTGTGTGTGTGTGTGTGTGTGTGTGTGTGTGTAGAAATGGGGTTGGGGGTGGGATAGGATGATTTATTTTCTGTGCCAGGCGGGTTTTGCAATTCTAGTTTAGTGTTGAAGGCAAAATGAGTTAGAGGAGAAGCAGGATTCATAGCAATAGCTGTTGAAAATACCAGCACATAACTGCATTTTTTTTACCATGTTACCTGTTCCTGTATATTCATAATTTTTCCCTATATATCCTAATATTCACAATTGTTTGTTTTAATCATTTTGTATAGAATTTTTCAAATTTATTCTAATATCCACTAAATACTAATAATCTAGTACTGTGTTCATAAAGCTAGGTTTTAAAAATATGTGAATGAATATTAAAAACATTAAGGAAAACAGGAACATATCTAGGAGAAATGTTAGGGACTGACAAAGTCAAGGCCTGAGTACATCATATCTGACATTTTTATTTGTTTGTGTGTCCTTCTTTTATTTTTTTATTTATTTATTTTTTTTACAAATAGTTTATTGTCAAATTAGTTTCCACATAACACCCAGTGCTCATCCCCACAAGTGCCCACCTCCATCCCCATCCCTCCCCTCCCCCCACATCCACCAGTCCTCAGTTTTTGTCAGCATTCAAGAGTCTCTCATGGTTTGCCTCTCCCCCTTTCCCCCACCATTTCCGCCCTTCTCCCCCTTGGTCCTCTGTTAAGCTCCTCCTAATCCTCCTATACGTGCACACATATGATATTTGTCTTTCTCTGCCTGACTTATTTCGCTCAGCATAACACCCTTAAGGTCCATCCATGTTGCTACACATTGTGTGTCCTTCTGGGATAAAGGAGATGATTTATTTTAAATACCCAGCAATTTTTTAAGGATATAGTTTAGAAGGAAATTTAATAGGAAATTCATTAATAGAAAATTAAAGTTCTCTCTGTCAGAGAAGCAGAATGTCATCTATATCTAAGGGTTTATGAAATACGCTTACAGGTTTTGGCTGTAAGCTTTGGTGGCTCAGTCGATTAAGCGTACGGCTTTGGCTCAGGTCATGATCTCATCGTTGGGTTCAAGCCCTGCGTAAGCGGAGAGCCTGCTTGGGATTCTCTGTCTCCCTCTGTCTCTGCCCCTTCCCTGCTCACGCATGCGCTCTCCTCTCTTTCTCTCTCTCTCTCAAAAATAAACATTAAAAATTCCCTGCTTATAGATTAGTAGACAGGAGTCTTGGAGATAGTACACATATTCCAAGTTGCTATGCATTATTAAAATGCATAAAACCTTCTAAAATGTGTGAAGGTAGTGGTAAACCATTAAGCTATAAATAGATGTTTTGGTATTTTTACCTCAAATGCAGGATAGGCCCTGCTTCCCTTGGTAGTCATGGAATCTATCTTCTCAAATAGATTCTGATAGTAAGCTCCAGAAGAATTTATAATCAAATAATAATTACTATTATTATAAATAGTAATAGTTGAGAACCATTTCTGCCTTGTTTCATACTCTACTGTTTCCAAGAATTCTGAGTCACAAAATAAAATCTTAAATTAGAAAATTCTCAAAAATAGAAAAGGCTTCAGAGAAAGGTTCTTTTTTTTTTTTTTTTTTAAGTTCAAAGGCATTTGGTTTATCAGTTGAAGACAGTCACTTGATTCCATTTTTGTTGTTGTTCTCTTCTATCAAACAAATCTGTCTCCTAGTGCTGTTAAGTTTTATCTGTTCAGCCATGCTTATAGTCTCCTTCCATGACTGGCATCATGTTTTATTAATGGGAAACTTGGAAAGTAAGTTAAATGACTTGCCTAAATCTTTTAAAATGTTTATTTTAAAGCAAGCTGGGGAGGGGTAGGGGATCGGGGAAGACAGAAGATCCAAAGGGGGCTCTGCACTCACAGCAGTGAGCCCAATGGAGCCCGATGCACGCTTGATGTGGGGCTCAGACTTATGAACCATGAGATCATGAGCTGAGCCAAAGTTGGAACTCAACTGACTGAGCCACCCAGGTGCCCGACTGCCTAGATCTTAAGGATATCAGTGGGGTATAGTTAGATGCTATACACAATTGTCAGGGTGAGGAAAATTTCCCCCTACCCATCTTGGTTCTTTTGGCTGGTCAACTAAATTGACACAAAATAGATTAATAGGAAAAAAATTTTTGTACATATGGAGGTCTCATAGATATGGAACCTAAGAAGTGACCAAAGCAGGTGGTTTATATACCTTTTAGAGAAAGAAACAATAAATCTGTGAAGAAATGACAAGACAAAAAACCTTAGTCTTGGCTACTAATTAGTGAAGAACTTAAGCAGAGTTTGTGTGCATTGACTTCTAGGCCTTGAATTCTCTATTTCTGGCGATAAATGTTTTTTTACCTCCTGGTATAGGAAGCATGCCTTATACATAGGAAATTGACTTCCTGCTTTCATGGGGACAGAGAGGATGATCAGAATGTGCTTGCATTGGCTGTTTCTCAAGGGAACTTTAATTCAGAATTATTAGTGTGCTACTTTTACATAGTTGGTGGCAGCCTGCCCCAAGCCCCATTTTAGTCTAGTTCTGTTTCTTAGAACTAGCTTCAGAAAAGAAGAAAAATATATTGGATTTTTAGGTGGGATTTAGACTCTGGAAAGAGACCTGGATTAGGGTTTGTTTCGGCTGTTTAACCTTATGCGTAGCCCTCTAAATCTGTTTCTCCATCTTCAAAGTGTGAAGAATAATAGTGCCTAATTTGTAGGATTGTCTGAGGAACAATGCATATTAGATACTTAGCACTGTGTCTGGGCTATAGTTAGTACCCAACATATGGTTAAAAAAAAAAATTCCATGGAGCGCCTGGGTGGCTCAGTCAGTTAAGCGTCCGACTTCAGCTCAGGTCACGATCTCACGGTTTACGGGTTTGAGCCTCTTTTCAGGTTCTGTGCTGACAGCTCGGAGCCTGGAACCTGCTTCAGATTCTGTTTCTCCCCCTCTCTCTGCCCCTGCCCCACTTGTGCTCTGTCTCTGTCTCAAAAATAAAACCAAAAAAAAAATTTTTTTTAATTCCTTCATACATGGGAGTCTGTGTTCTACATCTGTTGTTTTGTTTTTTTGTTTTTTTTTAACCACTCTTGGGGACTTCAGTCTCCCGAGGTCCTCCATGGAATAAGTGTGGCAAGTCCTCCCGTAGCCAGTGTCAGGTGACATCTAGAAAGTGATGCTTTCTCTAAGGCAGAATCATTTGGTTCCAATTACCCCAGGGGAGTATGGAGAATATGAAATTGACATGATTTTAACAGAATTTTCTCTTTACATGCTTTTGTTTTCCTTTTTAAATAGTGCCTTTGAAGATGAGACCATGAAGCTTCGCCAGCTGAAACTAGATAATCAGGTGAGCAAATCAGGAGGCTCCCTACTGTTTTGAAATAAGTGGACAGCTATACTGACCACGATGCTGATGGTCTTGGACTCTGAAGTTTTGGTAGAGTCATGGGAAGAAGACAGGACAGGGAGAGGCTCTGATGTTGTAACTAAGCAGTGTCTGGAGTTAGTATTTGCTGAACCAAGGCCCTGGGCTCTGGCAAGACCCAAGGGCCTTGAGAGCACAGCCATAAAACTGGCCTTGGATTTGTAATCACTGGAAATTCCTTGGCACCTTTCCTAAGAATTAGAAGAATGTTAACATTGTATTTCTGTATAGTATTTTGGTCCTGCTGCCTTTAAATATCTCTCTACATTGTAATTTCAATGAACTACAGTTTCATTCAATTTCATTGAACTACAGTGTTTTTCTCTTCCTCAAATGCAGATCTGAGCCTGCTGCAGTGCCTGCATAAAACCCTGATTGCACAGTTTTCTTCACAGCACTGGTCCCGATGTTCAGTTACACATTCATTCTTTTCTTCAGTGGTTTGATTTCTATTTGTTTCCTCCACTAGACTGAGCTCCATGAGAACTGGAGCCAAGTCTGTTTATGATGACCATTAGATCAGAAGTTCCTAGCATAGGACTGGGCACATAATAATACTTCATTAAATATTTCAAGGAAGGAAGGAATAAATGGACACTTGTGTGTGTCGTTATATGCTATGATCATCATTGTTAGTCAGCTTAGAACGTTTCTTCAACATATCTTGCTTTCATTTGTGCATGTTTTCTAATTCAGAACATTCTATAGCTCTAGTCTTCCTTTGTAGGGTCATTAACAGAGTGTCTGGACTCTAGGTGGTTATACATACCTCTAAAGTTTTGTCCTATTTAACGTTGAATTAACAATGGGATTTCTAGTGTAATAAATTGCTTTAAAGGTGGACTTGTTAAAAACTGGGGAAGAGGTCTTTTTGGGGCATGTGGGGATGTGCAGGCCCCCTCACTGTACGATGCGGCCCCTGTGGGTTGGAACATCACACTGGCCCCAGGAACAGCACTAGTGCTTGTGCTCACGTGTGGCCGCCCTGAATGGCACCTTCTAAGTCTTTCATGGCGATGGTGGAGACTGTCATCATGTTGCAATGACAGTCAAGTCACCAAATGATGGGGTCTGGCCTCCTCATGTGCAGCTGGAAGGGGAGCGTTGCCCAGTGGTTGTCAGGGATTCCCTGTTTGCAACCCTGTGCCCCCACAGGAGACGTCTGGCTTCTAGGTGGCCGTGGTGGCCTCCATCATCAGCTGTGCCATCATCTTGCACAGGCCCTAGCCCTTGTCACATGCTGCATCATGAAATGCACAGAGGGGAGCAGCCTGGGTGCTAGGACAGGGCCGCGCAGCTGTGGCCCCAGCCGTCTAGCTCCGTCGGCTTCAGGGTCTAAATAGTAACAGAGGCCTGTCTGGAGCCACCTAGCTGGCACATGACAACCACAGCTTCTCCACCCCTGGTGAGGGTCCTGGAGGGCTGGCCAGCGGGGACAAGTACCACTGGACACTGTGCTCTGGGCCCCACCTGCCTCGGGCTCTCCCTGCACCCAGATGAACACACACAGAGCTTGCCTATCCCCAGACCACCGTGAAAACGCTTGTGCAGTCTGATGTTCAGAACCCACCTTCCACGTGGGGAGGGCCACGTGAACCCCAAGGGTACCTGTATCTTGGAATGTGTCAGTAAAATCCACTTCGGGGCTTAGGGATCCCCAGCGGATACGGGCTCAGAAGGCTGGGGACCCTGACATGAGTGACCTGTCCTGGGGGAGCCTGGCTGTAGCGTTCTTTATCGGTAGGTTTCTGTGGGAACCACTGCTGAGGTTAATATACCAGCTGTACCCTCCCTCCACCCTGCTTCCTTTAAAGAGACCCACAGACATTTTAAGCAAATCTAGTTTTGCACAGTGGAGCAGGAAAATGGCAAAAAACTTCTCAGCAATTATAGATGGTTGTCTCAGCATTTTCCTCCATGAGGTGGGCTGCCTCTAAACAGAGACCCCCCCTAGTGTTCTGCACACATCTGTAAAGTTGTCTGGTGAAGGGTATGAAATAAACAATCCTTTCGAATACCGGGAAAACATAACATAAACTAGGAAGGAAAATAATCTAACTGGGATCATGGGGAAAATTCTAATTATATATATATTTTTATATATTATATATATATATTTTATATATAAACTGTATTTTATATATAAACTGTATTTACAGAGATGTGCCCACAAAATTGTAGATCTTTGATTTATTTTTATAAGGCTAACTGATACATACTGTGCTAACATCTAAAATCTATAGTCATCTATGAAATCACATAGTAGACATAAGTTTTTGAATTTAGAGACATATTTTCTTTTATTTTAAAAGGGGGCCCAAATATTTGTGTAGTTTTTATTCTTTTCAGTGAAAATGCTACACGTGATAGGTATGTGATAAATAGATGTTGGGATTTTGTAAAGCCTTTTTATGACACTTTTTTTATAAAATTAAATTTTTATATAGGCAATAAAAGCATATGGTATGGATTCCAATAATAAAGAAAAGATATTTTGTGAACAGTCTCTCCTCTATTTGGCTTCGTTCTTTACCAGAGGCTGTCACTGACTTTTAATGTATCTTTCTAGAGGTAGTCAGTGAATATCAAGACATAAAATTTTGTATTAAATTTCAAAAAATTTCCGGGCCTGATGTATAATCGTTGGTGTTAAATAGTGTGTGGGAATCTGTAAGGGGCCTGAAACACTGCCTCAGGCATAAGAAGGAGGTTGCTCAACAGGGAGCAAGGGAATTTCCACAAATGAAAGCTGAGTGTTCAAATGGCCTGTAACAAAGGCAGCTCTACAGAATGAATAAGACATAGGGCGGGGCATCAGAAGCCTTTGGTTCTAGTTTTTAGTCTGCCATTAATTAGCTATATAATGTTTATTTTTGAGAGAGAGACAGAGCATGAGCAGGGGAGGGGCAGAGAGGGGGAGACACAGAATCTGAAACAGGCACCAGGCTCTGAGCCATCAGCACAGCGCCTGACCCAGGGCTCAAACTCTCGAACTTACGAACTGTGAGTGAGATCAGGACCTGAGCTAAAGTCAGATGCTTAACCGACTGAGCCACCCAGGCACCTCTGATTTTAGGTAAGATTCTTAAACTCTGGTCCCTACTATTTCATCTGTAGAGTGAGGTCAGACTGGATAACAGAATATTAGATAGGATCTTAGAATATGGAAGTTAGAGCTGAGATGTATGTACATTGAGGAAGGCTAGACTGCTGCTCGGTCTGGGCCTCGTAGGCTGGTAGGATCTTGATGGAAGACTCACAGTCCAGGGCCTGCCAACCTACCCGAGGCATATTGTGCGCTCCCATCCACGACAGTGGCTTACTCTGGCAGTGATTATCAGTGGACATGGGAGAGCCTAGGGGAACCTTACCCCTGCCTGATGTATACAGTAGATTAACATCTTAGGAGTCCTGCTTTGGGAATGTTCCCATGGTTGAGTCATTGGTGATGAATTTTGTAGGATGAGAGAGATAGTTTGCTAGGAGCAGCCAAAGTTCCTAAGTCTCATGAGGATTGTTCATACTAACCAGTTCATAAGTGAGGACTCTAAATCAGGGGGTTAGTTCATTAATTTCTAGTGAACTATATAACAGACTCAGCTGGTCATCACATTCCTATCTGTAGGACGTTTGCAATTGGGAAATTTCCTGGTAAGTTTGAAATCAGAGCAAGTGGGGTTTGTAACATGATATTTATGGTAAATATTGTGTGACAGTATAATTAATTCACCTCTACTCAAGCAATACACTTGCCAATGGAAGGAGGTAGTGAGTCTCTGGCCAGGCCACTCCCTGCCTTGCATAGTGCTAGAGACACAAGATAGCTCTAAGTTTTGTCCCACTTTATTTCCACACTGACCGCTTTCCTTCTCTTAACTGATTCTTTCATCATCCATGTTTCAGTAGTACCGAGCAGGTTAGTTTCTTTCATATCTGTCTTTTCCCCTGTTAGTATGATCTTAGGATTTAATGTTTAAAGATCCTAGATTTACAAATAATTTAGACATGGCTATTTTTGTCCTATATAGGCTTTTGAACAGCTTTATTGAGCTCTAATTCACACACTGTAAATATACACCAAGTTAAAGTGTACACATGAGGGCTCCCTGGGCAGCTCAGTCAGTTGATCATCTGGCTTTTGATCTTGGCTCAGGTCATGATCTCACGGTTCGTGGGTTCAAGCCCCACGTTGGGCTCTGTGCTGGTGGTATGGAGCTGCTTGGGTTCTCTTTCTTTCCTGCTGTCTCTGCGCTTCCCCCCACTTACACACACACACTCTCTCAAAATAACTTTGAGAAAAAAGTGTACCAATGATTTTTAGACCTCCTAAAAATGGAATCCTATAATATGTAGTCATTTGTGTCTGGGCTCTTTTAATGTTTTTTTTTTTTATAGTTTATTTATTTTTGAGACAGAGAGAGATAGAGCATGAACAGGGGAGGGGCAGAGAGAGAGGGAGACACAGAATCCGAAACAGGCTCCAGGCTCTGAGCTGTCAGCACAAAGCCTGATGCAGGGTTCGAACCCACGAACTGTGAGATCATGACCTGAGCTGAAGTTGGACGCTTAACTGACTGAGCCACCCAGGCACCCCTGGCCTCTTTGACTTAGGAAAATATTCATCCTATTGTTACATATATCACTGCTTCAGTCTTTTTTATGTTGAATAACATTCCTAGTTGTGGATACTCCACATTTTGTTTATCTATTCATCAGTTGATGGATATTTGCATTATTTTTGCTCTTTGGCTATTACAAATGATGCTGCTCTGAACATTTGTGTATAAGTTTCTGTACAGACATGCTTTCATCTCTCTTGTCTAATGTATCTAAGTATAGGTATCCGAAGGTGTACCTACTATACTTCGGGTAGTAGGAGTGGAATTCCTGGGCCACATGGTAACTCTGTGTTTAACATGTTAAGTAACTGCCAGACTGTTTTCAAAAGTCACTGAACCATTTTATACAGTCTGGGGGCTCTGGCATTTTATACATTTTATACAGCAATGTCTGGGGGCTCTGGCATCTCCACATCCTTGTCAGCACTTATTATTGTCTGTCTTTGATTACAGCCATTTTAGTGAGTATGAAGTGGTATCTCATTGTAGTCTTGAGTTGCAATTCCCTACTGACTAATGATGTTGAGCATTAACATGTACTTAGTGGCTCTTTGTATGTCCTCTTTGGAGACATGGAGAAGTGGAGAAAACCCATTTTTAAATTGGGTTATTGTCTTTTTGTTGTTAGATTATAAGAGTTCTTTACACAGTCTAGATCCAAGTTCCTTATCAGAAGTATCATTTGTGAATATATTCTCCAATTCTGTGGGTTGTCTTTTATACTTTCTTTTAAAAAATTTTTTTAAGGTTTTATTTATTTCTGAGAGAGAGACAGAGAGAGAGAGAGACAAAGAGAGAAAGGTAGCGTGAGCAGGGGAAGGTCAGAGAGAGAGGGAGACACAGAATCAGAAGCAGGCTCCAGGCTCTGAGCTGTCAGTACAGAGCCCAACGTGGGGCTCGAATGCACGAACTGTAAGATCATGACCTGAGCTGAAGCCAGATGCTTAGTCGATTGAGCCACCCAGGTGCCCCTCTTTTTTACTTTCTTAATAGTATTGTTTTCAGCATAGAGTTTTAATTTATTTTTTCTCCTGTCTCTTAGACTTTTGGTGTCATATCTAAGAAACCGTTGCTTACCCAAGATTACCAAGACTTGCTCCTACGATTTGCTTTGAGTTAATTTTTCTATATGGTGTAAGATGAGATTCCAACTTCATTTTTCTGCATATGGATATCCAGTTGTCCCAGCACCATTTATTGAAAAGGCATTCTTTCTCGTTGAGTATATTTTGTCTTTATTGTTACTAGTTTCTCCTGGGTACTCATTTTTTTTTTTTCTATGGTATGTGAACTCCTTAGATGGCTATATAGAGTGTAAAGATTTCTAATTTTTTTTTTTAAATTTATTTCTAGGAGAGAGAGAGAGAGACAGCGTGAGCAGGGGAGGGTCAGAGAGAGAGGAGACACAGACTCTGAAACAGGCTCCAGGCTCTGAGCTGGCAGTCAGCACAGAGCCCGACGCGGGGCTTGAACCCACGAACCGCGAGATCATGACCTAAGTGAAAGTCGGACGCTTAGCCGACTAAGCCACCCAGGCACCCCAAGATTTTTAGGCTCTTTTAGGGATGTTACTCTGCCCTGGATGCACATTAGGTGGAGAGCATCTATGCCATCTGGTGGACAATACATTGAATTACAACATAGTCCTTTTTGGTCAGGTTGCTCATCTGTTTGTTCCTAAAAAGAGGTGATCGTTGGTGCACTGAATTGATATATATTTTTTTAATTTTTAATGTTTTTATTTATTTCTGAGAGAGATAGACAGCATGAACAGGGGAGGGTCAGAGAGAGAGGGAGACACAGAATCTGAAACAGGCTCCAGGCTCTGAGCTAGCTGTCAGCACAGAGCCTGACGTGGGGCTCAAACCGACGAACCGTGAGATCATGACCTGAGCCGAAGTTGGACGCTCAACCGACTGAACCACCCAGGTGCCCCTGAATTGATATTTTAAGAAGCATAATTTAGGGGTGCCTGGGTGGCTCAGTTGGTTGAGCATCTGACTCTTGATTTTGGCTCAGGTTATGATCCCAGGGTCGTGGGATTTAGCTCTGTGTCGGGCTCTGTGTTGAGTGTGGCGCCTGCCTAAGATTCTCTCCCTCTGTCCTATTCATTCTCTCTGTCTCTCTCTCTAAAAAAAAAAGAAGTATGATTTAAAAACTTTAGTCTCATCTTATGATCTCACTTTGTGTGCTAGGAAGATTAGTTTTTAGCCAAACTGTTAGATCGCAGGCAACCATTCTGAACTTGCTGGTTGTCTGTCGTGGTCAGTGAATCTTTTCCAAGAGTGTCATATTGAACTTGCCCATCACTTCTAGGGAGTCTTTGTGGAAAATTGAGAATCAGTCAAGTCAGACTCTCATCAATTTGAGGCTTGCCTGAGCTTTATTATTTTCTTGAATGATGCCATTTAATGGAATCCCCCCCATCTAATCTACTTTATTTCCTTATTTATTTTGGAATTTCCATTCAACATTTTGCTCCCTGGTAGTGATAATAGGACATGCTACCGCATTCTGGAAAAGATACTGTTCAGTTTCCAAGGAAATTGAGTAATTTAAAGGTTTGGCCCTGTGACACTGAAGGTCTTGAAAGCAACATATTTTAATTGCATTGAGGGCATCAAATAGTCACCTGTGGCTCTCTTCCTGACTATCCATCCTTCCTCTAATATTTTAAGGGATCCTTTGTTTATTCAGCCTCATTTACAGCTTTTTAGGGAAGGTAAAACAGAATGAAATGTGAGTTGACATTGTTGCATTGAAGCTCAGTTAACACCCACTTTCTCCCTCCTCCAAACTATGTGAGGATGATTAGAATGCTAAATCAGGAGATGCTTTTCACCAAAATGGCAGTTTGCCTGCCTGTAGGTATTTTGTGATTTTTTTTCTTGTTTATAGACTTGGGCAATAGTAGGTTATATTCAGCGCTGTAATGTAGTAACTGTGGCCCTGAGGTTCATAGTTCAAATCTGCAGTTGTTGATTCCCCCTCAAGTTGTTGATCTAAATAAGCATGACTGGTGTTGACATTGACAGAGCAAGGCACACTGGGAGGATCACTGGCCAGGAGTCTGGTCTCCCCACTGGTTTTGTCCATGGACCTAAATGTAACAAGGTCCTTTGGCACAAACTCACATTGGTCAAACTCACAACAGTCAGGTATGAAACCAGACGCCAGTTTTTTAATCTACAATGAGAACTGCAGCTCTTCCAGTATACATTCATCTGGGCTGCTCATGCCTTCCTGCTCTGGGAACGTGATACCTAAGAAGTTAATTGAAAATCAGAATGCTGGTTGGTAAGCAGGGCCTCTGAGGAAATGAAATTAGTAGTCTCGAGGGACATTTCCCCAAGGCCACGAAGAAGCCCTTCTATGGTCTCCTGTCCACAAACAGACTAAGCTCTCCCAGGAAATTGAATACTCTTGTCTACCAGATTCAACATTTCTCTGTTTTGGGACAGAGTGGATAAACTCGGTCAAATTCTTGGTCTTTGGCTGCCCTTTTCTGGACCACCAGCAGAATACCCCTTTCCTTTAGAACACTTTTTCTTCACATATGTTAACAGAATGGATTGGCTATGGCTTGTATCTTTGCTTCATCCATTGTTGCCAGAAATGAGACTATATGAGACTAGATAACTGTGGCCACATAGATGGCGGCACTTTCTCACGTCTGTATGTTTCACGTCTCGTCTCTTCAGCCAGCTTGCTTCTTAGCCATTATGTAAGACTTCTCAGTTGCTAGAAGAACCATATCAGCAAGTGCAGTGGGGAAAAGCTCATTAGAACCTCTTTTGTGTTTAGTGTTCATTTTACATTAAGGTCCATCTATTCATATCAATTCATGAGCCTCAAAATAATCTGAGAAATTTCAGTTATTTCTTCCCAGCTTCCTCTAACCTTTATTCATTCTTGATGGAATAGTCCATTTCAGCCACATTATCTTCACCCCCTAGTCTCTTTTCTTACTCGCGGGGTTGGGTAAAGCGTAGTTCTGTTTCTTCTGTGTCCTCCGAATTTACCCATGTGCTTTCATGAGCCCAGTCATGGAAAAACATACATCCTTTTCTACTTATTGTCTCACCCCATGGAGTAACTCTTCTTCTCGTGGCACTTTTTAAAAGCAGTATCAGTGAAAAAAAGTAAATAGATAGCTTTTTGCCTAAGAAACAATAAAAAAGGTTATAATATCTTTGCTTTAAAATCAAAGATTTTAGCTTTTTTAGCTTGGGGCATGGCACTTTCCTATTCTGAAATATCCCAGATCCATAATAATTTCCAGGTATTATAAACTCTTATTTGTCAAAGCTTAAAAATAATATATATGCTCGTACCTTCCTTTTCTTCATATTGGGCTTTTTTCTCAGAGTCCCTCATGTTTCCTTGCTACCATATTCTCTATCACTTTTATCCAGAGTTGATTGCTTTCTATTTAGAATGTCCCAACTGCAAGGTTTTTTTCCTCCTTTATTTTCGGCCCTGATTTGTTTAATTTCTGATTATGTAAAAATGAGCAAGAAAGGAAAAGTCACTGCTCCATAGCTGATTAAAATATGAAAATACTTTGAAGTTTAGAGGATACAAAGTTTTTTTTTCAGTTATAAAAGTTAGAAAATACAAAAACTAGAAAAAGGAAAAAAATTTCCATATTTTACCACCCAAAGAAATCACCATTACTGTGTTTATCTTTTCCCTGCGCAGGTTTATGTATTTTAAATTTGTGGTCATGCTTTAGTAGTATGATAATTACTATAAATATTTTAAATAGACTTAGATCACGGCTTCAGCTTGGCTAGAAATGTATTTGTATCATTTTAAATGGATCTTCAAAGGTGTTCGGTAAATATATAGTAAGCAAAATGAGTGAGCCCTTGTCCCTCTCTGTGCTTTAATATTGCCATGTCTTAATCAGGATAAATTAATTCACAAGAGGTTTGTGTGGATTAGTGAAAAACAGTAAATGTTCAAAGCAGCTAGGTCTCATCATAACACTTCTGGCTATAATATCACAATTTTTTCCTAGAGAGCACTGCTAGAGAAGAAGCAGAGAAAAAAGCGCCTTGAACCACTCATGGTACAGCCAAATCCAGAAGCAAGGCTACGTCGCTCAAAGCCAAGAGGTAGCGAAGAGCAAACTCCTTTGGTGGAGCCTCATACCCCACAGAATGATGTCATCCTACATGGTGTGTGTTTAGGCAGCATCTCTTCCCACTAGGGTATGGTTTTCATAAACCTAGGAGGAGGCAGGAGGAGTGTCAGATGGACCAGAGGCACAATTATTAGTCTTGTTACTAGGTACCTTCATAAATCTTTATAATTACTTTCTGGGTCTTTGAGTTAAAATAAAAGCCATGGTTTAATCAGCAGAAGATACCTTGAAGTTCGTGTCCATCCTAGAACTGTTGCTTTCATTGCCAAGTGAATTAGTCCAGAATGGCGTATCTGAGGAACTGACTGTCTTGATTGTTGCATCATGACAGAGTTAACCGTGAAGCCAGGAGTAGTAGAGAGCATCCATTCTTCCAATAGATAGGACTCAATGAACCACATGAGATGGTGAGCTATTAACTTGGACAGGATCTGAACTTTGGAAGACCTACTTTGTTTTCATGGTCTCGTTCTTTAGTTTCTAAAGCATACACTCAAGTACATTTTATTTAGTGACAGTCACACTGTTAATAAAATGAACATCAGTCCTGAACTACTTTATTAACAAATGTCTGTGTGGATGTTAAAGAAGAAGTAAAACGATTTGGTGGTTCTTAATTCTGATCACATGTACCCAAACCATCCAGCTAAATAATGGATAATATTTTCCTCTTTTTTCCTTTCTTTTGGACCATAGGCATTGATGGTCCAGCTGCCTTTTTGAAGCCAGATGCTCAAGATTTGGAAACCAAACTTCATGTTCTCTCAGTAGGCTCTTCAGCTACAGAAGAGGATACTGAAGGAAGTGCTGATGGGGAAAGCACGGTGGATACTGCACCCAAGCCAGACCTACAGGAGATTCTCCAAAAACATGGTGAGGATTGGTAATGACTGTAAGGCAGTTAATCACCTTAGCCACATACTACTTTTCCTTTCCATTTTTTCTTTGTTGGTTAACAATCTAGATGATTCAAAATTGGTTGCGGGGACACCTGGGTGACTCAGTTGGTTAAGTGTCTTGATTTCAGCTCAGATCATGACCCCAGGGTTGTGGGATCGAGACCCATGTTGGGCTCTGTGCTGACGGTATAGAGCCTGCTTGGGATTCTCTCCGCCCCTCCCCTGCTTGTGCTCACTCATTATCTCTCTCTCAAAATAAATAAATAAACATTTTTAAAAAAACAATAGCATAGGGGTGCCTGGGTGGCTGACTTTCGCTTAGGTCATGATCTCACGGTTCGTGGGTTCGAGCCCCGCGTCAGGCTCTGTGCTGACTGCCAGCTCAGAGCCTGGAGCCTGTTTCAGACTCTGTGACTCCCTCTCTCTCTGACCCTCCCCTGCTCACGCTGTCTCTCTCTCTCTCTCCCTAAATAAATAACATTTAAAAAAAGCAAAAAAAAAACAAAAAACAAAAGCATAAAATTGCTTGGAATGTGACTTATGGCTTTACAGAGGTGATATCTGAGAATTGATCATTGTCAACCATAGTATTTATCCTGTTGCCTGAGAAAAAGTAGATAATTAAATATATATTAGCAGCATTAGCTACTATATGTGACTATTTCTTTTTGATGTTTTATTTTTATTATTTTTAAGATTTTTTTCATTTTTTAATATTTATTTATTTTTGAGAGAGATAGAGACAGAGTATGAGTGGGAGAGGGGCAGAAAGACAGAGAGAGGGAGACACAAAATCTGAAGCAGGATCCAGGCTCTGAGCTGTCAGCACAGAGCTGGACACAGGGCTCAAACCCACAGATTACAAGATCATGACCTGAGCTGAAGTCAGACACTTATCCAACTGAGCCACTCAGATGCCCCTTTAAGATTTTATTTTTAAGTAATCTCTACACCCAATGTGGGGCTTGAACTCACAACCCCGAGATCAAGAATGCTCTACTGACTGAGCCAGCCAGGCAACATGACATTTTATTTTTAGTTCCCATTCCCTTCTTTTGACAAAGTTGCCACTCAGCACCCCTACTTGGCCTCCATTTCAGTTTATATTGATCTAGTGATAAGAGAAAAGATAAGTCACAACCAAGCAGAAATACAAATTGTATCAAGATATTCTTAAGCTAATACTTTTTTCACTGGAGCCTACTTTCTGCCAGTTGGAATTATCATTTCCACAGACATTCCTATACATTTTGGAGATATCTTGTAGTTTTCTTTCCTTCTTAGAGAAATAATTTTCTAGTGGGAAGGAATTAAGTGTCCCTTTTCTGCTAAGAAGACTGAAACCTGGTCACGGACACATGTTCATCAGGGCCCTACTTTGTAATAGATGGGCAGTTAGGTCCTGAGATGTGTGAAGCAGGAGATTCTACCACACAATGGTAGAACAGATATACATTCAAACAAATCCACATACTCACTCATCTAACAAATATGTATTGAGTATATACTGTATATTAGGCATTGTTCTAGACACTTAGGCTACAATAGTAAGCAAGGTTCCTGCCCTCCTGAAGTGTCTATTCTAATTGAGGCATCATGTACTTAAATAGCCAAGGGAGCACTGAGAGGGGTACCTAACCCAGAAGTGAAGGTTTGGAAAGCTTCCCAGAGAAAGTGATGTCTATGCTAGAGCCTGATGCAGGAGAGGCACTGGCCGGTTCAAATGGCTGGAGCAGAATGTGAGGTGATAAGATGGGCAGGGGGATTAGAGATGTGAGCCTGAAGGGGTACGTGGGCTCTGATTATATAGGCCAGTAGAGGCCATATTAGGAATTTGGGCTTTATTTGAAGAATAGGAACCTATGAGGGAATTTAATCTTTGGAATGTTATCATCAGATTTGGGCTTATTGGGAAAATTAAGAAAAATTACTCTGCACCATAAAGAATTAATTGGAGGTGGGAGGCAAGTTTGGAAGCAGGAAAGCTTAGGGAGGAGATAGTTTGGCCGATGGTGTGGCCTAGAGTTATAGTGTAGTGTACGCCAGAGGAAAAACCAGGGAGAAACAGAGTTACACTGCGTGAGCAAGGAGGAGGCACAAGAAAGGCATCAGAAGGAGCTGGTGATTAAGCTAAGCTGTGAAGGATGCACTGCCTCCTGTGTACTGTGTCATCTGTTGAAGCAGCAGGCCAACAATTTGAATGTTTCTTGTATGTCGGGCACACGACATGCATGATCTCAATTAAGTTAATATTTATAACAGTACTCTGAGGAGTTTATACATGTTAGTCTCTACGTTTTACATATGAGAAAATTATTAATTTGTCCAAGATCACACCACTAGTAAGATGGCAAAGTTGGGCTGAAGAAGGAACACGTGCAAAGACATTGGGTGTAAAATTGTGATATGTTGTGAAAAGCAGCACAGATGGCAGGAGTGCAAGGTGCAGCATGGGGGTGGTGAAGTGGGTTAGAGCGTAGGTCTGGGGCCAGCTTGTTTGGTTTTGAATCTCAACCCTGCCACATCTGGTTTGGAAAGGCGAACACAGTTTCACTTTTCTCTGCCTCCATATCCCTGTCTGTAATAGGAATGTGATTGTGGCACTTGCCTGTTATTTTACTACCACTGTTACGACAAAAGAAAGTGAATGACATGGAGGAGTCAGAGCAATGACAACCTTAATTTAACCAAAACCAAAATTACTTATCCCAAGTATAGTGGCAGACCTAGATTTCCTGATTCTTAGTTTCATTCTTTATCCCTTACTATAAATACCAAGTTGCCCCTTTCACCTTGCCCTATTAATTGACTGCTATGTTTTTCCTAAGAACTGTCCTTTTAGTGTCAGATGGGTGAACGCCTTTTCACATCTCAGCAAGTCAAATCTTGAACAGAAAACCCATTAAGGACTTTTTTTTTGATTAAGATTTATGATGTATTGGGGCATCTGGGTAGCTCACTTGGGTAAGTGCCTGACACTTGCTTTCAACTCAGATCATGCTCTCACAGTCATGGAATCAAGCCCCGTATCAGGCTCCGTGCTCACAGTGCAGAGCCTGCTTGGGATTCTCTCTCTCCCTCTCTCTGCCCAGCACCCTCAAAATAAATAAACTTTTAAAAAAAAGGATCTGTGATATGTCAGTTTGGCAGATTATGTCCCTTATGTGGGTCCAGTTTATTTGTTCTACAACTTTGGGAGAAATCTTGTATTTCCATCTTAAGACTTATGTTCATCTAAGCTGAGTTCTTTGTATAAAAAGGGCATTTGCAAACATAGTGCTTACTAACTGAAGACATCCATATGATGGTGAGATCTCAGGAGTTTTCTGCCTTTTTGCTACAAAAGAAAAAAAGGTTAACATTTTAGAAAACAAAAGAAAAAAATATTCACAAACCAAAGAATGTTTTAAATAACAGCCTTATTGAGATATAATTAACATACCATACTATTGACCCATTTAATATGAACAATGGGTGTGGGAGGGGAAGATGGCAGTGGAGTCAGAAAACCCTAGGCTCACCTCACCCCTTGTACACAACTAGATAACTATGAAATCATTCTGAATACCCTCGAAATTGACCTGAAGACTGCCAGAACATACTCCACAAGTAAAGGTAGAGAAGAGGCCATATTGAAGAAGTTAGGAAGTATGGAGATGAGGTTTGGGAGATGAATCATGCTGCTGCAGTGGGGAGAGAGCTGCAGTTGCAGAGAAGGGTGAGAGACAGACTAATACACAGGGGAGTGCACGGAGAAAACAAATCCCCACAGTGATTGGTTTAGAAAGTGAGAAGGGCTGAATTTTGTGAGTTCTTGCAACCAGTGGTGCTTAAAGCCTAGGGTTCTAAAGGTCGGTAGCTATGGCTCAGGGAAAGCCCAGAGGGTGCTGCACTGCACTTGGGGAGAAGGCAGGCAAACAACCTGTGGACATATAGTGTGGAAGCAGTGATCTGAAGAGCGCCAGAGACACACAGTGGGGAGGTTAGTTGCTCATCTTGGAGCATTTTCCAGAGAGACAGCATTCACAGAGAGCCCTCCAGGAACACAGGAACTGACAGGCACAAATCCACCACCACCCCACCCCCCATCCCTCAGCAAAGCACACAGCCGCCTGCAGGAACCATAGCACTGACCCTACCTAACTTGCTTACGCTAAGCCCCACACCCACATGCTTGGGTGGGACTACCCCCAGTCATGCATGCCTCAGCCCTGGCATAGCAAGTCTCCTCCTCCACAAGACCAGCCAAAACACTGCCCACACCGTGTCTCCCACCCAGAAGTTTTGTGTGGCTTTGATTCTAGTGGTGGTGGCAACGGTGGTGGCAACAGGACTCATTTCACAAGCAGACCAGAGCATATCTAGTTAAGACACCTCTCACTCAGTACAAGACCAAACACTGCCCACAACAGGCAAAGAGAGCCTTTTCAGACGACTGGCCAGAGGATAAAATGGCTAAGACACTACAGTGGAGCACATGTAGCACATGTTTAAGGTGTTTCCGGAGTCACCAGGCCTTTGGGAAGAGAGCAGTACACTTCAGGGGACTACAGGACCTCTTTTTCATAAAGCCATTACCCTCAAGAACAAGAGACGTAGCTAACTTTCCTAACACAGAGAAACAGGCACAGAGACTTAGACACAATGAGAAGACAGAGGAATTTGTTCCAAACAAAAGAACAGGACAAGGCCACAGCCGGAAATCTAAGTGAAGTAGGTATAGATAACATGTCTAATGGAGAATTTAAAGCAATGATCATAAGAGTACTCACTGGGCTTGAGAAAAGAGTGGAGGCATCAGTGAGACCATTAACACAGAAATAAGGAATAACATAGCAGATACAAAGGGCTCAATAAATTAAATGAGAAACATCCTTCTTGAATTAACAGCAGGCAGTGGAACAAATTAATGATCTAGAAGACAGAATAATGGAAAGTAATCAAGCTGAACAAAAGAGAGAAAAAAGAATTGTGCAGAATGAGAATAGACTGGGGAATTCAGTGACTCCATCACATGTAATAACATTTGTATTATAGGAGTCCCAGAAAAGAAGAAAGAGGAAAAGGGACAGATAATTTACTTGAAGAAATAATAGCTGAAAATTTCTCTAATCTGGGAAGGAAACCAATATCTAGACTCAGGAGGCACAGAGATCTCCCAACAAAAGCAGATCCACAAAAAGATATGTTGTGATTAAAATGGCAAATATAGTGATAAAACATATTAAAAGCCATGAGATAAAAAACAGTTACATACAAAGGAAACCCCATAAGGATATTTAGTGAATTTTTCAGCAGAAACTTTCCAAGCCAGAAAACAGTGGCATGATGTATTCAAAGTGCTGAATGGGAAAAACCTACAGTCAAGAATACTCTATCCAGCACGGCTATCATTCAGAATAGGAGAGAGAATTTCCCAGAAAACAAAAACTAAAAGAACTCATTACCACTCTTTGAATGGAAAGGAAAGACCAAAAATGACAACATGAAGGTAGGAAGCACTTAAAGGCAGTAAAAATGAAATTTTCTGTAAAAATCAGTAAGGAACTCACAAAATAAAAGGATGTAAAATATACCTAGAATGTGGGAAAGAGAGGAGTAAGAATGGGTTCAAACTGAAGTGATCATCATAGACTATATAGACTGCTATATGCAGAAGTTATATGCAAACCTAATAGTAACCACAAATCAAAAACTACTAATAAATATGCAAAGAATAAGAGAAAGAAATCCAATCCATTACTAAAAACTCCAGCAAACCATGAAAGAGAGAAAGACAAGAAAGAATCAGAGAAAATCTTCATAAACAACCACACAGCAAGTAATAAAATGGCAGTAAAGACAAGTCTATCAATAATTACTTTGAATATAAATGGTAAACACTCCAATCAAAAGACAGGGTGACAGAATTGATTTAAAAAAACAAACAAGACCCATTCGTAAACTATTTAAAGAAACTCATTTTAGACCTAAAGACACCTACAGATTGGAAGTGAGAGAATAGAACGATTTATCATGCAAACGGAAAAGCCAGAGTAGCAATACTTATTTAGACAAAATATACCTTAAAACAAAGACTATAGGGCCTGGGTGACTCAGTAGGTTAAGCATCTAAATCTTGATGTCAGCCCAGGTCATAACCTCACTTTTCATGAGATCAAGTGCTGTGTGGAGCTTTGTGCTGACAGTGTGACCTTCTTTTCTTCGGAAAAGTCAGTAAAATTGATAGACCTCAAGCCACACTTCTCAAGAAAAAAGAAAGAGGAGCTCCTGGGTGGCTTAGTCGGTTAAGCGTCCGACTTTCGCTTAGGTCATGATCTTGCGGTTGGTGGGTTTGGGCTTGGGCCGGGCTCTGTGCTGACTGCCAGCTCAGAGCCTGGGCCTGTTTCAGTCTGTGACTCCCTCTCTCTCTGACCCTCCCTGCTCATGCTGTCTCTCTCTCTCTCCTAGAAAATAAATAAAACATTTAAAAAAAAATTTTAAAAAAAGATCAAAGATGTCATCATGGAATTTAAAAAAAAGAAGAAAAGAGAAAGGATTCAAATAAATAAAATCACAAATGAGAGGAGAAATAACAACCAACCCCACAGAAATACAAACAATTAGAATATTATGAAAAAGTATATACCAACTAATTGGACAGCATAGACGAAATGGGTAAATTCCTAGCAACATATAACCTACCGAAACTGAAACAGGAAGAAATAGAAAATTTGAACAGATTGTTTATCAGAAAATAAATAGAATCAGTAAAAAAACAAAACAATACTCCCAACAAACAAAAGTCCAGGACCAGATGACTTCAGAAGTGAATTCTACCAAACACTTAAAGAAGAGTTAATACCTATTCTTCTCAAACTGTTCCAAAAAATAAAAGAGGAAGGAAAACTTACACATTCATTCTATGAGAACAGCATTACCCTGAATCCAAAACCAGATAAAGATACCACCAAAAAAGAAAACTACTATCCAGTATCTCTGATGAACATGGGTACAAAGATCCTCAAGAAAAAGTAGCAAACAGAGTCCAACAACACGTTAAAAAATTATTCACCACAATCATGTGGAATTTATTCCTGGGTTGCAGGGCGGTTCAATATTTGCAAATCAGTCCACATCACATCAATAAGAGAAATTAGAACCATACATGATCATTTCAATAGATGCAGAAAACTCTCAACATGATAAAATTCTCAACAAAGTAGGTTTAGAGGGAACATACTTAAACATAATAAAGACCATATATGGAAAACCCACAGCTAACATCATCTTTAATGGGGAAAAACTGAGAGCTTTTCTCTCAAGGTCAGGAACAAGATAAGGATGTCCACTCTCACAACTTATTCAACATATTACTGGAAGTCATAATGCGAACTGTGTAAAAATAGATCATAGTTGTCCGTCCTCTGAGATGGTTGATTGTGAGCAGAAAAGGTTTGGAGAAAAAAGCCACACTGCTTATTTTTAAGTCTACTTGTAAATTCATAACTTGGATAAGAGGGATAACTTTTTTCCTAAAGAGAAAAGAGAATTTAGTTTCAGTCTTGGCTCTGCTTCTTTCTCTTGGGCAAATGATTCTTGCTGAGCCTGAAATTATCACATGTAAATTTGAGTACTATGTTTCTCTTACAACACACATCACACCTTATTTCATGTCTGTGCTCCTCCTTAGACATGATCTGTAAACAAACAAGAAACAAAACAAGAAAGACTACCAGTATCTCCTCTTTGATCTCATATAAATGTGAGGATAAAAGGAGAAAATAGTTTGTAGTTTTTTATAAAACATGCTTTCTAAATCCGAGGCATTTCAAACATTCCCAACTCAAATTAGTTGACTAGAGATGAGCAAAATTCTGGAAAATAAAAAAGTAACTGATATATGGAACAACAGGTCATTGAATTTTTAAAACAGTGGTAAAATACACATAACAAAATTTATCATTTTACCCAGTAAAAAAAAATTTTCTTATGTCTTTATTTTATTTTGAGACAGAGACAGAGAGTGAGCAGGGGAGGGGCAGAGAGAGAAGGAGACAGAATATGAAGCAGGCTCCAGGCTCTGAGCTATCAGCACAGAGCCTGACGCAGGGCTCGAACCCATAGACTGTGAGACCTGAGCCAAAGCCGGACGTTTAACCGACTGAGCCACACAGATGCCCCTCATTTTACCCATTTTTAAGTGTACGGGTTAGTGACATTAAGTACATTCACATTGTTGTGCAACTATCACCCCAATGCATCTCCAGAACTTTTTCATCTTCCCATAATAAAACTCTATATCATTAAATAGTAACTCCCCATTCTTCTGTGTCCTGTGTCCCAGGTAACCACTATTCTACTTTCTGTCTCTATAATTTTGACTACTGTAAGTGAAATCATAAAATATTTGTCCTTGTTTTTTAAAAATATTCGTCCTTTTGTGACTGACTGGCTTATTTCACTTAGCATAATGTCTTCAGGGTTCATCCATGTTGTCTTCTGTGTCAGAATTCCCTTCCTTTTTAAAGCTGAATAATATTCCGTTGCATGTATATACCACAGTTTATCTGTTCATCAGTAGATGGATATTTGGGTTGTTTCTACCTTTTAGATATTGTAAATAATGCTGCTATGAACATTGGTGTACAGGTCAATACCTGTACCAGTACCAATACCAATACAATTATTGTTTGAGTCTGTGCTTTCAATTCTTTTGGGTATACTCAGAAGTGGAATTGCTGGATCATGTGGTAATTTTATATTTAAATATTTTAGGGGGCACCTGGGTGGCTCAGTCAGTTAAGCATCCAACTTTTGATTTTGGCCCAGATCATGATCTTTCAGTTTGTGGGTTCGAGCCCCATGTTGGACTCTGTGCTGACAGGGTGGAGCCTGCTTGGGGTTTTCTGCCTCCCTCTCTTTCTACCCCAACCCCCGCTCATGTGCCTGCCCCCCCTTAAAAATAATAAGATGAATAAACATTTTTATTTTTATTTTTTTAATTAAAAAAATTTTTAAATTTATTTTTGAGAGAGAAAGAGAGACAGCGTGAGCAGGAGTGGGACAGAAAGAGAGAGAGACGCAGAATCCAAAGACAGGCTCCAGGTTCTGAGTTAGCTGTCAGCACAGAGCCTGACATGGAGTTCAAACCCACAAACCTCGAGATCATGACTTGAGCCGAAGTCGGATGCTTAACCCACTGAGCCACCTAGGCACCCCATGAATAAACATTTTTAGGAGTGTTTGGATGGCTCAGTGGGTTAAGCATCCCACACTTGATATTAGCTCAGGTCATGATCTTACAGTTCTTGAGCTGGGGCTACCCATTGGACTCTGTGCTGACAGTGCAGAGCCTGCTTGGGATTCTCTGTCTCTCTCTCTCTCGTCACCCCCCCCCCCAACAGTCACACTCTCTTTCATTCTTTAATTAAAAAAAAAGAAAGAAAATAGCTAAACATTAAAAAAATAGTTTTAAAAAAATACTTTAGGAGGGGCGCCTGGGTGGCTTAGTCGGTTAAGCGTCCGACTTTCGCTCGGGTCATGATCTCGCGGTTCGTGGGTTCGAGCCCCGCGTCGGGCTCTGTGCTGACTGCCAGCTCAGAGCCTGGAGCCTCTTTCAGAGTCTGTGACTCCCTCTCTCTCTGACCCTCCCCTGCTCACGCTGTCTCTCTCTCTCTCCTAGAAATAAATAAAACATTAAAAAAAATTAAAAAAAAAAAATACTTTAGGAACCACCATATTGTTTTGCAGTGATTGCACCATTTTAATTGCCACCAGAAAGGTGCAGGGTTCCACAGGGGTTCCAATTTCTTCACATCCTCACCAATATTTATATTCTGGGTTTTTTTTTTTGTTTTGTTTTGTTTGATAATAGACATCCCAATGCTTATGAAGTAGTATCTCATTGTGATTGTGTTGTTGAGCATCTTTTCCTGTGCTTATTGGCCACTAATGTATCTTCTTTGAAGAAATGTCGATTCATGCTTTTACCCATTTCTGAATTGGGTTGTTTGTTTTGTTGTTGTTGTTGTAGGAGTGCTTTACAGATTCTGGATATTAATTCTGTATCAGATACATGACAACAGTGGAAAGGGAAAACAAGGGATAGACCTGAGTAAGAATATGAAGAAAGAACTGTCAAAATTTGGATAAAGTAGCTATGTTTCAAGCTAGAATAGCTGGGATGTTTTAAGCAAGAAAATTAAAATTATTGTGATTTGAAGATTTATTTTTTAAGCCAGTGTTGGCAGTGTTGACAGTTCTTCCTTTCTTCCAGGTATCTCAGGTAGTTTGAACTTTGATGAAGAGGAGACTGATGGTGAAGAAGAAGGAAAAAAATTATGTAATTCACCATATTCAGATGCAGAGAGACCCAATTCTGCAGCCAGCCAGAAATCAACCACAGTATGTAGTTCCGAAATGTCTTCCTTTGGAACTTATTTAACCATTTCCCAAATATACCTCTAATATTTAAACAGGATTACTGAGTGAGGGTACCTTCAAAAGGTTTTTTTTACACGTTTATTTTTGAGAGAGAGAGAGTACATGCACAGGCACGTGTGGGAAAGGCTTAGAGAGGAGGAGGGACAGAGGATTTGTTTTTGTTTTTTTTTTTTTATAAATAGTTTATTGTCAAATTAGTTTCCACATAACACCCAGTGCTCATCCCCACAAGTGTCCTCCTCCATGACCATCCCTCCTCCCCCCCACATCCATCAGTCCTCAGTTTTGTCAGCATTCAAGAGTCTCTCATGGTTTGCCTCTCTCCCTTTCCCCCACCGTTTCCGCTCTCCTTCTCCCCCTTGGTCCTCTGTCAAGTTCCTCCTAATCCTCCTATACGTGCACACATATGATATTTGTCTTTCTCTGCCTGACTTATTTCGCTCAGCATAACACCCTCAAGGTCCATCCATGTTGCTACACATGGCCAGGTTTCATTGTTTCTCATTGCCATGTAGTATTCCATGGTATAGATAAACCACATCTTCTTGATCCATTCATCGGGACAGAGGATTTGAAGTGGGCTCCGTGCTAAGAGTGGAGAGCCTGATACGGGGTTTGAATTTATGAACCAGGAGATCATGACCTGAGCCGAAGTCAGACACCTAATGGACTGAGCCACCCAGGCGCACCTCTTTCAAAAGATTTAAGGTCAAATTTATCCTTAAAGTTCGTGTCCCCCCTAATTTCTTGTGCCTCAAGCCAGCTATTGTGAAGTTATAGCCCACTTTAGTCCTTGACTCCTTCATTATTCCCAATATTCATGTACTTATTTACTTCTCAGAGTTTCCCTTTATTTTGTAAGAAGACTAGAGACAGAGGGACAAGTCACTAAATTATTTTGTCCATTGCTTGTTTCTTGACGAGAATAAGAAGTTTTCTGATCCAACCTCCTATTGCTCATGTGTGGCTCTTCTTTCAGGATACAGGAGCTTCCGGTACTGCAGCCCAACAAACTGACAACCAGCTGGGAGATGTGGAGAATTTGGAGGACTTTGCATATAGTCCTGCCCCTCGGGGTGTTACAGTAAAGTGTCGGATAACCAGGGATAAAAAAGGAATGGATCGGGGTCTCTTCCCCACTTACTATATGCACTTGGAAAAAGATGAAAATCGGAAGGTATGAGAAATGATTCCTTAAAATTTTTTTTCTTTCAGGGGTGCCTGCGTGGCTTAGTCGGTTGAACGAACGACTTTGGCTCATGTCCTGATTTCACAGTTCATGGGTTCGAGTCCCGCATTGGGCTTGCTGCTGTCAGCCTGTCAGCATGGAGCCCGCTTCGGATCCTCTGTCTCCCTCTCTTTCTGCCCCTCCCCCACTCATACTCTCTCAAAAATAAATAAAACATTTTAAAAAACTTTTTAAAATTTTTTTCTTTTATTTATTTGAGAGACTGAGAGTGGGGGAGAAGGGCAGAAGGGGTAGCGGGGCAGGGAAGGGGGAGAGAATCCCAAGCAGACTCCACACTCAGCACAGAGCCTGACATGGGTTCAATCCCACCACCCCAGGGTGATGACTTGAGCCCAAACCAAGAGCCAGACACTCAAGCTACAAGGTCCCCCTGGGCACCCTAAGAATTGATTCTTAAGACAGACCTTGAAATAGAGGGGAAGAATGTTGTGGGAATAGATTATTGAAGGGCCTTAGGATAGGGGAACAGCACTGGGAACAGACCAAGTCATCTGGAAGAAGACTGTACTTCTTAACTCCTAGGTGCTGTGTTCTAGTTTCAAAGAGCCCATAGTCTCACAGGCAAAATCTATCCCACCTCGAATAAAAAGAGTTTTATCCAGAATATAAGAAAATGGAGGAGAATATTTGAATGTAATTATTTGCACCTCGATCCTGTTTTTTGGCAGGGGGAGGGTATTATTGTGTGCCCTTTAGTTTTTATTTTAATTATGGTAGAACATGACCTTGTAGAAGAAAGATCAAGCTTAGTGGAAATACAGAACAGCATGCAAGTGAAATGTCTTATGTCTCCCTCTAGAAGTTCTAATTTACTTTAAATATAAATTGGAAGCAATTTAATACTTGCTAATGAACAGTGTATTTTGTCTTGCTACCAGGTCTAAGTGGATGATTTTAAGAGCACAGGAATGAGATGATGATTTATATCATTGTTATTATAACCACTCTTTATTAAGTGTTTATGCTGTAGCAGGCATGTGCTAAATGCTTCATGTATGTAGTATCTCCTGTATTATAGGAGAGATAGGATTTCTTATCCCTGCTTCTAGATGAGTAACTGCAACATAGGGAGTGACATACCCGCCTCAGGTCACACTAATATGAGGCAGAGCCAGACTGTTTGATTTCAAAGTCCCTTCCTTAGCTACTGCCATTCTCCTATTTCCCTGTCATTGTCCAAGTCTAGTGGGATTTAAGGATGCATACATAGGACAGTATTGATATCACTGAAAAAAGTGAAAAGGAATATGAGGAAACAGCTGCAGTAAAGAATGGGAAGGATGGGATGGGGCTCCTGGGTGGCTCAGTCGGTTAAGTGTCTGACTTCAGCTCAGGTCATGATCTCACTATTCATGAGTTCGAGCACCATATCATATTCAGTGCTGACAGCGAGCTACCTGCTTGGAATCCTCTGTCTCCCTCGCTCTCTGCTCCTCCCTCACTCACGCTGTCTCTGCCTCTCTCAAAAATAAATAAATAAGCTTAAAAAAAAAAAAAAAAAAGAACAAGCCATGGTGGTCCTTTTGACATTTTTGGCTGACATTTTTTTTCTTTTTCCAGATATTTCTTCTTGCAGGTAGAAAGCGGAAAAAGAGCAAAACATCCAACTACCTTATCTCCACTGATCCAACAGATTTATCCCGTGAAGGGGAAAGTTATATCGGCAAACTGAGGTGAGAGCAGCCTTGTTTTACTCATCTATTCTTTCTGATACTTTTATTCCTGTGGTTGTAGAACAATCCATATCTTTTCTTTTCTTTTCTTTTCTTTTCTTTTCTTTTCTTTTCTTTTCTTTTCTCTTTTCTTTCTTTTCTCTTTTCTTTTCTTTTCTTTCCTTCCTTCTTTCCTTCCTTCCTTCCTTCCTTCCTTCCTTCCTTCCTCATGTTTATTCATTTTTGAGAGAGAGAGTCAAGCAGAGGAGGGGCAGAGAGAGAGAGGGGACAAAGATCCCAAGCCGGCTCTGAGCTGACAGCAGAGAGCCTGAAGAAGGGCTCTAACTCAGAGAACTGTGAGATCGTGACCTGAGCCGAAGTCGGACGCTCAAGTGACTGAGACATGCAGGCGCCCCAAAGCAATCCATATCTTCTTTACGTTGAGCACATATTGATGTGTAATCTTAAAAAAAAGTAGAAGTTAACAGAAAGTCGAAGTCCCTTCCTTATTGAATGAGTGATCTTTGAAAAAGTAGTGATGAACATTTGGAGAACAGGCAAATGGGCTTCCACTCTGTTACACACCTGTCCTAGATTTGTATTTGTGTCGGAGAAAAACTATAGATTATTAACGGCGACTTTTGCCTCTTGATTCTAGATCCAACCTCATGGGGACCAAGTTTACAGTTTACGACCACGGTGTCAGCCCAGCCAAGGCCCAAGGCCTGGTAGAGAAGGCCTATACCCGGCAGGAGCTGGCAGCCGTCTGCTACGTACGTGCCAGTCTTGTAACTCACTCTTTTCCGGAGTCTTTTCCTTAACCTCCTGGGTGCCCTGCTGGCCCTTTAAACTTGACCAACACTGAACTCACAGTCTTCCCTCCCACGCTTGTTTCTATTTCTGTGATCACCCTTTCCTGTTGCTGGTATCATTTTCTCTGTATATTCATTGTAATTATTTATGAATTACCAAGTTTGGTTCTTTTTAATTCTTTTTTAATTTTTAACGTTTATTTATTTTTGACAGAGAGAGACAGAGCATGAGTGGGGGAGGGGCAGAGAGCGAGGGAGACAGAATTTGAAGGAGGCTCCAGGCTCTGAGCTAGCTGTCGGCACAGAGCCTGATGCGGGACTCGAACTCATGAACCACAAAATCATGACCTGAGCTGAAGTCAGACGCTTAACCAACTGAGCCACCCAGACACCTCTATTTTTAATTTTTTAAAAACATTTCTTGCCTTATCTGCTCTTTGATTTCCTAATGTCATTGGTGAGGTGCCTGGGTGGCTCAGTCAGTTGAGTGATTTCCTCATGCCATTAACTCAGTCCATTTATTACCTCTTACCCACTTGTCAGAGGTTACAACAAAGTTGAAACTGGTTTCTTTACTTTCAGTGTTCCCCTAATTCACTCTATCCTGCTGCCAGGTAGGTCTTTCTAAAACACAGCTCCAGTAGATGCTGTGGTTCTCTTGCTTCACAGCTTTTAGTGACTACCCACTGCATACAGAATAAAGGCCTAATGCTTTAGGCTTTGTTCCAGACTCCTCTAGTGGCCCTGACCCCGTCCTGTTCTCATACTGGGAGCCATAACAGCCCCGTCATTCCCTCGCTGCACCATGTGAGCTTTACTTACCCAAGAGCCTTTCCTTTCCCCCTCCTTGTCCTTTGTCTAACCACTGATGCCATTGGAGAAGTCTTTGCTTACCATTCAATAGAATTGACCTTTGTGTCTGTACATCCCCATGGCTCCCTGTGCTTCCTCCAGTAACTCACACATTCTACTTGTCACTGCTTGTTCCACACGAACCTTCTCTACCAGTGTAAACTCTTATTCTCTGCTACATCCCCACCTGCACAGGGCCTGGTGCATGGTAAGCACCCCAAAGTTGTCAAGTAATAGAAAACAAGAAGCAATTAACCTGACTTAACCTGTTGCTTTGATCCCAAAGTCGCAACTTTTCATAAATTGGAATTAATCTCACCATTTCCCATGAAATGTTTGTTAACTTAATATTTTATATAATGTATAGTGTTTTCTCTCCTAGCCTCATTTTTCCATTACATATTTTAACTATGCATAACTTTCATAGATATGTACATAGGCACATGTAACTATGTATAGGTATACAAACAAAAACATATATATTTACCTATTTAATGTGCTTATTCTATTCGTATATAATCCACCTGGCCTGGCGTTTAAAGTTTTTTAAGTTTATTTTTTTTTAAATTTTATTCATTTTAGAGAGAGAGTATGTGCTCAAGTGGAGGAGTTGGGGAGAGGGAGAGAGAATCCCAAGCAGGCTCTACACTCAGAGTGAAGTCTGACATAGGGATTGATCCCACGATCCTGGGATCATGACCTGAGTCCACATCAAGAGTCGGACACTCAACCGACTGAGCCACCCAGGCGCTCCTAGGTTTATTGTTTTTTAAATTGAGGTGTAATTTACATGTTAGTTTCAGATGTATAATGTAATGATTTTATATATATGTATATATTG
This sequence comes from Proteles cristata cristata, assembly GCA_017311185.1. NCBI lineage: Eukaryota > Metazoa > Chordata > Mammalia > Carnivora > Hyaenidae > Proteles > Proteles cristata. The sequence goes on from JAESUZ010004630.1 coordinate 3,922,232, forward strand.
CAGAATGATCATCGTAATAAGTTTAGTTAATACCCATCACCACGCATGGTTACATGCGTGTTACAGCTGTTTCTCTTATGATAAGAACTTTTAAGATCTACTCTTTTATCAACTTTCAAATATGCAGTACAGTATTGTTATCATTATTTTTTTATTTATGTAGATAACACACAATGTTACATTAGTTTCAGGTGTATAACTTAGTGATTTGACACGATTACACATTATGCTGTGTTCACAACAAATGTGGCTACCATCTATCCTGGACACATGGCTATTACAATACCACTCACTGATTATATTCCTTATCTGGATATAGGCATTGGAATTTTTTACTTCCTGGTACATTCCCTACATAATTTAAGCTGTACTTCTCACTGTATATCATATAGTGCCATGTCCTCATTGGGGAATATTTATTGATGATGACAAAAAATTATTTTTTGGTTTCTTTATTTTGAGAGAGAGAGCAAGTAGGTCGGGGTGGAGGGAGAGAATCCCAAACAGGCTCTGCGCTATTAGCCCAGAGCTCATTGCGGGGCCTGAACTCACAACCGTGATATCATGACCTTAGCTGAAGCCAAGAGTGGGATGCTTAACTGACTGAGCCATCCAGATGCCCCCCAAAAACTGTGTTTTTTTTTTTAAAGTTTGTTTATTTTGAAAGAGAGTACATGCTCATGAGTGAGGGAGGGGCAGAGAGAGAGGGAGAAAGAACCCCAAGCAGGCTCCACGCTGTCAGTGCAGAGCCCGACATAGGGCTGGATCTCATGACTGTGAGATCATGACCTGAGCTGAAATCAAGAGTCAGACCCTTAGCTGACTGAGCCACCCAGGCACCCCTGAGATGAGGACAGAGTTGGCAAGTTTGCTCACAGCTGCCTCAAGTTTCACTTAAGAGTAAAAAGAATAAAGTTTCAAGTCAATAGAATCTGTTTCAAATTCAAGTATTCAAATTAGGCTTAAAAGGAGGTACAATATTACCTTCCTTGTTTGTGATTCTCTGTCTCTTTGTTCACCTACAGTGAAGTAATAAAATAGATTTTAGTCATTTTGACATCATCACTGGACATTTTACATGCCCACGAAAGTCTTGTGTTTTTCCTTTCTGCTTTCAAATTCCTGCCTTATTCTGTCTTCCAGGAAACAAATGTACTTGGATTTAAAGGTCCTAGGAAAATGTCTGTGATCATTCCAGGCATGAGTATGAATCATGAACGGATCCCATTTCGGCCACGAAATGTAAGTTAGGACATAATCAACAAAGGAGTCTCAAAGACAAGAATACGGTACAGACAAGATCAATACAAAAAAGTGTTGATTCTACAGAATCCAAATTGGAGAATGGCTCATACCATTTGTTAGGAGAGCGATCATTCTAGAACCTCAGCACAAGGGCAGTTGCAGCAGAATTGCTAAGGTGGTTGATTTGAAACTGCTTGGTCTGCCAGGAGAAATCCTGGATAAGCTACCACAATTTTTTTTTTTTTTTAATGTTTTATTTATTTCTAGGAGAGAGAGAGAGACAGCGCGAGCAGGGAAGGGTCAGAGAGAGAGGGAGTCACAGACTGAAACAGGCTCCAGGCTCTGAGCTGGCAGTCAGCACAGAGCCCAACGCGGGGCTCGAACCCACAAACCGCGAGATCATGACCTAAGCGAAAGTCGGACGCTTAACCGACTAAGCCACCCAGGCGCCCCATGATACCACAATTTTTAAAACCTGCCTTCACTTTGGGCTTTTTCTGTGTCTGTTGTACCTTTTCTGAAATGGAGGAAGTAGTCTCCTACTCTACCTTCTACCTCACGGAGCTGAGAGTGAATGATTTCCTGTGGTTCTCAGTACAAAGTGATGATTTTCTCTTCATACAGGACCACGAGAGCTTGCTTTCCAAATGGCAGAACAAAACCATGGAAAACTTGATCGAACTACACAACAAGGCTCCAGTGTGGAACGACGACACGCAGTCCTACGTCCTGAACTTCCACGGCCGGGTCACGCAGGCATCTGTGAAGAACTTCCAGATAGTCCACGAGAATGACCGTGAGCCCACAGGAAGGGCTGGGTGGGAATAGGAGGAAAGATGTTCTTACATGGTAGGGGTAGGAGCACTTCCTATCACTGACAGGAAGTTCTGCTCAGGGGAGAATTATTACTATTAGTTTTTTAAATATTTACTTATTTTTGAGAGAGAGCATGAGCTGGGGAGGGGCGGGGTAGGGGGGCGGGGCAGAGGATCTGAAGCGGGCTCCATGCTCTCTCACAAACCGTAAGATCATGACTGAGCCAAAGTTGGTCACTCAACCTCCTGAGCCACCCAGGCGGCCCCCAAGGGAGAATTATTTAAGAAAGAAATTATTTCTTTGGAAAGACTAAAGTGTAGTTTTAAAGTAAAACTTCTGGGGCGCCTGGGTGGCTCAGTCAGATAGGCGTCTGACTTTGGCTCAGGTCATGACCTCACCGCTTGTGGGTTAGGGCCCCACATCAGGCTCTGTGCTGACAGCTCAGAGCCTGGAGCCTGCTTCTCATTCTGTGTCTCCTTCTCTCTCTCTGCCCCTCTCCTGCTTACGCTCTGTCTCTTTCTCTCAAAAATAAATAAACATTAGAAATATTTAAAAAACAAAGTATAACTTCTTTTAAAAAAAATGTTTATTTTTAAGAGCACATGAGTGAGAGAATCTCAAGCAGGCTCTGTGCACTGACAGCTTGGATCCCTGTGTGGGGCTGGATCTCATGAGGTCATGACCTGAGCTGAAATCAGGGGTCAGATGCTTAACCAACTGAGCCTCCCAGGTGCCCGTTAGAGTAGAATTTCTGAACCACTGTTTGGGAAGCCGGTGCAAATGACCCTCACTCAAACTCTGGTCCTCGAAGCTTGTACTATTCCCTTCTCTTATCATTGCACGTTAGTCAGGAGTAGTCTCCTGCTCTCTGTATTTGAGAGGAATAATAATAGAGACTTGGCTCACAGTTAGCAGGCACTCTTGACAATGCCTCTTTTCCTTCTCAAAGTTTCCCATTTTAAAGAGACCTGGTGATTAACGGACCGATTTGAAGGATTCTTTGCTGTATCTTTAGTAGGCTTTTCTCCAGTACAGCCCCACTATTTTCTAACGTCCTCATTTCTCTCTTTTCCTAGCTGACTACATAGTCATGCAGTTTGGACGTGTGGCAGACGATGTGTTCACCCTGGACTACAACTACCCACTGTGTGCACTTCAGGCCTTTGCCATAGGGCTTTCCAGCTTCGACAGCAAGCTGGCCTGTGAATGAGAGAAACAGCAAGGGCTGAACTTTGTCACTCAGAGCTTTCAATTGCCTCCTTTGCTTTTGCGCCAGGACATGAAGAGTGACTGCCGGCCCCTTTGGGAGTAATCCCTGAATGTATGTATGTATCTCTATGTGCATCTGCATGTGTGCGTGTGCACATATGTACATGTGTGTACACGTGTGTATATGTACACATGCCCCCAGCTTCTCTGGGTTTCACAGACCTAGTCAGGGATCAGAGCTGAACACGGGTGAGAGATTGTTCAAAGCACAGAGAGGTTCTTGTTCAGAGCACATTAGTGGCTCCTGAGGTTATGGCCCAACAGAGTCCATGCCCTCGAGAGTCCGATTCCCTATGCTTGGAAATGTGCAGCTCAAATCAGGTTCTAATGATTAAATACTTGGATCTTTTTTCTTGAAGACCTTGCCTGAGTGGGATAGTTCCCTAAATTGCCTTTGGTCTTCAGTCTGCAAACTGTTTTTGCAAATGGCCAGAGAGGCTCTCCCAGCTGCTCAGCTCCGCTGTTGTGTTGCAAACACAGCCATGGCCAGCTCGTAAAAGGAGGAGTGCGGCTGTGTTCCGCTGAAACTTTATTTACAAAAACAGGCAGTGGGCCAGACTTGGCCCGTGGGCTGTAGTTTGCCAACTCCTGCTCCAGGTATATTTCTGTAAGTTACCTGGCCATCTTCCAGAATGGGCCCGTGGTAGTAACATCATAAGAGTGGGAAATGCCTATTTCTAGGAAGCCACAGTCCTACGGATTGGATCCGAAAAGGCTACATCCACATAGCTTTTACCTTGTTTTTTATTTTTTGGTTTTTTATTTTTTAAGTATGTTTTATGCCCAACGTGGGACTCGAACTCACAACCCTGAGATCAAAGGTCACCTGCTCTACCAACTGAGCCAGCCAGGTGCCCCTTAAAATTTATTTTTTTTTAAATAAGCATTATGCCTAACGCGGGGCTTTTTAAATTTTTTTATTTTACCTTTTTTTTTTTTAAGTAAGCTTTGCTTTTACCTTGTTTTGGTGACGGTGGTTTCCAGAGCATCACCTAACCCTCAGAACTGGGAAAACCCCCATCAGTGATCATTTTGAGTTCACACAGGTGGCTTGAATCTGCTCTACCCAAAGTACCCAGTGCCAGCCACTGTACCATCTCTACGGGAAGAAGCCCTGCTCACCAGGATGGGCAGTGCACTGTCTTTATCAGAGGAAGTGTGGTACTGGTCGAGATAGCTTACTTTCCCCGTGGGGCTTGGAAAGCACTGATGTCACTGTCACCCTCTTCCCTTTCTTCCCTCAGAGCAGGTTGGCTGGCAGCAGTCTCAAAGTGGCCGTGGCCGGACTTGTGATCAGGGATGTGAGAAATGTATGCAGTTGTCTTAATTTCAGTTTGGGCTGAAAGCATGAAGTCTAGAGGTGACTCAGTCTAGTTAGGATGGAGGGTGATTTGACAGTTGCCTTCATTTCCAATCCAGGAGTGCCTCCTACAGCTCTATTGTATGGAGCCGTTAGTATGGAGGGACATACATACCTGTAGACCACATAAGAGGTAAGGGGACATTATATCACGAAACTTGGCATTGTCAGAGTGCAGAGTGGTGGCAGGGAGGCTTTGGTGAGGACCCGCTAGCTGACTCTGAGCTCCTCGGACCTTGTTAGGTGGAGCTTTGGGCCTCTCTTCTTAACCTGAACATTATCAGCTCCGTAAAAAGCCTGCCTCATTGGTACAGATCACGCTCCTGTCACTTTTCCTCACAGATCATAAGAGTTTTGCCAGGTCTTTCAGATTATTAGCACCTCCCAACACACCGTATGCCTCTGCCTGCTACCAGTTTACCAGTCTCAGAATGCACCTGAATTGGAAGAGGCCAGGAACTTTGTGAGATCCACATTCAGCACTGTTCACCTCCCGGTGTGTGCTGAGCGGCTGGCCGGCGTGGGGCAAGGGAGCCGCGGCTGCTGGCCCAGCGTATTTCCTTTCTGTGGACTTCCTCTTCGTCTCCCCTTCCTGTTGCTCCCTGCTCCACATCAAATAGCGATGTGAAGGAGAGGGACGTGGGAGAGGAAAAACTCTCCGCTTATCCCCCCGCTGGCGAGTCCTATCTGCTTTGTTTTGACGTGGCTGGTTTCCGTCTCAGGCATGCTTCCTACCAAGTGCCTCATTCATACAAGTGCCCTGAAGCCCGCCGTCCTCACGGACTGTCCGGTCAACCCTTGTGGAAAACAGAAAGCTGTTCACTTCTCTCCGCTTGCGGACGTGACAGTGTCCGGGGAAAGGGAGCCTGATGGGACTATGGGATCTAATCCTGCTTCCTCCTCTCTGTCCGGCTCTGAGACATCTACTCCCTCAGCCCCGTGTACTTTCAGCTTGAGCGTGCAGGTGATTGGTTTTACATAAATCATATTTATACCTTTTGTATGCCACAGAAATAAAGATAATTTATATAAAAATGTGTCATCCATCTTTGCAAAGTCCTGTCTTACAGAGTTCCTGCAGTCATGTTCTGTAATGATCATTTTCTTTTTTTTAAGTTTATTTATTTTGAGAGAGGGGGCATGGGTGGGGGAGGGGCAGAGAGAGAGGGAGAGAGAGACTCCCAAGCAGGCTTCATGCTCAGCCCGGAACCTGACGAGGGGCTCGATCCCATGAACTGTGAGATCATGACCTGAGCTGAGATCTAGAGTCAGATGCGTAGCCAACTGAGCCCCTCCAAGCATCTCTGTAATAATCCTTTTCATCATGTAAATCGGTTCATCCCAGGACAGCAGGAGTCTGTAAACTCAGAAGTTTGTATTCTGGAGACTGTCTAGATTCATATTCATGACACCAAGAATTTTCTAGATAGATGATGGAGCCAAGAACTGAGCAGAGAGGGCGACCCAGAAGGGTGGGGTTTATATTGTTCTAGATTCCTGCACCGGTCATCCTCCTGGGTCTTCTTTGTTGGTATTGCTTACTGATTCAGCAGCAAATCCAATTAAATATCTAAAACCACAATAGAGGGGCACCTGGGTGGCTCAGTTGGTTAAGGGTCGGACTTCAGCTCAGGTCATAATCTCGCGGTTCATGGGTTCGAGCCCCATGTCGGGTTCTGTGCTGGCAGCTCAGAGCCTGGAGCCTGTTTCAGATTCTGTGTCTCCCTCTCTCTCTGCCCCTCCCCCACTCATGTTCTGTCTCTCTCTCTCAGAAATAGATAAAACAAAAAAGATTTTTAAAAAAATGAAATAGACCCTATCTCTTGCCTCTGCGTGTTCACATTTTAGAGCTACCTTATAAAGACAAGTTGAAAAAAATTATGTGCTCACAGATCTTTACCAGTCCTTCCTGCTCTTATCAGTGTCCTAGTGAAAATGAGTCACATGGAAGGAAGCAAGAAGAGCCTAAGAATTAGGAGGAGAGCTGGAGTCAGAATTTAATTCTTACAGCAGGGTTTTCCTTTTTCACATTGTGCTTTTTGGCTAAGATGTGCGGCTAGCTAACCAGATCATTTGTAACGCGATTTTGTGTACTTTTCAGTGACTAGAAATAATATCAATGCTCTTAGACATGAAAGATATTAGCAAGTGTTTTTTAAAACTCTAAAACAGGCCTGTGAAAGATTCTTTGTTTTTTTAAGTTTTATTATTTATTTAGAGAGAGAGCGAGTGAGTGGGGGAGGGACAGAGAGAGAATAAGCCCAAGCAGACTCCGCACTGTCAGCACAGAGCCCAATGCAGGGCTCAAACTCACAAACTGAGATCATGACCTGAGCTGAAGTCGGACACTTAATGGACTGAGCCACCCAGGTGTCCCCAAAAGGTTCTTTTTGATCAGAAGTTTAGTAGATCACACAACTAGCATCAGTTCACTTCCTTCAGCATTATAGGTATAGAAATAAAGCGATGATTTGATTGAGGCCAAATCCCAGGGTTCTGGCCCCCTTTCTGCCAGTGATTTGCCATGTGCCACTTTTCCTCATCTATAGAGTGAGAGATTTTGAATTGATCTTCAATTCTTCCTATGGTTCTCCCCACTCATCTGGCAACAGTGTGGAGTTGCTCTACTTGTGTTTTGAATTGAACTCCCTGGTTACCTCCTGGACAGCTTCATGCCTTTCATAGCTGAAGATACTCCTGGGAAGAGTGCCAGGTACCCCAGGAAAGGGCCATGGGTGCTTAAACTAAGGAACTGGAGAGGGGAGATTTTTTTTTTTAATATTTGTTTTTGAGACAGAGCATGAGTGGAGGAGGGGCAGAGAGAGAAGGAGACACAGAATCTGAAACAGGCTCCAGGCTCTGAGCTAGTTGTCAGCACAGAGCCCGACGCAGGGCTTGAACCCACAAACTGTGAGATCTGACTTGAGCCAAAGTCGGATGCTTGACTGACCGAGCCACCCAGGCGCCCCGGAGAGGGGAGATTCTAAACGTTTTTGGTGAGAGATTCTGGAATGGCAGGGGTACATGATGTGGACAAAACAGGGTCTGGTGCTAAGAAGTGCAGCACCTAACCACTGAGAGACATCTTGCTCTACTGAGAAAGCCTGGGTGTTGCAAACTGCCCTTCCCCTCAGCCTCCAGATCCCCCCTTGATAGAATGGCTCCTGCCTGGGTACTCATGCCGTATGTCTAATAGCTGCTTTCCCCTGTCTATAGCCCTTGTTTAATCTTCCCCGTGTGAACGCCAGCTAGGGGCTTGCCAAGGACTGGCCAGATCCTGTCCCACCCCCCAGACACATTTCTTGACCAACTGCATATTGGATTGTCTTGCCTCTTCTTCCTGCTTTGGTTGCTTAGCTATCATAGTCAATGTATATATATATATATATATTGATATGCACAAGGTTTTTCACTGCTGCATTTTTTAATTATGGCAAATATTGTAAAGTACTTAAATGCTCAGATATAGGAGGTTCATTGAAAAAAAAACATGGCACATATACATATTGGAGAATCATGGAACTATAAAAAAAGAATGAAGATTATCTCTATGAACTGATAGGGAGTAATTTCCAGGATACCTTGTTTTTTGTTTTTTCTTGTGATTCGTTTATTCTTACTCATGATTGTCTTTTTTTTTTTTTTTTACAAATAGTTTATTGTCAAATTAGTTTCCACATAACACCCAGTGCTCATCCCCACAAGTGTCCTCCTCCATGCCCACCCCTCCTCCCCCCCACATCCATCAGTCCTCAGTTTTTGTCAGCATTCAAGAGTCTCTCATGGTTTGCCTCTCTCCCTTTCCCCCACCATTTCCGCCCTTCTTCTCCCCCTTGTCCTCTGTTAAGTTCCTCCTAATCCTCCTATACGTGCAAACATACGATATTTGTCCTTCTCTGCCTGACTTATTTCGCTCAGCATAACACCCTCAAGGTCCATCCATGTTGCTACACATGGCCAGATTTCATTGTTTCTCATTGCCATGTAGTATTCCATGGTATAGATAAACCACATCTTCTTGATCCATTCATCTGTTGATGGACACTTAGGCTCTTTCCATGTTTTAGCTATTGTGGAGAGTGCTGCTATGAACATTGGGATATATGTGCCCCTATACATCAGCATTTCTGTATCCCTTGGGTAAATTCCTAGCAGTGCTATTGCTGGGTCCTAGGGGAGTTCTATTGTTAGTTTTCTGAGGAACTTCCACACTGTTTTCCAGAGGGGCTGTACCAGTTTACATTCCCACCAACAGTGTAGGAGGGTGCCCGTTTGTCCACATCCTCGCCAGCATCTAGAGTTCTCTGATTTGCTCATTTTAGCCACTCTGACTGGTCATAGTCAATGTATATTGCTTAAAAGTCTCACACACTCTTCTCATCCACAAAACGCCAGGGAAACCACAACAAATGAAAGATTTGCCATTGCTGCTCAGAACTTAGGCAAGCCTTAACCCACAGATGGGTTCATGGCACCACCTACTGACCAAGGATGCAGATTACAAGTACATTAAAACGAATAGAACAGATTCTGTAATTCAGATGGGGAAGTTACAAAGGGCTCAGTGACTGCAACGCCTGTACCCTGTTATCACATATTTACTAAGCGCTCTTGTACTACGATGTGAGTCTTCTGAAGGTCTGAGAACAGTAATATTTCTGGAGTTTAGAAGCCAGTAGAGGTATTCCAGGTAAAATGCCCCGGATCCAGCACATAATTAAGGACTAGGTATAAGATAGTGGCAAGTATCAATATCACTTTTATTAACATCCCCTTAAAGTGGAGCAATACATTCCTGATGACTCTTCTAGCCAGGCGGTTATACAAAACCGTTTATATGCACTCATAGATTTTAGATGGTTTTCCAGGGACCATGATGAGAGGAAAGAGAAACAGCGTGGTTTAACTGGGAAACTAAACATCCCGGTTCTAGTCTCAGCCCTGACCCTACCTCACATTCCTTCCTTTGTACCCATGTCCCCATTTCCACTTGAAGGAACAGCCTAGGCAAAAAAAATACCCCTGATGTTAATGGCAATTTTGGAAATATTTCAAATATGAAATGGGCCTCCATGATTTTTTCCAGCTCTGCCTAGTCTGCTGGTCCAGCAGGCCCAAGCTCCTTTGCACGTGACCTCCTAGGGCTATGGCCCAGGAATCTGGAGGACAAGAAAAGAGTAAGCCCCAGAAAGGGCAAAGGGGGCAGGGGTCCATGTGGAAGTGAGAGTTTCTGGTCTTTTACCACCTTATATCATGCATTTTGGTTTAATATGGTGGTTTTCAAGCTTCGGAGTGTTAACATCTAGTTAAGTACTTATCTACCTACATTCTGTACCTTATCATGATTTCCAAAGATTCAAAGAATAATCCGGTCGTTCTCTTTCTTCTGTAGTCTGGGGTGTTAAGACTGGGGAGGAAGAATGAGCTGAGAGAAAGTAGAAGGTAGAGGAGGGCCAGGAATTAGATTGTGATTTTTAAAATGAGGTGAATATGCAGTTTTTAGGGTACAAATGCACTTAAGGACAGACTACATACCTATGATAGAAATAGGACCTTAAAAAATATGTCCTGATTTTGCCTTTAGTCAATTTTATGTTGTTCCGTGTCAGATATATAGAAATGCAAATTTTAAATATCAATCATTTCATATGGTCTAAAAGAAACTTTTAAAACTATAGTTAAAAAAAATAGGGGCGCCTGGTTGGCTCAGTCGGTTAAGTGTCTGACTTCAGCTCGGGTCATGATCTTGCGGTTTGTGGGTTCAAGCCCCATGTCAGGCTCTGTGCTGACAGCCAGCTCAGAGCCTGGAGGCGGTGTCTCCCTCTCTCTCTGCTCCTCTCCCCCTCATGCTCTGTCTCTCTTGGTCTCAAAAATAAATAAAAACTATAAAATCAAAATAAATAAATAAAAGTTACAATTAAAGCCTCTTCCCATATCTGTCCCCTTTCTCCCTTGCCCTGACCTCCTCCTGTAGTTAACTGTTTTTAGTTTCCTTCTAGTGTATCTTTCTAGTGTTTCTTTATGCAAAAATAAATGCATTTGTGAGGCCCCTGGGTGGCTCAGTCAGTTGAGCATCCTTGATGCTCAGGTCATGATCTCACGGCCCATGGGTGTGAGGCTGCGTTGGGCTCTGTGCTGACAGCACAGAGCCTGGAGCCTGCTTTGGATTCTGTGTCTCCCTCTCTCTTTGCAGGCCCACTGCTCATGCTCTGTCTCTCTCTCTCTCTCTCAGAACTAAATAAACATTTAAAAAATTAAAAATTAAAAAAAATAAGTAAATGCATTTGTAATTCCCCAACCTGTGTGCACAAAAGGTAGCGTACTATACACTCAGTTTGATAGCTTGCTTTTTTACTTACCCTGGAGATAATCCCAGATCAGCAAATGCAGGCCTTCCTCATACTTGTTTCTGCACCACAGTATTTCACTGTGGAAAGTACCATAGTGTTTTGAACCAATTCCCTATACTTGGACAACTTGCACATTAAGAAATTTTATCTGGGTAGGAGGGGGGGAAAAAAGAAATTTTATCAATGTGTTTTGAATATATGCAGCATTCCCACGATCGTGTTACCTATTGCAATCCTCTTCTTTTTTATTTTCCCTTCTCAGTAACTACCGCATTACCTCTTTACGCTTGGTGCCCCCCACAGTCCTGAATTCTCCCCGCAAGTGGCCCCTGACACCTTGAGGGTGGTCCACGGCCGTGCTGGCCACCACCCTAGCCGCCAGTCCCGTTCAGTTATTCAAATTTATGTTAATCCAAATAAAAGTCAGTTTTCTGCTTCGACTAGTTACATTTCAAGTTCTCAGTAGCCACAAGTGGCTAGTGACCACCGCATCGGGCAGTGCACGTAAAGAACACTTCATCGTTGCAGAAAGTTCTGCTGGAGAGCACTGGTACACAGGAATCTCAACTTCAGGTTTCTAAAACTTCACTTGACCCCCCTGCCATGTGGAATTTGTTCCTTTTCTAGCTTCCTCGTTAGACTGTCGGTGTCTGGAGGAGTGGAGATTGTCTTTTCTCTGTTTACCCTCAGTGCTTACCTAGCACAGTGCCAAGGACATCATCCATGTTCAATAAATGTGGAGTGAACCCATGAGTGGTGAGGACATGGAGGCTCCTGGTCTAAGTGTGCCCAACGTCACAATCAGTATGTGCCTCCGCTGTTGAACCCAGATTATTTAGCTCCCTGGGTATGGTCATAAGACATGTTAACTTTCATTTCAAGATACTGAATCAATAGCTCCTGAAAATGAAAATTTTAGCTGAATAAGACTGGAGAAAGCTTTTCTTTCCTTTTGATTTTATTTTCCCTAGAATTCTTGAATATCGGGTCCTAAAGATCTCTTGGGAACCTCAGAGAAACTCTCACTTGAGAATTGAGTGGCAAAGGCCCCTACCTCTGGTCTCTGGAAATCAATGGTTTGTTTTGGGCTGTAAATACACTGTATTAGTTTGCCAGGACTGTCAGAGCAAAATACCATGGATGGCGTGGTTCAGAAAGAAATGTATTCCTCGAGGTTTGGGAGGCTAGGAGACAAAAATCTAGGGGTTGGCATGTTTGGTTTCTCCTGAGGCCTCTGCCCTTGGCCTGCAGTCATCCACCTTCATCTTGTGTCTGCACACGGTCCCCCTCTGTGCATTGTCTGTGTCCTTCCTAATCTCTCTTCTCATAAGGACACTAGTCAGATGGGATTAGGGCCCACCCTCAGGACCTCTTTTTAACTTAATCACCTCTTTAAAGACATTATCTCTAAACTACTCACATTCTGAAGTCCTGGGGATTAGGACTTCAACACGTGAATCTGGGAGAGACACAATTGAGCCCATAAGCATACATTGTTCCCTAGATAGACCCAGAGTCCATTCTCTTCCACATTTCTCTTTGACAAGCAATAACAGAACTAACATTATGCTTATCAACTTATAGGCTGCTTTTATTCTATTGAGAGAGAGACTCCAACACCTTTGATAAAGGTCTGCTTTGTTCTCCAAAACACAAGAGGCAGTTCAGTTGATATGGAGTGAAAAGTCTTCTTCAGGAGAAGCAAACAAGTGTAGTATGGAGAAGTGAAAAAAGAAAGCAACCCGAGTCATAGATACCACATCCACAGTAGGGGTCAGCCATAGAGTGTTGAAGGTGGGTGAGGGCATGCTTTGGAGATATCCGAAAAGCAGTACAGGTGCCTTTTACCTAAGGGCTCGGGAACAATCTTTTCCTCATCAACTTCTTATGAGGCCATTAAATCCAGTTGTGGATGGTTTTTTAAAAGACGTGGAGACCTTAGGGAACAGTTCTAGTCACATTTTTCTCTGATTACAAACGCTTGTTGTATATAGGAGAATGAAGAATAAGGAAAATATAGAAGAATAAAATAAAGAATAACACTTGAAACTAATGTAACATCATGTGTCAACTCTACTTCAGTAAAAAAAAATAAAGGATAAAAATGAGAAAAGTTTTAAAAATCCTGTCTATCTTTGATTGGTTGGAGATCATCATTCTACAACACTTTTCAATTTAGTTTTCAAATACAGGATCATCCCACATATACTGCTCTTAGAATCCATGTTTCCCGGGGTGCCTGGGTGGCTTAGTTAGTTGAGCGTCCGACTTTCGCTTAGGTCATGATCTCACCGATCGTGGGTTCGAGCCCCGCGTCGGGCTCTGTGCTGACTGCCAGCTCAGAGCCTGGAGCCTGTTTCAGTCTGTGACTCCCTCTCTCTCTGACCCTCCCCTGCTCACGCCATCTCTCTCTCTCCTCAAAATAATAAAGATTTAAAAAAAAAAAAAAGAATCCATGTTTCCCTTCATTATATCATGACCAATATTTGTCTGGATTTAAAAATTTTTTTAGATGTTTATTTAATTTTGAGAGAGAGGGAGAGACAGAGTGCGAGCAGGGGAGGGGTAGAGAGAGAGGGAGACACAAAATCTGAAGCAGGCTCCAGGCTCTGAGCTGTCATCACAGAGCCCGATGCGGGGCTTGAACCCACAAACCATGAGATCATGACCTGAGCCGAAGTCGGACACTTAACTGACTAAGCCATCCAGGCGCCCCTGTCTGGATTATTTTTAAAAATCTTATTAATAACTGAAAAGAATTCCATCACATAGATGTGGCTGAATTTGTTATATATAATTTGTTTATGTGGGTTAATTTATTAATTAAATTAATAATTAATTAATTGAGCTATTAAAGGAGTGGAAATAATACCAAACATGATACTAGTAATTAATAGAATTTTTTACTGTAATTTTGAAGTACAGATAACACAAATCCCCTTCCCATGTGAAAAGCAGCTCTGACCACACCCCTGCCCTCCTCTTTTGTGCTACTTAACATCAAGCCTGGGTGAGACCCATTTGTAGGACTAGGAAAAGTGGTCTGGATCACTAAGAAGTGAGGTGAGCTCTGGATTACATGGCGTAATTTGAGGGGAGCCACACGCATCTCTTCTAGCTTGATCCCAACAGATGCAATACTTCCATCAACAGATTCATTCCTAAAGGTCAGTGAAAGAGGGTCCTGTCCCTTAAGAAATGTAAATACCCGGGGCGCCTGGGTGGCTTAGTCGGTTGAGCATCCGACTTTCGCTTAGGTCATGATTTCGAGGTTCGTGGGTTCGGGTCCCGCGTCGGGCTCTGTGCTGACAGCCAGCTCAGAGCCTGGAGCCTGTTTTGAATTCTGTGTCTCCCTTCTCTCTGACCCTCCCCTGCTCACGCTGTCTCTCTCTCTCTCCTAGAAATAAATAAAACATTTTAAAAAATTAAAAAAAAAGAAGAAATGTAAATACCCTTGGTAAGGGCAGGGCATGTATGTAAAATCACTGTTAGCCTTGACTCTTCAGAATTTCCATGTCTGAGAACTTTCTTCTCAGGTCCCCTCCCCTAGAGGGACCATGACGTCTTAGGACATGGGATTCCTGAAGACACAGAACTCTCTAGCCTATAAGGGTGTGGACCAGGAGGCTGAGGTCCTGAAGGCACACTATTCCAGCCTGGATCATTTAGAGTCATGGATGGTTAAGATTTGGAGGGAATAGGCCAGTCTGATCTCTGAATTTCCTCTCAGCAATCTGGGTTGGATGTGATACCCCAAGGATGCTTTATTGTTTCCATTCTGGACTCTGTCCTGTCTTCCTCTAAAGCCTCTGAATCTTGTCTGGACTCAGCTCCCAACAAACCTATTTCTCCTTGTGTGTGAATTCTTATCTCGGCGAATGGCACCACCAATTGTTCAGCTGACAAAGCTTAGTGATTCTGGTTTCCTCTCTCACCCTCACAGCCAGCCTAGTTACCAATTCTTGTTGATTTTGCCTCTGGGCTGTTTCTGAGACCCTTTCTCTCATCCTTAAACTCAGGAGCCCACCAGTTTTCCTAAACGCCCCGTGTGTACATGCTCCTATACCTTTGTGGGTCTTCCACTCTTCAGCTGGTATGTTCTCGTTGACCCTTTAAGAGTTGGAGCAAATGTCACGCCTCTAACTTGGAATTCATTATTCCTTCCCTTGGGTTCCCATTGAGCCCTGTATGATTGTCTTCTCACCTGGACTGTGAACGTCCTTAGGGCAGGGACCTATATCTGTACTTAGCATGGTGCTCAAAGTCAGCAGACACTCAACAAATTTATTCCATTAGATAGCCAGTGTTTACAGTTTGTACTTCCTTTGGTGCCTATATGCTGTCTTGTATAGCAGTCTTTTCAAACATATGAGGTGTGACCGAGCCATGATGTGACTCATTACTTAATAAGCATACCAGAATTTATGTAACCAAATGAGAGCTGCTTCCTTCAAAGTCTTCATCTTATGAGACTGGATGGTCCTGCCATGCTTTCATTGCTCAAAACATCTCTGGAACACTTCTCTTGGAAACAACTTTGGCATTTGTAGCACTTTCTTTTCAATCTCCCCTGTGGTAGCTTTTTTTGTTTGTTTGTTTCCATTTACTCATTTATTATGTGCTTATCTGTCCCAGGAACCAAGGTGGTGCTGGGTGAAAGATAAGATAAATCAGACATTCATTCTGTCTTCAAAGAAGTTTCTGTTTGGTAAGGGAGATAAGATCTGGACAAACAGTGCAATACAAGCTTAAGTGATAGTGTTCCCCAGAGATTGGATCTGATTTTTGGAAAACCAAAAGTCCTTTGGTTTCAACCTTCCAACAAGGTGAATGACAGAGGAATGTGATAACAAACTGCCTTAAACCAATGTGTTCTGAACGCTTCCAAACCGGAGCCCGATGCGTTTCCAGCACCCCTCTCCCCAAGAAGAGACGAAATTATCTGGCATGTCTGTTCCAAACCCAGACTCCCACTTTGTGGCAATGCTTTTCTACATATGGAGTCTTCTGAGCTAAATTATAAGCTCTCTGAGGGCGGGTGCTGAGGTCTTATTTTCATGTTTGTTTTCACGGCATCTGGTGGACACATAACGTATGTTGGATAAAGATTCATTCAGTTACTGAGCCCAAAAGGTGTCTCCCTGTGCCGCACGGACTTCACATCGAGTATCCTCTCCCCATGTGCTTTGCTCTTGGTAGTGACAGATCCGCCAGGGACACACGACAACGACCGAAAGGACCAGTGCCAGGGAGGGCGCGCGTAGGGGCACTGGCGGCGGATCTGGGACTACAGCCCGGGAGTTCCTGCTTCCTGGTTCCCCGGAGCGAGTGTCCTTTGGTGGGAGCCGCGGGGAAGGGAGCAGCTCTTCCTGCGCGTCGGGCGCCCGCCCCTTCTCCGGCCTTCCAGGGACTTGTGCCGAGAGGCGCCAGCCGGCAACCGGGGACGCCGAGGGCGGCGAGGCCACCCACAGGACCCCCCACGCGGGTTACGGAAGGTTTTCAGCTCCTGGGCAACGCAGCTGGAGACTCGGCCAGGAGAGGCAGGAACCGGGAGGCTCGGGGAGGAGGAACAGAGTCGCGGCCGAGAGAGCGAAGGGAAAGTCCGGGTGCGGGGGAGCGGCGGAGGCCGGGTCCCAGCCGAGGGGTCCGCGCTGCCGCAGCCCGGCCGCCCCGCCGCGCGCGCCCCTCCCTGCCTCCGCCGGCCCCGCCCCCGCCGAGCCGCCCCCTCCCCCCCGCCGCGCGGTCTCCTCCCCGAGGGGCCGGGGGCAGGGCCGCCCCTCCCTCCGGGTCCCTCCCTCCCTCAGCTGCGCGCATCTCATACCAGCCCTCATTCCGCACATTCCAGGCTTCCTCCTTTCAAACTCCAGGCCAGGGGGCGGGCAGGGCCCGAGCTCCCGGCTCCCGCCGCCCGCGGCCGCGTCCCCCAGGTGAGTGGCGCCCGCCCCGCCGCCGCCGCGCCGCGCGCCCCCAGCCCCCCTGCCCCGCTGGCCCCCTAGGCTGCGTGCGCCGCCGCTCTTTTTTCTTCCCCCCTCGTCCTTCCCGCCCCGGACCTCCTGGCCCGGCCCGCGCCCCCGCTGCCCTCCCTTCCGCCGCCGGCCCCCGAGCTCCCTTCCTCTCGCCCGTTGACTCACTCCTCCAGGAATAGGGAGCTCCCGTGCTTTCCCGTCAGTCCCATTCTGGGAAAACTCCTCCCTCGGCGCGCTCTGCTCCGCTCGGCTCCGCTCGGCTCGGCGCGCCAGCCCCGCGGCGGCGGCGAAGCGGGTGCGGGCCGGCGCGGCGTGGGCTCCGGCCGCCGCCCGCCCTCCTCCCCGCCCGGCCGGTGGCCCGGGCCGCCCCGGGGCCGCGCGCGCTGACCCCTGTCGTCCCGCAGCGCCGTCGCCGCCCCCGGGACCTCGGCGGAGGAGTTGGCGCGCGCGGCGGACCCCGCGGAGCCGGATCAGCGCCCCCGCCCCCCCCCGCACCCGCGTCCCCGCACCCCGGGACCGGTAAGGCTGCGGCGCGGGGACTCCAGGACCTCGCCCGAGGGCCGGCGTGCTGCGGGGCGTGAGGAGCTCTCCCGGCACGTGGAGGCGGCGCGGACCTCGGGCCTGGCCGGGGGTGGATGCGCGGGGCTCGCGGGAAGGGGGTCCCGGAAGCCGAAAGGCCCAGCAGCAGAGCCGAGAGCAGCGGCGGTCGGAGGGACCCAGCACCCATGCCTCTTTTCTGCCGGGCCCTTTTCCGACTCGGAAGAGCGAGCCCTGGAGGTAGTGTATTGGCCGGTTTCAACGCTGAGGCTTTCCGAAAGTGTAGAGCCTTCCGCGGGGTCCCCAGCTCGCCGCGACCTGAGAAGCCTGTTGTATTCCGTGGTGGGGACTAGCTCCAGGCAGGGAGGAGAACTCGCAGACCCGAAGCGCACGTCTGCCAGGGACACAGCCTCCGTGCACACGTGTGTAGAGGGGATTCCGGGCACACATGGTGGCTGTCTGACGATTTCGTGTGGCCGCCTCACTATCCCGTCTCCCCGGGTTTGGGTGTAGGTGAGGGTGATATCTGTTCACATGTGACTCACCTGGGCTGCCAGTAGGCGTATTTGTTTGTGTTGAACGTGAGTGCGTTTCCACTCGGGAGCCGTGCTGCCTCTCTGGAAGTCTGAGTGTCTCTGAGCCCTTGTGCAATGCCACGTCTCCGCCTGTGCATTTCTCTGCGAGGATGTGGGTTCTGGGCCTGACTGTTCTTCCTGTCCGCATGGCCGTGGGCAAGAGAGCTGGTCTCTGGTCTCTGGTGAGGTGTGTAGGGATAATTTGACCGTGGTGCGTGGGAGCGCGGTCCGCGGGCTGCGTGCGCCCTGGAACCGGCAGAGCTGGAAAGAAGCTGTGCACACCTCTCTGAGGGAAAGGGGGTCTGTTCTTGCCTGAAACAGTTCAGAGAGCAAGTTGGTAGAAGGCTAGAGGGAGTGACATCTTTGTCTTTCCCTGACGGGACAGGCACGTCCTGGGGATGTTCGTGGGGGCGGATCCCCCACCCCCAGGTAGAGGAAACCTTTTTGAATCTTGAGAGGTGTGTAGCCGTGCTTGTGCTTTTCAAGTTGGCCCCAAGGACAAAAGAAGAGTGGATGTATACCAGCCTCAACTACTTTCTGCTGGTCCAGCTTTCCCTGGAGCTCCCCAGTAGTCAGATGGAAGAACCCTAATTCTTTACAACTTGCCGGACCACCCTGCGCTTTGCTGTGGGCAGGGAAAGGGGTAACTGGACACAGGCTTTGGTGCCAGTCTGGGAGGGAGGCTCTGCCTCTGACTTGCTAGCTGACCTGTGGGAAGACCCTTTTGGGTGCCTCAGTTTCCTTACCCCTTCCTTTCTGCTTTGCTTCCCTCCAAACCCCCCCGCCCCCCGTTGGAGTTTTCCCATTTGAAATATCTTAGAGGCGGGAGCTGGGTGGGGAGGGAGCCACAGATGTCCAGGAGACTGGCAGAAGTGACATAGCATGTGATGGTGTGGGGAGGGGGACACAGGCAGACCCGGGATCAGAGTTCTTTCCTCCTTCCTACAACAGGGCGATGGGGGCATAATGTTGAGGACGACTTGGAAGGCAGGAACAAGATCCTCTTGGAGGGGTGGGGGGTGGTCGCTGCTCCTCCATGCACCCTGAGGATGCATATGTCCTGGTGGGGGCCACCTCACCCTCTCACTTGACCAGGTGTGTGATTGGGGTCTAAAAGTAGCCTTGATGGAATGGTTAAGGTACAGAGTTGGGGCCGGATATACCTGGGGCAAATCCTGACAGTCACTTACAGCTCTTAAGGCCCTCCGGCTTAGTTTCCTGATGAATAATCTGGGAGGAGGGGGTGGTTAATTTAGTATCTATCCAGAACGTTTGTTGTGAAAATTCATTGTTTCCTAAGTATCTAGCACAGTGCATGGCACATTCCAGACTCGGCGGCGAGTGTTTCCTAAGCTTATTTCAACATGGAACCTCTTTTTTTCCTAAGGACTTCTCTGAATACCCTTTGACAAACCCTGCCCTGTTCATTTGTGTTTACTTAACAAACATGAACTGAGCATTTACCATAGGCTGGGCCCTGCGTGATGTTCGTCATCCTTAGGAACCAAGGTAGCTAGTAGCCCAGGTGGAGGTGGGGGGCAGGGCTTTGTCACAGGACCACAGGGTCTCCCAACACCTTTGTTCTCCCCCTTTTTTTTTTTAATTTTTAATCTTTATTTTTGAGAGAGAGAGAGAGAGAGACAAAGTGTGAGCCAGGGATGGGCAGAAAGAGGGAGATACAGATTCTGAAGCAGGCTCCAGGCTCTGGGCTGTCAGCACAGAGCTTGATGCGGGGCTTGAACTCAGAACTGCGAGATCATGACCTGAGCCGAAGTCAGATGCTTAACCAACTGAGCCACCCAGGTGCCCCTCCACCACCTTTGTTCTAATTCCAGTTTCGCCTTGACCTCAGGGTGAATCTGCTGAACATTATTGGACACTCTGACCTTAGCCTCTAACTCCCTCATTTTAAAGATGGGGAAACCGAGGCCCCTAGTGGGACAGTAAAGTGCTTAAGATTGCACAACCAGTGAGTCACAGAGCTGGGACTTGAGTCCATTCTGTTTCCACTGTGCATTCTGTCTCCTACTCTATGGATCGCAATGCTCTGACCCCCCTGGCCACCTTCCTATAACAGGTGTGGAGGCTGGAGCTCTGGCTTGGCAATCTCTCCCATCCTGTGGCTCAGATAGGAGACAGAAATTTTCCCCTTCTTCCGAGCAGAAAGCACAGAACTGTGGAATCTGAGAATGCCAACTGTGGAAGGGGTCCTCAAGGGCTTTTTAATGCACCCTCCTTTTCCCTCTCTGGTCCGTACATTACTTAGCCAGGTAGAGAAGTGTCCCCTTATCGTTTCCAATCTCCTTGGATGTAAGTGTCGCAACCTCCCTCCCTCGGCCTCCATTCTGGAGTCTTCTACTGGTGACTGTCACAGAGCAATACCTGTTGCCTAATCTGTGGCTCCTCTCCTCCTTCTGGGTGGAAGTGGAGGACTCGGGTCACCAGCTTTGCTCCATTGCCTCTCCTGTGGTGGAGGTCAGTCTGGGGGCAGTGGGAACTTAAGGGCTTGTGAGCGTGGCTTTACCTTGCCTGTTCTCGCTTTGCCCCCCATGACCCTTCGTTGGCAGGGGTTGGGAGGACAGCTCCCTTTAAAGCTCTGAAATTGGAGCTGAACAGCTGCTCTCCGCCCCCCCCCCCGTTCCCCCAGGGGTTTAACCAGTTCAGGGGCCCAGGTGGAGGTGGGGGCAGGGCTTTGTCACTGGGCAGCGCTGTCTCCAACTCTAGAGCTTTGCCCGACCTCTTCTGAAACGACAATTCTTCTCCTGCTTCTGGTTTTCCATTTAGCTATTAGGGAGATTCAGGTCACCTCCTGGGTGACAGGGTCCTGGAGCCTTCAGCTGCTAGCGACTGGATCTTTGGGAACATTTCCGGTGGAACTTCAGTCCCTAAGATAGGTGCTGTGGCCTGTCTGTAATACAGGCCCCTGGAAAGGCCGGAGAATGGGCCCTGTACAGCTCCCTGTAGCGGGGGCTGGCTCCCTCGAGGTGCTGAGGGTAGGCGGGCCCCCTTGGGTGGGGACCTGGCTTCCTTTGACCCAAACTTCATGGGAACAATAGACTTCAGAGGAGTCACCAGGGGCAGGAAGTAGCTGTGCTAAGGCAGGGTGACCCTCCTGCAGGATGGGGTTGCATATCCGGCCGAAAGGAAGGGCAGGGTGTTGGGGGCAGTGCAGAGGGCACTGGGCAGGCCCGATGACACATAGGGTGGGCCTCTCCTTCCAAGGGGGCCCTTGACTCAGTGAAACCTGAGCTGCTCAGAGCCCACTATTTGGTGGCGCGTCTGCTTTGTGTCTTACCAGCAAAGGTATCGTGGTGTCTGCCGGCTTTAGCTCATGCCACGCCGGCCCCTGCCAGACCATGAATCCCCCTTCCCTTCAAGCCCTTGAGAGGTCTGCGCGAATTGTCCTGGCTCCAATAAAAGGCTAGTTTTGTTTCTTCCTGGCTGGTCTCCATCTTGGCTTTGGGCCTCGAGTAATAGTTGATGAAGGAGGCAATTTGTTCAGTAGGCAGAGCTCCGGGTAGGGAGGCAACAGGCCTGGGTCAGCTGGACAACAGAGAGGGATTTTTTTTTTAGCCATTTTCAGAGCAAGAAGACAACCAGGACAGGCATGGGGGCGGGGGGTGCCTGCTGGAAGCAGGTGGTGGAATGTTCTTGGAGGCAGAACACACTTACCTTGCCTTTATCTCTGTAAAAGAAGAACAGATTGGGCAAGAGGGCTGAGGCAGGCTTTGGGAGAAGTGAGAGGCTGCACTGAGTTACCTTTTGTGAGTTCAGGTGGCCAGCTTCTTAGAGATCAGGTTTTGGGGTCCTGATAGCAGCTTGCGAGAGTGACCACAGAATCACTCTGTGATCTGGGAGGAGCCCTGACAAATGGGAGCGGGGAGGTAAGGGTAGCCACATAATAAATGCTGTCCTGTTTTATTTGTTTTTTTCTTTTTAATGATTTATTTATTTCTGAGAGAGAGAGAGACAGCGTGAGCAGGGGAGGGTCAGAGAGAGAGGGAGACACAGACTCTGAAACAGGCTCCAGGCTCTGAGCTAGCTGTCAGCACAGAGCCCGACGCGGGGCTAGAACCCATGAAGCATGAGATCATGACCTGAGCCGAAGTCAGATGCTTAACTGTCTGAGCCACCCAGGCTCCCTGTTCTGTTAAAATTACTACATACTCATTGTATAAAACTTTTATAAATTAAACAAGAAACAATTGTACATGATGCCAGAACTCAGTGGTGAGCACAGTTAATATTTTGGTATATATACCTCCAAATTTGTGTTTATCCAAATAAATCTGTGTATTTTAACATAATTGCAATTGTATTCTAGCTTGATTTTTTTTCCCTACTGAATACTATATAGTGAGTAATGTTCCCTATCATAAAAAATAATTTAAAGCCATAGTTGTAAGGATCTGGATAATATTACCTCATATGAATATACCTTAATTTTTTTAACTGTACACTCCTTAATATTTTAAAAAATTGTGTTCAATTTTTGGTCATTAAAATCACTTGACATTGAGTGATGCTAAATACATATACTTATCTCAAAATGAACTCTAATAGGTATGAATGTAAAGTCCTGCATTTAAATTTAGAGCATCAATTATATATGTATAGAGTAGGAACTTACTGTCAATTCTTGTGGAAAAAAAACTTGGGATTTTGGTTTATGAAGCAGGGGAAGGGAAATGAGCATTTATTTTATTTATTAAAACATTTTTTAATGTTTATTTTTGAGTGAGAGAAAGCACACGTGCACCCATGAGCGGGGGAGGGGCAGAGGGAGACAGACTATGAAGCAGGTTCCAGGCTCTGAGCTGTCAGCACAGAGCCCTATGTGGGGCTCGAACCCACGCACGGTGAAATTATGACCCGAGCCAAAGTCAGCCAAAGTCAGACGCTTAATAGACTAAGCCACCCAGGTACCCTGGGAAATGAGCATTTATTTATTAAGTGCTTACCACATGCCCAGCTTTATTCTAGACATTTCTGCCTACATCATTTCATTTAATTTTCATGGCACCTTTGTGAATAGGGTGTGCTGCTTTGTTTTTGTTTTTTTTTTAATTTAAAAAAATTTTATTTTCAAAAAATTTTTTAAATCTTTATTTTTGACAGAGAGAGGGACAGAGTTTGAGCTGGGGAGGAACAGAGAGAGAGGGAGACACAGAATCCAAAGCAGGCTCCAGGCTCTGAGCTGTCAGCACAGAGCCTGATGTGGGGCTTGAACTCACCAACTGCAAGTTCATGACCTGAGACTAAGTCATATGCTTAACCAACTGAGCCACTGAGGTGCCCCTTTAATTTTTATTTTTAAGTAATCTCTGCACCCAACATGAGGCTTGAACTCACAACGTCGAAATCAAGAATCACAGGCTCTACTGACTAAGCCAGCCAGATGCCCTGTTATTATTTTTTTTAATGTTTATTTATTTTTGAGAGAGAGACACACACAGTGTGAGCAGGGAAGGGACAGAGAGAGAGAGAGAGGGAGACACAGAATCTGGAGCAGGCTCTAGGCTCTGAGCTGTCAGTACAGAGCTCGACATGGGGCCTGAACTCCTGAGCCGTGAGATCATGAGCTGAGCAGAAGTCGGATGCTTAATGGATTGAGCCACCCAGGCGGCTCTTTTTTAATGTTTATTTATTTATTTTGGAGAGAGATTGAGAGAGTGCAGGATAGGGGCAGAGAGAGAGAATCCAAAGCAGGCTCTGCACTGTTAGTTTGGAGCTTGAGGTGGGGCTCAAACTCATGAACTGTCAGATGATGGATTCAAGCAGAAATCAAGAGTCAGACCTATAATGGACTGAGCCACCTAGGTGCTCCCATTTGTTTTTTTTTTTTTAAACCTTTGCTTTATAAAAGAGGAGAAAAGTTACGCAGATTGAGTACCCAATTACCCAGCTGGGATTGGAGTTTGAACCTAGGTCAACCTGATTCTTCCCATCACCCTGTTAAACCCTGAGCCTGTGTGGGCTAGTGGAGTGGTGGGGTCTGCATCAAGGAAAACCTTAGTCTGCTAGGCTCCGTGGTGCTCTGGCCACACTGAGAGCCCTGTCTGGTTTTGGAGGGTAGATACACTCTGACTTATTCAGTATTGAGCTTGCAGATATTGTGAGTGTCTTAGAGGGGAGATGGGGGGTGGAGGGGTTTGGAACCTTGCAGTCCTCAGGGTGCTGCCATTTCTCATTGCCAGAAGGCAGTCCCTCTTTGCAGCAATAGCACATCAGGTCCAAGAGATTTGAAGTCAGTTTCACTCTGTAGTACAACATAGATGTACGTAGAATTTTGTGATGTAGAACGATGTAGGTAGAACTTGCCAGGGCTGCTTTGGAGGAGATTTCTTCAGTGGGTGGGAGATTGCACCAGATGACCTCTAGGGCTTCTGCTTCCTCCTCGTGGTCCTGAGCCTCAGTTTCTCTACATGCAGCAGGTGGGGATTGCCCATGGTGATGAGCACCTTGACCTTCTGGGATTCCTGCTGGAAGGAGGTGAAGATAAGCTGTCTCCAGAGCTGGAATCAAGGTTGAGAGATGTGGGGTGGGAAGGGTCAGTCCCAGCAGTTGGAGGAGACAGGATGGGGAGAGGTGGGAGTTACGGCCTAGCTCCCCTCACCTTTGGACAAACTGAATGAGCACGTGTTAGGGACAGGCTGCACCCCTGAGGTTGGGGCAGGGGAATATGAGCACAGCATGGGGTAGTGGCTATAAGCACAGACTCCAGACCCGGACCGCCTGCTAGAAATACAGTGTAAGCCAGATTCGTAATTTTATGTTCTCTTGGAGCCACTTTTACAAAGTAAAAGAAAATTGGTAAAATGAATTCTAATAACATGTTCTGTGTTTTTTTTTTTTTAATTTTTAATGTTTGTTTATTTTTGAGACAGAGAGAGAGGGAGACCCAGAATCTGAAACAGGCCCAGACTCTGAGCTGTCAGCACAGAACCCGATGCGGGACTTGAACTCACAAACCACGAGATCATGACCTGAGCCGAAGTCGGACGCTCAACTGACTGAACTTGCTAGGGGCACCCCTAATATGTTCTATTAAACAGTTATGTCTTGGGGCACCTGGGTGGCTCAGTCGGTTAAACGTCCAACTTTGGCTCAGGTCATGATCTTGGTGCATGGGTTCTAACCCCACATAGGGCTCTGTGCTGACAGCTCAGAGCCTGGAGCTTGCTTCCAATTCTGTGTATCTCTATTATTCTCCTACTTGCTCTCTCTCTCTCTCTCAAAAATAAATAAATATTTAAAATTTTTTTTAAAAAGTTAAACAACTATGTCTAAAATATCGTTTAAATGTGCCATCAATAGTGAAAAAATATTAATGAGACAATTTCCATTTCTTTCCTACAAAGTGTTTGGATTCCAGCGTGCATTTTACACTTAAGAGCACATCTCAATTTGGACTAGCTGCTCTTCAAGTGCTGAGTGACCACGTGTGGCTAGTGGCTTGTGTTTAGACAGAATAGCATTACAGCCAGCCTACCTGGGTTTGAATCCCTTTTCTGCCACTTATATCAAGCTGTGTGGCTTTGAACAGTCATCTAACTGCAAAGTATCTTATTCTCCTCTTTTGCAAAATGAGGAAAATAATATTAATAGGACAAACCTTTTGTTGATGTGAAGATTGCATTAGTTAATATTTGTAATATACTTAGCTTTTTTTTTTTTTTTTTGCCTGGCGTATACTAAATACCATCTAAGTGTTTACCAAATAAATGACCCATAAATGGCCCTTAAACTCTGGAGGGAGAAGCCAGCGATACTCTAGGAAAAACCCAATCCTGGAGTGTCCCTATATGTCACTGGTAGGCTGTGCCTATACCTGGAAGTTCTACAAAATGAAATTGCCTTCAGATCAGATGGACCTCATGTACTATTGCTGCAAAGAGGTCCTGTCTTCTGGAAGTGAGAAGAAATTGGCAGTACCCGTATGATAAGACAGGCTCCCATCCTTCGAGAGGTATGTCCTGAGCATCTGTCCTGCTTGGGGCTTGGAAATGTGCTGGGTGGTGTGGAAGAAACAAAAGCGTCCCCCGAATGCTCCATCGGAAATTTCATGACCTCATGTTGGAATGGGGGTGAGGTCGCTTCCAGCACTTGGAGGGTTAAGCCGTAGTCTTGCTGCTTATGCAGGAGAGAAGGCAGAGCTGTACTGGTGCTTTCGTACCCTCCTCAGGACGCCGCCGGCTTGCCCCTCTTGGCATCAGTCCCCTCCACCTGCACGTGTCCTCAGACAGCCTGCAGTGGTCACAGAGCACCCACTGTGTGCCTGGCACTATGACGGGGGCACTGGGGGAGATGGGGAATGGAAGACCTGGTCCGTGTCCTCGAGGGGCCTGGGATCCTGCAGGGAGATGGACTGAATAGTGAACACTGAACACCTGCAAGATTAAAGAAGGGCTAGTTGGAAGCATGAACTAGCGCCGAGCGGGTGCCTGGTAAAGGTGATTCATTCTGATGGGGCTGGGAGGAGTCAGGGAAGGCTTCTCAGAGGAGGAGGCACTTGAGCTGACTTTGAAGGATGGGTAGGGTTTTGATAGCTGCACAAGCGCTTGCGTGCGTGTGTGTGTGTATGTGTGTGTGTGTGTGTGAGAGAGAGAGAGAGAGAGAGAGAAACAGGTAGAGAGGGAGAAATATAGGTGAGAGGACAGAAAAAGTAGCGATTTCAGGGTCATGGTCATGAAATAATTAGAGGAGTGGACACAGGGGAGCTTTATGAGTGAGGTGGATTTGAGCCAGGTCCTCTGGGCAGAAAAAGAAGGAGCTTTAAAAAATTTATTTTTAAATTCACATACGGCAAAGTTGACTCTTCTTGGCATACGGTTCTGTGGGTTTTGATAAATGCAAAGCATTGGGATTCCCCACCATGGTCAGGATACAGAAGGGCTCCATCCCCTCCAAAAGATGTCCTCACACTGCCCCCCTTTGCGGGCTGTGCATCTGCGTCTCCCCTCCCCCACCGGGCCTGCCGTCTGAGAACGTGGAGCTGTCCACTCTTGTCTTTGTGCCTTTTCGGGAATATCAGATGGATAATCACACAGTATGGGGCTTTTGGGTCTGTTTTTCACTCAGTATGATACCTCGATTCATACCGTTGTGTGCATCAATAGTTTGTTCCTTTTTATTGCTGTGTAGTATTCCATTATATGGACACACTGCAGCGTGTTTATCCATTCATTTTTTGCTTGTTTCCAGCCTCTGTTGATTTTGAATAAAGCTGCTGTCGGCATTTGTGTACAGGTTTTTGTGTGAACAAAGGCTTTCCTTTCTCTTGGATCAACACCTGGGAGAGGGATTATTGGGTCACGTGGTAGTATATGTGCAGTGGTTTAAGAAGCTGCCAAACTGTGTGCCAAAGTATGCCCTTTGCCTTTCTATCAGCAAAGCAGGAGAGTTCTGTTGCTCCATATCTTCAACAGCATTTGGTCTTGTCGACTTTGTTTTTGTCTTGACATTCTGATAGGTGTGTCGTAGTAGCTCATCAGGGTCTTAATTTGCATTTCCTTAAAAAATTTTTTTTAATGTTTTATTTATTCCTGAGAGAGAGAGAAAGAGAGGCAGCATGAGCAGGGGAGGGTCAGAGAGAGAGGGAGACACAGAATCTGAAGCAGGCTCCAGGCTCCGAGCTGGCAGTCAGCACAGAGCCCGACGCGGGGCTCGAACCCACGAACCGTGGGATCATGACCTGAGCTGAAGTCGGATGCTTAACCGACTGAGCCCCCTAGGTGCCCCTTAATTTGCATTTCCTTAAAACTAAGGATGTTGAACTTTTTTGGAGTGCTTAATTTGCCATTTATACAACTTCTTTGATGAAATGTCTACCAAATCTTTTGCCTGTTTTTCCTTTTGATGGTTCTGTTTTGAGAGCTCATTAATATTCTGGATAGAAGTCCCTTGTCAAATGTGTGATTTACAAATTTTTGGAGAAAATTCATTTAAGGAGAGAATCTCCGAAAGAAGATGGTGCGTGTGAGGGACTCTGAAAGCAAGGAAAGAGTTTGATGCCCTGAGCCTTGGCCTTCTTCAGAGGCAGAGGTGAGGCCCAGAGGGCATAGAGGGCAGGGAACACCTACAGAATGACGTAGGAAGAGGAAAGGAGGAAGGAACAGGGCCTTCTCTGGAGTTCTGTTCCTGGCTTAGTACCTGACGTGGAGTCTACTTCTGAATAGGAGGTGCAGGTGGCTTCTTAGTTTGTAGGTACCTTCCCTGACTGGCTCCTCCTGGCCCCTGGCTCACGCTGGGCCGGCCCCATCCAGAACCACAAACGTTTGTGCCCAGTCTGGGTACCAACCATTTACATGGCCTCGTTTCCAAGCTGGGTGGCCACTGCATTCTGGAATGGGAGGTGGAATGATTACTGGGCCCGCAGGGGTAAGCCACCGGCTAGGAGCGTGGCTGGTGCAAGAGAGAATCAGTGCAGTGAGTTTTCTGGGTCAGTCTGGGTTCTCCATGATGGTGACCTCAGCCTAAGGTGAGGGCTTTGGGCCATTAGAATCCCCAGAGCCTTGTGATCAGCATCTCTTTCCCTGACCTGGCAGAGTGGCTCTGAGACAGAACATTTCTATGAAAGATGACCAAGGTACATAGATGCCACCTCTTGCCTCTTGTCCAAGTCCAGTCCAACCTGCCCCTTGCTTTTGTATGGTACTTACTGTCCAAGTGCTAGAGCCTTCATTCTTCCCAGGGGCAGGCTTTTTCCAGAGATGTACACCTTTTCCAGAGGCCCACAGGTGGGGAGTGGGGCAGAGCTGAAGACGGGTGCTGCTTTCCCGAAGCTGCTGAGGCTGGCTGCCTGGCTCCCTCTATGGCCCTATAGGCTCCCCGTGGCTCCCTGATGCTCTGGACCCTGGAGGGCTGCTCCCCAGCACTGCGAGCTCCTGCCTGGGCTAGGTGTGCACCCAGAGTCCCTACCCTCGATGCCTTGTGCTGCTTGAGGGCCCAGTGTGGCACACCCTCGGGTCCTGGCAGGGTGAGGTACAGCGTGTGTGTCTTTGGCAAAATAGCTGATTGGGGCAAACCCACCCAAAGCTGGGCAAAGCAAGCGTTGTTGAGCAGCACACTGGGCTCTTGTACAGACACTGGTTGTGCCAGTGCCCAGGGAGAGTCAGTCTTTGATAGGATTCAGTGGCGAGTCTGTTAGGCGGAGACTCTCCAGCTCTGGGGTCTGCTTTGAGATCTGGATTTTCTCTCTCTCTCTCTTCCTTCCTTCCTTCCTTCCTTCCTTCCTTCCTTCCTTCCTTCCTTCCTTCCTTCCTTCCTTCCTTCCTTCCTTCCTTAATGTTTATTTATTTTTGAGAGAGAGAGAGAGAGAACAGGGGAGGGGAAGAGAGAGAGAGACGGAGACACAGAACTCAAAGCAGGCTCCAGGCTCTGAGCTGTCAGCACAGAGCCCAAGGCCAGGCTCAAACTCACAAGCCTTGAGATCATGACATGTGCCACAGTTGGCCACTGAACTGACTGAGCCACCCAGATGCCCTGGTCTAAATTCTCAGAGGACAGGCCTATTTAAGGTGACGTCAGCTAGTTTGGTTCGGTACTTTTGCCTCTCGAGAACCTTCCTGACCTTTGCTTTATTTTAGAATCCTGAAAAAAGGCCCCAAGGAGAAAGAAGTGCAAGTCTTACTCTTCTTATCTTAAAAGAAAAAGCAGGGGTGGGGGGGGTGCCAGTTCCTGGGTGGTGGCTCAGTTGGTTAAGGGTCGTCCAACTCTTGATTTTGGCTCAGGTCATGATCTTATGGTTCATGAGAGTTTGAGCTCCGTGTTGGGCTTCATGCTGACAGCATGGAACTTGCTTGGGATTCTCTCCCTTTCTCTCCCTCCTTCTCTGTCTCTGTCTCTGTCTCTCGCTGCCCCTCCTCCACTTACTCACTCTCTCAAATAGATATACTTAAAAAAATAAACTAATAGCCTAACCTCCCCCATTCCTTTATTTGTATTTTTATTATTATTTAAAAATTTTTAAAGTTTATTTATTTGTTTTGAGAGAGAGAGAGTAGGGGAAGAGCAGAGAGAGAGGGAGAGAGAATCCCAAGCAGTTTCTGTGCTGTCACTGCAGAGCCCAATGTTGGGCTCAAACTCACGAACCATGGGCTCATGACCTGAGCCAAAACCAAGAGTTGGATGCTCAACAGACTGAGCCACCCAGGCACCCCTGTATTATTATTATTTTCAAGCAGTTTCGGGATTACAGAAAAAGTGAGCAGAAAGTACAGAGTTTCTTCCCTTCTCTTCTTACTCATATTAGTGACATATCTTAAACTGGTGCAACATATTTTTTACATTGATGAGCCAGTACTGATACGTTATTTTGAACTCAAGTCCATAGTTCACATTGAGGTTCACTCTTTGTGTGTGCTTTCTGTGGGTTCTAACAGGTGGATGTCCTCTCTGCACTATTATAGAATTATACAGAGTAGTCTCACTGCCCTAAACCGCCCCTGTGTTCCACATACCCCTCAGGGTTGCCTTTTCCAGAATGTCCTGTGGTTGTGATCATACAGTATGCGTGTAGCCTTTTCAGATTGGCTTTTGCTTAGCAATATGCCCTTAAGATTCCTCTGTGTCTTTTGGCAAGTTGATAGCTCATTTCTTTTTATCGCTGAATGATATTCCACTTCCCCACCTTTTCTTTGTGTGGGTGGGGACACCGAGGTCCAGATGGGGGAAGTGGGTCTGTGGCAAGGCTGAGCTTGGAGCAAGGTTTGCCTTCCTTCAAGAACCTGTTTGGTGGAAGGCCTTCTGTGCAGGCACTGTTGCAGGGACCTAAAGCCCCATCACCGCGTCACCAGCCCCTTGAGTAGCTCAGGGGCCGGTGCTGGGGGAGGGGTGGGGAGTAGAGGCCTGCGGGTACCCACTTGCTGTGACCCACTTCCTGGATGTGTTAGGGCCAGGCCCACAGACACCCATGTCCCTGGCTGCTTGGAAGGGGTGGCCGGGGCAGCATCCCAGGTTGAGTTCCTGGGAAGCTGGATCCCTGTCCTTATTTACCCTGCTGCACCCGCCTGTGGAATGGGTAGAGCCTGTGCTCCCCAGTGGGGCTGAGGGTTTGGGGCTGTATCTGCTTATCTGCCCCTCCCTGTTGAGGCTGCTCCCACCCGCCTGCTTCCTCTTCACTTCCCTCCTCCAGTGCCCCTCATCCCTCCTGACTCTCTCTTCACTGCGCCCCAGAGAAACTCTTCATCCTGGTTCTTGGCCCCAACCAGTCAGTGAGGATGGTGGTTCACACACCGCGCTGCGCTCCAGCCTCTCTACCCATTTTGTCTCAGTCCTTCATCTCTGCCAGGCCAGTCTCCTCACCCCTGTTTGAGAGATCAGGAAACAAGCTTTGGGGAGGTGACGTACGTTCCCGATCGGCTGCACAGCTGGTAAGAGGGAGGTTTTCGTTCAGGTGGTACGACTCTGAAGCTGCTCCCCAGTGGACCAGGCTGGTGCCATGCTTTCCCCAGGGCCTTGTGTGTGTTAGCAGGGGAAGCGGCGCTCCTCAGCGCTAGGGGGGCTGTTCCTGGGGTACAACCTGGGGGACACCCAGGTTTTGTGCAGTTTTATTATTTTTATAATAAAAATATGATATGTATTCATTATTTCAGACCTCCAACAAGCCCTGGCCAGCCTCCTAAAGTCACACTGGGGCCAGTTCTTTTCAGCTTAGTGTAAGACTAAGAAATGCAGGTCCAGTTCTTTGCTAGGTTGTTTTCTCCTCCTCTGTTCCCTCTCCATCCTTTCCCTCCCTAGGGACTCCCCACCTATGACCCCAAACGCTGCTGTCTTGTCTCTTTCACTTCTAGCTATAACTAGGCCCTTTTCCTGTGTCTCCTGTATATTGGGTCCAGGTCTCCGGAAGTGTCTCCTAATCCCCTTCTCTGTCCTCATCTTTTTCCCTTCTGTCTCCCGGTGTGCTTAAAAAATGGTTGTAAAATTCGTGGAATTGTCATTTTGTGACTGGCTTATTTCACTTAACATTGTCAAGGTTCATTCGTGTTGTAAACTGTGTCAGTATTTTATTCCTTTTTTAAGGCTAAATAATATTCCACTGTATGGATATGCCACATTTTGTTTGTCCATCCATCTGTTTGGGTTGTTTCTACCTTTTGATGTTTCTTCTATCTTCACTAGATGTGGTATTCCCAAGGCCTTGAGAAGAGCATCTATTAAAATTCTACCCACTCCCCTTAAGATATTCATCTATAATTGTTTAATCTGTTACCCTCCATGGGTACACCTGATTCTTATTAGGTCCCTATGAGCATCCAATGCAGTGTTTTCAACTATTTAATTCATAGACTTTGTATTTTGTATGTTTCTGTTCAAAGACACCTTCTTGAATATATGTTACTGATTTGGGATGCCTGGGTGGCTTAGTCAGGTAAGCATCTGACTTTGGCTCAGGGAATGATCTCATGGCTTGTGGGTTCGAGCCCCATTTTGGGCTCTGTGCTGATAGCTTGGAACTTGGAGCCTGCTTCAGATTCTGTGTCTCCCTTTCTCCCCTCCCTTCCCCTGCTCATGCTCTGTCTCTCTCAAAAATAAGCATTAAAAAAATTAGGAAAATATGTTACAGATTTATTACCATTGAACTCACAGCCATAGCAGTATTAGTCACGCCTGAGTGAAGCTTATCAACTCACTTGTCTTCCCTGTGGGGCACAGAGCAGCCTTCCTGCACATAGGAACCCTAACCAGCACTGCAGCACTGCACTTGGGGCCATGGCAAACTGTGAAATCAGTAGCAAAAAGCATAACATTGCAAAAAAAAAAAAAAAGGTGCTGAATAGACAGTGAAAGGGGCACTTGTGGACAATGTGAGAGCTGGGGCCAGAAAGCAGAGTGCAGCCTTGTTCGACCTCAGGTGGGAACGTGTGTGACGATAACTCACATTTTTGGCTGTGCAGAGCATGTGCATATCTGCAAATAACCACAGAAGCACTACAGGTATTGATGTAGGAGTTATAGATTTTAGTAAGTAGCCGGATTTGCAAATACAGAATTTTTGAATGTTCTGTGAATAATAAGAATATTCACGGGAACTCTGGACCCCTGCACCCACTAGGCTGAATGATGTTGAGGGAAGGACTATGTCATTTGTGACCTTGTACTCAATGCCTGGCATATAGTAGTTGCTCAGTACACAGTTTTGAATGAATCAATGAAAGACTCAAAGGGCTAAAGCCCTTATGGGGAGTGAAAAACAGGAAGGAGCGATCTTTCTGGCTGAGGAACCTGCTTACCCACCTGTGGGTCACCTGCTGCCCTCCTTCCTAGGAGCCAACTCTCTCCTCTTTGAGAGGCATCCAGGTGATGGTCATGGCAGTTGCACTTGTGTGGCAAGAAAACACGGGGCTGAGCCTTGGACTGAGTTCTAGTCCAAGTTTTTTTTAAAAATTAATTAATTAATTAATTAATTAATTAATTATTTCAGAGAGAGAGCGAACAGGAGAGGGACAGAGAGAGAGGGAGAGACAGAATCCGAAGACAGCTCCAGGCTCTGAGCTAGCTGTCGGCACAGAGTCCGGCGTGGGGCTCAGACCCACAAACCGAGAGATCATGACCCAAGCCGATGTCGGACACTCAACTGACTCAACTGACTGAGCCACCCAGGCGCCCCAGTTCTAGTCCCAGTTTTAATGAGCCGTGGGGCCTTTTGGCAAGTTGTTTTACCTCTTAGGGCCCTAGTCTATGTACCTGTAAGGTGGAGGGCAACTTTCTCTTCTGGGGTTTTCTTCACTCACACAAAACTTGGAATGCCCACCTCTCCCAGCTGGGACATTGCCAGAGGCTGTGGGGGTCGTGGGGGCCCATACGTCTCTAGCTCCCCTTAGCTGGTCCATCCTAGGGCTGGTACCTGTCCCTGTTACTCTTCACATCTAACTTAAATCCCACATGCTGTAGAATCAGACCACTTCTGCCTCCTGTTCACCAAACTGTTGGCAGAGTTCCAGACAGCATTGTGGTGGGCAGGAGGCCGCTTGGAGGGAAAGGGACTGAGCCTCGCCACTTAGAGCTTTGGGGCTTGGGCGCAGCACTGCAGTCAGGGGGCCCCAGCATCATCATCTGAAGTGAGTGGTACCAGCCTCCTCACAGGGGTGTTGGGCGGATTGGAGGAGATATTCTAGTCAAGTGCTTAGCCCAGTGCCAGGCACAGAGTGGGTATGTAAAAATGGTACCTTCTAGTCTTAATATGAAAATCGTTCTTTCTTTGGTGAGCAGAATGTCTGTCTCTTGGTGAGCAGAATGTCTGTCCCTCAGTGTCCTGGTGCTTTCTTCACTGCTGGGCTTCCCTGCCGCGAGGGTTGGGCCACCTGAACAAGTCCTGCGGTTCATCTGCCCAGTGCGTGGGGGCCGTGCACTAGAGGAGGAGCAGCCCTGTGTGTTGGGGAGGTGGGCCTCCCTGCCAAGGCTCAGCCCTGCCTGGAGGATGGGTTCTCTCTTCCTCCTTCCATCTCCCAGCGTCTGCCGTTAAACTAAGCAGCCAGTCTTCCGGGCACCTTGGGGGATGTAAACTTGCCCTGTTCCTGAGACATTGCAGGCTATTGATGGTAAAGAAGACATCAACTAGAATCAGGGCAGAGACCTCTGAGGAGGCCCAGTGAGTAGTGCAGACCTAAGGCCTATGTGGGTGGGGCTGGAGGCCGTGGCGGGCCCTGGCTTGAGCTGTGAGTCTACCTGATTCCTCTGAAGCTGTTCCCCCTCTGTAGCAGTTAGCCTCCCCCCCTCCCCATGTAAAGTATAAGTTCCCTGAGGACCCAAGCCCATTTCTCTAGAGCTGAGTCCCCCAAATAGGTGCTCAGGTGGTTTTTAAAAAAATGTATTTTTCTTTTTTTAGATTTCAGCTTTATTGAGATATATAACTGACTTAAAAATGTAAGGTGTTTTAAGTGTGCATTGTGGTGATTTGATATTCAGACACATTGTGAAAGGATCCCCCCGCCCAATCTAGTTAATTAACACATCTGTCACCTCATGTCTTTCTTTTTGGTAAGAACATTTAAGCTCTATTCTCAGCAACTTTCAATGATACAATACAGTGTTATCAGCTATAGTCACCACATTCTACACTAGATCCTCAGACCTTATTCAGCCTGTGGTTGAACCACCTCCCCCCACTTCTCCCACCCTCAGCAGATGGTTATTAATGGACTGGTGTCAGGAAGGAGGCCCACCCTAAGCAGGAAGACATTGTGAGTAAACTCGGGGTTCAGGGGTTGGTTGCTAAGGGGGCTGGAGGGAAGAGTGGGAATGAGTCTGGGTCTGCTGTTCCTGATTTCCCTTCCTGTTCTTACTAAGAAATGAGGTCAGGGCAGGGAAGACTTAGAGACCTACCCCAACGCCCCAAGTCAGGGAGTTTGCACAGAGCTCTGTATTGTGTACTTGTGCTTCAGTGTGTGGAGCACCGTTTGGCACGTGTACAGCTGGGCCCAACCTCCAGAGTCTAGTCCAGTGGTAACAGCCGAGGTAATGATGGGAGGACTCGGTTTTGTCTCTGCTCTGAAATGTATTGATGTGAAGGATCCACATTCTATCCAACATAGATGTTCTATAACCACCACTATGGTGGATTGGACAAAGGACCTGGGGTTCAGAGACGTAACTCCACTGACCTTGGTTACCAAGCCTTGCAGCTAAGCCCACCAGCCTGAAGAAGGTCTCATGTTTTCAGACTGAGGCAGAAGGGGACTAAATTACTTTAGTTACTCCCTCTGCTTCCTCTAACTTTATACTTCTGAGACTTATATAGTGGGAGATTGGGATGGTTCTTCTGGAAGGAAATCCCATTTTTTCTCTTTCCTCTCAGTTCTCAGTTAAGTTGGGATGAAGGTGGGCCTCAAGAGAGAAGCATCGGAGTAAGAGCTGACGCATCTGTGTGCAGGATGTCAGGGCCCACAGGTCATGAGGACCCTCATGGAGCTGGAATCTTCAGCCTGGATCCCAGAGCTCTTGGAATCAGTTGGGAGAGTAGGGGCAGAGCGAACAATTTCTACCTTATAATTAGGCAGAAGATTCAGGGCCTCTCTGAATTGTCCCTCCTTTACTCTGGATGACACCAGGCAAGTCTCATAGCTTTGAGTTTCAGTCTCTATCACGTCTGATTTGCGGTCAGGAGCACGGGGAGGAGGTTATATGCTTTCACCCTCAGCAAGTTAGAGATATTGTGATAAAAGGAAATGAGTGGTAGATCTGTTTTTGACCGAGGAAAGGGAATTAGTGGGATAACTGACAACTACCTAAAGCAGGGTAACATCCATGTAAATTCCCAACATTGAGCCAGGAGAGTGGGGGTGGGGGAGGTGCTGTGCTAACGTATAAGAAACAATTGTGTGCTCAGGTAGCTTACAGATCGGTGGAGAAGTAGGTGAACACAGACCAGGCACTGTCCGGTGTTGAGTTGCATCTTGGAGGTTCTGCAGGCTAGGGGGAGCAGGGTAGAGCTTCGTGGTCCCTGACGGCCATGGGAGGGTACTGAGGGGGTGGGCTTTTGAGCAGGAGATGGGGATTTTGATGGAGCACACGGCCCTGGAGCAGGCAGGGGACAGGACTACAGTGCATCGAGTCTTGTTTTTCAGGTTTCTCAGGGCGAGCCATTTGCCCTCCTTGAGCCGTAGTTTCTCCATTTATAACCTGGGGATCCTGATCCCCTTCCTCCCCTGAAAGTGTTTTGAGGGAGTTTATTCTCATTATTAAAAAGATCTTAATAAAAGCCCGTAAGTTCTAATTCTTCTGGAAATTCCTGAGTAATTGGCATCTGTGGTCCCCTGGGTGGAGCTGAGTGTTGTTTGGGCCCAGAGCTGGCATAGGGTGGGCCATCTGGTGGGCTTTTGGGTGGGGCTGGGGGCAGAACCAGGGGCCTCCAGGCCAGGCCCTGGAAGCCAAGCCAAGGATTATTTTTATGCCTCTGTTCATGGCACATGGCCCAGGCATAACTGTGCCATCTGTCCTCCCCTCCCGCTCTCGTCCTGGCAGGCCCGCGGGGTCATTGTGGAGGGTTTGGGGGAGGAGGGGGAGCGGAGCTCCTTCTCTGGACTGGTGTTGGCTTACCCTCCATTCTGCCAGCCGCAGGGCCTAGGCTGTGTGGGTGGTTTGCCTGGGGAGGGGAGGCAGCTGCCTGGCCTGGGGCCGTGGGTGGTGGTACTGGGAGAGGCCAGCCGGTGAGAGCTATGGCCTGGGGGCAGCAGGGCGCCACAGGGCTGGGAGCAGCTCAGCTTCAGTAACAAATCCCGCGGCTTGGGGCTTTGGGTGACCCCCTGCCCTGCTTCCCCTGGGATGGACCCCATCTTGGGAACACAAAGTACAGGTCCTCAGAAACCTCACTTGTGGGGCAGCATCTGACAGGACTCTGGTCTTCCCCAGGCCTGGTGTTCCACTGGGCTGCCCTGGGCCCAACCAGTACAGGGACTGAACATGATGACCTGCCGGTCTAGCTCAGCTCTGGTGAAGGAAGGGCCCGGAGACCCAGCCTCTAGTCCTCGGAAGCGTTCATGTGGTACCAGGGAAGTTGGGCCTCCCTCCTTTCCTCCTCTCCTTTCTGGCCTTCATAGCCTCCTCAGCCTGCCTATCCATTTGTGGTTAGTGCCAGGTCCCAGAGGAGAATCTAGGCTGAAGCCAGGCCATACAAGACTTTAAGTATTAATATTATTTATTAATTAACATTAATCAATATTAGCTTAAGGCATATGTGTCTGGTAGGTCCTTGTAGGACTTTAGGCCTTCTAAAAAAATTAAATTAAATTAAAAAGAAAAAAGGACTTCAGACCTTCTACAAGAAGACCTTCTACATGAGGCATTATTTGTAGCTTAGTGACATGATGGTGACAATGAATATAGCTCCTACTGAGCACTGACTGTGCATCAGGCCCCATACTAGTTAACATCTGATCTTGTTGACCAGCATATGGGCTGTCTCTCCATGGCAGATCAGTTCTCCAGCCTTCTCTGAGCAGAGCCACAGGTGAATGGTGGGAGAGGTCCCAGAAGAAGGGGAGGGTCTGGGCTGCGAATGTGAGCCACAGACACTGTAGACAGAAAGGACCTTAGGTCCCAATCTAAGAAATGGACAAATTTGACTGTGGTCATACGGTCGCTTATAACACTGGAACCAGCACCAGTCTCTTGGTCCCCAGACATCACACTTTCATTTCACAAACCTCCAAAATAAGTCCCAAAGGGATTAACATACAACCCAAGCTCTCCCTCTGGTGTGCCAGAGTTCAGTTGTTTACAGATATTTTTTTGGTTTCCTGGCACTAAACACGGAATGGTTCATTTTCCCCACAGAGAAATCATTACCTCATGAAAACATGTAGCAAGTATCTACTCATGTGTTCATTCTTTTGTGCCCCAGCATTGTGCGATGTGCTGAGGACTCAGTAGAGAAAGACGACTGTCCCCACCCTCTTGGAGTCTGAGGTATGGTGGAGGCCCATCATTCGTGGGAGATGGAGGGGTCAGATATGTAAAGCACGGGGACCTGTTGGAGCTCAGAGGAGGGTGCCTAATCCAGACTGAGGCCCGGATTATCCTCCCGAAAATATCATTTCCTCTGGACCTTAAAGATGGGTAGGAGTTAGGTGAGAGAGGGATGGGGAGGAAGGCCGCGGGCAGGCCTTCCAGGTATGGGGGAAGAGCTTCAAGGGTGGATAATTGATTGTGGGGATTGGGGGCGGGTGCAAAGAAGGAAGTATGGAGGATGCCTAGAAGGTAAGGCAGGAGAGCAGGAATCAGCTGGTGAAGAGCCTTATAACATCCTGTTGTGGAACATACCAATTTCTGTAAGATCATGGGAAAGCCATTGAGAGATTTTAAGTAGACGAATCACATGATCAGATTTGCATTGTAGAAATTTCACCGTGGCTGTAGTGGCAGATTATGGAGTCTACATGGGGTTGGCACAGTCATCTAGGTAAGCTCTAGGGGAAGCTTGGATTAAGGCTCAGATAGAGAAGTGGCTTCAAGAAGACTTTTAGGAGAGAGATAGGATGTGGTTGTTAATTATTTAGGGAGATAAGAGGGAAAAGTCAGAGTACACTCTTAGATTTCTGGCCTCTGGGCGGATGGTGGTGTTATTTCCCGAGACACGGGAGGAAGAGGACCAGGACCTCTGAAAATTTGGTTTTGGACGTGTTAAGTTTGAGGAGCTTCGGAGAAGTCTGATTAGAGCTGCCTGGTAAGCAGTTGCCATGTATGCCTAAACTCAGGAAGGACATGCAGATTGGGGAATCAGAAATGTACAGTGGGTGGGGATCCCCCAGGGGTTAAGTATGGGCTTTTGAAAGGAGAGGTCAGGTCAGAGCCCTGAGGAAAACACGTAGGGAATGAGTCTGGCAGAATATGAGGCCAAAGAGAAGAAAGGAAGGTGAAGATAGTGAGTTAAGACATCTTGAGAATGGTCTTTGTTCTTCGTCTATTTTGAGAATCTGCTTGCTAAGTTTTGTGGAAGACCTTGTGGAATTTTAAATCATAATGTCATTGAAATTATGATTGTTTTGGGTAGACTTTCAACATCTTTATTTTCCTATCCAGGAACTCAGTTTTCCTC
Organism: Proteles cristata cristata; assembly: GCA_017311185.1. Taxonomy (NCBI): domain Eukaryota; kingdom Metazoa; phylum Chordata; class Mammalia; order Carnivora; family Hyaenidae; genus Proteles; species Proteles cristata. Next base: position 3,961,885 of record JAESUZ010004630.1, read on the forward strand.
TCCATTTATTTAGGTATTTTATGTCTTTCAAAATCATTAAGATTTTGTCTCACCTATTGTTAGATATGGTAAATTATGACTTTGGCTTCTAAATATTCCATTTTTAGAAATTAGTAAAGTATGACACCTTACTTCTGATATTAAAGAATGTAATGGTAATTTGTCAAATCTCTTCGCTCTTCTATTGTAATTCCTTATCATAATGACAGTTTACTTCTTTTTTTCCAATCTTCAAATCTCTTTTTCTTGTCCTACTGTGTTAGCTAGGACTCTAGTATAGATAGTGAGTATAAACGTTGAAAGTGCTATCAATATCTTACTTCTGACTTTAAGCTAATGCTTCTAGTGTTTAGTCAGTAAGCGTTGTGCAGGTTAAAGTTCTGGTCACCAGTTCCAAAGTGTGTGTATGTGTGAGTGGAGTTGAAGAGGTGAGAATGTTCCTGCACTAACCTACAAGCCTCTTGGGTTACGAGTTGGGTGTCCTACAATTCAATTCTGACACTGTCTACCTGGAGGTAGCATCATATCCCACAGGTTAATGGCTTATCCTACAGGACTGCCCCCAGCCCCAGATACCAGTGGCAAGGCCAGGTTATCACTGGCTCTACATTGGAAGTTCCAATAACTCCTCCTTGGGTTCGATTGGTTTGCTGGAGTGGCTCATAGAACTCAGAGAAACACTTTACTTACTAGATTACTGGTTTATTACAAAAGATATAACTCAGAACAGTCAAATGGAACAGATACATAGGGCAAGGTCGGGGGGAGGGCGTAGAACTTTTATAACCTCTACAAGTAGGTGCCATTCTTCCCAAATCTCCGTGTGTTCCAACTCAGAAGCTCTCTGAAGCCCCTCCTTTTGGGCTTTATGGAGGTTTCATTACATAGACACAATTGATTAAATTATTGGCCATTGGCAATTAATGTAACCTCTAGTCCCTCTCCCTTCCCTGGACTTTGTAGAAGAGGTGGTGGTGTGGGACTGAAGGTTCCAACCCTCTAATTACATGGGTAATTCTCCTGACCACCAGCCCTCATCCTTAGATGCATTCCAAAAGTCACCACATTCACATAAGAAGACACCTTTATCGCTCTCATCTCTTAGGAAATTCCAAGGGTTTTAGGAGCTCTGTGCTAGAAACTGGGACAAAGACCAGATACACAGTTCTTATTATAAATTACAACATCCAGTATGTTTTTGGAAGGTGCCATTTTTCACATTCAAGGAAATTTCTTTGTTTATAGAATTTGCTAAGTATTTTTTATTGTGACTGGCTCTGGAGTTTTAGCAGATGCATCTTCTGAATTTATGGTTCAGAAATAATGGCTTTTCTTATGTGTGCATACATGTATGTATGTCTATTACATGACCAAACTTGGTCACCATCATTGTTGTTATTGTTTTTATATAGTTAATATTGTTTGGATTTTTCCTAGAAGCTCCCTTAAAAAAATATCTCCTTTACTGGTTTTTTCTTGTTTTTTTTTTTTTCTTTTTGTAGTGAGGGTCTGTTAGTAGTAAATTCTCTGCATCTTTGTCTAAAAATGCTTTTTTAAAAATGTTTACTCTTGAATGATATTTTGGTTGGGTTTTTAATTCTGGGTTAACAGTTATTTTTCCCTCAACAGTTTGGAGACATTACATTGGATCCTTCTGTGCTATTGTTGAGAAGTCCACTATCTGTATATACAGTAATGTCGTAGTCCTTTCTTTGTAAGTGATTTGTCATTCTTCACTCTGGATGCTTTTAAGATCTATTCTTTGTTTTTGGTGTTCTGCAGTGTCCTTACAATATGTGTATATTTTATTTGAATTTATTCTGGCTAGGATTCAATATGGTTCCTTAATTGGAGGATTCATGTGTTTCATTCTTTCGAGAAAAATTTCCTTGCCATTATCTTTTCAAATGTTGTTCTACTTCATTTTCTGTATTCTCTCTTTCTGGAATGCTAATTGCAGGTATGTTGAAGCGCCTTATTTTGTTTTCCTTGCTCTTTATCATCATGACAAAAATACATTTCTTAGTAATATCTTCAGATCTATTTTCCAGGTTATCAGTTCTTTCTCTAGCTATATCTCATGTGCTGTTAACCTCAGTTAAACATGAGTTTTAACTTCAGTGACTAAAATATTTATTTCTAAATATCCTATTTGGTTCTTTTTCTAGTCTGCTTTGTGCTTTTTGATTGTGTCTAATTCTTTATGTTTGGAATTCCTTGTTTAAGTCAATAATTATTTGAAATACCACTATATAATAGTTATTATCTGATAGTTCAGTTATCTCTAGTTCTTGGACTCTAATCCTATTGAATCTTGATCATGGTAGATTGTTTCCTCTTTTTTCTGTGTTGTAATTTTGCATTCGAAAACCTCTTCAGCAAGATTTTATCTTTGGAAATTCTCTGCAGTATGGGTTAAGACTGTCTTTTCAGAGATTTTTCATGGCCATGGGCCACTACTTATTATTAATGAATTGGCTAGGAATTTCTGAGTAATGTAAAATTCAACTCTCAAATCTGCTTAAGGGAAAGGCAGACCTTTGGTTACAAATATTTAGGATTTTTTTTTTTAACCTAGGACTTAGGCAGACAGACAATCTTCCTTGTTGTATTTTGTCAGTATTCTGTCTTTTTGCTGAGGATTGAGGTATAGTTCTGAGTTCCAACCTTTCTGTATCTGTCAGGTCTAAGCACTGTCATCCGAATAGTCATTAAAACCCAGTGGCCTCAGTACTAAGATCAACTCCCCGCTGATTCCCAGGGTTACTGTAGTAACAGCTCATTTACTTATTCCTTTAGCTTAGAGTTCTTTCATTTTGAAATTATTTTTTAACTTTATCCTTTTTATTTTGAGAGAGAGCATGTACCCATCAGCCAGGGAGGGGCAGAAAGAGAGAGAGAGAGAGAGAGAGAGAGAGAGAATCCCAAGCAGACTCCACATTGTCAGCACAGGGCCTGGTGCTGAGCTTAATCCCATTAACTGCAAGATTATGACCCGAGCTGAAATCAAGAGCCCCATGCTTAGCTGACTGAGCCACCCAGGCTCGCCTTAACTACTTTAGATATCCCATATAAGTAGAATCCTACAGCATATGTCTTTTTGTGGTTGGCTTTTTTCACTCAGCATAATGTCCATAAGGCCCATCCACACTGTAGCATGTGACAGACTTTTCCTCCTTTTTCAGAGTGATTAATATTCCATTTTATGTATATACCACATTTGGTTTATCTGTTCATCTGTCTGTGGGTATTTGGGCTGCTTCCACCTCTTGGTTATTGTGAGTAATGCTGCTGTGAACCTGGGTGTACAGATACCTCTTCAGGACCCTGATTTCAGTTTGTTTGGATGTATATCCCAAAGTGGAATTTCTGGATCATATGGTAGTTTTATGTTTAATTCTTTGAGGAACCTCCATACTGTTTTCCATAATGGTTACTATTTTACATTTCTTCCGTTGGTGGACAATAATTTACGTCCTTCTGGTCCCCAGTTGACTGGATGTGAGAACGTCTGTTGGTCCTCGGTCCTTATCGCCTACGTCTCCTCCCTGCCTGGGTTCTCAGGGCTGTGCTCAGAGGACGCCTTCCGTGTGTGTCTCGCTTAACAGGGCGGAAAGCTGGGGTCCACAGAGGGGGTGTGACCTGCCCCAGGCCTCCTGACGTTCCCCGATCTTTCAGTTCACTCCTTACACCCTGGGTCCCTGCCCTTTCTCCTCTGAACCCCTGTGCTGTGGGTGGCCAAGCAGGGGAGGGCAAGTGACCCCAGCACTGGCGCTCCCCGGGGTGCCCTGCGCCATGGCCACATGGTTCTCCACTGAAACTGGGGTTTCTGCCCAAACAGGTCCAACGGGCGCTCCTCCAAGCGGAGCCTTGGAGGGCAAGGCCGGCACCATTACCTCCAACGAGTGGAGCCCTCCTAACTCCCCTGAGGGGAGCACCGTCTCTGGGGGCAGTCAGGCCTTGGACAAGCCCATCGACAATGACGCGGAGGGCGTGTGGAGTCCGGACATCGAGCAGAGCTTCCAGGAGGCCCTGGCCATCTACCCGCCCTGTGGCCGCCGCAAGATCATCCTCTCGGACGAGGGCAAGATGTACGGTAAGGAGCCTGCTGGGGTGGGGTGGCGGGCCCCTGCCCTCGTGGTCCCCGGCTGCAAACAGGGCCCAGGCGAGGGGCCAGGCGCAGCAACCTGGGGTTCTGCAAGTAACGCAAGGGGGAAGGACCGCTGGGCCTCTGTCGGGCGGACGCCGCTTCCGCTGACCTGGGATCCCGAGGCATGGGAGGGTGTGTGAGGAGAAGCCTTTAAGCGGGAGAGAGGCTGCGGTAGTAGAAGACTTGGGAAAGGGGAAGAATACCTCCTCCCCCCCAGAGCCGACTGGGACAATCCTGTAAGCTGTTCCCCAGGCAGGTGCCCCATCAGCTCCCAGCTCCCCACCTTGACTGAAGGGAGGTTAGGAAGGTGCTTACTGGATTCATTCGTTCCTTCATTCATGCACTCACTCAGTCATGAGGCTTCTGTGTGCCAGGCCTAAGCGGGGAAGAAGCTGGCCCCTGCTCACAGTATGGTGGGGGTAGGCGAGGTGAGCACACACACATCTGTGCGTCAAGGCAGGTGTGGAGTGTTCTAGGAGAGGGGCAAGCAGAGTGCTGTAGACCTTTCCCTCAGGAAAGGTCCCATTGAGCTCAGAGTGATCGGGAAAGGCTTGATCTTTGTGAGTGGCCGAGGATGCAGAACATACAGAGATACTTTATGTCCACTAGCCATGTGGGAAGAACCAAGCAGTCTGCCTGGGGCTCTGCTGACCTTTGGATGGAAGAGAGGTTATGTGGGAAAGTAAAACAAAACCAAAAACTGAATAGCTGTTGGAAGGCCCAGGTCAGACTTCCATTCCCAGTGGAAAGTCTCCCGGGACCCTCAGCTTGAAACTCTGGTCTTGGGCAAGAGGTAGGAGTATTTCTGTAATTGGCTGGCACCCTTAACAATAGAGGGCCCTGCCCTGGCTCCTAACATAATGGCTCCAGGCCAGGCACCCACCCCCAGAGGATTCCATTCAGGTTCCTTCTTGGCCATCGAGCACTGGCGCCCCTCCCCCCCAACAGAGTAAAGGGGTTTGCGGGGGCTGGCTGTATTCATCTCAGAGGGCTGCTGTGAGAAGTGACCACAGACTGGTGGCATAACACAGCAGAGATTCGTTCTCCCACGGTTCAGGGGTCCAGGAGTCTGAATGAAGTCAAGGTGTCTGTAGGGTTGGCTCCTTTGGGAGGCTCGGACGCAGAATCTGTTCCGGCCTCTCCCTCAGCTTCTGGATTGCCCACAATCCGTGGCCTTCCTTGGCTTGTATCTGCATCACTCCAGTCCGTGACTCTGTTTTCCCACGGCCATCTTCCCTGTGTGTCCTGACCTCTTCTAGGGATACTTCTCACACCTAATCCAGTTTCCTGTTTCCAAGTAAGGTCACATTCTGAGCTTCTGGATGGACAAGAATTCTGGGGGTGGGCGGACACTGTTCAACTCAGCTCCACTGGACTGAACACGTGTCCTGTGAGTTACCGCCTTGGGGAGTGTAGGGCTCTCCTAGCACCTACTCTTTACCTGAAGCCTTGCCTGCAAGGCCACAGTGATTCCTCTTATTCTTTTACTTGTTGGGGAAGCAAGGTCCTGGCAAGGTGGACCCTGGATCTTGTCCTCAGGCCCCAGTTACAATTCTGACTGCTCATCTCCCCTCAGCAGCCCCACCGCTGTGGCTTTGCTGGGTCCCTACAGAGTCTCCCTTACTTCTGTGGGTGTCCATGCCCTGCGCCACCCTCCCCACCTTTGCTCTAACCACTTCCTGTTCTAGTGGTTGCTTATTTTGGGCCCCTTTGGAAGCTTCATGGAGAAAATGGCGGACGTGGATGGAGCACCTGTTGGGTGCTAGATGTGGGATCAAGTGCTTTACTAGGTTCTTCCCATAGAGCTGGAGAGAAATGGAGGACTGGTATCCTCGGCTCTTTTTTACTACTTTGGTGGAGAATGGGACGCATACTGATCAAGTGCTGAGGTGTGAAAGCAAGAAGGGGTGGGGTAAAGGTGTGTATGATAAAATATATATGTAACATAAAGTTTACCCTTTTTTTAAAAATATTTTTATTTATTTCTAGGAGAGAGAGAGAGAGAGACAGTGTGAGCAGGGAAGCGTCAGAGAGAGAGGGAGTCACAGACTGAAACAGGCTCCAGGCTCCGAGCTGGCAGTCAGCACAGAGCCCGATGCGGGGCTTGAACCCATGAACCGCGAGATCATGACCTAAGCGAAAGTCGGACGCTTAACCGACTAAGCCACCCAGGCGCCCCTAAAGTTTACCCTTTTAACCGTTTGTAAGTGTACAGTTCAGTGGCAGAAAGTGTATTCCCATTGGGTGCAGCCACCAGCCCCATCCGTCTTCCTGAGGAGCACCCACTAAATACTGCTGCCCAGCCCCCCCGCCCCCCAGCCCCTTACAGCCATCGGTCTGTTCTCTCTCTGTGGATGCCAATGCTCTGGGCACCTCAGAGAAGTGGAATCGTACAGTGTTGTCTGCCCCTTTGCGACTGCCTTAGTTCCCTCGGCGTAATGTCCTCAAGGCTCCTTCACGTTGCAGCCTGCATCAGAACTTCCTTTTCGAGACCTGATAATGTTCCCCTCGCTGTATGGACAGACCACAGTTTATCTGTTTGCCTGGTGGTGGACATCTGGTGGATGCTTAGTTTTATTCAGTGGTTATGGGTAGGTGTTTCTCTCCCCATTTCACATATAAAGGAATTGGGTGAAGAGACTTTGTTATCAGTCAGCAGACGATAGTGACTGAGCCAGTTTGCAGAGTGCGAGCCTGCGGCCTCTGGCAGGCCCTGGGTTGGAATTCTGTTTGGCTGGAGGGGAGCTGATGAGTGGCGGGGGAACAGGATGAAAACCGTGTTTGGCAAACCGCCCTGACCACGTTGGTGTCCCATTTGTGGTTTTCCTCCTGTGCAGAGAGACAGGGAGGTGGATCACACAGGGGAGGGTCTGGGAGGGAGGGAGGGAGGGAAGGAGGGGAGGGTGCAGGGGCCAGGAGCCTCTTAATCATGCCGAGGAAGATAGATAGAGGCTCTCAGTGGTCTCTGACATCCTTTATCACTTCAATCTTTTCAAGGGAGAGGAGGGAGGAATTATAACCGCTGGTTGCAGATGCAGAGATAGAAGCTCAGAGAAGCCAAGAATTTCTCCCAGAGTCTCTCAGGTAGTAAGTGGGAGAGCCAGGGGTAGAACCAGTTTCCCTGCCCCCAAGCGCAGTGCTCCCGCATCACCCTGAATGGCCTTTGTGTGCTCTGTGAAGCCTGCTCCGCCTGCTCCTCTCCTCCCTGCACACTGCCTCCCTCCCACCCCCCCCTTCTGCTTGGCCCGGGCTCCAGGTGGGTCAGGCTCTGGGCAGGGGGACTGGAGGCTGCCACGCAGTGTCTGATGACTCACGCGGCCCCCACAGCACCTGTCCTCCCTGACTACAGATCCTGCTGGGGTCCAGACGCTGGCTTATCCCCATCTCCTCTTACCAGGCATGAGGGCTGAGCCAGGGCAGGACCTCGCAGGGAGCTGGTGCAGGGGCCCTCAGCAGGGGCTGCCGTCCAGCTGGAAGGTATATATAGCTCTGAGCTCAGCCCCGTGTGTGGGATGGGACCCGGGAGGTGGAGGAAGAGGGACAGGCTGCCAAGCTGACTCAGATCTCACCTCACTCTGGCTGCTCTCCTCCATCTTCTTGTCTTCCCTTGGGGACCCACACTTGCCATCGCCCAGTGCCCGAGCCCCTGAGAGTCCCGCTCTGTGCACACCCCATTTCCCACATTCAGAGGCCAGCAGTGGTTTTCTGGGTGGGCCAGCCCAATGGGGCACAGGGTGGGAGCTGAGGATGAGCAGAGTGACTCTGGGGCGCCCGGGGGAGGGGTCTGGAGCTGGAGCCTCTGGGGACAGGGATTAGGCCTGCTCCCAGCGCTGGCCCCAGTACAGCTGAGCGGGATACTGAGGAAGGCCGGGCAGATGCACAGGTAGCACGCAGAGCTGCAGGTCAGACCAGCGCCCGTGCTTTCCGAGCCGAGCCTCCTGCACTTGCAGACAGGCTCCCAGGGCCACTAGCCGTCTCCCGCTCCTGACCGCCTTCACTGTTGCCCTGTTACTGTGTGACCCCCGCCCTGGCACTGCCGTGGTCACTGCCTGGTCACTCTGACCTCCTTTGGCCAGCCTGGCCTCTGGCCCCGTGGGCAGGCAGTGGGGAGGTGAGCATGGGGCACACTCTATCTTTCCCCCCTTGCAGCTCCGGCCTTCTTTGCCCTGCCTGCGAGAGGGCCGGCCGGCTGTGCCTCCCCAGGCATCCGGTCCTTCCTGCCCGCCGAGCTCTCCCGGCCTCTCCTCCCTCTTTCTGCTTCTCCTCTCCTTGCGTTCTCCATTGTCTCACCGGGTGCCCTGTGGCCCAGGCTTCTTGTTAGCAGTCGGGTGGCTCCTCTCGAACAAGCCCCCACCACCCTGAGCCAGGCCTGGACTGAGGGCTGCAGCCTCTGTTCTCCATACCTGCGTGGGACAGTGGAGGGGCAGGAGAAGCATCTTTAGAAAGTAACCTCATGGCACTTATGTTGTATATAGTGTTGCTCAGAGGGCTAGGTAATCATCGAGGTTTTCTGGAAGTGTAATGTGAGCAGGGTAGAGGAGGAAGACAGTGAGCACCCATCCAGAGGCGGGACTCTGTGGTGGTTTTGGTGGGCGATCTGGGCAGGTGCTCTGATGATCACTGTCAGAGGTGAAGGGACCCTGTTTGGGATGAGTCACACAGCTAGGGAGAGGCAAAGTAGAGACTGGGCCCAGGTCAAGGCTCTGGTCACTGAGGTGATGGGACCGCAGTCAGTGGCCTAATCCGGGCCCTGCCCTCTGCCGCCGTTCCTTGGATCCTCCACTGCCCTTCACTCTGTTGCTCTGTGGTTTCTGGCTCCTTCCATGCTCCCCACTCTCGCTTACAATGTGGCTCATGCTTCTGGAGGCCTAAGGATGTGACCCCCAGTTTGAACTCACACTGGTGTGGCCTTGGGCTGGTGGTCTAATCTTTCTCAGCCTCAGTTCCTCATTCGTACATCTGAGGAGTGATGACAATAATGCCACCTTTTTGTGTGGTTTTGGTTACATTCATTTATTTTATTGTGGGAAGATACACATCACATACAATTTACCACTGTAACCATTTTAAGGTACAGTTAAGTGGCATTACATTCATTCACATTGTTGCCGCCATCCCTACCATCTGTCTCTGGAAACTTCTCATCCATCCCAAACTGAAACTGTAGCCATTAAACACTAACTCCCCATCTACTCACCTCTCCCCCAGCCACAGGGAACCTCTGTTCTGTCTTCTATCTGTACGAATTTGCCTATTCTTGGTACCTCATGGAGGTATAACCAGTCATATAATTTTTGTCCTGTTGTGACTGGCTTATTTCGCTGAGCACCGTGGCTTCAGGGCTCACTCACGCTGTAGCCTGCGTCATAGCTCCATTATTTTTTATAGCTGAATGACACTCTGTTGCACAGATTCACATCTTATTTATCCATTTACCTCTTGATGGACACTCAGTTGTTTTGCCCTTTCTGCTGTTGTGAGTAGTGCTGCTGTGAACATGGGTGTGCAGGTGTCTGAGTCCCTGCTTGCAGTTCTTTTGGGTATAGACCTAATGACAGAATTGCTGGGTCGTATGGTGATTGTACAAGGAATCGCCAATCTGTTGATTGGCACACAGCTTGCTGAGGAAGCGCCAAACTGTCCTCCAGTGGCGGCACCATTTTCTGCAGTGCCAGTGGTACACAGGGTTCCAATTTCTTCACGTCTTTGCCAACACTTGTTATTTTCCGTTTTTTTTCTTTAAGGGTCATCCTCGAGGGTGTGAAGTGGCATCTTGTTCTAATTTGCATTTCCCTAATGATTCGTGATATTGGGCGTCTTTTCACGTGCTCGTTGGAAGAAGACCTCACCTTTTAGTGTTGCCGCAGGGATGAGAGCACATGGGGTGCCCAGGGAGCAGCAGCGGGGTATAGAGCTGAATGAGATGTGTCCTCTGCCCTCAAGGAGCCCGAATGCTAGTGAGGGAGGAAGACAGGTGCTCCAGTGACTTTAGAGAAAGGCACAGACCCCTGTGCACCTGGACTTGGAGGTGGAAGTGGGCACACCCACTTGAGTGGAGATCAGGGAAGGCTTCTAGGGGCAGTGGCCTTGAAGGCTGGGTAGGATTTCACCAGAAGCCTCAGAGCCCTCCAGGGACAACGGTGGTAACAGCTTCGATGTCAAGCCTAATCACTGCCTTCTCAGGCTTCCAGGCTTCGGGCAGAAGCTTCTCCACAAATAGCCTCCTCCTCCAGCTGCAGGTGTTTATAGCTTCAGCTGATCCCTGGACAGAGAGGCCCCCAGGCCATTGGGATTCAGGCTGGTTGTGGAGGAAGGTTGGCCTCCTCCCCCCAGTCCCAAGCTGCCAGGGTGAAATGGAGAGCTCATAAGAAGGGCTCCCTCCCGTGACAGGCCTGTGGTGAACCAGAACACGACACGTGCAGATTGGTCTCCTCTTGGGTGGGAGGCTCTGCCCCCAGGTTCTCAGTTCTTTCCAATTTTGAAAACTAATAGCATTCAGTCTAATGGGGCCTTATTAACAACATGAACAATAACCACTGACCTTACTGACCTTCTGCTAGGTGGTAGGTGCTTTACTTCCCTTGTGCCATTTAATATACTTATGGCCCAGACAGAAGGCTGGTGCAGAGAGGGGAGGCAATACGGAGGAAATGAGATCCGGAAATGACCCGTTCCAGACAAGGTTGTGCAAATGGGATAACGATTTCGGTGGTCATGTGTGGTCAAGAAAAAGCCTGGGGTGGCTGGCAGGTACGTGTGACACTGCATGTGGGGTTAGGAGGAAGTGCTGGGGACCATGTGGACCCTGCATTGAGAATGCCCCACCCGCAGCCTATAGTTAGGCTGAGGCTGACCTTTGTCCATCGGCTGTCCTCACCCATGGTGGGGGGGGGGGGCTGTGGATGTGAGGCGGGGGCCGTCAGACACATGTCCTCTGACAGATGGACCACAGTCTGGCAGGGGTGTCCTTTCCAGCCCTACCCAGGCCCTCTCTGGGGTTGGCAAAGGCCACCTGCCACACTAATGCCCAGCTGCCCCCACTGAGGTCCAGGCTGGCCCCCCACTGCCCCAGCATGTGGTCTTTGAACCGGAGGGAGAAGAAAGCCTGGGTCTGATCAGCAAGTGGCAGGGCTGGGACAAGGATGCAGGTGCCTTTCTCTCCCACCAACTTCTCTGGATTTTGTAGTGGTTTCTCCTGGCCCTTGCTCTTTGCCGGCCCTGGCTGTGGTTTCAGGGCTCTGCCTCTGAGCACATGCTCCCTACTTCTCTCTGCTTCTGTCTTTGACTCTGTGGCTTCCTGACATCTACATCATCCAGAGCACGTTGGTTTCTATCAGGTGTGGGTACCGCCGTACCTAAGAGAATGAAAGCAGGAGGGCAGGCTTCTGGGTTAAATAGTCGGCTCTTCCTCCAGCACCTGGGTCAGGTGAAGGGCGGTCAGACATCCTCAAGGACTTACTTCATGCAGAGACCCAGAGAATCGGGGGATGGATCCAGAGAGAGGAACGCAGTGGTGTCTTGCAGAGAAAGCTCGCAGCGTGGCGAAGGGAGGGCAGCCGTTGTATCATCGTCGTGAGGCCTTAGACACGTGTGTTCTTGAGGCACCTGGGACACTAACAAATGCTGTGTGACTTTCAGTAAATCACTTCCCTTGTTTGGGCCACAGTGTCTGCTTCCTTAGGTTACACCAGACCTCAGGGATCACCAGGTCCAGCCCTTCTCTGAGAGACAGCCCTCAGTCCCACATTAAATAGAAGTAATTCTGTGCAGTACTGAAGACACAGGCTCTAGAACCAGATTGCATGGATTATAGTCTTAACCACCTGTTGGCCTGTGACCCTGAACAGCTTCCAAACTTCTCTGTACCTCGATTTCCCTGTCTGTTGAACATGACAGTAATAGCAGCTGCATAGAGTTGTTGTGAGGTGTGGCAAGGTGCATACAAATAAAACTCCCAGTACACATTCTGTATTTGCACAGATACTAGCTCATATAAGTGCTCAATAAGTAAATGTTCAGGATCATAGCTCTTGTTACAAGAGTGAGAGAAGCGGTAGAAGCTCCCTGTGTACGTGTAAAGCCTGGATTAGATGCCAGCTCGCCTGGAGGCAGAGCGCCCAGGGTGACCTCCAAAGCACCCCGGTGGCAGGAAGGAAGCTGTTTGGCCCCTCTTGGCTCAGCACACCCACAGAAACCCAGCACTTGCTCCCACCCAGGGGGAGCTCTCAGCTCCTGGTGTCACCTCTAATAAGCAGAACAAGGCTGGGCGGAATAATGGTCTGAGACGAGCTGTTAGGGGAGAGGGGGATGCTGTTCCAGAGAAACAGAGGGAAGATGCACACGTTGGTAAAAGACAGCCGAGCCAGCCCAGACCCCTTGGGTTTTGGCTCCTATGGCCCCCACTGCTTAGCCCCGGGCCAAGATGGCCTGTCTGGTTTCTGAACTCTGTAGCTGAGGGCGGAGGCAGTTGTGGGGCTCGGAGGGGCTCTGGGGCCCAGAGGGTCTCTGTCTTCATGACCTGGGGCTCCTTGCACAGGAGATGAGTCATCTGTGATGTCTGGACTAAGGGTCTCGGCCACTGGAGGGCACGGGCCTCCCCAGCTGCTGCTTAACATGTACTGTAGAGAATGTTTCAATGCGTAAGGGGCCAGCAGGCCAACCCGGTGTTGGAGGGGAGTTCCTATTAACCAACCACCTTCTTGGTGCCGGTGCTCACTGTACCCCGCGCGGTGGCTGTGCAAGTGCTCAAACCCAGGCAGCTGGTCCTAGATGTGCTGGTAGACAATCCGAGTGAGATTCTCTGACTTCAGTTTCCTCCTCTGGTAGTAGGTGTGATTGCTGGCCTTTCTACAGGCAGGAGGGAGGTTTACTGTGAAGTTGATGGCACTAATGCTTCAGGACCATCACTACTAACATGTGCCCCTTCCAAAGTCCCTAAACTTTTTATTATTCTTTTTTTTTATAATTTTTTAAAATATTTTTATTTATTTCTAGGAGAGAGAGAGACAGCGTGAGCAGGGGAGGGTCAGAGAGAGAGGGAGTCACAGACTGAAACAGGCTCCAGGCTCTGAGCTGGCAGTCAGCACAGAGCCCGACGCAGGGCCCGAACCCACGAACTGCGAGATCATGACCTAAGCGAAAGTCGGACGCTTAACCAACTGAGCCACCCAGGTGCCCCTATTATTCTTCTTTAACATTTATTCATTTTTGAGGGAGAGAGAAAGAGAGCAAGCTTGAGCAGGGGAGGGGCAGAGAGAGAGAGACACACACACAGAATCCAAAGCAGGCTCCAGGCTCCCAACTGTGAGCACAGAGCCCGATGTGGGACTTGAACTCATGAACTGTGAGATCATGACCTGAGCTGAAGTCGGACATTCAACCGACTGAGCCACTCACATGCCCCTAAATTTTTATTTTTAATTTAAATTTGGAAAGTAGTTTTATTGGAATATAATTGCCATACAATAAACTATGTATACATATTCAAGTGGGTAACTTGGTTGAGTTTTGACAGTCATATACACCTATGAAATCAATTTCCACCATCAGGAGAGTAAAACATACCATCTTAACCTAAGATGGTCTTAACCTAATTTTGTGTTTATATTTTAAATTCTTTTTCTCAACAAGAGGCTTCCAATTTTTAGATGCTTCAGGTTCCCCCCAAATCTGGATTTGCTCCTGCATGGAGAGACTCAAACGAGAACAGGATAAGAAAGCACTTTTAAAATTATGTTGGGCTAATCAGAAATAAAATGTATTTGCTTTTATTTAACTTGTACCTTGCCTATAGAAGGCTAAAGCGCCTTGTGGGACATTTGGCTGGTATTGTATCACTATTTAACATCCCTTATCATTCATGTAACAAATGGTTATTGGGAACCTGCTACAGAAAACCACAGGCAGTATTCTAGGTGTTGGGTGTGAATCCCTGTTCTCAGGAGCTTTCCTTCTGCTGGGAGTTGGGGGTGGGGGGGTGTAGGCGGTGCTCTGAGTAAGTAGGCAGGTCACATGGCATGTGAGAAAGGGCTATGGAGAAATGGGTGGGTGGGGGCTGACCTCAGTTTTCAGTGGAGTGTTCAGGGAAGTGGTCTCTAAGCCAATGGCATCTGAGCAAAGAAGGTGTCAAGGGTGTGACGGTGAGGGAGCGGGCCACCTGTGGCTGGGCTGAGAACAGGGCACACAAAGGCTCTCAGGTGGGTATGGGCCAGGCGGGTCTTAGGAACAGCCAGGAGACCCCATGACAGGTGACATAAGGTCAGGGAGGAGCTGAGCTGGGGATGGAGTGAACAGATCCTGTGAGGCTCTCTGGGCCACTGGAGGGGCCTGGACACTTATAACCTGAGGGAGATGGGGAGCCACTGGAGGGTGTTTGAGCCACAGCATTGCTGTGGCTGCTGCATTGAGAATAGGCTGAGAGCAAGGGACCCGGGTAGAAGGCTGTCGTAATAGTTGAGGCCAGAGAGGATGGGAGCTTGGACCATGGAGGGTGAGGCGGTAAGAAGCGTCCGGATTCCGGATGTACAATTGACCTCCGAACAGTGTGGGGGTTAGCAATGCCACCCTCCCCCCGGACACAGTGGAAAATCCACGTGTAACTTGACTCCCCCAGAACTTAACTACTAACAGCCTCTTATTGACCAGAGACTTACCAATAACATAAACAGTCAATTAACCCATATTTTGTATGTTATACGTATTATGCACTATAGCCTTAAATAAAGTAAACTAGAGAAAGGAAGATGTTATTAAGAAAATCCTAAGGAAGAGAAAATAACATCTGTGAGACTGCATGTATTTATTGAGAATAATCCGTGTGTAAATGGACTTGTGCAGTTCAAACCCATGTTCTTCAAGGGGCACCTGTCAAGATTTGCTGACAGACTCATTCATTTGACAAACAGGGCCACGTTTTGGGGATGCGGTCCTTTGCTCTGAGGGGTCGACAGTGTAGCAGACAAGACAGGAGCTGATACGCTGCCCCCTGCGCACTAGGCGTGGGCTGGAAGAATGGCATGGGGACGCGGCAGTCTCTGACGCCGTTCAGACGAGTGTCCCCTGCCTTCCCACCACCAGCCCCAGGACTCTCCAACTTGTCCTTCACAAGAGCATATCCTCCAGCACTGCAGTCAACCCCCTAGCTCTCCGGAACCTTCTCTCTGCCCTGGCTCTTCTTGCCCCCAGGCTGGTCTCTGAACTATAAAACTCACACAGGCCTGTTCATTTTACAGGAAAGGAAACTGAGCCACAGAATGCTCTCACCGAACCAAAGTTAAGGTCTGTTTCCCAAGTCTATAAAAATTTGGTTGGAATAATCTTGAGGAAATACCTTAAAAGGGCCTGTCTGAAGAAGAGAAGCCTGGGTGGAAGTCTGTGGAGGAATGCAGTTGCATTGGCCACGGTCCCACAGCTCGTTTGTGGAGCTGCTGGGCTAGCATCTGGCTCCCCAAAGCCCAGTTCTGTGACCCGTGAATAGTCACCGCTGGTGATGACTTAGACTCTCTGGCAAGTGATAAAGGCATTTCATAGCTGCCACATGAGTGTCTCAAGTTAGACACGGGGCAGGACTGTTGGACTTTATTCGGACATTCGTTTAAAGGAGGCTTTGGAATACCTCTCCCTGGAGAACTTTGAGAAGAGACATCTCAGTGGATCCCTGTTTTAGGTGCACACCAGCCGGCAGGTGATATCCTCAGGGTCTGATCCTCCCTCCCTCTTTCCCTGACACAGACAGCCCAGTGCTCCCCGGCCAGACAGTCTTTCTGGCAGACGAGACCTCTTCAGGGTGGCCTCTTAGTTCAGCGCTGGCAGTGGAGAAAGGTCAGCTGGGGGGCCAGCCTGGCCTTGGCTGTGCTCTCTGCTTACAGCAGGGTGGCAGACAGCCTTCTCATCACCCCGCCCCCACCCCTGCACCAGCACCCTCCTTACTCACAGCCACAGCCCTCCAGGCTCAGCAAGGGCCAGCAGGACAGGGCAGGCTGTGCCCTCTGGCCCCAGAGCTGCACCAGGGAGACGCAGCTCCTGCTGAAATCCCCTTCCCCTCCCTCTCCCCAGCCCCATGCCCTTCTTCATGGTTTAATCCTACCCAGTGGTCAAGGTCCAGCTGGAGGCTCACCTGACCACCCAGCCTGAACTGACCCCTTGTGCTCTGAACACACTGTGTGTCCCCTGCCTGTGGCATGCACTGGAGTTACAGCGTGGGCACAC
The DNA here is from genome assembly GCA_017311185.1 of Proteles cristata cristata. NCBI lineage: Eukaryota > Metazoa > Chordata > Mammalia > Carnivora > Hyaenidae > Proteles > Proteles cristata. The sequence continues at coordinate 3,978,242 of JAESUZ010004630.1, forward strand.
ATCTCTCCTCAACTGGGTGGTAGTTTCTTTGAAAACAGAACCTCTTTTCAGAGTTACATTTATGATAGTAGAGAACACGGGTGACTCCTTACAGTTTTCCAGGGTCCCTCAGATGCAGCTTCAGCCTCCAGCAGGGTGGGCCCCTGGCTCACATCTCTAGCTCCTGGCCTAGTCAGAGCCACGGAGCTGGAGATGTGGTCTGCCTGGGTTTTCTTTATTTGAGTCAAGCACCTCAGGCCTCCTCTCTGGGGATGCTCAGCACTTATGTCCTCCATCCCCACTGCTGCTCCCAGACAAGACAAGGTATCCTGTAAGGTCCTGCTCCTGGGGAGGTGGTGGAAGCCGCGGGGACTGAATGGAGGATGGCCAAGGGCCACATGCTTCCCTGCAGCCTCTCAAGTGTGCAGAAGGCCCCAGGAGGAGGCAGGACTGTCGGCCTGCTGTGGAGTGAAGGGGAGGAGGGCGGAGAGGGCTCTCTGAATTTGTGTGGGGCCCACAGCCCTGTTAGCTGCTTGCTCTCAGGTTACCAGTCTCCCAGCAAAGCCTCAGCTTCCTCCTGCTGCTGGGAGATCCGCGAGACCCAAGGAAGACAGGAGGGAGCCTGCAGAGTCCTCACCCCGAGTACCTACTCAGGGTGGACAGAAGATGAGGGAAGGGATCCCCCAGGTCCTCCCCTGTGCCTGCCTTTTGTCCTTCTTCCACTGAGAGGCTCTTGGTGTCTTTGTAGGTCGGAACGAGCTGATTGCCCGCTACATCAAGCTCCGGACAGGGAAGACCCGCACCAGGAAGCAGGTGGGCCCTGGAAGATGAGTGTGGATCCCAGGGGCAGGTGCCCCAGTCCCAGCGTGGTCCCGTGGTGGGCCAGGGCCTGTGGAGGCCCCTGTGTGGGTTCCTGGTGGGGCTGGTTCAGAGGGGTTGTGTCTTTTTGGTATACCACAGACAGTTCATTTTCCCTGTGGTTCCTGCTGCCATCAACTGGGAGGAAGTCCCTCACCTTACGGAGGAGTCAGCAGCCCCCTCCCCTCTCCAGGACCCCAGAAGAACAGAGCAGAGTGCCGGCAGTACCCTTATATTTATTGCCAAACTCTGGGTTAGCTGGATATGCCAGGACTGAAGGCCCACCATTGACTGGCCCTTTCATTCATTCGTTCCACAGATGTGGATTGAGGTTGAGTGGGGGTGGGTAGCTGAGGGTCAGGGAGCTAGAATGGGGAGCACAGGTCTTCTGGGAGGTAGGGACAAGAGCCTTCTCTTCCTGCTGCAGGTCTCCAGCCACATCCAGGTGCTGGCTCGTCGCAAAGCCCGCGAGATCCAGGCCAAGCTAAAGGTAAGGCAAGCAGCAGCAGTGGGAAAGAGGACCTAGGGCATGGGTGGGGCTAGCTTCCTAGGAGTTGGGGCCCCTTTTCCAGCAGGAAAAGCCTTCTCTTGGGTTCAGGGGAAGACTTTTGTGTGTAAAGCCAGCATGCTTGTCAGTGTCGAGAAGACAGATTCAGCCTATAACCCTGCTCCTGTCTATTCAGGGACTGACACTTGACCTCAGAGCTGTGTGTGAGTGTGTGTGTGTGTGTGTGTGTGTGTGAGAGAGAGAGAGAGAGAGAGAGAGAGAGAGAGACACCGACCACCAGGCTCTACAGCACCCCCTCTCCCTGGGCAGAGTACTTTCCAGATCACAGTTGGATTGCCCTCCATACTGCATTCCTTGAGGATATCCTTGAGCCACAGGCCCCTTAGTGCCATTCTCTGAGCCTGCAGGCTGGTCAGGGTGGGAGGCACTGCTGTGGGCGGAGGCGGAGGGGGTAGCTGTTACTGCGGGAGCTGGCGGATTTCCTTCCTGCTCTCTGCTCTCTGAGATGGGCAGTCCTCTCCCCTCCCTGGACTAGCCCCACCTTACAGGCCCGTGACCCAACAGGTGACTGCTGACAAGACTCAGGCCCCCTGGTCTCTGGAGCCAGAGGGCCCCTTTGGCGAATGCCAAGAGGGAATGAGCTCCCACCACAGACATGTTCATAGCAGAGTTTGCACAGCTACTTGGCAGGAAGAGCTGACATTTGAGGGAATCAGACTGAGACCAGCAGTTAACATACTTTTTTTTTAAGCAGGCAGCGGCGCCCCCCCCTTCCTCCTAAACAAAATATCATCCCAGTATGTTATCAAAGGGGCTACTCTAGTCAAAGCTAGGTTGGTGGGGAATAGGCCAGAGATCCCCTGCTCCCATTTGCCTCTGATGCTTCATGGCTCTTGAACCCCAAAGTAGCTCAGAACCTAATTAAAAACTCCTGGATTAGATGAGCTTCAAGGTCCTGTGTAGCTCCAGTTGTCCATGATTCTGACATTGGAGGCTCCAAATGAGTGGTGGGAACTCCCAGGAAGACACACCCCACTGCCCACTCAGCCCAGCTGTCCCCCACCCCCACAGCTGCAGCCTAGCACCTCACTCCTTTGTCCCCAGGACAGCTGGCTGGGCCTCAGCTGTCACTCCCTCCCTCTCAAGCCAGCACACGTACCCCCAGAGACCCTTGGGTCCTGGAGTCCAGTTTGCTCCTCACTTTCCCTCTCTGGTCTGCCTGGGACCCTGCTGGGGGCCAGAAAGGAGAAAAGACTTTATTGTATTCTGTTTATGGCCATTGAGGGAAACTTTTAATTCCCTTGGGGACCATCAGTATCGCCGCATTTGCTTCAAGGAATTGCACCTACCTTTGTCCACACGCTGTAACTTGGAGGCCAAGAAGAGCTCCTTAAATAAATGCAAATCTTTATACGTTTTTTTGGGGGAGATTGGTTTGAGGATTTTGTCATATTCTCAAAAGGATCTGAGACCCAACATAATTTGGCTCCCTGGTGGACAGACTTCTATTAGGTGGAAATCCTCCAGGACTCGGGATGTTGTCTAGCAAGCTCTGCCCTTCTGTCTTGTGAGCTTGGCTGAGTCACTGACCTTCCTCAAGCTCCATTTGGTTTAAAATATAAAATGACAGAGTCAAGCAAGTTGACGTCTCAGGTCCTCTCCAGCCCCAAAATTCAGTGACTCCCTGGCCTTATAGCCTGGTCATTGATGTCACTCACCATTATGTCCTTCCTACTTCCCCTTGATTCCTGTCCCACCCTAGCAAGGACGTGGTTTCCTGAGTCCCAGCTCAGGGAGTTGTTTAGATCAGCTCTCCGGGAAGGGACGTAAGTGCCCGACATTGAGTGGATGGAGCTCTCTGGTTTCATAATGTAGTTGTTAACCAAGGAGGGTACGGCCTACTGCATCACATGTGTCCTTCTGGAGGAGGAGGCCTGGGCCAGCTGGCCTGGGCGTGTTTGGCTTCTTCCTCCTGAACAGTGCAAGCATCCTTGGGAAGAGGCCACCTTAATGCTGACTAGCTCCTTCTTCGGTTGTCAGGGAGCCTCTGAGAGCAAGGCCCAGATTTGACCCCAAAGGACAGTGGTTTGGGGATGAGCCATCCACTTAGAAGCGTTTCCTGTGCATTCTGTGGTGTGTGCTGGGTGCTGGCAAATGTCAGTGTCCACCCTCCTCACCCCCTGTCCCCCATACCCTGTCCCCCGTCCCCTACCCCAGGCCTGCAGCGGCCCGGAGGTGAATTGATATGCCAACCGGGGCCAAACTCTCAGGCCAGCCATTACCACCGTGAGCACCCTAGTCACATAAGTTCTCTGAGCCTTGGTTTCTTCATCTTAAAATGGGGATCATACTGGTCCTGCCAGCCTCACGGGAGTGGTGTGCTGTTCAGAGTCCACGTGTGGGTCATCTTATGCCGAGTGAGTGCAGATGGGCCTGGAGAGGCCAAGTGGAGGGGCCTCTGGAATCCTGACTCCCCAGTCACAAGGTGCCGGGATGCTAGGGGACCATCGAGGTGCTACCCACCTCATAGGGCTCTTGTGGGGATTGAGTGAAACCGTCCTGGAGCGGCGCCTGTAGGCTGCAGGGACCTTCATCACTTCGCGGTCAGTTGTGACTCAGGACAGATCTGGGTCTACCAACTTCATTACCAAATAACGGCCTGTTTATTTTCCCCATTTAAAAATATTCATCGTAAAGATAGAATTTCTAATCTGAGCTCCTGAGTTGACATAATCCAGTCTTTTGGCCTCAATTAAGCTACACACACCAAATAATACTTGCTATTCTGGTCTATAAATGTGGTCTTATTTTGGCCAAAAAACACAGTTCCCATTAGGCTTTTTGAAATACAGAAATCTGAGTACAAAGATACGGAAATACGGTCTCGTTTTTCAAGACCTGTGGGATTAGGGTACTCAGGATGAGAACTACTGGTTTACACACACATAAAAGTTGCTATTACTATCATTATCATCACCACTGTCATTAAGTACCTATCTGTTCCTCACATATGCTTCCCTGAGTACTTACTTGTTCAGAGCCTGTGCATGGTGAACCCATTTTTGGGGTCTTTGGACCCGTGGAAGGCAAATAGCCTGTATTTACATCCTGACATGTAAAAGGTTGGGGGGTACCTCCCACAGTGCAAGGGAAGACCCCGGGGCAGGCCTGAGACAGGTGGGGCCACAAGAGACAGTCTTTGTGACCAAGGATGACCCCTCCTGTCCATTCGAGGAGGGCCCGACATATTTATGTATCATCTCCTGTGAGCCAGGGACCATGCCAGCCACCAGTGGTGTGGAGGCGAGCAAGGACTAGAAAGCTTCTGTTCTCAGAGTGTGCCCATGGCGACACTGCCTGGCAGATGGTCTCCGAAAGGCCCTTTCAGCTCTAATAAAATAGGCTGGACAGGTATTTTGCCCCTTTGACGGATGAGGAAACTGGTCAGAGAAACCAAGTGACCGGCGCTTAGTCACAGAGTTAATAGCATTGCAGGGGCGTGAGCCTGGTTCCCCAGGGCCTCGTCCAGGGCTCTGGGCACTGGCGGTGGGACAGCTTCCCTGAGCACACGCCTGGACCTGCCCGCCCCACCCATGCCTGCCCTAGTGACCACTGCTGAGGCCCTCCCTTCCAATGTCTCCCCAGGACCAGGCAGCTAAGGACAAGGCCCTGCAGAGCATGGCTTCCATGTCGCCCGCCCAGGCCATCTCCGCCACAGCCTTCCACAGTAAAATGGCCCTCGCCCGGGGCCCAGGCCACCCAGCAGTCTCAGGGGTAAGTGGGGCTGCCTGGAGCCAGAGGCCGCACCAGCCCCTCCTCACTCCTCCCCTCCTGAGGAGCCAGAGGCACTGGCCAGGCTGCATTTCTCTCACTTGAGTCCTCCCAGGCCGGGAGAGCCAGGGGGAAGGAGGGACCCAGGGCCCAGGGGCCATGCTGAAGCACAGCTCTGCCGGCACCGGCTCTGCCTTCTCGGGGGCCTTGCCCATGACACAGCAGGCCTTCCACCCGTTAGCTCACCAACCAAGTAGCTCTGCAGAGTTGGCCTGACTGACAGGTGACGGGGCTGACGCCTGAGGCTTCGGTGCAGCACACCCCTGAACAGCCCTCCACTACTCAGCCCCCTCACTGCTCCCCTCCGCACTCTCCCCTCTGTTCCTCAGCACTGTTTTCCTTCCAGTCGGAGAGCTGATGTTCAGGAACAAACTCTTGTTTGGATTTTAAATTCCTTGGCCACGGCCAGCTTGGTCATGCTTTCAGAATGGTCTAGAAAGGCTCCTCCTTTTCAGGGCTTTGTCCTCACAAGGTTTTCTTGGCTGTAGGGTCTACATGGGTCTTCACGATGCACCCGTAGCACTGCCCTAGGCGTGTGGGGCAGGGCCTCACCCTGTGCTTGGTGAGCCTCTGGTCCAGCCGTTTTCAAAGTGTGCTCCAGAGACTGCTAGTCCGTCAGAATATTGCACAGATAGGACACAGAGTGATTCTGTGTGTAACGAAGTTTGGGCCGCTTAGAACTGCATCGTTTCTTGACCTCGGACTGTTCAGGCCTTACGTGCTGCTCTGCACTGGGGACCTCTCAGGAAGGAATACAGCTGCCGTGATTCCAAACGTGGCGTTTCTCTCAAGGAGCACCTTGGCAGAGCATGTCTGGAGACCAGAGACTTTGGGACACGGCTCTAACCTAGCCCAGTATAGCAGTGCTGACTCTCTCCTTACCGCCCACTGGGTCCAGGCCCCAGCCCTGCCTTCCAGGTGGGGCCCCTGCTCGGTCCCCCCATGCCACGGCCCTGTTGCATGGGCTGTGTTGACTCTGCGCTTTTTGCCTCCTCAGTTTTGGCAAGGAGCTTTACCGGGCCAAGCCGGAACATCCCACGAGTGAGTATGGCCTGCTATCGGTTGCTCTCTGAACTGAACTTGAACCTGGCTCCCAGTGTGGGACAGGGCGGCAGTCAGGGGGCAGCCTTTCAGGAGGGGCTTGAGGTTTGGGATCGGGTTCTCCTGCTTTTTAGGCAACAGCTCAGTCTGCATCTGTGGACACCCTAAGGTGGCATTTGCTCCATTCTGTCCAGGGTGAAGCAAGGCCAGGGCTTAGGACCCCAGGGGAGGGAGGCTAGGAAGCGGACCTCCGGCTGGCCTGGGATGGGGGGAATGGGTGAAGGAAGGGCGGATGGGTGGATTTTTCCCAACAGACACGCTGCTTCTCTGGGTCATCCATGAAGCTTGAGGGAGGGAGCAGGTGGCCAGAGCCCACCAAGGCCACTGATGGTCAGACCCCTGGGCCGCACAGAGCAGTGGGCGCTGCCGGAGGCTCCCAGGCTGCAGCCTGCCCATGGCTTACACCTCCCCTCTCCTGTCTCCACAGTGTGAAACCTTTCTCTCAACAAACCTACACTGTCCAGCCTTCGCTGCCTCTGCCAGGTGGGTCGGCAGCACCCGGCACCCGTGTACCTCGCACGCCTGCAGCTCTTGGCTGCCAGGTCCCAGCCCCCCGCAGCTGGATGCCTCATGCCCCTCTTAGACGCGGCCCTGGCATGTGCTCGATATCCTGGCCCCGTGCCCCCATTCCGTGCTCCTACCACGCATGCCTCTGCCCTGCACAAAACTCCCCATGCCTCTCAGGGTGTCTGTCACACTCAGGGCTTCCAGGGGTGCACACAGGTCCCAGCGGTGGTGCTTGCGCCCCAGGGTGGCTGCCCCCCCTGCCCCCCAGCTGTCTTTCTAGGCTGCACATGTGTCCTGTGCAGCGTGGCTCCTGGGATGGCCTCCCCCTTGGTGATGCTCAGATCCTCTCCTTCAAAATGGGAGGTGTGAAGAGAGCACGGCCTTGTTGCCTGAAGCCGCTTGTTAGAGGGAGCACTCCTGGGCAGAGGCCTGGAGAACAGATGGGGCCCCTCCCTCTCGCCACTTAGGTGACCTGCCCTGTCTTTGCTGCTTTCTCATGGGGTTGCCTTACCTCCTTCCTCTCTGCAGGGCAAGACAGGCTCCTCGCCGTTAACCCCTCTTTGTGGCTCGGGGATTGACTCTGCTGACCTTCTGGCCTGGCTTGTCCTGTTCTGAGAGCAGCCTGGGGTCCTTATTGCTACTTTCTCCCAGCCCGAGGGATCTGCCCTCCTGTGTGCCCCCTCCTCTCCCTGGCCTTACTGTCTTGGTCCAGGCCCACCTACTCTTGCCTGGATTACTGCAGCAGCCTCTTAACCTGACACCAGTTTTATCTTGCCTCTCCTCTTCACCCTGCGATTCACCCAGAGACCTTTCTAAAGCGTCAGTCCCACCATGTGCTTCCTAGGTTTAAACTCTAATCCTGGCTCCCTGGTGCCTTCTGGGTACAATCTAAACTCTCTAGTAGGATTTGAGTGGACCTCCTTGGTAACTTAAGCTTTCTCTCCTCTCCCTCCTTTGCTCCAAGCCCCCAGCCCCACCCTGCTTTCTGGGCTGTGGCTCAGGGCTCCCTTTCTCCTGGAAGCTCCTCTACCCTGCCCCTCCAATTTAGGCATCATGAGCTCTCTGCACCCCCATCTGGCGTTTGACACCCTATTGCCAGCATCTGGGGTTAAAGGGCAATGTCTGTGGCTGACTGCTCTGTGTCTCCTGTATGTCCAGTCGTGTCTGACACACAGTACTTGCTCAGTGTCCAGCATGGCCCTCCTCCCACCCCTGTGTTTCTTCTCTCTCCTTCCTTGAATGCTCCTGAGTTACCCTCCTCAGCACGTGGGGCCTCCCAGCCTGGAAAGCTGACGTCTGGAGTCCTGCCTCACTGCTCACTGCTTTCTCACGTCCCGTCTGTCTCCAGTCCCAGGATGTGCCTCCTCTCCCTTACTCTGTCCTCACTACACTACTTCCACTCAGGCCTTCTTTGTTTTTCCACTGGGAAAACAGCCCTGGGACTGAGCCTCTGAGTGCTCACCCTTGCCATCCTTCCCTCATGTTGAGTAGGATCTTTCAGAAATGTGGGTGTGATCAGTTCCCTGCCCTCTTGAAAACCCTCTGTCCCTCCTAGACTCTCAGGCTAAAATTCATGCTGCTTAGCCTAGTGTCCCCTCCCCGCCCATCTCTTGTCTCCATTTCCTGCCCCAGCACAGACCCACCCACTCTTGGGTTCCACTGAGGACCCAGCTTCCAAACTCACTGAGCTGCTCACACCCCTCGTTTGCCTCTGCGTGTCTCTGCTTGGAGCGCCCGTTCCTTCCTCCCCTCCTGCCTCCTGCTGGTTCCTACTAGTTCCTTCCAGCATCGCCTTCTTGGGAAAAACCTTCCCTGCCCACCCCCAAGTGCATACCTTGTCAATTCTTATCACACTCACGACTTCTGTTATTAGCAAACCTGTAAGGAGTGCCAGGCGCTGTTCTAGGGGCCAGAGAGACTGCAGTGCACACATCCGGAAACTTCTAGGTCTCACGGGGCTTACATCACTGTAGCAGTCAGTGTGTCTGGTTATCTGTGACCAGACCAGAAGCTCCGCAATAGGAACGTAGTGGTGCTGCTCAGGAAGCCCTCAGCCCAGCTGGCACCCCCTACCCCTGCCTTGCAGGCGGCATCCATGTTTCCTTGAGGACAGTTCTTTACGAGGGGTCTGACTCCTCCCGGGCCAGGCACTCCCCTTCACCACCCCTGCTGGGAGGCCTACTTAGGAGGGGCAGGAGATGGTTCCTAGCCAGCACAGGATCCCACCCCTGGGCCTGGGATCCTGGCAGAGGCCAAGGTGTGGACCCATCCCCATGTGCCTCTCCCACTGCGTGCAGGGTTTGAGTCTCCTGCAGGACCCGCCCCGTCGCCCTCAGCGCCCCCAGCACCCCCGTGGCAGGGCCGCAGTGTGGCCAGCTCCAAGCTCTGGATGTTGGAGTTCTCTGCCTTCCTGGAACAGCAGCAGGACCCAGACACGGTAGGTCCCGGCCTGGGTCTGGCTGGCTCTCCCACCCTCTCCCTCCAGCTCTTTGCCCACCTGCCTCTGGCTCGCTGCCCTGGCCCTCCGCCCCATTCCACCTCTGGGTTTCGCTTAGACGTCCTGGTGCTTCCCAGTCTTCCCTTCCACTGCCCCCCTTCTCCTTCATCCGCCCTCCCTCTTCTCTCCTCACTCCACCTCCCTCTTCCCCTGGTACGGGTGATGCTCCCAGCCCAAAGCCGGCCCCTGGTTTCTTTGTTTATCCCGGTTCTCCTGGGCTCTCCCCCTGCAGCTCCCTCTACAACCTGTACTCTTCCCTGCATGCTCTTTGCCCTCCCACCCAGCACCCCTCCCCATCCTTTCCCTTGTGGCTCTGAGGAGCCTCCTGTGTCTGACCCATATCTTTGGGACAGTAGCAGAGAGAGGAGCTCCACCCCCACCCCCGTCCCCTTCAGTGTTCCGTGTCTCAGATGACCAGTGTCACCTGCAAAGGTCAGAGGAGGAGGCTGGGCTGACCAGGTGCCGGAGCCCGGGGGACTTAACAGATCATTTCACACTAACGTTTTCAGACTTGTGTTTTCAGCGGAGCCACACATTAATCACTGGTACTCAGAAGCCCAGTATGTACAGCAGAAGTAGAATTCAGGTGTAGCCAGGTGCCTGTAAGGGGTACAGGGGCGGCCCAGCCCCCATTTATAGGGTGGAGCACAGCTTGAAACCAGCTTACCGAGGTCAGTGGTCTGACATCACAGATGAGATAACAGAGGCCCAAAGATAGAAAATGACTTGCGACATAACCAGGGCAAGAATGATACACATAACTGCAATTCATTGAGTACTTACTAGGTTGTAGGCACAGCATCAGACGCTTTATACCGTGAACTTTGCTTTACATTCAATCCTTTTGCCGTCTCCATTTTACTAGTTGGGAAACTGAGGCCCAGAGAAGTGAAGTCCCGTGCTCTAGGTGGCGTGGCTGTGATCCGAGCTCTGGTCTGTCTGTCTGTCTGCCACCTTCCATCTGTCCCTCAAACCAGCTGTTCTCTCCGCAGTACAACAAGCACCTGTTTGTGCACATCGGCCAGTCAAGCCCAAGCTACAGTGACCCCTACCTCGAAGCCGTGGACATCCGCCAGATCTATGACAAATTCCCAGAGAAAAAGGGGGGACTGAAGGAGCTCTTTGAACGGGGACCTTCCAATGCCTTTTTTCTTGTGAAATTCTGGGTAAGCCCTTTGATAAAGTCTTCCTTCCAGTCCCTAGTACGTGGATGATAACGAGGGGAAAGGAGGAAGAGTGGGCATAAATAAGGTGCCCTTTCCATGGGTGCACACCTGAAGCAGGCAGGGCCAGTGCAGAACGGGGAAGCAAGCACAGAGCGGCCACATGGCAGCGGGAAGGCCAGGAGCCCGCCAATGGTGCCGGAGAGCCGCGCTGGCACAATCAGGCCCTCCGCTGAGAGGTGGCGATGGCAGCCCGGTCTGGCCCGGAAGTGCAGCCTCTAGGGGGCTGTAGTGCTGCAAAAAGACCTCAGGAGGCACTGAAGGGGGCGGATAGGCAAAGAGCGCACGCGGAATGTTTGCGAACTCCTGAGCCGGCTTCAGGGCTGGGCAGGGCTTGGAGGAGCAGGCCTGGGATGCAGATGGGTCACCCCAGGAGGACACCTACCCAGCTTGTCTACCAGCTGAGCCTAGGCTTCACCTCTGCCACCTTCCCTGCCTCACCCCTGGCTAGAGGCTGTGTGGGGAAAGCCTCCTGCTTTTGAAACATCTCCTGTAAGACCAGGTGTAGTACCTGGCCTGGTTGCTGACCTTCCAGGGCCCCCATACGCACAGAGAAGGGGGCAGGGAAGAGAGTCAGACAAGTGCACACTAAGCCAGCAGTGAGGACGTGCAGAAGTCCCTCGGGCATGCTGATTGGAGCCTTTGACCAGTTTCAGAGTATTTTACGGGTATTTCCAGGTGGCTTAAGGGCTGCTGGCTAGGAACCTCCAGCCTGCCTGTCCTCTTAATCAAACTCCTGGGCCTGGCTATCTCCAGAAGAGACAGTGCTGGAACTGAGACTTGGGGTCCCCGAGCTTTAGGGTGCTTGCGTTTTACACGCTGCAGGCTTGCTGTATGAGCAGGATGGAAACTGGACCTGGGCCTTTAGGGGTGGGCCAGATCTATCAGGATCTGAGCCTGGGAGGGGCTGGTGCAGCCTGGGAAGAACCATAAGGAAGTGGGCTCCAGAGGGGAGATCGTGGGTACAGGTGTGTGAGAGGGAATAATAGAAAATAAGACTGGAAAGGGGAGATGGATCCTGAAGGCCTTGATCATACAAGGTCTGCGTTTTAATCTATCTTGGGATAAAAAATAGGTTACATTTTCTTTTACTTTAAGTTATTATTAAATCAGTGAATATTAGTAATTATATTATTAATTAGTACTAAAGGCTTATAATTAAAAGTGTCAGATTTTTGTCCAATTCTTTCCCAGCCCCAATCCCAATCCCCAGAGGCAATTGATGTAAATTTTCGCTTGTTTATTCTAGGTTTTATCTTCTTAGTTCAAAGTCCTACCCTTATATTGCTATACCTTGATATCACAACTAAGACATTTTGTATTTATTCCAGTAATGTGGAAAAACATTAGCGATGTTATATCACTTCACCTCAATACTATCATGTCCAGTAAGTTGTATAATTTAATAAAAGCAATAAAATGTTTACGTTTTTGGCCATGCAGAATGACTGCCAGAGAGCCAAGAATAATGCTTATGATGTAATTGTGTTATGATCACATTTCATTTCTTGTACAACTTTCTTGGGTTTTCTTACAAATAAATGGCTTTCTTACTTGCATATTTCTAAATAAATCTATTATCAAAATTTTATAAATTGGTCCATCATAACCATCATATAAATTTGTTTTTAAAGTTTTCCCGTGAATGCTCAAACCTATCAGATCATTCATCAGTTTACCTTTTCTCCTGGAGATTTTCCTCCCAGATGACTCTGTTCTGCTCCAGTCTGAACTGGTTATTCTCTAGCCCTAGACTGCTTCCACTTTTCTCCTGTATTGAATCTATGGTTTTCTAGATCTCACTTTTCTCTCCATTTGGTGTCCCTGCTTATTTTGCTAGAAAACATTCTCTAGTACCTCCCTAAGAAAAAATGTGTGATAGATACATGTTCTAAGTCTTTGCCTGTTTGAATGCCTGTTTTTGTACCAGATGGATAGTTTGACTGGGCATAGAAGCTAGGTCATAAGTCATTTCCCCAGAAATGATTTGCAATAATCATTTTTCAATGCATGGCTCCATTGTCTTCAAACACTAGTAGTCTCGTTGTATTCTACTTCTCTATCCTTTGTTTTGTCACTTGGGTTTTGGTTTTGTTTTGTTTTGTTTTCCTTTTTCTTTTTTATCTCTGAAAAATTTGCATTTTCTTTTCTGCCTCTTTTGTTCTTAAGTTTTCATTAATGAACTTTGGGAAAAAAATTAGAAAGTAAAAAATTAGAAAGTAAAAATTTTCTAATTTTTAAGCCAGGCGCTTTCCATTGTGAGATTAGTATTTCTCTATTTGGGGAAATTTACTTATATTGTTTCTTTCTCTCCATTTGCTCTACGTTCTTTACCAAGAGCCCCTATTAGTCTAATGTTGGATATCTTGGACCTCCCGTCTATGATTTTTACAATTTCTTTGTTGATTTTCTAACTCATTTTCTTGGAGATTTCCTTAACTTTATCTTCTAATTCTTCCAAATTAGTTAAGAGTGTATCTGAGTGTATATTTCATAAAAACCAAAGTAACCATGGCATAAAGATGTAGTTTATTTTTCTTTCATGTAAACTAAGTCTAGAGGTAGACTGTCCAGGCTGGTCCAGCAGCTCCTTGAACTCACTGGGGACCTGTCTTCTTTCCAACTGTCTGCCATACACAGTACATAGCGTCTGTCCTCAAGATCATGGCTTCTGGAGTTCCAGCCATGATATTTATTCTCCAGTTCCAGGCATCAGGAAAGAAGAAGCCAACTGAGTTCCCTCTATGGAGCCTTCTTGGAAGTCCCACACAACACCTAATTATGTTGTATGGATGCACCTAGCTGCAAAGGAGGCAGGGAAATGTACTCTTTTGGTGGAATAAACTGCCATTCTCAGTAAAATTAGGGTTCTGTGACTGTGGAAGATGGATGGCTCTTTCAGTGGCTAGTGTGTCATAGTTCAGTTGGTGGCATTTTTCTACCTTAGTGGTTCTGAAGATCATGGTGCATTGCACAGTTACTGGTGGATTAGATTAATGAAATAAGGTGGCATTCTCTGCCCCACCTTCTATCAGATAGTTAACTTTCGCCATGACATTTTTAAGAGTTCCTGCTTGTTCTTTGATTGCATCCTGATCTTGTTTCATGACTACAATTTTCTCTTCTCTTTCTGGGGATACGAAGTGAGAATCATTTTTTTTTTTTTAAGTTTCTTCTGCTCCTTTCTTTGTTTCCTTTTAATGCCTTTTTCTGTCTGTTTTTGATGTCTGTGTTTCAAGTTGGAGGGTTTCCTAAAATGGTCATATTTTTTTGGTCCATATTTTTTACTAGCTTTCTTGCAATATAATTCACCTGCCGTACAATTCACTGACTTAAAATGTATAGTTTAGTGTTTTTTAGTATATTCACAGAGTTGTGCAGGTAGTCAATTTTAGAACATTTTCATAACCTCCAGAATAAGCCCTATACCCTTTAGCTATGCTCACTCTCCCAGCTTTAGGCAACCACTGATGCTGTCACTATAGCTTTGACTTTTCTGGACAGTTCATATAAATGGAATCATACAACATGTGATCCTTTGTGATTGGCTTCTTTCACTTAACGTAATGTTTTTGAGGTTCAGCTGTGTTACAGCACAAATCAGTACTTCGTTCCATTTTATGGGTCAATTATACTCCATTGCATGGATATACCAAATCTTGTTCATCTGTTCGTCAGGTGGTAGACTTTTGTGTTATTTCCAGCTTTTATGAATAGTGCTACTGTGAACTTCATAGCAAGTTGTTTGTGTGGCTATAGGCTTTCATTTCTCTTGGGTGGACATTTAGGTGTGGAATTGTGGAGTCATGTGGCAACTCTTTGCCTTTTTGAGGAACTGCCAGACAGTCTCCGAAAGTGGCTGCACCATCTTACATTCCCACCAGTAGTTGTATGAAGGTCCCAGTTTCTCCAGACCCAGGCTGGCAATTGATATTTTCTGTGATTACACTCATCCTAGTGGGCATGACGTGAGATTCCTTGTGGTTTTGATTTGCATTTCCCTGTGCTTACTGGTCATTTTTATATCTTCTTTTGAGAAATGTCTTTTGGGTTCCTTTGCCCTTTTTTAAATGGAGTTGTCTTCTATTATGGAGTTATGAGCTTATATATTGTACATAGAAGTCCTGTATTAGGTGTGTGGTTTGGAGATTTGTCTCCCAGTCTGTCAGCTCTTTTCACATTCTTGATAGTGTCCTTCGGAGCACAGAGGGTTTTCATTTTGATGAAGTCTGATTTGTTCTTTTGTTCTTTATGCCATGCTCATATTTATAGTTATTGGGAGTTCTGTGTGCAAGGTTGGAGTTACCACCTGGTTTTTGTTTTGAGGAAACCAGTAAATGTCAATATGTTTATTAGAACTTTTTCTTCTTGAGGTGGCTCAGCTCTTCCAAAGAAGACTCCTTAGAATTGTGCCTGTGGAAGGGGTATATGTGGTCACTGCATCTGAGGAGTGAGGCAGCCGGGAGGGCTGGGGGGGGGGGCGAGCATTTCTTATGCGGGTTTCACTGAATTCTGTCTTCTCTGCCCTGGCCTGTCCAGGGTCCCTGAAGCCTGAAGCCCTCCTGTTTATTTCTGAAGGTGATTATTCCCTGGTCTTTTGCTGAAGGGTGGGAGAGGTGGCCTGGAGGCCTGACCATTCCTCGTACTGCCTTTCAGTCAGTTCCTTGTGTAGAAGCCTGTGCCTCCCCCGCCCCCACTGTCCTGGCCCCTCCAGGCCGGAGTCACCGAGGGCTCCTCTAAGGCCTGCCAGCTCACTTCTCAGCTCTAAGCCCTCTGGAGGTGCTTTTAGGTTATCATCGCTTTTGCTTCCTTTGCCCCACAGGGTTCCTTCTGGCACTGGCCAGCCTTCAGTCTTCTTGAGCTTGTTGAACGCTCTTCCCAGTATGGTCTCGTCTCCATGCTGGGTTGAGATGATCTAGAGAGAGAAGGTTCCGGATTGACTAGCAATGACCACTATGGGTGTAGCCGTGGGGGAAGGTAGTGGCACACCTGAGACAGATCTACCATCCCTCCTCTTTAGTAATAAGGAATCATTGAAAGGATTTGAACAGGGTGGGACATGGCCAGAGTTGTCCTGAGTTGGATAAATTAGCCAGCTGTCCAGACTAGAAGCCAGTAGGGTAGGTCAGGCAGGCACATGAGCCTCTTCAGGGCCTCAGCCAGAGAGGCGGGCCTTAGAGTGTGACATGGGAGGTGGTTCTCCCTTTTTTTTTTTTTAGAGAGAGAGAGGGTGCAAGTGAGCAAGGGGCAGAGAGAGAGAGAGAATCCCACGAGGGGCAGAGAGAGGGAGAAAGAGAAGCGGGGCTCACCCAAAGCACAGCTCATCGGCTCATGCTCATCGATACGGGGCTTGAACTCACAGGCCGTGAGATCATGACCTGAGCCCAAGTCAGATACTTAACTGACTGAGCCACCCAGGGCCCCCCCGTTCTTCCCTTTTTATCAGGAGGGGCTTAGCCCAACTCACTTCCCTTTTTCCTTTCCCTACCCTCCCTTCCAGCCATGACCTGGAAACTGGGGCCAAGAGGCTTTGCCCTGGGGAGCCATCAGCACCGTCATTGTACAGCCAGTGGGCAACTCCCATTTCCTGCAGTGAGTCTAGGATCCCCTGGCCTTTCCTTTGGTGAAGACTGTACCCTCCCCCAGGTGCCCAAGCCAGTCCAGGCTTAGCCTTGACTTGGAAGAAGGAGCTGGGGGGTGGGGGTGGGGTGGTAGCGATTTGTGGCTCTTTCTCAGCACTGGCCCAGCCACCCTGGGGTTGTCATTTTGCATCAGAAGGAAGGCCCGGTGGGCAGGAGGCATTTATGGGAACAGCACCCCAGAGGAGGGAGATGGAACATTTGGGGCCTTTGCACTAGTTCCTGTCTTCTATTAGTAGTTATAGTCTGTATTCTCCTAGCCACCCTCCAGCCGAGGACCATCCCAGCCTCCCAGCTCACAAAGGTGGGGGAGAACTGAGGCGCAGAGTAAGCAGGGGCTTGGCTTTAAGACAGCCAGCCAGGGTGAGCTTCTTCCCTTTGCTCGTTCTCGTGATGCATGCTGGGAGTTGGTGGGCCATCACACCAGGTGCCGTTCATCACCTTACCTCTGTCAGCATGTCCCGTGCTGCCTGCAGCCCCCAAGCCAGATCCGGTTGACAGCCTTACTCCACAGAGGGGAAGCGGAGGCACAGAGCGGTGACATGGCTTGCCGGGGTCACCCAGTTCAGAGTGGCAGCATGAGGGTTCGCACTCAGTGTTTCTCCAGGGTGTGAGCTCGGCACCATGACACCGAGCTGCCCGACCTTACAGAGTGCCTGGGGTGCCCTCTGGTCAGAGTCCTGTGCTCCCCCTGCTTTCATTAGAGAAGGTTCTGGATTGCCTCAGAAAGGGTCTTCAGGGCCCTGAGGAACAGCAGAGAATGGCAGCGTGGAGCTGGAAGACTTGACTGCGTATCCCATGTAGAGTTGGGCACTTAGGCTTCTTGAGTTTTCTAGACTCCAGACTTCCCTTCCAGAAAATGAAAAGTCCTGCCAGAGGTGAGAGTGGACAGGTAGGGAGAAGGCATTAGAGTGTTATTGTCCAACCTGGCTGTGGCCCACATCCCGTCCATCCAATGTTTTGGGGGAGGTAGGAGGCAGGGACTGATGGGAGAAGGGAAGGGAGGAAATTGATCTGGCAGGTTCCCCGTGTGGCCTCTGCACTGTGCCCGTGGCTGTGCACACGGCCCCAGCTGCGTGGACCTGACATGGGCCTTGTCTTCCAGGAGCTCTGCTTCCAAGTGGGAGAATCCAGAGTAGATTTCAGGGTCAGGGGCAGTAACCAGGATATAGGGGAGCATGGCAGCCACAAGTGGGGCCCTCCCGGTGTGCCATGAGCGAGCAGGGGGCAGCAGTGGGGCCCAGAGGGGACATAGAGGCTCTCGTCTCTGTTCTGCCTCTTGAGAGCTGTGACCTGAGCAGCCCTTGGCCTCCCTGGGCCGTTCCTCTGGGCAGTTTTGTTCTTTTTTTTTTTTTTTAATGTTTTTTTAATGTTTTATTTATTTCTAGGAGAGAGAGAGAGAGACAGCGTGAGCAGGGGAGGGTCAGAGAGAGAGGGAGTCACAGACTGAAACAGGCTCCAGGCTCTGAGCTGGCAGTCAGCACAGAGCCCGACGCGGGGCTCGAACCCACGAACCGCGAGATCATGACCTAAGCGAAAGTCGGACGCTTAACCGACTAAGCCACCCAGGCGCCCCTGGGCAGTTTTGTTCTTGAGGGCCTGCAGGAGGCTGTGTCTCTGAGGCCCCTGATGTGGGAAGAGTCTGCTGGCAGTGAAGGGGGACTGTGTGCCTGCCTTTTCCCTGCCCCTGGTGCTTGCCTGAGCCCCTAGAGCCAGGCCCCCTCTGAAGGCCAGACGCTTGTCAGGGTGAGGACGGGTGAAATCAGAGATGGGGGCTTGGCGACAGCCAGGGCACCTTGGCAACCCTCTGGTCCCGCCTGGGTAGGGAGGGCAGAGCCACCAGGGGAGTACAGATCTGTGATGGGGGAGAAAGAAATGCTCCTGTTTGCTAACCATGAGACTTTGGGTCAGCCCTGGGGTCCTCACAGCCAGCTCTGGCGTTCCCAACCATCTGGAACTCTCTTCCCTCCCGCCCTGGGCCGTCCACTCCCTCCCCTGCTGTGAGCGGCTGTGAGACCAACCACACACAGTTAGGACAGCTGAGCAGACAAGGACACAAAGCCCCTCCCCCAAAGCCATTTTTCCAGCCTGGCTGTGTTCTGGTCCAGCCCAGGCCTTGACCGTGCTGAGGGGGGGAGCGGTGACCAGGGTCCGCTTGGAGGAGGACTTTGGTCCCCCCAACCCGGCCTCCTGGCCCCCTCCTGGGGAAAGTCGCTGTGCTTGGATGGCTTTGTGGTAGTAGTTCCTAGGCTCACGGCCACCGGGACTAATCCTTCCCAGTGGAGCTGGCATCTGGGTGCAGGTGGAGGGGTTGAGTTGTGAGGCTGCTCTCTGTTGGATGTGACATGCAGGGTCTAGAGCAGGGACTGAGAAGCTGAATCCCTCCCTCCTTCCCCACCACACGTGAGACCAGCAGAGGCCACCTCTGTCCTTGGGGCGGGGGAGAGGGGACTCTTAGACACTGATGGCTGTTAACACCAGTCTGTAAATTGAACGTGCTGGGCAGAGGTGAGCTGAGGCCTTGGAGGGAGGAGAGTACCCCAGACCAGCCCCCATCCCAGCCTGCTGCTCCCTCTGGGTCCTGACATTTCTCCCAGGCACATACCAGCACATGACAATGAATCTGAGCCCCTCCGGCCCCCACTCCGGGGCTGCGGCTGTCTCGGCTCATCTGTCAGTCACCCGATCCCCCACACCTGTCCCAGGCCCCGCCTGGGCTGCCCACCCTCACCACAGCTATGAATAGGGTGGAGGGAGGGGAGCATGGGGGCATGCAGAGGGCAGGAGGGTGAGGGGGGGCAGCCTTCCTCTTAGGCCGAGAAAGATAAGCCACGCTTGTTAGAGTAAGGGGGATGTAAGGGTGGACAGGAAGTGCCTGAAGTGTGGCTGTAGGAGGGGGTGGGGTAACTAGGAGACATGGGGCACTGAGGACAAGATGGGGTGCTGAGGGTGGGTCGTCTGTGTCCCCGGCTGCCCCTCCAGGATCTCCAGCATAATCACAGGGCAGGTGCTGGGGCAGACTTCAGATGCTCATTGGCAGGATGTTTCTCTCTCTCCCACTACCTCCCTCTCTCTCCTCTGTACCACTCAAAACACCATCACACTTATCCTACTTGCTGTCCTACAAGTTTTGAATTCCTTGACAGCAGAGACAATGTCTCAGCCTCTTTGAGCCCCACTCCCCTGGCCGTGCTGGGCAGGGGCAGGATTAAGTGGGTGACCAAGGGCCAGGTGAGTGGGAGGCGGGGCCGGGTGTGGAGGTTGCAGGGGGAGGTTGGTGAGCGGCAGGGGTGGGAGGGTACGGTGCAGGACTCACCTCTCTCCCTGCTCAGTGCCACCAAAAGGTGAGAGGTTGAAGAGCCACAGGCAGCCTTTGTTGGGAGCACACTTCACACCAGGTATGGTCCACACCCTGGGGGAGCTCAGTCCTTGCTGGCAGGGTGCCTACCATCTGGAAGGGGCCATCCGAACAGCACGAAGGTGATGACGGGCATGGCACATCCAGGGCACTGCGGGGGTGCTAGACGGCCACGGCCTTTGTGTGCTGGGAGGACCCTGGAGGGACTGGGTCACTCCTGCCCAGCCCTGGTGCACAGCATTCTTTTAGGTGACGTGTGAGTAAATATGTCTTCTCTAGTAGTTATGCAGTTGTTATCACATATATCAGAAGAAAGAGTCCCTGACCGATTTCATCGGTATTATTGCTTAGCATGGAGTTAGGGAACGAGTCGATTTAAGAGAAACCAGTAGGGGCATGGTAGAGCCTTGGGGTAGGTGGTGCACACATACGCCGTTAATCACGAGGAGGCTGAGGCCGGCAGGGGCTGCAGTCTGAGAGATGCTATCTTGTGCCCTGGCCTTGCCGCTTGGCTGGCACCCGCCCTCCCGTGTTCAGGTGCCCGCCCTTCCCGGGCAGCCGGGCTTCCTGCCAGCTCTTTCTCACGCTTCTGCCCCACGCTAAGTAAGTGCAGCATACTTTGAGCAAACTGTTCCTTTTTAAAGAAGTCTGGCAAACTTGGTCTCCCAGGAGGAGCATGTGACCTAGGGGGGAAAATAGAGAGCTGGATTTTGGTTCACAGTTCACCTTATACTTAACTGTAAAGCCTTGGGCCGGTCCCAGCTGCCCTTTGTTTGCAGCCCACCGGCCGGTTCCACCCCGGCCAGGACTCAGGGGCACCCTCTGTTTGCCAGTCTCCGTCCGCACCGCAGAGGAGGGAGACAGGCCAGCCCTGGGGTCGGGATGGGGGTGTTTACAACATTGTTGTTTATTTCAGAGGCTGAGCGTTGACTTGAATGTACTGTAATTCCTTTTCTTTCCTCCTGTCTTCCCAGTGGCCTCATTAAAACCATCGCAGACTACACTAAACACATGCATGCTCTTCAATATGAAAACACCCTTTTTCTTTTTCTCATCAGAAAAGGAACACATCCTCATTCTGTTCCATAACCTGTATTTTTTTTCACTTAACAGTTATTGTAGTCAACTCACAATAGTAAATACAGGTTCTTCTCAACATTTTTGTGGCTACATAATATTTCTATTGTGCCATAAGACATTTAACACCCCCCACCGGTCTAGACAATGTTCTTGGAAAATTTCTTTCCCCAAAGGAGAGAAAAATAATGACTGAGCACCCCCTAATGGCCAGTAACAGAACTGCCTTGCCTGGCTCTGGATGGTGCCAGAACTTTCCCAGGGTTCTGGGGATCCCTTGTTTTGTGCAGAAGAGCCCTTGGTGTCATGATCTTTAACTAGGTCGAGAGCTTCTACTGCCTCTGCGGGGCTCACTCTGGGTCCAGCGATTAAAGATCAGTTAGTGTGTTGGCAGGGGCGAGAGGTTCCACCTTCAGAATGAGCCTTTTGAAATCTGTGCATTTGTTCTGGGTCCTAAGTGGCTCTGTTTGCACCCCTGGTTCAGTTGGGGTGATTCGATGTGGGGCCTGAGTTCTGGGGATGGGGACCCCTACAGGTTTAGGGCTTCCAAAATACAGCCAAGGCACTGAATTCCCTAATCCAATGTCTCCCTTCCCTGTCCTGTAACTCGGCCAGATTTGGGTAAACACTGGAGTTGGAGCCTGAAAACCCGGGGTCCATCGCTTGTCCACTCTGTGATGTTGGGTGGGGCCTGTGGCCAGGGAGCCTCACTGATCAAACCGAGGCAGGATCCCGCTCTGTCTGTCTTGGCAGAGAATGTGAGTGAAATCAGGAGTCTTACTCCACTTTTTCTAAGAAGCAGATTTCCAGTCAACCCAACACCCAGCAGGAGGTGCTTCAGGCTCTGCTCTGAGTAGGAGAGGAAAAGCCGTGTGCTGGAGAATAGCAAGAAGCTGACCTAGAGGACCAGCGGCTCACCAGCCAGGCTGGAGAAGCGAGCCATGGTTCTTATGGCAAGGGACTCAGCGAGAGGTTTTTAACCATGGGGTGATGCATTCATACTGGTTTTCCAAAGAGAACTCTCAGAGAAGTTTAGAGAATGAACCAGAGGGAAGAAGACTGCTGTTGGGATTAGTCTGGAGGCTGAAACAGAGATAAGAAGTTCAGGGGTGGCTGGACTCAGTAATACTGTAGAGGTGGGTGAGAGGCCAACACCCAGAGCCATTTCCAGAAGAGCACTGGCAGGGGCCAGTGACCAGCTGGACTGGAGGATGACACATAGTCAAGTCCCAGCTTCTCCATGTACCAGCACCCTCTCCCACTCTCCCCACTGACAGTCTCCCATTCTGGCTTTCTGTTCCCACGCTTACTTCACCATCAGAATGGACTCTGGAAAGGATCTGATAAATTCATACTAAAATAGAAATGACTGATATAGATTCAGATGTTTGCAGTTAGCAAGAGCAGAGCCTTAGACTATAGGACTTGAAGTCCTAAAGACAAAATCAGGGGCCCCACCTGCTGGGTGTGTTGGAACCTGAATGGGTAGCAGAGGCCTGAAACTAAGCCAGGTGCCAGTGTTCTCTTTTCCCCATTGTTTAGACAGCACAACCTGATCTTACACAAGCCCTGGATGTGGAGACAGGTGGAAGCTTTCCAAGATGCTACTGTCCAAGTTCTTTTTAGGCCTAATGTCTTCCTGGCCCTAGAGCCTGGACTGTGGCCCCAGGGTTCTTTCTGACTCCACCCCCAGTGGGCCCCCTGCTGACTCACCTGTCCACTGCTTGTCTTCCCTGTGTCTTCCTCTAGGCAGACCTCAACACCAACATCGAGGATGAAGGCAGCTCCTTCTATGGAGTCTCCAGCCAGTACGAGAGTCCGGAGAACATGATAATCACATGCTCCACCAAGGTCTGCTCTTTCGGCAAGCAGGTGGTAGAGAAAGTGGAGGTAGGAGCCCACCCGTGTGCTTGTGAAACCAGGCCCCTCGCTGCTTCAGCTTAGCCTTCATCCCTGTCCCCACCTCCTTCCCCAGATTTGTGAGTCAGCGAGCTCTTCCCCTCATACCTAAGCCTGTCTGTTACCTATCAGCAGCCCGTCTCGTGTCAAACACGGTCAGATGCCGGGCTGGCACCAGGAAAGAGACAGTGGGGCACCTTTGGTCATCCGGGGACTTTGGAAGCACACCAGTGCCTGAACCCCACTGCACAGCAACAGTAGTTTATAAAATGCTTTTCAGTTAGTTTTAAATACATTTTTATTTTGAGATAATTATGGTTCCACATGCAATGCAGTTGTAACCCCACGTACCCTTCATCGGGCAACATCTTGCATAACTGGAGCATAATATTGGCAACCAGGAAAGGGACGTTGATGCAGCCCAGCGATCCGATTCAGGCATCACCTGTTTACACACAGTCATTCATGCACATTAGCGTGTGGTAGTGTGCGGACAGGACTGAGTCCTCGCTCTGTCCCCTGGCGCCTAGTGCCCGCTACACTCATGTTCCTTCCTCCCATACCCGGCCCGCCTGTCACTGAGGGAGGAGGGGGGCTCTGTTCTCAAGGGCTTCCAGGCCTCCTGCCTTTTCTTCCTGCCTGAGGGTGAGTGGGTCATGGGGCTTCCCCGTGGAGTCGGGCCTGGCCTGGAAGTGGTCAGAAGAGATTCTAAGCCCCCGCTGCTCCCTGGGCCCTGCAGACAGAGTATGCCCGCTATGAGAATGGCCACTACTCCTACCGCATTCACCGGTCCCCACTCTGCGAGTACATGATCAATTTCATCCATAAGCTGAAGCACCTGCCCGAGAAATACATGATGAACAGCGTGCTGGAGAACTTCACCATCCTGCAGGTGTGTGTGGGTGCAGGGGCCAGGGGCCCCCACACGTGTGGGGCGGGAACAGATCGGCAGGCACAGCAAATGGCGGGCCTTCCTTTGGGGCTCATTGTTTTCATCTTTTTCATCACCTGCAGGTGGTCACCAACAGAGACACGCAGGAGACCTTGCTGTGCGTTGCGTATGTCTTTGAGGTGTCAGCCAGCGAGCACGGGGCTCAGCACCATATCTACCGGCTGGTGAAAGAATAAGAGACTCAGGGAGCAGGGAGGGGGGAAGCGACGTCGTGTGTGCAGGGACGTGGGGAGGGGATCTGCAGGGGTGGCCCCTGAAGTGCCAGGAGAGCCGAGAGGCCATGACTCTTCCCATCCAGGAACAAACTGTGCCTGAACCTGCAATGCCCAATCCCAAATAAACCCAAGATGGTGTGTATTTTCAGAGGGACTGTGTATGAGCCCAGGGAGGGACTGTGGGAGAAGGGGAACTAATTGGGAAGCAGTGCCAGAAATCCCCAGTGGACTCAGCCCGGAACGTCGCCAGATGCTGAAGCTCAAGACAGGCTGGTCCTCTGCTGCTGCTGAGCCCTGCGCTGTGCCGCTGGCCACCCTGGGAGGCCTGAGCATGGGCTCGTGCACTCTGCATTCTGTGCATGCCCGTGTGTGCCCTTGCGGGGACTTGGCGCCCTGCCCCAGCCGCCTCTGTCGCCCCTTCCCCAGCACAGTTAACAGGGAAGCTCAGCCCAGCCCAGTGGTTGGATTTGGGGCGTGGAGGTGACGGTTGTTGGAAAGCTTGGGCGGGGACACAGCCAGAGCTCTCTAGATGGTTTCCATCTGTCCATCCCCGGTGGGTGTGGATTCCATGGTCAGGCCGGCTGCTTCGGAGTATCTGTTGCAGATCCCAGGAGCTTGAGACAGGGAGGGTGAGAGGGGCGGCGTGGGAGCCAGCCTGCGGATTTTAGGTGGTGAGGCTGCTTTCACACAGCATCCTTTGGGGAGTGGGAGAGAGGTAGAGGCCAAGAAAGCGGGTCAGAGGTCTGCAGTGGACCAGTGGTCTCTGAGACCACCCAGCTCTGATGTTCTGTGAGTCCTCCCTGGGCTCCCCTCCACCCCCAGCCAGGGTGCCTCTGAGTGGTGCCTGCCTCGGAGCCGGCCCAGGCTGTTCACCCCCTCCTCAGACGGTAGTAGTTTCTGTGCTCCCTGTGGATGGAGGAGGAGGTGAAGCCCACTCTGGACCTCGAGGGAACCAGTGAAGGGTTCCCTAGTTTATCTCTTTTGAGAACTGCATGGGCTTAGGTTTTGGTATTCCTGGCTTCGGTCTTGGTATGTCTAGCTGTCTCACCTTGGGCAAATGTCTCCAGCTGTCTGGACCTTAGTGTCCTTTGCTCTCCCTAAAAGGGAAGGTAATAGCACCTACTTTAGAAGGCCTTGTGAGAAAGAGCTAATGTCTATAAAGTGCCTGGTGCGGGATGCACTAATTCAATGTTATTAATTAGTTTATCCCTCCCTTCCCTCAGGGGGGCCTGGGCCTGGCTCTTTGCTGCCATCTAGTGGCGCTTTGTTATCATCCATAACAGGAACCACAATTCCAAAAGCCTGGAGAAGGGGAAGAAGATTCAACCTACAGGCGTTTGCTTTGTGTCCAGCACTCAGGGAGATACATTGTGGGAATACAAAAGTGAGAGAGACAGCATTTGGGAGGTGTTATGGAATGGTGGTTAGGATCAAGGGCTCAAGTCAAACAGCTAGGATTGAAATCCCGGCACTCAGCTAATGACTAGCTGTGTGACCTTGGGGGACAAGTTACTTAATTTCGCCGTGCCTCAGTTTCCCCATCTGTAAAATGGGTATAATAAGAGTACCTACCTCGTATATGTAGAGTGCCTAGCATAGTGCCGAGCACATAAATGTGTTTGGTAAGTATTCATTATTATTTATAGCAGGAGCTCGCAGTCTAAAAAGTCAGACTGGATAAACCAAGTGGGGTTGGCTGCTCCTCACAGACACTGGAATTCAGAGATAGGAGAGAGCAGGGTGCGGCAGATCCAGGGGAGAGGTTGCGATTGAGAGGGGCTGCTGCTTAAAGGGTTTAGATAAGCAGATATGATGAAGGCTGGCCATGCCCAGAACTGGGCAAAGAAGCCGGCCCTCCAGTTTCCTCCCCTCACAGGTCAGGACTGCCTCTCCTCACTGAGAAGCAGCTTTAAGCAGCCACCTCGACTGTTGCTGGACCTCGTGCAAGTCACATAACTGTGCTCTGTGCGGGGCCAGGCTCGCGTCAGGAGATGTGATATGGAGGTGGGGTATCTGAGCAGACCATGCGTCTCACGTGTCCACGGGCAGGATTGTGCAAGCCGCCCCTGGTCACTGTCACAAGCCTTGCCCTCTCCCCCCACCTCTTCCCTCAGACTGTTTGGATGAGGGGCACTCATGATGCCTACACTTCTAGCTTGACTGTGAACCTCTAGGCGAATACGCATGAAGAGCGTGTGAGCAGCCCCTTGGCCGTGGCACAAATGCACACGTCAAGGAGATGATCTTTTGGGCTACGGGTGGCAAGGAGTCCGTGCAGATGTGGGGCCCAGGTGTTGGCGGTGCGTTTTCCCTTTTCTTTACAGACTGCCCTCAGTAGCTTAATGGAAAGTCACGTACTTAGAGCTGGAAGCTCCAGGCCAGTCAGCCATGGGAATGCAGCTATACATGCCTGCCCCTGCCTGGTGCAGTGCACGCTGCGCCCGTGGGGGCGAGTGGGAGCCCTGACCCGGCCCGCCTCTCCTGCTGGGCATCCCTGATGCTCCCCTGCAACCCCAGAGCTGGGTGCCCTTCCCTGCCTTTCGGCCCTGGCAGCAAATGTTCCCCTGGCCAGTCAGGCCCTGCCCTTCCCCACTGGAGAACTGTTATCATTCTTTAAGGGCCAGTGTGCACTCCGGCTCACGCAGAAGGGTTAGTCACACCTGCCCTTGTGTGGCAAAAGCCTTCCGTTCCTGACCCATGGGGCACCTGTGACACGGTGCCAGAACACGGGCATCCTGTCACCTCTTCTAATCCTCACCTAGTGGGTAATGTGCTGTCCCCCTTTGAAAGACGAGGAAAGGGGCACAGAGAAGTGAACTAACTTGCTGAGAGTATTAATGCATTTATTCATTCAGCTCGCAGATATTTACTTAACTTCTGCTCTGTGCCGGGCACTGGGAACGTATCACTGGCGAAGACAGATGAGGTCCCTGGGGAGCTTACATTTCATTGAGGAAACAAAATGAGCACATGAGAGGAGGTGCAGACCGTGGCAAGTGCTTTCAAGGCAGCGAAGGGCGCTGAGAGTCACTGGGGAAGCGTCTTGGGCCCGGGGAAGGCGAGGGAAGGCACTCTGAGTAGAGGCGGGGAGGTTCAGGAGCGGGGCAGGTGCAGAGAGGAGGCGTGTGCCAGGTACAGAGAGTGAGAGCTGCATGGGCTAAGGTAAGGAGGCAGCGGGGGCTAGATCCTGCCGGGCCAGCCGGCCAGACTAGGGTGGGGGCCGCGGTGGGAGATGGGCGGTCCAGCCCCCTCCGCAGCCCAACACCCCCTCGCTTGGCGAGGGCTCTGGATTTTACTCCTTGTGAAGGGAGGTCCTGGAAGTGTTTGAAACAAGGAGTAAATCTTTTTTATCTTCAGTCTTTTTTTTTTTTTTTTTTCAGAAATCAGTGCTGGGGCTGCTGTGGACCACAGAGAAGCACATATAATTGTCCGCTTCTGAGTCTGTCTGTCCTCCTAGACTCAGCTTCTGTGGGTGGAGACTGTAGCTTCCTTGGTCTGTTACTTTCTATAAACCAGACATCACGTCTGGAACATAGCAGGTGCCCAGTAAACACGTGCTGAAAGAATGCACACGTACAAGGCAATGTGATCCTTGCCGCTTGGGCCTGGGAAGTGAGTGTGGGCCCTGAGCCCTCTAGGATGGACCCCTTTGCCCTCCCGACACATCTAGAGCTAGCAGAGAGCATCACTGAGGTAGGGACGTGGGAACAGACCGCCCGTCTCATGGCGTCTGTCAGTGACTGAGCGGATTGCCTCAGTGGCCTCCAGTGAACTTCCATAGAGCGGGATGATCTTCCTGATGAGAGAAACTCACACAGAAGGACCCTAGGGTGCGTGCGTGTGCATGGGGACACCGAGTCTGCCCTTTCAGGACTAAAGCCAGTAGAGTAAGGATCAAGGGGCAGTCATGTCAGGCTGCTCATAGACTATATGTGCTTAGTCCATCACTTGCACCCTCTCCCCAGCTGAAGGCTTCAGAGGACAGTGGGCAGGGTGAGAATAGGGCTGGAGAGGAAAGGGCAGGCATCTCATATAAGCAGGGGTGGGGGCAGCAGGGAGCTCCCGATGGCCCGCAGCAGCGTTGGGCCTGGTGCGGGCTCCACTGGTTCACCAGTGCTCACCTGGGCCGAGCCGCACAGAGGGGGAATGTGAGATGGCACAGCAGTGTGCTTTTCCCCGGGGGCAGTTATGTCCAGTGGCTACTTGTTTGACCCGTTCTTACATTGTCTGTTATGTCAGCTCCGAAAATGAAAACAAGAAGTGTTTCCCCAAAGAGTTAAATCTGTATATAAGTTGTTCTTAAGAGCTGAAACCCTAGTGAGCCAGGCTGCTCGAGGGCCAAATTGGCTGCTTCTAAGTTATGCGGTCTTGGGCAAATAGCTTCCCCTCTCAGAGCCTTCATAACCCTATTTGTGAAATGGGAATAAAATAGCTCTAACTTGAGGTTGCTCTTGCTAGAAAGGTGACGGTGTATGTGAAGGAGTAGCACTGTCCCTAGCTCACGGTGAGCACTCCGTGAATGGTCCCAACTTAGGTATTAAAGCCTGCCCCGACTGCTCTTCCCACCTGGGACACACACACACACACACACACACACACACACACACACACACACTTTTAGGGGGGAAAAACTCTGCTCTCACGTCTCCCAGAGCCCATCAGAAGGCCGCGGGCCTTTAGTTTAGTGGGAACTGTCCAGCACAGAGACCATGCTTAGATTCTCATCCTCAGGTCCCAGAAACGGGGAAGGAAGTGTTCTTAACCGAGGAAAATAACTTTGTGGCCCATGAGGGGTAAGAGGCCCCAGGGAAGGGTCTCGAAAGGGAGCACAGAACAAATGGTGGGCTAAGCCGCTCTGAGAAAGAGACTGTCTGGAATTAGGATTTGTTTACTTCCCAAGAGAGGATGGGTGAGGTGGTCCGGCCCCTTTGCAGAAGGCTGGCACCCACTGGGTGGAAATGGCTAAAGGTCTTTTTATTTTTAAGCTCATGGATGTCTAATATTCAACTTTAAGGGTTTGTTTTTTGTATTTTTGCTATGTAACCCCCCTTTGTCTCCCCAAATCTTCAGTAAAGTGCTATATACACAAAGGCCTGTGTGCGAGTGATTTCTTTTTATGGAATCGAAAGTTTTATCTGTGAATAGAGCCCCAAAACAGCAGCAGCCGCAGGTTGGGGTCACAGAGGCGGCATCTACTGAACCGTGTCAGTGGAAGCAGGAACTCCGAGGCCACGTGAGCCCAGTTCCTCCCCAGATAATAGAAAGCCCTTGGGGGGTGCCTGCAAACGGAGTAAAGTTCAAGCCTGTGCCGCTGGGCTAGCAGAGCACAAGGGCGCTGGCCGGCATCCGGGTTACGTAAATCGACGCCTAAGTGAGGAAGTTCTGGCGCCGGGTTCTGGGAGCACTACAGGTTTACGAGCAGAGTGGTAGGCGCCTAATAAACAACAGAAGGGCGCAAAACCCACTGGATTTGAAAAGTAGTCAAAACGAGAGCTTCAGGAAGGGGCAGGCTGGCTGTGGTTCCCGGCTTGGCATGTTAGGAACTGCTCTCAGCCCTTGACCTGAGAGTGTGCAGACCCACAGGGCCGGCTTGCTGACCGAAGTCGGAACAGCGTGATTGATAGGTCCGAGTACCACTTCATTAGTTCACGTGGAGTAGCACCCACGCCCAGGTCATGGGAAGGCTTGTCTGCTGGTGGCGCAGGCCTTCCGCAGCGGAAACCCAGACCGCTTGCACACGGTGGCTTGTGCATATGTTCAGGCAGAGAGTTGGGCGAGCTTTGAGGAACGTGTGCACCAACGTTGAGAGTCTGGTGACCCGTCTCCACTTTGGAGGAGACGCTTTGGAGTCCACTTTGGACTTCTCCCAAGGAATCCTTTTCTCTGGACACTAGTGAGAGATGGCTCCTTTTGTGTCACCGTGAGCCCCATTACAGCACGCTGAAAAGTGAGCCGCCTGTGCAGCCATTCCTCACGGGGGTCAACCGAAGCCCTCCCGGTGGTAAGCGGGTGGCCTCGCCTCGCTGGCAGGGCCTGGGGGTCCATGGGGTGCTCCCGCATCCTTTGGTCTGGGGGCTCAGAGGACAGTGCTTGGCTCCCCCTGGGGGCGTGTCTGGCCCGGCCACGGTCACCCCGGCCTGCTGCAGGCCAGGCCCTTTCCCAGGTGCAGAGGACGCCAGGCGGAGGGCCGGGGGCTGCGTTCTCATGGAACTTCCAGCCTGGCGGCGGGGGGCGGGGAACGACGGAGAAGAACCTGGCAACCTGGAGAGGCCAATAGACGAGAAAATAGCAGGAAGTGGCCAGTGCTTTCACGACCAGAAAACGGGATGATGTACTAGAACTGGGTCTGGACGCATCTGGCCTGCCGCCTGGTTGTGGATAGCTGGGGAGCTAAGAGGGGTGTTTAGGGTCTCAAATGGCTGAAAGAAAATCAAAAGGAGAACAACATTCGTGACCCGTGAGAACGATCTGCACAACTCAAGGTTAGGCGGGCAAACAGGAATTGATTGCGGCCCAGCCTCAGCCTCTGTGGCGCGCTGTCCGCGGCCACTCACGCTACCGTCTGGAGCGGAGGTGGAAGGGCACAGGCCGTACACGGCGATGCCCGAATACCTCGCTCGCCCTTTCTAGAAAAGTCGGCTCCTCCTGCGTCAGGCCTTTGGGGCGACAGTGGGAACCAGCCACACACACGAGGGCCTGGGAAGACCCCAACCTCGAGGGCGCGCAGGCGGGAAGGAAGGGGGCGTGCGCAGCGGCTGGGGACTGACCGCGGCGCACGCGCACTGGAGCACATCCCGTCCCGGATTTGTGGGGTCGCGTCTACACTGGCTTTCCTGAGGGCGGCAGTGATCGGGGCCGTGGGCGGGGCTGTGGTTCCTCCCCCCACCCGAGACGATACTTCCTGGTTGCGTCTCTCTTGGGTGCTTCGGTCTTCGATGCCCACGTCCGAGGCTCCTGTCACAGGCCGGCAACCCCCGGCTGGCGGGCTCTACTTTCGAGCGGCGCCGACAGCCCCCCCGGAGGGCGCGTGTCCCCGGGGGTTGCGCTCTGTGCCAGCTGGCGGCTCTTGTGTGGGGAAGAGGATTTCTCTAGGGTGTTTCTTCCTCCTGCGGTCAGACTCCATGGGAAAAGTGCCTCCAGCTTCTTGCCGGCCTGAACCGTCAGGCCAGCGGCGGTCTGGGATCAGCGGGACAACGGTGCAGGACGGCGTGCGTCCGTCCCCGTTTTCTGTGCGCCAGCCCAGAGCCGTTTCAGGCTCCTGCCTGGGTGCGGAGGGGCTTCCCCGCGGCTGGGGCCGAGCAGATGCCCTGGGGGCTCTGAGCCTCTCTCTCTCTCTCTCTCTCTCTCTCTCTTTAATTTTTTTTAAATGTTTACTTTTGAGAGAGAGCACGAGCAGGGGAGGGTCAGAGAGAGAGGGAGCACAGAATTCAAAGCAGGCCCAGGCTCTGAGCTGTCGCCACAGAGCCGGATGCGGGGCTCGAACCCTTGAACTGTAAGATCATGACCTGAGCCGAAGTCAGATGCCTAACTGACTGAGCCACCCAGGCGCCCCTCTGAGTCTCTTCTTAAACTGACCCTCCTCTGCTAACCTCCACTTGATGGCTGGTGCCCACACGTGGGGACTTTGAGGGAGTTTGCTGGTGTGAATCGTGCCCCTCTCTGGCTTTCTCTGGGCTAGGATTCAGCTTTCTTGGAGCCTAAGTGTCCATCAACGGACGAATGGATCAAGAAGATGTGGTTTATCTATACCATGGAATACTACATGGCAATGAGAAACAATGAAATCTGGCCATGTGTAGCAACATGGATGGACCTTGAGGGTGTTATGCTGAGTGAAATAAGTCAGGCAGAGAGGACAGATACCATATGTTTGCATGTATAGGAGGATTAGGAGGAACTTAACGGAGGACCGTGGGGGAGAAGAAGGGGGGAAATGGTGGGGGAAAGGGGGAGAGGCAAACCATGAGAGACTTGAATGCTGACAAAAACTGAGGACAGATGGGGGGGGAGGGAGATGGGCACGGACAGGGGCACTTGTGGGGGTGAGCACTGGGTGTTATATGGAAACCAACTTGACAATAAACTATTTGTAAAAAAAAATAATAATAATAATAAATAAATTTTTAAAAAGGATTCAGCTTTCTTGGGTGTGCTAAGTCAGTTGGAGCTCGCCCTTCCGTGTTCCAGCTTCCGAATTTCTGTGACTATCATCTCCTCCCCTGTACTCTTTGTCCTTTAGGATATACACCTTAAAAAAAATACGTTCATGGTCATCTTAGACGTTTTCACGGGGCACAAAGTAGACGCAGGCATGGAATCACCACCTTTGTCCCAGCTGACTCATCTAAAAAATATCATTCTGTTGTGTGAAGCTGGGTGATAGGAGGCAGGAGGGGCGGCGGGGAGACCCGGTTAGGAAGTTACCGTGGAGGTCCAGGGGACACTTGATGGTATTTTGGACGAAAGCACAGAGCATTAGTGGTGCACATCAAAGAAAGTGGACCTTGAGATGTTTTGAAGATAGTAACTATGACCTCCTGATGGCGGGGGTGTGGGGAGGATGGGACAAGTGAGGAATTAAGATCAACTCCAGATTTCCTGGTTTAAGTCACTGGTGCCATTTCTGTGACAGGAGGGACTTGGGGAGGAGCACTCTGTGGTTGGAGATGAAGAGTTGAGGTTGAGACGTTTATTAGACATCCAAGTGGAGATGGCAGGTAGCAGCCGCATAGATGATTCTGGAATTAGGGGGAGAGGCCATAGCTGGATTGGGGATTTCCTGGCACCTGGATTTGCATTTAGGTACTTGAGACTAGATGAGATCACCTAGGAGGAATGTGCTGGTGGAGAAGGAAGGGGCGGCCCCAGGACTGAGAGGAGGAGGAGAACCAGAGGGGTGTGGTTTTCTCAGGAGTGAAGGCAAGAAAAGGTTTCCGTGGGGAGTGCTGAAATGCTACTGGAAGGTAGATTAGGACGAAGATGGAGAAATGACCATTTGTGGTAGAGGATCCCTAGCTTCCCCTTCCTCCCGAGTCACAGCTGGGCACTTGGTCACTCAGAATAAATGCTGATTTTTCTAGTCTCCCTCGTAGATAGGTGTGGCCATGTGTCTAGGATGACCAGTGGAGGTAATGAGAACTACGCTTTCCAGAAGTGTCCTAAAAGGGAGGAGGCATGCTCTTCTTACCTCTGCTTTTCAGTTGACTGGATTGTCATGTAATGACTGGGTCTCCTGCAGCCATCTTGCACCATGAGATGACCTTAGGAATGGAAGTTATCCTTGATAAAGCAACAAGATAATAGGATCCTGGGTCTTTGATACCATGGAGCACCATAAGAGCCCTGGATAGATTTCATATGAGAGAGAAATAAACTATCTTCTTTAAGTCACTTTTATTTTGTGTGTGTGTGTTTTTGTAACTAGCAGCCAAACTTTTTAAAAAATATAATTTATTACAAACTGGCTTCCGTAAAACACCCGGTGCTCATCCCAACACGTGCCCACCTTAATACCCATCATCCACTTTCCCCTCTCCCCCACCCCTCACCAACCCTCTGTCTTTAAGAGTCTTTTATGGTTTGCCTCCCTCCCTCTCTGTTTGTAACTTTTCCCCCTGCTTCCTTTCCCCCACGGTCTTCTGTTAAGTTTCTCAAGATTCACATATGAGTGAAAACACAGGGTATCTGTCTTTCTCTGACTGACTTATTTCACTTAGCATAACACCCTCCAGTTCCATCCACATTGTTGCAAATGGCAGGATTTCATTCTTTCTCATTGCCATGTAGTATTCCATGGTAGAGATAAACCACATCTTCTTGATCCGTTCATCTGTTGATGGACACTTAGGCTCTATCCATGTTTGGCTATTGTTGAGAGTGCTGCTATGAACATTGGGGTACATGTGCCCCTAGGCATCAGCACTCCTGTATCCCTTGGGTAAATTCCTAGCAGTGCTATTGCTGGGTCCTAGGGTAGATCTATTTTTAATTTTTTGAGGAACCTCCACACTGTTTTCCAGAGCAGCAATTAGAAACCACACTTAATTCTAACTGATATACCGTTGGATTTGGCAACAAACATAGAGGCATAGTGGTTGCAGCATGAACAGCTGTCACAACAACAGCAACAACAACACCCTGAATAGCACTTTTCAGTTTACAAAGCACTTTAAAACATGCTGCTTTGCTCCATGTTTGCAGCTCCGTTGTGATTCTACAGATTCCTTTTTACAGATGAAGAAATGGAGGCTCAGAGAAGCCACTAAGTCAAGGGTACTAGGTTGTAGCTCTTATATTTTATTAAAAAAAAGTTTTAATGTTTATTTATTTTTGGGAGACAGAGAGCAATCAGGGAGGGGCAGAAAGAGAGAGAGACACACAGAATCTGAAGCAGGCTCCAGGCTCCGAGCTGTCAGCACAGAGCCCGACGTGGCTCGAACCCACAAAGCACAGGATCATGACCCAGGCTGAAGTCGAATGCTCAACCGACTGAGCCACCCAGGCGCCCCAGTAGCCCTTATACTTTCACCCGGCTCATCTGGCTCCTCGCCCAGGGCTCACGGACGCAGGTGGAGAGCAGGTGATAAATGTGCCCCAGAGTTTACCCGATGCTGGGGGATAATTGGAAACTGGTCCCAGAGGTCCCCGTGAGCCCTGGCGCCAGCAGAAGGTGTCATTTGGTGGAGCATGGGAGCTTCGTCACCTTTTTGGGAAAATGCTTGTATTTCTAGAAAGGTGATGTGGAGTACAGGAGATTGTGGAGAACAAAGGAGGTAAAAATTAGACAGGCATCAACCCTGGGGGAAGTGTGTCTGCCAGCTGGCATGCTAGCAATCCCATTTTGGAAGTAATCAGGTAGCAATCAGACGTTCAGACCAAGTCTGCTGAGTGTCCTGTGACCATAGAAATGTTTTCTTGGTATCAAAGGGATCTGCTTCTCTTTGGAGTCTCCCTTCTTCAGAGGCCAAGCTGGGAGCTTTTGAAGTTTGGCATGAATCTCTCCTTCTGCTTTTCCTCTTCAGTAACTTCTTTGCTGACTTCTTTCCAATTCCGTTCTGTACATCCCCACCAGTCTGGGGATTGCTGGGGATACACAGATTTTCAGCTGATTAAGGGTTTGCACCTTCCTAACAGCAAGGTGAGATTACTTTTAAGTAAGTTGTTCAAGGGTATGCAGTCGGCAAGCAGATGCTGGGATTCGAAGTCAGCCTTGTGACTTCCAAAATCACATGCAGCTCCCCGGCTTTGGCCCTAGAAAACGAAGAGCCTTCGGGGAAATACCGTTCTGTCCATCCCACCCCGGCCCTCTTTAACCTTGCCTGACCCACCCCAGCCCTGCTCCTGGAGACACATTAAAGCAAGCCTCACATGCCCGCCCCAGGGAGCGGCCTCAGCCCCTCCCCACTTCCAAGCGGCCCACTTGCTCTTACTCTTCATCTCCCTGGACCCTGGATTCCTGGCTGTGGTCCCTAGCTTTGATATGTGCTTCTGCTCTCTGGAGTTTGGCAACTCATCACATTCTCCTTGCAGCTTTGGGGGCCTCAGGGTTTTTTCTGTTCGCCCTCTGCTCTGTCCGCCTGCCTCTGACTCTGTGTCCTCCCCTGGCCTGGGGCGAGGAGCGCTCACCCTCTGGCCCGGGCTCTGCGGATCGTGCGTCAGGGCCAGAGATGGATTTGCCATTGAGGTGGCCCTATGGAAAGGGGTCTAAGAAGACTGTAGTCCCGCCCTGGCCACAGCTCCCCTTCCTTGGGGGAGGTGTATCCACAAAAGAGGCTAAGCAAGGCACTTATCACCGTCTTCATCAGGCAGAATTTGGGCCCTAATGTCAAATTCTAGAGGGGTTGGCTTGAACGGCCTAGAGCTGAAACAGGCTTGTTCATCTCATAAACACTTACTGAGCACCTAGGATGCGTCAGGTAGTGTTCTAGCTCCTGGGGACACAGTGCTGAAGACAATCTTGGTGGCAGTCCTAGAAGGGCTTACATGCTAGCTGGAGGAAATCACACACACAAAAAAATCAAGAAATTAACATCAGGCCTCCTGTTCTGTACTCCCCTCACCCCAGTCCCGCGCACCCTCCACCCCCCCGCCCCTACCCCCTTCCAATGGCCATGACCAAACAATCTTGGATCAGATCTCTGTGATGGAGGGCAGGCCACACATCAGAGATCGGCCGAGGGAGTGTCAGGAACAAGGGTAGGGGGCAGTTACCTCAATGTCTCTGTAGATGAGGGCCCCCAGGCCCTGCTGCTGTATGAGTAACACCAGACAGTCCCATCCACAGGGAAAACGCCTTACTTGAATGGGGGGGTGGGGAGGAGAGCGTGCCCTCGGTAAGCGTTGTAAAGAGCCACATCCACACATGGTCACGTGTGCACAGCTCGCCCTTCGCAGGTTTTCGTGTATGGGTCCTAGACACAGGGCATCATCAGAAGCTCTGTAAAAATGCAAATTCTCCAGGCACCTGGTGGCTCAGTCATGAAGTGGCCAACTTTGGCTCAAGTCATGATCTCCTGGTTCGTGAGTTAGAGCCCCGTGTCGGGCTCTGGGGTAACAGCTAGGAGCCTGGAGCCTGCTTCAGATTCTGTGTCTCCCTCTCTCTCTGCTCCTCTCCTGCTCATGCTCTGTCTCTCTATCTCTCAAAAATAAATAAATGGTTAAAAAAAAAAAAAAAGCAAAGTATCACCCCATACACCCCAGTCGTTCAGAATTGAAATCTGCAGGTGATTCCTAGGCATGTTAGAGTTTGAGAAGCAACAGGCTGGACTTTGATCGGGTGCAGAGAAAACCCCCAGACTGGCAGCTCATAATAATCCCTTTTGCAGCTGTGTGGAGTGGGATATGGAGGGCTTTCTTCCCCGGGAAAGGTATGCATTTGAACAACATATTCACCACTGTTTGCCAAAGTTAGTTACTATAAATAAAATAGGAAAGAAAGAAAGAAGAAAGAAAGAAAAGAATAAAAGAAGACTTAAATTCAAATAAGGGTGAATCCTTTAATTTGACTTATAATACTTGACTTGTAATATTTGCAACTGTCAACATTTTAAGAAATAAATATCATTCTATGCTTTGAATTAATTTGTAAACTATAAGGCACTATCAATTGAGGTTTTATTGTCTGAGGGGACATTTTATGCATGGAAAAAATACTTATGGTTATTTGTGTATTTTAAGTTTTTTCAACTGATTAAAGTCGTAAATTTTGAAGCCTAATTTTTTTAACTCAAGTTCAACTTACAAATCTTGCTATTCTGTTCATAAAGCTAGTGTTTTTCTGTTAAATCTTTTACTTGTTCTTTGATTAATGTTCAGTTGGCTCATAAATTCTCTTTACATTTATTATCACTTACAAGCCCGATTGGTTAAATTAGCTTAGACTGTTTAAGCTATAATTAAGCATTTCAAAAAATCTAACAAGGCGGACTTACAAATCTAACAAAATCTTAGATACTAAGAACCTAACACTAAGAACTTAAACACTGTTCATGAAATGGAGTAAGTCTCAATTTGTAGATCTAATCAGATTTAGGTGAGCATTTAATCCACCGTAGTTATTAAATCAACATCACAACACCAATACATCACATGCTTTTATACTTTTCCAACACCTTAAAAAGCAAATAAGAATTGTATACATTGAAATGGCTGATGCTTAACTTCGTGAATTA
Organism: Proteles cristata cristata; assembly: GCA_017311185.1. Lineage (NCBI taxonomy): Eukaryota > Metazoa > Chordata > Mammalia > Carnivora > Hyaenidae > Proteles > Proteles cristata. The sequence continues at coordinate 4,015,556 of JAESUZ010004630.1, forward strand.
ACTACGTGAATTTTTTAATAAAGCAATACAACATTTTTTAAAAATGTTTTATTTATTTCTAAGAAAGAGAGAGAGAGACAGCGTGAGCAGGGGAGGGTCAGAGAGAGAGGGAGATACAGACTCTGAAACAGGCTCCAGGCTCTGAGCTGGCAGTCAGCACAGAGCCCGACACGGGGCTCGAACCCACGAACCGCGAGATCATGACCCAAGCAAAGGTTGGACACTTAACCGACTAAGCCACCCAGGCGCCCCACAACATTTTTAAATTAAAATTTTTTAAGTTACAAAAATTACAGAAGCACCTGGGTGGCTCAGTTGTTGAACGTCAAACATCGGCTCAGGCCATGATGTCACAGTTTGTGAGTTCAAGCCCTGCATCCCATTGCACTGGGCTTGCTGCTCTCAGTGCTGAGTCTGCTTCAGCTCTCTGTTCCCCTTTCTCTCGGTCCCTCCTCCGCTCGCACTCTCACTCTCAGAAATAAATACAACATTTAAAAAAATTTTAGTTATAAAAATTACAGACAGAACACAGATTATTCCAATGATTGTTGCAGTTACTGCTGCACACACCCTTACACCTCTCACAAAAGTGTTAATATATGTCTGCATCATTCACCATCTGTGTATTTATTTCCAAGCCTCTACTCAAGCAAAGAAAGCAGAATGAGCCTCACAGTTGGGTTGAGATAACCGATGGGAAAGCAAGGCGCATACGCACTTACAGACCAGGGTCATGAGCTCCGTGTCAGCGGTTGTGCTGTTACAGGTGTGGAGAGCCACCTGGAGATTGGGCCAGTCTGGGAGCGGGGTCTGGATGTGCCTTCTCAAAGAATTTCCCCCGGCTGGACAATGACCTGTGGGAGTGGCTTCCTGTGGTCAAGTTTTGCCGGCCACAATTACAACATTCATAAGACCTTCACTTAAGGAAAAAAAGCACGATGCAGTGCGTCTCTTATCCCTGGATACCCCTTAAGTCACGCTGCCTGACACAGGTACAAGAAATCCACCCACCTGGCTATGGTACGCGCATCGAATAGTTGACATTTGGGGGAACGCACATAGGCTTTGTTTTAGTATAACTCATAATCTTTTCTTAAAAGTTTATTTACTCATTTTGACAGAGAGAGTGGGGGAGGGGCAGAGAGAGAGAGAGGAGAGTGTGTGAAAATCTCAAGTAGGCTCTGCGCTGTCAGCATGGAGACCAACACAGGGCTCACGAATGCATGAGATCATGACCTGAGCCGAAATCAAGAGACGGGCACACCCAGGTGCCCCTATATAACCCATAGTCAATATCAAGATGGACTTGGGCTTCTCACAAGATGTTTGTTTCCTTTCTGATACTCAGACTGTGGCAGCTTTGCTTTTTCCCTCCCTCTCTTCCTTTCCTCCCTCCTTTCTCTCTTTCTTCCTTCTTTGCTCCCCTCCATCCCTCCCACTTCCTTCCTTCCTCCCATCCCTCTCTCCTTCCTTCCTTCCTTCCTTCCTTCCTTCCTTTGCTGTCTTCTGAAACTAACACACTCTTGCATCATCTAGCCAACTTAGGCCTTAGGCTTTGATTTTTCTTGCACCAAGGTACACTATCGGCTACTTTCCAAGAAGCCCTGGATTCTTTAAGTGGTGAGTGTTATTAGGGGCCAATATCTTGGCACTCCTGGTGCAAATCGGATCGCCCACATGAGAACTACAGGCAAGGACGAGGTGGAAACTCCAATAGTGAGAGAGCCAGAAAATGAGTTCACACTTATTTATCCAATTTAACACCAACCTAACTAAGTCCCTCAGAAATATATATTCTATAAAGGCTTTCGTTTTATTTCCTTCCTTTTAAACTACCAGCTTTTAGCTACCAGCTGCTGCTGCTTCTTTCAAAACAACCTTAATATGTCATGCTATATATATTTTAATTATACTATGAATGAAACTTCCCGTGTTGTAAATGAATGTATATTGACTTAGATCCCAGATACCCCGGTCGGGGCTGCAAATGTGTTCCTCATCACTTTTATGATCCTTGAGTGTCTTATCAACCATCATCCTCTGGTCATTTTATTGACAGTCACACAATTTCATTTCATCCAACTCTATTGAATTCACTAGGCTTGATTCCAATTTCAAAGCATCAGCTTCACCTCTCTCCTTTCTCCCATAGCGATCTTTGCCTTCTGGCTCTTCCTTTCCTACTGGAAATGGAGTTATCACTTTGTTTCTCCCTGTTATCTTTAAGGCTCCTCTCAGGCTGTCGCAGTGTGTGTGCCTCAACCATCTGCTCTTTGAAGAGGCCAGACTTTTGGAGAAAATAGAATCAATATAGATTTAGCAAACTTAACCTATTTGACACAACATATTTTTGGAAGTAAGCAGATTTACCTTCCATAGTACCTATGATGGAGGAAGGCAGAGAAGCCCATTGCCATCCGCATGCACCCAAAGTCCAAGCCCCTCTCCCTGTCACACCGTCCATCCTCTGCCAAACCCTCCTTCTCAGGTGCCCAGCATTTCCTTGCCCTGACCCAGCTCCCATCTCCTTGCCTCCCATCGCCATCCACCATGCTGCCCCTAGCACACATCCCATATCGCCTTCCCTTCTGTGGAGGACAGATCGTGAGGTGCCCCCACGATCCCTGACTCCTGGAGTTCACACCTCTGTGTGATGACCTTCCCTTGAGTGCACGTATACCTGCACTTCGAATGAGGTAGATGGGACGTCTCATCTGTGATCAGGTTATGTAATACAAGATGCCGTCTTGCTAACACACTTGTTCTGGGAGACGCTCTTTGCTGGCTTGATGAAATCAGTGTCCGTGTTGGGAAAGCCCACAGGGCTCAGTACGGAGGGCAGCCTCTAAGAGCTGAGGACAGCTTCCAGCAGACAGCCGGCAAGAAGCCAGTGTCCGCAGCCATGCAGCCACAAGGAAGCGAAGTCTGACAACCAGCCCTAGTGAGCATGGATGCAGATTCTTCCCCAATCGAGCCTCCAGATGGCAATCTGGCAACCCCCACCCCGCCCCGATAGCAGCCTTGTAAGATCCCGAGCAGAGGAGCCAGCTAAGCCACACTGGGACTGACTCACCAAAAGTGTGGGGGAATAACGGGTTGTTTTGAGCTAAGTCTGTGGTCATTTATTGTGCACTAACAGATAAGTAATATAGCTCCAGACACTGCTTCTTCAGTACTCTCCCACGTGGGGGCCATTTATGTTCTTCCATACCACAGCCTGGAAGCTGGGAGAAGGTGTGGAGGGTGGGGAGCTTTTCTTACTTCCCACTTCCTGCGGGCCATTTTTCTGAGTCTCCCCTGTATGGATGGCTATGCCACCTTCTTCCCCTCCTGAGTGACTCTGCCATTTACCAACCCCCTGGTCTCTCATGCTTCAAAGATCTCAGCACCTGTCTCGTCTTCTCCTCTCATCCTATGTAAATTGAGCATTGGTTTGGGTGAAGTTTTTAACAGGTCACTCAGACTCTCAGTTTCTTGAGTTCCTTCTCTCTGTGAGGCCAGCTCTGTTCTCTCTCAGCCACCTCCCTCCACAGTCACAGCATTCTATTTCCCTCACCTAATCGATTAATTAATAACCGCCTAATCTCACTTCAACAATGACTAGTAAAGGCTCTGGCAACTCTGGGAACTGTCCCACTCAAAGTCGTTGAGTCAGTCTACTCCTGTCTGACTTCTACCTCCTTTCCCCTCAGCTGGCAGTTCGACTACTCCCTCTGGTCTACAACCTCTCAAATTACCCCCTTACCATCGGCCTGCTCACGTTTTCCCCATCCTCCTTATCAAGATTGGAGGTCATGTCTGTACTGAACCTTGATCCTCTGTCATTTGGCCACACCCCTCTGGCAAAATCCCAACCCCAATGAACCCAAGTCTTCCAAATCAGGTTGCTTGCATTCAAGCAGCCTCTGGGAAAGTCACAGAGCAGGGCATATTGGTTCTACATAAATTCACAGTTACTATGTCCACAGGAGCCCTTACTATACCTATGGGACACTAGTAAGTGTCTAGGATGAACTCAGTCTCCCACAGTGATTATTTCAAACCTCTGGCCATTCCTTACACTTCCACTTGCAGCAAACAAATTTCTGTCTCTCTCTGTCTTTCAACCTCTCCCTTTAAAAGGAAAAATAGAGGGGTGCCTGGGCGGCTCAGTCAGTTAAGCATCTGACTTTGGCTCAGGTCATCATCTCATGGCTCATGAGTTCAAACCCCACATCGGGCTCTGTGCTGGCAGCTCAGAGCCTGGAATCTGCTTTGGATTCTGTGACTTCCTCTATCTCCGCCCTTCCCCCTCCTTCCCTCCCTTAAATTTTAAAAAAGATTCCCTCTTTCTCTTTCTCTCTCTCTCCCTCTACCCCTCTCCTCAGCTCATGCTCTCTCTCTCTCTCTCAAAATAAATGAACATTTAAAAAAAATAGAAGGGGAAATGTAGGGGCACCTAGCTGGCTCAGTCAGAAGAGCTTCTGACTTCTGCTCAGGTCATGAGCTCACAGTTTGTGGGTTTGAGCCCCATGTAGGCTCTGTGATGTCAGCCCAGAGCCCACTTCAGATCCCTGTCTTCCCCCACCTCCTCACTGACTCATGCTTTCTCTCTCAAAAATAAATTAACATTTAAAAAAAAATAAAAGGGGAAATTGAACCATCAAATGAAAATCCCCACCTAGGACACAAATCCACCTGTTTGCTTCCATCCTATCTTCCTTTCTTCCTGTTGCAGGTACAAGTGTTATCTTTTCTTTCTTTCTTTTTTTTTTTTTTTAAATTTTTAATGTTTTATTTATTTCTAGGAGAGAGAGAGAGACAGCGTGAGCAGGGGAGGGTCAGAGAGAGAGGGAGTCACAGACTGAAACAGGCTCCAGGCTCTGAGCTGGCAGTCAGCACAGAGCCCGACGCGGGGCTCGAACCCACGAACCGCGAGATCATGACCTAAGCGAAAGTCGGATGCTTAACCGACTAAGCCACCCAGGCGCCCCAAGTGTTATCTTTTCTGCCTTAGCCAAGTCTCTACACTTCGACTCTGGATTCCTCCCTTCTCTTATTCTATAAAATCTTTTATTATTTGTGGTCTCTTATCTTTTCCGTATATTCAACCTGTTCCATTTTTAATTAATTATGAGGGGGGGAGCAGAGAGGAAGCATGAGCTGGGGAGAGGGGTAGAGGGAGAGAGAGAGAGAAAGAGGGAATCTTTTTTAAAAATATAACTTATTGTCAAGCTGACTAATGTACAGTGTGTACAGTATGCCCTTGGTTTTGGGGGGTAGACTCCTGTGGTTCATCACTTACAGACAACACCCAGTGCTCATCCCCGCAAGTGCCCTCCTCAATGCCCACCACCCATTTCCTCCTCTCCCCTACCCCCCATCAATCCTCTGTTCTCTGTATTTAAAAGTCTCTTATGGTTTGCCTCCCTCCCTCTCTGTAACTAATTTCCCCTTCCCTTCCTCCATGGTCTTGTTAAGTTTCTCAGGTTCCACATATGAGTGAAAACATACAATATCTGTCTTTGACTGACTTATTTCACTTAGTATAATACCCTCCAGTTCCATCCATGTTGCTGCAAATGGCAAGATTTCAGTCTTTCTCATTGACAAGTAGTATTCCGTTGTATAGATAAACCAGTTCTTCATTATCCATTCATCTGTTGATGGACATTTAGGTTCTTTCCATAATTTAGCTATTGTTGAAAATGCTGCTATAAACATTGGGGTACATATGTCCCTATGCATCAGCACTTCTGTATCCTTTGGATAAATTCCTAGTAGTGCTATTGCTGGGTTGTAGAGTAGTTCTATTTTTAATTTTTTGAGGAGCCTCCACACTGTTTTCCAGAGTGGCTGTACCAGTTTGCATTCTCACCAACAGTGCAAGAAGGTTCCCATTAAGAGAGAGAATCTTAAGCAGGCTCCACACTCAGCACTGAGCCCAAAGCAGGGCTCGATCCCATGACCCTAGTCATGATCTGAGCCAAAATCCAGAGTAGGATGTTAAACTGATGGATAAACAGCCACCCAAGCACCCCTGAACCTCTTCTTGGTTGGATCCTCCCCATAAGCTTATGTATATGTATATATTTTTTCCACTTCATTTTCTCTTCTTCTTCTGGGACTCCAGTTATCCATATATTAGATATTTTTCTTTCTTTAAGATTGGTTACTTCTTTTGATTTATCTTCAAGCTCATTTTCTACTTCTATTGGGATCTTTATTTGTCCATTAAGCAATGAACTTGGTTATACTCAAACTACAAACTCTGTACTATCTGCAGCAGGGAATAGCTCAATTCTCAGCTTGGTTCTTTCATCTTTACCTAGGATTCCCTGCTCAATATAGTTCAAGCATGAGCCAGAGACTTGGGCAGAGTTTATGCAGAGAAATTTGGGTTCCTTTTCTTGGCCCTTTCCTTTCCTCTTTCTAGGATTCAGCCCTCATTCTTCAGCAGCCTTGATTGCTCTGGGCTCTGTTTTCTGGGTCCTCTGCCAGAAAGCCTTTGGGCTTTGCTCTGGAATTATAGCTGCCCTATGCTGCATTGCAATTGTGGCCAACACAGGGAAAATCCACAAAAAATGGGAACTCATTTCATGTCAGTTCTTCTTCCACACTTTGAATCCCCTCAAATATCTACCTACATGGACTCACTCTCCAGAGTCCTCAGGTAGTTAGTTGGTTGGTTGGTTTGGTCTTCTTTTGTTCATTTGTTTGTTTTGAAAGTTATCCAGAGTATATTGATATTATCTGTGAGAGGGTTGGTTAGTTAGAGGCAGGCTCCTCTGTACCAGAAATAGGACTCTTTCCACAAATAGGTTTAATTCTCCCTGTTACATTCCCCAAACCCACCCTGATCCATGATCTCCTTGAGCTTTCTGCTCCATGTATCTTCCCAGCTTGTTTTCTTGAGATAATTGTCTTTCTATTCCCATTTCCCAGTTTCTACTGCCTTCCCAACTCTCTCTAGCACAGTCTCTGTGTCTTCACTACAAAGAAATGGCTCTTCCCAAGATCCCCAGTGATTTTCGTCTCATTGAATCTGATGGATACTTATTAGCTGTCATCTTCTTTGAACCCATGATCTTTCTCTTAAATCTATCATCTTTCCCTATTGTCGATCTCAATGAATGGCTCCACCAACCGTCCTCCTAGGCTGGTCAGAAACCTAACAAGTCATTTTTGACACCTTTCCCTCCCCCCTCTCCAAGTCCCCATATCCATCACCAATCTGTACATTTCACCTTCTAAATCTCTCAAGTCTATCCATATCCTTCATTCACTACCACCAACTTAGACCAAGCTAACTTCATCTTGTGTCTAGACCACTCCTAGACCCACCTGTATCCATCTTGGCTCCTGCCACCCTCCATCCAATTCATTCTCTATACTACAGTCAGAGTGATAGTCTCAAAGTGAAAATCTGACACTATCGTTCTCTTATTTAAAATACTTCAGTGATGATTTATGTATCTTAAGACATATGTGCATGTCAAAATCCTTAATGTGGTTCAATATAGTAGGTGGCTTATATGATTCTTTGCCCTTATCTTTTTTTTTTAATGTTTTATTTATTTCTGAGAGAGACACACACACAGCATGAGCAGGGGAGGGTCAGAGAGAGGGAGATACAGAATCTGAAACAGGCTCCAGGCTCTGAGCTAGCTGTCAGCACAGAGCCCGATGTGGGGCTCGAACCCACAAACTGTGAGATCATGACCTGAGCCAAAGTCGGACGCTCAACCGACTGATCCACCCAGGTGCCCCTCTTTGCCCTTATCTTGCACTGTGTTCCCCACAACTCCCTTGCTCCAGACACATTAACATTTTCTGTGTTGTGGCAAATTGTTGATCAGATTTAGTGCTTTTAATTGGTCAGCCCTTTTACATGTGGTTTTAAATTCTGAAGAGCAGAATTTCAGTTGTGATTTTAAAGCACGGAATTGCCTTTGATAAGCATATGGTGATATTCTGAGATCATAAGAAAGTTGATTTATAAGTAAATCAATAACTGATATGGTTAGTACTGTTACACTAATTGATTTCAACCCGCCATGCAAGTTCCTCAGTTGCTACCCACGTGTTCAGATAGATGATGTGCACGTGGCACACACACGCACCCTTATAGACAGCTACCACGTGTTTCTGAGTGCTCTACATTGGGTGAACAAATACCAACAGCGTTAGCTTCACGTGAAGGCCTTCTGCAGAGGTGGTCTGGCTTTTCTTGGCCTCCGCACTTTCTGTCTGATTTCACAACGCTACTTACGCATTTTTGTCTTTACGGAGTGCAGGCCGACCACTATGAATCTCAGACATAGAGTCTGTACTTTTTCAGACAGGGTCTGACCACGACTTTGTAAATCCTAGGTGGCTCTAAACCCTCTAGAAGTGCATGCTTCCTGCAGGCACGGACCCACCTAGGATCACACACATGCACACCCACTCAGAATTACTGGTGTTTATTTTATGCAATGATTTTGATGAGTCTCTCTTTGTTTTCCGTGCTTGAGAATGTGGGTCTAGACCACTGACACCCTGACAATCCATCTGAAGATAGCTGGGAGTTGAAAGCCGTAACTTGGTCCAGGGTAGGCAAACTATGGCCCGATGTCTGTTTATATAAATAAAGTCTTATTGGAACACAGTCATGCTCATTTCTTTATGAGTGGTTTATGGCTGCTACAGTGACAGGGTCGAGTAGCTGTGACAGAGATGGTACAGCCCACAAAGTCTACACTATTTACTATCTGGCCCTTTACAGGAAAACTTTATAGACCTCTGCTTTAGTACACTATTCTAACTATTTTAGCATCAATCAATAACAAAGTGGAGTTGCCAGATTTAGCAATTAAAAATACAGGATACTCAGATAAATAATGAATACATTTTTTAAGAATAAGTCTATCCCTGGGGCACTTGGGTGGCTCAGTCAGTTAAGCGTCCGACTTCAGCTCAGGTCATGATCTCACAGTTTGTGGGTTTGAGCCCCACGTCAGGCTCTGTGCTGATAGCTAGCTCAGAGCCTGGAGCCTGTTTCAGATACTGTATCTCCCTCTCTCTCTGACCCTCCCCTGCTCATGCTATCACTCTCTCTCAGAAATAAATCGAACATTAAAAAAAAAAATAAGTCTGTCCCAAACATCACAAAGATTTGTGTAAGACCCCTATTGTTTCCGTGGCCCTGCGACACCTATCTCACTAGCTTTGGAAGAGAAAGAAGTTGAGGGGAAGAGGGGCCCTGGGGATGCTTTGGATTCTTTAGAAGAGAGAGCATGGAAAGGAAGCAGAAAAACCACCTTTGGTCACTTCTCCCTTCCTCACCATGAGAAAGGGCGGGGGGACTTCTGGTTTGGGCCCTGTGGGTGCAGCTGGTGGGCGTCATGACCTGTAAACACTCTTCAAACTGTGAGTAAATGTTGAAGGGAGCAGGGGAGGGGAGGATCTCTTTGATTCTTTGTGCCGGAAAGTGCATCCAACCGGTGGTTACAAATCTTCTCACGGTCTGGTTTAATGCCCTGATTTTCAGCCCCAGTAGACGCAGAAACTACCACTCTTTACTGGTAGCTGTGGAGGTAGCTGCGGAGGTAGCCTCCTCACACACTCTGCTTCCTGCTCTCCCTGCGTGTCATCTCCATGGGGGGGTGGGGTGGGGTGGGGTTGGTTGAAGTCACTTGTGAGGGAAGATGCCTCTGCAGTAACATAGCACATGTAGGTGACACAGGCTGGACAGGGTAGCAGTTAAGTGCAGCTCCTGCAGCCAGACAACCTGGGGTTATATTCTGGCTCAGTCTTTTTTTTTTTTTCTTTTTTAAATGCTTATTGACTTTTGAGAGAGAGAGAGACAGAGAGGGAAAGAGAGAGAGAGAGGCACACCAGCGCATGAGCAAGCCAGGGAGGGGCAGAGGGAGAGGGAGCTGGAGAATCCCAGGCAGGCTCTGAACTGCCGGCACAGAGCCCGCGCAGGGCTTGAACTCACGAACATTGAGATCATGACCTGAGCCGAAATCAAGAGTCAGCCGCTTAACTGACTGAGCCACCCAGGTGCCCCCCTGGCTCAGTCTTTTTATGGCTGCATGACCTGGGGGAAATTATCTACCCTCTGAGTCTCAATTCCCTCATCTGTAAAATGGAGCGATGCTGGTAGCATCTGTCTCATGGAATTGTTGGGATCAAACAAATTACAACGTGGGAAGTGCTTGGAACTGTGGCTGACACAGAAGCACTTGATAAATGTTATCAGCTTGTTCTCTGCTTCACAGGCTGACTTGGAGAAACCTACAGCCCAATGTGGTGTTCGTAAAACCCAGCCTCGGGCAGTGTGAACACTCCCCACTAGGTGTCACAATTCAGCAGGCGCTGTCCTTCGGCTTGACTTGGGGTAACTGGTGCTGATCACTTTTGATTTGATTGGGTGATTTCAACAGGGATAAATGGCCATCCAAAGTTTTGAAGCCCTTGAGGATTCAGAAATTCCAGCAGAGCTGCTGGCAACCAGCATTGGAAGGAATTATTTGGAGTGCTGCCTTTGTTCATAGTTAAAGTGACAGCTAGTTTTTGGTCCAAACCAAGTTATTTTGAGAGTAGAAAGGGGGACTATTCATCACTATGCCAGGACAAGCAGAGTGAATGGCTTGTGCCCTGACCACCTGGATATAGTCACTAGGGGAATTATTCCTCAGCAATTCCAGAATCTCCCGAATAGAAACTTGATGACATTCCTCAGAAGTTGGCTACAGTAAACCCTGGCCCTGTGCCTTTCGGAGCCCCTGCCCTAAGTGTGTCTTCCTCCTTGTGAGGTCAATTTTTTGAGTTTTGTCCTCGGCGAATGAGACCCCTGTGGGTCTGCCTCACAGACTGCAAGTGTGGCCTCTTTTATGGTGAATAATCACACATGCTCCACAGCTTTCCCCCCATAGGATCTTTTTGCAGCTGTAAAGCCCTTGGGGGCACTGAGTTCCCCATATCTGGAGGTGTAGATGGAGGGCGAGCAACCACTTTCTGGGGTATTGCTGAGGGACCCTCATGTTTCTCCATCCCTTAGGCTCCATAGTTCTATTATTTCAGTTTGTGTATCTTCCTTTGAATGGCAGGAGGAAATGAACACATGATAAATATCCGGCATACATCAAATATCGTGCTTTGCTCTCCATCGTCTTCGTAAGCCCATCAGCTCTGTGGCATTGGTATTACTACATCACATTTCACAGGCGAAGAAATTGAGGTCTAGAGAGGTCACAACCCATAAGAGGCAGAGCTGGGATTCCACTCAGAGCCTGTCGGTTCCGAAACCCTGTGGTTGCTCCCACAAGAGGCTACCTCTCTTTGCTTTTACAGTAGGACCATTCTCAGGCAGATACTGCTAGCAAGTCCCTTTCCGTCTCTGGGTCTCAATTTCTCCTTCTGGAAGCCGGGCAGAACTAGCAATATTGTGCTCAAGGGCCAAGGGTTGCCACAGTGACTGAAGACATTGGGGTGAGTGGGGGTTAGTGTCCGAAGACTTTGGGGCTGTGTGCACGAACAAGGTGTTGAAGGAAGGAAAAGGGGAGTCAGAGGGAGGTGGATGATTTGGTTAAGTGTAACAGACAAAAACAAGACTGTGAGTGTACAAGGGGAGGGGGCCCCGGAGATGAGAAGAAACTGCCAGTCCAAATAGGAGAGGTCATGGGGGCCCTGGAGATCATAGTCAGGTTTAAAAAAATCTGTCTCAAGTCATTCTCAACACACGATGGATCGTGCACAAGGGAAGCGCAGTAGCCGCTAGACAACAATAATACTGAGAGAGACGGCTTTCACTTGCGAAGAGTCAGGCCTTCTGGCTTCAGGAATCCAGGCCCAGCAAGGCCTATAGGAAGCGCTGGGCCAGAGATGCCTCGCTTGAGTTTTCCTGCTTCAATTCTGTTCCTCCGCCACACGGTGCCCTTTACCAACACTTGGAGGCCTTTCGCTCCCGGGGAGACAGACAGCGGCTCCTCCTCCAGGGTATCTGCGGACAGGACCTACTACACACCCGCGTGGTCAACATGCAGTCCGCCCGAAATACCGGGGACGGATTCCTCAGGCGTGGGGGCGGGGGCGGGGGCGGTAGACCGACCGGCCCTGCTCTCGGGGGACACAGGCGTCCCAGGCCGCGACGGCCCCCGGGGCGGGGAGGGCGCGCGGACTCCGGGCTCCTCCCGCTCCCTCCCCGCGTCTGGCCGCGCCGGCGGCCCAGGCCCGCGGGGGCAGGGGGGTGGTGTCGTGAGGACGCCCCTGCGGAGCGGCCGGTCAGTACCCCGAGGCGGGAGGGGAGGAAGCGTTCCGGAAGGAAGCCCGGAGGGCGGCCACGCCTGGCCCTGGACGCCGGTGCCCAGCACGGTCCCGGCTTCCCAAGGGCTCCCTCCGGCTCGGACGCCGGTGTGCCGACAGGGGTTGTCCAAAGCCCGGGTCCCCAGGACCCGCTCTGGCTTCCTCTTCTGGCCCCGGCACCCCCTCCCCTCGCGCTCTGGCCGCGGCCCCTCGGCCCCGCCCCACCCCGCCGTCGGCCCCGCCCCCGCGGCCTCGCCATTCCCGGGCAGGCCCCGCCCCCCGCCGCGAGCCCCCAGCCCCGCCCCCCGTTTCCGCTGGTGGCCGCGGCGGCGGTGCGGGAGCTGGAGCGAGCCGGGACCCCGCGTTCCTCAAGCGCGGTGAGTGCGGCCCGAGGCCGGCGGGCGGCGGGCCGGGGGCTCGGGAGCGCGCAACTTTGCGGGGCTCGGGCCAGCGGTGGGCGGGCGGGGCCGGCCCTGATCTCCATCGAGGGGAGCGACTCGGGGGCGCCCCGGGGAGGGGTGTCTGGAGGGCGGTAGCGGGCGAGCCGAGGGAGGGATGGGGTAGACTCCCTGTGTGGACGCGGGAAGCGGCCAGGAAAGGGGCGTGTGTGTGCGGGGCCCCGTAACAGAGCGAAGAGGGGTTTGCGGGGGGAGCGGCTCGGAGGAAGACCTTTTGGGAATGGGGCTGCGGGAGAGCGACCGCGGAATCCCAGGTGGAGGGATGGGAGGGCTGTAGGCTGCAGCAGAAAGGGGGAGCCTCAGAGCTGTCAAGGCTTTCTGACTGTGTGCCTCAGTGGACTGGCTTGGGGTAGTCCACAGCGCGCCCTCAGGGCGGGTGGGAGCTCGGGCGAGGCTGCCTGCCTCCCCCCTCCGCCGGACACCCCTGACCACTCCTTGGGCCACCGCTGGCAGATCGGCACTCACGGTGACAGGGCTTTGGCACATCCTGAGTTCCAAGATGTAGTCCATCTGTGCATCCAAGTTTGGGACTTTAAAAAACTTTCTTGTGGTTAGGGAAAAAAAAGGTCCCGACAAGAAACCGGCTTGTTATGCGAGCAGTATTTGTACTTGTGTATCTCCGAACTGGATCCAGTCTTGGATGTTCTCTTTTTGAAAAAGATGCTGGCCTCTTCCCTAAGCCTTCCCCAAATGCGTGTGCTGTCTGGCTGGGCCAGTCTGAAGTACTGGAGTAATATGGGATCCCCTCGGGTTTTATCAACCTTTCCACCCCATCCCAAATATGGGGATTAGAAGGCAGCAGCTCACCTCCTTTTGGTCCAGAGAAGCAACCTCATGTGAGGGTGTCCTTCTGACCTGCAGCTGCCCTCTTCTCTGAAGTGACTCAGGTATTTCCTCCTCCAGGAAGCTTTCCCGGACTAGTGGAGAAAACTGAGGACTCATGCACTGATCTCTGTATACTGCCAGCTTCCCTCTCTCTACTAAAAATAGCCACCGAGAATGTTTTGTATGTATGTTCTGCTATAAAGATGTGCAGTCAGCTTGTCATCTTAAGTAGTGGGAGGGGAGGCGAGATATTATGGATAATTTCAAACAATGGACTGGACAAATCATTTATATTTAGCTAAGGAATGCAGCCAGGGAGGCAGACATTCACAGGGGCTTCCTATCTTCCACCTGGTCCTGGCATAGCTGATGCAGCTGGGCTCTGGGTTGGGAGTCAGGGATGGAGCAGGATGGGGGTGGAGAAAATTTGAAGGGTAAATCAGTTCTGCACTTACTCATTGAAGACCTGCTGTGTGCAAGGCTCTGAGCAGCTGAGAGTGGACCACAATGGAATGGGATTGTAAATCAGATTTTGGTCTTTAAATCTAGGAACAGGTATTTAGTATTAATCACAATAACCAGTGTTGATCAAGTAATTTGTAGTTGGTCAAGTGCTTTCACTGCATATTAGCTGTATATAATTTTATTTGGCTCACACCTAATCTTGTTAAGTATATGTTCTTTTTAGTCGTTTTTTTATAGATTAGGAAAATGAAGCTCAGAGAGCATAAATGACTTCTCTGAGGTTACAGAACTCATTAGGTGGAAGGAAGCAGAACTTGAACCCGTGGCTTCTGACCACCCTCCTGCCATGTGTTTTGCATTATGCTGTGCTGTCTCTGCCATTCTTTCCTAATAAGCCTGTGGAAGCTGGGCTCTGATCTTAGCTCGAACACCATCTGTTTGTGCAGCCCTGGGCATGTTACCTCCCCTTTTCAGCTCTGTGTTTTGGAGCATTACTGGATTAAAATGTTTCTAGAGTCTCTTCCTTAGTTAGATGATTAACGATGTAAGATGCTAGGGACAGCCAATCAGGCAAGTAAGTAATAAGTGTGCTTTATTTTAAAAAGTTTTTTTATTGTGGTAAAAAACACATAACAGAATTTATCATCATCACCAAATTTAAGCATAGAGTTCATTTGGGTGAAGTATACTCACGTTGTTGTGCAACAGTTCTCTAGAACTTTTTCACCGTGCAAAACTGTACACCCATTAAATAACTCCCGTTTCTAACCCCAACGCCCCGTCACACCAAACCACCATTCGTGTGCTTTATTGTGCTCCTTCTATGTGCTTAATCAATGTTGGCTTTGAGGCATTAATAAGGAGGATTGTGAAGAAGCAGCCCGGCTTCAAAGGGAAGTCCGGGGGGCTGGGGTAGCAGGCTGGAGGGCTGGCCCCTATCCCTGTGGCTGCAACTTCAGTACCGCTCTGCTGTGTTGGTGAGGAGTGAGTGAGTGAGTGGGTGAGGCCTTGGGCAAGTGCCTTCACCTCTTGCATCTTTAGCTTCCTGCTTGCAAAACCAGGATAACAATACGAAGCTCTCAGGGCTGTGGGAAGGAGCAGTGAGATAATGTATGTGGAGCTCATCGCTTAGGGCCTCACACACAGCAGGTGTGCAGTAAATGGTGGTTGTTATTTATAACCTAACTAAGGAGACTAGACTAATATGCTCAGAACAAGAGAGACAAGACTTCTTTTCTTCTACCATTAAGGCCTAGGCCTGGCGTGATTGTCATGTTCACTAAGAGGGAATGGATTGAATGCAGGAACCTTAGCCTGGCACTCTGCATCCTTCCTATCCGTCTCCAGCCTGCCCGTCTAGCTTTATCTCCCACCCTTCTCCCCCAGGGACCCTTGCTTCTAGCCAAACTGATCTCCCAAGCATGCTTTGCTCATTCCTTCTTTGTCCCTGAGTTCACACCGTTCCATCTTTCTGGATTGCTTTTCCCCGCTCCCACTTCCCCCTCTTTTAAGACCCTACTCATGTCTGAGTTTCATGTTGGAGCCTCTCTATCCACCCATCTTTCAAAGCACCTCTTTTTCCTTGGAGCTCCTGTGGCATTTTCTGTCTTCATCTCTCCTGGCTTTTATACCCAGCCTGGGGTGATTCTTTAGTGAAATCTACAAACACTTACATAGTACAAGAGTCTGTGCTAAGTTCTGATGATACAAAAATGAAAAAAAAATAAAGGTCCTTGTCTTCATGGCATGTATAATGCAGTAAAGGGTTAAGAAAGGGGTTCCAAAAGTGACAATTCAAGGTACAAGGTGAGTGGCCCTTGGTATTATGTGAGTTCAGACAAGGGGATTAATCCCCTCAATTCTGGAGAAGCACGGCATGCAGCAGGTGGCGTTTGCCATGAACTCTGAAGAGTCGCTTGCAGTTGAGCAGGAGGGAGGAAGGGTCAGCCTGTGGAGAGGCACTGAGAGTGTGGGCTGATGAGTAGGTTGCATGAAGAGAAACAAAGAGAGAGAGAAGGCTGGACCAGGTAGACAGTGGGCCTATTGTGGGTGGCTGCAAATGCACAGCCAAAGAATTTCATCCATCCATCCATCCGACCGTTCCTTTCGAGAAGCCGAGTGCCCACCATTGCAGGCTCTCAGCTGCTGCCAGAGAGACAGCGGTCAACATTGGGGACGCTGGGGGAACTTGGCAGATTTTTGAGCCGGGGCTGCAGAAAAAGGGCGAGGCCTAAGGATGGTGCGTGTGGGGCCTGGGAAGGGGGGAAAATCATGATGGGGAGAGAGCACTGGGCAGCTGTGATGAATGGTGAGGTGGAGCTAGACCTGGGACATTTTGGAAGCAGGGTTAGAGCTTTTGTGAACTGATTGAATGAGGTTGGTGAGGAGATGAGGAAGGGGAATTGAAGCTGAGTCTGAGCTGGGTGACTGTGAACGTGCAAGGCCCATTTACTTTTTTCATTGCATGCCATCATTTCTCTATAGATGATAAGCCCATTCAGGGCGTGGATTTTATTTTGTTTTATTTTTTAATGTTTATTTATTTTTGAAGGAGAGAGAGTGTGAGCAGGGGTGGGGCAGAGAGAGAGAGAGGAAGACACAGAAGGTGAAGCAGGCCCCAGACTCTGAGCTGTCAGCACAAAGCCTGATGCAGGGCTCGAACCCACAGACCGTGAAATCATGACCTGAGCTGAAGTTGGATGCTTAACCACTGAGCCACCCAGGCTCCCCCAGGGTGTGGATTCCAGCACTCTCTGTGTTCTTCCTGGCCCACTACTCACTGCTGAGCAGCACAGGGTGGACACAGTGTGGACCTCTGATGTCCTCAAGAAATTAATCTTGCACCTTCTAGAATGCCAGATTTGTATCCACAGCAATATTTGTACATGGGCCTAGCTTTCTCCAGTGTCATGTTTCTGCAGAGAGCCAAGTGTTTCCTGTATATATTTTCATACCCTGAGTTAACTACCCTTTCAACTCCTGTTACAGATTTCTCTCTCACTTGATGGCCATTTTCCACCACGTTTTTATTGCCCCACAAGAGAAAATTTGGATGTGGTAGAGATGAAAACAACAACGTGGCCTGTTCCTTTACATCAGCCCCATAGGGTACGTGAGTCAGACTCAGGTCTCAGTAAAGTTAAAGAGTTTTACATATATTGAGAGTTCATTTTGTGAGTGGTCAAAATTACAAATGTTAAATCCTTGATGCCAAGGGTCTACTCTACAGATGGCAAATTTTATAGCATGGATTCTGTTCCTTGAGTAACTGTCCATAGCAGACATTACTAATCGATCACAGCTGTCTTAACCACTGGGCCAGGGTTTGGGTTCTGCTTATGACACTTTAGGCACCCAGTACTAGCTGAGTGGACTTGGTGCAGGAGCTGGAAGCAGTTTACCGTCTCTGGTCTTCTCCACCTGTTGATTGACTAGGTTCTAGATGAGAGTCCTCCTCTCCAAAGAGTGGCCACTGCTGGACAGAATTCACCTAGCATGGCTTCATAGCAAAGTGGTTACTTAACTTTTTATTTCCTGCAGGAATATCCTGGGATCTTGTCTACTCTGTCAGCAGCCAAAGCGCTTGTAGGACATTCAAAGAAACAGGTCAGTCTGGGTCTACCGTGTGGTGGGGTCTCTGAGTGTCTGTGTATTATAAACTGTCTAAAGTCTCTCTTGAGGAGGGGGATAGAGTGGAATGCTGATATTTGTTAGATGTCTCTCTGGCGTAGCTTCTGACTTTGAATTTTGATAAGCTCCTGAAACTGGGCTTTGGGGGAAAGGAGACAGTTATTCCCTCCCCACTATTTCTGATTGATGGCTGGGGTAGTCCTCTTAATTTCTTTCCCGGCCACCTTGATTGTAGGGAAGAAACCCCAGGACACTAGAGAGGCCTGTACCTTCCTACTTCTTGTCTCCTCCCAGCAGGCCTGGGAGCCAGGGTGGAGCACCTCCCACTAGATGGCCAGAAAAGAATCTTGAGGGGGGGAATCTGGCCAATCCTACCTGTCTCCATTCTCTATACTGGCCGCTGCAGCAATGCCCCTGGCTCTCCAGGTGGGTGCTCTCTGCCTGGACCCTCTCCAGGATGCTAGTCCCTGCCCCCACAGGCTCCTGGGGTCTTGCTGATAGCTTCTTTGTCCAAGCACTTGTGCATCAAGGCTCCTGCCCAGCTGAAGCCAGGCAGGAGCCACTTAGGCAGGAAGACAACCCTGGTGGCTGGTGCTCATTCAGCTTCCCTGGGGGTCCTGCTTACAGACTTGGGCCTTTTTGTGTTTTAATTGATGTGTGTTTTATCCTGTGGCTTCCTCCTGCTAGGTGATTTGTAAATCTCTCACCTTCTAGAACTCAGCAGTGTGGGGGTGGGGGCGGGGATGGGGGTGGCTGGAAGAATGGTGCTGGCTGGTAACTTACCTTGCCCAAAGAGTCCTCTCTCTGTGAGTCCCAGCAGAGACTATTTGGTGTCCCAGGAGTGGCCACGGACCTCTCGTTGTCCTGCTGTACTTTGCACATCATACTGAGGATGCCAGTGTTCACATTTATCGTTGTCACCAGTAGCCAGTTTCAGACTGTGTCCACAATGAATTTAACCGAAGTCCTAGTAAATCTTCATTTAAATCTCCTTGAATTTTCACAAGAATCCTACAAAGTAGCTGTCATTTGCCCCCATGTTACAGTGGCGGCGGCTGAGAGCTGGTGTGAGACTGGCCTACGACCGCATCTGTAGTGGGAGGTGGGGCAGGGACTCAGACCCTAGTCCGCAGCCTGACTTTCCTACCACAGACCCGGGGCTCCTTCGTGTGGCTCCTGAGAATTGCCTCCACGTCAGGAACGTGGGAGCTCCCATTTTAAGTCTTCCCCCCTCCCCCCTGGGGCCCCGGGTGGGGTGTCTGCTTTCATCGGCGCCGCTCCGGGATTGGGAGCACGGCCTGTGGACGGACTGTGCGGTGCAGCCTGGCGCAGCGGCCTGGGCCCAAGGGAACCAGGCTGGCGGAGAGCGGGCAGCACGTGAGGGAAGGACTTGAGGACGGGGTCACCGCTGGCCACTCAGCACCTCCTGGCTCACATAGTACAGCCTGCCCATGATGAGGTTCCTGCGGGGCCTGCTCCTGGTGGGTCCTGCCCGGGCACAACATGGCGGCCAGCTTCCCAGGAGGCCTGTGCGGCCTCGGGGAGACAGCCGGCCGTGACGCCACCGGTCATTTCTAGCCAGAAGACCATCCTCCTTCTGTACATTTGGGAGGGAGACCTGAGGGAAGGACCTTCCAGACAGGAAGTTTATTCTCTTGTATGGTTTTGGCCTCACAGGGCTTTGGGTTTTTTCGTTTCTTGTGGTGCTGTGGAGCATCCGGAATGATGGCCAGCTCCTGGGACAGAGGGCTGTCCTCTGGCTCCTGCCTCTGCCTCTCACGGGCTCTGCGACCTTGGGCAAATTAGTTGCTGTTGTCAGGCTGGTTTCCTCACCTGTAAAATGGGCATCTGGGCGGCCATTTGCTAAGATTCCTTGAGCTTTGATAAAGGTGGTTTCTGAGTGGGGCGGGGGTGGGGGTGGGATTTGGCTTCCAGTCCTGGGGCTTCCCGAATACCTCCTCCTCTTACAGGGCCCTCTCTGTCTCTGGCCTAGAGGTGCCTGGAGGAAGAAAGAGTGAGGTTAATGATTAAAGCAGAGGCCCTGATTTGCTGATGGAAGTGGGACGGGGCAGAGGTTGTTTACAGAGATGGTTGCCTGTCCGGTTCGTGGCAGGGTCTTGTGGCCTGACTTCCGTCCTGTGCTGATGGCTCGGCTGCTGCTTTCATTTTAACTGCCTCCTGCTCCGCACCCCTCCCCCATGCCTTTAGGAGCTAGAAGGTTCCACTGCTGCACTCCAGCCTGGTGAGTTAACAACTTCAACTTCGATCATAGCCACAGTGTACTGAAACGAGACTATCTGCCGGGGTGTAGTCCAGGGTCCAAACCCTTTCCCTCATACTGAACCATCAGCTCAGCCTGGACTGGGTTGAGGCCCTTGTGAACGCCACAGAGCCAGAAGGAGCACCTCTGCTGGCTGAGTGTCACAGCCTGTGTGCTTTGGTCTCTACTCAGGAGTGAAATGTGGATTATATATATATTTTTTGAATATCCATTGTTTTATACTATCTGTGCTTTTGAGTTTACCACACCCATTCTCCCCTTTGTCATCCTTCCCACGCCTCCGACAGTGGCTGGTAATTAACTGTATTTTGAATATTCACTTTTTGAGAGTCATGTGACCATTTCTGTGTTCAGCGTTTGTTCAAATACCTGACCTTGTGCTAGGAAAGGATATGATGGAGAACCGTCCAGGGGGTCTGGAGAGTCTTTGTTCAAATACCTGACCTTGTGCTAGGAAAGGATATGATGGAGAACCGTCCAGGGGGTCCGGAGAGTCAGACAGCCCAGAGACCCCCTGGAAGCCTCTCGCGTACTGGGGAGCCCTGACTGGCCCTGCAGGAAGGCTGAGTGAGGGTCATGGGAGCTTGGTCAGTTCTTAGCCTTGGCCTTAGTGACGTAGGCCGCTGCTGACCTTTACAGTATCTTCGTGCAGATTCAAAAGATTGCCGTTTCCCGGATTAAAAGGAAAAATTAAAGCAGATACATGATTGTAAAATCTGAGCAACGCACAGCTCTGGCTGGGAAGCCCCCCGGAGCCCTGTGGGCAGCAGCCAGGCCCCCAGGGCCTTCTACCAGCATGCGGGGCGCACATGGCCAGTGGCGCATGCGTGCCGTGCTCCTCCCCCTCCCAGCGAGGGAGCTGTGCGGGGCTCGGAGTCTAGGAGAGGGGCTAGGGGTGGGGACAGGCCTCCGAGAACAGTGCACAGGTGAGGGAAGTGACCTCAGGGGGATGCCCAGAGCCAGGCTGGGACAGGGTGTGGCTGTGCACGTGTGTCTGTGTGCTTGTGAGTTAGTATGTGTGTGTGTGTCCTAGCGTGTGTGTGGCCGTGTGGGTTCGTGTGGGGAGGAGTTTTGTGTCGTTCTGGGACTCAGGTGAGAGGCCCACCTGAGCCCTTTCAGTATGTCACTGTCTACCTGTGATGTGAATGCCCCCTCTGTAGAGGGTGGTGTAAGACTTGAACACAGTACCTGCCAGGCCTGCCTACGCCTTCTCACCTGGCCACCTGCCACATTGTGGAAACTGAGGCTGAGGGGGCTGATATTCTCTGAGAAGCCCCAGGGCTGGTGGTTCCAGGGACGGTGGGAGCAGACCTGCCTGAGCAAGTCTCTAGCCCCCACTAGGGCCAAGCCCTATGGGAAGGCTCAGAGGGGCAGGGCGACTGGCTGCGTTTGATTGGGACTGTGTGAACACGTAGAATGACATGTTGTGTTCTAGAGAAAGTGAGGTAGAGGTCTGGGCTTGCAATTTTCCACTTAATCCTGAGAGAATCTAAACAGCTTTGTTTAAAAACTGGACGTGCAGATTGCAGGGACCTGAGGGAGGAAGCGCCGTTGGGCCCCCCAGGAAGGCAATTAGGTTTGAAGCCAGAGTTTGGATCCAAATACAGCTTGTGGGACCTGGAGGGCGGGGAGGGAGAGCCCCGGGAGCAGCCCAGGAGGCATGAGTCACTGTGAATTAGCAGCCGTTGCGAATTGGCTCTCACTTGCGTGCTGGAGACCGGGCGCATGGGGAGAAAGCCCTAGTCCAGGGGGCATTGCCCACCATCGAGTCCATGGGCACAGAAAGGGCAGGGGGTAGGAATTGCCTGTCTGCACTCTTAACCTCTCCCCCTATTAGCCAGAGAAGCTGGACATGATGGTGGCCAGTCAGCCTGCGTCTGCGAAGGTGCCCCTTGAGGGACGGTCAATTCCTGCTGTGCGGGGAGAATAATATAGTACACCGTCCAATCCAGGGCAGGTCTGGGTGGAACTTTCTCTGAGGACCCCCAGACAATCACAGGGGAGATCGTCTTGTGGGAGGGGTAGGGTTGTGAGAGGCACAGGAAGGGGTTCTTTGAGTGGTCGCAGTGGTGGGTGGTGGCCTGGAGGTGGGGGTGGTGATCGGTGTGACTTGGAGATGAACACGGGGGAGGAGGAGGAACATAGCTGGTGAGAGAGGGTGGGCTCTGCCCTGGGGGCACCTTGAATGTCACCCAGAGGAGAGTCAGACTGTAGGACCCTGGCAGTGGGGAGCCGATGTTGGTCCCTGAACAGGGGAATGACACGATGAAAGGGATGTTTTAGGAAAAATCAGCTTGTAGCAGAATTCAAGGTGAATTTTTTTTTAACGTACCTTTCTTTGTTGTTGTTGCAAAAATAACACAAATTCATTATAATATTTGAGCATTACATGCATTGTATAAAAGGAAAATCTCCTATAATCCTGCCTTCAGATATAATCGCTATTAATACTTTGGTTTTTATTCTTTCCAGGTATTTTTATGATAGACCGGCATCCAGCTGTCTACCTACTAACTTAACAATTTCCATAAGTAGAATTGTATTATACTGGCTGGCAACTTCTCCAGTCATCTTTCCACATCAGTGCATAGAGAATGACCTCATTCTTGTGAATAGCTGTACAGACTTGCTGGATGAGTTTTGTATTGATTGCTTATTGCTGTAACAAACCACCCCCAAATTTAGCAGAACCGTTTTTATTTGCTCACAATTCTGGGGATTAGCCATTGAGGCCCAGCTCACTTGGCCTCATTACCTAAGCTCATTAATGTGGTGACAGTTACCCAGTGGCCTTGCAGGGGCCTGGACAGTCTGAGAGCCTCTCTCACATGCCTGGTGATTGGTGCTGCCTCTCAGCCGGGCCCCTCTTCCCCCATGTGACTTCTCGTTCTCCGGGAAACTATACTTTAAGGTGAAAGTGGGATCTCTGGGACCTCTCGGGATCTAGGCTCTGATGTGCCACAGTGTAACATCCATTTGCTGCTTGGTCAGAGCAAGTCAGAGGACCAGTCGGAACTCCAGGGTTGGGGGGAAACTCCATCTGTTGAAGGCAGAGGGATGGGAGGACATGGATGTGCAGTCCCTTCATGTGCTCAGAGGAGGAGAATTAGAATTTTTGGGAATAGACGGCACCAATCTTTCTTTCTTTCCTTCTTTTCTTTTCTCTTTCCTTTCCTCTCTTTTTTCTTTTTCTCTTTCTTTCTTTCTTCTCTTTTTTCTCTTCCTTCCTTCCTTCCTTCCTTCCTTCCTTCCTTCCTTCCTTCCTTCCTCTTTCTTTCAGAGAGAGTGAGCATGGGCATGCACAGGGGAGAGGCAGAGGGTGAGAGAGAGAGAGAGACAGAGAAAGATAGAGAAAGAAAATCTTAAGCTCATGCTAAGCATGGAGCCTGATGTGGGGCTTGATCCCACAACCATGAGATCATGACCTGAGCCAAAACCAAGAGTCGGACGCTTAACTGACTGAGGTGCCCCTAGACCCCACTGATCTTGGGAGACAGCACAGGCTCCTTCCCATCCCAGCCCCCTCTTTACCATATGGGTCAACATGGGAAGTTGGCATTGGCAGGACACTTAATCTTGTGGGGCAAGAAGTGTTGTTTGAGGTGGCTTCTCTGTTTGCATGTGTGAGGGGCTCGTGCCGAAGGTAATCCAGAATTTGGGCTTGGGAACAGACCACTTCTCCTGCTAGGGCGACCAGAGCTGTAGAAGTAGAGCTGGAAGCTCTAGAAGCTGCTGAGAGCTTGGCTGCTTAGTACCCCTTGCTAATTTTCATGGCATCTCTGAAGAATGTGAATCCGTGAGTGACAGGTCTTTAAGAAAGCCAACTGGTCACTCCAGATCCAAGCCTCTGCTGGAAATTCATTTATTCAAGGTCCAGACTGTCTCTCCATCCTCTTCTGACTGCAGATGTGAAATAAAAAGACCCAGACCTCTATGATTCACAGATTTCACTTTTCCTTCTCAGGCAGCACAATGGACTTCACGTTTCGACTTCCCACAATGTATTTTTTTTTTTTTAATGTTTTATTTATTTCTAGGAGAGAGAGAGAGAGAGAGAGAGCGTGAGCAGGGAGGGTCAGAGAGGAAGTCACAGACTGAAGCAGGCTCCAGGCTCTGAGCTGGCAGTCAGCACAGAGCCCGACGCGGGGCTCGAACCCACGAACTGCAAGATCATGACCTAAGCGAAAGTCGGACGCTTAACCGACTAAGCCACCCAGGCGCCCCTTCAATGTATTTGTTTTTAAAGTTTTCTTTTCACCTGCCTTGGTAGCTCTTCTCTGCTGTGAGATGTCACATATGGCGGGGAGGCAGAAAGAAGCAGGGGGAAGAGCCAGCTCTGGGTCATTAATGAATCCCCAGTGCCAGTTTAGAGGATGTAGCAGTGGGGCTGCTGGTGAAGTCCTCCCCAGCACTGGTCATTCATCAGACTTACCTCTCCCTGGAGATCTCGGGCTGGACTGGATGAAATACACTTTCTCAGCACACCAGTGTTCTTTGGTCTGTCATCTGCCTTGTGGTTGGCGCATTCATCAAATAAGAACAAAGGCTGCGTGGGTTCCATATTTGAAAACCCCTCGGTGTGTTATTTTCTCCACGCTCCCTCTCAGCATCTCTTGGAAAAGAAATGGTTTGTGGTTGCAGGCGTCCCTGGTTGTGAAAGTGCAGTCCACGCTGCACAGCTCAGCCTCTTGGGGTCGTTCTCCCTCCTCCTCCTTGACTGTGCTGTGGGGGAGCTGACCCAGCTCTGCCAGAGGGCTTGGTGAGGACTGTGGGGAAGGGTGAGTGGCTGCCCCACACGTGGAGCCACCCTGCTGTATCTGGGCGACTCGGGTGCCAGCGTTGTGCTACTGCTGCGGGGTCACCGGCATCTGATCAGCTCACGGGTCTTACTGTGGACCAAAGTTTAGGGTTGAGGAACACGTGTGAAGCCTTGTCTGCAGACCTAGAGAAATCCGGCATCACAGCAGGACAGACCTCAGCGACGCCTTTTGGCCAAGGAATTGAAAAAACTGGATGGAGGATCTCGACCTGTTTCAACTGAGAGTTTGCTAGGTGAATTCCCCATCAGCAGAGACCTAAGAGGCCTGTCTCCTATTCCTAACTTCTCTGCCCGTGCCTGCACCCCTTTCTGGTTCTCTACAGCAGTGAGGGTCCATTCATACTTCAGCATGTTCAACAGTCATACTATCAATTCATCAACAAGCAGTTATTGAACATTTTGATTCTTTTAAGTTCTGAGGTATCTTTTGGGCCAGGTGCTCTGTGTGATGAGGGAGCTTCCACTCAAGATGGTGGTGTAGGAAGATCCTGAAGTCACCCCTTTCCATAGATATGACAGATCTACAGCTACCTAGGGGGAAATTCCCTCTGAAAAAGACCTGAAAACTACTGGAGCAGGCTCCTTCACAATGGATAAGGAGGCCACATCGAGATGGTGGGTTAGGCAGAGACACAGTCTTGCCAAAGACTCCACCCCTGGCACGGTGACCCACATTTAGGAGGGATCTCACAAACGTGGAGCTTGTCCCTGTGCAGCAAGCAGTATGTGCCCCACGTTAGGCACCCCAGCCTTTGGGACCTGCATTAGAGACACGAGCCCCCAAAATATCTGGTTTTGAAAACCAATGGAGCATATGTCTGAAAAAGCTACATGGCTGTAGGGAACCTAGATTTTACTCTTAAAAAAAATTTTTTTTTAAATGTTTTATTTATTTCTGAGAGAGAAAGGCAACGTGAGCAGGGGAGGGTCAGAGAGAGAGGGAGACACAGAATCTGAAACAGGCTCCAGGCTCTGAGCTGTCAGCACAGAGCCCGACTCGGGGCTTGAACCCACGAACTGCGAGATCATGATCTGAGCTGAAGTCGGACACTCAACCGACTGAGCTACCCAGGCGCCCCTAGACTCTACTCTTAAAGGGCTCGTGTGCAGACTCGCTTGTCCTCAAACCTAGTGCAGAAGCAGCAGTTTGAAAAGTGCCTAGACCATAAGTGAAAGAGGTCCATTTTGCTATTCTTTTATTTATTTATTTATTTATTGAGAGGGAAAAGGAGAGAAAGAGAGAGAATATGAGTGGAGGAGGGGCAGAGAGGGAGAGAGAATTCCAAGCAGGCTCTGTGCTGTCTGGGCTCGAACTCACAAACTGTGAGATCATGACCTGAGCCTAAATCAGGCATTAGATGCTTAACCAACTGAACCACCCAGATGCCCCTGTTTGCTATTCTTAAAGCATCTGCCAGAAGGGCAGGAGCCTGTTGGGACTGTCTCCAGGGACAGAGATACTGGTGGGTGGCATTTTTGGTGTTCTCCTTCTACCTAGTTAGTGCTAGTGCTGGAGACATTTTGTCCCCCCACAACCCTGCTAGCATGGTGGGCACCCCCATGCACTACTCCCTGAGACCCTGCCTAAGCCAGTAAGACAAAAGCCCCACCCCTACCTGCTGTCTGACTACAGCCCCAACAAAGCTGGCCTATGGATGTAGTCCATGTAGGGGATGCCTGAGCTCCTGGCTCCAGTGGCCAAGGGTGATTGTGTTTCTGGGTCATACGGGTCTTAAACAATTGGAGAGCCAGTTCTTGGCAGACTGCTATCTCCAGGGCACTGCGCAGACAGCGGACTGAAACACACCCCCAGTTATCTGATGTAAAAGGCCTATTTACTTGCCCCGGAGCTTTAGCCCGAGGGGCAGGCTTCGCCTTTGTAACACATCTAGAGGCTACAGAGGTGCTATCAGGGAACATAGAATACTGTCTTTGAGCTGACCCTCAGCCTTGCTACACCTCCCAGAAAGTTTGCTGGTCCCTCCCAGAAAGGAGCCTCACGCTTTGCAACTATCACTGAGGGGACTCCTCCAGACTGCTTGTTTTGCAGGCCAGCAGGGTCTGTGATTATGTTCCCAGAGGACTGCATATATTTGCATGCCTTCAAACCTGCTGCTTGAAGCCAGGTGCTGACTGAAATCCTTCCCTCTGGAACACTGACAAGTCTGCGTACCCTCCACAACTGGGACCCACCAGGAAAAAAATCTGGCTGCTTAGGTAATCACAAAGGTTCAAGAGGCAAACAAGAGCTAGGGTATGGTTGAACAGAAGGTTCATTTCCTACATAAGGCCACTGCTGCAAGACTTCTAGTGTGTAGAAACAAACACAGAAACTCAAGCAAAATGAGGATACAGAGGAATAGGTTCTAAACAGAAGACCAAGATTAAAACCTCAGGAGAAAAAATCCTTAGTGAAAGAGAGATAAGTGACTTACATGATGAAGATTTCAAAGTAGTGGTTATAGAGAGGCTCACCAAATTCAGAAGGAGAATGGTTAAACACAGTGAGAACTTCAACAAAGAGATAGAGAATATAAGTCCCAAACAGAAATAATAGAACTGAAGAGTAACTGAATTGAAGAAGACATGAGTGGGTTTCAGTAGCAGACTAAATGAAGCAGAAGATAGAGTCAGTGAGCTGGAAGATAGGGCAGTGCAATTCACCCCAAAGAAGAGCAAAAAGAAATAACTAAAAAAAAAAAAAAAAAAAAAAAGGAAACCTAAGGGACTTATGGGACAACATCATATGGACTAACATTCACATGATAGGAATCCCAAAAGGAGAAGAGCTAGAGAAAGAGGCAGAAAATTTTTATTTGAAGAAATAATGGCCCCAAACTTCTGTAACCTGGGGAAAGAAGCACACATCCAGATCCAAGAATCCCAGAGATTTCCAAACAAGATGAACCCAAACAGACCACACCAAGACACATTATAATTGAAATGTCAGGGCATCTGGGTGGCTCAGTTGGTTGAGTGCCTGACTTTTGATTTTGGCTCAGGTCATGACCCCAGGGTTGTTCTCTCTCTCTCTCTCTCTCTCTCTCTCTCTCTCTCTCTCTCAATCCCTGGGTCCTTCTCCCTGCTTGCACTATTTCTCTTTCTCTAAAATAAAAAAAATTAAAATGTCAAAAGTTAAGGATACAGATAATTTTTTTAAGTTTACCTATTTATTTTTGAGAGTGAGAGAGAGAGTAGGGAGAGGCAGAGAGAAGGAGAGACAGAATTTCAAGCAGGATCCATGCTGCCAGCACAAAGCCCGATTGTGGGACTCAAACCTACAAACTGCAAGATCATGACCCAAGCTGAGATCAAGAGTCAGTCACTTAGCCAACTGAGCCACTTAGGCACACCGGGAGAGAATCTTAAAAATGACTTGTTACATACAAGGGAGCTCCCCCCAAAGACTACCAGGAGAATTTCTCAGCAGAAGCAGGGAATGTCATGGTATATTCAAAGTGCTGAAAGAAAAACACTTCCAACCAAGAATACTCTACCTTGCAAGGTTATCATTCACAATTGAAAAAGAGATAAAGAGCTTTCTGAAAGCTACAGGAATACATCAGCATTACACTGGCCCTACATGAAATGTTAAAGGGACTTCTTTAAGCTGAAAAGAATGGGGAGTAATTAGTAACAAAAACACATGCAAGGTAACCAGGAAAGATAACTATTTAGTAAAGGTATTGGACTATCACTTATAAAGCTAGTATTAAAGTTAAAAGATAAAAGTATTAAAAATAATGTGACTACCTTAATTAAAGGATAGACATGAAAAAGATATGAAATCTGATATTAAAAATATAAAATGTTGGGGGGTGGAGTAAAAGTGTAGAGTTTTAGAATGCATTCAAACAACCTGCTATCAAGTTAAAATCGATTGTTATGTTTATATGGGCTCTTAAATATGAGCCTCATGGTAAGCGCAAAGCAAAAACTTTTAATAGGTACACAAAAGATTTTGAGAAAGGAACCTAAGCACAACACCATAGAACGTCATCAAACCACAAGGGAAGAAACCAAGAGAAGAGTAAAGGAGCAGAGAAGAGCTACAAAACAGACAAGAAACTATAAACAAACCACTATAAAATGTCAACAAGTACATACCTTAAATTCTATACAGTATATAAACAATTGGATCAGTTCTCCAGTCAAGACATAGAGTGGCTGAATGGATTAAAACAAACAAATGCTTTAGTACACTATGAGTTACCTACAAGAGACTCACTTTAGATATAAGGACATATAGAGACTGAAAATGAAGGGGTGGAGAAAGATATTTCATGCAAATGGAAACCGAAAGAAAGCAGGGGTAGTTACACTGTCATCAGACAAAATAGACTCTTAAACAAAGATTGTAGGGGTGCTGGGGTGGCTCAGTCAGTTAAGTGTCCAACACTTGATTTTGGCTTAGGTCATGATCTCCTGGTTCATGGGTTTGAACCACACATCAGGCCCTTCACTGGCAGTGTGGAGCTTGCTTGGGATTCTCTCTTTCTCTCTCTGCTCCTCCCGACTCATGCTGTCTCTATCTCTTTCAAAATAAAAAACTTAAAAAAAACAATACAAAACAGGGGCACCTGGATGGCTCAGTAGGTTAAGTGTCTGACTTCGGCTCAGGGCATGATCTCACAGTTCGTGGGTTCGAGCCCCGCGTTGGGCTCTGTGCTGACAGCTAGCTCAGAGCCTGGAACCTGTTTTAGATTCTTTTTTTTTTTTTAATGTTTTATTTATTTCTAGGAGAGAGAGAGAGACAGCGTGAGCAGGGGAGGGTCAGAGAGAGAGGGAGACACAGACTCTGAAATAGGCTCCAGGCTCTGAGCTGGCAGTCAGCACAGAGCCCGATGCGGGGCTTGAACCCACGAACCACAAGATCATGACCTAAGCAAAAGTCGGACGCTTAACCGACTAAGCCACCCAGGCGCTCCAACCTGTTTCAGATTCTGTACCTCCCTCTCTTTCTGACCCTCCCCTGCTCATGCTGTCTCTCTTTCTCAGAAATATATAAAACATTTTTAAAAAATTGAAAAAAGGGAAAAAGACAACTGAGGATGGTAATAAAAGACAAAGATGGACGCTACATAATGATAAAGGGGTAAATCCAGCAAGAAGGTATAATATTTGTAAATATTTATGCACCCAACATATAAATCTAAATATACAAAGCATATATTAACCAACCTAAAGGGAAAAATCGACAGTATTAGAATAATAGTAGGGGCTTTCATAGCTCACTTACAGTAATGAATGGATCATCCAGACCAAAATCAATAAGGAAACATTGGCTTTAAATGGCAAATTAGACCACATAGACTTAATAGATATGTATAGAACTTTGCATCCCCAAGCATCAGAATACACATTCTTTTGTAGTGCACATAGAACATTCTCCAGGATTTATCATGTTAGGCCACAAAACAAGTCTCAATAAGCTTAAGATTCAAGTTATATCAAGCCTCTTTTCTACCCACAGTGATCTAAAACTAGGGATCAGTTATAAGAAGAAAGTTAGAGGGGTGCCTGGGGGCTCATTTTGTTAAGCACCTGACTCTTGATCTTCGCTCAGGTTATGAACTCAAAGTTTGTGAGTTCCCAGCCCTGTGTCAGGCTCTGCACTGATAGTGCAGATCCTGCTTGGGATTCTGTCTCTCCCTCTCTCTGCTCCTCCCTCACTCACTTACTCTCTGTTTCTCAAAATAAATAAAGTTGGAAAAATCACAAACATATGGAGATTAAGCAACATGCTATTGAACAAACAGTGGGTCAATAAAGAAATCAAAGATATAAAAATATAAAAAAGGAGATTTAAAAGAAATTACTTGAGACAGATGAAAATGGGATACAACATACCAAAATCTATGTATGCAGCAAATTTTGGATGCAGCAAAAGTAGTTCTTAGAGGTACAGTCATAGTGATAAATGCCTACCTCAAGAAACAAGAAAAATCTCAGTCTAACTTTATATCTAAAAGAGCTAGAAAAACAAGAATAAATGAAGCCCAAAATTAGTAGTGGAAAGGAAATAATAAAGATCAGACTGTAAATAAATGAAGTAAAGACTACAAAGATAATAGAAAAGATCAGTGAAACTAAAGGCTGGTTCTTTGAAACCATTCACAGAGTTGATGGAGTTTTAGTTACGTTCACTAAGAAAAAAAAGAGAAAGCTCAAATAAATAAAATCAGAAATGAAAGAGGAGAGGTTACAACTGATGCCAAAGAAATTATAAGACACCACTACAAACAAGTGTCAACAAACTGGACAACCTAAAAGAAATGGGTAAGTTCCTAGAAACATATGATCTTCTAAGACTGAATCATGAATCATAAAAAATTTGAATAGATTAATAAAGAAGTTGAGTCCGTAATCAAGAACTTTCCAACAAACAAAAAGTCAAGGCTTCCCTGGTGAATTCTATCAAACATACAAAGAAGATATAATACCTATACTTTTCTCAAACTCTTCCAAAAAGTTGAAGAGAGGGGATGCTTCCAAACTCATTTTATGAGGCAGTATACTCTGGTACCCAAACCAGATAAGGACACCACAAAAAAAAGAAAACTACAGGCCAAGGGGTGCCTGAGTAGCTCAGTTCGTTAAGTGTCCAACTTTGGCTCAGATCATGATCTCATAGTTTGTGAGTTCAAGCCCTGCCTCAGTCTCTGTGCCTCAGAGACTGCTTCGGATTCTGTGTCTCTCTATGTCTCTGCTCTTCCCCCACTCATGCTCTGTCTCTGTCTCTCTCAAAAATAAATAAACATTAAAAACATTTAGAAAGCTATAGGCCAATGTCCCTGATGGACATATGTGATCTGAATCTAGAAGCAATGGCAACACAAACACAAATAAACAGATGGGACTACACCAAACTAAAAAGCTTCTGTACAGTGAAGGAAACCATCAATACAATAAAAAGGCAGCCTGGGAGAAGATATTTGTAAATCATATATTTGATAAGGGGCTAATACCCAAAATATAGGAAGAACTTCTATAACTCAATAATAATAATAATATAAACAATCTGATTAAAAAATGGGCAAAGGATCTGAATAGATATTTTTTCAAAGAAGACATAGAGATGGCCAGTAGGCACATGAAAGATGCTCAACATCGGTCATCGTCAGGGAAATACAAATCAAAATCACAGTGAGATACCACCTCACACTTGTTAGAATTGTCAAAAAGGCAGAAAATAACAAGTGTTGGGAAGCATGTGGAGAAAAGAGAATCCTTGAGCACTGTTGGTGTAGCCACTGTAGAAAACAGAATAAGAGTTCTTCAAAAAATTAAAAATGGAACTGCCATATGATTCAGTAATTCCACTTCTGGCTATTTATTCAAAGAAAGTGAAGACACTCATTTGAAAAGATATATGAACTCCAGTGTTCATTGCAGCATTATTTATAATAGCTAAGATATGGAAAAAACCGAAATATCTATCAATGGATGAATGGATAAAGAAGATGTGGTATACACATATGATGGAATACTTATTGTTCAACCATAAAAAATTGAAATCTTGCCATTTGCAACAACATGAATGGATCTCGAGAGTATTATGCTAAGTGAAATAAGTCAGACAAAGAAAAATACCTTACAATTTTACTTATATCTGGAATCTAAAAAAAAAAAACAAAACAAATAAACCAAACCAAATACAGCTACAGAGAACAATTGGTTGCCAGAGGGGAAGAGGTATGTGGGTTGGGCAAAATGGGTGAAGGGGATCAAGAGGTATAAACTTGCACTTGTAGGGGCACCTGGATGGCCCAGTAGGTTAAGTGTCCTACCCTTGATTTCACCTGAGGTCATGATCTTATGGTTCATGAGTTTGAGTCCTGCATCAGTCTCTACACTGACAGTATGGAGCTTGCTTAGGATTCTCTCTCTTCCTCTTTCTCTCTCTGCCCCTCCCATGCTGTCTCTCTCAAAATAAACTTTAAAACAAACCAAAAACCAAAAACCAAAACAAGCTTCCACTTATAAAATAGGTAAATCATGGGGGGTGTAATGTATAACATGAGGCCTGTAGGCAATAATATTGTGTTGCAAAACTGAAAGTTGTTAGGAAAATTCTTAAAGGTTCCTATCAGAAGAAAAATAGTGTTTGTAAATTTGTATGCTGACAGATGGTAGATAGATTTATTGTAGTGAGCATTTAGCAACGTATTCAGACGTAGAATTATGATGTTGTACACCTGAAACTAATACAGTGTGTCTCAGTTATACTTCAGTAAAAAATAAAGAAAAACTATTTGAATAGGGTATAAATGATGCACAATGCATTATTAGACAGAGAGAGAGAGAGAGAGAGAGAGAGAGATTGATATAGCCAATGTAGGATTAGGTGAGGCCCCAACCCTTTCTGTTCTTGGCTGCCAAGTGTCTTGTGTGTTTTATGTGGATTTTTCCCCTTCCCTCCCCCACTCCGGGGCTGGGTCCTGTCACATCCATGGCCCCCAGGAGTGGCCTCTGAAGGCTGGCCAGGAAGGGAAGAGGCTGCTGTAGATGCAGTCAGAGCCCCGCCCTCTCTGTAGGGCGCAAAGGAGACGCCTGCCTTGCCCTGGCTGAAGTCTTCCTGTTTTATGCTTCTACCTCATGTGGAGTAAAAGTGATGATACCTAAGGCCACTTGTACCCCAATGTTCATAGCAGCACTCTCAACAACAGCCAAAACATGGAAAGAGCCTAAGTGTCCATCAATGGACGAATGGATCAAGAAGATGTGGTTTATCTATACGATGGAATACTACATGGCAATGAGAAAGAATGAAATCTGGCCATGTGTAGCAACGTGGATGGACCTTGAGGGTGTCATGCTGAGCGAAATAAGTCAGGCAGAGAAGGACAGCTACCATATGTTTGCACGTATAGGAGGGTTAGGAGGAACTTAATGGAGGACCATGGGGGAGAAGAAGAGGGGAAATAGTGGGGGAGGGGGAGAGAGGCAAACCATGAGAGACTCTTGAATGCTGAGAACAAACTGAGGGCTGATAGGGGTGGGGGAGAGGGGAAGGGGGGTGATGGGCATGGAGGAGGGCACTTGTGGGGATGAGTACTGGGTGTTATATGGAAACCAACTTGACAATAAACTTATAAAAAAAAAAAGTGATGTTACCTCACCTCCAGCATGGCCACCTTCCTCATTGCTTATCCAACTGCCTCTCGGTGGTTTAACAAGTTCAGGTGTCCCTGTAGGGAAGGTGGGAATGCTCAGTGAACTGTGTCTTAAGCTCTGAGGCCTGTTCTTCAAGAAAAGAGCAGCAGCGGGGCGCCTGGGTGGCTCAGTAGGTTGGGCGGCTGACTTCGGCTCAGGTCATGATCTCGCTGTTCGTGGGTTTGAGCCCCGTGTCGGGCTCTGTGCTGACAGCCAGCTCAGAGTCTGGAGCCTGTTTCAGATTCTATGTCTCCCTCTCTCTCTGACCCTCCCCTTCTCATGTGGTCTCTCTCTCAGAAGTCAAGAAAACGTTAAAAAAAATTAAAAAAAAAAAAAAAGCATCACCTGCATTTCTGGAACATGGATGTAATTTCCCCAGAGGGCCCACACTCTACTGGCTGATGGGGAGGTTAGCAACGGGTGCCACCATTCCCGGGGCTGGGTGGGCTGGTAGATGCTTCAAGCCCGCTCTGGCTTGGACCCTGTGGGCTGGAATGTCAGTATTAGGCAGAGTGGCCCTCTCCCTCCATACGGCTCCTGTTCCGATATTCCATTTAAGCCCGATGCACGTGGCACAGCAGAGTCCCGGAGTCGGAGGACCGGAATCGGACACATTTTCTTCTCTCTGGAAATACTTTTGGGGTCCCTGGCCTTTGGGTTGCTAATACTGATTGTAGGACTTGCCTACACCACAGAATTGTCCCTCCTTTGGGCGATGGCTGACAGTCTGGTTTTCTGGGGCCTTGGTGCAGCTGGCTCTGGTGGGCTGGGGTGGGGGGAGCGTGGCCACCCTGACTCTGGGGCAGAGGGGAAGTAGGAGGTGATTCTTTAGACTCTATGGGGCCTTTTCCTTTGGCCCCCCACCCCAGGGACTAAGGCTTCAGATGCTGCCACATTGTAAACCCAGTGGTCCCAGTGGTCTATGGGACTGGTCTCCAGAGCCCCTGAAGCCAGCCCCTCCTCCCCATCCCATAGGTTCCCAGTAGGGTTAGTGCTGCCAGAGGATGGAATCAGACTCAGGACTTCTGCAACCCCCACGGGTCTTCCCTCACCGGCAGGGACATTTCTAATGGCTCCCCTCGATCTCTGGATCTTCATTCCTTCTGAGCAATAGAGTCCTTGCTTTTCCCCTCCACTGCCACTTTGCCTGTTTTTCTCATCTTCTGGTACCAGGTGGGCACTCAAATAGTTTTTGAACGAACGGAACAAATGCTGCATTTGTGAAGTAAAAAGAAATGTATCCTGATCTAGCTGAGTTCCCTGGACACTTAGAGCTCTTGCTGGATTTAAAACCATCCATCTTTGGGGCGCCTGGGTGGCTCAGTTGGTTAAGCGTCTGATTTTGGCACAGGGCATGATCTCACGGTTCGTGGGTTTGAGCCCCACGTCAGACTCTGTGCTGAGCCTGCTTCAGATTCTGTGTCTCCCTCTCTGCCTGCCCCTTCGTGGCTCGTACTCTATCTCTCTCAAAAATAAACATTAAGGGGCGCCTGGGTGGCTTAGTCGGTTAAGCGTCCGATTTTCGCTTAGGTCATGATCTCGTGGTTCGTGGGTTCGAGCCCCGCATAGGGCTCTGTGCTGCCAGCTCAGAGCCTGGAGCCTGTTTTGGAGTCTGTGACTCCCTCTCTCTCTTACCCTCCCCTGCTCACGCTGTCTCTCTCTTTCTCCTAGAAATAAATAAAAAATAAAACATTAAAAATAAACATTAAAAAAATTAACAAATTAACAAAACCATCCATCTTCATAGTTGCAGGGGTTTGAAACGTCTCTGGGGAGGAGCAGGGTTTGTAGGTCAGGAGCTCCTCACTAGAGGAGCCGTGGCTCTGCCTGAGAGACTTAATGTTCCCTTTCCTGAGAGGGGATGGACACGGAGCCCTGCTTAGAAATTTCACAGTTGAGGAAACTGAGGCTGGTCTTCCCAGGGTCTTTTGAGCAGAGGAAGCTGGAACCAGACTTTCTAGATGCTGACCCTGGATTCTATTTTATTCCACCCCCACCCCCACATCTCCCATCTTCCCCATTTTGCCCAAGGATGGCCCTGAGTTCCTCGCACCCCGTGTGTGAGGTCACCTTGCAGGGCCCCAGGCAGCTTTGTAGGAAAACATGAACCCCAAATGGCCAAATCTGTGAGGACTTGAGGGAGGCACATGAAGGGTTATTTTGGGTTTGGTGGGCCAGGCTCAGATCTCTCTGGCATTCCCGGCCGCTGGCCTCTCAGAATCGACTAGAATGGAGGGATGATCAAAATCAAGGCTCCAGGAATAGCCCAAGAATTTGCTCATTCTTAACCCCTGTAAAGAGGTGCCGCCCATCTCAGAGCCCACAGTGAAGTTGGGGCCGAGGGTGGGTGCTGGTATGGGGAGGGGGAGCGAAGGAGAGTTAAGACCATTTCCTCTTCCTCCCCTGGGGTGGAGGAGGTGGCAAGCGCAGTGCGTGGCTCAGTGCCAATCTGATAAGAGCAGATTTAGAGGCTAGAAGAATGTCCCTCCTCCCACTAGACCGTCATCCCTGCCTCCTGGGGAGTCGCCTGGAGCTCCCATGGGCTGGGTCAGTGGGTCCAGCTTCCTGGATCTCTCTAACTGCCTCTTTCTGTTTTGCCGTCCCCCTCAGACTTAGGCTTGGGGCGGCCATGGCCTCGGATCCTCAGGGAGGCTTACCTCTTCCTCCTCTCTCCCCCGGAGCCAGGCCCGGAGTCACTTTTGCTCAGTGCACGGGAGGGAGATGTGTATTGAAGAAGTTCAGGAGCTCAGTGATGCCAGGAATCTGCCCTTGCCCTGAACAAGGAGCTTGAGTGGACTCATAGAAACAACTGTGTGTAAACATTCAGACTCCTAAGCATCATCCAGACCCGTCTGTAGTTCTGGACGGGTGGTTGGGGTGTGACAGGCAGACTGGGTCAGTGGACAGAGCAGGCGGCTGGGAGGCAGGGCGCCTGGCTTGTCCTGGACCAGTCACAGTACTTCTCTAGGCCTTAGTTTTTTGTTTGTTTACTCTGCCAAATGAGGAGTCTCTGATCCCTGAGGTCCTTTCTGGCTTAAGAATGATCTGATTCCGGGGGTTGCAGGGAGGAAGAACTTTCTCAGATGGGTGGGGTGTTGGTGTTGTCTCTGCTCTTGGCTCCATATGGGGTCCAAGGGTGGGCCTCTCAGCTGGTCATCCCCACTGGGGGGGGGATGCGGTGCAGGCTGAAGGCTCAGATGTCACAGCTGGGCCTCAAATCTCTCTTCTGTTCTCTGGACACTTCTGCTCAGGAAAACTGCAAAGTCTGACGTTAGCTTTAAAAAAATCAGTTGCCCTTGTCCAGGATGAGGTGATCATCCCTCGGCCGACCAGATGAGGTCTGCATCTGCCACTGGCCGGCCTCACTGCTCCCCGGCTGGAGCCACTTTGCCTAAATTACCTGTAGCCTTTCTTCCCTCTTCCCACCATGCAGGCTCTCATTTCTCATTGTCCCTGGTGGGGTCTGCTTGCTTGAAACACTCCTCCCACCCTGCGTTGGGTGTTCTCTTATCTGCATTGTTTTAGTGGGTATTAATATTTGTTCAGCCATTATTTCTTCGAGAACTTTTCTGTTCCCCCTTCTCTCTTTCTAGAGCTTCACTTATATGACCATTCGCCTCTTGGATGCTGTCCTATAGGTTGCCGATGCTCTGTTAAATTTTTTCAGTCTGTTTTCTTTGTGTGCTTCATCTGAGATAATTTCTGTTGTTATGTCTTCAGACACAATGTTATTTTCTTCTGCGGTGTCTAATCTGATGTTAACTGGTTCCACCCAGTGTATCTTTCATTTCAGATAGTATCTTTTTCATCTTTCGAAGTTCAGTAGGAGTCTTCTTTATAGCTTTTGTTTCTCTCCTCACCATGTGTATGTTTCCTTCCACATTCTGGACCATATGGAACATTCGTATAATCACTGCTTTTTTCTTCCTTGTCTACTGGTTTCGCCATCTCTGTCATCTTTGGGACTGTTCTAGTAACTGATTTTTCTCCTGGGTATGGGTCATATCTTTCTGCTTCTTTGAATGCCTGCTAATTTTTGATCGAATGCCAGACATTGTGGATTTAATGTTGCTGGATTTGATTATATTTCTTTAAATAGTATGGGACTTTATTCTGGCATGCATTTCAATTGCTCGGGATCAGTTTAGTATTCGGGGCTTGCCTTTAAGCTTTGTTAGGGTGGATCCAGAGCCGCTTGTGGTCGAGGGCTAATTTAACTTCACTACTAAGGCACCACCCTTCTGAGGAGTCTGCCCAGTGCCCTGGTACAACGAGGTCTCTCCACTCTCAGAGGGGGAATGTGACCTCTTTCTGGCCCTGTGTGCTAGAAATCATTTGGCCGGTTGCTTTCCATTGGTTCTCTTCCCAGTCTCGTGGAGCTCACTTTACATATGTGTGGATTAGCCAGAGAGTCAAGGAGACTGTTCTGCACATCCCTAGAGCACCCTAACTGCACAGCCCCTCCTCTCTACTCCTCTACCTTCAATTTGAGCTCCAGCTTGGGGAGACCACTGGACTCCATTTGGTTTCCTCCTCCTGTGCAGCTGTGTACAAGCCACCTCCAGGCAGTCAGCTGGGTAGCTGTACGACTCAATCTTGCTTTTCCGTCTTCTCAGGGATTACAGTCCTGTGCAGGCTGTTGTCTCACATCTGAGGGAATTGTCCCACGTATTCTGTGCAGCTTTCTAGGTGCGTACAGCGGGGGGGTAGAGCCAGTCCGCATGACTTCACCGTGGTGGTTAAGTCCAGCATTATTGGAAGACTTAACTGAGGGATCACTTCCTTCCCCACTGGGAAACGTGTCTCTAGTCAGCCCTCTTACCAGACCCCATACACAGCATATTCTTTTCCTCATAATTTTATCTGGGTCTGTTTATTATCTCTCTAAGTAGGCTGTCTCCCTGAACACAAAGATGAGATGGCATTGTTTTGTTATCAAAGAAAATACAGTATTTCCCTTGTACGTAGGCCAGTGCCTGGCATATAGTAGGCAGCTCACGTTTGTTGATTGAATGAGTGACTGAGAAATGAAAGAAATTGTAAGCAAACTATGCCGTGTGGTTGCTAAGAAGAACAATACCTCAGTGGGTATGGAATTCAGACTCTGTGCTCTGTGGAGCTTATACCACGTCTGTAGTTTTGGGTTTTGTTGATTTTGGTTGGGATACTGGCAAATCTGAATTCATCCAGAGAAGGATGACTAAGGTGCCAGACCCTATACCTCATGAGAATTGGATGAAGGCTTTCGGAATGTTTGTTTTGTCCTGGAATTGATTTTATGGAGTGGTAAGGAGGACATGATCATTGTTTTCTAACATGTGCAGGATTGATGTGGAAGAAGAGGGCTTAAATGTGTCCTATAGCTTCAGAGGGCCAAACCTAGGACCCATGGATGAAGGGATTCCAGGAAATCAGATGTGGATCCAGTTCCAGGAAGAACTTTCTTTTCTTTTCTTTTCTTTTCTTCTCTTCTCTTCTCTTCTCTTCTCTTCTCTTCTCTTCTCTTTTTTTTTAAGTTTATTTATTTATTTTGACAGAGAGGGAGGACAAGTGGGGGAGGGGCAGAGAGAAAGATAGACAGAATCCCAAGCAAGCTCTGTGCTATGTCAGAGCCCAGTGCAGGGCAGGGACTCAGGAACTGTGAGATCATGACCTCAGCTGAGATTAAGAGTTGGACACCTAACCGACTGAGCCCCTCAGGTGCCCCTGGGAAGAACTTTCTAACCGCTAGAGCCATCTAGCTGATGAATGGGTTACTTGGGAGAGAGTACGTTCTTCATCATTTCTGGGGTTTAAGTAAAAACTGATATTTATTGATCAAGGGTTTTGTGTTTGGGATTGTAAGATTAGATGTGCTGTTGTATGAGATCATTTCTAAGATACTTTTCTACTCAATGATTCTAAACCTTTCATCTTCCTTTGAGCCCCATGATTAATCCCTCGTTGAAACTCTCCGTCCCCAGCACCCCCGCCCCCCCGCCCACACACTTGAATATGCCCTCCTTACTACAGTTTTGTGAAACTCCTCACAATCCTTCATCCTTGCCTAAAGTGGACTCCTTCTGGTGGCCTTGCAGATGAGCTGCTTGCCGTCTGTGCTCATCTCCATCATTTCAGTTCCAGCCTGACTGGCACCCCATCCATCTGGGCTGGTGCCTTATGTCAGTGCCTTGTCCCATTGTCTCTGGTGTCTGGATACACAGTGCCTTTGAGGGCTCTCGTTAGCCCGTTGTTCTCCAGTCTGCCCACACAGCAATGTCTGGCAGCCTTGCTGTGGCCATTCTCCGCGCTCGTGAACGTCGCTCTGAACAGACACTGCCACTCTTGACCTGTTTCTTGACTCGCTTCTCTGTAGGGCCCCTGTGGGGCCTCTCTCTTCCCTGGACCGAAAGCTCCCAGGGAGATGCCACCCCACTGGGTCTGGGATGGTATCTTGCACACTGTGGAGGCCCATTTAGTGGTGGTGGTGGCACGATTTTCAAGAGAATCTTCAAGCACCTGCCTTTTCCCATTAAACGTTTTTTCTAATGTTTATTTACTTTTGAGAGAGAAAGAGAGAGACAGAGGCACAAGCAGGGGAAGGGCAGAGAGAAAGGGACACAGAATCCGAAGCAGGCTTCAGGCTCTGAACTGTCAGCACAGAGCCCAATGTGGGGCTCAAACTCACGGACCACGAGATCATGACCTGAGCCAAAGTTGGACACTTAACCGACTGAATCACCCAGGGACCCCAGCCTTTTCCCATTTTTAAGGTGGCCTTTAGGGAGCTCCAGATAAGATTCCAGCCAGAGAAGGAAGGACGGGTCTGCAGCTCAGCAGCTGGAGGAGAGTGTAGGGGGCCGACTCATAAGGGCCAAAAAGCCAGGGCACCTCGGTTGCTCAGTTGGTTAAACGTCTGACTTTGACTCAGGCCATGATCTCACAGCCCGTGGATTCGAGCCTCCCATCAGGCTCTGTGCTGACAGCTCAGAGCCAGGAGCCTGTTTTTGATTCTGTGTCTCCCTTGCTCTCTCCCCCTCCCCCACTCACACTCTGTCCCCACCCCCCACCCCACCCAACTCACAAAAATAAATAAACATTAAAAAAACAAGGGGCAAAAGGCCAAGGGCCCCAACTTCTGCTTCCCTGAAGCTGTCGTCCGGCCTCTCAGTGGAAGGAGCCTTTGCCAGGTTGTCCGCTAGGGGACCCGTGGTGCCTCCCTGCCACCCTCGTGGTGTCTGCAGGGGTCAGCTGTGCCGGGGCCGGGAGTGGGGGGGGCGGGGGGGGGCGGGAGTGGCGCCAGCTGGGCAGGCTCTGGGGCAAGGTCTTTACAGGAAACAGACCTGAGATGAGAAATCTTCCCGGCAGCTGAGTGCCCTAGACTGACCCCAAGTGGCCTTGAGCTCCCGAGAGCCTCCTTCCTTCAAGAGTGTATGCTCTTCCTTCAGCTCGCTGGGCCCCGCATGGTCATGGATATGAGGAGCACTCTTGAACTTGGACTCGGGTTCTCTGGTCCTCAGCCTTGGTCAGACAAGTCTGATATGGAGAAGCCTGGTTTCTTCCTTTGCAGATGGGAAGAACAAGGGCTCCGCTGGGGAGCGGGTGGATGGGCTTGTTTGCAGGACTGACGTTCCTTGGAGGCTCCCGCTCCCAGAGCCGCTTTCGCCATCCTGGACAGTGTGGGCTTAGCCTCTTCCTCAGCAAAAGTGCAGCGCTCCTTGCAAACGGGATCCCTTTCTCCCATAGGAACAAAGGGAATGTTACTTGGAAACTGATCTGCCTGGGGGGCTGGAGTGCGAGTGTATCTGGGCTCATAAAGTGCGCACCCCCCTGGAAAGGGAGCTCCAGGAGAGAAGGCGCACCGCTCTCAGTATTTGCTCTGTGCGTCCAGCATCGAGACGGCAGCTGGCACAAAGTGGGCATCCAGACGGCTGAATGAAAGGATCCGTGGTGAAGGAGTCCCGGCCTTCGTGTGGCCCGGGGCCGGGAGGCACACCGCCTGGCCTCTGCCGCTTCCCAGGTGAGGAGGAGGAGGTTCGGCGGGGCAGTAGTGTGCCCGGGCCCCTCGCTGGCAGACGGGAGACCTCCGCGTTTTGCCTCCCAGCTGCCTGCTTGTTCCCCTGGGAGGCTGCCAGGGCAGTAGGAAAACAATGCCGGAACCACAGCTAACACTGACCGAGTGCGCTCTGCCACGATGCGGAATGTTGTGGCCTAATTCTTCAAATGCGCTCCCTGAGTAGAGGTTTCCGGAACTTGCTCACCCTTCCCCGTGGCCTTCTGCACCACTGCCCGAGTGTCCGCCTTAGCACACATTTGCCCTCCATATGAAGAAAATAAAAAGACATCCAGTATTTTTGTCAGTTTTATCCATGGCGGCTGTTGTCTGCGTGCTGGTTTAGGTCAACTAATAGCTTATTGGGGTGTTTATATTGGTGATCTGCCTGTTGTCTATGTGTGGGGTCTGCTCAGTGGTGCTTCTGCCGGTCATGTATTGGGCACCTACTGTGTGTAAGCAGGCCCTGGGCACCAGGGATTTGGTGGGGACCACACCTGGTGTGCCCACCTGTCTGACGACCTCAGACGGGCTTTAGCTGGCTCCTCGAGGCAGGACCTGTGTGTGTAAGTCCCTCTTTGTGTAAGGCCTCTCTTAGCACTTCGGGTCCCTGCCCCGGGACTGAAAGTTGGCCTGGGGGACGCATTGTGGAGTCTTCCTTTTCTGTGGGGCGCCCTGCTATGAAAGCACCGACCCAGGCAACATCCTACTGTCATTTCCTCCTGACAATGACCTTGAGAAATGGCTAGAATGAAGATTTTTTTTTTTTTTCCTGGGGGAAGCCACTGAACCTCGGAGGACTGACAGCTTGTAAGTGGGACTGAGACCTTGTGATTTCCATCCTGGCCTCAGCTTGGTTCACCCTAGGTGTTCCGAGACTCTTTCATTCCACAGATGCTTGAAGGGCTCCCCTGGGCCAGGTACTGTTCTGGCCCTGGGGATGCAGGAGAGAAGGAAAACCCCTGTCCTTAAGAGCTTATATTTTGGTGGGGAAGATAGACAATCAGCAATTAATTTCAGCCCTTTTTTATATTGGCTGGTGACAGGAGCTATGGAGAAAAGTGAAATAGGGAAGGGGGTGTAAGGTAGGGCAGGGCCCTGGGATTATGGCTTACATGGGGCACTTAGGGAAGGCCTTACTGAGGAGGTGAATTTTAGCAGAAGTGGCAGAAGGTGATGGAGCCAGGCCTGAAGATTCCTGGGGCAGGTGCATCCCATGGCAGAGGGAACAGGATGTGCAAAGGCCCTGAGGCAGGAGTGTGTGCAGCTCATTCAAGTCTGTACAGCTGGAGTGAAGTGAGCAAGGACAAGGTCGTGGTCCTCAGATCACATAGGGCCTTGATAGCCTTTTTGAGGACTTTAGCATTTCTGATGGTGAGGTGGGAGCCAGAGGAGGAATTTGACCAAGGAGAGACAGACCTGGCTCACATTTGAAAAGGATCACTGGTTGAGATGTAGAGAATCAGCTGAGAGTATGTATGTGGCGGCAGCAGCAGCAATAAGAATAATAACTGCTCTCTATCACGTGCTTATTGAGGGCCAGGCGTGGTCGCATTGAATCCTCCTGACAACTTCGTCTCCATCTTCCTTAGGAGGAAACCCAGACTCAGCCGGTAGGGCTGGCTGTCAGTTTAGGACCGTCTGAATCCAAAGTTTGTGCTCTTGAGTGTCCACTTGTCAGTGGCAGAGGGACAGATTGTTTAGAATGGCAGCGAACAGACATCTGGGTGTGGCGGTCGGGCAGACTCTGTGCCCGGTTCTCTGGCTGCTCTCAGGTGCTCAGCCGGCCACCGAGAAGAGGGGTGAGGGGCCGGCTCTCTCCTTTTACTCTTGGATGAGTGGAGGCTGGCGCAAATTGCTTCCAGATGAGGGAAGCAGTCTGGGGAGTGGAATTTGTGCCCTGTCTCCAGACAGCAGCCTCTCAGGGCCTGAGAGGGCCCTGTGTCTTTGTGTTTGGCCTATTAGACAAGCCCTTGTACTCAGAGACCTAGAATTTTTGCTACTGACTGGGGCTCAGCGCCCCAAGGCAGGTGGGCGGGAGACCTCTGCAGATAGCCTCCCCCTCCCTGGAGACAGAGCCTCCCTCTCTTTCTGAGTGAAGTCGGGGCCAAAGTGCCCTGTATTTTATCTCTCCCTTTTCTTCCAAGTAGCTTCGATTGCTTTCAGAATGTCACTTCCATAATCCTCATATTTATTGCTCTCTAAGGAAGCAGGAAGATTTTTCCTTGTCTTTAAAAAAAAGTGCTGGGGCACCTGGCTGGCTCAGTCCGTATAGAGCATGCTACTCTTGATCTTGGGCATGTGAGTTCGAGCCCCGTGTTGGGAGCTGAGTTTACTTAAAAAGAAAAAAAAAAGTGCTGCAGTGTGGGAAAACTGGGGTGGAGTGAGGGAGGGAACCCCAGGCCCAGGCCTGGGTGCAGCTTACCGGGAGTGGGGCAGGGAGGGAAAAGCTGAGCTGACTTGGGTTTGTTCTTTTCACCTTTACCTTTGGGGTCTGAGTGTGTGGGAGGCGGGGCTGAGCGGGGACTCCCTGCCCTTACCTCCTAAGAGGTCTCCGAGAGCTGATGCGGCCCTGGGCCCTGGCGGTGTGAA
The DNA here is from genome assembly GCA_017311185.1 of Proteles cristata cristata. NCBI lineage: Eukaryota > Metazoa > Chordata > Mammalia > Carnivora > Hyaenidae > Proteles > Proteles cristata. Next base: position 4,060,084 of record JAESUZ010004630.1, read on the forward strand.
GTGAGGGAGATCCTGAAAAAGAGAGGAAAGGGTGCCCCAGGCCAGACTCCCTGTGGGGCTGGAGCTAGAAGCACTTCCCCAGCCTTGAATACATACCACCAGACCTTGGTGGGCCAGGGGAGGAGGGTGCATTGCTCCGCAGGGTAGAAAAAGGACCTTTTGGGGAAGGAAAGGCTCCTTCTTGGCTGCTCAGGTCCCAGCGGGTTCCCAGCCACAGAAGCAAAGCAAACAGGCCCCTGACTTTGTTTCTATTTCCGAAACCTCACTGCTGCTGACATACCACCAGGGCAGAACACGACATCATCACGGGGCCATGGGAATCCAATTAGACTCGAGCTGACAGCCGCCTGCCTCCCACAGTGGGGCTGGGGGAGGGGGTGCCGAGGGTGGGGGCTCTATCTAGACCGCTGCCTCCATCAGTTTGAGTTAGAGTGGGGGAGGGGCCAGATTTACCAGGCTTTGAGCTGCTTCTCCCTGTCTCGACCCAGCAAGCCAGCGTGTAAAATCTGCATGAAAGCCTGAGGGCTGTCAGGTGGGACTGTAAAGGGCGGGAGGTGGCCTGGAAACTTGGATTGCATTCCCAGCCGGGTTGGCTGACCAGCCAGGTGACTAGGGCCTTCTTTCTAAGTCTTCCGGCCTGTGATCTTTCTGAGCCTCACAGTTCCAGCTTTTCTCAGGTCAAGGTGAGGAGAGAGGACCCAGGTACAGAGACCCTCCCCGCCCCTGCCCAGCCCCCAGGTGCCAGGTGCCCTTCCTCCGAGGCCTCTGCATGGTAGGTTGTTAGGTCTGGCTTTCCTCTCCTGTTAGGACACTGGCTTCACCGTGGCCTGTGCCCTGTCTGGCTGCCAAGTGCTCCAGGGACTCCTAGGTCACACTACAAGCTGGCCTCCTGCCTCAGTGTCCCCATTCTTCACACTCAACTTGGTACTTTTCTTAATCTGTATATTACCTTGTTCCAGAAAAGATGATTAAAACAAACCCAACTACCTGGTAATGTCACTAATGCTATTTAGTAACAAACCTGGGTCCGTTTGTTCCTGGCTTGAGTTTCACCTGTTGGCTAGGACTCTTATCTGTGGTCAGCAAATTGATGGTTTGCGACGGGTCCCCAAGGCTTTGCATGCATTCCTGCTTCCTGGGACAGCACTGTGCTGTATACCCTTTATGTAGCCTTGAGGAGCCACTGTAGATGACCCTTCCTTCCGCTAAGGGTTCCCTGCCTCCCCCTTGCTGAGGGTGCCTTTACTATGTGACCCTGTAGCACCTTTGGTGAAGCTTTTGAGAGGAATAAGATAGTTTCTACCCTGGAGCCTAGTGGGATAGACAGTGGGGTATCTGGCCTTGATTCAGGGAATGCAGGGGCCCACATCACGCCTTGATTCAGGGAATGCAGGGGCCCACATCACAGGTGTTCTATAAATGTTTGTTGGCCTTACAAATCTGAAGAAGTATTCATTCTGTACTCACACTTTATTGATACTTGGCTTGGTGTAGAATTCTAGGCTAGGGATGTGTGTGTGTGTGTGTGTGTGTGTGTGTGTGTGCGCGCGCACGCGCATCCAAAAGTCTAATGCCACTCCAATTTTGATCTTTTGTGCATAACAAAGGATCTTTCTCTCTGGAGTTGTTAGCACCCTGTGTAAAAGTCATCTTTGTCCAGCGTTCTGAAAAATCACAAGTGACATGCCTTAGTGTGGATATAAGTTCATGCAGCGTGCCCTGGAACCTTTCAGTCTTGAAACATATATTATCTAGTTCCGGGAAGTTTTCTTGAATTACTTCATAGGTGATTTTTCTCTTGGCATTTTCTTTCTTCTTTCCCCTGGAGCTCCTAGAATTTGGATACTAAGTCTCCTGGATTGGTCCTATCATTTTATTTTCTTTCTCTTTCCTACTCTCACCCCTTTTTGGGAGATTTCTTCAGCTTTCTATTGAGGTTTTCATGTTAATTAGCATATTTTTAATGTTTAAGAGTTCTTCTGTTCTCTGAAAATATCTTTTTTTAAAAAATAGCCTTCTGTTGTGGTTTCATGGATGCAGTATCACGTCTTATTTGTCTGGGGCTATTAATGATAGTTTTATTTTGGGGGGAGGGATTCTTCCTTACCAGTGCCTATAAGGTGTGTGTATGTGTGCTTTTCCCCTGTTTTCCCTGTGACAGGCTTTCTCCAGAAATGTAGCGACTCTGGTAGTCTGCTTACATCTGTGTGGGGCATTCAGCTCTGTGTGCTTATATGTGGGGAGGCCCTTGTAGACTCTGGGCCTCATGTAGGGTGAGCTGGTGGGCCTGCTTCACTCAGGAACCAGGAAGTTAGGATTGTAGCTGTTTTCTCTTGAGCTGTTAAGATTCCCTAGAGAGGAATCTTCTGTTAGTCTACCTGGAAAGTCTAAGGAACCTAATGTGCCCAGGAACCTAATGGGGAAGAGGGCAGGGATTTGGGCCTTCCGTACTTCGCCTTAGCCGTTTCCAGCAGGGGGCCCAGCATTTCCTTGTGCTCAGTTTCCCCAGTCTGCACACCCTCCAGTTTACCCTCTCCAGAGTATGAATCTCTGGGATGGGGATGCGGGGGGACACTGACCTGCCTGAGGGAAGTTGGGGAGGAGGTCGGGGGGCTTGGGACTCCTTCTCAGGCAGACCTGTAACCAGGCCTCCCTGATACTGCTGGTCCCTACGCCTTCTAGGGGTTCTGGGAGGCCAGTGCTTGGGGATTCAGTGCTGTCAGGTTTCTTTTCTTTTCTTTTTAATTTATTTTTGAGACAGAGAGAGAGAGCATGAGGGTCAGAGAGAGAGGGAGACACAGAATCTGAAGACAGGCTCCAGGCTCTGAGCTGGCTGTCAGCACAGAGCCTGATGCGGGGCTTGAACCCACAAACTGCGAGATCATGACCTGAGCTGAAGTTGGATGCTTAACCGACTGAGCCACCCAGGCGCCCTCAGTGCCATCAGGTTTCTTAAATTAATTAGCCCTTGTCCTTGTGCCCTCCAGTCTCTAAAATTGTGTGGTTAACATCTCCCCTCCTGCGCTCTCTGAAATTGGGAGCTTATGCCTTCAACAAAGTCTCTTCTTTCTTGTTTTAGCGAGGTGTCAGGGGCCAGTCCAGGCGAATGCAGGTGTTCTCCCTGAGATTGTTAGGCAAAACGTAGTTGGTATGTTTAGGTGCCCTTCTGTGTTGTTTTTTTCCCGGAGCAGGGTGGGGGGTGTGTGTCTTCTGCCTATGTGGGAACGGGATGAAAGATCATTTTATTATGCACATGCACCGCAGAACCCGCAGTTCCCAGAGCTGCACCATGGCCCCCGAGACCCTGCCTCGGCAGCGGCTGGCCGAATCAATGAGTGAACGCGCAAATGAATTGCAAAGAGACTTGGAAACAAAAATGGAAGCAGAAGTACAATACACTTTCCCTGAAATACAAGCCACTTGACAGAACACTACACCTGTTAAATATCAAACTGTTTAACAGAGTTGATGGCTGGCAGTGGGGACACAGTGGACTTCTTCCTCATCTCGGTTTATTTTCTCTGGCTGTAGTGGGCATGTGGTACTTCTGTAATTTTTGAAGAGGAATTAAATGAAGAAGAATAAGAACACGTCCAGTTTAGAATGTAAGCCTAGGCACATAGAAATGGAGGTACCATCGAGGGCTTTGGCAGCTTTTCAAGGTCACTCTGTTGCCTTGGACCTCGGTGTCTTCCTCTGTAAAGCAAGTGACTGGACTGGACGCATTGAAGGTCCCCAAGTGCGAGTCCTGTGACTCTACTACTGTCCTCTCTTGCTTGTGTTACGACATGTGGGTCTCTTGTGGAAAAGAGCTGCCCCTGCCTCCTTTTTTTGGACTTAGAATGCCATCTGCCTGCACTTCTGGCTCAGCTGGACCCTTTCAACCTTCAGAACAGAATCAGAGTCTCTCTTCCTTCCTGAACAGTCCTCTGCTGCTCCAGGATACGCTGGTCTCCCTCTTTGCAGCAGCCTTTGGCTTTTTTAAACTTTTAAAAAATGTTTGTTTATTTTTGAGACACAGAGAGACAAAGCTTGAGGCAGGGAGGGGCAAAGAGAGGGAGACACAGAATCTGAAGCAGGCTCCAGGCTCTGGGCTGTTAGCACAGAACCTGATGTGGGACTGGAACCCATGAACCGTGAGAACATGACCTGAGCCAAAGTCGGACGCTTAACTGACTGAGCCACCCAGGCGCCCCAGCTTGTGGCTTTTTTAGATTGCAGTCGGGTAGCAAGGAAAGAGGCTAGACCTTGCAGCCCGATGGTGCCAGTTTGGACTTTAATTCTGCCGTTTACTCACAGTGTGACCTTGGACAGCTTGCCTGGTCTCTCTGAGCTTCAGTTTCCTCATCTTCTCAATGGGACTTTGTAGTGAAAGTTATCTCATGGGGTTTACGTGAGAATTGAATGTGGTATGTATTTAAGGTGCCTCTGTTAACCTGTGACACAAAATAGCCCCATCACACAAGATGATGGTGCTAGCAGTAATGATCAGCATTTATGTGTATTACCTTGTTTACTCATGAAGTGGAAACTTCTATTATTTTTATTTTTCCAGCAAGGAGATGGAGCCATAAAGAAAGAATTTGCCAAAGGTCACAAATCAAGGACATTCACCTTTTTTTTCAAGTGTTCTTTTTTTTTTAAACGTTCTTATTTTTGAGAGAGAGACAGAGTATGAGCGGGGGAGGGGCAGAGAGAGAGGGAGACACAGAATCTGAAGGAAGCTCCAGGCTCTGAGCTGTCAGCACAGAGCCCAATGTGGGGCTTCAACTCACGAACCTTGAGATCATGATCTGGGCCGAGGCTGGATACTTAGCTGACTGAGCCATCCAGGTACCCCATCAAGTGTTCTTTCTTTCTTTCCTTCTTTCCTTCTTTCCCTCTTTCCCTCTTTCCTTCCTTCCTTCCTTCCTTCCTTCCTTCCTTCTTTCTTTCTTTCTTTCTTTCTTTCTTTCTTTCTTTCTTTCTTTCTCTCTCTCTCTCTCTCTCTCTCTCTCTCTCTCTCTCCCTCCCTCCCTCCCTCCCTCCCTTCCTTTCTTCCCTTTCTTCCTTCCCTTTCTTTCTTCCCTTCCTCCCTCCCTCCCTTCCTTCCTTCCATTTTTGTGTTTGCACTCCTCCATGAACGCTGATCTGTGAGCCGACTCCATGTCAGGTCTCGGTGGAGGCAACACAGCAATGAGAAGACAGAGTTCCTGCCCTCATAAAGCTTGTGTTCTCGTGTCAGAGCGAGTCAGTGAACAAACTGTGTAACAGGCAGAGTGAGCGAGGAGGTGAAAATGGTACACCACTAGGCACCCACTAGGCAGAGGGAGTGCCCAGGGCCTGTGAGAGGGTGACCGGGTGGGAGTTATTTTGTGTAAGGGGTCAGGGAATGCTCCTCTCCTATGGGAATCCAGAGACGTTAGGGAATCCAGGCTTCTCGGGTATCTGGGGAAGCACAGTCCAGGCCTTGGGGCCAGCGAGTAAGTCTCTGAGTAGCGGAGCTGAGGAGTTGAACTTGTTTCCTCAATTCCCTGCTTCCTCTTTGAAGTCCCAGACTGCCTCTTCTTCCTGTTTTGTGCCCTGTGTGACACTGGATAAAGAAAGTGAGGGGCACTTTGGTAGATGGCCAAGAAATATTTTTCGGTTCATGAGCACTCCCTCCCATGTCTTCTTAGTTCATCAGGCACAGGGTTGGTACATAGTCACCACTCTCTGGTGGTTCTCAGCCCCCCTTCCCACAGTCTCCAGGGGAGCACGGACTTATGAGCACCACTGCCTGCAGTGCCTGCCCTCTTCTCTGTGCTGCAGCCAGAGTGGGCTTCTCTGAGCCCTTCACCAGGCCATGCGCCGCTTCCCCAGGGCCTTTGCACATGTGGCTCCCATCTGCTCCTTCAGATGTCAGGCAGGTTTGCCTGCAGGGAAGCCTTCCCTGATGCCTGACCTGGGCCAGTCCCCTCGTTCTGTGCTCTCATAGGCCTATCAGTTCTTTCCTTCATAGAATTTCTCTCCATTTGTAACTGTATACTCAGCTGTGTGGTCCTCAAACTCTGAATCTCTTTCTCCCTGGGCCAAAAATCCTAGGAGACAGAGGCCCAAACTACTGTTGCTCATCCCCTTTCCCCCCCTGCATCTCCAGCCATCTAGCACAGGAGCTGGCAAATTTTGTCTGCCAAGGACCTGATTATGAGTGTTGTAGGCTTGGGGTGCCTGGGTGGCTCGGTCAGTTAAGTGTCCAACTTCAGCTCAGCTCATGATCTCACGGTTTGTGAGTTCGAGCCCCACATTGGGCTCTGTGATGACAGCTCAGAGCCTGGAGCCTGCTTCAGATTCTGTGTCTCTCTCTGCCTCTCAATAATAAACATTAAAAAAAATTATTTTAGGCTTTGCTGATTGTCTGGTCTCTGGTATAGCTGCTACGTGAATGAGCGTGGCTGTGTCCCAATTATTTATGGACACCGATATTGGAATTTCATATAATTTCCACATGTCATGAAATCTTATCTGCTTTTGATTTTTTCCAATCTTATAAAAACGGAAAAACGATTGTTAGTTTGTAGGCTATATAGGCCGTGGGCTAGATCTGGCCAGCCTGCAGTTTAGGGACCTCTGATGTAGCACAATGCACAGCTTATTGTAGCTTCTCAGTAAGTATTTGTTGAACAAGTGGATGGGATCTTGGACACGGTAAGAGGTAATGTTTATGAGGTGCTGCCTTCCCTTGATTTACTCCATAATCTCTATCTCTTATCAGATTCTCTGTGGTCTGTTAAAATCGAAGAAGATAGCCAACTGGTTCTTTTTTTAAAAAGCTTTATAGGGGTGGCTCAGCCGGTTGAGTGGCCGACTTTGGCTCAGGTCAGGATCTCACTGTCCGTGGGTTCAAGCCCTGTGTCGAGCTTTATGCTGACAGCTCAGAGCCTGGAGCCCACTTCAGGTTCTGTGTCTCCTTTTCTCTCTGTCCCTCCCCTACTTGTGCTCTGTCTATAGACAGAATATGAATATATATTTCCTCTATAGATTTGCCTCTTCTGGACATTTCATATAATGGAATCATATCATATGCGGTCTTTTATGACTAGGTTTTCACTTAACATGATATATTCAAGGATCATCCATGTTGCAGCCTGTGTTAGGATTTCTTTTTAAGTCTGAATAATATTCCATGGCGTGGGCATACCACATGCTGTTTGTCCTTATTTATCAGTTGACAGACATTTGAGTTGTTTCCACCTTTAGATTGCTTTGACTAATATTGCTGTGAACATTCATGTACAATTTTTTGTGCGAATGTGTGTTTTCATTTCTCTTGGGCAAATACCTACAAGTGGAATTGCTGGGTCATATGTTAACTCTATGCTGAGCCTCTCGAGGAGCTACCAGAATGTTCTCCGAAGGAGCTGCACCATCTTATACCCCACCTACCAGTGTATGAGGGTTCCAATTTCTCCACAGCCTTGCCGATGAGTTTTTACTTTAAATTTTTTAAGTTTATTTACTTATTTTGAGAGAGAGAGAGAGAATATGTGTGAGTGGGGGAAGGGAAGAGAGAGAGGGCGGGAGAGAAAATCCCAAGCAGGCTCCGTGCTCCCCACTCAGAGCCCCAGGCTGGGCTAGAGACCATGACCTGAGCTGAAAACGAGAGTCAGACGCTTAACCGACTGAGCTGCTGGGGTGCCCCTATTTTAAGTTTTTCAACGACTCTCTTATTGCTTGTCTTTTTGACTGGCCAATTAGTTTTTCACTGGACACACCTTTGGTTGTGAGACGGGGCTGCATTGAGCATCTAGATAAGTTTCATCATTTTCTAAGAGCAGTGCATGCTTATTAGACCATATTTGGGAAACAAAGCCTGATGGCTGTTAGCAATGTGCTTGTTGCACTTGGTCACAGCCCGCCAACTCTAACAGGTCTCAGAAGACCCCGGCAGTTGCCATAGTGAGCAGTGGGGTAGATTGGGGTGCAGGCCCGGGGGCTCAGAATGCGGGGCACAGACTGGTGCCATAGTGAGCAGTGGGGTTGATCGGGATGCAGGCCCGGGGGTTCAGAATGTGAGGCACAGACTGGCGCCATAGTGAGCAGTGCGCTAGATCGGGATGTAGGCCTGGGGGCTCAGAATGGGGGGCATAGACTGGCTCTGCTGTGCCCAGATGCTTGACATTGGCAAGAGGCTTAGTCTCTGTAGGCCTCTGTTTTCACTTTACTCAGCACGGCTCTTCTGGGCACCTGCTATGCGGCAGGCCGACCACACACCTTATGGATCATGGTAAAGACGAAACAGGGTCATGTGTATGAAGCGCTGAGCACAAATGACAGTAGTGCAAAAGCAGTCAACAGACCCTGCCCTTCCTGAGATCACTGGCTCCTCACAGCTAGTCATTGTTGTAAGGTGACAATAGATTGTCAGAGGAGGAAGGGTCCTCAGTGATTGTGCTTCTCACTCATGGCTTGCGCTGGATCCAAGTCCCGCAGCCAGCTTCTGCTTGGATGTTTCCAGTGAGGGGCACCCCCTCCGATCGCTGGACAGCTCTGGTTTTCAGGTCTGCCTCTCTGGAGCTGGTCTTTGGCCTTGTCTCTGCCGGCCGAGCCCGGGAGCGTGCGCCTGCTCCCCCCCTCCCCCCTCCCCCCCCCGCCCCCGTCCACATGACAACCCGGGAGTATTTGACAACAGCTACCCCTGCACCTCTTCTCCAGTTCCAACAGCTGTCTCTCAGACAACTTCATTTCTAGACCCCACTGCCCCGGTGGCCGCCTTTGGAAGCACTCCAGCTTGTCGCTTGTTTCCCGGACTCAGCCTGAGCCTCCCCCTTCGGAGAGCCACACAGACCGGACGCCAGAATGAGTTGTAAGCCTAAGAGGGTGACAAATCTTCACCTTTACCAGCACGACGGTTTTATGGAAGAAAGTGCTCAAGAAGGAAAGATAACTTCATTCGAGATTATAGAAAAAATAAAATTCCAGCTAAAGCCTGTCCATTTCCCCCTCCCGCTTTCCAACCTTAGTCTATAGGAAGGCAGCACAGACCACCTTCATCATCTGGCTCCTTGACGGGCATCGCAGGGGCAACCCGCTCAGCTCAAAGGGTTTGTGATTGAGAGTTTGAGTGTTCCCCCCTGTCACCTCTTGTCCTGATGAGGCAGAGCTGTTGATACATTTCTTGGGCTCAGCTTTAGAAGCTGCTGGAGGGAGATGGTGACAAGCAGCCTGTTAATAAAAGCACTTTAGCAAAAACAACATGAGGAAGGGGAAGGAATCCGAGCTCTATCATTTGTCTGTCTGATTTTTGTATCCTAGGGCCTCTTTCTTTTGTTGGTGGGAGAAATCCAAATGTGTTTAGCAATTCCTGTGCTGCTGCCTGTGGGGTAAAAACCTAGTAGTTTTAGAATCAGGAATAGTCTAGAAACCCACCACAGGCCCAGCTCTGCCCTGAGGCAGGAACGGTGAGGGAGCTGCAGTTTGGGCATTTCCCACTTCCTTAGGCCTGAAAGCCCATGCCTGCATTTCTTCCTGTGTTCCAAGTCCATTTACATAACTTTATTCTGCTGTGGTTAGTTACTCACTCAGAAATTCCCTTTTCCATCTGTTCTGGGAATCTGAGTCAGTGGGAACAGAACACCGCCGTAACTTCTGGCCCTGGCCTCCTCCTGTACCTCCTCCCTGCCCGGAGGTGGAGGCAGAAGGCAGAAGCCAAGGACCGAGATGTCTGCCGAGGCCGCCCAGCAGATCCTAGTCCTGCTCCTCCAGCTGAAGAAGCACCTGGGCGGCCAGTGGCGACAAGCGCTGGAGCCCTGGGGTCTGACCGCTTGCCTGCGAGCTGTCCTCTCAAGGCTCAGGAGGTGCGGGCAGCCTAGAGGTGACAGGCGGCAAAGCTAATGGCCAAGGCCGACCTCCCCGTTCACATACCAGCGCCGCTGCTCCCCGTCGTGGCCCTGAACAGGTTCTCCGGACCCGTTCTCCCCTGTGAAATGGAGACACCGAAGGACCCATTTCACCAGGTTACTGTGACTATGAAGTGAGCTGATGTGTGTAAAGATTCTAGAACCTGCCTGGCACGTAGAAAGCATGGCGCAGCTGTTAGCGGTGGTGAGGAGGCTGGCGAGGAAGATGTCTCTCTTTTCTACTGGATTACCTGATCCCTCTTTTTTTTTTTTTTTGGGTCTATATTTATGGACATACGTGGGAAAACTTTGGTGTGAGCTCGACCCCACGGCCTTACCCCTCAGAGGCCTTCGCGCCCCCTCCCTCCCACTGCTGACGGGTGCCTTCACCACTCCCAGCCTTTGAGTGAGAATCTGCCAGAGGCTGATGGTCCAGTAGCAGCTGACAGTTTCGTATCCCTGCCTTAGTCTCCTCATCTGTGACCTGTGGGAAAACATTTACCCCTCCCTCTTCTTCCTCTCAGTGTTCTCCAGAGGTGGGAAGAGGCGCCAGGCACCATTATCAAGCTTGATGGACAGGTTGCAAAGACAGAACTTTGGTAGATGGGGAGAGCTGGAGGGCACAGGGTCTAGGGCTCAGGAACCCTGGGACAGGGTTTGGGGGGAGGGGAGGTGAACTTGGAGCTGAGCACCTTCCTTGGGGTACTGTGAGCACAATAGTGTGGGTTACACCACCCACAGAGAAGGTTTGTGGGATGCGGTTTATTTTTTATTTTAAAATTTTTAAAAATATAATTTATTGTCAAATTGGCTAACATACAGTGTGTACAGTGTGCCCTTGGTTTTGGGGGTGGATTCCCCTGGTTCATCGCTTACATACAACACCCAGTGCTCATCCCGAGTGTGTGGGATGTTGTTTAGAAAGTCAGTCACAAATGAGTGTTCTTCCAGCCCATTCTCTGACCCCCACCTGGACAAGTGCCTGTGCTTTTTGCCCCCAGGATTCTCATGAAGGGGCAAAGGGCAGTTTAATACTGGGAAGAAAGCCTTAGTGACATGAATAACCAGCGGCCATTGCTTTCCCTTTATGCCTCGGGGACTGTGCTAGACATCTACTTTATAAGATGAGGAAAACAAGGCTCAGGGGGGCTCATTAGCTGCCCCCTGAGGTCATACAGTGGGATATGCCACAGAAGGATTTAAACTCCTTTCCGGGGGATTCCAAAGTCTGTGGTCTTTCCAGGAGGGGAAACTTGATTCTGAGCCCCGTGAGGCCTGTTGGAGTATCCAGATCTCTCTTCTGGCTTTTCTGGAGGATTGGTGTGAAATCCTCGCTCTCAGCCACACGATGTTTGTATGTTCTTTTTTATTCTGGTAATCTCAGACCTCTCCTCTTCCCTCACTCTTTCTCTGTTCCCCTTCCTTCTTGCCCACCCCAACCTAAAGGAATATATAACCTGAGAACCTCCCCCCTGGTGGCTGGTGACACACTTGACCCGCCTGTCACCTCCAGAGATTTGAGGAGGTGAGTGAGTCATCAGCAGGTAAGAGAGACCTGTGCTAGAAGGTATGAGTGACCTCGGGCTTTTGTGAGAAGGGGGAGAGAGGGGGGTGAGATGGCCGTGTTTGCTGCACTCTGGAGATGTTCCTAGGTGACAGCATGGAACAGTCGAGATGGCGGGGGAGTGGAGGAAGCCACAGTGTCCTGACATCACAGGCCTGGCAGCTGGTGGCTCTATCGCTCCCTGTTCTGGGCCTCACTGTGACATGAGGGGTTTGTACCATGATGCCTCACGTCCTTTCCCTCCAAGTTCTGCAGCCTGAGATGCTTCCATTGGGAACTATGGAGCCCAAGCTCCTTCTCTCCTCCTTTCCCAGCTGCCTCCTGGAGACTAAGGTTTGCTTTTCAGCTAGTGGTAACTGGAAAGCTTTAATGTATGCCATGGAAGGGGTCAGGAGAAATTCCAGGGCCGTCACTCACTGAGACCTCAAGGGTGAAAAATGTTCCAGTAAGAGCAAGTTCAAACAGGATACCCGTGGGGCCTGGGGACAGGGTACAACCTTGGTGCTCCTTTACCTCAGGGACCACAGCTCTGCGGCTTTGGAAGCCAGCTGGCTGGTTAAACCTGGAAGGATCTGGTTCCTGCTGCCTAATTAGGGCCCTTGTGTGACAGAAACCTAGCAGGCTGGCTGGTCCAGAGGCCCTCGGCCTGGGGACCCTTGTCCCACCAGCCGCCACACCTTCCTTCCCAGTCCACTCTCCCACACCGTCTACGTTCCACTGGCCCTCTGCCCTCCGCTGCACCAGCCCACACTGGCCCCAAGGGCACCTCCCGGCCACCCGCCTGCCTCCTTTTATCTGGGCCTCCTCTGTCCCCTCTTCATGCTCTCTGCTTGTTGATGTTGCTCCTATCCTTTCATGCCCAGGCTTCTCTTACCCCCCAGACCAGGCTGGGACAGGTCAGAGGACCGAGCCTGGAGCAGGCCCACCCTAAGGACGGACACTGGGATGCAGGGGTGAGGGAGGGGGGAGCATCACTGCTCACCTTCATCATTGGTCAGTTCACAGCAAGTAAGCTTTGTGTGAAGGCCTGCCTGGAGTGAGGCCAACTTCTGGGAGTGAAGCAAAGATGGGTACGCCGGCCTTGGGGGAGCCGCCCACAGCGATTGATGAGGCCAGCACTCGTGAGGGACAGTTGCAGGACCATTTGGATAAACTGAGTGTATCACTGGGAGGGGCTACTGGGGGCCTGTGCCGCTTAGGTGAGAGTCCCGGGACCTGGGTCTGGCCCAGGCCCTCTCACCACGGGCTCGTCCGCAGATCTCGGGTCAGCCACAGGCCCTCTCTGATGTTTCCCCTTCGTAGGATGAGAAGGTTGGGTGGGTCTTCGGGAGACCCTTCTAGCGCTGCCGGGTTATAGCGATCCCTGTTTGTCATGCACTTCCTACGTGCTGTCCTGCGTGAAGCCTGATGGGTCTAAATCCATCAAATCCTCCTGACACCAGGGTCGTTCATTTGCCCTTGTTTTGCAGATGAGGAACCTGACATTGAGAGCCGAGGTTAGGGTTAGGGTTAGGATCAATCCAGTGGCCCCTAGATCAGATCCAGGCCACAGATGTGTTTTGTTTGGGCCCCTTTGGTGTTATTGCTTATTTATTGAAACTTAAACACTGAAGAGTTCTCACAAAAATAGAGATTTGGGGCTTTTAGAGATGGAAAGTCTGCTTACAGTGAGTCCACGCTGCTCAGGGCAGCAATTGGCGGGACCTGAGTCTCAGCCACCATCCTCAGATGGCGTCTGTCCTTTCCCGACCCCCTCAGTGTTGATGCAGTGCGGGAACATGCCTGCAAACCTGGCTGGTGTCATTAACTTGTGTTTCCTACCTGCCTCAGGTTAAGGATGTGACGTAATTCACACAGCTACACACTGTTAGAGGCGAGAGTCACACTTGGCTCTCTCTGACCTTAAACCATGAACTGCCCAGCTGCTTTTCTGAGTTCTTTCCTTCTTTTTTATTTTGGAGAGAGAGAGAGAGAGAGACAGACAGACAGACAGACAGATGCAGGGCTCCATCTCAGGACGGTGAGACCATGACCTGAGCTGAAGATCAGATGCTTAACCAGCTGAGCCACCCAGGCACCCCCCTGAGTTATTTCCAAGTCCCAGCAGCATAAGAGACCCTGGTCAAGTCTCTAGATAAGGAAGTTGACACCTCCCAGAGAGGTGTCCATCCCCAGCCCTGTGTGAGTGCACTGTTGCAGTGACGTGGTGTCTGGTTGCCTGTGTTGGAGTCCAGAGAAAAGCCCTTTCCTTGCTGTATGGTGGGTCCTCTTCCAATTGACCCAGTATAATTGTGTGTTGTCTGCTGCCTGTTTGCTTGCACCTTGGTTTCTATTTACTGGCAGGTTGAACCCAGGAGACCCTACCTCTCCACCCCTCGGAGCGTTGCCAGAATGCCACACAAAAACATGTATTTTGTCCCAGGCAAATGGCGGCAGGAAACGGAGATGTCTGTTCAGACCATGGAGGCCTTGGGGTTGGTCAGGGGTCCCTGAGGGACAAGCAGGCAGGATGCTGGGCCTCCCAAACAGGCCCGGGGCTCCGAGGGGAGCCCTGGTGGAGGTGGAGGTTTCCTGCACTTGGTGTTGGTCTGTCCAGCTGTTTCCTCCTGATAGAGCATTTGGACAATGCCACAGTGACTCAACTCTCAGCACCGTCGATGAACAATAGCAGATCTGTCCAGGGTCAGCGAGGGAGTGGCGGCTACACCAGTCAGCCAGCTTCCAGGCTCCTCCATTGGGAGGAGCCAGCAGCACCTTGAACCGTCTCCCTGCTGGCTCTTGGCGCCTCCAAAGTGCTGTTCTGGTTGGGTTGATTTCAGGCTGTTGCTGTTGGGTTTCCCTATAGCTTGTGTTCATTCTGTCGTTATGCCCAGCTGACCAGAGCTCTGGAGGCTCCGTGCTGACCAGCTGCCTGCCATCCAAGCCAAGCTCTGCCAGGCCTCCCTTAAACTTGGTTTGAGGTTCAGTGGGTTTGGCACGGTCCATGAAGGTTCTGAATCTCTACCCAGGCATTCAGGACCTGGATGAGCTTCAGATGAGGAAGACAGCTGTATGATTCTTTAATCTCCTCCAGTGGGTAGAGGATTAAGCAATTTTTTGGTGGGTTTGTGTTCATGCATTGTGATTTTTTTTTTTAAAACAAAAGCGATTGTTTAGTGAGTGTTTTTGAGGTTCCCGTCACACAAACACTTTCCCTAATTTATCTAACAGTCTTTCAGTAGCTCTCTGAGGGACACATCCTTACCCCCATTTTACAGACGAGGCATCTGAAGCACTAGAGGGCAAGGAGCTTGTCCACGATCTCAGATCCTTCTCATTTCAAAGTCCTGTGACATATGACTTCCTAGGGAGGAACTTGGGGTGTGTGGAAGAGTATAGAGGACCCTTGGTGAAAGGTGAGTAGTTTGAAAGAAGTTGTGCAGAGAGCATGCAGAAGTGAGTGGGGCCAAGTCCCTGTGTTCTTGGAGTTTACGGGAAAGTGAAGGAAACAAGCGTGTTACCACCCACCTCTGATGGAAGACACGTTGTGACTGGTGCTAACAGTGGGGCTGCCAGAGTGATTTGGAACCGCATTTTCATCTGGTCTATGAGCACCTGGATAAAGAGACACTTCAAAACAGAAGCGGGGAAACTCCTGGCCCACGGGACTGACTCAGCTGTCAGTGTGATTGAAGCTGGTCCATGTAGGGGCACCTGGGTGTCTCACTCGGTTAAGCATCTGACTCTTGATTTTGGCTCAGGTCATGGTCTCATGTTCATGAGTTCGAGCCCCATGTCAGGCTCTGCACTGACAGCGTGGAGCCTGCTTGGGATTCTCTCTCCCTCTCTGTGTCCCTCTCCACTCACACTGTCTCTCTCTCTCTCAAAATAAATAAATAAAAACCTAAAAATAAAGAAACTGGTCCATGTAGAAAATATTGAGATCTGATTCCACTCATGTCTAGAGTTGCAAAAATGCAACACTACTTAGAATTAGTTTAGTACAGTTATTGGAAATTTATATCAAATATTCTCTCTGACTCAGTCATTCTGTTTTTTGGCATTGTATTATGGAAGTAATCATATACATATGCTTGTATATATGTACATATGTATACACATGTGCATAATACGTCTTCATTGTAGCAATGTTTATAATAGTTAAAATTGGAAATATTCCAAGTGTCCAACAGTAGATTAGTTGTATACATTTTGACATATTCTTCTGATGGCCTGCAGTACAGCCTTTAAAAAAAGTCATGTCTTCAAAAATCACGTATGACAAGATAAGGCTTATGAGAATGTGTCAAGCAAATAACTGTAAGATTTAAAACCATATCTGCTATAAATCCTAGTTTTTTAAAACTGTGAAGAAACCCAAGGAAATATACCCTAAATGCTAATGATGGTACTGATTATTAGTGATTTTTATTTTCTTTCTTATGTTCTTTTATAGTTTCTGAAATTTCTTTACAGTAACAACAGCAAGAACATCCATGTCTCAGGCATCTCCCAGGACCTAGGGTATCAGTTGCATGGGCACCACTGTGCCCTGCAGAGCGCCGTCTCTAGCACTTTCCAGAGCACGGCATTCGATGTGTTTGGGGAGGTGGCTCCTCTGCCTTTGAGCTCCCTCTTTCTTCCCTATCGCATTCTCCCCTCTCCAGGTTTCTCCCTTAATTGGCCGTAAATTTATAAACCAAAGAAAGATTTTTAAAAATACATGTTTTTTTTTATTGGTTGTGTTTCCTGAATACGATGACAAGAGAGACATTTTCTACTTCCCTCTAAAAGAAGACCCTAATTTAAGTGTCTATCCACTCATGCGATCCCAATTGATTTTCCCTTTGTAGTTCAGATGGCCTTTGTCTGATAGAAGAATTTTCTGCTCCTGTCTTAAATGGCCTCAGAAAGCCCAAGTTAAAATGATGCGTCGTCGTTCCCATGGCCTGTTAGGTAATATCAGTCCTGCCTGGTTTCACCACAGAGGAATGGAAGTGGGCCACGGTTTGCTGCCTTGACAGAGTCCTGTGGCTGATAGTAAGTTTGAAACCGATCCCCAAGTGAGCCCTGAACTCAACAACAGCCTTTTTGCTTATGTTTTGTAGGTATTGATGAGGACTTAGCATGCCACCTGGCATTTAAGGCTCCCATATATGTTGTTTGGATAAACTGTGGCCTCTGTGGCAGTATTCACTCCCAGCAATGAGACTTCCTTTGAGTGTGTTGAATTCAAGCATACAAAGAAAATGGCATCTTATAGTGGCTAAGAAAACAGGTTTTGGATCCGAGAGTTTCAGATCCTAGCTTACTAGCCCAGTGATTGTGAGCACCACTCCTAGCTTCTTGGATCCCTACTTTCCTCCTCTGTAAAGTGGGCATTATGCTAAAACCCCATAGGGATGCTATAGAAATTAAATGAGAGAATGCTTATCAAATGCTCGAGAAGGGGTCAATGAATATACAAGTAATATTCAGGTAGTAATATTGTTATTTTCGGAGGAGAGGCTTCCCCCATCTTGGTCTAAGTTCTCAGCTTGTGTGGGGTGGGACACTGTGCCTGGAATGTGGGTTCAGTGGTTCATCATCTTATGGGTCCAGAGCCCTGACCACTTTCTTAACCCCCTACACTCCACCGTCAGGACCTGGGGCGCCTTTTGGACCTGCAGACACAAAAAGGCTGATCTCACCTACTTCCTTGGCTCCCCAAACTCATTGGGGAGTAAACTTTCAAAATACAGAAGGCCTGTTCTCAGGTCATCTTCAAAGAGGCCTTAAACACAAAAGGCTGGATTTCCCTTAAATACAAAATGCTGGATTTCCCACATCCCCCACAAGACACACCTTTCTGGCTTCATGACCACTTAACACCCCTGCACCCCACAACAGGGCTGCTTGGGTTGCACTCTGGGTTTCTCACTGTTTTGGAGCAAAGACAGAACATTGAAGGTACAGTAGGCTATCCCCATCACCACCAGTATATTTTTCTTTAGAAAAATTTTTGTTGTGACAAAGTATATAGAACATTTACCATTTTAACCATTTTTTTAATTAAAAAATTTTTAATGTTTAGTTTTGAGATAGAGGGGGGGGCATATACAAGTAGGGGATGGGCAGAGAAAGAGGGAGACACAGAATCTGAAGTAGGCTCCAGGCTCTGAGCTGTCAGTACAGTGCCTGATGTGGAGCTTGAACCCATGAACTGCGAGATCATGACCTGAGCCAAAGTCCTACGCTTAACCTACTGAACTACCCAGGTGCTTGTCAACCTTTTTAAAGAGTATAGTTCAGTAGTATGTTAGGGTTCTCCAGAGAAACAGAGCTAATAGGAGAAACCTTCATATACATGCATTTTATCATATGATATCATATGATAATATGATATACACATCATGTAAGTGGAGATTGATCAGGAGGAATAGGCTTGTGCAGTCAGCGAGGCTGAGAAGTCCCACCATCTGGCATCTGCAAGCCAGGGACCCAGGCAGTGTAATTCGGTCTGAGTCCAAAGGCCTGAGAATGAAGGGAGCTGATAGTCCAAGGGTACAGGATGAGATGTCTCAGCTCAAGCAGTGAGGCAGGAAAAGAGGATTGAATTCTTCCTCCTTCCGCCTTTCGTTCTACTCCATCTCTCAGTGGACTGGTTGATGCCCACCTGCACCGCGGAGGGTGGTCTGCCTTACTGACTGCACCAATTCAAATGCTAATCCCTTCTGAGACACTTCACAGGTACATCCAGAAATAATGTTTAACCTGGGCGCCCCTGGGCCAGTCAAGGTGACACATGAGGTTACCTTCACAAGGGGCATTAAGGTCCATTCACAATCCTGTGCAGCCATCCCTGCCATGTTTCCTGAACTTTGTCATCCCAAACTGCACTCTGTTCCCATTAAACCCCAACTTCCCATTCTCCCCTCCCCCCTAGGCCCTGGCAACCACCGTTCTACTTTCTGTCTCTATGGTTTTGACTGCTCTAGATTCCTCATATAAATGGAATCACAGTATTTGTCCTGTGTGAGTGGCTTAGTACCCTTAGCGTAACATCCTCAGGGTTCACCCATGCTATAGCCTATGCCAAAATTTTATCCCTCTTTTAGGTGGAATAATCTATTCCATTGTATGTATAGGCCGCATATATTTATCCATTTATCTGTTGATGGACATTTGGGTCATTTCCGCTGTATGGCTATTGTGCATATCTTTTTTATTTTGTTTTATTTTATTATTTTATTTTATCTTATTTCATTTTGTTTTATCTTATTTTATTATTGTTTTTAAAAGTTTATTCATTTATTTTGAGGGGAGGTGGGACAGGAAGAGAGGGAGAGAGAGAGAATCCCAAGCAGTCTCTGCACTGTCTGTGCAGAGTCCATGCAGGGCTCAAACTTACAAACTGTGAGATCATCACCCTGGCTGAAATCAAGAGTCAGATACTTAATCAACTGAGCCACCCAGGAGCCCCAGATGTGCACATCATATTTTAAAGTTAAATTCCCACCATCTTCTTTCAGTCATTCTATTGGTTCTCCAGCGTGTGCCTTTGTATAATGGAAGCCACGAATGTGCGCCTTTGGTAATAATACATGCAATCGTAGGCCGTTTCCCTGCGCATTGGATCCATTTATCCATTTCCCTCATCAGGCTATAAATGCTCTGAGGCCAGGAACTTTGTTTAATAATTCTTTTTACTAGCTCCTGAGAGTCTGTTTTAGGAAGTGGTAAAGGATCTTGGTTAAGAGTGTGGGTTCTGAGGTCAGACCACATGGGTGTGTATCCTAATTCTACTACCTACTAATTTGTCATTGCACAGGCCCCTTTTCGACACTCAGTTTGTCCTTTGAAATGGGATGATGGTCATTACCACCTCTTGGGGCTCTCTCGAAAATGAAACGAGATAGTCCATGTATCGGGTTTGGCACAGCGTCCTAGACATCAGAAGCCCTTAAAACTTAGCTTACGAACAAATGAGGATCTCAACATCTTTTTCAGAATGTGTCTCTTTTATCCTCATAGTTTCTTCTCGAGGTGGCTGAAGAGTAAGGTGAATGGCTTCCATCATGGATTGGGCTTCCAGGCAGGGTCAGAGCCCAGCAGAGCGAGAGCCCGCTTATTGCTGGCCGCTAACATAACCTCTGGCCCCCATGCAGGTGGCATGCAGACCCTGAGCGCACCCAGGACCCCGCAGCCTCTTTTCTGAGGGAGGCGCTGATCCGTGGAATGGTCTAGGCAGCGGGGGGAGGCCTCGGGCAGCGTACGGATCCTGGCCCCTGTAGGATGGTGCCGTTGGGATGGCCCGTGGGTCATGTCCCCGCTGCCTTGCCTCCCCCGGCCGCTGCAGAGTCAGCCATGTGCCTGTGGCAGGGCCCGTCCGGCCAGCTCGGGAAACCTGAAGCCCTCTTGCACCAGAGCCAGCGCACCAGCAGGACCAGGCTGTGCGTTTGGCAGAGGCTCCGAGTGGCCTGTGGTTTCTTCCCAAAGCTGACTGAGCTGGTGAAAACAGAAGTTCCTCTTTTTTTTTCCCCCCTCGACAAAATTTTCCTAAACAGTCACCGGATCTTCTCACAGTTTCTTCTTAGCATTAGCTTCTGGCTTTGGCTTTCTGGCCGTAGACAGACGGGGAGACGGTTCTGCTGGGAGCTAGTTTTCTGCTCTGGATAGACTTCGGCCTGAAAGCAGAAGGCAGGATCTGGGCAGATGAAGCCCAAAGGCCATCACCTCTCAAGTCAGGTGATAGGGCTTCTCTAGGCTGGCACTTAGGATTGGCCTGCGGCCGGTGGCAGCGCAGCACTTCCTACTTCCGTGACCTTGAGCGAGCTTCTTTACTTGTTTTAGCTTCAGCTTCCTCATCAGTGAGATGAGGGTAATAATAGTATCTGCCCTGCAGAGATGTGAGGATTCAGTGAGATAATCTATATAAAATGCTTAGCATAGTGTCTGGCACACATGGGGATGCTCTAAAAGCGTACGTTCCTTCTATTTTTATTGGCAAACTTTATTTTTGTTGTTCCCGGCCGCCCGTCTCTCTCACCTTTTTTTCTTTTTGAGAGAACTCGGGTTCCTGTAGGATCTCAGTGTCCTCGAATGGCTCCCTTCCTTCCTCTGCCGTAGCCCGCTCTTGGGAACAGGGCTCATGCTGTAGCCACAGCAGATTTGAAGGGTAGAAGCTTCAAGGTCACCTGGGCCAGGCCCCATCTGCTGCTTGTCCTTGCTGAGTGGGGCCTTTGCTTTTTCTCACCTCCTCACCTCCTTTGACAGGGTGTTCTCCGTCTCCTAAGAGAGTTTACTCTACCTTTGTAAATTTCTCTACTTTTGAGGGGAAAAAAAAGGAACTGAATGTTTATGGAGTCCCTTTATGTGCCCAGAGCTGCTAGGCACATTCATTATCTGATTTCATTGTCCCAACAGGCCTTGGAGCCTGTTGATGGCATTATTCCAGTTTTTACAATGGAGGAAGCTGGGGCACAGCAAGGCTGAGCAAATAGCGAGAGGCCACACGCAGAAAGGTGATAGTGGGGCTGGATTAAGGCTTTCTGAAGCTGCAGCTGTGTCCTCTGCACGGAGCATGGTGTAGAGCTTGGTGGCACAGAGCACCGGTGCTCAGCTCCTCCATTAACTGTATGACGGGGGGCCAGTTACCTACCTTCTCTGAGCCTCAGTTTGTTCACCTAAAAATGGGGACAACGGTACCATCTATGCTGGTAAAGCCGTGGGCATAGTGCCCAACACATCACGTGAATGTGATGACGTTTTGGGATGATGGTGGAGAGGTCCAGAGCCGATGGCCAAGAAAGACGTCTTTGAAGTGCAAAAAGATGATTTTATTAAAGCACAGGGACAGGACCGGTGGGCAGAAAGAGCTGCACTGGGGTTGTGGCGGGTAGCTGATATTGTATACCCTCAGGTTGGAGGCGGGTTTGGGATAGAGTAAGTCTCTAAGGAATTTTGGAAGAAGGTTTTCAGGACCTGGAGGGGCTACCTGTTGCTAGGGAAATGTCATTTATTGCCGTTTAAGAAATCAGTCATGAGACCCTTCGGATATATATCAGGGGGCTATACGCTTAGAGTATGATTGCCAGCATATATCTTAGGGGGAGTTGAGATAAAGGAAGTTTCCAAGGGAATTTTTATACATTCAAGTAGACTTAAAGGATCCCCAAGGTTGGGATAATGTTAAGCTAAGGTTCTCATTTGCCCCCAGCAAACTGTCATCATCGAGGCAGCAGAGCTCCTAGAGGGAGGTCACTCTGCTGGTCTCAAGGACTTGTCAATGGGCTGTAGGCAGTAAGGGAATTTAATTTTTCATTTCCCTTAGTTTCCCACATCACCATGGCAAGTACTTAAACCCCTTTCCTTTGTTCTTGGGTAGCCAGGGGTGTCTGAGGAATATCACACAGATCCCACCTGGGAGGGGGGTGCTGTTAGCCTGTATTTTGCCCTCAGCCTGCCCCATGGTCCCTCATCAAATGTGCCACCATGCGCACTGTACTGTCAAGAGTTTGACTTCTGGTAGGTTCCTTGCTATGGGAACTCACAGAACAAGCCCCGTCCTCTGATCTCTTCTGGACAGACCCTCAGGATTTTCCCATCACGTATCATGTCCCTCCCAAAGTGCTCTCCATTTTTTAAAACATTTATTTTTCTTGTGGTAAAGCACACATAACGTAAAGTTACCATTTTAACCATTTGAAAGTGGACCATTCATTGGCATTAAGTACATTCATTTGCTTGTACTTGTGTGTGTTGTGAAGCCATCACCACCATCTAGTGCCCCAACTTTTTCATCACCCTGTGAGAAATAAGCCCGTTGCCTCAATCAAAGGAGGGAGACCGAGACTCAGAGCACAGTGAAGCGAGGCTTTAATCAACCTTCTTGCAAGAGCAGGTTTCTGATGGACGGGCACACTCGGGGCAGTTACAACAGACAGTTTATTTCCTAGTGTGTAAGTCCCTCCCCTCGTTCCTCATTGGCTGAGTACTACAGAGGTTACAGCCTTACAGGATGTTGCCTCTGCCCATGTAAGGCAAAACGTACATTCCTGAGGTGACGTAGAGACTTCAGTTCTTTGGTGCACGCTCATTGCAAAATCCAGGAATAAGCCTGTGAAATGGAAGAGGGGATGAACCAGGAAGTGAAGTGTCTAAGGATTTGGGACTCCACCTTGGGGGGCGGGTTCATATATTATTTCCAATAGGTTATAAACCTATTGTTAACTAGACAGCGCTGCTTTTATTTGGTATTTCTGAAAAAGAATCATCTCACAACCCCAAATCCAGATCCCGTACCCCTGAGACATCATCCCATCCTCCCTGCCCCCTCCCCCTATCCATCTCCCCTCCCCATACCCCCTGGCAACCACTGATCTGATGTCTGCCTATGGATTTGCCTAGTCTGGACATCTTATATGAATAAAATCATATGTGGCCTTTGTATCTGGTTTATTTCAATGGTTGGCATAGTCTTTTCAAGGCTCATCCATATTGTAGCATGTAGTCCTTCTTATGGCTCAAATAGCATTCTCTGGTATGGATGTGATGAGGCAGCATAAGGCAGGCTGAGGGCAAAGTACAAGCTAGCAAAGCCCTCCCCCACCCAGGTGAGATATGTGTAATATTCCTCAGGCATTCCTGGCTGCTGTCCAAAAACAAAAGAAAGAAAACAAATGGTTAACTGATAGAGATCACAGTCACATAGGACCTGAGTCTCCATCAGTTTACAAAGATCTTAGTAAATTACAAGAAAAAGGCAATCTTATCAATAACCTAATCTCCAGAAACCTGGAGACTCAGTTTCCTGGAGCCCCAACATCACCCTCCTCAGTGATGTGGGGACCCAAAGCAAGAAGGCAATGGTAGGTAGTATTAAATTTCCTTATAACCTGCAGCCCATTGACAAATACTTGACGCAAAGGACGAGCAAAAGGTTTCTGCGTGGGCTTCCTACTGTCCTAATGTTAATGCCTTACTAGAGGAAAAACAACCTTAGCTTGACAATAGCAAGGCCACAGGTATCTTTGAGTCCACTTTCGCACATCAGAGCCCCTCTTGAGGCTTCCCTTTTGACCTTACCTCCCCCAACTTCATAGTATATAGCAGGCCATCAGCTCCGAACCCGCCGAACTCCCTACCATCACCGCCCCCCCAAATGTCATCAGATAACCGTATTTTGTTTATCCATTCATCTGTTGTTGGACATTTGGGCTGTTTCCACCTTTTGACTATTATGAACGTACCTGTTGTGAACAGTCATGCACAGGTCTTTGGACACCTGTTTCCGATTCTTCCAGGTAGATTCCTGGGAGTGGAGTTTCTGAGTCGTATGGCAAATCCGTGTTCAACATTTTGAGGATCTGCCAAACTGTATTTCACAGTGGCTACCCCATTTTACATTTTCCCACCAGCAAGTAGGAGGGTTCCAGTTTCTCCACCTCCATGCCAACATTTATTTCCATTAAAAAAAAATTTTTTTTTTTAAATTACAACCGTCCCAGTGGATGTGAAGTGCTATCTCATTGTGGTTTTGAGTTGCATTTCCCTGATGACCAGTGACATTGAAGCAGTCTCCTTCAGTGTTAACATTCCTGCTATCTTTTGACCCAGTTTTCAGGTTTTCCACCACCCGGTTAGTACTTTCCACAGCGTGTGGCCCCATTTGTCTAGATCCTGTTTAAAATGCTCAGATCCCAGGGCAGGCCTCCGGCGAGGCTGGGAGCAGTGCCGTGCGCTCCAGATCCGCTACTTTCTCTTATCCAGTGTCCTCTTGAGGGCTCATCCCTTCCTCCAGCTCGAGGAGCTTCTCAGAGTCTGGTTCTTTCAGCCCAGGTGGTCACACTTGGTCCAGCCTGTCCTCTCCAGTCCTGGTCCGAGGGCTCTCCTACGCAGGGTGAGGACAGATGCCTTCCTGCAGGCTGGCACACGAGTCCTCTTTCTCACCTTTGGGCTGTTATTAATCCACTAGGTTATTACTGTCTCCAGCCTGGACGTCCCCATCTTGGCCACAGGATTATTCTAAGAGCCTTGGAAGAGCATTCTCTTCCAAGCATTCTCCCAACACCAGTGACCTTGTTCCCTCTGGGTATGAGTCGAAGGCACTGTTTTGCTTCTCTTGGGTGGGTTTACGGTTTCAGGCCTATTTCTGACCAAGGAATCAAAGACTGCCCCTCAGTGAAAGAATTCCAGGCATGAACGAGCAGATGGATGAGGTATTTTGGGGGGCAGAGAGTTTGTCTCTTGCTCCAGAAACCACGCCACCATCTGCCTGTGCCCAAGGGACCCCACCCATCCTGGAAAAGGCCGTGGACTCGTCTCCTGCTCTAGGAGCCTGTCCTGCGAGACCTGGTGCGCCCCACTGGTGCTTTCCTTATGAGTGCCGGGTATAGATCTGCCATCTATCTGCACAGAGTGTTTAAAATAAGACTCAGTTACTATATGAAACTTCGGTTGCTGCAAAAACTGCAGTAACATAAAAGTGATGGAGTAAAATGTGGGACCCTCCCACCCTCATAGCCATCCCCGAACCTCAGAGCCCTTCCCTGGTGAAATCAGGTAAAACTTCCTCTGGGTTCTGGGTCCTTCCAGAGTTTTCTTTCCAGTCCATTCCTTTTTTTTTTTTTTTAGCTGTTATCCAAGGGCAGTTCCAAAACAAAGGATGCCATCAGGCTGAGCATATCCAACGTAATGAGTTCAGATGTGCCCCAGAATGTTTCTTCAAAGCTGGGCTGACAGTTGGGGTCCTGCTTGGGGGCTCTGACTGACTCTGGTGTGCAGACTTGAATCAGGGGCCACGTGAAGGACAAACTTGAATGAGGGGTGGGGGAACCTCAGGACTCAGATACCACAAACATGTATGGGTGGAGGGCAGAAGAGGGCATGGCCCTTTATGAGCGCCCACCAGCACTCAGCTCGCAGCTCCACGCTCACTGGGTAACTCCAATACTTCCGTTATAAACACAGTCAGCTCCCAGGGTTGCTGTGAGGGGTGAATACAAGAAACGGTACCTGCAAAGCGGGTCAGGTAAGGGTGGGGGGACGCTTCCGTCAGGAGTGTGTTTCAGGCGGAGGGCAAGGGCCTTCCTTCCTTCTACTTTGCCCGTGTCAGCTCTGCAGTGACATCTTGCCTTCCTCATCGGCCTTTCTCCTTGTGTCTGGAGCAGGGCTAAGCAAGTCGCACTGCTAAAAATATTGATCCCACCACAGGCACATGTGTGTTCAATTACATGGCTGATGGGTCAAGGCCTCCCCCCCACCGTCTCAGGATGAGAGTATTGTGGGAGCAGTTACACAAATAGCTGTTATTGGTCATTGACACATTAGTATGAATTAGTGTCATAGATGTTCTGACCCATAGTCAAGGAATAGGACCCAAGTAATGAGCCTTCATTCTACAGATAGGGAAATTTTAAGGCTTTAGGAAAGAAGAAACTTGCCAGGAGTATTAGTGCAGCCAGTTAGGGGCCAATTGAGGCTGGAGCCCACGTCTCCTGATTCTGGCCTGTGCTCTGCCAATCCGTGGGGAGCACCTAAGATCTGTGAGGGCCTGCTCGCCTCTGCTCAGGGTTGCTGCTTACAGGTAGGAGGCAGCCTGTAGCAGGAGGCTCACAGACAGGCCAGCGGACAGATGGGCCTTTTGGAGGGATGGAGTGAGGCCTCTGGACAGTGGCCCTGGGGCTTGGCATGGCAGGGTTAGGGTCCTGTGTCTTCCAAGACAGAAGGTGAGAAGTGTCTGGGGGCTCTGAGATCCAGTTTGGCCCGGCCGGTGGGGCCAGCCACGCGGCTCTGTGGATGTGACAGCTAGCTGAGAGCAGGATGCTGAGACCCTGTGGGACGTACAATCCGGTCATCACCGTCCAGCGTGAGATCTCGAGGAAAGGGGATGATGTAATGCAGAAGGGGCGGGGAAAGGCATGGCTAAGTCGGGGGCTGGTAGACGTGCGTGACAGGAGCGAGGCTGCGTGGGGCCCGGGATTGCTGACGGGGAGAGGCCACACGGGAAGCTCTCTCCATGGGCAGGGCAGGGCCAGCACCTTGTTTACCTGCTTTTTCTCAGTGCCTATACGGTGCCTCTCCCTAGAGTCAGAGAGCCATTAAAATATATTTAAAAAAATTTTTTTTAGTTTTTATTTTATTCACCTGGCAGACCACCATTTTTATTTCTTACATGGGTAAGTGAACCATGCTCTTCCTCCCTCAATCTCTGGAGGCTCACCAGTAGGCTTTTTCCAAGCATTTAAAAATTTTTCTTGAACCCTCTGCCTGCTGCTAGGTTCTGCCTCACGTGGCTGGTCACTCACCCCTGGTCAGGGGTGCGAGGCTGACTACTGGTCACCCGTTGGCTGGTGGCCTGCTGGTTTGTTGCCCGCTCTTATTTGTGTCGGCCACTAGATGGCAGCAGGAAACTTCCCAATTTCTCTTCCATGTTGATTTTATTTGGGTCAAGCCCTTTGCTCTCTAGATGGTCAGCCATTGTTTCTTGGATGGCACATGGTCTCTCAGATTCCACGTCTCGCTGGTTCCGGGATGGGTATGAGGAAAGGCTGGGGTGAAGCTGAGGCAGCCTGATGCCAGACTCTTCTACAACATTCTTGAGAAGTGGCTGTCTCAGCTCAAACAGCTCCAGTGCGGAGAGGTGGCTTTGCAGGAGCCTTCCTTCGGTGTGACCCAGACTCCTTTTGCACAGCTCCCACGATTGGGGAAGTCTTCTCATATATCCCAGGCTGGGTTTTCGTGCCTTAAAGGGACCAGGAGCAGAGATCCAGAGGCACTCGCTCCCTGTGAAGTCCCCAGCTTGATAGCTTGTGTACACACTGATGGGTGCACAAAGGCTAAGGACGTGGGCCACACTACCACTGATGCGTGGTGGTGGCAGACGTTTGCAAAGCACACACTTGAGCCGGGGGATGCTCCGTCCATCCCGATCTCTTCCATTCCTCACATGTGGGGATTTGTATGCAGCAGCCTGGCTCTTGTGATAAGTCACATGCCACCTAAGCACTGTGCTCATTCTTTTTAAAATTTTTTAACTTTTCTTTATTTTGAGAGGAGAGAGAGTGAGCAGGAGAGGGGCAGAGAGAGTGGGAGAGACAGAGAATCCCAAACAGGCTTTGTTGGCACAGAGCCTGATGCAGGGCTTGAACTCATGAACCATGAGACCGTGACCTGGGCTGAAACCATGAGTCAGATGCTCAACCAACTGAGCCATCCAGGCGCCCAAGATTGTGCTCATTCTTAAGCATTTCGCGTATTACTCTAGTTTGTGTTCTAGCGTACGTGGTTCCTCCCCATCTCCCATGGTTTCACATGATCTTTCCAAAGATCTCACCCTGTGTTGCATATGGGGTATCCCCTTTTTACAGATGAGAAGATAGAGGCCCATACAAAAATAAGGATGGGCCCAACACCTCAAATACAGGATGCTGACCCCGGTGTTCAGATCCCACATCCGGCGGCATTTTGTTTGACTGCACTGTGTTGCCTCTCTTTTTGTAGTGAAGCAGGTATGTGTGTTGGGGGTTGGGGAAAAAGAAAAGCACTCACTCACTCTCAGGACCGGGATGACTGTTAGAAGACCTACCCCAGTACGTTATGGTCACGGCCGGCACCTCTGGAAGAGGAAAGTGTGTCCAGGTGCCCTATGGGAAGCCAAAGAGCCCAAGTCTGTAAGTAAGAACTTGGGCATCCCACCGTCTCCCACCCTGAGCAGGAGGCAGGATGGAGGGCAGCTTGGCCTGGGACCCAGACCCAGCTCACACTTTGTACTGTGGGACTGCCAGGTGGCCCCAGTGGTTAGAACCTTCCACTGGCCATTGTACTGTGAGGGCACGGATACTGTGAGGGCACGGATCGGGTTAGGGAGGAGGCTGTTTTTGTGCTGGGAGCCGGGCTCCTGCTAGCATTTTGAGGTACCAGTACTGCTCTGGGCTTCTCTGAAGCATGGGGGCTTTTGCTCAGACCCCCTTTCCAGTGGGGCCCCCCCCCCCTGGTGTGGCACTTCCCAGATTTGGAGCAGCAACAATGGGTTTGGCTTCTATCCTCCTATTTGTTTCCCACTCCGAGATGGGTCTTCTTGAGGTCCTGGGCCTCTACACCCAGCTCCACTCTTTCTGGGCACAAAACCATGTCAGCTTTATTGGAACTGCAGCAGTGAGTGACAGGAGTCAATGGGAAGATGGACATTGCCTACTTTTACCTGGGCCCCCGGCTCCTGGCCACCACAGGTCCCCCACCCCCTCCTCACTGGAGGACCCAAGTGTCTGCCACTGGAGCCCGAGTCATTGTTCTGATTCCCTGCTCTCCCAGAACACTGTCTCTCGCTTCCCCCCTCCCACCTGGCTTTACGTCCAGCGGGTTCTGCTGGGCGACACAGCCACTATGAAACCTCTGACATACCCTACTCTGGGCACCCCACACCCATGCTAGCCTGGATCTGGGCCCCAAGGAAGCATGACCCCCTGGGTTGCCAGTTCAAAGGCTTCTGCTTTCCAGCCAGACACCCGCGAAGGACTACGTCTCCGGCTCCAACATCCTGCTTGGCGTGTCCTGTCCCCCTCACCCCTCCCTCCCCAGCTCCAGCTGCAGTCTCCCTGTTGTGCTTCTGGCAGTAGGCTTGCTGAGGGTTGGGGGGGCTCCTTTCCCCTTGGCCTCTCCTCTCTGTATTACGTCAGCTTCCAGCCAAATACCCCTGGGGTCTGGTAAGGGAGGGCTTTTTATTAATTTTTTTTTCCAGGGGAAATAATTCTACCTCTTGTCACATGGATTTCTATGTTCAGCTCTTTAGGGGGCTCAACTTCCTCCCCACACCCTATCCCAGCCCCCTTGATGTTCAAGAGAGGGGGAAGCTTCATTTCCTTAAACCGGGGCTGCTGCTGGTTCTGGGAACCAGAGAGGTAGTATAGGGGGCAGGGAGAGCACAGAGCTGAGAGTCAGGTGTCTGGGGCCTGGCTTCCCCTCACTGCTGTGTGACCTGGGATCTGGCCTTCCCCTCTCTGGGTCTCAGCTGCCCCTTCACGCACCTAGAACCACACCTGTCATCTGCAGTGGAGAGGCGGTCCAGAGACTCCCACTCTAGAATGGGTTTTCCCATCCTGCCCCCACCCTGGACTGGCCCCGCCGCCGGGAGGGAGGTGTGGGTTTAGCAGGTGTGTCAGCAAGCTGGGAAGACCAGATCCCTGTGGTGTGTGTGTGTGTGTGTGTGTGTGTGTGTGTGTGTGTGTAGTGCAGAGATGAGCCAGGAAGGAGAGTCAGCTTTGTCTCCTCACTGATTCTCACTCACCACCTCCTGGAGTCACAGATGTCAGAGGAAGGAGCTAGTCCAGGGACCAATGGGACAGAGGGCAGAGGCCCAGGTGTCCAGCCTGTACCACGCGCCTGCGGACCCCTCTCACGGACCTCTTTTCTGGGCTTGCCCCCCCTTGGGTTTTTCTTTGGCTTTCCTGCCTCCTTGCCTTTGCTTCTCTCCCTCTAGCCCCGTCACCAGGCCCTCCTCTGGCCACTGAGCCCAGGAGTCACATACCCCCTGGCCTGTTTTCCGGGAGGGCAACAGCCTCATGTCTTTGCCCCACCCCCTCGGGCCTCTGCCCCTCCCCCTCGGGCCTCTGCCCCACCCCCTCGGGCCTCTGCCTGCCCCACCCCCTCGGGCCTCTGCCCCACCCCCTCGGGCCTCTGCCCCACCCCCTTGCCGCACACCGTCATTAGACTCCCCCCTCCTCCTCAGGGCCCACATCTGGCCCAAGTGCTCAGTTTTCCTGGCTGTAAATTGCCTCCCGCTGCCCCTTGGCATCTTCTCAGGTTTCAGCTTCGTGAGCCTTTTTCTTTTGGGGGGGGTTCGCGGAAGGACGGCGGTGCGCTGCTCTTTCCCTCCCCCTTCCCCGTCTGCTCAAGGCCTCGGGGAGAAACCTTTGGCAGTGTTGTCAGAGAGCCTCTGTCCAAGTCTTGGGTGAGCTGTGGTTTTTAGCAGGTGGCTGAGCAGGAACCAGTTTTAATTAGATTTTCCCCTTTTCTGTTCACACCTTCCCCCCCTCTTCCCTCCTCCTCCCTGAGGCCAGCCGGCCCGTGTGCCCCTTACCGTGCGGTCAGAGGGGCTTTCTCCATGGGGCCTGGCTTTCCTAGGACCAGCCGGCCTGCCTCCGCCCCGCCTTGACCCATCCGTGACAGAGTTTGCAGCCTTGGGGTTCACAGACACAGTCTCCCTCAGGGCTCCCCGCAGATGGATTTCCTCCTGCATCTCAGGTGGGCAGGCTCCGCCCCCGGCCGCCGACCTCCCGGGGCTCAGACCCTCGCAGCCACAGCCCAGCCGGAAGCACAGGGACAGCAGATCCCAGCTGGTCCCGTGTGTGGAAGGCTTCCCTCTGTGGAACTTGCTCGCTACCCTCTTGGCTCGTGGTTATCTGCACACCTGGGAAGGTCTCTTGTTTGGGCCGTCAGAGGGTGTCCCAGGGCAGCCACCAGTAGGTATCCAAGGAGATAATCATCCAGACTAGCGCTCCTTGAAGTGTGGCCCCCAGACGGGGCGACCAGGCAGGATCAGGAACAGAAAGTAAGATTTAGCAGCACGTCTGGGGAGACACACGGCCATGACTTTCGAGGTTCGTTTGGAGTTAGGAAACTCTTGGGGATATTCATTCATTCATTTTTTTTTTTTTATAGTTTATTTATTTATTTTGAGAGAGAGAAAAAGAAAGGGAGAGAGAATCCCAAGCAGCCTCTGTGCTGTCAGCACAGAGCCTGATGTGGGGCTCGATCCCACAAACTGTGAGATCGTGACCTGAGCTGAAACCAAGAGTGGGGACGCCTAACCGACTGAGCCACCCAGACACCTCGGGGGATTTTTCATCAGGGCTGAAGGACCATTGTCAAAGAAGATGTTGTTCACACATCTGACAGATTCATGCGTGGTGTGAAGTGTGTACTAATCCGGGATGACAGCCCACCCGTGGGTCCAGGATGGACTGGGAGTAACATGCCTGGCATTTGCCATGGATTGGCCCTGAGGTGCTGCCGTCAGCACCCCACGCCTGCTTGAGAGTCCCGAGAAGGAACCCCCTTGCGAGTTTCTTAGAGGAAGCTGGAGATGTAGGTTTGGTGGGGGAAGTGGAGGAGAGTTCGGGGGTTTGATGATGAAGGTCCAAGGGAAGTCAAGTGCAGGGTTTCTTGGGGAATTTGAATGAGGAAGGTTTGTAGTCGGGCACAGGAGGCTCAAAGGTAGTTGGGTTTGCAGTGGGAGGAGGGGGGGTGTTTTGGGATTAGGTGTGGGGAGGCAGATGACTGGTGAGGATGCCAATACTGGGCTCCTGGGACAGGACAGAGGGAAGAATGGGTTCAGTCATGTGGCCAGTGGAAGTTTGGAGGTGGACAGGGGGAGGCTAAAAAGAAACTGGGGGTTTTCTTGAGGGTATGAGAAGGAAGTTTGGATGTGTATTGGCTAAGGACCAGGGGAGTTCAGGATTTATTGGAGAAGACCAAGGGGAAGCATCGGGGCTTCATGGAGAAGGCCATGGGAAATGTGGGAGTTCACAGTCGAGGCCAATGGAGAGGTTGGGACTCTATGCAGGAGGCTAGAGGGGAGCCAGGAGACTCAGTTGATGTGGACTAAGGGGTCCTTGCCAAGGGGAAGCTTGGGTTTTGTTTTACACGAGGTGGCCTAAACTTCCATGGTCTCTATCAGCTCTCAAGTAACCTGTGTCATGAGAAAGTTAAAAAAAAAAAATCACTCAGCCAGTTCACTGAGAACTTGCTCCTTGGTGCCCGAACCTTCTCTTCCTCCCCGGCCTCTGCAGCTCTCTCAGCACACAAGCTGTGGCAGCACACAGGGGCGTCTTCACTCAGAGGCTGAAGATCCGGCCCTTCTCAGTCTGACTCCAAATGGCTTTTCCAGCCCATCCCCCTCGGCCCCCAGCATGGCAGTGATGGATGCCCTGCGTGCCTCCGGAGCGTGCTGTGATGGCACTGGCGTCCGTGTCGGCTTTCTGCCCCCCGTCTCTGCTCTTTGGAGCCCCGCATGTCTTTCGAGGTCTAGCGAGAGCCCTGCTTCTTTGAGGAAGCCCTGCGTGATGCTGTTACCCTGAGTGGCCTCTTGCGTCTCTGGTGCCTGGCATTTTCTCTGATCCTCTCACTTGTCCTTGGCTTGCATTATGGGTGGTGATGGCCCTCATGTTTTGCCCCAACTTTTCAGTGGGTGGTTGAATGCAGCTGGACTGTAAATACCCTGAAAGCAGGGTCTGGGGGGCTCTGTGTGGTCTTAGCTGCTTGGGCAACACAGGTGCACTGGTCTAAAGGCTCTTCTCTGAGTTGAGCTGCCTGTCCTTAGCTCATCCCTCCCTCCTTCCCCAGCCTGACCGGCCTTCTCTGTGGACCTTACAGGGAAGCTCTTGCCTTTCCCCCTTACCGGGACAGCCCCACATCAGAACAAGTCACTGCTTCTCAGTGGGCAGCTACCTACAGCATGGACGTAAGGACCCTACTCCGTGGATGTAAGCACCCTACCCTGTGCTGCTCAGCAGTGCGCTAGTGACAGCCAGCCACTTGGGAAACTCAGGGCTTCTTTCCTTGGGACCAGTAAGTCCCTGTATTTCCCACCATGCCCACACCTGCTCTGTCCATCTGGCCCTTGCTCTGGCCCTTTCCCAAGTGGCCAGCAGGTGACTAGCAAGATTTGGTGTCAGCTATTATGCTAAGTGCTTAACATGGATTGACGCTTATGGGAATCCTATGTGATAGTTACATCTCAGGGATGAGGAAACTGTCCCACATCACACACGCTTCAGAGGCTGAGAGCTGGTCGTCACTCTTCCCTACTGTTCTGGGTTGACATGACTTGACCCGGATACCCTTCAGGGGAGCCTGCCACCTGCCTCTCTCTCTTGGACTGGTCTTTATTTAATCCTGGGGCACCCCACCCACCTGCCCACACCCCCCTCCCCTCTTGGCTGCTGAGTTGCTCCTTCTTCTCTGACTGGGGGTCCCGGCCCTTCCTTTCTTGGAAACCAGATGGGGTTTGGGTTGATCTCTCTGGTGTGGGCTGGCCCCTCCCCACCGTGTGAAGGGCTGAGACTGTTCCCAGGCTGGTCCTGGCTGTCGGAAAAGGGCTGCAGGGTGAAAGGTGATATATAAATGTAAGGCGGTGATTATTTATTTGACAGGGACAGCTGCCTGTGGTAAAGAATGTAATCTAGTAATCCTTTTGTGAAAATCGGATCCTAGGCTCAGCACGCTGCCTGAAACAGCAAAGGACCATTCTCCCCCCGCTCCCCATTCTCTTGCACACTTCCTGACATTCCTGCATTCCTGCACGCGTGTGCCCTGTAGCTTTGTATGCGTGTGGCATGCCCATGCACACACGCCCTTTTGCTTTCTTGGGTTGTTGTTAACATCTTACATAACCACAGTACAACTGTCAAAATCAAGAAATTGATATTGGTGAAACTCACTAAACTACGGACTATTTGGTTTTCCCCACTCACGTCCTTTTTCTGGCCCAGGATCCTACACTGCATTTAGTTGTTGTCTACTTAGTCTCCTCCAACCTTGATGATTTCTCAGTTTCTCTTTGACTTTCACAACCTTGAACGTATTGAAGAGTGTTAATCAGGAACTTTGTAGAATGACCCTCACTTTGCGTTTGTCGGGCGTTTTTTCATGATTAGATCGGGGTTATGCATTTTTGGCAAGGATACCGCAGACGTGATGCTGTGTCCTTCTCAGTGCATCGTGTCAGAGGGTGCGTGCTGTCAATATGTCTTATTGCCGGTGATATTCACCTTGGTCGCTTGGGGAAGGTGGTGTTGAGAAGTATCTCCTCGATAAAGTTACTGTTTTTCTTTTGGCAATTCATAAATGTCTCCTGGGAAGATACTTTGAGGCTATACAACTATCCAGGTTTTCCTTAAACTTTACTCACTAATTTTAGCATCCATCAGTGGTCCTGCCTGTGGTCAGTTATTACGGCCATGTGCGCCTAATGGTAATGTCTATTTCCTTCCTCTGTTTATTAATTGGAATTCTTCCGTGGGAAGAGCTGGCCCCCTCTCCACTCTCCCACATTTATTTATTTGATCACTGAGTTATTTCTTTTGTCATTACAAACTGATGAATATTTATTATATGTTTTATAAAATGCATAACAAACGTATGGACATATGCTGTGTGATGAAGATCACAGATACGTGTTCTGTTCTATCGGCTATAGTATAGTTCACTAATATAGTTGTTTTGTGGCTTGAAAGCCCTCTGATCATTGGAAGCCCTTTCATTTTGGCTCCAGTGTGCTTTGAACGTGGCCTCATCTTATTCTTACTTTCTGGCACCCCGAGGTACTCCAGGCTCATGGTCTGTTCTTCTTGCCACAGTCCTGGATTCAGCCCCTTCCCTGAGGAGCCCTGCTTCATCCTGAAGTCTCCCATGCTCCCCGCCTCCCGTGTGTGATCAGGGCACCGTATGCATGGTGGGTGGTGTGTTTACTCTCTGCTTGGACTGTGAGGTCCTTCAGTAGGGACCACGCTTGCCTTGTGCTCAGGGCCCACAACCTCTTGAATTCACCTCTTGACTCTTGAGATCACACCTGTTTTGGGGGCCAGCTTGTCTCTCTCCTGTTGCATCTTCCCTGACTGTGCCAGTCCCACCCTGGCCTTATCTTGTGTCCTTCAGCGCCAGTGCTCTCATTTGGAAAGTAGCTTTTTTTTTTTTTTTTTAATGTTTTATTTATTTCTAGGAGAGAGAGAGAGACAGCGTGAGCAGGGGAGGGTCAGAGAGAGGGAGTCACAGACCAGAAACAGGCTCCAGGCTCTGAGCTGGCAGTCAGCACAGAGCCCGACACGGGGCTCGAACCCACGAACCGCGAGATCATGACCCAAGCGAAAGTCGGACGCTTAACCGACTAAGCCACCCGGACGCCCCTGGAAAGCAGCTTTTTATATGAACTTGTTTTGGCTCTTCACCTTGATTGAGAGCTCTTCAAGGGCCGAGACCCTACCATACCTAGCGGTGCCTGACTTGGGTTTACTATGGAGTTATATGGATATACGTTTATATGGATATATATATCCTTGTTTTTACCTGGGGGTAGATGTAAAGGAACCCCCATCTCAACACACCTTGCTGAGTTTGAGGAAGATTCCTGACTACTTATAGGGAAACTGAGGCCCAGGAAGAGAAAAGCATGCTCATCACTGTGCATCCCAATAGCACATACACAGTGAGGTCAGGAAGGGTAGGGACCAGGTGTCCTGAGCTTCCCATCGGTCCTCTTTGCCAAAATCATCCTGTCCTGCACTTTCCTCATTTTTCTGTCCAGATGGCCGGGGGAAGGCATGGCTGGCATCAGCCAAGATGATGTATGACCACATGGGGCTCAGAGCGGAGAGGGCTCGGACGATTAGGGGTATCAGGCTGGGAAATCGGAAATTAAAGGCCTGGCATCATGGCCAGCAAAACCTCCCCTCGGTGCAATGTTCTGAAGTCACCCGCGGTGGGTTTCATCAACACGGGCACAGGGGAAGGAAGGCCCCTTGGCAGGCTGCAGAGACAGATGGGCTCTGTGTAGGCACTGCCTGGCCCTGTGAGCAAACTACAGGGCACTGGGGCTCAGCACCGGGCTTCTGTTATCAAGCTCTTGCTGGCACTGTCACGAGAAACTTTCTCCCCTTTGGAGTTGTGCCCTCGGCCAGGCCAGCTCCCCTCTTAAGTCT
The DNA here is from genome assembly GCA_017311185.1 of Proteles cristata cristata. Classification (NCBI taxonomy): domain Eukaryota; kingdom Metazoa; phylum Chordata; class Mammalia; order Carnivora; family Hyaenidae; genus Proteles; species Proteles cristata. The sequence goes on from JAESUZ010004630.1 coordinate 4,096,158, forward strand.
TAGTCTCCTCACCTGGCAGATGAGATGATGGGGCCGCATGATCTTTGCAGCCTCTCTCAGCCCTGACATAGCCTCGACTTATGACCTGTGGTCGCCGGGAGAGCAGGGATGGGTGGTGGCTGATGCACAGAGGCAGACAGAGCCCAGGAGGCCGGCTGTTGCGGAGTTTCAGAGCCCTCGGGAGCTGAGTGAGCGCTGAGGTCAGGAAGGCTTCTTGGAAGTGTTAGGCTCTGGAAAGGCAAAGAGGACTTGTCTTTCTCCACAGTCCCTTGACATTGTGTTTGTTTTCCATCTACCCTTCCATCTTTCTGGCAGGCATTTATTGAGCACCTGCTGTGTGCCAGGCACCATGGTAGTGCTAGGGACACAGCAGTGAGCAAGACGAGGGCATTGCTTTCATGGAGGCTGAGGTCTAATTGAGGAAGACAGGTATTAATTACACTTGGACTACTGCCAGACACCTCCATGTGGTCTGCCCCCTCCCATGATTCTGCTTTTCTGTTCTCTCTATTGCCTTCTTCCTTCTCTTCCTTCTCTTGCTCCCCCTGCTTTGTCTAGGGCCTTTCTTCACCTCGCCACTGCCAAGACCTTCCTGACATTCCAGACTCTCTCAGGACAGAAACTCCCAAAGCCCCTAGGTCCTGACTGTCGCGCCGATGTGTTTGGAGAATTCCCCGGGAGGGAGAGTGGCACTGGATACCCTTCCTTCATCGGTTGTCCGCGGGCCCTGTGGCCACAGAGGGGGAAATAGATTATAAGCTCTGCAGTCCAACATTTCTGGGTTTGCGCAGAGACTGTGACCCTTGCTTCCTAGCTTGCACGACCCATGCTCCTTCTCTGAGCCTTAGTTTCCTCATCTGGAAAGTAGATTTAACTATATTTACGTGGCAGCATTTTGCGGGGAGTGGGGAGGGGGTGGGGCTGGGGAGGGGCGGATCCGACAAGGAAATGTGGAAGTACTTTCGGGTACTTGAATATAATAGGTGAATATAATAGGTGCTTGACTGAAACTAGCCTTCTCATCTTCCTTTCCCTCTGTCTGGGCTAGCAGCCAAATATTTTTGAGCCTGGGATGGACGTGGAGGAGCTGAGGCTTCCTGTAGGTCAAACCCCGGCTGAAGCCGGGTTGCATGAGGGTTGCAGCACCCCTTGCTCTGAAACAAGGTGTAGACCATGAGCTAGGAAAGGCCAGGGAGTCTGCCAGGGGCTGGAGAGAATGACAAGCGTCCCATGCATCCCAAAAATGAAGCGTGGTGTGACAGCTGCCTGTGCATCTTGCCAGGTGTCGGCGCCAGGGAGCCCTCCCTGGGGGCCTACCCTGAGTTGGTGGGCCTGTGGGAGCCCCCACCCTGGTGGTGTGCCCACTGAAGCAATGGGAGATGGCCCCTCCTTCTCCAGGATTGCCCTCCCCCTCCCTTTCTGTCCCCCTCCAGATTCAATCTGAGTCACCTGGGGCCTGTTCTGCCCCTGACTTGAGAGCATCTTCTAGACCAGTGCTGTGGTGATGGAGCCATTCTATTCTGCACTGTCCAGTATAGCAGTCACTAGTTACTCGAGGCTGTTGGACATTGGAAATGTGGCTAATGTGACCGAGGAACAGAATTTGTCTTTCTTTCTTTCTTTCTTTCTTTCTTTCTCTTTCTTTCTTTTTTTCTTTCTTTCTTTCTTTCTTTCTTTCTTTCTTTCTTTCTTTCTTTCTTTCTTAATGTTTTATTTATTTTTGAGATATAGAGGGAGAGACAGCATAAGCAGGGGAGGGTCAGAGAGAGAGGGAGACACAGAATCTGAAGCAGACTCCAGGCTCTGAGCTAGCTGTCAGCACAGAGCCTGATGTGGGGCTTGAACCCACGAACCGTGAGATCATGACCTGAGCTGAAGTTGGACGCTTAATCGTCTGAGCCACTCTGGTGCCCCTGTTTTTCTTTATTTTTTAAAAAATGTTTAGTTTGAGAGACAGAAAGTGAGAGAGAGTGCAAACAGGGGAGGGGCAGAGAGAGAGGGAGAGACAGCATCCCACGCAAGCTCTGTGCTGTCCATGTAGGGCCTGACACAGGACTCACTCTCTCCAACGGTGACATCATGCCTTGAGCTGAAACATGAGTTGATCACTTAACTGACTGAGCCACCCAGGTGCACCAAGGAACAGAGTTTTAAATTTTATTTAGTTTTAATTACAATCTAAATTTGAGTGGCCCCATGTTGCTAGTGGCTGCCATATTGGACCATACTCTTCTGCACCAACAGTTTCCACTTGCAATGTTGCCACACTGGTGGGTCACCTTTGGTGTGAGAGGTCTTAGGAGTGAATAATTTGCTCTTGGTAAGAAATCACTGAACTTCCTGAATGGTTGGTGTACATGTGGGGGGCATGGCCCTTGGCACATTTGGAGATTGAGTTGTAGGGCCTGGATGGGGGAACAGGAGGGGAGAAGCCTCAGGGCCTTATGTTTATCTGGGAGAAACTTCAGAACTGAGGAAGGTATTTTGAGCAGCGATTTCCTCAGAGGAAGGGGATGAAGGGGATACTCCCCAGGGTTGTTGGCCAGGGGCTGAGTCCATTTTATAGGTGCTGGAGGAGCCCTGATCGACCATCCAGGCTAGCCCACTCATTTTACAGATGGACAACCTGAGGCCCATCAGGCATTGGGTACCTATCAGGGAAGAGGCTGTGGTTCCGTGACTTAGAACTACCTCCTAAAGTAGGTATTATCATCCTCATTTTGCAGACAAGGCAGCCAGAAATCAAAGTTGTGAAGCTTTTTAGTAGCACCAGTATTGATCCCAAGTCTGTTAAGAGTCACAAGCTTAATGTGTGACAGAATCCGTGTCTGCTGGCAGGCCAGCACTCCATGTTGTGGGTCACTGCATTGGCCTCCACCGCATTGGGGTGGGGGTCAGGACTCCAGGCCCCTTCCTGTGGCACCCGTGGTCTGTGGCACTGCTGGTGTGGGGGGGTGCTCAGGTCCCCCCCGGGTGGAGGAGTACAGGATGTCTGCAGGGAGTGTGGCCCGTGGCAGCGCGGGGCCCCCCTGCTCTGGGGCCTAGAATGTGCAGCCGTGCCATCGAGTGGCCTGCTGGTTATGGAACCGAGAGATACCTGCCCGCCTGAGGACCCGGAGAGGCAGGGGGAGCACGATGAGGGGAGAGCTGAAGGCTCACATTCCGCTCCTACAGAAGTACGTGGAGGGGACCCGTCCCCTCCTTCCTGGCGGGCTCCAGTGGGGGAGGGGCCCTCCCTCTGTCCAGCTGTTGTCCCCCCTGTACCCCCCGCTGCTGCAGCTGCCTCGGCTCCATCAATCTCATCCAGGCCCGGCTGGAAGGAGGAGGGGAAGGGAAGAGGGGGCCTCTCAGGCGTGTCCCGCTGAGGTGCCTCTGGCTCCTGCCTCGGAGAGGTGTCTCCAGTCAGAGAGGCGGCCCCCACTGCCGCAGAAACAGTGGGCTGTGGGCAGCTCAGCTGTCAGCCGGCCATACTGAAAAGAACAGGGGTAGCTAAGTCCTTCCTTCACCTCTGCTTGGGACACAGCACTTTCCGAACCTTCTCTGCTTGGCATGACTTAGCAGTGCTGGAATCTTCATGAATGGATGAATGAATGAATGAATGAACGAACGAATGAATGAATGAACGGCCCTTCCCCCACCTCCAGGGCAGGCCTGAGATGAAGGCTCCAGGGCTCTGTTCCTCCTGATGGCCCAATACTGGACAGGCTCTGCGTCTGCGGGGCCGACTTGGGGTGTGTGACCGTGAAAACAGCAGTTATGTTGTGTCCTCAAAGTTTGCACGGGAGGCGTAGAGACGTCAGTCCTGCAGCCAAGCGTGTGGCTGGCCTTGTTCTTTCTTTTTTGTTATTGTTTTTTTGGAAATGCAGCCGAGTCCTTGAAAGCTGTAGTGCCCTGCACTCTACTGGAACTCAAAGGAGAGGTGGAAAGAGGAATGAATACCCTTTCTCGGGCAGACCTCAGTTTTGCTGACCTACAGGATGGGGAGAAGCACGGCCACCTTGTGTTATGGTTTAGCCCAGCAGGTAACAGCACCACAGCATAAAAAGTCAGTTGGAGCTCTTTGGAAAAAAGGCTGCAGGAGAGAGTCACTTGTTTTGTTTTTATTTCCTAACTTCATCCGGTCCCAGCGCAAGACTGAACGGATGTTAGCCAAGTAATATACATCAGCGGTTCCAGACCTGGCGTTGAGCTAGAGACATCTGGGGAGCCTTTGAATAATTCAGACTCCTGGGCCCCCAGCCCAAATCTTCTTCTGAGTCTGAAACTCTGGGTATGGGGCAGGAATCTGTATTTTGACAAAGCTTTCCAGATGATTTCAATGCAAAGTTCGGTTTGGGAAGGTCCAACTTTTCTACCTTTGAGGAGAAATCTGGTAAACAGATATTCACGAGTGCTTTCTTCTGAAGTGTGCCTGGCTTTAAAAAGGAGCATTTGTTCATGCATTCATTCATCGACCCACTCATTCAACCAGCTGACACTGACTGAGTGTTTGTGGTGTGTCAGATGCAGCTGTAGACACAGGGGTGCAGGCAGAAATAGGTGGAGCGTTTTTCCCCCAGGGAATGTACAGTCTGGGGGTGGCGAACAGACAGGAACGCAAGAGGCCTAACCATTATAATAAGGCATAAGATCTGGGGTGTTGCATATACTCACCGGGGCCACTACTTTTAGCTGTGGTGCAGAGAACCATGTTGAAGGCTCCCTTCATCTGTTTCAGTTCCTCTGCCAGAGTCACGGGCTGACTTACCCTTTCTATGTGGCCGTGAACAGAACGGGGCAGCTGATGCCAGAGAGACTAAGGGGCTTGACCCAGGCCACCTGGTGAGCTCGGCAGTTGTTGTTGGAGGAGGGGTCTGGGGTGGGCAGGGTTGACTTTAGGGAAACTTGGACCACAGAACCCCCCAATGGAGTGTGGTGTGTCTGGAGTGTGATATGGCGTCTACCCTGGTTCCAGCCACGTGGAAGGTGAATCACTTGGATTCCTAGACTTCCTGTCTGCAGTATTAGAATAATATACCCACTTTGCTGCAGGTTCTTAGAATTAGATGCATCACGTGCTTGGTCCATGCTAGGTGCTCAGTAGATGCTAGCTTCCCTTGGGTGAAAGCAGCGTGTTTCTTTGGCTTCAGTTTTTTGGGTCCTCCTTTTAGCTGGGGGTTGCCCTCAGCGAATTCCCATTTAAGGGATGATTCAGGGAGCTAAGTCCCAGGCACTGCAGGAGAGCCTACACCACCCCTTCCTCACCTTGCGCCTGGCCTGGCCTTGGGGAGGCCAGCCCCCCCGAATGAACCCAATACTCCCTGCATGGCCCCATGCAAATTGCTGGAGCACTCAGAATGCCGTATTGCTCAGTCAGGCTCCTTCATCCAAGCCTTTGTCCTTCCGCTCGACATTCGACTCTGTCAACATTTTTTCCCAATGAAGTTCTTCCTCCCCCTGTAGTCCCCAGTCTCCAGCCGGCTTCTCCAGCCAGGGACACAATTGGATTGCAGTTGCTAGCACTTCCTGGAGATCAGGTCCCTGAAGAGCTATAAAAGTCCAGGAGTGTCTCTGGCCACCTTTCCGTGTGGTTTGTAGAGCCTGGCGTGGCCGCCGCACGCTCGCACACACCCGCAGAGCTTGTGAGCCTGTGTGCACCCGGCTGTAAGGAAGGCTGTCTGTTGCATTGCCTCTGCCACTTGTTTCTGGCTGCCAGTGTGCATTTCTTAAACGGATTTGCTGATTACAGCTCCGGAGGGCCCCCCCACACTGGACGTAATTGGGCACGGAGCCGTGGTGGGGTGGATTTGGGTAATGGCCGGGCTGCATGCCTCCCATTCTTTTCTCACAGGAAAAAGTGCCTGGAAATAACCCTGGGGTGGGGATTGCTTACAGGAGGAGGGGCCGGCTGCCTGCCGCGGAGTCTATTCCATCCCTGTTGGCCTTCTCCTGCCCTTCCTTACCACCTCCCCTCCAGCAGATGCCACCAGCTGGGCCAGCACCCAGCTTGCAGATGCCCCTCAAGGGGCTTAACGACCTGACCAGCTGCGCTGCCCTCTTCCCACCCTTGCTTGTCGGGACTGTGGCCCTGTTCCTGGGGACTCCCTCTGTGAACCCCAGACACTGAAAAGGATGGGGCACCAATGCATGCCTCTCTCCCTCTTCCCCACTCCCTGCCCCCCTTCACCCCCCCACCCCCCCTTTTTAAAAGAAGCCAGTTTTTGGAATTGAAAAGTAACAGCGCAACCACGGAGTATAAGTGTATTTCCCTGAAAATGGGATGCCCTGCTGGATTTGGGGTATGATTGTCTGAGGTGGTTTTCTCCTCCTCCAGCTCCCTCTCAGTCCCAGGGGGAATTCATAGCAGGAAATCTCTCCCTGGGGAGTCTGATGAGCTTGGAGAGTGTATTTGAGAACGTGTCTTGTTCTGTTTTCCGAGGCACCAGCTCTCTGTCACCGCTTACAATAATGCTACCTTAAAGTCCTCAGCACCTGGCCACCAGGAGGCCACTGTGGGGTCACATCTTCTGGGTGTCCACATGGCCCTCCATGCTCAGCCCCGCCCTCGCCTTCCCCCGGTTCGCGCGCGGTTTGGCTCCATGCCTTGGTGGGCCCCCTCCTTTTAGAAGGTGCTTTGGCCTCCCTCCTGTCCTGATGCCCTGCCTGTTTCGGCCAGCAGCCTCGTCCCTGGACTGGTTCCTGAGTCCCCAGTGATGGACACAACACAACTTGTATTGAAAAGGAGTGACGGGTGGGACTGCTGGTGTGGCTGCTTCCAGCCTGGAGGCCATGGAGCCTACTCCTTTCCCAAAGTATCCAGAAGCATCCAGAAGTATTCAGAAGCATCCAGAAGTATCCAGAAGCACCCAGAAGTATCCAGAATATGGGGGCTCTGCTACCACAGCCGGGCGACAGAGCTGTAGAGGGCCACACACTTGTAAAGGGGGCCCCTGGGAGACAGCGCCTCAGTGAGCAGCACTGAGCCTCCTTTCATAGTGTGCGTGTGGTGGAGGAGGTGCGGAGAGTGCCCCCCGGCCCTGCAGACTGATGGGTGGCAAAACCTTTGCCTCGTGCCTGACCCCTGTGGGACTCCCAGAAGGCCCTGAGCCGAGGAGACATTTTCTGCCTAACCCTCATCATGATCTGCCTTCGGATTGTGCTAGCTTGTTTTAGGGTCAGGAGTGGGTTGGATGTTCAAAAACAAATACTTACCTTGTAACTAATGCTGTACAATGAGGGTGCAAATCAAAGGAATAAGAAAAAAACCACTTCCCAAACCTGTCACCATGAGAAATCAACTTTCCATTTTCTATGATGCCTTCAGCCTGTATTTACTGGCAGACATAATTTTCACATGATTATAGTAGTAGTATAGATAGAATTTTGCATTCTGTTTGCTTTACTGTTCTTCCACGAGCTACATAATCATCACAATTAGACTTTTAAGTGCCTACATAGCAATCTTTGAGTGTTTATCAGTTTCCCCCATTGTGGAACATTTAGTTTGTTTGCACTTTTTTAGCTTACCTAATGCAGGAATCTGCCCTGATGTGCAGTCATATGTTATATTAATATTACACACATGCGTGTCTATGAGTGTGTCTCCTTTCTCTCTCTCCCCACCCCTTCCTTTCTTCCCCCCCTTTTTGTATTATTGTCTAGGATGAGTCAAGAAGCCAGGCATTCTTTCCTAGAGTAATGGGAGATCTCATTCTGGGCTGTTAAATGCCTCCCGGAAGTCAGGTGCCTGAGAGCAGCCACAGGATTTAGCTCAGACCTTGGTCTAAGGCTGGGAAGTGAGTTAGGTAGCAGAGTTTTGTTTTGTTTTTTACATTTTTTAAAGTTTATTTCTTTTTTAGAGTGAGAGAGAGAGAGCACAAGCAGGGGAGGGCAGAGAGAGAGGGAGACACAGAATCTGAAGCAGGCTCCAGGTTCTGAGCTAGCTGTCAGCACAGAGCCCGAGGTGGGGCTCGAGCTTATGAACCACGAGATTATGACCTGAGCTGAAGTCAGATGCCTAACTGACTAAGCCACCCAGGTGCTCCTAGGTAGCAGAGTTTTAAAGGCTAGGAACTCTGCATTTCTGTGGTAGCTCTGGCTCTGAAGCCTGCCGAGTATGCAGATTTTGACTGCACACGTTTAACTCATTTGGTGATTCTCTAAATTTTTTACTTTTTATGTTTTATTTATTTCTGAGAGAGAGAGACAGCATGAGCAGGGGAGGGTCAGAGAGAGAGGGAGACACAGAATCCAAAGCAGACTGCAGGCTCTGAGCTGGCAGTCAGCACAGAGCCCGATGCTGGGCTCGAATCCACGAACCATGAGATCATGACCTGAGCGGAAGTCGGACGCTTAACTGACTGAGCCACCCAGGCGCCCCTCATTCGGTGATTCTCTAATTGCACGCCCCCATCGGACCCCAGTGAGAGCATGAGACACAGATCCAGCTCTCGCCCTCAGGGCCCTTGTAGTCCTAAATGACCACAGGCCCACCCATTCAGGCACCTGCAACCAAACCGTAGGCAAAGTTGCCGATTCAGAGGCACGGCATGGGCCGGGGTCTGTGACAGATTGAAGACCCGCTACCCTGTACCTGCGGTTTGGTTGCACCTGATGGTTCCCACACCAAAATGTGAGCCTGGTATTGCCAGATTTTCCAGTTTTCAAGGAGAGCTTGAACTCCTGATCTTGGGGTCGCGTCTTGTGGTTTTTAACTATTGGCAACTGATTAAAAGATTAAAAACATGGTACAGGTCAAACAAAGTGTCTCTGTGGCTTAGGGTGCTAGTTTGTTAGCCCTGCTTTCTGTGTTAGGGTCAGTTGTTATGCAGGGCAGTTGTGTTATGTCAGTTGCTATGTTATTCAGGGAAGGGTACAAGGAGCATAAAGCTGTACAATTAATCAGAATCATGGGGAGAGGAGCAGCTCATGCGCACACGACGACGCAGAGCGTGGCACGATTGGTGACACCAGTGAGGAGCGCCCAGGCAGGGACGGGTGGTGCTGCCGTGAGGGTTTGGGACGTCCACACTTACTCTCCTTACGCTGTTTGGGTCAGCAATGAGACTGGGCATCTGTGTCTGTCTGTTGGTCCGTCTTGAGCAAGAGACCACAGCTCAATTTTGTCCTTCCTGCAAGGCCTTTGCGAGGAACTAGGTCTCAAGTGAGAGAGGCCTTGCAATGCAGTCAGAACTGGGAAAATTGGATTAGGTGGGTGCTGAGCGAATTGCCTTTCCTCCATCTTTCCATCTGTGCAGTGAGGAAAATCATCCCCCTTGGGCAGTTAGCAAGTATTTATTGTAGGCACACTGGAAGTAGTGTTGCCCGGGGCCTCTCTCCCCAGTTCCCTCTGAGAGCCGTAGAGAAGACAAAGGGGGATCCTTCTGAGGTGCTCTGAGCTCCTCAGGAAGGAGAAGGGACTTGAAGAAGCCAGCATCACTGCACGGGTTCCCCAGATGACAGCCTTGATGTATGAGCCAAGTGATACTTAAGAAGTACGACTTGCTAGGGAAATAAACACCCTGTGTTATATATTATTTATTAAAAAAACAAAGCTTTCCTCAGCTGGGAGGCTTCAGATCACTGACAACGTCAGGTCCAATTTTCCTCTATTAATAATAGGTCGATATCCTTCCCGGCTTGTGTCAGGAGCATCAGGATGTGTGTCTGGGTGCACCTGCAGCATGTGGTGACTACCTGCGGGAACGGGAACATGCTATTAAAGAATCAAAAGGCTGTGTGGTGCCTGGGCCCACATCTTGTGAGCAGCAGCAAAGAGCAGCTGACTTCTTGGTGCTGGGCACTGTCCCGGATGCTTTATCTGAGTCCTTTCATGTACTTTCCTCCAGGACTGGGGCAAGTGAGGGGCAGCTGTGGGGGAACCCCGGTGAGCAGGACTGAGGAGCTCATGGGGATATGCACCATCTCCTGACAGGGCAGACTCTCGGAGTTTGGAACCCAGGTGAGACTTGGGCTTTGCTTCTTGGGGTCAAATGGAATCCAGGGACCAAGAGCATCCTGGATAAAGTGACAGTGGGCCAGCAGGTGGAAGGCTGGGCTGGTTGGAGGCTTTGTGTGGGAGAAGAGCCTGGGCTCAGGCCTCAGCTGAGGTGAGTTCTGGCTGACACGAACCTTTGGACCTTGAGTAACTACGGGATCCGTAAAGACAGTGTTGATATTGAGAGTGAATTCTCCCCACTGAGCCTCATGGGCAGTGGGTGAGGGAGCGAAGAGCAGGTTATTATTTCCACTTACTTCATAGTAAGTGTGATACTGTTTAAGAATGTGGATTTTGAAGCTAGACAAATACGGGTTTAAGCATAACTTTCTGCCCTTGACTAACCATTTGAACTTCTGGACCCTAGTTTCTCTATCTGTAAAATGGGGAGACTAACACTTACCTTATAGGGTGTTTTGTAAGGGATAAGAGTTCAAATAATCCCGGCACAGGGCAGTATGCACTTAATAGTAGTGGCTCTTGGAGGCACCTGGGTGGCTCAGTCAGTTGGGCATCTGACTTCGGCTCAGGTCATGATCTCACAGCTCGTGGGTTCGAGCCCCGTGTTGGGCTCTGTGCTGACAGCTAGCTTAGAGCCAGGAGCTTGCTTCGGATTCTGTGTCTCCCTCTCTCTCTGACCCTCCCCTGCTCGCTTGGTCTCTCCCTGTCTCTCAAAAATAAATTAAAAACATTAAAAAAAACAAACAACAAAAAAAAACGTAGCGTCTCTTGCTGCGTTGAAGTCTAAGAAACTGAGACCTAGGGAGGGGAAGTGTGACTCACGACCACAAAGCTGGAAAGGGAGACATCCAGGACTTGAACCAAGGACTCTGTCAACCTCTTGCGCTGTCTTCCACGTTCTCTGGTGTGTACCCGGGCCCGTCCTTCCACTCGCTGATCGGGCGGGTGCTTGGCAGACACTGGCGGGCAGGCGGCACTGCTGTCCCCGCCTCCGCTGCAAGGTACGGGCTGCAGCCCCGCATTGCCTATGATTATAGGGTGCAGGCAGAGCAGCACACCTGATGGAAACAAGAGCAAAAATGTACCAGGCTTTTGTTCACTAAGCAACTCCATTGTGTCTCTCTCCCCTTCCCCACCCCTCCCTCTAGCTCCTAAAAAAAAAAAAAAACAAAAACAAAACACCGTAGAAAAGATGAAGGGCTGTCAGCACCAGATCACAACATGGGCTCCGGGAGTTGGCGGCTTTTCAGTGCCTGCAGAGAGTTCCCTCCTTTCTAGCTTTCTCTCAACTTCTCGCTTTCCTGAGTCTAATTAAGACAAATCTGGGCGAACTCCCCTAGAAGCAGGAAGCTCTCCTCTTCCCTGAATCCCATCAGCTTCTTCCCTTCAGCTCTCCTTGTTACCATCCTCCCCCATCCCGTGAATGCTTCACGGAAGAGCATCACAGTCCCTGTGCTGCCTGTGATGGGGCTACTTTTCCTAGCCCTCCTTGGGTGATGGCGCACTTCTGCCCCAGAATCTTCAGTGGCTCCCTTTTACTCATCTCAAGTTCATGCTTCTAAGAGTAGCATGCAAAGCTCTCTAGGATCTGACCTCAGCCAACCTTTGCTTTGTAACCCCCCACTGCTCCTTGGACAAAAGCATATGCTTCCCCTGCGCTGGCCAACTTGCTGTTTCCTGAACAGGTCTGGAAATTACCTGCGTTTGGTCATCCGGCTCCTTCTGCTTGGAGAGCCCTCACCCGGTGGAACTGGGCCCGTTCTTCAAGGATTAGCTGAAGTGCCAGCTCTTCTGCAAAGCACATCTTGCTCAGTCACAAGCTCCCATTTCACATGGCACACAGCAGATACAGAATTAATGTCGAATTTGCTCACGGCCTCTGCTGGCACCGTGCAGGTCTCTCCCAGGGCCTCCTCAGAGCTCTGCTGTCTGTCTGCCCCCTTTCCCACAAGCCATGGAGCATATTTACTTCTTGATCGCACATGATCTAAGTTCTCAGGCATTTTCCTTGAGTTTCAAGTTCTCTTGCTTTTCCCAGCATTGTCTGTTCAGTTTCTGAGCACCAGAGTTTCAGGTGGAAGGAGGTGTGGGAGGCAGAGCACTGGACTTGTAGCAGTAGCCGTGAGTTCTACTCCCACTTACCTCTGACCAACTACAATTTGGGGACACAGAGCTCCCCATCTCTGGGCCTCAGATCCACATGTGCAAAAAAGGGCTTGGGCTCACTGATCTCTAGGATTTGTGGATGGGATTTTACAGATAGTTACATGTTGAAGCCCTACTCCCTTGTACTTGAAAATGTGACTGTATTTGGAAATAGGACCTTTAAAGAGGTAGTGAAGGTTATATGAGGTCATTGGGGTGGGCCCCAATCCAATGTGACTGGTGTGCTTTAAGAAGGGGAGGTTGAGACACAGGCACACACTGAGGAAGGACCATGTGAAGACACAGGAAGAAGATAGCCGTTTACAAGCCCAGGAGAGAGTCCTCAGGAGAAAGCAAACCTGCCGACACCATCATCTTGGACTTCTGGCCTCTAGAACCATGAGGAAAGAAATTTCTGTTGTGTAAGCCCCCAGACGGTAGTACTTTGTTGTGGCAGCCCCAGCAAGTGAACACACCCATTTCGTGTACAGCTCAGGGGGTTAGATGTTCACAGAGCTGTGTTGCTACCACCACAGTCTTTTTTTTTTTTTTTGGAACATTTTATCACCCCCAGATTACACCTCATACCCATGGGCAGTCATTCTTCACTTCCCCCACAACCCAGCCCTGGGCAACCATTAACCTGTGTCCTGCCTCCATGGGCTTGTCCATCCTGGAGGTTTCCTATAAGTGGAGTCCTACAATACGGGATCTTTTATGACAAGGTTTATCCGTGTCGCAGACCATACAAATATTTTATCCCTTTTTATGGCTGAATAATAATTTATTCATTGTATGGGTACACCACCGTGTGTTTATCCATTCATCACTTGATGGGCATTTGGGTTCCTCCAGTTTGGGCTGATATGACTAATCCTGCAGTGAACATCTGCGTACATGTTTCTGTGTTGACATGGTGTTGTTTTTTCTTGGTTAGTACCTAGGAGAGGAAGTGCTGGGCCGTATGGTAACTCTGTATTTAATGTTTTGAGGAACCACCAAGATATTTTCCAAAGTGGCTGCATCATTTCACATCCCCACCAGCAATGTGTACAGGACCTTAATTTCCCCACACCCTTGCCAACACCTATTATTGTCTGTCTTGTTATAGAAACCCACCTATCCAGGGGGTGTGAGGCGGCATATCATTGTGGTTTTGATTTGCATTTCTCTGATGGGGAGTGATGTTGAGCATCTGTTCATGCACTTATTTGGGTATCTTCCTTGGGGAAATATCTATTGATGCACTTTGCCCATTTTTAAATTGAGTTATTTGTCTTTTAATTATTGAGTTGTAAGAGTTCTTTATATATTCTGGATCTAAGCCCCCTATCAGATATATGATCTGCAACTATTCCTTCATATTCTGTGGGTCGTCTTTTTATTTTCTTGGTGGTATCATTTGCAGTGTAAAAGCTTTTAATTCTGTTGAAGTCCAAATTAATCTAATTTTTCTTACATTACTTCTGCTTTTGGTGTCCTAAGAAACCCTTGCCTAACCCCAGGTCACAAAGATTTACCCTCTGTGTTTTCTTATAAGAGTTTTAGCTCTTCCATTAAGTCCATGCTCCCTTTTGAGTTAATTCTTGGGTATGGTGTGAGGCAGGGGTCCAATTTCATTTCTTTGCATGTGGATATGTGGCTGTTCAGCACCATGTGTTGAAATGGCTAGGACCTTAAACGTCATTTGAAGCAACCCGCCATCGGAGGGGACAGTGTGAGGAACAAGTAGCCTGGAGCTTGGCTTGGGGGGAATTCTTTCCATCGCCTTTCCCTTTCCACTTGCAGCAGCAACAACACGCAGCTGCCCAGACCCTGCTCGACAGTCCTCTGTGTTGGGATTTTAGAATTTGATATTTGTCGACCTTGCTCCTCACAACTTTCAGAATGGTGTTGTGTGCACTTGCATATACTAAATAATTGGTTCTGGTGATGGTGAAGGTCAGAACAAGAGGTGAGGGCTTCCATCCCAGCCAGGTTGTCCCTGGCCCGTGAGACCCGCTGGAACCAAGAACAGAGAAGTTATCCACTCTCCTTCTACCTGGAGAGGTCTCTGAGGGTCCCATGGTCCACTTGGTGGGGCCCTTGCAGCCTCTCCATTGGGCTGAGGAGGAGATGACTGTGACAACTGAGACCAGAGGTGATGGATGTTTGGGGAAAAAAGGAATGAGGGCATTTTCAGCTTTTTGGATCCTTTAATCCGACTCTGCTTTCATGCCAGGGGAGAACCATTTTCTTTCCCCTCAGCACTTTTTCAGCAGAGCTAAAGGAAAGCTCACCAGGAAAGCTGAAGTAGGCGCTGAGGCACTGGGCAGCCTGCTGGGTAGAGTACCCATGGGAAGGCAGTGGGGGACTCAGAGGGTACAGGCCTTCTCTTCCCTCTGTTGCCAGTCATTGGGAGATCTCTCCAGCAGGGCCCAGCTCTCTTCTCCAGGCTCATTCCCATCCTCTTCCAGGGTCCTTAGCTGTGGTCAGCACAGACTCCCACGCCTATATCTCCAGCATGTAGAAACTGCCTGGCGCTATAAAGAGTTGTTGAATAAGTGGATGGATGGAGGAAAGAATGAACGGACACTTTTACACTGTGCACCCAACCTGTCCTTTACCTCATTCCCCACTGCCCTTTGGCCGACGTCCAGAGCCTATCAGCTGTTCCTAGTCTAGCTTATATATCTTGTCCACAAGCCTTAGCTACTCCTTCTTGCCCTCATAATTGAATATGTTGATTTCTTCTTGATCTCTCTCTTTTTTATCTTCTCTTTATTACGTTTCTACCTCTGTTTTGCCACTTTCCGTACTGTCCCCTGTGATAAGATATCTGTATGTCTTAACCCCAGAATTGAAACACAGGGCATGAGATAGGGACCATGCTGGGGCGCCTGGGTGGTTCAGTTGGTTAAGCATCTGACTTTGGCTCAGGTCATGATCTTGCGGTTCGTGGGTTCGAGCCCTGCGTTGGGCTCTGTGCTGACAGCTAGCTCAGAGCCTGGAGCCTGCTTCAGATTCTGTATCTTCCTCTCTCTCTTCCTCTCCACTGCTCACACTGTCTCTCTCTCTCTCTCTCTCTCCGAAATAAATAAAACATTAAAAATATTTAAAAAGAAAAAAGAGATAGGGACCATGCTTTCTCATTCTGTATTTTATCGTATTCCTTCTCCCTTGAGTCCCACCACACCTAGTGCTATGTTTCACAGACATTGGTCACTCGTCAAACTGCTTGATTACAGTGCGTAGGTCACAGATTATTGGTGCGGGTCTCTCCCCCCCCCTCCCTCCCCCCAGGTGAGTGTTCTACCTATAGCTTTATGTTACCTGGAGGATTTTCCTGGGTTTCACATTCTGGAGTAGGAAGTATCTGTGAGGTACAGATGTCAGTGTGTGGCCCTCCCTGTCCATTGTGTATAATTTGCATATCTCCGTGTGTAGGGAGCGTCCACGAGACCGCATTACTAAGGTATTACACTTGACTCCTGGCAGGAAGAATTGGAGCAGATAACACATCAGTGGTAATCCCTTGCTCTGCCCTGGAGGATACAGAAAATCTCTGGTGTGAGTTGCTGCCTGTGGATATTAGAGACTCACCTGCTATGGTTAATGGAGCGGCTGGATTTCTCCCTTCAATTGTTCCGGCAGCTCTTCTCTCTCTGTCCTTGTCTCTTTGCCGTGCTGCACCCCCATAGTTCACGACCCGGAAAAATGTTGAGCTACAGAGGGCCTGCGGGAAGACTGACCGGTGAGGAGGCCCACAGGCTTGGTGGGCTCCAGGTCCCTAATGAGAGAGGAAGGGGAGGAGGAAATGACAGAGACCCTCTGTACTTATATGGATGGGGATTTCTGTTTCCTACACACTTTCATAGAGATGTCGCTTGTGAATCTTAACAATCCCGGGAGATGTTTTGGTGTCTGTTTTCAGACACAGGGTCTGCAGAGCAGAAAGGAGGGTGGCTTGTTCCTGAAGTTAGTAGCAGGGACCGGAGGCAGGTTTGCTCTCTGTGGGATGTGGCAGTGGTGAGGAAGCCCCACCACGCCTTGCACACAGTGGGCGTCTGATGCACATTTATCCAATACATGAACAGCGGGCACCCAATAAAAATAGTTGATTTGAGACAAAAGCAGAGTTTTCTGGATTTTACTCCCAACTCATTCTGGTCTCCTTCATTCTTCGACTCAGTGTCTTCTCTTCCCTTTAGGCCTAGTCACTCTCCCTGGCCCTTGCACATGTCCCAGCCTGTGGAATGACAGTCAGAGTTTCTGGATGGGGACATGCAGAGTGTTCACCCTGGGAGTCAGTGTGGCTTAGTGGCAGGCTGGCAAATACTTAATGCAAAACCCTCCTCCTTGGCTCAAGGTAGATGTTGCTAATTGATCACAGCAGTTTTTCTTCTGCATCTGACTCAATCCTTTTTAGCAGAGCACTGCAGGTTGCCACCACCGAAGGGCCAAAGCAGCCCTTGGATGTCAAGTTCGGTAGAGTAAAAAGAGCATTAGGCAGAGAGGCAGAAGACCTAGCTTTGAACCCTGCGCTCTTCGTTCTGCTTTGGGAAACTGGGATAATCCCTGGACCTCTTGGAGCCTTGAACTTGACGGTTTCTCGGATCCCTTATGGCTCTGAAATTCTAGGATTCTGTGGTCCCCTTGGTTGGGAGGGAGAGGATCATCATTGCGTAGCCTGACCACAGAGGGGTAGGATTAACCTCCAGGGTCAGCAAGCTTGCAGAGCTCAGGAAATGCCTCTCTGTGATCCGTATTTGGTCCAGAGACAGGTGGTGGAGCCTGGAGGAGGGGAAGTGCGCTCACAGCCCCGGAGCTGGGGGAAGGGAGACCTAGCTCAGCTGCCCTTTTTTTTCTGATGGAATGAAGGTCTTCAGGCAGAGTCCTCTGTAGTGCATTTAGATCTTTAGCAAAGAAGCTGGACCCTGTGAGTTAACTTGAGTACTTAACTTGAGTTAAGTCAAGTACTCAGCCACTAAAACCGTCTCCCACTCTCTGTTGGTGGGGGGAAGGGAGAGCTGTCAGTAGGGAGTTAGCTGAGAATCAGGTTCACTCACTCACTTTTCAGCAAACTTTTGTGGGGTGCCTATTTGGGGGGCAGACATTGCCCCTTGGACTTGCATCGAGGCCTCCAGGAAATTACTTCCTTTGAGCTATGGTTCTTCCATACTTTCTTATTTGGTGGGGGAGTCCAGAGGCATTTAGAACATTAGTGAACTATTTTCTGTGCCATCCCATCAAAGCAGGGTGAGGGGCTTGGGGATTTCTTCCCATTGTATAGAAGGAGATGCTGAGCCCAAAGAGAGTTGCCAGCAAGGCTTTGACTCTGCGAGGAGTCAGGGAGGGCGGTGCCTCCGGTTGTAAGCCCTCAAGGCTGCGAGGAAGCCTTAGTCTATCTGTTTGTGTGTTTGTGAGGCGCCCGTGAGATTAGCTACTGAGCAGAGGTTTTATTTATGATGGCGCCTAGCATTCCTGTCCCACTGCCATCATTGGTGTTGCCAGGCTCCCAGGGGTGTCTTAAGTCTCCCCAGTAATCTGTGTGTCAGCCATGTTCGAGGGCAGCCTCATGCGAGAGGACAGCCCTCGAGGACTGGGATCAGCACAGGGCTCAGACCGGGCTCAGCTTTTCCCAGGCGTGGGGTGGGGGCTTCATCCAATAGGTCTGGGAAAGGAGGTGCTGGGATTTGGGGGTTATAGATGTCTGGGTCTGTTACAATCAAAATGCTCTAATTTGGTCACTTGTAATACCGCCGATGTGGTAATGTGGCATTCACGACTCATCTTGATTAAAATGGTTGAAGGAAAGATTTAACATGGGTAAGAGACAGGACTTTAATAATGTCCAAGGAGTATTAAGTCGTGTAAGCCTAATGTATATTGTAATTTTTTTCATTAACTTCAATTTGGTGGACATTTATATTTTAATTTGTAATGTGCTTAGTTCTTGAAAGCTGTCATGCTGCCTTCTTTAAACAAAGGTTCCATATTTTTTTATTTTTCACTAATTTGGGAATGATTTCTTATTACTGATTAATGAGGTTTTACTAAGAATAGGATCAAAGCATCAAACTATCTAGAGCTAGAAGGTTCCTTAGAGATTATCTTGTATTCTTCATTTTAGAGATAAAAAATGACTAGCTTATTACACACACTGACAGATGATCGGTGGTTTCTTTTACATGAACAGCTTTGTCCCTTAATATGAAAGGGCTACAGGGTGAACAAAAGGAACAGGAATGGAAAACTTTTCTAGCCTTTCATTGAGGTAGAATGTGCATGTATGGAAATGTAGCATTCATTGAACTCTTACAAAGAGGGCTCATCGACAGGACCAGTTACCTTATTAAGAAACAGAATATTACTAGCACCCAGAAGTCATCCTCAGGCCCCTTTCCAGCCACTACCCCCAGTCAAGGGTGGCTACCATCCTGACATTTAATACCATAGATTCATGTTTGGGCTTCACATCAGTAGGATCGAATAGTATGTGCTCCTTTGTGACTGGCTTCCTTTCCTCAGGGTTTTTTTTGTTTTGTTTTTGTTTTTTTAAATTTTGAGATGCATCCATCTTGCTGGAGGTGGCTGTATAGTTCAGTCATTTTCATTGTTGCATCGCATTCTGCCACAGGACTGACTATACCATCATTGATTCAGCTGTTCTACTGATGGACATTTTGGTAGCTTCCAGACTTTTTTTTTTATTAGTACTTCTGTGGGTATGCAGGTATATCTTTATCATGAAATCTAATTTTTATAGGTGTGTAGTAAAGGGTGGACATAGACTATGAGAATAGTGCACTTGCATAGGTATTGCCAGTTTTCCAAAGTGGTTGTCCCCAACCTGGGTTCCCAGCAGCAGTGTATGAGAGTTCTGGAGAGCCTATATTTATCCAAGGACTTGGTTTTTTTCTGTTGTTTTTTGTTTTAGCCATTTTGGTAGCTGTGTGGTAGTATTTGAGCATGGCTTTTATTTGATTTTGCTGTGACCAGTTACATCGAGCACTAGAAATGGGGCTTTGAGCACACCCTGGAATTTTTAGCTTTTCCATTAAGGAAGTTACTCTAGGCCAGCCAATGAAGACACGGGGAGTCTAAGACATATTTCAGGAATGGTAAGTAAATATCTAACTAGTTTTGGTCTAGTATTGGTCAGCTTAGGATAGAAAGAGCTCCATGCCCCTTGAGGCTGGGGTTGTATTGTGAGCTTCTGCACCTGCCTTCCCCTTTTAGTGGTTGGGAGAGCGCCAGGCATGTACATAGGTCCTCAGTGAAGACATGTGCTGGGATAGACCCAAGGTTCAGCTGCAGGGCATGGTGGAGACAGCCTAGGGTGGCTATGGGGGCATGGAGCCCATGATGGGTTGGATTTGGGGCCCAAATAAGCCCCTCAGATGTGGCTCTAAGTCCAGGTAGCTGTTGCCTAAGTGCGGTGAGGATGGGTCTCCTCTGCACGTTGGTGATGGCAGGGACCAGGAGCCACTGAGGACAGATGTAGCTGCTCGCCTGGAATGCAGGGACCAGGGCTGACCAAATTTCCTCCAGTGGCCTTGACCGGCATCACCCAGGTGGTGGGTGGGGGTACCTTCTACTGGACTTGCAGAGTCCCTGTCTGGGGCACTGTGCTCGCTTGTGCTGACCACCCCCTTAGAGCCATGCCTCTACCTCCTTGGGGAGCTCTGGGCCTGATTCTGCTGGCTCAGGTAACAGGCATATACGTTTGGAGACAGTGAAGTCAGCTGGGGTTTCAGCCCTTTGTGGATGAAGGCACAGCCTGGGGTGATTTTCCCTGTATGGTCCTAGGGAGCCCCAGGGTTCAGCGGGGAGAGCAGCCCCAGGAGGCTGCCATCATGTCATACGTAAGGCATTAAAAAGCAGTACGGAAGCCCAGGCTTGGGAGAACCAACAGCACCATTTAGCTCAGTCCCCTGCAGGGCAGGGGTAGCACCAACCATCCTTGACAAAGAACCATTCACTTTTTATCATTAAAAAAAAATTTCATCTCTCTATGCTGCAGCAACTCCTTCCAGATGCTTCAAACCTATTTAGTTGATAAGGTCTTCATAAAACCTTCCCTCTGGCCTTTTTCTTTATGCCTCCTTCAATTTAATGCCGAGAGCCAGTATGTGCATCCCCAGTGTGTGTGCACCAGTTGCCCGGGGCTTGCTCTTCCAGCTCTGCCTGAAGCCCCCAGTTCCACAGCATTCAGCACACAGAGCAGAATACATGCACACAAGTAACGGATCCGGGACAGTATACAAGAGCATCTGAGGGCCCCGAGGAGAGGAGCCAGAGCAGGCCACAGCCCACTTACTTTTTCTGTGTCTTTCCACACCCTCCCCGTTCCCCCACCCTCTCTTATCCCTTTCCTGTCTAGGAACTAGCATTTCTTACTCGTGCAGAGCTACATCCAACCCCTTTACCAACGAGTTTCTGAAGAGGGGTTACAGGGACTGGGGAAGATCTGGTCAATCTCACTTCTCTTCCCAGGTCAGGCCCTGTCTCTCTAGGAAGCCAAGGTGGCTCCCCACTCCTCCTTCCCCGCGTGTCTCCATCAGCAAAACTCTTGTTGAGGGAACGAGTGCATAAGATGTGGTCCGTTGCTGGGCCCGCCTCCTCTCCTGGCTGGCGCTAGCATGCAGATGGGTGAGCTCAGGTTTGGACGTGACTCAGGAGGAAGGTAGTGGAGGACTAAACGGTGGTGATCTCATGTGGCATTAAATGGAGCCGGGAACGTGAAGTGTGTGCGTGCGTTTCTGCTTGTCATCTCCCTCCCCATTTCAGAGCCCCTGGCAGGAGTCTGCTTGGATGGGACCCTCTGTGGATATCATCAGGTAGAGAAGACTGGCTCCATTTTCACATGCTGAGTTTCCTCTGACCATTCCAGCCCCTGGACGGGGTGTCGGAGAGCGGCAGAGGCCCTTCACACACGGGGTGCCTTTTCTCTGTGGTGCTCTGCCTTTCCCTGTGGCGGGCAGAAGTCACTCACTCTGTCTTGGGTGATTAGGGACCCTCAGGTGTTAGGGACAGCTTGGCTTCAGGCCAGTGGAACGGGTGATCGACTCTGGCACTGCAGGAGGAGCTATGGGAGGAGACCCTGCTTTAGGAAGTCAGTCAGGCCAGGGAGTTCATCTGGCCTAGCAGGAAGACCTTTGGCCTGGAAATGAGACGTTCTGCTTTCTAGTTCCGGCATTAATTAGTTTGGTGTCCTTAGAGAGGTCCCTGTCCCCTGTATCTCCATTTCCTCATATGTCAAGTAGCAGTAGGCGTACCTACCCTCCCTACTGCCCAGGGTAGTGATAAGGACTATGTGAATTAACAATATGATAGCCTAGGAAGAGTGAAAAGTGCTGTTCAAAAGAAATATGATACCGTTATTAATAATAAATACTGTAAACACTCAGAGCCATAGGTGTCAGTAAGTGATGTGAGTAATTACAGCTGGAAAGGGCTATAGACTCAAGGGTTGAGGTCATGCATGCTGAGCCTGACATTTGTGAGGTTCTTCCAACTCTGTTAGCTCATTGGGGGAAAGAAGAGGCATGGCATTAGTTTGGAGGGCTTGATCGAGGAGGCAGTTCTGAAACATATTAGAAAGAGGGAAGAAGACTACGTCAGGCAGCCTGGTGGGGAGATGACTTCCGTTTGGCCAGAAGTAATTTGGTCTAGGAAGGTACCAGTCCTGGAGAAGAGGGTGGAGGGGAAGGAAGAGGGGAGCCTTGAGATGTGCTCAGTGCGCTGAGCTAGGCTAAGCCATCCCCTTAATCCCGACTGAGAGAGAGGCTTTCTTTCCTCATTTTTGGAGGCTGTGTGGCAATGGAAGGGCTTTGACTTAGGAGTCAAAATGTCTTGGAGAAGGAGCAAGGTGTCATCTGGAATCTTATCTCCATCCTTTTCTAGTTTCCGTGACCTTGAGCAAGTCCCTTAACTTCTCTAGGCTCCACGTCCTTCATCTGGGAATCCTAATACCTGTCTCACAGGGTTGCTGTGAGGATTGAGTGAAGCAAAAGAACAGCCTGGAAATAGAAGGTGCTCAATAAATGTCACTTAAATCTGAATTTCTCTCCCATCCATCTCGTTTATGGTGTTTGCAGGGAATATTCTAGAGCCTTTTGATATATCCACATTGGTCCATGCCGGGGCTTAGTATTTTCCTTCCTTTCAGTGGAGGCAGCCTTCACATTTCATATGCTTGTGTCATGCCTAACTCTGTCCAGTTTGCATCCAGACATCAGGTAGCATAGATTTGGTATTTAATGTCTATTTTTTTGGGGGGGGGGAGGGAAATTCAAGTTCACAAGCAATTTTTATGAAAAAGTCTTCTAGAAGCAGAGATCATCCCCTCTTTGTCATCAGAATGACATTCCTGGAATCAAAAGCTAATTTGTGGGTGTATGTAGCAGAGAGAAGACATCACTGAGCTAGGCTCTGCAGCCAGGTGAGAGAGGTCCTTGACAAGTCTTTTCTGTCTCCTCCTGGCCTCAGAACACGTCACCTACAGAAAGAGACAGATGAGTAGGTCGGTCCTCCCAGTGAGCCAGGCGGGAGCACTAGGGTGATGACATGGACCCCAGAGTAGGTTAGAAGGACCACATGGCAGTGGTGCCCGCTGGGAGAGCCATCCACTGGGAGAGCTGCCAGCTGAGGCTTCATGGTCACCATCCCATCATTACCTGCTGGGTGAGGATGTGAGGTCATTCTTCTCAAGTCTGTTCTGTTTCTAAAGTTCTTTGGCTCATAAAATCATGGGATCACACCTCCCCATTAAGATGCTAATAGGCATCTTGATGTATCTAAAAGGGCATGTTGGGCCGCCCCCCTCCCCCCACCATGTCCTTTATAGAACAGCCAGGATCCATTTTCTTCTTCCGACTTCCACTGCTGCAGCCCCTGTCCAAGCCATGATCCGTCATCTCTTGCTTGGATTATTATAATAGCTTCCCTACTGGTCTTCTCTGGTGAATCGCTGAGACCTTCCCTGACCACCTGCTCGAAACAGCTTCCCTTCCCCCACCCCCGGTGTTCCTGGCACCCCCTATCCGTCTTTATTTTCTACAGCACATCAGACATATAATTTTTTTTACTTCTTTCTTTTTTTTAAAAAAAATTTTAAATGTTTTTTTATTTATTTCTAGGAGAGAGAGCGAGACAGCATGCGCAGGGGAGGGTCAGAGAGAGAGGGCGACACAGACTCTGAAACAGGCTCCAGGCTCTGAGCTGGCAGTCAGCACAGAGCCCAACGCGGGGCTCGAACCCATGAACCATGAGATCATGCCCTAAGCGAAAGTCGGATGCTTAACCGATTAAGCCACCCAGGCGCCCCTTTTTACTTCTTTCTTAATTGCCTTTCTTTATTGTTACCCCCTTGTCCTCAAATCAGAATGGAAGCCATAAGAAGGGATTTGTTTTTTTCTTCTGGTTTGATACATTGCCATAAGCTCAATAACGAGACCACACAACTAACCTGTGATCTTTTGAAATGGCTTGCTGTCAGTCTGGGAGTGACTGTCTGCCCTCTTGTCAAATTTTTCTTGGTACCAGCCCTAACCCTGTGGATCCCCCAGGCCTGGCCATCTCCTGGTGGTGCCTGCTGTCCCTCCCTCCCCCACAGGTCCCCTGTCCTCCCTACATTGTTAGTTATTCAGCTCTGTGGATTCTGTGAGCAGATTTGGTAGATAAGACTGAGAGCCTGGTTTTATACTTCTAACCCCCTTTGCCCAGCACAGACCTAAATTGCAATAGAAGGTGCTCAATTAAGGGGCGCCTGGGTGGCTCAGTCAGTTAAGCGACCGACTTCAACTTAGATCATGATCTCACAGTTCGTGGGTTCTAGCCCCGCGTTGGGCTCTGTGCTGACAGCCAGCTCAGAGCCTGAAGGCTGTTTCAGATTCTGTGTCTCCCTCTCTCTGACCCTCCCCTGCTCACGCTGTCTTTCTCTCTCAGAAATAAATAAAGCATTAAAAAAAAAAAAGGTGCTCAATTAATTCACTATTCATCCACTGACTGGCAAATGTTTTAATGAAATATTGTTGACAGATGATTAAAACTCAACCCTATAAATGATCTGGGCCCCCGGAAGTTGTGTTGTGCAGTCCCAAACAAGGAGTCGTGATCAGATCATAGTTTGTGCAGGCAGTAGGATGTGGAAGTGCGTGAGTGGTGCAGTGTCCAGGGTGCATCTCTGGGAGTGAGGACGGGTTCTCCTGGTATCGGCTTCAAGAATGCCCACAGTCCCCAGAGGATGCGCAGTGTACCTATTTCTTTAAAATTTCCATGGAGGATCGAAGCTGCTCCTTGAGATTTTAAAATACGTTGCATGGTCCCGATGGTGTCAGATAGCTAGTTTATGGGTCCCGTCCTGGTTGTGATAACTCAGGCTAAGCTGGATAATAAACGAAAGTGGGACAGAGCCGCAGGATAAATATTGCTACAGGGCATCTCGAGCGGCACAAATCATGGGGAAAATATCTCCCAGGCTTTTCATTTCTCCTCTTCCTCCCTGGCCCTCTGGCAGCAGCTGGCAAAGCAGGTTCCATCCATCTTAGCGTCCCCGCCCCCAGCCCCAGCTTCTGCTCTCCAGGCACTGCTGTGGGGGCGGGGGGGATGGATAGAGATTGGTGCTGGGACGTGGGGGCCTCTCTGTGGCTGGGGCAGCATGGGGGGGCCAGCACGGACTGGGGCAGGTCTCCCCTCTGTGGCCATTCTCCGTCAAGCGATGGACCACCGTGCAGCCTCGTAAGCCTGCTTATATCTAAAATGAGACAATTTCACAACTGGTTGGTTACTGGAGTGAGCATTTGAGTCACCCAGGGCACGTAAAAGCGGCTTTCGGAGTCCCACTGGAGTGCACAGAATCAGCATCGTGGGAGTCTAGTCTGCAGTGTTTCCATGGACCTTCCCCTGCCCGCGGGGGCTCCTGGTGCCCACGGCTGGTTGGAGCCATTGGCCGTGTGACCCCATCTGTGGACACGTGGAGGGGGTGAGGTGCGTGGCGGGAGGGGCTGGTTCGTGTGACCCACTCTTGTACCAGCTCCATCGGCACTGTCACTTAGGAAGGCTTTCTCCAGCTGTGGAGTCATGCTTGCTTTGTAATCAGCGTCCACCTGCAAGGATCGATTGGGCCCGTGGGGAATACGAAGCCGTCTGAGGCGTGCAGGCACAGAAAGTAACTAACTGCACAAGGCAGGCGAGTCTATTAAATGAAGAGGGTGGTCCCCGCGAAGGACGTTACCACCCATCCCGGCCCTCCCTGCATCTGGGCTCTGTTGTCTCTGCCTCCACTCTGCCTCTGTTTCCCAGGTGAGGTGCTCTAGGTGTCTTACCCACATGTTACAACAGCTTCCTCGTTAGCCCCCTCCGGGCTGCCCTTTGCCATACAGCGGAATGGCCATGCCTGCTCACCTGGTTACCTGTGCCTGGTGTGTGGAGGGCACTCATTTTTCTCAGGTGGATTGACTTCATGGGCGCCCTCTTGTCCTGGGGGAAGGCCCAGACTCTGGGGGTGCCTGCGCGCAGACCCCAGCCCTGCCTCTGTGTCCCTCACAAGTGGCTCTCAGCAGCCACACTGCTCTTCTGGTCCTTCTTGATTTTGCCAAGTACGTCCAGTCTCTGGGGCGCACCCATGCCATTTGCCCTCTCCAGGTTGGGGACACCCTCCTCTCTGTGCTGGGCAGGCAGACTCCTGCTCACCCAGTGGGCCCAGCTCAGTGGCCCCCCCCCCCCACAACAGAAGCTGTCACCTCCCTCTCTGTGCCCCATTGGTGCTTTTCAACGGGTTGGTTTTGTTTAAAGTTTTTGTTTGTTTCATATACTCTCCCTCCATCTCCCTCTCTCCATCCTGTCTTTTCTTAAATTCTAAGCTTCCTGAGCATAGGGGCCAACTGTGTCTTAAACCAACCCCTTGTGCCAGTGTTAGTTGAATGCAGAGAGTATAGTGGAAAAGACACTGATCCCACAGTCAAGGAATGTGGGTTTTCCTATCAGTTCTGTTACGGCCTTGCTGGACGACCAGAGAGGAGTTAATTCTTTCCTCTGGAAGCTCATTTTTTCCTTAAGTCCTAACGAGTGTTTGTACCTGCGTGACCTCTAGGTCGCCCTCCGGTTCTGACACTCCCTGATTCTGGGCGTTAGAAAACGGAGAGGGGTTTGTGTGTCCGTCTTCACAAGAGTGTGCGTCTTCCTCTGCCCGGGGCCTTCCTCGGGGTGTCTGGTTCTGGGCCCAGCACGCAGTGGTGGTTCAGATGTGGGGTTAACCGACACGGCTGGGACCTGAGTGGCCACCTGATTTGGTGGTGTAAGAAGTCGGCCCGACTCTTCAGTCTCTCATCTTTCCTTCCTGATTTTCTGAGGAGGTGGCCAGGAGCAGTCACGAGGCTCCCGTCACCAGCTTTGTGCCCCGCACGATGTGAAGTGTTGACCCAAGCCTCTGACTTCCTGTGTCTCCTGTGGACATGAGTCCTGGTAAATGACGGGCATCGCATGTGATGTGCTGGAGCCCGGGCAGCATCTCACCAAGGGGTGAGGCTAGGGATCAGGACAGCCCTTCAGAACTGAGGCCCAGATTGGGAGGGAGAAACCCAAGATGATAACATGATTCTCTCGTGTCTCTCTTCCTGGGCCTTGATCATAAAGGCACTGGGATGTCCAGGCTCCCAGAGGTGGGCGGGGGACAGAGAGACAGAGAAGGAACGGAAAGGTCGGCTCCTGCGAGCGAGAACATGACTGCCATGGAGAAGGTATGAGATGGGGAGCGGATGGATGCTGGGAAGGTCAGAAGCCTGGACTTGGAAAGTCCTATCCAGAGGGACAGGCTGCCCGAGCTTCCTGTCTCTCTGGGCTCATTTCCCTAAGTGCTTTGTTAGACTCACTCTGAGAGGCCCAGCCTGTCTAGCGGTGGTCATGGAAGCCAAGAGGAAGAGTAGCACCTCCCCACTGGTCAGCAGCCCCTCCAGTGAGAAGGCCCCAGGGCAGAGGGAGAGGTTCTTTCTGGCATTGTTTCTAGGCCTCAGTTTCTCCCTCTGCCCCACCTCCGCGGCTGGATGTGGGACCGGCATTGCACCACTGCAGTGAGAGTTGCTTTATAAATAGAAGGATACTTAACACCGACCATGGAACCAAGCAGGGAGGGTGGCTCTGGGCAGCCGTGTTTTAAAACCGTGTTTTTAAAATGAGCATTGATTTCTGGGAATCTGCATGCTGTATATTAAACAGACCCATGCTGGCTCCCGGGGCTCTGGTCAGGCCTGCCCCACTCCTGTCCCCTCTCAGAAACACTCACGGCCCATCCTACTCATTCCTCAGAGGGCCTGAGAGCCAAGGGTTTGGAGTTTGTGTCCTTTCACCTCTGGGGGTATTCTCTGCCTGGCGTGCAACTGTTCATCACTCATTCATTCATTCATTCATTCATGCATTTCACCTGTTATGAGGCAGGTGCTGTGCTAGGTTCTGGGATTCAGAGTTCAAGGAGAATCACCTCCTGTTCCCTCCCTCCCCACTCTCAGCATCAGGACTCACACAGCAGGGTGCAGACCAAGAGTCTTAATGGTGAGGGGAGCATCTGGTTTTGCCTGGGGTGGGAAGCGGGGAGGCACCACAGAGAAAACGGTGGCCAGGAAAGGGGAGTGCGTTCCACACAGGGAACAGAATGTGCAAAGAGCACAAGCAGCTGGCATGTAATGGGCATCTCCTCACTGTCACCTGAGCCACCTGGATGCCAGTGGGCTGTGATGTTCACGTAATATACTTGCCCCTTCGCTGTTAGAGGACCCTCAGTGTCTTTCAGTTGATGAAAATATTTTGTCTCTTGTCTAGTCACAGTGAAACAAAGACCAAATAGTTGAATAACTTCACCACTTCTAAGACTTCCTCCCTTTTCATTTGGTGACTTGCACTCCATGCTGGGACCTAATCACAGGGGAGAAGGTATCAGCCCGTGTTAGAGAAAATCCATGGAAAACCCCTGGCAGGTTTCCCGTCCCCACATTGTCTCCCCTGACCCAGCTCCACCTTCCTGCTGCCACTCCGCTGAGAATTGTGCATCCTGGAGGCCCCGCAGGGTCCTGTCCAGTCTTCTCCAAAAGACCTACTGGAGCTTTGCTTCCGACACTCTGTAAAAACTGGAGCCATCGAAGTATTTCCACAGCGGAGCCAAGTGAGCAGGGCTGAGTGTTAGGAAGGTGCTGGATGGTCTTCTGAGGAGAGCCCTGGGGAGGAGGGGACGCCAAGGTCAAGGCAGTGAGCAAGAGGTGTGGGGAGGCGGCAGGTCACTGTGGAGAGGGAGGCCCCAGGGGATGTGCCACACTCTTGCCAGCTTTGAAAACATATGTAAATAAGTATTTACATTATATGTAAGTCATATATAAACATATATTTGTGTATATACATTACACACACACACACACACACACAACCTGATAGGTGTGTAAACAGTGATAGTTTGGCCACTTTCATTTGTATTTCCATGACTTGTAGAGTTCCCAAGTCTTTTTTACAAGCCGGAAGCCAGAGCACTGACATCCCTCGTCGCGGAAGTCCTTCACACAGAGCGTCTCTCTGGTTAGAGACGTGGCTGGTGCCACCTGGGAGTGTGGGGTCCTTCTGCCTCTACCTCGCGGAGGGCTCTTGCCTGCTGCTTGGCCTCCAGGTGGATTGGAAGCTGCTTGTGGGCCGCAAGCAAGTCTTGCAGTTTGCTTGGCTTTGAGCGGGCGGCATGTGCTGTGGGATGCAGGGTGGAGGGCCGGGGTCACCTCTCCCCACTGCAGACTTCTTTCTCTCTTTCTCCTCTGCTTTTCTCACCCTCTCCCTCCTTCTCCTTTTTCTCATCCATCCCTGCAATATTGGCATAATATCGGTTGTGCTTTTTTCTCCATTTACATTTCCATCCTCAGTACGCCTGTTGCCTGATAGAGATTGAGAGGCTTCGGACCCCTTGCGCTTTACCCAGTGCCTGACACTCAGGCTCTTGATACACATGAGGAATCTTCTTCCTTTCCCTGAGGGTCTAATGGCAGTGTTCACAAAAAGTCAGGGAGAAGGATGGCATAGAAACTTCGACACTTGGAAAGCAGTGTGTCTGGGACAGGGGGACAAGTGGGCTCTGGATGCTCACACCTGCTTCTGCAGCCCAGGTTTGAGAATGGGTTAAGCCCACGGGCTGGAGCAGGAGAGCTTTCTGGGCAGTCTGTGTATCTGCTGCAGAGGGTCTGACGGACAGTGGCGGAGACACTGTATGGCTCCTACCGTCCCCCTCTGTTCCCATCGCACACAGGATCTGCTTGCTTATCCTCTGATGTGGTTTTTCCTGGGAGGGTGGAGGAATGAGAGTTATTCCGTAGCTTTTCATGAAGAGGAATGTGTGATTTGAACAATGCTGGGCCCAGGATGCCCTGGATTCCTCAGTCCATGCTGGCATTAGACAGGAACTATCAGGAGCTGGAAATAGGCCGTGGGGCCCCGGGGGGAGGGCTGATTGTTTGTGGCAACCCCACAGTCACCAGCCCGCCTCATCCTGGAACCACGGATGCCACAGACAGGAAGGCACCTCCCAGAGTCATCTAGGAAGGAAGGGACCGTGCTGCTTCCATGCTGGGCGCATTACACACGCGACACTCGGCTGCTCTGACTGCAGGTGGGGCAGGGTCCAGCCTGCCCAGGGCTCACCTGCCCCTGTCCTTAACAGCCTCTTGTGAAGCCTTCCACTTGTATTTTGAGTCCAGTCCCCTAATACTGCCCTAAATGAAGCAAGATGCGAGGCCATCGCCCTTTGCACAGAGCCTTTAAATGCATGAGGGTATGATGTCTTCCTTCTGTTTTGGAGAACCAGTGGGAGGTGGTGTCTACTTTCGACACATGATGCAGGACAGCTGAGCAGAATTTGTAATGGATAAAATATTGGCTCCGTTCAGAATCGGTTTGCTCTCTTTTAATAGGGTAGGAAGGTATAGTTCTGTGCTAAGCTAACTTCATGCATTTTTTAAATCAACTTTGTTTCAGCCATCAAGAGAGGAATACATGAATAAAGAGTCCATATTACTCATTGTCCATTCGAGATTTTGCTTCGCTTGGACGTGGGCACTGTTCTCCCAGGTTTGCAGGCAAGTACCCCATGCCCGTGATTCTAGCCAGAATTCTGCCCAGCAGATGAGGTCTCTGGATCAAATGACCAGGGATGGATTTTCACAACGACAAAACTTGCTGTGTTTTCTCATAGTGCACATAACATTTTGGCATCTTTAAGCACATTTCGGTCTCAGAAGGATGAATCTAGGGTATTTCCTGTAGCTGGGTAAACCTTCTTGGCCAGGTGTGGCCCTTGCAGAAAGTAGCCAGCTCTGAACTTCATGCCTATAAAGTCCTTGTTCTCATGGGCAGTCAGTCCGCATCCTGAGACCTTCATGGACTGGACATAACCCCCCCTAAAGATCCCAGGCCATGGCTCAAATTTTGTGACTCAGTACATGCCAGCGCGCACGTGTGTGTGTGTGTGTGTGTGCACATGCATGTGTATGTGTGTGCATCTATGCCCACACCCCATGTATATGCTACATCTGAAGAAATGTTTCATGAAATTACCGTGTGAGATACTTCATTCTGGCATTTTCTGTTTAGTTTTTAAAAATACTCTTCCTGACCCACTAAACTGATTTTGTAACCCATTAATGAGCAATGACCTGCAGTTTGGAAAACACTAATCTGGGAGTTGCTATAGATTAAAGCAAACGGAAATAATTAGCAAGTTAATTCATTTGGGTCATAATCACACATCTACTACAGCAGCTCAGATTCTTTATTTCTTGCGGTTGGGTTTCTCTTTTCCTTATGGTCATCAGTGCCTTCAAAGCAAATACCTGTCCAGGAGGCTTGGGTTTCATGCATCTTTTAACAAGGACCCCTGTCAGTCCGCATGTTAACATCATCTTCCTAAAATAAATTTGATCCTAAGACACAGGTTTTTTGTTGTTGTTGTTGTTTGTTTGTTTGTTTGTTTTACCTAACAGATTGTTTTTCATACTAAAAGCATAGACAGAGTCCTGACTTACAAAACAGCTAATTTCCTCAACAGTTATTCATGGAGTGTTTTCAAGGCTGAGTAAATTAGCAGATCCACGGGTTGGAGCTGGGGGTTCAGAGATGGCACCTTCCTACCCTTAAGGAGCTCACCTCCAAAGGGGGTGAAAGGCTTCTGAAGGAAGTAGAAGTGTGCGAGGCGCCGCGGTAGAGGTGCTGGCAAAGGCTTAATCAGAAAGACTGACTCGGGGAAGTCAGGAGGGCAGGGACCCGACCCAGAATAGATGAGGGTTGAGCTGGGTCTTCCAGGATGTGCAGGAGTTTGAAGGACAGGCCTGCCAGGTGGTGGTAAAAGAAATCTGGGATAGAATCAACAAAGTTTTTAAGCTGGAGCAACATAAGATCAGATGCTGGTGAGGGCGACTGTAAAAGGTGTCCAGGAACTGGAGTGGGCTGGGAAGGGGAAAGCAGGCAGGAGGTTTTAGTAATAGCCTTTTCTTGCTTTTATGAGAAGGAGATGTCATGGAGGAGTTTGGCCAAGGGAATGGCATGGAGGTGGGGGATGGGATCTGGGACACGGAGGCTTGCTTGAATCTGCAGGGTGAAGAGATAAAGTAACAGACTCTGAGGAACCTCTCTAAGTTTCTAGATCAAGTGGCTAAGCTGGTGGTGATGCTGTTAACAGAGTAGAAAATAGCAAAGAAGGAACAGGTAGGTAGTGGGGAGAGAAGTGATAAATGTAGATTTAGGCCTGCTGGTTTGTGTTCTTGGTGGACATCCCGGTGGAAGGGTTCCAATGCTTGGCGACTTAGGGCAGGGCTGCCGGAGAAAGTGCACGTTCCTTTCCTGGCTTGGCCATATACTCCTGGTCTGTGTGGTCCAGGATGAATCACCTAAGCTCTCTCATCTGTCAAGTGGGGAAAGCAGTGTTTATCTTTCAGGCTTGGTACGAGGATTGGGGAAAATAGCTATTGAAATCCTGGCACAAGGTAGGTACTCAGTTTTTTATAGCATTACTATTAGTGATCTGGGCTGAAAGGAAGGATCCAGGGTTCAAATCTCAGTTTTGCCGCAAAATTACAGGTGTCCTTGGGCAAGTTACTTCATCAGTCTGGGATTTCCTCATTTGGATAGGGCAGAGATTAAGCTTGATGATCTCGAACACCCATTCTACTGCGAAAATTCTGTGATTGTCTGAACAGTGGGAGAAATAATTTACCAGCACATTGGTTGATAGAATCGGGACTTGAAGTCACAAGTGTGCTGTAATAATGGAGAGAAACTGACGAGACAGAAGATGATGGGCAAATGTTACAGTTACACTTAGATTTAGAAAGCTGCAGGAGTGTCAAAGGGGGACTTTCAACTCAGGCTTCAGATGCTTGATGTGACACCCCTAGGCAGGATCTGGTACCACTCAGGGCTTATGTTTGTGATGGTCTGATGCACGGTATGAAGCAAGTTCAGTGCCAGGCCATATTGGTGGAAACAGAGTGTCCAGATCAAGAGCTGTCACAGACTGTTGCCCTTTGCAGTGTTCAAATTCCGTGGAGAATAGTGTTCAGCCCGTTCATCGACTGCTCTGTCACCAATAGTTTCTGTGGCCCTGCTATGTGCTGGGTGCTGAGGTGGGTTCCGGGGATACTGTATTGATCAGATGCAGTAGGTGAGGGCACTGCATCTAAGGGAGGGCATTGGCAGATCGGGAGAGGCCAGGAGGTGAGTGGGCAGGGCGGCTAAGGATTTGTAGGTTGCTGCATGAGTAATAGCGGGAAGAAGTGGAGATGATGTTTTGCTTGGGGAAGAGAAGACTCAGGGTTCTTACATGGGAAAGCCTGGCACCTGGGTGAAGAACGAGGCCTCTGTTTTACTGCTCCGGAGGGAAGAACTAATTCTATTAGCCAGAATAATGATGATGATGATAATTAAAAGAAATATTATCTACTATTTATTGAGCGTAGGGTGTTCCAGGCACTGAATCAGGCCCTGTATGTAGATCATCGACTTGGCACGTCGTTAGGCATTTATGGGACTCATAATTCAGATGAGGAAACTGAGGTGCAGGGCAGTTAAGTAACTTGTCAAGGGGCAGAGTTGGGATTTGATACTGACATGACTGAGTTCATGGCCCATGTCTCCCCACACCCCATCCGCATCTGTAAGGGGGAAGCTCAGAACAAGGAGTGGCTTTACGGTAGTTAGAGCTGCGAGGTGATGCCCAGGCGGCGTTCCAGCATAGCCAGTTGCTTCCTCAGGGAACTTCTGCAGAGCAGCACAGATAGGACATCAGCAAGCAGCTCTTCCTGGGATCATAGGCTCCTAGGACAGCCCTGGAGGGAGGGAGGGAGGGAGACATTACGCCCATTTTGCAGATTGGGAGACCACAGCTCACAGGGGTTAAGTGGCTTGCCCGAAGTCACACAGTCCCTCAAAGACAAATCTGGGCCTCAGACCTGGGTCTTGTGGCCTCACACCATGTACCTTCCAGGTGCCCCCCTGTGCCGGCCAGCCCTTTACAGCAGTCGTATACCTCCTGTGATTTGTCCAGATTCACTCCATCTCCTCCTCCCTGCTCCTTTGCTGTATCCGACAGGTTGCCTGGGATGTCCCTTGGGCACCAGAGCTCAAAACTGGCCTCAAACGGAGGCCTCCATACCGAGCCCAAAAATAGCCTGTATCCAAGGAGGTTGAGAGGGGGAACCACCGTCAGAGCACATGCACGGCCATGAGTGGGGTTTGAAGTCTGGCAGGCTGTGTGTGTTGTGGGACAGGCGGGTGGAGAAGGCTGCAGGATCCCGAGGGGACAAGGGGTCTGTCTCCTGCCCCTTATCAGCCCTCCCCTGGGCTGCTGCTATCCCTTTCTGGAAGGCAGGCCTGGAGGGAGCAGATTAGGGAAGTTAATTACTCAATTAATTCACCCAGATCAGACGGGCTTTCTGCTTGGGAGATGCTCTGCTGATGGAATGAGGAAATTGCTAATTTGCCGGTCCTGGTTACTGACAGAGGATATTGGGAGATATGGAAGCTGGCGGTACACCTGGGGCCCGGGGCCCTCTGAGCTCATTGCCTTCTTCTTGTCCTTATGTGAGTGAGCATGTCTTTCTCTTCTCTCTCTCACCCTGTCGTCCCTCCCCGCCCCCCCCACCCGCTTTTTTGTTTGTTTTGTTTTATTTTTGTTTTTGTTTTTGTAAGCACTAGATACCACCAGAGGGATTGGCTAGGCTAGATTTTCAGACTTCGTTCATTCACTCAACAAGTGGTTACTGAGTCACTAGCACATGACTGGATGCTAGGGGGACACAGCAGGAACTGACGCGTGCTCTGCTCTCTTGCTGCTGATAGTCCCTTTGCAAAGACAACACTTGCCTGCTCGGGCTGCCCAGGCTGGGTCGGGGAGACTCATGATCAGAGGGTGGCGAGCAGGGAGGGTGGGAGAGCAGGTGTGTGTGGGGGGTCATGAGGACGGGGAGATCTGTAACTGGGCCATCAACCTGAGGAGCCTCCATGTCAAGGGAGGGGATGCTGACTGAAGCCCAGAATTGGGGCAGGCTGGTGGAGAGCCGAGCCAGCCCGTGGAGCCCTCCCTAAGGCTGGAACAGCCATGCAGGAGTGCTGTCCAAGACAGAATGGTGGATACAAGGTCAGGACAGATGATGGAGTGCGGGTTGAAAGCCGACTCGAGGGCTGACGTAGGGAGCACTGGGTATCCACTTTGTCAGCTTTGCCGTGGTGAGAGCCTATCTGAAAGTGAACAATCAGAGGCAGAGCCCTGTGTCTTTGATGACACATGCAGGAGGGAAAGAAAAGCAGCCCTGGAGTGACCTAATCCTACCATTCTGTTCTTCCTTCCCTGCCCCCCACCGCCACCCCCCTGCACCGTGTCCCTCTTCATTAGGCACGTCTGTGAGTACGGGCTTGGGCTGACAGAGTGATTTTGGCAGATATGTGCCTGCTGGAGAGGGGAGCTCTTGGCCAGGATTGTCTTCCCAGCTGGTGTGACTTCAGATTACTGACAGAAATGTCTCAGGGTGACTTTGGTGATTATGTGCAGATGTATCTTCAGGAGATGAACCGAAGGGAGCAGTGCGGGTCTTGTACTCAAACAGCCTCTAGGCCTGGAGGATTTGCTAGACGAGGTGGGTAGTGAAGGCAAGGGCTGCAGGGCCCCTCCGTGTTCAGCATGCTTTAGAGTCCCTTGAAGGTTTTATTAACAGGGGAGCTTATCACGGTGGGGACTCCAGAAGGCCAGAGTGGGCTCAGGAATTTGCCTTTGGTATCAGAACATGCGAGGGTTTGGAAGTAGGTGGCCTGGGACCCACACTAAGAGAAATGTGTTTTGGAGGGAACCCAGCACTTGGAAAGGGCGCTGGATCAGGGCTGGGAAGACCTGGTCGTGGCTCCTCGGTGACTGGCTCGGTGCAAGTCGCGTCACCTCTGATGCAGAGGCGTGTGCTCCAGTCTACTTCCTGGGACTTTCATGAGGGCGTGATCCTTACTTATGCAAAACCTTTGAACGCATACTTTTCTGTAGTTGCAAGCAATCGTCATTGCTTTTACAATTATAATAGAAATGTTCCGAAGCAGCCGTCTGGGTTGATTAAAGCCAGGGGAGGGGAGGGGAGGAGAGAAGTGAATCTCAGAAGACCCATAGCTTCTGGGATCTTCTTCCAACAAGGAAATTCAAGGAATTGCCCTCTCCATCCCTCTAGTCTGAGTGGTGAATCTGTTTCCTTACCATGTGGGTGGCTTCTTCAGCCTTGAGATAGATGGGTAGGAAGAAGAGACGTCCCAAAGCTCCCTAATTACAGCAACTTCTTGGTCGCTTCTCCCTTTTCTCTGGTGCTGATGTTGCTTAAACTGAGCAATTAGAGCCGTGGGTTGCTGCTGGGAGCTCCCGGCACGCATGCTCGACCCATCCTGCCCTGGGTGGGGGCTGCTGATGGCCTGTAGCATCAGGTTGGGGTGGGAATAGTCTGCATTCAGACTTTCTGTTGTGTGCATTGTTTCTCGAGCCAGCTCCTGTTTGATGGAAGGGGGAGGGCCTTTGTGTCGCACAACTTCAGGGGATGTGCTTCCTAGAGAATAGAATGTAACTGTTCCCCTGGAGTTGAGGGGTGGCAGCCCTCCATGGAAGGGGCACGGCCTGGAGTACCCCTATTTTGTTACTAAACTTTACTGGTTCCTTGGTCTTTGGTCTTTATTCTCAGTTTTGGTACCTGATGATGTCAGTAGAAATGCATTTATTAAATGCATTATTTAATTTTTTTCATTGCTTCTTTATTTTTGAGAGAGAGGCGGGGCAGAGAGAGAGGGAGACACAGAATCCAAAGCAGGTTACAGGCTGTAAGCTGTCAGCACAGAGCCTGACACGGGGCTTAAACTCATGAACTACAAGATCATGACCTGAGCCAAGTTGGACACCTAACCAACTGAGCCACCCAGGTGCCCTATATGTATTTTTAAAAAAATGTTTATTTATTTATTTTGAGAGAGAGAGCATGTGTGTGTGCAATGTGTGTGGGGGGGTGTGCTGTGGGGAGGGAGAGAGAGAGAGAGAGAGAGAATGAGAATCCCAAGCAGGTTCTGAACTGTCAGTGCAGACACAGGGCTCAAACTTATGAATGGTGGGATCATGACCTGAGTC
Organism: Proteles cristata cristata; assembly: GCA_017311185.1. Taxonomy (NCBI): domain Eukaryota; kingdom Metazoa; phylum Chordata; class Mammalia; order Carnivora; family Hyaenidae; genus Proteles; species Proteles cristata. Next base: position 4,132,877 of record JAESUZ010004630.1, read on the forward strand.
GAAATGAAAAGTCAGATGCTTAACTGATAGAGCCACTCACATGCCCCCAAAATGTATATATTATAGATGATAAAAGTAATAAAGACTAGCTTGTCCCCTGACCATACTTGGTTTCAGAATACATTTAGAGGGGCGCCTGGGTGGCTAAACAGTCACTTAGTACACAAGTATTGTTGAGTCTGGCCGTGTACCTAGCAGTGTGCAGAGTCCCTGGGGCGGGGGGCTGGAGTCGGGGAGAGGGGTGGAGAGGGACTCTGTGAATAAGCTGTTCTCAGACAATGGTGGGCATCTCCCTTCATTCAGTCTGCATCTGTGGTGTGGGCTTGGGTCGCCGGGTCCTGGGACATGGCTACACTAGCTCTAGCTTTGTTGGAATTTCTGAGGTTGTCTGGGTGGGGCAAGGAGTCATTTTAATGTGGAAACTCAGGGGGTCACATTCAGAAATGGAATCTGGGTGTGCCTAGCGCAGCTCTTGATTCACTTTCCCTGTGGCTGGTGGATTTGAGGGTGTGGACTGGGAGTTTCCGGCCCCACCGAGGAAGGGCTGGTGTTATGCAGGGTGGCCGGCACTCCCTTTCCCAGCTCCCCAGGTCAGCACTCTTGGTGAGTCTCCTACCTCCAGCCGGCCTCCGGCCCGCTGTGACTACGTGCTACAGCTGGGCCCGCAGATCTTAAAATAGCAGTATGAGCTGGCTGCTTTGCATGTGGGGAGCCCGCCTGACGCGTGATGGGGCAGCCGCGTGGAGTTGGGGCTCCGCTGGCTCTAACTACTGGGGTGGAGAGTATGCTTTGGGGGTTTCTTCTAGGTTCAGGGCTGGGGAAACAGGGGGTGGTGTGGTTGGGGACTCCTTAGGGGTGGATGGTGCAGAGGGGAAGCAAAGAGCTTATCTTTCCGAAGACCTTTTAAGGGAATGCCTTGAACCTGACTCCGGAGCCTCCTACTGTTGAGCTCAGAGGCCTTCAGCTTGGTGTCCTGTCTGGCCCTGGCCCTGGCCCCTGGTACTGCCCAGAGTTAGCCATATAGGGTCCCATTCCAGCCTAAATGAAGAGAGAAAATAAGGTGTGGGGTGGGGGTGGGGGGGGCGGGTGCTGCAGGGCCAGGTCAGTGGGAGAATACAGGTATCTTGAGTCCCAGTCAGGTGGGCACTAATCACTGGGCTCCATCACTCCCCAGTTGCCTCCTCTTGGGAAGCTAAAATGGTGCCCAGAGGATTCGTCAGGGGTGCCCTCCAGCATTCATTCATCCAGCAAGTGCTTACTGAATATCTGCCATGGGGAAAGCTCTGTTCTGGGCTATAGAGAGTCAGCAAGGAACAAACAGACCAAATCCCCACCCTCAAAAGGCTTCCTGCTGGTAGGGGAGGGAGAGCGTAAACAATCAATTCACAAAAAAGCAGAGGCATATCTTGTGTTAGTGTGCTGTCCTTTATTGTGCTTTGCAGACATTGTGTTGTTTATAAACTGAAGGTTTCTGACAACCCTACGTCCAGCGAGTCTGTGGGCGCCATTTTTCCAACAGCATTTGCACACTTTGGTCTCTGTGTCAAGTTTTTGTAGTTCTTGCAATATTTCAGACTTTTAATTATTACATCTGTTATGGTGATCTGTGATCAGTGATTACAACTCGCTGAAGGCTCAGATGATAGCATTTTCAGCAATAAAATATTTTAAAATTAAGGATATGTACTTTTTTTAAAGATACAATATTGTTGCATACTTAATAGACTAGAGTAGTTTGAACATAACTTTATATGCTCTGAGAAACACCAAAATTCAGTTGACTTGCTTTATTGCAATACTTGCATTACCGTAATATTCACTTTATTGCGATAATCGCTTTATTAGAGTGGTCTGGAACTGAACTCGCAACATCTCTGAGGTCTGCCTGTAAATTATATTTTATGTTGGGGATAAGTGCTGTGGGAAAAGCCAGACAGGGGAGCAGAGATTGAGTGTGCTGGGGGAGGTACAGTTTTACTTGGGGTGGCCAGGGAAGGGCTCATCGAGAAGGTGGCATTGACGCGTTGGTGTGAAGGAGGCGGGAGAGCTGGCCGTGCGGAGATCTAGAGGAATAATGTTCCAGTCGAGGGAACAGCCAGCATAAAACCTCTGCTGGAAGAAACAGCAAGATGGACAGTGTGGCTGTAGTGGAGAGAGTGAGTGGTGGTGGTGGTGGTGTGTGTGCGTGCATGAGCTTTGTCTTTTACTCTGAGAGATGGCAAGCCATTAGAAGGTTCGGAGCAGAGTAGTCACCTGGTCTGACTTACACGACCGGGTCCCTGTAGTACAGGAGTTAATTTCTGTGGACTCTCTCTGGTTATTAGGCCACCTATGGGTCACCCCAGGAGACCAGTTCATGCCTTCACCAGAACTTGTCTGGCCTCCATTCCTGCTCCCAAACCCTAACCATGAGATTTCCTCTTCTGGGGAGGAGGACAGAATAATGCCGTGTTTCTTCTTGCTGTAGAATTTCTTTTGGACGGAAGGAGCTGGGCGATTACGGTGGTTCGCTGGAGTTCTATGGGTACTCACTCTCAAGAGCCTATTAGTAAATAATCAGGAAATTTGTCAGCTGTTTGTTAAGCCATTGGTAGCCTGAAATTGGCCGTGGTGGGAGTATCTATGCCGTAGAAACTGGCAATCACGGCTTTTCCCCCTGGAGGGCTGATTGTTAAGCATTTACCAGCCTGCCACTGGCTTATTATCTCTACTACGCGTGGACTGTGGCTTTGGACGACAAGGCCTCTGTTTGCTTTCCTTTGGCAAAGCACATATGCGTGTTCCTACCATGTGAGGTCAGAGAGAGAGCATGAGGGACATGCTGGCTGAGGGACTGATGCAAGCTGGTGTTGAGAGCACTGCTGTATTCCCCAGGGTTGACAGAGCTTGGTCCCAGTGCCATGATGTGGGGCTTCTCTGTCACTCCTGGCTGGGCAATCCTGATGCACAAGTGCTCTCTCATCTCCTTCCTTCCCTTTCCTTCACCTCCCCCTGTGTGTGTAGCATGCCATGTGCATGCCTCAGTAAGGGTCTGCTTTGTGCCTAAAAGCCAGCTTCATGCTGGGACCAGGTAAACCCACTTGGTGTAAGGATAGATCTCTGATTTAGAAGTCAAGAGACATAGGTTCAGTGCCAACTCTGCCTCTAACTAGCTTATTTTTTTTTTAAATGTTCATTTATTGTTGAGAGAGAGAGAGAGAGACAGCGTGCGCACAGGTGGGGGAGGGGCAGAGAGAGAGGGAGATACAGAATCCGAAACAGGCTCTGGGCTCTGAACTGTCACCACAGAGCCTGATGCAGGGCTTAAACTCATGAACTGTGAGATTGTGACCTGAGCTGAAGTCAGATGCTTAACTGACTGAGCCGCCCAGGCACCCCTGCCCCTAATTAGCTTAGACAAGCCCTCTCCTCTCTTGGGTGCTAAGTTTCCTCATTTGTATACTGAGATCATGTCCCTGCCCGTGTACCTTGTAGGAGTGTGGTGACTATCATGTGCACTCTTAAGTGCGAAAGCCCCTTGAACAAGCTGAGTCACATGTCTTTGCTCATGGTGTTCGGGCATCTGGGACCTCTGTCTTCTGCCCTCCGTCAGTGAAGATGAGAGCTCAGCATGCATCCCATCCTCTTCCGGGAAGGCTTCCCAGATAGGCCATGCCTCCCCGGGAAGGCCTCCTGAGCACTCCGAGTGTACCACCCGCTCGGGCACGTGCGCGTGAGCTTCTGTCTCCTGCCGCCCTTTCATTTTTTTGCTCTTCCCCCAAATGGACCTTTAGCTCCTAAGGTCTGATGCCCCTCAGTGACACCCATGGTGGTGAGCCCAGGAAATCTTCAGTGATTGGTAACCAGTATAGTGTCCTTTGCCTTTACATCAAGTTCCTAGGAAGCACGTTGGATGGTTACAGTGTGTGTGTGGCTGGAAGGTTCTGACATGTAGAACTGTCTATTTGATGAAGGAGTTTTCCTGACCATGCCTCATCTGTCCCTCACAATCACACCCAGCCCCAGGTCACAGACAAGAAAATGGAAGTGTGCTCATTCTTTCATCTAGTTAAAAAGTGTGAATTGTGCTCAGAGAGCTGTGCGCCTCTGGTCACACAGGACACACCGACAGTAGGTGTTAGAGCTGGGACCGGAGCCCCAGCCCCTTATGCTGCCTGGCTCCCTGCGGCAGGAGTATTTGTCTTGTGCTCTCTCTTTTGGGGCAGACAGAGGGCCGCACAGTCGAGCGTGCATTCATGGAAGTATCAGGGATAAGCCAGGTTGGATGCTGGTCAGGCTCAGGCTTGCCGGTGGAGGGGGAGAGGGGCAGTGCCAGTGCTCAGTGCCTGTCCCTGCTGTGTCCGGCTGAGGCTGCGGGCTGGCATTTCCTCTGGCAGCGGTGTGGGGGAGGGGAAGAGCAGGTGTGCCCTGGCATTTGGCTTGACAGGGATATAGAAGCGCCCCTTGGGGCCAGAGCTTGGGGGATGAGTGACACGCAGCCACCCAGGCACATTGGGCCTCACGGAACACAGCCACGTTGAGCTCCGGGCTGGACATCTGAGCTCTCTGGTGGCCAGGTCTGGTGGGTGGCCCCAAAAAGGGCCTCCAGAAGGGAGGACAAATGCCAGTGATTTAGCAAGGGGAGCACCTACCAGAAAGGCTGAGGGCAGTGTCAGAGGTGTCCAGTACATGGGTTGAGGTGAGTACATATGGTGAAGGTGGGGGGTGGGGCTTGGGGGGCCATGTGGATATCATGAGGGATTCAGTCAGTTTGCCTTCAGATTTCTTACGTGTCTACCACACATCCGACTGGTTGCTGCGAGAGGCTCGCAGGTGAGTTCATCCCCTCAGACTTCCCGTCTTCTGGTAGGAAGACATTTATGCAAACAGCCATGATACAAGGCAGAGTGAACTTAGTGCCCCAAGGAGAGGTTAAGAACAAGAAGAGTGCCCCTTAGTTTTGGGGGATCCTTAGGATCAGAGTTTTCTTCATGGAGGCTGTGGCATTTGAGGGGAGCCCGGAACCATTTACCAAAGACAGAGATGGATGGGGGGAGCCCACAAAGGTGGAGGGCAGTGCACAAACCAGAGTATGGAGGCGGCGAGGTGGGGACGTGTCCAGAGAACAGCGAGGAGCTCTGACTACTGGGAACACTCGGCACAGGTCAGGGACTCATGGGAAATAAGGCCCACAAAGTACAGTGTCAAAGGTCTCAAATGCTAAGCTTGAGTGTTTGTGTTAAATCCACAGGGAGCCGGTGAAGATTTTGAGCTGGTGAGAGGGGCAGTGTGGCATCTCAGATCACTGTCTCTGGACAGTGGTAGTGGCACCTGTGGTGGGCGGGGTTTAGGAGGAGGCCTGGAGGCATTAAGGGCACTGTGGCAGGTGGGAGGTGGAGCGGGGCTGGCAGTCTTGAGGAGAGGCTGACACAGGGAGTGTGGGTGCATTTTGTCCACAGTCTAGCATGTATTGGGCACGTCTGGGTCAGGGGAACATGGTTGGATCCACGTCATATAAGATTGGGTTACAACAGCTCCATGGAACAATCTGGGAGGCTTTGGAAGAACACTGCAGGACCCTGAGAGTTTTGGAAGCTGAAATAGCAGACTAAAGGATGTGGTTGGTGACCTTTTTCATCTTAACGACTGTGAGATGAGAAAGATGCCTCCAGATTTGGGAAGGATGCTTCTCTGAGGCCCCCTACGCTAGAAGCACCTTGGCTGATTTAGCTGTATGGACGCGGACCTGCCTGAGGCAGGCAGAGGGAAGAGAGACGCAGTGGGTTTGGGCCGGTGCTGCTGCTGCACTTGACCGAATGGCTGGTGCAAGTTCAGAGACCACGAGTAGCTTCATGCACCATGAGACCTGTGAGTCCTTCGCCAGCCAACTTCTACCCAGCAGGGATGCCCAAATATGTCTCCCCTCCGTTCACCCACATGCTTCTTACCCTCCAGCTAGGGTGGAACAAAGGTGGGCTCCCTTTCCGTGAGCCAGTGGAACCTGGGGCACTGTTTTGTCCCAATCTTCTCTAGAGCGTCCCCAAGCGCTACTCAGGCGCTGCCCTTCCCTACAGTGGTTCTAGGCTCAGTGGAGGGACAGAGGGAATGGGGGAGGCAGCCGCTCCTGCGTCGGCAGAAGGGTCCCAGTTGCAGGGGCCGGCTTCACAGGCAGGCTAATGCTGGGTCAGAGAGCGCTGTCCCAGCCGGCAAGTCAGTGTCCTCCGTGGAGTGGTTTAGGAATATTGGATTTGCTGGGTCAGTAAATTTCCACTGGTGCATGGCAATAAACCTCAGGCTTCATCATGCGTCCCTGTGCCTGGCGGTCTGGCCTTATCTCATCCTCCCTGAAGCCACCTGCCCTCTTTGATAAGTGCTAATAACAAATCCTTTCTTTCTTTCTGTCTCCCTGGAGTGAATGGGTCAGTGTACGCACGTCTGTGGGCTCGGGTACATCTGTCCAGCACAATGCCTTGCACACCAGGCCCTTCAGGGGACGCAACAGGGATGCTGCTTGGGCTTAGGATGAAAGATGGTGCTGGTTTAGGACTTTCTTGGGAAAAAGGGCCCAAGAGGTGGGTATCACACAGGGTGGACCGCCAGCCTATGCTTCTAGGGCTCAGCTTTTACTGCTTCCTCTCTGTAAACCACCTCAAAGAAAAGACTGTTGTTCTTGGTGAGTGTCCATTCCTGCTCTTTGCTTAAAGCCTCCCCTGCTCTAAGCCTAGGCACATTTTTTCTCAAGAGTGACTGTCCCTGGCTCACAAGCCCCTCAAACACCCTCACTGCTTCACTCGCGAGTTTGGTGGTATTTAAGAGCGCCTGTATGTTTATGAGCACAGTGTGCGAGACACTGTGCGAAGGGCTGGCTTGCAAAGGTGATGGACACAACCCGTGCTCTCAAGGAGTGCAATCGTGGGGGCAGGGAGGGTGCCGAACAGGCAATGCCGTGCTGGGATGGGCTCTGGAGCTCCAATGAGGGGCCCCGGACTTCAGGAGGAGGCCACACGGATGCCACCTGGGCAGTGAAAGTTAGCCAGTCAGAGGTGTGCAGAAAGGGAGTGCCAAGTAGAGGAAGTGGCAACTTTGATATGTGTTCATCTTGGAGGGAGTGTAGGCAGAAGAGGGTGGGGGTGATGGGGTCCACAAGAAGAGTAGGGGAAGGAGGAGGTAGGGAAGCACCTATGTAGGTGTGCGATTAGCATCCAGGGTCATCTCTGCTCCAGCCCCACCTTGCTCCTGCACATACTTTCTGCAAAGCTTCGTTTTGGCTGGCCATGTGGACGCTTCCCTGCCTGTTGTCCTGGGTACTTTTCTGCCCTCTGGCTTTGCGTAGCCATTCCCTTCCCAGCACACCCTTCCTCCCGCCCTCTGCCTATCCAGTCCCGCCCATCTTCCCATTTCACAGGTGGGAATTTCAGGGCTGCAAGTCTGGAGAGTGCCTGGAACTACCTCGTTCAAGCGCCTTATTTTGTACTTGAGGGACTAGAGACCACAAAGGTAACTAGTATCCTGAGGTTTTGTTCCTTAGGTGGCCCAAGGCGACCATACAACTGGAAGGCCCTTCCTAGTGACGCTGGCTTGCCCTGTGCACACCCTGCCTTGGGCCCCCATTCATTTGTTATCAAGTATTTATTGAGCCCCCCGCTGCTGGTCAGGCATTGTACTGGGTACACAGCACTGAGAAAAACAGACCCAGTCCCAGCTGCCCTCAGGTTCATGGTCAAATAGGAGAGTGAGACAGCAAACAGTCACTCAAGCAAATGTGTACTTTATTTAAAAAAAATTTATTTTTTAATGTTTACTTTTTAGAGAGAGAGAGAGAGAGAGCCCGCGAGCATGAGCGGGGATGAGCAGAGAGAGAGAGGGAGACACAAAATCCGAAGCAGGCTCCAGGCTCCCACCTGTTAGCTCAGAACCTGACCCGGGTCTCGAACTCACAGACTGCAAGATCATGACTCGAAAGTTGAATACTTAACCAACTGAGCCCCCCAGGCGCCCTGTCAATGGGTACTTTCACGCTCCGCTGAGTGCTGGACAGGAAGAGGTGGGTGGTGCTGAGGCTGTATTTGCTGATGGGCAGGGGAGCTTCCGTGTGGCCTGCAGGGGCAGCCAGCAAACCAGAAGAAACCCTTTTGAAGAATTTGCAAGAACTCAGGGATGAATACAACTAAGTCAGGCAGTGGGTTGGGCAAGAGCATTCCAGGCAGAGGGAATAGCATGGGCAAAGGCTCTGAGGAGAGAGCAAGCTCAGGGGGTTTGCTGGCTGGGGCATAATGAGCAAGAGAAGGTTACTTACTTGCACATGGTGCTGGACAGATAGGCTGGGGCCAGGGATGCCAGCCCCTTAGGGTGTTTCAGGAGTTTGGATGGCAATATCAAAGTAGACTAGTGCGCGCGCACACACACAGACACACAGACACACACACACACACACCACTCCTAATCTCAGGAAAATGGGAAGCCTCTGGACAGATTAAAGTAGGAGAGCACCGCGAGTGAGAAGACAGTGTTGATGCCCCAGGAAGAGAACCCGGGGCCGAGGTGGGAACGGGAGTTGGTCCTGGGCCGAGGCAGGAGCCCAGGTGAGGCAGGGTGTAGGATGGCCCAGGGCAGTGCCCGTGGAGACAGAAGTAGAAGGTGGCTCTTTGGACGCAACTTGTGTTTGATTGGGGGTGGGAGAAGTGACAGTGCCAATGAGGAGTCAAGGGTGAGTGCTGGGCTCCCGGCATAAGGAACGGATGGGGTGAGTGTTAGGCTGTTTATTGAGAAGGAGAGGGTATGGCCGGGGGAGCCAGGCTAGGGCAAGGTCAGTCCCTGTGGGGCATGCGAAATCGGAGCTGCCTGGGAGGCAGCAAGTGGGGCTGCCAAATGGGAGCTGGGTATGTGCGCTTGGGGCTTGGGAGACGGGCAGAGCCAGGTAAACATTTAGGTGACGTTGGCAGGTGGATGGCACCTTGACAGATGGGATGGCCAAACGCAGGCGTGTTGGGCCCAGGACAAGGGGGCCCAGAACTGAGGGCGTGAGGACGAGGAACCGCCAGTGCTCACCCTTAGAATTTGAGCCACAGAACACATTGATTATGTGTTGTATCTTTGTTCAGTTGCATTGTAGTTAGATGGGGACTGGGACCATATTTACTATAATAACTGTGTTGATAATGATAATAGCACCTCAGGTCCTTTGAACATCTCTGTTTCAGACATTGTGCTGTGTGCATTACAGTTTTAACCTTTAATCCCTAGTTTCTTTAAAAAATTTTTAAAAATATTTATTCTATTTTTATTTTTGAGAGAGGGAGAGACAGAGTGTGAGCAGGGGAGGTGCAAAGAGAGAGAGGGAGACACAGAATCCGAAGCAGGCTCCGGGCTCTGAGCTGTCAGCACAGAGCCCAACGTGGGGCTCAAACTCATGAACCATGAGATCATGACCTACACTGAAGTCAGATGCTTAACTGACTGAGCCACTCAGGTGCCCCTAATCCCTAGCTTCTTACTGCCTGGGGAGGTGTGTATTATCATCTCCATTTTGTGGTTGGGGAAACTGAGATACTTGTGGGTAAGTGGTCATTCTAGGTTTCCCAGCAGTTCTAAAATAACCTGCTCCAGAAGGGGTTTGGATGCAGGTCCATCTAGTCCCAAAGCCCAGAGTGTTTCCATGACATTATTTTGCTAGAACTCTGTTCTCTGTGGTTGGGTCAGGTGGTGGGTATGGGCAGGGGTTATTGACGGCATCTGAACCTTAATTTCTCGTAGAATTGGGCCCCACGTCACGAGGGCATGTGGCATGTGCTGAGTGGTGCTGGTTTTCTGACGGCCCATACATACCTTTCACCTGGCTCCTCATTATCTAGAAGCCTTATTTCCAGTGCTCCTGGCTGGGTCACGAGTGGTCCGGTTGGTCTCTATTTGTGACCTGGTTTTCTCAGAGCTGACTACTTGCAGCATCACCAGCACACGCTCTGACCAGTGTGCTCACTTCTCACTTGTGGAGTGTGGACGCACAGCCGAGGGTCTCTTCACAGTCATGGCTCCTCAGTAGCTGGGAGTAGCCTCTGACAGGGGCTGATCATGGCCAGCTCTTGAGCTCTGAGAAGTGACTGCAGTACTAGGGAGCCTGCACGAGTTCACTGGGGGCTCAGTGGAGGCAGACGTGCATTGTCCTCAGAGCACCTCTCAAAGGCCCTCTGTGCCTACCCTGGATGAGGAGGGGTTCACGAGTATCTTGGCATCTGTCTTGTTTTGGTCAGTCTTCCCTGGGTTCCGTTTCCTGCCTCTCCTGAGTCTTCCTCCAGAATGGCGCTCAGATCCATAAGTTTATTTATCTGTCTGTCTGTTTCCTCACCCATCCCATGCTGCTCTATGTATTGGGAATATGGCTCTGAACAAAACAGTTGACCTTGTGGCCTTTACCCCCTGTTATCTGTAGCTGGGAATTTTACATTTCCTGAGTTCCCTCGTCAGGTTCTGATGGCCTCAGATAGCCTGCTTTCCAGGAACAATTCCATAGATTTCTGGCTTGTGTCCCGTTCTCTGGTTAATGAACTTGGGGCTCTCAGGCTATCCTTAGAGAGAACCCAGGACTTAGGCATGGTGGTCTTCCTCTCCCCTCTACCTATCTACAAATTCTGAGTACCTGCCCTGTGGTGGTCACTGTGACAGGCCCCGGGGGGTGATGGAATGGTTCAGACCCAGCCCCTAACTCCTTGGGGAAGCCTGGTGGCCAGAGCAGAGGCATGTGGACAAACTATAATTGCAGGCTGAACAAACAGATGGGGGCTCAAAGGAGTAAGGAACAAACCTCTTCCCAGAGAGTGAGGTAAATGGACCACGGTTGATAGACTGTCTGGAGCAATCCTGTCTAACTGTGAACCTGGTCACTGCAGCCAAACCCTGTTTGTTTGTTTTCCTTACTAGTCTCAGAAACTTAACACATAAAAACCAGAACTACCCCTAGTTCTTTTTGACTCCGACCTTTTCACTGGCATTGTTACTGTCCTCCTGAATCCTGGCCAAGTATGGTAACATGTGACCTTGTAGCTGTTTAATTTCCATGGCAAAGAGGAGACTTGCCCCTGCCTCTGGACCCTTCTAACCATTCCTTGCCTGCTGAGCCTTCGGGAGATTGCCTCCCTCTTAGGGACCTCCCCGGCCTTCTTTTCTTTGGGCACCATGGGTAAATGGTTTGCTTGGCAATTAAAGCATTTTCTATATTGCTTAGAAAGATCCCAATTTTGGAATTTAAAAATTGGGATGAGGTAAACCTCCCTTCTACAATGGTGGCCTGTCTCACACATTCCCTAGGATAGCAAGTGCCACCTCGTGTCTAACCTAAATTCTCGATGAGGCTGCCCTGTTTGAAGCTTGAAGGTACAGGATACCTCATGAGCTGCACACGGTGCCAAATACAGAAATATTCAGCGCAGGTCAGGAAGGGGATCTGTGTTGGTCCATCAGCTCTGATTGTGTGTGGGTGAGAGACCAAAGCTGCGCTCTCTCACTGCAAGCCTGAGGAGCTCGGAAAGAGGCAGAGAGAGCTTGGCATTTACTCGGAGCCCACATCTCCCCAGTTGCCAGTCAGCGGAGATGTTGCATGTTGATTTCACGTATTCACTTCTCTTTCTCCCCTCTGGGAATTCTGTACTCGCTTCACTTTTTTTTTGTCGTTTAAAAAAAAAGGCATGGCAAGGCAGCTCTGCCTTGTTCACATGCTCAGAGATTCTCAAGGGCAGGCTGTATCTTTCAGCTCTCCTGAGCAGGGTGAGCAGTTGAGTGGATCAGGGGGTGGGGCAGGAGACATGGAGTCTCAGACTACCTTTGATCTCTGGAGGTTACTGATGTACCCCAAGTATTAAGAACAGAACGGGACAACCACAGCAGCTGATCTCACTTCTTCATGCTGCTGCCAGGCTCAGCTTCCTAGGGCACCAATTTTGTCATGTGCCTCCACTGCTTGGGAAGCTCCAGGATGAAGTCCAAACTTTTCCTGTGTCAAGCAAGGCCGTGCACAGTAGCTCACTTTGACTCTCAGGCACAATTTCCTGCTCCAGGGAGACCTGTCTCCTCACTGTCCCCTCCATGTATCATACTATGCCTTCCCGGGATGCCCTCCCACCTCCTCTTTTGCTGTCCATACCTGCACCAGGGGGCATAAGGGACAGCTCTTCGCTGGTCCTGTCATGGAATGTGCTATATCACTCGCTTTGGGCTTCTCTAGGTACGGTCTTGGAGTGGGGGCAGAAGGCGCTTTTTTCGCCCCCTTGAGGTCCTTTTATCTGATGACCTCTCTCTCATCAGGACATGTAATTTCAGGTTCCCTTTTGTGCTTTTAGATTCTGTCTCTTAGACTGGAAGATTCCCAAGGTTTAGAGAGCAAGAGTGAAGAAATGGGCTTTGAAATCATATAGTTTCCTCATCTGTAAAATGGGGATAATAAACCCTATTCTGTAGGTTTGTCATGAGGATTCGGTGAGTTATGGTGTGTGAAGCTGGGTGCCTGGGAGACAATAAGCACTTATGAATCTCTGTTGCTCTGATTATTCTCACAATGGCTGAGCCAGGTGCCCTGAGGGGACATCACTGAACTTTGTTAACGGACCAAAAACTGGACTTCAATGCCCTTCCCACAAGGGTGACCAGGAACGAGCAGAACTGTTACTGGGAGCCTTCTCTTCTCTTTCCTTGTCCTTCACCCTGGCCCACCAGGAAACAGCTTAAATCCTCTTAGAAATGAAGGTGAAGATCCAGGGACAGTGCAGAAGCTATTCTCACTGAACAAGGTGGGAATCGAGGGGGAAAGAATTAAGAAGGTAAAGGGGCCAGCCTGGGCGGGCCCTGGCTGACATCACCTAATCGCTGTCTGAGACTAGTGATAACAGGCCCTTGCATTTGCTCCCTTTACTTACATCTGCCAGCTCACTTTATTTTCGCAACGCCTCTTGGGGGGAGGCTCTATTAACCCCCATGTTAAGGAGGAGGAAATGGTAGCTCAGAAAGGCAAACTTCCTTGTGCTTGATCACACAGCTCAAAATTGAGCTCAGAGTGAAAAACAGGTCTCCTGACCCGCCGTCCAGCTGGTAAATGATCTCTCCTGCGTCAAAGGAGTCATGTTATGAGAACGGAGTGGCAGCCGGGAGCCCATGGGAGCTGGTCTGGACTGAAGAGGAAAAAAGGCATTAGCCATTCCAGTCGGGTGGCAGTGGGTTCAGCCGGGAGCCAGCCAGACACCCGCCCCTCATCTGTAGAAAGCATCCAGAAGACCACTGTACCCAACCAGGAGACCGAGATGCCATGGCTGTGACACTCATTAAGTTTCATTGCTGGGCAGCCATCTAAGTGGGGAAGGGGCTTAGAATGGTAACACCACTGCAGGTCCCTTTAGAGAAGTGGGGTGCCAGCACTTCTCTGAGCCAGTGAGGGTACAGACTCAGCATGGGACTGCCGCAGCCGGCCTGCGATGAGGATCTTCTGGTCCCTGTGGTTGGAATTAATGTCCCCTTCCCTCTGGGCCACAGCCAATTATGTTCTTGCCCATCGCCTTGGTGATTAATGTCCTTCTGTCTTCCTGACTAGATTGTGTGTGTCTGAAGGGCAGGGAGCAGCACAACTTATATAGGTTTCCTCAAGGGCCATGCTCAGCCACATAGCAGGGTGGAATAAATGTCTGATGGGATCCAGGATGGACATTTCACACCCCCACTCTGAGGGAGGGGCAGGAATTCCTCTACCCAGCCATCCTTGTCTAGCGCCTCCTAGAGGCCAAGGCCGGTGTTAGGTGCTGGGATACAGGGCCTGGAAACTACTTGGCCCTGCTCTCTGGGGCTCTCAGCACTCTCTTGCTAGGGGCAGAAAAGAGACGTGGGCTCCCCGCCCTCCCTCTCTCCCCCCCACCCCCCGCCAGGTCTTCTAGTTTTCTTTGTTTGCCAGGTATGGTAGCTGCAGATCAGCAGTGCAGACTTCTGCACAAGCCCAGGAGACACAGGTGCAGTTTTTTGTTTTTTTTTTTTTTTACAGGGAGATGAAGGGCTCCTCCTGGATGTTCCCCAAGTCCCTCTGCTAGAGTATTCCTCTGCCTTGACCAGCCCCTTTCGTGCCCTCCTCCCGGGGGAGAGGACCCTGCCTGTGTCCAAGAGCACTCCTACGTCACCCTTGGCATAGGCAGGATTCAGAGGGGGCAAGGCAGGTCCTTACTTCTGGCACCTACTCTTTTCAGCCCCGCTACGGCCCCAGCCAGCACCGCATCCCACCCGGGAACGCGGGGGCGGTGGGGGTTGGGGGACCTCGCGCAGCTGCAGGAGCCTCGCCGAGCCGCGTGTGTGCTGGAGCGTGCGCGCGCGCGTGCGGAGGGGGCGGGGAGGGCGGCGCGCGCCCCGCGGAGGCCCCAAGCGCCTTTCCCACACCTCGCGCCTCCCCTGCGGTCTCTTTTCCCTGCATGCCGTAGCCAGACCCACGTGTGCAAAAGCGTGTGTGTGTGTGTGTGTGTGTGTGTAGCTGGGAGACCGTGTGCCCCGGGTCGGACAGGCCCCCGTGTGCACGGGGGGCGGCGGCCAGCTCGAAAGTGGCCGCGCTTCTTTCCTCCTCCTGTCCTCCCCAGCCCTTTCCTCTGGTTTCTTTGGGTCATCGGTACCTCCAGCCATTCTCTTTCTCTCGCCGCCCCCCTTTCTCCTGTAGTAGAGACCGGCGCCTTCCGATGAAGGTTCTGGTTTACCCCCAGCTCCAGAGCCCTTGACATTTAGCGAGGGCTCTCGGCGCACTTGTATAGGCACACAGCAGAAAGCTAATCCTATTAAAGATAATGTGTCATTGGGGAGGGGGAGGCCGCCCGCCCCCCGGCAGGCCCTTGCTCATTGGTCGAATGCAAAGCAGGGGGGCGGGGCCGAGGGCCCGGGGAGGGGGCTCCGCGCAATTTTGGAGTCAGGAGTCGGGGCTGGGATTTCGCAGGGAAAGCCCAGCGGTGGCAGCTGCGGCGGATCCCTCGGCACGGCCCGCCGCGCGCCCGGGCAGCCCAGGGCCGGCGAGCAGCTCCGCAAAGTCGCGGAGCGAGAGGAGGCAGAGCGCCCGCGAAGTGGTCGGGCTCGGCGCTGGGGCTGGGCAGGGAGAGGTGTGCCCGGGGACCTGGATCCTGGCGCCCTTGTTGCCTCGCGCGGAGCAGCCGGTGCACCCGGGAGGCGAGCTGACGCTCTGGAAAGAGAAATCAAATTGCAGCCTCCCCAAAGACGTTAAGTTACGCAGGCCAGCCGGTTCCCGGAGAGCGTTCGCGAGCGCGCGTAGAGCCGAGCCGCGCCGAGCCGCGCCGCGCCGCACCGCAGAGCCCTCCCGGGCCAGCCGGCTGGGAGCGGGGCGCCGTCCGAGAGGCAGCGGCCCCTGAGCACGGGGTCTGGCCGGGAGTGCGCCCGGCTACAGAGAGGGGGCGTGCGGGGCTCCGCCAGCCCGCCCGCAGCCCGCGCCCGACTTGGGCGCCCCCTCCGTCCCACTCCGGGAGCGATGCCCCCCGCCCCTCGCGCCCCCCGGGAACGACGCGAGCATGGAGAAGTCGAGTAGCGAGGATTCTTCGATCCACCGGAGTCCATCTTTGGACAGCAAGGACTCGGACTTTGCCAAACCGTCCACCTCGGGCCGCCCGTTCGGCCGCGGCTTCACGGCCGGCGCCTTCTACGGCACCGCGGGCTCCAGGGGCCAGAGTCGCGCCGAGGCTGGCGTTAAGACTGACAAGTACTATGCACCCAAAGGCAGCAAGTACGTGGTGTTTTACCTGGACCTGTCCTTTGTTTTTCTTCTAGAATTTAAGAAGTGCAACATGGCCAGGGGCTGCCTCTGCTGCTTGAAGTACATGATGTTCCTCTTCAATTTGATATTCTGGGTAAGTCCTTGCGATTCTCTCCTTTGCCCCCTCCCCTCTTCGTTGCTTATCCCAGCGTGATACCCTCTTCCTTCTGGGTGCTGCATTGCCCTGCTTTCTGCACAGCGGTAAGTGTGGGGTTTAAAAACAAATCGTCCTCCCCACCCCCCTTCATTCATCTTTCTCTTCCTTTCTCCGTGGTGGCTGAATGGAGGCTCCAACTTGCCTGTCTTCCAGGAGGTACATACTCTACTCCTAGGTGGCTGACAAAGTTTGCCGCCACCTCCCTCCCCTGTAAGAAACCCATGCTGGAAGTGCCTCCAGCTGGGGTAACCTGCAGAACTAGGTGTGGGGCCAGAATTTTTAACAGCTGTGACCTTGAGTTGAAGACCGGCGCAAATGTGGATGGTTTTGGAGTTTCTTCTTGTATTTTTTCTGAATACACAAGAATGTGATCTGCAGTATTTTATGGGCATGAGGTGGGGTGGGAGGGATCGTGGAGGTCACTTCCTCTGACTCTTTAAGTGAGTCCCAGAAAAAGGAGGGGAGCCCCCTGTCCCGAGCCGAGAGACACACACGTTAGCTAGCCTGCAGATATGCCCGAGTTAGGGCTTGTGTGGAAAAGGAGTGTGTGGGAGAGATGCTGCCATCGGGTGGCGGGCAGCTGCTTTTGAGGGATTGCAGTGGACTGGGCAGGGAGCGGGCTGGCCATGCGCTCCCACCATGGAATGCCAGCCCTCCTGGCTCCAGGAGCCCCAGAGACTAGAAGGGACAAAGGGAGCGCCCCTATCCTGGGTGAGAGGTTATTTTCTAAAGAGGGTGTCAGTGGGTGGGGCAGCTTGGAATTGTTCTCCGTCCCCTGAGACTCTGGAGGCCGTGTGTGCACACATGTGCACGCGTGCAGGAGAAATACTAGTGAGGCAAATTCGAAAACTTCTTAAATTCGTATCTAATTGTTCCTTCATCCCAACTGCCGCCTCCACCTTTCTTCACCAGAGCCCCGACGTCGTCAGCACAGATGTTTGGCCCTGCCCCAGGGCCTGTCCTGCCTGCTGGAGGCTGTTAGCTGCCCATGGTCCAGAAGGGCACTGGGGGCAGGAGAAAGTCATTCCCAGTGCAGCTCTGTAGAAGCGGTTGTACTTTGATGTTCAACACTTGTGTGAAGTGACCTGCTTTAACTGACCAACTTTTTTGGGGTGTGGGTGTTGGGGGAGGTGACTTTTCCCGTAGACGGGGAGAGCTTGGGACTGGGCAGGAAGAAGACTGGGTCCAGTCTTGGGTCTGTGTCAGCTTCTTGCGTGACCTTGGGCAAATCGCGTTAGCCCTTAAGGATTGGGTTTCCTTTGCTGTCTGTGGGGGACTCTTGGGATAGTTTCCCTCATGTCTGACCCCATTACTTATGGGACGCCCTGAATCCTTGCCTTCCCTTTGTGTGGGGGGCGGGCGGGGAGCCCCCTTCCCGACCTGGGGCACAGGCTGCCGCTTTTCTTCCGAGGAGCCTGGTTTGAGATCATCTGAGTTGGATTTCCCCGGGAGTCTGCAGGGTCCCATGCCCTCCAGCCACCACAGTTAGGACGTTACCTGTCCTGTAATGAGGGTTTATGGAAATTGGGCGTAGAACCACTGGAATATCAGGAATGATTTTGTGGCCGCCTTTGGGCGAGTGCTCCTGGTCCTCTGACCCATTTGCCGGCATTCGTATCAGCCAAGTACCCGTGTGTGTTTCTCTAGGGCCCACGATTTACATGAATGCTGCCTTGCTTTCATGGTGGAGTTTCCCTCTCTGCCCTCATTCATAGTCTCAACCTACCTTTCTTCCTTGCTTCCACTCTGTATGTCTTAACACTTACTAGACAGACCTTGGTGGGGATGCTCAGTGCCTCCGCCAATACCTCCCACTCAGCGGCCCTCCTCCCCACCCCCACCCCGCCACCTGCTGGCCGGAATAGATATAACTGCTTGTGGCTCCTTCCTTCTCCAGAATGGTCCTGGCTTGGTTTAGATACCTCCTCCCTCACATGCTGGCATAGTAGGCCGTGCGCTGCACATAGTAGGCACTCATTATATGTTTGTGAGTGAGTGAATGAATGGTGGGCCAGAGTGGTAAAGCCACATCTTATTGTGTGGTAGGGAACCCCTCTTGATAGGGAAGAGAAGTTCTCAAACTTGCCTGTGATGAAGGTTCTTTAAGCAACTTAACTGTGGGGTGACAACCGGCTCTTTTCATCTTCTCTTAAAAGCTTGGCAGAGGTTAATGAGCTGATTGATGGAATATAGGGAGAGAACTTGCCGTCTCTTCCTAATTAGGAGGTACCCACCACCACTCTTTCATCAGGCAAGGAGTCTCTCTGTCTCTGAATCTCTGACTTTTCTGATTACTTAAATATCTTCAGAATTCCCCTGACTTGCTACAAGCTGGGAGAAACTGAATCTCAAAGACCCCGTTCTTTTATGCCAGTAGTGTGTGAGTTATGAAATAAGATATAGACCTTAGAAAAGATGGAAAGTTAGCAGAAGAGAAACAGATGCTGGCGTGTTTAAGAGTATTTGCCACTGTGTTCCTTGGGAGGTGGAGAAGGTGTAGCAGGCAGTTAGCCAGGATTTGGGCATGGGCAGGTGACTGAACTTGAACAAGGACGTCCTGCAGGCAGGTGCTTGGGCCTGATAGAGAAGAAGCAGAAGAAAGAGCCAAATCAGAAGAGAAAAGAATGAAGGTGTTTAGGCCAAAGGTAGATGGGGTAGTTGGTGACACAGGGCCCCTGGGAGACTTCTGCCACTTTCCACTGCATACGTGAATAGAAAGGCTGGAGGTGAGGGAGAGGGTGGGGGTGAGGAGGGATGCAGGGCTGGTCAGAGCCCGAGGCCCGTAGGACCCAGAGCAATTGTTAGGAATTATGTAGCCATTGCTTTTTCTAGTCTCATGGCTCAGATCCCAAAGGAAGGCTTTTCTGAGACATTAGAGTTGAACCTGAGGCCTGCAATCAATAGATAGAGATCTTCCTATAGATCCTGGAGCCTACCTGGTAGTTCTCCAAACCCACCGCTGCCGCCACACCCCCCTGCCTTCTCAGAGCCCTCTGGGAGGATTCCCAGTGCGGAGGAGAGGTGCAACTGTCACACTGCAACCCTCCCCCCTCCCCCCCCGCCACACCCCCATCCCCAGGAGTGAGAATCCTGGTTCCTTGCCACTGGGCAGAGCTTCTAGAGTATTGTTATTAGTGAGGACCTGGATGACATCACCAGGGACAGGATAGAGGTGGAGCTATGTGGCCTGCGCTCCTCCTCACCATGGAAAGAGCAGGTGACTTGCAGGCTGCTGGGGGAGCGTGTAGTGTCCAGGTCTGCTCCTGGCACCACTAACTTCACTCAGATGGTGCTAGCTATGTTGGCACGCAGGGCAGCATTTTTGGGGGCCTGCTAGAAATGGTGGGGCAAGGAGAGGAGGAGTCGGGGGTCATATCTGCCTGAGCCCCTCCTCCTCTTCCCTGGCACACCTCACCCTGATCCTTGGGGCCAAAGAGAATGTTGGCTTCTTGTTGGACATGGAATAGAAGGCCAGGGCTGGGACAGAAGCTTCTCCATCCCAAGAGGCCTGTACACTGGGAATGAAACCCACCCCAGGGTATTTATCCCAGCAGGGAAACCAAGGGGCAGCTCCCTCTGTCAGCACATCTCTGAGCCCTCCCAGAGTCGTCTGGTGGAGTACCCTGGAGAGAGATGGAAGTGAATCCGCAAAGGAGGGCAAAGGAGGCTCAGTGCTTTAGACTCTGAGTAAGGGAGAGAGTGAGTGTAGGGGTGGGCTTTGGCCGCTGGGGCCCAGTTCCCCTTCTTGAGTCAGCAGATCATGATGCTGGCCTAGCCCCTCCCAAACCAGATCCAGCTCCTATCTGATAAGGAGGGGTGGGGTGGGCCTGGGGTTGCCAGCCTAATTGCCACTCAGGATAATGGTCACTTTTCATGCGTGCCAGCAGAGCTGCTCTGTCACTTTAAATCATGGCTGGCAGAATAGTGACATTCTGGCTCCATTGGACAGGCTATTCCTTGTGGATTGCTCCCTTAATAAAGGCCAATTAGCCAAAGAGGCAGTGTTCAGTGTGCCTGCTGGAGCAAGGGAAAGGTTGGGGCCGGGCTGCCATGGGTAGGGTGCCGGGTGGAGGCCCTGATTAACCTCCCCTAAGTGGAGTCAGGTCCTTGTGGCTCGGCCTGTTCACTTGTCTCTGGGTGCAGGCGACTGGGGTAGGGCTCTCCTGTCATTTCAGAGGCATGTGTTTGTTACTGGCTTGGCTGTGTTGTGAATTCATCTGCGGGCTCCCTGGCTCTCCATTGGTCCACGGTGGCCCAGGACATGGGTCTGTGCACAGTCGATGCTGGAGGGCCTGGGTGTCTAAGGAGTCTGTGTGGTGCCTTCTGTCTGGCAAAGGAAGTGTGGGAAGTGGGCTGTGGGGTCCAAACAGGTCTGGACCTGGCCTCCCCAAGCAGGAGACTAGCTAAGCTGGGTGGCGAGAGGCATTTAGAGGCTTCCTGAATGGCTCAGGTGTAAGGCATCAGGCTCTCTCCTCAGAGGCGTCCTCCAAGCAGCCCTTCAGAGTGGGTCAGGCATGGCTCTGTTTGGGGTAGAGGGGGCTGGTGCTCCGAGACCCCAGAACGTGGCCATGAAGGGATGAATGCCGGCTCTGTGTTCACTTCTTTTCCAAAGCATTAAAAATTAAACTTCCTTGTCTTAATATCTATTTTTAAATCATGTCAGAGCCAGCACTGGTGTCAATCAAGAGGGGGCGGGGTGGAAGACGATAGAAAGGAGAGAGTCCCAGCTGAAAGACGGTGCATGCTGTCAGTGCCTGGAGGAAGGGCCACGGTTCTGCCCTCCGTTTGGCTGGCCTGCCGGTGGGGAGCACAGAAAACCGCACTGACCTCTTCTGAGGATGGGGGGCCTCACCCTCCCCATGCCGTGCCTCCATGCGCCTGGCTGCCCTTGGCTGAACTTGGCAGCGGGCTCTGGGGCTTGCTGGGCTGTTGGGGTCCCAATCGAGCCCATTCACTCATGCCACAACTATTTACTGAATGCCCGCTGCGTGCACAGGAGCCTCCAGTTGGTGAGAACAGGCTGACTGGGCTTGCATAGGGCGGATCAGCTTTCTCGGGCCAGGAAGTCGCGGAATTGGGAGGTCATCGGCCTGTCCTCCGCCGCGCATTTGAACACAGGGCTAACAAGGCAGGGGTCAGAGCCGGGCCCTCTCCCCCTCCCCAGCATTCTAGGGAGGGAGACCACAGCAGGTCTGGACCCAGCCTCCAGGTGGCCTAACTTACTTTCCTCTCCCCACCCCCGCCCGGTGGCTGTCCGACTCTCCCTGTCTAGAATGTTTGTGTCCATCAGAAATAAAGGGGAGGGAAAAAGCCAGTCTGAGTTTCCTTTAGGAGTTTTCTAGTTTAGAAAAAAGAACTGGTGAATTACGTGTCTTTTTCTGTGTCTTCTGCTGAGAGGGCCGACTGGAAACACTTGTGGCTAGTGAGGACTGCATACATTTATTGAGCACGTGCTGTAAGCCAGGCCCTGGAGCTGTTCAGAGGCCTGTGGAGGAGTCGGGCATGTAAACAAACAATTATAATAAACAGTTATGGTTCTGAGCAGTAGGTGCTCAGTAGAGTTCCTTAATGGAATAATTGATACTGCTTCCTAGAGAAAAGATACAAAGATAACAGAGCAGAGCCAGTGATGAAGGCTTTTGAAGGATGAAGAGGAGTTTGCTGGACAGATGAGCGGGGGGTACCAGGCACGGACGGAGGTGGAGAGAGGTGGACACAAGGTGATCCAGAGCCTGTGCCCGGGGAGAGTCTGCAGCCCAGTGGAAGAGACAGAGGCTCCTGCACACGTGAAATGGGCTGAACCCGGAGAAACAAAGGGTGCTCTCAGCCTGGGTGGTGCCTGTTGAGAACGGCTTCCGGGGCGGGGCGTTCGGTGTGCGTTCTGAGCATGAGGTGGCCCTGCCCGGCTGTGGAGTGTGCACCAGTGGCCGAGGACGCGCTTCTCTTTGTCCCCAGGGCTTGGGGGAAAGGACTGTTTTGTTTTTCCGACAGTGAGCCCCGTGCAGGGTCTTGCTGTGTCACTCGGGCTGCAAGCTGTTGCTGTAGGTAATCCAGCTTACAGAGATGCCCCTGTTCTCTCCCCCTTCCCGCCTCTCCCTTCCAGCTGCGATATGCCCGCTTATTTGGTTCCAGTTAGGAAGCTTTGAAGCTGAGCTAAACCCGTCGGGCAGAGTTAAGTCTTCTGAGCCAGCTTTGTCCCTGCTCACATTTGAAAGCTAATCTGCCAGCAGAAGTTGGGGGTGGGGGTGGGGGCAGGGATGTTGCAAATGGCACGTGGGCCAGAGGGTGAGCCGATCTGTGGCTGGGGAGGGGGCGGGAGGAGCAGGGCAGGGCGAAGATCAGACTTTCACCCCCTACTCTTCCCTAGCTAGTCTCGGGGCTTCAGGTGGTATCTGAAATACCTTTTCAGGTAGTGAGTCTGTGCTTCCATCGGCATGGTCTCTCCTGCTCTTCCCTTGGGCCCCAGGAAGCTTTGCAGGCTCTGAGGAGACCTGGAGAAGCCGTTGGAAGGGAAGACTGCGGGGTTTCCGATCTTCCTTGTGTTGGGCGGCTTAGTTATCTGGTGTACGCAGGGAGGTCCTGTTCCAATGAATGTTGGAGGGTGACTGGCTGAGGAGAACAGAGACGTGGCTTGTGCCTTCAGAGAGCTTTCTGTCTGCCCTGAGGGTTCTTCACTAGGATGTAGATTCAATTCAACAAGATACCTTTATTTTTTATTTTTATTTTTTTTAATTTTAAAGAGAGTGCAAGTGGGAAAGGGGCAGAGAGAGAGGGAGAGAGAGAGAGAGACAGAGAGAGAGAAAGAATCCCAAGCAGCCTCCACACCACCAGTGCAGAGCCCGATGTGGGACTCAAACTCATGCACTATGAGATCATGACCTGAGCCGAAGTCGGCCGCTCAACCAACTGAGCCACCCAGGCGCCCCACAACAAGATAACTTTTAACACGAACAGAGACTGTGTCCCTCTGCCTCCCACTCACTGACCTACTGAGTCAGATTCCCCAGGAATGGGGCCTGGGGTTTGAAGGTGCCCAGATTTCCTCATGCCGGATGGTATCCGCTCTCTTACAGAGCCGGGATGAGGCCCAGCTGCGGCCATACAAGCATGGCGCAGGGAGCCCATTTAGCAGGATGCCGGCATGCCGGACACAGTGCCTCGCAGCTGCTGTTATTGGCACGGTGCTTCCTGCAGTGAGAGCATCTGAGCAGGTAGCCCGTCTAGCAGAGTCACAGGCCTGGGGGCTGGAGTGACCAGCTGGGCAGGGCTTTGGAGCCCTGCAAGGGGCCCCAGGTGTCTCGCTAGGCTGGGGATCATTCAGAATGTCTTCTGATCATAAGGATCTGTGGGGTAGAAGCTGGGAGGTTCAGGCAGGTCTGTTGGGATGGAGGATGGGAGGGGAAGGCGATGGGGGGGTGGTGTGGCGAGGTCTCAGATCCCAGGGCCGGTGGCCGCACCTGCCACACTGTACGCTTACCTCTGGCCTTCCCAGGTGGGGTGCCCATGCCCTTCCCCTGCTTCCCTTTGTCACTGGTGCGGTGAATCCGGCCGGGAGCAGGCCAGCTGGGCCGGTGGTCATAGTGCAGGCTCTCCGTGAGCCTTCTGCGCCGGCTGCTCGAAGGGCAGATCACTCCCTGTGGCACGCTCAGTGTTGGACTCTGCTGGCTGGGCAGCTTGGCCTGTGACCTGAGCAGATGTGGGACTCTAGGTCTGGGTCACTTCACTAACCAGAAAAACAGTCACTGAAAATTGCTTTTGTAAATTGTGGAATATAGCCTATGTAAATTCATGTAGTTTAAAACAGTTACGTGAGGAAAAGATACCCGTGTGTTCCTTAGCTTAAGAAATAAAACACTGGCACCCATGAAGGCTCTGCGTGTCCCTTCCTGAGCTGCCCCCAACCTGTCCCCTAGAGAGAACCAGCCTTCTTACGTTTTGTGTGAGGTATATTTCTGTGTAGTTTTTCCACACATGTAAGCATCCTTGAACACCACACCATTTGGTTTGGCTTGTTTTTAAACTTTTGATAGATGGAATCATCTGAATTTTTTAAACTTCAGTGTTGTCTTTATTGATTCATTTGTGTTCGTATGCTTGGCCATCAGGCACTTATTTTTACTGTTCCATAGTATTCCATTATCATCTTCTGATAAGAAGCATTTGGATTCCTTCCTTTTTTGAAAACATGCTTCCGCAAACATCCTCGTACAAGCCTCGTGGTACATAGGGCAGGGTTTCTCAGCTCAAACCACAAGTGACTCCCCTACATCCAGACAGTTGTTGATAATGCATTTGACTGTTCTGGAAACATCACCTGGCTATAGAGTTCCAAAGTATTAAGCATTTCTGTGGTCCATAGTTTCAGGAGGACTGCTTTAGGGAACACAGCAAGGAGTGGCATTGCTAAGTTTGAGGATCTACGCATTTCTACTTTTCTAGATAATGCCACATTATTTTCTGAAGTGGATGTATCGATTGACGTTTCCACCAGCGGAACGTCAGCTGACAACGGGAAGTTTTGGCATTCTCCAGCATAGTGGGTGTAAAATGCTGTCTTATGTCTTAAATTTCGTCTCTGATTACTAGTGAACATCTTTTCATAGGTTTATTAGCCATTCTTTTCTGCGAATGCCTGTTTTATGTTTTTGTCCATTTTTCTGTTGAGTTGCTTGCTTTTTCCTTTGTTTTAGGAGTTTTAGATGCCAATCTGTTGTCTATTAAGTGTGCCACAAACACAGTCTATATCTTCCAGTTTATAACTCATCTTTTCATTTTCTTCATAGGGTCTTTGAGAAACAGAAATTCTTTATTATAATATAGTCAAATGTATTAGTCTGTTTCCTTTGTTAGATTGTACTTTTTATGTATCATTTAAGAAATATGTATTATCTCATGGATCTCTTTGTATCATTGGTAATAGGACACTGCTTGTCACAACATAACAGACATTCGTGAATTTTTAAATGAATGAGTGAATGATTAAGGGTGACAACCTGTATTTACTTCTGTAAGTTTTTCTTTTAACATTTAAGTCCTTAATATGTCTGGCATGCATATTTACATGTGGTGTGAGGCAGGGCTCAATTTCTTTCTTCGTATGCAAATCAATAGTCTCAGCTCCAGTGATTGGCTAGTCTTCCTTTCCCCTCTGATACCAACTGTGCCTTTTCCATAACACTCACTATTTATCTATCCCTGTGCCACATTGTCTTAGTTACCACAGCTTTTTACTAGGTCTTGATATCTGGCAAGACAAATCCTCTCATCTGATGCTTTTTGAAGAATGTTTTGGCAGTTCTTGGCCCTCTGTTCTTTTGCATAAATTTTAGACACAGTTTGTTTCGTTTAGACACCAAAATCAGTTGATCAATCAATCCCTTCTCCCCACCCTTCCTCATGCAAGCCTTGTTGGTAGTTGGATTGGCTTTGCATAGATAGAGTCTGTTAATCAGTTTGGGGAGAATTGCTATGTTTTAATTTCCAGTCATGAATATAAATTGTATTCTAGGCATGTGTTTCTATTCATGGACATGGTATGCTTCATATGTTAGGCCTTCTTTAATGTCTTTCTGTAAAGTTTCCTAGTGTTCTCCATGAAGCTCTTGCACAGCTATTGTTATGTGGAGACTTTTGATCTTCCATTTTTTGACACGACCCCTCCCTCCCCTCAACGTTCAACAGAACTCCCGTGCACATAAGGATGGAGAAGGGGAGCAGCCCTTCTAGCCACTCTTCCTTGTGGTGTGGTAGAGCTGAGTAGTTGGCCGGGGCACTGTGCTGGACACTTCTCTAGGTTACTTTGTTACTTTATCTACCCTCCATAGCACCTGATGAGAAGAGGGAGGATTACACTCATTTTGCCTCTGAGGAGTTGGAAGCTAGGGCAGGTTAGGGATTTTTGCCCCAAATCACTAAGCAGGAAAGTGACAAAACTGGGATTTGAACCTGGGTTCAGAGCCTGTATTCTTTCTGTGACTAACTCTGGGAGGTCATCCTGATTCAGCTACTTCCTCTGTTAACTTTAGATTGTGTTTTTCTTGGATCTGTGCTTCCGATTTGATGAGGGTGCAGTCTTGTGATAACAGGACGAGTGTTATGCATATTTGGATATGACCCCTTGGTGATTTGTGCCTTCCCTCCCTTGGTCCAGCCCCAACAGAAGTGGGTCAGGAGATGACCATCTAGTGATCGTCAGGGCCTTTCTCAGATTAGCAGGTGGTCAGTTGTGTACAGTCTAGGTTTCATGATCTGTTTTTGTGCTTTTTATGAGAGTACTCCAGAACGAAGACTGTTTTCTTCACAGCTTCCCAAAAGCATGACCCAGCATTGTGCTATTAAATAGTTCAGATTCTATTCACCACATCCTGGCCGGGTTTACTGTTCATATTCTCTCTCTCTCTCTCTCTCTCTCTCCCACCTCCCTTTTTTTCTTTCTTTCTTTTTCTTCCTTTCTCCCTCACTCCCTCCTTCCCTCCCTTCCCTTCTTTTTGAGAGAGAAAGAGTGAGCAGGGGAGGGGGAGAGAGAGAGAGGGAGACAGAGAATCTGAAGCAGGCTCCACTCTCTGTGCTGACAGCAGCAAGCCCCACATGGGGCTTGAATTCATGTGCTGTGAGATCATGACCTGAGCTGAAGTCCCACGCTCAACCAGCTGAGCCACCCAGGCCTCCTGGCAGGGTTTACTGTTTTAACCATATGGTCCTGCTTTTGTATTTTGTATCTTTTTCCCCCACTCTGCTAGCATCTTCTAGGAACTTTAAATACTTGCAGTTACCTCAAGTGGACAGTGGAACCTATGTGTAGATGAAGACATTGAGGCTAGAGGCATGGTCACCCAAGGCCATGAGCAGGAGGAGGTGAGTGTGAGGGGCCTTCATCTTACCATCTATGCCTTGCTTGCTCATGACTGGTGCTCAGCAAATGTGTGTTGATCCGCGGGCTGGCTGAACTGCCCAGAAGTGCTAGGTAAAGGGGGCTTGGGTGGGCTCATAATGGGATACCTCTTGCAGGGTATTCCCTTTAAATATGATTGGGCTTTATGTAAAGGAAGGGCCCCATGCTGTGGGGGAGCCATACTGGCCTCTACCTGGAGGATCCTGCTTAGCCAAACGGGACCCTTACAGCCAAGCATACTCACTGCCTTGGAAGGTGGCTTTGTGACCACCAGCCCTGTCACAGCAAGCCCTTGGTGGGCATCTCCCTGAGCAGTGGTTTATTAGTGCCCTTTTTATAGCATGCATAGCACTCTCTCCCAGGACTCTGGAAAACACTGTTGGCTCCATGCATTCATTTCCATAGTTGCTGTGGACTCATGGGCTTTGGTGCCCTGTGATCTGGTTCTAGGTAGGCCCTTGGTCACTGTGTGACAAGTGATGAGCACTCAAAAACTTCCACCTGTCTGTGCCTCAGTTTCCCTTCTTATTGGGAGTTAAAAATTAAGTGGGGTGACCTGAAAAATGATTTCGAGTGTGAGGGGGAAGTGGGAAGAGCCTGTGAAGGGAAAAGCATGATTAGATTTGCCCTTTGTCAGGAAAGGAGATGAGGGAGCATAGAAATACAATTGTATTTCTGTCCGTGTCAGAGCCTGTGGCCGTGTGTGAGGGGAGCTGCCAGCCGCCTCAGAACAGAACCCCAAAATGCAGCCCTGCTTGGTCATGGCAGGCTCAGTCCCGTGCGCCCAAGCAGGGGTTCCGTGTGGTTCTGCCTGCTGGTCGTCCTCCTCCAGGGTCAGGGCTGGGGGTGCCCCTTCAGAGTCTCAGGGCTGGGCCCCCACACGGCAGAGGAGAGACGCTTGCCACTCGAAGCCAGGAAGGTGGGGCGGGGGGCAGTCGGAAGGCGTGGGTCTCCATTGAGGAGCCCCTGGCTAGCACGGACTATGGGGCGGGTGCCTAAAGGTTTTTATTCCCTTCTTTTCTGCTGGGCTGGTTCCGTACTTGCATTGTCCACTTAAACAACTCACTTGTAAGTTCTCAGAGCTCCCCTTTGCCCTCCCTCCCCACATAGACATACATATGTACATAGGTGTAAGTGTGCATGCATGTATACAGACGTACATATGGCACGCATATATAAATGTGTATGAGTATACAGTGTAAATGTTTTTCTAAACATTTTTTAGAAACGTCTTTATAGTATGAATATGTGTCTGTATATTTATATATACGATTGACCCCTGAACACGGGTTTGAGCTGTGCATGTCCACTTATAAGTAGATTTGTTCCAGCACAATACTGTAAATGTATTTCCCTCATGATGATCTTAATACTTTCTTTTCTCTGGCTTACTGTAATATAAGAACGCAGTATACGATACATATATTTAACATACAAAATACGTGTTGATCAACTGCGTATGTTACCAGTAAGGCTTCTAGTCAACAGTAGGCTATTAGTGGTTAAGTTTTGGGGGAGTCAAAAGTTATGTGCAAATTTTTTTTTACACATGTGTAAAGTACATTTTTATTAACAATAGCGTTTTGTTCCATATGGGTAATCTTTCTATGAAAGAAGGTAATAACCACAATGTGCTGTAATTAATACACTCTGGAAAGACACATGTCTCAAAGAGCTGCCTAAGAGTTCTGGCAGCATATTTGAGTAAGTATAGATTGATGTACGTGCACATTTTTTGACTCTGGGGAGATTGGTGTTATTCAAGGGCCCATTGTAAATGAATATGTCAATTTAGTTAGATTGCCCACAAGTGTGTGTGACCTTGGGTAGAAACTGGCGTCCTCATTTTAAGCAACCCATTTCCTGGATGGATTATGGGGCTCATCGATTGCAAGCACCACACACCAACCACGGCAAACTCCAGAACACAGAGACGTGCCTATTTATCTCTATGACCTTGGCCCAGCAGTGTTGTTTAGCATTTGGTGACGCACTGGCCCAGCTTTCTTTTCCCTTCTGCTGTCTCCACCCCTGCGTTTCTATCTGCGGATCTTTCACCATCTACAAGGTTAGCTCACAGGCTAGAAAGGAAAGCTGAGCAACAGGCCACACACAGGGACAGGAGCCAGAGCTGCCCTGGGGTGTCGTTACCATGAGCTAATGATGACCTTGGTCGTGTTGACTTTGTCAGCTTTTGGCCCTTTGGGGCTCACTGCTCAGGAATTGGCTTCTCAGGACAGAGGGTCTGGCTGGTCATGAGCCCATCCTTGGCCAGGGCTGAGCAGAGCACCTTGAGTGACTGGACAGGGCCGTATGCAGTGGGGAGGAGAGGACTCCTCAAAGGAAAACAGGGGGGTGACACTAAGCAAAGGGGCAAAGGCAGAAGTGATAGTTTTCTGCTGAAGTGTTTTGCCCCCCAAATGCCAGATGCCACTGCTAAGATTTGCTCATTCCCTAGAAGTATCTTCCCTACCTCCTGGGGTCAGGAGCAGATGGGGAGGCCTCAGCCTCCCCACCCCCATCCAGCAGCTCCTGGTGTGTTTGTGCAGCCATCCGGGCTGCCTCTGGGGGGGATTCGGCAGCCGTGGTGCTCCTCTTATCTCTCGGTGCCCGGCTGTGCCATCTTGGTATGTCTGAGTTGCTCGGGGGTAGATAGGTAGGTTCTCCTTCCCCAGAGCCCAGACACCTTTGAGGCATCTCCCAGCAAACCATATGGATTCCAGTGTGTCAGCCCCCTTCCCTGCCTTCCCCTGGTGAGTGCTGTTGAGTCTGCTGGACGGGCCTGCCGATGCTTTAGGGAGGGTGTGCCCACAGTGCTGCGGCTACTTGTCACCTCTGGCCTGGAGTTTCCTGACATTCCTCAGTCTTAAGTCTCTAATTTCCCAAAAATGTGTTCTCCATGATCAGCTAGTGAGTCCTGAGTTGTGCTCATGGTCTGCGAACCCATGCTGCACATTGTAGGAGAACAAGAACTCATTGTCCCTGTTCTAGAGAGGCTTGTAGTCTAGCTGGGAAGAGCCAGCTGCTGTCACAGGGTGTCCAGGAAGGTAGTGGAGCATGCGGCAGGGAGCCCACATGTGCAGTCAGCCAGATCAGGGTTGGTGCATTTTATGGACATCATCAGTGTGCCACCCATGGGCTCCCCATCCGGTATCATAAGGCAGTGGGGACTTATTGAATAATGTCAATCAGAGTTCCTGTGCATGGCTTCTCACCACTGTGTAGTGGGCGCTGATTAACAGTCTATATTCTCACATAATCACGGAAGTGTGTTTCCTGTTTGCCTTGGCTTCCGGAAAGTGTGAGCTGTGGTAGCACCAGGGGGCTCCAGTGCAAGGCCAGGTGGAAGGGCGGGGAGGGGGGCTGTGCAAGAGACAGGACTTGAGCTGATCCTTGACAAGGAATGGTATTCAGCCACGTGGTGAGGAGGCGGGATGGCCTTTGGGGCGTGCCTGAATGTGGTCGCAGGAGGAGGCCTGGAGTAGGACCTAGCACTCAGCTCACTGCGGCCATGTGTGCAGACCGGGTGAAGGTGGCTAGCGTGGAGGAGATGGTGATCTTCCAACAGGTGCACATCGGGGTGGGCGTCTCCTGGGATGGAAGGGACAGTGTGTATCAAGTGCCTGCTATGCCCCAGCACGAAGCTAAGTGCTCTCCTGACCGTGGAGGGCGGTGTCAGGATGTTCATGTCCAGGACCTGCCATCTGTCTTCTGAGCAGAGCAGGCTTTATAGAGGAGGCAGACCCTCAGGGAGTATCTGAGGGCAGAGAGAAGGCCCGAGGGCCCAGAGGGTGGAGGACGTGTACCCCTGGGGAGGAGGCGGGGAAGGGGAGGAGGACAGCGACACAGAGGGCTTCCGGACAAGCAGCAGGGTGATGGGGAGGATGAAGGAGATGGAGGCAGGAAAAGTGAGGTGATATTTGAAGCCAGAGAAAGGGGCTAATGCAAGAGAGTTTTGAACCAGATTGTGGTAGGCAAGGAATTGCTTCAGTAGAGCAGTTTGCTGGTCATTGGGGACCCTTTAAAGATAGTATCTTGGGTGGTACCTGGCAAAGCGTAGGGACCGTTGGGTGAGGGTCTGTGTAGCACCCTGGGGTGTGGAGGGCATGGTGAGCCTGGCCTGGGCTGGGCTGGCAGGGGATCTATGGAGCCTGCATGGCTGGCGGAAGGCCCCAGAGCCTTCTGTCCTCCATTCACGGAGGGGCAGCCCCCAGTGTGTTCCCTACAGGAGGTCAGGTGTGTTTTGAGGCCTGACTGTGCCCCCCACCCACTCCAGGGAGGCTTCCCCTGCCTGTGGGCAAGAGCTCATGGGACCCAAATCAGAGTGACAGCTTGTCAGCCTGGGTTCTGGGCCAGAGCCCTGTGATGTCTGAGCCACTTAGGACACCCACCATGACTGGTCCCTGGGGCCTGGGGGCCTGGCGGGGAGGAGACTGGGGGACCCTCGGGCGGGCGGGGTGGAGGGAAGGAAGTTGATGCTGTGGAAGAGCTGAGCGCACAAGGTGCTTGATTTGTTACCATTTATGGCAGCCAAAGAGAAGGGCGCGAAGCCCCCATTCCCTCCCCTCTGCCTCAAGCCCCCCTTCGCCTGCCCCTCTCTCAGCCTGCCTGGTGGGAGGAGGGGAGTCTGTGTGAAAAGTGCATGTTTCATAAAAAGCCGCTTTGTAGAGGATGGCGGGTCTGAATCAGGAGCTGTAGGAGGAAGATTGACAAGATGCTCGGCATTGCTGATTTGTTTTATCTCCTTTTTGGCTGGGGGCTCCTCAGAACTTGTTGGGAGGCAGGGTGGGTTGGATGGCCCTTCCAGCAGCCTGCAAAATTCTGGTATGCTCAGCCCTGAATCCTGCATTTCCTCCCCATTTATAGAAATGCAGGAATCCCATGTTTCGTGTAAGACATACAGCAGCTAATTCTCAGTTGTGCTTTTGGGAATGAGCGATGGCATTGCGGGTGGGTGGCATTGCATTGGTGGCAGAGCGGGAAAGAGCAGGGCATGGGGCACAGACACCTGAGTTCTAGTTCCGGCTGTGTTGCTAACTGGCTGTGTGACCCTGGACAATTACCTCCCCTCTCTGGGTCTGGGTTTCCACATCTGGACAATGATAGACTTGGACCAGCTCATCTCTAAGGTCCCTTTGGGCTCTGACATCCTGCGATTTTATACATTTCTTTTGCTACCTTTGTGTTTTCAAAGAGCTGATGATTCTTGAGATAGCTTATCTTCCTTTCTTCATAGTAGCCTTGGTAGAGCGAAGGACCAAGGATGATTCCTTTATATCTCACAGTGGGGAAACAGTCCAGAGGGAGGGAGGATCCACGGAGCAGGGCCGGGTGTGTCCTTGGTGTGCCGGACCTCACTACCTGAACCTCACAAACCTGCCCCAGATTCTGCTCTGCCTGGAGGCTCACGTGCTGGGCGCACTGAACGTTCCCCAGTGGGCTTTGACTCTCTGGACCTTGGTCTCCTTGCTTTGTGGAAGGTAGGGAATCTCCCCTGCTTCCCATTTCCCTCTTCTGGGTCATGACGGGGTTTGAGCAGGAGATGGGGACAACCACAGCAGCCCGCTGGTATTGCCTGGGCTCCACCCCCACCCCCACCCAAAAGGGCTGTCACCCACTAAGCAGGTAATGAGGGGTGGGCCGCTTTATTAAGCACCCTCTCTGCGGGAGAGGAGCTCAGCACCTTGTTTGACACACAGAACTGTCTCGGCTCCCTTCCTATTGTTAGAAGCCTTAATTACAATTGTTCCAATTCCGCCCTCCAGCATTCATCATTAGGAAGAGCTTTCTTTTCCCTTCCTGCGTTCCCCTAAGTCCCCTGAACAGTGTCTTCGCTGTTCCCTTGCACTATGATGCCTCCTGCCTCTGTCTCTCCCTTCTTTACTGCCTCCCTTTATCTGGGGCAGTCCTGGCACCAGCTGCCTCCCTGTCCCCTGGCCCTACGTTGTGCCCCCAGCTGCCACCCTTTGAGAAAACAGTCGCCCCACCTGACCCCACTAAACTCAAGGCTGCAAGCTGGGGATGGTTTCCCTTTGATGGGCCGCTTGATCGTGAGTTCAGGAACCTGTGTGCCCCTCTCCTTGCAGTGTGACGGCCAGCAGGCTGGTGTCCTCAACTGGAGAGCACACACCTTGCATTTGTTTTCTCTTTCGGGGCTCTTTGCCATTGCCGGCTGCATCTCCCCTTCCGGCCCAGAGCCCCTGGGTCTGTCCTTTTCTCTGCCTCTGTTAGAAAGACCCTGGGGGAGTATGGAAAAAGCCTCAACCAGGAGTGTGGGTGCCCCTCACAGCTCTGCTGTGTCCCGTGTCCCCCCCCCCCCCCGGGGATCTCTGACTTTAATTTCTCATCTGTAAAATGGGGATAAACCTGAACACTTGGCTGACCAACCTAGAGGAATGGTCAGGCGGGTACCTTGGTGCCCACCAAAGTTCTCCAAAGTCCGTGTGGGGTAGTGCTGTGTAAGTTGGGATTACTGTCTTGTGTCTGTTTGTTGATGCCCATCGTTCTCCGTGCCTGTTTCTGCCACCGCCTTCCTGCCCTCCCGTCTGTGTGGGCCGTAAAGCTGCACAGTAGCTTTACCCTGAGGGATTTCTCCATCCAGGCAGCCACTGTACGTGTGTGACTCAAGTGGCGTGATTCCAGCTCCTGGGGGCTGCCTGGCAAGGCACCCCACCGCGCTTGACACCCTGGCCAAGCCCACTCGTGGCTGTCCAGGAAGAGTGGTGGCGGGAGGGGGCCTCTTCCAGCATTCCTGGGGTTCTGTTGTGGGTCAGTGCGGGAGAAATGGCTTGTCTGGGTAGGAACTATGAATGTCTCTCCAGATTCGTCTAGGACTGCCCTGCCTGACTCGTTCAGGCTCCTTCCTCCCGTCAGGGGTTTATTGAGATCACCCATGTCTCCAGATCACACAGAGCTGGTTTCATTTTCCCGGTGGCCGATCCGCCTGACATACTATGTCTGACCCACTGCGTACCCTGTCCATTGCCTTGCCCTTGCTCAGGGTAGCTGTGACCCTGGCTCTGCCAAGGAAGAATCCAGTGCTGGGGGGGCTTCTAAGGAGACCCTTCCCCCACTGGGCCCCAGGGCTGGTCGCTGAGCCTGTAAGTCTGCCTCTTTAATTGACGGGAGTTTGAGCGAATTTGCTTGCTTGGGTTTATTTGCCCTGTGGGGATGCTCAAGCCAGGCCAGTCATCCTCCGAGGGACGAAGCCTACTGGTCTCTGCTTTAAGCACGGAGATGTGGAAGTAAGTTTTGGGGACCAGGCGTGAGCAGAGCCTGGTCACCGAAGATGTGAGCAGCCCCCTTCCTCCCGCCAGAGATGCCCGCCCCCGCCCCGCACACTCAGACTGGTTAAGACAAGTGTCTGGAGGGGGCGCCTGGGTGGCTCAGTCAGTTAAGCGTCCAACTTCGGCTCAGGTCCTGATCTCACGGTTCTTGGGTTCGAGCCCCGCGTCGGGCTCTGTGCTGACAGCTAGCTCAGAGCCTGGAGCCTGTTTCAGAATCTGTGTCTCCCTCTCTCTCTGACCCTCCCCTGCTCATGCTATCTCTCTCTCTCAGGAATAAATTAAAAAACATTAAAAAAAAAAAAGAAAAGACAAGTGTCTGAAGGCCAGGGTCTGGGCACAAGGAGCCAGAGGGCTTCTCCAGCTGTAGTTTTCCCTATGATCCTTATTGTATACTGTCTCCCAAAGGACATTTTCTCCTCGGGGAGGTTTACCAGAGTGTCAACAGCCTTATTTTGCTTTTAGCGAGGCTGAGTGGTAGAGAGAGAGGGGGTTATATTGGGGGTCCAAGTCACACAGGGAATAAATGAAGCTTCTTGGATGTAGCGGAACACACCGGAACCCAGACTGCCTGAGTGGGCATGGAAACCCGTTTGTATTAGGTGTAGTCAGGAGGTGGCCTGACTCAGCTGCCCAAGTAGACTCGTGGACCGGTTTCTCCACAGAGCTACAGGCGTCCTGGGGCAGCGTGAACCTCCTTTGCCAAGGCCCTGACCTCCAGCCTTCTGACACAGACGCCCATGGCCCCTTGCTTCTCCTGGGCCCACCGCAGACTCCCAGGGCCTATGTGAAACTCCAGGCCAGGCGGCCACCCGCAGGGCCCACCGTCCTGGGGGAGGCAAGGCTGCCAGAGTGGGCTTCTGAACGTGGTTGGAGAAAGGGCTGGAGAAAAAGTGAGGAAGGGGATAGAGTGCTGAGAAACACCTCTCAGAGGGTAGCCTCTTGCCTTGCTATTTATACTTAATTTCCTGGAGGTTTTTTTTTTTTTTACCTTTTTCTGTTTGGTGTTCCCAGACTTCACTCCTCTCTCCCTGCCGGGTTCCCCTCACCTCGCTGTACTGAGGAGATAACTAAGTAGACAGGCTTTCCACACTGCCTCTGACTTTGGATGCCGGGACTGAGGAGAGGGCAGACATGGGAGCCCTTCTGGGGAGGCAGTCGTGGGTCCCCTGATGGAGATGTCCACTGACTCAGTCAGAGGTTGGACTTAGCTTCTGCGTTCTAGGTGATGGGAGAAGGAAGAGGGAAGTAAAAACGACTCCACCACACCCAGCACCTGATTTCTCTGATGACTGTGTGCATCACTGAGGCAGCAGTGAGGGGCCCTGGTGCGGTGACGGCCTGGTCTTTGAGAGGAGAGTGAGGGGTAAGCCTTGCTCCAGACACTGCTCTATGCAGACACATTTCTCTCCCTTTCACTTACGCCAGGGAATCCAAAGAGGTCTTTTCCTTTGGGAGGGGAGGAGAAATCAGACCCCACAGAGACTAATTTCCCCGGGCTTCCCCACCCATTTGCATCCCTGTAGCCACTGTTCAGTCCCGCCGCCCCTTCCCTTCTGCCAGGTTTCTCAGGCTACCTGGTTTGGGAAGTGAAAGGTCATCTGCGGGAAGAGCAACTGGCTCTGGAGGCAGTGGGTTTGGCTCTTGGCATTACTGTTTACTGTTTGTATGAACCTGACAAGGTACTGAACTCTTTGAGCCTTGACCTCATCTGTGAAATGGGAGAATAATAGATCTGCTCTCTGGGTTGGTTCACGGAGTCACGGAAACACTTTATGAAGAGGGTTTAGCCCATGGTATGGCATGTGGTGGCTGTCTTCGGGGCAGGTGAGGCTTGCTGGCGTAGTGTAGCCATGTTCCTTGGCAGAGCGAAATAGGGAACATGTGTTCAGGATTGGGGTGTGGGTGCCTGGTTTCTGTTCTCAGCCCCCACTTCCTCAGCTGGGCCCTTATTTTCTCTACGCTTTGTTTTGGCTTTCTCCTCAGCAGAATGAGGCAAGCCATTCTGTCCCTCCCTCCCTCCCCCGCCCCCAGCCTCCTGCAGGGCAGGGAGAGATGGACAGATGAGGAACGAACGAGTTCCCAGCTGCTGAGTGCTTGGAGATCTCTCCGCCCGAGATGGGGGAGAAAATCGAAGGTGGGCTGTTCAGTGCTTTTAGGATGGGCTCTAGGGACACAATGTTTAAACTAGAGTTGAAACCTCTTCCTGAGCTTGCAAAAGAAGGCCGTGGGGAGGCCCCTGGGGTCTGCATTAGCCAGACCAGCCGGGGACCCGGCTGGGCAGAGATGTGCCACCTGGCCTTGCTGGTGGGGCTGAGGCATGCCTGTGGGGAGACCAGGTGCCCCACTTAGGAAGGACAAAGGCAGAACCTCAGCAGGGGGAAGGAGAGGAAAAGGAATAAGGGGAAAGAAAGGAGAAGGCGTGGGGACAGCCGGAGGGGCGGGGCACACGGCAGCAGAGAGCCTCAGGTAGCCAGCTCCAGGGGCTGAGTCTGCCTGTCCCTTCCTCTCCGCAGTGATTAAGACATCACCAGCTGCCTGTGTTCTTAGCTGCGCTGGCTCTCCGCTGCCAATAACAAACGCATCTGGCTGGAATCTGGGTCATTAAAAAAACAACCTGATATTTCTCCTCTTCCTTCACCCCCTGGCAGTCCGTGTCCTGGAATATAGCTGGGATGCCCCCAAAGGAGGGATCCAGAGGTACAGGGAGCCAGGGTGGACGTGTTGGCTGTCAGGGCCACTCAGCCAGCCAGACAGCCACCCTTCCTAGCTGTCTAGGTTCTGTTGCTGTGAAGCACGGCCCTTAAATGGAGAGTGATGTGCTGGGGACAGGGGTTTTACAGGTGGTTTTCCTTCCTGTCGGCAGGCTGGGGGCGGATAGTGTAATGGCTGTGGTGGTGACATGAGCCCAGAGTCACAGCCTCCGTTTGACCATGATCTAGTGAGATTCCTTAGCCTCTCTGGGCTCACTTTGTTTCTACTGTGGACACTGACCATGACGCACAGCCTACCTGGGGGGCTGGGGAGAGAGGCGGGGGGGTGGGGCGGTGTTGAGGGGGTCGAGCAGGAAATGTCCCAGCACAGCGCACAAGGAAGCATAGCTCCTGCTTACCTTGTCACCATTATTATTATTATTATTATTATTCTGCCTCTGTTGAGTAGCACTTCCCCAGAGAGCTGCATTTACTCAACCACAGTGCCTGTGTTGGGTTGGGCACCTGACCAAGACTGAACAGAGGCACACTTGTCCATACCTCTCATGCCAGGAGCAAAGGATCAGCTGGACAGGTAGCGCTCTTCAACTGAGAGCTCTTCTAAGACTCTGAAGGTTTATACATTTTGCTCTGGGTTTAGGAATACAGATGAGTAGGGAGAAATAGAAGGAAGGTGGAAAGGATGATTTAAATAGAGGAAATAAATCAAGCAATCTTGGACTAGGCTGAATGCTGGTTATCTCTGCAGCTCTTACGTCTGGGAGCTTACCTGTGCTGGGCCCTGGTCTGAGCCCCTGGCCTCTCTTGTCTTGTTGATTCCAGAGCCTTCCTTGCTCTTAACTACCATATAGGTTCCCCCCCCGCTATCCAAAAGTAAAGTCTTCCTATGAAACCTTTCACAAGCAGAAACGGTGTAGAGTGAAGAAGCAATTACCATTAATTTATATGGAAATAATTTTTGAGCATTCCCAGATGCAAAAAAATAACCTCTCTTAGGCTTTTCTGATACCTTAGGGCACATCTTGCTAACGGAGGCACGAAATAAATGGAGATAAAGCACAGATGCTCACAGATACAGTTCAAAGCTACGGCAGCATGATGCCGAGATGCAGAGTGTCGTTTCCAGGGAAGGAGCTCGGTGGGGCCACTCTCACAGCTCAGGGTGTGCGCCGCCTCTATAATGGCCAGCTGCAAAACAAACGCTGAACAGTGTTTTTGGTAAAAGTGAAAATCGTCTTCAGGTTTCTTTCAGCCAGCGCAAACAGGTATTGATGTCGGTCTTGTGTAAAAGTGGCACAATGCAAAGTTTCAGGAAACCTGAAATTTCAGGATACCTGCATTGCCCTTTTCTGTTCCAAGCTCATAACAGACCAAGGAAGTATGACTCTGAGAGAGCTGCCAGGATGCGCAAACACTGGGTGCTGTCTCAGATGCTCTCCAGGGAGTCTGGGGTGGGCGGGTGGCACCTCGCTGGTCAGCTGCGGGCATCATGGATGGGAACCCATGTGGCAGGTGCCCCTGCCCCAGGGGGCAAGCCTCACTTTCCCTCCAGCAGAACATGCCGCGTCACAGAGTAGCTCAGCAAATGTGGGCTGGGGTGTTTCTGTAGAGCAGGCAGAGGTGATGCTTTTGTGGATCAGGCTCAACCTGGGCCGTTTCCTGGGGAGTGAGAGGCATGGGGGAGTCTGCACAAGAATGTGGTATTGATGTGTTCTCCTTGGGTGGGTAGGAGGGCTCAAGCGCAGACCTTAGTCCTGCGGTCTTAGCCTGTGGGGGACACTCCTGGTCTGCCTGGCAGGGCTGTCTCAGTATGAGGCAGTGGTGGCCCACCAGGCCACGAGCCAAGGGGCCCCAGGTGGGAAGGGCAGTCTGTTTCCGGGTTCTGCTCTTCAAAGGCCAGGCCCTGGTGGTCATAGATCTTAGATGAGGGACGCACTGGCCTTTTCCTGGGTGATAGTTCTTGACTCTGGAGCCATCCTTCACCCATTGCTCTTTTCTGAAGATTCAAAGAGATATTTCAAGTCACCTTTTATGGCTCTGGGACAGGAGAGCTCTGGAGACTCGGCATCAGGTTGACCTTTTGCAGGCTTGCTGGCTCTCGATCGGTGGGGGAGGGGGAGAGAGAAGCCCTGGGGATGTGGGGACTCCTTCACCACCATGAACACACAGTCAGGGCTTTCCAGGGCTCCCCTCACTGTCGGCGGTGGGAGGAGGATCTCTTGTTAGGACCGCTGTCTAGATTTTTCACTCTCTCGTTTACTCGCTCTTTCCCTTCTGTGTTTGTTCATTCGTTCAAACACCTACTTGCTCCAGGAAAAGACAAACACAGGGATGGAACATAGTCCCTGCCTTGTCATACTAGACTGCCTAGACATATTGAGACATTATTTTGTATTAAAGAGAAATATTAAAGCTCTTTCAGCACTTAATCGAAGCCTTTCTTTTGACACCATAAAATGTGTTGTTTCAAGAACCCTGAACGAGAGTATATTGGAAAGCAAGTGAGCAGCTGTCTCAGGTGCTCTGTTAGAGCTGTACAGGCTTCTGCACTGTCTTTTCCTGACAGTCTTCCCACTATCGTTATTGAACTTCTCCTGTACCCAAGCCTGGGCTTGTCTCTGTCAGGACGCAGAAGGGAGAGGCACAGCCATGACTGCTTTGGGAAGAGCAGAGTGTGTGAGTGGGGACCCCCACTTCCTGCACATATGGCTCTGGCTCCAGCCCAGGTGAGGCCTGTTTGGCTTTGGTGTAACTTGTACTTCCAGAGTCAGGAGCAGAAGCAGCTGGTGGGCTCCAAACCCTGCCCAGGCTGGACCCTGAGGGTGGCAAAAGGAGGTCCTAGAAAGTTCCCCCTGGGCATTTATCTGTCCAGGCCCAGGACTTTTCCCTTGCTGGGCTAATAGGGCACCCCAGCACCCCATGGATCTGTATCTGGGAAGAGTCACAGGGGCCTTGGCTCTCAGCTACCTCTCCTGAGCCTGATGCCACCAAGGTGATCCTGATCACATGGTGTGTGGGGTCCTGTGTGCGGCTCATTTTGTGTCTTGGCTCCGGAGGCCCGCATTCCTGCCAAGAGCATGCCAAATCCAAGGGCCCTTTCTCTAGCAGGTCCTTAAGAAATATTAATTGGTAGTAAGAACCAGAGAGTCAGGTTCACCAAGTGCTGGTCTCTGGGTCCTTGTTTTCCCACAATTTATAGTTCTCTCCTTAAATCATCCCCAGGCCTCATGCTGGGACACAGGACCTGCTGACTTCTCTGCACTGTGGGCTTTGTCCTACAGCTGAGAGCAGAGGGGGGCCTCAGTCACAGCTCTGGCTCTTCAGACCTGGGCAGCTGCCACCAGAAATGCACATGGAGGCCAAGGCACACACAGGTGGAGCGTGGGCACCTGGTGGAGATGGACCCGCAGGGGCCTGGTGCCCCAGCTGCCCTCCCGCTGTCTATTAACTCCCCATTAGCATGCGGCAGTGGCGTTGCCTCTAACAGTTTGATTTATGCCACTGAGGTTTTGCTTACAAATTAGAAGCTGCTATTGTGCTAAGTCGGCTTTAAAATCGATGCAGAGTAATTGCAGTACACGGGTAGTTGGACGACATTAACATGAGAAATGTGCTGTAGTCGTCATCCTTGGAGCAAACATGACCAATTACAGTGAAATTCCGCGCCCTTTCCCTGGCTGATTTGAACACAGCTCACTGCCAAGCCCTCCCCTGGCATGGCCAGCCCTGGATGAAGACATGTCACGAATGGATTTGTCCGGAGTGGGGCTGGGAACACGCGTGAGGACACCCCGTGGAGGAGTGGGATGGCGCCCTCATTTGTGTCATTGCCTTTGTGGGGTGTCTTCTGTGTGTTTTGCTACCATGATGCTTTAGGCCTGGAGCAACAGCCTTGAGAGCCTCAATGTATGTGGTGCCTGTGTGTGTGTGTGCGTGCGCCTGTTTGGCTGTGTGTGCACCTGTGGGTGCGTGTCTATGTGTGAGCCTGTGAGCGCGCGTGCACATGTTTGCCTGTGTGTGTGTGCCTGTGTATATGCGCCTGTATGTGTGTCTCTATGTGCCTACACGTGAGTGCATATATGTGTGTGTGCGTGTCTGTCTTGCCTTAGAGTAAAATAATAAATGTACTAGTGAAGCCCACTTGTCACTTGGCACCCTGCCTCCTTAGCAGTTCCCATCCCTACTTCTGTCCCCTCACCTGGGGGAGCGGCACTGCTCTCACACTGGTATGAAATTTTGGAGATAGAATGGGAGTCTGGGTGCTTTAATGCTGGAGCACGGATCTGGTGGTAGCAGCAGGGGTACCTTGTTAGGAGAATGATTAACCCAGCAGCTGATGGGGCAGCCAGACGTCAGGATGCTTCTCAGTCTTCTGCGTACGCTGCAGTTGCACACAGATTTAAAACAAAATAATGATGCTGGCTTCCCTCTTCAGAAACTGGTTTAATTGCGCTGCAGTATGTCCTGGGCATCTGGGTATTGAAAGACTCGTCCAAAGGATTCTCATGTGTAGCCAAGGCTGAAAACTGCTACCTATTTCTCTATCTTTAGGTGGGTGTGTGCTTCTTTAGAAAGACCCATGCTAACCATTGCTCAAGATCTCTGAAAGAGGGTGCCTGGGTGACTCAGTTAAGCACCCGACTCTTGATCTCAGCTCAGGTCTTGATCTCAGGGTTGTGAGTTCCAGCCCTGTGCTAGGCTCTGCGCTGGGCATGAAGCCTACTTAAAAAAAAAAATCTCTGAAAAAAAGAAAGAAAAGTTTTTCTAATTGACAGGCAGGAAGTTCTTCCTTCCATCTAACCAGAGTCCCCAGTGCTTCAGATTCAACCTACTGACTCCTCCCTTGGCTGAACGTGTATACTTGGCCCGTCCGTCTCTCTGTATGGTAGATGTCAGGCAGCACTGTCTTTGCAGGGAGCATCTGGTCTTCCCTGGGACCCTCGCACACCTATAAATGGGACAGTGAGGCTCTCCACTGGGAGTGGCAGGGCCTCACTGAGGTTGCACCACTCTGCCGTGTCCTGGGCACCTTCACAAGCCAGTGAGGTGGAGTTCAGAGCCCTGGAGTTTGCAGGGTACCTCTCTTGTTACACACAAGGAAGCTAGGACCCAGAGAAGGAAAGGTTTTTGGCCTGAGATTCAGAGCAAGTTGGTGGCAGAGGCAGGATTAGAACCCAAGGCCCAGGTTCCGGTTCAGGCCTGGTTTTCTGTGCTGCCCCAGCCCTAGGCTGGGGAGAAGCAGCCTCTGGACCCTGTCTCTGGGGAGGCTGTGCCCAGAGGGGCGGGATCCACGTGGATGGCTCTGAGCAGCCCTGCATCTCAGACAAGGCTGAGTGCCTGCTCACTTGCAGACACACGCATTGCGCCAGGATGGCCGCGTGATGGGCTGGGGGAATGACAGCTGTCGGGTCTGGTTTGACGTCAGCGCAGGCCCCCTGACAGATTCCCCAGTTCTGTCAGCTTCGCTGTTAACAGTGTGCTTCCTGTTTGGTGAAAGCAGTTCTTCTTTAGATCAGCCCACTGGGGAGGGGGCCAGTGGGAGTGGCTGCCAGACAGGGTGGAGGCGGGAGCAGAGTGATGGTCAAGCTCACAAGGCAGCCATGGGGAGTGATGCTTGTCTCCATGTGGCAGTCAGGACCTCAGCAGTCATTTGCCGTCACTCAGTCACAGCTGAGTGTGAGTATCACCTTCAATAGTTCTGTGCGGGGCACCCGGCCTAATGTTGGGGACTCTAGGAATGTGCTCATCTGCAC
This sequence comes from Proteles cristata cristata, assembly GCA_017311185.1. Classification (NCBI taxonomy): domain Eukaryota; kingdom Metazoa; phylum Chordata; class Mammalia; order Carnivora; family Hyaenidae; genus Proteles; species Proteles cristata. The sequence continues at coordinate 4,175,417 of JAESUZ010004630.1, forward strand.
CCAAGGTGAAGGGAAGTGAGGACCCCACACCAGACAGGGCTTTGGCTTCCGGTGTCCCTGGGCCCTCCCTGGCCTGTGGGCCTACCCAGCAGTGAAGGGAGTCTGGGCTGGGGAGGTGGGCAGCCCTGCCTGCACCTTCCATTGAAGTGAGGCTGAGGGCATGGGAAGGGTGGCACACCTGAGATGGGCGCGGCAGGTACGAGCAGAGCAGGGGTCACACGTGTGTGGTGCCGCTCTGGGGGCAGCTTGCTGGCAGCTGCAAGCGAGGCAGGTCTCTGTGGGATGTTGGCCTGCTGCATCCTCATGAGAAGATGAGCAATGTATCCCTGCACGCTGCCTGACTCATGCTTGGTTCCGGAGCTTTAAAAAGGTGGGAAAACAGCCCCCTCCTCTCCACAATAACAGGAAGATGGGAGCAGAGTGATTGCCTGAAGTCTGGGGAAGCAGGGGGGGTTGTTTTTAAAGAGGCTGTGCTCATCAGAGGGGCTGTGACCAGGCCACTCCTTCATCCTGGGCCACCAGGCTGAATCCCTGGGAAAGGTGGACGCATTCTTTCTCAGCTCAGAGAACAAGCTCGTGCCCAAGGGACCCAGAGGGACATTTCTTCTGTGCTCCTTCCCACTGGCCTGACTGGGAACCAGCTGGGAATGGCTCTTCTCTCTTCTGACCACAGTAAACCATGACAGGGCCCATTGGTGTGGATGGCGGGCAGGAGAGAGGGGTCCGAGGTGCTGTTCTGTTCTCCCCCCTGCTGACGTCAACACTCTGTATGCGAGGAGGGGGATGGCAGGATGGGAAAGGCAGTTATTTTTTATTCCTAGAATTGCACAAAGCAGGAGAAACTTCTTTACAGGCTAGAGAAGATAACTTTCCATTCTTGGTCTTTGGGCTTGGAAAGGAGGAATGTTCCCAGTTGGTCCACAAGCTCAAGGAAGACTGGCCAGGATATTTCTTAGGGAGCAGAAGGTCTCAAAAGGTCAGATTCACATGTCAGCAGCCTTAGGAGGGCCCACCTCTGACTCCTCTGCTCAAGAGGGTCCCTAAGGGATCACCTGCTCTCTGTTTCTCTCTGGGTAGAACACTGACTGCTCTTTCCCTAGAGGTAGAGAGTCCCAAGCCCCCACCTCTAGGTAAAGAGCAGGTGTGTTCAGATTTTGTGACCTGAATCCTGTCTGAGGATTTCCACATGGTGGCCCTGACTGTAGAGGGGGCCAGGTCCTCCTCCCACTGACTAGTGAGATACTGAGGGGCAGTGGGGGTCACCCAGCACTTCCCCAGCAGGCCTGGGTGGGTGGCGGGGGCCAACATGGAAGCCTGATCTGCAGCCCTCTCTGCCTGTGGACGCTGAGCCACAGTGCTGTCTGTACTCCACGAGGAACAGCACCACGGGCAAATCCAAATGATTGTTCAGTGGTGAAAAATTAAATGCAAGAGCAGAGGCCAACAGTAATTTTAACCAACACAGGGAGACTAAGAGCCCCAGAACAGCATTAGAAGTTGTCTGCCATGTGTGTGTCCTGGGTTTTTTTCTGGGCCTGAATGTGTCCCCCAAGAATACACAGTCTGAGCTTCTTTGTGCTGCAGGGGGAGGGGCTGGAGGGCTGCTTCAGCCTCCTGACAAGCTCCTTGTACATGGTTTCCATGGCTTGTATGCCCCCTGGATTCCTCGAGGCACCAAGGTCAGAGTCCTGAGGGGGCAGCGCCCGTTCCAGTGGGCGTGTCCGTGCAGCAGACCTGCCTGGAGCCTTCCTTCTGTCAATCCTCCCACAGTGCTCTCCACGCACCCCTTTGCTCCCTGCACCAGACCTGCGTGAGGCGGGGCTGGTGGGGCTTGAAGATGAGCCGAGGTGAGGTTCTTCGCGAACAGGAGTGATTGGTCCCTCTCGCATGAGCTGCAGTGGCAAAACTCGACTTCTGCCAAGTTACAGTAACGATCTGACAACCACCGCCATTTGTGTGGAGCCTCCCTGTTCAGCAGACACCTCCCTATGCGTTGCTCTTTATATCAAGGATATAACAATGGCAGCTAATATTTATTGAGCAATTGCTGTGTGCTAGGCACTGTGCTAAGTGCCCTACAGGCATTAAAAAAATATTTTACATTTGCAATATGGAGTTTCCTCAACCAACTTGGGACGCAATACCAATCCAGCCGCATTTTCTGCAAGGAAACGAAAGCACAGAGATGTTGGGTAACAGGGTCACACGGGTAATGCCCAAGCCATTGGGCTTCAGAGGCCATGCTCCCTCCACCCCATCCAGAGGGCAGGCAGGCTTGGAAGGAGTGCATCTGGCTCTAGCACCAGCCCCAAGCCCTGGCTGCTTGGTGAGCTGTAGAGCAGTGCCTGTTCCCGGGTGACAGCGCCCGTTCCTGGTTACAGGGTCTGTTCCCGGGTGACAGCGCCCATTCCCAGGTGGCAGGGCCTGTTCCTGGGAGGTAGCGACTCTCAGCTTGAGCACGGGTTGGCGCCCAAGCAGGTTTCTTGATGGAAACTTCCAACAGTTCCCTTTCAGGGTTTCCAGTGCCTCCTGTAGCAAATTGCCACACATTTGGTGGCTTAAAACAAGAGAAACGTATTCTCACACAGTTCTGGAGGTTAGAAGACCACATCAGCACGTTCACAGGGTCACACTTCCTTGGGAGCCTCAGGGGAGAACCCTTTCTTGCCTCTTGCAGCTTCTGGTGGGTGCTGTCACTCCTTGGCTTCTGGCTGCATCGCTCTGCACTCTTTCTCCATTTTACGGCACTCTAGCCTCCCCTTCCACCCTCATGTCACATTCTCCTCTGATGTCTAATTTCCCTCCCACTCTCTCTGGTAAGGATGCTCACAGTGCATTTAAGGGCCCACCAGGGTAATCCAGAACGATCTCCCCATCTCTAGATCCTTAACTTAATCACACATGCAAAGACCCCTTTCCAAATAAGGTCACACTCCCAGGCTTGGGGATGGGGACATGGTGTGTCAATGCACTACGCGGGGCATCCTCAGGTGCAGTGGGCACAGGAGGCAGGTTGGTCCCACTTTAGACCTAGGGGATGGTGGAGGCCAGGGATCTGTACCCGCCCTCCCAGCAGGGGGCAGCCACTAGAACTGAGAAGGTACCTCCTTCGACACTGGGTCTCATCATGCTGTGATGTCATGGCTTGGCCCTCGAGCATATCGCTGACCTTGAATCTGCACTTGGCATGCAGCCTTGCTCTGCCTCCTTTCCTCCCATCCCTAAACTCTGGAACCGTGGGACTTGGGGAAGCCCCCATGGTGGTCTTGCTCTGGTGATCAGACACTTTCTCCTTATCTCTGGCCTGACTGTGCTCTGTAGCACTCCTGTCTGGGGGCTTGCTGGCAAGGAGCTTTCACCAGGACCTGTCTACACAGTGAAGGCCACGCCAGACTGAAGACCTTGTGCACAGGGCTAATGAACATGGAGGGCTTTGCCTCGAGGTCAAGCTATGCGCAGTTTCCCTGCTGAGTTTTGCTGACCTCGGAAAGAGCGGGGAAGCAGGCTCGTGGTGGCAACTCCCTCCTGCCAGCTGTGGCCTGGAGCCCTCTGCTGTGTGCGAAGGTCAGAGTCAGCCCTGGCTCCCTGGGGCCAGATGAGTTTGCCTCCTGTGGTCCCTGAGTGGGAGATTGGGACCTGATTGTCGGTGTGGCTCCTCTCCTCATTCTCAGCTCATTCTCCGTCTTTCCTACGGTTCCCACCCTCCCAGTCCCTGCCCTGCGGGGCCCTGCTTCGGCCCCACCCCCCTGCCACCGGTGCCCCCAGATTGCTCTCAGGATTGCCCCAAGCCTGCCCGGCCTTCCGTTAGAGATGCTTGGGACCTGGACACAGGTGGCAGACGTAGCAGGTTGTCTGAGAGAGAGGATGAACGGTTTTGCAGATTAGGAGGCAGGGTCGATCCTGTCTCTTCCTGCGTGTGTCCTGATGTTAGTCCTGTGGCCCAGCTTCCATGTCTCTAGTGGGCCTGACTCCCCTGTCCATGTCTCACCGGCTCTTCCCTTCCGGGCCCTTCTCCCGCTGCCTGGGCCCAGCAGCCCTTTCTGTTGCAGTACTGTGTGCACCCGGCTTTTCCCTTCATGCCTGGAATGGAATATTGCTGGGGAGGAGTGAGGCACTTGTCTTGCACCTGCCTCTGCAAACAGTAGGTGCCTACTGAATGCTCCTCAATGCTTGGGGTATAGCCTTCTAAAATGGGGGAGGAATAGTGGTTTCTTAGTCCGTGAGGTTTTTTCCCCACGCTGCTCTGGGAACAGCGGCAGAAGCCCTCCCCGTGCGTCTTCCCAACTGTCCCCCACCCTCCTTCCATCTCCCGCGCACCCTCTTTTCTTCGTTGGTCAGCCCCTGCTCCTGGTTGTCTGTTTCCCGAGCAAGTACCAATTTGCCAGAAGGTTTGCTTGTTCCCCAGTCACTCCAGAGAGTCCTTAAGGATGCCACGGCCTTCCCTGGCCCTGTTTGGAGGCCCTAAGCCAGTAGGATCTCTGTGCGCCCTCCCTGCCTAGAGGTGTAGCGATGGGGTGGGGCCGGGGGGCTGTGTGCTACCAGGGCCCAGCTTGACCTCCACATGCCTTTCTGGGAGGTGAAGGACACCTTGACCTGGGGACAGCGCTTGGTCAAGAGAGTGTGTAAGGATTGTGGGCTTTTAAAAGTCATTTTAAAAAACTTCTCGCCAGGGAATGCCATGCATTCTTGCTCTCTCTGCTCTGTGGAGCCTCTTATCCCTGCAGAAGCAACAGGACAGCAGGTGCAGAAATGGAGAGGCAGATGGGAGTGAAGGGAAGCAGGGACAGTCCCAGGTTCCCTGGCTCTGCAACCTAGGGCCAGGTACCACCCCCGTCTGGTCCCCCGGGATTTCCATCAGTGCACTGCCCCCTCCCGATTCCTTCAGGTGGATGACTGGTTCTGTGGCCGCCACTGCAGACACTAAACACGCTGTGAGATGGGGCTTCAGCAAGGACAGCATTCCCAAGCTGGGCCTTGCTCTGGCCTTGGCCGGGGCAAAATGCCTGGCGTCGGCCCCGTTTCACCAGGGAGAGATGCCATGGGTGAGAGCTTAGAGCTCAGCAAATCCGCACATCACAACCTGACCTGTCTGTACCCCATGCCAGGCCCACCCTAAAGAGGTCAACCTTAAGGGGCAAAGACTGGAGCTAGTAGGAGTGGGGCGGGTGGAAATTCACGTGGAATTGGCCAGCCTTCATGCCAGGACAACAGATGTTCGCTTTGGAGCCTGAATGGGGTTCGCTCCAGGCCGTGGGCGGGCGGCGCCTTCAGATGATCTCCCGGGTCAGGTTTCTCGTTGGCTCTGGGCAGGGCCTTTCACTTTGGGGGCCGTCTCGCCTCCAAGATTCCTCCCACCACTGCCTTTCCACCCGCTGTTGCATGCATGCCCAGCCGGGAGAGTTGGCCACTGCGCCCCCGGCACTGAGAGCTCCCTGAGCCTGGGGCCGGCTCTGCATCGGGCTGCTTCTGGCCAGGAACCGCCTGGGAGCATCCTGCGCATCTCCAGTGCAACAGCGTAGTTACACGTGCCTTGGGAGGGGATGGTCGTCGTCTACAGGACCTCAGTCCCAGCCTCTCCGGGAGCCCCTGCCATGTGGTCGTTAGGTGCTGGATCTTTCTTTTTGGCACAGTTCTTATGGGCCTTAGCATGGTGAGCTTTGGAAGTGCAGTGGGCATAGGCTTTCCGGCTACCGGAGTGCCCTGTATAACCAAGTACGTGCTCCCTGCACACATAACGGTAAATCCCAGGAAAACGTGTGCTGTCTCCTCTCATGACCCCCAGTTTCCATTATAAGCTTGTTTCTCTTTTTACCATGAGATTTATTTATTTATTTACTTTTGAAAAATCCTCCCAAATAGCCAGAGGTGGTGAAGCCAGTTTAACTTTTTTTTTTCCCCCTCTCTCGCATCCAGAGGCAAGAAGCCTGTAGTAGAGGGATCTAGGCTGGATCATCAGAGGTACTGAGACCCAGAAGCCTGTCCCCTGCCCTGATTGGCCGCCCTGCTCCAGACCACTGGTGCAGTTGGTCCATAGATTCTTGAACTAAAAGAATTCTTAAAGGACATTAAACCTGGTGGTTTTGAGCCTGGGGATGATGCATCGGAATGTCTGGGGAAGCTCACACAACCTTGGACTTGCAGTTTCCACCTGTGGAGATAGCTTGCTGGTTTGAAGTCGGAATTTGGGAGTGGTTCAGCTAACCAGCGCCCCAGGTGATGCTGATGCATCCGGCCCTCCCTGGTCCTGGGAATGGCATTTGACCCGTCTGCTCATACTCGCTCTCTCGATGGCCCGGGCCTGTAGCAGGTGCAGCAGACGGCCCAGCTCTAGCTTTTGCACATGGCCGCCTGCAGTGGATACTCACCACCTCCTAGGGCTGCTCGCTCCCTTCTAGGACATGTTAGCTGTGGCTGATGCTTTCCTGTTGGCTCCGCTTTGTTCCCCAGAGCTGTGCAGGTTCTCCTTCTTCCTCTCTGCGTCCAGCCTTCTCCTGTGCTGACAGCCTGTCTTGTCCTCTGAGATCTGCACACCCCTGCTGCCCCTCATGCTTCTCAAACTCCCCCTCTCTCGCAGGAGCAGGGAGAGAGAGCCCAGGGGGTACACCCAGGAGCGGGGGCTGAGAACCCCTGTGCTTCAAACCCCAAACCTCTCTGCTGAGGGGTGCGGCCCCCTCCCCAGGCCCACCACCACTCCTGCTGTTCCATGTGGCTACGTGACCATTGGTGGGTTGGCTCACTGACTTCTTGAGCTTCCGCAACCACGTTAAATTATTAATCTCCTAAGCTAGCAAGCTCATTTGGTTTTTTTATGAAGTAGTATTTGATAAAGACAAAATAGACATGTAAGTTATGAAGGCTAATAGGAGGGGCACCCCAGAACCCACTACCTGACCTAAGGTCATGGCAATCCTCACCAATACCATGCCTCTGGCCATCACTCACCCCATGTGCCTATGGCCTCTCCCTCCGGAGGGAACCCCTCTCCTGATTGCATTCTTCTCACTCTTTCCTCTTGGTTGTGTGGTGTTGCCGCTGATACATTTTTTTTTTCAGATGATACATAAACGTAACCTCTATAATTTTCCTTACAGTCTAGCTGTAGGAGATGGTGGTGTGCTGGCTGTAGCTTTCAGTAGCTTGCATCTCAGTTTTATGTGTCTAAGATTTACCTATGTTATGTTTGTAGCCGTAGTCATTATTTTTCCTTCTCTGTAATATTTCACTGTGTGACTATACAGCCTGTCCTTTGTTAGCTGTTTTGGCTGGTGGGGGCAAGCCGCTGTAAGCATGCCTGACCAGGCATGTGTCTAGGAGTGTCTCCAGGGCATAGCCTAGGGCTGGAGGAGCTGGCTTGTGGGGCAAGGACAGTCTTCTCTTCTGAGAACCATCAGATCTCAAAGCAAAGAGCCGCCATCCTCCTGGCTCGTCCCGGTCAGGTGTGCTTTTCTCTGGCTGGGGTCGTGTGGTAGAGAGGCTGGGCCTGTCCTGGTCAGGGGAGCAGCCTGGTCTCTACAGGGGATAATTCCAAAGCCAATGGCCTGAGCCAGGTTCCTGCCAGCAGCCTCGGGCCTGAGCCCACAGCAGGCTGGTGGAGAATGGCCCTCACTTCACAGCAGAGTGGGGATGAATGGAGAGTGTATGTGCACGTGCGCGCGTGTGTGTGTGGCTGAGATGTTCTCACAGATCTAATTTACTGCTCTGCTTTCCAATCCTGGAGTCTCCACCACGTGCCTGTATAATAAAAGACGAAATAGCTAGCTAAGATTGGGGAAGGAAGGGTAAGGCAGTCTTTTGCATTTAGCTGTGGTGTTGAGAAGGTAGCTTGGGGGATTTCCTTCTATACCATACCAGACTTAAATCCTGGCCATCCTTCTACGTCTCCTTTATTATATCCCACGGTCTGGATGAAATCTTTCTGTCCCCAGTTACAGGTGCCTTACCTTCCTCTGAATTCCGCAGTAGCTCTTCATGTCTGCGTCGTAGCTGAGACTCTGGTGCTTCCTGCCGGATCCATTCTTTTTCCAGATGTGTGTGCCTCCTTCCCTCAACCAGATCGTCAGTCCCTTGAGGGTAGAAGCTTCGTCTCCCGGTCCCTGGTGCCCCCTGCAGCTCTGGGCACAGTGGTGGATACTCACCAAATACTGTCATTAATTGACTAATGAATTGGCTGGATCCAGTTCAGCCATATGCACTTGCCCGTGAGCTGGGTGACTGGCTCCGGTGCCTTTCCCACTCCTTACTCCGTGCCCCCCCTCCCAAAATACCATTCCCAGAACCACATTTCTGGAAGATTCGGGCACCTCTGTATGGGGCTTTTCATTATGCAGTGGAGGGGCCAGTTCTAGACTAGGGCTGTGGTCAGGGCTGAAGCATGGGGTCGTCTGCCCGTCCCCAGCACTTACTCTGGAACCAGCCGCTGTTTGCTGTGTCCAGCTCTGTGGGGAAGGCTTGGGGAGGGCATTCCTGGCGGGTCTGCAGGAAGGGAAAACATCACCGTTGTCTCCCACCGGTTCTCAGGCAGTGGGAGAAGGTAGTAGTGGATAAATGACCTTGAGGGTCAGAAATGTAGGCGAGGCAATGAAGGAATGAGTGGCACAAAGGGAGGATAATGGGTGAACGGGAGGGCAAATGAACAGCACGCTGTTCCAGAAAGAACCCTGGCCTAGAACCTGAAGACTGGGGTTTGCATCCTAACCCTTTCCTTACTATTTCTGTGACGTTGGGGAAATCGCCTAATGTTTTCTAGTTTCCTCATCCATAAAATGGGGCAAAAGTATGTGCTTCCCTGGGATGGCCCAGAAGACCCAAGCAGATCATGTTTGTGAATGTGCCTATTCTCCTTGAGGTTGTGTCTATGTGACCAGAGTCTCGGGCTTGGCCGGACTGGGCATGACTGGTGCATGTGTGCGATTTTCCCCGTTGAGGGGGTTGTCATCTGCAAAATGGCCACTGCACCCCATCTCCCACCCTCGGGTCATTGCTGGCTGTTTGCAGAGGGAGGAGGTGGTGCCCCAGTGAGCTGGGTTTGCACTGTGGCCAGAGCGTTGAAAACTGTTGCTTTCGCATCACCTGTGAAGGCTGATGGCTGGCCGTACCTTCCCACTTTCTGCGTGGAGAGAGCAGGTACCAGTCTCATTAGCTTTGGGGGCAGCAGCATTTAACTTGGGGGACACCAGCTAAGCCTCTCAGAGAATGACTTGTCAAGGCCATGCCTCATCTTTCAGGAGGCTGCTGAAGTCAGGGGTGCAGGTACCCGACCCAGGGTCCCCCAGCTACTTGGTCGCTGTCCCTTGAGGCTGGGACCTTCCCCAGGCACACCCTGCTGCCTCTCTGTCCCTTTAGTGTTCTCTGCAAGAACAGTGCGCCATAAGTCGGAAGACCCAAGTTCAAATCACCATCTCAGTCTCCTTAGCAACATCTCTGTGACTCTGATCCTGACATCTCTGAGCTTTATTCTCTTCTCTGGGTAGAGAGAAGACAGTAATACCTTGAGAGATTGATGACAATAACGTAATATTAATTACCATTTACTAGGTGCTTTCTAAGAGGGCCGGACACTTTGTAAACACTTTACAAACATTTCGGCAGCAAACATGAGAGAGAGGTGATGGGGACCTACGTTTTACAGAGGAGGCAGCTGCAGCTCAGAGAGGTCAGGTAACTTGTCCCAGGCCACACAGTTGGTGGTTACAGAGTCCGTTCACCCCCAGCTGGTCCCTGTGCCCTTCACCACCGCCATGTTGCCTCTCCCAGTAAAGATGATATGTGAAGAGCGTCTGGTATGCAGTTGGCTGGATCTGAATATGATGCAGCCCATGGTATTCACTGAGAGATTAACTGGGGCTTTCTGGGACCGGAAAAAATGGGGTGGGAGTGGAGAAGAGACTCATAAGCCTGGGCGTGTGCTCCCCCACCTTTGTAGGGGAATCATCTGTGAGTCCAGGCCTTGGTTTTTGGTTGCAGACTGATGAGTCCTCTCCAAGCTCAGGAGGAGGCCGAGGGCCCACAGTGATGTGCGGGGACACAGGTCTGCATGCTCGGACCTAGTCATGGAAGTCATTGCAGGGCATTCTCTGGGCTCCTCACAGTGCAGGGAACATTTGAGAAGTGTCACACAGATGGGGCGCTGCCCATAGGGGGCCCCTTTTTGGCCAACAGACACACATGAAGTGGCAGCTGGCACGGGAGCAGTGCAGTTTGAGGGTTGCCATGGATGGCCCGTGAGGGAGGGCTTCCTAGGGCAGGTGGGGCTGCTCTTGAAGCAGAGGTGGAGAGGAAGGGGCTGAGACAGTAGATGTGTCAAGAGTCGGGGAGGGCATCTCGAATTGGGGCCAAGGGCTCATTGTCTTATCCTCATCAATGTTGTCTCCTTTGTCACATTTGTAAAGTGTCTATGTTGGCTGCTTAAGTAGGGCCAATGACACAGATAGTCCTGGGAACCTGCCTCCTAGTGGCTCACCATCAAAGACAGATAGGCTGATGCCCGCTTCGGTGGAATGTGATCTACAAAGCCCTCTGCAGAGCTGTGAGTGGGAGAGAAGGTTCTGGTCCCTTGCATTTCCAACTGCTTCTCCTCACACCTGTTGGCCTCAGAGCAGAGAGAGACCTCAGATTAGCTAACCCCCTCCTGCCACGGACAGTCCCGGGGCTGGGCTGCCAGAACGGCGGGCTGTGTCCCATCTGAGGAAGCCGCCTCCCCTCACACGCTCCTCTGTCTGGACTTGGCCTGCCCTCCTAGTTTGGCTGGAATCAAAAACCCAATTGATCTCTGTGGAGCGTATGGCAGTTTTATGGCTTAGGGTTTCACTTATCATAAGGGTCCCCGATTCCCAGTCACAGAGAAGGTAGGGTCAATGCACCCTCCACTTCCGAAGCCAAGAGTGGGCATTAGCACCTTCCCACGGCCCCCAGCTGTCCTGAGTCCACACAGCCAGCTGTTGCCTGCTGCGGAAGGGCATTACTGCCACCATCTGCAGCTCGTTTCCCTGTATGAACTTTGCAAACGACCTTTTTAATCATGTTTATGAACTCGGCATATATTTGCCGCAGGTTGTGTTTCCTGTGATGACAGAGGGCTTGGCGGTAAAGCCAGCAGGTCGGGTTTCAAACTCTCAGCTCCACTGGGGACCCTTCCTCTGACTTCCTCTGTCTTCCCACCTTTCTTCCTCTCCCCTCCCGCTCTCATCCTCAAGAAGTCTAGAATATTCCCTTGTTTTTGCATGCTGCTTGCAGTTTCCATTGGGCTTGCCTCTCTCCTGTTGAGAAGATGGATTCTTCTCGTTTCACAGGTAGGAAAACAGAGCGAGTGGCCTCAGGCTGATGGCTAGAAGCAACTGAGCCAAACTGAGCCTTGAACCCATGTCCTGAGTCTGCATCCTTTGCTGTTCTCGCTCTGCTGCCCTCCCTCAATCTGGCAGGCAGAGCAAACTCCTTCCCTGGCCCTCCCTCAGCGATCCGTCCTGCCCAACCCCCAGGACATGTTAGGCTGAGCCTCAATCTGCAGCTGCTGGGGGCCAGGCTGCTTTGTGCTGAATTGTGGTTTGTGGCTTTTGTTTGTTCCCACGGTGCCCTTTGTGAATGTCATTGACTTATCAGGACCTGCTCCTTCACTTTGCTGGCAGGAAAACCGAGCCCCAAATAGTGCTCTTTCCCAGAAAACAATGTCAGCTCTTCGATGTCTCCTGGGGAGAGCCTTGGCTGGGGGTCAGGACTTCTGGGTTCAGACCCAAAGCCAACTGGCCTTTTATTCCCTGTTCTGGTGTAAAGTCGCGTGCCCTCACTGCCCTGCTCAGAAGATGGGGTGAAGTTTATTGCTACTTCAAACCCCAGTGCCTAGTGGGGCGGTGTGCGGATGCACCGAGAGATGTCAGCCAAGGCCATTTTGACCACAGCAGCAGATGGGCCAGTCGGTGCTTAGCGCCTGGGGAACCTGGGTCACTGATGGCCACTAGCTCCTGGGTACATGGTCTGACCCCTCTGCTTGTATAGTACCTTCACCCCCAAGGTGTTTTCTGTTGTGTCTTCTCTCTACTTGCCCCCAACGCATGGTACTCCCCAAAGAGGGTCAGGTGATGCCCGGAGAGGGGTAGGGGAATTTCCCCACAGTCCCTCACATGGCAGAACTTGGCTGGAATTTGACCGGAGGGCTTCTGATTCATCCTGTGATCCGAGGAGCCTCCTGTTTTTCAGGCCTGACTCCTGTCATTCTGGGAGGGGAAAGAGGGAGAAACCCCGGGCTCAGCGGGCAGCTGGGATGGGGAGTGACAGGGGTCCACCCGTACCAGGAACCCTACCTCCCTGCCTCAGTCATCATCTGGGAAGATGCACACTCGTGTACATCTACGGAAGAATGCAGCCCTCGTCTCTCGGTTTTCATTTTTGTCCCTGTTACTATGGCCCTGGTGCCTGTGCTCCCATTTCCCTAGCCCCTCTGGGGGTGAGGAGTGTTCGCCATGGAAATCACCTTATCATAGCTCTACTGCCTGAGAGTCATGCCCACAAGCAGGCTCCGAGAAGGGGGCTGGGGACTCTCTTCTGCCTTTTCAGAGTGACAGCAGAGACGGCTAAGAATCCGCCCGCTGGCTCTGCTGAGCGTCCGTTTGATCTGACGTGGGGAGAGGCTAGGCGTATAGGTCAGCACAGGCAGTGGTGCGGCCGAGGCTGAGGCCCGGAGGCCCCAGTTCATAGCCCGCTGCCCTGGACGTGGCCTTCATGGAGGGTCATCCGGAGCTCCCACATCATCCAGTAGGGAGGAGCAGGGGAGGGAGCGAAGGAAGGGGCTGAGTGGGGGAGGGGAACAGCTAGGAATATGGAGGTTTTCAAAAGGAACAAATGCAAGAGAACCCTGATGATAGGGTGTGCAAAAGGAGGGCGTCCATCCCCGGGATACTAGGTGCAGAGGTGAGGTCTGACGGAGTGGGGCTCCTGCTTCCCTCCGACTTTTGTTGTGGACATTTTCAAACAGGTACAGAAATAGAATAATGTAAGGAGCCCCTGTGGACCCGTCACGCAGCTCTCACGACCTGCTGCTCTCCGCCTTGACCTTCTTCTGGAGTGTTTTCAAGCAGATGCCAGGTAGCCTATCATTTGATACGTAGCTACTTTTTGAACCCTTTGAAGGGTGTGTTTGGATTCGGAAGGTTCCACTGCAGGCTGAGGTGTGGGCGGTGTGGACGAGGTGAGAGGTGGTGAGGCTGACTCTTCCCAGAAGAGCAGCCTCAGTGGGACCATGGTCATCTAGAAAGCAGATAGTCCACAGAGAGTGCTCAGTCCCAGGGGGCGTTTTCTGTAATCTCCACGCCCCACCTCTTCACTGGCGTACAGCACCAGCTCTTATCAATTGAGTGCTTGCTATGAGCCCGATGTTCTAGGCACTTCTTATGTTTCACCTCACTCCATCCTCACAGCGAACCTATGGGAGCAATCCGGTCAGCATCGCCATCTTATGGATGTGGAATGGAGGCTCAGAGAGGCCAGGTGACATGCTTAAGCTCACACAGCTGGGCAGCAAGGAACCCAGGATTTGAATCCAGGTGGAAGCCTCCAAAGCTCTTGCTCTTATCTGTTGTTACACTGCCTCTTGAGGGTGTTAAGGTGGGCAAGTACATCAGAATTGCTTTCTACCTGGCCTCCTCATGGCTTTTGGGGCAGCCCAGTGTTCTGGCCGGGCGGGGGCAGGGGGGGTGGCCTTTGCCCATTAAAAGGCTTGTTTTCTTGCTTAAAGGGGAAATTTGACTGATCTCTCTTGCCAGATGGGCTGGTGGTGTCTTTCCCCACCTGCCTATGTCTGGGTTGGTTAGACTCATCTGTCTGTGGCCCCAGAATGACACTTGCATGGTGAGAGGCGGAGCCGGAGGGAGGTTCTGGGCTTCGTGGTGTTAGTGAGCTGCCAGGTTTGTGGAGTAGACGCTCTGGCTGCCAGCCTTTAGAGAAGGGAAAGGAGGCATCTAAGCCATAAGGCTGTGTCTTAGGATTGCTTAATGATTTTCCCCTCTTGGTAGCAATAGCTGCAGCCAGCCGCAGCCTGCACCCAGAGCAGTTCAGGCCACTGCCTCCCCCCCACCCCACCCCCAGCATCTCTTCTCCCTGCTTCTCTGTTCCAGTAGAACTTAGCCCTCTACATGGGCCAGGAACACCCCCCCCCCCCCGCCCCCATGTAGGAGAGCAATCACTTCCTGCTGCCTTTTGAAGCTTACTGGGACACTGAATTTTTTTCTTGTCTCCTGGGGAGGAAAAGCCAGGATCATTGGGTCCATTCCCCTGCTTTCCCACTGATAACCCTCAAAGGATAAGGGCCCCGTTTGTGAAGTGTAGCTAGTGGGAAGGCCTTCTATTGAATGCCACACTGGAATTTAGCGTCATAGCCATGGAGCCTGCTATCACTGGCCTCTCCCTCTTCCCTCCCCATCTCCCAGAATGGGCACTCTGCGTATCGGGCATCTCAGTAGCGCCCATGGGGTAATTATTGCTTCCTGCTGTGAACCCACCAGTGTGTGGTCCTGAGTACCTCGCCTGGTTCACTTGGGGACCCTGAAAAGTAGTCATTATGGTTCCGTGTTCTGCTTTCCAGAGCAGATGAAACTGCTAAGTAACTTTCTCAAGGTCACCCAGTAGGTACTTGAGGGTGTAGGCATTTAAACTCAGGGCTGTCTGGCTTCAGATCTGGTGCTCCTGACGCTGCCCCGTGCCTGTCTCTACTGTACCATGGTATTAAAAATGAGCATAATATGAATTCCTGTGATGGAATGTGTATTTGATATATTATAACAATAACACTGAAATGGCGTGGACTTTTGAGAATTGTGGCTTGCTGGCTGCTGCTGTAATTAGGTTTGTGTGAGAAGAAATATTAGTGATCAATAAGCATGAGAAAGAAGGCATAACATCACTAGTAATGAAAGAAATCCCAATTATGACAATAATAGTATACTATTTTCTTGTGTTTTAAATGGGCCTGGATTTTCACACTGGTCTTTTCAAATATGATACAGCGCTGGAGAAAGCAGAAGGTGACACCACCTTCATGCTAGACAAGCTCATGGAGGGTATGGAGAGCCATAAAGTCAGCCCTGTCCTCCGACCCAGGGCTATACTTCTAAGAACCCACCCTGAGAAAATAGAAATGCTGTCAAATATGTGTGAGGATGTTCATTAAAGAGCAATTTGTGGTAAAGGAGAACTAGAAACAATTTGAGTGTCCTGCGTTAGGAAAACCGTTCAAGTGTGTTACATCTGGCGGTGAGTGAGTTTGGAATTCTTGAATATGACGTAGGGAAGTTGCTTGCAACATACCGTACTTCACACACTGTAAAACGGACTCTTCGGTGTACAGTTCTGAGCTCTGCCAAACACAGCATACATTTAGGTGAGGAAGAACAGTCTGCTGCCGTGCATACATAGTAAGTTCCTGAATTTTAAGGACACGTGTGTGTACATATGTGCCGGCATGGGACCAGAAGGACATCATGGAATGGAGATCCAGAGAAATGGTCAAGGAGGAATGGGCGGCATGATTTTCAAACTGTTGCTTCCCTTCTGAGTCTCCATTTCTCGCCTGTAAAATGGTGACATGGGGCACTGGGGCTCTGACCAGCGCGTTCACCCCAGTCTGGGTCCGCTCGGCGGGTGTGGCTCTGGGCCTGTCACAGGCCCTGACCTTGGGTGGACGTGCTGGCCACAGGGTATGCCCAGTGGGGCTGCCAGCCTGGGGCTCTGCTGTGTCACCGGGCCCAGGATAGAACGGAATGCTGCTAGCCGGGGCCACGTCCTGATGAGGAGCAGTGGAGGGCACTGGCCTCTGCCAGGCAGCTGCTCAGAGTTGGGGCTCCAGCATGTTGGGGGGGGGCTGCTGGCCCTGGGGAGGAGGGGTTCCCCTGTTCTCCACAAGACCTTCTTCCGGGTAGGGAGTAGTCAAATCAAGAGAGAGAACACTCTGCCGTCCCACTATCTTGGCGCCTCCCTGCCTCCTCTGGTGTCCTTCAGGCCAGCTTTGGGGGGGTCTTCTCGGGCCTCCTCCATCCCCTGGGGCACATAATTGTTCATTTGATCCCAACAGGACTGCTCCTCAGCAGCAGGGAGAAGCCACCAGGCAACATTGGCCTCTGTGCTTAGGAGCTGCTTATTCAAAGTCTCTAGCCAGTGGGGAGGAGATGGGCTGCCCCGGGACAGCCTGGGAGGGGACCTGCCACCTGGCCTTCCCTGGGATGGGGTTTGGATAGGCAAGTCTTCTGCCTGGTGGCCTGGTGCCCTGGGATTGCGCCCAGCCCACCCCTCTGCACTGAGCTTCTTCTCGCCCCATCCTAGCAACCAGCTAGGGCAGCTCCTGGTCTGCAGGTGGGGGGCAACTCCTATCCCACCATCAGCTCCGGGCAGAGACCCTGATGGCCAGCTGTCCTCCTCCCTTGCCTCCAGCTTCCAAGGACGGGGACTGTCCCTGCCCTTCTCTGTGTGCTCAACCGATGGCACAGGACGGCGCAGAGGAGGCCCACTGACCACTGGGGCTCACCTACGCCCTGGGGGAGGGGTGGGGTGCCAGAGTGGGGAGCTCCAGCTGCACCCCAGATGTGCCGCGAGGTCAGGGTGAGCTCTCCCTGGGCCTGGGTGCCCAGCGTGTGATCCCCAAGGACCCCTCATGCACCCTCCTTTCCTCACAGGATCTCCAGCAACACTGACTGTTGGGCATTACGTGCCCCTCCATAGTGGCTGCTCCCCACACCCTGTATGCATCCCCCGTCGCCCACCCGTGAAGCATGAGCCTGTCTTTGGAGGCAGGGTGTCCAACCAGGACCTCAGTGGGAACGTGGAGGGTCCCTGGGCCTCTTTGGATGTTTCCACCCAGCATCTCCCACTGGCCAGGCATGGTGCTAGGCCTCTGCTCCTCCTGTCTTGTTGCACTCCTGCTATAGCTCCAGATGGAGGGGCTTTCACACACAGTAGGTTCAGAGAAGCTGAGCTTTCAGAGTAGCTCGGGTCACAGTGGCTCCATTTGGCTGGAGTCACTCACTTCCCGCGGGGTGGCTCTACTCCCCTGGTCCCCAGACAGCTAAGCCTTGAGCTGAGGAGATAGGGCAGCTAAGCCGCTTAGTGCAGGACAGATCACAGCCAAGACGGCATCAGCCCTGGGCACCCGAGAGGGGGAGAAGTCAGGCTGCAGGACCTGCCTCCGCCCCTCCAGCCCCCTGTCTCTGGGCCATCCTTGCCCAGGGTTGGCTGAAGAGGGACATGAACACCCCACTGCTTTCCTGTCTCCTCTCATACAGTTGTCGGTCTCAGACAGCATGGCCTGTGGCCTGCAGTGGATGGCAGGGGTGCAGGAGGAAACTGGGTTCAAGGCCGCTGCCTTTGAGAAGCCTTCTATGATGGAGCTACCACTGCCAGCCATCAGAGGGCTCCTCTGTCCCCACATGCCCTCTGGTTTCGCACCCCTGAGAACCGAGGGTTTATTGGCTAGGCGTTGGCTAATCAGTTGAGAGTACCATGGCCTCTGTTTGCTATACCTGGGCTCCAGGCAAGGCTGTGCCCTCCCAGCTTGCCCACTATGCCTGCTGGGCATAAGCTTTAGCAGCAGGGCCTGTCTGGGGCACTTTAACCCACACAGTGTACTCCAAGCGATGGATGCTTAAGTGATGTGGCTTTTTTCACCTCAACAGTCTGCTCGGAGGCAGGAAGATTACTTTGCAGTTCAACTTTCTTGACCCGAACTCCTGTCCCCTCTCCATGAGACTCAGCCACAGGGACTCTGATCCTCATGGATGAGTGAGTTTAGTCAGGTCTCCTCCTCACCCTGGGCCTTCCTTTCTTTCCTTGAACCCCCCAAGCTCCTTAGCCATTCCCACAAACCGGTGTCTGGAAGCCCCATCTGCCGTTGCCTCTTGGCCCTGGGTGGGGCGGGGGGAGGGGAGGCCAGGTCCTGCCGGCCATAGCCTTGGATCAGGGTCCCGGTTCTCCCAGCCCTCTGCAGAGGGAGGCGCAAGTTCAGAGATGGGAGAGACTCCTGGCAGTATGTGCTGGGGCTTCTGCAGAGCACCTGGCCAGGTCTACTTGGGGAGAAGGCACTCTTGCATCCCGCGTGCCCTAGTGGCCCCTCTGCTTTAGGCAGACAGTGAGCATCAGTGGCAGCAGGTCCCACCAGATGGTGAGCCCCCGGCGGCTCCCCTGAAGGGGACCATCTGGTTGATGATGTCTTTAGTCATGGGTGTAAGAGCCCAAGTAATGGAGGAGAAAGGGTTAGTGGAGCCAAATCTTGCTGGAGTTCTACAACAGAGAAGGGAGGGGTGTGTGGTTCTCTAGGTTTGCACCACCCTCCCCAGGCTCTGGAACATTCTCACCATGAGCATGGCTGGGCTCTCCCCTCCCTTTCCTGAGGACAGATGACCCAGCTTTGTCTCTCAGAATCCAGCACTATGCTGTTGGAGCTTTGTGGACCCACTTCTGCCAAGTCTCTCTCCCTCTCGGTGCCTTAGCTTCTCAACTCCGTGGCACCCAGGCTTCTGGGGAAGACACACCTGTGTGCTGCAGCCTAGCGGGCCGAGGTGCTACTGAAGGGAGGAGAGCAGGCCTCCCTGAGTCCCAGGTACCATCCATGCCCCCCTCCAGCCCCTGGCAGGTGCTTCCCCTCTGCTTCTGGCTGGCAGCTTCTGGTTCTGGAACTCAGCACCACTCTGATAGGACCGTCCTGAGGCGGCCAAGCGAGTGAGCAGATGCCTGGACCAAGGCACGTTTCTTGCACCTGCTAGCCGGTGGAACAGCCCCGGAAGGTGCCAGGTCCCTTTCCAGTTCCCAGGCAGCTGCCAAGGGGAGGTGACCATGTGCAGGAAGGACAGACGGATGTCCTCAGAACTGCCCCTGGGCTGCCACCCTGAAAATGGAGAGGGAAAGTTGAGTCTTGCCAAGAGAAATGTTTGTCAGCTTCGTTTTTCTCAAACTGCTTTTGAATGTGTCAAAGGAGGGGGGCCAGTTGAGTGGAAGCCTAGCTGTGTTGGAGGGAAGGGAAGTGAGATGGGGCAGGGTTTGCCCTCGATTTGCCATATGACCACAACTACCTCTTGGGCCGCGCCGCCTACAGCTGAGTAGGCCAAGAACTGCCTGCTCCCCTGTCCTCTCCACTTGGCTTCCTTGCAGCACGTTGGCTGCCAAAACAGTCAAAAGAGGGGTGGTGGAGGCCTGGGCTGCATCTCCCCACCCCCAAACGTCCTTTGCTCATGGCACCGAGGTGCAGGGAGTGGGGCCACGAAGCTGAGTGGCATCGGGATGGATTCTGTGTCTGTCTTCCGCACTTTTGTGATTGGCGGGGGCGCTCCAGTTTTGTATGCTGAAGAGTTTCCTTGGGGCAGCTTGGGGCTTCCTCTGCAGAGTCTAGGGAGGTTGGGGGCTGCCCCACCCCCAGCCCAGTCCCCTTCGTCTTCCCAGCATCAGAGCCCTCCTTCCTAGGACTCTGATGAGCTCATCACAGCCATCCTGAGTGAGGGGGGGAGGAGGTAGGACTGTGTGACAGAAGGGCTTGACCCCAATTTACCTGTTGAGAATGCTCCCTGTAGTGGAGAGGGAGGAAGGCCCGTAATCAACTGGCAAAATTTCCCAGTTAAAAAGTTGGGATCCCGAGTCCATTCCCTTCTCAGTGCCAGGAAACAGTGGGCTGGTTATTCCAAACCCCGGTTATCTGAGTCGGTGCACCCACATCCTTCCTGACCATGACCCTTCAATTTCTGGGCCTTGTAACAGCCTCATTTGGGGCAGGCCTCATTTTGGGGCAGGGCAGAACAAAACTGGAGCTGGTGGCTGTTCAGAACAGCCCTGGCGTCTTCCCCTGCTCCCCTCTTCAAGTGCTGTTGGCTATCATTGCCAGCCCATCTCAGGGCAGCTCACAGAGAAAGCCCTGGGATTTGGCCATGCGTGTATTTGTGCTCCTGAGGGCACAGGTGGAGTGGTTGAGTCTGCTCTGTGGGCGAAGTGGGGCAACTTGCAGGATACACACAACTCGGCAGTGTGTATTTGGCTCCTGGGGGGTGAGGGTCTTCGGAAAAGACCATGGTCCTAGGGAATGGGTGGGAGGAAGGGTGTGGGCTTGTCCAGAGCAGAGAGGAGGAGTGTCTTAGGTGCTGGGCTCCTAGACAGTGCTCTAGAAATGTGTATTGGTCTGAATGCCGAGGAGTTTATTGAGAAAGCATCTTGGGAATGACAATGGGCCTCGCCTAGGCCTGGCCATGAGCTGTGAGAGAT
The DNA here is from genome assembly GCA_017311185.1 of Proteles cristata cristata. Lineage (NCBI taxonomy): Eukaryota > Metazoa > Chordata > Mammalia > Carnivora > Hyaenidae > Proteles > Proteles cristata. Next base: position 4,195,634 of record JAESUZ010004630.1, read on the forward strand.
AGCAGAAACAATCGGACAGAAGCCGGTAAAGTTTGTTAAAGGCAGAGTCAGAGAGAGGAGATTCACTTGTTTTGGTTACGGCTGATGGGATTTGCTGGCCCGTCTATCCCCACAGGAAAGAGTAATGGTGGCCAATCATCTGTGATGTGAGGGTGTGAGCTTGGAGGTAGGAGATGGGACCAGAGGCCCTCTGGAAGTCCTTCTTCAGTTCTCTAGGTCTCCAGAGCACGAGGGGCCACAGGGAAGCCCGAGAGAGAGTCAGGCCAAAATGATCAGCAAGGTCTCAAAGCCTCCTCAGAGATAGACATGGTAGAGGACAGAGACCTGGAGAGAAATGGGGTGCTCCGTTCCACAAAGAAGCACCCAACCTCGTGCCCCACTGTCCTCTCTCTTCTATCATGGCAGTCTGGTTTTGACAGAGGCTGGTCTGGAAGGTACCGATCCCGCTGAGCTACTGGGCTGGTATCTGCCTTGCCCCTCTCCATCAGTGTCCATGCCTGCCTACTGTACGGTATGCTCTCTGCTGCTTCCTTTGTGGACCACCCTCTGGGTTCTTTGTTTCCCGCTGCTGGCTCCCAGACTCCCGGAGAAGCTCCTTTACCACCTTGCAGAAGCACGCAACCTGCCGCCTCCAGCCCCACCGCTTGCTAGAATGGGGCATTGTGTGGGTCCAGTGCACGCGTGCCCGTGGGGTGGTGCAGTGGGCCAGGGAGGATGCTGGAGTAGAAGACCGTCTCTCAATGAAGTGACAGCCAGCCTGACTCCTGCCCCTCCCCCACAGACGTGCTCGGCTCTGCACATTACAGCAGCGGCCACTTCCTTGTCATCAGGGAGCAAGGGACTACTGAATGCTTCTTTGCTGACCTGTCTGACCCCTGAGATTTTGATGAGCCCTCCCTCGCTTGGCCACTCATACCTCATAGTCACATCTGCAGTTGTTATTCCTTGAAGATGCTGCAGTTCCGCGTGGCACACTTTCTACTTAGCTTTGACATTGTCCTCCTATTCAGGACAGACTGAGGGCGCCTGTTCCCTGTGGGCCGTCGGGCAGTGACGGCCAGGGCTGGCAGCTTGAGTGCATCGACATGGGTTGCCAGTGTGTAGCCTGTCTTCGGAGATAATACTTTTTCTTGACGTCTGAGATGCTCTACCCTCCTGGTTTGTCTTCTGCTTCTCTGCTTTCTCCAGGGCTGCTTCTTGCTCTGACCAGATATCCCTGAAAATCAAGCTTCTGGCCCTCTCTCTCATTCTTCTCTCTCTCCCTTGGCAAAATTGTCTAGCCTCTTGGTGTCAGCTATGAACTCTGATAATAACTTCTTATGTGTATCAAGTGCTTTGTAGTTTATGGTGTGTCTTTACATACATTTTATCTGCTCTTTACAGTAAGCCCACAAAGGGGAATAGTTTGTGTACTGGATGCTAAAACGCAGACAAAGCATGGTTAAAACACGGTTTGTCTGAATACGCTTTGAGGCTACAGGGTGTGTAGCTAAGCCGTATCTTCTGGTGCCAGGTCTGCAGCCCTCCCTTACCACGCTTCCCACCGCATTCCAGTGTCTCCCTGTGTACCTTCCGCTGGTTCCTCAAACTAGAGTCATCTTCCTGATTCAGAAGCCCTCCTTTTCCCTCTCTTATTTGGTTTAGTAGCGGGTCCCACCACCTGCCCAGCTGTCAGACCAGAAACTCTGCCTGTCCCCTCCGCATCCATCCCCCACCTGTCCATTTGTACAGCCACTTCCCTCGGTCAGGACCCCCACATCCTTTGCCCACTTGTTAGGGTCTTTCTTGATCTTCTTACCCCCAGTTTCTCTTAGACCATTGGTTTCACAACTTATGACTGCGCTTCCTAGTGTCGTAGCCATGTTAACAGTCTTCTCTCCACTCCCATGCAAGGTACCAACTCCTAGAAATCAGCGGAGGCCAGGGGCGCCTGGGTGGCTCAGTCCGTTGAGCATCCGACTTCGGCTCAGGTCATGATCTCATAGTTGGTGGGTTCGAGCCCCATGTCGGGCTCTGTGCTTACAGACAGCTCAGAGCCTGGGGCCAGTTTCAGATTCTGTGTCTCCCTCTCTCTCTGACCCTCCCCTGCTCACACTGTCTCTCTCTCTCTCTCTCTCTCTCTCAGAAATAAATAAAAAACATTAAAAAAAAAAAAAAAAAGGAAAAAAGAAATCAGCGGAGGCCCTGCTTCCCATCTCCGTAGCCTGGACCTTCCAACTTAGAGTCAATCTCTTGATGATCTCAGATACCCTGTGGACCACCCCACATGGTTCCTGTTCCCACCTGTCACACAGCACCCTGGGTGACCCCCAGGAAGGGCTCAGATGTCATTTCCTGTTCTACTTCTTCCCTGTGCTACCATGTGGCTCGTGCTTTCCTTCCTGAGCACGGTTCCTTCTATGCCAATTATCTGTGCACATTATAACCCTTTTCCTCAAAGATTCCATGTCAAGTGTACTTCTCTTCTCCGGTGAAACCTTCCCTGACTCCTCCAGGTAGAACCTCTGAACTCCTCTTCCACTTTCTCTTTCTCCTACAGTCCTTGCTAGTTTGTGCTCATGCTGGGTTACTGATGTACGCCTCTGATGTTTCCGTGGGCAGAACCACATCTGATATTTTGGCAAAGCGAATACGGATTTTTGCCATTTGCTGCCCACCTCCCACATAACAGGCACTGGCCTCGGGGTTCATATGTGTTATTTGGTTTAATCCTCAGATCATCCCCACACGGAAATATCCTTATTTTTATTTTGCAAGCGAGGGAATGGCCCCAGAGAGGTTGGGTAATTTACTCGACCTTCAAGTGAGTGCTAGAGCTAGGATTTGAACTCTGGACATCACCTTGTTGGTGAGCGGTGTTGATGGCTCACGGGCAAGCGGGGAGGGCTACCCGTGCCAGGTAAGCGGCTCATCTAGCGTGTCTACCACAGGGCTGGCTATGTGTGAAGGTCACCAGCGCCCCGACTTCCCTGCTTCCTTTAACGGCCTGCTGTGGCTCTTTCACCCATGGGTTTATCTGAGCTGTCTTGATCTTAGCCATGTCTTTGTCTAGTGCCACCCCACATGGTAATGAGCCCCTTGCCTTTGCCCATGTGTAACACTGAACCACCTTTTATTTGTCCTCAGATAATTTTTTGGTAAGCTTCAAGGGATGCCTGGGGTTCTATTTCGGGATCTGTCGGACAGGTCTGCGTCGGCTCTGTTGTTGTCCTTCAGGATTTTGCAAACTTTGATCTCATCCTCTGCAAGCTTTGTGTTTCTAGAATGAGGAGTTCACTGCTTTTAGAATCTGCCTTCATGCTTCACCTTTTCATTCGCCTCTTGTGGCGTCTGGTGTGTTGGATGTGTGCGAGTGAGTCACCCATTAAAGTTGGGCATGCCGAGGGCCAGGCTCCTGTGCTCCTTCCTCAGCTCTGCCTGGAGTGGCACAGACCTTCAATGAGAAGCCCTGTCTCTGCTCCCACTCTGAATCCAGCCTGCCCATGCTGAGGCCAGCTTCTCGGCAGTTGTGGAGATGGCCCATGCCAGGCTGGCTGGCTCACAGCATCACGCCTGTGACACCAGAACCCATTTCGGGTGCTATGATGGAGCGTCCGAGGTATGCAGTGCTCGGCTCTTGAACTTCTGTGCTGATCGCAGGCTGCCAGGCCTGGGGACAGCCAGGTTCATGGCCGTGATGGGCACAGCGACCTGCCCCAAGAAGGGGCTTGGAGCCCGGGAGGGATTAAAGGTGGTGCAAAGTGGACCGGGTGGCAGGTGGGGATGGTGTCCTGCTCCAGTGCATGCGCTCTGTTGTCTCCTTTTAGCCTCCTCTTCCTTCTCAGCTCCCTTTCTTTCTCTTTCTCTTTCTCTTTCTCTTTCTCTCTTTCTCTTTCTCTTTCTCTTTCTCTTTCTCTCTTTCTCTTTCTCTTTCTCTTTCTCTTTCTCTTTCTCTTTCTCTTTCTCTTTCTCTTTCTCACCTGTGTGTGGGAGTTAGCACAATGCTGGCTGTGACCTGGTGCCATCCCGTACCAACATTCGAGCCTGTTGTTGACTCCCTACCATCATGGGAGGGAGGTTGCAGGTGTGCTAAGTGTCGAAGGCCATCTTTGGAGGTGGGTAGGGAGTCTTGCTGGTGTGACGAGCAGGAGCAGAGGCCACCTCCAGGACTATGGGAAGGAATTAACATCGAGTATGTACCATGTTGTGACCACATGCTGTCACACAGGCGTCCAGCCCGAGAGACAGGGAAGTTTAACTTGTGCCGTTTCTTTCCCAACAATGATGAAATCCACTCGCATCATGACATCCTTCCCTGGTGTGTGGGGGAATGTTCCAGGCGGCACAGGAGAAAGGAGGGTCAAGGTCTCTGAATGGCTGCTCTCGACTAATGATGAGGTCGGGGGTCTGAGAGGGGAGAAGCAAGTTGCTTCCTCTTTAAAAAGTTTATTTCTGGTTATAAAATTAGTATGTGATCATTAGGGAGTATTGGAAAAAATAGAGGAAAAAATGCAGCATAAATGAAAATCAGTCCTAATCTTATCATCCAGAGAGAACCACTATTCATCCATCTTTTGATGAGTTTCTCCGTGTGTGTGTGTGTGTGTGTGTGTGTGTGTAGGTTTTTTGTTGTAAAGGATGCCTCTAAAGGCAAGGAGATGGAGGACAGTGGCCTCTCAGCCCCCACCCTTCCCTTGGGCTGCCTGGGGCCTCCCACTGTGACCCCCACCACCAGCCAGATGCCCCCACCCCGGATGGGGCAGCTAGTCAGCACCGTGCTTGATTACCATTGGTCTCAGAATCGGGAGCTAACCTGGAAAGTGGCTCCTGCTCCGGAAAACTCCTAGCTAATGTGGAAACACAAAGTGGAAAATGACTGGGATGGCTGCAGACTCGTGGAATAGCCCTGCCCTGAAGCAGAGGTCCCTGGCAGGTAGCTGCGGAGTCTCCGCCCGGACTTCCAGGGGTAGCCTCCATGTTGGTCAGCTCTGGGTCTCTGGGCAGGTGAGGCTAAGGGACTGCTTTTCACCTTGTACGTTCTAATTTCGGGTCCCCATTCTATGCTCCAGAGCTTCACGGGGTTATGTCCAGACAGTGTGAGCCATGGCCTTCTTGTACTTAAAACCCGCACCCGTGTTCCCGGCCACGTGTCTGCCACACACCTCTGGCTCCTACCCCCGTCCCTCATGGGCCACATGATTTTCACACCCTCTGGTGCTGGTGTGGCTGAGGAGAGGTGGAGCCTCTGGCAAGGCTTGCCGGAGCAGGTGAGACGAGAGTAGTGTTTGCAGGGTACGGCGATGGCAGTGAAATGGGGAAGCCCATTCCAGGCCAGGGAATGGCATGCAGGAATGTTCATCCGCGGCAGGTGTGGGCACATGCCTGTGTGAGCGTGAGCTCTTGCTGGGGCCAGGCAGAAATCCCAGCCCCCCGGGGCCCCCCCAGCCCCATGTCCTTATATAGCCATCCCCGTGCTCTCAGAGCTCTGGGGGTGGGGACGGGGCCCCCCTACTGTACACATGCGGGGAGCCCGCAGCTAGCTGGGCTCCAGCCGACTCTCTCAGGATCGTCTTGTCATCACAGCCGGAGTCAGCTGTTGGTTTGGGAAGCCTTCCCTGGTCCAGCATTTCACCGTGCGCAGCCAGAAATATAACCCTCCGGTTTGCCAAGAGCATTGGATCTTGGCAGGCATCCTCGTGGCCTATTTTAAACTAAAGGGAGCCGAGAGGTGCCTCCCAGGCTGCACCGAGGACCCTTCCTCCGTGGGAGCTTGTCACTTTCTCCCTCCACGGGCCAGTGGACAGCTGTCTTGTGGGGAGGGCACAGGGGATGGGAAACAGGGCTGTTTCAGGGCAGTTTAGGAGAGGGTCTGTATGCTTACACAGGGGGCACCAGACTGCCGTTGGGAGACCCGGTTTGTCCTCTGTCCTGTGCTGCTGCGGCCATGTATGGGCAAGCTGTTTGATCACCCTGTTTGTTCTTGCTGTCTGGGAAAAGCGGGTCACACGATCTACCCTTCCTCTCAAAGTGCTCCTGTGACCTCACAGAATGGTTATCAACACATCTGGGACGTCCACTGAGCCCCTGTCATCCTGCTTCACTTGCCAAAGTCCTTCTCCCCACCAGGCATGGCTTACTCGAAGCAGACCCAAGTTTCTAAGAAAACCAAATAAAAAGACGATAGAAGCAGGCAGTAAAGGCTGTTCAATTACTTATGAGGCTGCCTGCTGGCTCAATGAATGAAGTAATAATAATCACTCATGAAGGATCCAATGGAGGCTGATGCCCAGGATCTTAGAATCTGGATTCGACTTGGTGAGTTTCTCACTGGGTAAGTTTCTTCCCCTCTGGAGCTTCCATTTCTTATCTGTCAACGGGGATGATAATGACACCTACCTCATCGGTTGTAGTGGGAGTGCAAAGGGTTAATGGGCCTGATGGGTGGGTGTCTGCTGCAAGGAGGTGCTGGACGAGCTTGGTCACCACAGTGGGTGCTGCTGGGACTTCTGTAGCCCACGTACAGTTCACAGAATGTCCTAGGCAGATAGTACTCGCAGTAGTGCTGACGCCCAGAGAGGACGTGCCACTGATCAGCCCAGGATCAACTTGGGTAGGCGACAGTCCTCCAGCAGAGGTCCACAGGGCACCAGGTGAGGATTAGAACCTGGTTGCTGCCCCAGCCCTGTCACGGGGGTAGGATGCCAGTGGTGGTGGCAGGGTATTCATTCTAGAGGGGGTGTAGGGAGGGGCCACAGCATGCAAGTCTCAAGGGACAGCACATCTTTGGAGGGTATTTCTGTGCACTCTGCCTCAGCCCAGTGGAGCCCGCTGCTGGCTGGGCAGATGGTGGCTATAGCCCTGGGGATTCTGATGCATACATCCCAGGGCAGGTTCTCGGCATCTGAGATGTCAGAAGCCTTCTCAGGTGACTGATGCCCAGCAGGGGAGTAGAGGGGTAAGGACTATGGGGTCACACAGAACTGGGGACTGAGCCTGACCCCACTAGTTAGTCTTGGATAATAGTGCCCACATCCTTGGACCAGCGTGATTTGAAATCGAAAAGTGCATCTGAAATGCCCACCCCTCTGTCAGGCCCCACCGTGCCTTCTTTGGACCGGGTGCTGACTGCTTTCGGGACTCAAGCTTCCTTTCCATACCTTTTCAGTGCTTAGGTACCCTCTTCCTTGCCTCCACTCCCACATTGGAGGCCTAAATGGGGAGGAGGGCTTCTCATTTTAGAGGTGAGGACAATGGGAGAGAGCCATGTGTAGGTCCACAGAGAATTGGACACTGGTCCTTGGCCTTGCCCTGTTGCCTTCTTAACCAGCTTGTGCCTGAGCCCCAAGCCCCAGACCACATGCTCAGCACATTCTCTGGCAGAGAGCGTGAAAGGGAAAGGCTCGGTTCTGTCTTACCCATCTGATGACGATGACGACAGCGGCAGTGACAACGTTACCCAGTGCCTGTGGGACATGTACTAGGTACCAGGCACTGCTCTAAGTGCTTTTTGTGCCTTAACTTACTGTAGCTTGGTGACAGCCCTGAAGGAGGTGCTGTTGGCAAACCCATTTGACAGATACGGCGAGTGAAAATTGCTAAGGGTCTTGCTTCCAAGTGTACCTTTCCCCATTCTTGTTCTTTGAGCATCGACCTCGAGTCTGTTTTCATTAATGACCCATCAGCGGTGACAAATGTGTATCCCATGTGTGTCTCTGCAGCCTGCAGCCGTTGCGTGGGGCGGATGCTCCATGCACACATGAGTGTTGACTGTCGAACGCGTTGTGTGTGCCGGTTTCCAGGGGACAGGAGAGGCTGGAGAGAGGGCGGCAGCTGTCCCGCCGCCCGGAGAGCTGTTCTGGCGCCAACCTGCCCACCATGTGGGCTTCCTGCTGCAGTCATCAGCTCCCCATTGTCCCCCAGAGCCCGAAATAGCAGTCTGCAGTCAAGAGAGACAATAAGGAGTGAGGCACGTGGCCGGGCTGGGGGGCTGATGCGTGCAGGACAGTCCACCTTGGGGCTTCCGGCCTGGCTCTGTCTGTCCCGCCAGCTCCGGGCTTTTTATAGAGTGGCTGCGTTAGGCGAGCCCAGCGAGTTTGTGCGTTTGGGCCTCATCCGACTGCAGCATGTGGACCCTGCGCAGAGGTGGCCTGAGGAGACGTGGCCCCTGGGCTGACCTGGGTTTGAATCTCCACGGCAGCTGACTCGCCCTGCCTGCAGCCACATCGCGTAATGGGAGCAGCCAGTCAGGGCAACTGAAAAAGGAAACGGGCCGTGCCCAACCCAGCTCTATTATTAAACTTTTCTCCAGCACCTTCTCCCCACTCAGCCCTCTGCCACCATATTCGAGAGACTTGTCCCCATGCTACCCCAAAGGGATGTGGCCGCTATAGGCTGGTTTAGGGAGGGCAGGAGGGATGCCTGTTGGGGTTTCATAGAAGCACCATTGGGATTTCCCTTTCGTTGGTGGCAGAAGCATGAGAATGACTAATCTGCAGGAAGAACCTCTTGGGGCGTTCAGCCCGGTAACCCAGAAGTTGTGGAGCTCTTTAAGTTACCTTTCAAGTTACCCTTAAGATAAAACAAACTACCTTTTAGGCAAATGAACCGTTGAGGATATGGTGGTGTCGGAAGTCTTAGCAATATCGTGGGTCCAAAGAGAGTCAGGTTCAGCAGATGTGTGGGCCACATAGAAACAAAGTGGGATTTCCCCTTTGTATCTCTGAGACATGGCATCTGCTCTTTTTTTGTTTCCTTGAACTGAAGGGCCATCTTTCTCTCGAGTTACATCTTTGCAGGCAGGACTGTTAGCTGGTCACCCACCTCTTTTTTTTTTTTTTAATGTTTTTAAGTTTGGAGAGAGCATGCGTACACACACACACACACACACACACACACACACACACACACACACACACACACACGCATGCATGCATGCATGAGTTGGGGAGAGGCAGAGAGAGAGAGGGGTTAGAGAATCCCAAGCAGGCTCCACTCTGTCAGTATGGAGCCTGATGTGAGGCTCGAACTCACGAACCATTAGATCATGACCTGAGCCAAAATGAAGAGTCAGACACTTAACCAACTAAGCCACCCAGGTGTCCCACCTCTCTCTCTCTCTTTTTTTTTTAAGAGCATGTTGAGGTTTACCACAACATTGAGAGGAATGCACAGGTGTTTCCCATGTAACTCCCACACATGCACGGCTTCCCCCATTATCAATGTCACTGACCAGAGTGGTTTTTTACCAAGACTCAGCCTACGTTGACACAGTGATCATCTGGAGTCCATAGTTTATCTCAGGGTTTGCTCTTGGTTGCGTGCATTCAGTGGATTTGGGCAGACATATGTCCTATATCCATCATTGTAGTATCGTGCAGAGCATTTTTACTGCCCTGAAAATCCTCTGCTCCACCTGTTCATCCCTCTGTCACCATGGATCTTTTTATTGTCTCCATAGTTTTGCCTTTTCCAGAATGTCCTATGGTTGGAATCATGCAGTTCGTATGGAATCATCCAGTGTGATTTCTGATTGGCTTCTTTCACTTAGTGATATGCATCAAGGTCTCCTCTATGTCTCTTCGTGGCTCAGTGGCTCGTTTCTCTTCAGCACTGAATGCTATTCCATTGTCTGGATGGGCCACAGTTCATTATTCATTTACCACCTCTTTTACAGAAGGTGGGGAGACGTGTGCCCCAAGCTAGGCCCATTCCCCCATCATGGGTTATTTATGAAGGTGTCTCCACTCCCACTTCTTTTGTGGTTTTTCCCTTGCTTCGCCTTTGCTGGGTGGTCAGGAGCCAGCGAGGTGATGAAGGGAGTGAGAAGGAGGGAGGAGAACATGGTGGGGGTGGGGGGCAGCGGTTGGTGGGGGCAGGATCGCCAGGCCTAGCGGTGAGCTAGTGAGAAGCCGCAGAGCCAAGCCCCATTCAGTAGGGGGCCTGGAGCTCCCCAGGGAGCTGTGCCCGAAGCTTAAGACCCTGTCGAATGCAGCCCTCAGTACCTCCAAGGGGATGGGGCACGGCCACTCGGAACCTTGGGGAGGCCCTCCCACAGGGGTCCAGCGCGGCCAAGTCCCTGAGGCCAAGGCCAGAGGCCTGGTGCTCAGCACCTCGCTGTGATGGGAGGTGTCTGGTTCCCCACACAGGGCAAGAGGGTTATAAATAGCGGATGACGGGCTGCGGTAGCGTAATTGTCGATTTTGAGAGTGCCCTGGCTAGGGTTCGCAGGGATGGACGAGGTTAAATTCGGCCCTGTTGGCCGATTGGCATTTCTTGAGTGGGGTGCTAATCCCTTCAGGAGGTCAGATAAGCTCCCTAGCGGCGCCCCTGATCTTGACTTTGGGGCCAGGTTAACTCTTTCAGGGGGGCTGCAGAAGAACCCCAGAGCTGGATTTTGCACGGCCCGTCCTGGGGAGGGCTGGTTCCTGAAATACAGTATGGACTGTGCCCTGTGACCGTGTCTTCAACCAGGCCATCCACACGGAGGCCTATGCTGGGGCAGCCCTGTGGGTAATGAGGACAGAAGCTACTTCTCCCCCCTCGGGGAGCCTGGCTTCGCTGAATATGAGCCGTGACTTGGGTGGAAGACTCCTGAAGACAGCATGTGTGTCAGCAGCCCCCACAGTCTGATGAGTTAGGAGACCCTTCCCCACCACATTTCCAATGAGTCTCAAAAGTCAAAGCACAAAGCTCCCCTTCTGTAGTTCACCCGGCTTTGGGGGTTTCCTGTACCCACCCAGTCGGCCAGAGGCACATTGTTTGCAGAGTAAGGGTAAGTTTCTGGCCCTTACCCACCTGCCCCGCCCCCACCCCGCCAGAGGACTCAGAGGGCAGCGGGGGCAGTTCTCTGTTGCCATGTACAGAGGTGCTCACTCCTTGCCCTTCAAGTGTGTGGGGTTCTGGCCCAGCTTTCTTCTGCGAGTGTGACCCGCTTCCCTCCCTGAGCCAGGGTCCCGCTCTGTTTCCTTCTGTGCTGGGTAGGCCATGCTGAGGGGTTTCTTGGAAGCTCCTCTTTCTAGGACTGTAAAACCTGGTCCCTGCGGAGTGTCATGGCCCCCAACGGGCTGTCTTCTGCTTTATGGCCTCCGTGTCTGTGTGGTGCTCTCTCCCCTGTAACACAGCTGTGGCGTCCAAGAACAACAGCAACTGCTCATTCTGTTATAAACTCAACTAGCTGAAACCCGCTGAGACATGGGGGGAATAAATTATCCCCAACAAGCTCTTCTGCTAAAAGCCAGGCCCCTGCACCGCTACCACCCGGCTCCCCTCTGCTGGCCTCTCAGCAGGCTCTCTGGAGCCTGCCTGCTGGCTGTCCCCTTCCGATGCCCTTTCTCCCGGCTGTGGTGGCTGCTTTCTAACCACCACGTGTGACCAGTCAGGAGGCTTCGGGCAGAGGACTAAGACTGCAGGTGCCTGGGAATGAAGAGGATTGGATGGTATTCTTCTGTTTCTTCATGCCCTTTACCCGAGAAAGATACCTCTTGCGGGGTGGCTCAGGAGAAGCAGGGTCCTTCCGGACAGGGGCTATGGGTGATGAGTGAAATGACTCACAGCGGCACGCTGGGGGATGAGCCTGCGGTCAGCTCACGGATGACCTTGGCTATTAGGCCAGAGGGTTTGGGCACCTGATAACAGGCAGGGGCAGGTGAAGGCAAATATAGGGGTCTCCAGGGCTAGTTGAGAGTCACCCCATCTGCAGGTGCATCATCTCACTCTCTCGGGCTGAATCTGCACCCTGGGGTCCTAGCCCACAGGCTTTGGGGGTCAGGAAGGGAGAGCCTTGGGAAGGTTCATTTCACGTCCAAGTGCTGAGGGCCAGGACACTCTCTCTCCACCCAGGGATATATTCTGGGGTTCACAGTCTCCCTGGTGTTCTCTCTGCTGAAATGGGAGAGGGGAAGGAGGGAGACCTCAGTGAGAACTTTTGGTCTGAGCAGGTCCTTTATCCTCTCCTTCAGGGAGTGACTAAGGGTGGAGGGAGCCTCGATCCCTTCCCTGGCTTTTGAGCTGCTGTTTGGTTTTGGAGACCCAAGATGTCAGGCAAGTTGGTTCTTCTCCCTCTTCGCCCTCCCACTGAGGCTGCAAGCAGCACAGGGTGACCCCAGGTCCCAAGCACTGTTGGACAACCCCGCGCCATGACCCAGCGCCTGTTCAAGGATCTTCAGCCAGGGACTAATGGGTTGGTCCGGGAGCAGGCTTCCCTTGGCGACTCCCAGCAGAGGCTCCGCGGCATCCAAATGCATCTGCTCTCCGTGGACAGCGTGGCATGCTTGTCGGGCAGCGTCACTCCTCGCTGCCTCTTGTTCCTTGGGTGAGATCCTGAGGTGAGATGGCTGATGCATGATTGACGGTGACACCTAGGCAGCCCAGCGCCTGGGGAGCAGGAAGATGGGACTCGTTTAATTAGAAAGAGTGTGGGGGCGAGGGTGCCTGGGTGGCTCATTTGGTTAAGCGTCTGACTTCAGCTCAGGTCATGTTCTCATGGTTCATGGGTTCAAGCCCCACATCAGGCCCTGTGCTGACAGCTCAGGCCTGGAGGCTGCTTCGGATTCTGTCTCTCTCCCTCTCTCTCTGCCCCTCCCCTGTTCTTGCTCTGTCTCTTTTGGTCTCTCAAAAATAAATAAACAATAAAAATTTTTTAAAAAGTGTGTAGGGTCTGAACCCCTAGAATCCTTAGAAGAATAATTTTACATGAGCATCCACTCTATACCAGGTGCTGTATTTACACCACCCCATGAGTTTGGTATTGTCTTCCTTTCATAAGTGAAAAATTTGGGCCTGGAGACATGAAGTTGCATTCCTAAGGTTGCATGGCCACAGCAAAGATTTCAACTTCCTTGAGTCCATTGGCTTTACAGCCTGTGTTCTATCTTGTTCTTGTTGGCCAAGGCTTTTTACATCCTGTGGCCTTTCCCATGTGCTGCCACTCATACGCTGCTACCGCTCCCAGGATCTCGGGGATGCCAAGAAGCTTAATACATGTATACTAAATGCTACCTTTGAGGAACGTTCTCAAAGACAGGATTTCCAAGTCCTGGTCTCCTTCCTCCCTTTGGTCCTCCTGTCCGCAGATATTTACTGAACCTTTACCATGTGCCTGGCACAGCGTAGCACCCTAGAGATGCGCAAGGAACAAGGCAGAGATCTCTTATCTCATGGAGCTCATATTCTAATAGGGAAGACAGACAATAATAAATAAACACTTAAAGTAATAACAGATTGCCACACAAGATGGGAAGGAAGCAAGCGGAACTCGAAGGGTAAGAATAAACCAACCACATGACTACCTGAAGAAGAACATTCTGGACAAAGGAAACACCAAATGCAAAATAGTGGGGTGCGCCTTGGGAACTAACAGGGGCCAGTGAGTGGGAGCAGAGCACGGAGCAGGCGGGGAGGGTAGAGGCCAGATCACGTAGGGTCTTGTAGGCTGTAGGAAGGATTTGGAACTTGTTCTGCACACGAGGTGGCACCTTGGAAATTTGAACAAGGACCATTCTGGCTGCTCTGTGGAGAATGGGATATAGATGGGGAAGAGCGGCAGGTGAGAAAGGAGAAAGTGATCACAGAGGTTCAGAGAAGAGATAGTAGCAGTGGAGATGGGGAGAAATGGGTGGACCAGAGACGGAAATTAGAGGCCCGAGTGGCAAGACATGGTGATGGATGGTGTGGGGACACCAGGTAAGGCAAAGAGTCACTGGGGACTCTCAGCGTCCCTGTAGCTTGAGCACTAAGATTTCTCCTCTGAACCTATTTAGTGAGAGATGCTCGTGAGACATTGAGATGGAGAAAACAAGTAGGCGAGTGGGTGCATGAGTCTGGAGCCCAGAGAGGGGCTGCCCACTCCCACCCCACGGCGATCAGGCAGAGCACTTTGAGATCCTGGGAGGCGCTCAGTGCTGCTTGACACAGTTCCTGGCATAGTTTGTGCTTACTCACCACGGAGGAGAGAAAGCAAGATGATCGCATGAACGAGTCACACAAAGGAAGGTCATTGGTAATCCCTGTGGTCACATGCCTTGGGGTTAGAGATGGGGATGCAGCTGCATTTGACCAGACATTTCTGTGCTGCTGAAGAATATGGGCATCCTTGGTATTCCTGGAGGTGGGGCTTGCTTGGGCGCTACGGTCCTGGACAGTGCAAGCGGAGGTACCCTTTTCCCCAGAGTACCAGCCAGTAGCCACCCAGGGCAAATTGTACCATCTTACTCCCATCCTGCTGGGACATAGTTCCAACTTGAAAAAACACCTTTTGGGAGCCTACTCTCTGCAAGGCACCGTAGAAGATGCAAAATGAGAGTGGCTTAGGGAAAGCCAACAAGCAGTGAATATTTGCAGGGCAAATACTGCGAGTTGTCAGGTGCTTCGAGTGCACAGACCCGGAAGGGTGGGTGGAGGTCACGGACCCTTCACGGGAAGGATTGGCATTGTGGACTGGTAGGGGGTGAAGGGAAAGGCATGGCTGCTGGGGAAGAGCTGTAAGAGAGACATACAGGCCCACGGCATGGGGTATGTCCCTAAGGGCTGAGTACCCCGGGTCATAGGGGATAGCGGCACACGAATAATGAAAAGTTGATGCTGTAGGAGGTTTCCAGGAGGTCCTTGCTGAGAAGTTCCAGCCACATGGCACAGGCTGCAGCAGACTTCCGGGCCTGGAACGTGAGGCACGTTGGGCTGCAGGCAGACTGCTTAGCTTGTGATGACAGAGAGGAGGTGAGGGCAACCAACAGGGGCGCCTCCCGGGGTTCCGGCCAAAGGGGTGAGAGCAGGAACTGGGCTGCGGGCGTAGAGGAGATGAGGTAGGTGCAGGAGATTTGCAGGGATGTGGCCGAAGGATTTGAGACGGATGAGACACAGAAGGGTCACAGTGACAACGGTAAACCTTTACAATGTTAGGCCATGCTTTTGTTCTAAGAGCTTTACAAGCTTTGTTCTGTTTATTTTCCCATCCACCTTATAGGGTAAGTACTACATGGATTTTGTTTGGGAGACGTGCTCTTCTCTCCATTTCACACACAAGGGGTCCGAGTCGCAGAATTCAGCCCGTCTAGTATGTTTGGTGAGGGGTAGAACTGGGATGCAGAAGCCAGGTGCTCACTCCACAGCCTGTGCTCATAACTGCTGGCCGCAGATCCAAGTTTGTTTTGTTTGTTTATTTTCTGGGGGGAGGGGCAGAGAGAGAGAGGGAGGGAGAGGGAGCTGTGTGTCAGCACAGAGCCTGACGCAGGGCTGGGTCCCACAAACTGAGATGATGACCTGAGCCGAAATCAAGAGTCAGGTGTTTAACCGATTGAGCCACCTAGGCGCCCCACGGGTCCAAGTTTAACTCTGGGATGGAAGAAGAGGTGAAAGAAGCACATCCCCAAGGTAGGGATACGGGTGGAGAAGCACATTTGCAGGAGTCCGGGGCACACCCTGATTCAGCAGACCGTGGGCAGAGTGCCGCCAACGCCATGGAAAAGAGGTACCATCATTCGGTGCAAGAAAAGGTCTCGGGCATTTGTGACCCAGCGGCAGTGAGGGCACTGGTTCAAGTGCACGATCCTCACCTGCGTCCAGTGTTTCCAGCGTTCACAGTGTCATTCACAAGACTGGTGAATCCTAACGCGGACCACGCCCCCTCCCACAGCACTTCCGGTGCTGGCTCAGCCCCTCCTTTACGGGCCTGAGGTGACCTGCTTTCTGCAGAAGGGGCGGAGTCCGTGGGGCTACCCTGGAGGTTCGCTTTTGCAAAGAGGTCAGAATTTTCCTGACACGGAGCCAGGCTCTAGCTCCCCTGAGCAGCTGGTGCCATGGACGTTAAAGTTCTATCTTCAAGTGATTTTTTAAATGTATTTTCTGCGTGTCAAATGTGTGGAAGCAGCACCTTTTCCTCTTAATTTGCGGGTGTCTCCTTTGTGGGTGCCCCGGGAGACAGCACCCTAAGTGTCTCCACTTACGATGACATTTTTTCTATTTCTTTTGACTCCTGTGTCCGCCTGTATCTCAAAAAACACTCTTTTGAGAGCTTAAGGGAAATGTGGAACCACAAAGTGCAAGCGTCTGCATTCTGCTGTGTCCTCATCCGTCTCTGGCTACTGCGTGCTCGCTCTCTCTCTCTCTCTCTCTCTCTCTCTCTCACTGTTTTCTGTTGAATAAGCAAAAGCAAGAGCAAATTTATTCCTTTGGAGCTCATATTAAAATGCGTAGTAAATGTTTCTCTTTGATATTGTCAATATGTTTCTTTTCCAGTGGTTGAAATTTGTTCTCAGCGCCCCTGCCAACTCAGTTTCACATGTAGGTTATTTTCCCTCTGTTTGCCCTTTATAAATGGCATCATTTGCCCCCTCCAGGTCTTGGGAAGGAGTGCTTCTGTGTGTGCACGTGTGCGCGCGCACACACGGAGCAGGGATGGGGGGCGAGGGAGGGGCCCCTGCGATCTGCTTTAGAGCTAGGGCTCCCTGTAGTGCAGACTTGATCAAAGTCCTCACGTTACTCTGTTCCTTCTAGGTATGGGAAGCGCCTGAGCTCAAAAGTAATCGATTCTGATTTATGTCCAGGTCAGGGTATAATTAGCAGTCTTGATTTAATGTCAGTGTGGCCTGAACCTTTGCCATCTCCTTCCTTTGTCTAGGGGTATACACGCGGCGGGTTCCTGAGGCAGGGTGCTGAGCGGGCATCAGACTGGGCCCTTGACTGGGGGACCTAGCAAGAGCAAGTCTCCCCCAGGGTCGTCCGTTTCCTTAACTGGGTGTTCAGATCACGGGGTGAGCGTAAATCACGTAACACTTCTCAGGCCCAGCTCAGGGCCTGGCACTCTCTCTCCCTGCCAGAGAAGAGGGGGCCCCTCTACCTGAGATGGGGGGCGGGATGCGGGCCCGCAGTTTGTGGGCAAGTCACTCAACCCCGAAGGCCTTGGCCTCGGTCCTCCTCCCTAACTCAACACAGCAAGAGTGAGGACTGAGCAGAAGTGAAATCCCAGGATCTTAGGGCTGAAAGGGCTTTGGGATGTTATCAAGTTCAACCTTTTGTATTAGGAGTGGGGGAGCCGTGAGGCTCCGGGCGGGAACCCACCTGCTGGAGGTTCATAGCCCTTTGTAGCACTGGCGTGTACTGTGTGCTGGGGTCCATCACGCCGCTTTGCCTGAAGGCTCACCCGTCAACTGACCCTTAAAACATACGCAGAGCCGCGCACCTCTCCGCGTGTGGTGGTGGACAGACAGCTGGCCTGTCTCCCACCATATGCTTGGCCTGTTTAAGAGCATCAGGGACGGAAGCGGCTTGTGTACCGTCGCACCAGGGCTGGGGAGACACTCCTCTTGCAGCTGAAAACGTGCCTTGCTTTTGTGTTCCCATGTCCGTGCTTCATATGGGATCATTCAGCCCATACCTGGCTGTTAATAACGAGGGGCTCTCTGTTCCCAGCCCTGAGCTCGTTGCCAGGGAGATGCACTGAGAGGTGGCGTGGCGGGAGGCGTCTGCCCGTGCCGCTGCCGTAGGCTGCAGCGCACACCTGCGGAGGTCAGTACTCGCACACGGGGGGAGCTCCTATGAGTTGTCAGACCCTCGAGCTGCTGCAGGACACTAGGGGTGGTCAGGGTGGGCTTGGCCAATGTGAAGGAGGAGATGGGGTGTCAACTGGGCCTTGAAGGCCCTGGGGTGGATGGAGAAAGGTGAAAAGGGAAGAGGAAGACGTGCTGGGTAGGAGAAGATGCTGTGAGCAAGGCATGGAGGTAGACGTGCACAAGGTGCGTTTGGGGGACCTGGCGGTTCACGAGGAGCCATGGGGAAGCTGTGAGAATGCGGTTTTTCCTTTCAGAGGTGGCTGTCTCCTGCTAGTGCTGGGGAGGCCGGCATCTGATTAGATTTAGCTTGCCTGGCGCAGTGATCTGGATCGTTATTTTGGCTCAGAGCATTGCTGAGAACCTGACTTGTGACTGACACTTGCTTAACTGCCCTGAGGATGGACTGGGCCCCAAGAGGGGCCCAGTGACTTCCTGTGTCTCCCCCTCTCTGAGAAGTCTGGGTCAAATGGGGCCCTTGGGATCCGGGGAGAGGAGGCCGTGAGCCCTAGTCTTGCTTTGGATTTACTTTGGTCCCTTCTGGGTCACAGAGCGACTTCTCGCCGCCTGCCTGCCCGCCTCAGCCCGCCTCCTTTCGAGCTGGCTTTCCGCTTATCTTAATTTATTGATGAAAACTTGTTTTACGGTCCAGAGCACAGACGGCAGCAGCTCCCTGCCAAAAGAAAGCAGCTCACACATCGGGAAAGGGAGCTGCCTCCCGGAGATGGGTGGCTGGGGAGCGGCGGGCCGGCGGGGTGAGTAAAGCATGTCTGGGCAGTTGTGCTGTGCCATACTGGAGGAGGAGGGGGGCCCACGGAGCCCGGCCAGGGGCACTGGGGGCTGGAGACAGCGGGACTCCAGCCTGGGCAGGACCTCCCCACCTCTCTCCACTGCTGTCCCCTGGCTTACAGCTGCTCTGCCTGGTCTCGGTCACCTGGGTGAATGGAGACTGCAGCCCGTAAATACTAATAATGACTCCCGTTTATAGCTCTGTACACGGCGCCACGCTAGGAAGTTTATTTTCATGAGTCTCATTTAATCCCAGCTACGACTTCACGGTAAAACAAGCACGGGGAACGTTGTTTACCGACGCTCCTCCTGCTTTCCCTCTCCGCCGCCCCTCCCCACCCCCCATCCGATGGTAGATGAAGGCACGGAGAATTTGAACCCAGTCTACCTGGCTCCAAGGTCAGAGTGGCGCACAGCCCTCCCTGACATGACACTCGGCACTGGCCGGGTGCTGTTCTCCGTTGTGGCTGGTTTTTATCACCCCGACTCACTGGGCCTGCTGGCTTGGATGTCCCCAGAGCAGCGACCCCATCTCTGGCTCGTGTGTGCCCGTGGCCAGCATGGCACCCGGCTCAGGGCAGAGACCTTGGAGGCAGCTGGCGAGAGACCGATGCACAAGGCTCAGTGAATGGGTTCTTGGTCAGGCCCTCGTGTTTCTCCTCTCTAGCAAGTGGACAGCCTTTGAGTCGCTCTGTGAGTTACTGCGCAGCTCCGTTTCCTGGTGGGTCAGACGAAGCTGCTCCTCGCACGGAGCCCTGCAAACCACGCAGCTTGCTTCGAGGCACCGCATGAGAGGAGGGCTTGACCCCCGTGGGCCGCAGCGCCCTCATCTGTGAAGTGGGGTAACAACTCTTCCTGAGGCCGTGGGCGCTGCATGTGTGAGACCGTGTATGTGAAAGAACACGCTAGAAAGCAAACAGCAGAGGACCGTGGTCATTTGCATAAACTCCTCTTTTGTGGAGATGTAGGCACCAAAAGAAGGTCTGTCAAACTCCAGACCAGTTTGTTTTATTCCTTCTTGCTGCGTCTTGCAGAGGTAAAGCCAACAATTTGCATAACTCTGGCAAAGTCAGCTAAGTCGGGGCATCGCCTTGGCTGGACTTGGGCAGCCCCAACCCATGTGCATGCCAGGCGCACACCCCTGCCTGCAGATGGGACACAGCCTCCCATGCACGTACTCCCTGCCTGCGCCCACCTTCCCTGCTGCCCGGCCTCGCCTCCACACACCCCCCACCCCCACCCCAGCTAGGCAGCAAGGATGCAGCCACCACTCCAATCCCTTGGCCTCCCTCCCTCCTGCTGGACTCTTCCTGGGTCTCTGCACTCTTCAGCACCCTATTCCCACCTGCCTTGACTCAGATTGGGCTAGAAACTTCTTGCAAAGGTTTAATACAATGAGGCCTTAGAATTTTCTTAGGTTTGTAGGAGGCATGGAGAGGTTTCAGTCATAAGGTTTAGAGTCTCATCAAATCAGATTAAAATTCCAGGCTTGCCAACTGCATGTGTGAGTTTAGACAAGATACTTAATCTCTGATCCTTAGTTTTCCCATATGCAAAGTTGGGGGGGCGGAAATAATAGTAACCACCTCGTATGGTTTTTGCAGAGAGGTCGACACAGTACCTAGCATGTAATATGGGGGTCAATAAATGCTAGTGTTCTTACAGGTACTGTTAACTGTCTTCATCACCATCGTCACCCTGGACACCACCCTGTCACTACTTTATCCACCATCACTGCCTTTTCTCTTCATGCTCTCCTGGTGCACAAGTAGGCTTCCAGGCCACAGAGCCTCGCTTGCACACACCGCACCACCAGCCTTCCTTTCTCCAGATGGACATGTCTAGGGGACACCCTTTCCGGTTTATGTGGGATGACCTGTGTCTGAGCAGTGGGGCATGACAGTTCAGGATGTGGTTTCTGGAGTCAGGTTTCCTGGGTGCCTTCACCACTTAGCCTCTCTGTGCCTTTGTTGTCTCATCTGTAAAATGGGGAGGCTAAATACAGCTCCCTGCCCCTGGTTGAGAGGGTTAAACGAGGCGGGAGAGGCCAGGCAGTCGGGACCATGCTGGCTCATGGTCAGTGCTCACGAGCACTTACGCTCTGCTGGCCCCAGCAGGATGGTATCGAAGGGTTAATGCAGGGAGGTCGGGGCAGGGGCGAATGAGCACCCTGACAGGCAGCTGTCAGCAGAGACACCTGAATTGCGTGCACGTGTGGAATAATAGTAGGGCGGGCTGCAGTCTGCTCTTCTGCCAGGAGGACAAAGAAGTGGGCAGGGCTTGGCACAGAGCGGGGAGGGGTCTCAAGTGGTCACTGGGGCTGCTGCGCTCACACCCTCTCTGGCAGAGGGACCCGACTGTCACCAGCCCACGTCTCCCACAAAGCGTGTCAGAAATGCCAAATCCTGGCCTGGTGGACACGGCTCCCATCTGGCAGTGTAAATAATCAGACTGCGGGCACAGGACCCCTGGAGAGAAGACCAGCCATGTGTGGGCCACATCCCAGGGTTACTGCGGAAGTGTGTGTGGATGGCTGTCCTGGGGCCACAGATGGACCTGATTGTCAGCCACGATCTTCCCGGATATCTGTACGTGTAATTATAGAGTGCTATTTGCTGAACTTGAGCTGTAGAAGATTATTAAAAGGGTGTCCATTTGTGACAGCAGAGTGGACAAGCCTCGCCGCTGAGAGGCCCCAGTTAATGGACACCTTTCCACCGTGTGGCTTTTCTTCCCCTCTGGTGGGGGTGGGGGCACTTTCCTCAAGCAGGAGAACGGTCCCTGCCCCCTTCCCTGTTCCCCAGGATGAGTTATAGTCTCATTTGAGCTCTTTGCCAGAAAGATGTGATAGGAATTCAAGGGGTCCCTGTCCTGCTCCCCTGCGTTTTCCAAGGAGTTTGAATAATAGCCCCGCACCTTGTACGATATTTATATTCCAAGGAACACAAAGTGCTCTGCAGGCGTAATCCTATTCATCCTCTCTGCGTCCCCGAGTGCTGGGGGGCTGGCTTCTCTCCCTTTTAGTGGAGCATTGTCTCCGAGAGGCCAGGTGGCTGGCCAGAGCTGCACAGCACATCACTGTCCCCGAGCCTGCCGTCCTGAGAGCCAGGCTGCTGGCCACCCTGCCTTCTCAGAGAGGCCCAGGTGGCCACCACTGTCACCGTGATCCTTGAAGGCTGCTTTCCTGAGCCTATCCCTGCCTCCCACAGCAACCCGGCTTCGCGCACTTCTCCACGCTTCGATGCTGTCAGGAGGGCCTTTCTCCCTAGAGGCACAAAATAAAATAAACGCAGGAAGGAAAAAATATGCAGGCGACTGGAAAATCCTTTCTCCAGACTCCTTTGACAAGCTACTCGGGGTCCTTGGCGCCGTCCCTCCCAATTTACAGCGACCTTGGGAGTTACGAATGTGCCTCCGACTGTGGTCCCAGGCTGAGTCCCCGAGGGTCCGCCCTGGCTGGGAGCTCGGGCAGTCATGGCTCTGGGTGTGTAGGGAAGGAGAGCTACACGTACGATCCCTGCCCCAGCAAAGATGGCACCCCTCTGACCCTGGCACCCTGGCTGTGTTACTGGGTGTGGGTGGCCTCAGGCTCCAAGCCGCTTCCTGTGGAGTGTTGACAAGTTCCGGAGTTTGGGGAAAAGACATGTCCAAGGGTCACCCTCCTCCCTCCCCTCCACTGTCCCAGCAAAGGGCAGCCCGCCAGCTAGCTCAGGGAACGGAGCCTCTCGAGGGAGCCGGGACAGAGGACTTGTCAGCCTCCCTCTTGTGCATGCCCTGTCCCTTCAGCCTTTAGCCTGCTTCCTCCTGTGCGCTCCCAGAGAGGGACGTGAAACGGCCGCATGGTCTCCATGCGGAATCTGTCCGGGTCCTTGAGCAGACTGTCCTTGTCAGGGCGCCCAGCTCCCGCTGCCAGCAGAGTGGAGCAGGACGGGCTGGGGTCAGTGTGGGAAATGCCGGCTATAAGTGCTCCCGAGTGTCCCTCCCCCAGCAACCCATCTGTGCGCTTGGCCCGCCCAGGAGGGGCCGTACTGGTGGTGGGAATCGATATTTATGGACTGGTGAGTGATCACACCTGCTTTACAAGACTGGCGGCGGCTTTGTGTCATCCACTGCCCTCTGGCATCACGGCCACACATCATTCCGTGGCCCTTCTGGGGGCTGTTCCTCAGGCTTCCTTCTGGCAGCCTCGGGCCCACTTCAGACTCCCTGAGGGGGTTCTGGGCTTGTCTCTACATCCTTTTTCATCTTCCCCACCACCCACCTCCCCTGCTCAGTTTGCAAAGACAGAAAGATGCTGGCACCTGAGAAAGTCGATCTGCGACTTGCCATCAGATTAGAGGCTTCCAGACGGCTCAGGGCTGGGTTGCCGGTGGAGGTGGGGGAGGTGAGCTGCGGCGCGCTGGTCTCCCAGACAGAGGAGTCATTGCAGAAGACAGGAGTTTAAAGGGACTATGTTGGGGGAGCACAGAGTGGATACCCGTTCCCTCCCATCTAGCCCCTGCCCTTTGCTCTCTGGGCATCAAGCTGTATCAGGACCCAGGTCTGCTCTCAGCACCCTTTGGAGCATTGGAGTGGGGGATAGACCCAGACTCTCCCTGCCCCAGGGCTAGTCATCCTGGAGTCCCACAGATGTCTTGGTTCGAGTGAGTCCCTGGGCAGGGCACATGCCCTCTGTGCTGAGGCCGGGCCAGGAAGCCCAGACAGATGGGCAGAGCTTTGGCAAAGCCGGCCTCCTCCCCTGCCGGGGTCAGAGGACACCAGCCCTCTGTGCGGCCAGCTGGGGGCCAGGACACTGGTGACCGCACCTTTGCTGGTACCCAAGGCCTCCAGCCCCCTGGAGGGTGGCCAGAGGCTGTCCTCAAAGTCTCCATGGACTCTTTCAGCATCGTGTATGGTTTAGAGTTGGAGGACACGAGGTATTGTCACAGGACCCACGGCCAATCTGACCTGACGGGGCTTCTGGTGAGTTGTCCTCAGACAACCCCCCAATGGGGGTTAGCACGGTCTCAGCGTCTCCACAGAGTTCTCTGGAGAGAAGTGGACTCCTGAAACATATAATTTAAGAGGCCCGTTAGCCTCCGAATCCCGCAGCAACCAAACACAACATCCCTGAAGTTTGGCCAGGCTTAAGTGCTCTCCCTAGAGCCATCTGAGAAAATAACCTCATTCTGCGATAATCAAAATGTAACTGGGTTCTAGATATGCAAATGCTTTATGTAATGTTTATTTGGAGGAGAATTCAGCCCAGAAATATGGTGTGATCTCCCTATCACCTATGTAAGCTGGTGATATTGGGGGCTGTGAGGTGAAGATGTGAAGAAATTGGAGGCTTTGAGAGAAAGTGTGGGCTCAAAAAAAGAATGACCAATGAGTCCTACTGTTTCACTTTAAATTACGCACAAGCTGGGGCGCCTGGGTGGCTTAGTCGGTTGAGCGTCCGACTTTCGCTTAGGTCATGATCTCGCAGTTTGTGGGTTCAAGCCCCGCGTCGGGCTCTGTGCTGACTGCCAGCTCGGAGCCTGGAGTCTGTTTCAGTCTGTGACTCCCTCTCTCTCTGACCCTCCCCTGCTCACGCTGTCTCTCTCTCTCCTAGAAATAAATAAAAATAAAATAAATAAAATACGCACAAGCTATATGTGAGCCAAAACTGTGGTGGGGGGGGGGGACTGCCTGCCAAGCCAGTGGGGGCTTAGGTTGGATTACTAGAAGTATAGGGCTCAGAGTGTAGGAGGTGAGAGGAGTATCTTTGTATTCTGTGCTGTTCCCTCAGTAGCTGGAAACTAACTTTGAGTGTGGGACAAGGATGAGCAGTGGAGGGTGACTCAGAGACAAAGATGTAAAAGCCCTTGAATAGACCAGAAGACTTGGGAAAGGACAGTGAGATACAGGCCTTCCAATATTTAAAGGCCCGCTACATTTGTTCTCGGTGGCTGCTTGGGGAAAGCTAGGACTGATGCATGTACATGTCAACCGCAAGGAAGTGTGCTCTTGAGTTAATCAGAAAGAACTCTTGAGGACCCAGAACTGTACAAGGACGGAACGGCATGTACTGACTGTTGATGGATGCTGAGCGTTGTGATCCTGGGGTGGGCAGTGGGGGTTCTGGTCTGTGGGGGCCAGCGCCAGCCTCACAAAGGAGACTTCTCGCCGAGTGGCCACCTCCCCTCTGTGCTCATTCTCCTGCCTGCCGCGTGACTTTGGCAAAGACATTTTCTGGCTCCTTCCCTCACCCCCCCCACCCCGGCCTTATGGCTGTGACACTGAATGGGCTGTGGCCCCTTGGAGGCAAGGGGTGTCTGAAATACAAAGTAGCGGCCCGGCCCCACGCCTGGTGCTGAGGCTCTGTCCTTTTTCCCTGTGATGCAGTTCTTGGCAGGCTGGCTTCTCTTAGGACCAGGCGGAACCATTACTAGCTGCACATCAGGCTGCGAAATTAAAGTTGTTTCGGTTTTCTTTTTTATTCTCCACATCCACTAATTTATTAAATGCCATTAAACGCTGCACTTGGCCCTGGCTCATAGAGAGTGCTGGAGACCCAGTGTTTGGAAAGCTCCTGCAAAGCAGAAGGGATGAGGCTGGTGTGGGGGGCAGGGGCCAGGTTGGGGGGCTCTGCAGAGACACATGAGGCTGCGGGGCTCAGATGAGCAGGCAATTCATACAGGCAAATCAGGGGCTCAGGGACTGAGTTGGGAGTAATTTGGGGGCACTTGGGGAATTCTAGGAATAGGGACGAGGGGCAGCTTCTTCTAGTATGGGGGGGGCTTCTTATTCAGGTGGATTTGTGTGTTCTGTTGCTGGGCTGTGGCCTGCTCAGGCCTGCCTGCCCCCTTCCATCCACCCATCCATGCATGGAGCTAATGTTTATGGAGTATCCCAGGCGTGTTCTGGGCCCTCCATGGAAGAGGAATGGAAGAGAGTGAGCCTGGCTCCGGAAGTGCTGGTGCCTCGGTGGAGGTGGGTAGCAAGTCTGCACAGAAGGCTGGGCAAGTCCCTAATGCGCTGCTCTGGGCCCAGCCCTAGCACAGGAAGTCACCTCCATGGAAGGCCACCCCCACACGGGGCACAGACCGTTGGCAGTGAGGAGGGGACACAGGGAGTGGCTGTCCTGTGCTCTGAGTCAGGGTTAGAAGCTAAGCAGGGAGGTTGGGTTGAAGGGGAAATCACAGGACTCCCCTCACCCCACCCCCCGCCCACGCAGAGAAATGGGATGCCTGCATGAAAAATACATAGACACAAGGCAGAAACATATATTAAAACTACAAATCAATATGATTCAAACTGAAGATGAGGAAAAATGCCGCGGGGCTATTCGGCTAATTACAACAGGCCTCCTAACTGAAGTGAGTCTGGAGTGCATGCTCACTATATGGCCGTGACCTGGCCGGACCTCAGTTTACTGGTTGTGCATCTGGCAGATGGGCCCAACGGTGACCGGGAAGACCCTGAGATTGTCCCCTGAAACAGCCCGTACTTTCTCCCTCTGCAGAGTCCATGAAGGGCCTTAGACAGGAGGGACCTCAGTTTACTGGTTGTGCATCTGGCAGATGGGCCCAACGGTGACCGGGAAGACCCTGAGATTGTCCCCTGAAACAGCCCGTACTTTCTCCCTCTGCAGAGTCCATGAAGGGCCTTAGACAGGAGAGCCTGTAGGAAGGACCCCCAAAGGCATTGCCAAGGGCGAGGCACCATTCTAGGCTCTGGGGACTTAGCAGTGAACAAAACAGACCTGAATCCCTGTCCTCCTAGAGATCCAGGCCACGGGCAAGCCCAAGGGTAGGCGCTTGTTTTCTCACATTTGGATGTGGATTTATTTGGAGTGCTGAACTGAAAATATTTAGAAATGCCCTTGGTTGGGGGAGGGGGCAACTCACTGGGTCCCCCCTGCTTGGAGAGGGGTGCTGCCCAGGCCTGTCCGGCTGGTGACCTCAGGTTGGTCGGTGCTAACCGTGGCCAGATTGTGGTTCCCTGAGTCACCCTGCCTCACCTCGGAGTCTCTGCCTGCCCTGGGTTTGATTGTAGCTCAGTCATCTTAGCTGAGATAGTCCTCTGGTTTTGAAAGGGAATTTTCCCGAATGCCACCAGCTAAGTTCTCTGGCACTGCAGACCTTGTCTCCTTCCTGTGCTGGGCACCGTCCGCATGGGGCAGCGCTCGTCCCCACCCCCGCCCATTCCTGCCGTGCCCGCCTCTGCCCCTTGCTCTGGCTTCAGAGGTCTGCTTCCTGTCTTCTTGCCTTCCTGCCCAGAAACCTTTTCTGCTGTTCTCTCCTCCCTCCTGCCCATTGCCATGCACCAGACATTGACCTCTTCCCTGCTCCTGCCCCGGTTCTCACCAGCTCCCCGGGTAGAGTCTCGCCAGCTCCCTACTCCCACGTTTTACTGTCCCTTTCAGAACCAGGACGCCGCTCCACCCTGGGAGGGGATACACCGGGTTCTTGCTGTGACGCCTGCCTCCTGGAGGTGATGGCCACAGGGTGGACCCCTGGGTTTCTTGCCCACTGTCCACATTTGTGGCTGGATAGTTCTTTGTGGTGAGGGACCGTCGTATGTGCGTTGTAGGTTGTTTGGCAGTAACCCCGGCCTCTGCTCACTCACACGGCAAGTTGTGATGGCCAGACATGTCCCCAGGCACTCCCAGGTGTCCGCAGGAGAGCAACATCACTCTGGGTTGAGAACCACCGGGCAGGGACGTGAGGGCATCGCATCTCAGGCTTGGCTAAGCCTGTGCTGGCAGGGGCCTGAGAAATTCTCTAGTCCACATCCCACATTTTGAAGGAAATTGAGCCTCAGAGAGCTAAGGAATTGTAAGGTCACATGGGAGCAGCATGATGAAGGCAGCGTCTTAGAACAAGGATTCAGGCAGCTCTCTGCAGGCTGGGCTGAAAACCAGGCCAGAGACAGCAGGGGACCTGGCGTGAGGTAGGGGCTGAGTGCCCTTCACTCGTCGGCCCAGGCTTGGCATGCACTGATCGGCCTCCTAGAGCTGGGGTACAGAAGGGGCCGGGCGGGCCAAGGCGGGGCCAGGGGGCCGGGGCTGGGTCCTGCCTGGCGGTGCCATGGTCTTGCTGTCCTAATCTGTAGCTCAGGGCTTGATCCTTCATGTTCTCTTCCCTCCTGGAGTGCACTGCAGGGGCCCTGTTCACTTAGCCAGCCCCCTGCACCCCAGGGCTGAAGCACAGACTGTGTGTGGGGTCTGCCCCACCTGTAGGCTGGGGTCTAGCCTGGTGCTAGGACCTCAGACAGGAAGTGAGAAAGGAAGCAGGTGTGGGGACAGAGCCACAGTGCTGTTTTCTCTTACTGTGGTAGAGGGAGGCTCCTGGCTGGGGCTTTGGGAAGCTTGTACACCAACTCAAAGCATGTGGAGCAAGATCATAGATCCATTTTGAGA
Organism: Proteles cristata cristata; assembly: GCA_017311185.1. Taxonomy (NCBI): domain Eukaryota; kingdom Metazoa; phylum Chordata; class Mammalia; order Carnivora; family Hyaenidae; genus Proteles; species Proteles cristata. Next base: position 4,223,327 of record JAESUZ010004630.1, read on the forward strand.
GGGATGACCAGGCCCTGGGAACTTCTGAACCACTGAGGTTTTCCCGGATAGAGTCTCCTGGACCTCACGGCAGTTCTCCCCAGGAGGGAGATGGAGAAAGGAGGTAGAGAGGGGCCCCCGCCAGGCCCAGTGGGAACTGGCTTCCGGGGAAGGCTGCACTGTGACTGAGGAGGGTCCTGGGGGCCCCAGTGTCCCCACAGCAGGGTAGCAACGGCATCCTGCAGTTCCAGGGGTCTCAAGTCCGGGTCCCTTTAACGACGGGCTCCTCTACCTGCCGTGAGTGACCTGGTAGCCACGGGGTTTCCTCTCAGTCATTCCAGCCTCTGGCTTTTAGAGCCATAAATCTTCAGCATGAAGTTTATGAATTTCCATGGTATGATTAATGAAAGAAAAATTGAGACGGCAGTATAGGAACTGAACAGATTGAAAAAAGTCCGTTTGAGAAGTTGGATGAAAGTTTCAGAGCTTCTGACCCAGCCTGGAGCGCCACCTAGTGGTTACAGGGGTGGTGGCAGCCATCCCGCCTGCAAAGCCCTGCGGATACCCCATGGTATCCGTGCTCTAGGCTTGAGGGTGCCCTTTCCTCGGGAGCCTTGAGGTAGTTCTGGGGGGACTGCTGCGGGTGCAGGAGGCACGGGACCAGTGCTCCACTTCCTCCCCCTCCTCCCCAGCTCCTCGAACCATCCCTGGTTTAGTAAAACGTGGGAATACACACACTTCTTTGGTCCTGCCCAATCCGGATCACCTTTCTGGTTGCTCATTTATGAAAATCCTGCTCATCTTTTAAATCCCAGTAAGTCCTGTCAATCCTACCTTACAGATAAACCTCATTCAGAGCCACCTGGTGTGGGTCGCCCCCAGCTCTTTTCTGATCCCTGCTGTGGCCTCCTGATCGCGCTCTGGGGTTCCCCCTTTGCCCTCCAGGGGTCTTCTCCGAGCAGCGGCCACGAGATCTGTTGGAAATATAAATCATATCACTCTTCAGCCCTAGGGACATCCCATGCCCGTTTTGTTTACTGACGCCTGCAAGATCTTGTCTCACCTGTCCACTGCCATCCTGCCTACTGATCCCCTGTCACTGGTCACCTCCTCCCCTCTGTGCAGCTACCTGGGCAGCTTGCTCCCTCCTGGGCTGGCCAGGCTCATTCCTGCATCAGGACTTCTGCACTTGCCCTTCCATCTAGAACATTCTTCTACCACTTCCCCTCTTTATTTGGGTCCCTACTCAGATTCCACCTTTCTGGGAGGCCTTCCCTGACCACTGTGTCCCCTGAAACTTTCTAACTCCTTGCCATCCTCGTTTTTCTTCACAGCATGTGCCATCACCTGAGATTCTATTACCTGTTTGCTCATGTAGCATCCATGTGCCCTGTAAGAATAGCCTGTTCACGAGGTGGGGGGGGGAGGGTTTGTCTGTACTGCTCACTCCCTTAGCCCCAGCACACAGCATGGGCCCTGGCACTCAGGGTGCTCAGTTTGGATCTGTGGACTGAATGGGGAAGAAAAGGCCACCCCCCTAGGGGCAGCCTGTGCCTCTTCCCCTTAGCCTCCACGCACACATGTGAGAACCACTCTCTGTCTACTCATAGTCACCTTATCTTCGCTGGTCCATCAGTGTCTCCCCTCTGGAGCTAGAGCAGCTCAAGAGCAGAGATATGCTTGATTCCTGGGGTCACAGCCCCTGGCACATGGGAGCTGCTCAGCAAATGCCTTTCAGAGACCAGCACCTGGCAGTGGCCATGCACTTCACATGCTTTCTTCCATTTAAATTCCCCCAACAATCCAGAAGGCGGGCGGTGTCATTCTCATTGGGCGTAGAAGGAGTTTGCAAGGTCACACTCCCAGGAAAAGCTGGAGCCGGGTGTTATATCCACGTCTGTGCCTCCCGAGTCCTTACATGTACACTTCTACCCTGCATGGAATGTTCTCATCCCCCACCTGCCCCAAGTCCCCCCACCCTCTAGAGACTGCCTCCTCCAACTGAGTATTTCAGGTCATGGCAGTGATTACCTCCTCTAAACTCCTGTATTATTTTATTTGGCACCAGTGTATACTGCATGGGGTCAATGCTGCTTTATTTTTCCCATCTATGCAGCACAGAGGTCCCAGGAAGGCAGGTCTCGAAGTGGCTGTGGCTCCTCTGGCACAGGACGCCGCAGGCTGTAGGTACTCAGTAAATATCAGTTGACTGACTGATTGGCTCCTCAGACTCTGCATACTTCCCTGGAGCCGGAGGGAGCGGGGTGAGCGTCAGCTATATGGAGCATAAAATAAGGCAGCTGTGGAGACCTGCAGCAGAAGAAACCCAAGCGTCCCTGGGTGAAGCGGTGGCGTCGCAGTCCCAGGGGGGCCGTGGAGGAGCTCTCGGTTTTCAGGCCCAGAGCGCAGGCTGCTGGCTCACATGGATGGACGGCAAAGACAGTGATGGATTCTCATGGCCTGCACGGTGGCCAGCCCCTCGGCCAGCCCGATGCGTTCCTTTCTCCTTCCATCTGTGGGAAATTTGTTCTTCAGGCTCCTGAGAATAGTGGGCAAATGGCCCTCTGGACAGGGCAGGATGTGGCCGCCGGAGGGTCTGGCTCTGAGAAACTGGTCTCGGACAGTCTTTCGGCCCCAGAGACAAGTCCTTACTCCCCTTCCCTGAGCACTGCGCCCCTCCTCCCGGACCCCTTCCTGAAGGCCAGGGCCTCTCCGCTGACAAGTGGAGTAACCACAGCCGCTCATGTGTGTCTGGGACCTTCCATGTTTGTTACAGGATTTTGCCTGTGTCGTTTAAAATTTGATTCTCAGAGTGACCTAGGAGGTTCGCGAAGCTATTTGCCAGATGGGGAGACTGAGACGTGGACAGGCCGAGGGTCTGTCAGGGTCTCACAGCCAACGTCATTAGGGCCCGTGGCCATATCTGACCTGTAGCCCCGTTCCCACCCGTTCCTGGTCTCAGAGTCAGAGGTGGGGGCCCGCAGCCTTTCGGGTTCCACGGAGATGAACACAGGAGCGGTGCTGATCTAACGGCTTTCCTTTCTCTCCAGCTCTGTGGCTGTGGGCTGCTTGGAGTGGGCATTTGGCTATCCGTGTCCCAAGGCAACTTTGCCACCTTCTCCCCCAGCTTCCCCTCGCTGTCGGCAGCCAACCTGGTCATCGCCATAGGCACCATGGTCATGGTGACAGGCTTCCTTGGCTGCCTGGGGGCCATCAAGGAAAACAAGTGCCTCCTCCTCAGTGTAAGTGAACGCCACGCCCCCAGCCCTCTGAACTCCCATCTCCCTGCATCTGGGTCACTGAGACAAGCGAGGCCAGAACAACCACCAGCCTATTGGATGCCCTACAGAAACTGTTTCTAGAATGTTCTCTGCCCGACCACACCCCTCTTCCTCATGATCGGGTATCCTGGCCCCCGTTCTCCCTTCCACTCCTTGACTGTGTGTCTCCTTCATCTCCCTCCCTTAGCTATCAGGACCCCTCAGGAGCTGTAGCTGGCCTCTCCCATGCCTGGGAAGCCATGTCTAGGTGCTGCCTGCCCCCTGCCTCCCCAGCCCCGTGTGCACCCCATCCCTGGCCACGCCCACACCGACACTCTCTCCTTCCAGTTTTTCATCGTCCTGTTGATCATCCTCCTGGCAGAGCTGATCTTGCTCATCCTCTTCTTCGTCTACATGGACAAGGTAGCCTTACAAGAAGGGCGGGGCATATGGCGTGGCAGCAGGGTGGGGTTAGAACAGAGGAGAAGCAGGACAGACAGTAGCTCTGAGGAAGGGAGGAAGGAAGATGGAAGCAGCAGAGCTGGGAGAGGCCCAGATGAAAGGTCTTGGTGGGGGGAGCACGGGGGAGGTGAGTTTGGGGGGCGTGGGGGGGCTTATTACCTGTGTAGTCTTAGGAAATAGAATCCTCTGGCATTAGTGAGCTCCCCATCCCCAGGAGTATTCAAGCATAGCTGTGTTGAGCACTCGGAGAAGGGACTCAGGGGCCTGCCCTCCACCTGACAGGTAAATGAGAACGCCAAGAACGACCTGAGAGAAGGCCTCTTACTGTACAACACGGAGAACAACGTGGGGCTTAAGAATGCCTGGAATATCATCCAGGCTGAGGTGAGGGGCTGGAGCTGCAGGGAGAGGGGGATGGGGGCTGGGGCTGCGGGGAGGGGGGCTGGGGGCTGGGGCCCTGTAGGGAGGGGGAGGGGGAGGGGCCCTGCAGGGACGGGGACAGGGGCTAGGGCCCTGTAGGAGAAGGGGGTGGGGCTGGGGCCCTGTAGGGAGAGGGGGGCTGGGCCTGCAGGGGGATGGGGGCTGGGCCTGCAGGGAAGGAGGTGGGAGCTAGAGCCACAGGGAGGAGGGGGTGGGGGCTGTGCCTGTGGGGGGGGGGCGCAGGGAGGAGTAGGGTGGGGCTGGGCCTCGGACTCGCCCAGGTGACCAGAAGAGCTGCTGGGCCATACTGGGGATGCACCTGGGGGGGCGGCGGCTGCGGGAAGCAGGGTGAGCAGGACGGGACACGGTGGTGGGAGCCATGGGGAGCACCTAAATGGGTACAGGACAGATAGTCTAGAAGAGCAGATCATCCAGACCCTTCTTTTCTGAAGCTTTGGCACGGATGACAGAGGTTGTTGCCCTGATTATGGGTCAGGTAGGGAGACCCTGATTCTAAGAGGAGAACAAGTCAGTGCAGCCCAGAGGCCCCATGTTAAGCCCCGGGGAGGAGCCGGCAGCCAGCTTGGGAGGATCCACAAAGCAGAGGGGTGGTGGGCGAGCAGACGGCTGAGGGCTCCTGCTCCGTGTCCAGTGCCCAGCTCAGAGGGGCAGGTAGGTGTCACCTTCTCCGGGCTCCGGCCTCCAGGAAGGGGCCGTCACTTCCCTTTCGGGCCCAGGTGAGGCCCAAAGAGGGGACAAGAAGGAGGCCTTTGTCTCCTCTGCTGAACGCAGGGAGGTGGCTTTCATGCGGCCAGGCTGGCGTAGGCAGGGGGAGGCCCAGAGGAGGACGGCGGGCGGTGGCGTGTCTGAGCCCGTGCCCCCCACCCGCAGATGCGCTGCTGCGGCGTCACCAACTACACGGACTGGTACCAGGTGCTGGGGGAGAACACAGTGCCCGACCGCTGCTGCATGGAGAACTCCCAGGGCTGCGGGCGCAACGCCACCACCCCGCTGTGGAGAACGGTGAGGCCGCAAGCTGCTTCCCTGGGGCCCCTCCCAGAGCCCCTGTGTGGAGGACACCTGCGGGGGAGGCAGGGGAGGGTCAGGGGACGGGAAGGCATTGGCTTAATGGAAGGTGGGGGTGCGCAGGACAGAAGCCAAAAGGCAGGTGGCCAACGGGAGGGCTGGACCTGCAGCCGGGAGTGTCAGAGGGTGGGGGTCCGAGGCTGTGCAGCCGATCCCTGGGCCGGCTGGGGAGGGGCGAGGCTTGCTCAAAAGTCAGAGGAGCTGGGGGTCAGAGAGAGGCGGGAGGAAAGAAGGAAGACCGGGATGGAAGGGGACCTGAGGTGGGGGCTAGGCAGGAAGGGGCACTCACAGTCGTGCAGGGGCCTAACCTGTGGCCCTTGCTCCCTAGGGCTGCTATGAGAAGGTGAAGACATGGTTTGATGACAATAAGCACGTGCTTGGCATGGTGGGGATGTGCATCCTTATCATGCAGGTGAGTGAGCTGTTTGGAGCCTCGAGGCTCCCCGGCTGGGCCTGAGCCAGAGGCAGAAATGAATCCTGCGGCGTGCGCGCATGCACGCACACGCGTGCGCACACTAGCTGACCCCGACGGCCCGCAGCCCCTGTGCTGTCCTACCCTCCTCTGTCCTGAGTCCCTCTGTCCCAACCCCATGGGCGCAGCAGGGCGCTGCTTCCTGGGCATCCCGCGAATCCCCGTGTGGGCGTGCTTGACAACACGCCTGTCCTACTTCACAGGGACACGTACCCTGGGACTGAGTGAAACCCGAGTCCTCAGGTAACACTTGTGAGCACAGGCTCACACTCTGTGGCTGTCCGTCCTGGCTTCAGCACCTGTTAGATATATGTGAGTTGGGCAGGTTGCTTAGCGTCTGTGCCTTACATCAGTGTAATGGGTATGATCATCATGCCCGTTCTTAGCGTTAAGTAAGCCCCATACGTGTAACAGGGCAGAGAGCAGTACCAGGCAGTGAAGACGGGCTCAGTAGGTGTTAGCTGTTCCTAGTGAGCATTCAGTGGGCAGCCCCACTTTGCAAGCCCTGGCGTAGATGGTGGAGGGGGACCAGGAGGAAATCCCTGCCTCCCTTCCTAAAGATGAGGCTGGCATGGCCGGCAGGGAGCAAGAGTCCCCTGACCTTTCTGGGGATGAGCATTCCTGGACTCCCTCCTTGGTCCATTTATGTATGGCTGCAGCCTTGGGCGAGCAGGAGTCTTCAGTGCCCGATTCCCCCTGGAGCGCTGGAACTTGACTGGCTGGCATCCTGCATCTTTCTTGCCCTAAACTGTTGGGTCTGAGGGGGTCTGACCGTGTGTCATTCATCCAAGAGCTTTCAAGCTCAGCAGACAAGCCCGCTGTCACTTGGGCAGAGCTCTGATGTGAGCTGTGCGCACAGGGGCAAGATGCTATTCAGTATGGAGAAGAGGGCACCTCTCGGCTGACTGTGCTCAGGCCTGGGCCAGAGCGCCACCAGCCAGGGTCTCCTCCACTTACACCCAGACCCTGAGTCTTGTAGAGCCACGCAGTGTCTCCCGGTCCCTTGCTTTGTGGCATGTGCCCACGGCACACTACCTGTGCTGACTGGGGCCTCAGGCAGGCTTCCCCCTGCATTGCTCAGGGCCACCACCCCCTGCAGGATTCAGGAGTTGCGGGAACACAGAGGAGCGTTACTAAGCACATCAGTGGTGAAGACCCACCGGCTGCACCTAAAACATCACCAAACGGAGGGATGCGGCTTGGGTTTTTAAGGTTCCTGTCCCCTTTGAGCTCCCACCTCAGTTCCCTTGTAGCTACCCATTAGCGCCGGGTCCTTTGTGCTTTGGGTCCTCACAGCAGAGCCCTGCAATAGGGGGATCCCTGAGTCTCAGAGAGGTTTCTGTACAAACAGCTCTGAGGGGCTGAGCTCATCTTGAGCGACCTCCTCTGCCCACCATTGTCTCCCGTCACACAGATGGGTACCCCTGCTTGCCCCGGGGCTTCCATCCAAGGCCCTCTCCCACGTGTCTTTCAGATTCTGGGCATGGCCTTCTCCATGACCCTCTTCCAGCATATCAACCGGACTGGTAAAAAGTACGACGCCTGAGTGGGCTGGCCGGGAGCTCCCCAGCCCCCATGCCGACACTGCGCCAGGGAAGAAGATTTGAGCTTTGTGTTGCCTGCCCGCGCTCTCCAGACTGCTGACCCCTGCACCCGGCCCCCCAGCCCACCCTCCCCCAGCCTGCCCAGCCTCAGCCGCCTTGGTGGGTGGAAGGCCGGGGAGGAGGAGGCGTGGAGGAGCACAGAGACCTTGGGTGCTGGGGGCGCCTGGGTTCCTGCATCTGTGTATTTGCCAAAGAAGACGGGGGGGCCGGGTTCATGCCCCAGGAGCCCCCCAGCACTGATGCGTTTCTGCCCCTGCCCTTCCTCACCCTGACACTTTGTCCCCACGTGGGTGGGGCGCAGGGTGCTCCCTCCTGGTCAAGAGACTGTCCGCGGAGCCACGGGTGTCCATGCCCCCCCACCCCCCGTGGGAGAGCTGGTGGGGGCGGGGGTCTGACTGCCTCTGGGCAAGGCCCCCCGGGAGCATCTTGCCCAGGCTTTTTATACCTTACAGTGTAACTTTTTTTTAATTTTATTTTACTCTGATTATGATTATTCAGGAATATTATCTTTCAGATAAGTTTAGGGTTAGCTTTCTGATTTATAACTTTTTACCGCGTTGATTTCTGTAATGGTTTGATTTTTTTTTTTTTCCTGAGGGTGAGGGACAGGTAGAGAGAGAGAGGATGTCCGTCAAGTCTCAGTCAGGACAGACCACTGTGCGCCGCTCAGGAGCCTCCAGGAAGATGTGCCAGGCCCATGCTCAGGATGCACCGAGCGGGAGGGAGAGCGGGCCAGGGTGTGGGGGGCCGGCGTCTGTGGTACAGGAGCCTGGGCGAAGCGTGTGCAGCGGAAGGCACGGAGCACCGTGGGGAGGGGCACCCTGCCCGGAGCCAGCTGTTTGCTGATCCTGGCTCCAGCGGCCGGAGCGGTGGGGGGCCTGTGGGGGTTCAGCAAAGTGCTTTGCCAGGAACGCGGCCAGGGCTGGTGTGGGTCCTTATCCTTCACCGCTGAGCAGTCTGTCTTTTTCCCGTCCGTCCTTCCTCCTGCCCTCTGCTGGCACTGGAGGGGGCTCCCCCTTCTGCCCCATGCGGGCGTGTTCCCGCAACAGGTTCTGCAAACCCGTTACTTTCACAGACATTCCTGCTAGAAACTCTCGGACAAATACCTCTTTAGTTCAGATGCTGCTCACTTTCTCACATTGCTTCTGGAAGGGGAAGCATTCCTTACATTTTGATGCTCAGTTGGTGGTGGAGAGGCCCCGTGACCATCGGTGGGGGGGGAAGGTGGACCTGGTGCCCGTATCATTCCAGCCGCGTTCACTGGGCTGCACATTCCCTGCTGAGAGGGAGGGGAAGATGACCAGGGGGTCCCAGGACCCGCATCCCCTTCCTCAGGGTTCACTGACGGTGGGGTGGTGGCAGGTGTGTCCTCCATGGCCCCAAGGAGAAGACGAGGTGCTCAGACTGGATCTTGCTAAGCAGCCCCAGGAAGAAGCAGCTGAGTCCCCATGTAGGAGGCGAACAGGCGGGGTGGGGTATCTGACTGCAGCAGGCGGCCCTCAGGGCTGACGCTGGTCTGAGTGAGTGTTTTTGCAGTTAAAAAAATAAAGTCAAGAATTTACGGGACTGAGCTTGCAAAGGCTTTCCACTGGCGGGCTCCGATCTGGTGCACCCCCCGGACCCGGCCTCATGTGGGGCAGCTGCCTTTTTCCTGCACCGTTTGGCTGGGTACCTTGATTTCCCACCAGGCCATGTCTCTCATCCGGCCTCCACTTTTCTCCAAAAGCTGAGACCGGGCCACCCAGCCAGCACCTCCTGCGCCCGCCTAAGTCAAACACAGACGGGACCAGGAGGATGGGACTTTCGGTGTTCAGGACTCACGATTTGGGGCAGTGAGGACTGGAGAGTAGGGTGGTCTCAGTGAGTCAGGCAGAGTAAGGCCACCCCCCTACGACAAGTGGAGGTGCCCATGGCAAAGCTGGGAAGGTGGGTCCTTGGGTAGACGAAGGGGCCAGTATATGCCTGAGCAAAACTGCCTTCCTGGGTCCTCTGGTGCCATCTTCCCGGCGGGGGCTTCAGCTGCCTCCCTGGGGACACCCAGCTGCAGAGCACGGAGCTGTCATGCTAACGCGTCACTGCAGAGAGGCACTCAGCTAACATGCGCTGGAGTCACACAGTGGGACTGAGTGTAAAATGACCTTGGGGGGGGGGAATGGGGCAGCCTTGTTCATGCCTATCAATGCAATTTCAGTTTTCAAATCAGCAAAAGCCCAACACCTTGGCGGGGGGGTGCGTAGCCTCCCTGGCAGTCTTGTGTCTGGAGCCGCCTCCCCCGCAGCCCCCCTCTCCCCACCGGTGCCCCCTCACCTGTCTGTTCATGGAGGCTTGTCCGCAGCCCCTCAGACCGCCTTCCTGCCTCACCCTGTGCTTGGCCGCTTAGGCATTCGCTCGCGTCTCCCCCGGGGGAAGGCACGAGGGGTGAGGGTGCTCTTCCAGCCCCCACCCCGCCCTTCCTGCAGGGTGGATCCCACCCACGGAAGGTCATGCCACACGGTGTCTGTGGCAGCCCAGTGTCTTCTCGTTTCTCCCGGCTCTGATCCCACCGGGGCAGCACTAACTGGATACGCTCCCTCCCATGTGGCTTCCCTGGGCACAGAGTCCGTTTGGTCAGGCCTGATGCAGCTTCCAGATGTGACTTAGAAGGTCGGATTCTGTGGACAGCTTCAAGGGAGCGGCGGCCAAGACCTGGCCTTTCCCTGCAGCCATCCTGCAGAGCTGGTGGGCCCGCAGGGACCGAGAACCACCCTTGGGGGGCTGCAGCAGGTGTCGAGGGACAAGTCTCCACCCCAGGCCCCCCGCTGGAGCACTGTCACCCCCTCCCCCACCAGCATGGGCCAGCACCTTGGGCTCTCAGTCCAGAAAGGTTGCTGTCCCACCCCAGACCCTCACACAGATGTTCTGGTTTGACTTGGATCCAGGTGGCCGGCGCTCCTTGCTTTGGTGGCCAAAAAGCAGTCCAAGGTGGATGGAAATGGCTGTCCCCTCCTTTGCAGCCCCCTGCCCACCCACACTGGTGGAGGTGCTAACTAGCAGGGACCTGGCGTAGGACAGGAGCTGGGGGCCAGGTGCCTGAGTCCCCCGTTTGACCCTCTGCCCTTCCGCGCCAGGCCCCTCGCAGTCTTGGTCTCTGCACTCGCTCCTCCACACCTCAGCGTGGTAGTAGTCCCGGTGGGTCCCAGCCTCCCTGCCCTGAACGGGCACCTGAGGGCCGGAGCCAGGGGCTCATGGGCACACCCCACCCACCCCCGGGGGCGTGGGAGAGCAGGACAGCACGCTTGTTGGTTTTAAATGCACTTTTCTGCTTGCGATGCCGTATCTGTGCGTTTCCTTCATCCTGGTCCTGGCTTTATCGAACACCATGTTTTTAGCATGTTTTTAAATAAAAACTGATAATGTGTCAAAAGCACAAACAGGTGGTCTCTTTGTGGTTTGTGTTCCCTCAACTATGACTTCTTGTGGCGGGTGGTGTGAGGGACGCAGGACGGATCAGGCACTGGGCCCTACCGTTTGTCGAGGACACCCCCGCTGCAAAGACTTCATCTCTCCTCCTCAGGCCCAGGTCACAGGTCTGCCGCGTGGAGCGGGGCGCAGTCCCCTCTAGGGGTGCCCTTTGCCCAGTGACTGGATGCAGGCCTGGTCGCAGGCTAGCCCGAGAGGCCCAAGCTCACTGGTCACACATGGCCAGTCTTGTGGGAAGGCCCAGAAGTGTGTTGGGGGAGGGGCAGGGAGTAAGGCATTGGTGGCTTCCTGTAGGGGGCGGGGCTTAGGTACAATCTTCCCCATCCCTCTGATATTCTTGGGGTTCATTTGGGCCTGATACCTCTTCCAGGAGTGAGGGGACCTCACAGCATGACTTGGGCCAGGCTGTGCTCTCAGGAGATGAGAGGTCAGTGGGAAGGGAGGGGGCATCTGCGGCCCCCTGGCCATAGTGGTCTCCTGGTGTCCGTGGCTGCCACAGTCATGGTGACAAGTTGCAGGCAAGGAGCTCAGAGGTCATCCTAGTCCGGGACCGTGTGTACGTGGACATTGGCTGCAGATGTTCTGGGCTGGAATGGGGATGAAGAGTGGATGTGCCATGGGGCCCAGGAGCAAGAGGGGGCTTCTCCTTCCTCCTCAAGGAGTGGCCAGGTTGGCAGGGGGTTGCCCCAGGACATCAAGCTTTAGGGACCCCATCCTGTAGCTGCTGTGTCCCAAAGCCCCCAGAGGTTTGCTGAGGATCGACCCTCTATCAAAAGTCCGGAATGCAAATCTCACCTAAGGAGATGTATCAGAAGAGACCTGGTGGCCATGGAGTCAGGGGTTGGTCGTGAACTAGGGGCGGTGACCCTCCAACATCCTCTGAAGACCAACCAAGTCAGGGGTGTGTGGGTGTAAGGCATTTCCTCTATGCCCACTGCAGTTCCAGCTCCTGCCCTCCAGCCTGCGGACACCCACGGGGATGTTGGCCAGGTCCCTGTGCTGTCTGCTTCTGGGGGACAGAGTGAAGTCCACCGGATCACAGGACGATGGGGTGCACTGACTGCTCAGCGCTGGGCTCCAGCCAGATGAGCTAAAGCCATAGAAGGCAGGCCACCCTGGCTGGGCAGGAGAGGAGGTGTTCTTATCAAGACAGGGCTGGCATGGTTTCTCCCGGCATCTAATGACTAGGCGAGAGCCTTCTGGGATGGGCGCTGGGCTCCTCAGACCATGAAACGGGGTGAATGAGATGATCCTCGGGGCCCTCCCCCGGCCCTGTGTGCTGCAGTGGGAGAGCTGCCTCTCCGTCTGCACTCGGCAAAGGGTGCAGGAGGAAGATGGCTTGCTGGTAGCAGCACCGTGGGCTTGGTACCCATACGGGAGCTCCTTCAAAATGGCCATGACCAGGGCTTCCAGAGACAAGATGTTTATCCACCCAAAGACTTAGTGGATACTAACCTGTACAAGCACCTAGAGTATACGGTGAAGGTCCCAGACCAGCCCCTGTGCTTATAGAGCCACCAGTCTGATGGAGACCACAGAAGAGCAAACAGGATTGCAACTCAGTGCTGTGATCATGATATTCACAGGGGGAGAGGGGAAGATGCGCTGACCCCAACCTGGGGAGCCGATGTCACTGCTGAGAATTAAAGACAGGAGTTAACCTGGCAGGGATTGGGAGGTGAGCGCTGGTGATGTCACTGGAGCCGGCGTACAGAGCAAGTGCTAAGGGGGGGTGTCTGGAGAAAGCAGCAGCCACTAGATCACGAGGTACTAAGCCAGGTTAGAGCTTGAACTTGAAGCCAAGAGCGGTGGGAGCCCTCTGACAGGCTTGAAGCCATGTGTGGGGCTGGCTCAGATCTGCCTTTAGGAAGGATCGCGTGGAGAGTGGTAAGATGGGACAGGGTGGGATGCAGGGACATCAAGGAGGGGCTGCGTCCGTGACTTAAGTGAGAGATGACTGAGCCCGCAGGGGAGTGTCCGTGGGAGGGAGAAAAACATCAGATCTGAGAGACACACAGGAAAATGGAAAGACTTGGTGATTAACTAGATTTGCTCAGGGGGAAATGGGGAGAGGAGCATTCTTGCCTCTCATTCAACATGACGTCCCTTGCCCTGGACAGGTAGATGACTAATTGCACCAAATGGAGTGTGAGTGTGTTTTCCAGGTTCAGTGCTTGTGGGCAGGCAGACAAGCAGTGTGATATAATTAAATCTCTCTTTTTGTTTGCATTGAGCTTCACAGCTTGCAAAATGCTTTCATATACGTTATCTGGCTTCCTCCTGACCTCAACTATTTTATCGGCTGTCATGACGCTTGAACTTCCAGCATTATAGATGTGCCATGTCTGGGTGAAGAGCACTGGTTTGGGAGCTTGAGGGTCTGAATTAAATACTCATTCTGCGTGTGATTTGCCTGTGAGCCCTGGGTAGTCACTGAACATGTCCTGTCTTCAGCATCTGCAAGATGAGGAGAATACTGATTTTACAGAAGTGCCTCAAGGATGAAATAAAACCTCACATTTGAAGACCTCCAGCTTGTTCCTAGACCAGGGTAAGTGCTTACCAAGAAATTGGTCAAATCCGGGTTCTCAGGAGTCCCCCAGCTAGAGGTGGAACCCCAAGGAAGTGCATCCCCCTGGTTGAAAGCTGGAGGCACAGGAGAGTAATCTGGCAAGGGGAGTCGGGTCTATGGCCATACCACCCTGAACATGCCTGATCTCAGAAGCTAAGCAGGATCAGGCCTGGTTAGCACAAGGGATGGAAAAGGAAGCCGGTATATGGGGGGTGGTAGTGAGTCGTGGGATAGAGATGTGCGGGCTCGGTGGGCAGGCTTCCCCCATGCCTCTGTTTCATGCCAGTAGCAGCATTCAGTGCTCCACAGAAACAAGAGGGAAGTCAGGTTAAATGAATGTCGTTTTGGACACAAAAATATTGGCATTGCAATGGTCCCTTCTAAAACATTCAGCAAAGATGAGGAAGCTATTGATTTAGCCATCTCGTTTTTGCTGAGTTTAATGACAGCTGCGGAGATGGACTATTGTGTCTCTTTAAGCTAACAAAAAGCATAACAACTCTCCACAGGGCATGCTTGAGCCAGGCTCTCTGAAGCTGCCTGCTGGAATCTCCCCTTTGTGGCCCTACAGACTGCCAGGTGGCTGAGAGGCAGCTGGGGCAAACCCCTGGCGTCCCCTTATTCAGAGGAGCATGGGGAGCCAGCAGAGAAGGGCCATACTGTGGTTTGTGGCTGGGTTGAGCCTCTTGGTCAGAGATAGTCCTTCTGGTGGCTACAGAGTTGTGAGATCTAGCCTAGCCAGCACTCAGAACAGGGCTGATTCAACATACAGACAAGGCGAGCCCATGTTCTGTCATTTAATGGCATCAGGAAGCTCCTTGCCCTTTGTCCCGGCCTGCCCCCACTGAATTCCTGGGATCCCGACATATCCTCAGTACCTTTCTTCTCCCTGGAAAGGGACACCAGTACCTGAAAGGACCCAGCCTTGTTTATAGTTGGCAACTCGGGGAGACATGTTGAGTTCGATCTCCTCTCCAGTTTGGGGTTCTTTAACCCCCAATTAGGGATTCATGAGCCACTTTCTTTCTTTTTTTTTTTTTTTTTTTATGTTTTATTTATTTCTAGGAGAGAGAGAGAGACAGCGTGAACAGGGGAGGGTCAGAGAGAGAGGGAGTCACAGACTGAAACAGGCTCCAGGCTCCGAGCTGGCAGTCAGCACAGAGCCCGACGCGGGGCTCGAACCCACGAACCGCGAGATCATGACCTAAGCGAAAGTCGGACGCTTAACCGACTAAGCCACCCAGGCGCCCCTCATGAGCCACTTTCCATATTTTAGAAGGCCAGTAGAAATTGCCTCTGACCTCTTCAAGAGTGTCCAGGCTGTCGGAAACATATAGCCCCTGTTCGCTCTGGCCAGCCTGCACATGTCCTCAGTGCATTGATGCTGTTTGCACCTTGCTGATGGGTAGGCCAGACTCAAGCTTTGCTCACTGCCCTCTTTACCCCTGGACTGATCCAAAGGATCCCCCTGGGTCTCTTGCCGCTGCCTCTCCTTTGTGCCCAGTCCTCGCTTGACAGGGTTTCATCCCGGGACAGAAGCCAGAGGAAAAGGGGAGTAGGGGCTTCTCACGTACTTGTTTTTAAGAAGAAGGTAAGTGGAATGATCTAGGCTTTTGGAGCCTGTGTTTCCTCCACCACCCCCCACCCACCCCCGCCCCCAACAGCCTCTCTATTCTCAGCTGGGGAGATGGAGTAGAAGCAGGGTCCCAGCTTTGAGCAGCCCACCTGCCGGCAATGCGACAGCCGGGCACTGGGGCTAACATGAGGCACTGGCACCTGCTGGGGACCAGTGGCAGCCGACCGGCCAGCTGGCAGCCACCGAGGATAGCTTCACGCAGCAGCTTGACACTGTCCACCTCCCTGAGGCCCCTACTGGCCACCAGAGCCATTTTATTTTATTTTTGTTTTTAATGTTTATTTATTTTGGGAGAGCGAGCAAGCAGGGGAGGGGCAGAGAGAGAGAGAGGGAGAGAGAGAAAATCCCAAGCAGGGTCTGTGCTGTCAATGTAGAGCCCAATGATGGGCTTGAACCCACAAACCATGAGATCATGACCTGAGCCAAAACCAAGAGTTGGATGTTTAACTGACTGAGCCACCCAGGTGCCCACCCCCAAAGACATTTTGGATAGCAATGACACTCAGCCATGGCACTCCTGTGTACTGCAGGGAGGAGCCCACAGGGGGCACTCAGCCCTCTCAGATGCGCTTGTGTGCTTGTGTATATGTGTACACACATTGGCACTCACAGGATGGTGGAGGTGAGATGTCTGGCCCAACAAGATAGGAGACCTTGGATGGGCCCAAATGGTGCATTTCCCAACATCTAAGCCATCAGAGGGCTGTTGCTATGATCGTTTGGTGAACGATCTTGACCAAAGGGGCAGGGGAGACACACAGGCTCGCCAGGGCTGCAGACTCCCTCTCTTGGATAGCAAGTGAGTAGGCCCCTTCCAGGCTCTCCCCGGGTGAGAGGCTCACTTCCAGTGTGCCTCCCCACCTCACCCCACCGCTGCCATCTTGGCATCCCCGGAGTCCAGCTTTCCCAGGTACTGTTCAGGCTCATCCACTGGCCTGCCTCACCTCAAGTTCTCTAGACAGAATAGTGAATGAAATTGAATGAGTAAAATGCATCCTTTTAGCTCCTCACTGGGCAACCTGATGGCCTCAGCTCCTTCAATCAGAAGATTGAAGTCTTTCTGCATTTGTATGAAAAAAGTATCCCACTCTGGATTTGCATATGGATAAATGAGCGGGATGGTCTAGGGGTCTGGGTAGCCATAAGGGTGTGTGTCCTAGCTTCCAATACTTAGCTGGGAGCCTGAGGGCCAGCCAGGGGGGGAAGGGGGGTGGCGGGCCTCGCCCGGGACGTCTCACCACCCTTGGCATCTGCTGCGGCCAGCATGGGGTGATGCCCACAGCAGGATGTGCAGGCTGCAGGCTCACTGACGGAGGCTGCTGTGCTTCATGGGAAGTGGTGCGGGGATACTGGCTGACCAAGGGAGGAATTGAAGGGGAATGCAATTCAAGCTTTCCTGTTGGAACCTGGCTCTCGCTTGCAGCCAGGAGCCAGTGGCACACATGTGCAGGCGAGGTCAGTTCAAACAGAGGGAAGGTGGGAGCCGATAAAAGAAGGGTAAGTGGAACCCCAATCACTGTGGTCCATGGGTTTCCTAACACAGCTCCTCCTTCCCCTTCTCCGCATGACTAATGTCTGCTTTCCCAGGTACAGTGGGTTGAAACACATCTGGTGAACTACCTGGGATTTCCCTGCAGAGGAGGAAAAAATACAACAGAAGGTAGTCCTAGATACAATTCCTTTATTATCACGCCACCCAGCGTGTGAGGCCAGGCTGACGCTGAGGCCAGCTAAGGAGAGGGCGCGTTTACAACCAGAGCAACTTCTCTATATGCGGGAGGTTAAGGCACCTTCTCTGTTTCTAGAATACTGTGACAACCCATATCCATGGGTGGGCTGGTTCCAGAAGCTCACTTGGCCTCGCTAATACTGGGTTGCCTGGAATTCCTAGGGGCACTTGTGCAGGGTGGCTCACGGGCATAAGCAGGAGAGGAAGGGGGCGCACAGAGGCTGGGGAACGGAGTACACACAGGGCAGGGCACATGCTAAACTAGAAAGTGGGGTGCAGAGAATGGAGCCGGACTCTCCCAAGGCACACAGAAGGCGGTGGGAAAACGGAGCTGGGAACCTGATCTGTTCCCTTCCAGGAAGAGGACCTGGGCACCTGGCCTCCTGGCCCCACCCAGAGGGCACGTTCCTGGCCAGCTGGACAGCCCGAGGGGCTTCGGAACTCTGGGGGGTTGTGCACACACAGGAAGGTGGCAAAGTGTTCTCTGTGGCCGGGGCTATAGCAATAGTTCTCAATGGGTGGTTCCAGACTGGCAGCACCAGCAGCACCTGGGAGCTTTTCATGTCGCGAGTCCTGTCCTCACCCCTGCAGATACAGAGCTCAGGGGGCAAGACTTGGCCCTCCAGGTGACCGCGTGCATCCTCACATTTGAGAACTTCTGGTCCAGACACATCACCAGCATCCTCAGTGATATGACACCACACAGCAGTGACAGAAACCGCCTTCCCTCCTCCTCCCCTTCTCTCCTCAGGCCCAAAGTGGCCAGAAAGTAGCAACCATTGCCAAGGCAGAAAGGGGGGTGGGTGGTGATGAGTGTTTCAATTCACTTCCTCCACCTCCAAACCCCGGGCACGGACCAGAGGGACAGATCCCAAGGCCCAAACTGGCTGCAGGGCACGAGTCCTGGGGGCTTATCACCCTCACCCCTCCTCAGTGCTGCGCTGGCCCTTCCAGGTCTAAGTGCACAGGGTGAGCGGCCTGATGAGATTCCAGGTGCCCCCTCCGGAAGACAGGGACCACTTTGTGCCGGCCGGACGCACACATCAGCAACACAGGGGAGGGAAAGGTACCAGGAGGGTGCCCCTTCCCTGCCCAGGATGGCTTTGAGTGCATGAACCCTGAGGCTTCTCCCCTGGCCCCCAGCATGGGGCAGGGAGAGGCGTGTCCCATGCCCTCACCAGCTCTCCACGCCCCCACGTGTGATCTCTGCATGGGCACCAGGCTCCACACCCTGTTTGCAGAATCTGACTGCTCAGGTCTGGTATGCCCTCACCTGGTGCCAGCATTGGCACCCAAGGTGATAGGCTGGCCGGTCCCCTGAGCGATGGTCCCCAGGGCTCCTGTCTGCCGCCTGAAGCCACTCCACTGGGAGGGCCTGGCCGTCAGTCTGAAAGCAGCCACACTTCTCTGCTGACTGCAAATGTGCTGGGCGTGCCGGGCTCGGGGCCAGATGGACGGTTCCAGTCCGGGAGGGGGCTCCAGGCTGCGGCCCATAGTGCCCCCTGAGGGATGTGATGTTCCTGCACAGGAGCCTGATGGCTTGCTGCAGAGATGGGGAGCCCGTGATGCTGAGGGCAGGGGGCTCCCAGCCCGGCCCCCCTCATTTCCACCCGGCTAGGGGTGGCATGTCGACTGCCACTGCTACTGACTGGCCAACCTCTTACTTCTCAGAGCCTTAATTTTGTCATCTGCAGAGTGGGGGGACTGGTGCCTTCCTGTTGGGATCACCACTGGGAAAGAAAGCACTTACGTGACTAACTCACTAAGCACATAGTAGGCCTTCAGTAACAATTAGGCCCTGCACGCTCCCCTGTGGCGAGACTGGAGGGGCCCCCGGGGTTGGGGCAAGGCTGGCGGGAGAGTAGGGAGAAGAAAAGGGTGGTCACGGACATTTAAACAAGCCTTCATCTCCTCACCAAAAGCCGACTCTCATTCCTGCCTCCCACCACACAGGTCATCCGGAGAGTGGGGGGCGGGGGGGGAGTGGGGGTGTCCACCCCAGCGCGCTGTGGGAGGGAAGGTCGAGGTTGTGGGGACTCGGGCTGTGCCTATCCCAGCATCTGCCATGTCCCGACCTCTACAAAATGTTGGCTTCTTTTCTGGGTCCCAGTGTGCAGGGGCCTTTGCTCACAAAGGACTGATGACAGCTTTCAAGTCACGGCCTTCTCTTGCTCTCGCTCTCTCTCCAAGCAGGGCCCCAGAAGGAGCTGTCCTGGGCACAGAGCTGCATCCTCAGGTGGGGTGGGCACACCTCACTGGGCATGGCATCCTTGACTCTGGACTCGCGCCCTTTGTGTGCCCTGAGCAGGAGCCTCCATATCCTGGGCCTCAGTTCCCTCTAACCACCCCCGTCCCCAGGCTGTGAGAATGAACAAGCAGGTCACCGTTCCCCCAAAGCTCTGGGTCATTCTCTCTCTGCAGCTTTGCCCATCCATCTTCCAGCTGCCATCCGGGCGGGCCGGTGCCCAGGGCGGCATCACCCGCCCTCAGCCGGGATGGCCTAACCCACCTCGGGGCGGGGGTGGGGGTGGACAAGGTGTGCAAGCAAGCGATCCCGCCCATCCCCCTGTCCCCGTCTCCACAAGCCCAGCTGACCTCAGGGGAGTGCAGGGACTCCGCCAGGGGCTGACATGTCCCACAGGACACAGCACCTCCCCGGGCATCACCACCTGCCCAGGAGAACTTGGCAGCCCGACACCCGGCCCAGCACACAGCTTGGGAGTCTGTCATTCTCGAGTCCCAGGAAGCTGGAAGGCAGCAAAGCTAGTCACAGCGCTTTCTTCCAGCCTCGGTGCACCTGGGCTTGCTGGAAAGCTGGCCTCCTGTTACTGAATTGGTATCGGGATCCCCAGGACCCCGAGGGTGGAGAGAAGCCCCAGGATGATCCCCGGGGTACAGGAGGCAATCTGCCCCAGGAAGCTGGTCTTCCCTCTGTGCATGTGGGGACTCCCTGCTCTGAGCGTGCACGGCTTCCGTACAGCTGAGGGCTGTGTTTGGGGACAGCAGTGAGCTGTGTATGGGAGGGAGGACACGCTTCACGCAGGACACCCCAGGTCACCCAGAGCTGTGCTCATCAGACTGGGGCCTAGAATGAGTTGGGAGGCAGGGTGTGACCTTTCTTGGCCTTGGTCTTAGCAACAAGGGGCCACTCCCTCGTGGCAGGAGGTACGAGGGTCCCCAGCCCGGGAAGCCCAGCACCGGGAAGGTGGGAAGCCAGGTGTGAGGTTCTCTCACTACGAGTTACCCACTTATAACAGCTATTTGGGGGGAGGGGGGGTTCTCCACGGCTGTCTTAGAAGTTGACACCCGTTCTTTGGAAAACTGCCAGCATCTATATTCTGCATTTTCTAGGATTCTCTTTTTTGTTCTGTTCTCCTTTAGTTTGAGAAAGTTCTTCCTGAAAATTCCCTGCCTGATTCAGGGACACCAAGAGAGAACCAAAAGAAGCCACTATATTCACTCTGGGAAGCAGAGTGAGGGCTCCTGGGGGCGGCATGGTGGTGGCCATATGTGGCCAGGGATTGTGGGCCCAGGAGAAACGGGGTTCTGGGCACAGCACCCCCTACTCAGAGCTGTATCTTCACAGTGGCTCTAACTCCACGGGGTCTGTGATTTGGCCTAATCAGGAAGGATTTTTACTCCCACCAACATGAAGAGCTGGAGATCATTTTAAAAACCTGGCATTCCTGAGAATCAGGCCCTAGAGGGGAGACCCCTGAGGGTCATGTACTGCAGCCTGGGGCTCAAGGCCGCGGTCTCCTGGGGGACCGCTCCCAGGGAAGGTTTCTAGGCTGGGTACAGGGTGCTGGTGCAGCACATGCTGGTGCGGTCACCTTACCTGGCTTCCTCCTTGCCCTGGTGCCCCACCAGCCTGCTGCTGCCCCATGGCAGCTCCCGGGCCTCACCTCAGCCCTTACCACTGCCGGGCCCCGCGGGAAGGAACTGGGCCAGCGGGCACTCCCAGCTGAGGAGGTGTGGGGACGGGCAGAGCAAAGAGCTGCATCTTCTAGGGGCAGAGCCAACCCTGACTGCCCCCCGCCCCCGCCCCAGCACTTCCCCGTGGGTAGAGAAAAACACAGCAAGCAGAGTCAGGAGGGGTGCTCAGCACCAGTGGGGAGATCACGTGCCCAGTGCGGGCATCCCAGGGGGCTGGAGCTTTCAGACCTTCATTCTGGGTTCTGGAGCGGGGAGGGAGCCGAGGGCTTGATTATCACCCTCCTCTCTCCTGTCATCCACGGGATCCCCAGCCCTGCTGAGGGGCGCTGGCTGTCATTTCCAGGCAGGATGGGTCCCCCTGCCTGGGTCAGAATCACAGGATCCGAAGGGGCTGGGCACAGAGTAGGGGGAGTTTCTGGGAGTTTCTAGGCGAGGTGGCACTGACTCTGCAGGCCTGGAAGATGGGATTCTGGCACCTGTCCTCGCGAGGGGCAGTCGGGGGGGGACGCCGTCGGCCATCAGTAAAAATGCAGCTGGAGCCTCCGGTGCAAGCAACAGGTGAGAACCATCCCGCAGATCTGCCAGGTGGAGAGAGCAGAGGTGCAAAGAGAAATCAGAACCCCACCAAGCTGCTCTCCCTGCAGTGCCCGGAGGAGGCTTCTCACTCTTGGGTGCCCACACGGGGACCAGGATAAAGGGCAGAGTCCAACTCAGGAGGTCTGGGGCGGGACCTAAGATTCTGCATTTCTAACCAGCAGTGCACTGCTGGTCTGTGGCCCTAGATCTCCAGAGATGGCCCAGTTCCATCGGATCCTGAGCCGAAGCGGCTCCACTCCCCCGCTGCTGTCTGTCTGCATCTCGCTGCTCTCAGACTCCAGAGTAAAACCAAGGGTCCCAGTCGACTCACTGGCTGATGTACGGGAGCCACTGGGGAAACTGAGGCTCTGAAGGGAGCACCCAGAACTGTCCCCAACTCATCCTGTAAGTCAGCCCAGAATGCGGCACCAGACCCAGGCCCTAGGAGCCTGCTGAGAGCCTCTGTGTCACATCCACTAGCTGAACAAGAAGGGCACCCTGCCCAGAGCAGGGCAGTCCTGGGGAGTCGCTGTCCCCCTGGCGGGCCTCACTTTTCCAATCTCTAAACTGCAGGACAAGATGTGGATGTGTCAGACCCAGGAGGTCCAGGACCGTCGTCTTGCCATGGTAATGATGCCGCTGCATCCTGACACCCCACCCACAGAGAGGGCGCTGCTAGGGCAGCCCCATAAATGTCCTGTGGCACCTGGGCGAAGGGGGATGTCCCCGAAGGCAGGGAATAATGCCCCATCGTTCCCAAACCTCGTCAATAGCTGCCACTGACCTGACCTTGCCAGAGCCCATCTGGATGCACCCGGAGCTCCGGCCAGTGGGAGGAGGTCAGGCTGATGAAGACACCCATGGGCTAGCAGACATTTGGCTTCTCTGCAAGGCTAGCTGGCTTGAGGTGACAGAGAACGAGCCCTTCTTCTTCCCCCTTCCTCTCTCCTCTCCACCCCTACGTGGGACGATGGCAGGGCCCTGTGAGCGCAGCTTTCAGACTTGGTACTGATAGCAGTGCCAATCTACTTCCTGACTCAGTGCCACAAGCTGAAGGTGGCTTGAGAGGTTGTCTGGTCTCCCACTGGCTCTAAGCAGGTGCCATCAGAGCCTTTCCAGCCAGGTGTCCTGCAGCATGCCCTCTTCCCCGTCCCCATGTCGTGGTTTGATGGCTAACGTGTGGGGTTATCAGGACCTTTCTGATTCTTGCTGGACAGGGAGGCCAGATGGGAAGAGTTGGGCCAGCATGGACTTGGGCCATACCTACAGTGGATGGTTCGTGCTAGGTGACCAGAAGAGGGGAGCTTCTCCACAACTACACTTTTGTATAAGATGTGTGTTCCCACCAGGGTGCCTCCCAGGGAAGGCGTGGTGCGTGTACCAAGGCATGTCCGCACACACACTTTCACCTTGATGCATGCAGAGGGACCAAGGATGCACTCATCAACATGTCTGCACAGGTATGCACACACGTGCACACACACAAGCACCTTGATTCATGCAGAGGGGCAGTGGCTGCTATCAGATCCCTGAGTGAGCACCAGCATCTCCTTCCTGATGGAGGACATGGGGGACTCAGCACACACGGCTCTGTGGGGCCGGCACAGGATGAGCAGAGCAAACATGGGGTAAGGAGTGTTGGAGCAGGAGATGGCCTAGGATGCGTGGGGCCATGGGGACGGCTACGGGGCCCAGCCCGTGTGGTGCACGGTGCCCTCTTTTGGCAGCCTGCCTAGCTACAGCATCTGCCACATAGGGGGGCTGTTTATAACGGAGGTGGCATGCTTTCAGCTGCTTTTGAGGTTTTGGGGCCAGCACCTGATTGTCATCAAGAGCATCAAGGAAGGACCAGGGAGGCCCCAGGAAGCAAATCCAATGTGACCTTTCAGTTTCCCTTTTAATAACCTGCAGATCCCAAGATCGGCTGTCTTATGAGTTTTCTGGGCTCTGCAACATTTCCATCCTACAGGAAAGGAATGTTGGGATAGGAGTAGGAGTGGGGTAGCTTATATTTGGAGCTGTGTGATTCTGGGCACAGATATAGCCCTCTCTAGCAATAGGAAAACCTCTAGTCTGTTCACTGCTTGGTAGTCTTCCCTGGAGAGAGTCTTTAAAAACCAGGGTACCCGCATCGGGCTCTGTGCTGACTGCCAGCTCGGAGCCTGGAGCCTGTTTCAGTCTGTGACTCCCTCTCTCTCTGACCCTCCCCTGCTCACGCTGTCTCTCTCTCTCTCTCTCCTAGAAATAAATAAAACACTTTAAAAAAATAAATAAAAATAAAACCAGGGTGACAGGGGCGCATGAGTGGCTCTGTCGGTTAAGTGTCTGACTTCGGCTCAGGTCATGATCTCATGCATGCTTCATGGGTTCGAACCCTACGTCGGGCTCTGTGATGACAGCTAGCTCAGAGCCTGGAGCTTGTTTCAGATTCTGTGTCTCCCTCTCTATCTGACCCTCCCCTGCTCACACTCTCTCACTCACTCTCTCTCAGAAATAAATTAAAAAAAAAACAAAACAGGATGACCGGACCAACATCATGGTTCCCAGCTCCTCCTGCACCCAAGAGCCTTTGAAAGGCCAGGTCATAGCTCCCCAGAGTCCTTAGGATAAAGCCATCCCTCCGCTGCAGCAGGCCAGGGCTCTGCAGATTCAGTTTCTCACCCTGTCACTTTTTCCCCCTCTTGCTTCTTCCTGTCAAACTTCTTCGAGATTTAATAATACATCACTTCCTCCAGGAAGCCTTCCATGACTACTCATGATAGGTTAGGGCCTCCTATAGGCTTCCCCAAGCCCCAGGTCACACACCCGCACAGTGCCTCTGACACATGTGACAACCCATGTTCTACATGCCCTCTGCCTCGAGTGAAAGCTTCTTGGGAGAAGGGACCACATTCTGCCCTGTGGTGTGGCCCCAGCACTGGCCATGACACATGGCAAATAGCAGCTCTCGTTACAAAGCTAACAACAAATGCTCACCCTTCAGCCTCCTCTGCCTGGCTCTTGGGTGGGTGACTCCCAGAGTCTATGTGTGAGCAGAGCAGCAGGTAAAGGGGGCAGAGCCGCTACGTCTTTTCTAGGAAGAAGTTTCTCTGCCAGAGTTACGTAAGATGGAGTGCCTCCAGAGTCCACCCAAAGGGGAAGCTGGTGTGCAGCAAAGAGACCTGCAGTTGCGTGGGACTGTTAGCTAGTGGCCATGTTGCTGGGCCTGGTGTCTTCAGGTGTATGTGAACAGGGTGGGCCCAGCGTTCTCCACTCTGGGTGCACGTGTGAATCACCCGGACGGCTTGAGAAAACACCCCTGCACAGTCTCATCCCATCTATCTGAGCCTGAATCTGTGGTGCGGGGGCTGAGCAAGGGTCCTTTTCAAATCTGATTGTCCTGTGCAGCCGGGGCTGACAGCACTGGCCTAGGTAACCGATAAGTCCCTTCCAAAATGAAGAGTTGTGTGATGTGGAGGTGACTCGAGACCCCAGTTATCCCTGTCGGTCTCAAAACCCAGAGCAGTGAAGGCCACATGCCCACGTGGACAGAAGGGGCCTGCAGGGTCTTGCTGAAAGGAACAGGTGCACACGGCGGCAGGGAAGGGACCGGAAGCCCATCACGTGTGGGATTCCCCACTTCAGGGTCCCGGCCAGCCCACAACCTCTGCCGTGACCTGCAGCCACAGGGACCACTCCTGGGAGATGCCCATCATTAGCAAGCTCTCCAGCCTGTGTCCTTGTAAACTTTTTTTTTAACATTTTTAAAATTTACTTCTGAGAGGGAGAGACAGGGTGAGCAGGGGAGGGGCAGAGAGAGAGGGAGACGCAGAATCTGAAACAGGCTCCAGGCTCTGAGCTAGCTGTCAGCACAGAGCCCAACGCAGGGCTCAAACCCACGAACCGTGAGACCATGACCTGAGCTGAAGTCGGCCGCCCAACTGACTGAACCACCCAGGCGCCCCTGTCCTTGTAAATTCTACCTGTCATTCCTGTCTGTCCTCTGGTACCTCCCAGGAATGTGCCCTCCCTCCATGCCTGCCTTTGGGAGGTTAAGTACCGTGATGGTGCTGCCTTCTCCCTGGCCGTTAACCTCTCCCACACCTGACTTCCAGGTGCCCCGTGGCTCTTGTCGCTCACGTGGGCCAGGGCTCTCAGGGAGCCTCACAAAGATGCTGATGCCAGCCCCAATGTGATTTAATTGTGCTGGGGTGCACCCCGGGCCTCTCGCAGTTTTAAAGCTCCCCAAGTGGCCCCCGTGTGCAGCCAAGGTTGAGGCCTGCCGCCATGGAGGCTCTGCGGAGATCCTGTCCGCCCCACCCCGAGCCCGCCATGATCTACGCATATCAGCCCTGGTCCACACATCCACGTGGCAACAGGGGGCATGGGCACCGATGGCTGGAATCGGGGTTTGCTATATTCGTCACGTTTTCTGCTTGGTGTTCACCGTATGCACAAGACATGCCTTAACGTTCAGCACAGCAGTCCCACTGGGGCAGGGTTCTTACCAAAACTCATGGAACCTTCGAGCCCCAACTCCTGCTTCAGCCACAGCAGCTCCACCTCATGTTAGTTTAATACTGCGGGCTCCTATGTGAGATTCTCGGGGGTTACAGAATTCTGCCATGTAAAGGAAGGCTCAACAGTGTCCAGCTCCCCCGTTCTAGAGAAAGGAAACCCAGGCTCAGGAAGGAAACATGACTTCCTCAGAATCACATAAGAAGAGGAGAGGTCCTCTGATTTCATAGCAAGGTCTCCTCTAGTCCTGGGGACCACCACCTTGGCCTTTTATCTCCTGAGCCTTGGGAGTCTCTGAAGTGCCAGGCTGGGCATGTGTGGGGAAGGCACCTGGTGCCTGCTCTGGTGGAAAGTGACTGTGAGCTTAGGGACAGGTCTGATGCGAAGCCCTTCAAGGCTGGTGGCCAACCCCTCCTTGGGCGGTTTAGTTCCAGCACTGGCCAGCAGAGGGGGCTGTAACCGAGGCTTGGCTGCTGCAGGACCCGCTTCGGCAGGAGGGAGGGGAGAAAATCTGGGCTAAGGTTGGGGGTCCACAGTGGTGGCCAGGTGACGCTCTCTCTGAGGGACACCTGGCGCAATTCCACAGAGAGCTGTGGAGGACCGAGACTTCATGCTCGGGAACTTGTACGAGGAGGAAGCCTCTGCAGCCTGCAGGCACCTAGCACAACAACATGGCCTCCCGGCAGTACTTCCACAGGGTACTTGTTTCACCTTGACCCTGGACATGAGGCACTGGCAGACCCGCTCCCTGCCCTGGGCCTCACTGCCCCTGTCTTCAGCTTCTACAGGCTCCCAAGGCCAGAGAGGCCAGGAAGAAATGGACGAGGAATATGGGCCTGGGCCATGTCCATGCACAGCAGGCCCCCTCAGCCCCTGAAGGAGACAGCAGGTTTCTGGAAACTTCAGTTGATGCAGGAGCTGGAGCACAGAGCAGTCCCTTCCTCAGCAACCACTGGGGTACGGCGGTGGGGGGGTACGGCAGAAGGTCTGTCCGGGGGACGTGCAAAAGAGGGGCTCTTTATTGCCCCCTGGGGCTCCTGGCGTGCATGTAATGAAGGAGATGAAGGGGGAGCAGCTCTGGCCAGGACACAACGAGGGCTTTTTTGAGAGACAATGTGCCCACGTGGAAATGATAAAAATAATGATGGGTACCATTTATTAAACACCTGCTATCTGCTCAGCAATGAGCCAAGCGATTTACATATATATTGCTAATCCTCTCACCAAACTAGGTATAATTAGCCCCATTTTACAAACAAGGAACTGAGGCTCAGAGATGAAATAACCAGCCTGAGGTTGCCTGGTCCATCCCCCCATTCCCCCCCACCCCTCTCCCCCACCAGAGGGTTGAGCCCAGTGGATGAGGCTGCAGCTAGGTCCTCAGAACCAAAGACTGATGTGGGCAGGAGGGAGCAATCTGGAAGGAACCCACACTGGCCGGCTCCCCGAGCCAGCTGTTGATACCAGCCCCTGCTTTGCTTTCTAAGGAATTCTGGGTTGGAAGTTGGGGGGATGGGGAGAGGTGCTGGGGAAAGCAAATGACCAAGAGCCAGGAGACCTGGGTGCCACTTCAGGATGTGACACCCTTGGCTAGTCTTTTCTCTCGGTCTCAACTTTCTGATCCATAAAATGGGAGCACACTTTACCTCGCCCGTCCCAGGTCTCAGGTCGTGGTGGGGATCTAATGATAGAAAGCACCTGAAACCACGCTG
Source organism: Proteles cristata cristata (assembly GCA_017311185.1). Lineage (NCBI taxonomy): Eukaryota > Metazoa > Chordata > Mammalia > Carnivora > Hyaenidae > Proteles > Proteles cristata. Next base: position 4,250,727 of record JAESUZ010004630.1, read on the forward strand.
AAGTCTACAGATGGCTGGATAACAACCGGTTCACTGACGGGAGGCCTTCACCTATGCCGGGCACAGTGAGTGTGTCACACTCATCATCTCACTCTTCTCTAGACCTTATGTGGTTCGGAAAATGAACCACATTTGTGGATGGAGAAGCTGTGTGCAGGGCTGTAACTGTTCTAAGTCTCACAGGAGCAGAGGAAGGGCTGGACACGGGTCCTCTGAGGCCCCTGCCTCTCAACCCTTTGGACGTCAGTGTGGGCGGTCCGGGGGTGAGAAGGGTGGGACAGCCCTGAGTTCCCTCTAGAAGCAGAGTGCCAGGCAAGGTGGGTGTGCAGGGCCTTTGCCCCCTGTATCTGCCCCAGCCCAAGGGTGCCCTCCTGACTCCTCTGTATGGACCTTTGACGAGAGCAAATCTGAGAGTCACACTAACTTCCTGGATGGCAGCAAGAAACTGAGCAAAAGGCATCGCTCAGAGAGCTGGGTGGACACGGGGAGTGCATATCCACGGGCATGCGCGTGTGCACACACACAAAGGAATAAGCACTTGTACATGCACACACATATACACACATGCACAAGTACACCTCAACGTATGTACGTGCATAGAATTCCACGTACATGTAGATGCATGCGAGTAACAGGTGTGGACACATACACACCCACGTGCACACACAGAGGGTGCTTGCACATACCTGAGCCCACACTCACACTCCTCTCAGGTCTCTTACAAGTTCAAGTTGTCCCCCAGGCCCCCAGGCATTTTCCTTCATCTTTTCTGGGGAAGAGAGTGACCATGTGATTCACCCCTGGGTGCCAAGGGCAAGTGGAGAAGAGGAGGGAAGGAGAGGGCAGAGCAGGGCATGGGTGTGCAGAGGTCAGTGATTTGTGATCTCTGCCAATGGGAGAGGAGTTCAGAACTCTTCTAGACAACCCCCTGTCCTCATCCATGCTCCAACTCACCTGCAGACAGGCCACCCCGATGCCCACCGCCCCCATGAGCAGCAGGTGGTCAGCCAGGAACTGTTCCAGCTTGCTGATGCAACCTCCCTGGAAGATAACTATAGATTACACACGGGCCGGAAGTAGGCGGGGCTGCGGAGGGAGGGGCTGGCACATGCTGCCTACGCCTGCCCCGCCAAGGGCAAGCAAGAGCCTTAAGGGGTCTAGTCCAGCATTTCAACTGCCCACCCAGGGGCAAGCCATGATGTCCCAGAACCTCCCAGCAGCAGCTGCTTGCCCCAGCGCTTCGTGGAGACCACTGAGGGCCCTGTGTGGTCTCAGGGCCGATGAGCAGGTGTGTTCTGCTCCCCCTCTGCCCCTTTGCCTGAGCCCCCCATTTAGGGGGGCACCTCTGCATGCCTCAGGTGGAGCCTGGGTACTCACCTCCACCTTGTAGATGTTGGAGGGATGGGCCCGCTGGCCACAGCGGGCCACCACCGTCTTGCAGCAGCTGTCCGGCACCCGGCGGCCCTCGGCCTCCTGAGACAGGATGTATGCACTGTGCTGCCAGTCGGCGGAGCTGTTACTTCCACAGCACTTGAACTAGAGGGACAGAAGGAGGCTGGAGGTGAAGAGCCTGTGCGGGCGAGGAGGGGGTGGGTGTCCTCCGGCCCCTCCGGCCCCTCTGGGTCAGGGCCGTAGGACTTGTTATTCAAATACTAACTCAAGCGCAAATAGGGATTTGTTCTCCCTGGGATGTTTCCCTTTGCCTATTTTGAGCAGGGAGCTCGCCTTTTTGGGGCACTTCTCTCCAGGCAGGTGCAGAAGCTGGCTGCAAGACACCTGCTGGCTACCTTCTATCCATGTGAGGCCTTTAAGGAGATTACGCTGGGCGTCCTGATGGCAGGGGGAGTCTCTGAGAAAATGGGTGGGGAGGTATATGGAGGTGAGTCCCTGAGAGAATGGGGCTGTATACCCCGGGGAGAGCCCAACCCACACGGGGCTGTTTTCCTGGTCACCCGGGGAGGCAGGACCCCAGGGACAGGGACCCAGCCTTGCCAGAGGTTCCTGGACCCTCATTCAGACCGTGAAACCTCAGAGCCCAAGCACCTGCAGGGAGGGACACAGAGTGTCCCAGAGCCACAGCGCAGGCAGATTAGTGTTGACCAGAGGCTGGAGTCAGTGCTGGGGAAGACCTGAGTCTTCTATGCCACTCCAGAGCAGGAAAGCGCCAGCCCAGGTCTCCATGATGCAGACACAACAGGACTTTGGTTCTCTCTTGCCCTTGTGAGTTGAGGGACTGAGAATCCAAGTCCTCACATGAGCCACACAGCTGTTTTGAGGCTGTCTCTGGTGTGTGGAGGTGCAGGCCGCGTGGGAGGTACGTTCAGTACGTTAGCAGGTGTTTGTTAGGCACCTACTATGTACCAGGAGTGAAGCTATCACTGGGCTCACACATGAGTAATATGGCTCCTGGTTTTCTGGAGCTTCTCTGTGACTACAGCTTGGTAGGGAGGACCATGGGAGCTGTGTATAACTCAGAGGAGGAAAGGGCTAGTGGAAAGGTCCCACAAGGAAGAGGAGGAGGCAGGAGGCGGGCAGAAGAGAACAGCACATGGAGCCAGGAACAGCACAGTGTGTGCTCAGTGTCACGTGGGATTATACTGCTCTGTGTCCCTGGACAGGTTATCCAGCCTCTCTGGGCTTCAGTTTCATCATGTGTAAATGGGGCTAATAAAACACCCCCACACTGCGCTGTGTGAAGAGGCAATTCTGTGATGCCCTGAGAAGCGAGCCATGCAGGGGTGAGCAGTCAGTGACACCCTCTATTGCTATGGTTGCTTTGTGACTACAGGCATGTGGGTGTCATTTACATACTGGGGTGCAGCCCGCAGCCCAGACGCTGGCCTTGGCCTGAAGCCACTGCCTTCTCAGGGCTGTTTACTCATGCCTAAGATGCAGGCCTGGGCCCACGGTCCCTCATGAACCTCTGGTTCTAACAGTTGCTGGCACGTGTGAGGTCATGGCCACATGCTCAGGTGCCCATGGAGGAGGCCCGGGGCAGTGACAGACACTGGCTCCCTGCTGTGCCCTTCCTCATGCTGTTCCCTACATCTGTCTGTGCCTCCCCTCCCCTCGACCTATGCAAACCCAGGCCCTCCTTCCTGCTCCCCCCAGTTGGCCTCCCCAGCCCTGTTCTCCACTCGGAGGGTCCTCCTAGCCTAGCACTGACTGTGTGTGTTGGGTCCCCAAGTAAGGCCCCAAGGGCAGGGACTCAGGTGGGAGGCCCCCAAAACATAGACTGAGCCTTGGGCTGACGAGCGGAGTAGGTGAGGGCTAAGCGTGTGGGCGTGGGTATGGATGTGTGCACCTATGTATACTGAGTGCCCTGAGACCCCTCTGCGCAGAGCCTACTGGGAGCTAAGCCAGTCTTGGGGAGACGGGGAAGGTGCCTCCCCAGCTGACCTAAGATGCTAATGTCTGCTCGGCTCACTGGCCTGATATTCCCGGCAGAAGGACCAAGGCCTCCGGCCGAGGGTGGGGTCTGTAGATACAGGGTGGAGCAAAAACCACAGGCTAAGGGTGAGGGCCGGGTGGGGGCGGGGAGAAGACGGACCAGAGTGGGCACGTGGAGCTTCCTCAAATTTTCAGACGTGAGACCATCAGGATCCTAGAGCCACACTGCCCAAGAGAACTTTCTGCAGCGATGGAAATGCTTTGTATCTGTGCTGTGCAATTTGGCGGCACTACCCATCTGTGGCTATTGGGCCTTGGAATGTGGCCAGTGACTGAGGAACTGCATTTCATATTAAACTTAAATAGCTGCACATGGCTAGTGGCTACCATACTGCACAGCACAGGTCTGGGGTCCATTTGTCCCTGCCCTACTTCTGGCAGGACCACGGGCCTCATTGAAGGGGTCTGCTGAGCCTCTTCTTGGAAAGGAAGAGACCACCTTTCTGTCCGCCAGTGCTCTGCTCCACGGCTCCCAGCTGGGAAGCTGTCGCAGCGGTCTGGCTGAAAGAGTTCTGCCTGTTACAGTTCGCCTGTAGGGATCTCAGCGGTCAGCCCCCAGAGGAGGGAGCAGACAGCCCCGCTGATGGAAGGAGCCCAGATCCCGGCCAGGAGAGGAGTCCACCTGATACCGTCAGCTTCCTGCCCACAGGGGCCCAGGGGTGGGGCCTGGAGGAGGCAGTCAAGGGGGCCGTGGTGGGGCCAGGGCACAGGAGGAGGAAGGCAAGGGCCAGATTCAACTCGCATTTTTCATGGTGGTGGGGACTTCTGCATACGTCATAGTACTGAATGATCAACGCGCCCATGAGGCTTCATTTTGGAGGAAATTGAAGCTCAGAGAAGGTAAGTAACCTGTCCAGGGTCACGCAGACAGGAAGGGACAGAGTTGGAATTTGAACCCACGTCTGCATGCCCCCGGGGCGGGTGCTTACATCCTGCTGGAGACGGTCTACTGAGGTCGTGATGTCCGCGGCTCCGGGCTGCCTGTAGTTCTCCGCCAGCGTCCGGGCCAAGTGCTGTTTCAGTTCATCACTGAGCTGCAGAGAGTGGAAAGGGAAGGTGGCCTCAGCAGAACCACTCCACCTGGTCTCGTCCTCCAAACCCACTCCCACGCCAGGCCCGCTAAGCTGGAGCACCACGGACTCTGAATGGCGCGAGGGAGGGGGTTTCCCGGCGTCGCGGGAGTGTTGTAGGAAGACTGCACAGAACACGGATTTCACGAAGAGATGTAAAAGCCGGGGCCCTGACCTAAAGCCACACAGGTGACGGACAGAGCTGAGAGGCAGGCTGCGGAGGGGGTGGCTCAAAGCTTGTGGGAGCGCAATGAGGCTGGGCACAGGGGTGCTTTTAAATACCCTTTTTTCACTTTGATTAGGAGGTGACATTGAAAATATTTACAATTGTTAATCAGTGGGCACCCATCAGTTGTATGGTGCTGCCTTAAAACAACCAGGGTAGGCATCTGTCTCACCCTGGCCATGACCTCGCACCTCTGGTTCACAGCACCCGGTGGGAGGCGACCTGCCTGGCTACTTCCTCCTTGTCTGCTGCAGGCAGGCGAGGCCTGGTGTGTCTTCCTAGTCCAGCATGTAGCCCCGGCCCCTGCCTCTCTCCTTGGATGCCCACCTGCTAGATTCATCCTCTGTCTCTGCTTAGGAGGGGAGAGACACCACCCCACCTCCCATGGGGCATTCCCACTCTCCAGCCCCCAGGCCGATTAAGTCTGCATCAACAGACAGGGCAGAGAATTGCCAGACACTGGACAGGAAGTAGGGCCCAGGTGTGCTGAGGATTGTTGGGATCGGGGACATGAGACCGCCCTGTGGGTCACTGCCTCAGCTCCCCCATGCCTCTGCACCCCGCCTCACGCTGTTGCCTTTAGGGGGTGCCCACAGGGAACACAGAAGCGGGATCTACTCACCCTCTGGTAGTACATGTGCGCCAGGACCCCCGCCACCAGCTCCACGAGGAAGATCACCAGCAACAGGCAGAAGTACTAGGAGCGAGGAGGAAGGTGCTCACCACTGGGGTCAGGCCGGGCAGGCGCATGGTGCTCCAGGACAAAAGTCTTCCCAAAGCAGGAGGGGAGGTGGGGCAACCTGCCGGGGACCCCATCACCCACCCGTACCGTCTGCCTCCTCTTCCCGGCAGCTCTGGGCATGCTCGCCTCTCCCAGCTGCTGGCATGGAGTTCCCCACTCACCCCGTCACCCACTGGGCCCCTGTCAGCGCATTAATCCATGCACCCATTATGAAATACCTACTACATGCCAGGTGTCATAAGTAAGACGGTTACTGCCCTCAGAGTTATTGGTGGTGGGGACATAAAGAAGTAAGTGATTACAGTGTTGTGTACAAATATTTCTGCATGGCAAGCACTAGGTAGGGGGAAGACAGAGAAGGCTTCCTGGAGTAGGGGACGCCTGAGTGGGACCTCGAAAGATGAGCTGCCAGGTGAAGATGGCAAGAAGCATGTTCCCGGCAGAGGGGAGAGCTCTGCAAAGCCTGAGGAGTGCAGACGGTGCAGGGCATCCGAGTTCTGGGAGTGGAGTGAGCAGAAGGGGCTGGTGGTGTAGGGGTGGCTGGGCAGAGACCAAGGCTCAGGCAATAGCAAAGGCAGTGCCCTGTGAAAGGCATCTGTGTTTTCCAGGCCTTCGCGGCCCTGCAGGGGGTTCTAAATTCCTGCCACCACTACTGCCTGGCCTCCCTAGACTCAGGGCCGTTCTGCACACTTCACAGCCTGCTGGCTAGGTTCCCGGCTGTGCTCTCTCGGCTGTGACCTCCCGCCCGGTTTTAGTCAGGAGGCTCCGGGACACTGCTCCATCCTGGCGTGTTCTTGTGGGGGCCCACAGGTCAGAAATGCATGTCAGACCCACATGGCCAGGAGGGCACAGGGAGGGGGAGAGGAAGCAGGCTCTAGGCAGGGAAGAGGGACAGAGGGAGAGGGGAGAAGAGGCAGAGCAGTGGGGTGCTGCTGCCTGAAATCAGCCCCCTCCAGAGAAGCCCAGCCCCTCCCCATGAGCAATGGTTGGTGCTGCCTCCCCACCTCCCCACCCCGCCATCCCTCTTGCTACCCCAGGTACGGCCCATCCACCTGGCTGTGGTCATTCGGATCACTCGATTCCAGGGGATGCTCAGCCGTTGCCTGAGCTCTGAAACTCCGGGCTCATCAGCAGGGGAAGGGATGCAGCAGGAGGGCATGGAAATGGAAGAAGACAGGTGCAGGGCAAGGGGACACTGGGCCAGTCACAGGCGATGTGTCCCTGAGCCCTTGCCTGACTATCTCCCAGAGCCTAGCACGGGGCCTGCGAAGGGCAAGACATAAGAAACACAGGCGGAGGAGAAGATATTCCTTTTCACGAAGAACATTCCATCCAGGGGCAAGACTTCCTTTGGAGTTACATAAACTGTGCACCTACCCCACAGCCATCTTATTGAGCCCACGGCCTGCCAGGCTCAGAGCTGCCCACCGTCAGGAATGAGGGGAGCTTTCGTCTCTCAATAATGGTGGCAGGGCTGCCCTTATTCTCTGTGGGGCCTAAGAGGTCAAATGGAAGTTTCTGGTTTGCCCTTCCCCTTCCCCACCTACCCAGGCTCAATGCCATACAAGGAAAGGCCTCCGGCCTGCAGGTCCAAGCTCAGCTCATCCCCTGCCCTGGCCAGGAGCCCCCCCGGCCGTCCCTGGATGAGGATGCACAGATGGCTGGGTGTGGTGGCGTCCACGTGGGGGACACAGCAGCCTTGTCGCCTGTGCAGGCTCTGAATGGAGACTCAGTCTGTCTGCCAGCTCCTGGGCACCCAGGATGCGGTCTGGAAGTGGGGAAGGGAGTCACAGGTCCCAGGATGGCACATTCCCTGGGCCCCGTTGACATTTTATGCCGTGGGGAGGGTTTTGAATGGAGGGCTCCGTGCGCCCAGGACGAGGGAAGGTGTGTGATGGTATCCAGGTGAGCTGAGGCAGAAGGCCAGCAAGAGGTCTGTGGGTAGGCCCTCTGCTTGCTCTGCCTCTGAGACACAGGGCCTGGAAACCTGAAGATCGGTGGCGGATATCAACTGACTCAGGTTTGAGTCAGGCTCTGCCACTTCCAGGCTCTGGACAGGCAGCCACAGGTGCCTGGTGTGACTTACAAAAACTATGCTCCAATGAGAAAATGTGGTTGAACTTGAGCTTCCTCGGGCCCTGCCCAGGACACAGCGTCCAGGGCCATATGCAGTGGCTGTGCCTGTGGGCCTGAGCCCATGGGTGGGCGTAATGGCATCAGAGCGGTCCTGCCCCTCCTCAGGGGCTGAAAGGACCCAAAGGGAGGAGATTACGCTTCACGGTGGTCTGAGCTACTTCCTGCTCCCAGAGCCTGTGTGTGACAGCATGAGGTGAGCCAGAGTTGTCAGCCAGCAGCAGGTGCGGCGGCCTGAGCCAGTCCCTCTGACAGCCCATGGCAGCTTTGCGGACATCCTGACTCGGCCGCTCTTCCTGCTGACCCCGGTACCCCGAGGCTGGCTCTCCTCCTGCCACACAGGACCCTGCACGCAATGACTGCCGGCTGGTTGCTCCCAGGCTCCCTGGTGCACCACAGGCCTTCTGTGGTGTGATAGGAGGACATGATGGAGCCTGTGACTGAATAGGATGCGGGCCCTCAGCGGCTGGGAGGGCAGCACCTCGGTGTCCTGGCACCTTCCCTCTGTGGGCGCGGGAGAGGCTCCTCTCCCGATTGCCGATCGCCGATCACCAGGGGCTGTCAGCCGCGAGTCACGCTGGCTCGTAATCATGAAGACTTGCCAGTATCATGCTGCTCCCTGGGGATGTCACTGCCGCCGTTGCTATCGATGCTGGGCTGGGAGGAGGGTGGATGGGAAGGAACAGAAACTGCTCCACATCCCCGATGTAATGGCAGCCTGAATGAGTACATGCCAGCCCCTCAAAACTGTTTGGAGGCATCCGATAGGCTTCCCAGCCTGACTGAGTTGTCAGGAGCGGGGAGAGCGCTGCCTACCACCCAGGGTCTCCAGCTGTTCCCAAGAGGCCCCTGGGAGGGAAGTCAGGGCAGGTGGGGAGGTTCGGGGGACTGAGGGAGGGGTGCCAAGGAGTGGACCGGCTGAGTGCTCGGGGGCATGGGCACAGCAGCTTCGGTGACGGGAGGGCCGCAGGTGAGGTGACTCACCTGGGCGGGGGCGGCCCTGAATCACAGCTCCCGTGCAATAGCCCCCCAGGGAAAGCGGGTAAAGGCCGCGCTCGCTGGGATCCCCCTGCACCAAGGGACCTGGCAGCCCTGCCTCTGGGCAGCGGGGCCAGGCTGGTGGGAGCTGTCACGTGACACACGCGCCTCACCTCTACCGCTCCACCTTTCTCTTTACCAAGCCTTCCTGAGGTCTCCCCGGACTCCTACGGCAGTCTGCAAAGCACTCCTGTTCTTGTCCACGGCTCCCCAAGCCTTCTGGCCTCCATGTATTTGCCCGCAGCGTCCCCTGCCTGGAACTCCAGCACCTGCCTGTCTTTCCAACCACCAGCTCGGTCATGGCCTCCCATCGAGGGCCAGCAGCGGGTGCTAAGCCGCCCAGCCCAAGTGCCCACGGCGGTCCATCTGCCTCCGTCTTCCCACACAACCGGCGCCGCTCCTTCTCCTTGATTAGACTCAGAGCTGCCCCTGCGTCCTCCCCACTGCGTGCCACACTGTTCCTCACGGGCTGGCTGAGTGACATACCTGTACCCACTGCTCTGCAGAGGCTGTCCTGGCCTCAGATGTTGTCCGTCTCCCCAGAATGACTGTGAGTTTCTGGGGAATGGGGACCCCATCTCAGGTTCCTCTGGCTCTTCCTCAGTGCCTGGCACAGTGTTGGGTCTCGACGCATGCTCGGTGAACACCCCAGATTAAGATCTGTGAGTGGACATCTTAACAAGCAGGCTGAAGATGAAGGGAACTGGCTGGAGCTGGCAGCACCAGGCTTGGGGACAAGGGCTTCATCTTTTTCTGATGCGTGGGTGGCATGGAATTATTACTGCAGTTTAATTTATACCACTGGCTCCCAATCTAGCACAATTGGGGGACATCTGGTAATGTCTGGAGACTTTTCTTTAATTGTCACAACCGGGGTAAGGAATGCAACTGGCATCTAGTGGGTAGAGGCCAAGACAGGCCACCTGGCAAAGGATGATCTGGGCTAGCACTGGATGTTATATGGAAACCAACTTGACAATAAACTATAAATAAGTAAATAAGTAAATAAATAAATAAATAACATGTCACTAGTGCCAAGGCTGAGAAACTGATTTGCTGGGACCTGATTTGCATAGGATTTCCCCTATGCACTATGGGAGACATGAAAGGGAAGATCTGAGGAAGGCTGTCTAGTCCCTGAGAAGCCTGAAACTGAACACAGACAGAAACACGCAGGCAGTTACTCTGTACCTGCCTCTGGAGGGACTTTGTGGCAGGAAACTGCTCACCCTGACTCTAGGGGGGAATCAGTGAACCCTACAGTGCTTGGGACCAGAAGCTATGATGGGGGAGGCTACGGCCTCAGGTACATCCTGTGATAGTCAGTGACTTTCTTGGTAACATTCTGTTTCCTGAACTCTGGGCTGAGGAGGGGTATGCTGCTATTAACCTATAGGAAACATGAAAACTGTCCTACTTGAATAGAAAGCCAGGATTTCCTGGGCCCCGTGCTATTTTGCTTGTGAGTCTTGGTCTATGGCTGAGGAGTCATGAAGAGGTATGCCTGCCTTGCTTCTCAAGAGCAGCAAAAATGTACTGTTTCTATAGTGGGAGCACTGGAAAAGTGTCCCTTCCATAAAGAGGGGCTGGCGGGGGGGGAAGGGCGGTGAGGAGAGCAATTAACCCCTTTTTTGGCAGAATCAGTGCCTCATTCACCAGAGTGGCCCAAAGTGCACAGGGTGGGTGCTCCGTGACCGTAATGGCCAAGGTGTGCCAGCTCTACCCAGGTGCCGGCCCCTCTGGTGAGCACATCTCATGAGAGCTCCAACCCCCTCGGAGATGAGCAGGGCATTACTTATCACGGTTCATAACCACAAGGCACGTGCGTGGAGAGGCAAAGTCATTTGAGGTCACATGGCAAGGGCATGGCTGAGTCCAGAAACCGAACCCAGGGATTCCAGCTGCTGAACTCTGTGCACTTACTTGCTGGGTGCTCTCGTCCCTACTACACAGCAGGTGGGTGGGCGGGCTCCTCGAGAGCACTTGGGGTGGCTATGGTCAGGTGGATCCTAGCCTCGTCTGATCCCATCCACAGTCTAGTAGCCTGCACAGCCATGCAGCACTGTGTGTGTGTGCGTGCGTGAGCAAAGCTCAGACCTCCGGGCCTTTGCCCTCTGTGTCCCTTCCGGCGATTCACTGCCTTGACCGTGTCTGTGCTGCACAGCTCTTAGCCATCAAATCTCAGCTTAGGAGAGGCCTCCCCAAGGCCCTCCCTGTGCCAGAAGTTCCTGACCATGACCTCACTGCCGACATCCTTCTTTCCAAACCTCTGTGGGACTCCCGGGTCTCGTGATCATCCTGCTCCCCAGGACACGACCGTGTGTCCTTTGATCCTCATTTGCCCTTCTGCTCTGACCTGTACCTTGTTCTGTCTTCACGGTCCCTGGGCACCTTGGTGTGAACTGGACCCACCTTGCGCTAACTCCTCCTTGCCTTCCAGCCCCACTTTGGTTCTTGTGACCGGCCGGCCCCTGCACTCAGGGCTGCCCCCAGCCCTTCCAGAAGCAGCTACTGAGTCTTGGTCTGATAGAAACCAGGAATGAGACTTCTAAAGAAAGTTCTTGTAGCCTCTGCCCTCAGAGTCCCCCATAAGAGCTATGCCACTGCAAAATATGCCAAAGGAAACCCCAAACATAGAAGAAACCAGTCTGGTAAGCAAAGAACAGGACCCAAACATTCATCTTCCCTCTGTACCATCTACCAAAATTTTTTTTTCCTTTTAATTCTTTAATGGTACAGTTTGAACTAGAGCCAAACTTGGATATTTTCTAGAACTATAGATCCAAAATGAAGCTGGAACAGCACAGTACTCTCTGAACCAAACCAATACTTTGTTTAATGAGAGGCTCTGCAGGAGCTATGCAGAAATACATCTCATTGTGACATTAAGGGGATTAATTAGAAATTGCATCTTCAGATGGACTGATGCAGCATGGGGGCAAGCTGAGCCCCAGAAAAAGTTTCAGAGGCAGATTCACTGGTGCATTGGGGCGCCTGGGTGGCTCAGTTGGTTAAGCGTCTGACTTTCGCTTAGGTCATGATCTCGCGGTTCGTGGGTTCGAGCCCACGGGCTGCTGACTGCCAGCTCAGAGCCCGGAGCCTGTTTCAGTCTGTGTCTCCCTCTCTCTCTGGCCCTCCCCTGCTCACGCTGTCTCTCTCTCTCTTTCTTAGAAATAAATAAAAACATTAAAAAAAAAAAAAAAGATTCACTGGTGCATGATATGAGCCCAAGTAACTCAGCACTGGCTGGTCCATCCTCGTAGTTAGTTTTAAGAACTTTCTATGACTGGACTTTTGGAATTCCTCATTGGGCTGATTCTGCCAGACAATTCTCGCTGAAGTTCTCCTCTGCTGCCCCCTCTGCTATTCAGCACAGTCACAGATGGAAAACCAAGCCATAGTGGGAAAAGTGAGGAGGCTTGGTGTCTAGGAGGGTGAGGATGGGCCCGGGTGAGGAGTGGGGGGTGGGGGGGGCAGAGGCACCAGCCTATTCTCAGAGCAGTGTGGCAGAAGAGGAAAGGAGACTCCATTAAGTTGCAGGAAAGGGCTGGCTCAGTCGGTTGAGCGTCTGAATCTTGATTTCAGCTCAGGTTATGATCCCAGGGTTGCGGGATTGAGCCCCGTGTCGGGCTCCATGCTGAGTGTGGAGCTTGTGTGGGTTTCCCTCTCTAAAATTAAAAAAAAAAAAAAAAAAAGTTGCAGGGAGAAGAGTGCAGCCCTAGGTTGCAGCTCGGCCGTGTGTGAGAGGGTGCGGGAGGAGGTTCAGGGAGCTTTGAACAGCCAAGGCCAAACAGGAAAAGATGGCGCCAGCAGTTTAAGCAGCAGTGACCTCAGGGCACATTATTTTCTGTCAATTAACCACTGGCTGGAAGCAGTCAGGGCTCAGAGGTGCAGCTGCTGGACTGTTATTGCAGAGAAGAGAGGATGTGGGCTTGAGAGCCTCAAGTTATTCCTGTAACAAGATGTCACTGTTGGAAGGATGAAGGTGACCTCTACCCTGGGGGAGTCCCAGCCCCGGGCTCAGCCCTGGCCAGCTGGCACTCCGCCTGGGCGTGCTCTACAGGCTGTGCAGGGGACGCCAGCATGCGTTCCGACGAAAGTCGAAGTTAATGTTCAATTCTGGCCCAGAGAACTGCGTGCAGAGAAGTGGACCAGGGCTGAGGTGGGGACGGCTGGTCAAACCAGTGATGGGAGGGGTGGAGGTTAGAGGGGCCTGGGGAGGTGGGAGGCAATCAAAGGACACATCAAGAGAATGCATCTGAGGCTGTCCAAAGTCCAAACCAAAGTGTTGGGGTCCAAAGATCACATCGGAGGGGGAGGGGTCAGGAGGAGAACAGAACCTGGAGCTACAAGCCAAAGACAGCAGGCCACTGGATCTCCAGCTAGGGCTGCTATGAGAGTAAGACCCAGAGATGCTGCTCCCTGGGGGACTTGGGCATGGGGGATATGGCTGCTGCTATCCCCCAGAAGGACCTAGACGTCTCTGTTGGTGTCTTCTCCCAGGCTGTGGGAGAAACGTGGTGCAGCCCGCAGGCAAACGAGATAGTGTAGGGCCAGGGTAGAGCCAAGGAGGTGACTGGGGGCAGGGCTCCCAGCAGTGGTAATTCAAGGACAGGGTCAGCGATGGGGAAGAAGGGAAGGCTGAGCTGGAGAAACCCCTACCAAGCCTGAAGGTTAGGAAAAGTCCTGGGGCTCAGAGAGGTCAGAGGCTCTGACCAGACGGAAACAGGAATTGACAACACCTGCAGGCTCTCGGTCTTTTGATACAGGTGTCCCGTGTTCCTCACGAGACTCCAAGCCAAGAGCTGGGCCGCAGGCCCACTGGTGTCTTCCCTTCTTCTGCTGCCTTGTACCCAACAGAAATTTTAGGAATGTGCTAGAAATGCTTGTTGAGGTCGACGGCAGCCCCACCAACAGCACATGGAGAATGAGTTTCAGAAAACTGCAGGGGAGGAGGTGGCTATAAAACCCGCCCCATCTAGAAAGTCTGCTGCTACAGGGAGGCGGTGGTCATTTAAATCCACTGCAGCCTGAGAAAGGTGCAGCTTGAGCCCACAGTGGTGCTGGTCAGAGAAAAGTGGTGTCACGCAAGGTGCCCCGGCCTGGGAATTTGGGTCCAGCTTGCCTCTGTGACAAGATGCTGTGTGACCTGGGCAAATCGCTCACCCTCTCTGGACCTATTGCATAAAGTGTGGGGCTTGGATGGGGAAAATGTCTTGGTGCTGCAGTTTCATCAGTCTGTGCAGTGCTGGGACCTTGCCTCCTCTGTCTTGGCCTCCTGTGTCCCTCAGGGATGGCTACAGGGCCACCCCTGGCTCCTCTCCTCCTTGCTATGTCCTGTCCTATCTGCTGAGGGTGTCTTCTCCTTCCCTTCGGGACCAGCCTGTCCTCAGGACGCCACATTCTCTGCTTTCCACCATGTGGGGAGTTCAGGGAGGCAGTTCTCAGAAAGGCGTGCATGCCTGTCTCAACCAGAGCTGAAGGGCATACTCTCATCACGTTTATGAACCGTGAGGATGCCTTTTCGCTGCCATCTCACTGCCTCCTGGGCCTTCTTTCTCAGCGGGTTGTAACCCCCCCCAAACCTCAGTGTGATGTGTAGGGAGACAGAGCAGGGCACCGAATGTCACCGCAGAGGGGCGCGAACTTCCCAGGAGGAGCATGTCCGGACAGCCATCAAGCCACCACTCCTGTCCCCGTCCAAGGGGCGCAGGGAGGCTGTGACGCTGAGGCAATACCATGACCGCCAAGACGGGGATGGGGTGTAGATCAGAAGGCTCCCCTCATCGGTGGGAAGGGGGTGGCTCCTGGGAGGGGAACAAACCTCATCGGAACAGGACAGCACCGACTGCCGGCAACAGCCTCAGCAGCTCCCTGGATGGGGCCCCAGGAAGAGGAGGTTATCCACTTGGGATCAGTTTTTGTTGGCTGCCAGCCCACTTCCAGGCCCCTCGCTGGGTGTGTGCTTGTGGACTAAGATTCATTTTAACACCAGTGGGAGGGAAAGGTCACTGGGAAGGAAAAAACATCTGCATGTAGGCACGGCCTTCCAAATAAGTTGGGAAGGGCTATCTGGGGTTCAGATCACCCGTGCCCGTAGTCATCAGGGCACGCGCGGACCGTGCCTTGTTAGGTGAGAGGGGCTATCTAGCTGGTCTCCTTCTGTTACGTGGCTCAACTCAGAATCTGTTAAGGAAAGGAAGCAGGAACCGAATGGCGGAGAGGCAGTAATCCTGAGCTAAGCTCCTGGATTTGGGATGCAAACAGATGCTGTTTAGCAACAGAAACACACAGCCGTGTCAGCATCCACACACACGTGCACGGGTATACACATGCTCTCTCTGAGCTCTGAGCCTTGCTCGGGCCACAGCTGGGGGTGGGGACGCAGAGAGCCCCCACTCTGGGGTGGTCATCTACCAACACGTAACAGAGTTGAACCTTCTCCACACAGGCCAAAACGACTCCTTTGGTGCACTAACAGAGCTGCTGAGCTGCTTTCTGCCATGCTGCCTGCACCTTGACACTTGACCTTCACTTTTTTGAGCAGATCAAGTGACAGGCAGCCGGGTAACTGACCCCAGATCTTGAAATGCTTCCCTTTTCACCTGGAGTGCAAACCATAGGTCCTGGATCACAAGAGAGGCAAACGTCCATTCCCTGTGTTGGAAGCATCCAAACGGGGGTGGGGGTGGAGATGCATGGCTGGCCTGGGACAGCAGATAGGGCTCTGGCCCAAGACTTGGGTGTTGACCAGGCTTCACTAGTTCCTGGCTATGTGACCTTAGGCAAGTCTCTCTCTCTCTCTTTGGCTAAGGTGATACGTGGAGGGTTCTTGTCTAAGGCACCTGGCAGTCTTTTCTGCACAGCCCCTGGATTAAGTAAGGCCACTGTGAAGGAGGCTGATGGGAAAGACTTGAGGGGAAGAGGGGCCACATTGCATCAGGCCACTGTGGTTGTCCGGCACACGACAGCTTTGCCCAATGAGCCCAGCAGGACCCAGCTGGGAGAGGCAGGGCCTAGGCTGACTGTATGGGTCTCCCGAGCAGCCTTCCTGCCTCCAGGCAGACTTCTGAGGGGATCTGCATCCTGTTTCCTCCTCAAGAGCCTTGGCAAGAGTCATCTTGTCCATTTCCTGCCTCCACTGCACCAGACCATACAGCATCAGAAACGGCTCTCTTGTTCTGACGGAGAGGGCTAGGGTTCTCCAAGCCCTGGATGCAGGATCTATTCTTTGGAAGCATTTGGGCAGCTGACTCAAAGGTCAAAGTGTTACCAAATGGATGAGGCTATGACCATTCTGGCTGCACGGCTGATGGAACCCTGAAGGTAACGTGAGGCTGAGAAATGGGCAATGGGGACACACAGTCAACACCGCCCCCCTGCTCTGCCCGCCACCGCCACCCAGGCACTGGGGTTCTCCCTGCATTCACAGCTTCTATCGAGGAAGAAGTTGTAGGGACCCTGGGAGTCGCCCTAAGAATAACTCCATTTATTTAGATTCCTTCTCAAAGGAGCTTGGTCATGGTGATGGTGATGTAAATGATAATTATAGTCACATTTTATGATCTTTACATAATGTGGTGACTTGTTTCCTAAGCCTCAGAATGCTTCCTCATTCTCCTCATACCTTACCCAGATAAAGACAGGGATAGGAGTGGCCAGGGGTGGCCGAGTGACTTGCTCGAGTCCCAAAGTTGGGCAGGCTATGCTACAACTTGCTTTTGAACCATAGTCCTTGATTCTAGACCTTACTGCCCTGGTTAACCAGCTCTGAACACACTTGACGGAAAGACTGCAATCTGGGGTCTCATTTTTAAGAATTGGTTCTAGCATTTCTTACTCTTTAATCCATCCCCTAAATATAAAAGAGCCCCTGATCAAGACCCAGTTTAGCCTGAGCTATCCGTCATAATCTTCATGTGGCTTAAGATATAAAAGTTTTCAGAGCCCATATTCAAAACTCTAAAAATATCCCTTTCTTTTTGATCAGGGTAGCATCTGTCCCGGCCACCAGCCTTAGGCTGGAGCTGGCCTGAATTATCTGGCTCCCTCATGCAGTCTTCACCGAAACGGAAGATCCGGTGTGAATAATTTAAGCCCCATTCTCTTTCCCCTCTACAGATTTCCCACACCATGCGGGGCAGCATTTCAGCACCCGCAAAGATGTGCTATTCCTGTCCTTGATGGGCGCTGCCTTCTTGGGAAAGTGGCTTTAGGGGCTGCAGAGGAGCCAGGAGGAAGGGCTCGGGCCAGGATGGCTGTGCATCATATGAGCTGGACTGCCCTGCCCTGGGCAGTTCTCTGGGACCGTTTGATGTCTGGCCACTCCCTCCTCCTGGTCCAGGCTGGACGCACATCATTTGGATGCCTGGTCTTTCATCTTTCCCTCTTCTCTTTGGGGACCACTTTATGTAGAGCTAGGCTCACTGCATTTCTCCTTTGGAGTTTCCTTCAGCCTTTAGCTGATGAAAGATTTCAAAAGGAAGTTAGACAAGGAAGCGAAAAAATGAAAGGAGAGCAGCAAGGAGACTCTAGGACTCATAGAACACTTTTAAACTGCTTTAACCACATTGCTTGCCGCCGAATGGGGGCCTGGGGTTGAGAAATTCCTGCGTGTCTCAGCCACCTTCTTGGTTAAACAGTCAAGTGCTCAATAACTCAGGGGCGGATAGGCCAGGATGTGGGTTACTCAGAATCACTGCTTTGCCGGTGTTCTGTCCTTGGGATGATCTGTCTTGGGTTCTTTCAGTGGGGGTGGGGGATCAGGGAAAAGCAAAGGAAGAAGATTCTAGGCTTTGAGGTTTGCTGTTTGCTAAAGTGCTGTGCTCACACCCCTGGACGTCCAGGTTGGTGCTTTGTCTGGTTAGGATGGGGGACCACATCAGTTGTATCAGTTCTGTTGGGATGGAAGTGAGAGATGGGCAAGGGGGGGTAAGGTGGCGCTGAGGAAGAGGGTATCTAGCACCAGCCCATCCAGCAGCCCCTCTGTCCCCAGCCTTGCCTCAAGGCCCAGGGGGATGAGAAGGCCTCTAGCTTGTTGACCCCATGAAGCTCAGAAGGGCGAGCCGAGAGGTAGACGTGCACCGTCCTGCAGGCAAGCCCGAGGTCCTGGCTTCCCAGAAGTCCCCGCACCTTCCCCGCACAGCCCTGGGTACGAGCTTGGTTCCCCCCAGGCAGGCTGAGTCTGGAGGCTGGAAACATCAATTTTCTTAATGGCTCAGCCTGCAGCGTGGGGTAGGCCCTGCTAATGGAGAAGACCGGAGTGTGGTGTGTGGCTCACCGATCAGAACGCTGCCAGTTACTGACCCTTAGACTTTCCTTCTGGTCTTGGAGAATGCCAAGGGGAAGAGCTCTTATGATCGGGCTGGTCTCCAAAGAAGCCAATAAAGCTGAGTATCCCCCATCAATGCCCACATTCACCAGCTTAGAACCTCTGGATAGAGTGATGGACCTGATGTCCTTCAAGTTCCCTTCTACCTGGGGCATCCTCTGACATACACTGCTATTTTCATACTATAATGAAAGCAGGGAGCTTCCAGCCCCCCCTCCCCCCGCCATCCCCTGGTCTCCTGCCCCAGTATTCTGACTGGGCCCCATGGGGAACTCCCTCCTGTACCCACCCAGATCTCTGAGAGCAGCTTCTCTGCACTGACATCCACAGACCAGGGAGAACGGCATGTCCCTTTACCCACATCACCTCCCATGCCTCTGCCTCCCATCCTGCTTGGCGTCCATGTGATGCGGATTCTTGGCGGCAGTTCTAACAGACTGGACTTCACAATTCAGCTCCAGTGCTTACTCGTTCCACATCTCCAGGGCCAGCCTGCTCATCTGCATGGTGGGTTGAACAAGGCCTTCTGGATGGGAGCACTGGCCCGGGAGTCAGACCTGGCTGCTCACTAGACCTATGGTCTCTGGCATATTGTTTAACCCTCTATGGCCCAACCTCCTCACCTGTAAAACGCACACTGTAAGTGTAAACACCTCATAGGGCTCGGTGAGGATTAAGTGAGCTAAATGCACCAGTGTTTAGATAGCACTTAGTACACAGAAAGTTCATGCACTGTCACTTTGCAGGGTGGCTGTTGTAAGGACAGAGGGAGGTGGCTCTCAAAGAGCCGTGCCAATTTGTGTTATAATTGTGCTCTGGGTGAAATGCAGGGGGCTATCCCCCAAGGCTGCAGGGGACCGCTGGTCTTAGAAACTCCTATGGAACCAAGACAAATGGCTTCAAGTGAGAAGGAAGGTCCCCACATCAGGGCCTCTGCCTTCTTTCCTGGGCTGCAGAGGTGAGTCCTGTTTCTTCCACAACAAGATTAGCTGGTGTTAGGCAGGGGCAGCGGTGATGACACAGTCCAGCAGCCTGCCTCTGTGGGCGACAGGGCTCAGCCTGAAGCCGGGGCCTAGCTGAAGGCCCCACTTCCTAAAGGAGCAGAGCTGAGCAGAGCAAAGGTAGACTTCCTGAGAATGGAGGGATCAGGATCCCTCTGGGCCCAGCGGCACCGGTTCCTGTAAAGGCTGGCACCTCCTCCCAGGCCACATCATGTGCCCAGTCACTCGGCCATGCCCTGTGTCCACTGGGCTCATGCTGATCAGATCAAGGATGTCTAGCAGGCTTACGACAACTCACGCCAGGCCACGTGAGGGATGGCGAGCAGGTGTGGGGCTGGCTCAGGGCACACCTGTCCCACTGCATGAAGGACAGCTCATGCTCTAGTGGCTAGTACCCTGTGGGACTTCACCCCACTGGTGTGCCACCATCCATGTGACCTGCACCCTGGCTCCGGGCTGTCCCTCAGAGCAGAGTTAAAGACTTTTTCTAGGCAGGGGAGGGCCATCCTGCGGAGCCTGTACACAGGCGCTTTTGTATCCAAAGCTGAAAAACTAGGTCACCACTGGTGAGAGTGGCTTCAGGGGACGGCCCCTCCACTGCCTCCTGCTCCCTTGGTTGGATGCGCAAGGGAACGGGGAAGCGGGGTGAGGAGAGCACAGCCCTTCGAGGCTTCCTCCTGCGACCTGATTCCATGCAGGCTCAACCTGATTTCTCACTAAGCCTCGGACTGGCTCTGCCTCTGGCCCTTCCCTGCTAAGTCCACGTGTTCTGTAGCCTTCCCTGCTCCCTCTGGGCTTGGTCCTCAAGAGATAAAAAGTGGGGAGATGTCACCCAGGCACCAGGGAGCCTGCCCTGGCAAACGATCCTTGAGAGCAAGGGAGTGGGTCTGGCTTCAGCCCCTGCCATTCCCACCCTGGTTTCCTTTCCTGACACTATGAACCGGCAATGGATGGACAGCCTTGCCCACTTCAAAGAGCCTGTGCGGCCCACACCACCACCTGTGAAATCCTCTTGCCCAAACAATCAAACCTGCACCTGATCAAGCTTCTAGGTTCAGCTGCTTGGAGAACATGTTAAACAAAGTCACAAGGATAGAACCAGAAATTCTAGACTAGGAGAAAGCATAGGAAAGATGATCTGGTTCCTACAACAAATAACTTGTAAGCAAAGAGAGAGAGAAGAGAGAGGTAGGTGGTATTGCTGAGAGACTGAAAGAGACTCAGGAGACAGACTGCCCCATCTGAATCTTTTAAAAAATTTTATTTTTTGAGAGAGAGAGAGAGAGCATAAGAGTGGCAAGGGCAGAGAAAGAAGGGGTCCCAGGAGCCAAAGCAGGCTCTGTGACGACAACAGAGAGCCTGACCAGGGGCTCGAACCTGTGAACAGTTAGGTCATGACCTGAGCTGAAGTCAGATGCTAAATCGACTGAGCCACCCAGGCGTCCCCGCCCAATCTTAATCTTAATACAGGGACCTAATTTAGGTTTTGGTTCAAACAAACTGAAGAATAAAAAAAAAAAGAGAGAGAGAGAGAGAATAGTTTCTGAGTCAACTGGGGAAATTTGAAACGGCCTGGTTATTTCATGTTATTAAGGAATGACTAATAATTGTTTTTAGGTATGATAAAGGTATTGTCATGTTTTCTAAAGAAGAATCCTTCAGTTCTAGGGGGATGCAGTGAAATACTACAGATGACACGGTATCTGGGAGCCGAGTGGGGCGGGGAGGCAGGAAGTAGGAAGGAAACAAATGAAAGAAGAGAAGGTAGTTGTTGAGTCTGGGTAATGGGCCAGGGGGTCCATTATCACATTATTTTCATTTCTGCATATTTTTGAGAAGCACCATATGATGAAATCTGGAAGGAGGAGGAGGAGGGAGGAAAGGCAGAAAGGAGGGGAAGCAGCCGCAGCACCAAGACCCGCCTAGGTGCTAAGAACCTGGGGACTTCCACCAACTTCCGGGGGGCGGCCATCTTTCTCCAGGGGCCTCTACCG
Organism: Proteles cristata cristata; assembly: GCA_017311185.1. Lineage (NCBI taxonomy): Eukaryota > Metazoa > Chordata > Mammalia > Carnivora > Hyaenidae > Proteles > Proteles cristata. The sequence goes on from JAESUZ010004630.1 coordinate 4,271,712, forward strand.
CGTGGGCGGGGCATCCTCAGTATAGGAGCCGGATGGTGGGACGGCGTGGGGGCTGGGCACTCACTGTGGAGAGGCAGCTCCTGTCCTCCCGGATGATGGCGCAGAAGCCCAGGAAGCCCGTCACCATGACAAGGGCCCCTGCGAAGATGAGGATGTAGGCGGAAGCGGCGAAGGTGCTGGAGGCCAGGACGCTGAGGTAGCCGCTCTTCTCCACCAGGGTCCAGACGCCCACGGCCATGACGGCAGCCCCACCCACCTGAAGGAAAGTCCAGGTCAGGGCAGGTGGCCGCCGCGGGCTCCACAGCTGCCATCAATAGGGGCCCTATCATGTCCGAGGCACTTTTTAATCACCATGTCATTGAGTCCTTCCAAGAGCCTGAGAGAATAGTGTGGTTACCCATTTCACAGATGAAGAAACCGTGGGGCCGGGAGGTTAAGAGACTCGTCCACGGTCACACACCTAAGCAAGTTGCAGGAACAGATTTTGAACCCGAGTCTGATTCCCAATTTTGTACTTCTTACCGCAGTGCCCACTGTGTCCCCATCAGATGTGGGGGAGACGGCTGTAATCATGGGACAACCAATGTGTCTGGGTCCCTTCACTTCCCCGATTCTCAGCTACCCCGTGTCCCTCGTCCGTCAGGGCTCCTTGGGCTTGTCCACATTTCCCAGGAGGGCGCTTTCCCATGTGCCCCATGTCAGCCTTCCGTGCGCCCATGGGGGGAGCACCCTGGGGCTTCTCATCTCATTGCTTCTCATATACAGGTGACCAAACTGGGCCCACAGAGGAAAGGTCAGTTGCCAGAGGCCCTGCCTCTGGTTAGGGGCAGTAAGGGGCAGCCACAGGGCCAGGATGCGAGCAATGAGGCTGGTGGCTGAGTCACTGTGCCTCCACCACCGACTGGACGCATCCTCCACAGGCTGGGGTTGGCCTGGGCCAGCAGGAGGACTGGGCAACATTCCTTCTTTGTGAACTGTCCCCTTCCCTTCCGGCCCTGAGAAGGGAACAGGGACTGGACACTGCTGACGGGCAGGTCAGGCAGATGCCTCCCTAGGAAGGGTACCTGGGAAATACAGCTGGGGTGGCTCTCACCAGGTTCTTTCTGCACAGAGGCTGAATGCCCTTCCCGTGACTTGTATGTGTGTGCATGTGTGTCCCCAGGGTGCCAGATAGGGCGGTATTAGGGTACTGGTGGGGGACAGGGCCCCTGGGACCTCTGACCATCTCTGCTTTCTGCTCCTGGGAAGGCGGACTTCCGTCTGGCCCCTAGTCTCCCCGCCCCATTTAATAGCGCGTTCTCCTCCTCAGATGGGCGGGGAGTCAAAAGCTAGACAAGGCCCACTGGCTCCGTCATGCCCGCTTGTCCTGCAAGGTGCTGGCATCTGCCCCGGAGCAGCTCTGCAGCACCCGCCCTGCCCTTCACAGTGCCTTTCCTCGGGAGCCACAGACGTCAGTGGAGCAAATGGAAGGTGGTTCTTGGCAACTGGCATGCAGGAGGTGTACACACCACTCCGTTGACCATCCTCCCCTCTGAGCTTTGCAGCAGTTCAGTGGGGATAGGGCAGCGGGGTGGGGGTGGGGGGTACAAATGATCTCTGTTGTGCAGATGAAGAAACTGAGAGAATAAGAACGTGCTCAAGATAACACCACTGGAAAGTTGCAGAACTGAGATTCGAACCCAGGTTTTCTGAGGGCCAGTCTGGGATTCTGTCCTCAGATTCCACACACTGGGCTGGGCCCTGCTGTACTACTCACTTTGCTTTTAAAATACGCCTGTTCTGGGGCGCCTGGGTAGCTCAGTCGGTTAAGCGTCCAACTTCGGCTCAGGTCATGATCTCACAGTTCGTGGGTTTGAGCCCTGCATTGGGCACTGTGCTGACAGCTAGCTCGGAGCCTGGAGCCTGTTTCAGATTCTGTGTCTCCCTCTCTCTCTGACCCTCTCCCCTGTTCACGCTGTCTCTCTCTCTCTCAGAAATAAATTTAAAAAAAAAACATTTAAAATACGCCCGTTTTCTTCCAAGTATCATTTTCTCCTCCTCAGCATCTCCAGGAGGTAAGAGAAACACGTAGAAGAACATCACACAGCTGTGCCACTCCAAATGGAATGGGAGAGGCTAACATGCCCCATTTCCTCAATTCCACGATGCACAGCCCTACCCACCCCCATTTTAACATCTCAACAATTGAGATGCATCTTATGATTAATGGTGTCTTCTGATTACACTTGGCAGCACTTTTTCTCAGTGGTACAGAAGACAATGGTGTACCTCACAATTGATAGTATCTTAGAGTCAATGAAATCCTGGGCTACAATAGGTTTTTAAATTCTCTGTGCATGTAGGCTATCTGGCCCATACAACCACCATGACCAATGAGGAAATTTCCCGAGTCTGGGTCAATGGAGTTGTGTCAAGTGAGGGTTTCCAGCAAAATATCCTGCACATATTCGTTCTGCCCCCTACAGCATGACTGAAAGGGCTGGGTGAGGGTCCCAGCTTTGTATAACTAGCTGTGTGACCTAAAGATAGTCCCTTAACCTCTCTGGGCCTGAGTTTCTTCATATCTCAAGTAAGGGGGTTGTATAAAACTAGTGGTTACCAGGCTATAACCACCAAAGACTCCGTTGATTACTTTTTCCTGTGGATCTTACATTTTGAAGGCTTTTGCCTACCAAACACGGTGCGTTAATCAAGTAATAATTCATTTCTCATTTTTTATTAATCAAAGGCACATGATAGTGCCAGGAAGAGATTCTGAGCAGCATGAGATACTCAATGTGACCACTTTGCACTGATCTTTTAATGGGTGTAGTCTCTCTATAGAAATATACACACTATCCATTATCCATAAGGCTTGTCAACCCCACAGGCTGACAATCATATTTGGGACCACACATCTGGGCACCTTTGGGCTTGACTAGAGACCCTGTACTGTTGCGGGACATGGAACCCACTGGAAATCTGATAAAAGGCTTTGGACATTTTGGCCAGAGAAATGGTAATCCATGTAAAATAACGTATTCAGGTTTGGGGGCTGATGTCTATCTTGTAGCAGGCAATGAGACGTGGAGTAGACGGTCTCTAAGGCCTCCTCCACCTACACACGCAGATAAGGTGGCACTTCTCAGCCTGGCTGCACAATCACTTGGGAGTTCCACAAAACGCAAGTCACACCCCAGGCTAAATGGTATCTCTGGGAGTGGGATCCATGCATGACTATTTTATTAAGTTCCCAGGTGGTTGGGGGAGAAGCACTTTGTAGGTTTCCTATTTAATGGAGGGTCAGAGTGTCCTGTCCCTCTCACCCAGTAGGTGGCACTGTGCTGAATCCATCGAATAGAATATGCTGCTTCTTGGAAGCTTTGGGCCCCACCCCTGGGCCTAGCTGCCTGGAGAGCTCTTGACATTTGTTCTGGACTTGAACTCCATCCTCTTCCTTGTGTGAGGGTGGTTGCTTTGAGGCTGAAGGAGGGGTGGTGAGGAGCAGAGTTTTCAATCTGAAGGGATTAAAGTCCTATTATGAAAAAATGAAAGAAAAAAAAAACCCATGGGGTTCCCAGGAGAGGGAGTAGGGGGCTCTAAGAAATGCAGCCCTGGGAAAGAAGCAATATCGATCCCACTAATGGAGGGTGGCTCTCTTCCAGAGCTCTTCTTGCCAGTCACAGAAAGGGCTGGAATCTTGCAAAGCAGGGAGAGCCCACAAGGGAGCCAGGGTGGCAGGAGGGTCCCCAGCCACAAGGGAGGGTCTGGAAGCCATCTGAAGGGACCCATTGCCCTGACTAAGGTCTGGAAAGCAAATGCATACTCGTTCTGACATCCAGAAGAAATAAGAATGTGATTCTGAGTCAGTGTGGACACTAACCCCCTCCCCACCCCCTGAAGGGTCACATCTGGTAGAGAAGTTAGTGTCTGCAGGGGACAGCGAGAGGGATTTGCCATCAGGAACAAGCAGGTTTCAAGTCCTCCAGGGCATCTCCTGCTTGGGGCTTGGTCAGCTCTTGAGAAAACAATCTTGCATCTGGACAGAAAAGTAAAAGCTGCTAAATGTTGGAGGAGGTCCCCAGAGGAGTACTGGGAAGTCAGCAGATCTGGGTTCCAGTCCTGGCTTTGCCTCTGACTAACCATGTAACTGGGTACCAGCTACTTCACTCGGCAAAGCCTCAGTTTCTTCATCCTGTAAAATGGCACTGCTGGAAAAGAAGATCTTTGAGGTCTCTTCCACATGGATACAATGTCCCTGTTAGTACCAGAGGACAACCTTCTGCCAATACTCCTCCAGCAAGATGCTTCTGGACCAGTGGCTCATGGCTATTACTCAAATCCTGGGGAGACTCCTATATCAGCAGGAAGAGCAATGGAAGGGGAACAGAGAGGACTGTCTGGGGGGCAGGGAGAGGTGTGACCCCAGTGAGCTATTTCAACAGCTATTTGCATGGAGTTGATTCAACAGTATTTGGCTCTTTACGTAATATTAACTACGTTTTTTAAAAGCAAAGCCTGTAGCCGATTAGCTAGAAAATCCTGCAGAGGGTGAAGCCTTCTTGCCCATGAGGTCACTGGCAGTCCAGGAGGGGCAAGGCAGGTCACCCATGCCTTGTAATTTTAGAAACTTCCCATTTATAGAAAAGAAACATTGCCAAAAAGTTGCTCAGGTCATCACATACGCAGAAGGATTAGCCTGAGTGACTGCACATGGCTGAGCCCTGACATCTGCCAGAGGGCGTAAAAGTAATTGCGGGGTTATCTTTGCCAGGCTATCGAAGGGTTTCTGTGCTGGCATCTGGGGGAAATGCTGAGGGGCCAGGACTGTGGGGCTCCCAAAAGAGAAGGGTCCCCCAGGCAGGAAGGTTTTCTGCCTTCAGTGGGAGGGAAGCCCATGGAACGGGGAGGCAGGACACACACGGGGTAGCCTTACAGTTTGTTTCTGTGTATGTTTGATGGGCGCCAGCTTTTTGAGCTGGAGGTGCGTTCACCCATGTAGAAGCCACACCTGCCCTCTCCACTCTTTCTTCTCTGGCCAGTCTCATCAATGCACCACCACCCACCCAGACCAGAACCACCACCCCCCCCGCCCCCGCCCAACACACACACACTCACCCTGCGTCACTATGGACTCCTCTCTCTCCTCCCAGGGAAGCCACGTGCCAGTCCCCACTCGTTCTCCCATCCAGCTCGTGCACCGCCCTGGCTTTGGCTCCCCACCTCCTCACCCGTGTATCATCAGCCTTCCGGCCCCTGCTCAACCCAGAGGCAAGTGTGTAATGATTCCAGGGCTGATCTACCAGGCGACTCCACCGAAAAACTGCCCCCAGCTCCCTAGCACCCATTGCACCAAGCCCAAACTCCAGGATGGCCTCAAGGCCCTTCAGGATCTGGCCTCAGCCTAATTAATAACCTGACCGACACCTGCCAGCGCCAGGCAGGCATCATTCCCAGCTCACCCCACATTCCTGTGGCCTCAGTGCCAGTTCTGTGGGAGTTGAATCTTCAAGGCTAGGCTTGTCCTGCTAAATGCCACTTTCTGCTTTAATCCATTCTTTTCTTGGCTCTGTGGTTTTAAAGAGCCCTTGGTAAAATAAATCAGAGCACTACTTTCCCTCTTTCCCCAAGCCAATCTACCTTTATGATAAGAGCAGAGAACATGGGGGGTGCTGGGGGCTGGAGCTGGGAGAGGCCTAAGACTGGCTGTTCCTCCTTCAAACCCTGCTGGGAATCTGCCCCACCTTGTCCTGCATTCGGTGCTCCCTGCTGCTTCCACACCTTGTACGGGCTCCTAGAGCGACGTGCGCCACAGCGGATTTGGTCTCCCTTTTAGCCTCTTGGTTAAATCTCCCTCCTCGAGCGCTACATGAGCGCTACACACGTAGTGCCTGGTTACTCCCTAGGGAAGGAGGGAGGGTGGGACGGACAGAAGAATCAGGTCTAGTCCCTTGTATATTCTGGATAAAGAAACAAAGGCCAACGTAAAGGTGACTTTCCACGGTCTTGTAACTAGCTAGGGGCCAAGTGGGGACTAGAACTCAAGAAGCTCATTGGCCAGTTTAGTGCTCATTTTACCAGCTAGGCTGTTGATCCACACAAGGCTGCTTTGTCCACGAAGCAAGCCACATTACTCAGCGCTGTCACTACGGGCTTCCTCCATGACTGGTCTTACCCAAAGTGGCCCCGTGCAGCCCAAATGGGCATCCCTGTCAAGTATGAGCAGACCCTGACAGCACAGAGAGGCAGGGATGCCCTCAACCCCATGGGGGCCAGTGACTTCAGCGTCTTAGGAAGGGGAGCAGGAGAAGAACCAGTCACAGGACCCCTCACCTGTTCTGTCACAGATGACATGTCCTGAGAGGCAGGCGAAGGCCTGTACGGTGGGATGATGATGCAGAGGTAAAGGGCTTCCTACCCTCGGCAGGAAAGTGAGCAGATGCTCTTCTTTTCTAGGCCTTCCATGGGAGTCCTAGAGAGATGTCCTGAAGTCCCCTCACTCCCCTCCCCTGGCCGGGGCATGAGTCTTCCACCATCTCTGCCTCCCGTGTCGGCCCATGCCCCCCCTAAGGGATCCCAGGATTCCCTGGAGGCCGAGCCTCACTGGTCCCCAAGGGAAGTACTTGGCCTCACACAGCACCCTGGGGCAGCACAAAGCTTCGGGGCGTAGCTCTTCCCCGTTCTCTCGTAGCCTGGCATAGCTCTGGGGAGGCTGGGAAGGTTCTGATTATTAACACAGCCAAGCAGCTAATTAAAATAATAAATTAGGGAACAACATTGCAGGGATGATGGGAGCTATAGGGAGCTGTGCAGGAAATGGGAGGGAAGAAAAGCATTTTCTAGGCACCGTGTAGGGAAGCCTGGATCACATTTTCTTTTTCGGATCAGGGAGGAGGAATAAAAGTGTTGGCATTTTTGGTTCCTGACCCAGAGCTATATCCAACGGGGCCTCCTCAGCCTCGGAGGTTCTGATCAAATGCAAGGGGGTAAGGGGGAGGAGTCAGGGATGGGGTGACACTGAAGGATGGGGGGGATCAGGTGTGGTTTGAGTGTTGCAGGCCAGGGGGCCAGAGGTGGGGCGCAGGATGCAGGTGTCTACTGTCGCTCTCCTGAAGTCTTGCTTACATCCCTCACACTCTGCATGCCTGCCCACACCATCCTAATCCCAAATTGGGTGCAACCTTAAACCCTGGGGACCTTTTGGGTTCCAAGGAAGCATCAGAGCAGCGGGTCTAAGGCTGTGATTATTGGTCAGTGGTCTCTGCAGATGGGAAAAGCACTGGACGTTGAGTCAGAAAACCCAGAATTGACATAGGATTCTACCAACCACGTGAGCCTCATTTCACCTCTACAAAGCTGGGATGGAGACTTTAAAGAGCAGTTGTGAGAATCAATGCAGAGTGTAAACTGATTCACAACCTTCAAATTGTGCAACCATGGCACAGTTGATTGGGAGGCAGGGAGACTGGGTTTAAAGTCTCATCGAGATCCCCAGGCTGGCTTGTGGCCACTGGCACCTGCGTCCTGCCCACACCAGGGTGGAGGCGGGGGCCACTCGAGCCATCTAGGTTTTAAAACTTTGAACCGTAACTCATTACGGCTGTGAAATAAATTTGGTAGACTCTACCTTGCACTAAAAAGCAAAACAATGAAACGACCAATGCAGAAGAGAAAACATCAAGAGTGTGCTGCACACAGTAAAGGTAAGCTTGGCTTTATGAACAATTTTTCACGTGAGCATTTCTTAGGCTTCTGTCTATTTCTCACACGGATCATGATCTGCAAAGTCTTAAAGCCAGTGCTATGGACAGAGAAAGCTCTAAGTGATGAGGCATGTCCCTGAGTCTCCTCAAATAGCTACATATACTTGCCCGGTACCAAGTGTGTGTCAGAAACTGTGCTATTATTCCAAAGATTAATCTTTAATTCTTACAGGGCTTGACTCTCCCACTGAAGATCTGGAAACAGGTGAGGCTTGGTGGGATTAAGCGATTTGCCTAACGTTCTAGTCTGCTTAGGCTACCATGATAAAATACGTAGCTGGGCGGCTTAACCCACAGAATGCATTTCTGTCTCTCCTGGTTCTGGAGACGGGAAGTCCCAAGCTAAGGGGCTGCCTGATTCAGTGTCGGTGAGGACCCCCTGGCCTGCTTACAGACAGCTGCCTCCTCATATGGCCTTTTCTCTGGGCATGCTTGTAAAGAGAGATCTAGATCTCTCCCTCTACTGGTAAGACTACCCCTCCTATCAGATTAGTATCCCACCCTTCTGATCCCAGTTAACCTTAATTACCTCCTAAAGGCCCTATTTCCAAATATAGTGACACTGGGGTTTGGGACTTCAACATATGAATTCTCAGGGGTCACAATTCAGTCCACAGCAACTAATGTCCCGTGGCAAATACATAAGATCTGAAGGTGAACCCAAACTTGAGCCTGAGTCCTGCCAGCATGCTCTGTTGTCTCACTAATCCACAGATGCCCCAAAGACATCGTAGGAGAGTGCAGGACTTGGAGCTGGTGGCCACACACATAGATTTAGGGGTGAAAGAGAGCTGGGCGCCAGCTCCGTGTCTTGGGGCAAACTGCTCCCCACTCTGCAAAGTGGGGGCTCTACTAGAGGTGTTCAGGGCAGCAGGGGTACCAGGAAGATTTTGCAGAATGATGCTTCCACAGAGGAAGCCTCCACAGTAAGTACCATGCATGCTAGGGACTCCATCACTGATGTGTTCCAAGCACCTTGCACCGTACTTGATAAACACTGCAGATGGAGTTTTCAACTGTTGTTATTATTGGCCAGAATGCTGGGGTGTCACCATTAGAAGACTTTGGGCAAGATTCTGAACTGGGTGAGCCTGCTCCCTGCCCAAGGACAATGGTGATATCAACCATCAGGGTTGATTGGGGGATCACATGAGATAATCCAAGGAAGGTCCTTATCCAGCAGTGCCTCACAAAGGTGAGGCATCATAAACTGCCATGAGGAAGGCTTCCTGATCTGCTCCGTGCTGGATGTGGACACAGTGGGAAGGTGATGTACAGGGAAGGAATGCTGTTCTGAGGGAGAGAGGAAGCTTGAGTGTTCACCCCAATCACACCTGCAAGGACAACCTTTGCTGCTGTCTGGGCTCACTCTCTGTGTCTACACAGTGGTGCTGATGGGGGCACGGGGCTTAGCAGACAGCAGACTGGCCGCTCTCTGCAGACCCTCCCCAGTGCTTGGCATTAGAGTCTAAGAGGAAGGGAGAAGAGGTGGGAGTGATGGCCAGTGTAGACAGTGGCATTGTTATGTGTCTTAGAAGATGGGCTCAGGTGTGGGGCAGGCTGCTGGACTCAGGTGTGTTGTGGGGGGAATCCTTCCCTTGAGGGATAGGGCCCTCCCTGACACAGCCCCTCCTTAGGGAATTCTGGTAAATTCCCAGGGGCTTTGTGCACTGCAAAATGTGTGATGTTGTACTCTGCTGTGGGAAGAGACGGGCCAGCAGTCTGTCCCATATCTACTTCTGAGGACATCACAACAGGCCCAGGGGGTGGTGAAAGCCTGCCCCTGGACTGGAGACTAAGGCCTGGATATCCCTTAACTGACCATCTGTCATAAGGCAGATGAGGCCTGGCTGAATGGGTCCCTGGGAAGCTGGTCCCTGTCCAGCCAGGCCCCTAGGCAGGGGTATTTTTAACCCAAAGCAGGGAGATCTATATGGGGGAAGCTCCCCTCACTGGTAGCTGCTCTGGCAACATGCTCGCTGCCCATCTGCCTGTGCTGCCACCCCCACGGTCCCCTCCCTGCCACTCCCAAAGGAATGCAAGCACCGACACATGGTCTCTGAGTCTGCTCGGGCTGGGGGACCCTGAGGGTGGTCACGGGCAGGAGGTGTGACACCAGGGCCCTTCCAAAGATACTCCGGGCTGGGCACCTCATCACAGCCTTCCGGCCCCACCAGCTACTGTCCTCTCTCTTCTCCCGGTGCCCAGCAGGTGTTGTCTACACGGAGTGCCCACTTCCTTGCCCACATCCCCCCCAACTACTCTCCTGAGAGTACTCTCACCATACCTGCCAGTAAACTCGGTGTGGTCAAACCCAATGGCCGCTTCCTGGGCCTTAAAATACTTGATGTGTCCTCTCCCTTTAACATGGCCTAGCCCTCCCAGTCTCCAGCTTCTGTGATACTGTCCCAGTCTTCCTCCCACGGCTCTGACAGCCCCTCCTCCACCTACCCCAGGGGACCACTGGTATTTCCTTGCCTGGGGCTCTCCGAAAGTCCCGTGTCTCAGAAGCTCCCTCAGTCAGGGCAGATGGGGGCCACTGTTGAGACTAGACCCACTCCTGACCACTGTGACACTCTACATCTCATTCTTGCCTCTCTTCTCAGCCTCCATGCTGTCTTTGGGGGTTCTCACCTGTTTCTGTGGCTGCAGCCACCAGCTGGATGGGAATGTCCAGACCCATCAGTCAACTTCCCACGGGGCACCTCTGCTCTGATGTCTCCTGGCAACTCAGACTCACCGTGCCTACATCTGACCTCTCCATATGATGCCCAACAGCTTGTCTTTCTGGTCTACCACTGCAGTGAATAGCCTCACCATCTACCCAAGAGCTACACGTTTTCTTCTCTCTTGGCCAGTTAATGGCCTAACTTTGCCTCCCAAGTCCCTTGACGCTCTCCAAGTATTTGATGCCCACTGTCACTCCCATACTGCAGGCTGCCATCAGGGCAAAGCCTAGAGGGGGTGTCAACAGTGGTTATCCCTGGGTGATAGTATTATGGGTTGAATTGTGTCCCCCCCAAAAGGTTTGTTGACGTCCTAACCCTGGCATCTATGAATGGGACCTTATTTGGAAATAGGACCTTTGCAGATATAATCAAGTTATGATGAGGTCTTTAGGGTGGGCCCTTCTTCAATAGAAGTGGGGTCCTTATAAGGTGAAGAAAATGCCGTGTAAAATAGAGACACACAGGAAGAACACTATGGGATGGCAGAGGCAGAGACCTAAATTAGGACGTTGCAAGCCTAAGAATGCCAAAAACTGCAGGTCATCATCAGAATTTCGGAAGAGTCAAGGCAAGATTCTACCCAGCATCTCAGAAGGAGCGTGATGACATGTTGATTTTGGACTTCCAGCCTCCAGAGCTGGGAGAGAATACAGCTGTGTTGTTTGAAACCACCCAGTTTATGATCCCCTGTTACAGCATCCCTAGGGACCTACTGGTGTGAGCTATGGGTAATTTTCTTACTTATATTTTTCAGTATTTTAGGGATTATTGGTAGTGGAGACATAGACCTTTATGATCAGGAAAAACAGGCTTACTCTTAAAAAAAAAAAAAATCCTCACTCAGCGAGAATCCTAAGCACTCTATTGGATTTATCTCTGAGAATCAAAACTATCTACACCCACACAGCTTACTGATCACATCAGCATGGCTTTATTATTCCACTGTCTTCCTCACTATAGCTTCACTATTCCAGGAAACTCTTGCTCAGGAAGATAAAAGTTGCAAATAAAATAAGTTTATTGTTCATTTCAGGAACTTTGCAAAAAACATTTAAACAAACATCAAATTGTTGGACTTTTTAGCAGATAGCATCAAATGACTGTCTACTCTCCCAGGCTCTCCCAAACCCTGGCCTTGCTGTGCCCAACGATACTAAATTACCGTGTGTCACGGTCCTTCAGTGTCTTAACACACTCACTTCCCCAGTTTCATTAGTTGTTTTTTCTTTTTTTAATGTTTATTTTTGAGAGGGAGAGAGACAGGGCACGAGTGGGGGAGGGACAAAGAGAGAGGGAGACACAGAATCCAAAGCAGGCTCTAGGCTCTGAGCTGTCAGCACAGAGCCCGATGCGGGCCTCGAACTCCCAAACTGTGAGATCATGACCTGAGCTGAAGTCGAAGGCTTAACCGACTGAGCCACCCAGGCGTCCCCACAGTTTCATTAGTCTTAATGAAAGACCCTGAAAACGTAGATAAAACCTGTCTTTGCCTTTCCCTTTCTGAGAGGTTTCTCAGACTCAGTCAAGGGAGAGCATCGCTTCCCAGGGTAAGAAGGAAACTCGGCTCTGTTTTATCAGCAGCTTGATGTGGTGGTATTTTCAGGCTTTCTGCATCTAACATACCCAAAATATTGCATTTATTGACTGCTCTCTATGTGCAGAGACTGAGCTAAGACCTTAACATATACTGTTTTAGGGCATCTGCTAAGTGAAGTGTTAAAAGATAAACTGAGCCATATCAAACATTTTAAAAGTTTCTTTGAGCAGAAATTGCTTCCAATTGGGCAGCATCCAATCTAACAGGTAAGAAAGGAGCTCCAAAGAACCACACAAAAGACAAGACTTTTATACCCAGAAGAGAGCGGAACAAGGATGTTACACTAGGCAAAAAAAAAAAAAAAGCAGGCTGGCTCTTGCAAGGTCACTTTCCTTCAGGGGAAGGCGGGGATCTATCAGGCAGATTACCTAACCAATGCTCCTCAGACAATTCCCGATTGGCTGGTTTATGATGCCCCTTCTGGGAGAGCCAGGACCATAATTAAGTCTCGGTTTGGTGACATGATGGCTTAGTGTAAGTGCCTCCATTTGGGGCCTGATGTCTGTTTTTAACAAACCCCAAGCGGTTGGAAATGATTCCCATTTTGAAGCTGGGGAAAGAGGCTCGCCGACGTCAAGTGGCTTGCTGGATTAATGAAGCAGAGCCCATCAAAGCCTGCTTAGCCTCCTAAGCACCCTTCTGCCTCTCTGGATTTCGTGAGATTGTAATCAAAATACACATTCCGGTGGCTGGCTACTTGGGGAAACTGATGGCCGTCTGCTCCCAGTTGCTCCGATAATTGCCCCAAATGGACAGACCCCACTCCTCCTGAAAGACCTCAGCGGGCAGGTTTCCTGAGACGAGTCACTACAGATGCCGTTCCTGTCACACCAGCCCTGGGCCTGAAGTTAGCCAGGAAAGGCAAATGGGCTTCAGGGGAGAACAAGCAATTGTTTCAGGCAGGCACATTTCCCACAAAGCCCTGGTGCAACACGTTAGCTGGGGAGGAAGAGCCAGACCCTCGTACAACGGCTGGAACACACTCTCCATGTCGTGTTCACACATCCTCTATTCGGATGCCACGTGGTGGGACTCCACGCCAGCCCGCAGACCAGATTCTTTTCTTCCCCCTCAGTAGCAAATGTATATGTTTGCTCTCACGTAGGCAGAATTTGCCCATGGGTGGTCTTTGATTTGGAAGAAATCAACCAGGGTGGTGACTCACTAAAAAACAAAGGTGGCTTGACTCACTCTGCTGGGGAAGGGGATGTGTGTGCAAAATTTCACTTACCCAGAAGAAGAAGTTAAAGACAAAGAGTAAATACTTCAGGTAGACAAGCAGCCAGTCGTCCTGCTCGGTCTTGTAATGGGCCATGGTCGGTGGGTCTGCAAAGAAGACACACGTGTCAGGTGGGGGGGGGCAGACCATGGGGGGGCCACTGCCCTCTTCCCAGAGCTAGGGCTCCTGACTAGCCCATTGGGCCAGGTGGGTCTGAGGCTGTGGGTATGTAACCTGGAGAAGGATCAGGGAAATCCAAAGGCTGTCAGATGCACAACAGAGGTGAGCTGAGCAGAATTTTCTAGACCCTTTGGATCTTGGTTTTGCCCTTTTGACCTAAATCTAACCTATAAGTCTTCCTACAGACATTGCACTGACCTTGTTGCGTGCTCTGATTCTCTTCTCTGCCTCATCAGGGCTGCAGGACACAAATTTACCTGTCCTACACACACACACACACACACACACACACACACACACACACACACACTCACGCACACCAAGTGTGTCTGGCACTTGGCCCCAGGGTCTGGCACTCTGCATTACTTGAGCAGGACCCCTTTGTGCACAGGCGGGGCATGAGCCCCAAATCAGACGGTCTAGGCTAGAAAGAACATCAGCCTCAGCCAGTCCACCCAACCTGTCCCCTGCACCTCGACTTTCCCCGTGAGGAAGCAGGTCAGCAGGGCCTGGTTATTTGGCAGGAAGACAAGAGCTCTGGAGTCTGACTCCCTGGGTTCAAACCCAGGTCTGTCACAAGATACGTGAGACTTTGGACGAGTCATTCAACCGCTCATTCTTCAGCGTCCTCACCTGAAGATAATAATGACACCGATACCGCAGGCTTGTTTGGAAGACGAAATGTGATCATCTACGTGAGGTGTTGAACATAGTCCTCAGCACACAGTAAGTGCTCCATAAATGCTAGGTATTATTATTATATGCCGCAGGGATTAGAACCCAGGACTCCAGCTCCCCAATTCCTAGCTTTTGCCCTGGAACCATGCTCCCTCTGCGTGTCCGACTGCCCACCGAGGGACCCTCTGGGAACCATGACATCAGTGGGGTGACACACGTACAGGAGCTTCGCTGTGCCCGGTAATTCCATTTGCTTCCCAGGAAGTCTGGACAACAGCCCCCGTAGCTTCCTCTTCCCCTCAGCTCCACTTCCCCCGGCACCGCCCAGGCTCTAACACGCACAGAGCAGCTGCCCTTTAAGAAACCGGCCCCCTCGAGGGGACCTTTCTAATTCAAGAGCCATAGCAATGGGGCACTGGTTTTGCTCATTTCCACCCTTTTCTCCCTCATTCCCCGTCTCCAGTGAGGCCCTCGCTGCCACCACCCCGCTCCTGTTCCCTGGCTGGCATGGGGCCGAGCCCGCCTAAGTCCTCCTAAGCTACTGCTCTGCCTCTTATTTCAAGCCCAGAGACCCCGAAGACAGGGAGAGGAAGAGGAAAGAAAAGGTGGCTGTCTTCTTTGGGATTTCTATTTGTAGAACCTGAAGAAGGTAATTTAAGACTTTTAGTCTTCTGGTTAAAAAAGGACAAAACCCATTTTTCTCTGATTTTGTCTCAGAGGCAGTGTGGGGGACAAAAATACAGAAGGAGGAGAAAAAAAAAGGAAGCTTACCAAAAAAAGTGTGAAAAATGGACGCAGATGGGGTCAGCTGGGCCACCAGAACAGGAGCTATTACACGGTCATTCTGCAGGTGGCCCCAACCAGAGTCTCTGGGCCACTGTGGGCCGTTAGCAAATGGACAGTTGGTGTGGGGCCCGGCCTCTCCTGTCTGCATCTTTCACAGAGCCAGGCTACAGGCCCTTCCCTAGGTCTGTACACCAAGCGTCAGGACCTGCAAACCAAGG
The DNA here is from genome assembly GCA_017311185.1 of Proteles cristata cristata. Classification (NCBI taxonomy): domain Eukaryota; kingdom Metazoa; phylum Chordata; class Mammalia; order Carnivora; family Hyaenidae; genus Proteles; species Proteles cristata. Next base: position 4,286,861 of record JAESUZ010004630.1, read on the forward strand.
GGCCAGCACCCTCTAGAGGAAAACTGTATTTTTAAAAAAGGAGTTGAGGCAGGGGCGCCTGGGTGGCTCAGTCGGTTGAGTGTCCAACTTCGGCCTGAGTCATGATCTCACGGTTTGTGGGTTTGAGCCCCACATCAGGGTCTGTGCTGACAGCTCAGAGCCTGGAGCCTGCTGTGGATTCTCTGTCTCTGCCTCTCTCTCTCCCTCTCCCCAGCTCATGTTCTGTCTCTATCTCTCAACGATAAATAAATATTAAAAAAAAAAAAAAGGAGTTGAGGCAGAAGACAGAACTTAATTAAAAAAAACACATTTCTAATGGTAAAATTTCAGGTATTAGTGGTAGAAAAGATAGAACTGGACTATCAGGGTCAGGGGGGAAAAAAGGCTTTGGGCTCATTAATTCAAACTTCTGCAGAGGGAATGAGGAAATTAACATTCTCTAATGTGACATGGCTAATTGGGGGTAGCAGTTTCCTATCCCCTCCTGCTCAGCCTTCATCTCCCACCACCATCTCCTCCCCACTGTATGGAGGGCCCTGTGCCAGAGGTGGTGGAGACCTCACAGACCCTGCTTCCCAGCTTAGAGCCAGATGCTTGGATTTGAAAGATAACCTTGTCATTAATCAGCTGTGTGACCTTGGGTAAGCTACTTAACCTCTCTGAGCAGCTAACATTTATTGAGCATCTGTTATGTGCCAGGCACAGAACTAAGTGCTTTATACGTGTTATCTTGTTCCATCTTTCCAACAGCCCTAGGAAGTAGGGTAATTCTCATTTCTGAAAGGTAAGGAAACTGAGGCTTAGACAAGTTAAATAACCTGTCCAAAGTCGCACAGGAAGTAAGTGCCAAAGCTAGGAGAGGGTGAGGAGCATGTGACTGAGCCCAAGCTCTTACCCACTGTGCAGTGCTCTTGGGACTCAGGCTGCCAGGAGAGGGGACAAAGGAGAGGGCTGGCTCCCTTAATACTTATTCTCCCCTTTTGCCTTCTGAGCAGAATCCCTCAGTTTTGGTGAGCACTGGCCACTTGGAGTAGATGACATTTCCCAGCATCCCTTCCTGCTAGGCGCAGCCAGGACTGACTGCTGGCAAATGGCATGGAAGTGGAAGTGATGTAGTCAGCTTCTTAGAGGTATCATTTTCGGGGTGTATGTGCCCTGTGCATTTGAAAAAGAAGTTGGGTGCAGAACTCTCTGTGTTAATTAGGTCAAATCTGCTAAGAGCACTTTCCATATCTATCTCTTTACTGCTTTTGTGTCTGCTGGCTCTCTAGTCTGTTGAAAAGGTGTCTTACAGGCCCTCATTATGACCATGAATTTATCTGTCCTTTGATTCTGTCCATTTTTGCTACATGTACTTTGTAGTTGTTTTATGGCGTGCATACAGATTTGCAGTTGTGATATCATCCTGGTAGATGGATCCTGTTGTCATTAATAAATGTCAGTGTTTATCTCTAGTGACCAGAAATATCCTTAAAGCGAGGGGGGGTGGGGCATGCCTCCTTCCAGCCTGAAGCTCATGTAGCCATTTTGAGCCATGAGTTGAAAAGAGTGATCAGTTTAAAAAAGCCTGGGTCTCAGACAGTCTGGGAGCTATACAACCTTCCTCAGGGAACAAGCACACACAGCTTCCCTTCTATTCAATGCACAATGATCCTTTACCCTATAGGTCTTCTTCTAGCTGCTTCCCTGAAGCTGCTTCCCCTCTCATTTGAAAATACCTACCTGAGTCTCCATTTCCTCCCCTCCCCTGGATCCCTAACCCACCTGCATGCTGCACTGATGCCCTTCTCTGGCAGAGTGAATCCTCTCCCAGCACACGGCACGGAGGTCCGTGCCGTCCCCCTGGCTTCTGGAACCCTCACTCCTCTGTTCTCCAGTCCCTCCCCTTGCATCTCAATCTCCAGCATAGCTTCTTCTTCCTCCTCCTCCCTGGGGTTGTGCCCCCTTCTCCACCCCCCCACCTCCCGCCATGTGCTGCCTCTTAATTGTACTCCCTACCTGCCTATAGGTATCTGTCCCCTGCCCACCATCCCTGCTGGCAATGGCCTGGTTGACATCTCACCATCTCCTTAGATTTCAGCACTAACTTCTTTTTTTTTTCTTTTTCTTTTTTTTTTTTGAGAAAGAGAGAGAGAGAGAGAGACAGCATGAGCAGGGAGGGTCAGAGAGAAAGGGAGACACAGAATCCGAAGCAGGCTCCAGGCTCTGAGCTAGCTGTCAGCATAGAGCCCAACGCGGGGCTCGAACCCATGAACCGTGAGATCATGACCTGAGCTGAAGTCGGACGCTTAACTGACTGAGCCACCCAGGCGCCCCTCAGCATTAACTTCTTAACTACTTTCTGGGCGCCTCATCAGGCCTTAGCCCCTCTGCAAAATGCAAGCCTTATGAAGGATGGCCTCACTGAACACCCTCCTGTGGTTCTACATCAGCTTCAGGACATCAACTGCCCTTGACTCGACTGCCTAGTGGCCCAGGACACGTGGACGGGCTGGTGAGGCAACTACCTTCCTAGGAGCGTGGGCACTCCCAGCCCACCCGCCAGGTGGCTCTGGATGGGATTCCCGGCAGATAGACGGCTGCTCTGGTGGACACCCCCCTCCAGGACCTAGTTTTCCTCGGTCTCCCCTGTGGTTAGCAGGTAACACACGGGGAGAGCGGCAGTGGGGGCGGGGGTGGGGGGGTGGGAATGGCTGTGGCAGCCTCCGGAGAGGAGAAGAGCAAACATGTGCCCCCTGACCTGCCAGGTTGGAGGCAGCAGGGCTTCAGAGCCTCCAAGACCATGTTCACTGAGCTCTGCGGGATGTCTGAGGATTTGGGGGAAACAGCTCACCTTCCTAAGTGGGCTTTATTTCTATCTAGACAATGGGGATGTTCTGAGCCAATGGCAGGAGGTGTCCCTCAGTGGCCAGAGGCAGAGATGGTGGGAGCAGGTGAGGCAGAAACACCTTAACCCCCACCCAGAGGGGTGGTCACTGTTTGTTATGGGGTCCTGGACTGGCCTGAGCACAAAGAAGAGGTGACCATCCCTCCTGGAGCCTTGGTCCAGCCAAGCTGATCTCTTCTCTGCCCTTTTTCAAGACCTCCCGTCTCGGGGCACCTGAGTGGCTCAGTCAGTTGAGCGTCTGAATTCAGCTTAGGTCATGATCTCATGGCTTGTGAGTTTGAGCCCCATGTAGGGCTCTCTATCTCTCTGACCCTCCCCCACTCACGCTCTGTCTCTCAAAAATGAATATTAAAAAAAAAAAGACCTCCCGCCTCTCCCTCTGGCCTTGGCTCCACTGTGCCCTGCGTCTGGAGTCCCGGCTCCTTGCTGCTCACTCACAAGCTCCAGGCTCAGCAGGGTTCCCCCGACCCACCTTCCCTGCCTGAGCCCAGTGCCCAGTAACAGCAGCAACTGGTTTGAGTCCTTTTCAGTGCCTTTTTTTTTTAAATTTTTTTTCAATGTTTTATTTATTTCTAGGAGAGAGAAAGAGACAACGTGAGCAGGGGAGGGTCAGAGAGAGAGGGAGTCACAGACTGAAACAGGCTCCAGGCTCCAAGCTGGCAGTCAGCACAGAGCCCAACGCGGGGCTCGAACCCACGAACCGCGAGATCATGACCCAAGTGAAAGTCAGACGCTTAACCGACTAAGCCACCCAGGCACCCCTTCAGTGCCTTTTTAAAAGAAAAAAATGTCTTATTTTTTATTTCTAAGAGTAAAAGAGACAGAGCACGAGCAGGGGAGGGTCAGAGAGAGAGGAAGACACTGAATCTGAAACAGGCTCCAGGCTCTGAGCTGTCAGCACAGAGCCCAATGCGGGGCTCAAACCCACAAACTGTGAGATCATGACCTGAACCGAAGTTGAATGCTTAACCGACTGAGCCAGCCAGGTGCCCCTTTTCAGTGCCTGTTTAATCTTTTTTTTTTTTTTTTTTAGTTTTTATTTATTTTTGAAACAGAGAGAGACAGCATAAGCAGGGGAGGGGCAGAGAGAGAGAGGGAGACACAGAATCTGAAACTGGCTCCAGGCTCTGAGCTGGCTGTCAGCACAGAGCCCGATGCGGGGCTCGAACCCACGAACCGTGAGATCATGACCTGAGCCCAAGTTGGACGCTTAACCGACTGAGCCACCCAGGCGCCCCTTTTCAGTGCCTGCTTCATCTTCCAACAAGCTGACTGGTCGGGCTCTAGTGCATCAGCTACATCTGCTGAGACCAAGCAGCCAAGCTGCCCACAGAGGCAGGACCCTTCTCCCGCCTCTGCCCCTTCCTTGGTGCCTGCACTTGGGCAGGTTACATCCCCTCTCTGGCTGTTTTCCCATCCACACAGCAGGCACATGTCAAGAGTTATCTGAGGGTAGCTCATGACCCAACGTGCCCACAACTGAGTGAGGGACTTTTCAGAACACCGGACTTTCAGTGCTAAACCTGGACCACGCCCAGCATGCCGGGATGGTGGGTCACCCTACTCCCAGATGCTGCTGCTGTTGCTGGTCTGAGGATCACTTTGGACCAGTGTTCTTTAAAGCCCCTACCAGTTCTGGAAGTCCATACTCCTACACTATGACTATCCTTTGCATCGAATAGACATAGCTGGGCCCGCCCTCTCACACTAAATCCACATTTAGGATGCCCCGTTCCCGTTGAGATGTCAGAGATTTCCCAGACAGCCTGGTAACGCAGCTTCAGGGTGCCAGTCCCCCCAGGCCCAGGCTCTGAGTGCAGAACAAAGCTGGCATTCAAGGGCAGCCAGAGGCCTGGTGGCTGCGATTAGCAGAGTCAGGACCCACGCCATAGGATTCTCAGAAAAGCAACCGCAAATGCCTTGATGGTGAAGTGACAGATTTGGGGGACTTTCCTCCGGCGGGATGTGTAATGTTCAGGGCCGTGAGAACTGGGGATTATTATCTCTTCTACTGCCAGCCCCCCAAGTGAGCGAGTCTCAAAGTACAGAGGATGAGGGATGTGCACAAAGACCCCAGCGGGCTGGCCAGATGCATGGGAACTCGCACTGCGCGGGGCAAGGCTCAGGCAGGGTGAGCGCCCGGGAGCAGAGCAGACCCTCCTGGGCGGTGGGTGGGGAAGAGCCAAGTCCTTTAATGGTAAGGGGCAGCAGGGGGTATGGAGTGCTTGGGGTCAGACTATGAATCCCAGGTAAGTACAGCGGCACTGTCAGTCCCTGGGCCAGCTGCATCCTTCAATCATTCAACAAATGTGCAGCGAGTCCCCACCATGTGCCAGAAGCTGTACTCAGAATCACTGGAGTTAGTCCTTAGAGAGCACACAGTAAAGGCAGGGGTGGGGCACAGGCATGGAGATCACCTCTACACCCTGAGGGTGGCACAGAAGAAGTGGCAGTAATTCTGCCACAGTGGGATGGGTGGGGGAGGGGGGCATTTAATCTGGTCCTTGAGGACCAGCAGGGTCACTGCAGGCAGGAAGGCAGCTCAGGCAGAGGCAATGCAAAGGCCCGGAGGTGTGGCTGGGCACTGTGGCTGCAGAAAAGGCTAGTAAATTAGGTTAGGGGCTTGGGGAGAACCTTGCTGGCCACATTTAGCTGTAACTTTTCCTCTTTCCCTACACTCTCTACTCCTGGGATCTCACCGACCTCTTCTCTGCTCCCATTCACAAAATCTCAGGTTTGGGGGTGGCCTTGACTCTTCATTTCCTAAGGGGTGAGCACCTCACATCCAAGGTGGGGAAGGGGACTCCTGGGGAGCTTAGTGATTCTAAAATAAAAACAAAACCAGTGTGTGTTTCCCATGCAAAAACCAGACCCTACCCCTTCCGTTAAGTAAGTGCCGGTTTCCACTTCTGGGTTCTGGGCCAGCAAGTGGCCATGCCTGCATGACGGGCAAAAGCAGTTGGAAAGGAAAAAAGCAATCTAAGTGGCTGAATTTATAACTTAATGTGGGCTCCTAATAAAAGCTGGTTGCAGCCCTGCATAGCGTGATTCCGTCCCCAGCATCGACAGCTTTGTCCTTCTTTGTATTTTCTTTCTCTCTTAAAATTTCCATTTGCCTCCTGATCCATTCCTGGTGGGTGGACAGTTCCTCTGAGGCAGTCAGGAAAGTGGGGTCTTCTCCGACCTTCTGAATGGGTCAGCTGAAAAATGCAAAAGGATCCCTGGGATGGGGAATGGGGAGAGGATGGGGGGCGGGGGGAGCGGTGATCACACTGTGGCCAAAGTCACAGTGCAGATGAGTGGCGGGGCAGGGGCCTGGTCTCCTATCTCCATGGCCACCAAAAAGATTTTGATCAGCTGATATAATAATAATAATAATAATAATAATAATAATAATAATAGTATTCCAAATGCTAACCATGTGCTAGACAAGTGAGCTAAGTGCTGTATGTGCAGTAATTAATTTACTACTTAAAACTACCCCATGGTGGTGTTACCACCCCTTTTCCAAAAGAGGAAACCAAGGCACAGAACTGGGAAGTGGAGAGACATGGGCAGAGTGGGTGCAGATGTTTTACCTTCATCTGGGCAGTTCTACTTCTGGCTTCTGGTAACTTCTCTCAGTTTGGTGGCCTCTGGTGGAAGTTAAGAATGAGGGAAGCTTCCTGGGGCCGACACCCCAGGTAGGGGCCGCAGAAAGAGGTGGTGGGGCCAGTGTTCCTGGGTCGGGAGAAGCATGGTGGCTGTCACCACCAAGATATCAAACTGCTTAGGGGAACCCTCAGGGGGGACCACCCTCTTCTCCCTGGTCCTCTGTCTCCTTGACTTCGAGGCTTGGCATCTAGAAGCTGCTAGCGCTACCATGAGGCATGGCCCAGCCTGGGGCCTCCGGGACACCACCGGCCATTTCTTTTATATCACCATATTTATTGTGTGCAGGTAAATGAACGTGGGCAACTTTTCTGGACCAAACTTAAGGTTCGATTGCTAACTATAGCGCCATGTGGATGGTGCTGTAGGCGGAACCTGAATTAAAATCCTAGCACTAAGAAGTCTTAGTCTTTATGCTCCGAGAGATATGTTTTCCTAAGTACATGGGCTATTTTTTACTTCATCTGCAAGTGCCAACATGCATTATAAGGATCAGTCAGGGCTCCACTCATAACCTGAAGCAAGTCATTTGGCTTTTTCCTTGTTCTGCATGTTTATACATAAACTGAGCTTTTGGACTCTGCCTGTAGATGGGTAGCACCCTTTGCTTTGTGTTTGATGCGTCTTTTTGTAATTTGCAGCCAGACCCGTGAAATGAGGACCTTCCTAGTGCTTCTGCCAAGAATCAATGAGCAAATAAAAATAGTACTAGTCAGCAGTTTAGAAGACTGAGTGTGAATACCAGCTGTCACCTACAGCAGAGTGACTCTGGGCCTCAGCTTCCTCTTCTGTAAAATGGGCATGATGCTAGTGCAGCTCTGTTTCCCTTGCAGTATGGCTGTGAGGTCCAAAAGGACAGAGAATTCCACAAACTGTGTGCACTGTAATTTTACAGCCTCAGTGCCACACAAAAGCAAAGGAATTATTCTAACCAACTCCCTGAGAGCTTCTCAATGGAGGACAATGTGTAGGTAACTCTATAGAATACATCAGCCAGAGACTATGTATCTGATAGCTGGAGACAGAGTCTCATGGATTCTTCACCTAAACCCATCCACCTGCTAGTAGACTCTACATAGATGACCATGACAGGAGACCCTATTCGTGGGTGACATGAGAAATCCATCACAGTAAAGTCAGGACCAGATTGGTACCAACAGGAAAGTCACTTTAATTAAAAGAAGGGGGATACAAATATTAATAAGATTTAACTAAGGTTAGGGACGCCTGGGTGGCTTAGTCGGTTGAGCGTCCGACTTTCGCTTGGGTCATGATCTCGTGTTCGTGGGTTCGAGCCCCGAGTCGGGCTCTGTGCTGACTGCCAGCTCAGAGCCTGGAGCCTGTTTCAGTCTGTGACTCCCTCTCTCTCTGACCCTCCCCTGCTCACGCTGTCTCTCTCTCTCTCTCCTAGAAATAAATAAAAAATATTAAAAAAAAAAATAAAAGATTTAACTAAGGTTAAAGTTAAGATGAGCCGCAAAATCATGAGAGCCTACCAAATAACCAGTGGCGGAAGGAGACAGGGTAAGAATGACAGAGAATTACGTTCTCTATAGAAGTACAGAGGAATCAATTTGGGATTATACACTGGAAGGCCACTAGCAGTGTAGGGGACCTTTTCCAAAGGTTATCCTGGAAACAGACCATTGACACCAGACCAGTTCCCTGGGTTTCCACTTGCCAAGTAAGTCTGAACTTACAAAAATATACTGGGACATTATTTTTCCTCATCTTCTCTTTTTTATTTTATCATTCACCAACATCTTACTTTCTAAGCTCTGTTTTACCCAATGTGTCCCTAAAATGCAATTTTTATATAAGCTCCTGCTGGATGGATTGGCTGAAGTTCAACGCTCCTACATTGACCACTTTAAATTTTTCAGTCTGAAAGTTATGACAAGAATCACTTTAGTTAGAGAGGTCTTTCTTAGCAAGCAGATATAGTTCCATGTTATTACTTATTTGTATTTAAGTGTGAATTTGTTATATCAGATGATTTCCTATTTTTCTAAACTTTTAAAATTAAAGTTTAGCAAATATACAGTAAAGTGCAGCGATCTTAATTGTACAGTTTTTTGATCTTTTTCAAGATGTATCTATGCATTGATGGCTATGTATTTCTGAGTACAGCTTTGGCTGCTTTCTGCACATTTACACTTGTGGTATTTTCACTATTTTAAAAAAATATGTATTTATTTTGAGAGAGAGAGAGAGCGAGAGAGCATGAGATGGGGAGAAGCAGAAAGAGAGGGAGAGAGAGAATCCCAAGCAGTCTCTATGCTGTCAGTGCAGAACCCAAGGTGGGACTTGATCTCACATAGTGTGAGATCTCGTAGTGAGATCATGAGCTGAGCTGAAATCAAGAGTCAGACACTTGAGAAAGAGGATCTCTTTTGCACTGCTGGTGGGAACACAAACTGGTATAGCCACTCTGGAAAACAGCATGGAGATTCCTCAAAAAATTAAAAATAAAACTACCCTAGAACCCAGCAATTGCACTACTAGGTATTTACCCAAGGGATACAAGCGTACTGTTTCGAAGGGATACATGCACCCCAATATTTATAGCAGTGCTATCAACAATAGCCAAAGTATGGAAAGAGCCCAAAATTTGCCCATCGATAGATGAATGGATAAAGAAGATGTGGTATATATATACAATGAAGTACTGCTCAGCAATCAAAAAGAATGAAATCTTACCATTTGCAACTATGTGGATATAACTAGAGTATCATGCTGAGTGAAATTAGCCAGTCAGAGAAAGACAAATATCATATGACTTCACTCATGACTTTAAGATACAAAACAGATGAACATGAGAGAAGGGAAGTGAAAATAATATAAAACAGGGACGGGGACAAAAACATAAGAGATGGAGAACAAACAGAGGGTCGCTGGAGGGGTTGTGGGAGGGGGATGGGCTAAATGGGTGAGGGGCCTTAAAGAATCCACTCCTGAAAACACTGTTGCACTACATGCTAACTAACTTGCATGTAAGTTTTTTTTTAAAAATAACACAAAAAAATAATACAATAATTTAGACAAAGACAAAAAAAAAAAAGGGTCAGACGCTTAACTGAATGAACCACTCAGGTGCCTTGGTATTTTCACTATTCATGTCAAAGTATTATCTAATTCCACTGCAACGTCCTTTTTGCTCCAAGGTTATGTGTGTATTGTTTGATTCCAAAACATTTGGGGAATATTTCAGTTGTCTTTTTCTTATTGATTTCTGGCTTGACTCTACTGGGGCTGGAGACTGCGCTGTGTGATTTCAGTCCTTTGAAATCTGTTGAGACTTGCTTCATGGCCCAGAAAACTGATTCTTTTAGTGAATGTTCCACATGCATTGAAAAGAATGTGTATTCTCCCGTCCTATTAATCATGTTACTAAAATAATAAATCATGCTATGAAATAAATAAAAGAGGGGAGAAGGCAAGCGTTACAGTGACCATTAAGCACTTCATCTCGGTTCTCAGCACAGCAAGGTGCTGCAAAAAAAATGCTCTCAGTGGGGTGAGAGGGGGCCCTCAAAGGCAGGGTCACAGCCTGGGGCGTGGGCTGTAGGAGGGGCTCCATGGCGCAGCACTGACAGCGCCTCTGCCATCAAAGCAGGGCTAATGAGGTCATTAAGCCCAGAAGGTGACAATAGCCCCTACCCATTCCCTCTCTTCTCTCTAGGACTCCCGCCCCCACTCCTTTGACTTAAGGAAGACTAGACTTGTACCTATTAGTCCCACTTCTGTTTGCAGCTTGCTCTGTGACCTTGAGCCTCAGTTTCTCTCATCTGTAAAACTGGGAAAACTATCTCACTCATTGGTTTGGGTTAAAATGCCACTCTACTTCAGGCCTTATTGCTGGCATGGTAATTTCTGACCCCTTCTGCATCACCTAAGGCTATGTAATAACAATGCCCCATAATAATATGTGCTAATCGTAGTAACAGTGGCTAATATTAAGTGAGCAGGTGCCATGAGCTGAGGATGGTTCTAAGCACTTTGTAAGCATTTATCTGCAAGCATACTCCTCATAATTCCCCTTTAAGTGAATCATCCCCACCTTATGGATGAAGGGAGGGAGACTGAGGTCACGGAGTTTGCCCCGGGCCACACTGTTGGTAGAGGGAGTGGGATTTGGAGTCAGGCAGTCTGGCTTCAGAGTGGATTCTTTTCAGAGGGACCACAGGCTCCGGTCTGCCCACACAATGCCAGTTTCTCTGGTACAACCCTGGTTTATACCTGCTGTCTAGGCATGACTGTTAGTAGTGCCCCATTTCACATAAAAAATGTCCCACTTTGGATGTTCAATCCTGGCACCTCACCACCGTCTCATTGCTTGTCAACAATATTCACTATTCCTCAAGCCTCCAAAGTTTTCTGTCCCCATCCCTTCCACATGCTATAGGGTTCTCCGACCCGCCACAGGCTCTTTTTAATTCATCAGGGCTCAGGCATTTCCCTTAGCTACATTAGTTGCTAAAATCTGAGCTCACTCCTATACCCTGACACCCACCATAACTCCTGACACGCGGGTGTCACTAGATGTTGAATGAACAGATGAACGGATGCACTAAAGGGCCACAGGAAAGCTCCTGACTCTTTAAGACTCATACAAATGTTTCTCACATAGTTCCCTGGGACACAGAAGTCAAAGACGATGACAAGAAAAAAAGCAAAACTCAGTCCTGAAGCTGCGTGGATGTGGAGGAATCTGTGTGTGGATGGTCAAGCACAGGGCCCCCGCAAGCCAGTCCAGGGAGTTTTTCTGTTTCTCTCCAGGGCTGGCTGGCTTGCTTTTTAATTAATTAATTATTTATTTATTTTTAGGGAGAGGGAGAGAGCATACATGAACAGGGAGGGTCAGAGGGAGAGGGAGAGGGGGAAAGAATTCCACACAGGTTCCATGCTCAGTGTGGAGCCTGACCTGTGGCTTGATCCCAGGACCTTGGGATCATGAGCTGAGCCAAAATCAATCATTAGCCGCTCAAATGACTGAGCCACCCAGGTGCCCCCTCTATATCGTCCCCTCTTTTCCCTGGTCTTTAAACTCCAGCCTCAGGTGAGAAACACAGAGCCATGTCCAGAGTATGCCAAGGTAGAAAATCACACAAACGAGGCTCAGACAGACATGGGCCAGCCCCTGCTGATGGGACACACCTGGCACATAGTCAGGTGCTTCCTCGTGGAGACAGACCTCACCGGAAACTGCAGCCAGGGGGGCCAGTTTTGACAGGTTTTGAAGGCGAGTGTGCAGTTAGCCACTTCTCTGAACAGCACACCCTCTTTTCCTTGCCTTCGCTCCGGCCCTTGAAGATGGCCATCCAGTGGAGGCTGGGAGGGTCTGGCCCCGGAGGCCTACCTGGTGGGACCCCGTGCGTGGCTTCCTTCTTTCCCCCTGTACAATGCTCCCCAGCAGGGCAGCAGAGCGCCAGACCTGAAAGGCGCTCATTACATAAGCAAATGCCTGATCCAAGGGAGGCAAGTCATTCTGTCTGTGTTCCACAAACACAGATTTCCTGGTCATGGAGACCAGGTGTTTCAAGGCCTGGAGAAGCCACCTCTGGCCCCAGGCTCTGCTAGAGTTTTGGCCAATAGTCAGAAGCCCTATCCCCCTGCAGCGTCAGCCCCTTATCTGGGCCAGGTCCCTCAGTGACTGTCTCAGGTGTTATCACCTCCGCTTTATAACCGAGGGTGCTGAGTCTCTCCTGGCAGACCCAGGGACCCATTGCTGGTGTCAAAGTCAAGACCTCTCAGGGCTGGGCTTTCATCTGGCTTTGAGGAAAGAAACAAAATTCACCTCCAGCCAGAGTCAATTTCTCTGTCCAAGCTTGGTATGTAAAGCACTGAGACACCTCCTGCGCCTCTCATAGCAAAGATGGAGGTTCAGAGGGGGCACATTGGGGGTGAGCTCAGGATCTGTAGGGTAAAGAGCACGGGCAGGAGGAAGGCCCCAGAGCCCAGGCTGTTGGGGATCAGAGGGGTGACGAAGACAGGGCAGCCACATCACCCAACTCCAGCGGGAGCTGTACACATCAGAGGCCCTGTGAGCAGCTGTACAGCTCCCTCTGGAGTTGTGCACTGCATGGCACAGCCCAGGCGGGTGCACTCAGCCACCCTGGAATTGCACCGGCCACAGACTAGGCGGGTGTGGGCAGCTGCTTTGACAAGCTCCCAGCTGCTCATTTCTTCCTTCTCTGTCTCATTCCTTGCCAAGACTTGGTGCCTTGGGTGAAATCTTGACTTTTATTGGAAGGTTGCAAATAGGGACTGGGCAGCATAATATATAATGGGTAAGCAGATAAGATAGGTGTGTGTCTGGGGCGTCTGGGTGGCTCAGTCCGTGAAGCAAAACTTCGGCTCAGGTCAGGATCTCATGGCTCGGAGAGTTCAAGCCCCGCCTCGGGCTCTGTGCTGACAGCTCAGAGCCTGGAGCTTGCTTTGAATTCTGTGTCTCCCTCTCTCTCTCTGTCCCTCGCCCTGCTCATCCTTTCTCTCTGTCAAAAGTAAAACATTAAAAATTTTTTAAAAAAAGACAGGTGTAAAAAAAAAAAAGGTGTGTGTCTAAGGGGTGGACAGACATTTGGGGGCTGGTACAACGACCCCCTTCCCCCACCTTCCCATGTACCTTTCTAAACATATAAGCCTCAACTCTGATCTGCAAGTAGATATCCCCCTCTATTCTGGAGGATCAAAAGGGGATTAAAACTGATTGCACATAAGCCAAGGTTGCTAGTGGTTTATCAAAAGTTGCTCTCCCGTCCTCCCATTATAAGGGAGTCGCAGGTGGGTATGTGGCCACGCAACTAGCAACCACATTTCCCAGACCTCTCAGCAGCTAGCTCTGGCTGAGTAACAGCCCTTGACAATGGAATGTGATTGGAAGTGCCACTTCCACGCTTGTCCCTGCACATCTCCACAATCTGTCCCCTGAGAGCAGGACTGCAGAGGTACCCAAAACTAGCTTCCCCCACACAAACAAGGACAGCACCCCCGAGCACAGCTTCTCTAACTTCCGGGCACAGTAGAATCACCTGGAGGGCGTTTATAGTCCCAAGTAGCTGGGCTCCAGCCCCAGAGTTTCTGACCCAGTAGGTCTGGGGTGGTGCCGGAGAATCTGCATTTCTAACAAGTTTCTGGGGGACGCTGATGCTGCTGGTCTGGGGACTGCCCTGGAGACCACACACTGCCCTCGGGGATGGTAGAGAAACAAGAGAGCAGGAACCTGGATCCATAGATGTTCGTATGGAGCACATCAGCTTGTCTACCCTGGTCTGTTACAAGAAAGAAAAAGAAGCTTCTTTGTCTTGTTGGGACTCTAACAATCATATCTCCAGAAGTCAGTCTTCTCTGCATAATGTCCCACTCAAATGGAAGACACAAACAGGTCCAACTATAGCTCTATCTCGAAGAGCAACAAGTGGTCCTCACCCAGACCGGTGCACAGAGCCAGGCTACAGCCACAGGTGGGAGGCTCCCAAGCCCAATCTGGTTGCCACACATGCTACCTCCCAAGTCTCACATTTCCCTGCATCCTGTCTCCTTGGGTTATTGCCAGACCCTTCTGCTTCAGCCATCAAGGCCTGAAGCTTCATTTCCCTGTTGGTCTGGCCAAGCCTACTGCTCCACTCTACTCAAAGTCACTTCTTTTGTTCTTTCAAGTTTTATTTATTTATTTATTTATTTTGAGGGAGAGAGAAAGAGAATTCCAAGTGAGCTCCACACTGTCAGCATCGAGCCTGATACGGGGCTCGAACTCATGAACTGTGAGATCACGACCTGAGCTGAAACTAAGAGTCAGATGCTTAACCGACTGAGCCACCCAGGCACCCCGTGTCTCTCCTTTTCAACCCCACTTACGCCCAGTTCCACCTGTGTCTCACAAGCTGATGACTCTCAGGAGCCTGCTGGGTGCTAGGCTCACTCATGTGGCCATGGGTCCCTGACTGCCAGCCTGTCTAAAACGAAGTCAGGATGTCCCCCACCAACACAGCCATCCTGCATCCCTAAACGTAGTGACACTCCTATCCTCCCACTACTCAGTGCACTATATTCAGGATTATGTCCCACTTCTCCCTCTTTTTCAGTGTCACCACCTCTCGCCCCAACACGTACTACTTCACCAAGCTGTCCCCTTCTGCAGGCTCCTCCAATGACTCTTAGGAATCCATTCATTCTGATCTTCTCACTGTTACCACCCCGCTGCTGGCTTACCCCCCCATCTACTCTTGTGGTCAGGCTGGTGATTCGCATATCTGTGCTCCCTTCTGAGATTAACTAATTAATTAGTCTATTCATTCACTGAACATTCGAGGCCTTGATATGTGATGGAATGGGCTGGAGATCAAAGAGCTCACAGCTGGGGAGACAATCACATCAGCATCATCCAACACTATGCATGGAGTTCAGATAGAAAAAAGTATGTCCAGGTGTGCAGAGGAGGATCGACTGGCGAGAGTTCAAGGACAAGTGGGAATTCCGTAAATAAGGTGATAGGGCAGCCATATTCCAGGCTCATGCTTCTGGACTTCATAATGTAAGTAGTGGGCACCACCAGACCCTCTGGTCCAGGGAATGACAGAATTAGAGTCACTACTTACGAGGTTAGCCTAAATAAACCCAAATGGTTTAGCAGGTTATATATAAACCAGATCCTGGGGTTGTGGAAGAAGCATTCCTTTAATTCATTAAAATCCTTTAATGAATTTTTAAAATCCCCCATGGACCTCAGGCATCTGAAGGGAGAACCAAGCCTGTGTCTGGTTGATTTTCGGTGGCTCATAAGGCCATGGTTGAAAGGATGTTGTCTAGGACAGTGAAGGGTGGGCCAGCCCGGTCCCCCGTCAGTCCAAGGCAGCTGGGCCAGGATGCCTGACTGCACCCACTGGTGGACTAGGTTAGGGGAGCAGAAGAGCTGATGGTGAGAAGCAAAACCCTAAACCCAATGAGGAAAGTCATGGCCTGTCTCCACAAGGGGCACAGGGTTTTAATTTTGACACATTAGGTCTCAGAAACACCTTCAAAAGAAGAAAAACGCATTGCCTAACATACTTACAGCTCTCTCTCAAAACCAGCTTAATTATAGTTAAGAATACAGCCTATAATTTTTCCTACTCCGAGATGGATCTATATTATAATTTCCCTAGCTTCGTGAACGAATGGATGTAGGATTTCCACCCAGAAAGAGCTGCTCTTTTCATCACCCACATGGTGACATGTGCTCGAGGCTCTGTCCAGGCGGGGGCTGCTTGCTCATCACCCCCAAGGGAAGGCTGACACTTGGCATGAGGAGGAGTTGCCTGGGGAGTGTATGTTCCTAGAGCCCAGGAGAGGAAGGCACGAAAGGTAGTCCTCTCTTCCCACAACTCCCAAACAAAGGGGGATTGTTTGGGAGCTGCCAAAGGGATGCTAGGAATGTCTGCTGATGGTTATTTACGGATGTGGGGGACAAGCAGAGGCCGAGGTGTCGGGGGGAGGGGGGGTGTGTTTAATTCAGGATTTCCCCTCACTACTCGCCAGCACCTTGGACAGTGCCTCAGTTTCTTTAGGATAAAGTTGGTGTTCTTGCAGTACATGCTTTCAAACAAATTTGTATGTAGAACCTAACATATAAAATAGATAAGGTGTAGCTTCTCTGGATGAAGGGATGTGCTAAGTCCCCTCCCCCGCCCCCATTCAAGCCCATTTGAACAGTGTCTCCCCCTCTGCTACTCCTCCCGAAGCTGGAACCATGAAGAAACCCAGCCTTAGCACTCTAGGAGACCAAGATGCGGGTATTAGCTTTTTCATGTTTTAATTTCATATTGTTCCCCATATTCATCCCCAGTCAAAACAAGCATGGGGAGTGCTGCTGGGGCTTACGTCATAGAAATCTACTTCCTATATCATAGACTTACATGATATTTTTAGAACTGAAAGTGACCTCTGAGATTATCTGAGAAACCCTTCATTTCATCAATGGTTCATCTTCTGCTGACCCACACCTGGCCCCAATTCTATCTCATTTCCCCCCCTTTTTTTATTGTGGTAAAATACATGGACCATAAAATTTACCATTATAACCATTTTATTTTATTATGTTTTATTTATTTCTAGGAGAGAGAGAGAGAGAGACAGCATGAGCAGGGGAGGGTCAGAGAGAGAGAGAGGAGTCACAGACTGAAACAGGCTCCAGGCTCTGAGCTGGCAGTCAGCACAGAGCCCGACGCAGGGCTCGAACCCATGAACCGTGAGATCATGACCCAAGCGAAAGTCGGACGTTTAACTGACTAAGCCCCCCAGGCGCCCCCCATTATAGCCATTTTAAAGTGTACAATTCAGTGGTATTAAAGACATCCACCACTATCTAGTTCAGGACTTTATATCACTCCAAATGGAAAACTTGAACCCAATAAGCAGCTACTCCTTACTCCCCTTCCCCCCAGCTCTGGAAACCTCTAATGAGCTTCTCTAAGGATTTGCCTACTCTGACCACTTCATATCAACGAGTCATACGATATGTGATTTTCTGTGTCTGGCTTCTCTCCCTTTGCGTAATGTCTTCAAGGTTCATCCATGCTCTAGCGCATATTAGTACTTTATTCTTTGTTACAGCTGAATAATATTTAGTTGTATGTATAGACCACCTTTTGCTTAACCATTCATCTGTCGATTGACATTTGGGTTGTTTCCACCTTTTGTTTCCACCATTCTATAGTGAATAGAGCTGGTATGAACATTCACGCACACATTTTTGTTTGGACACCTGTTTTCAATTCCTCTGGGCAATGTCTAGGCATGCAATTGCTGGGTCATGTGTTTAGTTTATGGAAGCATTGCCGAATTTTATTCCACAGCCCCACCTCATTTTTCCAATATGGCATCTGTCCTGGGCAAATGGGCCCAAGCTTCCTGGGGAATGGCAGCAGCCCTGTACGTGGCCATGTGGTTTGCTATTTCTGTCCTCTCCGGGCTTTGCTGTTTGCTTGCACAGATGATGGGAATAGTAATAATTATAATAATGATGACATAATTATTATAGTACTTCTCATAGTAACTAAGAGGCGGGTAATGTTAGGATCCCCATTTCACAGATGGAAATTCAAACACACACAACCTGGTCTGAAATACAGGTCTACCTGTCACCCACAACCTGTGCTGCCCTAGAGGAGCCTTCCCTTCCCCCACCCCCACCGGCCTGCAGACAGTCTGGAGTTGTCTCCTGCCAGGCTCTTGGTGCCTGCCTCCCGGGAGCATGCCCTCGTCTGGGTCCTGCCAGGACACTACATGAGCTGGGCTGCCTTCCAGTTTCTGCCACTGCATCTGATTAGTACCCAGCCCCTAGCTGCTGATGAGAACACCTGTGCCCAGGAGGCTTCTGGCACAGCTGAGAAGCCTCTCAGTTAGGGCCCCAGGGACACTGGGGCATGAAGACTGATCCTAGCTTCCTCTCCCTCCTCTGCAAGGCAGCTCCTCACATGTGTGAACTCACACTGCCCATGTCAGCTTTCCAGACCCTGTATACAACTCAGGAAACTGAGCCTGGGCTGGTCTTTGGAAGCTGCACCTGAGCCTCGGGGTCTGAGGCCACGTGACAAGGCCAAGGCCAAAAGGCTGCCACCTATAGACAGACCCGGGGCAGAAGCCCAGCGACGCCACCTTCTCTGCTCAGGTCTGCTCTGCTGCCTCAGACACAGAGATGGGATGGAAGCAGCAGGTCTGCCCTGTCATCCCACCATCTACCCACAAGTGGCCCATGTCAACCCATGTCAACAGCCAGGTGCAGGGGCCTGAAAGAAACTAGAGAAGGCCAGAGGGCTGGGTGGCCATGACTCTGAAAGCAGAGGGAGAACCTCCAAATATCCACAGTCTCCAGTGAGCAAGACAGAAGCAGGAGATGCTCTGGGCCCTGTGGGCCTCCCAAGCTTGGCTTTAGGGCTCAGACTGGAGCTGGAGACCCAGGGGGCTTCTGTTCCTAGGGACCAGGACGTGCCTTCTCCGTTGTGTGTGGTGAGGGTGGAAGACTCAAAGCAGTCTAGAGGATGTGAGAGGCATTCTGGGCTCCAAATCAATGAGGACCCGGGCTGTCAGACTCAGCAAGGACTCCCAGCAGGCCGGGCTCAGAGGACCAAGTCCTCCTGTGCCAGCCCCCTGTGCTGCCCCTCCCCCAGGGTGGGATCCCCAGCTGAGTGCAAATTGCCAAGAACAGCCTCCTCCCTACCCCCAGCTGCAACCACTACTCACTTAACTGGAGTCTCTGAGAGCCATCAGGGAAACGACACTGGCTGGAGCCCACTGAGGACACCTGTGAACTTCGGGGGGGGGGGTCCTTTGTGGGGCAGCTTCTGCATGATCCTGAGTGCAGGCAGGAAGGGGGCTTTTCTCCCCTCCAGCATCCCTAGTGGTAGGAGAAGGGGCTGGGGAGTGAGGGTGGATGTGAGCCTGGTTCCCTGATGCTTTCTTTGCCTGTCACACGTATGGAGGGAAAATTATGTCACGCTTACCAGCTGTGTGAACTTGGGCAGGTCACCCTATGTACCTGAGCCAGTTTCTTCCCCTGTCCTATGGAGATAAGCAGGCAAGGACTCTAGGAAGAGTGACCTTGAGGCCAGTCAGCACTGGTTGAGTGTGCAGTCTGCTTCCTCCCAACCCCGCCAGCTGTAGTGGCCACCATCAAGGCGAAGAGAGTAGTGCAAATGCCCTGTGTTCTGGCAGGGATCAGCAAGGCTGGAGGAGAGACGCTCTGGGCTGGGCGGAGAGGGACCCCTGAAGAAGCCTTCATCATGCCGCACATTACTTTGTGCTTAAGTACATTCACCACCTGCTCATTGGGAATCAGAAAGGCACAGACACTCCCTTCCAGGCAGCAGGAAATGAAGGGGAAAAAAAAAAGCCTGAATGACATCAAAACTTGTCCCATTTCCCAGAGAGTAGGATTTGTAAAATTTCTCATTTGCTTTCAAAATAGGGCCTACCTTGTCTCTGGAGCAGGACACCATGACTTAGGAGTATAAGCCTAAAAGACCTCCCAAGGGGTTCTAAGTTGGAGGCCCCTGAAATTATATGATTTTTTTTTTTTTTACCATTTATGTGCTGGGGTTCCATAGGTTTTAGCAGGTCCCCAAAGAGGTTTAGGACTTCCCTTAACAGAAAGGTTAAGATTCCTATTTTGGGTAGTTATAAACAAGGCCTGGATTATCAACTCCCAAGAGAAAGGCCTTGTGTTAGGCACAGGATCAGGGGGCCCAGGGGCCCTAGGGAGGCCAGAAAAGGCAGAGTTGGGGCTGGGATCCAGGTTTCCAGACCCCGGTTCAGCTTGCTTTCTACGGCACCACACAGACCAATAGAACCGTGTGCTTATGTATAAAAGGGTGAGGGAGAGAACATTTACGCACCCAAATTTAAATTCCAATTTTCACTTTGGGACTTGGATGTAAATCTGTTAGATCTTAAGTCCAGAATGTGATGTAATTTATTGAAGAGAGTGTAGAAGCCGCTAAGCTCCCTGATAAATAAACCATTTTTTTTAAATCTCAGGTCTGTGAAAACGT
This sequence comes from Proteles cristata cristata, assembly GCA_017311185.1. Lineage (NCBI taxonomy): Eukaryota > Metazoa > Chordata > Mammalia > Carnivora > Hyaenidae > Proteles > Proteles cristata. The sequence continues at coordinate 4,306,925 of JAESUZ010004630.1, forward strand.
ATTTTCTAGGGACTTAGAAACCCCCTTGGAAAGCATTTGAATCTTCTCCCTGGAGGAGAGCCAAACACACAGATTCGTGTCTTTTTAAAGAGATCTGACCTTTTTGGGCAAAGAAATAATGCACTCGCATGGCAACTAACAACTAACAACTAACAACCCCCACACTGTTTCTTTCCAAAAAAGAAGAAAGAACTTTAGTTCCATGAGTTGTAGAGGGAGGATGTTATAGAAACGGACTTGGCATCAGAATCCCCTAGATATTGCCCACATCGGCTCCCTAACCATGCACTAATTACATCATCACCACAAGCATCACTACCCAAGGTTTGGAAAGCTGCCTGCAGGTCCCAGGACTGGAAGACGGAGGAGTCAGTCTGCTCTCATCTGTAGGCTGGAGAGACCCAGAGGGTAGATGTTATATCACCGTTCTCCCTGAGCATGTCTGAAAAGAGATGGCCCCCAAGTGCCTATCCCTGGTTCTCAGCCCAGTGCTTGGGCTTTGGGAGGACTGCAGGCCCCCGGTGCTGCCAATGGCCGTGGTCTCTGAGCTCCCACTGCCTCTGGTTGTTACCGAGCCTGTTAATACGAGGACACTGGGAACTAATGAGCCTATGGTGCTTTGGAAGTGTGAAGAGCTCTAAAAGGATGTCTCATTATTATTGATAGTGATGATAATGTGTGGTATGTAATATTTATACATCACTTTGGCTGCTAACTTGCAAAGTGAGGAGGGAGGAATTTAAAGACCCAGCCAGCTCTGTGGGTAGCAACCATGTTCTTGACAACTCTAACAGAATCTTTACCTCTGGTTGCCCGCGCGCCTTGGGTCCTTGAATTCTTTCTAAGATGGCAATCAGCAATCCAACCTTTGGAAGGCGTGGGCTCACCTCCCGCCAAGGATGCACAGGACACTGGGAAAGAATGGGGAGAGCGGGGAATAACTGCTTTCTGTGCCCACAAACTCATCCAGTTTAGATTTACTGAAACGCCGCATCATGCCTGATCAGAGGCCAGCTCCCCTGCCTCCCCACCCTCACCAATTTTGAGGCCAGACCTCCCTGGGTTTGAATCCCAGCTCTGCCATCTGTTAGTTTTGGGATTTGGGGAAGGTCTTTAATTTATGTGTGCCTCAACATTCATGACTGTAAAATGGGGACAATACCACTGACTCTATAAGTCTGTGATGATTCTAGGAGATGTGTATGTTAAAACGTCACACAATGCCTGGCACATAGTAGGCCACCAAATAAGTCGCAAATCCTATCATACTCATAAACGTCCCCCCGTGCTACATTGTTCAAGGGCCAGCACCTTGGCCGAGGGCCCTGTGGGAATCCCTAGAGGGAGCAGTTGGGATAAGAGAATTCATCTATCAGTTATGGGGTGAAGGTCAGCAACATAGTGTTCCTACTTCTTATGCATGTATATGTTTATTTAAATTATTTCAAGAGGGACACCTGGTGACTCAGTCAGTTGAGCATCTGACTTGGGCTCAGGTTATGATCTCATGGTTCGTTAGATCCAGCCCCGAGTCAGGCTCTGTGCTGATAGCTCAGAGCCTGGAACTCTCTTCGAATTGTGTCTCCCTCTCTCTCTGCCTCTCCCCTGTTCACTCTCTGTCCATCTCTCTCTCTAATATAAATTAACATTTAAAAAAATTTTTTTAATTATTTCAAAGTAGTTCAGAAGTGTGCTTAAACCCCTGAGTTTACCAAATGGGAAGCTTATGTAAGTTAAAATACTAAAAGACAAACATATGTAGTTATGAAAAACAGAGCTCAAACCTACAATTATTGTTAACTTTCCTAAGGGACGGATTCATGATTGTTATTGTTAGTGGTGTTATCCTGGGTCAACTTCTGGTTCCTGCCGCTCACTTCACCTTCGGGAGCCTCAGTTGTGAGTAAAAGCAATTCCAGTCATTTCCAGCCTTAGATTTTTTTTTTCTTAGTTTATTGTCAAGTTGGTTACCATATAACACCCAGTGCTCATCCCCACAAGTGCCCTCCTCCATGCCCATCTCCACCCTCTCCCCCCACACCCATCAGTCCTCAGTTCTCAGCATTCAAGAGTCTCTCATGGTTTGCCTCCCTCCCTCTCCCCAACTATTTCCCCCTTCCCCTCCCCCATGGTCCTCCGTTAAGTTCCTCCTAACCCTCCTATACGTGCAGACATATGGTAACTGTCCTTCTCTGCCTGACTTACTTCGCTCAGCATAACACCCTCAAGTTCCATCCATGTTGCTACAAATGGCCAGATTGCACTCTTTCTCATTGCCATGTTCCATCCTTAGATTTCAAGGCGACGACTCAGAGGCCTTGCTGCCCCTTTGCCAGCCTCCCCCCTTCCTCCTGGGCTCTCCACCCAATGCCCTTGTGACATGAGGTCTGCCCAGCTGGGCAGGTTCATGTTTGAAAGGCCAAGCCTTCGAGTTCTCAAACTCAAGGTGCAACAGACTGGCCCGGAAGCCTAGTTAAAACAGACACTTCTCCAAAGAGGACATCCAGATGGCCAATAGACACATGAAACGATGCTCAGCATCGCTCCTCATCAGGGAAATACAAATCAAAACCACACTGAGATACCACCTCACGCCGGTCAGAGTGGCTAAAATGAGCAAATCAGAGAACTCTAGATGCTGGCAAGGATGTGGAGAAACGGGCACCCTCCTACACTGTTGGTGGGAATGTAAACTGGTACAGCCCTCTGGAAAACAGTGTGGAGGTTCCTCAGGAAACTAACAGTAGAACTCCCCTATGACCCAGCAATAGCACTGCTAGGAATTTACCCAAGGGATACAGGAGTGCTGATGCATAGGGGCACATGGACCCCCAATGTTCATAGCAGAACTCTCCACAATAGCTAAAACATGGAAAGAGCCTAAGTGTCCATCAACAGATGAATGAATCAAGAAGATGTGCTTTATCTATACCATGGAATACTACATGGCAATGAGAAACAATGAAATCTGGCCATGTGTAGCAACATGGATGGACCTTGAGGGTGTTATGCTGAGCTAAATAAGTCAGGCAGAGAAGGACAAATATCATATGTGTGCACGTATAGGAGGATTAGGAGGAACTTAACAGAGGACCAAGGGGGAGAAGAAGGGCGGAAATGGTGGGGGAAAGGGAGAGAGGCAAACCATGAGAGACTCCTGAATTCTGACAAAAACTGAGGACTGGTGGATGTGTGGGGGAGGAGGGGTGGGCATGGAGGAGGACACTTGTGGGGATGAGCACTGGGTGTTATGTGGAAACTAATTTGACAAACTATTTGTAAGAAAAATAAAAAAAATAAAAAATAAATAAAAAAAATAAAAAAACAAAACACATATCTCTGGGCCCACCCCCAGGAGTTTCTGAATTAGCAGGTCAGAGTCTACACTGGATTTTGAGGTTCTAACAAGCCGGGAGATATTGATTCTGTAGAACTTCGCTTTGAGAACTGTCCCAGGGCCGTGCTTTTCAACCTTAGCTGCACTAGAACCACCTGAGGAGTCTGTAAAAATCCTGCTTCCCAGCCTGCAGCCCAGGTGAATGAAAGCAGCATCTCAGAGACCGTGGTTCAGAGGCTAGGCCTTCCTCCAGCCCCTGTGCCCCCCATTCAGTGCTCTGAGGCCCCTGAACTGTTGATAACCTCAGGTGGGTGGACTGGGGGTCTACAAACCATTTGTTAGAAGACTAGTTAGTAAATGTACCAGGCTCTGCAGCCCACATGGTCTCTGCTGCATAGTCTTGTTTGTTTTGTTCATGGGTTTCAGACTTTTAAATGTATAATCTTAGCCTGCAGGTCATACAGAACAGTTTGTGGACCCCTGGAGAGCAGTGAGTCATGCAACTATCAAATGTGATCATGAAAATTGCTACTTACAATTAGCATTATTTGGACAATACATGAACACCAAGGTAGAAGGTAGATCAACTTAAAGGCATTCAAGGTACAATGTAAATGTGGCTTCTGTGCTATCTAGAACTACTCCCTCCAATAGGTCTTTATATATTTAAAAAAAAAAAAAAAAAAAAGAGGTGGAAAAAACTCCTCTTTCAGTTCATGGTACTAGTACTTGCTTCGAACTTGAGGTTTCCAGCAGAGTGAAAAGCCCGGAGCTATCTGCTGAGCCATCAGGAAGTATGAATTGCTTTCTGAGTATTTTATTCTGTTACAGCACATCTAGTCTTGAATTCTTGTCTCTCTGCCTCACCTCTCTCCCCACTTTCCCCAGAGAGTGGGATTTATTTCTTCTGGAAGGCCTGGCTTTCCTAAAGCTTCTCTGTGTGTAAAGCATGCCGTCACCCAAAGAGCAACTTGTCCTTTGGTAACTAAGCCACCCCTTACCTCATCGCAAACCATCTGCTTGGCTCAGGTATGAAAATGGTCATGCCTGGAACAGCGAGCCAGTATCTTTGAGCAGACTGAGAACTCCCAGAAGCTTTTTGCTTTCAGGCGTGTTTGAACGCTCAGGCAAAATGGACTATGCTCACTTCTCATGTCCTGTGTTCTTTTCTTTTGAGCCCCTCAAACACACCAGAACCTGCAAGTGAATGGTCCAAGCCATTTTAAAAATGTAAATAATTTAAAGGAGAAGGATGGAGACCCGGACAAGGAAATGGAAGCCTTTGCTGTTTTCCAAAGATATAAATGACTAACTGGAACTGGAGGGCACCTGAATGGCCTGCTCATTTAAAGGATTTGTTCTACCCCAAGTGGACCACCATCTAAAAATGCAGCCCAAATGGAAGGTCAAGGGTTGAAGCCTGGGCTGACTCCACAAACAGGTAACTGTGCAGACTCACAATGCCCTGTACTGAGAAGCGTCTGGAGCTCTATTTAATGCTCTGCTGTTAGCATCTTGGAATTTTTAATGATTTTCATCTTTGAGCTTGTGTTTTGTAAGTGAAGCCCTATGGGATGGTGGGCATGAATGCAAGCAGAGAGAAATGCACAATGTGTGCGTCCACTGTTCCTTGCTGATCTCATTTGATCCATGATGCACCATGTGAGAAGGGAGAGGATTCATTTTCAGAAATACCAAAAAGCTATACTGTCTAGTTAACAACAGGTTTACAACCTATTGGAAATATGTACCAACCCACTCCTCACTCCCCCCACCCTCAGGGGAGTCCCAAACTCTTAGACAACTCACTTTCTGGTTCTTCTTCCCCTCTCCATTTCCTGGGCTTATTTTTCACGGGCTTTGCAATGAGCATGTCGTAATGACCTGAAGTGGCTGCAGGGAATGTACACCTCAGGGAATGTACATTTGTTCCAATCAGACCACTTTTTGCTTATATGGGCAGAGGTGACATCAAGGTAAGGCTGTGACCTCTGTAGTACTCAGCCAATAAGGAACCAGGGGAGGGACTTGCACACTAGGAAATTGCCTGCTGTAACTGCCCCCAGTGTGCCCGTCCAACATTGCAAGAATGTTGATTAAAGCCTCACTTCACTGTGCTCCAGGTCTTGGCAGCCCTCCTTTGATTGGGTCAGTGGGCTTATTTCTCACACCCATGAGCACAGAAATCCAGGGGATCCTTCAGGTGAGGAGTTCAAGGAGCCTCAAAGTGAGTACAAGAAAAGGTGTTTGGTTTTTGAAAGAACGAGCAGGTGCAGATGGCCCAGGGAGATCAAGGTCTCTGCTGGAACCAGAGCTGGGTTCAAATGTAAGAAACACCAATAACCAAGGAACCCTACAATACCCCGTCCTTTCCTACTCGGGGTCCTTTCTGCATCAGTCGTCTACGTGCGCTGAAAAGGATGAACCTTTTGGAAGAAAAGCCCACGCACTGTTGCTTTTTCTTTCAACCCTTCCTTTCCCTTTAGGCTGGAAATAGAATGTGACAGTGTACTGACAGAGTGTGTGGGTACTGGGACGCCTGGGTGGCTCAGTCGGTTAAGTGTCCAACTTAGGCTCAGGTCATGATCTCACGGTTCATGGGTTCAAGCCCCATGTCAGGCTCTGTGTTGTCAGCTCAGAGTCTGGAGCCTGCTTCTGGTTCTGTGTCTCCCTCTCTGCCTCTCCCCTGCTCATGCTCTATCTCTCTCAAAAATAAACATTAAAAAAATTTTTTTTAATGTGTATCAAGAAGTGAAATAAAAACAGTTGAGGTCATTTTCTGCATCACTTCCAGTGTTCCAAGAAGAATAAAATGTGAGCTATGAAATTTGAATTGTGTGATTTTGGTGATTCTACATAGGAGTTAAATGCTTACACACGTGCATTTAAAACTGGCATTATACAATATAAAGACGAATAGCTAAATTCATGCTAATCATTTAAAATTTTAATCTCTGGCTAATAAAACCCACCATGATAAGTCAAGAAAGAGACCATGGAAGATAGGAAAACGCTTTACATTTTAGTACTTTCGATGGCACCTTTGTCTGCTTTTTGACCCAGGTCCATATTTTCATTTTGCACTAGGTCCCCCAAATTATGTAGCCAGCCCTGGTTGTTGGACTTCTCCCTGAGCACACAGTCTTCATGATGACTGATAAGCTCCCTCCAGAAAAGAACTGTTTTGTGGACATTTACTGAACTCGTACTGTTTCCTCAGCTTTGTGCTAGTTGCCAGGGATAAAAAGTCAACAAACATAATTTCTATCCTCGAGCAGCAATAAGGAATATAATTCTGAAATATAGGACACTGTTGTCCAAGTGTCAGAATCCTAGTACGTGTCTGTAGAAGGGGGTTCTGAGAGAGAAATGTCTTTACAATATTTTAAAAGCACTTATGGAAACATGGACCTTGACCTGTCGAAAACGCTTCGGAGGCTAGCTACCACATCTGCATGATCGAACGGGATAATGGAAAACTTGCCATCATTTTACAATCTGTTCCAAACCTCAGACAAACTGGATAACACCAGCCCAATCTTGTTCTTGGTTCTTTTCTGAGCCTTTAAACATACTGGAATGTGTTGTTTTAAATGGTCTAGGCTGATCTTTTAAAAATGTAAATGACATAAGCAGAAAAGGAGACTAATATGTAATACTACTATATGTTATGTTCTATAACTAAGCTGTTTGCACTAAGCTGTTTTCTCCTCTCCCCCCTGGGGGTGACTTCAATCTCCTCAACAACTAGATGCTTGGAAATTAGGTATTGGCTGGCCTGGAGGCTCATTGCACTGCGTAGTGCAAGCACTAACAGTTTGATGGTCTTTGATTAATTGTTTCCGGTGGAGAAACACATTTTCATTTATACTGAAGTTTGGCTCACATGAATCTTTCAGAACGTGAGCTCCCTGTTCAAAAAAGGAGAAGAAACTGTGAGTCAGGACACCGGTGAGAAAAACTGCAGGCTCTCACCTGCTGCCATCAAAGAGGGTCAGGGAACTCTATTTCAAAACTTACTGCTTCAAACCAGATCAGGGAATGTCAGAGCAATTTCCTTTAACATTTCCTGAACCTCTGTAATATCCTCGATTCTTGAATTCTTGGCATTTTGCAGTAAAACTCCTTAAGCCTTTAAGAAGGGCCTGATAGTTACTCAGGGCAGTGAGGTGGGAGGGAGCCGCTGAAAATCCAGCTACATCCTGCCCGCAGTCGTGTGTGGAGAGTGGAATGTCCCAGTGGGGAAGGCGCCCAGAGGAGGAATTGGGGGCTTGGCTGGCCTGGCGGTGGGGAGACCGTTCCCCCTCCATCCTCCGTGACCTGCATGCAAGATCAGGGTTTGAAAGCACGGGGCAGCAGTTACCACCTGGTCGACCCCTTGTCAAAAAGACCCTTGTCCCACATGCTCACCCTGGGCAGCCCACACACTCTGTGCCCCTCTATGAACTTGAGCTTTCCAGGCCTAACTCAGCCACCCCTACCCAGGCCAGTCAGGAGTTACAGATTCTTTCTTTGGTGGGCAGATGAGAAAAACTGAACCTCAGTGAGGTCACATAACACAGGGAAGGTCATCCAGTAGGAAGGGGAAGGGCCGGGATTCCAGGCTGGAGCCTCGAATCCAGAGCTGGGCTCTCTGCCCTCCATCGCTCCCTCCCTTATACCGGTTTTCCTTCCCTTCCCTGAGCTCCAGCTGTGGCTTGGGTGAGCTCCATGCCAAGCAGTTTGCACTAAGCTGTTTTCTCCTCTCTTCCCCAGGGGTGACTTCAATCTCCTCAACAACTAGATGCCTGGAGGTTAGGTATTGGCAGGCCTGGAGGCTCATAATAGGCACCAGGTGAATATGTGCATATTGATAAGCCCTGCCCTCAACCGGGGCAGCAGACAGCACACCCTCCTTGTAAGTACAAACCTCATGAACCCAGGAGCTCACAGGAGTCTGTTAGAGCAGGGATGTCCACAAGAAGCAAGGTCAATGGTCCAAAGGAATTAACAGCGGGTTCTATCTCCTCCCTCCACCTCTCTCTGTAGTCTCCCTCAACTGCCTTCCCAAAACAACCCAACAAAACAGCTGAACCTCCTTCTCTCTCAATGGGTGTGCTATTAATATATACTACTACTATATGTTATATACTATTAGTATATACTATTATATACTATATGTACTATTACTATTAGACACTATAGTACTATATGTATTATACTATATATTACTATTATATACTATATGTACTATTATTATTAAATAGTATTTATAGAACTACATGTCTTATACTATATATTACTATTATATACTATATATTAGTATAGTAATGTACTATATACCACATATATAATAGTAATAGCACTATAGTATATATGACACTAATAGTATATACTATAATATGTAATATAGTTATATAACATATATATTAACATACAATATATAGCACATATTGTATTATATATTATACACTATACAACATTAATATATCTTACATAATTATATATAACATTATGTGTTACATAATATCACAGTATTCATGTGGTATACTAACTCCCATGAGAATTAATAAAGGTTGTGGTAAACATATGTTCTATCCCCAAAACCCAGGCGCAGTGCTGGACACGGGAGTCACAATGCCATCCGCAAACATATCTACAGGAAGAGACAGCAGGAGAGGCTGTTTTACGTGGGGCTGACAGGGCTGCTGTTAAGTATGGGTCGGGGCGCACTGTCATGTCGCCATCTTCTAGGGTCAGGAATCACTCAGGGAGAGGGCTCCTGTCCACTGCCAACTACTCAAGACAAGCCACACTGAGTGGACATCTGCTGGGCAGGAGGCACATCTGGGCAGCCTGCCTGTGAGGACAGTGACAGACACGGTCACCCTGAACAGGTAGCTCTCAAATATCAGAGGGTGGCTTATCCACTCTGCAGCACTTGGTGCCACCCCTGCTCATCTCACACACGGTTCAGAGTTCCCACACGCCCCGTGCTGCCGTACTGTGTGCAAAGTCATTTTCATATTAACCTTGTCCAAGAAGTCAGGAAATTAACCGGCTGCAAAACAAAGAGCCCTGTGATGCCTTCCCTGGCCGGGCAGAAATGACATGTGGGAGCTGAGTGTCTGAACCGAGGGCATGACTTCAAGATGTACTACTATCATTTCAAGCTGGAGTCGCAAAGGCACCCAGGAGTCTTCCACTACAATGGTTCCCCAGTTTTATTTTAGTGGGAGGGTCCTTCCTTCAAAGGAAATCCTACCTGGAAGGCAGCTCGTAACTCAGATTAACCCCCAGCTGTTGCAGTGAGGGACCCATGGCCCCGCTCACGGGGCTTGCTCCTTCCTCAAAAGCTCCACGGAGCACAATATGAAAAGCTGGCTGCCATTCCTTGCCTACTAAGTTATTTGCTCACTGGCACAATGCTTCTCAAGCACCTACTATGTTCTGGGTGCAGGCGAGCGAGCAGGAAACAGGACAGGGGAAGCCCCTGTTTTCCTGAATCTCCTGGGGGCCTAGCTATAGCAGAGCTAAGTTCAGAACACAGAAAGTGTTACGGACTAGGGCAATGTGACTGCAGGCCAGGGGGAGGCTACTTTAGACGGCAGGTTTGGAAAAGGCCTGTCTGAGGAAGTGAAACGTGAGCTGATGGTCAGAACAAAAATCTGGAAAGCTGCCCTGATTTTGACCAATGAAAAAGCAGACCCAAAAAGGTGAAGTGACTTTTTCCAGGTCACCCATCAGGTCAGAAGCCTGGGCCAGTACTTGACCCTGGGTTTCCAGGGCTCTCTCCCTCCACATTGATTATTAAATAGCCACTGCATGCAAATAAGTTTCTGTGACAGGGGATATCTAAGTGACCACAGACCATCAACCGTGCCCTGGTGTTCAGGACCCTCTGTGATGACTCTTGACACTCTCTCAGCCCTCCTCAGCCAGTCAGAGCCTGGGAGCGCTGTACCCCAGCAGACAGCACCATGCAGTTGGCATTCCAGACCCATGACCTTGGTTGGGGAAGTTTCCTCCCCTCCTATCTCCCGGTTGCAAACTGGAATGCGCTCTTTACTGCTTCTGTTGTTGGCAAGATGGCGGCTCACCTGGAGGAAGGCTATCTGGAAAGTCAAGCTGCTGTAGGGTCAAATGATTTAAAGACCAGCCAAGCCAGTTTTCTTCTTGGAGAAGGCATTCACACAAACCTCCGGCACCACACACAAGTCTGTAGGTATCTCACACACCAAGAGTCCAAAGCCGGGCTCCAGGCACACGCTCCTATGATCCTGAACATCAGGGAAAGCAGCATGCAAATGGCTCCCTCTCCTACCCCCAGCCAAACAGCTCCAGGCTCTCAGAGTGTTCCCCAAGTCTCAGAGTGCTTGCCCTGCACCCTCGGGAACTAAAGCTGTCCCAGCACTCGTGGAGGCATTAGCCAACATAAGCCCCCGGTCACCTCACGAGGTAGGGAGGACAGCAGTTATTAGTCCCATTTTGCACACAAAGCAACTGAGCCCCAAAGCAACCTGTGCAGGGAAACATTGCTAGTGACATAGTAACCACCACTGAATTCGGATGCAAACCCGGGGCTCCAGACCCCAAAAGTAGCTATCATCAAGCTGCTCACAAATTAAACAGAGTAACCACCCTCATTCTCTCTCCCACCTTTCCATCTACATCTTATGCCTTGGGGGAGTGTACTCAGGAGTGTTTCTAGAAGCTGCCTTTTCTCTCAGAGCCACCCCTGCCTCATAATGTGCGCTGGAGAGATCGAGAGCAATTCAGACCCAAGCTGAGATGCTCTCCTGCCCCAGCAGACTGACCCCTCCTCCCTTTCATATTTTCCAGCCAGTTCACACTTGTCAACACTGCACACATCACTGGTGAAAACAATGTACCCTGGAACTATCCACATCCTCCTTTGTCCCCTACCAAACCAGGCAACTGCGCCTGCAGGAGTGGACGGGCAAACACAGGTGACACGGCCTGCAGAGCCGTGTCCCCACAAATACGCGGCTTTGCGCCCATGGGACTCAAGGACAATCTGCAGTAGGGACAGACCTGTGCATGCATAAGACACACCAGCTGCTAGCATGTAGCAAGCTAGCATGTAGCAAACTCCGTTTTGCACGGGGCACGGGGCCCAGCTCCATACAACTGTAGCTAGGATTATTCTGGATCGGTCACCCGGGCTCATGCGTTAACAGCCAGCTACCAGAATTCAGGTGGACAAAGAGAATGACATTTTGAGGAGAGACAGACACGCACGGAGCACACTGGGCGCACGAGGCACTCAGAAGCCCAGAGTTCCCTCTCAGGGCCTTAAGTGCAGAAAGGCACGCTGGACAGTATGATTAGGGACATAAACGCGGACCCCAGTGCGTGCACGCGCCCATCCTGAGGGACCCGAGGCGCCCTGCCCCCACCCGCATCCAGAGTCCGCTCGCCCCCGCCAGCCCAGGCCCCGCCACGTTCCGGCTTAGAACGGCGGCGGGGACGCGGGTAGGGAGGTGGGGGCACCACCTCCCCGCGGGGCTGGGGCGCTGCGGGCCTGCCCGGGTCCCTGGTCCCCTCGCGTCCTTCCCCCCTCCCCCTCCCCCCCCCCCGAGCCGCGCGCGCTTCTCCGCCGCCCCCGGCACTTACCCGGCCTCCCGCAGCGGGGCTCCTCACGCAGCGACCGGACCCGGAGCCTCCGACCCCGCCGCGCTGCGGGCTCTCCCACCCGGAGAGGGTCAGGGTGCGGGCAGCCAGGCTCCGGCCCAGCACCCCGGGCACTTCCTGCCGTCCCGCCCCGCCCCGCTTCCCGAGCGCCCACCCTCCCGGCTCGCCCCGCTCGGATTCCCAGGCTCCGTTGCTCCCAGCCGGGCGGGCCTCGCCCAGAAGCCCTGAGCTGGGCCGCGTCTTTGTTTGCAGGTTGGCCCGTCTTCAATTCGGAGCTCACAGAGCCAATTAAGTCGGAGTTAGGGGCAGCTGTGTGGTTGCCCGGGGATCCTCGCGGGGAGGGGAGGGGCGACTCGCAAACCTCCCATCTGCCCGAAGCTCCCCCGCGTCCCCTCCCGCCCTAGGCCCTTTCTCCGCTCTTGCTTTCCCCTAGGTTAGTCCATGGCTCCCGTCCTGGGAGAAATTGGCCTGTGCGCGCTCCCAGGGACTCTAGGCACAAGCCCCTCTGATCTAAAACAGCCGCCCCTCTCCCTTGGCAGATCCTTTGTGCATAAGGAAGGCTCCCAAAACTGCCCTGTCCCAGTGAGAGTCCTGTGGACCATAGGCTTTATGTTTCCTGGGCCCAGGGAGGACCAAGACCTCTTCCTAGACTGGAGGAAAGAGGAAGGGGGGACACAGGGCCCTGGCTGGGCCCTGGCTGAGAACAGGTGCAAAGCCGCCTCTCACTGGCTCTGTTCTTGCGTGGAGCATATATTATTTCTCAAAGCTACAAAGGCCCCTCCTTATCCAATGATGTGCTTCTGGAACTTGACTGCTGTGATCAAGGTTACCCATTTACCAGGGTGCTAGGTCGGGGAAGACATTGGAGGCAGGGATTGCTGACCAAGGCAATGGCAGTGGAGAAACATCCACAGAGCCGACGGGTCCCTGTGAGAAGAAGACCTGAAATGGGGATGAATGTGGAAGATGCGATGGGTGGGGTTTCTACAGAGCTTGCTGTGTGTGCTGTAGATGGAGGGGTAGAAAGGGATCCAAAGAAGGACCATGGTAGTGCTGTGAGTGTGGAAGTCTGAGAGCAAACTCTGGGTGATGTAAAGCTGAGTGAAGACAAGATGGAGGGAGGTTGGACAGTGTAGAGAGGGCCTGGCTGAGGACAGAGCCCAGGTGGACACTGGAAAAGGAGCCAGAGAAAGAGACTGATGCCATCCAGGAGGGTCAGCACTGTGCAGGACACCCAGATCCAGGAGAAGAGGGCACGTTCCATAGGAGCCTATGCTACAGGGACACCAAAGGGAAGGTGCCCAAGAAAACAGGATTAGACTTAGAAGTGAGGAGATCTTTGGGAGTCTTTGGAGAGGGTCATTTCAGTAGTGGGGACTGTAAGCCAGATTGCCCCTCCATGGGGCCATTTGGTCCAATGGGTTAATGCAGGGGTACAAAGGAACATCCGTTTGCTTTCATACCAGAGGACCCTAAAGGGTTATTGTAGCTCCTGGGCTCCCCAAGGCATCAGCTGAGGCTTCTGTGGAAACTGCATCTCAGTTCAAGTTCATTCTCTAGCTTCATTTTCTTGCTTTCTTACAAGTATTGTTCCCAAGGCTACTTTCCAATAGACCTCCTACCTGCAGATCTCCATCTCCAGGCAGAGCCTGTTTTACAGAAATCCTACCTGAGGTGTAGGGTCAGAGAGAAAGGGTTAGAATGAAGAAAAGGAAGTAAAGACAGAGGGGTGTGAACATCTGGCACCAGCGTTAGGGAGGGAAGGTGGAGAAATGTGGCAGCAGAGAGACCTTACAAACACAGACGATGATGGCCCCTCCTTCTGACCTTCTTCCAAGACCTCTAATGAAGCCGACCTCTCACGAAGACCTTCACCTCTAATGAAGCTATTTTAAGAGACAGAGATCGTCAGAAAAAAGTCAGGGAAGGTGTTGTTAAAGGAAAAGACTGAAATGGGGAGGGACAGGAGAGCTCTTCGTAGTAGAAATGGGTTTTCCAAAGCCAGGCAGAGGAGGAAACGGCGGAGCAGGATTAAGGAGAGAGAATACTGTCGGTAGGGTAAGGGTGAAGGGAACTGCATGTTCCCAGTGTTAGTAACATGAAACCACTAATTCAGAGAGAGGGCTGGAAAGCGTTCTGGAGGGACATTGTAGCAATATGAGAGGGCAAGTGATAAATGAGACTCTGGGCCAGGATATACCCTCTCCAGCACTATCCCCAGGAACATTAAACATCTAGAGCAGAGAACCCATAGAAATATGATATGCAATTTAAAATTTCCCAGTAGCAACATTTAAAAACGTAAAAAGAAGAAACAGGTGAAATTAATTTTAATGATATAACTTTATTGAATGCAATAGATCTAAAGTATGTTCATTTCAACATACATCCGTATAAAAATTATTAATGAGATATTTTGCATCTTGTTCCTGCAAAGTTTCCAACTCTGGTGTGTATTTCAAACTCTAGCACTTCAGAGTTTAGACACTACCATTTTCACTGGAAACACTTGATCTGCAATTAGAGTTCAGAATGTTTATGGTTGAAGTAGTAACAAATCTCAGTTGCTTCATACCTACTTATGCTGTCCAATAACTGAATTGAATGGTCAGTTTCAAGACTTAAGTGTAATTAAAATTAATTGAAAGAAAACATTTTGTCTTTCTGCTGCCCTTGGCGCATCTCAAGTGCTCAACAGCTGCACGTGGCTAGTGGCTACTGCACCAGACCACACGGGTCTAGAATCTGAATTCCTGGACCTGTACATTTTGTTTTGTTTTGTCCTCACTTTCTGTGAAGGAAGGGCCCCTGCCCACACCACTGCTCCACTAACAAGATCCCTCTCTGTTCATTTTATTTCACGGAACACACTTGAAGATGATGAGGAAGAAGGTTGAGAATCTAACGTCGTGGGAAGGGAACTAGATGAGGAGAAAGAAGAACGAGTTGGAACCTTCTGACAGGAAGAGTGTTGTGGTTTCTTTGCCCACAGATTGAAGTGAGAATGGAGGAGACAGCTTTTGTTGTCATGGTCTCTCTTTTCAGTGGTTTCCCTTGAGCTCTGAGCACTGGCCGAGTCACGAATGCTTAGTGTGGCTGCAAAGTCTGGCCCTTGTTTTTTGCATCTGCAAAATGGGGAGAGTGGTCTCTTATTTTGGAAAAAAACAAAGCAAAACTGGAAAGGGCTGTGGAAACCTAACTACGAAGCTACAGTGATTTGGAGACCCATGCTTCTCCTCCAGGTCTGTAGCACATGCTCTGCCCCTCACTGAGTGCCAGGAGCTCCAGCTTTGACCCTGCCTTATGACTGATAGAGTGATCCAACATGGGAAGCTGGAGTAGAGAGCTTGTAAACTTTCCGAGATGTGTAAAAATAATATTAGTAACACTTAGACTTTCTTTGCTCTAAAATGGCCTATACCAGGGCACGTGGGTGGCTCAGTCGGTTGATTTCGGTTCAGGTCATGATCTCACGGTTTGTGAGTTCAAGCCCCATGTCGGCTCTACGCTGATAGAGTGGAGGCTTCATGGGCTTCTCTCTCTCCCTCTCTCTCTGCCCCTCCCTCCCCACTCTTTCTCTTTCTCTCTGTCTCTTTCTCTCTGTCTCTTTCTCTCTCTCTCGCTCTCTCTCGCTCTCTCTCTCTCGTGTGTGTGTATGTGTGTGTGTGTGTAAGTGTGCGCATGCACTTTCTCTCAAAATAAATAAATAAACTTAAAAAAAATAAAATGGCCTAGGGCTCAGTTGGTTAAGCGTCGGACTTCAGCTCAGGTCATGATCTCAGAGCTTGTTGGGTTCAAACCCTGCATCGGGCTCTGTGCTGACAGCTCAGAGCCTGGAGCCTGCTTCAGATTCTGTGTCTCCCTCTCTCTGCCCCTCCCTTGCTCACACTCTGTCTGTCTGTCTCTCTCTAAAATAAACATTAAAAATTTTTTTTAAAAAATAAACAAAATGGCTTATACCTATTACTTGAAGTTACAGGTAGGTCTTATGGAATCCCCTCCAGGCCAGGACAGGGCCTGATATCCTGCCTCCTCCAACCACACTATCTATATCCATTCCTAGTCATAGAGTTTCTATGGTTATCCCTAGAGATAGAAGACAGACATGGAAAATACCTTTGTGTGGGTGTGGATATACACATATGCAACACACACACACACACACACACACATACATCCACTGCACCGAAGAGTAGGATCAGGGATCGGTGGTGTCATTAGCTCAGAGTAGCATCCAGGTTGTACCATCACAGGTCAAGAAACACAAAACTTGGATTCTCCATCCCCTGAGCACAAGCTTGTCTTTCAAACAATCTACAGTCACCACCAGGAAGGTTGTGCATAAGCGAAGGAACCCTTAACAACCTTTACTCCTGCCTCCCCGACACTCCCCTGCTTGGTTCAGTGAAGTCCCCCGGGGCTGATGTGGCCCAAATGAGAACTCCGTATGGACTCTGAGTCACTTCGAGGAAAAATAGCTATGTTCTTGGAGGTAGAAAAACTCAGGTAGAAGTTACGCCCATCTGCATGCACATCCACAGTGACTCAGCCTGTTTCCCCTTTAAATCTTTAAAATGGGGGAGAAGCTCTCCCTGAGATTTTTTCTACCCTCTTAGAGAGTCTGGCCTCAAGTTCATCATCCATGTGAAAAAGAGAGCCGCATAGCACCTGCTCAGCACCTTTCCTTTTCCAGAAGGAATAGCAAATGATCAGATGTCACATATTGATCAATTTAGATTAGCTTGAATTCAGCCTACATTTGACTATGAATTTGGTGACTTAGCCTACTCATTTCTGCAATGATACCTGGCATTTAATAGGAGGTAGTAAAGAAATAAATCATTGTGGAATTGAACTGTACAAGCTTATTCCCATGAGAGAGATGTTTAACCAGATGTAGGAATTTTTAAACTGTTGTGAGGTATACTAATGACATCAAGAACATTAGTTGCACTAATTAGTGCTTGAAATAATTATCGATCTTCATTAACAGTGTTGAAATAATTGCTTAGATGTCCAATTGCCTGAAATGCTCTCTTGACATTCTACATGAAGGACTTTTCAGCCTGGTTCTCTCTCAGGAAAACATTATTTCAGCCAAAACATAGAAAAACACATTGAGGATACAGAAAACATAAGTACAAACAGCTGAGCAACTATATAAATAACATGCAAAATGACACTTAAATATTTACATAGTCCTCTTTCAGCTTCCTGAAGTTTTCTAGAGGCTGCTTCTGTAACTGGGGCATAGACTTTCCAGGTGTCCAAGGTCACATACTAGGGAGGAAGAGAAGTCTTTGGATAAACATGGTAAATTTTCCTGGAGCACTTATGGCAAAACTTGTTTTGGGGGATTAACAGATGAGGTTTTCAATAGTTTCAAAGTATAACATCTGCATATGCTTATTGTAGAAGAATTTAATCAATATAAAATATTAAAGAAGACTGTAAAATCATCTGAAATTGCAGCCATCAGAAATAATCACCGTATTATTTTGGTAAATACCATTTCAATTGTGTGTGTGTGTGTGCGCATGTGTGTGTGTGTATGTGTGTGTGTGTGTGTGTGTGTGTTTGTAACCAGATTTACTTTGTTTTGGAATATATTCTAGTCATCTTTTTATGTCAATGGATTTAAGAATCTATTACATCATTTTTTATATATAAAGTATGGATGCATCACAATCTGTTTAACCAATCCCCTACTCCCTATTGATGGATGTGTGGGGTGTTTTCAATTAACAAAAGTATTTCTTTTTAAAAAAATTTTTTTTTGTTTTTATTTATTTTTGAGAGAGAGAGAGAGAGAGAGAGCACTAAGTGTGGGAGGGGCAGAGAGAGAGGGAGACACAGAATCTGAAGCAGGCTCCAGGCTCTGAGCTGTCAGCACAGAACCCGATGCAGGGCTCAAACCCACAAACCGTGAGATCATGACCTGAGCTGAAGTTGGATGCTTAAACGACTGAGCTACCCAGGTGTCCCAACAAAAGTATTTCTAATATGGTTAGGAAAACTTTTATCACATATAACTTTGCCTACCTATTCAACTATTTCTTCATGGTAAATTTCTAGAAATGGAGTAACAAAATGCCATCTTTTTTTATTTTGCAAATAGACACACACACAGAAGTATATGCACAAATATATATATATAATGAAATGCATGGAAAAGGTTGATAGAATATGTTTCAGATGTAAATACAGTCATTACCTTTTGAGAGAGGCCTGGGGCTATGGGTGTAGTCTGGAATTTGATCAAACCTATAGTGTTAGTTTTTCACAAGGAGAAAATATCCTGTAACTTACATTAAATTAAAATTAAAAGTAACAACAACCACAATAAAAAAGGGTAAAATAAAGTAGTTATCCGTTGACAATCACACATCATTGGAAATAAAACTCTCTTCTTTCTTCTGCTGAAAAAAAAATTAAACCCCAGAAGAATAAAGATATATAAATTGCAAACTGCTAAAAGAAAAAAAAAAGGAAACACAACACCTGACATTTGGATTAATCGAGCAAAAGTAAGGAATAAATGGAAGAATAGAAACAACAGGAAAGTATAGTGGAGCAGCTGGAGCTCAGTCGGTTGAGTGTTCAACTCTTGATTTCAGCTCCGACCATGATCCTAGAGTTGTGGAGTTGAGCCCGGTGGGGTGGAGTCCACACTTAGGGCTGAGCCTCCTTGAGATTTTCTCTCTCTGTCTCTGTCTCTCTCCCCCTCTCTCTCTCTTTCTCCCTCTCTCTCTCTCTATCTCTCCTCTTGACTCTCTCCCTTGCTTATGTTCTCTCTCCAAAATTAAAAAAAAAGTATAGTAAGTAAAAAGTACAAGTACATGGACATAATAAGTCAAAATACTCCAATGCTCAGAGTTTCATGTGATTTGGCTGAAGTCTCCATCAAAGGTAGCAAATCTCACACTGGGTAAGATTCAGCTAAATGTTGTTTAAAAAGGACACATAAAAAAGAAGACACAGAACATTGCAAAATAAACGGATGAAAAAGATAGGTTAACTAAGGAAATGCTAACACCAAGAAACAGATGTGCCAGTATTAACATAAGTGAAATAGAATCCAAAGTCAAAAGAATTAATGGTCCAAGAAGAGGCTTTTTGCACTCAGGAAGTTTTGGGCAGTCTCAAAATGGATAAACAAAATGATAGCTTGAGTAGACAAAAAATAACCAAGGATTTAGAGCTATACCATCCAATTCAGTGGCTATTCACCACATAGTATAGCCAGGAGCCACTAGGTTAATGAAAATATGGCTAGTTCAAATGAAGATGTGCTACAGTGTAAACCACATATCGGATCTCAAAGCTTTGGTATGAAAAATGTTTAATAAATAAATAAATAAAATTAATAAAATATTTCATTAATATTTAAAATATTAAGTGTTGAAAAGATCATATTGTAGATATACTGAGTTAAACAAACTCTATTACAATTAGTCTCACCAGTTCCTTTCAATTTATTTTGATGCGGTGACTAGAAAATTTAAAATAACACACGTGACACACATTAAACAGCACTGAAGAAGACTTGGATAATGTAATTGATAAGTATGAATTATTAGCTATATAAAGGGGTATTTTGACTTACCAGAGATTTTACAATCTTTTCCAACATTCATGCAATATTTATAAATTGATCAATTACCTAGCCCCATGAAGATCTCAAAAGTGTCTAAAAATGAGCTCTTACACAGGCTGATATCTAACCTCAGTGCTTTTTCAACCCCATTGGAAATCCCTGGTGCCTATTCCAGGAAGGGAATTTATTTTTATTTTTATTTTTTTAAATATTTATATTTGAGAGAGAGACAGACAGACAGACAGAGCAGGGGAGAGGCAGAGATAGAGGGAGACACAGAATCTGAAGCAGGCTCCAGGCTCTGAGCTGTCAGCACAGAGTCCACCTCAGGGCCAAACCTGTGAACCACGAGATCATGACCTGAACTGAAGTTAGTTCATTGGTGGGGAATCTCCATCCCTCTCAGGGGCCTGTTACCTGAGGTCCCACTCTGCCCATTGGCCCCAGTCCACAAGATTTGTTGAGTCGGAACTCCCCTTTAGAGAGCAGTGATGACAGCTTCACTGTGGAGGGGAGTGCCCTACCTGCAAAGTGCTCCCTGTTTATGGATGACTGGGAAGACAGGTCTGACTGGTCCCCTGTTCTGAATTATTTAACCAGTAGCACTGAGGAAGGTAGCAGGCACTCTTCTCCTCATGGGTTTGATCACCCTGACCTTGAAGAGCTATTCTTACCTTGAGTAGTTTATTCTATTTATATTTGGTTCGAGAGTGGGGTTTTTCCTTGTTATATCTTCATCAATCCAATTCTATCATTAAAGGAAAAAAAATGCCTTCAATATTTCTGGTCTGCAGGTAGTACCCTCCCTTGATTTCCAGGAACATTATAGATTTATTCCTTTTTCAAAATATCATTTGAGTGGGGATTTGAGTAGGTGGAGATGTAGAAGCAAGTATCTGGGCTGTCTGACATCTTGATTCCATTGCAGGATGTCAATTTTTGTGTATTTGTCTTACACCCAGTCACTCTACGAATAGCATCTTTCATATTAGAATAAACATTAAGAAGAATGCAGGGTGTGGAGAAAAGGGAACACTTGTGCACCATTGGTGGGAATGTAAACTGGCACGGCCACTATGGAAAACAGTTTGGAGGGTTCTCAAAAAATTTAAAAAGTAAGAATAAAACTACTGGCAATTTCACCTCGGGGCATTTATCCAAAGAAGATGAAAACAGTAACTCAAAGAAATATATGCAGCCTCATGTTTGTTGCTGCATTATTTACAATAGTCAAGATATGGAAACAACCTGAGCCCGTGGATAGATGAATGGATCAAGAAAAAAATATACACATATATTATATATACATAATGGAATATTCAGCCATAAAAATAAATGAAATTTTGCCATTTGCAACAGTATGGATGGACGTTGAGGGCATTATGTTAAGTGGAATAAGTCAAGAAGATAGATAGCATATGATCTCACTTATATGTGGAATTTAAAACTCCATAGCCCCCCAAACTCAGCCCATAGATACAGAGAATAGGTTGGTGGTTGCCAGAGGTGGGGTTGGGGGTGGGGAAAAACGGGTGAAGAGGGTAAAAATTTACAGACTTCCAGTTATACATAAAAAAGCCATGGGGGAGTGCTTGCTTCGGCAGCACATATACTAAAAACAAAAAACAGCTCCAGAGCAGAGTAGGAACTGCGGTGGCCAGAGTCATGGCAGGACAAGCATTTAGAAAGTTTCTTCCACTCTTTGACCGAGTTTTAGTTGAAAGGAGTGCAGCCGAAACTGTAACCAAAGGAGGCATTATGCTTCCAGAAAAATCTCAAGGAAAAGTTTTGCAAGCAACCGTAGTAGCTGTTGGATCAGGCTCTAAAGGAAAGGGTGGAGAAATTCAGCCAGTCAGTGTGAAAGTTGGAGATAAAGTTCTTCTCCCAGAATATGGAGGCACCAAAGTAGTTCTAGATGACAAGGATTATTTCTTATTTAGAGATGGTGACATTCTCGGAAAGTATGTAGACTGAAAGGAATCATTCTTGAAATGGCATGAAGTGAAGCTGCCCATTCCAGTGAAGTTGTGAAATCTTTCATCATGTAAATAATTTTCATGTCTCTCTTTTATAATAAACTAACGATATCCAAACTAAAAACAAAAAAACAAACAAACAAACAAACATGGGGATGTAATGTACAGCATAATTAATAATACTCTGTTGCATATTTGAAAGTTGCTAAGAAAGTAGCAACTTAAAAGTTCTTGTCACAAGAAAAACTTTTTTTCTAACTATGTTAAGTGACAGGTATGAACTAGACTTCTTGTGATAATCATTTAGCAATATATACAAGTAACGAATCATTATATGATATATCTGAAACAAAGAATGTTATAATGTCAACTGTACCTCAATTAAAGAAAATACAATATATGCAGGCATTTTTCAATGACACAGGGACTCTCAAACAAGTTGTAAAAAGGAGAGTTCTGTACACCACCTTTTTTTTTTTATTATTTGGGATACTTTGAGGACAAAATGTTGAAAATTCAGCTAAAAAATGATTTTTGATGCCTTGAATTGGCCTCTCAGTCTCCCCCATCCCCCATCCTTCTTGCTTACTCAAAGAAATAAATCCAATTCCAATAAAGATAAAATACTCTAATAAGGCCTTCTGGTCTCCCTCAGCCATAGGGCTGGTCGTCTGGCTGGGTGACCTGTATGAGGTCCCATGCTTCAATGGGACCTGCACTTCATTTAATACTCTGTGGTTATTCCCTTGAAATTCTTTTTTTTTTTTTTTTTTAATTCTTAAGCATTTATTTACTTTTGAGAGACAGAGCACGAGCAGGGGAAGGGGAGAGAGAGAGGAAGACAGAGAATCCAACCAGGCTCCAGGCTCTGAGCTGTCAGCACAGAGCCCAATGCAAGGCTCAAATCCATGAATTATGAGATCATGACCTGAGCCGAAGTTGGATGCTTAACCAACTGAATCACCCAACCATCCCCTGCTGTCTTGAAATTCTTAATAATTTTCAAACAAGAGGCCCCACATTTTCATGGGTCACATAAACTAGGTAACTGATCCTGACTATAGGCTTCTACTCAGCAGAGCCGGGTCCTTGATATTTCTGCCAACTACTTAGCTACTGTTATGCATTTCCTCCCCAAGTTAAAAGATTAAGGCTTGCTGCATTTTATTGACTCTACAGAAATTTCCATCATGTGTTATCTTCAGAATAATCTTACTTTTTCTGCAGGGATGGGGTTGGTGTTTGAATTTGGGTTAAGAATGTAACCAGGGCCACATCCTTACTATTCTTTTGCGAACTGGCTTCACCTTCACCTCTTGACACTCTCATACTCATTCTGCCCTTTCCGGCCATATCACTTCACGCAGTTCAGCATGCAAAACTTGTTCTCCCTTCCACACATATGTCCAAGTGTTCCCATTAGTTGAAAGCCTTTCTTGCCCTGTATACTTGGCGAACTTCTACTCAACCTTCAAAGCTTGTTTTAGTATCACCCTCTCTAGGAAGCCCTCCTTGGCCCACTCTTGGTAGAACTAAGTGCCTTGCCCTTATTGATCTTATGTCTCCAGTAAGAACTTAATCATGGAGCTGGAAGTATTTTCTCATACAATTCTTTTCCACAGGATTGGTGGTTTCCAACCTTTTTTTTTTTTTTTTAGTTTATTTATTGTATTGTGTGTGGTACACTTGAAGGCATTAAAATGCTAAAAAGATTAAACAAATTGGGCAGTTACTGCTGTAGTGTAACTGGGTCTTGCAGTGACTGAGAGCATCCAATGTTACCACACTACCATTTGGTCTCTCTCTGATACTAGTGGACTGTGATGGATGCCTGTGGCTCCTGTGTATCTCACATGGTACATTTTCTTATGTTCCAATAACCACCAAGTTGGCTAGATCTTACACCTCTCACCTTCCATCATAGCCAGCTTAATCCACTCTCCATTGTCATGTGACATTTTCAGGCTGTATTCCATTTGAGAGACATCGCTAACATGTATTTTGCATGGAAACAAAAGTACGTGTTAGGCATTGATTGAAATTTGGCATCTTTTTTTTAAATATTTCTTTTTTTTTTATGTTTTATTTATTTCAGAGAGAGAGACAGCATGAGCAGGGGAGGGTCAGAAAGAGAGGGAGTCACAGACTGAAATAGGCTCCAGGCTCTGAGCTGGCAGTCAGCACAGAGCCCGACGCGGGGCTCGAACCCACGGACCGCGAGATCATGACCTAAGCGAAAGTCGGACGCTTAACCGACTAAGCCACCCAGGCGCCCCTGAAATTTGGCATCTTATCGTGACCGCCAGGATCAGTTTTATGGATCATTCACTGTATCAGAGGGTTCAATTGAAAAGGCAAAAGGAGACCAATGGCCAGCTATAATCTGCTCACTGATGAGGATTTTGGGGTGACAGTGGGGTTCGCGGGGTCTGGAGGTGGTGACCAAAAAAGAATTCTTAAAGATGTCCTTGGTGCAAAAAGGTGATTTTATTAAAGAATAGGGACAGGACCTGTGGGCTGAAAGAGCTGCCCAGGGACCATGAGAGACTGGTTATATACTACGGAGTTGGGGGAGCTAAAATCCAGGGGAAGTTTCCAGTGAGATTTTCACATTCTAAAGAAGACTCACTGGATACTGGAAGCTAAGGCTGTTTTTCCCTCCAGCAAAGCATTAGCATTAAGACAGTAGAGAGTTCCTAGAGAAACATTTTACTCTGCCAGGCTCAAGTATTTGTCAATGGGCTGCAGGTTATAAGCAAACTGAGTTCGATCTGTCATTTCCTTCTGCCTTTGTTTCCTACATCACTGTGGAGGGGTGATGGTGGGGCTCCAGGAAAAGGAGTCTATAGGTTTCTGGACATTGGGCCATTTTTTTTAATGTTCATTTATTTTGGAAAGAAAGAGAGAGCACATGTGAGGGAGCGGGGGAGGGGCAGAGAGAGGGAGACCTAGAATCTGAAACAGGCTCCAGGCTCTGAGCTGTCAGCACAAGGACCGACATGGGGCTTGAACTCATGAGCTGTAAGATCATGATGGAAGCTGAAGTTAGACACATTAATTGACTGAGCCACCCAGGCGCCCCTGGAGATTAGGCTATTGATAAGATTGCCTTTTTCTTGTGACTTACTAATATTTGTAAGTAGATGGAGACTCCGGTTCTGCAGGACTATGATCTCTATCAGTTAACATTTGCTTTTCCCCCTTTCCTTTGCCGACCAGGGAGAGGCGGGAATAGGCAATAGCAAAAAAAAAAAAAAAAGGGGGGCTCCCTTCTCTTCTTGCATAGAGCTAGGCTGGACCTCTGTCTGCGGATGTTGCATTGTCACTGCTGGGTCTTGTGCTAATAAAGAGTGCTTTTGGGAGCACCTGGGTGGCTCAGTCAGTTAAGCATCTGACTTTGGCTCAGGTCATGATCTCACGGTTCATGGGTTCGAGCCCCACGTTGGGTTCTATGCTGACAACCAGCTCAGAGCCTGGAGCTTGTTTCAGATTCTGTGTCTCCCTCTCTCTCTGACTCTCCCCTGCTCATGCTGTCTCTCTCTCTCAGAAATAAATTTTTAAAAAACATTAAAAAATTAAAAAAAAAAAAAAAAGAGTGCTTTTGGCCCAACTTGCAAGATAGATGCTGGGGGCAGGGGGAAGTTTGGCTGAGTGAGGAGACTAGAAGTATAGTCCTGTGAGCTACTTGTATCTGACTTCATGTCAAGAGCAGCATCCAGAAACAGAATCCACATACTTTCTTCGATCACATTATGCCTCACCTTGTCTTAAGGGTTTGTTTCTGAAACCTAGAGGGGAGAAATGTCAGGGGCTAGCAGGCAGGATTTGGAAAGAAGTCTTGTGGGAGCCCTGCATGCGGTCTGGCCCTGCCCCAGGCTTCACATCTATAAGGGATCAGGCAGGAGTTAGGGCTTTTCCTTCATTCTCTCAGCCATTCTGCTCCCAGTCTGGCCTGGGGGGTTGTCAGTCTGTTCTGGGACCCTCCAGGGATGTCTGGGTAGCAAAGCCAGTCTCCAGGGGCTATGGAATTCCATGGGCAGTGTGCTTCCTCCCATTTGACAGATGGGGGACACCGAGATTTCTGGAGAGAGGAAGCAATTCCCAAAGGTTATAAAAGGAGGGAGATCCTGTATGACAACCAGACCAAGATGTTCCATGCTCCTTCCTATCTGGTGCCCTGGCTCCTGAGTCCTACTTGATTTGAGGTGATGGCTCTGAGGGTTATCTGTTTGCCCTTGGGGTCACAGAGCTTGGAGGGCATGGGGCTGGGAGGGACAGATAAAGGGGTAAGAGAGCGAGTCCCTGAAGAGAGGTAGGAGAAAAGAATGAGATGGGGAACAATAGAAGTGTGTCAACCTCCATGGCGGCCCTTGGCCATCTTAAAGCTTCAATAGAGAGGCTTTCTCTGACCCTTAAGATCTAAATGAAAGTCCCTCACTTCTTTCTCTGCTTTTTTCTATGACACTCTTAATACAAACTGTAGCTGTCTATTTCTTTGTGTGTTTTTGTTGTCCAACGTCTGTCCAGCCATTAGACTATAGGGTCCATAAAGGCAGGGAACATATCGGCTATTTGTTTGCTCCAAGGCCCAGCTGTGCCTGTGTATAGCAGGCATGCAATAAATATTTGATGAGAGAATGAATATTGGGTTTTTAAGCATTTATGACTCAGTTTGGACAATGATATAAACCAAAATAGCACTGACCATTGAAGAGCTCCAGTATGCTTCCGAGTACATCATTAAGTGCCTGTTTAGCCCAAATATAAATTATATAAATGATTTTTTGGATCACCCATGTTTTTTATTCCTTAAGTGCTGGGGCAGATAAGCAAGGAATTAATGTATTTTCCAACAGACCTGAGTTAATTAAAGGTACAAGGTTATTTTAGGTTTTATTATTCCACATATTTACTTTACTGCATAATTAATGATCTGGTCCTAGATGTAGTGATTTGTAGTTTGTCTGTCTTACTTTCATGTAGAAAATGGTGCTGAAGGGGTTTTTATTTTGCTCCTTTGATAGGAGTATGTAAAGGTTGTGTCTTTGAGAATCATAAGGGACTAAAAAGCCAGGCTCACTAGGCACAACTTCAGAGGATGCTGTTTATGTTGTAGTTTAGGTGAAAGGCACCCTTGGCATGGGGTGCAGCCTGCACAACTGCACAGAGAGCCCCAGCTTTAAGGTTTGATGGGGCATGTGCCCCCACATTGCTGGCATCGCTTGACTGTTCACCTCCCTCTTCTTATTCTTACCCCTTTCTGTTCTTTCCACAGCATCCAGAATGACCTGTTCAAAGCTTAACTGAGACCGTGGCATTGTGTAGTTAAAGCCATCCAGTGACATCTTATTATATTGAGAACAAAACCAAAATCTCTCTCCTTGGCTTAGCTAAGGAGCCCTATAGGATCTGCCCTTGGCTTGCAACTCCTACCTTGTCACCTTTCTCTGTCCCTTGCTCCTTGAGCTCAGGCCCCAGTGGCCTCTTTTCTCTTCCTCATTTAGCCAAGCTTGCCCCCCTCCGACCCCCGTTCAGTGGCTTTGCACCTGTTGAGTCCTCTGTGCAGACAGCTCTCCCCCCAGCTCTTCATTCGCCACTTTCTTCCTGTCACTATGGTCTCAGCTTAAATGTCAGCCCCTGGAGAGCTCATCCTTGACCCCAGTTCTGGAGCATACGTGGTCACTCTTCGTATCATCTCTCTGTGTCGTTTTCTGCAGACCTCAGCACTATCTGAGAGCTGATATTTTCTTGTTCCTCTCAATTTACTTCCTTCCGCTCTGTCTGCTCTGCTAGAACACAAGCACCATGAGCATTGGGTCATTGTCTTTGTTGTTCTTCACCATATATCTAATGCTTGGTCTGTGGTAAGTGCTCTAGAAATGTTCAGTCAATGCGTGAGCATCTACAGGTATGCTCGTTGGGGTGGCTCCCGGGCCTGGCCTGCTGATTGACTGGGAGAAGCTGCCTACCAGCCTGAAAACCAACCGGAGCCTGTTGTGCCGGGAAAAGCAAATGGCCTAGAAGTTTAGAGGCCTGAGTTCTAGTTTCTCTCCTTATTGTTGCCATTCACCTCTCTCTCGGAGTCTCGGTTTCCGTCCCGTGAGGGCATTGGACTCGGGGCCCCTGAGGTCACCTTCTGGTAGTCTTTGTGACTCGGGTGCACTGCTCAGCAAGCACACAGTCAGAGGCCAGCCCCTCTGAGGAGCAGAGGTCTTGGGGCAGTCACAACACCTCCATGCTCCACTGGAACTTGACCACCTTGCCACGTGGGGGACATGCCTGACTCTGTTTGTACCTAAAACTGAGAATAAAATAGAAAGCAATACTTCTTTTTTTAAATGGTTATTTATTTTTGAGAGAGACAGACAGACGGACTAACAGAACATGAGCGGGGGAGGGACAGAGAGAGGGGGAGACTCTGATTCCGAAGCAGGCTCCAGGCTCCATGGGGCTAGAACTCATGAACCATGAGATCGTGACCTGAGCTGAAGTTGGATCCTTAACCAACGGAGCCACCCAGGTGCCCCTAGAAAGTAATACGTTTGCAGGCAATGGGTGGCACTGGGAAAACGGTACAGGCCTTGGACAGGGCTGGATTTGCATCTTGGCTCCTTGATGACCTTGAACATTTTCCTCATTTCCCTGAGCTGTAGAGCAAATAGCTGTAAATAGAAAGGCTTATACCCTGCTTGCAGATTTGCAGCGAGGATTACATGAGGTAATGTGGGTGAAACTGAAGAGAGGCCAGCTCCGTTCCCATTATCTTTAAAAGCCTGAGCGTGTTCACAGGAATGGCTTGGTGCCTGGGTCACGGTTGCCCTTCTCACGGAAGCCAGTAGGAGCTGCAGGCTGCAGCAAACGTGTGAGGTGGCTTAGCTTGGTAAAGGAAAACCAAAACAAACCCCCCCCCTCCGCCAAAAGCAAAAAAAAAAAAACAACCAAAAACCCCACCTCATTTGTGAGAAAATCAAAGCGGCTTGTTTACTTTGCACCAGAACTTCTGGAGCAGGAGCCTAGAGACAGGGCTCCGCAGAGTTGGAAAGGAGACGTGTTTATCACTCTTTCCCGGGCAAGCCACATTTGCATTCCTAGAAAGTGTTGATTACAGTGTTCCAAGAAAATGAATTTGCTTGGTGGGCTGGCCTACCGCAGCCCAGACACACACCACTTGCAGTTTTTGTTTGCGTGTGGAGGTAGAGAGCTGTTGTTTGGTGAGCTTCTGCTCCGTGCCAGAGACGGGGCTGCTTATCTTACAGGCTCAACCACCTTCTCTCTCTCCTGCTTCCCTCTTTTCTAGAAGGTTGGGACCCTAAACCTCAACTTCCCAGTAGCCTACAGAAGGCCATGCCACACAGTTCTGGCCAGTAATGTGTAAGCGCAAATTTGTTGACGAGGACATCTCTTCCTAATTAAAAATGACAAAGTTTCACAAAGAGGAGACACTTCATCTCCTTCCCACCTCTCTCTTCCCCTTGCTTGTGCTGTGGATGAGATGCTCGAAGGTGCGGCGGCCATCTTGTAACCGTGAGGCAAAGGGTGAGGATGGAAGCCACCAGGCTGAGGCTAGCCCTTCATGATTACATTCGTCTCTCACTGGAAACACTGTCAATATGGTAGGACCTTTATTTTAAGTCCCAGGAGGAAAGATACAGTGCTGTTAATGAAACTACAACGTGCTTATAAAGCACATCCAGATTCTCAAGATGTTAATAAGTGAAAGGCAATAACTAAAAAGTAGATCTTAAAATCGATGGAATTTGAACAGGTGTCTGAGCCCTGGCAGATCTGCCTCTAGACTTACTTGAGAACAACAGACTCCTCATTTTTTTAGGCAGGATTGTCAGACTGTCTGCGCCTTCTGGCAAAACATATTCCTGTTGACTCCTCACAGTCGCCTCCTGAGATGGGTATGAATACCTCTACTTGACTAACGAAGAACTTGAGGCACAGAAGGGCGTGAAGCCCAGAATCGCACACACTGGAAGCGAGAGCTGAGCCCACTCAGAGGCCTCCACGTGTGCTGCACTAGGCTCTGCACTTGACCTGTTCCGTTGCTTTTCCTGCTGTCTATGAGGGCTTCGCGGTGCAGCTAAGAGGGACGATGGGCACCTCTGCAGCTGGGCTCTTCCCCACCTCCCCTGCTCTGGAGGCCACCGCCCTGCCGCTCACCGGGACACGGAATTTGTCCCTGGGAGCGGGGAGCTCAGTGGCCCCTGCCGCAGGTTTCTCCATCGCTGGGGCAATGTGTCTTCTCGTCCTGTGTCTCACTTTTCTGCTCTCTGTGTCCTTCCCCATCCCCTCTGGAACAAGAGCACAGGACTGGAGAAAGCCCGACGTCCCTGGGGAAGAACAGCATATTAATGCTCTCTGGGGCTCGCTGCTGATTTCCTGGATGCCCACAGGCTTCCAGGGTGCCTGCCAGGAGTCTGCATGTGGTGGAGCAAGAAGTTTGCAGAAGATGACTCTCTGGTCAAGAACCTGTTGCAAATCAGCCCGTCAGCTTTCCTTTGCCTTGGAACCCGGCCTTCGAGGACCGCCTCTTGGGGACCAAGGGATGGGGGAATAGGGAGAGCTTAGGGCTCTCATCCAGACATCCAGATGTCACAGACAGGCGGTGTTTGTGCCTATAGCTTAAGGCAGCATTCCCTCCTAACTCTGAGTTTTGCTTCCTGAAGCAAAAAGGAGGAGAAGCAATGGTTGAAAGGATGTTAGTGTTAAGTAAGAAAGAACTGGCTTCTCCAGGTCTCTGTTGTCTGGTTGGGGAAAGCCATTGAGAATAATAGGGGCAGATGAAAGGGAGTATCGGTCAAACGAATACATTAAAACAGTAATTTTTAGTGTGTGGTTTAAGGAATCGCTTGCGTTTTTTTTTTTTTTAGTTTATTGTCAAGTTGGTTTCCATATAACACCCAGTGCTCATCCCCACAAGTGCCCTCCTCCATGCCCACCACCCCCCTTCCCCTCCCCCCACCCCCATCAGCCCTCAGTTTGTTTTCGGCTTTCAAGGTAAGGAATCACTTGTAATGCCTAAGAAGCACGGTAGGAAGAGAATTTCTCCCTTGGGAATGACTCATGTAAAAAAAAGGGCCCCAATGCAGAAGCCGGGTGGCAGGCCCTGTAGCCATCCAGGGGTGGGGAGGAGAGCCATCAGCTCTGCCCAGTGGGCAGCCATTCCTGCTAGCCTTTCCTTGTCTCCTTTCTCTCTAGGGGCTGGAGGAAAGGGGAGAGTGGATGATGGGGTGCGGCTTTGCACCACGTCCTCTGGCTTCCATCAGAGGCAGGAGAGAAGTGGAAAAGTCCCATGGAGCTTTTCTTCTCCAACTTGAGGGAAACGCATGCAAATGGTCTTCTCCTGAGAAACACCAATTTGGGCAGTGGCCTGCACACCTTCCTCCCCACCCCCAAGGCCTGCTGGCTGGAGAGGTGACCTTGAAAACCCTTGTTTTTGTACAACCAAAACCTCAGTGCAGCTCCACCCTGACCTGGCACCGCAAACCACCAAGTTCCCATAAGAAAGATTATTAAGGGCCTGTGTACCTCACAGGAATTCTTAGATTGCAAACATATGTCCAAACTGCTGACTTCGCGTAAAGGGATCACATCCCTAAGTCTGTGTTGGGAGGGTGGGGTTTTGTGTGGGAGTGGTGAGGGCTTGCTATTTGAACGTGTGCCAGGCTGCATGGAACTTCTGGCCTCGGATGGATTAGGGCTGAAAGAGGTTTCTTCTGTAAATCACCCTTATGGTAATTCTTTCCCATTCTTCTTTCTGCAAGTGAGATTTTCATGCACATTCTTCGGGACCCCATGTGGAATTATTGGCTCTTTCTCTCTTTCTCAACTGCGCAGGGCCTCTTCTTGCTTTGTTTCCATACCCACCGCCCTGCAAGGGGCTGGCTTCCTGGGCACCGAATTTGTTGAGTGCCCGCTGGCGCAGTCTTTGAAAATTAAACTTTTTATTTTGAGCGAACTATAGCTTCCCATGCAGTTGTAGGAATTCATACACAGCGATTCCATACAGGAGTGCCACCAGAGTGTTGACATCGGTACATTAAGAAATTGAACATTGCATTACAAGATCCCTGATGTTGCCATTAAAGCCACACCCACATCCCTCTCTGCAGTCACACCCTTCCCTTCCCCTTGGCAAACGCTAACCTGTTCTTACTTTCTGTGATTTGGTCATTTCAAGAAAGCTAGGTAAATGGAATCATACAGTGTGTAACCCTCTGGGGTTGGATTTTTTTTTTTTTGGTCTTACCTTGCCTAATCTTCTGGAGTTATGTTGTATGTATCCAAGTTGTACCTATTAAGGTTTCTTTCTTGTGTTGCTGAGTAGTATACTATGGTATGGATACACCACTATCACTTATTGGATGACACCTGGGCTGCTTCCACATTTTGGCTATTGCGAATAAAGCTGCTATGAACAGTTGTGCACAGGTTTTTGTGTGAACATAAATTTTCATTTCTCTAGGATAAATGCCCAGGACTGCAAATGCTGGGTCATATGGTAGTTGCATATTTAATTTCTTTAAAAAAAAAAAAAACCTGCCAAACTATTTTCCAGAGTGGTTGCACCATTTTTTTAAATTTAAAAAATTTTAAATCCAAGTTAGTTAACATATGGTATAATAATGATTTCAGAAATAGAATTTAGTGATTCATCCTTTATTTATAACACCCAGTGCTCATCCCAATAAGCGTTTTCCATAGTGCCCTTTGCCCATTTAGCCCATCCCCCACCTAACGCCCCTCCAGGAACCCTCAGTTTGTTCTCTGTATTTAAGAGTCTCTTATGTTTTGTATCCCTCCTTGTTTTTATATTATTTTTGCTTCTCTTCCCTTATGTTCATGGGTTTTGTATCTTAAATTCCATATGTGAGCGATACTGTATGATATCTGTTTTTCTTGGACTGATTTATTTCGCTTGGGATAATACACTCTAGTTCCAACCATGTTGCAAAAGGAAAAATTTAATTCGTTTTTATTACCAAGTAAAACTCCATTATATATATATGTATATATATACCACACCTTCTTTATTCATTCATCAGTCGATGGGCATTTGGGCTCTTTCCACATTCTGGTTATGGTTATTAGCGTTGCTATAAACATTGGGGTGCATATGCCTTCGAATCAGTATTTTCATATCCTTTGGATAAATACCTAGTAGTGTAATTGCTGGATTGTAGGGTAGTTCTATTTTTAATTTTTTGAGGAACATCCAAACTGTTTTCCAGAGAGGTTGCATTAGTTTATTATTCCCACCAACAATGCAAAAAGGTTCCTCTCTCTCCAGTGCTTGCACCATTTTACCTGTGCACCAGAATTGCATGAATGGCCATTTCTCTAATCCTTACCTGCACTAGATGTGGCCACTACTTTTCATTGTAGTCATTCTGATAAGTGTGTATGCTATCTTTTAATTTTCTTCCAAAGTTTATTGTCAAGTTGGTTTCCATAACACCCAGTGCTCATCCCAACAAGTGTCCTCCTCCATGCCCATCATCCTTTTTCCCCTCTCCGCCACCCCCATCAGCCCTCAGTTTGTTCTCAATAATCATGAGTCTCTTATGGTTTGCCTCCCTCTCTCTCCTTAACTCTTTTTTCCCCTTCTCCTCCCCCATGGTCCTCTGTTAAGTTTCTCCTGATCCACTTATAAGTAAAAACATAAGGTATCTGTCCTTCTCTGCCTGACTTACTTCCCTCAGCATAACACCCTCAAGTTCCATCCATGTTGCTACAAATGGCCAGATTTCATTCTTTTTTCATTGCCATGTAGTATTCCATTATATAGATAAACCACATCTTCTTGATCCATTCGTCAGGTGATAAACACTTAGGTTCTTTCCATGATTTGGCTGCTGTTGAAAGTGCTGCTCTGAACATTGGGGTACATGTGCCCCTGTGCATCA
Organism: Proteles cristata cristata; assembly: GCA_017311185.1. Taxonomy (NCBI): domain Eukaryota; kingdom Metazoa; phylum Chordata; class Mammalia; order Carnivora; family Hyaenidae; genus Proteles; species Proteles cristata. Next base: position 4,340,384 of record JAESUZ010004630.1, read on the forward strand.
GCACTCCTGTATCACTTGGGTAAATTCTTAGCAGTGCTATTGCTGGGTCATAGGGCAGTTCTATTGTTAATTTTTTGAGGAACCTCCACACTGTTTTTCAGAGGAGCTGTACCAGTTTACATTCCCACCAACAGTGTAGGAGGGTGCTTGTTTCTCCACATCCTCGCCACCGTCTATAGACTTCTGATTCGTTCATTTTAGCCATTCTGACCAGTGTGAGATGGTATCTCAGTGTGGTTTTGATTTGTACTTCCCTGATGATGAGGGATGCTGAGCGTCGTTTCATGTGTCTGTTGGTCATCTGGATGTCCTCTTTGGAGAAGTGTCTGTTCATATCTTCTGCTCATTTCTTCACTGGGTTATTTGTTTTTCAGGTGTGGAGTTTGGTGAGGTCCTTAAAGATTTTGGGTACCTGCCCTTTATCTGATATGTCATTTGCAACTATCTTTTTCCATTCAATCAGTTGCCTATTAGTTTTATGGATTGTTTCCCTTGCCATGCAAAAGCTTTTTATCTTGATGAGGTCCCAATAGTTCATTTTTGCTCTTGATTCCTTTCCCTTTGGGGATGTGTCAAGTAAGAAATTGCTGCGGTTGAGGTTAAGAAGGTTGTTTCCTGCTTTTTCCTCTAGGATTTTGATGGTTTCCTGTCTCACATTCAGGTCCTTTATCCATTTTGAGTTTATTTTTGTGTATACTGTGAGAAAGTGATCTAGTTTCATTCTTTTGCATGTTGCTGTCCAGTTCTCCCAGCACCATCTGTTAAAGAGGCTGTCTTTTTTCCATTGGATACTCTTTCCCTCTTTGTCAAAGATAAGTCAGCCATACACTTGTGGGTCCAATTCTGGGCTCTCTATTCTATTCCATTGGTCTATGTGTCTGTTTTTGTGCCAATACCATACTGTCTTGATGATTGCAGCTTTGTAGTAGAGGCTAAGTCTGGGATGGTGATGCCTCCCGTTTTAGTTTTCTTCTTCAATATTACTTTGGCTATTTGGGGTCTTTTGTGGTTCCATACAAATTTTAGGATAGTTTGTTCTAGCTTTGAGAAGAATGCTGGTGCAATTTTGATTGGGATTGCATTGAATGTGTAGATTGCTTTGGTAGTAATGACATTTTAACAATATTTATTCTTCTGATCTATGAGTGTGGAATGTTTTTCCATTTCTTTCTGTCTTCTTCAATTTCCTCTGTAAGTTTTCTATAGTTTTCATCATACAGATCTTTTATATCTTTGGTTAGGTTTATTCCTAGGCTTTTAATGTTGTTTTTGTGTGTGTGTGTGTGTGCAATTGTGAATGAGATGAGTTTCTTGATTTATCTTTCTGTTGCTTCATTATTGGTGTATAAAAATGCAACCAATTTCTGTATGTTGATTTTATACCCTGCGACTTTGCTGAATTCATGGATCAGTTCTAGTAGGCTTCTGGAGGAGTCTGTCGGATCTTCTATGTAAGAGTATCATGTCATCTGTGAAAAGTGAAAGTTTGACTTCTTCTTTGGCAATTCTGATGCCTTTTATTTCCTTTTGTTGTCTGATGGCTGATGCTAGGACTTCCAACACTATGTTAAACAACAGTGGTGAGAGTGGACATCCCTGTCATGTTCCTGATCTCAGGAGGAAAGCTCTCAGTTTTTCCCCATTGAGGATGATGTTAGCTGAGGGCTTCTCATAAATGGCTTTTATGGTATTTAAGTAAGTTCCTTCTATCCTGACTTTCTCGACGGTATTTATTAAGAAGGGAAGCTGTACTGTGTCAAATGCTTTTTCTGCATCTATTGACAGGATCGTATGGTTTTTATCTTTTCTTTTGTTAATGTGATGTATCACATTGATTAATTTGTGAATATTGAACCAGCCCTGTAACCCAGGAATGAATCCCGCTTGATCATGGTGGATAATTCTTTTACTGGTCTGTTGCATTTGATTTGCAAGTATCTTGTTGAGGATTTTTGCATCTGTATTCATCAAGCATATTGGCCTGTAGTTCTCTTTTTTTGCTGGGTCTTTGTCTGGCTTGGGAATCAAAGTGATGCTGGCTTCATAGAATGAGTCCAGGAGTTTTCCTTCCATTTCTGTGTTTTTGGAATAGCTTGAGAAGAATGGGTATTAACTTTGATTTAAATGTCTGGTAGAATTCCCCAGGGAAGCCATCTGGCCCAGGGCTCCTATTTGTTGGGAGATTTTTGATAACTGATTCAATTTCTTCACTAGTGATGGGTCTGTTCAGATTTTCTATCTCTTCCCGTGTGAATTTTGGTAGTGAGTGTGTGTTTAGGAATTTGTCCATTTCTTCTAAGTTGTCTAGTTTGTTGGCATATAATTTTTCATAGTATTCCCTGATAATTGCTTGTATTTCTGAGGGATTGGTTGTAATATGTCCATTTTCATTCACAATTTTGTCTGTTTGGATGCTCTCTCTTTTCTTTTTGAGAAAACTGGCTAGAGGTTTATCAATTTTGTTTATTTTTTTCAAAAAACCAACTCTTGTTTTCATTGATGTATTCAACTGTTTTTATGGATTCTATATTATTTCTGCCTTGATTTTTATTATTTCTCTTCTCCTACTGAGTTTGGGGTGCTCTTGTTCCTCTCCTTCTAGTTCCTTTAGGTGCACTGTTAGATTTTGTATTTGTGCTTTTTTTAATAATCTTGAAATAGGCCTGGAGTGCAATGTATTTTCCTCTTAGGACTGCCTTTGCTGCATCCCAAAGTTTGGGTTGTTGTATTTTCATTTTCATTTATTTTCATATACTTAATTTCTTCTCTAATTGCCTGATTGGCCCATTCATTCTTTGGTACGGTGTTCTTTAACCCTCATATGTTTGGAGGTTTTCCAGACTTTTTCCGGTGATTGATTTCAAGTTTCATATCAGTATGATCTGAAAGTGTGCATGGTATGATCTTGATTCTTTTATATTTATTGAGGGCTGCTTTATGACCCAGTATATGATCTATCTTGGAGAATGTGCCATGCACACTTGGGAAGAAAGTGAATTCCATAGACTCAGGATGTACAGTTCTAAATATATCTGTCAAATCCATCTGGTTCAATGTGTCATTCTAGTCCATTGTTTTTTAGTGATTTTCTGTCTAGTTGATCTATCCAGTGCTGTAAATGGAGTATTAAAGTCTTCTAATTCACCTCTTCTCCTCTCTGCCTCTTCAGTCTGTGCATTGGGTGCCTCCATTTTATTATGCACCTCATTTATAGCATTTTTTTAATTCATCACAACTATTTTTAAGCTTCATAGTCTTTCTAGCAATAGCTTCTCTGATGTTTTCCATGCCTTTTTCAAGCCCAGTGATTAATTTTATGACTATTGTTCTAAATTCTTGTTCAGTTATGTTGCTTATATCTGTTTTGAGCAGTTCTTTAGCTATCACTTCTTCCTGGGATTTCTTTAGAGGAGAGTTCTGTTTCATCATTTTGTCTAGGTTTCTGTCTCTTGTTAATTTTTCAATCTTGTTATGCATTCTGCACCTGTGAGTACTGCTATATTAAAGAAGGCTCATTGACTGTCCAGGGCCTGTCCATTCAGGAAGTGTTCTTTTAATGATGTCTCTTGGTCTTTCTTGTTGAGTCTTTGGCTATTTTATTTCCCTACTCGTAGTAGTATTTGGGACTCTCCACCATGTGTACTTTGGCTTGTTTCTTGAGGTAGGCCTGGAAAGGAAAACAAACAAACACACAGGGAACAAAGGCATGCAAACACACAGACAAACCCAACAAACAAGGAAATCAAAAAGGAAAAAGGAAAAGAAAAAGAAAAAAAAAACCCAAAAGACAAAGGACAGTCTAAAAGCATAAAACCAGAATTCCCAGCTACAAATAAAGAGCAGGGTGTATGCAGTGCTGATGGAAGAGCATGTACAAAGAGAGAAATGACAGGGCGGGGAGGAAGTAAATTGGACAATGACAAGCAGAGAGACTAAGAGGCTTAATTCAGAGAGAGAAAGAGGAGAATATGGTAGGAGGTGAGGAAAAGGAAACGAAGATAATGTTACCCAAAGAAACTATATAGTCTGATAACTCCAGAGAGAGAGAGAGATAGGAAGGTAACGGTGGAGGTATAGAATATACATGTAGAGAATGGATTAAATGTGACTGTTTAAGCAAACCAATGACCTGAGTGCCCAGTCCAGCAGAGGGGAGGGATATGAATGAAACAAGGGAAAATATATCAGAATAGAAAGAATTGATCTAGAATTAATCAAGACAGTGCATCCATGTTGTTCTTGCCCTGGGCTCTGGTTTAAAAAAAAAAAAAGCAGCTCTTTAGAGGGGATGGGCGTGGTTTGGTTTAGGCGGGTCTTAACCTTCACTGTGTCCTGCAGGCGGCTCCCTGAGGTTCTAACTTGGTAGTTGTGGGGAGAAAAATGGCAGCGCCCCAGTCCCTTCTCGAACCAAGCATTGCAAATCACTCTTTTGGGCCCAATCTCCCTGTGCCGGGGGCGTAGCCAAGTTGGGCTGTGTTCTATGTCCCATGTCCCAAGCCCCATCTCGTTTCCAGGTCTTAGTCTGCACACTTTATTGATACCGCCAGAAATGTAGCCCCGCAGGCTGGGCCGCTTCCCATCTGGTGATCGAGCAGGGAGAGCAGTGGAGCAGTTTCTCCCAACGCGGCCTGGGACCAGGGGACCCAGAGTCAGCGCCACAGCTAGAAATAGGATCACTCTCTGAATGCCCTGCGGTTAGGGATGGGATACTAGGACCCTCTGTGTCCCGGGCCGAGTTTTTCCTCTTTTCCAGGGACAGTTCTCTCTTTTTTTTTTTATGTTTTATTTATTTTTGAGAGAGAGAGAGAGAAACTGTGAGTAGGGGAGGGTCAGAGGGAGAGAGGGAGACACAGATTCCAAAACAGGTTCCAGGCTCTGAGCTGTCAGCACAGAGCCCGAAGCGGGACTCGAACCCATGAACCGTGAGATCATGACCTGAGCTGAAGTTGGACGCTTAACCAACTGAGCCACCCAGGCGCCCCTCCAGGGACAGTTCTATGAACAGTTTCAGCTGCTCTTCCTCTTCCCCTCCACCCTCCGCGGCTCCTCGCAAAGGGGGTTCCCTTCCCTCAATGTCTCCGGATCCTGGCCCAGTTTTATCTTCCCCAGTTCACAATCACGCACCTATGAGTTTGTCTTGTTAGTGGACTCTTGTCTCTTTTACTCCCAGACTTCTGCAGTTCAATGTCTTATAGCTTCAGGCCTTCTCTATTTGAGAGATGAGGGCGAGCGAAATGTATAGAGCTTCTTACTTCTCCGTCATCTCGCTTCCTAAGTGTGTATGCTATCTTAATGCGACTTCAATCTGCATCTTCTTAATCACTAGTGATGTTGCGTGCTTTTCCATGTGCTTAATCCTCTTTGCAGAAATGTTTGTTTGCATCTTTTGCGTCTTTCCCAACAGGGCTATTTGTTTCCTACTGTTGAGCTTTGAGAATTCTTATATATGGTAGATACTAGCTCTTTGTCAGATACGCGGTTTGCAAATATTTTCTTCCATTTGGGGGTTGTGTTTTTCATCCTCTTGATGGAGTCTTTTGCAGAACAAAATTTTAAAATCTTGATGAAGTCCAATGTATCAATTTTCCTTTTGAAAATCATGTATTTGGGGTCAAGCCTAAGCACTTTTTTTGTAACTCAAAATCCGAAAGATTTCCTGTGCTTTTTTTCTAAAAGGTTTATAGTTTTACATTTAAGTCCGTAATACATTTTGAGTTAATTTTTGCATGCTGAGTAGGGCATAGAGCAAGGTATTTTTTTTTTCCTATAAATGTCCAGTGCTCTAGCATCATTTGTTAAGAAGGCAATCTTTCCTCCATTGAACTGCTTTTGTGCATTTGTCAAAAATCACTGGGGTGTACTTGTGCTGGACTATTTCTGTGTTCCCTTTCTGTTCCAGTGATCTATATGTCTATCCCTTCCCCAGTACCATACAGTCTTGATTACTCTCACTATTTATTATGATATAATGTCTTGAAATTCAGTAGACTGATCCCTCTCCCTTTATTCTTTCATTTCAAACATTCTAGATTCTTCAACTTCCCATATAAATTTTAAAATAATCTTGTCTACGTCTATAGAAATCTTGCTGGAGTTATGACTGTAATTGTTTTAAACCTGTATATAAATTTGAGTGTTAATTAACATCTTTAGTGTGTTGAGTCTTCCAAACCATGCAAGCAGTGAGTCTCTTCATTTATTTAGATCTTTGGTTTATTTCAATAGTGTTTTATTGCTTTCAGCATGCAAGTTCTGTACATATATATTTTGTTATATTAAAACGCATGTATTTACCATTTTTTGAGTGATTATAGTAGATGGTAATGTATTTTTAATTTTGATGCCTACGTGTTCATTGCTAATATATAGAAATTTAATAGATTTTTGTGTGTTTAATGTGTATCTTCCAACATTGCCCAACACTTTTGCTAATTCTAGTAGTTTTTTGTAGATTTTTTGGAATTTTCTACATAGAAAATCCTGTAGTATGCAATAGGGAGAGTTTTAGTTTTTCCTTTCCATTCTGTATGCCTTGTTCCTCCCTTTTAAAAATTTGTGTTAAAATACACAAAATATACAAATTACTGTCTTAATCTGTAGTTCAGTGGTATTACATACATTCATACCATTGTATAGCCACCAACACCGTCCATCCCCAGAATTCTTCTCTTTCTATAAAACTGAAACTCTATTACTATTAAATCATAACTCCCCATTGTCCTGGCAACCACCATTCTACTTTATGATTTTGATTACTCCAAGTACTACATTTAAATGGAATCATACAGTATTTGTTTTTTTGTGATTGTCTTATTTCAGTTAGTATAATATCTTCACTCATGTTGTAGTATCTGAAGATTTTCCTTCCTTTTAAATACTGATACATTTTAATGCAAATAATATTCTACTGTATGTTTATACCACATTTTGCTTATCTATTCATCTGTTGATGGACACTTGGGTTGCTTCTGGATTTTAGCTACTGCGAATAATGCAGCTATGAACATGGGTGTACAAATATCTCTTTGAGACACTGCTTTTAATTCTTGTGGATTATACCTAGAGGTGGAATCGCTATGTCATATGGTAGTTCTATTTTTAATTTTTTGAGGAACCTCCGTATGGTTTTCCACAGAGGCTGCAACATTTTACATTCCCAACAACAGTGCACAAGGGTTCCAATTTGTGCACATGCTTGTCAACACTTATTTTTCTGTTTTCTTGATGGCATCCATCCTAATGGGTGTGAGATGCTATCTCATTGTAGTTTTGACTTACATTTCCCTAGTGACTAGTGATGTTAGCATCTTTTCATGTGCTTATTGGCCATCTGTGTGTCTTCTTTAGAGAAATGTCTACCCAAGTCTTCAGCTTATTTTTGCCTTCAGTTTCTTTTTGTTGTTAAGTTTTAGGAGTTCTGTATATATTTTGGATATTCACCCCTTGCCAGATGTATGATTTACAAATATTTTCTCCTATTCTGTGGATTATGGTTTCGCCATGTGGATAGTGTCTCTTGATGCACAAATTTTAAAATTTTTCATGAGGTCCAATTTGTCTATTTTTGTTCTTTTGTTACCTGTGCCTTTGATGTCATATCTGAGAAAACATTGCCAAGTCCATTGTTGTAAAGCTTTGGTCTGATGTTTTCTTCTAAGAGTTTTATCATTTTAGATTTTACATTTAGGTCTTGATCTATTTTGAGTTATTAATTTTTTATATGCTGTGATGTAAGGGTGAAACTTCATTCTTTTATTTCCTGTTCTTGAATAGAACTTCCAGTATTATGGCGATAGGAGTGGTGAGAGAGAGTGTCCTTACTTATTCCTGATTTTGGGGAGAAGCATGCAGTGTTTCACAAGTATATTTTGTAGATGATTTTAACAGATTTATGAAGCTTCCCCCTCAATTACTAAGCATCATTGGAGCCCTCCAGGCACCGTGATAACTTCTTTAAAACCTCCCTGGAGGGTAGTACCACTTTCCATTGAGAAACATCTGTTTAGATCAATCATGATTCACTCTCAGCAGCTAGGTACATTTTTACTTTGTCATATCTCAAGGAAGGAGGAGGACATGGCTGTTGAGTAGATAACCAATAATGTCAGACATTGGAGGGGAAGAAGCATCTTCAAGTGGAACCAGAAGCATTATAATTGGATCCAAAGGGGCCCTGACATCTCTCTTAGGGCCTCTAAATCTAGTGAGACTTAGGTTTTCTGCTATCAGTTGCCTCCAAGGTAGCAATGGAGGTGGGGGTGGGGGGTGGGGAGAGACTTATTACCAACTCTGGCCATATGGTGAAAGCCTGCAATGGAGACACTTGTTCTTACATGTGCTTGCTTCTTTTTCTCTTTGGGCTCTTGTTTTAATAGTAAAACATCTTAGGCCAGAAGGGACTTTAGAGATCATGAAAATTAATTTATAGATGAAGACACTGAAGCCCAGAATGGGGAACTTGCTCAAGGTGAGCCAGTAAGTGACCAAGCCAGGACCAGGTCAGCTGAGCGCTTAATATGGAGCTCCCAATCACCAGCTTTTCTTTTATTTCTGATCTCTCAGTGATATCTAATATCACTCATAGTAAGTGATATCACTTACTATGAGATACAGAGTGCTAATTGACAGATCATTTTTTATTTTAATTGCTATAACAACTTTATGAAACAGATACTTTTAGTGCACCCATTTAGTAAGATCATGAAATTGAGGCTTAGAAAGATTAAGGAAGGTGCCTAGGGCCTGATTCTACATTCAGCATGATTACTACTATACCATACCACTTCCTCAGTAAGATAAGCCTTTGTTGTCTTTTGCTGTCATTTATTCTGGATGGATCAGGAAGACATTCTCCAAAGGCCAGGCAGTTCCTCTTAGGTGGTGCCCACAATGTTGGTGTCTCCCTACCGGTTGGAGGAAATGTAGAGGGAAGATGAATAAATTTATTCAGTTTCTGTGACTGAGAAGGGGGAAGAGATGAAGAGCATGATTCAGCCATATTATTTTGCTTTTTCTAAGAAGAAAACTCCTTATTAAAACAACAGTGTAACTATTAGGCTATGTCTTAATTATAACCTAGGGTTTACAATTCTTACGAAAAGATATGATTAGGACAAAATTAAAATATGGCAGTGAGTATAAGTTTTCCCACTCAAGTACTGTTTTCAATTACTCCTTATTTAAGCTTTGGCTTTCTTTACTCTTTTATATTTTCACAGTGATTCCAGGATTTCCTCGGTAAAGTGATTTTGCCTGTGTAAGGCTTCTAGGAACCCAAGCCAGCCATTGGTAGACACATCCCTAAGGAGGCAATTCTCTGGGCAGTTCTATTCTGCCTGTGTTGAGAGTCAGTCATGACTAACCTCTCTATTCTCTTGTCTGCTTGTTCATCCATCCATCCATCTATCCATCCATCATCCATCCATCCATCCATCCATCCATCCATGCATGCATGCAACTATTCACTTATTCCAGAATTATTTGTTAAATGCCTACTTATAATGACCCTACTATGTTTTACGTGCCACACAGTGTTCAACAAAAAGTTCATGTGGCTTGTCTAGTTTCTTGATTATGTGTTTTTCCCTGCAATAGAGTATAAACCTTTCAAACAGGGACAAGAGAGAGCCTTATTGCTCTTTCTGTGCCAAGGGCCTAACAGAAGAAGGTATTCAATCAATGCCTGTAGAATCATATTATCTATCCAATAGTGCCTGCCTTCTCTTCTAGCCTTCCTAAACAGATTTGTTTTTTCCTCTTTTATGTTTCATAGGTCATTCAAAAAGCACAGAGAGACAATAATTTCATCGGAGTCTGAAAGAGAATGCTAAGAGAGAAAAATAAGCCAGGCAAGTGTCTGTAGGAATAATCAGAGAGCATCACTATCATGACTGTGGTAATGTGGACTGAGTCATCCCAGCCCCTGAGCAGAGTCTGACTGCTTCGTATATGTGTAATCTTTATCACCCTTTGGGTGTCTCTTTTCTCTTTGATATTCCACATATGGATCTGGTGTCCCTCCTGCCTTAGAGATGGGGAGACTGAACCCCAGAATGACCTAGAGGCTTGAGCCGTCTCCTGTGGGATGTCAGGAACTGATATGTAGGGATAAAGCTATCATTTTTAGATTTTTAATAGTTTCAGTCAAATCCAGACATCCTCACTACCATTTTCTATTTACTGATTGTAAGCTCTCATTAACTGCCAAGAACTTTATATGCATTATCCTTTTTCTTTGGATAAAATTTCAAACCCACAAAAAGTAGTAAGAATGAACAATGAAACATCAAGTTTCACTAATTGCTTTAATTCTTACACCTACTTTCTTATACTTAGTTTCACATTTTTGCTTTATCTCCTCCCTCCTTCCCTCTCCCTCCCTCCTTCTTTCTCTATTTTTGAATCATTTGAGCTACATGCAGACATTGTGACACTTCACTCCTAAATATTCTAACATATATCTTCTCAGAACAAGAACCCTTTTCTACATTACTAAAATAAAATCATTGCACTAAGGAAATTTAATATTAAAACAATTTCATTATCTATTATATAGTCATTATTCAAATTTTCTGATTTTCCTAATAGTAGTGCTCCCTCCCTCCCTTCTCTCCTTCCCTCCCTCCATCCTTCCTTCTTTCCAAAACCTAAAAAAGGATCACACATTGCATTTATATTTCATACTTTGGTTTTCTCCTTTAATCTAGAATACTTCCTTGGTCTTTTTCCCCCCTTTCATGCCATTGACAGTTTTGAAGAATCCATGCTAGTTATTTTGCAAAATGTTCCTCAGTTTAGGGTTTGTTTGATGTTTCCTCATGGAAAGATTTGGGGTATATTTTGTTGGCACAAATGATTACATAAGTGATGCTGTGTGCTTCTCAGCAAGTCACATCAGGGGGCATAAAATGTCACTTTGTCTTGTCTTTGGTGATGTTGTGATCACTTGATTAAGATAGTGTTAGCATGATTTCTGTACAGTAGAGATACCATTTTCCTTTGTAATTGATAAGTAATCTGTAGGGTAATACTCTGAGGTTGTGTGACTATCCCCCACCCCTCTTTCACCCAGTGGTTTTAGTATTCATGGATGATAATTGTACATATCTTTTTAAACTCACATAATAACCTGTGGTAACGCTGTGAGGGAGATACTATTACTCATATTTTTTACAATAAGGAAACTGAGTCTCAGGGAGATAAAGAAACTTGCTCAAGTCCCCGCAGCTAGTTAGGGATGGAGCTGAGCTTTCAACTTGGGTCTGTCTTGGCCTCTTCTGTTACTATTTACTACACCGCACTGTCTGGAGGGAGAGATCTCATCTCTTTTGCTCCAGGGAAGACAAGAAAAAGTGATATTTAAGATTACATAAAACACAATTTGTTTCAACCCGAGTCTCTTCTTTCTTATTCCCTAAGCACTTTTTTTCTTGCTGAAGTCTGATGTCTCTCAATTCACCTTTTACTATTACCTGAGGTGTGGTAAATAAATGATGTTTTTGTCCAATGGTCCCTAGACTATAGGGTTCAGCTTTGGTTGATTCCAGGGTGTCCTGGGCCCTGAATGCTGGCCAGCACCTCTCTGTGATGGATTCAGTTACATATGGCACTGGTCCATTCAGTTGTGAGAAAGATCCCTGCAGAAATCTAGAGAGATGCTTACAGTGACCTTTTCTCTGGGGTGTTTCCTAAAGGGGTTTTTGTGGGGTTGAAGAGCCAAAAATTAAGTCCTCCATTAAAAGAAACCTCGGGCTGCACATAGCCCTAGTCCTAGATAAACTAAACCTAAAACTTAACCAGCTTTTCCGCTTCTGAACAGATGCCTGTGCTACGGGAAGTTAATACCTAACCAGCTCTTTCTGCTTCTGTAACAATGCTTAAGGCTTGCTTTCCCACCACCGGATTGCCCAAGCGACTAGCTTCATGTTCCCCCTGTCACCCCATCACCCCACCTTGGCGGAAGCCAATCCGAAAAGGCCAGCGGCTACCCCATACCTTGCTGAGGGAAGGGCCTGGAGAGAGAGATGTTAACCTGTTAGTCGCCAAACGGGACTTCAGGCTCGCTCTATGATAGGCTAAATTCAAAGGTACCCCAAATATTATAATTGGATCCCGCCAAAAACCTGATGGCGGGAACCAATCAGATGCGGTATATGTTCACATTTTAATGTTAACCAATGGCAAACTTGTAACCATGGAAATCTCCTGTTCCTCCCCATGACTTGTTTACTTCTGTCTATAAAAAGGCTGCAAAGGCTTTGTTCAGGGCCTCTTAGCGTCACTGGCAACGAGTGCGCGGAGGCCCAGGTTCGAACCTGCAAATAAACAACCCTTGCCGCTTGGCTTTGACTCTGGTCTCTGGTGGTCTGATTTTGGGGGTCTTCCGATCTCTGGGCGTTTCATATGGGGGCTCGTCCGGGATAATTCCCCCCCAGACCTACCAGACCCCAAGTCAACGGGTTGTTCCTATGATCGATCGGTAAGTGAGCCGGCTCTGTCTATCTGTTTGTCTCAGCGTCAGTTTCTGTCTTGTCTGTTTGTTTCGGTTTCTGCCGCGCGGAATCTGTATTGGGGACTGTACTGGCTCTGGCGGACGCGCTATAGAACAGTCAGTCGGGACCGAGGAGATGTCCTCCGGCGCCCAAAAGGACGGAGCAGGTCGCTTGGCGAGGCCGGCGTCTGTTCCTGTTGGACGGAGCAGGTCGCTTGGCGAGGCCGGCGTCTGTTCCTGTTGGAAGGAGTGGGTCGCTACCGCGAACCGGCGAGGCCGGTGTCTGTTCCTGTTGGCTAGCCTTCTGTGTCTGTGTGTGTCTGTGTCTGTGTGTGTCTGTGTCTGTGCGCAGTGAACTCTGTTATCGGTCTCTCTGTGTCTGTGTCTGTGCGCAGCGAACTCTGTTATCGGTCTCTCTCACTGTGTATGTCTGTGTCGAATTGTTGATTTTCTCTGTTGGTGTTAATTACCTTGTGACTGAGACTGACGTTATGAGACAGACTTCATCCAAACCCCTAGACTTAATGTTAGCCCATAACCTCTCAGTGATTGTTAGGAAGGGTCCATTTTAAACTTACTGCAGCACAGAAGGCCCACTCTCAGTGTGAGATGGCCACCGGACATCATGGTTTGGGCTGATCTGGTTGATAACCCACCCCCTTGGATTAAAAGTTTCTTGCCTCCACAGAAACCTGACATCCTGGCGGTGACTAAAAAGCACCCGCCCTCCCGGGCTTTCGAGCTGCCGAAAAAGGAAACTAAACCCTCTGCGCCGCTCTACCATTTCTTACAGGGCGGAACGAGGAAAAATTAACTTCTCCCCCCTCTTAGGCAACCTCCTCCACAGGACCCAGCAGGAGGAACAAAGGCGCCACTCGAACCACCGGCGCTCCCTGCCCCACCGGACCCGGCGGCCCTGGGGAAATGGGCCCCGCCCAAGGGACCCGAAGCCGCCGTGAATTGTTGCAGGTTCTGTTCATGTCGGAGGCCGCGCCGGCTCCTAGAGGTCCAGGAGTCCCTGAAGGACAGACGGTGTCAGCAAAAGAGAATGAGAGAGCCCTGAGATTCTTTCTGATCACCAGGCAGTCATCTCTGTCCTGTTGGTTTTTGTGTCTTTATTTTAAGGTTAAACGATAATATAACATCAGAAGACAGAATTTTTACAAGGGCTAATTATTTGTAAAATGTATATTAGGCTTATTCCTAAATTGCTTGAGCGAGCCTTTTCCTTGATGCTGAATGTGCAAGCACCATGGGGGCCGTAAGTATGTCAGTCTTTGCGCCTGGGTTATGTTTTGGTTGCTTTTGTCTGTCCTCATCCCAGCTGCCAGTATAAGGGAAAATGTTTGTGGAATGTGGGCCTTGAGGAAGGGGCTGCTATGCTTCAGCAATTAGCAAAGATAAATGTGGTAACTTATGTTCTGCCCTTATCTATATCTTAACTTTGGTTTAGGCTCTTTGTCTCGGGACCAGGCTAAATTGTAACTCTTGTGTTCTTAACACCCTTTATTGTCTAAGTCTTGGGTCTGAAAGGCCCATAGGAAGAGCCTTTTGACAATTGCCTGCAGAGCTTTCATCTAAAGTCTCTTTTATAAAGGCAGGAGTGTACTTTTCCTTATGAGGTATCTATGTTCAGTCTGTGTTCAGAATATGGGTCTGATATGGGATATTGTGAGGCCTGGTCAATACCAGTAGGCTTATTTCCAGCACGAGCCAGTAGTAGCAGAAGGAGATACCAGTTTTCATTTCTCATGGCTGAAGCTATGCAAGCACTGCCATTTCCTTGCTGCGACTGCCGTCCGGAGAGGCCGGTGCGGCTCCCGGCATGTTCAGTACTGAGAAATGAAAAATAATCCAGTCTGAACCCAGAAAATTGGTTCCTGGGCCCACTAGAGTTCCCACTACTGACCAGGCTCAAAATGACGCTGGGTTTCCCCTGGCATGGCCAGATTGGAACTACAACTTGGCTGAAGGTAAGGAGAGTCTCTTCGTCTACCGCCAGACTCTGTTGGCAGGTCTCAAGGCTGCGGCTCGCAAGCCTACATTGTCAGTCAGGGACCAGAGGAAAGCCCAGCAACGTTCCTTAAAAGAATAATAGAGACATTCCGCCAGTGCACTCCTATAGATCCAGAGGCCCCAGCAAAACTTAGCTGCGGTGGCCATGGCTTTTGTCAGTCTGCTCCCAACAATTGGAGAAAACTTCAGAAACTAGAACGTCTAGGAAAAAGAGCCTCCAAGATCTAGTGGTCGTGGCAGAGAGGGTACACAGCAGCAGGGACAGTGCAGAGGACAAGCAGGTAAGGGCTGAAAAGAGACAAAACCAGGGTCTAGCCGAGATGCTACTCGCGGGAACTGCGGAACTGGAGGACCGAAAAAGACGCCTCAGACAGTTGGCTCCAGGAAAAGAAGGTAAGGAGAACTCCCAGCGGCTCGAGGGGCGCCCCCAATTAAGCAAAACTCAATGCGCCTACGGCAAAGAGAAAGAACATTGGGCCAAAGAATGCCCCAAGAATCAATCTGAAACTCTCATTCTAGTAATGGGAAATGACAGTGACTAGGGGAAACGGGGTTCGGCACCCCTCCCCAAACCCAGGGTAACCCTAAAAGTAAAAGGGCGATCCACTGAGTTCCTAATGGACACTGGGCTCAACATTCTGAGGAGCGCGCTGTAGGGACATCAGGGCATGAGGGCCACGGCACCAGCCCCAAGCCAGCCGCCTGCACCCCCGTGGCTCCCACATCCCCAGAGCCATACGCCCAGCCCAGCCTGGGCAAGGTCTCCGGGGGCATCCCCGCCCAGCCCGTGGCCTCCGCAAGGCGCACTCACCCATCGCCGACCACCACGCACTTGAAGGCTTGCCTGAAACGCTGCTGACACCAGATGCGGGATTTGACCTAGACTCTAGCAGCTTGTTAAGCTCCTCGTCATTGCGGATGGCTAGCTCCGGGATCTCCACAGTAAAATAATGGCCCTTGATAAGGAAAAACACCTACCAAGGAGCTGAGGAACCACCGCCCGCCGAGCACTCCCAACCAAACGTGAGAAATTCCTGAAAGACATCTTCATAAGGTATGGCTTTCCTCAGATGATAGGGTCAGACAACGGACCTGTATTTGTGTCCAAAGTAAGCCAGAATTTAGCCACGGCCCTGGGGATTAATTGGAAATTACACTGTGCATACAGACCCCAGAGTTCAGGACAGATAAAAAAATAAATAGAACTCTAAAAGAGACCTTAATTAAATTGACCTTGGAGACTGGCGGAGACTGGATAGCTCTCCTCCCTTTTGCATTCTAACTCCTTTTGAAAACATGTCTGGCCTGAATTGCATGACTTCTATCAAAATAAAATACATAGTTACTAAACATAGGTTTGAGTTTTCAGCTTCCTATTGCAGAAAAAGTAAGACTATTTAGACCTTTTAAAAAGTGATTTAAAAATTCTAGTGTAAACACCTCTCAATTGGTTACTAGGTCCTCAATTGGAGACTAAGGTTTCCCAAGTTAAAATTCTGCTAAGTGTACTTAAGACTGATGGAAAGCAACCCTGTATATAGAAAACTGAGAGATCCATAAAAAAAGGATATAAGAAATGGAAATACATTTTTGTTGAGGGTAAAAGAAAGTAATTTTGTCCTAAATAAGACTGGTTGCTTAGAGAGAAATGGCTTTGGGACAAAGTTTAAAGGCAAAGGAAAGATGTAGAAGGTCTGTGAAGGGAAATCTTTGAAAAGGAATTTTATATGTGCTCAGGATAGACTGGTTGAAATGAATGGAATTTGAAAAGTACACTGGTATAAGGTTAAAACTCTGCTTTTCTCTCCGGTCAAAAGACAGAGTTTTCTTGGATTGTAAATCTGCTCTTGATAAGACAATGTAAACAAAAGTTTTCTCCTTTTTCTGCCAAGAAAACCCGAAGCTTTAGGTTTCATCTTTATCAGGTCTTTGATTGCATAGTTAAATCTTCTCAATGTTGAAAGAGTTACCCCAACCAGTGTTGGTTTCTAATTGGTTGGTTTCTAATTGGTTGGTTTCTATATTATGTTATACATTCGCCTTTAAGATCTATTATTGCCACTTTGGTTGAATAGAAAAAGCTTTATCTGTAATCCTATTTAGGATACGCTTTATAGCTTCCTAAGGTTTTAACAAACTTCCCAGGATTTAAACAGTAAAAGGGGGTCTTTTGGCCAGTTAGGCCCTTTTATCTAAAATGCTAGGTTACTTGGAAAAACACTATACACAACAGTAAACCTTAGGTTATATTGCATGGGTAAGTGCTATTACTGCCCAAATATATATGTAAATCCTAAAGTTTTAATGTTTTGTTATAAAAGTTATTATATGTCACAAAAATAACTATATTTCTATGGCAATTGCATCATACTGAACTCTTGTCAAATCTTTAACAATGTAAGTCCATCTGAGCTTTAGATTTTGTCATTTAACTAGATTGCTTGCCTTCATGCAAGAATGTCTGGGGACAATACACCCCATAATACTTAGGTTGCAGTATCGCCACCCTAATAATTGGGACCCGACCGAAGACCCATGATTGGGCCTTCAAATACACAAGAGAAGGGGGGAATGAAGAGCCAAAAATTAAGTCCGCCATTAAAAGAAACCTCGGGCTGCACATAGCCCCAGTCCTAGATAAACTAAACCTAAAACTTAACCAGCTTTTCCGCTTCTGAACAGATGCCTGTGCTACGGGAAGCTAATACCTAACCAGCTCTTTCTGCTTCTGTAACAATGCTTAAGGCTTGCTTTCCCGCCACCGGATTGCCCAAGCGACTAGCTTCATGTTCCCGCTGTCACCCCATCACCCCACCTTGGCGGAAGCCAATCCGAAAAGGCCAGCGGCTACCCCATACCTTGCTGAGGGAAGGGCCTGGAGAGAGAGATGTTAACCTGTTAGTCGCCAAACGGGACTTCAGGCTCGCTCTATGATAGGCTAAATTCAAAGGTACCCCAAATATTATAATTGGATCCCGCCAAAAACCTGATGGCGGGAACCAATCAGATGCGGTATATGTTCACATTTTAATGTTAACCAATGGCAAACTTGTAACCATGGAAATCTCCTGTCCCTCCCCATGACTTGTTTACTTCTGTCTATAAAAAGGCTGCAAAGGCTTTGTTCAGGGCCTCTTAGCGTCACCGGCAACGAGTGCGCGGAGGCCCAGGTTCGAACCTGCAAATAAACAACCCTTGCCGCTTGGCTTTGACTCTGGTCTCTGGTGGTCTGATTTTGGGGGTCTTCCGATCCCTGGGCGTTTCAGGGTCCTGCAGATAGAAGTTGGGAATAAATTTTTCTATCAGCGCCAAGTTTGTGAGTCAAGATTTGGAGTCAAAAATTGTAACATATTCAGACTGGAAGAGATCACCTAGCCCAATTTGTCCTTTGTAGGTGGAGAAATGGAGCCCTCGATTGAAGAGTAGACTGCCCGAGGTCAGAGCTAGCAATCCACAGATCCAGGGCTGGAGTGAGGAACTCCATGGATAGTAAGTTATAAAGCTAAGGTTATGTTCTTGCCTCACGCTTGGCCTGGGGCCACCGAACCATCCAGCTTGCCCTTGATATTTCTGCAGCCCGTTTCCATCTGCTCCTTTCTTGGATTCGTTCTTTGGAAGGCATTTGCTCATTCTTTCCTTCCTTCCTTGGTTTGTCCATTCCTAACCAAGGTTTATTATCTGCCTGCTGTGTGCCAGATCCCTGGGCACAGGAGTACAACGCGAAGAGAGACAGCGCCAGCCTCGAAGGAGGTCACAGTTTAGAGAAGGGTGAAATACAACTCAACATGCTATTATGCATCGGATTGTTATTATATACTCTATTATGTACTCTAATATACTCTATAATATAGTACTCTATTATGTACTAGAGTAACACTGCTTATCTGCTGGTCTTGGGACCCAGAAAAGGGAAGGATGCCTTGAAATGATTTTAATATGGGAGAGGGGAGGGAGGAGTTTGCTGGAGAAGGTAGGACCCCCAAGAGAAAGGGAAGAAAGTGTGGGAAGGAATGGAAGGGCAGGGCAGAGCTTGGAAGATGTGTGATTCTGGAAGGCACCCAGAAACACACCCTATCACAGACTCAGCAGTAATTGGGTGGCTGCAACTGCGGAGGCCATCAGAAACCTGCCACCGTTCATTGGCTCAGCTCTGTTCAAAGGTTTAGACAAGAGCTCTGAGGGGCGCCTGGGTGGCTTAGTCGGTTAAGCGTGGGACTTTCGCTTAGGTCATGGTCTCGCAGTTCGTGGGTTCGAGCCCCGCGTCGGGCTCTGTGCTGACTGCCAGCTCAGAGCCTGGAGCCTGTTTCAGTCTGTGACTCCCTCTCTCTCTGACCCTCCCCTGCTCACGCTGTCTCTCTCTCTCCTAGAAATAAATTTAAAAACATTAAAAAAAAAAAAAGCTCTGCTTGGAGTCATCCAGGGCTGCCTAGTGTCCTTGGGCTATTTGTGTTGTAGGCTTGGGGGAGGGAGCTGCGGAAGGGAGGGGTGAGGCCGCTGAGGAGCAGGGACACAGTGGCCCCCAGGGCGCTAATTGCAGCCCCAGCTGCGCCGGATCCTGTGCTCTTCTGCTTGCTGCTCAGTATACTGCATAATGGACACCTAGTTCTGGAATCTCAACTAAGCCCAGATCTCAGTCCGCACAAGGGAATAATCACAAGTTGGGAGGAAGGAGTTTGCTGTGCTGATTAGACCAAGGCCTACATAGGCAGGGGGAAAGTTCTGCCTGCTTTTTTTCTGCTCCAGCCGCTGACCAGCTGCATAATTCGGGCCAATTAGGAAACAGCCGCATACCTATCAGCGAGTTGATGTAATGACTTCATACAGCATGGCCTTGGGCGGTGCTGGACCTCTCAGAGCCCTTCTTCTGTTAACAATAGTCAGCAGAAGCAGTGACAATCAAGAGGCATTTTACTTTGTAAGGATGCTTTAAATTCTTTACATGGGCTACCTATTTAATCCACAGAGTAACCTAAACAATCAGGTGTTACTAAGGTGCCCGTTTTGCACAGGGAGAAACCAAAGCTCAGAGAGGGTAGGTAACTAGCCAAGGCCACACAGCTAATAAGTGGTGCAACTAGGACTGAATCAGGCAGAGTGACTCCTGAGCCCACACCCACACCCACTCAGCCACATTGATTCTTAGTCTCAGGAAGATGTGCTTCAGGGAGGAGTTCCTGTGCTTGTTACACTGTGGGGTCACATTGTTCATTCACTTTGCTGTTATTCACTAGCCGATGCAGAGAAGGGCTGTTTTGTTCTCCGCTGGGCCCCTGAAAGGCCTAAATAAACTTAACCAGCTTTTCAGCTTCTGAGCAAATGCCTGCGCTGCGGGAAGCTAATACCTAACCAGCTCTTTCTGCTTCTGTAACAATGCTTAAGGCTCGCTTCCCCGCCGCCGGATTGCCCAAGGGACTAGCCTCAGGGCGGCAGCCACCCCCCACCTTGCTGAGGGAAGGGCCTGGAGAGAGAGATGTTAACCTGTTAGTCGCCAAACAAGACTTAAAACTCACTCTATGATAGACTGAATTCAAAGGTATCCCAAATGTTGTAATTAGATCCAGCCAAACCTGATGGCGGGAACCAATCAGATACGGTATATGTTCACATTTGAATGTTAACCAATGGCAAACTTGTAACCATGGAAATCTGTCCCTCCCCATGACTTGTTTACTTCTGTCTATAAAAAGGCTGCAGAGGCTTTGTTCAGGGCCTCCTAGCGTCACCGGCAACGAGTGAGTGCGCGGAGGACCGGGTTCGAACCTGCAAATAAACAACCCTTGCCGCTTGGCTTTGACTCTGGTCTCTGGTGGTCTGATTTTGGGGTTCTCTCGAATTCTGGGCGTTTCATATGGGGGCTCGTCCGGGATATTTCCCCTCCAGACCCACCAGACCCCAAGTCAACGGGTTGTTCCTAAGACCGATCGGTAAGTGAGCCGGCTCTGTCTGTCTGTTTGTCTCAGCGTCAGTTTCTGTCTTATCTGTTTGTTTCGGTTTCTGCCGCGCGGAATCTGCATCGGGGACTGTACTGGCTCTGGCGGACGCGCTATAGAGCAGTCGGTAGGGACCGAGGAGACGTCCTACGGTGCCATCTGGTGAGCCGGTTCGGTTCGAGGCCGGCGGGTGAGCCGGTTCGAGGCCGGCGGGCGCACCGGTTCGAGGCCGGCGCCTTCTGGGGGCGCACCGGTTCGAGGCCGGCGCCTTCTTCTGGGGGGCGCACCGGTTCGAGGCCGGCGCCTTCTTCTGGGGGGCGCACCGGTTCGAGGCCGGCGCCTTCTTCTGTTGGCTAGCCTTCTGTGTTTGTGCGCAGCGAACTCTGTTATCGGTCTCTGTGTCTCTGTGTTTGTGCGCAGCGAACTCTACTATCGGTCTCTCTGTGTCTGTGTCTGTGCGCAGCGAACTCTGTTATCGGTCTCTCTGTGTCTGTGTCTGTGCACAGCGGACTCTGTTATCAGTCTCTCTCTGTGTATGTCTATGTCGAATTGTCAATTTTCTCTGTTGGTGTTTATTACCTTGTGACTGAGACTGACGTTATGAGACAGACTTCATCCAAACCCCTAGACTTAATGTTAGCCCATAACCTCTCAGTGACTGTTAGGAAGGGTCCATTTTAAACTTACTGCTGCACAGAATGGCCCACTTTCAATGTGAAATGGCAACCAGACATCATGGTTTGGGCTGATCTGGTTGATAACCCACCCCCTTGGATTAAAAGTTTCTTGCCTCCACAGAAACCTGACACCCTGGCGGTGACTAAAAAGCACCCGCCCTCCCGGGCTTTGGAGCTGCCGAAAAAGAAAACTGAACCCTCTGCGCCGCTCTCCCCTTTCTTACAGGGCGGAACGGAGGAAAAATTAACTTCTCCCCCTCCTTAGGCAACCTCCTCCACAGGACCCAGCAGGAGGAACAAAGGCGCCACCCGAACCACAGGGGCCCCCTGCCCCATCGGACCCAGTGGCCCTGGGGAAATGGGCCCCGCCCAAGGGACCCAAAGCCGCCGTGGAATGACACCTGAGGGACGGGACTCAACTGTCTTGCCCCTGAGATTCTTTCTGATCACCAGGCAGGCATCTCTGTCCTGTCGGTTTTGATGTCTTTATTTTAAGGTTCAACGATAATATAACATCAGAAGACAGAATTTTTACAAGGGCTAATTATTTGTAAAATGTATATTAGGCTTATTCCTAAATTGCTTGAATGAGCCTTTTCCTTGATGCTGAATGTGCAAGCACCGTGGGGGCCATAAATATGTCAGTCTTTGCGCCTGGGTTATGTTTTAGTTACTCTTATCTATCCTCATCCCAGCTGCCAGTATAAGGGAAAATGTTTGTGGAATGTGGGCCTTGAGGAAGGGGCTGCTATGCTTCAGCAATTAGCAAAGATAAATGTAGTAACTTATATTCTGCCCTTATCTGTACCTTAACTTTAGATTAGGCTCTTTGTCTCGGGGCCAAGCTCAATTGTAACTCTTGTGTTCTTAACCCCCTTTATTGTCTGAGTCTTGGGTCTGCAAGGCCCATAGGAAGGGCCTTTTGACAATTGCCCATGGAGCTTTCGTCTAAAGTCTCTTTTGTAAAGGCAGGAATATACTTTTCCTTATGAGGTATCTATGTTCAGTCTGTGTTCAGAATATGGGTCTAATATGGAATGTTATGGGGCCTTGTCAATACCAGTAGGCTTGTTTCCAGCACGAGCCAGTAGTACAATAGTAGCAGAAGGAGATACCAGTTTTCATTTCTCATGGCTGAAGCTATGCAAACACTGACATTTCCTTGCTGTGACTGCCGTCCGGGGAGGCCGGTGCGGCTCCCGGCATGTTCAGTACTGAGAAATGGAAAATAATCCAGTCTGAACCCAGAAAATTGGTTCCTGGGCCCACTAGAGTTCCCACTCCTGACCAGGCTCAAAATGACGCTAGGTTTCCCCTGGCATGGCCAGATTGAAACTACAACTTGGCTAAAGGTAAGGAGAGTCTCTTCGTCTACCGCCAGACTCTGTTGGCAGGTCTCAAGGCTGCGGCTCGCAAGCCTACATTGTCAGTCAGGGACCAGAGGAAAGCCCCGCAGCATTCCTTAAAAGAATAATAGAGACATTCCGCCAGTGCACTCCTATAGATCCAGAGGCCCCAGCAAAACTTAGCTGCGGTGGCCATGGCTTTTGTCAGTCTGCTCCCAACAATTGGAGAAAACTTCAGAAACTAGAACGTCTAGGAAAAAGAGCCTCCAAGATCTAGTGGTCGTGGCAGAGAGGGTACACAGCAGCAGGGACAGTGCAGAGGACAAGCAGGTAAGGGCTGAAAAGAGACAAAACCAGGGTCTAGCCGAGATGCTACTCGCGGGAACTGCGGAACTGGAGGACCGAAAAAGACGCCTCAGACAGTTGGCTCCAGGAAAAGAAGGTAAGGAGAACTCCCAGCGGCTCGAGGGGCGCCCCCAATTAAGCAAAACTCAATGCGCCTACGGCAAAGAGAAAGAACATTGGGCCAAAGAATGCCCCAAGAATCAATCTGAAACTCTCATTCTAGTAATGGGAAATGACAGTGACTAGGGGAAACGGGGTTCGGCACCCCTCCCCAAACCCAGGGTAACCCTAAAAGTAAAAGGGCGATCCACTGAGTTCCTAATGGACACTGGGCTCAACATTCTGAGGAGCGCGCTGTAGGGACATCAGGGCATGAGGGCCACGGCACCAGCCCCAAGCCAGCCGCCTGCACCCCCGTGGCTCCCACATCCCCGGAGCCATACGCCCAGCCCCAGCCCGGGCAAGGTCTCCGGGGGCATCCCCGCCCAGCCCGTGGCCTCCGCAAGGCGCACTCACCCATCGCCAACCACCACGCACTTGAAGGCTTGCCTGAAACGCTGCTGACACCAGATGCGGGATTTGACCTAGACTCTAGCAGCTTGTTAAGCTCCTCGTCATTGCGGATGGCTAGCTCCGGGATCTCCACGGTAAAGTAATGGCCCTTGATAAGGAAAAACACCTACCAAGGAGCTGAGGAACCACCGCCCGCCGAGCACTCCCAACCAAACGTGAGAAATTCCTGAAAGACATCTTCATAAGGTATGGCTTTCCTCAGATGATAGGGTCAGACAACGGACCTGTATTTGTGTCCAAAGTAAGCCAGAATTTAGCCACGGCCCTGGGGATTAATTGGAAATTACACTGTGCATACAGACCCCAGAGTTCAGGACAGATAAAAAAATAAATAGAACTCTAAAAGAGACCTTAATTAAATTGACCTTGGAGACTGGCGGAGACTGGATAGCTCTCCTCCCTTTTGCATTCTAACTCCTTTTGAAAACATGTCTGGCCTGAATTGCATGACTTCTATCAAAATAAAATACATAGTTACTAAACATAGGTTTGAGTTTTCAGCTTCCTATTGCAGAAAAAGTAAGACTATTTAGACCTTTTAAAAAGTGATTTAAAAATTCTAATGTAAACACCTCTCAATTGGTTACTAGGTCCTCAATTGGAGACTAAGGTTTCCCAAGTTAAAATTCTGCTAAGTGTACTTAAGACTGATGGAAAGCAACCCTGTATATAGAAAACTGAGAGATCCATAAAAAAAGGATATAAGAAATGGAAATACATTTTTGTTGAGGGTAAAAGAAAGTAATTTTGTCCTAAATAAGACTGGTTGCTTAGAGGGAAATGGCTTTGGGACAAAGCTTAAAGGCAAAGGAAAGATGTAGAAGATAGAAGGTCTGTGAAGGGAAATCTTTGAAAAGGAATTTTATATGTGCTCAGGATAGACTGGTTGAAATGAATGGAATTTAAAAAGTACACCGGTATAAGGTTAAAACTCTGCTTTTCTCTCCGGTCAAAAGACAGAGTTTTCTTGGATTGTAAATCTGCTCTTGATAAGACAATGTAAACAAAAGTTTTCTCCTTTTTCTGCCAAGAAAACACGAAGCTTTAGGTTTCATCTTTATCAGGTCTTTGATTGCATAGTTAAATCTTCTCAATGTTAAAGGAGCTACCCCAACCAATGTTGGTTTCTAATTGGTTGGTTTCTAATTGGTTGGTTTCTATATTATGTTAAGATCTATTATTGCCACTTTGGTTGAATAGAAAAAGCTTTAAGATTTATAATGATCTGTAATCCTATTTAGGATAATCGCCGGGGACTAGACCTGTTGTTCCTCCAACAGGGAGGCCTATGTGCAGCCCTAAAAGAAAAATGTTATTTTTACGCTAACCACTCTGGCGTTGTTAGAAAATCAACGGCCAAAGGCAGAGAGGGCCTCGCCAAAAGAAAACAGGAATGGGAACAGCAGGAGGGATGGTTCACGTCCTGGTTTAACGGATCCCCATGGCTCACTGCTTTACTCTCGGCTCTGGCCGGCCCCCTTGTACTTCTTCTCTTACTTCTGACCATTGGCCCCATTGTCTTCAACAAACTGTTAAACTTTATCAGAGATAAGCTCAATACAATCCAGGTAATGGTACTAAGGTCACAGTACCAACCCGTAGATACTGGAGACTTATCGTCCCTTTAGTCAATGGGACCCAAGATTGGCTCCCCAAGTACCAAAGAAAAGGGGGGAATGAGAGGCCTAAATAAACTTAACCAGCTTTTCAGCTTCTGAGCAAATGCCTGCGCTGCGGGAAGCTAATACCTAACCAGCTCTTTCTGCTTCTGTAACAATGCTTAAGGCTCGCTTCCCCGCCGCCGGATTGCCCAAGGGACTAGCCTCAGGGCGGCAGCCACCCCCCACCTTGCTGAGGGAAGGGCCTGGAGAGAGAGATGTTAACCTGTTAGTCGCCAAACAAGACTTAAAACTCGCTCTATGATAGACTGAATTCAAAGGTATCCCAAATGTTGTAATTAGATCCAGCCAAACCTGATGGCGGGAACCAATCAGATACGGTATATGTTCACATTTGAATGTTAACCAATGGCAAACTTGTAACCATGGAAATCTGTCCCTCCCCATGACTTGTTTACTTCTGTCTATAAAAAGGCTGCAGAGGCTTTGTTCAGGGCCTCCTAGCGTCACCGGCAACGAGTGAGTGTGCGGAGGACCGGGTTCGAACCTGCAAATAAACAACCCTTGCCGCTTGGCTTTGACTCTGGTCTCTGGTGGTCTGATTTTGGGGTTCTCTCGAATTCTGGGCGTTTCACCCCCAGAGCCTATACTGTCCCTCGCCCACTGGTGAGGTCTAATATATATTTGGGGCTGACTGACTAGCAATGGATTAGAGCCTATTTTATATTTTGCCGATTATACTAGCAGGAAAAGCCAACGAAGACAGGCCTTTCTTAGGATCTGGATTTCTCAGGGTGTGAGCTCTCTGGGCTCTGTGGAGCAGGTTCTGGGGAGATTTACCAGAGTTGTTCTTTTCTTTCTTTCTTTTTCTTTTTTTTTTAATGTTTATATTTTTATTTTTGATAGAGAAACAGAGCATGAACAGGGGAGGGGCAGAGAGAGAGAAGGAGACACAGAATCCAAAGCAGGCTCCAGGCTCTGAGCTGTCAGCATAGAGCCCAACGTGGGGCTCGAACTCCCCAATCATGAGATCATGATCTGAGCCGAAGTCGGACACTTAACCAACAGAGCCACCCAGGCGTCCTAGAGCTGTTCCTTTCTTTGCTTTTGCTCTCATTTCCTGTAGCACCCACTCATGCTTTGATATATTCAGCAGGTATTTAATGCACATATTTATGACATGCCAGATACTGTCCCAGGCAGAGCAGTGACTAAGACAGATAAAACCTCCTCCGCACGTGGAACTTGCAATGCAATGGAGCAGACAAATGATAAGCAATAAAGAAGTCACATAACAGCATATGCACAATGGAATGGATGCTCAGGAAGGGGCATATGATGTGTCAGGAAGAGAGGGAGACTTTTAGATAGGTGGACAGTAAAAGCCTCACTAAGAAGATGATGTTTGACAAAATAGTGGAAGAAAGGAGGTGAACCAGGCAAATACTGAAGGAAGGACGTTTCCAGGAGCAAGTGGAAATGTCCTGGGGCAAAGTCTTGCTGGATGTTAGAGGAACGATGGGGAGGTCAGAGGTTAAGGAAACAATGAGTGAGAGGAAAGTAATGGGAGATAGTTGAAGAAACAACCACAGCCAGGCTGTGCAAGGTTGTCTAGGTCTAAGTCATGACCCTGGCCTTTATTCTGAGTGAGGTGGGAAACCACTGGAGGATTTTGGCAGACAAAGGACATATCTGACTTGCCTGATATTCCTTAATGTTACCTATATGTATATCTATCTCCCTCTCTATGTCCCAAGGTTGGGATCGTGTGTATATTCCTGATGCGGAGCACAGTGCCTGGTCTATGGCAGATGTTTCAGTACATTGCTATCAAATAAATAAACACAGGAAAACATAAAACAGGATGAAACAACCTAAATCAGGGTGCAAACAGAGGCCCAGGAGAAGGACCGATACATTTTGACTGAGGAAAGAGGGATGTTTTATGGGGCAGGTACCTTTTCATCTAGGTCCGGAAGAATGGGAGGCTTTCCCTAGGTTGAGAGAAAGGAAAAAGTATATTAGGCTGAGCAAGGGACAGGAGCAAAGGTTTGGAGGTGTGAGCATGCCTGGCAAATTGAGAAAGTAGACAAATGATTCTGGAGCACAGGGTGAGAGGAGGCTCATAGAAGGACGGGAGGCCAGAATTGTAGACTTGGGCCAGATCCTGCAAAGAGCTGCATGTCCAGCTAACAAGCTTGGATTTTGCACTGCAAGCAATGGGAAGCCCATGCAGGATTTTACAGGTGTGCATATCCATCTTGGAAGGTGGGATTCAGCCCGTTAGGTTTTGGCTATTAACTCAGTCATGGCTCATAGCCAAAGCAGGCAGCAGGCCAAGCCAAGAATGGTGCCGGGGCAGGCAGTACCAACGATGTCGCACTGTAGACTGCGCAGGCTAAAGATGTGGAAATACTGTCACGCGCAGAAGCAAAGAATCCATCTGTGGGGTCCCCTGACATTGCGCAGCTGTGTTCCATAGGTGTCTGTGTCCAGCTCAGGACCGGCCATGATTTCATTATGCTGCTTATCCACTTTGTCTTCCCTTATGGAAGATCGATCAGCTACGAGGCTCCCGAGGTTATTTAATTCTTCCCCTGTGCTGGAGAACGCGGTTGGAGTCTCCCTGACCTGCTCTGCCCGGTGCATGGTGTGTTGTTCCACTGCTGTCTAGTTCCAAAGTAAGGGGTCAGTCATCTCAATTTAGGCATTTCTTCTAGAAGGAAGAGCTGAGGCTTCTACTTCTCACCCAGGAGGAGCAGGCAAAGCCCCCATCTGATAGGTGAGGCATTGAACTATTCTGACCTCTCACTATTGCGGCACAGGTATAGCTGCTGGTAGGCAAATGGCCTTCTGGGAAGCCCTTTTATTTTTATTCTTTATTTAAAAAATTTTTAATGTTTATTTATTTTTGAGAGAGAGAGAGACAGAATCTGAAGCAGGCTCCAGGCTCTCAGCTTGTTAACACAGAGCCGGACATGGGGCTGGAACTCATGAACTATGAGATGATGACCTGAGCCAAAGTCAGACGCTTAACCAACTGAGCCACCCAGGTGCCCCTGGGAATCCCTTTTAAAATGGAGCTGGAAGTCCAGTGGAGTTGAGAGTTGTCAACCATTCCTTTGAGGAAACGGGCTTGTTCCCAAGCTGGAGGCCAAGGCTCCCCCTTCCTGCCCCAACTCTGCACTATCAGGGTGTCCCACTCTGTCACTTTTCACCCCAACTAAGTTTCTCTAGGTTAACTGCAAAGATTCCTTGCTCCCCAGTAACTGATGGTTACCATCAGTAACCATCCCTGGACAGCAAACTTAGGTTTCTAGAACCCACAAACACAGGAGCAAAAGAGCACATAGCTTTCAAGGTTGGGAGCGGGGGAGCTGGGACAGAGGCCAGAATGGTGTGGCTCAGAGAAATCCAGTATCAAACTTTCAGGGAATTTGGCGTGGGGGAATGGAGGGAGAAACTTCCACCAGTTTCTTTTCCATTGCATTGAGTGGAAGAAAATCAGTCATCCTCTGCTGAGAAACAGCTGGTTTGCCGAGTAGAAGGGAGCTGGGCCCCAGAGACGTGATGAACCTGCCATGTGCAGAAAACCCGAGGAGGAGCAGAAATGTACGTGAAATGACAGACTCGGAGGAGTCCAATCAGAGTCCAGGTTGCCAGCTGTGGCCTCCTTCTCAGTGCAGTTAGGAGTAACCACTCTCTATCTCGGGGTCACCTGGTAGACCAGCCTCATTATGTACAGCTGGCCTTTCCTTATTAGTCCCTTCCAGGTAACCAGTATACTGAACTCTCATTATGGAGTCAGACTATGATACAGCCGAAGGTGTGCATGTGAGTTGGATTGAGAATGGGTCTCTCACTATACTCCAGGCCCAGACAAAAAGGATTTTTTGGTTTCTAATCTTCTGTAAGGGTTAATGGAAGACTGTTAAGATCTATTACAGGCTTTTAAAATGCTCGTAACATTCTGACCTAAGAATTGGACATCTAGGAATGTCTCCAAAGAGATTAGAAATACCACAAATATTTAAAATAAGAATATCTATTATCACAGTACTCTTTATAGTAGTAACAAACCATTAAAAATTGCTATTTCAGAGGTGGCTCTCTCCCCTTCTCTGTCTGCCTTTCCCTGTCTCGTGCTTTTCCTCTCTATGAAAGTAAATGAACATTAAAACATAAAAATATTAGGGGCGCCTGGGTGGCTTAGTCGGTTAAGCGTCCGACTTTCGCTTAGGTCATGATCTCGTGGTTCGTGGGTTCGAGCCCCACGTCGGGCTCTGTGCTGCCAGCTCAGAACCTGGAGCCTGTTTCAGTCTGTGACTCCCTCTCTCTCTGACCCTCCTCTGCTCATGCTGTCTCTCTCTCTCTCTCTCCTAGAAATAAATAAAACATTTAAAAAAATAAATTAAAAAAATAAATTAAAAAATATTAAAAATTGCTATTTCAGAATACTTTCTGACATCAGAACATATTTCCAATTTTTAAAACTTTCAGAAATTATGAAATATTATACAGAAAATTACAGCATATAAAATAAATATCTGTATACATTCCAGCCACATTTAACAAATGTTGACATTTTGCCATATTTACTTAAGAACTTTTTTTTTTAACGTTTTTTTTTTTATTTATTTCTAGGAGAGAGAGAGAGAGAGAGACAGCGTGAGCAGGGGAGGGTCAGAGAGAGGAGTCACAGACTGAAACAGGCTCCAGGCTCTGAGCTGGCAGTCAGCACAGAGCCCGACGCGGGGCTCGAACCCACGAACCGCGAGATCATGACCTAAGCGAAAGTCGGACGCTTAACCGACTAAGCCACCCAGGCGCCCCACTTAAGAACTTTTTAAGAAATAAAAGGTGACAGATATAGTTGAAGCCTCTTAGACTCCTCCCTTCATTACTTCCCCAGATGTGACCCTTTTTCTGAAATTGGTACATACTTTACCATCCAGAAATTATGATTTTACTATATATATCTCCATAAAAATATAAAGCATATGTTTTATAATTTATAAAAATTGCGATATCCTATAAATCCCATAATGTGCAATTTCACTCACCACAATTGCTAAGATTTACCCATTTTGATAATACAGATGAGATGTTTTTAAAAATTTTTTTATAGCTTATTTATTTTTGAGACATGAGAGACAGAGCATGAGTAGGAGAGGGGCAGGGAGACAGACAGAATCTGAAACAGGCTCCCGGCTCTGAGCTGTTAGCACAGAGCCCGACACCGGGCTCGAACCCACAAATGGTGAGATTGTGACCTGAGCCAAAGTCGGCTGCTCAACTCACTGAGCCACTCAGGCACCCCCAGATAATATGGTTTTTATTCCTTTATGTAGTGTTCCAACTACACAAAGATATTTAATCAACTGTTTTCATTGAATTATATCTGTTCCAAGGGTTATCTCTAAGGGAACATACCCATCTAACTACCCCCCAGGTCAAGAAACAGCATTGTCTATACCCCAGAAACTCCATGCCCACTTCCAACAACTATGAGCCTTCCTTCCTCTCCAAAAGCAGCCACTCTCATATTTCTATTAACATCATCTAGCGTGTTTTTGAACATTATATAAAAGGAAGCATGGTATTCTACATTTGCTAATCAGTTCGTTTGTTAATTATGTGGTTGGAATCTTCTCTTTTCTTACAGATGTTTTGGGTCTATTATCAGCTATTGAGAGAGATATATCAAACTCACTGTGAGTGTGGGTTTGTTGTATCTTCTTTTAATTGTCAGTTTTTGCTTTAAATATTTTAAGCTATGTTATCGCATGTATATGGATTTAGAATTGTGGCAGCTTTCTGGTGAATTGACTCCTTTATAATTAAATAAATCTTTACCTAGTAATGTTTTTGCTGTAAAGTCTACTTTCTTTGCTATTAGAAGAGCTATCCTACCTTTCATCTGCTTAGTGCTTCCATATCTTTTCCACTGTTTTATTTACTTCCCTTCTGTGTACTCATATTTAAAGAGTACTTGTAAGCAGTAGATAGTTCGATTTTAAAAATCCATTTTTACATCTTTAGCACAATTGTGTTTGCATTAACCTATTTATATTTAGTATTCTGCCCATTTACATGTAAGGAAATTACTGAGATACTTGGGTTCTTATCTACCATTTATTATATTGCTTTCTATTTGACCGACCTGTTTTATATTCCTTTTTTCCTCCTTGTATACTTTTTAAGTAAGTAAATATTGAGTACTTTATTTTTTCCCATCTGTTAACTTGGTGGTTATACATTCTTTTACTGTTCGTATAGTAATTATGCTAAAAATGTACATCCTTGACTTACAGTCTAACAGAAACTATCATTTTCACCACATCCCTAATAATGCTAGACCTTACAGCACTTTATCTTCATTCACTCTTTTACCTTTTATGTCATTGTCTTCATGCATTTTAATTCTATATCTATGTTAAACTTCATGTTAATATTATTTTGTTTCATAAAGTCAGCATTCATTTATGTTTTCCTACATTTTTACCTTTTCCGGTATTCTTCTTTCCTTTATACATTTTGGTGTTTTCATCTGGAATCATCTTTCTTTTGCTTGAATAAATTCCTTTTAGATTTCTTTTAAGGCAGGCCCAATGGTAACAAATTCTCCATTTTCATTTGTTGACAGATATCTTTATGTTGCCTTCGATTTGAGAACTAGTTTTGGTGTGTGTAGATTTCTGGGTTAGCAGTTAACTTCATTTAGCACTTTCAGGCTAGCATTCCATTGTTTTGTGGCTTCCATCATCTCTGTGGGAAGTCAGATAGAGATCTTATTGTGTTCCTTTGAAGGTAATGTGTTTAACACTTTTAAGATTTTTCCCTCTTTTGTTTTTAGCAGTGCACCTACGAATGATTTTATGTATAGGATTCAAATATGTTCTTGAACCTGTGAATTGATATCCTTTATCAGTTCTTGGCCATTATCTTTTCAAAAACTATTTCTTCTTTTTCTTTCTTCACGGGACTACACTTTCAGGTATGTTAACTCTTCTGACCATAGCTCCTAGTGGTTTATCCTCTGTACATTTTTCCATTTAAAAAAACTATCTTGTTTGGATGTTTTATATTGATGTGTCTTTATGTTCATAATCTCAACCTTCTCTAAACTGCTGTTAAAAAGTCCATTGAGTTCATGTCAGATATTGAGTTCATAACTTCAGATATTATAGTTTTTAGTTCTAGAATTCCTATTTGATTCTATTAAAAAATAGATTCTAGTTCTTAGGTGAAATTCTTTATCCTTTCATTTATTTTTACCATCTTCCCTTCGGTTTCCTTAAAGACACTCATGATATTTATTTTATGTTCTTTGTTGGTTAACTCTGGTATCTGAGTAACTGTAGGTCTGTTTCTCTCATTTGTTTTATTCATGGTTTCTGGTGCTATGTTGCTACTTCTTGGCATGCTTTATAATTTTTTATTGAACTCTGGACTGTTACATATAACACTGTTTAGAGACCCCAGAAGCTGTTACCAATATTAGGAAGAATTCGCCCTTTCTTCTCTTAGGAAAGGGCAGAGTGGGAGCTGATCCACCCAGGGACTGGCTGGATCACCAGTCAAGGCTGTTGCTGCGGTTTGGTAATGCTCTGTCTACCCCTGGTTTGCTCCTGGCCCTGGGGCTTAGACCTCCAAGGTTTCCAACTGAGTCTCTAGAATGTTCACTGGGGCTCTTTTCCCAAATTTTAATCTTTGTCTCTAGTACCATGAAACTGCCAGAAATTCTCTGTCTGGAATTTTAGCCTCCTGCCCTGGGCAGTTATAGAATTTGGCACATGTATTGTGCGTGGCAAAAAATCAGACATATTTTGGGGATGCTCAGGTCTCCAATTTTTGTAACTTAAACTCCATGAGACTTCTGAAGCAGTGACCGGCCACCTGGGGAAAATATTCTCAGCTTTTTCCTGTCCATGGAATTGACAAAGGCCCCTCTAGAAGCAGCAGCTGCAGGTCAGCCACTTCCCTCCCTGGAATCGTATCCTGTGTAGTCCTCATTGGTCCACAGGCTCTATGATGCCTTTAAACAAGAGGTTTGCATTTTATCTGCTTTTCTAATTGCACTCTGTGGGCTGTTGGTCTGCCACAGCTTTCCATCCTACCCGTAGTGAAAATCCTCTAGGCCCCATTACCATATACATGTTTCTGAATGCTACACATTTTGTTTTGAAAAATTATAGAGATAATTTGGGGTTCTGGGTGTTGTTATCTTCCTCCAGAGGGGATGCAGGCTTGCTTCTGGCTGTTAGCTAG
The DNA here is from genome assembly GCA_017311185.1 of Proteles cristata cristata. Lineage (NCBI taxonomy): Eukaryota > Metazoa > Chordata > Mammalia > Carnivora > Hyaenidae > Proteles > Proteles cristata. The sequence goes on from JAESUZ010004630.1 coordinate 4,373,651, forward strand.
TCTGGGGGTAGGTCACTTTGATTCCATCAGAAATTTTGATTCCATCAGAAACTGACATGATTCCATCAGAACATCAGGAGGAGCTGGACCTCCCTGACCCTTTGCGGTCCTCTCTGAATTTCTGGGGTGTTTACCAAGCCCCCTCTTTCCTAGTGGACTTGGACTACATTCTGGTTATACTTGATCCCACAAGACTGCTGAAAGCTCATTCATTGCACAACCCCTCTGTCACTGCTTTTGCTTAGACTTGCTATTGTTTTGAGGGAGTAAAGAGGCTCCAAATTCTGGGTTCTTTTCTCCTGATTTCCTTCCTCTTTCAGATGATTGCACACAAAATTTCTCTGCCTTGATCATCATTCACAAGCCTTCACATTTTGTTATATGCTGTCCAGCTTTTCTAGTTCCCAGTAGGAAAGTTGGTCCAAGCCCAACCCAATCAATCAGTAATGAAAATGCAACTCTCAGTGATATATATTTTTTTTAAGTGAAAAAGAAAAGCAATTTGCAAAACAGTATGCGCTGTATGGTGCTAACTTGGTTAAAAATAAAAGTATGTTATTAGGTATGTATATGTATAGAAAGACCAGAGGGATGTAGGTCATTAAAGGTGGTTCTCTCCAGATGATTGGTTTATAAATGATTTCATATTGTCTGCTTTTCAGTATGTTCCAAATTTTCTATGATAAATGAGCTCTTTCATATTTTAAAAAATTGCTATTTTAGAGAAAGACAGTAGAAAGACAGCCAGAAAACAGTAGGCAGAGGAAAGAGAGCATTAAAGGAAAAAAATGACACCCCAGAATCATGGAGGAAGGAAGGTGGGGCTCCAGAGAAATTGCACAATAGCATTTTGAAGCTGAGGGGGACTTAGCTCATCTTACTGAAACCCTTTATTGTACAGGTGAGGAAAGTGAGGCCCATGAAGCAGCACTGCCGGCCATCTAGTTGGAGACAGCACTGGTCAGGAGCTGGGTCTGCCCAAGAGGTGCAAACTCTTTCCAGAGGACCTTGTCAAGTAAACATGGGCTGCTGAAGTCCCCACTGCCCGGGACTCCAGACTGAAAGTTAGGAAGTCAGCCTGGCTCAGCTGGATCTCCTCAGGCAGAGGAATCACTAAGGCTATCAGTGAGAAGCTCTGTTACCTTTCCTTTGGCTTTGGTTTTGTTGGGGAGGGGCTAGCTTCACAGGGGATGGCCCTGTCTACAAGACACATTTCTGAGCTTTGTATTTAGAAGCTTCCTGAATCTTCCCAGGTCTCCCTGCCCCACATACTTCTCTGGCTTCTTGTACACCTTCTCTAGACTCCCACAGCCCTATTCTGGCCATTCCATGCTGAGTAGTGGACTTACTGTCCTCAAAAATATTTGCATCCCCCTTGCTCAGATGGCCCCATACCAAGAGCCTTTTTCCTAGTCCCCCTTTCTTACCCTTATTCCACTTGCCTTTCCTGGTGTAGCTCCTATCATGAACTTCTGCAGCTAGTGGAGCCTGGGCCTCTCATTTGGAAAGGATTCTCTAGAATTTCTTTTGCTAATTGTCAGGTCTCCTATTGAGACTGTTTCCAGAAGCTTCTGGAAGTTTCTGGAAGGTGGGGACCAAATCTACAAACCCAGGCATCCCTCCTCGCACAAAAGGCAGTGTCTTTCACGAGGTGGGCACTCAGTGAATACTTGTGGAGCAAGGGGTGAGCAGTTTGAAAGAAATGTGTTTGTGAGGCTGGGGCAAATCTAGAAGGAACTGACAAAGAATTTCGATAAGCAGCCAGGAAAGGGGCAGGCAGTACAGAGCTCATTATTGGAGCCTGGAAAAGGCTTTCTGTTGGCTTTTCTTTCTTCCCTTGATTCTGGTGTCAGCTTCAGAAAGACACAAGAGGACCCAGAGTCAAGAGGGAACAGATATTGAAAGGAGAAAAACGAGTTCTGCTGTTTGAGGTAAAGATGATTTAAAGAGGAAGCAATGTAATAGAGGTCCAAGTCTGGAGAGGTGGGGAGGCCACCTGGAAAGGGATGTGCTCCTGCAGTTTGAGCACAGTTTCTCAGGGGCGGAGTGGGCTGGCCTCATGACCAAAGAACTGGAATACGAGTTTGGGCAGTGAAGAAACAGAATGTGAATCTTGGTGTCAAATAATGAGCCAATGTGTTTGGGGCTTGAGAGATACTTCCAGTTCTTTTGCAGAGGGAACCTTACTGAGGGAACTATTATATCATCTGAAGCCAGAATCTCTGTTTTGATGGCTTCCGTTAGGTACTTGAGCAGAGGTGTGTAATTGAATGGGGAGTCTAGGAGATTTATAAACCAAGGATGTCTGAGAGACTTGAAGTTCATAAATTTTGGGGTCTCTTCTTTGGAGCACTGAAGCTTGGTGGGGGAGAGGATTTGTAGTCTATCATATTAGAACTAGCTGACGTAACAATCAAATGTGAGACCGTAGCACAGGAATGGAGCAAGAGAGGGAATCTTGTCTTTACCTTGGCTGGGGGACTTGGACAGATGCTTAGAGGCTAGGCTCAAAGGAGTTAACTTTCAGAAAACTAGTCATGCAACATAAACTAACTCGAGGAATTTCTGGGGATGCAGAAGGGCATTCAGTCCTCATGGTATTTGCAAACAAATGAGGTCCCTATGGGTTTTGGAAGTAGCTTTTGGAGGTTACCCAAAGGGTTCCATTTTGGTGATATGTTTGGGGAGGGTGAAGGAATAGGCAGTAGGGCAGAATGAACTTTACTTATCATAGAAGTAGCATAATCTAAAGGGGGCTGATGATTTGATCCCAGCTCAAATGATCCAGTGGCTAATCCAGTGCTACTGCTGATGATGCCAGTGCTCTAGCCGGTGACTAGAATAGCTTGGAATGTCTGCTGAAATCGGCATCCTGCGGACACCTTCCCCAGATCCGGTGGCTTCAAGCTCACAGTGTGCGTGTTCATGTGTAGTGGGTGTTGGGGAAGGTACTGTAATCGTCAAGTTTGACTAGAACTCCCTTGCCCTTCCCTTCCCTGGGTCCTAACTTCCCCTTCCCCCTCCTGCCCATGCTCCTTTTTGTTTAGATGTCCTGCTGGTTTCTCTTTCTGGAGGTGGCTGGTGCAGACCCAGGGAAGCAGTGTCTCTGGTGGCTTTTGTCTTCTCCAGGGGAAGAGTGGGTGGGGCTGGGCTCTTTGCTTGAAGAGGAAAAGGATGAGGGTGTGCAGGGGAAACAGGTGATACAGAAGTGGTGAAGTGGTATGGAAGATGGAGGAGTTAAATGTTAAGGGGTGGGTAGAAAATGTACCAAGATATTTTGAGGGCTAAATTTGTTCTGGAAGTTAAATGCATAGAATGTAATGAATCAGAACAAGAGCCACTTAAGACTTTTAAAGCCGTTGGGTTGCCCAGGCGATACACAGACGTTTTGTGGATGATTTGTTATTAGCAGTAAACATTTACATAGCACTTCACCTCCTCAAATATTCATCCATAAAACCTGGAGTGTTAGTGATGGCCAGGAAACCAAGAGCCAAGGAGGACAAGTGATTTGCTCAGGGTCACAAAAGTAGTTTGCTGCAGAGCTGACAAGAGAACCCTGGTCTCCATGCATCTCACTGCTACCTGCAAGGGACTTTCACTTTGGTTGGTTTGCCTTTGAACACATGGTGAGGAACATCAAAGCTGAGTGGTACAGCCTTCAGATACAGAACCAGGGAGGTGGGAAGGGGAGTGATCCACAATGACCAACCAAGAGGTTATACTTGACCTTCCAGCTTTAAAACCTCCTGTCTGGACCCTGGACCCCTGGAGCCTCATGTCTTGCATTTGTCTGCTCATCTACTAGTATCCTCTCTCTTGGAGAATGGCCCCATTGACCACCCAGTTGCCTGAGCAATTTGGGCTTTTCCTTTTGCTCATTCCCCACCCACACTGCGTTTAATCAATCACCAAGACCTTTGATTCCATGTGCTTAATATTTTTTGAATCTACCTATTTCTCTCCATCCCCATCCTGGCCACCTGTCTACCATATCAGCCTACTGATTAGCCCCCTGGACATCCACTATTTTATTCCTTCCTATCCATTCCCCTATTTCCCAAAACTTTTTCAGGTCTGTCTCCTGCTGAAAACTCTGCTAAGGCTCCCAACAGCCTCAGGATAACGCCCAGAAACTTTAATACAAAACCCCTGCTATCTCTCCATCTCCGGAGACTCATCTACTGCTCTGCTTCACTTTCTATCCCAAGTTCCAGAATGAACTTGTGTTCCCTGAGTTTGTCCTGCTGGGGGTATTTTGGCTAGAGAGCCAGGAGGGGACAGACAAAGATCACAGAAAAGGGTAAGGGGAGAGAGAGAAGAAGGCTTAGAACCTGGGTCTGGGCTGTACCAAACCATTTGCCTGCATTGAAATACTGCCTCTGTATGGGATATTCTCAACCTATGGAGCATTGCCGTCAGACTCAAAGGTGGGTAGGATCTATCAAAGCAAGACTGCAAACTCAAAGCCTTCTCCTTCCAGACAGTATGTCCTCATTTGTGAGCAGAGCACAGTCATTCTTAAGAGGCTTGACGTTTCTTATTAAGTGACAGTGAGCTAGTCACTTAAAGTAATGAGGCTGTGAGTCTTGGTTTCCTCCTTTATGAAATGGGGATGACAGCTGTCCTACTGTGTAGATGTCTTTTTTCTTTGGGTGTACAGTATACAAAGTACCTTCTTGTTTTGGGAAATCCTCTACTGTGTGAGCCTTTGTGGGAGGGAAGGTATACCCCCCACTGGGAAACTGAAAAAGCCATACTCTGTGACCTGCCCTCGGCAGCGAGGGAGAGAGATGCTCCTGACCAGGTGTTTGTACCTTGAGAATAATGTGAAGACTGAGGCACAGCTGAGAATCATTCTGGTAGAGGCAGTGGAGTAGCAATGACACTGACCGTGGAGGTGGCCTTGGAGGGCCCAGAGTAGGCTCTTCGTGCAATGTGAACTTGATGCCTTTCTTCTGTGTCTTCTAGTCAATGCTGGGAGCTGCATGATCTCCTCTCAGTGAATTCCATTCATGTTCACCAGGCCAGTCAATTTCTGTGGATGGAACTGCAGCTTCACTCAAAACCTCACCTACTTTGCTGCATGGCCACGAGAAAGCAGGACTGTGGTTGGGACTTCAAAGGAGGTAGAGTTCATCTTAGTTGTTGGGGAAGGTGGTGAGGGTCTGGGTCTGAGATAATAGGGTCTACTGCACCCATGCTTTAAAAAAAGCTTGAAGTTACAGTGGTCAAAACCATATTAAATACCAGGCATTTCATTGTGGGGATGAGATATTGTGAATAAGCTTTGTAAAGGACAAGGAACATCTAAGACATTCTCATCTTACCAATAGAGAGCCCTCCCACTCCTCCTCCACGATGTCTTAAATTTAACTTAAAAACATAATTGTTCAAGAAAGATGGAGAAAGGCATAAGTCCATTTCAGTAGACTGTTAACATGGAGGAGCAGACATTTGTTTTCTGCACCCAATATCGCAGAATGAAGAGTCCAGTTTTGGCGGCCTCTGGTGTCATTTTCTCTGGCTGGAAGGACTCTCTTATAAGCTGTGACTCCAGGCTTCCTCTGGCTGTGGAAACCTTAGAAGCTGCCTGCTAAGGTCTGGGCTTCACTTGAAGGGAACAAACCCCCCCCCCCCAATTAGCCTGATCCCCAACCTTCCCTCCACACCCTGCCCAGAGAGGATCCCTGAGCTCACGTCTGTTCATTCTGCGGCTCCTCGGTTCTCAGAAAGCAGGCGCCAGGGCAGTGGGAGGCCAGGCTCTAGGCAATTTTTCACGTCAACTGGTCTGAGCTGGATGTGAAAGATGTGGCGGCTTCATACCCCAGTTGCCCAAAAGCTGCTGTTTCCTCCACTTTGGAAAACACTCCAAAGCACAAGAGTCTGGCACATGTCCCTGGGGTCAGAGAGGATGTGCTATTGAGCCCCCACCATGGGACCCATCCCCTTAACTGCCATCTCTGGGAAGGAGGCACTTGGACGCCACAGTGCTTAATTATAGCATTTAATTTTCCCCCTTACATTTTAAAGAGCAAGTTGTCAGGCAGGCTTATGTGAAAGCAGAACCATTACCGTCATGAAGAACTAAACGCAATAACGGAGTGGACCCAGACCCAGGCTGCTGCAGAGAGAAGTTTGCATGCTCTCTCTCTGCCTCTGCGGGGAAATATCACCAATTACTGGCCTGTTGCTGGGGTGGGTGCTTACTTAGGGCAATGTGCTGTCCCTCCTTCATGCTTTCTCTTCCAGTTCTGGAGTCTTCGGGTTCTTTAGGGGCCAAGGATCAGGTGGAGCTATGAGGAGCCAGGGTCTGAGCTGGGGCTCTGGAGTTATGGAGCAGCACACAGCCAGGGGTCGTGGTTTCCTCACCTGTAAAATGAGAGAAGGAGGTTCAATGATTGCCAAGCTCATTTCCAAATAGCTTTTCTTTGGTGGCTCTGTATTTCCCCCAAGCCTTGGCGGTGTCAGAGACTTGGCTGAGAGGTTCAGGGGTTTGGGCCAAAGTCATTGTCTTGCTGATAATCCATTTCAGTGGGTAAAAGCTGCTGTCCCCTATTGATCACTGGACAAATGTCCCACCGCCTCAGGAGGAATGCCTCCCTGGAACTTCATGGGTTTGTCTTGGTAAGAAACAAGGAAAGCTGGAGGGGCAGGTCCCTGATTGTCCTACATGGAAATTAACTGGCCACCTACTATTATCTCAAATCAGATTGATGGCAGGATGGGGGCAAAGTCACATTGACCGTGGATCCCAGACACCAGATCATCAAAATGCAAGGCACCAAAGGAAGTCAATTTGACGGCTTAAAAAAAGAAATAACAGCAGAAATAAAAATCCTATAAGCTGTTCCAAAAACATGTCATTTTAACCGAAGGAGTTTATTTGATTGAATTTAAAGGAAGTTAATATAAAAGTTCATATGTTTCCTTCCAAGCAAAAAGCCAGATGATATGAAGCATGTTGTTGGTGTCAGACAGATAGTAGATGTGAAGGGGAAGGAAGTCATGCCCATATTTGCCTGAGATCTGATAGCTCATTTTTAAAATTCATCCGTCCTCTCAAACTGCATTAATCACCTCCACCCCTGACCCTCTACCATCCTTGTAGGTTGGTACCATCCTTTATGTAGGTTGAGAAAAAGCTAAAGAAAAAGCATTGCTTCTGTTGCCCATTTAACACCTGTTGAATGGCCTGTGAATCAGACCATGGACTTGCAGGGAAAGGTGTACCTGTTGAGATTTTCCAGTTCAGTCACTTATTGTTGATGCTTGTACCTCACTGTCCACCATCCCTGCCAAGAGGCAGTGAGCTGAGGTCTGTCGCCATCCACTTCTGCAAGCATCCCCTTTTACCTTAGTCAGACAACCTTTCCTTGCAGAGAGTAGGAATCTGCCTCCTTGTCACATCCCTCTAAAGGTCATGGAACACCTTTGTCCATCCAATTGCTCCAGAAGTCACGCTCACTCCTTTTGTCTCATCTGGACATCAGGTTGTATAATATTCCTCATAGGAGCCTCTAAAATCCCTGCCTACCTCACCACCCCATGTTGGTGCCCATTTTTGGCATCTCTCACCAGGACCATGACAGTAGTCTTCTTCCCTCTGGGCTCTGGCCTTCACTGTTACCAGTGGTCCTTGGGCAAGATTGTGGTGGAGAGAGCATGGGTTTTGGAATCAGACAGAGACCTGTGTTTAAATCTGGGCTTTGCCACTTAGCTGGGTTGCCTTAGCCAACTTAATTTTTCTATGTCTTATTTCTGGACCTATAAAATGAAAATAATATTGATTTCAGATTATTCTTATGGAGTTTGAATGGGATAACATTTTTTAAAATGCCCACTAGGAAGCCATAAGTAACTACCCAATAAACATCAGGTACTTTTCCCTTACCTTCTTTCTCACACCCTTTTGAAATTTGTCAAGTGGCAGTTTTAAGTCACTTCATTGCATTGGTTGACATTATCTAAACTTTTCCACTTTGACACCAAAAGGTTAATGTACATGAGGCAGGATAGAACATTCATTCATCCTTCTACCCATCCACCCTATATTTCTGGAGCAACTGTGAGAGCTCAGGCACTCTAACATGCATGGAAAAACACTGAAACCAAAGACAAGAAGTTTATAGCCTCGTGGGGCAGGCAATCTAACATAACATCAGAAGTACTGGAAAGTGGTGAGCCCAGATGGTGTCCCAGAGCACAAGGGAAGAGCTCCTAGCCAGAAACTAGGGTGGTACAGGGAAGGTGTCCTGGAGGTGGGGCTGTCTGGCTTTTGAGGGATGATATGAGTCAGAGAGACTTGAGGCCTTTAAGAATAACCAGTCCTGCCTTGTGTGTTATGCCAAGGAATTTAGATTTGATTTTAAAACCAGTGGGTGGCCTTAAACAGAGGACTGACATAGATTTTTGTTCTAGAAATATCCCTTTGCCTGCATGTCAGAGAATGGGTTGGGAGGATGTAAGACTGGACACAGAGGGACAAGTTGGGGAGTCACAGCAATGGTTCAGCTTGACAAGGACAGGGGTCTGATCAAGGCAGTGTCAGAGGCCATGGAGAGAGAGACCAATGTCTGCGAGGCCATGAAGGTGGGATTGCTCATTCTTGGTGATCATTTAAATGTGGGGCTTATGGAAGAGAAAAGACTCAGAAAGACTCCAGAAGGCAGAGGCTTCTGAATCTGGGTGGTAAATGATGTCATTCACCATGGTGAGCAACTTGAGAGGTAGAATCAAAGAATCAGAGAGGGGTAAGGCTGAGTGTGGGATTTCAAAGAATCAGTGAGATTTGGGGGACACTTCTATTTAATGGTTGGCAGGGGAGCACGGACTGGAGAGGATTAAAAACCATCAGTGAGTGGTGTCCCAGAGATCAAGGAAAGGTCAAGCTTCAAGAAGTAGAGGTACATAGTATCAAAGGCTGCAGAAAGATTAGGGCTGAAACAAGTTAAATGATCACATGTCACCAGTGATATTGGCAAAAACCGTTTCCCTGGACAGTCTGAGCCAATGGTTGTGTAGTAAATAGGGGTCAGTGAGTGGGGAAATTTGCAGTCTATTCTACCAAGAAGCTTGTCTCTCAGGAGAACGTTGTGCATGGGGTTGCACACAGGGGAGCTCACTCGGTTGGGGGCAGAGGCAGGAGGCTTGAGTATATCGATGTTCTTGGGGAAGAACCAGAAGAAATTAGAGTGAGCAGTTGGCTGCTGGCTGGCTGCAATGAGGGGGAGGGGGGGTAAAGAATGCTCATGGCACATTGTGTGGGCATTAAAGGACAAGGAATTTTTACATAAGGTCAGAAGAGTCTGAAATGGGCAGAAGAGTTTAAAGAATGGAGTAGCTTCCTTCACAGGCTGTGGTCCCAAGGGACGTGGCATCCTCAAGGTTCCAGAGAAGTCTCCCAATTGAAGCAGAACGCCCAGGTTGAAAGGGGCTTGGACAAAGGCCTAACATAGCTGAGGTGGTAGCAGAGATGACAGCGGTGTACATGGTAGGCCCCACTACCAGATTAGGCTCCTGTTTTTCCTTTGGTTTCACTTTCCATCTTGAAGAAAGCAAAAGACAGGCCATCATTACTCCAGTTTGTTGAGATGGGTTTTTAAAAAAATTTTTTAATGTTTTTTTTTTTATTTCTGAGAGAGAGAGAGAGAGAGAGACAGTGTGAGCAGGGGAGGGTCAGAGAGAGAGGGAGACACAGAATTCGAAGCAGCCTCCAGGCTCTGAGCTGGCTGCCAGTACAGAGCCTGATGCGGGGCTCAAACCCATGAACCATAAGATCGTGACCTGAGCCGAAGTCAGAGGCTTAACCGACTGAGACCCCCCAGGCGCCCCTGTTGAGATGTTTTTGGATTGCGATTGTGTTATCCAACACATTGGCTGAACACAGAGTAAGACCTGCTCTCATGGACCTTACCATCTTGGTACAGGATCTTTTTGGTGCAGAATGGAAAGACTTTGAAGTAACTGTTCAAACCAATGTATGGTGCAGTCCAGGGGAAAGATGGAAATAAGGTCAGAATGCAGAGGAGATGACATGCATCTGAACCGAATCCTAAGACAATGGGGAACACTTGAGATTCCTGAAAGACTTGGCGGAGGCAAGTAGGAAGGACTGGAGAGAGGGAAACTGCTCAGGAGATTGTGGGGCTGGAGAGTGGCAATAGAAAGGGTGAGAAAAGCTTTTCTGACAAAGGATCTGCAGGGCTCAGGCCCTACTTGGCTTTCCATTCTAATGTTTTTTTTGTTTGTTTGTTTGTTTTGTTTTGTTTTATTTCTGAGAGAGAGACAGCATGAGCAGGGGAGGGTCAGAGAGAGAGGAGACACAGAATCTGATACGGGCTCCAGGCTCTGAGCTATCAGCACAGAGCCTGACGCGGGGCTCGAACCCACAAACCATGAGATCATTACCTGAGCCAAAGTCAGACGCTTTACCAACTGAGCCACCCGGGTGCCCCTTGGCCTTCCATTCTAAAGGCTCTCATCTGTATTGATTGCTTATATGATTCTAATTGATTTCTAATTCCAAGAAAGAATTCTTATTTTTTTGTTTTGCTTTGTTTAAAGTAATGCAGGCATGAAATAAGGTGGTGAAAGCATGGAAATGGATCAGAAATAGAGCAAGAACACCAAATCAGCAGATGGAAAGAAACCATTCCACTCCCAGAAGAAATAGTCCAGCAGCACAGATGCTGGCCCCCTGTCCAAACCCAACACGGAGATACTGGAGAAGCCAGGGGGAGGTTAAGTGGGTCCAAGAAATTCTGGGGGAGACATCAGAAAATGGGGGAGATGTCAGTTGGGGGAGAAGTTGGAAATGATGGTTAGAAAGGAGGTAGGTCAGATGCCACCGATAGAAGGGAAGGAGACTTTTCATGAGTGACATTATCTCTCCATTGTTGTCCTGCCTGGATCAGTGCTTTCTGCTTTGCCACAAGGTGTGAAAATGGCACACCCCACCCAGTGCCAGCCAGAAGAGGGAGGCTACCATCAGGACAGAGATATGCCAGATTTCGGCGGGTGTGAAGTTATAAGGTAAAGGTGGTTGTTAAATCTGTCCTGAGAGTGGCCTTCTATCCTCCTCAGTTATGGAGGGGGTGGGCTAGGCAATCAGCCAAGGGAAGAAGCAATTCTTGAAAAGTGCCCAGCTCGGGGGTTCCTCTGGGAGAAGAGTCTCCTGGCTGGGTTGGGAAGGAGCAATCTGAGTCCAGACTGTTCTGCTGGAGGCTCTGAGCCCTGAGGCAAGGCTTTCCTCCCTCCAGTGTACATGGAGAAACACAAACTAGAACCAGGATCCCACTTCTTCCCTGAATTTTTATCACTTGCCTAAATAGTTAGTTGATAGTCTTAAACAAATACTAACTCCCAGAAAAATTATCAGATGTCCAAAGAGAGTAATCACTAGAGCAAAAGGTTTAACGCACTGAATATACTATGCTAGAATGAGCGGAATTAGTACAGCAAGTGAACACAAAATTAAAATAAACATTTATCTTCAAGGAAATCTAAGAGGATATTGTAAGCCTGAAGTAGAAACAAGCAGTAAGGAAGAACTGGACAATTTTTTTAGAATGCTGGACAATATAGGCACAAATATAAAAACTAATAAATCACCATAAGACATAGCAATGGTGAAAATTAAGAATATCAAAATTACAAAAAACAAGAATCAAATTAACATCCATCTTCTCAATAGGAACACTAGTTTTAAGAAAACAGAATAACATTTTCAAAGTATTAAAAGGAATTTAGAATATAGAGGTCTAGCCATAGCAATCAATACTATAACAATAGAAGGTGCTAACATGGTTGGGTAGATGCTGAGAGACTGTTCTCTGACCAAAGTGCCATTGAAATTGGAAATTACTAGTAAAGATGTAGCCTAAAAAACTCCCATCTATCTGGAAATAATTCCTATTTAAAGATGAATCCATATAAAAAATACAAAATAATGATGATCAATAATTAAAACACTGTGAGTTGAAATCTGAGAGACATAATTAAAGCAATACTTAGAGGAAAATGTGTAGCTTTAAAAAATGCATTTATTAGGTCGGGGCGCCTGGGTGGCTTAGTCGGTTAAGCGTCCGACTTTCGCTTAGGTCATGATCTCGCGGTTCGTGGGTTCGAGCCCCGCGTCGGGCTCTGTGCTGACTGCCAGCTCAGCGCCTGGAGCCTCTTTCGGTCTGTGACTCCCTCTCTCTCTGACCCTCTCCTGCTCACGCTGTCTCTCTCTCCTAGAAATAAATAAAACATAAATTTAAAAAAAAATGCATTTATTACTCAACCAAAAAAACTGAAAACATATGAGTCAAGCATTCAATTCAGGTATTTAGGAAAAAAGCAACAGTTAAAATAATATAAAACAGGTACAAATAGTATAAAAAATAATAAAGTTGAAGACATAAATAAATGAAATAGAGAAGAGTAACAACAAAAATGTTTAACAAATCTAAAGCTCATTCTCTGTAAAGCAATTCTCTGGCAAAAATAACTAAAAATAAATGATATATAAACAAAATGAAGGCTTAGCAAGGGAAAATAACTGCCTAAGCAACTGATTAAAAATATCAAGAGAATATTGTGAATTAGAAAGTCAACATTTAGAAAAACTAAATGAATTGGGGCCCCTGTGTGGCTCAGTTGGTTAAGCGTCTGACTTCAGCACAGGTCATGATCTTATGGTTTGTGGGTTCAAGCCCTCCATCCAGCTCTGTGCTTCCAGTTCAGAGCTTGGAGCCTGCTTCAGATTCTGTGTGTGTCTCTCTCTCTGCCCCTCCCCCATTCATTCTCTCTCTCTCTCTGAAAAATAAATAAACATTAAAAAAATAAAAGAATACCTAAATGAATTGGATTTGTGAATTATACACACACACAACATATATATACATATATATATATATATAACATGTATACACACATACATACATACATGCTTACATTTACATAAGAAATGCCAAATTTGAAATATAGCCACCGAAGAATTGTGAACCATTCCTATCACCTATAAGAAAAGAATTCACAGGGGCGCCTGGGTGGCTTAGTCGGTTAAGCGTCCGACTTTCACTTAGGTCATGATCTCGCGGTTCGTGGGTTCGAGCCCCGCGTCGGGCTCTGTGCTGACTGCCAGCTCGGAGCCTGGAGCCTGTTTCAGTCTGTGACTCCCTCTCTCTCTGACCCTCCCCCGTTCACGCTGTCTCTCTCTCTCTCCTAGAAATAAAACATTAAAAAAATAAAAAAAAAAAAAGAAAGAATTCACAGCTTTATAGACAAAGAACCAAGAATGTCTCTTATACAAGCTGTTTCAGAAAACTGAACAAAGGAGAACTCCATCTGATTTATTTTTATGATGCTAGTATGTACCCTTGGCTGTGAGGTCAGGTAAGTACAATAAAATTAAAGAAAGTTATGGTCCTATGTCATTTGGAGTTAATTAAACATTAACTCACTCAATCCAGAAAAGATGAATAAGGATGCCCACTGAGGCATTGTTTATATATCAGAGAGCTGTCTAATCAACACATCCTACGTGAAGGGAATGGGGAACTAATTAATAAGAGTAATATTATTAGCTTTTTTTTCAGCAGTTACAATACGCCAAGCATATTTCAAAGCTCTTCAGATAAACCAAAAACTCATTTAATCCTCGTAATCCGAACATGTAGATGCTCTTAGTATCTCATTTTATATGTTAGGAACCTGAGTCACAGAGCAGTTAGGCAGTTTGCCCAAGATTACACAGCTAGCAAGCGGAAGAGCCAGCAAGTGGAACACCCTGTTGTAGTCAGAAACCAGGAATTAGATTAAGGATGAGATTGTAAAAAAAATACAGATATTTCAGTGGGTTCCTATAGGTGGGAGCAAGGATGGGGAGGATGAAAGGAAAAATGAGGGGTCTTGCACACAACAATGATGACCATCTGTTTTGACATGGAGGGCATGATGAACTCCGTACTTGAGGCCCAGATGTTAAAACTAAGGACAATGTAGCTGAGAAAGAAGGCAGACAGGGAAGTGTCCCAGAGAGGCTCCTACACCAGCCCTACTCATTAGAGCACAAGCAAGAAAAGATAGTAGGGAAATGAAGATTTTGCCAGTTACCATTCACTTTGTACTTTACCCACATGTGCAAAATTAAAAGCAGGCCAACGTTCTCTCTGCTATCTTAAAAGTCTTCTGGGCCACCTTTCCTCGCTATTTCTTGGATATACTAATTTTAACTAACCCGAGGCGCCTGGGGGCTCAGTCAGTTAAGCATGCGACTTCGGCTCAGGTCATGATCTCGCGGTTTGTGGGTTCGAGCCCTGTGTCGGGCTTCATGCTGACAGCTCAGAGCCTGGAGCCTGTCTCAAATTCTGTGTCTCCCTCTCTCTCTGACCCTCCCCTGCTCATGCTGTCTCTCTCTCTCTCTCTCAGAAATAAAACATTAAAAAATTAAAAAATGAAACAAACTAATTTTAACATAACCCTTAGCAACATGAAATTAGGGAATAAAAGCTATTGAAAATGTCTCTAACCATACACACACACACACGCATGCACACACACACACCTGGCACTATTTAGTTTCCTACAGTTTCATGGGCATTTTTTCCTTCTCACAGTGGGGGATGGCTGATATATCAAGTTATGAAAGGAGCTTCCCAAAAAATTTAGCTGATGGCAGGAATTGTGCCCAGACACTGATGTGTAGAAGCAGGTGTTCAGGTATGATGAGGTGGTGTGTATAGGGACTGGCTGGGGGTATATGTGGGGGGATCGTGAACATGGATAAATTTCCATCTTTTTTTTTTTTTTTTTTTATAACTCACACTCCAGCTGAGATTTCTACAGGGGTTGAAGGTTTATATGAAGCCAGGATGAAGAGTCAGGGTTGACCCTTAGGGAAAACACCCCAATTCAGTGCTAGATTGCTGTGGCTGGAGGAATTACTCACTCTTGGGCAGGGCAAAAGTGTCTCAGATAGAGCGTCTTTTTTTTTTCTCACAAGCGTTTATTCATTTTTGAGAGAGAGAGAGAGAGAGAGCATGTGCACGAGTGGGGGAGGGGTAGAAAGACAGGGAGAGAGAGAGAATCCTAAGCAGGCTCCTAGCTGATAGCACAGAGCCCAACGCAGGGCTCAAACTCACAAACCATGAGATCATGGCCTGAGCTGAAGTCAGATGCTTAACTGATGGAGCCATCCAGGTGCCCTGGTAGAGCATCTACCTACCTCTAAAAAAACAAGTCATGATTTGATGGGGATGGGCAAGATCCAATTGTGCACTGAATTCATCTCAAAGTCCTGGAGAAATACTTGGCTTTTCCTGTCACATACCTCTAGCACATTTGTCTTTGACACTCACTTGCTTTTAAACATCTTAATACGCTTACCACAGGAACATGGGGTAACTTTCAAGTTCATGCCTTTGAAAGGCAAAAGCTCTCCACCTTTTCAATGTTAGCAGCCCCAGGTAAGCCAGGGGCTGAACTACTGTGACAAAATTCTGGTTTCAGCCATAAGAACCCAGGTAGCTGCTTTCTCTTTTTGAGCTGCTATTATCAGAGTACAGGAGATCTCTATTAATAGACTAAAGAGTTCATGCTGCTGGTGATGTTTCTAAAAGAAGGCAGTAGTGCAGCCAACCCAGGCTTAGCTGCCCCATTTTGCATTGAGAAGTTTCCGCTGGGTGTGTGGCCATAATTGGGTTATGGGGCTGCTAATATGATTGTACTGCCCGGAAATGCAAAATCCACGAGTCAATTAAACATCAAGGTGGAGTTCTTTCCAGCTGATCAATTGCAGCACCTCCCCAACAGTGTTGAGGCCTGGGTGATGGGAGGGATGGATTTACCAGACAAGGCTGCTCCTTCTCTCCACCAGTGCCCGAGCTGAGACTCCAGGTTCCTGCTCTGGGCAGCCTACCTCACTGGTGGGGGTCCAGTGGATGGGGAAGGTTCAACTGTCTCAGCTTGATTCAATTCGGCAAACATTTACTCAACTCTTACTGTGTGCTCAAAGTATATAAGAGCAAGGGTCTTCCTTCTTTTAAATTATTATTAAATATTCTTGTTCTAACAATTCAAATCATAAGCTAGAAGGTTACTTTCTTCCCCTTCAACCCTGCCTTCCAGGAATATCCAATGTTGAACTTGTGTTATATGCTTCTATAAGTTTTCTGTGCTTCTATAAACATGTTCACAGGTGCAGAAATGTCACCAAAAAATGGCACATTTTTTCTGCAACTTTCTTGCTTAACCATATAACACAAAGTTTCTAGATTAATACACATATAAACCTAGCTCATTTCTTATCAATAGCTGCATACAATTATGGACTATGGGGAAGGCATAATTTCTTTAGTTGTTGCTCTTCTGACGTGTATTCAGGTTATTTCTAGCTTTTTGCTCAGGTACCCTTTCTGGGAGTACAGTGTGCCAAAAAAACAGGGGATTCAGGAGTAGACAGACCCCGGTTTGAATCTCAGCATTGCCATTTACTGTGTGACCTTATGGACATTCTACAAGTTCCTCCATGCTCTATGTCTTGCACTGAAAAATGGGGATAGCAAACAGCTTGAACGAGATGAGATGATTCATGTGTTGTAAGAAGGGCCTGACACATGTGAGTGTCCAGTTCAGAAGTCTTCCTTTATTTTGGCACATTTCTCACTGCCATAATTAGAAGATGGAGCTCCACACAATCGGGGACTCTAAGGAGGAAGTCATTGGAGAAATGCAGATCCAGGTGGTGCCAACTGTACAGTATCTGCAGATAAAGATGCCATCTCCTGTGACATGTGGAGCCTCGGGATGTCCCTGGGAGGCCGCGGAAAGGAGGTGGGTCTCCTGCCTCTGCTCTATGAGCTGCACACCTTTGAGGGTTCTGTTTCCACACGTAAGCACGTTGTGTTCAGAGAAGTGGAGGGGTCTTATGCAAGGTCCTCATGCAAGGACCCTCTCTGATTTAGTCACCATGACAGACACTGGGTGCTCTGCCATGCCACTGCCACCACCTGTGTGAATGACTGGAGCCACTGGCAGTTCTCCTTAAGGGCTGTCATTCTTTATCTAGATGGCTTAGCTCTTAGTATAACTTGCAAGTGCTGTTAAGCTAGTCTTGTACCATCAGCTCTCCTTGTTGAAGAACTTAGAACACATGGAACCTGGGTGTCAGCCCCCTGCCTCCTACAAATCAGGCCTCAAGGTGGAATATTCACACCCACATTCATAGACTGACTTCCCCAGGCTGCAATATGTTGACATGGTTGTATCTTGAGTCTCTTCATTCCAGGGGTCAGGGGCCAGTCAGATAGTCCCAAAGTCTTTTCGCTATTTCTCTCTGGAGGCTCCAGAGCTATCAGACAAATGCATCTCTGATGGCCTCCTTTAATATCCCAACAATCCCTGGGTGTTTATGCAGATTAGGCCCCTCCAACAGTTTGCACAAGCTTATCTATGTCCTCAGAATTTTCTAGATCAGTAACTCAAATAGTGCTGCGTATACTGGCTTCAGGAGTTGGTTTACAGTGAAATGAGACAAATAACAGAGAGGAGAGTTTTCAGAAAGCTACACGTATTCAAAGGACTGCTCTTTACCCTTTGAGATTGAGGAATTACCTTCTTGGCATTAAAATGTCCTTTTCAAAATGGTGGCCCTTTCTTTCTTGACAAATGGAAACATTTAATTTGCAGTGATATTTTAATTTTTCTCGTTTTGCTGTTCAAGGACTCTGCCCATATTTCCACTGGATGTTAATGTTTTTTGTATTGCTTTGTAATTTATTCTACATTTTAAAAACATTAAACCCTAAAACTATTCACAAAAATATCACAACTTGTCACGTCAGTTTTATGTATCATGTTCTCCATGTGTTGTTTACATTTTTATGCACTTCCATGCAATTCTTTTTGCAATTTGGATAATAAGAGCAGTGGAAAAACAAATCCACACTTTATCTCAAATCTGTACAATCTTTTTTCAGTTCAACGTCAATGAAGTCTTAAATTTATTAGTTTCCCCCTAATTATTTTTATGTCCTTATTTAAAAGATTTAAAAAATAGGTAATCCCACATGGAGTCCCAAACTTTTAGAGTTTTCATTACCTGTAAAATCTGACAGTGGCCAACACTGTTCTAGGCAATCTCTCTCCCTTCCCGCCTCTCCTGGGTACCACTGGCCTCAATGGAATATGCTCATCATTCATGTAAGCTTGAGAGATGTCCCTGACACAGCTGGCGTCAAGGTCTATCATGCTGAGAAAAATGTATTTTCTCATAATTTCCTTAGTTCTCCAACAACCTTTGATTCACTCTTCCAAGCTTACAGCTTGGTGTCTTTCCTGATTGACTTGTTAGCATAAAAGTCCACTGTTAGCCCATGGTTACCATATTCATTCTCCATTATCAGTTACAACTTACGTTTTTCAGTAGGCTCTCAGTATGTTGTGACTTCCCTTTACTAAGACTGCTGTTACCATCTGACTCGAGTGATTCACATGAGAAACAAAGATGGGGGTGACTCTCTGGGATCTGACATTAATCTGATAGTGATAAAAATGCCTTCCATATCACCCTTTTTTGCTAGATAAACTTGCTCTCATCTACCCATTTATGGTCATGCATGGAGTTGCTGCTTTAATTTTGAAGCATTCATTGTTTTCAGTGGGAATTAGTGATCTCAAACAGGGCCAGGGACTGAGAGGCCGGCTGTGCCACAAGTGTAATTGAGGCATCTTGGTAGTATTGGGAGAGCACTGGGTGTTTGGTCCAGCAGGCTCTTGTCCTGTGATGTCTGCGTGACCTGGAGCAAGTCATCACTCCTCTGTGCCCCACCTTCCTCTGGAAAACAAATAGGTTGGTCTCTATGTGGAGTGTCCATACAAACCACTGAAGTACAAAATGCAGATACTAGATCTTGTGCTGATACTTAGTCTTTAAAAATTACCTGGATAGCGACGAGTGCCCTATGTCAGACGCCCACACATCTAGTATGGTGGATAGAGACTATCCTATGTCAGGCACTCATGTTCCCGGAACTGTACTGAGAGAAGGGGCAGGTTCATTATGCAGAGGTGCTGGGAGGGGCTTCCTCACTGGTGTGTGGGCTCTCAGCATACTGTAGTGTTTTGCAATCTACCAGGGCTTATTACCATGTATTCGATAGTGTGAACCAAATTAACCCTCATAAAATAAATGAGTGACTTAAACATTCCTGTAAAGAAATGTATGGATTAAAGATAACAGTAATTCTGCAAGAGCAACAACAAGAAAAGCAACAGAAGCCACCGTTCTGCACCTGGAACAGTCCATCAGTGTCATGAGGAGCTAAAACAATGAAAGATCTAATTGGATCAGGTAAGAAGTTAACTTAAACCCCCCAAATTCTCTAGGCTTTCAGTACATGGACTTTTTCTCACCAGTGATACACACTGTGTGGCATATCCATTGTGCCCTTGGGAGTTACCTTTCTAAGCTCGGAAGATCAGTAGAAGCATAGATTGATGTATCAAAAGTTTGATATTTGAGATATTTAAATTGACGTATCTTAAAGTATAATACTAAAGTTTTTTCTTTAAAAATGATGTGAATTCTACCACTTTGCTCTCACTAAGAATAAAACGAACAGTACTTTAATGAGAATAAAAATTTGCACAATTAACTACATTTAAATATACTGGGAATGTCTGTAAAGTTTTATGGCATTTTTTCCAAAAGTCTGTTTTTTGTTTGCTCTGTAATAAACATATTAGTACAGAAGTATATCCATGTGACTTATATATAATGAAATACATATTTTGGGGTGTGCTGTAGTATTTTATTGCTACCCCCAATAAAAGAAGAGTCAAGATGTGGATTTGGAGATTGTGGAGAAATCTTCTGACCATGTTGTTTTCCCTAGGATTTCCTTCAGAAGCCAGGTCGCAATTATAGGAAGAAGTGTTTGGGAGATATGTCAAGATCCAACATCCAGTATTAATTTTTAAAAGATCATTCATAATTCATGGAGACCAACAAATAACTTCCACCTTTTTATCACGGTAGACCATAGAAACATTAACAGAGGGATATAGTCTTTGCTATTTCAAATGCCCCTCATTGCTGAACTGCAGTATATAAATGCTACATACTTTGTAGGCAGTAGGAGAATGAATCATTAAGTGAGAAGTTACTGCTTATATTTTCTAAAAACTTATTATAACGAGAGCAACTTAAATGATATTTATTTTCTAAAACTGTCCTGAAATTTATAATACGATCAAGTTGTAAGTTGAGCAAAAGTACACTAACTATTTTATTTTCTCAACTAGGGGTGCCTGGGTGGCTCAGTTATCACAGAGCCTGCTTAGGATCCTCTGTCCCCCTCTCTCTCTGCCCCTCCCCCACTTGCACTCCCTCTCTCGAAAATAAAAACATTAAAAAAGTTTCTCAACTCAAAATAAATGTAAATGATTCAATAGTAGTTTGAGAAACAAAGTGTCTCATGGTCCCCTCCATGTTTTGCGATTTTGACTAGTAAGGTTTTGACTAGTGAACCCCCTGTTTGTCTCCACTGGAAATATGGGATTTGGGCATGAATGGAGGTGAGGAGCTGGAGGAAGAAACTGTGGTGCCCAAGAGGGGTTCTGCAGAGAGGGAGAGGGGAGTCTCAGAGGAAACCCCACCCCACGTCCAGAGAACGGGGAGCAATGTTCTCTGTCAGGTGCTCTGGCGGGACTATCAAATCAACTTCTAGAAGCTTCACTTCAACCACTGTTTCAATGACTCTTTTTCTCAGGTCGGCAGCTTCCTGTCTGGAGGCGATGAGGCTTCTGTCAACTCCCCAAACTCTCAACCCATGAGCAAGAGCTTGTCAGCTCAAGGGGCATAATCTGTCTTTGAGAAGAAGTGCTTCTTTGTAGCTTTTCTTCCAGGTCTTTGAATCACTTTCTGTGGGTCTCCCGCTCTCCATCCACACGGCTCATCTTGTCACTTGCTCAGAACACCCCTCTCTCTCCAGAGTCATCGTCTGCCTTCACAGATGACCTTCTAAGAAGCTTCATTTCTTCTTGACAAAGTTCAGCCCCTCCATTTACTGTCTCCTGAACATTCTGATCGGCACTTGTAATCAAGGCTTGAAGTTCCCCGTCCTCTTTTTCAGCAAAGCTGGTACAGAATGGAGTTTTTCTCCCTGCCCTGGGTGTTTAGGTGTGCACTTGACTCTGCTGCATCAGTCAGTCTCTTCCTGGCCCAAAAGGAGGGGACCAGTCATCTGTATGCTCTTCGCTACCTGCTCCCAAGTCCTCACTGGCATCTCCTCTCCAAGGGAAGCCCCCGGCGCTTTTATCTTTAGAGAATGTTTCTGCAGGGACTCACTTGGTCCGCGTTTCCACACAGGTCCTACAGATCACTAAGGAGAGCTCGAGTATTCTTCAGCTGCCTGTAACAATTTTATGTGTGTTTTAACTTCTTATTCTGATGGATTTAGCTTCTTTCAGAACTCAGAAATTTTTTGTAGAGTCGGTCATCCGCCCTTCTTGATCTGAGCATCGAGGCTCCTCTTTTGCCAGCTGGTTTGCTATGAAGTGTGTGACCGGCCAAATCACAGGAGGGAGCGTGCCTGGGACTCTGGGTTTTTCTCATCACGGGGGGGAAACTTGAGACCTTTACATTTGACTAGAACAAGTGCCCAACTGCTACTGATGTCTTCCTGGTCTCTCTGTACAGAAAATCTTTCTGCCTGTAACCAAGAAACACATGGACTCCCAGGGCACCCTCCACTACTGTCGCTGGTCCCCAGAGAGCAGGATATCCTCGTCAGGGACTTCTTCCATGAAGTGCCGCATGTGATGTTTCCAGAGTTTATCCACAGCATGAAGTTCCACCACAGGGCTGCAAGCTGCCACGGAGGGAGTGGCCTGTGGCCTCCAGGGCCAGCTGCACGTCTGTCCAGACCACAGCTGCACCAAGCATGTAGGGTAGAACATGCCGGCACAGAGTGAGGAAGGGAGTGGAGAGGATGAAACAATGAAGGACTCACACATCCTTAACCCTGCCAGGGGCTCCTCTTTCTTCTACTTGAACTTCTTTAGTGGCCCTTGAGGAACCAACCACTCCATCCGCTATACTCGCTGCCCCTCCACCTGGAAAGACTTTGCTCTCACTGCCCATGTGGCAAGCGTATGTCCATCCGTACCATTGGACCTCATCACATGTGTGTTCCCAGAAGAAAGGCCTGGCACAGAGTGGGTGTTCGGTGCTCCACGTGTTTGCGGAGTGAATATGTGAAGGAGGGAAAAAGTCCTTTTTGACCATCCCTCAAGATTCACACACAAAGCTCTGTTCGTTCACCATAATGTTCCATTTGAAGAGGTTAAAGTTCCTATTGCTGTAAAATATCTGCATGATGTCACGGAAAATATTTAACATATTTCAACATTGAGTGAACTTAAACCACTGCTCAAAATTCACCCTTTGAACGACACAGAAGACCTCACAATTGTTTGAAAAAATTATCTGATAGAGATTATTGTCTGTAACTACATTTCACAAAATTTGGAAACAAGTCACAAAAATCAAAGTGAAAACAACTGTGGATATTTTTAAACTTTTTTTGAGTGAGAAAATCACCACAAAACCCAAACTGCACAATTATTTAGAAAATACTAACAATGGAAACACTTTATATCAAAACCTGTGGCATAGAGCCAGTATTTTGCAAAGAGGAAAATTCATAGCATTTAACGTTTAAACCAAAAGTGTGGACATGAATTGGACAATTAAGCATCTAGCTAAAAAAGTTAGAAAAAAAAGTTAGAAAAAAAGTTAGAAATGGAAGAAACACAAGGAAAGCAGAACAATGGAAATAATATTGAAACAAATGTTTTTGTTTTTGGAAATGTTTTGAATTTGGAAAATCTGAAGACTTGATAAAATCATCAAAAACTAATTATAGGACACCTATTATTCTTTTTAAAACAAAAAGGGCAGAAATACAAAATTGAAAATTAAAAAAGAAATCCCCAAAGACATAGAGGAAAATGACTTTTCAGAGCCTACCTTCCAGAACACTGTACAGGGAGATGGAGAGACAGGGAGCCGATGGTAGATCTGGCCTATGCTCCTGAGCGACCTTTTTTTTTTTTTTTTAAATTTTTTAATGTTTTATTTATTTTTGAGAGAGAGAGCGAGAGAGAGACAGCATGAGCAGGGGAGGGTCAGAGAGAGAGGGAGACACAGAATCCAAAACAGGCTCCAGGCTCTGAGCTAGCTGTTAGCACAGAGCCCGACGTGGGGCTCGAACCCACCAGCCATGAGATCATGACCTGAGCCGAAGTCAGATGCTTAACCGACTGAGCCACCCAGGCGCCCCCTGAGTGACCTGTAGCTCCAGACCTGTTGACCCCCCACGTGAACAGCCCAGACCCTTCAGCTGTGCCTAGTTGGTTTTCTGGGGAGGGAAGATAGGCAATTCCCACCCAGACCACAAGGCTGGCATCCCAGGGCCGGGCCTGGGGCAGAGTCTAAGCAAACCAGGCTGGTGTCGCTTCTGAGACGCACTCTTTACTGGAGGATTGGAGGCTTTGCTTTGGCCTCATTTGTAATTTTCTGTGCCTATATCTAAACAGCATACTGACAGCTTTTGGATTTAAAGGCCTCTATAGGTTGAATTATTATGCAGATTGAAGGGAAGTGCAGACCTTCCTTCTGGGACCCCACAGGTAGGGGTGTGTGTGTGTGTGTGTGTGTGTGTGTGTGTGTGTGAGATGAATGAATGAATGAGTGGACCAAGGACAAAGCCATTGTTTGATGACTTTGAAGAAGACAAATAACCCTGTGGACTCTGCAGGTGATCCTCTGGGTAGAGTTTAAAAGCCTGGGGAAAAAGCCACAGCTCCAGGAGTCATTCTAGGTCCAAGATAGCATTACATTTTATAAGCCATTAATTCTCAAATTCAGCATGTCCAAAAAAAGACTTCTTAATGACTCCCAGACCTGTTTCACCACACCACCTCCTCTGTCCCACTAACCAGCCCCATCGTATACCTAGAGTTGCTCAAGCTGGAACCCTAGGAGTTATCCTTGATCCCCTTTCTCCCCTCCTGACTCATATTCCATCTACATGAGTCTGGTCAAGACTATTTCCAAAGCGCTTCCCAGATTGACACGGTGCTCTCTCCCTCCACTACTTCCACGCAGGTCAAAGCCACCATAAATTCTTGCCCACAGGAAAGTGCGGCAGTAGTCTCTTACATGGGATTCGTGTTTCTGCTCATATTCCCTTTGGGTGTTCTCTGTGGACCATTTGGAGGTGTCTTTCTAAGTGTAGACTGACCCCATCACCCTTAAGATGGAAAGCCTTAAGGCTTTCCAAGGGCTGTCCATCATATCGGTGATGAAGCTCAGATCCCTTTCCCTGGCCTGTAAGGCACCACGGAACTTGGCCTCTGCGCTCCTCTTCAGTGCCAGCCTTTGTCATTCTCCTCACTCACACAGTGTGCTCCAGCCACAATAGCCTTTTTTCTGATCTCCAAGTTTATTCCTATGTTAGAAACCTGAATTAGCATCTTTTCCCACGATGCATGCCCCCCAAATCTTCTTACAACTGAATCTTTTCTCAAGGCATATTTTCAACTTAAACAGATTTTTGAACCCAATTCAACGTGCACCCCCCCTTCACTCTATCATATCTCCCTGTTACAGTTTCAATATATGTGTACAGGGTGGTCTAAAAGTCTTCACTCACTTTCATACGTCTATCAACAATGAGCACTTCATTGTCCTATTCTTTCTTAGCCTAGAACCCAGATAAGGATTTGGGTTAATTTCCTTTCTTATCAGATGTGCTATGGAGCTCTTTTTCCAGCTATCCTAGATCAAGGAAAGCACAGTTCCCAGATGTTGGCAAACATCCCTACCCTGCCTGCAGTACCTTCCTGGACTTCATGTCTCTACACCCGGCCATCTTCCTCCCTTACATCTTCTCCATTCTGGCTCTATCACTTTGCTATTTGTACTGTTTTGGCCTGTGGGCCTCTAAGGGGATGGAGACATGGGGGAGAACACCTGGTTCACATAATAAACCTGGCAGCCTCAGAGGTAGCCTCACTAGGGCAAAATCCTAGGGCGGCAAGCAGGTTTCCTCCAACATCAGCCACCTTTAGTCTTTTTGCAAAATCCGATTCTCCAGTCATGCTATCAGTTCCCTTTAGACATTTTTTGTGATCAGTGAATGTTGAGAGAAAGCCTTGGTCAGAGGGGAAATTTAGTGGTCAACTCTCTATGAGTGAGAAGGGAAAGGCATGACAGTTATGCCAGTTGGCACAATTCTGATTGATGGGGCGAAACTGTGCAGCCTGCGGGAACTCACGGGATGGGAGAGCAAGACAAGAAGAAAACCCAGGCAGTTCAGTGGTGGGTTTGCTTTCTTCCCAATGGCAGCAGGGAGGAGGGCCAACGTGGTGGGCAGAAGGGATGTCGAAGTTGTCTTGCGCAGGCTCCCTTCTGGTGGTCTCAGCAACGGACCCTGCCCCATAGTGTGGCATTGGAAAGAAAGACCATGGATGAAGGAAACACATGGTCTTCAAAAGCATGGCCACCGGTGGCTCCCGCTAGTTCCCTTTGGGAAAGGTCCGGGGATAAAGTGTAGGGAGGGCTTTATACCATCGAAAGGAATGGTTGTTGCAAAGGGGTGTTTTTAGTGAAGCAGAACACTAACAGTTATTTGGTGCCTCGGGGTGGAGAAAGCCCCCGTGTGGGTGCTGATCACCCACTCCTGCTTGGAATCAGATTGGGAGTATAAGTCATAACGCCAGAGATGCATCCACGTTTTCCCCTGTCTTCTCATTGTCACCACTACTGACACAAAACAAGCATTGAAAGAGGGAAATGCTCACCCCATCTGGTGCCTCGGGGGCAACCCAGCAGCCTCCTTCCCAGTCAGGTTGGGACTAGGTCGGAGTACGGAGCGGTACCGAGTCGGTGCCATTACCCTGTGCTTTATTATTAGTCATCAAACTCAGGTAAAGTCACTTTGCTGATTTCAGTTGCTAATATAAAAGCTATACCAACTACTCTTCATTAAATGAGTTCATGTTTGTGAAGAGCTTAGTCCAGTACTTGGCGCTCAGCTATTATTTAAAAAATAATTGTTCCCATTGCAGCTGTGGTGTTTCCGTGACTGAATGCTGATGGCCTGTATCAACAGATTCTTCTCAGGGTTGCTGGGGGTGGGGACTGGGGGGATCCGGGCTGGGCTGATTGGTTCTGTTTGTTTGCCAGATAGGTTTAACAGGCACAGAGGAGAGGAGGTGAAAAGTGGAGGTAACAGCTGGTGTATACAGATCTTGCCTCTGACCTAACATTCAACACTGATGCCTTCTGCAAATGACGTGCTCTCCAGCCCAGTATCTGTCTTTAGCAATGATTTCAGTACCCAGGCATGTGCTATAGGATGCACACAAGCTGCACTCTTGTCATTGAAGCAGGAACCTACTGGTTTGCAGGGCCAGAGCACACCCCAGGGTGGTGTTTACTGGGGTTGGTGCCCAGCTGGGAGAGCCATCTATCTCTTGGCCCCACCAATGGGGGTCCCATATAATTCCACTTGATTTTAAAACTAAATTGATAAGCCTTCCCTCCAGGCCTGCATCCTGGACCAGGATGGAGGGGGAGCCCAAGTCCCTCCTGGGGACGCCCGGCACCCTTCTCACAATGCTCTCCCCCTCAGGCACTCTCACTGCCCTCCTGAGCCTTGGCCGGTACATTCGTGGAGTCCAAGAGTGATTCTCAACCATTGGCTGACTCACAAGAAGGTTGCAAGCCAAGGTCCCTATAGGGGTGAGCTTCTTTTAGTTAAGTTGCCTGCCCTGAACAGGTAGCTTGTGAGGATCCACTCACTCGCTCACGGCTGGTATCCTCACTCCTTTGCTGTTTGCCCCCAGTCTGCTCTAAGAGTCCCATCTCAACATGCCCCTGGGCCTCCTGCTTCTCTCAATAGCTTCTTTCTCCTGTTTATACAACCACCTCCACCTGCAGATGGATGCAAGCTAGCCCTCCTTCCCATTGCCTTAGCCCCCCTCCCGCCATCCTGACCCCCATGCTGAGTCTCAGTCCCAAGGCACTGCCTCGGCTGCATGCTGTTCTGGGAAAATGCCCATCCTGATTTAACCCTCATTGGCTGCCCCAACACCAGGCTGCACAGGCCTCCTGAGGGTGTTGCTGGGAGCTGAGGCCCCGGGCTGGGGACTTGAGTATCGCTCATAATGCAAGGAATATCAGTCAATCAGACTCCTATTGAAAGCGAGAGTCCCAGATGTGTGTAAGGCAATCTTCTTCTGCAACCTACCAATGCAAAGGGCAGGCTCTCCCCTGGGGTCTTGGGCAAATGCCAGGGTGTCCTTCGGATTAGTTCAACCTGTGACCAAGGGTCTTGGTAGGAATAGATGGACAGCGATTACTGTTAGACAATGTTTCTTTTCTCTCCTCTCTCCTCTTTTATTTTATGTAACTAGGGAGGGACTCCTCCCACCCCAGTGGGCTTTTAGTACAGCCTACTGGCTCTAGTTTTCCAGAATGGTGTCGATACAGTGTTTCTGAAATAAACATTCAGCCATTTTGACCAGCTTCCTTGGTAGGAAAAACAGTGTCACCTGTGTTTACAAAAACCAACCACAGAAACCCTTTCTGGAAAACGTAGAGTGAATTCCAAGGGGTTCATGCTAATGAGCTAGAAAGGCTCCTTGTCCATTCCCAGCAGAATGTGTTGACCCACAATAAGCCTCCTGGAAAGCCCTTGTGAGCCAGAGATAGAAATAGTGTAAAGGCAGAAAAGAGCCTGCACGGGAGGGAAGTGTGTGCAGAGCATTTGATGGTGCAGCAAGATAAAAGAGCCAGGTCTCATTTCTGTTTTCCAAAACAGGTACTTAGTGTCAGTGCACCTAAATTACGAACCAGCCTATTGTCTTCCAGAACTAAAGATACTTGGTGTTATCGAGGTTGTTATTTCTTGACTTTAAAATATCTTAATTCTATTGGGAGCGTGAATTTATTCTGTTAGGGGGCATACCTAGTATGTATTTTTTCATTTTCTCTACAACTTTTTCATATCTTCTCCAAATCTGCCATGCTCTTTTATATCGCTGTGCCTTCGTTTATGCTGTTCCCATTACCTGGAACACCACCTTCTCCTCAGTGCCCCTCCCAATCTCGGGAACCAAAGTCCTCATTCTTCAAGATTCAACTCAGACATGACTTTCTCCAGGGAGACTTCCCTGTCTCCCTAACCTCGCCCTACCCCTAACCCTAAGGCTCTTCCCCACTGATCTCACATATTCCCTGCGTATATTTCCTTCTTCCTACCCTTATTTTGGTTAAACTTTATGTTAATGTGTCTCTCTTCCCTTCTAGACAGTAAGCTTTTTGGGAACAATGGATGCATTTCAGTCATGGTTGCATTACTCCCTGTGATCACAAGCCCCCCCACACACTCGATACTTAAATTGCTATTGTTTACCCCAGCACTGACCTCTTTACTTTGCCTCAGTCTAGATACCTCCCCTTGAGAAGAAACTACATGTCTGCAGGCGCACCTACCATAAAATGTTCTTATTTTTATAGAGTGGCTAATGCATAGGGTTGCTCAACACATTTAGTCTGTATTAAAAGTTCTTAAAAGTTTCTGGTCTCAGAACCCCTTTATTAACTTAAAAATTAGTTAAGACACCAAAGAGTTTTTGTTTTTGTTGGTTATTATCTATTGATAGTTACCATATTATAGGTTAAAACTGTAAAATTAAGAGACTTGAATAACTCATTTAAAAATAAGAATAAACCCATTATATGCTAACAAATGTTTTTGAAGTATAAAACTTAAAACAATGGCATTCTTTTTTTTTTTTTATTTCTAGGAGAGAGAGAGACAGTGTGAGCAGGGGAGGGTCAGAGAGAGAGGGAGTCACAGACTGAAACAGGCTCCAGGCTCTGAGCTGGCAGTCAACACAGAGCCGGACGCGGGGCTCGAACCCACGAACCGCGAGATCATGACCTCAGCGAAAGTTAGACGCTTAACCGACTAACCCACCCAGGAGCCCCTATAGTGGCATTATTTCATATCAGTTTCTCAACCTTGGCACTATTGAACTCTTGGGCCAGATCAGTCTTCGTGGTAGGAGGCTGTCCTGTGCATTGTCGCTGTTTAGCAGTATCGCAAGCCTCTATCCACTTGAATGTTAGTTAGCTTTACTGCCCCCGCCCAACCCCAGTTACGACAACCAGAAGAATTTCCTAATTTCCCCTTTGGGTTGGGGTAGGACAACATCCCCCTGGGTGAGAACCACTGTTTTATATTTCTGCAAATCTTTGTAATGTCTTGACTTATAGCAGACAGTTGGATCCTTATATCTGCTTCAGCATCCAGTCCATTGCAATATGCTGTTTTGGTTGAAGTGTATGGTGAAATTTCCAGATACGTAGCTGGAAAAGGGGTAAACATTTTAATAGCTTTTAAAGTAAGTGTGCATAGTCTTCTTTGATTCTGTGCCCAAACTTGGCAAGTGGTGATTTCTTAAAAGTTACTTGTAACGTGGAGTGTCAATCCATGTTAATGAACTTTTCCTACTCTTTTACATTAAAATATATTAGTTTACCTTAAACTTTAGTAACTTTCTTTTTTTTTTTAGTGTTTATTTTTGAGAGAGACACAGACAGAGCGTGAACAGGGGAGGTACAGAGAGAGAGGGAGACACAGAATCTTAAGCAGGCTGCAGGCTCTGAGCTGTCAACACAGAGCCTCATGGGGGGCTCGAACGCGTGAGCTGTGAGATCATGACTTGAGCTGAAGTCGGATGCTTAACCAACTGAGCTACCCAGGCGCCCCAGTTTACCTTAAACTTTAAATGGATCTCTTACCCAAGTGAGATTTTGTAACATTATACATTAGTTATTTGGGAAATGTTTATGCAGGTCTTTTAAATGTTAACAGGTCTCATTGCACAATACAAAAGAAATTGCATTTGTTAATATTAATATTAATAGCAAAGTTTTAAGTACTGGGATGCTATCAAGGTCACCATAACAGAAACAAGTTTTCCAAAAGCCTCACTTCCTCTTGAAAGCTCAAATTTTGTCACTGGAAAAAAATACTATTAACTGTCTTCCGAAGTGACGGGTTAGTTATTTGGGGGGGGCGGGTGGAAAATGGCTACCAAATACTAAAGTCTACATATTCAGACTATAAATTGTTCTTTCCAACACGAAAATAATGCTTCATGTAAGAGATGGCTAAGTGGGGGAGGGGCAGATAGAGAAAGGGAGACACAGAATTCCAAGCAGACTCCAGGCTCTGTGAGCACAGAGCCTGATGTGGGGCTCAAACTCAGGAATGGCGAGATCATCACCTGAGCTGACACCAGATGCTTTGCCCGCTGAGCCACCCTGGCACTCCAGAAATGACTAGTCCAGCCTGCAACTCAATCACACGTGTGCTTTTCCTCAGGACAACCATCTTACTCTGATACACAATTATATTGCTTTAGGTACACTTCCTTCATTGTCACAGAGAATATTTTAAGGGTACTCAGGGGTAGAGCTTTCATTAACTTGTTTAGTGCTTCATCCAGGACACTCCTAAATGAAACAGGTTTTTTTTTTTTTTTTTTTTCCCTCCAGGCCCCCAGCTGTGAAGGACATGGTGGCTGGCTCTGCCTGGATTATGCAAAGCTAGCTTACCCACTTTGACTTTTGCCCCACCAGCACAAGCATCCACATAGTGACAAAGGCAAATAACATCTTAGTTTTATTATGAAAATAATTTTGAGCTCATTGACTCCGAAAGGGTTTTTGGACCCAGGGATGAACAGACCCCATTGCTGGGCTACACCAATGTTGTTTTACTTTATCAGAAAATGAAACTACTCCAAGAGCCAGTCTTGAGAGAAAAAGAGCTCTGTTTATATGATTAGCTCATGAATTGCCAAGGAAATGGTCATGGGTTCAAGGTTTCAGGCTGTTAGGGCCCTTGGAGGTGGTCTAATATAGCCCTTTTAGTTTCCAGACCAGCACGCTTAGGCCCAGAGAGGGGAAGTAGCTCACTGAAGTCCCAGAGCTAGTTGTGAGACAGCCAGACTTAGAATCCAGATCTTCTGATTCCCAATCTGGTGCTCTTTCAGCCACACCCCACTGTCGACAGCACTCTGTGTGGTGTCTAACACAAACCCACCCGAAAAAAGATCCTTCTTCTAGTCGGGGTGAGCAATGTTTCATTACTGTTGGCCTATTTACTATTGGTTTATGAGTTTGTTTTTGCCCAGCCAACATCCAGGAGGGTGCCTGTTTTCTCCAGTCGCTTGTCCTACAATTATTGTAATTGGCTACCAGGTATATGCAGGTGCTTAGTTATGCCTTTGTGCTCTAACAGTCAGAACCCTATGGAGTTGGTTAACCAAGAGGCCATGTGGATTTTTCCACCCAATTAGGTCACCTCACAATATGATTGCCTAAGGACTCCAGTTTCCACCTGCACCGTGGCTCTCTTAAGGGAAGCCTCTGGAACATTTTCCATGGGAACTGCCTTAACTGGGTTGCCGTGATGTTGCTAATTTCCTTGATCCTAGTCATCACTTTGATCTATTGTGCCTCATGGCATTTCACGAGAAAACTGTGGCCATTTTTCTCTGTCTGGCAGTTGGGGAGCAGAGAAGGTAAGATATGTCTTCTCCACATAAATAAGTGCAGAACACCACGTCAAAATTATTAATGACAGTGAAGTTGAAAACCTCTTCCCATTGACCTGCACTTTTCTTTAAGAAGAAAGTGCTGGGTCTGCTTGCCTTCCAGACAGCTGAGCTGAGGAAATGGTGACCCTTTCATCTTGGTTTCATTCACACACCGTGAAGGGAGTAGAACCTACTGGCAAATTTGAAGAGTCTGAAATAGAACTTGAAAATTATTTTCAGCCATTCTGTCTTTCTTTTTCCCCAACAGATAGATGCGAGAGTTAACGTCCCAAATGGTCTCTCAGAAACTGCCCTGGGCTGGGGTTCCCCTGGGCAAGGTGGCCTGAGGTCACATTTAGCACGTCTGGTCCTTCTTTTGGTGACTAAGGGCACACATCTGAGGACTATAACATGAATGGCAGCCGTGTGGCCTGGAAACGTCACAGACAAGTCCCTCCCATGGTCTCCCAGATCCCTCCAGCTTAGGAATGGGGTCTGCTGTCTTCCAGGTCTCGTCCCAGGACCTCAGCCTCCCTAGGCTGGGGATCATGAGGCAGGCCTCCCAGAATGGTGAAGTCCTGGATTACAAAACTGGCTGATCTTGGGGACCACAAAGGGCAGAGGAGAGTCGGCACCATAGCCTAGGTGGCTTTGAGCAGGTGCTGGTTCCCCTGGAGGAGGCTGTAGCAATACCTAAAGACCTGACAAGCAAGCATCTCTGGCGGGAGGAGGGAGGCCAGAAATGCCAATCACAAGATCATTGAGCAAGTCTCATATATCAATAGGCAGAGTATCAGTTCAGCAGTCATTTCAAAGGAAAAACAAAACACCACAACAAGAAACCAACAAAAATTCCATACCTGCCTGTTCAGAGCATATGACTTGATAGGGGATAGAAGTAAAAAATACTCCTGGATGGTATAATATATTCATAAAGTCAAAGAGCATCTCCAAGACTCTGAAGGCCTCATCCCTCAGTGGTTGTTTATGGAGCTCCCACTGGGTAGAGGGCCTCGTGCCAGGTCCTGAAAGTGGTGGTTCATACAGGCCTGCTGGGTATCAGAAGGAGCAGGTAAGGAAGTGTGTTGAAAATATATAGACTCATAGGCAAGTCCTTGCAAAACCCAAGACAGTAGGAGGCTACCACTACTGGTGTTGTAAAGAGGGGTATGACATGGAAAGACCTTGCTTTCCATGGGTAGATCCCAGAGGCTACACTCTTACATGCCAATGTGACCTCAAAGTAGGGTTGGGGATGATGTGTGAGTGTGAAGACCTAGGGGGCACTGAGTAAAAGGGCATCCTTAGAAGATGAACTCCACCCTTCCATAGACAGGGAGGGCTGCACTGAAACCAGTTCACTCAGAGGCTGTGCCTTATTCTCACAGTCTAGGAGTTGAGCTGGGTGTTGGGGTTTGGCCACTCTGGCTTATCTCCCTGTCTGTCCCCTGTGATTTGAGTCCTGATGTGGCCCAGTGGTTGGTACCCTTGTACTGCTGGCCACGTATTCCATTTTTCAGGCCCAGTGCCTAAGTCTGGGCTTTCAGCACCTGTCCCATGCCTGTGACGGGGTCTAATTCTAGCCTCCAGTGGGGCACTGTCTTGAGTGCTCAACATGTATTGTCTCATGTGTCTGTCACAGAAAATTTAGAACAGGTTCTTTTAGGTATCAAGTAGCAGTGATATACTCAGGCCACCTCGGGTAATGGGGGCTTATTGTAAGGATACATAAGGAAATAAGCCAACTTGGGCAACAGTCTAGCTCTTAGACTCGTAGAGAACTGGACCATGCTGGGGCACCCAGGGCAAACACCAACTCTAACCATGAGTTTGCTTTCTCTCTGCTTCTAGCCCTTGCCAGCTCTGTCATCTCTTATGACTGAGTGCCTGCTGCCCCCAGGGTGCCTTTCGGTTTCTGTTTTGATCTCCTGTCAGTATCTCTAAGCTTCTTTGAACTCCAGATCTTCAGCAAGGCCATCTCATGGGCTGCTGTTAATCTTAAGGTGGCTGCTGTCAGCTCAGGCACTAATCCTATGTCCAAACATTTGTGGTCAGGGTGGTGGTGTCACAGGGTACAAAGCATGGTGACCCATGTGGAAGAACAGGCTGGGTTTTGTTTTTTTTTCACATCTGGATGTGTACTTGAGAGGGAACAGAGGTTTTAAGAAAAGCCTACCCAGTGGCACATGGGAGAGATGAGCTGAGAATGAGGGGCAAAGCCACACGGTGGGTCAAGGGCCCAGTGAGTGGTCAGTTGCTGTCAGAAGTTCTGTCTGACAATGCTAACCAAGTCCTGAGATGTAGCCATACCCACACCTCTCTGCTTGTGTGTTGGAAAGCTTTGTGGATATCTCTGCCGTGTTATCAGAGGCCCTCAGAGGTGCCACCAAAAGCTCCTAACAGACTCCTAAGATTTGGGGCTGGAAAGGATTGTCAGAGCCTCTGGGTTCAGCAACCTACCCCCTGCCTCACTGTCTCCAGCTCAGGATGCTCAGGCTTCCTGGACTCACATGCCTGCATCAAGTCTCCTCCCCCAACTCTGGTTCCTGATTCAACTAAGGGCTCACTTACCAAGGCTTCTTGCTCTTGCTTTTCAAGGCCTTATATGGGGAAAGGTAGGAGGCTGCGGGAACCAGATAGAGGCGGGGCTGTCACCACATGGCTCCCTTCAAAGTCAGAATTACTCAATTCAGAGGGGATTATTTAAAGGTTGATGGGAAATGAATCACCAATCTTAATGAAAGACCACATT
Source organism: Proteles cristata cristata (assembly GCA_017311185.1). Classification (NCBI taxonomy): domain Eukaryota; kingdom Metazoa; phylum Chordata; class Mammalia; order Carnivora; family Hyaenidae; genus Proteles; species Proteles cristata. Next base: position 4,408,074 of record JAESUZ010004630.1, read on the forward strand.
CTGTGAAAGCACTGTAGAGGAGGGGTGAGGGGGCCTGAAAGGGAGGGAAGCTCACCACAAAAGAAGTCATTCAGGCTAAGCTTTGAGGGAGGGAAGGAGAAGGGGCCAGAGAGGGAAGGGGCCATGGAGAGCTGCCCGTTTGGACATTTCTCAAGTGGAAGATTAAGTTCCAGTAAATGGATGGCTCCCAGTCCTTCACAAAAACATTATGATTAACTAGCTCACACTTTGTGACAGGTGGGTAGGAAGTAGAAGATGGAGGTGGGCAGAGGTGCCTCCAAGCGTGTGGAGAGGGAGCATATACAGCAGAGGATGAGGACCCCCAGACAGGGGGGAAGGAGGGGTGCGCTCGTGGAGAGGCGGGGCACGGCCTTCCCTCTGCTTCTGCCCTCCCTCTCCTCCCCAAATTGGATGGACTCTTCTCCTCTGTCCTTGCCATGCTGAACAAAGAAACTACCATTGACTTGGCTACAAGAAGGCTTTCACGCATGCCGGGTGAGGGCTGTGGGGCGAAAGCTTCAGGTCCACCTCTCCACCATGCCATTCCTTTCTCCTCAGCCATGTCGGAGCCACCACTTCAATTCACAGAGAGCTGCTAGTGACATAACCCACTCTCTGGGCTCCAGGCTTACTGAGGTCTTCCTGGCCCATCGCCTTAACCTCTCACTCGTCCCCTGGCAGTGGCAGGTTGAGGGGAGGGACGGTGGAGTCGAGCCTGCTAAATGGAATAGGGGTAAGTCCTCCCACCTCACTTAGTTGCTCCTGGACACACAGTCAGATAGGTGAGGGGAGGAAGGGGCAGACTGAATTTCCATTTTTGCAGTCAAGAGAACCTGAATCTCCAAGATGTCAAGGGACATGGCTGTTTCCTTCTTACGATGCTGTTGGGGACACAAGCGATGAGACTGGGCTATAAAATGTGGTGAAAAGGAGCCCAGACCTTTGACCACACAGCCCTAGTTTTAAATCCAGTCCTGTCTTGGCACATGAAACGATGCTCAGCATCACTACTCATCACGGAAATACAAATCAAAACCGCACCGAGATACCACCTCACGCTGGTCAGAGTGGCTAAAATGAACTAGTCAGAGAACTCTAGATGCTGGCGAGGATGTGGAGAAACGGGCACCCTCCTACACTGTGGGTGGGAATGCAAACTGGTGCAGCCCCTCTGGAAAACAGTGTGGAGGTTCCTCAGGAAACTATCAATAGAACTCCCCTAGGACCCAGCAATAGCACTGCTAGAAATTCACCCAAGGGATACAGAAATGCTGATGCAAAGGAGCACATGTACCCCAACGTTCATAGCAGCACTTTCAACAATAGCCAAATCGTGGAAGCCTAAGTGTCCATCAACGGATGAATGGATCAAGAAGATGTGGTTTATCTATACAATGGAATACTACATGGCAATGAGAAAGAAGGAAATCTGGCCATGTGTAGCAACGTGGATGGAAATTGAGGTTGTTATGCTAAGTGAATTAAGTCATCCAGAGGACAGATACTATATGTTTTCACTCATATATGGAACAGGAGAAACAGAGGACCATGGGGGAGGGGAAGAGGAAAAAATAGTTACAGAGAGGGAGGGAGGCAAACCATAAGGGACTTTTGAATATTGAGAACATACTGAGGGCTGATGGGGGTGGGAGAGGGGAAAAGGGGTGATGGGCATGGAGGAGGGCACTTGTTGATGAGCACTGGTTGTTATATGGAAATCGACTTGACAATAAACTATAAAAAAATAAAGGGGTGTCAGAAGAGCAAAAAAAAAGATTTTCAAATATAATATGTTCAATGGGAAACAATTAAAACATGAAAACAATCAGTAAATAAAGTTTTATTATTCATTTTTCAGATCATATAATTGTTCTTTAAAATCTCTACATATTCTCGAGATTCTGATGGTTAGATCCTCAGTTTGACTGATATTGTCAACAGATCCTAAAAGAAAAGTTCTGGGGATTCTGCTTCAAATTCAACAGCAGCTTAAAAGGAAAAGAAAGAACTATATTCTTTATCCAAAATCCTTTTAACTACAAGTTGATTAAAAAAGTTGGGGCCTTTATGAATGTTAAGAAAAATGAAAAACACCTACATACAACTGCAATGTGAAACACAAGATTAATATTAAATATATTTTACTCAGGGTTGCACACTGAAAAAATAAATAAATCCAGTTCTGTCTCTTCCTAGCTATGTGACATAGGGGAAGTTCCTTAACTTCTCTGAGCCTGTTTCCTCATCTGTAAAATGAGGATAATAAGTCCTATACCTCACAGAGGAAATGTGAAAATGTAGCAAGAAAATGTATACTAACTGTTTAGCCCAGCTCCTGCCATCAAATAGGTGCTCAGAGAATGTTCCTTTCCTTCCTCCTTTGAATCACATTTCCCAATGACCACACGAAAGTATATGCTAGCTAAGCCATTACACCGCACACCACCCCCTCCGAGGGCATGGTGACCTTCCCTTGACTGTCCTTTCTCTGGCTTCACCATCCTCTGTGGCACAACCTACAATTTCTACTGGGATGATGAATTTCTGTCTAATCTAGGGGATGGAGCTGTTAGATGAAATGTTTTAGGCATTTTTCTGGATCAAATACCTCTTTGAAAATCTAATGGAAGCTCTGGATCCCCCTCCCAAGAAAAAATTTAACACCCCCACTCATCCACCTATGCCATTTTCTGTAGAGTATCAGAGGACTCCCAGAAATCTCTGAATCCACATGCAAAACTCCAGATGGAAAGTCAGGACATATAGGCATATATTCAGCAATGTGAGTAATTTGTTGTTTAGCCCAATTGTTTGCCAATTCACAAAATCTTTCCCTTGTGAAATGGCCAGGATGATCCTTCTGAATCTACCCAATGGGGCAGAAATAAAGAGTCAAAGAATGTGAGTGGATGATCAGGAAGGTGACCCCGGAGGGAGAGTTATAGGGCTTAGTGGGCTTGGCATGGAGGAGAGAGAGCAGCGATGATCAAATGACAAGAGACTGAAACATTGATGTTGGCCGCCTTTCTCCCTGACTAAACACTGAATGAGAGAGGGAGAGAAAAAAAGGAATATTATCAGGAAGAATTGAAACCCTCTAGTAGGGAAAGTAGATGAACAACAGAAGTTGTGAGCTTTCCTAACTCAAAGGCTTTAGAAACAAAGGTCAGACGTGTATTTTCTTGGTGCAGCTCAGGTCCTAGCAGTGGTAAGTTTGGGGACTGACCATACCTGTCAGGAAACACTAACATCAGAGAAAGAGAGTGCTGGTGGGATTGTGCCCCCCACCACTTTTAGAGAACAGAGGAGTATTCTCTCTCTCTCTCTCTCTTTCTTGCAGAGGAGGTGTCTCATAAAGACGACATGCTATTTGTTGTCTTTGTTCCACCAGTATCTGAGTGTACTCTGCAAGGGCCGGCGTCTGAGCACAGGCCAGCACTCTCAGAGCCATGGGAAGGAGACACAGGCTATCTGGCTTTGATGGAGCCCAGAGCTAAGCCAGCATGGGGCTGTCAGACTCAGCTTCAGGCTCTGAATTCTGAACTCCTGTTGGGGAGAATGTCCTGATTTTGCTGAGCATATACACCTTTACTATAGTCACCTTGACCTTGAGCTCATCCTTGCTGCATCAAATTAAAAAAAAAAAAATATGATTCAAAGCCACACATAGTAGAGAATTTGAAGAGTATAGAACAGCAATACACTAAAGAATAATATAGAAAACCAATACAGAAAAGAAGAAAATAAAAATCGCCTGCAATCCCATCACCCAGAATTAAACACTTTCTTATTCACCTTCAGTTCAGACAGGCTTCCTGTTCTTCCTTAAGGAAATGGGCCTCTTTTCTTGTGTGGCAAATAATAAATTCGGTGTCTACTTTAGACTACATTGGTGGTCTTTGTGGCCATCCTGTGGGTCTCACTCTGCTGATCCCTGTGGTCAGTGGAAAGTTAATCCCTTAGGAGGTCGTAATCTGAGCCCCTCCTCATGTGTGGTCATCACAAGAGGTTTTCCCATGCCTTGTGGACAAAGGTCAAAGCCTGGTTTATTTGACAGATTGCTCAGAGGGTCTCCACTTGACAATGGTTGGCCTCATTTGGTTGCTACTCACCCACTTGCTTTTCTAGTTAAGGATTTTTCTTAACTTATATGCACATGTGGTACAAATAAGCATGGACATTGATTTTTGTGAAGGTGGGCTGAGGGCTGATGGCAGAGGGAAGCAGTCCAGCTTCCATCTTTCAGTCAGACACCTTCATTCCTTGAGCTGTTCTGGGAACAGTTATTTTGGAAATCAGAGCCTGATTTGACTCACTAGAACACAAGAACTTCTGGGTTGAGTTATCACATATTTACCATTTGGAGTGAACAGCTCTGAACCTGGACTCTCAGCTGTCTTTCAATGCTTCTCTTGGATGGAATACCTGGGCCTTGTCCCCTTCCTCCCCTTGCTATTCTTCCCCCATGGCTGGGCAAAGCTTTTTTCTACCTACTAGGCATGACCTCAAGCCAACATTGAGAGAGCTCCGATTTCTTGGACCTCAGTGTTAGCCGGGAGGGTAGGTGTGGGGACTATGGTAAGGGCATCCCAGCCAACATAGTTAGCATGCCTTTCCAAGCACTCCACAACAGATCAGGTGTGCCCTCCCCAAAGTCACTTTTCACTGCAAATGCGGTCATGTTTTCTCCTGAGTAATTGGGAGTCAAGGCCTCTTGAACCTTACCTGCAAAGTTATGCAAACAATATGCAAAAGTTTGTGCCAAAAACTGGCAAAGGAAGACCTTGCGCAGGTGAAGTGCAGCTGACACTTAATACCTAGTGGGAGACGGTTTTGGGGGTGGGGGTGCAGGTGAGAGTCCCAAAGCCTAGGAGTGGAGGGGGAGGGGCTTGGTTGGTGTCTACAGCAGTAATGGAAGACCTCAGTCTCCCTTTCCCCTGCCATTCAGCTTGAGAGTGGCCAGTGAAGGGGTGGGGAAAGTTGGGGGCTTCCTTTCTCTTTCTCACTATGGTGGGGCCCTCTTGAGAGAGGGGTTGGGGATACAATCAATTGGCATCCCCTTGGTCTGTTCCAGGTGCCACATCTGATGCTGAGAAACGTTTGAGAAGGTTTGGCCTCCTATGCCATTACATTTACATGCAACTATACCACTTTTTAGGTTATCTTCAAATTGAAACATTTTTATTGTCCTTCTGGGACATTAAGCTGTATTTTACCTTTCTATGATCCCTCTCTATCATAATCCGTTTAAACCTTAAGCCTTAAAACTTAATGGTACTTCAGTGAGCATCTAGTCCAACACCTTATGCTTTATACATGAGAGGACAAAGCCACTAACAACTGGCTTACTCCGGTTTACAGACCTAAGCTTAATCTGCCCTTCACCTCTCTGGGTGACATCACTGATTAAGTAGCAGGCTCTTGGCACTGTAGTTGCCATCTGAAATATGCTGGGAGAGCAAAATACTTTTCTTCTAAAGAGTCAAGAGTTACTTTATGAATGAGCACACATCTCTGTCATTCTTAGTTATCCATGTGAGCTTATGGACACCATCAGCTACTGATCATGCTTTTCAAAAGATCAGAGAATTGGTCAGACTACTCTTAGGCTTGTAAATAACTTCTGGGATGTCCAAAAATACCTTGTTTTTCTGGTCATTCTGCTCTATGCTCATAGACAATGTTATGTCGTTAGAAGTAATGGAGAGGAGGAGAAGGAAGGGAATGGCAGGATGGGGTGGAAGAGTAATAAACATTTATTGAGCACTGACTATATTCCTGACACTATGCTTAGTGCTTTACCCAATATTATCCCCATTTTACAGATTGAGGAAATTGAGGTTTAGAGAGGTTAAGTAATTTGCCCAAAGTCTCACATCTGGTTAGTAAGAGGACCCAGGATTCAAAGTCGGGGCTTCTTGATTTCAGAGCCCAAGCTCATCACCACCATGCTCATGGGGCAATGGTACAGGGAGAGAGCCAGGTTTTCAGGAAACTTAATGGCCATAGCAAAGAGTTATTAGTGCTTTTATATCCTGCTGTTGCTAATTTAATGAATAGCCTTGATGGGATTTTTAGCATCACAGTGGAAGTGAAGGCAAGAAAGGAGTATGGATATCCACTGTGTTAGCCTTGTTGAGGACTTAATTCTTCTTGCTCACTTTCCTGGGGCTGACTGACTAGAATTCTTCCAACAGGTGTTGGCCTGAAGCAGTTGGGGCTTTACTTCTATGTTGGTAAAGACAGTTTTTGGGCTCAGATAAAAATTCATTTAGCTGTTTATCCATCTATCCAACAGGCATTTATTAAACACCTCCTGTGTCAGTTCTTGAGCCAAAAAGTTAGCAAGGTCACTGACACAACAAACCTAACTCAGATTCAAAGATGCATAATCTAACTTTGACAAAGCCTTTGGTAGATCATCTAGGATAATTTTTACAACTCTTTATCTTGCCAACGTCTCAGCTATTGCTTTGCCAGCAGGAACCTCTGCCATAAAGGAATGGCGGAGATGTTGGGATGCTTAGCACCTGAGCTAAAGTTTTGGGGAAGGATATGGAAGCCAAAGACTAACAAGAGGTTTTGGCATTATTTGCGAATATACCTTCTCCCTGCTATTCCATTTCCTTGGGCACTTAAGCTAGGCTCATGATGTAAGGGTCAACTGTGCACTTAAAAATCCATCCCAGCATCCTTAGCTCAACCTCAGAACTAACTGCCAATCACCACTTGCCTGTGCCAACGGAATTAACGGAAACTGCCAACAGCCCTGCCCTGACTTCATTGGACAGAACTGCTTCCTTAATGGACATGATTTCCTCTTTCTTCTGAGATAGCCTCTCTACTCTCTTAAAGAGGGAAGTCCTCATGTGCAGGCCAAGTTTCAGACAGAGAGACAAGTTGGGCCATTCATTTATTCTCATTAGGAATCTCCTTACATGGTTCAGTACAGGTGTCATGATTACTCTTATGAAGAGCTGCTGGCAGGGGTAGAGGGAAGCCAGTTTGAGGGTGTGCAAAGGAATGAAAGTACTTGAGGAGGGCCAGTGGCTCCCTGACTGTAACCAATATCCAAAATGCACTATAATTTTGGGTTGAATGGGTAGAAGCCAGTTTGTGAAATCACAGAAATGTCTTTGTTAGACCTGGCTAGTCCTTTTCTGAGATCTTGTGATGTAACTGCAGGCAGATGGAAGAGGCATGGCAAGCATTAACTGCCACACATGTTGAGGGATCACCCTCCCTACTGGAGGTGGTGAGTGGTGGAAGTCCCTGGAGTGTATATAGAAAGAGTGGAATTAGCAGATGGCCCTAAGATTTGGGGTGTGATTTTTGTAAAATCAGAGACATCTGGGAGGAGGGAGACATTAACCCAAATCCTAACGTGCCCTGAAAGTGAGCATTTCTAGTTTCTGGCTTCAGAGTTAAGGTGATGGTTGAGAGGTGAACAATTTTACAAGTGCAGGTATGTAGCACATGTTCTTGTCTGGGACTTTTAGAAGACTTTCTCTACACTGAAAAGGTTGTTAGCTAGGTTAGAATATCAAGGAAGGTTATAGTTGCTTTTTCTACATGTTGCCAAGAAGCTGGGCTTTCATAAACTCTAGTGGAGGTTTGCTGCAGCACGAAGGAAAAGGCACTGTCTTTTTACACGTTGGCCCTGCCAAGCTGTGTGCTCCAGAGCAGGGCACTTAACATTTTTGGCTGTGCTCTAGAGAGTAACACCTATCTTGCAAGGTGCTTTTAATGATTAAGGGGAAGTATTCTTCCCAGGAAAAAAGATATGTAAACTGTAAAGAGCTGTCATCACCTTACAGCGGTGATGGTGACAATTGTTATACTCCTGGGATGTTGGTACACATCCTTGCCTAGAGCAATTGTATGTACAACATAATCCTTCTAGCTTCAGGACTCTCTTAGTAAGGTTAAAGGATACTGATATTACCCAGTGTTTAATAGAACTAGACCCACCACCTGCTGCTTTATCACAGAAGATACGGGGCTAAGGGAGCCTCTGTTAGCAACACTCGAGACCTTGGTTACAAATGAGTGGAATGTGCAAGGGGGAGGGGATCTTTAACAACCTTTGAGAGCAATATGAGCGGCAAGTTATTTTTGTTCAGGAACACAAAGCAAACAACATTAGCGGTGGAAGGAATGCAAACCACATCTTGCCTATTTAAAGCAATAAAGGAAAGGAACAAAATTATACAGGCAAAGAGGTTCTTTTGTTTCCCCAGCCATGAATCCTGGTTTAAAAGTGCACACAAACCACAAAGATAGTCGATACCATCTCAACCCCTGGTGCGATGTGTTTCTTATTCTTCAGTGTCCTTCTTTCAGAGAGAAAAGATCCTACAATAAAGCACTGTCACTCTCCCTTCAGCTTGCTTTCTCATTTGAGCTTTATGTTTATATCTGTTGAGAAAACCAAAAGACATGATCTGTTTTCAGTAGTAGTTGATTCTTCCCAGGCTCACAGAGGGGGAGGATAAGTGTAATTCTTTAAAGCACTCATTCATTTACTCAGTATTTATTAAGATCTATCATATTCCAGCCTCTCTCTGTTGAGTAAGGAGGACAAAAATAAACTAGGGACCCTACTCTTAGGGAAGAAAAGACATTTATGCTGGTATGTGTATTTGATTTGCCGAGAGAGAGAACAGATTTTGGATTCAGAAAGAGGAGCAGTTCTTTGTAGTATATCTGATCTGCTGAAGGGAGACTACGTGTTTGCAGAGGAAATAGTGGGCGTGAGCTCTAGAGGTAGAGTTAAACTAGACAGCGGGTGGCCTAGGATAATGGGTTAAGGATTTGTGTCTTTATTTTGAAGACATAAGGAGTAACCAAAATTTTTTTGAGCTGAGGAGTAGCACAGTCCTCTGGGTATAAATAGATCCTGAAACTTGGAAATCTCAATTTTGAGAATGAACCTAGAAGATAACTTCTTCTGCACGGGTGGGTTGGAGGATGCTTTGAAAAGTTTCCATAGGGGCAGCACTTATAGCTTGCACTCCTGTTAAGGGTATATGCGCTGCTTCTCATTCTCCATTTGGCATGAAGAACAGTGCACATGCATGCAGGAGAGTTGAATTCTTTCAAGATAGACTGTCACTTAAGAAATGTAGGTGACCTTGCTTCTAACTAAAAAATTATAGGAGAGAAATTCCACGTGGCTGAGAGAGAGGAAGTGGCCACCCCAGTCTGGAGATATTTCTTTCTAGGAGGAAGGGCATTGAAGCAAAACATAACACCCTCCAGCAACCAGGAAGGATGAATGCACCTGCCATTGATGAGTGGCAAGGTGTTTGCAGTGCACCAAACTCTGGTGATCTTGGGTCACATCTGGATATTGCCACTAATTTGCTGTGTGACCTTGAACAAGTCACTTTTCTTCTCTGGGCCTGAGTCCCTTATCTTTACACTGAGAAGTTAGGCTGGATGGTCTCTAAAATTCCTTGAGCTCTGACATTCTGTGGGACTAAGGAAAGCTGCTGGTAGCCCCGGCATGGCAAGTCTGATGATCCCCCAGGTTTTCTTCTGTCTCATTGGTCCTGAGGGAGACAACTCAATAGGATGTACTCAGATCCCTGGCCAGGTCTCACAACCAGAGTTCAAGTTATGGCCTTGCTGTAGGTTAGCAGTGTGAACTTGGGCAAGTCACTTAACCTCTATGAGCCTCTGTTTCCTTTTCTAAAAAAAAAATAGATAAATTAATGCATCAATGACCTCCAGCCAAAGAGTCTTCTTTTTGGCATTGGAGACAGACTCAATCTATAGGATATTTATCTTTGACATCCAGATCTTACCCTTTCCTGAGTTTATGCTGATCCAGGATCAAGAGGGTGTCCAGAGAGTGGAGTGCATAGTTGGACTAAGGGTTAGTCTTGTTCTAGTTCTTTTGTTGCAAGGTGAATTACTGGCTCCTGTGACTTGATAATTCCTGCACAGTAGCACTGAAGACCCTGGGCAGAATATATCATTCAATGGCAATCATTACCCACAAAAGATTGATTTGTTCCTTGTGTCAGGTCTTAAATCCAAGGGGCCTAGATTATAAAACTCAATGAAAACATGTGCCAGAATCCACCTGGGTTTGTTTTAGAGAGCCAGGTGGCTTTCTCTTTTATTTAGCCACATGCTGCCCTGCTTTTCCTATAGTATTGACATAGAGATAGCAAGACATTTTTACTGTATTATAAATTTCTCTTTGACTACCTGAGACAAACTTTAGGGCCATATGATTATCCATACAATGATCCAGCTCTGGCTAATGATGTTTAAACTGATCTGCTGGATTTCTAGAGCAGAATCTGCTATCATTTATGATGTCTGTGTATGGACAGAGATAAGTTTGGACTACCTTTCTCTGTTGTATGAATCCCTGCTGGGGGAACTGTAGCTCTCAGAGTATGCATGATGTACTCTGTGCTTACCTGTTTTGGAGGTTTCTGAGTATACTTCTCAGGGGAACTTGATCCAATAGGAGGGCGGTGATTTGAAGCACCTGAAAGTCTCTAACACCTATCCTGGATACACAGGGTAAGTTAGTATGTTGGCAGGTGGGTGTAGGCCCAATGTCCACATGAGAAGTAATCCCCTAGTGGGGCACAGACTGTATTGAGAAATAAGCATCTTTTAGCATAACAGCAGCGAGCCAAGTTTTTTGTCCCTCAAAGTGGGGAGATTGGATGGATTCAGATAGCTCCTGCAAAGCAAGAATAGACTGACTCTTGTAGCTAGAAGAGCCTGATAGTAGTTTCTGTTATCAATGGGCTAGGTTTTCCTGATAGGGTTGTAATAACCTCAGCACAACCATCTTCTTGAAGTGAGGTAAGGTTCAGTTTTTTATAGAGTCAAGTCTGGATTATACAAGAGAAAGTTGAGAACAAGAGGGACATGTAGAAGGAGATCTAAAGTGCTTAAAGAGGAGTTAATTAAATTTGTAAAAAGAAAATCAGTTAAATTCAGAGCAGTAGCTAAGGTTGGAGAAAACTACAAGAGTTACACTTTTTCTAAAGTAGCAGAAGACCTCAGAGAGTGAAAACTAACAGATGGATTGCAAGGGAGCTAAGAAAAGAGAAGGGTCAAAATACAGTAGAAAGCAGTAGATGAACCAGAACCTCAATGTCCCTTACGTAAACATTTCCCAAAACAGCCATATTTATGACTCTATTTAGTTGAATATAATTTTATATGTATGTATATATGTTTTTTATTTTTAACTAAGTTATGGAAACAGCAGAACTTACCTACATCATAAAACCAATGTAGAAACTTGGGAAGTATGAATCATACATAAGAATTTGAACTAAGACCTTGTTCAAAGCAACACATTATGCTGACATATTTGTACATGGTAAATTTTTTAAGGAATCTGAATCAAGCCCAGGACTCTTTATGTTGGAACTAAAACCTCCTTTTGTCATCTCACAAAGGCGGTGAGAGAGAGAGAAAGAGAGAGAGAGGGAAGTATGCTTTTTAGTGTTGACAAAAAGGAATATGATTAAATAACTTCCTGTACAGACATTTTTGACTGCTTATCTGGGCTCTAGATAGTGCTAGAACACACACTCAACTGAATGATACTTTTTATCAGCTATCTTTATAATTTCTTTTTTTTTTATGTTTTATTTATTTCTAGGAGAGAGAGAGAGAGAGACAGCATGAGCAGGGGAGGGTCAGAGAGAGAGGGAGTCACAGACTGAAACAGGTTCCAGGCTCTGAGCTGGCAGTCAGCACAGAGCCCGACGTGGGGCTTAAACCCACGAACCGCGAGATCATGACCTAAGCAAAAGTCGGGCGCTTAACTGACTAAGCCACCCAGGCAACCCTATTTTTACAATTTCTGAAGAGTAGGAAAAATAGAGGGATAGAAATAAAAAAGTTAGAGGGAGCTAGCTTCCAATAAGTATGAAATTATCACTATAAGGCTAATGAGATTCCTTCTGCAAGAAAAGGTAAAAAGGTTAGGTGTAGAAAAATGGATTTTGACACACACACTTGAAAGAGAGTGACATTATACTGTTTTAGACAATAGCTTGGGCCCTTGACATTTTATCAAGCTGTATGATAAAAAGCCAGCACTTAATAATCCCTGAAGTATGGAAACAAAGGAGAAAGTCTGCGTCTCTTACATTAAACATAATGATCTTTCTCTTAGACATGACAAGCTCTTCATGAGGTTTTCTTCACTTTCTGTACCGTATCTGTACCATCTGGTTCATGTCAAAATTCTCCCAAGTGGCCACTGCAATTCCAAGTTTTCTCTTATGTTAGAGAAATAAGGAGATACCTTAACATGTTCAAGAATAAGAAAGCAGTGGGTGTTTGGCCCAAAAAAAAGTGCCATTTTAGATAAAGATGACCCCAAGAGAAATGGAATAGACTGTAAGGAGATTTTGTGTCTTGGAGCTTTGTCAAAGGCCAAAAGCTGATCACCACCAGTCAGGGGCCAGCCAACCAGCCAAAAGTCCTCTAGCTTCTAGGCGGGAGAGACTATTGTTAATAGTCTCTATTAATAGAGACTATTAACAAAAGCAGTTTCTTGGAGCAACACAAAGACCAGATTGGGGAAGAAGGCTTTTTGAAATGGTGACCCAGGGTAAATCCTGTCCCAAAGGATTCTAATCTGAGGAGACCTCCTGAATTCCTCTGCCATGGAGACCAGCTCAAGGATTGACTTCTTGGCCCATGTTGTGCTCTTCCTGTTACTATCTCTCCTTGAAGACAAGCAACACTTAAGACATTAGACAGGCAGATATCAGGGCAGCTGTTGGAAGGCTACTCAACAATTTCACCAAGGAACAGTCCAAAGATGACCAGATAATGAAGTCCTACAGCATCAAATTTCTAGGAAAACAAAATAAGCTCAAAGTAGAAAAGCCTCAAGGAAACACTGGAATTCTGAGCCTACCTACTTGCTAGGGGTCGCATAGTTTCCCAAATAGGCAGAGAGAATACCATAAAGGAGTTAGGGGTCTCCTGGTTCAAGGAAGTGAGCGTTTCTGCTGACTCTCAGTAGAAATGTCATTTTTGCCAATATTCTCCAGTTAAAAACCACCAAGAACACACCTCTGGTTGAACAAAGTTGGGTTCATTGACTTGTCACAAGAAGGAAGAATGCACACCAATTAAGAGAATGTTAGGAAGTACTTATGGGGTTTTGGCTTGTGTCTGATGATTTTAGGAGTGGTTAGGAAAGTAAGCCTTTCTCTGAGTTGGCTATTATCAGTAAGGAGGTGTAAAGCTATGATTGTGTATCTTGATAATTCTTACCTGGAAGGTGAGAAGAATGGAGCCAGGCTTGAGTTGTGGTTGGTAAAGAAGCAGTAGTCACTTGTGTTATCCAGGATGGAGAGTTGCTTGATATTTGTGATTTGTACAGTGGCCTGATTTTTCATCTGGCCTTAGAGAAGATTATGAGGTAGTCTTGTTTTTTTTGTCTCCTTTAGAGTCACAGGGTGAGACTGTGTCTGATGTTGGTGTTCTGTGGGATTATGTCTAATAGATCACCACGGCTAGCTCCCAACAAACTGAGGCCTAGCTGTGGATATCAGACCTGTTCTTAAATGTGGGGGGACACGTTTCTCTTTTTGTACGAAATAATTCTTCAGTACAGCTGAAAGAATCAAAACAGAAAAGAGGTATAAAAGGATTTGTAAAAATGTGAAGCACAATGGGAATGAAGCGAATGATTCATTACCCTTTCCTTATCTGGGAGGCACTAATCCAGAAACCTTGGCCATGGAGAAAATCGCTGGGAAATGGAAAGCAAGCAGGCAACACTTCCAAGCACCTGAAGTAAAAGTGCGCAAATACTTAACGTTTTTTTCCCTATTTACTCTCTTTTGCACGAATCCTGATGAGCATGTTATCATGTGCACAGAAGGGAGAAGGTGAAAGGAATACTCAGAAGCAGGAATAAAAAGATTAGCAAGTCCTGGCACATGGTTGGGCCTTGAAGACATTATGTTAAAAAGAAAGAAGCCAGATGTCAAGGACCACAGAGCGTATGATTCTGTTTCTAGGGACATTTCCAGAATGGGCAAATCCAGAGAGACTGAAGGTAGATTAGTGGTTGCCAGGGAGGCTGGGACAATTGATGGGTATGGGATTCCCTTTTGGGGGTGAGGAAAATGTTTGGAATTAGAGGTAATGGTTGCACAACTTGGCGAATTTACTAAAGCCACTTTAAGAGGGTAAATTTTAGGGTATCAACTATATCTCAATTAAAAGTGTTTAAAAAACAAAGAGGGTGACGATAAGGCAAGGCACTAAGGAAAACCTGACTCCCAAAGCAAGACCATCACGAGCCGCAAACTCCGTCCACCTCCCCACCCATCACCTCTGGGTTCTCTTCTGTGCAATCCCACCCACGCATCCCAACACCCCTGCTGGCCGAGGTGCTGAGGGGTATAAAGGGGACAGAGGCCTGCTCCCTGCACTCTGGACAGAACACCTCTCAGGGCATCAGTGGGCTTTCACATTAATGACTCCCAAACAAGTCATCATTATTTCCAAAACGCTTAGTTTAAAAAGGCCAGAGGAGCAGATCAGACGTAACTTGAAAAAAAAAATTCTTTCAAAACTGCCAACCTTTTAAAGAAGTCTTAAAATGTCTGGTGTCAAATTTCAGTTAGCTAGAAAGATAATGCGTGTGGAATGTCTCATTTCCCATAGAAGCCAGAGAATGAGATGCCACTGTATCTACGGAAAGGCAAACATGCCCGTATACCTCAACAGCCCAGAATAGTGGGTCAGTCAGAGTGTTTCAAATTCTCCGGTCCCCTCGAGGTCTAGGATGTCATGGTGACTGTGCCAATTATATTAACTTTTGTGGTTTCTCCCAAAAGACTTGATGTGCCTCTTGCTCGGAAGGCCAAGGGTGCACTGAGCTATGGTGGAGGGAAAGAGGGCTCATGACAGAGGGCTGTGGTCAGGGCGGGGAGCGCTGAGGGGAGAAAGCTCTCCCCCTTTCAGCGGCTCTCTGTGGTTTGTTCTCTCTTCTCAGTGTGTGAGACATACATGTGAGCCTCGCCTCCATTGTATGGCTGGGGAACCATTGCCGGTGTAGATGTCTCCAGTGGAGTTTTCTGGGTGGAAGAAATGGGGTAGGTGTGAAGTGAGCACCCATCTCAGGGTGGTTTCGGATGGTAGGAACTATACATCGTCACCAGTCACTGCTTCTGGCGGACAACTGTACCCAGGGGTGGTTTAAGAGGGAGTCTCAGGGGCAGAGGGAGAGGAGAATGGAAACCCTCCTTCAGCTAAACACAAACCTGGCGAATTTGGACAAGCTCCTTAGCTCTAAATTGCTATTTCCATTCTCAGGCTACTTCAAGGCTCCCCAAGCTTCCAATTTGCCACGGGCTTTTGGGACATGGCGCCCGCTCTTGAAACAGGGTTTACGAATTTTTAAAGGCCTAAGTTCAAACCTGCTACTGGAAAAGTTACATTTAAAGGGAAGACACCCTGCTTTAAGTTAGTGGCTTTCCAATGGGGCCACACTTGGTGGAGTCCCGGGGTTGGTGACCGATGTCCTTGTGCGTGTGTGATGGGGTCAGAAGGCACAAAGCTTTCTTCACGGAAAAGCAAGCGGCAGTGATGGTAGTACCTGGGAAGTGTTTTGGCGATTGTGCTGTTAGAGACTGGATAGAGAGCCAAATCTGGGCTGTGCAGTCGGCTGTGCTTTTGGCAGGAACGCGAAGGGCAGGATGGAGTGACAAAAAAAAAAAAAAAAAGCCAGGAGTCTGCGTGGTGACTCACCCATGCTCCCAGCCCTCCCCCATCTATTCCCCTGAATCCGCACAGGTTTAAAGAGCCCGCCTATGAGTCAGGCTCTCTCAGGGTGCACAGAGACCCTCTCAGGTTACTTTAAGTATTGGGGATTTATTGTAAGGATATTTCTGGAAACTGGGAGGCCGCAAAGTCTCAGGGTTCCAAAAACACTGAAGGCAGATTGGCTTCTAGGAGCTTGGAACAGGACTCTGGACCTCAGGCAGCTCCAAGGGTCTGATTATCTCATCCTCTCTACAAGGGGGTAAAGTCCCTCCATCCTGGTGCTTGGCTTTCCATTCCTTCGTCTCTTTCTCTACCAACTCTGCTGCTCTGTGCCTGCTGCATGTGGTTTCTGCTTCTTCATGGCCTCTGCTTACTTGTGGCTTCTCTCTGTGTCTTTTAGCTTCTAGTCACATGACCAGCTGCCTTTTCTCTTACCTTCAAAGTTCTCCAGAGAATTCAATCAGATCATTGTCACCATGGCCCATGTTAGTAGCGACTTTCATGCTAGGCCACCTCCTGGGCCACTGGCCAATAAATGGGCTGTCCTTAAGTCTGATACCTATCCCTGGTCCTGTAAGCAATAGCTGGGGTAACATTATGCCTTTTCTCCTGTGCCGAAGGAGACTGTTGGGTGGTAGGCTGTGTGTGTGTGTGTATGTGTGTGTGTGTGTGTGTAGTGGGGGCAGGGCAAGGGTTTGAATGGGGGAGTAGCAGGTCTCTAAAGACTTGGCCTGTCTGGACTTTTGTCCTGGCAATAAAAACTATGGAGCACTTGGGAGGGGGGTGCTTTGAAAAGATTCCAAAGGCCTCTGGGTATGTGTGGGAGAGACACTGATGCCCACAGCACTGTTTTTCCTATTCAGATCTCTCCATCAGGTTGCTGAGAGTGGTAGGCTTGGAGGGTACTGCCTCATTCCTACTCTGTCTTCCTTTTTTTTTTTTTTTTTTGTTTCTGTAAATGAGAAAAGAAAGGGTGACTAGAAAGGTTTGCAGAGCTCTTTCTGGCTATAGGAGGTGATTTGCAGGTTGTCCTAAGAAATGGGCTCTACTGTGCCCCTGGATAGCAACACCACAGCTCATCTGAAACTTTGCATTTTATTTACTGATTTAAAACGATTTTCTTAAACATTTATTCATTTTTGAGAGACTGAGTGCAAGAGGGGAAGGGGAGAGAGAAGGAGACACAGCATCTGAAGCAGGCTCCAGGCTCTGAGCTGTTAGCACAGAGCTCACTGCGGGGCTCAAACCCACAAACAGCGAGATCATGACCTAAGCCAAATTTGGACACTTAACCAACTGAGCCACCCAGGCACCCTGAAGCTTTGCCTCTTATATACTAAACCTAATGCTTCTAAATCCTGAGGTAGTATTTGGAGCTTAGTAAGTGCTCAAATGTTTGATAAATGAATGAATGCATGTAAATGAAAACATGAATTTGCCATCAGCCCTTCAAGGGGAGACTGACTAAGAGAAAGCTGAGGTTCTGGCTTTGGTAGAACAAAGGCCTAGGTCTGAATCCTGGCTTTGTTACTTGCAAGCTGTGACACAACGGGACAAGTTACTTAACTTCTCTGAGCCTCCCTTTCCTCAACTATAAGGTTAGGATAATGCTCACGTCAAAGTTCTTTGGGAAGTCCAAGTGACTGTATACTTCCTAGCACAGGGTCTGACATTGGGTGCTCAAGTGTCCAAGAGCTGGGGGTACTGGGTCCAGCTCAAGGGGCCTGGAGGGTAGAAGCAGGTCATTCACCACATGTGGACATGGATGCACAGGCGCACTGGGAAATCAATGGGCAAGTCCACGTGCCAGCTGCTTGTCTCACCTCCACCTCCCGGGGGATTAGCGAGGCTGCTGTGCTGCGACTTGGGTACCAGTTCTAACAGGGTTAGGCTACAAATCCAGCCTTTGACAAACAGCTAGAGAACACCAGTATCCAATATGAGGGTAATGCCACCAGAAGTGCCAACATCTTGCACGGAGTAAATGAAGACTTAGTCAGAGAACAAGTCTGTAGGGCAGGTTGGGGGCAAAAGCCCAAGAGCCAGGAGGCAGCTGGATCTGAGAACAGGAAGCCCTGGGGTGGGAGGCAGATGCCATGCTGGGAGGGCGGTCTCAGACCGAAGGAGGCCAGGAAGGCCTCTCCTTCGTGTCTATCCCTCACCCATATCAAAGATGCAGCAGCTCCTGGAATCCCAACACGTGCCAGCTCATTGCCACGCAGGTTTTCTAGTCTGAGTCTGTAATGCAATGCACACAGAGGCGGTAGGAAAGGGAAGTTCCAGGCAGGAAAGGCACTAAGTTCCCAGAGCAGCTCCAGCTGAGATGCCTTGCCGGATGTGACTGTTGCGTGTTTATGTTCTGGTAGAGAAAAGGCTGTTGCAATTGCCAGTGTCCGTCACTCCCAGGCAAAATCACCCTCTTCATCCTCATTACCCAGAACTGCTCCACTTCTTAATGCTGATATGCTGGGGTCTCTTCCACCCCAGCTTCTGGTCCTGGTGCTTGTCAGCCTTGTGACCTTGAGGCCTCACTGCATCAAGGACTTAGCCTTTCCATTTCCTCTCAAGACCCCCAAGAAGGCCCCTCATGCCATCACTTGCTTCTCTGTGACACATTTGTGCCAACCACAGCTGCGCTGCTTCCATTCCTTGGGCTCATTGTCTGCCCCTGTCTGCCGCTGGAAAAGAGCCGACCTTGACTCAGTGTTGCTGGATGTCTGCTCTGCTCCTAGCTGGCGTGGCACACAGCTGCCGTGTAGCAGGATTCTCGCACAGAGAGTCATGACACCGAGGCTTTTCTTTCCAGGACGCAACTTTTCTTCGTGCTCGCTCCGCCCAAAGAACTGAGTGGCCCACATCACGTGGCATAGATTTTTTTAAAAATACATTTTCTATTTCTTTGTCTCCCATACGTGGTAACACACATAAACATAGTCTAATTAAGTTGTTTCAGCTTACAAGGTCATGGAGGGTGTAGGCACCTAGGTGCATATCTAGGTGAC
Source organism: Proteles cristata cristata (assembly GCA_017311185.1). Classification (NCBI taxonomy): domain Eukaryota; kingdom Metazoa; phylum Chordata; class Mammalia; order Carnivora; family Hyaenidae; genus Proteles; species Proteles cristata. The sequence goes on from JAESUZ010004630.1 coordinate 4,426,859, forward strand.
CTTGAAGTCTTCTCTTTTTCTCTCTCCTTAGGGAGGGGTCCCTACCACAGCTAAAGGTCACACAGCCTCCTGCATGTAGGCTGGCACGGGATTTCTCATCTGCACTTAGTACCCAGGGCTGCTGCCTGCCCAGAACCCTTCCCTGGACCCCAGCCAGCTTTATGTGTGGGCCCACAAAAGCTGTCACAAGCCCTCCTCCCTCCCCCCACCCCCACCCGTCCACCTTAGCTTTCTTTCCTAGCAACTCATGTGTCTCCACCCCAACTCCCAGCAACCTCACTTTGTACTTCAAGGTCAAAATGAAGTTCCATTATGAGGGAAGACCTCACTCACTCTCTGGCCCCTCCAGCCCACTCTTCCTGGGCTTCTCCTCCCATAACAATGACAATCAGCAATTTGGGGTAAAGCTAATACCCACAGCATTGAGTTCCATTCCTTCTCCGACTCTCAGTGAGCTTCTTCCTTGGATGCTCCTCTCATAGCCCTAGGCTTTTCTTCATCTGTCTCCCATTAGCATTGAAACATGCATGTTCTTGGCTCTTTTGATAAAATGACAAAGCCCTCATCTGACCCTAGGTCTCTATGAAACTATGGCCTTGTCGCTGTTTCTCTTTACAGTCAGTGCTCTTGAAAGTGTTGTCTGCATTTATTATCTCTAAGGCTTCCCCTCCCATTCACTTCTCGACCGTCACTGTCTGCTTTCATAGATCACACTTCCACAAGTGCCGTGTGCAACGCCTTCAGCTGGAATCGCTGCTGACCTCTGGATCATAAACCCAATGGACACTACTTCTCAGGTCTCCCGGACCTGAGGTTCCTCAGTGGGCTGCCATTGATTGCTCCACCCCAGAGATACAGTCTTCTGTCTTGACTCTTTGTGGGTTTCCTTCTATCTTTCTAGCGAGTCTTTTTCATTCTCCTTCCTGAGACCCTCTCCCTCTGTTCATCGCACTTAAAGATTAGGGTTTTCCAGAGTTCTATGCCAAACTCTGCAACTCTGGAACACAACTTTTCCTTGGGTGAGCAGATTCTCTTCAAGAATTCAAATGCGATTGTGATGCCGAGGACTACCCACTGGATGGAAGGCCCAGCAGGTGTCCTTCCTGAGGACCAGATGGGACAGCCACCTCCTGGAGAGGCATCTCCTCTTGCTCCCCCCAAACAGAATTCCTTCCCTTGCCCCTCCAACCTGCTCCTCTCCTCTGCTCCTCTTTGTGATAAATATTATTTCCAATCACCCAACTGGCCAAGTTAACCATTATCTGAGACCCAGCCCTGACCAGTCCCAGTGGGTGCTTTCTCTGCTCCTCTTGCTTGCTTTTGATGGTTCATTCTCTTTTCTACCCTTCCCCACTCCCATCACCAAGTTCAGCTGATTCTACCTTCTTACTCCCTGTGGGGTTCATCTTCTTCCTCTCCACTGCACAACTGTCCTCCAGACTCCCATAGTCTCTTGCTGGGATTTATGAGCAGCCTCTCTGCCTGCCTTTTCTGTCTTGGTGTGCAGACCACCCTCCCATCCATTCTCCACACAGCTGCCAGAATGAACTTCCTAAAATGCCAATCTGTTCATGACATCCTCCTGCCTGAAATTCTTCAGGGCTTCCCCAGTGCCTTCAGGATAAAGTCCAAACTCCTTAGCAGAGTGTCCAAGGCCTTTCACATCCGGTAGTAATATGAGCATGACTAGTGTTCAGACTTGGACAGACTCAGGATAACTCGGAGAGACTTGGGTTCAAATCCTGATAGCATGTTAGCTATGTGACTTTGACTAAGTTACTTAACCTCTATAAGCCTCCATGTTCATATATATATATAATGATGGTGCCTCCATGTTCATATATATATAATGATGGTGCCTACTTCAGAGGGTGCTGTGAGGATAAAATGAAGTAATGTATGCATGCCTATGTTTATGTACTTGTCTTTTTATCTCTAGTAAGTACCTTGCTCATTAAAGGCATGCAGCACATGGAGCCTGGTATTTATTCCCCCTCTCTGCCTGGTGCCTGTCTGCCTTACACCCAATGCCCTCTGATCCTGAGCTCCTGAGCTGCTGTTCTCCCCAGAAGATGCTGTGCTTCCTTTTCACCTCTCCACCCAGTTTATACTGTCTGCAGTTCTGTGCCTGCCTCAGCGCCTTCCTCTCTTTGCTTGAATAACTCATCATAATCATTAGGATTCCTTGCCGGAAGTTTCTCCTGAGCACACCAAGACTAGCTGCTGGGCCTAGATGTTTCCAAAGCAGTCATTTCAAGCTCTTGTCAAGGCCTGCACTTCATTGTCTTACAGTTACCTTCTCAAATGCTCTTCCCTTTGCAAGGTATCTCCTCCAGGGTAGGGATCATGTCTTACTTATCTTTATATCCCTAGTACCTACATAATACTAGTACCTACATAATACCTCAGGCACACCAGGCTGTTAGTAAACATTTGCTGAATGAACAAACTTAAATATGGAACTCTAGCCAGGTGGTATTCAAGCTCTTACTCTCATTATTGATTTGCTTATAACATGCTCATCCTTGTTTATTTTTGTGTTCCTCTTGGGAGCAGGTGTTGTCAGCCCATCAGATTGTAAGCTCTCTGAGGGCAGGGTCCCTGGCAGCAGGTGCCTGTAGAATTAGCTTATCAGTGACTTTCTTCACATATTGCAGACTGCCTGGCCTCTGAGGGAAGGGAACTGTAGTCATGAGTAAACTGGGATTTCATCTTACTTTGTGCAAATCAAACTTAGTAGTCATGGAGGGTCCTGGGCTGAGGCACTGCAGTGGCACTGGTCATGAAAGGTGGCATTGGGGGTGGGAGACAGGAGAAATTTGAGAGGGGAGGTGTAGCAAAGTCCTGGAAGAAATGCATGGTTTCCTCTTCTGGTTAGCTGGCAGAATTGTGGATATTTGTCCCCAGGGACTATTAAGCAAGGATTGACCTTTGCGGTGAAACTGGTTTTAGTTTTTGTTTCAAAATCTTTTTCCAGGCAACTCAGAATGTCCCTGAATGTCATTTCCCATCAGTTCATGAGTGAACCTGCCTGTTTGTAGTTAGAAAGACCCCTGGGGGTTTCTTCTGCCTGACGATGTGGGTTGATCTTGCTTGCCAGCCCTTAGCATGGTAGAGTCCTACCATCTCCTGAGTTGTTAGAAATTACCAGAGTATTCATTACTTTTGATCTCTAATAGAAGTGGAGATAGATTGCAAGCAATCTTCAGACCCCCCCGTCCCTCTACCCTGTCTGTTGTCCTGCAAGAGCCAGGACATTATTATTCTCTCTAGCCATACTGGTGGGACAAGCTTGCCTCCCTCACTGCCCTACCCAGCAGTGTGTCAGGCTACTGATTCCTGGGGAGGGGAAGGTGTAGGCACCCACTGAGCTCCCCTCTCCCAGGAGAGCCCAGTGTCCCCAGGACACTCTTGTTTGTTATGCTCACTCTCTTCCACATCCTGTAAGTGTATGATGTACGTGGAGGATAAGGGGCTAAAGACTGATGAATTTTGTGCCTTAGATTCTTCTTTTAGACACCCATTTCCATGTCAGAGCTTTTAAAGCTGGCTTTCTGATAATCTGCTAAGAAATGGGGTTGGGCTTGGGTTAGGATGAATGTGTTTTGTCTACTAAGATTCTAAGAAATTTTATAGAGGGAAGGCCTCATTTGGGTACCTGGTCTTAAGAGTGACTTTAATAAAAATTCCTTTATCCTCTCTCCCAGCACAACACTGTGAGTTTCTAGAGCAGAGATTCAAATATATTCTGGCCCTACTGGGAGCCAAGCACCTTGAAAGGAGCTTCAGCTACAAGTGATAGCTGTATAGGTTAGGCAGACATCAACACTTCTTTCTAGGAGTCAGGGTGTTTGTGAATGAGGGAGTTCGAAGCTGCTTTTCCAGAGGCTTCTAAAAAGGACAAACTTTCAGCTGTGTGGAGTGAGAGAAATGAGGACCCCTGTGGGGCAGTGGAGGACTAAAGCAGCTGGTCTACCTGAGGGTGGAAAATTTCTTTGAAGTCTGATTCTCTGCTTGGATTAGGTTCTGTTACTGGCAGGTTTATAAACAGGGAAGCAGGAAGTATCTGTGGGTTGGTTTGCATTTATATAGAAGGTCCACAGGTGCTTGAGGCCCCTTATTAGTACACATATGTTCTCTCTCTTCCTCCCCCATCTCTATTAGGGCAGGAGTTTTGCTCAGTGCTGTGCAGAGAAGTCATGAAGTGAAGCAGATTGAATGGGCTCCTGCCAGAAGCCTTCTCAGGCAGAGGCTTCCACAGCTGGGTCAATCAGAATAGCTAGTTGCGGGATGACTTCCCTGGGGCACTGATGGCAAACCTCCTATTTTTTCCACTTTCTGTCTGACAAAGCATCTGGGGCTGTTTGCAGGTTTTAGGGTTGTTTGCACGTTCGGCATAGCATGCAGCTCAATAGGTACTAGGCTTCAAGTCTGTCCGTTTGGCAGATGGTGGAGGTAAGAGGGACCTTCAGGAGCTGGGCCCACAAGGCTTCAGCCTTCGAGAAATCAGGCAAGACTTTTAAGGGAATCAACATCCTGTATTGTCTTTCTTTCCATAAGAGCTTATATTAGTAGGGTGAGCCTAGAGTGTGATTGATTATAGGAGAATCAATTTTCCTTAGAGTAGTGCTGGAAGTGAAGAGAAAGCTAAAGGAAAGGGGGTAGAGACCACTGTGGGGCTGCAGTGTTTTATTTACAAGGTTTCAAAATTATTAGTTCAAAAATTATTTTTTAAAAGCCACTTCCTAATCGTTCTCCAGAATAATGAAAGGCACTGAGCCTAAAAATAAAAGAGGAAGGGATCAGTTTTTAGATGCATGCATGGATGCATGAATGCATTCATTTATTCATTCAACTAGCATGCATAAGCATCTTCTACGTGTTCAGCACGGGGGCAGTCATTGAGAAGGAAGTGAACAGAAGGTGTAACCCTGACGTCTTGGATCTTACAATTGAGAAATCAAGAGGCACGGCCAGGAAATGGCTAAGCATCTGCAGCACAGAAGGGGGAAGTAGCTTGAGTTTCTTTATTCCACTTGGTTTGGACATGGGGTGCCCCTTGTACTTGGCTTTTCTTGCAGCAGATAATCTTACAGCTTTTATGTTCTGAAACATTCTATTCAAACACTTTTGATGGAGGTCTTTAAAAGGATAATCTCTTTTGCCTTTTAAAATAGAATTCACAGAACACAATTTAATCTCTTTGTAATGGTTTGGTTCTAACTTGACCTTTCCTTAAATGTCCCCCCAAATTTTCTAGTTGTTGATGCTTCTTTCTTCCAAACCAATGGCAGTCGTTTCTTGTCAAGTTCTAGCCGCTACTGTACCCTAATTGGATGTAACCATTAGAATTGAACATTGACTGGAGAAATAAAAGAACTATTTTTGTGTAATGAGCAAGCTTAACTTGATATTCAACTTAAGGGTAATAAACTTTGGCTTGGTGGTTGGAGTGTTGCATAGACAATGTGATAATTACTCTCCTTACTTTTCTGAGAGTGCTTTTCTTCCCTTAAGCTGTGTTCTGCATAATCACAGTTGCTGGATGTAACTTTTGGCTAAGTAGGACAAAACTCTATAAGATGAGATGTCAAAGTCAGTGACACTGTCCATAATGCTGTGAATGTTTAAATGAAAAAAAAAAAAAAGAAAGAAAGAAAGAAAGAAAAAGATTCCCTGTGAGCTGGAAGGCCACAGGAAAGTTTTCATGGAAATAAAACTTAATGAGACCTTAAGGACATGACAGGGCTTTAGTGAGTTGTGAAGAAGTGGCTACATTTTTCAGAAGGGGTAGACTGACCTCTCCAATGGAGCCTCTTTATGATATAACTCTTCATGAGCTTATATGTGATGTTATGTCATCTACCCTGCAACCCCATGTAGAGATTTATTCTACAGAACCTTGGCTTGGGCCCATCTACATTCTGTAGGAAGCCATGTTGCATTTGCTGGCTGTGAGTGCCTCCTGGATTGTGAGCATGAATTGCAGGATGGAAACTTGTACCATGGCTTTCACTCAGATGACATAAAATGGTGCAGTATCCCTGAGCTTCTATGTGTCCTTCAATGGCAGAGGAGGAACAAGACTGGTTTCATCTCTTCCTTACACTGTCAAAGGCCCATCCTCTTCACTAGAATCCAAATTTTACTAATACTTGTAAAGATTACAAAGTTGCACTCAGCATCAGGAGCCACCAATGGTTATTAGCTCATGTGGGCATCTGTTATTAATGAAAAACATTAGGGCCTTTTTTTTCAATTTACCAATCCTTGAAAGATCTGGAATAATAGGTAAAGGCAAGAAAATCCATGCCAGTAGGCCCTGGCTAAGATTCTACCATCTGATGCCAAATTCTACACTCACTTAAAATGAGAGAGGGTCGTGTTGAAAGCAATTGTTTAGTCAATTAATCAACAGTTTTTCAAAGGTAGAAAATTTTCAAATAAAACTTACAGTGGAGCAGGAGAGTCCATTTACTCAACCAATAACCCTTTATTGAGAACATATCACGTCTCTTTGTTTAAGATGAAGGATTAAGCAAAATTGGCAATCTCACCCTTCCGTCCTAAATTCCCATATGCAATGATAAATATTTCCACAGAAATAACATATATTTTATTTAAAAATGTTTAATGTTTATTTTTGAGAGACAGACAGTGTGTGAGTGGGGGAGGGGCAGAGAGAGATAGGGAGACTCAGAATCTGAAGCAGGCTCCAGACTCTGAGCTGTCAGCACAGAGCCTGATGCAGGGCTTGAACTCACAAGCTGTGAGATCATGGCCTGAGAGGAAATCAACAGCTTAACTGACTGAGACACCCAGGCGCCCAAAATGCCAATATTTTTAAAACACATTCAGCGCTAGAAAACAAGAAAAAACATTTTTGGTAAGTCAGAAACTGAGGAATCCGTGAAGAATGGGAAGTAGTCAAGATCTGATGAAGGAAGCCACAACTCCATATGCTATGTAGGATTCCTAAAAAATGGGGTCCTGGGCTCAAAATAGAAAATATGGGGCAGAAAGAAGCCTATAGTAAATGACAAGGCAAGTAGTTGGGGTTGCCAGGAAGGTGATTCCCTACACACCTCTACATTTGGCCCCTTTCGGACAGTGAGTAATAGAGATCACTTGACTGTTTCGGTCAGAGAGGCAGAGTAGTGCTCCAGATGGCCAACATAACTCAGGAGAAGGATTTCTACTTCTGTCTTCCCTACTGGCTCACTCTACAAACAGTAAGCATCTTCCCTCACACATGTTGGAAAAGCTAAAGTAAAACTTGCCCCATAGTACATCCTATTCTTTCCCTCTATTGACCAAGTTAACATGCATTTCCTGATACAAAAATGAGCATGTATGTAGGATTCACCAAAAATGTATGGAAAACCAATAATACGAAAAGGAAGTGCTGACTACAGTTAAAAAAAGTTCACACCCAAGGAAATGTTAGTAGTTGAAGCAGAATGGGACTTTTCTGGAGATTTTGGAATAAGTACTGATGCTGGGTTGGTAAAAAATCAGCCAAAGACCTTGGAAACTAAAAATGTTCACAAAATTTAAAAACCAACAGATGGGCAGGATCATCAAAGTGGACATAACTGAAGAGTAAATTAGTGAACTGGAAGGTAAAACTGAGGAGTTCTCTTATGCAGCCTAAGAGATCATGAGATTAAAATATGGAAAGAAGGGGCACCTGGGTGCCTTAGTTGGTTAAGCGTCCGACTTTCGCTCAGGTCATGATCTCACGGTTCGTGCGTTCGAGCCCCACGTCGGGCTCTGTGCTGACTGCCATTTCAGAGCCTGGAGCCTGTTTCAGTCTGTGACTCCCTCTCTCTCTGACCCTCCCCTGCTCATGCTGTCTCTGTCTCTCTCTCTCCTAGAAATAAATTAAAAAATATTTTTAAAAAATATGGAAAGAAAAGTTGAGATTTGGAGAGCATATTCAGATATTTTGGTATCTGTCTACAAGAAGTTTCAGAAGTTGAAGAAAATAGAAAAGAAACAATACAATAAAATTTACCAGAAGGTTTAAAATAATCAGTATAAAACATAAGTCTCAAGACTCAAAGATGGCAAATGAGAAAATACCTGTAACTGGATACATCACAATAATAAGGTTAAAGGAAAACTATTTGGAAAAAAATAAAAGAGAGAGTGGGGTGCCTGTATGGCTCAGTCAGGAGAGTATGTGACTTCTGTACGTGACTTCTGATCTTGAGATCAAAAGCCCCATGTTGGGCATGCAACTTAAAAAAATTTCTTTTTTTAAGAAAGAAGGAAAGAAAAGGAAAAAAAAAAAAGAAAAGAAAAAAAAAAGAAAGAAAAGGAAAAAACTTCCAGGGAAGGAAAAAAATCTAAAATGGAATAAAAAATGGAATGAGAACAACAGCAGACTTCTCAGTAGAAATGCTAGATGCAAAAGCCAGTGGAATTGTATGCACAAAACTGGGGAGGGTGGGGAAGATATTGAACTGGTATTGTATACCCAGGAAAATTATCATTTGATTGTGTATATCACTTCTGACCTAACAGGTTCAAACAGTTTACCATTTACTGGCTCCCTCTATAAAAATCATTACAGGTCATGAAAAATAGAAGTGGGATGGGAATAGGAGCCAAGGACTTACTTTTTGCTAATGGCACACACTTCTGTCTTAGACAAGGGCAGTTTTAGTTTGCATCTGGTGGAGGAGAAGGGAACGTATCTGTTCTCTTCACAGACAATTGACTAAATAGAAGCAAATGCCCCATCCAGAAGGTATGAGCTGAGCTGCCTGTGTACATTCACTGTATTAATGGTATTAATGTGCCGATTGGGCAGGCCATGTTGGCAATCTCCTCTCAATCCTGATCCAAGCCCTTGCTTTTGTCTCTGAAGCTTGAAGACCTATGGCTACAGGTTGCCATCATCCCATTAAATATTTTCTGTCTCTTCTCAAATCCATCCCATTAAGTGTTCAGAGGGGATGAGGTTGGGGAAATGAACTCTCTCCTTAGACTGATGCTCTGGGTCACAGTAAACATGCCTCTGTGACTTTGTTTGATTGGAAGCAGTACAATGGCAGGCTTAAATCACTCAGAACATCAGGTATACGTCCAGTTGAGCAGAGATAAGCATGGCCTGGGCCTCTGGGAACTTTGCCCAGCCCTCCTCAGTTTGAGACACTGCCAGCTCTCCTGGACGGAAGGGGAAGACCAGTCAGGAAGAAGCCCTGACAGCCTTGGGATGGAAACTAAAAACAATTATTGGAGGAGGCTGTAGGTACCAGAAGTCTAAGTGAATCCAGAAAGTGCTGCTTCAGGAAGCCTCCTGGTGGGCATGAGAGGGGCATATGAGGCTGCCCCACAGGTCAGCAGAATTTGAGCCAAGGCACAGCAGATTCTGACTGGGAAGTGGTCTGGATCCTCTCCACAGAGAAGGGTTTGGAAGGTTTTTCAAAAATTCATATGTTATTATAATCCCCACCCCCTCAAATTTATATCCTCTGCATAATTATGTTTGAGAAAAGCAAGTGGGGCTCATGTTCCTGATGTGAGTTTGTGCTTCTCTGGCATCTTCTCCCATTCGATGTTAGGCCTGGCCCTCTGTGGAGCCTAATCCTCTCTCCACCCACATGAGCCTTTGTCTGGTGATTCTCCCTGACTCTCCAGATTGAAGGGAGGCTGAGACACAGCCATGCTCAATCACTGGTCTTCAGAAGAGCCCTAGGAACTTGGCTAATATATTTTAGTCCTTTTATTATAATCTTAGATTGTACAACTTAGTAGGGGACCCTTGAAATCACATGTCCTGTCCCCTAGCTCCAGGTGGTACTGAATTAAAAACATTTTTTTTTTTAGTTTATTTACTTTGAAAGTGAGAGAGAGTGCAAGAGCAAGCAGGGTAGGGGCAGAGAGAGAGGGAGAGAGAGAATCCCATGCAGGCCCTGCACTGTCAGCACAGAGCCCAATGCGAGGCTTGAACTCACAAATTGTGAGATTATAACCTGAGCCGAAATCAAGAGTCAGATGCTTAACCGACTGGCCCACCCAGGAGCCCTAAGCATGAATTTAAACTATTTTCCTCAGATAACTCTCTTCTCTGCTTAAAAAAAAAAAAAACCCCTTAAAGAAGTAGCTATTTTAGTATCTCTTGGGAAGGCTTTCCTGTGTTTCTTTTCTTTTTTTTTTTTTTTAAACACAAGGAACTTCTATTTGGTTGTAAATTTGTATGTTGTCGGTAATACCTCTTTATTATTAGTAGTAGTATTTTGAGACAGAGACAGAGCATGAGCAGAGGAGGAGCAGAGGGGAGACACAGAGCCTGAAGGAGGCCCCAGGCTCTGAGCCGTCAGCACAGAGCCTGACGCGGGGCTTGAACCCACAAATCGTGAGATCATGACCTGAGCCGAGGTCGGACGCTCAACTGACTGAGCCACCCAGGCTGCCCCGGCTTTCCTGTGTTTCACTTGCTATTTGCCAAGAAAGGTTAAGTCACTCCCCTGAAGACTCACTGGACTTGGGGAGAGGACCAGCCTGAGAGTTGTTCTCATTCCTTAAAGAGCTTTGAGTGCACATGACCTCATGCCATCCTTGCCTAGGGAAAAAAATAAAAAAAGATTGCTTGATTCTTGAACCTGCTGTGGAGAGTTTTTATATGTTATATATTAGTGTCAGGTTAGACCCTCAGATGTTTTTATTCATGCTTCAGGCACTATATGCCACTTTAAAGCATCTGAATGGAACCAGAGAAAACTATGATAGTAGGGGCAGAGGGTAAGAAGTGTGATGAGGAAGGTGGTGGAGGAACAGGCGGCCTTGCAAAGAGCCTGGAGTCCCAGTCCACAGATGCATTTCACCAGCCTGCCCTTTCCATGTGCCTGGATAGCCCTAGCTGACATGTTTCTCCATAAACTTGCAGCTAGACAGAACTTCTCTGCAAGTCTCCCTTGGACATAATTTTTTAAAACAAACGATTCCTACTAGGATACCATGAGCACTTGAACTCCTCGAGGTGGTATTTAAAACTTGTCTTTTTTTTTTTTCCCCAAAGAAAAACAACTATGAATACAGGTAGGGTTGGGTATTTATTCTTAGGGTCTAACTGCCACTTGAAACACGAGCTTTCCTAATACTTTTTCCTGGGGACAGCATCTCTACACTGAATGCCAGTCACAGTGTTCATAATAATAGCTTGAAAGAGTTGAAAGTGACCCACAAATTCAGCTTGTCCCAACTCCTCACATTACAGAGGAATAGATGAAAACCAGAACTACAAAGAGTTGTGAAGGCAGGGAAAAACCTTAGTCACCCTCTCCTTTTGCTCAGGGGTCTCTGTCTTGACAGCTCTCCACCCCAGGGTCTTCAGCAACTCGTGACAGAACAAGAGCTAGAATTTAGTCTCCTGATTCAAGTTCAGTACTTTATTTCTGTCCCTCCCCACGAGGAATTCCATGCTTTTTCTGCAGCCTATAGGCCAGGCCACAACTTAGTGACGAGCAGAAGAATGAAATAAGTGTAATGATTTTAAAAAGGGCAGGATGACTTTCCACAAATCCTGTTCTCACCAGTCTGTCACTGCTGCTTGACCTTCCACCATTAGAGATTCATTCTTTTGTGACATAGACTTCCAGAGTCTCCTTTTGCAATGTAAATACCTCTGGGAAGGCACCAACAGCTGATAGCTAATAAACTTCAAGGGCTGTTTCCCCAAGAGCGTTAATTACCAACAGTGTGGTAATATGATGGAGGGGAAGCCGAGACAGAGAAATGATGGAATTCATTGAAATTGGAGGACAAAGATGGGGCTGATGTGATAATGGGTCCGCCCTATTGTAGACATTCCATAAATGCTACTATCTACCCATCCAACTAAATACAGAAGAACATGGCCCAGACACACCGGTGAGAGATTTCCTTGACAAAGCATGAACAAATAAGACAGTGCTGCCCACACCCATCTCTGATAAGAAGATGCTCAGCCTAGTGCTTTCCGTGTAATGGGCATCCCGGCTTGGTTGGAGCCAGGTCCTTGGCCCTCCCCCAAGGCTTCATTTGCATGAGTTGACTGACCATCATGGGCACTTCTGTTTATGGCTGAACAATGGAGGAGTTTGTACTACTATTTTGTGTGTGGAAGACAGAAGAGGAAGAAACTGAGCAACAGAAGGGATGGTGTGTCATTGGCATTCGCTCCTGACACTGGGCTTTGTGCCCTTGCAGAACAATGGAAGAGTTTGGACCAGAAGCAGAAGGGGCTGCTTCTCTAAGAGGCTTGAAGAGACTTGGAGTGCAAGGAGTGGGCTTTGGGACTCACTGAGTCAGCTCCTGCTTCTGATGACATCTGGAAGTTACTGGAAGTGCTGGAAGACTAGCCTTGGTACAGCTATCAGCATCCTCATGATGGATGTTGTCAACTTGGGCAATGGCAAGTTTCCTAAAAGCAACCTGAAAGTCATTGGACATTGACTAAGGGAAGCCAGAGATGAAAAAGGAAGAGGAGGAGGAGGAGCAGGAAGAGGAGGAAGAGACTCATTGTGAGTACATGTGATGTGGTTTTACAGGGTCTCCTAGAAACTCTTGGGAGGGTCTTTATAAAAGGAAAGGGTGGTAAGGGGATTCCCTGTCAAAAGAGGGGCAAAGAGGGGTGCCTGGGTGGCTTAGCCAGTTAAGCATCTAACTTCGGCTCAGGTCATTATCTCACAGTTCGTGAGTTCGAGCCCTGCGTTGCGCTCTGCGCTCACAGCTGAGCCTGGAACCTGTTTCAGATTCTGTGTCTCCCTCCCTCTCTCTGCCCCTCGCCTGGACTGCACTCTCTCCCTCTCAAAAGCAAATTAACACTTAAAAATTTAAAAAAAGAGGGGCCAAGGATGGGAAGTTTGGGTAATTGTTATTTAGTGTGAGGAACTGGAGTGGCCTGGTTATACTGGAGTTCCTCTTATATCATTTGAACCCTGCCTGAGATGCCAGTAGACACAAATAAACTCTGATCTAGGGCCAGTGAAAGGAGCCCTTGGCCCTGGTTAGAGAAAAGTCCAGTAGCTCACTGTTGCAATCTCCCTCTTTCTCATCCACCAAGATTTAGGTGATGACTCTATAAGACTGGAAAGTTTGTTCCAAACTCAGTCTGGGAAAGAGCAGTAAGGAAAACAATGTCATGGACTCCATTATTCAACTAGCAGAAAGAAGGAGGAAGCCCAATCTTGTATTAACTAGAGACAAAATGAGGCATAAGGAAGTGGACTTGGTTTGTTCAGAGCCTCTCAGAAGGCATAACCTGAAACTTCCAGGCCTTATGGACCCAGGGTTTATAGACCAGGAGGAAAAAATACAGATATATTTTTTTTTCCAAAAAAATAAAATAAAATAAAATAAAATAAAGGCCATCTTTGCAGGTTGGAAAAGAGTGAGAGGATATATATATGAAGTTCTTTTGATATTGTTCTCTCCCTTCTTAATCCACCACCTACCTGCTAAAGTGCTGGATCTTTCCTTCCTTCTTGCAATTAATCACACATTCATTCAGGATGCATTAACTAAATCCTAATGTAGTTGTATGGCAGATTTGCCCACTGCATTGGCTGAATTTTCTAGAAGTTAAAAAAAAAAAAGCAACATCCCCTATACCTGCAAATAAGGTATGCCACCCAGAATGACACCACTTAGGGCAGCTGCTAAGCAGATGTGACAGTAAGAACTGCAGCAAGAATATAGGTTGATAGCTGCCATTTAGATGGAGGTACCCTGTCTAGAGCCATTGCCAGGTTGACAGATACTCTGGCCTCTGGAGGTGGCTTGTACTTGTATACTTTTTTAATACTTGTACTTGTGGCTGAGAGTAACATAGCAGCAGATGCAGTTTTGCTGAGTTAAGTCGGTCACATCCGGCCACATGATGTGACCATCATGCCCATTTATTGAGGTCTACGATGAGCCTGATTCTGGGTCAGTCACTTTACAACAACCCTGAAGTAGGTTTTACCAGGTCCACTTTCTTTCTTTTCTTCTTCTTCCTTTTTTTTTTTTTTTTTTGCAGATGGGAAATGTACGGCTGGATTGAAAACCAGGTATGTGAGACTCTGAGGTCTGTGCTTCTTCCACTGGTGGAGTCAGAAAGACATGGGTTCTGAGGATTCAATCCCTTACCAGGTGTGTGACTTGAGCAAGCTCTTTAACCTTTCTGAGCTGTCTTTTCCTGATCTATTAAACAGGGATAACAATGCAACTAACATCTAGGGATGGTGTGAGAACTCAGTAGGGGTAGTGTATAGAGTGCACTCAGCACAGTGCTTAGCCTGCAGTGGACACTTGGCCTGAAGTCACTATTCTGAGGTCACTGGGCTCTTTTTCCCTTTCAGGAGGGCCTAGGAGAAGAACAACATCCACAGGAGATAGCTCGTAGTTTTGCAAGCAGTGTTTCCATCCCAGGAGAGGGAAGCCCTTCCCTCTGGAAAGCCACAGCTGCATTTGAATTAAGTGGCTAGCTGGATGGTCCAAGAAATTGAAGTCACTCTTCTCTTGCAGTGTGATTTTAAAATGTCACTTAACCTTTATGCATTTTTTCCCTGTGGTATAACTTGAACAATCCATGACCCAGACAGGTATGTTAGGTGTGATAATTGATTCGTTTTCTCCCATAGATGAAGGAGCCACAGAGTGGATTGTTTCTGGCAGAAAGGACGACTGTGGCTGGCTTCTCCAGCAACATACCTGGCTGCTTTCTGGACCATCATCTGTGACCATTATTGTGTACTGTGGGACAGCACATTAATTTGAATATGCTTTGAAACCAAGAATCATGAGACGGGTAGAAATTCTATTTGCGTGTATCTGGATATTTAAAATGAGTCAAAGAAAAGCAATTTTTGGATAATCTGCCAATTTGCATTATTTGGGCATCGATACAGGTCATTGAGACTTGATGAGGTTATGCTGACTACACCCAGGTAGTTTGCGTCGTCAAGAAATTCATTGGTTTACACACTGAACTCTGTCCTTTGACAAGTGCTGGAGATATGACGTGATGACCATTATAGTGACTGGTTGTGGTCTTCGAGGCTGCTAGAATCAAGCAGTACTGTTAAAAAAAAAAAAAAAAAAAAAGAACTCCTTTTGACCTCTGGTAATCTCTAATCACAGCCCAGCACTGGAGTGAACATTGTAATGAGTGTTACCTACAAGTATCATTTGTAAATTCTTGGAATGAGCAGAAATGTAACTTTTTACTCAAGCTCTCTTACAAGTGGGAAGGAGACATTGTTTTACTCTTCAGTCTTTGTTTTGGCCATTAGAGTTGCATTTTGGTTTGAGATGCATGTGACCAGTCTTTGTTGTCATTTGGATGTAGTCAGACTCATAATTTGTGCCACACATAAAACGACAAAGCATAAAAGGGAAGGAGGGCTTGTCTCAAGTAAACCCCTATTTTTAAAGAAGAAGAAACGGGCTGAGAGAGGTAAAAGGGGCTTTCTCAAAGCCACCAACCTATTTAATGATGGAGCTGGGACTGGAGCACAGGTCTGCTGACCTTTGCAGTGACACTCTTTCTCCACATCACACTGTGTGTCTTTCTCACATAGGTAGACATGGTCTTGTGTGATGAGATGCTGGGAAGGAAAGTGACTTTCATTTGAACACTATTTCCTAGGAACTATGCTAGGTGTTTCATCTACATTGGCTCATTTTATTGTCACAAGCTTTCTGGCAGAGAGATCACCATTAAGCCATTTTCACACAAATGGAGAGGTTAATCTACTGATCTGTAAGCCTACAAAGACCATGCTTTTTCTTCTGGGAAGAGAAGAAAGAGATCAGTGTGGTTAAATGGTACAGGAAGGAAACAGATGGAATCAAGCCCAGCTTTGTTTAACTGTCTCCACTCACTGTGCATTTTCAGGTGGGCTATCTATACCTGAGACACCAGACATCAGACCTCTAGGGCAGGTCATACTGTGTTATGCTCCAAGTGACATCAGTGTATAACACATCTGGCAGGGAGGCAAGATTGACCATTTCTTATCCATAAAAGTTTTGGAAACACACAGGAACTTTGGAATCTTGGTAGAGAATGTGTCCTCAGAGTTACTTGAATGGAAGCTGCTATGCTTCCCTATAACCTCAAGGATCTCTCTGTCCATATCAATAGATACTTTATTTTTGGTAAGACCTATGTGACTATAAACTATTGATTATAGCTGTATCTAACCTATTAGAACCAATCCATAGAAGCCCTGATAGGACCTGACCAACTACTCTTCCTGGAAGAAAATGTGTCATCAGCGTAGGGATATGTCATTTCATCTTCTAGTCTAGCATGCCTAGCACAGTGCTTGGATCATAGTACTTAATGTAAGGGCTAATAGAAGTAAAGGTGTCTTGAATTATTGCACTGGATACACTGAATTGATTCCTAGTTAGCTTTGGAGGACTTAGGAGAGACTTTCCAGAAAAAGGTAACCCTTTATGAAAGATTTGAAAAGGAAGAAAGGAGTGGAGTATACAGTTTCTGGCAAGAAGAAAAAACTAATTTCTGTTGTGATAGCATTTTAGAAGGAAGCTTTAAGTGCCTTTATGGTTGTACTACTAACTCCCTCTTTCCACCTCTCTGAAGAAGTGGTTCCATCATAGGCCACTGAGAAAATCTAGACATCTTTTAAGTCCTCCTTACCCCGAGACAAAGGCAGGTAATGATGGTATTCAGTTTTTTAGAGGCACAAAACATCAAGAATTAAGCTATTAATAAAGAACTACTAAGAAAATACCCCTCAGATACTGTTAGAATAATCAAACCAAATGTCTTCATATCCAGCACAAAACAACAATGCATTAATTTACTCAGATATTACCAGAGTGAGAAAGAAATAACATTCTGGTTTTAACAACAAAAGAAAGAAGCAAAAGAAACCTAGACTTTGAAGATACTGGGGACACGCTTGCGAGTTCTTCTTTGGGATGTAGTGTAAGAAATAATTGGGCCTCGGATTAGAGAGAAATAGGACTGCAGAGAATTTTGTACAGGAAAACTGCCCAGGTGTGGGGGCTGCCTGGAGGCTCCGCCAGGTAGCTAGCTGGCTGCTGCAGCCTTGGCTGGGCTCCCAGCTGGACCAGAAGACATTCAGAACACTGCTGGGTTAGCTGCCATGAGGTGGTGATGGATCACGGCCGTGGCCTGATTCTTGAGGAGTGTGCCTTAGCCATATGTGAGCCCAGGCCACATGTGAGGTTCTCTTAGAAGGAGGAGGGGGAAACCACAGGACATGTCTTATACCCCCTTCATTGCAGTAACCACATTTGAATGAGCCAGAGTCCAGGCTTTCTCAGACAGAGATTGCATCCTGATTGCAGGGGCACTGGATTTGGGGAAGCAGCAAAGGCAGTGTTGACTACCTCCTGAAGGTGAGCTACTACACAGTCTTCACTTCCTGGAGGGCTCAGAAATGAAAGGAGACCATTCTGGAGTTGCAGCATGGAGTGAATGGAACCTCAGAGGCCTTGCTCCACCTTCTAGGGTTTGCAGTTCCACTGCAACAGCTATGCCAAATAATTAGTCTGAACCCTTCCAGTGGCAGGAAACTCACTTCTTTTTATATATATATATATATATATATATTTTATTTCTAGGAGAGAGAGACAGACAGCGTGAGCAGGGAGGTGGGAGAGAGAGGAGTCACAGACTGAAACAGGCTCCAGGCTCTGAGCTGGCAGTCAGCACAGAGCCCAACGTGGGGCTCGAACCCACGAACTGCGAGATCATGACCTAAGCGAAAGTTGGACGCTTCACCGACTAAGCCACCCAGGTGCTCCAGCAGGAAACTCACTTCTGTGTGGCATCTCGCAAAGGCAGATAACTTTTCCAATTATAGCCCTTCCCAAGAGTCTTATTCCAACCTTTTCATGCTGGATAAATCATCAGTACATTTTCATGCTCAAGAACTTCTGTGTTAGAGACGGAGCTTTCTATACTGTGGGAGGTTCCTATAGTTCTGGGGGGCCCTTTCTATAATGTAGAGACCTTCTTTCTCTGTGGGTACTTTCATCTTTTCCACCTATCCTCGTCCAATTGTTCTTAACCATGGCTGCACAACAGAACCAGCTAGAGAATTAAAAAAATTCTGATGCCCAGGTCTCACTAAATCATACTCTCTGGGTGTTGAAGAATAGCACTGGTACTTTTTAAAGCTCCTCAGATGATTCCACCTTGCTGCCAGGTTTGAGAACCATGGTCTTGTTCACAGAATCTGGTTAACCTCTTGAAGGTCATGCTATAGAATAAAGCATACTAGATTTGAATCCTGACTTTATCACTTGGGACAGTTTCTGCGTTTTTGTGTTCTCATTTATTTTGTTTTGTTTGTTTTTTAGGGATAATAACAGGACTTTCCCAAAAAGAGTTGTTGGAAGAACTGACATGTGGACTCATTGAGTCTAGATAAATCTCTGGCATGTAGTAAGCCCTCTATAAAGTTTGACTCAGAACCTTGCACAGGGCCTAGCAAATGTTAACACAACATTTGTGGTCTTCCCAGGAGCCAGGCATTATCCTAAGCACTTTACATGTACTCTTCAATACATTTTGTTGCACTGAAGACATAAGCAAAATGTGTCATTAAGACATCTTTACCTGGTAGGGCATTTTATTCTAGACTATTCAACCTACATCTTAGTGAACTCCTTGTATGTCTTGTCATCCTGTGTATCTTCTTGCCTCCCATTAAATCCCTTCAAAAGTGCTTCTATGAAAGTTCTATACACTTTCAACACATTCAAGGTAGCTAAACTGAGAGTTCCTCAATGGTCAGTCCAATACTTTTTGTTGTCTGTTGTCAAGCCTACTAATGAGCTAGGCATCTAACAGAATTCTTTGCAAAATTCTTTTAATATTGTAAAAATTGTGTTGACATACTTATGAAAAAGAGACGGCGAAAGACTGAATTCCTGTAAATAGTGGGGTAGTGGGGATGCCTACTATTTGCTGGGCACTGTTCATGCATCATCAGTTCTCACAACCCTAGGATATGAGTGTTCAGGTAATCTTTTGCTGTGTAACAAGACATCCCAAAATTTAGTCTTTTAAAGTAACAATTCTTTTGCTTAAATTAGGTGGGAATATAGCAGGAACAACTCTGCTCCAAAGTGGCTCAACAGAGGACTGGACTATACACGTTCAAGACCACTCACTCCAGCCATTATGGAACCACTTTGGTGGCCTATGGTCTCCACTCACAGCCCCAGGCTGGCCCTGCACTGGGGGTTGGAATAGAAAACTCTTGCCAGGAGAATGCAGCTCTCCATCTCAGCCTCTCCACTCCTCATTCTAAAGGGAGCCGTGTCTGTGCTTGGGGAGAAGCCAAGCCAAGCAAAAGATTTCAACAGAGAACGGAGGAAACACACCCACTGAGGTTCTCATAGCAACATAATCACGCACAGGCAGCAGCCTATTTCGGTGGGAGCTTGTCTCCGCTCCCCTCCTCCCTGGTTAGTCACAGAATGGATGCACTGCACAGGCAGAAACAGTGTGGGGTAGGGTGGGGGAAAAGTGTAGAACTGAAAGTCAGGAGGCTGGGGAGCTTCTCTCAGATGTTCCCTCAGCTGGCTGAAGGATCATGGACAAATGGCCTCCTTTCTCTGATCTCAGAGTACTTATTGGTAAAATGCGAGGATTGGACCAAAGAGCCGTGACGATCCTTTCCTTTCTGATTTTCACTGATTGTAATAGAACTGAGACTCTTGGTAGAGGATGAGATGCCTCATAATCTTTTGCTTCTGAGAAAGCTGCTTTGGGAAAATGCAGTTCAAGAGGGCAAAAGTCATTCTTTAGATTCTTCTCATTCATTCCCGTACAGCTTTCTGCATGTGTGAAAGGGAAGGAGGATGACCAGGTAGGTGTTGCCAAAGATTCTGCTTACTCACCCCCAACACTAGTCAAGGTCTGTTGTCTGAGTAAGAGAAAGGTTAAGGAGTTAGTCTCCCCTCATAGTCTCTTTCCCAAACACAACACGCACACACATGCATACATGCCCAATAACTCAAGCCTGTTGCCCATGATCTTTTCACTCTTTTTACTCTCCACTCCTCCTCCTCCTCTCCCTCCTTCACTTAATGCAATGCATCCTCTCTTTCCCCTAGGACCAGGTGATGGAGGCATTTTTAGATTCTGGTCCATTTCTTCAATGGACCCCGAGGTTAGCTGAGGACAACCAGGCGCACATTTCCTGGCTGTCAAAGGTGATAAAAAACAAATAGGGCACGCATGCGGAACTGATCTCCCTGTGTAACTACACGGATGAAGTGAAGAGAGCCAGGGTGCTCAAGGAGCATCCTTTAGGTCCCTGTCCTTGACTTGTGGGCTGAAAGCTTGAAAGTGCAGCTGTCTTTGAAGGAGTCCAGCCTGCGTGGTCTGTTGCAGAGGGAGAGACAGAGTGCCCCCCATGTTCTATTTCCCACCCGCCTGACAGATGGCCAGTAAGACAGAGAAAAAGAAGCTCTCAAAGTGAAGACGGGAATGCATTGTATAAAAATTCACACCCCCTGCTGCCGCCCAAACTCCCTTAAAAAAGGATAAAGAGAATCCTAATGGGTACGTGACAGCCTCCCTCTCTCCCATAAAAGGACTTCAAAATCTGGTGACCATGGGGGAGGGGTGAGGAGGGAGAAGAGAAATGTGTGGGCAGGGGGCTGCTAGGGAAGACTAAGGTAAGGGGAGGAGGACTGCAGGCTCATCCAGTTGACTTTCTCCTATGGTCTCTTCCAAGCCACCTCTGGCTGAACCTTTGGCCCAACCTCTCAACCTGAGAGAAGCTTGGAGTCCCAAGTGCCTGGACAGGGACAGTGGAAGAAAAGGGGAGATGATAGCACACTTAGCCTTAGAGTTGCAGGAGTTAAGGACCCTCCCTCATCCAGACACCCACCCCTTCGCTCCCGAAACCATAATTCGCCAAGGAAGGAACCAAGAACTGACAGAGGATCTGGGGAGTTGGGGGTGGGGTGGGATGGGGGCGAGGTAACGATGGCCCAGTCGTGTCCAGAGCTTGTCCTCGGTGGGAAGACGCACACCGGGGTCTAAGGACCTGCAAGAACCCAGCTCCGGCGCCTGCTTTCATCGAGTCTCCCGCGTGGCCCTGCATCGTCCGCGGAGCCCTTTGCCCGCGCGCAACTTGTCCACAGCGCCTGGGAGTGGAGGCGGCCAAGACCCCCCTGGAGCCTGGAGGAGGCGGCGGGCCCGGGGGCGCTGGGGGCCCTCCGTCTGCGCCCAGCCGCCGCCCGCTCGACCGAACCTCCTACCCCGCCCCCACTCACCCGGCTCAGCCCCTAGGAGAGACGCGCAGGAAGCGTGTTGCTTCGCCCAGCGGATCGGCAGAAGTTGAGAGGAGTTGGTGGCTCTGCCTCCGGCCGGCCGGACTTTGCGAGCAGCCGGGAGAAGAGACGCCGCCGCTGTCGCGGAGCCTTCGGGGCTGCCTCTCTCCAGCTTAGCCCGCAGCGCGGGCGGAGAGGGGCGGGGAGGGGGTCGGGTGCGCGAGAGGAACTTGAAACTGTGTGAAGGAATCCGGAGCCGATGAGAAGGGAGGAAAATAAAACAAAGTGGAGACTGCAGAAAAGACTCAACCGTAGTTGATTGTATCCGCTGACGCTCCAGCAGAGGGGCTGGGTTGGGTTGGTTTTTTTTTTTCCCTCCCATTCTCTCTCTCTTTTAAAGCTACACCAGCTCTCTCTTTCTCTACTATCTCTGTATCATCAAACCCTTGCTGGCTCTTATGGGCATGAAACACTCCTCCCGCTGCCTGCTCCTAAGGAGGAAAATGGCGGAGAACGCTGCCGAGAACACCGAGGTAAGGAGGCGAGAGAGCCGGGGCTCCCCGCGACCCCGGCAGCCCCCCCCCACCCCCCCGGACCATCGCGCCGCCGCCGCCGCTGCTCAGCACCTCGTGCCAAACTTTCCCCGGCTCCATCCCGCTTGCTTCTGCTGGCCGTGTGTGTGTGTGTGTGTGTGTGTGTGTGTGTGTGTGTGTGTGTGTATGTGTGTTGGGGGAAAAGACAGTGCATGTCTCAGGTCCCCTCCCTCTTGAAAATGCAAAAGAGTCGCTCTCACCCCATCTCCCTCTCCTGCCACCCGCTGCTCGCTTCTCTTTCCCCAAGTCCCAAACCCCGGGCAGCAGCGCTCCCCTGCCCTCTCGTCTGGCTTCCATTAGGGGTCCAGCTTTGTGCAAAGCTGGGGTGGATGATCCTGGGGCCAGGTCTGCTCCCTGCAGCGCCTTGACCGTCTCCAGCCGCTGCCTGAGCTTTACCCTTCAAGCTCGAGTCAGTCCCCCAGCTCTCGGTCCCCGCCGCACCGCGGAGAGCTCCGGGCCACGGTGGGGCCAGCCCGAGCGGGTGGTGGGACTCGGGCCCCACCAGCAGACCCTCCCGCCCAGACGTGGGCCGGAGAGCGGTCTGCAGTCCTGGGATGCTGGAGCCGCCTCGGGGGCGCTAAACCCGGGGAGGGAGCGCGGGTCGCGGCCGCCTTCAGAACCAGGGACAGCGCCCGCTCCTGGCGCGGCCGAGCTCGCGCGGGGTGGCGGCTGAGCGTCAAGGGCTGCAGGGGAGAGATGGGTCTACAGACACGCGTCCCGCAGAAGCTTTGGGGGAGGCCGCTCTTGCCCCCCGCCTTCGGCAGCCCAATAGCTTGCCCTTCCTCTACTCTCGAGCTGGCCCTGAGCCGCAACGAGCCCTGCTGGGCTTTGCGTCCCAAGACTGGACGCCGTGTTCCCGGGCCTCGCAGTGACCCTGCTGTCGTTACAACTGGACTAGACCGTAGGCTTCAGGCACCTGTAGTCATGAAGGGGATCAGCGTGGGCAGCCCCCTTACCTTCCTGGAGAAACGGTGCGCCGAGGTGGGGGCGGAGTGGGGTATGTGTGTGAAGATCATCCCTTACTCAGTGGCAGGAAAAAGACAGAGAGCAAACTCCCGGGCTCTATTAATAGCCGGGTGTCTGGTGGGGCTGCCGTACATTTCACATATGGTTACCCATATGCAGCGTGAGGCGGGGACGGAGGTGTGGCGCGGGATTGTCCCTCTGTCTTGATGGAATGCAAAAGGGTGCAGAGACCCTTCCAATCTTCTTCGGTAAGGTCTTAACTGCAGCTAACCCTTACCCCACAGCAATAGGCAGCAAAGCTTTCAAAATCCCCATTCTCTGAGAGATTAGAAGCAGCATGCATCTGGCAATTGTCGATTTCGAAAACCAAACACGCTCAAGGGCTTGAAAACAGTAGGGCATTCAGTAGCTAACGCTGTCTCCTTGAGTTAGGGCAAAGCCAGCATGCCTACTGTCCCCTCGACGCTTCCTCGTCTCCACCCGCAAAGGCGCTTAGCCTCACAGCAGAAAGCTAGCCTTCCCAATCCCCTCACACTCCTCCCTCTGATCGCCCACCCGCGGAAAAGGTTCCTAAAAATAGCGCAGAGTCAAGGCTGCACTTCTGCAAAGTGTTGGACCAGTGGGCACATAGCAGTCCCTGCAGCCAGGTGGCTGGAGTGCTGGAAGCAAGAAACAGCTTTCTCCCCTCCCCCCACCCCCCACCCCGCCTTTCTTGGTTTCTAAAAAAAAAAAAAAAAGTTTTCACGGGTCTCTAAGCCCCCGCACCCCGGCTGTTGCACGGGGTCTGAATGCAGACCCCTGCCAGATTCAGCAGTGTGCAGCAGCGGCTGCTGAGCTCCCCACCTTGGCCAGGGTTAAAGGCGTCCAGAGCTGGCAGAGCGGCGCGCGCCAGGCTATTTTTACTTGCTTCCCCCGCGGCTCCGCTCCCCCCCACCCCTTCTCAGCAGTTGCACATGCCAGGTCTGCTCAAGGCATCAATGAAAACAGCAGTAGAGGCGGCTGAGCTCTTGCAAAGAAAAAAAAAATAATAAAACACGTCACATGCCTGGCACGAAGGTGGGAGGGGGTAAGGAAAGACCCAGCTGGGGCTCCTTGGAGGAGAGGGATTCTGGGGTTCAGTTCTTAGCAACTTCCCTTGAGAAGGGGAGGAATTCAGACTTGGTCAAACGTGCCCAGTGGAGGCATCCAGGCGCGTGACAATCACTTGGTTTTCCTCCAGGAACTGGCTGTTTTTGGAATACACCAGGGCTAGAGCAGTACTTCCAAAAGCGGAGGTATTATGGGTTTGCCTGCATTATGGTGGGGGAGAGAAGCGAGGACACCTGTGTGTGTGTGCATGTGTGCGCGTGTGTGCGCGCGTGTGTTGATGGTGGCAGTGGACCTTGTTGGTAGTTCAACGTCTTTATCAAACACTGACCATGTACTAGGAATAATTAGTTACTCCAGATTAAAAGATGAAGGTAACCAGGTCCCTGCCCATAAGAAACTCACGGTCTGGTGGGCAGTAGTGCCCAACAATCCAGATAATTCTGTAGCAATTTTCCTGCCTTCTGTTGGTTTGCAAGCACTTTATCTCTTTTCCTCTTATAATGATTCTGTGAGGTAAGCAAAGGTTGGTATTCATATCCCCATTTTATAACAGAGGACACTGAGGTTAAGAGGTGAAGCAGTTTCTGAAAGTCACCTGGTCAGCTAGGACAACCTTGGAACACAGGCTGCCCTCATTTCTTTCTTTAAAAAAAAATTTTTTTTTAATGTTTATTATTTTAGAGAGAGAGAGAGAGAGAGGAAAGGTAAGAGAGAAAGGGAGACACAGAATGCCAAGCAGGCTCCAAGCTCTGAGCTATCAGCACAGAGCCCAACACAGGGCTTGAACTCACTACCTCAAGATCATGACCTGAGCGTTGAGTGCGTAACCAACTGAACCACCCAGGCACCCCAGACTGCCCCTCACTTCCGATTCACTGCCCTTTGCCCTACACTTGCTACTTCTGAAAAGGTGTCGTGTGTGAATAGGAGTGGGTGAGGAGTGGAGAGGGCAGAGATGCTTTGGAAAGGAGAGAGACCATGTTGGCGGTAGGCAAAAATGGTGGGAGAATGTGTTTTTTCACAAGGTAAAGATAGGGAAAGACTTTCGAATTGTTAGACAAGAAGGAAAAAGTGAAGAATAAAGCTACTTATATTGTAAGCAAAGCCTCCCTCAATAAGTGAGGTTCAGAGCTAGGGCAGTGGGAACCCTAAGGTCACAGGCTTAATGGGCAGGGTATGTTCTGGGTGGCCCTCAGAGCACTCTGTAACTACTTTGGCCTCAGTCCCCTTTAACTTGAGCTTATTTCCCTTATGGTGCAGAGTTGGCATAGGCTATAAGGAAACACCCTGACGGTCCCTGGATCGTGGCATACATGAAGTGAGGTCTGTATCATTTACACTTTATCCAGCTCTTTGATAGGCTTCTCCTCCTCAGCTAAACACATCGTCACCTCTGCTCCCCACCTATCATTAGAAACTTTGTGATATGGCCTTCTGAAATGTCTGCAAAGCCTTTACTGACTATTTCATCCCACTATCTTTTTCGGTTCAGCCTCAGTGCCTGAGGCAGGTAGTCTTTCCTTTTGCCCTCAGTAAGACAGTAGCCTCTCAACTGTTGGTTTTCTTCTCTAATCCAGCCTTATTATCACTGCTCAGTGGGTTTTCAAAAGCACAACTCTGCTCATATTCAGAATCTTACCATATTGCCCTACTGCATACAGGATACAAGATAAAGTCCAGTTTTCCTAGCATAGGACCCAAAGCCCTTTAATACCTGCCCTATGTAATTCTCTGTACAGACCACTTCCTTTTGAATATTTTTGTGCATATTGGCCCCTCTGCCTGGGCTGCTCTTCTCCTCCTTCTCTGGAAAAATAATCTTCCTTAACCTGCAAGATTCAACTCAAAGGTCATTTCCTCCAAGCAGTCTTCCCAGATCTGCATTTATCCTCCACTGTCATGGGGAGTGAGTACTCCTTCTTCTTCTGTGTTCTTAACACACATCTCACTTTTCTTATTACAAGATGATTGGCTTTTTATATGTCTGCTTCTTCAGTTAGATGATGAACTTTTTTTTTTGGTATACCCTGTTCTTAACGCTGTGCCTGACACATAGCAGATAATAAATGTTGATGAATTGTTGAATGTGAGCTGATTCATGTGATTATGTACAAGCAAGTTCATGAGCCTTCTGGATTTTAGCCACTCATGATTTTCTGAAAATTGGGCTTCCTATCTCTCACCTCTCTGCCACACTTACGCTGTTGCGGACGTTTAAAACTCAACATGAATAAAGATTCTGGGAATCAAGTTGCTGCAGCAACTCAAAGCATGGGTACATTTTGGTTATTCATGTACCTATTCAATATTCTGTAATTACTGACTCTTACTATGAGGTGTTCATCTGAATAGCAGATAAATGGATTAATCACAATGCCCAATTACGAACCATGAGGGGATAATGGACTTTTCTGAACTGCTCCTTGCTTTACTGATTCTTGGTGACAGTCTGATGCATTATTTATGGTGATGACTCCCTGATTGGGGTTTTAACACCTCAGAGGAGAGCCCTAAGGGGTGAGAAAAGAGTTTTAGCAAAGGAGTCATTTTGGAGACAGTCTTTTTTTTTTTTTTTTTTAATGTTCTATTGACTTACTGACCCAGGGAGAGAGAATAATTATGAGTTGGGAAAAATCCTGCAATGGGACAACAGGGTTAGGGTTATAGGGGAAACAGAGCTGACTTCTGACATGGTGTATGTGGCTAATGGATCCCTCTCCTCAGGAAGTTCCTTTCAGCTAAAGTGTGTGGTCCTATAGCACAAAAGTCAGGGAATTGAGGAGGAAGAGAACAAGAGGAAGCAGGGCCCAGGCCCACTTCTTTGAGGATGGTCTGTATCCACATCTCTTTCTGAAGAGTGTGAAAACGAACCTACCATGTCAGCTCTGGAGCCAGACTTCCTAGCTTAAAATCCAGCTCTGAACTTAGTAGATTGTTATTATGTTGACCATAACCTCTCTGGGCCTCATCAAATTGTCATGCTAATTAAATGAATTAATTTGTGCAAAGAGTTTAGAGTGTGGTGAGTGCTGGAGAAGTGTTTATGCTGTTATCCTGCTAGCTTGTAGGAGTCTTGCTGAAAAAGTACAAACCGGATGAGCTCTCCCATTTCCTTGCTTCTCTGGCTAAAATGATCCATAGACCAAAACCCACATCGATTTTTCCTCCCTCAGCAAACACTGATTTCAATCCTTAAGAAAGCTCAGGAGAGTTAAGAAGATACCCATATCCTCACCCCCAAACCCCATCCCAGGAAATTTGGCTTTTCAGAGAGTCCTAAATTGGCTTTTGGCTGTCACCGAGGGTGAAACAGAACACTCTTGTCTGCAGTTCAGGATTGGGTTTCATTTCCTCTTCTTTGCTAACTGCACTGCGAAGTGATTATCACATACCAGTGTGGAACATGCAAAAATCTGTAAAAACAGTACTTACACCTTGGAGTCTACTCTGCCAGCAGGGAAAAAGTGGGCAACACGACAACATGTGAACTGCCAAGGTAACTAACTGGAAGCTGGATTGTGTTGTGTGAAATGCAGGCATTATTGTGCCATTGTGAACTGACTTGGGAAAAGCATGGAGAGAACACAGGCAAAAAGTTTCCTCCCAAAGGTCACCCTGTCCCTGCTTCTGCTGCTGAACATACTTACTTCACCCAGGACACAAAGTTGGCTGCTGGATCTCTCACTGAAAAGCTTTAGAGAAGGTGATTTCTCCAAACTTAGATATCTCAGAAGGAAGTTCTTCCTTAACTGGGGCTCAATCTCTTCTGGTGTAATCCAAGTCACCTTTGTTCGTATTATTCTTTTTTTAAAAAAATATGTTTTCAAATTGATTTCCATACAATACCTGGTGCTCATCCCAACAAGTGCTCTCCTCAATTCCCATCACCCACTTCCCCCTCTCCCTCACCCTCCCATCAACCTTTAGTTTGTTCTCAGTCTTTAAGAGTCTCTTGTGGTTTGCCTCCCTCCCTCTTTGTTGTATTACTCGAAAAGGAGATAAAAGCTGGCTGGTTTGGGCTGTATTAGGACTGTCTCGCCATCTTTATTGACTTTTGTTCCAAGGTATTCCAACCCCTGGTCTCTGATATTCTGACATTAGCCTTCTCATATGAATAACCAGGAGAGGATCGTTGAAGAAGATTTGCCTTTCTGGTGTTATCCTGCCCATTGGATATTTCACACATCAAATGGGTTTTCTGCTTCACTTGTTATTAGAATTCCCTCAAGCATCGCAGCTTTCCCCAGATTTGTAATGGGTCACCATATGCAAAGAGCTCTTTTTAAGTGTAATTTTATAAGAGGAAACAGCTTGATGTGCACATTTTCATAAAGTCATAAAATCTGAAAGCTGGATGGAAACACAAATCATTTAAATTAAGAGAGAAAATCTTGCCCAGTATCACAAAGAGCATAAGTGCTGGTGTTGAGACTGTGTTTACTCCTAGGTCAATGCCATTTATATGTTGACATTTATACACTGACATTGGTCCTTTAAACATAGCATCTGATTTATTGTTTTTATATTTTTGTGTTAATTTTGTAGTATGTCATGATATGTGGTATCTAAAAACAGAGTTTCTGTACATAAGATCTAGGTACTATGAATAGTGAGATCTCTGTCTTTTTCACATGACATTTAAAATGCCTTGGCCTACATCATCTTGGTCAATGTATGTCACCATAGATTGCAAGCATATACACTTGCATTAGATAATGTATTTCAGATGTACATACATAACATATATGAGTTACATATTATCTCTATTGTACAGATGAAGAAGCCAAAGCACAGACACACAGATATCAGTGTTACTTGCCCAACACCCCACAAATAGTAAGTGGTAGAACCAGGATTCAAACTCTAGTTTTTTAGCCACCAAGACCCGTGCTTTCTCTATCAGGCTATGAAGGCATCTGAGAGACCATAGTAGAAACTTGAAATTTGAAGAGAAAGAATGGAGAAATCAAAAGGAGATGTGAAGGATGGTGGATTTAGAAGAAATTAAAAACAAGACTTCACCCCTTTCCCCTTTTCATTTTCCAGGCTTTCTTTTCCTGCCTCCACCACCACCTTGCAATCCTCATTTTTCACAGTCCTCGATGCTATGCCCTGTGGGTGGCAGGGACCTGATATGACTTGTGACTGGGACAATCCTCATACCATACCACCTACTCCTATATCCTTATCCACCAGCCTGGAGTCCTAGCTGGTGGGCCAGGGGAGAAGCTATTGTTTAACAAAGTATGCCTCTTTGGAAGCCAGGCCCAAGGCCACCGTATTAAACCTGGACTCTTATCTAGCCTCTTCTGGTGGTGAAATGAATAACAAAGACCGCAGAACAAGAACTTTGTTTTTTAAATGCATCTTTGTAGTTTCATCACTTATGTTTATTTTCTAGGACTGCTGTGACAAAGAACTGCAATCTGGCTGGCTTAAAACAACAGAAGTATACTCTCTCACAGTTCCAGAGGTCACAAGTCTGAGATCCAGGTGCTAGCAGGGTCTTGGGGGGAGCTTCTGAAGGTTCCTTCTGAAGGTTTTTAAGGGGAGCTTGTTTATAGCTTCTTCCCTTGCTCCTAGCTGTTGCCAGCTCTACTCAATATCCCTTGGGTTGTAGGCATATTGCTCCAGTCTCAGCCTTCATCTTCACATGGACTTCTTCCCTGTGTGTGTGTCTGTATTTCTTCTTAAAAGGATACCAGTCATACTGGATTAGACCCCACCCTAATCTAGTACAACCTTATTTGAATTTGGTTACATCTGCAAAGAGCGTATTTCCAAATAGGTAATATTCCTAGGCAACGAGGGTTAGAACTTCAACACATTGTGGGGGAGGGGTACTTGATTCAACTTGATTCAGCCCACGACATCATCCAACATAGGGTCCACCTACAGTAGGTCTGAGTTCAAATGGCTAACAAATGCCTGAATTAATACATGAAAGCCTCAGAGTAGTTGCAAAGTCGATGAAGGTAGTCTTTCTCTTTCAAGTCTCTTTTCTGCCACTCACTCCGTGGTCCACCTTACCCACGGACGTCTCCGTGTCTTTATCAAGGCTTCCTTCCTTGTGCACTAACGATAATTATAACAAGAGCTGCCGTTTTAATGTCCGTACTGTGTGTTGGACACAGTGTTAGGTGCTTTGTAAGCATCACCATATTTAATTTACACGGTAAGATTACAATGCAACTCTTTCTATTTTGCAGTTGAAGAATTGGAAACTTGGAGTGGTTGATTATAGAGCCAGAAAGTAGCCGAGTTGGGGTATTCTCAGAACTGGAATGTGCTCGGCTGTTGACTCAGGCCTCTCTCCTTTTTTTATCCACATCCTCAACCTGAAGCATATTCTTGTCTTTGCCCTACGCCAGCTCCCACCCACTGAAAGCTTTGGAAATCTGGGAAAGAACGGATACACTCCAAGCATGAGGAAGGGACTACGGCTAATTGACGGCTGTCAGTCAGCAGTAGGCTCCGTGTATTAGACCCCCTCATCCTTTTAGGAGATTTGCTTTGTTGTTGACAGAGGAGTTATTTTAGTGGTAGAGGTGTGAGCCCATTTCTAGCTTCCTTGAGGGGCAATTCTGGAGGACAGGGGAGAGAAGGATTTTCTTTCTTCCTTCCTTTCTCTTTTTTAGGGTTTGTCACTTCTTCTTTTTTTTTTTATAGCTTATTGTCAAGTGAGTTTCCATATAACACCCAGTGCTCATCCCAACAAGTGCCCTCCTCCATGCCCACCACCCCCCTTCCCCGCTCCCTCACCCTTACTCAGCCCTCAGTTTGTTCTCAGCATTCAAGAGTCTCTCATAGTTTGCCTCCCTCCCTCTCCCCCACTATTTTTCCCCTCCTTCTCCTGCCTCGTCCTCCGTTAACTTCTTCCTAATCCACCTATATGTGCAAACATATGATATTTGTCCTTCTCTGGGGATAAGGATTTTCTTGGCACTTTCCAAACAATTAAATCATGTGGGCCGCTGACTTCTTGCCTGAGACAGTTTTGTGTGACAGTAAGTGTGCAGCCCCTGGGACTGCCTAGGGTCAGATCTCAGCTCATCAACCTGCTGCACAAGTTATCATCATCATCATCCTCTGTGTCTTGGCTCCATCATCTATGATATGGTAATAGCACTTTATCCCATGGAGTTATTATGAGGATTAAATGGGTTATTTCACGTGAAGCACACATCTGGCACATGGTAAATGCTCAAGAAAAATTAGCTGTTATTTGGAATCTGGGTTTATCCAGTGCTGTCCCAGATGGGGAGTGGATGAATAAAGGGCCTTTACCACTGATGTTAGGGAGCCAGTTTCGGCAGAGCAGGAGCACAGTGGCCAAGGGAGAGCATCTTTGATTCAGGTCATTCAGTGATTGAATCACTAATTCATTTTCATGTCAGCCAGCCAGAGACATGACCACCGCTGAAGACAAGGCTCTTGAGCATCCCCTGCCAAGGGGCTACTGGTCCCCAAGTGAAGTGCTTCAATAATAGGAAGGACCCATAGGCTGGCCTACCCCACTCCAAGCTCTAGGAAGCAGGTGTTTGGCAACATCTAAAGAATGAAATGGAAACCTCACTGGGTCCCTACAAATGTGAAAGGAATGGGGGATGGGAGCATCTCAGTCAGGCTTGATTGCAGACCTCCTGAATGAAGGCCCATTGTCACAGACTTCTCTATGCCTTTCACGAGCCTTGCTGCTAGAAAGAGAGCAACTCCTACTTGGTGGTTACTGGATTGATTGATAACTCCCCCACACCCCTGTTCCCACTCAGAGAAACTGAGTCACAGGGGAAGGGAAGAGAAAGGATGGGGATATTTCCCAGGTTAGTGTGGCAAATTGGATGTTTAATTACTGTGCGAAACTCTCTGTCCTCTTTGCCATAAATCTAGCAGAATATATTCACTGTGTGTGAGGCCTGACCCGAGGGAGGTACAGCTAAGACTCAACTAGGCTAATGCCACTACAAAGGGAAGGCTATTAGCAAATTCATCACTTAGGCCTCCATTTGTAGCTCAGTTGTGAAAGGTAATCTCTTGTTAGCTGAAGTAAAATACAGTGGTGGCCTCTCTGGAAAAATAGAAGACTGTAATTTCCATGGACATCTTCAATTCAAGGACTTCATCTCTGACAAGCAGCTATGACAGCTGTTCTCTAAGGAGGCTCAATCAGACAGTCCCACAAAAATGATTACAGCCCATCACAAGTGTAGACAGGATCCTAATTAAGGAATGCTCTCTATTTATGTGCATTTGATCGACTCTTGCCTCCATGTACATAGTAGGACAGTGATGAATGTTTACGGAAGGAATAAAGGAACTAAACCTGTATATCATACATTCACCATGCCAACTTCTTTCTGTTAGAATCTTTTCCTACTTCGCCTTCTCCAGGATGAAAGCTGTTTTCCCATGGTGGCCAAGGGAAGCATTTTGGTCTTCTCTTCATCCTTTTGGGATTCTAAAACTCATCCTACAAGTTAGCCATGAGGATTAAATTTGATCATGGAATAAGACATAAAGAAGAATCTCCACAAACGTCTTCTTCTTTTTCCTCCTGTTGTAACTGTTTATTGGGCCAGCGTTTGTTTTGTTTTTAGGAGAAAATCTATAGTTCAAGGTCACTTCTAATGTTCTCTTTGAGTAGACATACATGACCTAATCCAGACTGTAGGGTGTACAGGTGAGTTTATGTGCAAGGATATTTGTGTACACCTAAGCCTGTGGGTCTGTCATGCAGAAGCACATGCTCGTACACTTATGTACTTATCCTACATGGTTTGCAATTTGTAGTAGGAGATATATAAGGGACACATGTAATCACTAGCCTGGAGCTTCTGAGAGCTCAAGCAAGGGTCTGATGAGTCAACACAGAATAATGTGTCCTATGTGGGACCCATGTTGGGGTGAGATTGAGGGTAGGAATCTGAGGGAGAGTCTTATAGAGACAGATCTGAATTTCAGGGTCAGGAAGATTATGCAGCCCCAACTGATGCACACCATTTATTATGCAACTGGGGCGTTATTTTCCTCTGGGCTGGGTTCTGAGTCTCCTTCTTCTCCACTTACCCACTCTGTCCAGGCCATCTTATCCCCTCTCTTGGCTTCATTACTAGTTTATGTGCTGATGATTCCCAGACTCCAAGCTGTAGCCCAGGTCCGTCCGCTGAGGGCAGACCCACATAGCTGACTGCCTATGGGACATCCCCACTCAGATGGCCCACTGGCTCCTCTGTGAAATAGCGTTTCTTGCCACCAACTTGACTCTCCTCCCACTGATCCTCACCCTGCTTAGTATGCATCCACCAGTCACAAGCCCTGACTCTCCAATCTCCTTTCTCCACAGCAAGTGATGATTCTACATCCTGCAAGTTTGTTTCTTTGTCCTGAACCTGTCCTCCCCTTCCTGGTCTCACTTTTGTAATCCTCGTTCACGGCTCACCACTCCCCTCTCGCGCCTGGATCTCTGCAGTAACCTCCTGAGCACTGTTCGCACATCCTCCCTTCCTTGCTCAGACTTGTTATCATTGCAGCATGAATGCATGTTCTAAAGTGGAAATCTGATTATACTTCTCACCTCCTTAATCCCCTTCAGCAACTTTTCCATTTCATTAGGAGAAAGGTCCCCTCCTTACCAGAGCTCCTAAGGCTCTGCATGGTCATGCCCTAAGCACTTTTCCACCTTCCTTTCCTTAGTTTCTTTTAAGTCCTTTGCTCCCACACCATCTATACTCAACTGGTTCCCTCCCTTTACTTCCTGTGCACCTACTACTCTCCCTTTAGGTCTCTGCTTAGATGTCACCTCTTCTAGGAAGCCTTCCCCTTCTCCAAGTCTGACTTTGTTCTCCCACCCATGTGATCCCCTAGTACCCGTGCATCCTCTGTCATGGCACATATCACACTATACCTGCTGATTTCCTTATCTGTAAGTCCACCATAAATCTTGTGAGAGTAGGGGCTCTCTCTATGCTATTCACAGTTGAATCCTAGCACCTACCACAGTGCTTAGTACCTATTACAGTTAAAACCATTTGCTCAATGAACAATCATTGCTACATGTACCTTTCCTGTATGGAAAATGTTCTATGGATGCTAGTGGTTAAATGGATATCTATATATTCTATCCCTTCCTAACGCACTGGTCTCAACTATGTCAGTTACTTAGGATACCACTAGAGCAAGAAATCCTTCTGATCTGAAGCCAGGCTATAATAAAGCTGTCCCAGTTAGATGTTCACTGCCGATGGACAAAGCCAGAATTGCAGAGAGAAAGTTTACAGTCAAGGCAAAATGGGTAAAGGGAAATTTTTGGATAAACAAGGGTATAAGTTTAATACCCTCCTGAACAGGCAAGGTGTAAGTTTCAGAAAGAGTAAGGGTCAGGGTTTTGCCTGAGAAATTGGGAATTACCTGCACTATAGCAGTGGATGCAGCAGAGAGACTATGGAAGCTTCCCTGAAAAACCTTGCTTGAGGCAGAGGAGTTCAGGGGGTTGGATCAGACAATATATGTATTCCCAGCATCACTGACTGATGTGAGCAGGAGAGCGTGTAGGGGATGTCCCAAAACAAGGGATCTGAACTGCCCTGAGGCTCTGACTCCTAACTGCAGGCTCCTGGCTTTGGGCCCAGCCGCTCTGCAGAGTGGACACGACCCCTGCCTCAAGCTTTGCACAGGTTCCTTTATTCATGGTTATCTCGGTCCAGCACTTCTATTCATTCCTCTGTTTAAAGGTTAAAAATAAGATGCTCCATATTTCAGGATGTGAAGAAAACTAAACCACTGACTTGGGCTGCCAGTACTACAGGGTCCTAGGACTTTGTTCACCAGGCCCGATCTGATGGCTTTTCTTGGAGCCTTCACTGAAAATCTGCTAAGCCCTTGCCCACTTCCTTTTCTTCTTCTAGCTCTGCCTCAGCATCAAAGATCCACAGTCTTAGAGATCTTGATATCCATGCTCCCACCTCTGGAGTGTACCCTGCATGATCTAGTCAAGACAGTGAGACTCTGTCCTAAGCAGTAAAGAGGAAATGCCTCAACTTTTAATTATTCACTCCAGTTCCTTAAGCCCTTGGCTGATACTACTAGGTAACGAAGAACGAGTTAAAATCCAACAGACAGAACCCATGATCCTGACTCTGTTGCCATCTGCTTTCTATAACTCACAGCTACCAAATGAAAAATGGATGAGTTGATCCTAATCTACCCTACTTGATAGGGATGCCCCTGAACTAAATGAGACAATGGGCATAAGCCCATTTGGGAAAGGGAGAAGGTATTGCACAAGTCTTAAATTTTGTTGTGATTCACTTGTTATCTCAAGTGCCTTCCAGTGCAGCAGTATGCCAATTTCCCCTTATTGAGTTGTCAGTGGAGTTGGAGACAAGCTCATCGCCATCCTCCACATGGCTTCCCCTTCCAGACATGCCCACGTGTGCTAAATTCGTGCTGTTCGAAATGGGAGATGTTTTCCCCCTCGGTGGCAAATGGCATAGAAAGTGGAGGTTTGGGAAAAGCAAAAAGATGCTGCCAATCTGAGCTTTGGCTTGTTAAGAAGCAGACCTCTTTTAGGGTCCTGACTTGAACAAAGCATATAAGGGTAGGCAGTTTGCAGGCAACTATTTATCTGGGAAAGAGTGACTCTTCCCTCAGAATCCATTGCCTTCACTTTTGCTCTCCACCTGCTGCCTCGGTCTCTTCCATTCTCTCTCACTTCCCAAGCATGGGCTTCTAGGATTCTAAGAGCAATAGCTCTTTCTTTTTCAGGCAGGAGAGACTGTGAAGAGCTTACCATTCAGGTGGCAGGGGGAGACATCCCCAGCTTCTTGATTCTGGACTCTGGGGGCCTGAATATTGCAGAGAATCCAGTCTTAGGCAGCAGACTTTAATACCCACTTGACTAGGCAACTGATGGATAACCTTACTTGGTGCCATGGATCTAACCTGTTCTGAATGTGTACAGAGCTAAAGGGAAAGAAAGAAAAGGGACACTAGGGTGGCTCAGTCAGTTAAGCATCTGACTCTTGGTTTTGGCTTAAGTCATGATCTCACAGTTCATGGGTTCAAGCCCTGTGTCAAGCCTTGTGTTGGGTGTCATGCGGCTGGTGGTATGGAGACTACTTGGGATTCTCTCTCCCTCTTTCTCTGCTTCTCCCTCACTCGCACTTGCTCTCTCTCGCACACGTTCTCTCTTTCTCTCTCTCAAAATAAATGAATAAACTTAAAAAGGGGGATTATTTGAGCTTCAGATTTCTTAAAGCCATACTTCTTTGTCTTCCCCTGTGTGCAGTGCTGGACCATCCTTTCTAAAGCGCTGGGATCTGGCTTCTTTCCCAAATCAGGCCCAAGCCAGGATGCTGTACTCCTTTGGGTACCGTGGCTGGTGCCAGAAGCTGAGCTTCATACTGGAGGCCTGGGGGAGGGATAATCCTATTTTACCCTTCTCTGACATGATCTTACCACCAATGTTGGAGACCCCCATGTTACCCACTATTTTTATGGACTCTCATCACACATGACCAATTAATGACATTAGACACTGTTGGTTATTGTGTTTTTCTTGATAGTCTCTTCTCTTTGGTGTTCTAAGCCCTATATTCTCTTGCCTCTCCCACATCTCTGACTGTTCTATCTCAGTCTCTCCTGTGGATTCTTCTTCCTTTCACCTCTTAGTGAGGCTGTCCCCAGCTTACTGTCCCCGGATGAGCTCATCCTCTTCTACATCTTGTGACATGCAGACCTGGCTGAATTTCCCTTCTTCAATATTCTGCTGGCACTTTAAATTCAACATGACCCAAACTGAGCGAGCTTCTAATCTTCCCTCTGAATGTGTTCATCTGTGCCTCCCTTTGTATGCCTGTCTCCATAAAGGGCATTGCCATTCTTGCCTTCATTCTAGCCAGAAATTAGGAATCATACTAGAGGTTTCACTTATTCTCACTTCCCCTACCTCAATCCCGGGTAATATATAACAAAATCCTTTTGATTCTACTTCCTTAATTCTACTTTCTTAACATCTCCTTTTCCTTAGCCCACTGCCTTAGATCAGACCTTAATTATCTCTTGTCTGGGCCACTGTAACTGGCTTCCCTCTTCCCAGCTTCTGCTTTTGCTCCTTGCCAAGCACAATGCCCGCACACAGAAGAACTCAATAAATGTTGGTTGAATGAATGAATGAATGAGTGAATGAGTAAATGAGTTATGGGGAGAGAGTGCCTGCTCAGAGGAACAATGGAAGGCAATTGTTCTGCAGCTGGTAGGCATTGTGAGTTCACATCAAGGATCTCCATTCTCCATCTCATTTGGCCTTGGTGGTGATAGTTGGATTTAAATAATATTAGGATGAGGTCCAAGAGATTCAGGAAACCTGGTGATAGTCCAGGCTCTGCAACCTGCTTGCTATGGGACAGCTCTTTTATGAGGCTTTCTTTGACCCTGAGAGGACTGCAAAACAAGGAATCGGGTTGTCGGTTGCTCTGCATTTATCATGCAGCACTATCTTTTGGGAGGAAGAAGAACAAATATTATGATAGAGAGTGAACCCGGATAGGTGGTTGAAGCCATATGGAAGTATCCTGGGAGTTCCTTATGTGGAGCATTGTTCAACGCCCTCCAGCATCACTCAATTCTTTCAGAAAGCTCTAATGTGGGCTTCCATGTCCTCTTTCTTTTTCTTTCCCTTATGACAGGATAGGCTTGATCTTGGGGATTCTGGAATCTTTTTTTGCAGAGCTCTTACTCCTAAACCAAATTTAGTTTGTCTCTGTTTAACAGATAATTCCTATTTAAGTTTCCCTTGTATTTCTGCTTGAGCAGGGATTTTACATTTAGGTTGAGTAGCTGGCTGGTGACCCCAGTAAGTCCCTTAGGCCATTTGGGTCTGGTTAATACTATCTTACCTGAAGCCAGGGGACAGGGCTTCATCACTCATTGAGGTCCCTTTCAGGCTTCCACCGGTTAATTCTACTTTTCCAATTGCAGGTTTCAGGGAATACACTTATGCTCTATAGTTGCACAGGTTATCTTCTCTTCCCATGATAAACTCCCTGTGATATCTTCTATACTTTGTTGTACCTGGATCTTTTTGGAGCTGGCTACTTGCCTCTTCCAGGCTACTTTCCTCATCAGTGTCAGGGAAGTGCACAGCATCAGTTCTGTTCAAGGGTTCTGGAGATGAAAAACAGTATATGAGTAAAGAGTGCACCAGAAGTTACTGGTCTCAGGAAAATATTTAGCAGCAACTATTTTAATTCAGTTCACCGCTTCAGCAGATTCATTCCTTACAGCATATTATTTTGCAGTAGTTCATTCTGTCCAATTTTAGATAACGAACAATCACAATTATGTCAGGTTATTTCTCTAGTGGTTTCCTCTAAGAAGCCTAGGGCAGCTTAGCACATTTTGAAATTCTTTTCCAGGCCCTACATCCTGAAAGACAAAGAGGAATGATGTGGAAGAAGTGGGCAGGAGTCAGAGTGACTGTCTTTCAGAGAGGGAGGCTCTCAGGAGAGGTTGTTTCATTAAGGTCAGAGAGTTGCCTTCAGGGCCAGAGCCAGGGTCTAGGCACTGCTGGTCCTATAGTGTGCTTATTTTCCAGTCTTTGATAAATTCATCCAGTCTTTTCTGCCTCCTGCAAGGTGGTCTCTTATCCCCTACAGAAAGCCAAAGAATTCAGTTTTCTCCAAGCTTGGTGCCTAGTGAGCTCAGTGTCAGAACTTTGGCTAGGTCTCAAACCAGGACCTACTGGCTCACCTTGCCAGGAATTCCAGTGACCAGATTGATGTTGAGGTGTGGCTAGCATTTCAGGCTGCAGGATGTGAACCAAATCTATTAGCTCTTTGCCTGGAGATCACCAATATGAGTTGGATAAGGAGTCACTCTGCTTCAAGGTGGGAGTGTGGACCAAAATTATCTGTAGACCCTTTAATAAGTGCGCTGGTGTCTTACATTTGTTCCTCCAATTTGCTCTCCATACTTCTCCATCCTTCTCTGTGCCCTGAAAGACTGAACTATAATGGACTATATAAACAGGTTCCCTCCAAGCTTCTGGCTGGTTGATTTCTACCAGTGGGGAGCATCAGCAGACCAAAGAAGGGAGAGAAGTAAAGTCAGAGTAATTATTCCTCTAGCTCCTTCCCTATGGGGTCACTGTTGACACTTTGCCAAAACTGAAGCTTTCGTGTAGTCCTTCCTTGTAGCCCTCGCCATCTCTAGGTTCCAGTAACTTCTCTCCTCTTTCCTCCTTATAGCTAGAGGTCATCATAAAGCTCCTGTTACCAGTCCTGAGATACTGTAAGTTCCACTGAGCTACTTTTACAAACAGAAATGCTCGATGGCATTCACTGAATACTCACTACACTCCAAGAACTTTTCAAAGATCTTTACATGGACTGCTGGATTTAATTCTTAAATGCTCTTCAGAGTAGATACTAATAACGTCCTCAATTTACAAAGGAAGGAACTGAGATACAGAAAAGTTTAGTGAATTACCCAGTGTCTAGTAAGTGGTCGACCCTGATTCCAAACATAAACAGTCATATATCAGAACCCAAATTCCCACTGGTTACAAATGTGATCACTGGACCAACCAAATCAGCATCATCAGGGAACTTATTAGAAATGCAAATTCTCAGCTCTGCCTGAGACATACTGAATCAGAGACTCTAGGGGTGGGTGTTGCAATCTATTCTTCTGGTGATTCTGATACCCACCCAAGTTTGAGAACCATTGCTCTACACTGAACCTGCACAATGGTACATGTATTTAAACACTCTTCACTTTCTTTGAGTGAAATTCACTCTCTCTGTACCTACTGAGACTTGCGTGGCTGAACTAGCATGGTTGATTCCATTCTCTAACCTATTCTAGGCTGTCTTAAATACCATGCATAGCCCTTGGCTTTGGAAGTTTCTATCTTCTGTATTTTGGTTATACTGATAAGCCAGAAGCTCAGGTTCCCCCAACCCCCACCCTATGGTTGGTTTCTTAGGGCTGTGTACCTATTTGCCTTGCCCTTTTTCTTTCACTGAACTTCTCCTTTCTCCAGACCTCAGCAACCCAATTGTGAACACAATGGTGATAAATAATGGGAAGACATGAGCCAAACTGCTCACAGTTTGTTTCATTTGGTCTCCTAGAGGCCAGCATTTAAAAATCAAAAAATTTCTGGGGTGCCTGGGTAGCTCCGTCAATTAAGCATCTGACATG
Source organism: Proteles cristata cristata (assembly GCA_017311185.1). Lineage (NCBI taxonomy): Eukaryota > Metazoa > Chordata > Mammalia > Carnivora > Hyaenidae > Proteles > Proteles cristata. The sequence goes on from JAESUZ010004630.1 coordinate 4,466,977, forward strand.
ATCTCCCAGTTTGTGAGATCAAGCCCTATGCTGAGCTATGTGCTGAGAGCAGAGCCTACTTGGGATTCTCTCTCTCTCCCTTTCTCTCTGCCCCCGACTCAAAATAAATAAGTAAACATTTTTTTAAAAAAATCAAGAGATTTTTGATGAGAAGATGACATTATGGGACACTGTCCATCTCTTAGAGAAGGTGCCCATCCTCTACCTGCTATAGTGCCTCTGCTTAGCCATGGTGGTTGTCATCACCTATATTCATGCACTCCACTGGTTCACATCACCAGCTTCGTCCCCGTGGGTATGTCTTTTTTATTCGTGGGCTCCATAGTATTGAATCTAGTCCCTTCTCTTTCTACAGTTGGGAATCCAAGAGATTTACCCAGGGAGGGTAAAGACTAACTCAAGAATGCAAAGTGAGTTACTGGCTGAGACCAGAAATAAGAACTGTTGGATCCAAGTATGACTTTGAATGGAAAATACTTTGGGCAGGGGCTGTCACTACTCATCCTACAGCTCAGAATCTTGACCTTGGAGCATCACTGCCTCTGGTAACTCTGTTAAAATTGGGAGGGGGCTTCCTCTAGGCTTGATTCCATGTTCTTCCAATTTCTAACACAATGACCTTGAACTTACTTGTTTTCTCTGGGCTTCAGTTTCCTTTTCTATAAAATAATAACCATATAATCTTTCTTCAAAAGATTGTTATGAAGGTCAAGTGAAGTGATAGTTAAAGTTCTTTTGGTATAGTGCCTGGTTGATACTGGTAGCTGTTGTTTTGTTTGTGGTGGTGATGTTGGTCAGGATTGCTACATGCTCACCTGTTTTGGGTGGATTCAGAAAGGTAGGCCTGGTTTGCATGTCAAAGTTGGGCCCCAAGGGAGCTGAGGCCACATATGGGCTCCATTCATCTGGGAAGACACTTAGGAAATGGAAGGGGAAACTGGACTCAGAAATAACTGCCTACAGCCAACTCTGGCAGCATGGAGGCCCTGTGTTCTGTCATTTATTGACATCAGGGACCTGGCAGAAGCCACTTAAACTCTTTGAGCCTCATTCTCCCTTTGTTGAGCCATTTGTCCATCCATGCATCCATCCATCCATCCATCCATCCATCCATCCATCCATCCATCCATTTAATTAGTCATTCCTTCAACAAGCATTTGCTGAGAACATACTATGTGCCAGCCCAATGTCATGCATTATGATAAGTCCTGGGGATGCAACCAAGTAAGAAACAGTCCTTGCTTTTGAAGAGTTTATGCTTTAGTAGGGAAGTCAGACAGGATACCAGCCATTAGGGGGTTTTGTAAAGACTGAAGGAGAGGTGCCGCTGTAACCTCTATAGAAGGGCGCCATTGGGGAAAAAGGACAAGACTTATAATTTAAAATAAGACTTCACCATTTGCTAAGAACTGTAATGCAGGACAAAGAGAGGCAAAGGCATGTCCCCTGAAGGCTTCATTCTTTAACATTTCTTTTCTTAAAATTTATTTATTTTGAGAAAGAGAGAGAGAGAGAGAGAATCCCAAGCAGGCTCCATGCTGTCAGCACAGAGCTCCACTAGAGGGCTTGATCTCACCAACACTGAGAGAGTGACCTGAGCTGAGATCAAGAGTCTGTCGCTCAATCGATTGAGCCACCCAGGTGCCCCAGAAATCCTGTTGTTCTTAATAAGAGATCTTGAGACCCGCTGATGAGTAACTTTGAAAAGCTGTCTTTAGAAAGGAGTTTTGTAAAGCACTGGGGACCTATCATTCTGCTGAGAGTTATCTTTCTCTAACAGATTGCATATTGTGTGACCGATTTCTTCAGGAGGGAGTTTAACATGGTACGGAGGAAGGTAGGGAGACGTGCTGTAGTAATGACATTGAGTCTCCTCGAGACTTATTGGAGTTGCCCAGGTGTAGGTTGGACAAGTTTGTGGTCATTGATGGGGAGGAACTGGTGATTCTAGACAGGGAAATAGCAGGTACCAAGGTCAAGAGGCCTGGGAGTAATGCATCAGGGGACACAGAGAAGGGCAGTGGGACTGGGGCAGCATTTGAAGAGGAACCTGAGGAGTAAATAGGGCTCAGATTATGGCAGAGAGTAGAGAAATGTAAGTTTTGGTAATAAATTTTGACTTAACCTGGACTCTGGTAGCTCAAGCTTCTGCTTAAGCCTCATGGACAAATTGTTTGCTAATAGCTAACCCAGTTTTCCTGGGCTCTGGAGTGTTCAGCCTCCTTTGAAATAAAGCAGGCAGAGCGAGCCATTCATATGGGGGGCATCTGAGAGCCAGCATAGAGCGGGGCCAGAGTCAAGTGCAGACAGGTGGCAAAATGGTCCCAGGGGGCTCTGTGAGATGGAGCTGCCTGGTGTGGGGTGAGAGTGGGTCTCCAGGATTGCCTTCTAGTTGCTCCATATGGCTGTTCAGCCCTTTTCTTTGCATAGATCCCCCAAACACCTTGTCAAGGGATTCATTCATTCATTTGATTTATTTATTCATTTATTTGATTATTCATTCATTCATTTATTTGATTATTCATTCATTGAATATTTATTGAATACTCACTCAGGGTCAGGCACAGTTCTATAAACTGGGATTACAGTAGTACCTGATGGTAGCTACTATAGCTTTCGTTGTACGGGGAAGACAGACAAATATAGGAGCTATTATTAGGTACCAATACAAGTTCTGAAGAAAAATAAAGTAGGTAATGGAGTAGATTGTGATGGAAGGGGGTGTTTGCAGAAAGGGTAGCCTGGAGCGGCCATTTTCCGCAAAGGTGATGTTTGAATAAAAATCTGGATGAGGTGAGAGAGGGAACCATTCAAATATATGGGGGAAACAGATGGTGCAAAGTTCCTAGGTGGGGCATGTTTTGGATGCACAAGCAGAGGAATTAAGTCCAGATTGTCGGAGACTGAATAGCAGGAAGGGCTTTGAGAGGTTGCAGGGTCTTATAGGTATGAAAGGGATGCAAAAGGTTTGGGGATAAAAGTTTAGAGCCCCAAATATTGAGGGAATGGCAGCTGGACTCTGTGCCTTCCTACTTCTCTTTTAACACATGGCTTCCCTTTGCTTCTGCATATTACCTTTCCCAGGCTCCAGGACCCAATAGGTATTCCTTGGGCAAATGGTCTCTGGGTTTTACCTTCTTCCTCTTTACCATCATTATTTCTTTTTCTTGCTTCAACTTATGAGTAATAAAGGTGATGTTTTGTTTTGCTCTCTCAATTTCTTTCTTGTTCTTTTTTTTCAAGTTGAAGTGTAGTTGACATACAATGTCACATTAGTTTCAGGTGTACAACATAGTAATCCAACAAGTTTATACATCGTGCTATGTTCACGAATGTAGTTACCATATGTCATTATGCATTATTACAAGACTATTGATTATATTCCTTTTGCTGTACCTTTCATCCCCATGACTTATTCATTCCATAATTGGAAGCCTCTTATTCCCATGCCCCTTCACCCATTTTGTCTGTTCCCCCACCCTCCTTCCCTCTGTTAACTATCAATTTGTTCTCTGTGTTTATAGGTCTGTTTCTGATTTTTTTGTTTGTTTGTTTCTTCATTTATTTTTTTTATTCCACATATAGGTGAAATCATACAGTATTTGTCTTTCTCTGTTTCTCTGCTGACTTATTTTACATAAGATAATGCCCTCTAGGCCCATCCACGTTGTCTCAAATGGCAAGATCTCATTCTTTTTTATGGAAGAGCAGTATTCCTTTGTATACCACATTTTCTTTATCCATCCATCTAGGGATGGACAGTTGGGTTGCTTTCATAACCTGGCTATTGTAAGTAATGCTGCAATAAACATAGAGGTACATATATCTGTTCAAATACTGTTTTTGGTTTCTTTGGGTAAATACTTCAGTATTTACCAGTTCAAATACTCCATTACTCAGCAGTGGAATTGGTAGATCTTTTAGTATTTCTATTTTTAATTTTTAAAGAAGCTTCCATACTATTTTCTACACTAGTTGCTCCAATTTACATCCCCACCAACAACACATGAGGGTTGCGTTTTCTCCACATCCTCTTTAACACTTGTTATTTCTTGTCTTTTTGATATTAGCCATTCTAACAAGTGTAAGGTGGTACCTCATTTTGGTTTCGATTTGCATTTCCCTGATGATTAATGATGCTGAACATCCTTTCATGTGTCTATTGGCCATCTATATATCTTCTTTGGAAAAATGTCTACTCAGGTCCTCTGCTCATTTTTAAATTGGATTATTTGTTGTTTTGTTTTGATGTTGAGTTGTATAAATTCTTTATATATTTTGCACATTAACCCCTTATTGGATATATCATTTATAAATATATTCTTGTATTCAATAGATTGCCTTTTTGTTTGTTGATGCTTTCCTTGATCATGCATAAGTTTTTTATTTTGATGTAATCTCAATAGTTTATTTCTGCTTTTGTTTCCTTTGCCTGAGAAGATGTATCTAGTACATTGTTAAGGCTGATCTCAAAGATAGTGTTTATGTTTTCTTCTAGGAGTTTTATAATTTCAGGTCTCACATTTAGGTCTTTATTTTGAGTTTATTTTCATCTGTGATGTAAGAAAGTGGTCCAGTTTCATTCTTTTGCAGGTAGCTGACTAGTTTTCCCAGCACCGTCTTTGAAGAGACTGTCTTTTCCTCATTGTATATTCTTGCCTCCTTTGTTGTAGATTAATTGATCATATAAGCATGGGTTTATTTCTGGGCTCTTTATTCTGCTCCACTGACATATGTGTCTGTTTTTTGTGCCAGTACCACACTGCTTTGATTACTGTAACTTTGTCTTTCTTAACATTATTAAAATGTACTTTCTTCCTCCTTTCAGAAAGGAAGAGACCTGATGAGTGAGTTTACACTAAGGTGTTAATTTGATTATTAAATGCTTATGTTTGTATTAAACACAATAGCACATAATATAAAACTTACTATATTAACCATTTGCAAGTATATAGATCAGTAGTATTAAGTAAATTCAAACTGTTGTGCAAACATCAGTCCTATTCATCTCTGGTACTCTTTTCATCTTGCAAAATTGACTCTATACCCATGAAACGGTAACTCCCCATTTTCCCCTACCCTACCATCCTCTGGCAATCACCATTCTGCTTTCTGTGTCTATGATTTTGACTACTCTTTAGTACCCTATATAGGTAGAGTCATACAGTGTTTGTCTTTTTGTGATTGGCTTATTTTTCTTAGCATAAAGGCCTCAAATTCATCCATGTTATAGTAATCATCAGAATTCTCTTTCTTTTTAAGGCTGAACAATGTTCCATTTTATGTGTAGATCACATTTTGCTTACTCATTCATTCATTCGTTCGTTCGTTCATTGATGGACTCTTGGGTTATTTTCATGTTTTCACTTTATCAATAATGCTTCTATGAATATGGATGTACAAATATGTCTTTAAGACCCTTCTCTCAATCCTTTTGAGTATGTACCTAGAAGTGGAACAGCTGGATCATATGGTAATTCTATTTTTAATTTTTTGAGGAAGTGCCATACTCTTTTCTCTTTTCCATAGTGGCTACATCATTTTACTTCCCACTAACAGTACGCAAGGGTTCCAATTTCTTCACATCCTCACCAACACTTATTATTTTCATTTCTTTTTAAAAAAATATTAGCTCTCCTAGGAGCCTGGGTGTCTCAGTTGGTTAAGTGTCCAACTCTTGATTTTTGCTTGGGTATAATCTCACAGTTTGTGAGTTTGAGTCCTGCATTGGGCTCTGTGCTAGCAGTGCAGAGTCTACTTGTTCTCTCTCTCTCTTTCTCTCTCAAAATAAATAAATACACTTTTATTTTTTAATTTTTTTAATAGTTCATTGTCAAGTTGGTTTCCATATAACACCCAGTGCTCATCCCCACAAATACACTTTTAAATAAATAAAAAAAAAATAGCTCTTCTAATGAATACAAAGTTGTATCTCATTGTAGTTTCAATTTCCATTTTGTTAATAATTGGTTCTATTGGGTTTTGCTTCATACACTTTGCATATCTTTTAATAGATGAATATGAATTTGAAATTATGTCCTTTTATGAATTAGTCTTAATCATTATGAAAGTATCCTCTTTTTCCTGATATTATTTGCTCTTATTTCTATTTTGTCTTATATTAATTAATATAGCTATGTTAGCTTTCCTTTCATTAGAATTAACATGGTATGCCTTTTTATCCTTTTACTTTTTTATGTTCAAAGTAAGTTTCAAATAGGATGGCATATAGGTGTGTTTAAATCTAACAGACAATCTTTGCTTTTTAATTGAGGTGTTTAGACCATTTATATTTGACGTAATTATTGATGCTATTGGATTCAGATCTACCAGCTTGCTATTTGTTTCTATATAGCTTACTGTTCTTTGTTACCCCCACTCTCATTTCAACCTTTTAACTCATAATACTTGAGTATGATTTTATTTTATACCATTTTGCTGGTTTATCGTTTATAACCTTTTTGTGCTTCTATAAAGTGGCTGCTTTAGAGTTTTTGGTATACATATTTTATTTATCATAGTCTATCTTCAAGTAATACTATAGCACCTCACATATATTATAAAAATCTTATAAGAGAACACTTAGATTCTTCCCTTCTGGCCTTTGTGCTATTGCTATCATACATTTTATTTCTATGTGTGTTATAAGTACTGCAAGACATGTTTTTAAAAAAAATTTTGTGTGTTATAAATACTGCAAGGCTTTTTTTTAAACAGTCAATGATCTTTTTAAAAAAATTATTTTATTTAAAAATTTTTAACGTTTATATTTGAGAGTGGGGGAAGGAGAAAGAGGGAGACACGGACACTAAAGCAGGTTCCAGGCTCTGAGGTGTCAGCACAGAGCCTGACAAAGGGCTCAAATCCATGAACATGACCTGAGCTGAATGTTTGACACTTAACGGACCGAGACATCCAGGAGCCACTTCAGTCAATGATCTTTTAAAGACATTTAAAGAATTAAAAAAAAAATTCTTTTATATTCACCCATTTTCAGAGCACTTCATTCTTGGCATAGTTCCAAATTTCTATCTGATACCATTTTCCTTCTGCCCAGAGAATATCCTTTAACATCTCTTATATTGTTGGCCTGAGGATGATGACATCTTTCAGCTTTTAGAGTCTCAAAAAGTCTTTATGTTGCCTTTATTTTTAAAGATATTTTCCCTGGGTATAGATTTCTAAGTTGATACTTTTTCTTTTTTTTTTTCAGTACTTCAAAGATGTTGCTGTTCTGTCTTTTAGGCTGTGTTGTTACTCATAAGTACGTATAAGTTGGCTGTCATTATTTTCTTTGCTCTGTGTATAACATCTCTTTCCCTCTTTCTGGATGCTATTTTCTATTTCTCAGTGGTTTTAAGCAATTTGATTATGATGTGCCTTGGTGTAGTTTTTCTGCCTCATATTTCATTCCTTAGGGTTTGTTGAGCTTTTGGGATCTGCAAATTTATGGTTTTTATTATTTGGAAAATTTCAGCCATCATTCCAATATTTTTTAAACTATTTTTATGTTTTCCTTTTCTTTGGGTACTACAATCACATATGTGAAGTTGTCCCACAGCTCACTGATGCTCTGTTTAACTTTTTAAAAACTATTATTCCAGTATAATTAACACAGTGTTATATTAGTTTCAAGTGAACATATAATGGTTCAACACTTTCATACATTTCTCCGTGTTCATCAAGATAAGTGTACTCTTTGTCCCCCTCACTTATCCACCCCCCACCTCTGATAACAACCAGTTTGTTCTCTGTATGTAAGACTCTGGATTTTGTTTTTGTTGTTCTCTTTTTCCTTTTGTTTGTTCATTTGTTTTGTTTATTAACTTCCACATACGAATGAGATCATATGGTATTTGTCTTTCTCTGACTCTCTTATTCCACTCAGCATTATACCCTCCAGCTCCTTCTATGTTGTTGCAAAGATGCATCCATGTTGTGGCAGGATTTCATTCTGTTTAACTTACTTTGAGTCTTTTTTTCTTTTCTGTGTTTTATTTTGGGTAGTTTTTATTGCCCTGTGTCAGGTTCACTAATATTTTCTTATGTAATATCTAATTGGCTATTAACCTGATCCAGTTTATTTCATCACATATAATTTTTATGTCTAGAAGTTCAGTTTGGGTTATTTTTCTATCTTTCATGTCTCTACTTATCAGGTTTAATTTTTCATCTAGTTTCTTGGACATATGAAATAGTTATAGTAACAATTTTAATGACATTGTCTACCAGTTCTGTCACTTGTCGTTTCTGGGTTGGTTTATTGTGATTGGTTTTTCTCCTCATTATAGGTAGTTTTTTCTCACTTCTTTGGCAAGTCTGATAATTTTTGACTGAATACCAGACATTATGTAATCCAGACCTTGGGACATTGTTGGACGCTGAGTATTTTTTGATACATTGTATTTCTAGGCTTTGTTCTGGGATATGGTTAAATTATTTAAACAGTTTAACTCTTTCAGGTCTTGCTTTTAAGCTTTGTTTGGGTGGGGGGATTAAAGCAGTCTTTAGTCTACGGATAATTTCCACCACTAAGGGAAAAATAACCTCTTCTGCATATTCATGAATTATGAAATTTTCCATTCTGGCTTAGGTGGGCAAGAGGTACTCCTCCCCCTGTGTGAAAACCACAAATCAGTACCTCTGTCTTCTCAGTAATTTCCCCAACCCCCTCGCATCAGGTAATTTCTTCACATGCATGTTTTGATCCATCTCAGCTGAAGTCTTGAGGGGGATTCTGTCTAGATCACCAAAGCCCCTCACCCCACCCCCAGTCTTCTACCCTCCAATATTTTGCCTTCCAAACTCCCAGTGCCCTGCTGTCTCCAGAGTCCTGCCTCTGTCTCTTCCACTACTACAGATTCCTAGCAGGGTTCCCACTGCCTACACTACAGCTTGGATACTCACACTAGGTCATCATAGGATTCATCTTTTTTGTTTGCCATCTCATGGATATACTTTTTCATTGCCTGATGTTCAATGTCCTAAAAACTGTTATTTCTTATGTTTTGTCTGGCTTTTTAATTGATCATAAGCATTTCCTGGGAAGGCTTTTAAAAAATCCAGATTACTAGAATCTGTCATTGGCTTATTTGAGGCCACCTTTGGAGGAGTGGCCAAATATATACCAGATGGCTGATATTGTTCTCTTTCTAGCTGAAATGTCAGTATTTTCAGGGAAAACTTGCATCCAAATCTCTGATTAAAGGAGTCAGTTATTTCTGCTAAGGATATGGGTGGAAATACATTTATTTGAAGTAAATGGATTTGCTGGAACTAGATGCAAAGTGTCTGGAGGAGTCCATGGAAACCAGATGAGAATCTAGATGATGTGACCATGGTTTTGATAAACAACTTGTGATTTTCTTTCTGGTGTGTGACTCTGTAGCTCACTTTTCTTCAGCCATCAACTTAATGGCCAGATGATGAGGCCTGAGGCTCTATGAGGGTCAGCTCTGGGGTTTAGACCAGCTATGCTGTTTGGGTTGAAGCTCTGTCAGCTTCCTTGAGGCACAGTATCATCGCCTGCAGTTCTGGCCTTGAACTACTTGGTGTGAAGAGACTGTTGGGAAAATGTCTAACAAATACACTTGAATCTGTACTTGAAGCCACTTCTAGTCTATAAAGATGGAATTATGGGTGCTTAGTAAGTTCATTCTATATTTGCAAGATATTTTCTTCTAGAAATCTCAGGAGAGAAGACACTTCTTAATAAAGGCACTTGGAGTACCACTGAACCTTCCAAGGAGTATTGAGTATTATTAAGATTCTGATAATTATTTTTCTCAGCTTTATCTTTCTTCCTACCATCTCTCCACCCTTTCAAGGGGGAATGAAAGGTCTCTGATTACAGGGTGGGAAGAAGCCTTCTTCACTCCACTTTCATAATATATTTATGAAGGGCAACATTGACCCAGTTGAAGTATATAAGGATACTGGAACCAACACATCTCTATTGAGCCCTAGCTCTGTGCCAAGTATTAAAGGAGAAATAGTAACACAGCAGATATAGTTACTGGTCTGGGGGAATTTAATTCTTGGTTAGAGAAGCAACACATACAATTGTGAGACCATTTGTCAACAAAATAAGACAAAATGTAACCAGTAGCTTCAGCCAACGGATGCCATGAGTTCAGAATAGGAGTAGAAGAGACCAGGTGTCAGGGACTGGAAAAAAATGACTGATTTTCCACGATGGCCTTGTTCTAAAGATAGCAATTGCATAATACTCGGAAAGCTCCAAGGAAGGGGGGCCAGAACAGAGCCTAGTGAGTGGACAGTGTGGAGGGAGAGGACCAGAGTCAGAACAGAATGCTAAGCGTAGCCAAAGCCACTGTGTCTAGTGCCAGAGTAGAACCCAGTGAATAACCAAAAATAGCATAAGGGCATAGATTCAGATTGCCACACTCCCTTACTGCATACTCCCTTACTGCATGTTAGAATTTCCTTTGAATATTTACACATTCAGCATCTTTTAATCATCATAGTAAGTTCATGAAGGAAGCAGGACACATAATTGTTGCCATTTGACAGAAAAGGAAACTGAGAGTGGGAAAGGTTAAATTGCTTTTGCACAATGACCTAAATAGGACAAGAAAGAACCAAGACCAGAACCCACAGATGTACTATCTGTGCAACTTCTGCCTGATGCTCTTTGTCTCCTTAGATGACTTAGCCCGGGCTGGGAACCCACAAACCAGTTTCAGGTCCAACAGGGATGATTTGACCCAAATATGAGACTAAAGCTTAGTCCAACTCTGGGCAAGGTGTGAGGGTGTGAGGAAATTGGCTGTGTCTTTCTGCACATTTGGCTGTACAGGAAAGTGGAAAGCCAAGTGCTTGGTGACCTCTTTCAAGTCAAAGGAGGGAAAAAGGCTCCTGTTACCTTGGGGAGGGAAAAAGGAGGAAGAGGAGGGGAAGTCTGCTCTTTAAGCCCATTAAGGAGGAAGAGCCAGGAGCCAAGCATCCAATTAACCTGACATCTTTTGCAGCCAAAATATCTGAGGATATAAGAAGAGAATTTAATATGTGGAGGCTTGGGAGAAAAGTGACTAATAGCTGGAAAACAGCCCTAGTTTATTTAAAAAATAGGTCAGGCCCAACAAATCCAATAGATTCCTTCCCAGCAGTTACTGATCCAGGAGAAAGAGGGAGTGCCGTGTGGGTGCAATGCCATTTTGACTTGAAGCAGGCGCTGTTGTTGTACCACAAAGAGACAGCCAGGGGGCTGATAGGAAGCACACAGACACAGTGTGCACAGCTGCCAAGGACTGTCCTTTGCATTGAGCCACATCATGACCCTGGCAATGACAGCAAGTTAGGGACTGGCCCAAGGTCACCTAGACTCAAGGTGAGAGAGCTTACACCCAATCCCAGCTCTTCTTCTGTGGGAGCTACTGTCTGTCTTCCAGGTGTCCTTGGCCTGGCCCTGACATTGTATGGGGATGATCAGAGTGTCACAAAGGCTGTGCCAGGCTGGCCTCTGGGGGTTGCGTTAGGGGTCAGAGAGAAATGGAGAAGGCAAGTAGCTGTCCTCAGCTCTGTCTGGACCAGGATTTCATAGGCATCACTGGCTGAACTTGTTAAATGTGCAGCTTATTGTGTTTTACTCCCACCAGCTCTGAGGTCAGACCCCACAAATCCAATAGATTCCTTTCCCCCAGTTACTGATCCAGGAGACAGAGGGAGAAAAGCCATTTTGATGGCATGGGCCTGGGGTCAGGCCTGAGACCCATCCCAAGGTGATTGATGCATATTTTAATACAGAAACACTGTCCTAAATCAGAGTCACCCAGATGGTTTCCTTTAGAACATTAATTTCTAGGGATGTTTATAGAACTCTTAGAAAAAAAGGATGTCACAGCCATAAATTTGGTAGCAATAGACACCCTAAATCCCTCTTGGAGATTCACAATTCATTTTAGCAAATTAAAGATTTAAACGTATTGCAATTAAGAAGTCTTTTTACACTTCTCATATATACATATATTGAATCATTATGTTGTACCTTAAACTTACACATTGCATATCAGTTATATCTCAATAAAGCTGAAGGAAAAAAGAAAAAAAAATCTCTTTAGCTTGTTTGTCCAAACTTATTTGACTATGAAACCCCTTTTCTAGGAGTATCTATTCTGTGGAATACAGTGTGGGAAAATGCAGCTCTAGACCAGTGGAGCTCAGACTCTGTAATACATCAGAATCACACGGAAACTTTTTGGAACAGATTGCTAAACCCTACCATAGAGATTATGATTCAGTGGTTTCTGGTAAAGACTGAGAATCTGCATATCTTGCAAATGCCCAAGAGATGCTACTACGGTGGTCTGGGGACTAGACACTGAGATCCACTGCCCTAGACCCCTCTGTAAGCCCTGGATCACCCAAGGGTGATGCCAGGCCTTCTGGCAACATTCCCAGCACAAGGTATCCCCCAGTGGGAGAATGGGGACTGAGAATAGTGGGTAGCAAGAACTGAGGAAAGGCAAATCCAGGGAGGGCAGCCTTAGAGGGAACTTGAGTCTAAAGTAATAAAGCATGTGAAGAGGGGCTCTGCCAGTATGCCGGTTACAGTCAGAGACACTGTAAAACAGGAAGGTCCCAGTGGGTGAGAGCAGCTAACACTCTGTGACACGCATCAGTGCCTGGCTTGACCCGGGCGGGGGTGGGGCTGGGGTCTAGAGAGAGTCTATGCCTTTAAAGAGTAAACTCTAGGGAGGGACATGAAGGTGACTGTTGACAAGTGTACCGACCAAGGCACCCTGGAGGGTGAGGAACTGTGGGCTGGGGCTATGTACTCTAGCCTAGCACTTCCTTCTGGGGAGGCTGACTTTGACATTCGTTCACTGGGACCCATGTGTAGATAGGAGGGTGGAACCAGCATTGTCTTTGGCCAAAGACAGACATGAGAACTATATATTTTTGGTGTGACCTTTGGTGTGAATAGGAGAGGTCCACATGCCCGCCAGAGTCCTTGCTTGGCTTGCACCCTACCATTAGAATGTTCTCCTTTCAGTTAAAGCTCTGGTCCCTATCTAAAGGCAGACAGACATGTTAGAAGAGCTCACTCTAGGCGATTATCTCACAGTCTTGTGAGTAAACATCAGGATCAAGAAAGGATGTGAGGATCTGAGGGTGACCCTGGGACAGGGGCCAGATGTGAACATGGGCTTGAAGAAGTTGGGAGGGAGACAAAGGCATCCGGGGAGAAAGATGTGGTGAGACCCGGCCAGGGAGTCACCCCGCCTCCCACACTGTCTTCTACCCACTCTGCAGTGACCCACCTTTTGCAGTCGGTCCACAACTCCCCCCACCTCCCGCCCCATCTTGCCCCCATGGGACTTCAGGCCAGGCAGGCTGCTGCTAAGGACAGACGACTCAGGTTAGAAAAAGCTCTCTTGACATTTGGAAAACAGAGCAGGATTTGGCTCCTTCAGTGGAGCCTCTTGTTCTCAGGAAAATCGTTTTTTACAGCTTGGGCTGGTGCCAGTAAGAGCCATTTATAGCCCAATGGGCTTGGGTTAGCTTCAGCTGCCTGGTGCAAAAAGTGCTGGCTTCTCTCTGTCCTCTGCTGCCTAGCTCCCCCTCCATAACTCCTTCACCTCCACTCTCCTTCCTTACAACCTCTTTATCCTGCTCCCTCCTCACCCCTTTTCTATTTTCTTAGAGATTCTGGTTCTGGTTACCTGTTTGACCCTAGACATATTCCTTTGCCTGTGTGGGCTTCAGATTCTCCTTCTATAAAATAGAGCTTACTGTTTGTTACCTTTTGAATTCAGTTACCTTGGGGAGGTACTTACCTGTGCTTCATGGAGGCATGTTCTTCTTTTTAGTCATTGCCTATTGGCCTTCTTTCTCCCCCCAGAATTGGGAGTCCAGTCTGGGCCAGCTTCGCCACCATTTCTGAGGACAGGGCTCCTAGCATTGGCTCAGTTAAGCTTGTGTGTGACTGAACTGAGTTAACCACAGCATCAGTGTCAAGAGTATCAACTCTGGTGTCCAACGGATGATGGTTCATATCCTGATTCCATTACTTCCTAGCTCTGGGTTCAGGTAATCGACTGAATGTTTTGAGCATCAGTTTCTCTGTAAATTTCAGTCATTCATTCATTTAGTTATTATGAGGATTTTAAGATACAGTGTTTGTACAGTGCTTGGTGTACACTGAGCCCTCAATCAATGTTAGGGATCATCGTCATTATCATCACCTATCACCTCCTCTTATTTTCAGATGGAAGTGGAGTTAGGTTAAGAAAGTGGGGCGGGGGATGGAATCTTTCACTGAATTCCTACCTTTGCCTGTGGAAATCTTAGTCACCCTTTGAGGACCAACTCAAGCATCACTTCTTCAAGAAGCTATTCTCCTTTTGATTATACAGCTTTGGTGTTTCCTCCAGCTTTGGTGCTTCCTTAACACTTTCTCTATCTATCTATCTATCTATCTATCTATCTATCTATCTATCTATCTATCTATCATCTATCTATCTATCTATCTATCTATCTATCAAGTTTATTTATTTATTTTGAGAGAAAGAGAAAAGACAAGTCAGGGAGGGGCAGAGAGAGAGAGGGAGAGATAAAATTCCAAGCACTGGCAATGCAGAGCCTGATGCAGGGCTCAAACTCACGAACCATGAGATCATGACATGAGCTGAAGTGAGACGTTTAACCAACTGAGCCACCCAGGTACCCCCAACCCTTTATCTTATATCAACATTTAGTGGCGCCTGGACCCATTCACCCCAGTAGAATGGGGTGGACTAGGAAGATCAAACTGGGGAGAAAAACTGCCAAAGATGCCCCAGGAATGTCTCAATCCAGGCCTGGACACAGATCACAGTGTCTGAAGAGTCCCAATCAGCAGCTGGCACTAAGAGTAGAAGACAAAGTCACAAATCCTGACAGTGACAGGTGACAGATTGGGAAAGCAGTCAGCATTAGGAAACCTTCTGCAAATAGCAGAGCCTTGAGCCTAAGGCCCTTGAGAGGAAGTGGGAGAGCAAGGCAGGGCTCACTGAATGCATCAAGCATCCCACTGTGTCAAGGATAGAGACAGTGATGCAGGAATGGTTACCAACACCAGACCTCAGGTCAGAGTAGGCAGGGCTAGAGCACAAGTCTCACGCTGTGGGACTAGAGGGGCTAAAATGTCCAGTGGGAAGGAACTTGGGCACAGGGAAAAATTGGAGCTGTGACAGTCACAGCTGCAGGAGACTGAAGTGCTGAAGCTGGGAGTCAGTCTGGCCTCTGTCTCCCACTGTGATTCCCAGCCCTAGTCTGCCCTCTAGGTCAGGATATGCAAATGATTTGAAGTTTGAAGGCTGCCTTCATTCAGAGCCTCTGTTTGGCCTATGAAAGAGTCAGGGCTTCTGACTCCCCAAATGAGCCCAGCATGGTCCCCCAAGGCCCATCCCCTACTTTGCTCAATTCTTTCCAGGACCCTGGAAGGTAGGCAGGTGTGCCAAAGGCTGGATTTTCAGAGCCCCTCCTTTCTTTGTGGTGTAACAAACTTTAATAGCTTCCACAGACACATCTGGATGCCTATACTGGCTCCCATATGCCATATAGGGATCTAGAGGGTTCATATGCATCTCTGTTCTTTCATAAGACCTGCACAGTGCCTTGTTGCAGCAGATGTTCGGTCAGTATTTATGGGATGTAAAGCAACATCCCCAGCTAGCTGAATGCCTAGGGATCATGGGCCACAGTGGTTTCCCACTCCCAGCCTCCTAGGACGGGGCACACCTATCAGATAATGGGATAGTGCAAGTCCCCTCTGTAAGAGACTGAGCTAGACTGACAGTCTTTAGGACTAGGGACTAGTCCATGGTCACCTCTTTGTCTTCATTGTTTGACCTGTGGTTATCAAGGTGAATGTCCCCCCAAATCCATTCATCCCCTTGCCTCATGAATGCAATGAATGGTGCATGGTAGACACTTTGTAGGTTGGCAGCTGAGAAATGAGTCTTAGGAAACTTGTAGTAAAGGGAACCTTGGAATCAGAGCTAAGGAGTGAGGAGGCTCTTATGAACCTGATCATGTATGCTGCCTGCACCAGCTAGGATTTTTTCTCCTCTTAATACCTTTACATAGAGTCAAGATTGGGGTCAGCTTCATACATGGAGCTTTCTTCAGCTTTAGAAGTGACTGCACAGCTTCCTAGGTATGGTGTCCTTCTGGATAAGTGAGGCTAGATAGAGGTCATCTTTGCTTTGATGCCATTGGCTGGTTACTGGAGTGCAATGCTTGGATTGGACCACCTCAGACGAGGGACAGTCACAGAAGTGGCTCCTCCCTAAGCCTCTCTCCCCGGGTCCCCTGGTGCTTCCAAGGTCTTCAGAGAAGGAGGCTTCTGGCTTCTGTCCTTGGCCCAACCTCATTCCCCTCTACTGCCTTCTCTTCTCCCCTACTACTACCCCCATGGGGGGCTCTCCCAAGTGAACCCCATAGCCTTTCTCTGAGCAGATGGTTTCCATGCGGAGTGTTAGCCTCAACTTCTTTCCAAAGGTCTGGGATCATGGTTTTTTTTTTGGTTTTTTGTTTGTTTTGTTTGTTTTTTGCCAATATTATTGCATTTTGCTCTTTTCAAAAGTAGTACGTGTTAATGGCACACATTTTAGAAAGTAAAAACAAGCACAATAAAGGAAAGAATTAACTGTTTATAATCCAACACCTTGTCATAATTGCCACTAATTCTGGTGACTTCCTTGAGTCTCTCCTCCTTAACACACAGGCATGAATAAGTTTTAATTTTAAAAATGTGATCACACTGTCTATTCTTCTCCCACTTGTTCCCCTCAGCCCACGGTTTATCGTGTTCACATTTCTCTTATTAACTACTCTTCCACAACATTATAAGCAGCTGTATTGCATTCTGTTGTGTGGATGTACCCACAGTTTACGTAAGCAGTTTTGTTTTGTGGAACCTCTAGGTTGACTCCTATTTTTGTGTTGTCTGCCATGATTCTGATTCTTTCCTTAGGATGAATTCCAAAAAAAGTAATTACTGGGTTTTAAGATTTGTGCCTTTAAAGACTTTTAATGCATTTTTATCAAACTGCCTTCAAAAAATATCCTCTCTAGGACTGTATGAAAGTACCTATTTTTCTGCAGCTCTTACAAATGCAGTGTTTTGGGGCACCTGGGTGGCTCATTTAATTAAGCCTCTGACTTCAGCTCAGGTCATGAACTCATGGCTCGTGGGTTTGAGTCCCACATCAGGCTCTGTGCTGACAGCTCAGAGCCTGGAGCCTTCTTCAAATTCCATGTCTCCCTCTCTCTCTGCCCCTCCCATGCTCATTCTCTGTCTCTCGCTCTCTCTCTCAAAAATAAATAAACATTAAAAAAATTTAAAGAAAAACAAATGCAGTGTTTTAATGGTTTCTGAAGGAGTCAAGATTATTTAGTAATTAAAAATTATAACTTTTTGTTTTAATTTGAAGATACCTGGTTTCCAGAGAGATTGAGGCAGAGAGAGGGAGACAGAATCTCAAGTGGCTCTGTGCCATCAGCACAGAGTCCGATGCAGGGCTTGAACTCACAAGCATGAGGTCATGACCTGCGCCAAAGTCAAGAGTTAGATGCTTAACCAACTGAGCCACCCATGTACCCCTTCTTTTTTTTTTTTTTAATTTTATTTGAGAGAGAAAGGGAGAGAGACAGAGAGACAGAGACAGAGACAGAGAGAGACAGAGAATATCAAGCAAGCTCCACACTCAGCATAGAGCCTGATGTGGGGCTTGATTCCACAACCCTGGGATCATGACCTGAGCTGAAATCAGGAGCTGGACACCCAACTGACTAAGCCACCCAGGCACCCTTTGTGTTTAGTTTCATGTGAATTGACTGGAAGATCTTTTGTCGAATGCTAAATGGGGGATGTTTTCCTTTCTCTTATTGGTTTATAAGAATTCTCTGCATATAAAGAATATTCGCTTTTGTACATATATATTAAAAATGTGCTACTTAGCTTATCACTTGACTTTCCATTTTATTTATGATATTTATTAACTGGAACTATACTACTCTCTACTTGCTTGACATTTTTTCTTATATGACTCAATGATATTTCAAATTTCACAAATCCAAGTGGAAGTACATTATGCCCCCACTTCCCACTTACTCTTCCTTTGACTTGCTCATTCCTGTTAATGTCACCACCATTTTGCTAGTCATCCAGGCTTGAAATGTAGAAGCCATCTTGGGTTCAAATGCTTCTCTTTCCCCCCATATCCTGTCAGCTGCTGACTCCTAGAGATCCTATTTCTGCAATTTCTCTGGCAGGCAGGCCCTCTAATACAACAGTGGCTCAGGTTATCATTATTTCTTGACCCGACTTTGAAAATGGCCTCATAAGTTCATATGCTTCCCAGTCCCCAGTCTGGGGACTTGATTTGTCATTTCTTGACCTTGCCCCTCCTGTATACGGCCACCACATTAATCTTCCTAAAGTAGAGCTCAAACATAGAACTCTCTGGTTACAAACCACCAACAGCTCCCCATTGTCTTGTAGTTAATTACAACCTCTTAGTCTGGCCTTAATTTCCTTTCAGTGGAATCTCCCACTATTTTGGCCAAGTTGCTCCTCAAACAAGCATGCTGTTTTCCCGCCCCTTTACCTTTTTGTTCCAGCCATCCCCTTCTCTCAGAATTCCCTCCCACCATCTCCTCCTACCAAAAATGCATTCAGAAATCTCCCCACCTACCCCACTGCCAGATATCCCAAGCTCTTCTGATTCTTTAAATTGAAGACTTCTCTCTCTTTGAACCCTCCACAACAATTTGCTCAAGATTTTCTTGTAAAGAAAATCCTACTCCATCATCTAGTGGAACCCTCAAAGGTCTTATATTCCTACCAGAAAGCAGAGTCCTTTGAGGGCACTCTTCCTATATGTCTGTTCCTCCACAGGAGTAACAGACTGCAGTAATGCTCAGTCAGTATTTATGGGATGAAAAGCAACATCCCCAGCTAGCTGAATGCCTAGGGATCATGGGCCACTGCTGTTTCCTACCTCACTCCTAGCCTCCGGGGACAGGGCACACCACTCAGCTAATGGGCAGAGTGTGAGTCTCCTTTGCAAGAGGCTGAGCTAGGCTGACAACCTCTGGGACCAAAGTCTGGGCCACAGTCACCTCTTTGGCCTCATGATCTGTAGTCATTGAGGTGAAAGCCCACCAGATCCACTCATCCTTTGTCTTTTGGATGCAACGCATGGTGCATGGTTGACCCTTTGTAAATTGGCAGCTGAGAAATGAAATCTTGAAGACCTCATGGAAAGGGAAACTTTGAATCAGAGCTGAATGGCAGCGAAGGGGTGCAGGAGGCTCCTGTGACCCTGACCATGCGTGCTGCCTGGACCAGCTAGGACTTTTTCTCTCTTCAACATATTTAAATAGAGTCAAGATTGGGGTCAGCCTCATGCACAGAGCCTTCTTTAGCTTTAGAGGTGACTCTGCAGCCTGCACGGGAGTATGCAATTGACACAGTCTATTTTTAGCCTCTCAGAGACCGTGACCAACATCCCAAGCTGAGGGTGGGCACACCTGCTGCATTCTAATGAAGCAGCCCCAATTGCCTCTGCCAGCCAGCCGGGATCTCGCCGACCTCAAATCTGATGTTGCTAAACTGGGAAGTCTGCTTATTTCCCAGAGGCTGTAGCCTAGATACACCAGGAAAATGGGACCATCACACTCCCCTGAGCTCACTCCCTTACAGCCCAGGACACGGGGCAGTTGTGGGGCTCTATGAACAGCATGATGAAGAGATGGAGTCACGCGGGTTTTTTGATCTTGCTCTGTCCTAGGGCCTCCCTATTTCCCTTGTTGGGAAGGAGATTAGTAAGTCTGAGCTGATTCAGCTCACAAATGAGAAAATTGGGGCACAAAGCAGGGACATATTTATTTATTTAGTCTGAATAATAATAATAATAATAGAGCTTACTATTGGCCAGGCAGTGTTCTAAATGCTTCACATACATGAACTCATCCAAAGTTCTTGATCACTCTCTCAGATGGGTTTTGTCATGATCTCTATTTTATGGATAAGGATAAGGAGACTGAGGCTCAGTGATGACAAATGACTTCTAAAGGTCACTATCAGCCCCCAAGCAGCAGGGTTGTGTTTCAAAGCCAGGCAGTGTGGCCTTAGGATTTACCATGACACCTGCCTCTCAATATCTATTTTTATTTTTATTTATTTATTTTTTAAATATTTTTATTTATTTCTAGAGAGAGAGAGAGAGAGAGAGAGAGAGACAGCATGAGCAGGGGGGGTCAGAGAGAGAGGGAGATACAGACTCTGAAATAGGCTCCAGGCTCTGAGCTGGCAGTCAGCACAGAGCCCGATGTGGGCTCGAACCCACGAACCACGAGATCATGACTTAAGCGAAAGTCGGACGCTTAACCGACTAAGCCACCCAGGCGCCCCTCAATATCTATTTTTAATTTTACTAGAGGCAAGATTGGGATCCAGGAGTCCCAGAAGACCAACTACTGGATACTACTGTTTCTCTATTTTTTATTTTCATTTATTTTTTAATAAAGTTAACTTATTTTGCTTTTGAGACAGACAGAGGAGGGGGGCAGAGGGGCAGAGAGAGAGGGAGACACAGAATCCCAAAACTTGAACCCAAGACACTGTGAGATCATGGCCTGAGCCAAAATCAAGGGTCGGACATTCAACTGACTGAGCCACCCATGCACCTCGCTATTTTTTAAACTTCTGCCCTGCTTTTTCTGTGCTGTACACACCTGGATTCCTACACTCCAGGGAGAGAAGTTTCTTCTCCTGGGATGACTACCCTTCTACAGTCAAGCTGAAATTTTGGGCCCCAAAGCTCCCTGAACTCCTCCTTCTCCCCTTAGCCTATGGAGGAGGAGGGGTTGGCTGGTGATTGGCAGCAGCTGTAGGGTATAGAGCCAGGCTGCATGGTGGGGCTGGGAACAGAGAAAGAGCAGTGATTGGTTATGTGCAGGCAGGGGGCCACCGTCAGCACGGGTATTCAAGCTCAGAGCAAATTCTGCCAAAGTTCAGAATAAAGTTTACAGAATCCAGGAGGGAAGACAAGAGGTGTGAGACCCCAGAACCTAAGAGACCTGCATCTGGGGAGCAGAGCAAGTGCTGCCTGCTAGGGGAGAAGCCCAGAGACTCATCTTCTAAGTGTGCAGGTGGGACTCAGTTTAACAAACACTTATTATGTGCTAAACGTTCTTATAAGCACTTCACAAACACCAACATCCTCAGGATTATTCTAGGAGATGGGGATCATTTTGTTCCCCTTTGAGAGTTGGGGAACCCAAGAGACCGAGAGGCTAATAATTTTGTCTAAGTTTGCATAGCTCGGAAGTGGCAGAGCTGTGTTCAAGTTTCAGCAGACTGGCTCTGGAATCTACACTGCAGCCACCATGCTATGTGACGCTATACATCTCGCCCTTTAGTGAGTGTTGGCTATTCACCTATAAAGGGAAGTATTGTCGTCCTCATTTAGCAGATATGGAAACTGAGGCCTGGGCTGGCTTAGGTCGCCTGACTAGTAAGAGATGGAATTGGGTTAAATGGACGTCTTTTGGCTCCTCAGTAGCATGGTGCCTCTCCATAAACCACAGCCTTCAGTGGGCCTTCCAGAAAGGTCCGTCCACCTCTTAGGAGTGGCTGCTGTTGCAGACTCGAGTCCCTGGGCCCCAGGGGGGGGGGGGTTGGGGGGAGGGGCTACATCTCAGAGGGCAAGACCTGGTCTCCACTGCTGACACCAGACCCCTTCTCTTCCCTCAGGTGAACAGTGCTCCCCCGCAACCCCCTCAGCCTGTCGCCCCACCCAAGCCTGTGCAGTGTGTCCATCATGTGTCCACACAACCCAGCTGCCCAGGACGGGGCAAGATGTCCAAGCTGCTGAACCCAGAGGAGATGACCTCGAGAGATTATTACTTCGACTCCTACGCCCACTTTGGGATCCACGAGGTAAACTGTGTGGAGCTGGTGGCAGAATGGGGCAGCTCAGCCCTGCTGTTTCTTCACTGTTCTCTGAGGCAGCCTAATGTGTTCATCTGTCTACTGTCCTAAAGTGGGTTTTCCTAGTGGCTCGAGGCTCCTGGCCCTCCCTCCTTCCTGTGAACCTCTCTGGGAGAGGGTCAGGGCCAGGCCCAGAGCAGGTGAGTAGCTGAAAGTGTGTGTCTATGTGTTTCTCGGCCAGAGAGCAAGGGGCGCTTAGGGTTTGTTTTATGATGCTCCTGCACCTGTGTCTCTTCTTGACCCTAAGCCCAGGTGATCGAGGTGGATGGGATGTCCTTGCTATAGGTCCTGGCTCTAGGAGCTCAGATGCTCTGCAGCCCAAGTCCTGAGGCAGAGAAGACCCTTCGGAGCCCATGATGTCAGTCTTTAGGCAGGCATGAACGTGAACTGTTAGGTCCTAGACCAATGAGCACTCCCAGGAGGAGAAATGCAGCAAGCTTCTTTGGAGACCTGGCCCAGGTCTGTCACCCTGATTGATCCTCGGGAAATTCTTGTGTCTAAATGCTTGCCTTGCACCATAGCAGGGAAGATTTATGTTAGTTGTAGAACAGAGCACAGCTTCCAATCAGAAGCTCCCTGGCTGGAGTCGGGACCCCACCCCCGTCACCTGCAACATTTTCCCAAGCCACTCGGGCTGGAGGGTGCTTATTCATTAACTGGGTGTTTACTCAGTGCCAGACATTGTTCTAAGCACATTATACGTATCAATTCATTTAATCCTCCTAAAATCCCTATGAAGAAAATATTTCTATTATCCCCTTACAGTATGAAGAAATATTTTACAAGGAAAAAAGCCTTGCTAGCTTTGTAAATTCATTTTCAAAATAAGTCTCAAAGTTTCTGTTTCAATAAGCTGCTTCTATAAACCCTCTCTATATCAAAATATCATTGCCAGACGAGTGTTTAAAAACAATAGCCAGCACTTTTTCCTTTTTTTTGAGGGGGGGCTGTTGTTCCGAGATTTTACCTTATTGGCTCATTTATTCCTCAGGTTAACAACCCCTGTGAAGTTGGTATTATTATTTGTCCCCAATTTATTTGTAATTATTTGTTTTTAAAGAAGCCAAATCTTTGTTATTTAGCATTTACCCTTTTTGTTTATGTCTTAACTTCCTTTTCTTTATTTTTTAATTTCTAAGAGAGAGAGAGAGAGACAGCGTGAGCAGGGGAGGGTCAGAGAGAGAGAGGGAGATATAGACTCCAAAATAGGCTCCAGGCTCTGAGCTGGCAGTCAGCACAGAGCCCGACGCGGGGCTCGACCCCATGAACCGCGAGATCATGACCTAAGCGAAAGTCGGACACTTAACCGACTAAGCCACCCAGGCGCCCCTTAACTTCCTTTTTAAAAAAGGCACATTGTCCTGTATGCCACCCAGCCACCTACTTATAGAAGTAAAACAGTTCATTATAAGGAACTTGAGGAATACAAGATTATTTGTCCCCAGTTTTTACATGAGGATGTAAGACCTTAAGAATCCAGATCAACTTACATTCCTCGCTTCCTTTGGGTACAAGGTCACAAGCTAATAAATGGCAGAGCTAGAAATGAAACCTTCACACTTGGGGCCTTGGGGCTTCATTCCAAACTTCTATGCCATAGAGACTTTAAGACAGGTCCTTTGTTCTTTCTGGAAACTTTGACTTTTTTCCCGCTGGTTCCTTTACAATTCCGTGTGGAGATAGAGAGTGAACAAAGGGTCCCTCAATTAATTCTAGACTCAGGGACTTGGCCCATTCACCCCAGGGAGACTCAGAGTTTGGCTTCCTGGGAACTGCTGTCCACATAAAAGTGTTAGGCCTGGGGGCTGCAGGGGAGGAAGACTGAGCCCTGTGTGTGTTCTGGGGGTCCTGGCCCAGGAAGGCCTGGGCAGCTGAGCCACTCTTGGTGGCTCAGATGTCATCTTTGGGCAGATAAGTGAACTGTGTACCTTCCCTGATCCTGGTCCCCATGGTAGAGGGGGTCGGAGTGAGGTGGTGCATTGAGCCCTGTCATAGGCTTGTGAGAGGTTCTGAGAGGCAGAAAAGGGGCATCTTCAAGAGTTCATCTTGTCCCTAATTCATGTGACAAATTCTAACAGATGTGTGCCTATGGGCACCTATTTCAAGGCAGATTCCTAGGAAGAGATGCTAGTTCCCCAAAATGCCTCCCGTTGGGTTTGCCTGGGACCAAACCTCCACGCCCACTAGAGACCAGTTAATCATGACATGCACTTCGTGTCTGTCCTTTCCCATCTTCAGGATCCACTCCCCCAGTGGAGCCTCCTATGACCGACTTCTGGGACACCTCCCTCTGAATGACTGTGTTCTTGCTGGGCTATACCTTTGGCTCCTAGGATGTGCTCTCCTGTGCTGTGATTAATCTCTGTAATGCCTTCAGGAATTACTTCCCGTGCCTCTAATCCAAAGCTTGACACACTGTATAATTTGCAACAGTTTGTTGACATAGCTGCTAATCTGATCATCACTCAGGTGATGCCTGGTCAGCACATGGCTGGTCATACCAGAGAGTGTGATCTTCAGTGGGAAAAGACACCAAGGATCATCAGTTCAATACTATACCATCTTCCCTCGATTTCATGTATTGATAGAAAAACAAAACTTGCACATGGACATGTATAAGCATGGTTCGGACTGAGCTAATAAGCATGGAGGAAATAATCCTCATATCACACATAACATTTCTTTCCTTAGTAACCTGTCCTGGAATAGTTTTAGCAACACTTTGCATCTGTAAGTACTCCTGATGCTTAGCTCAGCTGATACTACTAGCTTAAATCCCTCCTCCTGCTGCTGCAGGCCATTTCTAGATCTGGCTTATGGGGAAATGCAGAGGTCTTCAGTGTCAGGGTGGCTACTTAAGCTGCCTTCACCCTTGAGATTTCCCTCCACCCTATTTGGTCTCCAAGATCATCTGGTATTAAAAAAAAGGTAGGGGGGGCATGTGGATGGACTCCTAACAAGGGCCTGCTTGTTTCTCATTATCAAGCACCAGGGATCTCCGTTCTGTGCCAGACAGCTCGCAGTGAAGCCTTTGCCTCCTCAGTCTGGACAAGACCCATACCTCACCATCCGGAGCCGAGCTGGCCGTTTGGCAGTCTTCTCCCATCATTAACAAGATGCTCACAGGGGCAGCAGCACTGCCAGCTTGCTGATTAATAGTGATCAGTGAGTGTTTAGGAAACATGGTGCGGGATGGATTGGGTTTGGTTAGTCTGTAAATATGAACAAGAGGTGTCGAGTTTGGGAGAGGGCACTGCTGGGGGCTGGAGAGCACCACAAGAGGTGATTCCGGACACTTCTATTCTTCTATTCCATGTCCCCATCTAGAGATGACTCTGTGCTCAGCCTCCAGAAGGAAGACTGTGGCATTCTGTCACAAGGTGTCTCTAAGAGGAATGGAATTGTGAACAGGAGAGGAAGTGACAGACGTGTACCTACTATGGCTTCTGCTCAGAGGGCAGAGAGCCAGGGCCATGACCTCCCAAACCTCAGCTCTGAATTCCCAGCATTGTTGACAGTAGGCCCTGAGCTTTGTTCTTCAGCAGCCAGAAGACTCCCTGCCAGCCCTGGTCGCCCATCCCACTCCTGGCCAGCTCTTTTCTTTTGACAATCTCGCTGCAGGTTCTTTTGAAATAGATTCTTCAGGGGCTTATTTCCCAGCAATTAGTCAATGTGCTGTCATGTGTTTAATAGGCAGGGAAGCTGGGAGACAAAGGCATCCACAGCTGGGGGCTGGGAACTGTTTTCAATGAAGAGTGACATGCTCTTGTCTGAAATGTCTGGAGACTTCTTTGGGCTATTCTCTCCTAGGGATGACTAAAGGAGGGGTGGAGAAAGGGGAGAGACTTTCTCTTTTGGGGGGGTCAAGCAGGGGAAACCTTGCTAAGTCACAACTCTTCTCCCAGGACTTGTACCTTTGGACCTAACTCCTGTGGTCTGGAGCCTTAGAGGGAAGAAGGGGTCAAAGAAATGGCAGAAGGCATTGAATCAAAGGCGGGAAGCTGGGAAGCTCCTCTTTAGCAACAACAAAATCTGCGGAAGTACTGGGACAGTCTCTAATTCCAGCAGGGCAAGCACTAAGGACTTCCAACTATGGTCACGATGACAAACCTCTGAAAATGTTGCCATTATTTTGCCTCCATTCCTCAACTGCTGCTCACTCTCAACCGTTTCCTTGCATGGATGAAAATGGTGTTACAAACCGCCAGAGCTAACACTTTTGTAACATTTACTACATTTATTTAATCATCACAACAACCCAACAAAGCAGGTACTGTTATCATTCCACTTTCCAGCTGGGGAAATTGAAACAGGCTAAATGATGTTCTGGGTTAGGGAGCTCAAAAGCTTGGGAGCTATGATTTGAAGAAATAGACATGGATCAATTTCTAAGACTGATAAAAACAACAACGAACCAGCAACCCTCTGTATTGGTTTTCTCAAGCAATAAAACCATCTGAAACAGCCACTGCAATTGGAATCTCCACCCGATTATGTTTATGGTAATCCACAGTCACTCTCCAATATCTGCCTCTGTCTTCCACACAGGCAAACAAGCCACTTAATTGGGGATGTGTGTCTCCTGAATTAGTGACCTGAACTAATGGGTCTCATGGAATTAGTGTCAATTCATAGGTAGGGTCCAATAATCCTCCAAAATTTGTTTATTTTCCTTTCTCCAATGCAGTCACACTGTACTGTGGTAATGGCTGCAGATCCTCTTGGTGAAGACAGAAAGAAAGATTGACAATATCCACTTTTGGCAATGTAACAGGGGGTTTCTTCATGGAACATGGCCTTTCCTTCATTCAAGAGGTTCTGGGATCGTTAACTGGCTCAAGTATGGGAATCAATTGAGGGGCATGACTCTAGATTTTGGTGATTCAAAACAGTCTTCTGTTCACTGGACCTATAATTTTTCTGCTTACACAGATCAAGTAAGAATTGAGTATGCTTCCTATTTATTTATTTTCTAGAGACACTATGATCTCTTTTCTAGAGACCTATGGCCAACACCATTCAGACTGTTATGAATACTTCTTAGGCTCCAAGTCCTTGGCCGTAACCACACCCACCTAACATATGAAGACTAAGTGCTATGGTTTGACCTGGGCCTCCCCAGAATACCAGGTTGATGTTATTCCTGATGCATTTAGGGATTTAAGCTTGATGGTGGCAGTTCCCATTGTAATTTCTGATCTTTAAAAAAGAGCAACCACAAAGGTCTTTGAGGATGCTGGGCTGCCCTTACAAACTTATTTTTCGTAGCTGTGGTGAAAGGTCCGTTCTCTGACTTTGGTGAGTAGGCCTCACATGACAAATACACTCTAACATTTCAATCTTCTAAACCTTTGGATATCTTCGTCTTCAATATATCAAGGAAGCTCTAGCATTTCAAAGTTCACTTAGTTGGGGGTAACCCTGGGTCCATGTTTCAACTACCCAACTAAATCAACTGTTAGGGACATTCTAAGCCCCTCAAGATAAAAACAGTGAATACAAAATCTCTGCTTAGTGAACCTGTATTGATAAACTTGGCCCCATTCAACTTTATCCTGCCATGTTGATCCCACAGCTTTCATACACATCCCCATACATATTCCCCAGAATTCAATTTATATAAATTGGAAATATAATGTAGCTCTTTTGGCGTATCATACCTCCTCATGAGTCACATTTTATACCTCACCCTTTGGGGCTTGCTTAGAGTTGAATCTTGTTATAGGGTTAGCAGCTAAGAGGGCAGGGATAGGTCCTGAGGAGAATCAGCAGTACCTTACAAGCAACTACTTTAAGGTAGGCCAATATGATTCTTCAGGGAGAGGAAAACTAATGCCCTCAGGCAAGGGTAGAAGATGCTTCTATAGTCAAAGAAGATTCTATAATTTTGGAACTTCAGGTCCCACTTTCATCATGTTGCCTATGTGTTCCAATTCTAATTTTCAGGATCCTGTTCTTACCCAACAGATGCTTCCCTTTAACAAAAGAGGCCTTGCAAGGATGGGAATGCAATTTGTGTTGTAATCAGTTACTTGCAGGATAAGACTTTGGATTTAGGTTTTAGAAATCATGGCCCTGGTGGGGGGCCTGGGTGGCTCAGTCAGTTGAGCATCTGACTCTTGATCTCAGCTCAGGTCTTGATCTCAGGGTCATGAGTTTAAGCTCCGTGCTGGGCATGGAGCCTACTTAAAAAAGGAGAAGAAGAAGAAAAAGAAGAAGAAGAAGAAGAAGAAGAAGAAGAAGAAGAAGAAGAAGAAGAAGAAAAAGAAATAATGTTGGTCCTCTACCTACATGAAATGTTTTTATTTGTGTGTTTATTTTCCCCCAGAGAAGTCATAGAACCTTTCAGGTGTTATACTCAGACCTTGAGCTGGGAATTTAAATCTCTGAAGTTATTTTCTTTCTCTCGGTTTTTTAGAACAGTTAGTAGTAACCAACCAACTAACCCACCCATTATACTCCTCATGTTAACTACAATGTTTTAAGGTAGTAAATACTTGGTCAACCAGAATCTGGTTTCCATAGGTACATTATTAGAGATATGTAAGTAAAATTTAAGTAACTCCTTTGCCATTTCATGCTATTGACCACCAGTGCCCTCCTTATCAATGGCAATAGGGTCATTAGTGCCTTTCTGATCAGTTTCCAGAAAACTCAAAACATATTCAGAGCACACATCCTTATATTCAGAAGATATTCTTGGTATCAAATTCTGCATCAGTCGGAGTTCAACCGTGGAAGTAGATCCAGTAGATCTACTGGATACTGTAGATATGTATCTGTATACATATATGTGTGTGTATGTATATACATATATATATATGGCTCGTGTAATTGTGTAAGGCTATTATCTCCATGTCTGAGCTGATGCTGGAGCTTAAAGGCCACAGGGGAGGTATTCAGAAAGGAATATGAATGTAAAATAAGGAGAGATCATGTGTAACTAGAACCAATAAGCACAAACTTAAACTCTATGAAGATAGACTGAAAGACATGTCAATTCTATTGCCTTTGACCTTGGTGGTGGACATATTCTATAGAGGCTGGGCGTTTATCATGGAGCTAAACACACACACCTGGCCCAGGAGACAAAGAAACTGAAGAAGGCCCAGCTTCTGCTTCATGCCAACAAAATGAGTCAACACATCATCATTGACAAGTGCGCACTACAAAATGATTTCTGTCTCCTTTTTACCTTCCAAATCTCATAAGAATCTTCTTTGTGGCCCACTTTAGCTGGTGACATAGAAAGAGAGTTCTGGAAATGCAGAGTTGCCTGGCCAAGGTGACACATTACAAAACTCTCATACACGTGTGCATAGAGCATCAAAAACATGAAGCAAAATCTATAGGACTAGAGGGAGAAAAATACAAATCCCCAACCATGGCTAAATTATTTTTAACACTTATCTCTTGATTGTTGATAGAACAAATAAACACACACAAAATAAGTAAGATGTAGAAATTTGAACAATACAATCAAATAACTTGACCTAATTGGCTTTTGCAGACTAAAGAATACATGCTTCTTTTAATACACTTTGAAACATTCACTAAGATAGATCATATGCCAGGTAATAAACAAATCTTAATACATTACAAAAGGTGAAGTCATGCAGAGTATGTTATTTTGATAATAATGAAATTGGAAACCAAAAACAATAAATTATCTAGAAAATCTCTAAATATTTGGAAATTAAGCAGCATTGAAAACAGGATCAGAGAAGAAATAACAACATAAATTAGAAAATAATAGAATTCAATGATAATGAAAATACAATGGCATGGACTGAATGTGTCCCCTCAGAATTCATATGTTGAAATCTTAACCCCCAGCATATTGGTATTAGGAGGTAGGGCCTTTGGGAGGTAAGTAGGTCATGAAAGTGGAGCTCTTATGAACGGGATTAGTGTCCTTATAAGAGGAGACATGATACAAGAGTCCCAATAAGTTAAAGAAGAAGGCAGGAGAGTGAGGTCAGAGTTAGAGAATAAGATATGACAATGGAGGCAGAGGTTACAGTGATGCAGTTGCAGGCTCTGAAGGTGCAAGGAACCATGAACCAAAGAATGCAGGCAGCTTCTAGAAGCTGTCCAAGGCAAGGGGATGGATTCTTTCCTAGATCTTCCAGAAGGAACACTGCCCTGTCAATATCTGACAAGTCCATGAGACCTGTATGAGACTTCTGACTTCCAGACTGTGTGATAACAAATCTGTGTGGTTTTTTTTTTTAATGTTTTATTTATTTCTAGGAGAGAAAGAGAGAGACACAGCGTGAGCAGGGGAGGGTCAGAGAGAGAGGGAGTCACAGACTGAAACAGGCTCCAGGCTCTGAGCTGGCAGTCAGCACAGAGCCCGACGCGGGGCTCAAACCCACGAACCGCGAGATCATGACATAAGTGAAAGTCAGACGCTTAACCAACTAAGCCACCCAGGCGCCCCCAAATCTGTGTTGTTTTAAATTGCCAAGTTTTTGGTAATTTGTTGCAGCAGCAATAGAAAACTAATACAGTCTCTTAAAAATTCTGCTAAGGTTATTTTTGTTTGTTTTTTTCCCCTCCATATTTAAATACCTATTTAATCTTAAGTAGTGTTTTAAATCATGTGAGGTTATGGTCCAGTTTTATTTTCTCACAGATAGTTAGGCATTGCAGCATCATTTGTTAGATGATCTATCCTTCTCTCACCAAAATAAATTTATAAGGTATTCTGAAATCCTGAACAAATACAAAGATACAGGAGGGCTTGCTTTTTCACTCTGCTTTCCATCATGTGAGGACACAAGGTAAAGATGATCATCTGCAAACCATGAAGCAAGTCCTCACGAGACAATGGATCTGCTGGCATTTTGATCTTGGACTTTCTAGTCTCCAGAACTGTGAGAAATAAATGTTTGTTTTCTAAGCCACTCAGTCTATGGTATTTTGTTATAGCTAGAAACAGACACATGAAAATTTGTGGGATGTAATTAAAGCAAAACTTACAGGCAAATTTATAACTTTAAAAGCTTATATTAGAGGAAAAAAGGTACAAAGTCAATGGTCAAAGCTTCCATTTTATGAAGAGAGAAAACAAAACCCAAGAAAGTTGAAATAAGCAAATAATAAAGATGAGAGCAGAAATCAATGAAGTAGAAATAAAACAGTAGTGAAAATCAACAAAGCTAAAAGTTAGTTTTTGAAAAGACTAATTAAATCAATAAGCCCTATTTAGACTGATCAAGAAAAAGTCAGATGAAATACAAATTATAATATAAATGAAGACAAGGACATCATAACAGATAATTTAGACATTCAATCAGTAATTTGAATATTATGACAATGTTATACCCATAAATTTGATATCTTAGTTGAAATGGATAAATTCATTGGAAAAACATTTGATCAAAACTGATGTAAGAATGTATGGAAAACTAAAACGGCACTCCAACTATTAAAAATTTAATCTTCTAGGGAGCCTGGGTGGCTCAGTCAGTTAAGTGTCTGACTCTTGATTTTGGCTCAGGTCATGATCTTGCAGTTCATGAGATTGGACCGCTCATCAGATCTGCACTGAGCTTGGAGCCTGCTTGGGATTCTTTCTCCCTCTCTCTCGCCCCCCACCCCCTTCTTCCCTCTGCCCTCTAGACCCCGCACATATGCTTGTGCACGTGTGCGCTCTCTCTCTCTCTCTCTCTCAAAAATAAATAAACATTAAAAAAAAATGGAATCTTCTTACAAAAATGACTTTAGGCCTGGATGAGTTTACTGGTGAATTATATATCAAATATTTAAAGAAGAAAAATACCAACCTCACACAAACTTTTTAGAAAATATACGGGGAGAGAATACTTTCTAACTTACGTTTATGACATAATTTAGTCAGCATAATTTATTACCAGAGAAGGTAAGAGAAAATTACAGATTAACATCTCTCATAAATATAGATAGAAAAATCTGCAACAGAATGTTAGTAAATAAAACCCAGCAATACTTAAAAATAATAATACATTATGACAAAATATTGGTTCAACATTTGAAATCAGTCTATGGAGGTCAACATATTATCTGAATAAAGGAGAAAAGTCACACATCATTTTAGTAAATGTAAAAGATCATGTGACAAAATTCAATGCCAATCATGATAAAACCTCTTAGCAAATTATAAATAGAACTTCGTCATCTGAAAAAAAGACATTTAAAACATTTAAAAAGAAAGTCCATAGCTACCATATTCGGTGACATTTATATATTGTTGGAACAAAGAAAGGATGCCTGCCTTCTATTTTGTTGAATGTTTTACTGCATGGGAGTCCTTGCCAGTGCAGTAAAACAAAAGGAAAGAACAAAAAAGATAAGACATATGGATAAGAAAAAAAGTAAAATTGTCTTCATTCACAAGTGACAAGATTTTTTTTTTACATGGAAAAACAAAGGAATCTATGAAAAATCATGCTAGAATTAGTATATGAAGGGAGAAAGGCTGCAAAATCCAAGGTCATATGTAGAGTGATATAAAACAATCAGAAAATGAAATTTTAGAAAATCATATACATAACCATAAAGTAACAGTAGTTGAGAATAAAATTTAATGAAAGAAATCCATGACTTCTCAAATCTATAAAACATTGCAGAAAGAAATTAAAGAAGACCTAAATAAATGGAAGATGTATCAGTGTTCTTGGATTGTAAAGCTCAATATTGCTGTCAATTCTCTCCAAATTCATCTATAGATTCAATGCAATTCCAATCAATTTCAGGAGGCTGTTCTGTGAATTAACAAGCAGATTCTAAAATGCATATGGAGGGGGCACCTGGGTGGCTCAGTCGGTTAAGCGTCTGACTTCGGCTTAGGTCATGATCTCACGGTTCGTGGGTTTGAGCCCCAGCATCTCTGAGCTAGCTAGCTCAGAGCCTGGAGGCTATTTCGGATTCTGTGTCTCCCTCCCTCTGACCCTCCCCTGCTCATGCTGTCCCTCTCTCTCTCTCTCTCTCAGAAATAAATTTAAAAAATTAAAAAATTAAATGTATATGGAAATGTGTAAGGTATAAAAAAACCCCAGAATAACCTTGTAAAAGCACTAGGACTCATACTACTTTATTTTTTTTAATTAAAATATTTTAAATGTTTATTTATTTTTGAGAGAGAGACAGAGTGTGAGCAGGGGAGGGGCAGAGAGGAGACACAGAATCTGAGGC
Source organism: Proteles cristata cristata (assembly GCA_017311185.1). NCBI lineage: Eukaryota > Metazoa > Chordata > Mammalia > Carnivora > Hyaenidae > Proteles > Proteles cristata. Next base: position 4,500,161 of record JAESUZ010004630.1, read on the forward strand.
AGGCTCCAGTCTCTGAGATGTCAGCACAGAGCCCAACGCAGAGATTGAACTCAGTAACCACAAGATCATGACCTGAGCTGAAGTCAGACGCTTCACTGACTGAGCCAGCAAGGTGACCCACTACTTTATTTCAAAGTTAATATAAAGCTGCAGTAATTGAGTTAGTTTTGAATTGTTGTGTTAGTGGAACAGATTTAAGAATGCACAAATATATAGTTAATTGATCTTTGACAGAGATGGCAAGGTAATTCAATGGAGAAAATGATAGTCTATTCTACAAACGATGCTTACACCATCTATTTTGTATAAAAAATGAACTCACATCCCTAGTTAATACCACACAAAAATTAATTTGACATGAATCAGACCTAAAGGTAAAAGTCATAACTATAAAACTTCTGGAAGAAAGCATTGGAGAATATATTTGTGACCTCGGGGTATACGAAGATTAGGCAAGACACAAAGAATTCTAATCATTAAAAATTTTTTAAAAATCTAAAACATTAAAAAATTTAAAAATAAATAAAGAGGGGTGCCTAGGTGGCTCAGTTGGTGGAGCATCTGACTTCAGTTCAGGTCATGATCTCCTGGTTCATGGGTTAAAGCCCTATGTTGGGCTCTGTGCTGACAGCTCAGAGCCTGGAGCCTGCTTTGGATTGTGTCTCCCTTGCTCTCTGTCCCTCCCCTGCTCATGCTCTGTCTCTCTCTCTCAAAAATAAACATTTAAAAAAATTTTTGAAAAACCCTAAAAAGTTGGCCTTTGTCAAAGCTAAAAACTGCTTTTCAAAAGACGACATTAAGAAAACAAAAAAGCAAATCACAGATTGGAAGAAGATATTCACAATATGTATAACTGAAAAAAGATTTGCTTCCAGAATACATAAAGTCCTACAATTCAATAGGAAAAGACAAATAGCTCAAGAAAAAAGTGGACAAAAGACTCAGACACATCATAGAAGATCTATATGAATAGCCAATAAGCACATGAAAGTTTACCTAATCAATGGATATCAGGGAAATTAAAACTACATTGAGATACCAGTTCACATCTACCAGAATGAATAAAATTTTTAAAGGTAATAATACTAAGTTACTGGCATGTGAAGCAGCTTGAGTGCTCATACGTTGCTGGTGGGATCATGAACTGGAGCAACTATTTTGGAAAGCTTTTTGGCACTTTCTTATGAAATTTAGCACCTACCAGCAAACCCACTTCTAGGTATTTATTGAAGGAAAATGCAAATATATCCTCAAAAATACTTATACAGGAAATTTTGTACCAGCCTTATTTGCAATAATCCAAATACTTATCAACAAGTGAATGGATGTCCATATTATAGAAATGCTAGTCAACAAGAACAAGAAAAAAAAAAAACCTTGGATATGTGCATTAAAGTAAATGAATCTCAGAAACCTTATGCTGAGCAAAGGAAGCCAGACACAAAAGTGTACATACCATATGATTCAATTTATATGAAGGCAGAAGGAAGTTTTAGTGATAGAAGTTGGATGATTGGTCATCTGGATGGGGGTGGGGATTGACTGTCAAGGGGGATCAAGGACTTTCTAAGGGGAGGAAAATGTTCTATATCTTGATTATGGTAGTTGTTACATAGGTATATGTGAGTCAAAACTCTTACACCTAACCATGCATTTAAAATATGTGCTTTTTGGGGAGCCTGGGTAGTTCAGTCAGTTAAGTATCTGACTCTTGGTTTCAGCTCAGGTCATGAACTCATGGTTAGTGAGTTCAAACCCTGTGTCAAGCTCCATGATGCTGGTGCAGATCCTGTTTGGTATTCTCTCTCTCTCTCTCTCTGACCTTCCCAGGCACTCTCTTCCTTCCCAAATAAATAAACTTAAGAAATAAAATAAAATATGTAGTATATGCAAGTTATACTAAAATTACACTATAATCCCAATATTATTGGTTATGAGTTAGAAGTGTTTGCTGATAGCTTAAATGAACAAAGATCCCTGCCTCACCATCATACACAGATTAATCACGTTCTCCTTAGGTTAGAGATAGTTGTAAAGGGTAACCTACTTTCTCTTTTACCACAAAGTACTTAAATAATGATAGATTAAGAAATGTTTTCTGTTCTTAGAAAAAAGCAAACAAAAAAGTATGCAGCCCACACACACAAACCACAAAGCACAAACCTCCTTCAATAACCTGTTCAATGACAATTCTTTCACTGTGGCAGAACATGCTGCTTCAGGTTTAACTTAAATCCCTCAATTTGCATTGCACTAATCTTTCCTTTTGTTCTTTGGTAAATGGAAGCCTTCCCAGGGCTGGCCAGGAGTTTCTTCTCTTACAGTACAGAATTATCTTTCTTGGGTAGAGTTTTAAGGCTGGAGTTGTTTGTAATTGTGCAGGTAGCCTCGGGTCCAGCTGCCTTAACAATACTCTCCTTTGGCTAAGGTTAATGATATCTTTGAGAGTTTCATTTTTAAAGATTTTATCTTTATGTAATGTCTACACCCAAAATGGGGCTCGAACTCACAACTCTGAGATCAAGAGTTGCACACTCCACCGACTGAGCCAGGCATGCTCCCCAAGCATTGAGATTCTTGAAAAATTTGGCATGACAGTCCTGGGGTCCATGACCTTGGTGTACTCCCAGGTGCCTTGAATACATTGACATTGCTTTTCCTTTCCTTCCACACAGGAAATGCTGAAGGATGAGGTGCGGACACTCACCTACCGGAACTCCATGTACCACAACAAGCATGTGTTTAAGGACAAAGTGGTCCTGGATGTTGGGAGTGGTACTGGGATCCTTTCCATGTTTGCTGCCAAAGCAGGGGCCAAGAAGGTTTTTGGGGTGAGCATTCCACTCCCTTCTTCCTGTTGGACTCTGTAGAGACGGCCCTTGCCTTCCACCTTCTCTTACCCTTCCTATAAGTACAAACCCGGGTCCATCCCTTTCTGGGGCCACATTCTTGAAGAAGAGTAGAGAAAAGTGTGACTCTCAGGAGGTGGAACAAGCTCCCATGGCTCCCTGTCACCCAGGCATTGCTCCTGGCTCCTTGTCCTGACAAATGTTGACATTTACAGAGGATTTTTGACTTTCTGAAAATCATTCTGGTGTTATCATTACCTTAGAGAAATGAGTCCTGCCATAATCTTGCAAAGCAATGCAGTGTGATTATACATATAAACTTTGCCTTGAATCTCTGCTCTTCTACTCATGAAATGTGTGACTGTGGGCAATTCACTTCTATACCTAGGTTTCCCCATCTATTAAATAGTCATAATAACAACACCTTGCTCATGGGGTGATTGTGAAGAAGCTGAGTTTAATACATATGTAAAGTGCTTAGACCAGGGCCTGGCATATGACAAATGCTCAGTGTTTAATATTAATATAGTTAGGATAAGGACCTAGAGGATAATAACGAGACAATCTCCTTCCTTTGTTCTATAAAGGGCAAGTTGGTAGGTTTAAATTCTTCTGCTCTGACTGCTGCAACCCCTCCAGATAGAAATGGAGGCTGACCCTCTGGGAAGCTTCCCAGCCTTCCTCGGGCTGCTGCCACACAGCTGCACACAGCCTGATGACAGGGAGGCTGAGGGTCTGGACCTGCAGAGAAACTGTGAAAAAGAAGAGCTCTGCATGGCTGGCTGATGTTTCAAAAATGCAGCGGGCCCAAGGCTGGAATATGAAAATTTATCTGGGTCCAAATTAAAGACAGGCTACAGTCAAACTCACAGTGTGTGCACAAGATAGCTGTTTGCAGAGGCCGAAAGGAGTTGAGCAGTTTTTAGCGGGGCTTTGTGCTCTGTGCGTTTAGCTGGTCATCCTGCAGCCTGTGCTGACAACCCCAGGCACCCAGGTTGACCAGAGACCTTCAAATCCCCTTTCCACCCACACCCACTCGGCCTCAGAGGCTGGCCCCTGAGGCTCTCAGCAGGGACAGCATTCCCCCTTGGCACCTGACTTGGACAGTGCCTGGGCTGCAGAGGGTCTTCTAGAAACCCTGGGCTGTCCTCAAGGCATCCCTGCCACAGACTAGACTGGAAAAGCCATGATGAACTGAGCTGAGGCACTCACTGAGGAGGTGGGCTCAGGTCAAGTCCTGACACTCCTCACTTTCCAGTTTTCCTTCACTGGGCTCACCAGGAGGGAGGCTTTCCATCAAGGGACAGACTACACTTCCTGTGATCACAGAGCCTTGGGGTGGGACTTGATTCACCTAGCCATCTTCCTGCTTTCTCTCTCAGCCCTGTCTCTGAGGCCTTGTCCTGGTCTGGGGTGCGGGTAGCTGAGGGCCGAGAAGGGAAAGGGCAGAACTACCCTTCACTGGCTTCCAAGTGGCCAGCAGCTCCAGCTAAGGAGCTGACAGGAGGCATCCAGCCGGAGGCTTCCAGCTGCGGTGACCATCCCAACTGTCCCAATCTGTCTGCCTCCTGATCTCTTGCCATCACAGCTCTTTTATAAACAGCTCCCACATGTAATTGGACCTCTTTCTTAATGGCTCATTTCACAGTCTCTCCTGTTCCAGGCTCCGCCTCTCCCCACTGCTCTTCTCCAGAGAGAGGGAGAGAGGGAAAAGGAGAGAAGTAGAAGGAGGGAGAGAGAGAGAGAAGAACTGGAGGGGGGGGGGCGGCGGTGTAAAAAAACAGGGGGCAGAAGACAGGAAAAGAGAAAGGACTGTGAAGCTGCCCAGGTCCTGGGGCGTGGGAGCTGTCAGTGCTCTCAGTTGTTGACATGCTTTGGCTCATTTAATCCTCACGATGACCAAGTTAAACAGGGGCTGTTTCCTCACTTATGAGGGAACTGAGGCACAGTTAGAGAGTAGCCAAGGCCAGATGTGAATCCAGGCCTCCTGCCTCTAGAACATTCATTCTTCACCGCGAAACCATGCAACCTCTTGCAGATGGATACCAACGTGGCAAGGAAGGAGAAAGATTTGGAGAGAAATACAGTCCTACAGGAAGTGAGATCGTAGCCCAGGAAAGGACAGAGTGACCCCTTCCCAACCCTGCGGGTGCCCTCACCCTTCCCCAAGGCTTTGACGGAGGCTGTGGGCCACCCACTCAGTGCTCCTATGCAAGTCCCCTCCCCTTTGGTTTCAGCATTCCTTGGCCATCCCTCGACACGTGCCCAAGGCGGGGACTTGATCTCAGGCTCTTCCCACGAGGTCAGCTCAGCTGATGCTCAGCTAATTTCTCACATACCTTGGCCCTTTACTTAGGAGATTTGGGGAGGCTGGAAAGATTTGTAGATTAAAAGGAATTAACCATCTCAAAGGTGAACACTGAAGAAAGGGTAAGAGTTGACTTGTGTGAGACGTGTGTGGCAGGGTGGATCTCAAGACTTGTCCTGAGGCCCTGAGGTGGCATTTTCCTGATGGTCCCTATCCTGAAATCTGCCCAGTTCAGCAGGGAGGTTGGGAGTGAGCAGGTAGAGTACAGCAGCTAAGCGACCTCATGCCATATTCCTCTGGCCAGGAGGAGACCTGCCAAGTACTACTGAATCTTCAAAGTTGGACACTATGTCCTCCATTATGGAGCAGTGACTGGAAGTCCACCTCCTCACAGCAAAGGCAGCCAGATTCAATGCAAGAGCCACTGGCCTGCAAATTGAGAGGGATGCACTGTAGTTTTCAATCTGCTGCATGAAAAAATAGCTGTATGACTGTGGGCAGGTCACTGTACCCATCTAAGCTCAGCTTCCCCATCGGTTAAATTGGTGTTAGATATGCTGTGATCTGTTTTACACCTTTCTCCTTTGTTCTGTGCCCTTTCTAGATTGAATGCTCCAGTATTTCTGACTACTCAGAGAAGATCATTAAGGCCAATCACTTGGACAACAGTAAGACATACCTCTGTGTGTTTTCCCATGGACAGAGGGGGTGAGGGGGTTTGCACTTTCTTGTTTGGGTGGCATAGACTGATGTAAGAGGGAAGAGTACAGAGCACTTGGCCTTGGGAAGGAGGAGCCTGGTTGAGGTCCTATTAGCAGGACTGTGCCCACAGGATTCTGAGGTTCCCCATCCCAGCCATGTCAGCCAAGGGCACGTTATTCCCAGCTCAGCTTCCATGGCTTAGCTGCTTGGCCCCAGCTGTAGGCATTCTATTGAGTTTTGCAAAATGGCAGCTATTCCTCCTCTTCTTCCCTCTCTATAACCCCCAGCCCTACCTCTCCCTCTCAGCCAACCAGGGGTATCCTAGCAGATCCCAGGCTCTGCCTTTGGAGAAATATGGTCCTCTATTGCCCATGGGCTCTGTTGCTGATAATGCTGTCTTGGCAATTAGGCTGTCCTTGGGACTGGGACCTTCTCCAAGCTGGCATCTGATTATAAAGAGACGTGCCTTCCCTTCCCCTCCTCCCCTCATTCCTTTCCCCATGCATTGCAACCTTTCCCAGGCCCTTCTTCTCGGAAACCTAGTTTGAACACAATGGCACCAACAAGTGTCCACAATCCAAAGAACTTCTTGCATCTTTTATCAGTCAACTGGATAAGATTTAGCCTTCAGGCCCTGTGCTGAGGCCAGATCACATAGGGTGTGCAAATTAGGAAAACAAGGTTGACTTTTTTCCCCCTAAGGATGATAGAGGCATTTTGGAGAATTTTATGTAAAGAAAAAGTATTTCCTATGGGATATGGATTAGAATGTGTTATAGGCATCAATAGCATAAGCAGAGACAAATTAGGAGGCTGTTTTCAGTGCTCAGGGGACATGCTGTGGCATGGACCAGGGTGGTGGCAGTGGAGGTGGAGAAAAGTGACCACTTTGGGCTAGAAGCAAGGGGATCTGCTGATGAAATGCATGCGGAAATGATAAAAAAGATAAGAGCAAGGGATATTTTGTTGCCTTGAAACTGGGTGGATAGCGGAAGACTTAAAGTAGAAAACTCTTGGGGATGACAAGACGGAGAAAGAAATCAAAAGTTCTCTTTTGCACATATCAGGTTTGTACATGTCAGTCTACTAGATGGACATCCAGTAGACTTGTTGAGTAAGAGCAACTTTATGAGTTTATACTTCCAGGGAGATGTGGCACATGGGATTTGGGAGTCTTCCACATATGGATGTTATTTTAAGCTACAGTATGATGTCACATAGGCTTAAACTATGGATGGAGGAAGAAATGGGCCAAAGATAGGGCTCTGGGCCATTTCAACATTTGGAGGCCAGTCAGAGGAGAAAGGGTCAGAAAAAGGCAGAGAAGATACACCCAGTGAGGCTGATGGACATTCAAGACAGAAATGCACCATGAAGCCAAGGGAAGGAGGAAGGGGTGACTATAGGAAATGCTCAGAGATCAAGTAAGGGAAGAAGAGAGAGTGACCATTGCATTTGGCCACATGGAGGCCTTTGGGGTTCTAAACAAGAGCAGACTCAATGTTGGGGCAGAGACTGAGGTCCAGTTAGAATAGGAAAAGATTGTGGAGGGTGGGCTATAAATAAGTCTTCTTGCTGTGCCAGGGAACATGGGAATGGGACTGGAGTTACAGGTGGATGTGGGCAGTTGTTTTTTAAGGATAAGAGATACAGAAACGTGTGTGCCTGATTCAGTTGTCTAGTAGACAGGCACTTACGGGAAAAAGAAAACTCAGGCGTGAGGCCCTTAAGTTCAGAGCACAGGTATAGGGGTTGGCCTTTCCCTTGGAGTAGGGACAGTTTAACCACAGAAACAGAGAGTGAGGAGTGGGGCCCCAGACAGGGATCGGCTGGTGGTGGAAAGCCCCCAGTTTGTTGCTTCTGTTTTCTTTTCAAAGAATGAGATGGTCATTGGCAAAGAAGAGAGGGATGGGAAAGGGCATGGGAAGGGATGGAACGGTCTTTCAGAAGGAGGGAGGCAAATACGCTGGACTAGACTGTTGGGGATTGCTGGGCAGTGGTCAGCGCCTGCTGGAGATGAGTAACATAGATAACGCAGTAAGCTTGGTCCTTGCATGAGTTTCCCCTTACCATGCTCAGCGGCTTGGGTGTGAGGAGAGGCGCCTGGGTGGGGTCTTGGACAGTGGAGTGGGGGCACATAAGTTGGTTTCAATAATGGATCATGGAATTTAAGCTGGGTAAGGTAGGAAGTGAGGAAGGTAACGGGGGTGGTAGGTGAGTGACAGTGAAAAAGTTTAGTGATATTTGGGAGGCCATGAGCAGATGTCCAGAGGCCTTTATCCAGCTTGAGTAGAGGACATGTTGCTCAGAGCCTCTGACCTCTGACTTTGGTGTCCAGTCTCTCCTGGTTCACTCAGGGTAGCCCGCTGTTCTGCACACTCCTCAGAACAGTCCCTGACATGGGTGGAAAAGAAAGAGAGGTGAGCTCTCTACTTGCCTACTAAAGATAGAAAAAGAAAACTGGCCAATTCCTTCTCTGCAAGGGTGCAACAGCCTGACATCCACGTGTTTTCATCTGACATCCCTTTCTCCAACTCTGTGGCATAGGGCAAGAGGTTTCCCCTATTTTATAGATGTGGAAACTGAGGCTAGGAGAGCTAGGATAGAAATTTGGTCTTGGCTCTTGCTCTTGTACTCTCTCCTAAAGTGTGTTTACATTGATGTGGAAGCCCCAGGAGGGCTGCCAATCCTGAAAATGAAAATTGAAACCTGTTAGGAGAAGAGGGTGTGTACAAATTGATGTCTAATCAGACGCCCACCCAGTTCCACCCCTGGGCCTCAAGGGGTCTTCAAAGCACATTTAGACCATTCCCTGCCTCTGTACAAGTTCACTTGTGCAGTGATGCCTGCCCTTGGAGGGGGGGTGGGTCCTGCCTTCCCCTCTCCCCTCACTCTTCATCTGTCTCTTGCTGCCAATTCTCTTGGGATCTGGAACGGTAGCCTCCCTGGCTTCCAGAGGGCAGCTGCTTGCAGCCACTGGCAGCAGCGTGTAGAGTGCACCTGAGTGCGAGCAGGGGCGAGTAGCTCCTGATGAGTGCCTTACTCTTGGAGAAGGGCAGTTTGGCTCTGAAAGCTTGCCAGCGAAAAGAAGCCGATAGCTCCTCATCATGCCCTCTAATTCACATCTTGAGAGCTCTCCCTCCCCATCCCTCCTCTGCTTCAGTTTCCTGTAATTTTTAAAATGTTTGTTTATTTTTGAGAGAGACAGAGACAGAGTGTGAGTGGGGGAGGGGCAGAGAGAGAAGGAGACACAGAATGCAACACAGGCTCCAAGCTCCGAACTGTCAGCACAGAGCCCGATGAGGGCTTGAACCTATGAACTGTGAGATCATGACCTGAGCTTTCGTTGGATGCTTAACCAATTGAGCTACCCAGGTGCCCCCTGAAATTTGTTTTATTTCTGGAACTTCCCTTCCTTTTTCGCTTCTTTCCTTTAACCTTCAAAACATTCTAATATATGGAAAAGGTACAAGCACAACGTTTTTTCCTGAACACGTTGAGAGCAAGTTGTTGACATGATGCCCCATCAGCCCCAAATACATGAATATGTGTGTCATACAAACAGGGACATTTCCCTGCATATCCACACTGTGACCATCAAAATCAGGAGACTAATGTTCTTCCATGATCATTAGCTAGCACTCAGATTCTGCTGTCTACCACTTGTCAAAATAGCATCCTTCACAGCAAAAGAAATCAGTTTCTTTAAAAAAAATTTTTTAATGTTTGTTTATTTTAGAGAGAAAGAGAGAGAGAGAAAGAGAGACAGACAGACCGAAAGACAGAATATAAGCAGAGGAAGGGCAGAGAGAACGAGAGACACAGAATCTGAAGCAGGCTCCAGGCTCCAAGCTGTCAGCACAGAGCCTGATGTGGGACTGGAACCCATGAACTGTGATATCATGTCTTGAGCTGAAGTCAGACACTTAACCCACTGAGCCACCAGGGCGCCTCTAAAAGGACTCAGTCTCAATCCACAGGTTGCATTTAGTTGCCACATCTCTGGTTTCCTTCAGGCTGGAGTGGCCAGATACTCTTCAACTCTTGTTGCCTTGATGCTTCAGGATTTCAGGCCAGAGTCCTGTAGAATGTCCGTCAGTTGGGGGTGCATGATGCTTTCACATGATTGGGTTCAGATTGTGCCTTCTGGCAGGAGCTCAGGGGAGATGCAGCGACTTTCTCCCTGCACAGTCTTGGGGACATGCGGTTTTGATTTGTCCTGTTACCGACAGCATTTGCTTTGATCACTGCTTCTGGTGATGTCTGCCAGGCTTCTCCGTGGTCAAGTTGCTCTTTCTCCCTTTGTAATTAGTAATATTTTCTGGGGAGGCAGTTTGAAACCATGTAAATATTTCATTCCTCATCGTTAATTTCCTATTTTGCTCAATAGGTTATATCTATTATTAATAGTACTTATTTTGATACATGAATTGTTCCTAATTTGGTCACGGGAGTGCCTTTCAGCTGGCTTCTGTGTCCTTTTGACATTCCTTCTTCATTTTTTGTGAGCTTTCTTATTCTTCAGCACAAATGTTTCAGGCTCATCTTATGCTTTCTATGGTTTTGTTTTAGAATCCGTCATTTCTGGGGCGCCTGGGTGGCTCAGTCGGTTAAGCGTCCGACTTCGGCTCAGGTCATGATCTCACGGTTCATGGGCTTGAGCCCCGCATCGGGCCCTGTGCTGACAGCCAGCTCAGAGCCTGGAGCCTTTTTCAGATTCTGTCTCCATCTCTCTCTGACCCTCCCCTGCTCATGCTGTCTCTCCCTCTCTCTCAAAAATAAATAAAATTAAAAAAAAAAAAATAGAATCTGCCATTTCTCCAAGGAGTCATGAGTCCATTTACCGGACAATGGCATTTAGAAACTAGGATCTGGGGCTAAATGTGTTCATTGATTTTAGGGTTCTGAGGCCCCCAGGCTGCTTCAGCAGAAAGAATTAGAGAATGTGTGTGTGTGTGTGTGTGTGTGTTGTGTGTACACACACATTTATATAATGTGTACTTCATACTGTCAAGTGTGAGTTCATGGGATACCCCATCTCCCGCTCTAACCAGCACCACAGGCTGCTCTTTCTCCCTTCCCATGTTTGCAATTCCTTTCTCTGGCAGTGGAAAACCTGGTTCCTACCATTCTTCTTCTTTTTTAAAGATTTATTTGGTTTTGAGAAAAAGGGCATGTAAGCAGAGGAGGGGCAGAGAGAGAGTGGGACAAGGATCTAAAGGGGACTTGGAGCTGACAGGCTGACAGCCCTGATGCGGGGCTTGAACTCATGAATGGTGAGATCATGACCTGAGCTGAAGTCGGCCACCTAACCTACTGAGCCACCCAGGCTCCCCTGGCTCCGTGTTCTGTATATGTTTACTTATTACATCCATCCCCCTGTATGTACACCATCTCCCATTGTCACCACCTCCTGCCCTAGGCAGACGTGTCTGTCACCCCGTGTTGGGATCTGACATTGGCATGGGTACTCTCCCTGCTCAGACTCCAGCTCGCTGAGCCAGGCTGCTTCCTGTGTGGCGGCCCTCTCGGCCCCTTGGACTTCACTCTCCCATCCTAGGCCACCTCTTCGCGCCCTGCTTACCACACTCGGGCTCTGATGTGCTGTGTGGGGCCGCTCAAGCTTCGACATCCCGTGCTGGACTGTTGTGACAGCTACCCATACCCGCTTTCTGGGCTGCCTGGGCATCTACTTTGCTCAGCCTTACCTTATGGCTTCAGGATAGAATTGTCCCATGCTCTGTACTTTGATGCCTCACACTTGATTCTGTATTCATGAGCAAAGGCCCAAGAAGGACAAACCCTTATCCCCAAGTAAAGAGCCAACCCCATGCCTCATTTGTACCCCTCACGTACAATATACCAAGGAGGAGAGAACGCCAGGCCCAGGGGCCTTTACAAGGCAGAGGTGTTTCTACTGCCTCCTTCCCGGGGCTTAGCAACTGGTGGGTGGAGCCGGTAAGGCCGCCCAGGGCCCTGTCTGCTGCGCCCGCTCCCTCAGCCTTGGCGTGTGTACTGGAAAGAGGACAGCTTGACTGTACAAATGCTTCCATGGAAATGCTTTTGAAATGTTGCAACAGCCAATTGTGTGGGGCTCAGGAGCGTAGGTGTACAGACATAAATAACAACACAGGACATAAAATACCTGCTACCCAGTATCAATCAATCTCCCTCCCCCTCCACCTCCATACAGCTCCTGGGGCTAGATTTATTCTCATGTAGACACACACCTCCACGAAGCCACCTGCAGTGGCCATGCAGCCTTCACACGGCTTCTTCCATACGCATGGCCCACTCACGTGCTCAGAGACGCCTGTGACTTTGACTTCCTCCATTTCCCTGCTGCAGAGCCAAGTGCACTGCTGAGATGCTTCGGAAGGTAGATTTGTTTGTGAAGGTTAACATCGGAGCTCGGGGATGGATAAAACTTTTATAGCTCTAGAAACAAAAAGATTATAACCCGTTTACCTCTCGGGAAACTAAAGGGAGAAAGTGTAGCCCTCCTTTCTTGTCTCTTTTCCTGCCTGTGGGCATCCTAAAGCATTAAGTGTCACAGATGAAGGGTCCTGACTGCAACGAGACGCAGCAGAGTGGCAATGGACAGAGCATGCTCCACAACATAACAGTAGGGACGGCTCTGTCCCGTCACTTGGCTTTCCTGATCCGCTGCCTGCTGCCCAGAGAGGAGCTGGGTCCCCGCAGAGCGAGCAGGGCTACTGGTGGATGAGAGACTGTTCACAGAGTGCCCAATGCCAGGCTTCGTGTGTGGTAGGTGCTCAGGCATTAAGTGTAGGTCCTTTTAGGTTTCACGTCCTACACTTTGCTCTTTCTTGGCCACACACACTCTGAGTTTTGGAGACGATGCTTGAATCCCCTGCTGTGGCAGGTTTCCTCTGTGCCCTGTGGTCATGAAACTTTGGGATGGTTCCCCTGATGGGGATCCCACCATCAGCCACCTGGGATCTGTGGTTGTGAAGAGCACTTGCTTCTTCAGGAGGGGGTGTCACCTCTTTGCAGCTTTGCTGAGGCTCCCTTCCTTTCCTCTAGGTCATGCAGAGCAGGAGCCCTTTGCCCACATCCCCTGATGATGACACCATCTCAGATCCTACACTCTTTGCTTCGGTTTGAGTCACTGTCTCCCCTCTCACCCTTGGCGCCATGCTAAGAAATAAGCCCAACCTGGTGACTGGAGGGACCCAGATGCTGTGCTCCTGACACCACGGCTCCAGCTTCCTTCCATGAGCAATTGTGGAAAATGCCATGTCATCTGGTGCTGACCTGTCGTCTGTCCGTATCTGTATCTGTTGTCAGAGTTACTGTCCAGCTGGAGCTCTTTACCTAGTCTTGAATCCAAGCTGAGAGTCCCACTTTTTATTCATATTAGACTTCCTGTTGGTAGACTTGGTCCTTCCTTACAACTACTCAGACTCTTGAGAGAGTGTGGCTTTTCCAAGGTCATCGTTTTCTACTTGCTGTTCCCCCATATTTGATGGGTGCCCCGGGGCGAGTATGGAAGCTCTTGTAGGCTGGTCTGACTTTGGCTCTTGATCAGTGCCTTTGAATACGGCCAAGCAGCCAGTGGCGAATCCACACGATAACGTGGCACATCCATGAGGATGCCGTGAAGGCAAGGCCTTGTCAGAGCACTTGTTGGAGGTCCCCACATGGCACACTGCAGGCAGGGGGGTGAAGAGCACTGACTCTGGAACCAGACTTCCTGATTCACACGTAGTGCTGCTTGATTAACTTGTGATTCGGATACCGTATTTTCTGTGCCTCAGTTTCTCCACCTGTGAAATGGGAACAACTATGGGGCCTACCTCATAGGGTCGTTGTGACGATTCCATGTTACCGTACATAAAACTGCGGCATGCTGAGACAGGCTCCTACAGGTTCCTGAGGACAGGCTGTTAAATTTTCAGTGTATTTGTAGAATGGATTAAGTCATTCTGATGGCTTGGAATTGGCCACAGTGGGAATATTTATACCACAGAAACCAGCAAATGATACAAATCAGGGCTACTTTCCCCTGGAGACCCAGTTGTTAAGTATCTACCAGCACACCACTGTTAAAACACAACAGTGTCCCATGGGCAGTAAGCAGCCAAGAAATGTTAGCTATGGTTATTATTATTTCATTTATTAACTTGACTAATAACCCTGTCAAAAGAAGAAATTAGATTAATCATATATAATTGTTTTTAATGAACCTGTACTAGTGACTCCTGGCAATTGCTACTTCCTTTCCTAACTGCTCGTGAAGCAGCCTATTAATAATCTTGGGGCTGGGTTTCACTCCCTCATTCCTTCAGGCATTGTTATGCCACATTCCACACCCTGTACCAGGTGCTGGGAGCCAATGGTGAACCTGACAGGCAAGCTCTTTGCTCAGGTGAAGCTCACTTATCTCACGGAGAAGACAGACATAAGCTCGAGCAAACAGACATCATGATAGAATTACAAATGGTGAAAGGTCTTAGAAAGAAACATGATGGAGTCACTGAGAAAAGTGGGGTGCCCACTTCTGACTGGGGGTCACAATGGCATGTTGGAACTGGCTCACATGGTTCACACCGCCTTGTGAGAGCTGATCCTGTACTTTTCTTCCCAACTGTGCATGGGTGACATCCAAGTGTGAACAACAGAAATCAGCCATGGTGTAAATATTTACACCACCGACACCACCAAGGGCCCTTTTCCCCCTCCTAGAGCCAGTTTTTGGGCCCTGACCAACACAGCACTGGATGTGAGGAAGCTTCTGGGAGAGGCCACTGAGGTACAGACCTGACTGGTGAAAAAGCCATCTGCTGAGTAGACAGATGCATGTCATGCAGAGGGACCGCTGGTGCCAGCTTCCTGAGATGGGAGATGTTTTGTGCCTGTAAAGCTCTAAGTACTGGGTGACAGTGACACTTGGAATGATTTTCAGAGTCCCAGAGCCTAGGAGAGGCTTTGCTCCTTTTACATTCACACTGACTCAACCACCCCATGTAGTACCCTGCCTTCCTAATCCCTGCCCTACTTGGCGAAGCCCCCACAATCCTCTGCTTGTGGCCAATGTGTGGGGTAGCTGCCCAGGTTGTACCAAGATAGGGATTGTAAGTGGTGGGTGATAGCTTGGGGTGGGGTAAGACCCAGTATGGTTTTGATTGCCCAAGTATTAGTCCAGCCAGTGCAGGGTCTCTGGGCAGGGAAGGGCTCTGGCCAAAGCTAGCAGGACTTCAGAGCTCTAGCTAAGCAGAATAGGCCCTCGGTCCTCAAGGGAGCCAGAGCAGGCCAGGTCATGAAGCCAGGCAGATTATGTACTAGGGGCAAGGAAGAATCTCAAGCCCTATGTTCTTGGGTGAATGGAAGGTTATGGAAGAAACAGGGGTACCATACTGAAGGTTCTACTATATGGAGGCTGCATAGCACCCATGGCTCTTCTATGCCACTCCAGTTATGGGCTCTGTTTACTGCAGAGTATTTTACAAGTTCCCCCAGATACTGGGGGCAAAGTTATTGGTGTCTGCTTTCTCCCACCACCACTGGTCCAAGAATGGAGCTTGGTCTGACCTTGTAAGAGAGGTTTATCCATGCATCTGGACCTTGGAGAAAACAAGGGTGAGAACCTGAGTCAGGGTTGATACCAGGGAGGTGTATGAGTTCCACCTCCATCATCCGGACCGCTCATGATGGTTCTACCTCTCCTCACCCTGCTAACCTACCTGACTGGCCTTCAGGAGAAGGATGGGTGAATCCTTGACCTTCTCTGGTTTCTTTTCTCCCATCAAGCAGCTGCTTGGTGTACACGAGGTAGGCAAGTCAAGTATTATATCCACCGGCAGATGAAAGAGGGGGATCTCAGGAAGGATGATGACTTGTACCAGGGTTCCACAACAGGCCTAGCCTTTGGCTCTACCTTTTGATTTCTCTAAACTCCAGTTCTCTCATTTAGGCAGATGGAATAATAAAACCAACCACACAGGTTCTTATGAGGGTTACAGAGATAATGTAAGTGAAATCACTCTGCAAGCTGCTATTCAAATGCCAGCAAATTTTTACTATCATAATTAGGACTAGTTTGAGGATCTTTTGTCTTTGAACTAAAATGCCTTTTTTTTTTTTCAAAATTGCTTATTCATCCATCCATTCATTCATTCAGTAATGATTTTTGAATGTTTGTGAGAAGTCAAGTGCTCTGCTAGGTCTTGGAAATAGGAAGCTGAAATAGACAATTAAGAAGAGGAGATTGTAGCCTGGAGGCAAGTCAGGCCCCCAGAAGGTGTGTGGCAGCTGGCGTGGGTGTCACCGAAATAGGCTTGTGAACAACATGGCAAAGGAGCTGAGGGGCAGCTGGTGTCCATGCTGTGGTGGGGATGGCATCAGAGAGGCTCTACCACCTCAGAGTATGCCTCACACTCATAACCCTCATGCCCACTCCTCCGTGACACAGGATCTGCTCTGGGGAACGGAGGAGTCTAAACTGGGGAGACCACTAACTGCAGACCTGTGGGGTCAGCTGACTTTGATGGACATGTGGGACGTCCAAATGAAATAAGGCTGGCCCAATTTGGTTTTTGGTTTAGTTTTAATTTTTAAATTTATTTTTTATTTGACAGAGAGAGAAAGAGAGAGAGAGAGTAAGGTGGGGCAGGGGAGAAGGGCAAGGGAGACAGAGACAGAGAATCTTAAGCAGGCTCCACTCAGCAGAGGAGCCCAAAAGGGGGCTCGATCTCATGACCCTAGGACCATGACCAGAACTGAAACCAAGACTCAGACACTCAACTGCCTGAGCCACTCAGGCATCCGATTATTTTTTTAAAGTCAAACCAGTGACCATGAGTCAGAATGGCTAGATTTCTGTAATGAACACAAGATGAAAAGAAAACAAATCCAAAAAAAGAAAAAAATCTGGATGTCTCATTTGCATACTTGAAATTACAGGGGAAGAATCTCCCAGTTTAGAGTTTAGAGTTTATTGCTCCCTGTTGTGCACTTAGTTATGATTAACCACTCCAAAATTCACGAGTCATGGTCCTCTTAATTGAACAAACTTTCCATCATATGTATGAAATAAAACCATAGCTCCTAAGGGTGACCTTAATGCAACCTTGAGTTGACACAAGGTTAGTGATGTGGGAATCAGATTGGGAGCTGGGTTCTACAACCCATAGCTGCTCAGAACATGAGGATCAGTGGCTAAGATCCCCTTGAAAAGCTTGGCATAGGTAGTAGGATGCCTGCACATGTCTTGGAGCCAACCCACTGCCAGGCACTGGCCGATACCCCCCAGTTAGTTGCCATAAAGCCTACCGTAAGAGGTAGTATTTTGCAGATTGGGAAACTGGATCTGGGAGTTTAAGTGGTTGCTGGTGGTGACTATAGAAAACAGGAAGAATATCCCTGATGATTCAGCTGAGCAATTATATTTGGGTCCATAGAAACAATGTGGCCTCTTTCTTTAAAAATCAGCCCCAAAGAATTAGTAAAATTAGAGTCAAGCTGGATGTTGAAGGTACAGCTTCTTTATCGGTGTCAGCTACTTCTACCAGTAAACTTCACACAATGCCTTTTACATGCTCAATATATATTTGAAGAACTAAAACATTTTGGCACTGCAGATCATCTTAGAGACTCTTAGGTTCAGTCCCTCTCCTTTTTCTTCCTCCAATAAGGAAATTGAGGCCCCAAAGGGAAGGAACAGTTTGATCAAGATTTGTTTGTTGTTGGCTAGAACAAAAACCGAAGTTGTTTGCCTCCAGGGCACTAGCAAAGGGTAGCACCTGGGGAAGGCCATGAATGGGGTCTGGAATCCTGTCCACAACCAGACTGAGGGAAAGCCTGCCTTATTCCTTTTCCATAGGGCCCATCTACTCACCAAACCAAAGCACGGGCTACATCTGCTCTGAGAAATGTTTAGATGCAAAAGGGTGATGCTAAGTGAACAGAGGCCCAGACTGTTGATTTTTAATAGGGTTAATTGATTCCTTCTGCCTTTCTGTGACCCACTCTCATTCTCTCTCTCTTTCTCTCCCTCTCTGTCTCTCTCTCTCTCATCTGTCTATCTTCCTACCTATCATCTGTTGTACCCATAGTGATCAAGATATAGCAGCTAATGGATAGAGCGCTACTGCAGAGAACAGGGACAGCATTCACTCATGCTGGGGGACACCCAAGGAATATTGGGTACATACTCATCTGTGAAACTAGACTATAAGTTCTTGTCCATCTCTGCTTCTTGCTGTCCTACTAGAGTCCTGTTCATGGGAACATTCTTGGTGAACCATATACTAGACACCCAGAGTGGAGGCTGTGGGGCACCATAAGCAGAAGAACACATCTCAGCTCAGACCTTCCTGAGCCACAAGAAGGTCATGATCTAATGTAGGAGATGGAGCATACCTACAGCTCCACAGATACATCCAAACATTAGGGAAGAGCCATAAAGAAATGTGCAGAGAGAGAAGAAAGGGAAAGTACCTTGAGATCATCACAGTAAGTGAAATAAGTCAGACAGAGAAAGATAAATACTATGTGATTTCACTGGTAAGTGAAATTTAAAAAACAAAACCCCAGACTCACAGATACAGAGAAAAGATTGGTGGTTGCCAGAGGTATGGTAGAGGTTGATGGGGAATGGGTGAAGGGGATTAAGGAGGTACAGACTTCCAGTTCTAAAATAAATAAGTCATGGGAATATAATGTACTACATGAGGAATATAGTCAATAATCTGTATCAACTTTGTATGGTGACGGTAACTACACGTAATGTGGTGATCAGTTCATGATATCTGTATATGATGTCAAATCATGGTGCTGAATGCATGAAACTAGTTTCATATGATATGTCAACTATTCTTCAACGACAACATATATTTGCAAAAGTAAGACAAATCAGGCTTTGCACTCAAATAATGAGGCAGGTGGGTCAGGCATGTATTTGTTAGTTCTTTTTCAGAATGAGAAATAAGTTAGGCACTCCATTTGCATTTTCAAAAATCCCTTTGTTACTGTGTGAATCCTCTTGGTTCATCCTGAAGGCTGCTGTTGCTTGAGTTCCTGCTTTTGAGTTGTAGAGTCCCCAGAGAAGCAGAGCTTGGATACCTCCTCCTCCTACCCATTCTGAACCTTTTGGAAGAGACCAGGCCTTCCTTAGGGGTAGGACTCATGAGTAGCAGCCAGGAAAGCCAGACAAGTTGGGACCTTACTCTAGAGTGATCAGGGCCAATGTGCTTCTGCCAAGTGTCTGACTTCTTACAGAGGAGGTCTTATCTGAGTAAGCCTTGATTGAATACCAGATATTGAAGATCACATCATCATTAGGGGCTACTAATGGCCACTCCATCACCTGTGTTATCAATGTGAAGACATGAAACAAAACCATTGACCTGTGTGCCCTTTGTCATCCAGGAACCTCTAATCCAAATTAATTTTAATGAAGCTCAGATTCAGGACAGATCTGTTCTCTTTGAGTGTATGTATGTGGTTTTTTTTCCACTCCTGAGTACAAGCTATTGTTCAATTTTCCCAGCAAAGCTCAGGCATGGTGTGATTTTTTCAGAAGATGGTGCAGAAAGAGAATTTCAGAGCATGAATATGTGTATCCTTTCAGAGGAAATGTTCAAATGGAATCAGCCAACCAATACATCACCCTGTCAATTTCACAGCAGCATAGAAGATAATGTTTGCTATGATCTTTACAGTAACAAATGCAAAAAGGGACTCCAAAATTATGTGTACGACTATGTCAAATGACAAAAAACCCAACTAAGAAGTGTCTCCAGCCACAGAGTGATAGAGGTCTTGGAAGTGACTCATGAGCAGAGGCCACTAAGAACAGGAAAGTGTTCCCAGCCTTATCCCCTTCACTTCTCTATTAGCTGGACAGCAAGGTGGGGGAATGTCAGATGATGTCCACCTTCTGTTGAGCCCCAGCTATGAGCCTGGCACTTCACATTTGCTATTTCATCACCTAAGTTCAACTACTGCATAGTTACTATGTAGATACTACCTTCCCTGCTTATTCTCTGGGGAGTCAGAGTTCAGTTAGGTCAAGTAACTTATGGAAAGTCCTATAGTTACTAATGAGATTAAGATTTAAGCCCCCGACTACAGAGACCATGCTCTTGTCAAGACACCAAGTCGCCTTCCTCATGAACCCACTGGGAGATTAGCCTTGGATGGGAACATATGCAAGAGCAATAGGAATCCTTGCCCTTTGGATTTGAACCATCATGGCAGCCTAAAATGGGATGGAGAGTCATAGCATATCAGACCTGGTCTATACTTCCACAGTCACTATTGAACCTCTCTAAGCCTCAATTCTTAATGAGAATAATAATAATGTGTTGAATTCATAGAGTTGCTGGGAAGACTACATTATATGGTGCATATCCCAGGCTTGGTACAGGGCCAGACACATAGTGACTGCTCCGTACATTTTAGGAAGAAAACATGTAAATAGTTTGCAGTTCTCTTTGTATAACTAGCTTGGTGAAGGATGAGGTATGTCATGTCTTAAAGCAGAATCAGAACAGGGATAAAACCTGTAGGTCTGCCCCTGATGTGGGATGCTCATGGTTCCAGGCTAGGGTCCCTGCAAAGTGTGGCCGTGGGGTTCATATTTTCCAGTCATCACCATATTTAAGGGTAAAGTGGAAGAGGTGGAGCTGCCTGTGGAGAAGGTAGACATCATCATCAGCGAGTGGATGGGCTACTGTCTGTTCTATGAGTCAATGCTCAACACGGTGATCTTTGCCAGGGACAAGTGGCTGGTAAGTGTCCTGCATGCTGTCCCCTTGTTGGCTTGCTGGCTGTCCTGCTGCTCCACCCTTGGCCGACAGTCTAGGAAGAACATGAGAACTCCAGAGAGAGCTTGAGCTAAAAGGTCACCTCCTCCAGACCCCTCTCTTTAAACCAGATCTGCTTTAGAGGACAGAATGATGGTACCTGGGTCCAACATATCTGTTACATTATTCTGTAGGTCTAACACTGGCCTCTTTGGTCATAGACAGCACCTATTCTCTGTTGTCAAGACAGAAATCTATTCTGATCAACAGGTACTTAGGACTTGTTTGGCTGCCAAAGAGCTGAGCATGCTTATGACCTTGGCTTCTCTAGGCTAAAGGGTTATTATATCCTCTGCTGTTCCTCATGGACTAACCTTTTCCCCACTTCAATTGTTCTATTAACTCTACCTAGGTCACTCAAATTCTCCCTGTTCCCAAATAAACACTGAGCATTGCCATCCTAACCCTAACCCTGGTCAAGGTGACAGTCTGCTGAATGAGAAATGCTGGCAAGGGGGTGCCTGTCTGGTAACTCTATGTGCAGTTCAAAATGTGATGTCTTTGTCAGGTGAATAGATTACGAGACCCATTTCCCCACAATTCATCAACAGAAACCTGGAGGGCTTATGTTTCCAGACCGGGCAGCATTGTACGTGGTAGCAATTGAAGACAGACAGTACAAGGACTTCAAAATCCACTGTAAGTCACCTTTTAAGTTTTTGTTGGACATTTTGTTTTATATTTGCGGTGGGAGACACTTCATTGGCCCTGAGGTGAACATCTGGTGTCATGAATATAGCTTCCATGCCTATGGAGGAGTTTACCTGAGACTTATTCTGGATTCTTCTCTCTAAATGTTTTCCTCTAGTCCCAAGGGGCGGGGGGGCGCGACTCTACAGAGAGAAAATAAGCAATAGAGCTCGTATAAGATATATATCCTGGAGTGAGAGAAGGAAGCAATGTGAATGAAAAATGAATTGAAGCAGCAGAAGCTGATTTTTGCAGAGAATACCAGGCCAGCTGGCTGGGAGCTTATAGAGGTTCAGTTATGTCAAAAGTCCACTGCAGGGGTCAGAGACAGCAAATCACTAGCCAGGTCGACCATTCTCAATCCTGGCTCATGCAAGTCAAATTTATCAAAATGATAGTGCTTCTTCTTCACATGAAGTAAAACACGTGTTCTTCTATGAGGTTCTTTTGGGGGAATGGCTGGCGATGGGGGTGGGGAGAGATGGAGACTGTGTGTGCACGTGTGTACAAACATGTATGTGTGTATGTGTCGTGGGTCTCATATCCAAACTTATATTTATTCTGCTTTATCACCCCAAAACTTATTCTCTTGTGGAGAAGAGCCAACAAACGATCTTTTGTTTGCCCACTCTAATCTTTTATCTGGTCTGAAAGAGATGCTTTGTTCTTTTTAATTTAGACGTTAGCATTTCTTGGTGACACAAGCCAGGTCTTAAAGCTTATTTCAAATGTGTTTTCATAAATTAGAAATGGCCACATCTCCTCAACCAGAACTAAACATGACAGAGGAACGAAGAAACCCTCACACTGGCAAGCACGTGCATGATCCAACCCCAAGCATGAGGTAGAAATTCCACACAGCATGATGGAGTCAGAGGACCCGGGATTTCTGCCCCTGCAGCAGCCAAACCCTCCTGGGCAAAGCTACCGTGGAAGGGTTCACAGACTGGACACATGATCAGCACCTTCTGTCCCGAGAGGCAGAGACTCCATAGTCTGACAGATTATGGCTCCATTGATTCACACAATTGCCATCTAAGTATTGCTAGTGCCCAATGACACTTAAGCTGGACTGTGCTATGGAATGTGTATATTTGTGTGTGTATGTTCACACCCTTCTAGAAATATAGCATCAAAGCACAGGTAACATTGGATGATAATATAACATCAGAGCCAGGTTCAGGAGAAGACAGAAATGGGACAGTTCTTTGAAGTTCTATGTTCTCTGCCTCCAGCCTATCTGGTGTCATTTCTAGCATCTGATGAGCAATGAGAGTGAGGATGTCCTAGGTTAGATGATCATGCTTTGAAGTCTGCCAGCCCTGGGTTCAAATCCTACTTGGATAACTGGAAACAAATTCCCTAACCACTTTGGCCTCATAGATAATATTGCCAATCCCATGTACAGCCATGAGGATAAAGTGAAATGATGTATATCAAAGGATGTCACAGTTCTTAGTGGTATATGAGACTAGACTGGACCTAGGCTCTGAACATGTCACTAAGCCCCTTCCTGTTTGTAGCTCTGGCAAGCAAGCCTCACTGCCAAGCTTGTTGGCCTCCAGTGGCTCAGAATCTAGGACAGATGTGCTCTCATGGTAGATTGCAGAAACAACTCAACAGTGAACATTGATCAAATGCATGTAAAATAGGACATATTTTGTCCTGGAGCTGCATTATAATGCTGCTTTTGGAGTTCTTGCTGTGTAACTATACTGAGAGTGCTTTGAGGGGAAACTTCAGGTGTATTCTTCATTCTTGTGTGTAAATATTTTTTGAGCCCTGACCCAGGGCACAGTTCTTTAAGGGACTTTCTCATGGTTTAAAAGCAAACATACCCTACCGTCCTCCTTCCCCCGGATTGTGTTTGGGAACCTGTGGCATATGCACACTGTAATGAGCCAGCTGGAGCTGGAGAGGACCCTGGGAAGAGCCCAGGAGGTGCGAGAGAGCAGTTACTGCCACTCAGGTGCTAGTCCAGGACTGGAGACCACGCGATTTAATCTCACACTGCCCATTGCAATTTTCATAGCTTCTGGGAAAGGAAAAAAAAAATTTAATCAACCTTTCTTTTTTCTCATTAAATGTTTGCTCTGGAGTCTTCTATCCAAACTCTGCCCCTCCCCAAAAACCTCAACCCCTTCCCCCAAATAAAAATCATATATACATTTAAAATTTATTTAATACTGTGAAGTTTTCCATTAAAATTTTTTTTAATGATCTGTTTTTGTTTTTAGTAAAGGAAGTGAGCCCTCTTAGAAATCTGTTTCAAATAAATAGAGATTTTGGTTACTCTGAGTTCTAAATCAAAAGTAAAACATAAAGGTTGCTGGTTGCTAAGGGAACAATTGTAAGCAAATTTCAGTTGGTTCAAGAACCAGCTAAAAAAGAAGAATCTTAAAGTGGGGCAGGAGAATGAGATAAGCCCAGACCTTTTCATAAAGTAAATTGTTACAAAACAGCTTCCTCTTCTCCTTTCCCCTTCCCTCCTCCCTTCTCCCCTCCTCCCTCCTCCCCTCCCTTATCCCCTATTGCCTTGCCTCTCCTTTCTTCTCTCCTTTCCTTTCTCAACCACATGCAACATGGAAACACAAGAATGAGTGAAACACAGAAGTTGCCCTCAATATGCTCACCAACTGCTATAGAACACATAAAAAGAGAGGTAAATGATTGGCATGCACTAGACTATGTACTAGACTCACAATACATATTTTGTTGAATGAATGAATGAACAAATAAAGGAATGGAAATAAAAAGTAAAGGAATGTGCCAGGTGTAGTGTTTAATCCCAAGAGAGGAGCAACCTTCTTTTTTTTTTTAACATTTCTGCTATGGAGGAAATTTATAGTATCTTAAAACTGGAGGGAAATGTGGTCAGTTTTCTATTTGGTTTCTCATCCAATACATGAACCTCATGTGAATCTATAACCTTCTGAGAGTCAGAGGTATGGGCACCAGCTTCCTGGCTCATGAGAAGATGAAAAGGAAGGTCTCCTGTGGAGTTAGGGGTGCCTGCAGCCGGTGGAGTGAAAGGCAGGACCGCTTGGACAGCTCAGTTGCTTTCCAGGGGGTTCTGTTTCAACTTCACCCCCAACATCCAGAGCTCTATCCTCTAGCTTTCTCCAGTGTTATACAAGGAGTTGACTCCATTCCTGAGAGACTGAAATGTATGAAAGTCTTCCCTTCTGTCTAGAGGAGAAACTGTAATTAGTACCTGCTGGCACTTGCTCTATTTTTTATTTCTCTGAGCACATTCTGAGGCATCCCCATTAGCCCTAGCAGAGAAACTCAAATTGTGGGGCCAGGGTGGGGAAGGAGGATGTAGCTACAGCTCTCTCCTATGAAATGTAAAATGTGTTCTCGAGTGCTTCATATTTCATTTCCTGCAACCGCTTTTGAGATTTTTCTCTTTATTTTGATATTCGACAGGTTGACTCTGATGTTTCTACATGAGTTTTTCTTTGTATTTAGTGCACTTGGGATCCTCCAGCATTCTTGGATCCGTGGGCTGATGATTTCATTCATTTAGAAAAAAACTTTCAGTCATTATCTCAGCAAATATATTTTTTTCTGCCTGATTTATCTTTCTTTTCTCCTTCAGGGACTCCAATTACACATATGTTAGATACTGTTTGATATTGCCCCACGGATCTTGGGTGTTATATATATTTTTTCTCTTTTATTTTTCTCTTTGTATTTAAGTTTGGGTAATTTTTATTGACCTATTTTGAAGTTTATTCATTATTTCCTCTGATGTATGCATTCTGTTAATAAGCACATTGAAAGAATTCTTCATCTCTGATATGTCATTTTCATTTCTAACATTTCCATTGCCTCATTTTTAGTTTCCATCTCTCCAGTGAAATTCTCCATCTGTTCATGCATGTTTTTCCATTAGATTCTTTAACATACTTATTATAGGTACTTTAAAGTCTCCGTTGGATAATTCCAATATCTGGGGGCTGGCTGGTTCTATTGACTGTTATTTTCTTTTGATGATGGGTCATATTTTTTTCTTTTTTCATTCACCTTGTAATTTTTTCTAAATGCTGAGCATTGTCAGTAAAAGCACAATAGAGACAGATGCACAACATTTATGCCAAGAAAAGAGTATGCCTTTTCCTCTGCCAGGCCATTAAAGTGGGAATTTGAGTCAATCCAGTCTATAATGATAATAGGTCTGGGCTTTGTTGTGGCTTTAGTTACATTCACTACATCACAGGGCAGTTCTTTTCAAGAGTTTGGTTTTTAATCCATTACAAAAGTTCACAGGTCCTTCTGATGTTATTTTTTCAATCTAAATAAGAAAACTATTAACAATATTTCTGGGTAGCCAATGGCCCTCACTCCACATATACTCAGTCAATAGATAAGACAGAATTGCAGTAAAAATCTAATCTGTTTGATTTATTGTTGTCCCATCCCTGCTCCACTTATGGTAAAGGAGCTAGTAGGAAATGAACAGTTAGCAGAAAGAAGAGAAAACTAATTTAATGTCCTAATGAACTTTCTCCTGAATAACTGAAGGCAGGGTAGTTTAGCTGGGGAGAGAAATAGTAATTAACCTCTGTAAAGGTAACTAAAATACCGGGCATTGCAAAGCAGTGTAGACATTAAATATCTGAGAATGAATCTCCATTAAAAAAAGCATTATATGTGCACCTGTATTGTGCTAGATGCTGGCCTATAGGTGTTGAGAATACAGAAGTAGTCCCATTATTGGGAGTGGTTAGAAAAGGTTTCACAAAAGCATGAAACATTAAGCTCACCATTTCACAACTGCATGGGCCTTTAAAGATCATCTAACACATAGTTTTTCACACTCTGGTTGGAATTACCTATATAGATTCGTAAAATTCCAGCTTCCAGCTTCCTGGTTGCCAAATATGGAGATTCTGATTCAGTAGATCTGGTATGGGCCCAGAAATTTGTATTTTTAAAAGTGTACCAGATGATTCTGGAGCATGGAAGCACCGAACCAAACTCCTCACTTTTACAGGCAAGCCCAGAGAAAGGAACTGATCTGTCCATGGTCACACAGCTGATATGGTGGCAAAGCCAGAGCTCAAGCCACATAATGAAAACAACCACTAAGTATCTGCTGCTTTCTATATGCCAGACACTGTCTTATGCACTTTACATATATTATCACATTTAAACCTCATAACGGCCCAATAGAGTTGTTGTAATAATATTTTTAAAAAAACCCAACTCATTGAGAGGTAAGTTTTTGCTGAGATTACACAGCAAATAAATGGCAGAGCCTCAGTTTGGACTCTGAAGCCCAGTCCTTTACCATTATGCACATAGACTTGGATATTTGCCCAACAGTTGCCCTGAGCCTCAACTTAAAGCAGAGCTGAGAGAGGGAAGGAGCAGGAACATGGCAGCAGGTCCCTTGGGAAGTATTTTACATGAAGGCAGCATGTTTAGTGCACATGTTTTGTCTGGAGAGAAGACAGATAGCTATTTCCAGACTCTAGAAGGGGGTCTTCTCTGAAACGTGTCCCCATTGCCAACCAAGCAGCTTCCTTCTCCAAAAGTAAATTTCAACTGGGAATTTGGCACCAACTTCAGGTGACTTAATGGTATATGACTGGCATCTTATCCGTAAGCCATAATGTCACAAGGGCTTATCTTCTGGGAGATGGTTATTTTCTCTGCCTTTTCTCCCTGAGGAAAGTCTTTGTGTGCCTCAGAAAAGGGTCAAAGGGGCATAGCTTTCATCAACTGCTCCCACCTCCCTCCTCACACACCTCCTTTCCTAAATGTACAGAAACACAGTTCCTTAAGGCACCATTTGTTTGATGCACATTTTAAAAGGAAATTTAATCCCATAAGATTTTAGAAAAAAGCATCTTTACTTCAATGCATTTCTAGACCCATTTGAATAAACAGACAAATGAGATTCAGCTGCTCAGTAACTAAAGCCTGTGCTTAGGCCACCCTCTGCACTACAAGGAAAGGAAATCGCATTTCTGGTTGCTGTCACAACAGGGTCATTGCAGCTGAAGAGTCAGGGGACAAGTTGGGGTGAGCCCTAGCTCCACAATCTCTCTGATGTGTGATCCTGGCCCAGATACTGTGGGTTGGCCAGATGCCAAATTATCCCAGCCTGTTTCCTTGACTATTAGATAGGAGTATCCCCTTGAGGTTGCTGAGTATATTAAATGAAGAGTCTAGGGGTGCCTGGGAGAGTCAGTTAAGTGTCTGACTCTTGATTTTGGCTCAGGTCATGATCTCATGGTTCATGAGATGGAACGCCATGTCTGGCTCTGCACTGACAATGCAGAACCTGGTTGAGATTTCTTTCTCTCCCTTCTCTCTCTACGCCTCTCCCTGCTTGCACTCTCTCTCTCTCAAAATAAATAAATAAACATAAAAAACAATGAAGAGTCTAGCCTGGGCTAGGTGGCCAATCAATGGTAGCAATGATTATCACCAATTAGGAATGGTCTTAGGTCAGCAGATGTGCATTCATTTACTTACCAGCCCTGCACCCTACATCTTTCTCCCTCTCAAAGCACCTTATGAGCAGCTACAAGGGGCCAACGAGCACCACTGGGATGGTTGTGCACCACTTGGGGGTTATTTCTTATGAGATGGATTCTTAGTGAGTGCATCATAGCATAGGAGAAAGGCAAAGACTCTCATGGACCCCTCTCCTTCATTTTGCAGTTGAGAAAACTGAGGTTCAGAGAGGGCCTGGTCAGTAAGTGGTGGTGCTGGGATTCAAACTAGTCTATACCACTTTAAGAGCCCATGTTTCTCTCTGCTTTGTTAAACGATCAGTGGGTGAGGTCAGGAGAAGGGAGAAAGATGGGTCTTCTAAGTGTGCAGAACAGCTTGAACAAAGGCACCAGGATAGAAACGTGGATGGCAGATAAAAGTTTGTAGGAAACTCTCTTGGCCGAAAGAGAGGGACAGGAAAGTAGATACAGGAAGAGTCAGACAATTTGGATTCTACAGTAGCTTTCTGTAACATTCTAGCTGTGTGAACTTAGAGAATTTTTTCAGCCTCTCTGAGCTTTAGTTTTCCTAACCATCAGCTGGGATCTGTACATACTGCCAAGCTCTCCACACAGATGAGCAATTCCTCTATTCTGATGTAGGGGAATATGGGCTGCCCCTTGCTCTCTTGCGCATTCTGTATTCTAATATTCAGGAGGGCTGGGAAGACTTCTGGGGGTCCTGCACCTGGCCCTCATGTCTCACTCTGTTTTCACAGGGTGGGAGAATGTCTATGGATTTGATATGACCTGTATCCGGGATGTTGCCATGAAGGAGCCCCTGGTGGACATCGTGGACCCAAAGCAAGTGGTGACCAATGCCTGTTTAATAAAGGTCTGCAGACTCATTCTGCTTGGGCCAGAGCGTGCTGGGAACCCAGCTGTGCCACTCTGGAAAGCCGTGGGCCTTGAGTAAAGGCAATCACAACTCCTACACAGCCCCTGCCTGGTGAGGCAAGGTCACCTTGGCCAGAGTCTCTGGCATCCCAAGGTGACCACAAGTCACAAGAAGGTGCTAACACTAAGCAGAGCCACAGAGAGAGCCACTGGACTCCATGGTGGCACAGCTGAGGGAAAGGAGTCAGTTCAATTCCCTTCATGGTGCAAAGGGAAGGGTGTGGCGGAGGGGGCATCATAGGAGACGCAGGAGGGTATGCTCAGGTTTGGGGAAGCTACTACATTCACAGGTGGATGGCTCTCTTAGGAAAGAAATCCAATACCTCAATCTGCTGTGTAATCTTCATTATACTCACACCTCTAAGTCCACATGTGACCCAGCCGGCCAGAGCTACTCAAACCCCTTCCTGAGTGGTCTTGTTTGTACAGGCTCTAACAGCTTTTTTTTTTTTACAAGGCTTTTTTCAGTGCATGTGGTGAGCAGCTGGTCAGCATCCTTGGGACACTGATCCTTAGTGCATCCTTATTATTAAATATTCAAACATATCAAATTTGATAGAGTAAAATCAAAAGCTCCCCTTGACCTCTCCTCCCTCTCAACCCCACACTCTTCTTGGAGGTAATACTATTCACACATTGGATTGACCTTTCCAGCCCTTTTCTAAGTATTTGCATTTATATATGCTAATATATTATGTTGAGCCATATAATGACTGATATTCATTTTTTTAAAAAATCTAGAAAGACATCACTTTCATATGGTTGAAGTTAACTTTTTAATTTAAAAATCTGGGTTCATTCTGTAAGTATTCATTGGCGCATGTAGCCCTCCTCTTGCTAAAACATACTTGCCTGCTCTGGTCTTCTCTGTGTCACTTCTTGTCTGGGAGTGCGGGTCTGGAGACCTGCAGTATTTTCAATGGATAAAGGGGAAGAGTCTAGGGCTATTGGGGATGAGGAGAGGTTTCTGAAGTTCTCATGTAAACCACTGCTTTGCCCAGGGGAGAACTGTCCTTTGTCCGTGGGCACAATCTTCCTAAGAAGAACCATTACTCTTGGTCCATAGTGTCATTGCAGCATTTAGAAGGGACCTCCGAGGACAAATAAAACTAGATGACCCGACACAGATGAGTCTGAGATGTTGCTTCCCTCTTGTAACATCCTGCCTAAGAGGTGTGGCTGGGAGTCTAAGTCTTGGGCTCTCTGTTGACGGTGTTCTCACTAATTCTTAATTTGGTCCGTTCCAAGTCCAGGCAGGCCTGATTACAAGCAAACGTGTTCTTGTAGTTATTTCCTACCTGCCCCTCTGCCTCTGAAGCCTTTCCCTCTCCCTAACCCAATGAAGAAGCAGGAAAGTGCACCCCCAAATAATCCCACCCATAGCACAAAACACTTTCGTAAACATTGTAGAATAGATAGAAATCTACTGGTGCAACTGAACTTGCCCAAATGACATATAACCATTAGGCACCTGCATGTAATGGCTTCAGTTTGAAGATACAAGGCCTTCACTATGCTTGGGCCCCAGGTTGCTTTCTGCCTTTGGTGGGGTGGGCGTGGCCACTGTGTTTCTGTAGGTCCCACTGCAGGTCACAAGCACATGTTGGACCAGCCTGCTTCAGCCTCACCCCCTTTCAAGGCCACTCTGCCCTCCCACTGCCTTCTCCCCTCTCTTACCAAGGCTCTTTCCCCTGGTTCTACCTGAGTGCAGCCAGGGGCAAAGCAACCAAGCTCAGTGAGGGCGTCACACACACACACTCCTGTAAACTCCTTGTGGCTATGAGTATGTGTCCATCCTGGAGCTCTGTGCTGAAGTCCTGCCCCATCCCTGTACGGTAACCTTCCGTCCTCTCTTCTCTGAGAAGGATAAGGGTTGCCTGTGTTTTCTTCTGCAACCAGGAGAGCCCCTCTGTCAGCTTTCTTGCTAATGTGCTAAGCAACATTTTGCCAAACCTGTTGGGAAAACACTTGCCCTTCTTCACACACTTAATTGCTGTTTTCATCGCTATTAACGTTGCAGAGTATGACACTTTATTATAATTAAGACTCTGTTTTGACCAGACTTCTGCTCTGAGACATCCATTTGTAACATTATTTAGTGGTGGGGATAATGGTGGCCAGGGGCCCTTCTCAGTAGTTGGTGCCTATGAAGCCTTCATGGGGGTTGCCAGAGGCCAAGTCAGGGGGTCTCCCTAGGGTGTCAGAGATGCTGCTGCAGCAGAAAGACAGAAACCTTCCAGCACAGGGCTCTGGGCTCTAGGAAGCCAGGGTAACCGTGTTTGACTCTGTGGGCTTTGGGTCTGACAGGAGGGTGGACCTGAGCCCAGAGGGGCCTTTGTGCTTCCAAAGCCCAGCTGCCGCTGGTCACCTTCACAGATGGCCTGGCTCCCATTCCAAAAGACCAACTGCCTTGTTGTCGCCATTTTAATGTATAGCTTTATAACTTCTGTCTTGAAGGCTTTTGTTCCTTCAGAAGCCCCTATTAAGATGCAAATATCTCTAGGACTTAGCAAATGCTGCGGGCTAACACAGAAGTTGATAAGCTGACAGTTAATACATGTCTGAGAGCAGGATCCTTATGGAGGTGGAATTCCTGATCCATGAGGGTGGTGTGTGTGTGTATGTGTGTGTGTGTGGCCTGAAAGTGGTGAAGAGAGTTGACAGAAGAAAGGAGCCTGGTCCAGATGTGTCACAGAGCCGACTATCCAGGCCTCACTGTGTTCAGGCCAAAAGGTTTGGATATTTTTAGATAAGCCATAAAGAGCCATGGCAGGTTTTGGATTCAGGGAGCAGCATGGTCTGAATGGATCTGCGAGATTAATTAGTGCGTTCATTTGGAGGAGAGGTCTGGGGTGGGGGTTGGGGGAGGTAGGCAGGAACACTGCAGAGTAGGGAGACTTGTAAGAAGACAGAGAGGCGTCAGGTGATAAGTTACACAACAAGGGCACACAGACCAATAATAGGCAGCCTCTGCCCTGGCTTCAGTGTGGTGGTGGGGGGCAGGCTGCTGAGATGAGCTAGAAGTACAGTGGGAAGGCCAGGCTAGGCTGGAGCAGGGGACCAAGAGAGAAAGCTAACAAGGACCTTGGAAAGAACCTGGAGCCTGACTGTCTGGCCCTGGCTAAGAAGGAGATGGTAGTCCCTGAGTGCAGGCACTGTGAGCATGGTGGACTGTGCTGACAGTTAACCACGTCCCACTCTGAGTTGTTGAGCTGGAAGGAACTGTGGACATGTGACCAGAAGGCTAATAAATATCATGAAGACTAACAGGTGCTGGGTTTAAAAAGGAGCAATGGCCCAAGCTTAACAGGATGACATATGATGGAGGACCCTACACTTGGTTCCCAGGACAAAAGGAGAAAAGAACATGAGCAGGATGTGGTGGGGGGAGGGAGCTTGGCCAACAGAGTGAAGTCTGAGCCAGCAGTGTGCTCTTTGAGATCAGAGGCTGCTAGAAGTATGCCCCAAACAAGAAGGGTGACAGAGTCAGAAATCATGACTTATGCAAAGAGAATGAAAACACAGACAGTTTATGTTGGAGAAGAAAAGTTTTGGTGAGGGGGCCCATGTGAGCCAGAACAGACATTTGGCTTATTCCACAGGTGGAAGTTACAGAGACTGGTGTGTGCTCTCCTTACTCATTTAGAAGAGGGATCTGTTCATTGGAGATGTCAGGAAATGGAACCAGCCACCATCATCCATGATGGTGTCCAAGCAGGCACCAGAGGGCCACTTCCCAGGGATGCTACCAAAGGGACTCTTGCATTGAGTGAAGGGAGACTGGCTTTCTAATCCCATCACATTCTACATGCCTGATCCAGGGCTTCCCATCCCATTAATTTTTGTTCCCCATCCTTGGTTTTAGAAGCACAGCAAAACTGATGAGGTGACATCACCAAGGAGCTCCCCATTCCCCTAAATCTGCAATTCCACCCTCTTCCCAGCTAATAGGTCAGAACTTCAGCTTCTCTCAGAGGTTGTGATGGCTGCACATCCCAGACCACAATAAGGATCTTATCTGACCTGTTCCCTTGACCACACCTCTTCCTCTGTCCACCCCCATGGAGGCAGGACTCCTCTTTCAAGACCCTGCTTTGCATCTGCCTTTCCTTTATCCTAGAGATATGTAGAGATAAAAGTCATTTCTGCTACACCACTTTGTGTCTTCCCTGCTTTGGTTTCCCCAGCCTCAGACCCCTCTCCTAATTATCCCCAACATATTCTATCATCTGGGTCCCAGGAGAGCCCCTTGGAATCAGTCCAGGCACACAGATATCTGTCTGGCTCTTACAGAGTCTTCAGGACAGAGGTCCTTGCTACACAAACCTGACAATGGGAAGCTTCCTTAGACCTCACTGAAAGCTGTCTGGATGCCTCTAGGGCCCTTGGAAAGTTGGCCCTGTCTCATCGGAGCCAGCAAACAGCAGGTCAGCATCCTTCACAGAGAAAAGAACAGCACACTGCAAACTGTCTTTCATTGTACTTGCTCCCCACGCAACATTGATTTTCAGCCACTTCCTAACTGAAATTGTGAGAATTATTAGTTCTTTGTGTTCTCCATTCCCCAGCCAGACCTGAAAAATACTTACCTCTTATTGCTCCCTTTTCTGTCTTTTTTCTTTCTTCTCCCTCCCCCTCTCTCCTTCCTTCCTTTCCTTCCTTCCTTCTTACATTCCTTCCTTCCTTCTTTCCCTCCTCCCTCCCTCCCTCCCTCCCTCCCTCCCTCCCTCCCTCCCCTCCCTTCCTTCCTTCCTTCCTTCCTTCCTTCCTTCCTTCCTTCCTTCCTTCCTTCCTTCCTTCCTTCCTTCCTTCCTTCCAAGCTTGGTGTAGATGGTCAGCAGAGTTTTCCTTGGTTTAGTCTGTGACTGTGGGTAGGCTCAGGTTCTCACTCCTGAGATAATACTTGGTGCCTCCCATTGCTAGGAACTTGAATATAAAAAAATTGGGAAATGACTAATCTGGTTCACCCATATCACTGGGAGGGTTTGATAAAGCACAGATTGCTGTTTTGATCCCATAGGTTTGAGATGCCCTCCCCACCCCACCCACACAGAATTTGCCCCAGGTGATGCTAATGCCCATCATCTGGGACCACACTTTGAGAACCACTAGATGAGCAGAGCAATGCTGAGGTAGACTGCTCTGAGGCTGTTCAGATTGGGTTCAGGAATGCTCTGTCTCATTAATCCTCCCTCCTCTCTACCCTCTACCCCATAAGCCCCGTCCCCAGGAGATTTACCTTCCTAATTCTGTTGCCCTCACATTCTGACTCAAATGTGTTTGCACCATTGCCTGAGCATACCCCACCCCAGAAAAGATGGAGGAGGTCGTTAGGAGGGTGGTGGGTGGGCCTGGGGAACCACCCCAAGAGTAAACGTCACCCCCAGACCAATGGTCTTTCATGGGAATGAAGCTGCTGACCAGGACCCAGACCTGGTGGAGGTGCTAAGTGTCTGGCATTTTCTTTTCTCTGGGCCACAGGAAGTGGACATTTACACGGTGAAGACGGAAGAGCTGTCATTCACATCTGCCTTCTGCCTGCAGATACAGCGAAATGACTACATCCACGCCCTGGTCACCTATTTTAATATTGAATTTACCAAGTGCCACAAGAAAATGGGCTTTTCCACAGGTGAGCCTTTTGTTGGCACTCCCCACTCTCCCCACCCTCCATGTTGAGGCTTTGTGGGAGTGACCAGGGCTGGCCTGACTTGGGGAAGGACTAGGGGTATTAGCCAGGCACCCTTGCTGAGCATCTTAAAAGCCTTCTCTAGCACTTTCCCACACTTTTGGCTGCCAAAGGAGAAGGTAAATGAAAGTGTGTATTGCATGATCAGAGCTGAGAATATGTATTGCGTAGGGAGAGGAGGGGGAAGCCCTATTTCAGGGGCACATTATTCATTGAACAATTGCTGGGCATATTCTGTATGAGGGGGTAAGGATACAGAGTGGAGTAAGATTTCCCCATCTTCACTGCCATGCCCTACTACGGGATTCAATGGATATCTCTGTAGGCTTCAGACTATGTCTCTCTGTCTCTTCCACCCAATCCATCCTTCATAAGTTCCTGACACTGTTCCCCAAAGACCACCTGAGCTCCCCTCCCAGCCCCTCTTCAGAGGTGACTCATTGCCAGCAGCAGAAGCCCACATATCTTAGCCTGGTAAGTGGGGGGTTCCACACTACCTGGGCCCCGCCCACTTCTTCCACCTCATTTCTTGCTGCCCCTCCTTTGCTTTGCCTTCCTCCCCTGTCCCAACACAGCACTGCACACACAGCCCAGTCACACTAAGTGCCTCGCAGTCCCCTGAACTTAGCAAGGCTTCTTAAGTCTCTAGGCTATTGCCTTTGCACATGCCAGCCCCTTGTCCACAGGGGCACAGGGACAAGAAGGTCTTTTGTCAGAGCCTCCTGTCAGCTTCTTTCTCCCTTTAGTAGTGGCTAGGGCTGCCGTAACAAAGTATGACAGGCTGGTGGTTTAAACTACAGAAATCTACTTCTCACGGTTCTGAAAGATCGTGTCAGCAGGTTTAGTTTCTCCCGAGGCTCTCTCTTTGGCTTGCAGGGGGGCTTCTTCTCTCTGTGTCCTCACCTGGCCTTTCCTCTATGTGTGCACTCCTGGCATCTTTCTGGTGTCCTAAGAGATTAGGACATTTATGTGTTGGTAAGAGGAGACTCTAAAAGGACACGAGCCAGATTGGATTAGGGCCCGCCCAAAGGCCTTATTGAAAAGACTTCTTTAAAGACTCTCTGTCCAAATACTGTCATATTCTGAGGTACAGGAGACTTAGGGTCTCAAAACATGAATTTCAGGGAACACAATTCAGCCTGAAACACCTCCCTCATCCTGACCCCTCAGCTGGCCAATCCCAGCACAGGCCTCATCTCTCAGCCCCTCTTTCACTCCTGGTCAAAGCTAGGAGTCCTTTTGGGGGCTCTTTAATATCCTGTGCTTATGTTTGCCATGGCAATGTAAGAAAAGGGTATAATAAGTCAAGGGAAAAGTCCTCTTCTCATTCCAGCCCAGTCCTATGCCCCAGAGGCATGTTACCCCTTTTTAAAAAACTTTTTATTCGAAATACTTCTCATATAAAGTTGCCAAAATAGTACATAGAGTTCTATGAACCCTTTACCCAGCTCCCTCCACTGTGGTATCACATCCAAACCACACCTTTCTTAAAATACAGGTTGGCTCATACCAAACACATGGCCCTCTGCTACCTTGTCTTTATATAACAATAAACATTAAAGGGTACCTAGTCAGTTAAGCATCCAACTAATGATCTTAGCTCTGATCTTGCTCTCAAGGTCATGAGTTCAATCCCCATGTTGGGCCACTCTGCTGGGCTTGAAGCCTACTTAAAAATAAAACAAACAAACAAACAAACAGTATACTTTGGAGACACTTCCACAGCATCATTGACATAGCTACTTTATTTTTGTTGTTGTTTTTGAAACACAGGATTTCAATGTCAGATGTAGCTTATTCAACATTTTCACTCTTTGTTTGCGATTCTCAATCTCCCCATGGGCTTGAGTCACATCTTATGAATCTCTGTACTCCTGGCTACTAGAGCAGTGTTTGGTTTGTAATAGGGTCTAAACAGATAGCTATTAAGTGAGTATATGAAGATCTGAATCCTGCTCTTGGAAACATGTTCCTATTGGCTATGAATGTGAAGCCCTCCTGGAAAGCAGGAGCATGTCGTCAGGGGTGAGCCAGCATGCATGCGGCAAGGGTGGGTGAGCTCTATCAGAGTCCAAGGACATGATTCTTCACTTCCTGAAGCCTTGGTGACAATGATCAATCCTCTTTGACCTATGGATAGAGACAGCAAGAGGCTTATCTAACTCCTCCCAGAAGGGTTTTTTTCCCAGAACTGGTGTCTCCTGACCACCAAGATCATGATCTTCTGGTCTCCATCATCTGGGCCAGTGCTGGTGCACCCTGTCCTGGGGGAAAACAGAGACCCCCCTCAACCTTGGTCATTTTTAGTTGTTCCTTTGTTACAGTGGCGGCAGGTGAGATTGTCTTCCTGGTAGTCAGGGACAGCTAGGAGGAGAAAGGGAGGTCTTACCTGGACCTTGAAGGATGAGTAAGACTCAGCCTCACGGTGGTGAGGTGTGGCAGCAGTGGGAGGGTGGAGCAGGACCCTGGTTAAGGACCATGGCTGTGATTGGAATCCAGATGGAGCTATAGAGGCTGGCCCTGCCTCGGCCATTTCCAGGATGATGCTTCTGCCAGGGCCTGCCCTGCTGCAGATGATGAGCAAGGGTGGCAGAGGCACTCCGGAAAACACCGTGTGTTGATAAAGCCTAGGATCTAGCCAATGGCTCTCAGCTGGGGGTTTCTCTTCTCTGAGTTTATTTCCATTCCTTGAGGTCAAGCAGACAGGCTGCTGCACCCCTGCCCAGAGATGGCTCTCTGGCTCTGTGGCGGCAGGGACAACATTCCTGATGCTGTCACAGGAAGGAGTCCTGGTTAATCTTAAGTTCAGAATCAGAGGACTCAGCCCATGGCTGCCTGGGGGATGGTGAGAATTTTCTTTCAGTATGAAAGTCTCTAACCCATTGGAGCAGTTTCTTCCCATTCTATGGTCATACCCCCACTGTAGCTCTCCACAAGCCTCTTGAGAAACAATGAGGGCTATGTTTCAGAGGCTCAAAGACCATGGGTCTAGATCAAGGTCTCAGCTCACTTGTCTTTTTTTTTTAAGATTTTTTTTTAAGTAACCTCTACATCCACTGTGGTGCTCAAACTCACAACCCCAAGATCAAGACTCACATGCTCTTGATTTGAGCCAGCCAGGAGCCCCTTATCTGTCTTTTTGCAGCTATAATTACTGCAAGAGGAGTGTTATATCACCTCCTCTTTGCACAGAACCCCAGAAATGTATGTCTGAAAGGTCATGCAGAGGTCCTGCACTGCCTGTTTCCATGCCTTGGTGCGGAGGTTCTCAACGTGTGGTTCATGACCGGCAGCACCAGCATCACCTGCGAACCTGTTAGAAATGCAAATTGTCAAGACTTGTCCCAGATCTTCTGAATCAGAAACTCTGGGGCGGGGCCCAGAAACCTGTGTCTTTCAGAACCTTCCAGGTGACTGTGATGCACAAATTAGTTTGAGAACCACTGCCCCTGTGCTAGGCTGCCTGAACAAAATGACTGTGAATTTGGTCAATGTTGATGCTTTTCTGGAAAGGTAACTCCGTCTCCTCACCATAGGATACCCTCTTTTCTCATCAAGGCCTATGCCTTCTGGCTGACATAGGTCCTTCTCACAGCAGCATTCCCATATAGATAGAGATCGGGATGGGGGGCATAATTTGTTTCAATGCTTCCTCAGCCACCTGGGGAATGTCCACATGGGGTTTTGCTTCCAGCAGATAGCAAACATCTTTACCACGTAGTATGGGCTTATCAGTGGGCTTTTCCAACCCTCTATACTTTGAACCTCTAGAAGAGTATTTACTTTTGTTTTCAAGGACCTCAGACGCACAGAATTGGATTAATCCTAATGCTTGGCTTGTGACATCTTTGGGTCAGGAACAGTTCAGTTTTTGCTTGTTTATTTATTAAAATAATGAACACCTGTGAACTCACCACTACCTCAATAACTGGAATGTAAATAAAATATTAACTAGCACGGAGTAGTAACTAGGAAGAAATATATTATTGTTCTTAGAATATAAATACATTAGTTAAATCAAGAAATAAACTACTACTAATTAGAATATAAATATTAACTAGAGTACATTATTAATAAATATAATGATATTATTTATAATTAATAAGTAAACTGATTCACAGTAACATAATTAATCCTTGTGCAGTCATCACCTATCTAAATGGATGCTCCACGCCAGCCCATCACCTTCCCCCATATTGCCTCTAGATGCACATTATTCTGAATTTTGTGTTCTTTATCCCCTTTCAATTTTAAAAAAGTTTTATCACATCTATGTGTATGTCTGCACCCTGTATCGTTTGGGCTCAGCTATTTTTGAACTGCATGTAGTGTGTAGCCTGACATATGTGCCCCCTTCCCATCGACCGACCACCAGCTGAGTTCTCTATCTCAGCCCAGCCATAGCTGGCTCTGCAGGGGAGGCAGCGGGGGGCGGGGGGAGAGCACTCACATATTGTGCCGCTTGAAAAACAATCCCTGTTAATGGCTCTGGCGTCTCCTCTCTGCAGCATCAGGCAGAAGCTGTTGAAAATGAGCACAGGAGCACAGGGTTCCAGGCTGTGCCAGCCAGTGCGTGCAGCTGCCCTGGCCCTTGGACACATCCTCAGTGGGGGGGGGGGGGGACCCTTGGGGCTACTGGAGTGCATGGAGGGACAGCGGCTTGAGTAGAACCAGACCTGGGGTAGAGTCTTAGCCTTTCCAGGAGTCAGCCAGGTAGGGTGGCCAGGCATAGGAGATGGGCCTTGAGTAAGTTACTTTCTGGGCCTCAGACTCATTATGAGATGATGCAGTTGGACCTAGATGCCTAGCAGCCCCTTCCCTCTTTGCCATATGGTGATAGCGAGTCATTGCCTCAGGTCAAAGAAGCTTCTTGGTGCATAGGCTTTCATTCTCCAAAAAGCTTCTGACCCCCCAGGAAATATAATTACAAATTTATAGCTAGAAAATTTTAAATTTCAGACAAAGCTACCAGCCACATAGCCATTGGAAAGTGAAACAGGAAGCAGGATTCCACTCCCTTTCCAAAAGCACGGGGAAAATCTTCTTGTGAAGGCCCTTGCCATTTGTTCCCACAGCCCCCTGAGCTCCACATCCCCATCCTTGGTCACAAGGATGACCTCGCAGCCTGAGTGTCTTCTCATTAGGATGCAGGATGTGAGGTAGAGACAAGGCTGTATAGGTTGCTGTTTTCCAAATTTAGGACCATATCTGGGACCTAATAGGCATCCTGAATTGATGTTTGTTGAATGAAGGAATGCATACATGAATAAATGCTTTTATACCTGGAATGTTGGGGGCAGTCCTGGAATATAGAGCAAAAGCTGTCCATAATCCACAACCCAGAGAGACTGTGAAGGGGAAGGAGAAAAGGGGAGGTTGGCGTGTGTGGTAAGGATATTAAGAGTATAAAGATATCTTCATAATAGGGAAAACTGAAAGACAATTACATGATCTAGAAGGTTATAGTTGGGGGAGGGGAGAGAGGGAAGGACTTATTCACTGATGAGAATTCTAGATGTCATCCACAGCCCTGTGTTGGTTGCTCACCCTTGCACCTAGCACCTTTCTGCATACTTCCCCAGGATATTCTAGACCACTAGAGTGAGGCAGCACATCTTTGAAGGCCAGAGCCATAGATTATGGATAAATAAAATGATATGCCACTTCCCATAATGATTATAACCACATAATACAATGGCTGATCAATACTCTCACGTGGGCTTAATGTGTCATGGTAGGGAGACCATATTTATCTTTCAATTAAGGACACTTCTGATAGTGAAAGGGAAAGCTATTAATAGTTATCCCAGGAAGACAAGTAAACTGGAACTGTCTTGGGCACAGCAGGAGATTTGGTCATATTCTTTCCCCCTTCTCATCCCATCTAACTCTCAAAGTACTTGGGGAGATGGATATCATGCCCCACATTCTGCAGATGTAGCAAATGAGCCCCAGATGCAAACACATGGCAACCTAGAGGCAAGAAACTGGGCTTGTTGTTGCCTAATTAAATGTCCTTTCTACTCTTGCCCACCCAAGAGATGCTATTAGATGCAAAAGAGTGGGTTTGTATAGTGATTTCAGCCATGCTCTGTGTCTACAGCACCTGAGGGGAGATTTTTATGTCTTGACAAGTCTATTCCCTTCACATCCCCCAAAATGACTGAATTCAAGTCTCTAGGAATAGAGTCAAGACATCTGAATTTTATTTATTTATTTATTTATTTATTTATTTATTTATTTATTTATTTTTAAATGTTTATTTATTTTTTTAGGAGAGAGAGAGAGAGACAGCGTGAGCAGGCGAGGGTCAGAGAGAGAGGGAGTCACAGACTGAAACAGGCTCCAGGCTCTGAGCTGGCAGTCAGCACAGAGCCCGATGCGGGGCTCGAACCCACGATCCGTGAGATCATGACCTAAGCGAAAGTCGGACGCTTAACCGACTAAGCCACCCAGGCGCCCCAAGACATCTGAATTTTAATCAGTTTCTCCTGGACAGCTCAATGGATAATTAGTATTGTGAAAACTGGTCTAGATGATTTGTCCACAGCTGATGGACCCATCATGGAAAAAAAATGTTTGGGAAGGCTCTCAAGCTTTTTATGTTGTCAAGGGTGAAAAAAACACCCGCTTGCCTCCAAACCAAGGCTGGTGTATTTTTTGGACTACTATCAGACGCATCTAAGTTTGATGGCTGCCACACCTGAGCCAGTGAATCTCTGGGATTCTCTTAAGGCATCTGATTAGGTGACAGAATCCCCTTGCCTGAAGGTCTTTAAGAATAGGAGAGACACCTGTCTGAGCTGGTGTAGGAGGAAGTGGGGGTGAGAGTTCTGTCAGTCATACACTGCCATTCTCTGCACACACATGAGACTATCTTTTGAAAATTTATTTAGATGTAGTTGGCAGGGAAGGGGCTGGGATGAGGTGGGCTTTGTCTGTCGACAGCAATATGCTTTAGAGGCCATGAAGGCTGGATATGTTTGGGTATCTAGGATCTAAAAGCCATAGACTGCAAGTATATGATCCTCCTTCAAGCCTTTCCAAATGCTCAGGCTGCTTTTCCCTGACATGACCTTGAGTTTGCACTGATTTCCAAAATGCATACATTGAAGGCTACCCAAGTCTTTAACCAGACCATTGACATTTGATCAAGCCAGTTCATTGAAAAGGGCAAAAAAAAAAAAAAAAAAAAAAAAGACTCTTCATCACCTTTTAAATAGATCTTGGAGTTTGTAAGACCTTAGAGGTGATCTGATCAGACTCAGCCCATGATAAATCTCCAGTCAGTGGTTGTTGTAGGAACACCTCAAAGCTGGATCTCAGGTGGCTCAGGTGATTGCAGAACAGCCCTAATTTTTCCTGGTGAATTAAAAATCTGCCTTCTAGTAACTCCCAAGGATTAACCTGTGTTCTGCCTCTAATGCCATATATAAGGCCATATATGTCTTTCCATGTGACAGCTTTTGAAGTATTTGAAAGGCTCTTACTATTATGCTCCCCAAGTCTTCTCATTTTTAGCTCTGGTCCCAAGCAAAGAGGAAATCAGTATTAATGAGAACTACATCAGGTGGAGGAAGGTAAGATCCTGAAGGGCCAAGAGGATCTTATAAAATGTGCTCTTCTACTGTCTATAGTTTTCAAAGTCTCCAATGTAATTGAACATCTATGGGTACCCTGAAGCATAACAAAGTGTCTACTATTTAGGTTTTTACCATCATTCATTTATTCAGCAGTTACAGATCTACCAAGTGTGGTGGTAGGCACTGAGTATATAACAGTGAACAAGTCTGGCATGGCACCTGCCCTCATGGAAATTATACCCTTGTGAAGGAAGCACACAGCTGAAAAAAGACAAAGGCATTTATGCTGCAGTATGATAGGCACTGTGGTAACCTATGCTCGGGGTGGGCAGCCAGGCCAGGCTTTCCAGAGGAAGTGACCTTGAAGGATGAGGAAAGGAGAGACTGATGAACTGAGGGGAAGGGTATCCCAAAGATAGCTGCTACTGAGGAAGATGGCCCATAAGCAGGACCCCTTTTCTGGCTGCAGAGCATGTAGTGTGCTGAGAGAGGATGGATGGGA
Source organism: Proteles cristata cristata (assembly GCA_017311185.1). NCBI lineage: Eukaryota > Metazoa > Chordata > Mammalia > Carnivora > Hyaenidae > Proteles > Proteles cristata. Next base: position 4,542,721 of record JAESUZ010004630.1, read on the forward strand.
TTTAATGGCAAATAGTGGGGAGGCACCAGTATTGGTGTGCCTTTGGATCATGCAGGAGCAGTGAGCTGTGGACCAGTGCTGGAGCTGTAGGATGAGAAATATCTCTCACTTCTTTTTGATCCAGTTAGAAGGATGCAGCTGAAACCCCACAATGGGCGTGGGCCAAGGGGACCAGGTTCAGTTCTAGGGCAGAGAAGTGGCAGGGAAGTCTAGGCGTAGGATTGGGGTGTTGGTGGGGCACTGGTTTAGTTACGGAATTTGCACACCTGATGTCATTTAAAGGGAAACAGGATGGCTTATTCTACCAATCTCCCTCTTAGGCTGTCTGAATGTCTTCACACTGTTGAACTAATTAAAACAGTAGCCTTTTGAGATTCTTTTGTGTTAATGAGTTTCCTTGACGAGAGGGTATTCATCCCACCCCTTGGAAGGAACTTGTAATATCTGCTCCTTTCTCTTCTGATTCCCAGCTAAGATCAGCAGCCCAGAGGAGATGGGAATTTGATGGAAGGAGGAGCCCTTCCTGGGGCTGAGTGGAATTTCTGGGGCTTGGAGGCAGGCCCCAAGGGCTGGGAGCCTTGACCCTGAATAAGTGCTGGGAGTTGGTACAGTGAATCCCAGAAGAAGCCCCACAACTTATAGGCAAGGTCTCAGCCTCAGTCCTTCTGGAGACATCTTCTCTGACTCTTCCTTCCCACCTCTGTTTTCATCTCCCCTCAGCCCCTGATGCCCCCTATACCCACTGGAAGCAGACTGTCTTCTACTTGGAAGATTACCTCACTGTCCGGAGGGGGGAAGAAATCTATGGGACCATATCTATGAAGCCAAATGCCAAAAATGTGGTAAGTGCTAAGGCAGTTTCTGTCTGGGCCAAGGTCAGAGGGAAGAAGGGACCCATGTAGCTGGCTCTCTGGAGCTCCCAGGACTCCCTCATCCAGGTGCCCTGAGTGCCTTGTGCACAACCAGACGCGGTACTGGGGGAGGGGCAGTGGAAAGCCGGCTTTGAATCTGACTATGTATAACTGAAGGCCTCCAACCATGGCCCCTTAAAACTCAAGGGTGATAGATTTTCTCAAGGCCCCGCTCTGGACTTTCAGCCTTGAGTTCAGCCTCCAGTTCTGCATCCAAGGGGCTTTGGGCACGGAGGCTGTTGCCATGGGTTTCAGCTCATTTCGAACAAGCCAAGCCAGGAAATAACAGCTTCTGGTGGCCTGGAAGATGTTTGGTTTGCATTTCTTCAGCGCGCCTGGTGGGTCGGGGATCATGTGATTCTTTCTGAGCAACTGCGGGTGCAAAGGTGTGTATTAAAAGCGTCTAGAAAATGCTTTCAGGGTTGTGCCACAGAAGACTCAACCACCCCACTCTGTTTTCTCTCGGGATGAAATCAGAGGGAACATTTCTATATTATAACAGGAAGGCTTTAGGTTAGAAATCAAAGAACTTCCTGTGTGGATAATGAGGCACCAGAATAGATTCTCGAGGGCTGTTCGTGGGAACCCCTTAGCTAGAAAACCTTAGACACGGTAGTTACCCATCCATCCCTCTGCCTGCGGGAGGGGGTTGTGCTTGCCTTTGCTACCATACTAATGCTGGGACCCTTTGCTCTTCCTTTGTAGCGAGACCTCGATTTCACGGTAGATTTGGATTTTAAGGGACAGCTGTGTGAAACATCTGTATCTAATGACTACAAAATGCGTTAGCATATGTGGGAAGCTGCAGAGAGCTAGCGAGAAGAGAAACTCTTACCTTTATCTGCGGCTCTGTAACAAGGAACACCGTTTGCAGGACTACACACTCCAAAACCAGAGTTTTTAAATTCTGCCTTGAAGATTGGTGAACTCACCAGGGCTCCCGTGGGCCTTGCCACTGGACAGAGAGCCTCCAGCTCCTCAGCTCTGCTCTGGGAGCCCTTCACAGAGGTTCTGTTGTCGCCAACAAAGAGCAATCTCCAGTGCTGTGTCTGGGGCCCCCGAGGATGGAAAAGTATACATGTATACCCATTTGTCCTCCTTAACTGTGAATCTCTGGAACTTCCAAGTTTTGCATGCTGCAGGCATCTAGGACAGATTGCTTCACTAGAACCTGGAGACATAGTGTCTTTGATAGCATAAGCCAGATTACCTGTCTGTGCGGTGGTGTGTGGGTGCGTGTGCGTGTGCGGCATATACATTAGTTTATTTACCCACAACACCTGTATATGCATGCATATACAACCATGTGGGTATATTTCTGTGTTCATTCAGGGTATGTGTGTGTGTGTATTTGTGTGTGTGTGTGTGTGTGTGCGTGTGCGTAGAATATATATTACTCTCAGAGGAGATTCTGTTGCTTTCAAATAGGAATTTGTTTTGTGATTAGTTCTCCCCATTCCCCATCCCTTACAGATGTTAAGCAGCTATGAAACGTTCTTTGTACTAGCTCTGGTCTCCTTTTGACTAGACTGTGGCTCTGAACCCTGAGCATAGTACCACGCACTCTGTTGGCGCTCAATAAATGCACATGAGAGCAAAGCCATGGCCTGTGTTCTTGGTGCTCTGGAAGGGGAGGGCTTGGGAGGAGGTTAGAGGACACACTGGAATGGAAGATCAAAGGAGCGACAGACGCTGCTCCCAGCTCCCAGAAGGTAGCTCCTTGGTAGAAGCAGTCAGGACTGGTCTAATAGCATGTCCCCTGCAAACTCTCACGGGGTGGGAAGAGGGACTTAGTGGTGAAATTGAGGCAGGGGAGGACAGGAACTAACCAAGAATGCTCTAGAATGCTCTGGGCTACATGTAGCCTGGAGGAAGGGCAAGCTCAGGAATAGGAAAATCTAGGGTGTGCATCCCACTGGGAGGGCCTGGAGAAAGCAGGAGATGGTGGTCCTAGGTCCCTGGGGAGAGTCTGCATCATGGTCTTAGCAAAAAGCCAGGGTGCTAGGAGTTTGCTGCACCACACAGCGGCTCGTCCCTGCTCCCTCGCTCCTGGCTAGTGTCTGGCCCGGTCTGCCACCATCTACACCGACGAGCTCACCCACCTTGAATGGAGCCTTCTCACTGAGAGCAGGTGAAAAACATGTGGGTCCTAGGATAGTGCCCCAGGTTCCCAAGGCAGCCCCTTTCCCCAGCTAGTAAATCTCTAGCCCCCCAAATGCTTTGGGCCTGCCACCTCTCAGATTTTAGACTCTGGTTCCATCATGAAGAGGGCACAACCAGAGGAGAGATTTCTGTGGCTGGGAATAATCACTGGAGGAAGACAGGGGCCTCACCTGTGGGAAGGGCCCCAGGCCAAGCTGCCTTAAAGATTTAATTGCCAAGGAGCCTGAGGGCCTGCCTCTTCGCTGTGTGGGAAGGAACAGGGTGAGGCTCCTGAGCCATGGGCCTCTAAGCTGGCCTCTGCCTTCAATACACCCTGAACCTTGGGCAAGTCACGTCACTTTCCTGAGCCTCAGTCTTATTACCACTGATCTGAACCAGATGAATGTTTTCCACGCTGTGTCCTCAGGAGCCCTGGGAGGTGCCAGGATCAAGGTGGGCAGAACTCTGAGTTCCCCTGTCTCCAGATAAAAAAAGCAAACAAACAATTCTTCCCTGGCCTGTTTTTACTTTCCTTGGAAAAAGGATTCTACTACTAAAAAAATAAAAATAAAATAAAGAAATAAAAAGGAACCAAGACCCAAAGCAAACACCTCTGAAAATGACCTATCTAGGTGAACCTAGAGTCCTCCTGACCCTAATATTCTGAGGTCAGTGGTATCTTGGACCCTCTCACTTTCCTTCTCTCCTGCTGCTAGTTCTGGGCATTTTCACCTAAAGTTGCCCCAGGGCAGCATTTGGGTCTGGCTGGGTGCCCACCCCTTGACCCAGAACCCCATTTTCACTCATCTGCATCTTTATGTTATCTCTTGCTCCCATCAGTCCTGAAATATTCTCTCTGGAGCCATCATCACTGAGAAAAGGGGAGCAGGCTCTGTGGGCAGATATGGGGCCTTTGCCTGAGTTTTAAAAGGGGCCTCCTGAAGGCACACACACAGCTCTGTGGAGACTCTGCTTGGCAGGCAATGTGGATTTCGGTCCCTACTTGCCCCTGGTCTGGTGATTTGTACAGTGCAGACACTGTACAATGGGACACAGAGGACCCGAGAAAATCTGTGCTGAGTTGGAGCCCATGTTGGTTTCCCTCTAGCTCGTAAAAGGCTGTCCTGCGTTTTGATTCTCAGACAATCATACTTTCCATTAGAGACCTGTAGGTAAAACTTCTAGCCTCGATCCAAGTGCGGTAACCAAATCTCTGTAGGATGGAAACACAATGTACTTTGCCAGGTGCGGTGAAGCATTTGGATGTGGTTTGGTTTCTGGTAATTCTTTAGCATCTGAGACAGGTAATCTCATCTGTGTCATCTCCTCTGGGGGAGATGTGCTGGAAAGGAAGAAGGGCCATTTAGAGGTGGAGCTGACCAGGCCTGAGGTTGGGAGGAGGCAGAGGAGGCCTGGGCTTGGCTGTGGGTGGGATGTTCTGGTGCTGGCAGTGCCCTTGAAAATGATCAGTGACTCCAGCAGTAATGGCCCTACCCTTTCATAACCCCGTGGCGTCTGTATACTTGTTGGCTTCCCCAGAGTCCTGGGAGTTTGGCTCAGAGGTACCCCTACCTGTTCTGTGGTGAAGGCCCCCTGAGGCCCCAGAAGGAGGAGTGGAGTTGTAGGAGAGCTAGGCTGTGACCTCAGTCCTGCCCAGTGGTCCCTCTGCTGCCCATGCTGATCCCTTTGAACCCAGGCCTGGAGGCCTCTCCTTGTACAGCGAACATAAGTCACAGGTTAGGAGTCTGTCCTTGGCCTAGTGGCCAGTGTGATCATGGAGGGATCTCCTATCCTTTTTTTTTAAATTTAATTTTAAATTTAATGAATGAATGGGTGAATTTTTAAGTAACACCCAACTTTGTTAACATACAGTGCCTTCCATCCCCATGTCTTAGCCAAGGACAGAAAAGGACAAGCTCAAGAAGGCAGCAGTGACTGTATTAGGAGAGGGAAGGGGGTTGAAGAAGGACATGGGGGTGGGGGCACCCCCAGAGGGCAGTTGATGGAAACTCATTAGTGGGTTTTCACAGTGGTAGCAACTGGGGAACCCCTACATTCTGCCTTTCTTTGGGCAGAGAGCCCAGCCAACTTCAGGGAGGATTCGATCCATGGTCAATGGGATAGAATCCTACAGTGCCAGGAACCAACTAAGATGATGACCCCTGAAGAACTCCAAGCAGTTGGGGCCTGCAGACACCCCTACATCCCTGGCAGACAGGGGAGGACTGGGCTGAGCAGAGGCCCAGAGGTCTTTTGGGCCTCTCTGACCACCAGAGGAGAAGAAAGTCACCCCTGCAGCCTGCTCCGGCCCTGGGTCTTCAGCCCTTGCCCTGCCCTTGCCTGTGTCTGCCCCTGGGCTGCAGGGGTGAAGCCAGCGGGGAAGCATGAAGGAGAACTTCCACAGCAGCCCCTTTCTCCTGCCCACGAGAATGCTCTAGGGGGACTTGTAATTTCCCTCTGATTCAGTGGAAAATAAGCAATATCTGCTTGGAGCACGTTCTGAATAGAAGTGGGTGTGTGAGATGAGATCTCGGCACGACAATAGAGACGCTATAAAGATGACTTCACTTATGAAACCTGTTCTGTCCCTGACTTTGCTTTTCTTTTTTCTTTTTTTTTTTCTTTTTCTTTTTTGAGACTGTACAAAACCTATTAGTGCCTTTCACTCCTGTCTCTCTTCTTCCTTTCTTTGTCTTTGGGGGAAACTTCTCCCTTCCATTCCCAGTCTACTTCTCCCCAGACCCACAACCCTGGGGCCTCATTGGTGGTCCTATTTGAGGCTCTACCTGAGTCACTCAGAGAGCCATTGCATGCATGGTCCCTCTTTCCCATTAGAGCAGAGGCTCCAAGGACAGGAACCTGCCTCTCTCTGCTCATCCCCTTGAACAGCATGGGGGTGCAGGTGGGAGGAGACAGGATGACCAGCTGACCAGCTTGACTTCATGGAATGTGGTCAGGAACCATTCTAGGACTATCAGACTCCTGTCCCTTCTATCTGTGCCCCTGGGAAGATGTTGACATTCTTGTTACTCTCATAAAAGCCACCCATGGAGGCTGTCTTCCTTTGCTAGGCCCCTCTCTGCTCCTCTGTCTCTATAGCCTTCCTCCCCTCTTGGCATTACAGCTGGCACCCCACCTTGAGGCCCAACCTGAATCCAGACCTCTATAACAAAATGAAATTAAGCGACATCTCAGCCCATTGATGTCACCGGTCCTGGAACAGTCACAGGCTACGAGCCCTTGGATCAGTCACAGGTTAGGAGTGTGTGCTTGGCCTAGTGGCCAGTGTGATCATGGAGGGATCTCCTATTCTTTTATTTAAAATTTAATTTTAAATTTAATTTAAAAAGAAATTAATTTTTAATTAACACCCAACTTTGTTACCATATAGTGCAATAATGATTTCAGGAGTAGGTTCCAGTGATTCATCCCTGACATATAGCACCCACTGCTCATCCCAACAAGTGTCCTCCTTAATGCCCCTTGTCCATTTAGCCCACCCCCCACTCACAGTTTGTTCTCTTATGCTTTGTCCCCCTCCATGTTTTTATATTATTTTTGCTTCCTTTCCCTTATGTTCATCTGCTTTACATCTTAACTGCCACAGATGAGTGAAGTCATAAGATCTTTGTCTTTCTCTGACTAATTTCGCTTAGCATAATACCTCTAGTTCCATCCACATAGTTGCAAATGGCAAGATTTTATTCTTTTTGATTGCCAAGTAATATATCCATTGTATAATATATAACATATATATAACAATATAATACAATATATCCATTGTATAATATATAACACGTCTTCTTTATCCATTCATCTATCGATGGACTTTTGGGCTCTTTCCATACTTTGGCTATTATCGATAGCACTGCTATAAGCATTGGGGTGCATGTGCCCCTTCGAAACAGCACACCTATGTATCTCTTGGATATATACCTAGTAGTGCAATGGCTGGGTCATAGGGTAGTTCTATTTTTAACTTTTTTTGAGGAACCTCCATACTGTTTTCCGGAGTGGCTGCGCCAGTTTGCATTCCCACCAACAGTGCAAAAGAGATCCTCTTTCTCTGAACCCTCACCAACAATGAGTGATCTCCTACCCTCAATCTTTGGGTATCACACGCTAGGGGAGCTCTGTCTGTTCTTGTACCCCACCCCACCCTTGCCACTACACAGAGGTCCCCCAGCCTGGATTCTGGAAACTTCTTCCTGAAGACAGATTTTATTTGGTTGCTGCCTTGAGTCTTGCATAGCAACTCGTTGCATACCTGGTTTCTGACTGCAACCCTAGCTGTGTGGCAGTCTAGCTCGTCTGAGACCCTTGGAACTGTTGGGATAAAACTACTTGAGGATGGGTGATCTCACATCTGTCTAGCCACAATGAGTGCACCTGGCTCCACATCTAGAGCCTCTCAGGCTGCGTTGATCCCGTCCCTTTGGAAGCAACTGGCTCATATTCAGCTAAGGCTCAGACACAACATGTTGAATGATCAGAAGTTTGACTAATGAACATTTATTGGCTACTTAATGAGCCCTGAGCTAGGTAATGGCATGTAGCAGAGTCCCAGGCACCGTCCCTGCCCTCTTGGCCCACACTGCCTGGTTGCAAGTCTCTGGGCAGGCTGGGCTCACTCTTGCCCCAACACTGAGAAACGAGGTCCCTCAGCCATCCTCCATAACCAGGCAGTCCTACTCCATCCCACAGCAGTAGTGTGAACCCAGCTCGGTGATGCAAGCTGTATCAGGGTGAGTGGGGAGGATTTTGCCTCCTTAGTGTCCTTCGGTTATTTAGCCTTTGAAACAGAAGGAAAATATGCCTGAATTGCCTAGCTATCTGTGAATGCCACAGGAAGACCCAGCTTGTCATTTTCAGAGAATGACAGCACTCAAGGAGGCCCAGAACCCTTCCTGATCCTAACCGTAGGTCATTTCTCACAGTAGAAGAGAAAAGGGTCTTTACCAAGTACTAGGCTGTAGCTAGCACCTCACCCTCAAGGGCAGCCAGAGCAAACTGGCAGAGGACACTGGGGCACTTGATCCAGGCCCGGTTGTCCCTACCTCCAAAGGCAAGCATCAGTCCCTGGACAACTCTGCCACATGCCTTGGGGATTGGAACCAAAGACCGAGGCAAACCCCAATGGGGCTGCTTACTCACTATGTGACTTTGGGCAAGTTACCGCACATCCGCAAGACCCTTTAGAGATGAAAGGAGATAAATATAAAGCATGTTTGGAAGCTGTGAAGCACAATAGCAATTCTGGGTATAATTTTTATTTTAATAATATTTCTGTTCTGCATTCCAGCTCTGTTACTAAGAAGCACACCTGGATGCCAGTGCCTGAGACTATGCACCTCTGAAGGTGCTGGAGGGCAGCAGGCTTTGTCATCAGAGCCACAGTCAGTGGCTGGCAAGGCCCCAGGGCTGCAGGCCTCAGCGAGCTTGGGGACAGCATCATAGGTAACACACATGTAGAGTTTTTGCCAAAAGCCTTGGGCAGAAGTGGCCTGCTTGTTGGATCCTGTTCATTAGCTCTTTAAAGTCCTCACAAGTGGCTTGCAGAGATCTTTTTTTAAATGTTTATTTACTTTGAGAGAGAGAAAAAGAGAGAGAGAGAGTTGAGGAGGAGCAGAGAGAGAGGGAGAAAGAGAGAATCCCACACTGCCTCCTCGCTGCCAGCATCAAGCCTGACATGGGGTTCAATCTCATGAACCGTGAGATCATGACCTGAACTGAAGTCAAGAGTTGGATGCTTAACTGACTGAGCCACCCAGGTGCACCACTTGCAAAGGTCTCAAAGTCCATCTCCCATCCCTCCAGCAAGCAGTGACTGACACCACCAGATATGTGTCCTTCCATTAGAACTAAAAGATCCTCAGTTATTGGGATGCCACAACACCACCTGGGCACTCTGGGTAGGGCCTCACCTTCTGCCTCACTCCACCTGTATCTCCAAACACTTCCCAGTGGTCTTGCCAAAGGACTTCCTTTGAGAAGAAGTGACCTTGAGACTGAGCCTTGGCTCTCATAGAGAGGATCAGTAGTAATCCAAAATGTTCACTTTAGTCTGGAATCCAGCACATGCTGCTTTTCCCAGGAGAATTTTCCTCTAGTCATATTTGGTTTTGATTAATAATGTACTGAGTTTGTGTACTTAGAGCACTTATTTTCTTTGATGGCTAGAGTTAGTGGCTTGGAAGAACATTCTGGGCCTGGAAAGAGGGATGAGGTGGGGACCAGGCTGGGAACCTCATCTTGACTGTAGTAACAACCACATAATGCTTAAATGAGAGTTGCTTGGCTATATCTAATAGGAAATAGCCAGCCACCTCCCCACTGTCATAAATTGTCATTAATATGACCAAGGCATAGCCACTGTGGCATTGTGAGCCAGAAGGCATTAGAAGAACAGAACAATAGGGATCCTCCTCTGAGCCCAGGCCAAGGACTGAGTCTCCTGAGAGAATATCTGTGCAGGGAGGAAGGAGCGAAACCCAGAGATGCAGGAATTTTCTGTTGTACACACAGCTGCATGGTCTAGGATTATCATGTTACCATAAAACATGGAAGATCTATTTGGGGGCAGGAGGGAGATACACTCATCACGTGTTATATGGGGTGGGGCATGATTTTCAGATCAAGCATGGGTGCACTTTCATCTGTTCCATGACAGCTCCAGTTCTAGTCCTGGCTGGAACCAGAAGAGCTGAGTAGTCTTTCCTAACTTCTTCCATTCCAGAGATATTTCTTGAGTCCCTCCCAGGAGCACAGGAGTGAACAAAATGGATATGTCTGCCCTCCTGGAATTTACAGGCTGCTCAAGGAGCAGAGCCTAAGAAAGAATGATAAAGATAAAAGAGAAAAGGCAGAGGTCAGAATGGGAGAAGATATTTGCAAACAACATATCAAATAAAGGGTTAGTATCCAAAATCCATAAAGAACTTATCAAACTCAACACCCCAAAAACAAATAATCCAGTGAAGAAATGGGCAAAAGACATGAATAGACACTTTTCCAAAGAAGACATCTAGATGGTGAACAGACACTTGAAAAGATGCTCAACATCACTCATCATCAGGGAAATATAAATCAAAACCACAGTGGGATACCACCTCACACCCATCAGAATGGCTAACATTAACAACTCAAGCAACAACAGATGTTGGCGAGGATGCTGAGAAAGAGAATCTCTTTTGCAATGCCAGTGGGAATGAAAACTGGTGAAGCCACTCTGGAAAACAGCATGGAGGTTCCTCAAAAAATAAAAAATAGAACTACCCTATGACCCAGCAATTGCACTACTAGGTATTTATCCAAGAGATGCAGGTGTGCTGTTTCGAAGGGGCACATGCACCCCAATGTTTATAGCAGCACTATCAACAATAGCCAAAGTATGGAAAGAGCCTGAATATCCATCAATGGATGAATGGATTAAAAAAGTGTAGTACACACACACACACACACACACACACACATTGGAGTATTACTCGGCAATCAAAAAGAATGAAATCTTGCCATTTGCAACTACGTGGATGGAACTAGAGGGTGTTATGCTAAGCGAAATTAGTCAGAGAAAGACACATAGTTAGTTGCTTACTAACTTGGATGTAAATTTTAAAAAAGTAATTAAATAAAGAAGTTAAAGAAGAAAAGCCAGAGGCTGAGGGAATAAGATACTGCTAGGAGATCAAGAAAACCTCTCTAAAAATATGACCTTAAATAGGAACTTGCAGGGACTCCTGGATGGCTCAGTCAGTTGAGCATCCAACTCTTGATTTCAGCTCAGGTCATGATCTCACAGTTTCTGAGATCATGCTGACAGCACAGAGCCTGCCTGAGATTCTTTCTCTCCATCTCTCTCTGTCCCTCCCCCAAATCATGCATACTCTCTCTCTCTCAAAATAAATAAATAAACATAAAAAAACTAAACAGGAACTTGCAGAAGCGGAGAGGCATGACATGGGAGGTAGAGATGGGGAGGCATCTGGTACAACGTGGCAGGAGCCAGCCCAAAGATATCCAGAGAGTGTGGGACATTTGAAAAAGAAGAGCAGAGAAAAGCAAAGGCTAGAGACAGGGGAGAGCAGTGAGAAGATAAAGCCAGGGCTCACAGTCAAGAGCCTTGGGAGCCGCTGTGTCAGGGAGACATTTGCCTTCGGCACTGAGAAGGTACCGAAGGGTTTCATCAAGAAAGTGACAGGACGAGATTTGCACACCATTCATGTTTGCAATCTAATAACTCAAGTTGGCAGTCCTTTCCCCTGGAATCTAGTAATAGACTTGCTCCATTGCCTATTTCAGAAAATCACAGATGACCCCAGAAAAGGCCAATGTAATATGGGCAGAGCCTCCAGAAACCACGAGAGGAAGGTGGAGATTAAGGCTTCTGTGGGTTGCTCTTGTGAAAAATGGCTTGAATACAAATTACTTCATTGTAGGACTGCCTTGTTCACCAATCGTGGATCCACGAAGGGGCTATTTGTGCACCTCTGAGATCATTTGCATTATCCTTTCTGGTGTCATGTCATGCTGTTCTTCCCACAAGGACGGCTTCCCCTCAACTCAGAGGATGTAATTGTCTGGGAGGCAAGAGGTGGTTGGTAGGGCCTGTATGAGGCTGGATCTGCCTCTCAGGATTGTTCTGCTCTCTTCGAACCCCAGGTAGCTGTTTCCAGGGGAGCATAATGCTCGGCATCGCTTTCAACTCACAGATGTATTCTTGAAGCATCTTTCAGAGGCTTCTGGGTCATAATGGGTTTCTGATATTATGACAATTGCTTTCTGGCCACGGTTGGTTAGCTCAGTTGGATACAGCATTGTGCTTGAAGCCAAAGAGGAGGCTTCACAGATTCACCAGTCAGTTTCATGGTCATGGATGATGTCTTGAATGCCAGCCAGCCTTGGAGATAAACAGACCTGGGGTTGAAGCCTGACTCCTGCAGCCAGTGGCTATGAGACCTGCAGGGAGTTACTGAAAGTCTTTGTTCCTATATGAATTTTTCCTCCATTAAATGGGGATTTCTCCCCAGGGTTGTTGCAAGTGTTGGGTGAGGCAGTCTGAGATGGCATGCTGACTCCCCCCACATGGCATGTGGCATGCAGCAGCTGCTTATAAATGATAGCTCTCTGTTCTTGGAACCCAGGGCCCCAGACGATAACATGCAGGTGACTCTGGGCCCTCTTAAGGAGAAAGGAAGAAACAGCTCCATGTAGGGTCTCTGCCCACAGTAGGTGGGGATGCTTGTTTTGTGGGGCCAAAGAGAAAAGGTACATGATTCTGTTGCTTGGAAACAATTCTGAAGGTGATTTTGCAAATGCCTGGATTAGAGAAGCCATGGGAGGTCAGAGCAGGACCAGGGCTCGGGGAACCTGAGGTCATTAAACGTGACTCGGAGCCAAGGCCGCCGGCTGCATGGTGTACGGTTGGATGGGGGCTCATACCGCCCGTGGTGCCCTGAAGACCTGCAGTCACCTGGGAGCAGAGGAACGTAAGCCATGCTGGCATGTGGACTCTGACACTAGGACCTCAGTTCTCGCTCTCCTGCCTGCGTAACTTCAAGCAAGACAGCTAGCTTCTCTCTGCCTCAGTTTCCCTGGCCTGTAAACTGGCGGTAGTATCTTCCTCAGAGGAAGGCGGTCAGGATTAGATGACAACCATGCCTGGGACATGGTGAACATTGTGTCTGTTCGCTATGATTGCTCTGAGTACAGGCTATGGCTTATGCCAGGCTTTGAGGGCCTCTAGGACTCAGACACATGGGCCGCTGGGCTTCCTGCATCTCTGGGCAGCTCTCTGTGCCCACACCTACTATGCTGCATTACCCCTATCTGTTTTTGTGTCTGCTTCCCCTGCCCAGAGACTACAGTCTCCCGGACGGAAGGTTCTACAGCTCACTTATGTTTGTCTTTCAGTGTTGAATACAGCTCCATGGCCCACCAGAGACATCCAATAAATATTCGCCGAAGGAGCGGACGCTGGCTTGCTCGCATGCCGTTCCTGTTGGTTGCCGGCACACCTGTAGCTCCTGCTCTCAGAACGTTCCGGGTGGCTCCTTGTAGGCCACAGGCTTCTCCTCTGTGAAATGAAGGTACTCCCTTGGAGTGATCTCCAGCCACTGCCCCCCATCCTCCCTGATGGCCAGCCCCGGAGGATCTGAGATTCCCTCATTCTGCAGCTCGGCATTGCTTATTTGTGACTCTGGCTGGGCTCAGAGTTTTCCAGGAAAACTTGACTTTTTAGTGGGAGACAGGAGGATGGCTGCCTGGCTTTGTGAGGGGTTCAGGGTCAGAGTGAGAAGTAAAGGCTCAAGGAGGAAATGAAGGTCCTGCCAGGACTGCAGGATTATGCCACAGAGGCTTTGCCAGTGAGCAGCCATAGAAGATGGGAGGGTAGGCCCGGATGTGGGGCTTCTCCTGCCGCTTGACTGCACTTTATTAGTCTGTGACTCTCCCGAGATGGGACTATCTCTTGGAAAATCATTTTAATAACCGAAAGGAAATGGAGATAGGGATACTGGCTGCTTGCTGACCAGGGCTAGGTGACTCTCATCCAGGCAGGGACTTCATTTGGCTCTGCTAATATTGCCTATTGATTATCTCTTATTAGATTCCCTTTCATGCATCACTCTCCAGAATGTCTCCAAACAAGGGGGCCTGTGGACAGGAGGAATTCTGAGCAAAAGGAGGAGATGGGGGGAGGTGGGCTGCACAGATGTACAGGATCCAGGGGGGCCTAACATTGACAAGCGGTAGATGGAAACTGAGCGCAAACAATGTGATTACATCTAAGCACAGTGATTCTGGCCCCAGTCTTAAGGGTTCAGGGGCTGGACAAGTCCCAGTTCTATTGCTCACCAGCCTTGCTCTGGAGGAGGTGCTCATGTTCACCGAGTCTCCAGTTCTGCAGAGGGAAGATGACCCACAGAGGGTGTCGTGGAAGCAACTTGTAAACTCTGAAGTGTTGTCTACTCATGGGTTCTCTGTTGCTTCTGCCCAATTCACAAACCACAGCAATAGCTTTGACTATGTACAGAGAGGAAATCTGGGCCTGGACAGCTCCAGGTAGTGGAGGATACAATATCTAATTTTATTTGGCTTGAGATTTGTGGGATATAATTCTTAGGCCCCCACCTCATTCGGAGAAAGCACCTTTTCTAAACCTTAGTGGATTTAATGGGAAAAAAAGCAGTGGTTGAGATGTAATGACTTACCTCTTAGGAATTGATGCTGGCTGGCTGGGTCCAGGGACACAGAGTGGGTGCCGCAGGACCAGTCAAGAGGGTCCTTGGCTACACACAGCACAGAAATCAAATGCAAGTCAGCAAGAAGTGAGAGCAGAGTTAACTGAAGATACAGAGAGAGTGCAGATGCAGACAGAGCATCTGGGAGACTCACAAAAGAAAAGGAGAGAGTCTTGTCTTTGCTTGGGGACTGGGGTTTTTAGTGAGGAGTATGATCAGGTGCACGTGTCCTCTCAGGCATCCAGGAACCCATTAGAAGGAGGATAAGGGTCCATAAGTTTCTCATTCCTTGGAGTCAGGGGGTCTTGGTGTGACGATGTGTAGTGCCCACGGTCTGGAATGTGCACATGATGGCTTCGTGGGCTCATTCTCACCTGGTCCTTCCTTGGATATTATCTGTTGTGCTGATGACTTCTGGAGAAGTCATTAACCCCTTGTCTCTACAAGGAGGACACACACTGCTCACACTTAAGGCATGTAGAAAGTGGAGGTGCGGGTCCTAGTGAGAATAGAAGCAGCAAAAGGGGCGAAAAGCACATTTGTATGGAGTCCTTCAGTTTCCCCGTCTCTGAATGAGAAGCACTGGCCAGTCGGGAAACCCACCGGGCTGGGGGAAGGCAGAGAGAGAAGGCCAAGGCTTACGATGTGGCTTGGCTCACAGCAAACGTGGGTCGTGTTGAAAGTTGAGGCCGGTGGGTGATGAGGCTCTTTCTCCTTCCCCACTTCCCCCCGGGCCTCTCGGCGTGGGGTCCTGGAGCCAGGGTGGTCAGTCCTCATCTGTCTCCCTGTCCTCGGCTCACCCCCATCCTCCCCTTCCTCTCTCTCCAGCACAGGTGCAGACCTGACCCCGTCACCTCCCTGTTCAAAACCCTCCAATGAGAGACTCTTGAATGCTGAGAAAAACTGAGAACTGATGGATGTAAGGGGGAGGGGGA
The DNA here is from genome assembly GCA_017311185.1 of Proteles cristata cristata. NCBI lineage: Eukaryota > Metazoa > Chordata > Mammalia > Carnivora > Hyaenidae > Proteles > Proteles cristata. Next base: position 4,557,946 of record JAESUZ010004630.1, read on the forward strand.
GATGGGCATGGAAGAGGGCACTCGTGGGGATGAGCACTGGGTGTTATGTGGAAACTAATTTGACAAAAAACTATCTGTAAAACTATTTGTAAACTATTTATAAAAAAAAAAAAAAAAACCATAAAACCAAAACCCTCCTGTGGTTCGTCACCTACGGGATGGCATTAAACTCTGGTCCAGGCAGGCTCTCCAGGTTTGGCCTCATCTGCTTACAACCCCCCGCCCCCCGATTCATCCTCCATAACTTCCAGCGCTGGCCCATGAGCCTTGCCGGTGGCACCGTTGGGTCCCCAAACCCGCTCTCTCCCCCACCGCCCTTCTCTCCATTGCTGTTCCCCACCAGGACTGCCCTCCTCTGTCTTTGCCCCAGGGTGCCCCCTTTCCTCCCTGCTCTCAGAGCGCCATTCAATCCTTTGTTAAAAGCCACCTCCCCTCCCCCATCAGGGAGAGCTTAGTCTCACTAGTGTCCACTTCCCAAGGCATCCCGCACAGTCCCTCTCACTTCCAGCCTCTTTGCCAGGAAAGCTCCTCCACTCACTTTGAGCTCCTTGATTTCTTTCCCTCCATTTTATGTTCCAAGGGCATAGTGTCTTGTGTGGCACCATGAACATTAGTCAAACTTTCATGGAAAGTAGTTCAAGCCATCAGTGATGGGATTACTGAGGAGGGAGTGGGGATGAAATTGGAATGGGTAGAGTGTGCACTTCCATCAGTGGTGTGTGTGTGTGTGCGTGTGTGTATGCGTGTGTGTGAGATACATGCATGAGTGTGTGATGCCTGAGTGTACGGTGTGTGTGGTATGGTGTGTGTTTGGTGAATGCATGTATGTGAGTATGAGAGTGTGGTGTATGTGTGTGTTGTGTCTGTGTGTGAGTGTGTGGTGTGTTTTTATGTACATGTGTAAGTATTTGTGTGTGTGGTACATATGTGAGTGTGTGGTATGTGTGTGTGGTGCGTCTGAGTGTGTGTCTGAGTGTATGATATGTTTTTATGTGCACGTGTGTGGTGTGTGTGTGGGACATGTGTTAGTGTGTGGTGTCTGAGTGTGTGGCATCTGTGTGGTATATGAATTTGTGTATGTGAGTGTGTGTGGTATGTGTGATGTGTCTGAGTGTGTATGTGTGGCATGTGTGGTACATGTGTGAGTGTGTGGTATCTGAATGTGTGGTGTGTATGTATGGTGTGTGTAAGTATGTGTGTGATGTGTGTGCACATGGTGTGTAAGTATATGGTGTGTCTGGTGAGTGCGTGTATGTGAGTGTCTGTGTGGTGTGTAAGTGTGTGGTCTGTGTGCATGGTTCTGTGTGTGTGTAAGTGTGTGTGAGGTGTGTGTGTGTGCTCTCTAATCACAGACACGCGATGATCCGATGTGGCGTCTGAGTCCCCGCTGTCCCTCCTGCACGCAGAGCATCAGAACACAGCTGTTCTCTAAGGCCTGCTGGTTGACGGCGTGAGGAATACCAGGGGCCTCAGAACCTGTCGGGCCACCAGATGGGCTGCTGCATGGCCACAGGCAGGTCCTTGAAATCCTCTTAAAGACTCCAGCCAGAGGGAACAGCCTGGGCAAAGGCACAGAGGCACACGGAAGCAGATCGCAAGACAAGAAAATGTACACACAAGCAGAAGATTTTTCCATTCCGCTATTTTTACTGCTAATATTGGTAATATTAAACAAAATTTAAAAGCTCTCCTGGGGCGCCTGGGTGGCTCAGTTGGATAACCGTCTGACTTTGGCTCAGATCATGATCTCACAGTTCGTGAATCTGAGCCCCACGTCGGGCTCTGTGCTGACTGCCAGCTCAGAGCCTGGAGCCTGCTTCAGATTCTGTGTCTCCGTCTCTCTCCGCCCCTCCCCCACTCTCACTCTTTCTCTCTCAAAAATAAATAAACATTTTAAAACATTTTAAAAGCTCTCAACTTCTACTTAAATTCTGGTGTGTTGGGGGGAATGAGGATTGGTATGATTCTAAAAAAACAATAAAAGAAAACAAGCAGAATAGAATAAATATCAATAAATAAACTAGTAAAGATAAAGGAAAACTGCTGAGGTGACTCCCGCGGCACCCAAGGCTGGGAACCGTAGGCCTCAGCCATCACCTCCACTGGTGACATGGGCCAGGCAGCGGAGCACTTCCGGGTGAGGCGGCTGTCCTGGAACCCTGGCCCCCGGATGAGGACATGCATGGGCCCACTTATCAAGTCTCAAAGAGAGGACACCCAAGGCTTACAGGACATGACTTAAATTGTAGCTGGAGAAAATGGGGCTGGGTCAAGTGATGTGGGCCAAGGTCTCAGAGAGGGTCTGTACCTAGGGACAGACCGGGAACCCCTGCTGTGAGCGGAGCCTGAGAACCCCTCACAGGTGGGTTACCAGGAGTGGTGGGGCTCCGGGGCTAGCAAATGGCCTGCCTGGAAAACTGAACACATCGGCCTGGGAAGGCTGGCCGTGGACTGCCAGGGCAGTGGGCCGGGACCCAGCATCGCTGCTCATTGACCTCGGAACCCCACAAGTCACCCCTCCAGCCCGGGCCACAGCTTCCCCATCTGTGATGGGAGCCCACCCTGGATTCAGGCTGGAGCTGCATTTGCACACAACAGGGCAGAAGACCCCCACTGGCCACACCGGGTGGCCTTACCTGTGTCCCACAGAGTTGAGCAGGGAACCTAGATCCTGGGGTTCCCAGCCACTGCTCAGGCTGAAGACTGCCACGCCATCTAGAGAAGGGGAGCGACGAGGAGTGGGGGGGAGGGCGGAGGGGGTAGATGGGCCTCGTGAATGAAAACTGCTTTGGGAGGGGGCAGGAGAGAGTGGGAGGAAGGGAAGAGGGTGGGGTGGGCACAGAGGGAGGAAAATGCAGCCTCATCTGCTTGTTTGTGTTTCTTGTATTTAAGATGCTGACTTCTAGCATATTTTTAAATCCATCAGACATGAAAGGCTGATTTAAATAGACCCGCAGTGTGAAGCTGGTAATTTCACTTGCTACAATAGAGGAACTGGCAAGCCGCTGGCAAAGACGCAGCACCTCTCCCCACACCAGGCAAGCTGCAGAAGCATGGTGGGACTCTCAGGCCAGGTGCTTTCTACTCCCGGGCATGGGGAGTGGGCTGCGGGAGGGGTGCTAGATAGGGAGCTGGAAAGAGAAAAGGGGAAAGGGAAGGAGAAGTGGGGCAGATGTGGGCCAGGGGAGAAAGTGGAGAAGGGTGAGTGGGAAGATGAACAAGAGAAATGGACTGGCTCAGCATTCTCCTGGTTAGACTCCCCGGCACACCTTGTACTATAAACTTCTGCTTCAGTCCCAGTTCAAAACAATCCCAGGGGCGCCTGGGTGGCTTAGTCGGTAAGCGTCCGACTTTCGCTTAGGTCATGATCTCGCGGTTCGTGGGTTCGAGCCCCGCGTCGGGCTCTGTGCTGACTGCCAGCTCAGTGCCTGGAGCCTGTTTCAGTCTGTGACTCCCTCTCTCTCTGACCCTCCCCTGCTCACGCTGTCTCTCTCTCTCTCTCTCCTAGAAATAAATAAAAACAAAACATTAAAAAAAAAAAAAACCAATCCCAGACTCTCAGGGTTGGGCGGGTCAAAGTAGAGGCATTCTCAAGAGCCAAATGTTCAACATCTGCTTGAATACCTCTAGTATCAGGGAGCTCACTACCTGGTGAAGCAGCCTATTCCATTGTCGGGCAGTGCTCATGAGGACATGCTTTTTTACGATAGGTCACATTATCTATTCTCTGTGCTGACTGGTTCTAATCTGGCCCTGTCGAGTCACTCAGAGCCAAGGGTAACACGCAAGTCAACCTTTCATCATGGAACATAGTATTTGGGTCCTCTCCGACTCCAGTACTTCTATGCTAGTTCTTAGTCTTCTTACCATAAATGATTACAGCATAAATCTTCCTAAACTGAAGCATTTCTGGATGCTAATAAGTGTATTTCTCACTGTAGTTAATGCAACAGAATTTCAGGAATAATAAAAGACTTTTGCCATTCATTTTTTGTGTCATTCATCACACCCTTACTGAGGCCACACTCTGAGACCAGGCTAGGCCCTCCTGTTGGCATATAAGTTATGGAGGTCCTGTCCCTAGGAGCTTATCTACAAGGAATGGAGCCAAACTCCTAAAGAGAAGGGTGTGCAGGGGCAGAAGTGCGAGGAGCCTTGAGGGCCCTCCCCAGCAGAGTCCAGGGTGGGGTGGGCTGGGTGGAGCCCTGAAGGGAAGAGGACCCTGAGATTATGGTCACGGCATTTAAAAACATTTTTTAATGTTTATTTATGTTTGAGAGAGAGAGACACACAGAGTGTGAGCAGGGGAGGGTCAGAGAGAGAGGGGGACACAGAATCTGAAGCAGGCTCCAGGCTCTGAGCTGTCAGCACAGAGCCTGATGCAGGGCTCAAACCCAGGAACTGTGAGATCATGACCTGAGCTGAATGTCAGCCACTCAACCAACTGAGCCACCCAGGTGCCCCATGGTCATGGCATTTTAATGGAATGTCGGTGTACACCTGTAGGTTTCTAGGTGTTTCTTCCCCTTCAGTACACTGAAGCATCAAGGGTGTTAAGTATGCTAAGCTTGTCTTCCTTCCTTGCTCTCTCATCTCTGATATAATCTGAGACAAACACTGAGTATCTTAGACCCTCAGTTGTTGGGCATTGAAGAGAGTCAATCCTTCATTTATTCATGCAACATAAATGTGTGAAAGTGTTTTATGAAAAAAAAATTATATTGTGGTAAAATACACAAAACATAAAATTTTAACCATTTACAAATGTAAAAGTCAGTGACATTGAATACAGTCACAATATTGTGTGCAACTGTCACTCCCCTCCAACTCCAGAGCTTTTCACTGCCTAAAGTGAAAGTGTCTTACAGACCATATATTTAAAGGTGGTTCAATCAGGAGTACAGTATCTGAAGTCTTGACCTGGCAACAAATCTATACAACCACACCTAGTGTCTATTATGTAATAAAAACATTGAATAAGACCAGAACCCTACCAATGAGGACTTTGTAGGCTGGATGCTGGGCCCCTGTCCCACTTCTAAGCCGAATGGAAAGATAACAAAACATTCTTAGACAGAAGTCTGTACCTTGAAGGAATGCAAGTTTTCCTTATTCTACTTTCCTTATTCTATTTCCTCATTCTACTAAGAGCCCAGGGAAATAAGAGTTGCTCAAATCTGAGGCCCTGGCTTCTCCTGGTTACCAAGAAGTGTGGGACTTTCTTTCTTATTTTGTTTTGTTTCGGACTCTTGCACAGGGAGATAGACGATGATGTAATAACTAACATTTGTCTAGAGCCTTTCAGTTGACTAAACCCTTTCCCCAGAGTTCTCATTTGACCTTCATGCTAGCAGACAGTAGGACAGAGAACACTACAGATATGGCAGCTGGGGCTCAGAGCACCAAGGAGTTCCAGGTTTTGCCTAAGGACACACAACTTGTGTGCGGGTTCTTATTCTGAGCAGATCTTCAGTGGTTAGAGAAAACATTTGGAAGAGGCACAGCCTGGGTTAAGATGGCCGGTTCAATGCCAGGAAGGAAGAGAACCAGGCAGAGAAGCATTTTTTATGCACAGAAACATGGAGCCCAAGTCAAATTGAGTTGTTGAGCTGCCTGAGGGGAATGGATTGCTACTAGCAACAGCTGGGGCGGCTGCAGGGTGGTGAGATGGGATGCTTTGATGGGCATCACACTGTCTTAAATGCAATTGAATCACAGCAGCTGGAATGCTTCTCAGCACTCTGTTTTAAGAGCCAGAAGCAGCAGCTCATTTGAACCAGCAAGGCAACCCCATGGGTCTACCAGACCCCAGGGACCCAGTCATCCAGCCTCTGAGAACTAGGGCTCCAGCAGAGTGGCTCACCAAGTGATGGGCCTTGTTCTTGAGAAATGATGCTCTGTTCTCAACTGCTCCTATATGGCAAACACTGTTTGCCAGACACCGTGCCAAGCATGAGGCAGAGATTAATGCTCCCACTTTGGAGAGCTCAGTCCAGTGCATTTCACTCAATAGAGCCCTGTGGGTAGTATGTATAAATAAGTACAACACAGTATCATTACAGATTTGCCTGGGGAAGCCTATGGACTGGATGTCAAATCACACCCTGACACTCTGTCCTTGACCTGATGCTACACATGCTCAATGAATTCTAGTTCCACAGTCAGGTTACTCAAACTCATTTTGAGACTCCTTGAGCTCTACATGTTTCAATTCCAACTTAAAAAAAAATCCCATCCCCTCTGTCCACGTTCTTTGGGCATTTTTCCTTAGTAATGCAGTGTTTTTATGGGTAGTATTTACTTTTATAGGTCAGTTGGATCCAGTCATAATTCATTATGATGGCACAGACCTCCTTGGCCTCCTCATTTGCTGGGAGTCTCCTAGCGTTATGTCAAGAGTCTACTAGTACCACTTCTGAATCAAAGCCAAAGTGCTGATGAAGTTCCAGCCCTGAGAGAGGGTCAGTTCTTGGACTTGACTCAGTCCTACGCCAGAATGATAAACAACACAGCCTCGCCAATGCTTCTCAGCTTCTACATTGATTTCAGGTTCTTTGCCAAGCACCATATGGTTTCCCAACCCCCACCATTTCCAGGAAGGTTCTTCCTAAGTAGGGCACTTCACTGAAACTGGCTCCATTGAATTGTGTGAAAGTTGGAGCTATGATGTTCTTTGTTACTGTGGATAATTAACATAGTTATTAATAGAAACATTAATAAAGTTAGGAAGTGGGGGAGGTTTAGAAAGATCCTACATCCTGGCAACCATCATCATCCCTACCCCTTACCTCTGCATAGACACACACACACACACACACACACACCAGATAAGAAGGGAAGAAATAACTAATAAAGTAAAATACTATAGATTTTTGACTAAACTTGGCTGGGATTTGTGTAGCAAATTTCTTTTCCCCAAATAATGGGAGGAGAGGTGACAGTGCTCCTAAGCCCAGTCACCAAGAAGTTCCTTAAATCTTTGTTTCGGTACGTTTATGTTCTGTGATTTCATTATTTTGAAATAATTAAACACTTTTGATCTGTAGTTTCCATCCACCTATCCCTTCTGAGTGAAGCTTTATGGAATGTCTGGATTCCTGTCAGGAAAGAGAACACTGCCTGAGGATTTCTGGCCTCCCTTCACTTCCTCCAGGAGCAGGACACTTCCTTGGGCAACTCATCTCCAGCAGGATATGCAGAAGCTCAAGGTGGAGAAGACAGTTTTCAGATCTGAAAGACTTTTGACTTTCATATCCCTCCTCCAATCCTGAAGTCCGGAAAGACTTTGGGGGGTTTAGAGGTGGAGCTAAGGAATGAGGCAAGTTATGGCTATATTGTGTGAAGTGTGAGGAAGGAAGCAATGACTGCCAAGCAGAACTTGATTTGTGCACATTGTAGGTGGCCACTTATGTGAGGAGGTCTCTGAAATTTTAAACAAGTTACTTAAAAAAGTTCAAAGACCTCAAGCAAACCATGTCTAAAGAACTAAAGGAAGCATGCGAACAAAACCCCACCAACTAGAGAGAATCAATAAAGACACAAAAATTATTAGAGGGACCAAATAGAAATCCTGAAGCTGAAAAGTACAATAGAAACAGGAAATTCATTAGAGGGTCCCAATAGCATATTTGAGCAGGCAGAAGAAAGAACAGTGAACTTGAATACAGGGCAAGTGCGATTATGCAGTCTGAAGAACCCAAAAAATGGTGAAAAGAATGAACAAAACCTCAGAAACCTGTGGGACACCATCGAGCTTGCCAACATATGCATTACAGGAGTTCTAGAAGGAAAGGAGAGGGGGGTAAGGACATAAAGAATACTTAAGGAAATAGTGACCAAAATTTCCCCATATTTGATGAAAGCCAACCAAGATGCTTCAGAAACTCCAAGTAGGATAAACTCAAAGACACGTACAGCTAGACACATCAAAATCAAATTGTTTAAAGCCAAACAATTAAGAATTTTGAAAGCAGGAAAACAGAAGAAATTCTTCACATACAAAAGAGCCTCAATAAGATTAACAGCCAATTTCTCAACAGAAACAATGGAGGCTAGAAACTAGGAATGGTATACTTAAAGTTGCAAAAGGGAAAAAACCCTGTCAACCAGAAGTTCAATATCTGATAAAACTATCCTTCAAAACTGAAGGATAAATCAACATTTTCATGTAAACAAAACTGAGACGGATTTTTCCTACAAGAAATATTGGTGAGGTGAAAAGACTCTAGATAGTAACTTGAATTAACATGAAGAAAAAAAGAGCACTGGTAAAAGTAATTATGTAATTATATACAGAAATGGTATGAATATATTTTTTGTTTATAACTCCTTTTAAAATCTGATTTAAAAGAGAACTGCATAAATCAAAAACAATAAATTTATATTGATGGGAACAAAATGTATAAAGATATAATTTGTGACAATAACAACATACAGGAGGAGGAACAAAGTTTTGTGTAATATTGAAATTAATTTGGTATTAATGCAAACTAGATTGCTCTAAATTGAGATATTAATGGTTACTTACAGGGCAGTCACCAAGAAAATAAGTTAAAATATATATAGTGAATGAAATGATAATTAAAATAGTACACTAGAAATTAGCTATTTAACACAAAAGAAAGCAGTAATGGAGAAATGGAGGAACAAAAAGAATATAAAATATAGAAAAGAAATAGCAAAATGGTAGACACTAAATCTTACTTTACCCATTATATTAAATGTAAACATAGCAAACTCTCCAGTTAAAGGGCAGAGATTGGAAGAATAGATTATAAAAAAAAAACATGATCAAGGGGCATCTGGGTGGCTCAGTTGGTTGAACATCTGGCTCTTCATTTTGGCTCAGGTCATGATCCCAGGATTATGGGATTGAGCCCCGTGTGTCCCTCTCTCCCTCTGCTTCTCTCCCCCAATGCATGTGCTCTCTCTCTTTCTAAAATAAAAAACAAAAACAAAAACAATCCCCCCCTCCCGAAACCACAATCCAACTATATGCTGTCTACAAGAGATTTAATTTAGATTTAAAAGCATAGTCAGAAAATGAGAGTTGGTATGTCTATACTAATATCAGACAAAATAGACTTTAAGTCAAAAATGGTTACTAAAGGCAAGAAGGACACCTTATAATGACAAAGGTCAAGTCAAAAAGAAGATGTAACAATTATAAACATATAGGAACCTAGAAATAGGTTGAAGCAAACTGTGTTAGGAGAAGGCAGTCCTATCCTAAATCTTTGACCCCCATATCCACTAGGAATTTATTCCCTTGAGCTAAAGCTTTGCCTCTTTTACAGTTTTTTTGTTAAAAAAAAATATATATATATATATATACACACATCCCTTAAACCATCAATTGCATTAATACTTTAGCTGAAATTGGTTTAAGATCCTTTAGAGCACTGACTGCTAGTGGCAGAGATAAAAGGTTGAGCTATTTTTGATGGAACATGCAGGTATGGCCTGGAGTGGGCCCCAGGTGGGGAGAGTAGGGAAAAGGGGAGTCCAAGATTGGGTGGAAGTATTAAGAACAGAGGAAAAGTACAGGATGCGGAGAGGTGGAAGAAAGCTAGTGCATCATAGAGGATAGTGTACCAAAGAGACTGTCAGGAAAGAAAAATGCTAAATAAGCAGCAAAATAACTGGGGCTTTGGTTTGGTGCCGCGGCTCTTGGTTTGGCAACTTGGGGCTGAGGGCAGCAGCAGATGCCAGAAGCAGCACAAGGCGTCAGAACAGGGGAGAAAATGTGGCGCCGAGGATTGTGATGAGCACAGATCATTCTTAGATAAACATCCTGGCACCAGGTCTGAGCTGCTGTCTGAATCCTGGAGAACCATAGGCAGGGAAGCAGAGCGGACCGTGGGCTAAAACCAGACCACAGACACTGGTAAGATATGGGTGCTGATTGGAAAGCCAGGAAACCCACAGGAACAAAGGAGAGCAGGGCCAAGAGGCAATGCGGCAAACAAGCTCATAAGCCAGGCGAATGAGCTGGGCAATTGGAGGTAGTATTTGTGAAAGCACCCACTTATGGGTAGATGCTTAGTGTTAGCTGGTTCTAAATCTGAAATGAGGGCAAGGCTAATGGTGGTCTGGGCAGTGGTCTGGGAAGTGACTCAGTGTTGACAACAATAATGGCCCGTACTTGTTAGTACCTATTATGTGCTGGGCACTGTGCTAAGCATTTCACATTCATTGCCTCATTTAATACTTAAAATGTCCGTGGGAGGTAGACATTGAAACCTCCAACCTACAGCGAAACATGAAACCTGTTCAGGAGACTTCCTCAAGACCATTATAGCAATGTAAATGGGATGGAGCCAGCGGTTTCCCTGACAGCACTCTGCCAGGCCCTGGGACAGGCTCACAGCCACTGGGGTGGCTTTGTCTCCAGGATGACTTAAAAGGAATGGGGAGAGGGGGGAAGGTCCGGTCTGGGAACACAGACACGGAACATCTCAGAGTCTTTCTAAGGTCTCATCCCACATACTTGTCTCAAGTGGAATTGGAAAAAGAAGCAACAAGGCCTAAAGACCCTTCCTCCTCTCTTCTCTCTGCCTGGACCCTAAGGGTTTGTGGGGATTTACCTCACGTGCTGGAGGGTAGGGCACTAGGATCACTCCACCCTGCTCTAATCCCTAAATGCATTTTCCCAGAATGGAAAAATATGGCCCCAAACCAGGAACTAGGTCTAGGGGATAAAGGCATCTGTGGGCTTGGGGAACTCCAGGTATAGCCTGCCTGCCCCATAATTCCAATTGCCATTGTTTCTGCTTTTTTGTTTTCAGAAGCAGGAGAGTTGGTTTGCTTTCTTTATGGCCATCTCTACCCTCTGTCTGCATGCCCCCCCCCACCCATAATACATAATCACACAGCAACACACACCCACACAGATATTGGAGGGTCACTTCTGGGTGATCCCCTGCATCTCACTAACGAGACCATGACAAGTGCCTTCTCTTAGAGAAAGGAGTGTCCTGTGAGTTCCCTTCAAATCTGGACTAGGGGCCGGAGCCAGCCTAAGTCGGAAAATGAAGGTGTCATCATAAGCACTCTGAGCAGGAGGAGCCAGAAGCGTCAAATAGCTTCTCATTTTACTGATGAGAAGGGGGCCAAGGCAGGGAGTTGACTTGCCCAAGGCCATGGGACATCTCCTGGTACTCGGTGCTGGCTTTTTTCTGCATCCTCCATGGGCCCCCTGGTGCCTCCAAGCACTAAATGGGGGAGAGAAAAGTCTGAAAAAAGGAGGCAGGCACTTGCCTCATGACCCACGGGGCTCTGATGCTTTTAGGAGTTTGGGGAGGAGGCTACAGGGAACTCTGACCAAAGGATTCTCTTCTGCCTCGCTGGCTGTACACAGTTGTGTCGAATCTTCTTGGAGGCCTATGGATACTTTCTGCTCTCCTCCCTTCTTACACGTCCTGCTTGGGTGTGGATACTACTCACTTCCCTGTGGGGCTGGGCCTGCAACCCTAGAGTGGTAATAGGCAGTGATTATGATCTTTTCATCCAAGCTCCCCACCCAGGCCAAGAAAGCCCTTACCAGCACCCCCCACCCCCACCCCAATGATGCTGGAGCACTGCTGGGGCTGGGAACACACCACTACCCAGACAAGGGAACCACACATGGGCCCAGTTCATTCCCCTTAATGTAAGTGCCCTGTGCTGGTAGAGTTACAGGGATGCTGAGTCCTATATCTATATTCTGCTTACTTCTCAAGCACCAGCTATATAATCAACCCCACAGCCACACTTCCTTTTTTAAAATACAGTCCTCTGAAAAATAAAATAAAATAAAATGAAGTCAGTAACTGTGGACCTGGTGCTGGGCCTCACTGCCTGCATGTCAATCTACCCCATTAATCATCATGTGTAATTTTTTGACGAGCTATTTTGAGAAACATTGGAAAATGGCTTTCACAGAGCTATGTATACCTTATTTATACTCCAGAAATGGTCGCTCTGTTTAGCAGCAGATGGGTTTTTCCCCCCTAGTTTTCTTTTCATCTCTCAGTGAAAGTTAAGTAGGAAGTAAGCCCTCTCCCTAAGCCTGAGCACATGTTTATCACCCGCAGTCCACCTGGGAGTCAGGGTCGTGGGTGGCTGGTTGAGAGGAAAGGCTGTGGGTTTCTTGTAAGGCACTGTTCCAGAGACCCCCAAGGGGACAAATACAGTAGAGGTGCTGGCTGCTCAGAGGCAGGGTTCCGCAGCCTGGCAGGGAACAGGGTCCCTGGAGGAGGAATGTCGAATAGAAGCCACTGGATGCACTGGCTTGCTTTTCTCAACACCGTGTGGGCATCTCAAGGTCCGTGAAGCATACGTCAAGAGCATCCCATTGATGTCCCGAGAAGCCAAAGGAAGACCAACCATCTTGGCCCTGCCCAAGTGCTATATCTTTGGCCTACAGGAAGCAGCAAGTCTGCCCTGCACAGTTGCCATGGCAACCACAGTGCTGCAGCTCTGAAGGGCAAGGGGAGCAGAAGGGAGGTGGTGAAGGCATGTGGTGATTTTTCTGGAAGAGCCCATCTGTTTCTTTTCCCCACAAAACCAAGCTGGGGGGGAAATGGGCATCTGGGGTTTAGAGAGAGAAGAGAGAGATTTCAAAATGCTCCAAGAGCAGTTTTCCTGACTAGATGTGCTTCCCTTCCTGTTGGTGGAGGCAAGTCACAGACAATGACAAAGGTTTGGGCAGGTTAAGGTGCAGGCATCTAAGTGGGAGCCCCTGTGCAGGATTCAGGGTGGGTCCCATGACCCCAGGCATGGGGGTGGAACAGTCCTAGGAGGACTCCTATCAGCCACAACAGGATTTCTTTTTGGCGGGGCGGTCAACCTGTATGGTGTCCTTCCTCGCTGTATCTTCTTGTTTCTTGAGGATCCTGGGAGAGGGGAAGGTATAGTGTCAATAAAGGAGAGCTGCTAGGTTGTTGGGTTATATCCAGCTCATCCAGGTGATGAGGGGAGGAAATCCAGCCTCACCAGAGCATCAGGGTTTTCAAAGTCTCCCCCTGGGAAGTACGGGTACATAACCATAATTTGTAAAGACAAAGTTTAGCCAATATGGATCCTTCATGACACCTCTTCCAAGAAGCCTCCCCAGATTCTCCAGGTGGTTTAAGTGCCCCTGACAGCATTCTGACCATTCCTCTGTAAAAACCCCCTTACCCCATGTCATAATGCACTGTCCTTGGTTGGCTTCCTCAGGTGAGAAAGCTGCTTGAAAGCAGAGACTGTATATTTTGTCTCGTGTCTCTGTAGCCTATCATAGTACCTGACACACAGTAGAGCCTTAAAAGAATATACTTTTTGGTTATTAACTCTATAGAAAGTCTGTCCCATGTTGCCACAGTTCCAGATTAAATGTAGGAAGTAAAGAATTAAAAATAGTGGTAAGGATCCTATCCCTGCTTTTATACTCTCAATGTGCTTTCACCCGAAGCACCCCTTTTGATTTTACAACAGCCTGAGGAGGCAGAGAGGGTATAATTGATGTTACTGTGCTAGGGGCAAATCTTGGAGAGGTACACTGACTTTACCCCCAGGAATTGTGGCAGAGAAAAGCCTAGAACTTTCCCCCTGATCTTCTATAACTCCACAACCTTTCCAATGCATAGAAAATGTTCTGGGGTTCTTAATTACTCTAATGAAAGTATTTTTTAAATTCCCCAGAATGAGTGCTGAACCCCAAATGGGCACTATTAAATATTTGTTGGATGGATGGATGGATGGATGGATGGATGGATGGATGGATTGGTGAGTTGATGGATACATGTAGAGATGGATAAATGGATGGGTGTATGGGTGGATAGACTGGAAGAATAGGTGGATTGATGGATGGATGGATGGATGAATGGATGGATGGATAGGTGCCTGGGTGAATAGGTGGGTGGATAGATGGAATGAAATGAATGCCAAGATGGATAAATGAATGAATGTCCAAGTACTGAAAATGGGGGCCTGTGTGTGTGTTTTTTTTCTTTTTTTTTTTAATTTTGATATAGGCGGAGGCTTATGAAAGCAGTCTTTTGGTAGAACTAGCCCTTTGAGAGCTGTCACCTTAGATGCCTCTGGTCCCCCCAAATAGCCCCTCCTCTCCCTGGCTCTCCTCACCCTCCCCCAAGCTCATATTATAACTGTTTTTGTTCCCTGCTGGCTGCCAACTAATCCCTGCTAAGATATTAGTCAGTGTTCAGGGACCTATGATATGACCTTTCCCAGAAGCATTTGCATTTAAAAAGAGGATCCCTGGGAAAAGGGCAGCTTTTAAGACCCAGAAGAAGAAGACTACAGTGGGGGCAAGGAGCAAGGGGGGTTTCTTTTTTGTCCCTATTGTGTTTTAGAGGGCTGTCTCTGAAACCCACAAGAAGGCCTAGGCCTCCAGCCCCTTTGCCCGAGAAGGCTCAGGCAGACAGAGGAATGGTCCTCGAAGAGGTGAATGCAGTGCTCCCCACCAGACCCATGTGTTGGGATGTGCCTCCTTACCTGGCTAGATGGAGCAGGGACTCTTTGGTGTTGTGACCAGAATAGGCACTGCATTCATAGAAGATCAGATTGTTCTCCTAGAATCATGAAACAGAGGGAACAAAAAGAGAGTATCGGTAGAGCTCGTGGGACCCATGGGAGGAGAACAACCCCTCTGCGTCGGCCCGCATGCCTCACTCCCTCTCACAGTCCCCTTTAATTCCTCTCCCCTCCCACTCTGCTCCAGGTTGATTTCAGTCTCCTCAGGCTCCCTGCCTGATGCAAGCTCTGTATCCATCTCCCAGGTGAGCTATAACAATTGTAAAACACAAAACGGTGCTTCACGCTTTCACAAATCGCTCTCCAGTATGTAGATGCCCAATTCCTTTTCACACCAGCCTGTGGTGCAGACAGAGGTGCAGAGGCCAGGATGGGCCACGTTCCCCACACTGCACAGGCAGGAAAACCGAGCGCAGAGTATAAAGGGTGGGTCAGTTCATTCAATGACTTATTGAGTTAATGGCAGGACTCCCAGCCACTTGCTTTTCCCAGGACACCAGCATTCCGTGAACTTTGGGGCAGATGTCACTGAGGCACACCAGTAGGAATTCTCCTTCACACCAGTTAATTACTATTCAGCTGCCTCGGCTGTCAGCATTGATCTCACAGGACAGTTGTCCATCACTTCAGGATGCAGAGGCCGTGCTGCCTGCGTGGTGGAGGCTCTTGGCCAAGCCTCATCATTATATCCATTTGTCACTCCTATTAGTAGATTTCCTGCTTCCTCAGGACAGTGCTATTGGCATGAAAGCCCAGAGGCTGAGGCCCTATGGGGATGCAGGCACTGAGTGAGGACACTTCTTTGGCTTGCAGAGCAGGAGGCTCTAGACACTGGCTCCCAGTTCAGCTTCCCTGGTTCACAGCCCAGAGGCCCAGATCCATCCCCTGTCCACACTTTCGCCACAGCTGGACTCTGGGTCAGTCTTTGGAAGAACGAAGGCTCCATGGTGGGAAGAGGGAGAGTACACAGGGTCTAGAATTGGAAGACATGACTGGCCTTCCAGCTTCAAGTCATGACTCCACCCCTGAGGACCCGTGCCATCACTTGAATTAATCACTTCACTTCTCTGAGCCTTGTTTGTTTGTATGTTTGTTTTTTATCTGACCAAAAAAAGGCGGGGGTGGTGGTGGTAATGGGATGATAAAAACACAGGCCTGCAGTTCATTAATCAAACTCTTGGATCCAGATGTACTTTGGAATCCAGAGACTCTGAGTTTCAGAAAAATAACAGATGTATGTTCCGTATATTATATTACCCTCAGTGGGTCTGGGACAGCACCCTATAATCAAACATATTAATACTTCTTGAAACATTTGAAAATTCATCCAAGTGAGGTAAACAAAAAGACCACAAATAACTTCATGCCAGTCCTGGTCAGGTTCTTCTGTCAGACGAAACAGTAGAAACCTTTCTGGTTCAGTATTGTGAGCATTGTGGGTAAGGGATGCAGAGGTGTGGCTACCCGGGCCCTCCCCAGGGACATCTGCCAGACCCTTCTTGCTCTTGTTCTACTTGACTCTTACCATTTGTGCCCATTTTCCTGATCTCTGGGGTCACAAGTTCCTGTTTATTTACTTATTTATGATAATTTTTAAATGTTTACTTCTTGGGGCGCCTGGGTGGCTCAGTCGGTTAAGCATCTGACTTCAGCTCAGGTCATGATCTCATGGTTCATGGGTTTGAGCCCCATGTTGGGTTCTGCGCTGACAGCCAGCTCAGAGCCTGGAGCCTGTCTTCAGATTCTGTGTCTCCCTCTCTCTCTGACCCTCCCCTGCTCATGCTGTCTCTCTCTCTCAGAAATAAATAAATCATTTTTTAAAAAAAAGTTTATTTCTTTATTTTGAGAGAGAGAGTGTATACAAGCAAGAGATGGGCAGAGAGAGAAAGAGTGGGAGAGAGAGAACACCAAGCAGGCTTCCTGCTGTCAGTGCAGAGCCCGATGTGGGGCTCAAACTCATGACTGTAAGATCATGACCTGAGTCAAAAGCAAGAGTCAGATGTTTTACTGACTGAGTCACTCAGGCACCCCTATTATTATTTTTTTTAATTTGAAAGAAAGAGAGAGTGTGTGAGTGGGGAAGGGGCGGAGGGAGAAAAAGAACCTCAAGCTGACTCCATGGTCAGCACGGAGCCCAATGGGGAGCTCAATCCCACGACCCTGGGATCATGACCTGAGCTGAAATCAAGACGGATTCTTAACCTACTGAGCCACCAGGCATCCCATACATGAGTCCCTGTTTAGAGCAAATACACTATGAGGTATGGAATCTGAGGACTGGAAAGCACCTCCATTTTCCCAGACATATCAGTTCTTGAAAAGCACTCTGAGGCAGTAGAAACAGCCAAGGAGTGCACACTGATTTCCATCAGCCAAGGAGTATCTGATTTCCATCAAGCCTTATCAGCCCCAAGCTTGGGCAACAGGGCTGATGCTTATTTTAATGGTAAGTTTTTGAAGGCACACCCTGAGTTTATCTTGGGTTCATAGTTTTTGGGCTCCCTATTGATCAGAATGGATAAACTCTTGAACAGTGCTGTTCAAAGAAGAACAGTCTGCCTTACAGAGTGAGTGTCTCATCCCTGAAGGTGATCAAGTACAAACACAGAGGAAGGGAATCCAAGGATCAGACAGGGGATTTAAAGAGGTGCCTGGATAGTTCAGTCAGTTAAGTGTCTGACCTCAGCTCAGGTCATGATCTCATGGCTCGTGAGTCATGCTCCACATCAGGCTCTTTGCTGACAGCTTAGAGCCTGGAGCCTGCTTCAGAGTCTGTGTTCTCCCTCTCTCTAGGCCCCACCTCAGTGCATGCTCTATCTATCTCTGTCTCTCAAAAATAAATAAACACTAAAAAAAAAAAAAAAATATATATATATATATATATATAAAAGAAGTAATCTCTTGCTATCTAAGAATCTATCATTCTAAGTTCCAAGGAAGAGAGTTTGGGAGAATTCCCCATACCCTAGTCATCCCTAGCCAGCTCTATCTTGCAATGTGTGAGTTTCTACAGAAAGTTCCACATGCATGGGCATCCACATGCCATTCCCATGATACCAGGACACCCATCTTGCCCACTTGCCTCCCTCCCAGGGGGCTTTCAAGGAAGGCTCCCACCTGACTGCCCTCAGGGTTGCATCTCATCCAGAGAGATGGAACGATTCACTCTTTACCTTGGCAAGCTTCTCCCCAAGGCCTTGGGGAACTTCCCGCTCTTTCTCATTGTCAATTTTATTGGCCAACAGAAGAACAGGAATGCGGTCTCCCACGGCTTCCTGCAAAACAGATAATCCCCCAACTGAGAGAAGCATCCAGAAGGAAAACCCAGAAGGGCAGGCTTAAAATGCTGGCGGTAACAGTACAATCTGGCTTGCGAATGCCCTGCTGCCACAGCAGGCCGGGCAATAATAGAGTCACATCCCCAAAGCTGAGAGTTTCAGTTTCCGAGGCTTCTGAGAGGTATCTGAAGCCTCCCTCCCTTCCCACTCATCCTTGCTGGATGGGCCGTGCAGGTGTCCCAGCTATGTGTGGGTAGCAGCATGAGGGGACAGAAGACGTCCATGAACACATGGTGTCATTTTCTAGCACTCACAGTTCCCCAAAACCATTTCTAAGTGACTGGGACTTCATCTAAATGAACAAGAACGAACCAAAGGAATTAATGCAGTGTGGCTTGGAGCATTTCTAGGGACTGCTTTGATTAGAAGTGGCATCTCTAGGGGACTCATATTGGGCACATAGGCTCCCGGAGGGTTGGGGCCACAGTGCCCATAAAAGGATTGTTTGCGCCTAACTGGAGGTCCCTACATTAGGCAATAAGGATAGTTCGCTATTATCGGGTGCTCTGGCTCTGACCAAAGGCCTGTATGGGAAAGAAGTGTGTGGCCACAGAAGCTGCACTTCTTGGGCCAGATCAGGTTTGTTCAAGGAGTCAGCCTTCTTTACTCCTCCAGTGACTGAAGCATATCCCACCAGGGGCCCACACCCTTGGGTCTCTGCACCCCAGGGCTTCCTCCCTTGTGAAATGCATGTACTTCCTGTGCCCCTCAGGAGGGCAAGCCAAGGGCCCTGGATGCACAGCTAGTAAGTGAGTAAATACGGTAATATTCGCATTTAAGCAGGCTGTGATTTTTACTTCGTGAGATATTTAATTAGGGGCTTTTAGTAATAATTTGGTAAGCAATAGTTATTCATTGCAGTGAAAGGTTTTACTAAATAGAGAGGGTTAGGGGATAACAGAAGCTAATAAGCACGTACAGTATTGCCAATGGCTCAGCTACTTTATTTCACCATTTCAAAGAAATGTCCAAAGTCCATCCAATAGGTACATGTATTTTAAGTTTGAATGCCATTATATTTGAAATTAAGCCTCAATGCTTCCTTAATCTACACATTCGTTTTTATCGCAGTTCGGTAGTGAACAAAAATTCTCGTTTACTAAATGAGAACGATAAGGCTCAGAGAATCCCAAAGAACATTCAATAACAAAGTCACTGAGTTATGAGGACCCTTTAGTATATGGGTCCACAATTTTCTAATGTTTTTCTCTAAATTCTGATTTCCAGTGAACTCTCTGCTATTTAGTGTCTTATTAACTAGAACTCTCTAAAAGTGGTATTTCCACTTATCTTCCGTAAGACGGTAATTAACATTGGTACTGATGACTCAAAGGTGCTACATGATCTTTACAGTGTCTTCTGATCCATCAAAAATAGATTAAATTATGTGCACTGTAACTGACATGCTAAGCGCACTGCACCACGTTTCAATAGTTTGCACATGAGAAACCACTTACGGCATACAGACAATGCTGTGGCTCCCTATTACCAGAGTGTTGGGTAATGGGAATACCCCCATATTCTAACTGTGTTGTGCCACAGAAACTTGTGTGAAGACTTTTTCACAGAAAAGGAAAAAAAAAAAGAGGAAGAAGCAGGGAAATGGGCCAAAAGGCTTGCTGTTTGGAGCACATGAGAGATATTTGTAGATTTATGTGTGAGGAATGACTAAGCCTTGTGGGATTTCTTGACATGGAAATGCTGAAAATATGAGCATCAGACTTGAAATCCCAAGGCAGAATTCGAACCCGGATTCTGCTAATTTGGAATGGGTGATGGCTTCAGTTTCTTCACTTGTAAAGGGGACAGTGGGTATTGAATGACTAAATAGGATCAGATAGGGGATAGTCACAAGCCCCAAATCGGAGCCCTATGTACCACAAACAGCAGGGCTGCCTCTGGGGGGAAGGGAGAGCAATCTTTTTATTTCAAAGCAATTTCTGGGTATAAAAATAAAACATCTTAGAAGGAGTAGAAAAAAGCCAAGCCCCCAGATAGAGCTGTGTCTTCTGTACTTTGCATTGTTCCTCTCTTACACCAACACTCTGGACACCTCGTTTCTCCTCCATGGACCCTGGGTTGCCACTGATAAAGAATCAGGCCTATCTCCAGAGTCATGGCAAAAACGAGTGAGAACACACAGGAGGCTGGAAAGGTGCTATCCACCATGGGCAGTCAGCCATCATCACCCCAGCCCAAGACTAGTCTCTGACAGACACAGGCCAAGGGGAGGGTGGGGGCTGGGGATGGTGTTTCATGGTCCCCTCTGACTTTAGTTGCAAGTCTTGAGCTAGCTGCTCAAACCTGACACCTTTCGCATACCCAACTAGTTGTTCAGCCTAGATACTGCTTTGCACAAAGAGGCTCATCATTACCTATCAGATGAAGCAATACTTCCTTTCAAAAGTTGAAAGCACGCCTCCTTTGGCAAACACGTCTAAGGCCCACCTGATTTCTTTTGACATTTCTACAGATTCTGGTAGAACTCCATAGGCATGGCAGGCCAGAGGGAAGGAATCGAAGGTCCTTAGCTGGGCACACAGTCTCTGTGTGTGTGGGAGCCGTCGGAATCACCACTTTTCAGAGAGTCTAGTCTGTGAGCTATGAAATGGATCCAGAAAGCTGGTTCCTATCCTCTGACACTCTGACACAGAAGCCTCTCCATATCTTCAACCATTTTAGTTGCCTTTCTTTGAACTTGAGCTTGTCGGAAGACAGACGTGTTGAAATTCAAAAGATTACCCACCTCTGACTTTAAATAACATGAGCTGTCAGCTTGCAGCAGAGGACTGGCGTTCAGCTCAGAACGTGCAGCTGCTGAGTTTGGTTGGTTGTAGTGTGTGTGTGTGTGTGTGTGTGTGTGTGTGTGTGTGTGTGTGTGTGTATGTGTGTGTGTGTGTTAATACCCATTTGTTGGGAGGCAAGAAAAAGCACTTAGCCAGGATAGTGCTATTTCTCTGGAGAGAACAAAAAATTTCTCAGCACATTAAAGCATGTAGTTATGCTAAGAAAAAAATGACTGCAAAATTATATCTTGGGGGTTTCCATATTTATCCACCCCCTGGACTATGAGTCAAAACAAGATTTATTTGTGTAGTTCGTTTTAAACTGCCAGCACTTCAAGCTCAACTTGGAACATGGGGGGAAAAATCAAACTGCTATTTTTTGCTCTGTGCTGTACATTGTCACCAATGACCAACATCACAGAATGAGAATTAGCCGGTGGTCCACGAAGGGAGAGGAGAGTGAGCCTGGCCCCTTTAAGCCTAAAGGACTGTTCTACTTTGGGGCGGAAGTGGGAAGGACTGAAAAAAGAAACGAACACCTATTTTTCAGAAGCAGATTTCAACCATGTGATGCTCTTGTCACATAACGCATGATGCGGCACAATGCAGTGGCAAAGGCCTAGATCCCAGTTCTGGCTGGGCGTCTGGCAAGCTGTGTGTACTTTTGGACAAGTCACTTCCTCTCTTTGGATTGCAGGACTTTTTATCTATAAAACCAGAGCCTGCGTTAGATTAATCTCCAAGGCTTTTTTTTTTCTCTCGGCTCAGAGACACAGCTCTTGTCGGCTTAATGACCCCAGTCATTTTCCACTTCCTTGACTTGTAGGCCTAACACCCGAGGGCTATCAGAGTGACAAAAGATGGGGACAAGAAGTTCAACATGCCAGGGCTGCAGACATTGGGGACCAACGAACTGGAACTGGGGAAAACCCTGGCCCATTGAGGCTTTTACCGAATCCTGCTTTCCCTCTCTGATACAGGCCCCAAAGTCTCCAGGTGTCCCCCAGTCTGTCCCATGGTCTAACCATGGGACCCTTAGAGCCCAACCAGTTTCTTCTCTAGATTAGACTGGTTGAACCAGTCCTCCCAAGCAGAGGTGAGAAGAGGTGGAGGACGGTCTGGAACACTGACTTGGCAAGAATGGCTACATGCTTTGATTCGCTACCACGTATGCGGGAAATGCAAAATAGGAGGAGAACCACACAGTGTTAGGCCTCTTCTGCAGAAGGCCTGCAGCCAAGGTAAAGCTGCCTGGGCTTGGGGGTCAAAACTAGGGTGGGTGGCAGAGGAGAACAGTCATGGGGCAGGGCTCTCCCACCTCATAAAGCAGGGTGCGCTTTCATTCTCTTGCACCAAAGGATTTGGGTCCCCTCGGGGCTGGATGGATCCTCTCATCTGTGTGTACTCGTGCTCCATCCTGGGCTCCTCCCCACACAGAGGATCACAATGTTGTAGCCTGTCAGAATGTGGGGGTCAGGAGGGGCCCTTCAGAGCCTCTGGTCCATTTTGTCATTGGGTGATTGGCCAGTTTCGTGGTCAGGAAGCGCCAAGCGGGGATGGCGAGAACTTCCTTTTCAGGGAACTCCATACCTCCCCCAAGCATCTGTTCCCACCCCACACAACCTCTTCCAACAGCGAGTCTTTGCCACGTGTATCTGTGGCAATTTAAGCCCTCTCTCTTTACACTGCTTTTCAGGTTGCGGGAGGAAGGGGCACTGGCCGGCATTCACTTAATAACAAGGCTTCAGAACCCGAAGCCTGTTATTAAAGCTCCCCCTCCACCCTCCGTTCTCCAGGCGAGGGAGTTGGCAAAGTGCTTGGAGCTCTGTGGAAAAATAAGGTACTCCACAAATATAAAGTTCTTATTATTTTCGGTTCCCTCTGATCAAATTAGGTGTCAGGTTTTAATCTGTCACCTGACACCCCTGATTGCTGGTTGCCAAGGCAGAATGACTTAGCTTTTCAAGACTCTTGAGAATAATTGCATCCATGATCCCACTGTTCCACGCTTTCAGCACAGTACTCCACCATCTGACACTTGTTCAGATGTTCACACCACCGCCCCCTGCTCTCGAAACCCTGGGCCCTCGGACTGGGTCCCCACACCGAATCAATCCCCCAGAGTGCCTCGCGAGTACAAGACATGTGGGTGATACGCAGCAAATCCTTGCTGAAGGAACACGGACATCTTTGAAACTGATTTAGAACCTTGCTTCTCAAAGTGTGGTCCCTGGACTGGGAGCACTGGCCTCACCTGGAACTTGTTAGAAATGCAGACTCAGGGCCTACCTAAAATTCTGATCCTGCTGAGTCAAATTCTGTATTTCAACAAGGTCCCCAGGAGATTCTTATGCATATTCGACTTTGAGAAGCGCTTTCCAGCCTGGGGGAACCACGGCAGCTGAGAATCGGAATCACCTGGAGAACTGTTGCTTTTTTTTTTTAATTTAACTTTTTTTAAATTTCAGGGCCTGAATCATTCTAATGGAGAGAGAAGGCTGTGGCATCTGTTTTGTTTGAAAGCACCACAGGTGATCCTGATTATCTAGGTTTGGGATCATCATTTAGAATTTACCTGTACCTTCTGCTAAAATGTTTAAGAAGGAAAACTCAAGCTCTGAACTATACAGAAAACTCCCATCCACACATAGATAATTCTGAGTTAACTGCATATGGAATTGCCCCTTTGGTGTGGCTTTCTGGACCTATAGATGCACTAGGGCTTCCCTGTGTGTGTGCTGATGAGGCTTTTTAGCCCTACCCCACTGAGGAACATGCCTGGTTGTCCAGAGAATGATGGAACATTCTGGTGCTTGGCCTGGTTTTCAAGAGAATGATGGAACTCATGCTTCTACCTGCTATGATGGCCCTCTGATATTTTTTTCACCCCACCACCACCCCTAAATTCAACCTGACATGCCACCTCTCTGGCTAGATCATGGGCTGTTGGTGCAAAGCAAGGGCCTCAGAAACTACAACCGCTACTGATGACAGAGAGCATGGTTCTCTAAGTGTGCCTCTATCCATCCCTACTGATCCCAGACTATTTGAAGAGCTTCTGTCTGCTCTAGTATATATCAAGATTTAGTGGTGTCTGGGTAGCTCAGTCAGTTGAGCTTCCACTCTTGATTTCAGCTCAGGTCATGATCTTGCTGTTCGTGGGATCGAGCCCCATGTCAGGCTCTGCACTGACCTCGTGGAGCCTGCTTGGGGTTCTCTCTCTCTCTTTGCCCCTCCCCTGCTCATACTCTGTGTCTCTCTCTTTCAAAATAAATAAATAATCTTTTAAAAAAACTTTAAAAAAGATTTAGACATCAGGAGACAAATTAGGGATTAAATGTGGCTGGGAAAAGAACAGGTGCTGCAGAAGAAAGCATGGCCTCCATTTCTCCATTTGATAATGAGATGACTATATTAGATCAGTGATTTTCAAAGGGAAATCCTCTTGTCTAACAAAATTGTACCGGGACCTCCAATGTAGAAAACTGAATGAAGAAGAGTGGCTCTGACCAACATGGAGGATGAAGAACCCAGAATGTGACCCCGGCCCCTTTTCCTGTCCTCCCCCGTTCCTGGGAACATCATTATCTCCCCAGGGCTCTGAGGAAGAAAGGTTAAGATAATCCCTAAAGTCTCTCCCGGTACTTAATTTCTGCAAGGAAGATGAGTCTACAGCTGTATCAAAAAAAAATCATGTCATAAATTCCAAAGTTTTAACAGGAATCACTTCCAGATTACCCACACCATCTACTTCCCTTATTAGCTTGGTGTAGAGCCATTCACTAAATTTCAAAACTTATACTTTCTCTACTGTAAGTTTTTTAAGCACACAATACTTTGAGAAATAATTTGTATTAAGCAAATTTCAGAGAAACCCTTGAATCTGGTTTCCATTCTTGTTCCTTACTTTTCCTGGAAATGAGAAGGATGTGGATGAACAGCAGAGAAAGGAGTGGCCCAGCCAACCTAAACTAGAAGAGAAACAGATTTTGGTGGGAGGAATTACAGATCTCAGGGCCAAAAGGATGAAGAAATGAACAGCTCCAGTACTCTGCCCGCACAAGGATTCCGTATCCATTCATGCCTCCCACATGTGCTAAGCAGTAGTTCTGGGGGGGCCTCATGCCAAGCACCGGTTACACAGTGACAAACACATAGTGTCAGTTCTCAGGAGTGACCTTCAGAGGGTGTGACAGTGTGGTCAGTAGGTAAGGGCTATGGCAGGTTTTGGTGGCTTGAGAAGGGGGTTGAACATAAACTCCATGAGGACAGAAAACTTGTGTTTTATCTGCTGTTAGAAGTCCCAGTGCCTGTGGTTTCAACAAATAGATGAACAAAGCATGCATCCTGCCAGTGGGAGGAGTTGGGACACCTCTCTGACTATTTGGTTAAATACTCAGCTGAGGCCCTGTATAACACATACGTGGCTTATCCACACTAACCTTGGTCTTGTGAAGGCTATGAGAGGTGGAAGAACATGTAGATGGTCAAGAAGCAAAATGCACTTATAAAGCAACTTATTGTTGGGGCCCCTGGGTGGCTCAGTCAGTTAAGCGGCTGACTTCAGCTCCGGTCGTGATCTCAAGGCTCATGAGTTTGAGCCCTGTGTCAGGCTCTGTGCTGACAGCTCAGAGCCTGGAGCCTGCTTTAGATTCTGTGTCCCTCCAGTCTGCCCCTCCCTCACTCATGCTCAGTCTCTTTCTCAAGAATAAACATTAAAAATTTTTTTAATAAAGCGACTTATTGCAAGTATAAATCAAGAGAGTAGAATCCCAGAAATAACCCAGAATTCACAGAAGAGTGCTGTTGCCTGTGTGCCCTACATAGGATGACTTTGGGGTAAGCCAAGGGCCCTCACGTTGTGAAGGGATATGACAGATGCCCCCAAAACACTGCATGGTACTTCTCCTAGGCTGGGCACAGCTGGGCTCCCTGCAGATGGAATAGTGGAGGGGAGAGAGGGGGAAGAACATGGTGGGACTCAGTTTAAACATGGGTTTCTCAGGGAAACTTCCCTGATGCTCCACTCTAAGCTCCTCCCCCAATCCTATGCCACTCACTCGTGGCACTTACGGTGATTGCAATGACACGGTTATTGATATAATTTGTATTTTTAAAGTCTCTGCCTCCATGAGAGCAGGGACTGTGTCTGTCTTGTTCATTTCTGAATCCCCAGGACCCAGTACTGGGCTTGGGTGAATGGCTGTATGAATGATGGAATCAGTTTGCTCCTGGAGAAGGTGGGTTCTGAATTAGGTTTTGGAAGAGCAAAGTACCAGACAGGAGACAGGCAGGAACAAAGGGGAGACAGGAGTCAGCATAAGCGCCCCTAGAAAGGTCACCATCTCACCTCCACGCTGCTCAGCCACTGCTGGACTGACAGGAATGACTGTCTGGCTGTGAGATCGTACATGATGATGACGCCATCAGCCTTCCTGAAGAACTGTTGGGTGATACAGCGATACCTGCCATCGAGGGGCCACAGGTCATGGACTGCACGGCTCCCCCCACCCCGCAGCCTGGACCTGCAGCCCTCATGATGGGCAGTGGAAGAGGCAGGGTTTGGTCGGGGATGCTCCTCACCTCTCCTGCCCGGCCGTGTCCCACAGCTGCAGGGCCACATATGAGCCATCCACGTGCACCATCTTCACTTGATAATCGATGCCTGCAAGGTGGAATGTGCTTATCACTTCCAAATCAGACAACAATGCCCCCCTGACATGTCTGGAAGCACCTGAGGCCGAGGGTGACAATCCTCCCCATGCAGTTCCTGGAAGGAGATGTGGGGGACTAGACAGAGAGGCATGGAATCTGAGCTCTGGTCCTGTCTCTGCCACTGTGGGATGGCTGTGGGGTATTGATCAAATCACCTAACCTCTCTGACTGGAGGTTCCTCACTGTAATGCGATCCACACCCCCTTTAAGGATACTATAATAAGGTTCAAATGAGATCACATATGTAAAAGGAACACACCAAGGCAAAGACAATTGTTATTTTTCATGAATTTACCATTGCAAAGATGGAGGAGGAGGAGACTGTCCTCATATTTCTTTCTTTTCCTCCTCCCTAAAATCTTTTTCAAAGTTTCCCTAATAAAATTCAAATATCCTTGGGGCAATGGATCATACTTTCAGACTTCCATCAGCCAATGCAAAGCTTTGTGGAGGAGCGGGGCAGGGGAGGGGGTGGTGGGCAGGTGGGGGGGTCAGGAGAGAAGAAAAAGGGTAAGGGAGGGAATCAAAAGCAACATCCACCCTTGAGATGGGTATAGAGCTCCTAATCCCATCACTGGGCCAGTCCAAATCATCTCTCTGAGGCTGGGACCCTACCCAGAGTCTTAGACCAGAAAGACAAGGTCAGAGACATGCATTCTCTACCTGTGCAGTGGCCCTCAGAGATAAGGACTTCGATGCAGCTTCTCTGAGAACATACTCTTCCTTCCTACATCATGTGAGAATGTCCACAAATCAGGGCACCTGCGTGGCTCAGTCTGTTGACCATCTGACTCATGATTTCAGCTCAGGTCATGGTCCCACGGTCATGGGATTGAGCCCTGTGTCAGGCTCCGTGCTGAGAATGGAGCCTGCTTAGGATTCTCTCTATCTCCCTCTGCCCCTCACCCTTGCTTGCTCTCTCCTCTCTCTCTCTCAGAAAAAAATGTTCATAAATGCTGAACAACTGAACATTTTTAAAAAAGTCTTTCTCAGGGCGCCTGAGTGGCTTAGTTGGTTAAGTGTCCGACTTCGCTTAGGTCATGATCTCGCAGTTCGTGGGTTCAAGCCCCGCATCGGGCTCTGTGCTGACTGCCAGCTCAGAGCCTGGAGCCTATTTCAGAGTCTGTATCTCCCTCTCTCTCTGACCCTCCCCTGTTCACACTATCTCTCTCTCCTAGAAATAAATTAAAATATTTTTAAAAAAAGTCTTTCTCCCTCATGGTATTATATCAGGGAACCAGAGGGCATCTCCTGCCTCTTTGAAAAGGCCCAGCCTCTGAGGCCTTTATCATAAAGGGCTCAGTAAGCGACAGCAACAAAATCTTGGACAGAACGAGGCAAAAAGGACAACCAAGAAGCAGTGAATAGAAAAGGTCATTCCAGCCATTGTCTACAGGCAAAGGCTAGCGGACGGGGAGGGGCCCAGGAGCGGCCGGAAGGCGGGAGAGGCATCCACTCCTACCATGTCAGACCAGCAAGGACTCTAGAGGCCTGTACTTCACAGGTAGGGCCTGAGAGGGGACTGCATACGTGCATTAGAGAGAAAAAGAGTGACTTGTCCCATGGGTAGAATGCTTGATATTTCTCGTTTCCTATGCCATCTCTCCATCCTCACGGTGCTCCTGTGACATCCACGTGAGGGTTATTATCCGCACGATGCACGGGCACATGCCTGCATGCACATCTGTACACACATGCACGTGAATACACGCTCACGCACGGGCACACGCATGCATGCACATGCGCACCGATAAGTGTATAGTACTCCACACTCTACACCATCGAGAGATGAAGAAGCAGGTGTCCAGCGGCGGTGTGCCTTGTCCAAGTTGGGCAGCAGCTACGGCGAGTTGTAAGCCCAGTTCTGAGGCTCATTCGTCTTTTTGGAGCGGCGCCCTGTGCACAGGGACACCTGGCAGTGTCATCTCACCTAGAATGTCCAGGGCCAAATGCTCCCATCTAAACGGATTATGACTGGCTGGGCTGAATCTGAAAGGGTAAGTTTTCTTCTTAGCTAAAGGTGGAAGGGCTGTGCTCGGGGGGACTGAAGGAGCTCCCGGCTTCCTGATAACCACTCAGAAGAAAGCCAGCCATGGTCAACACAGCTTCAGGGCCTGATCTGAAAGCAGCCAGAGGGTCAGAAGCCCCCGAGGACAGAGCCTTTTCCTGAATGGAAAGGCATGCAGGTGGGGGCGGGGCGGGGGACAGGTGGTGCTGCTTGGGGCAGCTAGGTCTTGGCTGCTGCCATGGTCCTGCTCTACCTCAGTGGCTAAATTCTTTGCCAGAGGACAGGGAACTTGTCTTGCAGGGAGATGCTGAGCTTGCTGAGGGTCCCTGCTGGGTACACGATGTACTTCTCTCTGCAACCTCAGAAAGAGAGGCCCAGGAAACACGTAAGCCCACGGGGGAGTGGGGGGAACCATCCACTAGAACAGGCGACACACAATGACATGGGACCAGAAGGCCTGGAATAAACTGGCTTCTAAGACAACAACCGGTTCTAATATTGCAGGAGCAGAGGTAACACATGCTGTGTCTTCACGTCTCAGTTCTGCCTCTGACCAGCTGTGTGACCTTGGTGACATTACGTCATTTTGGGGGAAAGGAGATGTAATGGAGGGTACGGAGGGGTAGGTCAGATGTTCATAATCCTTTTTTTAATGTTTATTTTTGAGAGAGAGAGTGAGCAAGCATGAGTGGGGGAGGGGCAGAGAGTGAGGGAGGCACAGAATCTGAAGCAGGCTCCAGGCTCTGAGCTATCTGCACAGAGACTGATGTGGGGCTCGAACTCACGAGCCTTGAGATCACAATCTGAGCTGAAGTCAGACGGTTAACTGACTGAGCCACTCAGGCGCCCCCAGATGTTCATAATCTTTAAGTTCAGCCGTGACATTCAACAAACCCATGAGGTGACCCCCAACTTGCAACCTAACTGGTTCCTGAATGACAGCTGGACCTTAGGAGTCCCCGTCCCCATGAATTAGGTCCTGTCTCGTTGTGGTATAGTATGGGTTACAGCTGGGCTGATGAAGTCCAGGGAGGGTGACGTTAGTCCTTCTGGACAAGAGAGTTCCCAGACATCATTTAGAGTAGGAGGGAGATGGGAGTGGGGAAGGTCTGCAAGGTGTCGTGGAGAACAACTGGGGATTTCTCTGTAGAAATGGGGAGGAGGAAGGAAACCAGACTGGTGGCCAAGAAAGGGCAGAGCACATTCTGTTGGGAAAAACTTCTGGAAGAAACACGTTGGGTTGCGGCCTGTGACTTAAAGCGGGGTCTGTGAACCAATGCAGGGCAGTGGAAGGCACACAGGACCCAGGGTCTTCGTTTCCAGCGAGTTTTATCTTCTGTTCATCAGTCTTGTCATTTACAAACTCAGCTTCAACGTTCTACACAAGCCATCATTTGACATCTCCAGGACACCCACAGGGCTCAAGCACTTGCCCGGGAAGAAAGCTGGTCCTAAGTTGGGGTGGGCAAGGTGCCCCCAATCTCATGGCTGTGTTGTCGCACTTACATGGTGCACAAGGCATGAGTCGAGCACAAACCACATTTGTATGACAGAGTAGGAGACCTGAAGTCCCCTTTGATGAGGGTGGTGGTAAGACGCAAGGACCTGCTGAGCCCCTGTTAGTGCTATGCTGACCGTGATGGTGCTGCTGCCATTAAGGGTGGCAGGCAGAGCCCCAGTCTAGGCTTGGGCTGCTTTGGCCATAGGCAGGACTCTGGGACTTTCTGTCTCTTTAAAGAGAGCATCTTTCTGGTGGTTGGCATGACATCTGTTACTGACATGTGTACCAGAACAAGGCACGTTGTGTGGCAGGGAGACTAATTTCAGCTGCTGCTCCAGCATGTTCTGCGCAGTGTGATGAAGGGCATTCCTGATTTGGAATCTTTGATATTTTTCCCTTCCTAAATTGTAGGTGTTTCCATAATTGGCCTCCTGGGAAGTGCAAATTAGTCTGATTTTTCCTTTTTCAGAGGCTTCCAGCTCAGGGGCATGAGTTGGAAACGTAAACTGACCCCGATTCCCTGATTTCATCACCAGGGGAGGCATACTGTGTGTCACCTTGCCCAGAGGGTTGCCTTTGAGGTCCGAGGGGCTGGCATCTGCCCCTTGCCTCCCATGAGCCTGTGCTGGAGTCCTGAGCTATGCAGGCCTACCCCACAGAATGCTCCTGTAAAGGTGAGTCCTCCCTCCCACAGCCATTGCTTCCTGCAGCACACTGGGCTCACTCCCAGACCTGCCTCTCAAGGCCACACTCGTCCAGGCTTGGGTCATGGGCTCTGCCCCTCTTCCTGTCAGGCTCCTGATTCTTCATCCAGGGATGCTCCTAGCCTTTGGGTGGAATGAGGCAGAAGGGAGGGGACAGAAGAATGTTCCAGATGTGATAACAACATAGGAAAAGACCCAACAGTAAAAACAGGATCCCTCATGCATGTGGGGAGGGATCCACATGCAAGAGAAATTTTGGAAGGAAAGGGAAGAACATGGAGTCTCCCCAGGCAGGGCCCTGGAGCAGGGAAATTCTGTCTGATAGAGTCAGCTTGTCAGATAGTCAAAGGTCAAACACGGTCTGCACAGAGAACCAGGCTTGGAAGCCTTCCGGGATGACCTGGTTCAAATCCTCCAGGAGGAAAATCTTGAAGCCCCAAGGTGGGTCATGTCTTCCCAAGGTCACATGGCTGATCAGTGGGAGTCGAGATGAAAATCCAGGTCTTCTGATGTCCCACCGAACTTTAACAGCCTCCCCTGCCTGTAGCAACATGCGTCCACCTCTCGTGGTGGGAAAGTGTCCTCACCACCCACTGGGTGCTAGGCACACACAACTCAATATTGTTAGGAGACACTGTGGGATGGACTAGAAGGGAGCTGTAGGGGGCCAATATCTGCACTAAACCAGCTGAGGGGATGCGGACAAGCCTCTTCACCTCTCTGGGCCTCAGTTTCCTGATCTGTCCATTGGGCTGATAACAGTACTTTCCTCCCAGGGTTGTGTGAACACAGATTTGAAACGATGAATATAAAAGTCCATGCTAGCTATGCAGATCACATCAATATATTTTCAAATCCAGCTGGCCGATCACTGTCGTTATAGGGTATACAGTAGGTGCTTAATGGATTTATGTTTCGCTTGAGTGATTCAAGCAAAAGCTAAAAGGTCGGTACACCCTTGGATCTTGCCACATATTCCAACGCAGTGAGCAAAGGCCTCTATGTGAATAAAATATTACTCAGGAGTGGGAAAACATTAAGTCATGATCATCCATTAATGGCTGAGTTTAATGAGCTTCCATGATGAAACCCAGCTGTCACACAGCAGGCCTGGAATGCAGAACTGGTACAAAGTGATGGTAAAGGGAGCCACCCAGCACACTGTCCTCTGCCCCACCCATCTACATACACACGCACACACGGGAGGGCAGGAAGCTGCTGGCCCCTGGGAGTGGGGGCGAGACAAGGATTGTGGTGTCAGGTTCTTGCACAGGAGGAAAAGCAAGAACACTCAGGGCCCTGCTGAAAATGGAGGAAAAAATGATACAAAAGGGATGGGCTCAGAGGCGAGGGAACATGAGGCAAACTTCAGTCCCCCTGAGGCTGGACAGAGGAAGTGTCCTGTGGTCTCACTCCATGTGGAATGAGCTTAGTGGCTAGCAGCGTGCAGTGTGCGGGATTGGATGTCACCTTACCCCTTCACCCTCACTGGGGAACAAGCAGACATGGGACCTCTACCCGCCAGGCCCCCACGGCCACTCCCGCCGACCCCCATTCCCTTCCTGGGCCCCCTTCTCACATCGTCCCCTTCTCAGAGCAGGCCTGAGAACTCACCCACAGTGGCTGCCAGGCCCGGGGCAAAGTGGTCTTCGCAGAACCTCCTCAGGAAGGATGTCTTCCCCACGGCCGAGTTGCCCACTAACACAATTTTAAAGAGCCGGTCTGGGATGGAGGGACAGACTTCCTCCTGTGGACGGCAGACAGTCTGGCCAACCGCCGGGATGATCACCAGCCCCTCCTCCTGCTGTGACCTGTCCTTACAGTGTCTGGGCCAAGGTGAGAACGTGCCCCCGGACCAGCATGAGGAAGGGCGCTTCAGCCTTGGATGCATGTAGCTTTGGGCTCTGGGGACAGAGGCTCCTTCCAGAATCAGCGGAAGGGAAAAGACATTCATTCAACCATGGTTGTCTACCTCTTGTGTTGCACACCCCGTGCTGGGTCTGAAGACACAGGGATGGGGGGGCAGGCCTGGTTTGTCATGGAGGGAAGGAGGCAGGCGTGTAAACAGAAAATTACAACACAAGCTGCAGTGCTCCCAGAGTATGGAGGAGGAGTCAAGGGTCCACAAGGGAGGACACTTTCAGCTGGGATTTAAGGAGGCAGAGACACTCTATGCGGGGGAAGGATAGGTGGGATGTTTGCTTTGGTGTGGGGGGAGGTGGGGGGGGGAAGGGGAGACAGAAAAAAGGAGGCGTATCTATATCACAGGGGCAGAGACCACCTGGAATGGGCTAGGAGGGGCCCTTGATTTCTGCTCTATCACTGAAAGCCTGGACTGAATGGAGGACGCTCTTGCCTCCCCGCACATTGCAGTTCCGTCCGTCTCATCAGCTTCTGTTTAGGACCCCATCTGCCCTGGGGAACAATCTCCACTCAGTAGGTTGGGCAATCTGCAATGCCAGGCCACTGGATGGAGCTTTCCAGAGCCATATGGTCACTGCACTCCTTCTCCTGTGCCCAGCAGTGGCAGGAAGAATGACTGGGAGCCGGCCTGCTCTTCAGTCTGGGATGCTAGAGCCCAGAGGAGAATGGACTTGGTCCAGGACAGCCAGGAGCAGCAGAGTACGGAGCCGCCTCCTGGCACAAAGTCCTCTCGGCTGCACAATCCTCCCTTCCAGTGAGCTAGCTGCTTCTGCGCTCACCCAGATCTTGCCTCCGGGCCCAGCACCGCCTGGCCAAACCAGGAGGCTCTTTTGAATCTATTTAGAAGCGGATTTTGGGGAATTAGCTCTTCTCACTGAGCAAATACTATAATGGAGTGACAGCAGATATTAGCAGAACTTGAGTCTCAGAGAAAAGCCATTAGCAGCCTTTTGGGGAGAAATCAATTCTATGCAGTACTTAGAAGGGGATTCAAGGTCAATTACAGGAGTTTTAACTAAACCTTAAGAAAAAATCCACCGCACTCATAAACTATGCTCTCTGCCCCATTTTCTTTATTCTTGTAAATGAAGAAGGGCATCCTCTGCCGGTCTCTGGTTAGCCTCTCTGCCTCCAATTGTCATTTGTTTGAGACTACAGCTCAGTGCAGCACTCTGTGTATCCTTGGGCACAGCGACAGGTGGGGAATGTGAGGCCCAGAGCAGGAGATGGAGGTTCTGGCTGCAGAGGCTGTGCTGGTCATGCTCCAGGAAGAACGATTATTTTTGGAGGCCTAAGAAGGTCGACACACTGATGGTGCAGCTCTGGACAGGACCCAGCTCACAGGTGCAAGTAACTACTCATGTTCCTTCAAGTAACTCATGTCCCCTCTGGGGACAATCTGCAGCGAGGCAACCAGACTCAGGGGCTGGGGCAGAGAAAGATCTGTTCTCATTCTCCTTCCTAGCACTTAAAAAAAAAGCTTTAGGAAACTAAAAGTAATACATGCTAATTTTCAAATTAGGAAAAACAGAGAAGTAGAGAAGAAAATAATAATTACTCATAATCGACCCGACCACACAGAAGTGGTCACTATTTGTATTTTGATGCAGGCTTTTTTCCATATAGATGAAAGAGTATATGTTTTATTTAAAGAGATTTGAGATATTGGGGAACCTGGATGGCTCGGTCAGTTGAGTGTCCGACTCTTGATTTTGGCTCAGGTCATGATCTCATAGTTCGTGGGTTTGAGCCCCACATCGGACTCTTGCACTGACAGTGTGGAGCTCGCTTGGGATTCTCTCTCTCCCTCTCTCTCTGCCTCTCTCCTGCTCACTCTCTCTTTCTCTGTCAAAATAAACTTAAAAAAATAAAATAAAAAGATTTGAGATTGTAGACAATTTTATTCTACTTTCTCATATATTTTTTTTCAAAATTTTAATGTTTTTATTTATTTGTGAGAGAGAGAGAGAGAGCGAGGGGAGGGTCAGAGAGAGAGGGAGCCACAGAATCAGAAGCAGGCTCCAGGCTCTGAGCTGTCAGCACAGAGCCCGACGCGGGGCTCAAACCCATGAACTCTGAGATCATGACCTGAGTCGAAGTCGGACGCTTAACCGACTGAGCCACCCAGGTGTCCCACTTTCTCATATATTACTAAATTATAAATATTTTTCGGCATCACTAAAGTTTCTTGAAAATGTGATTTTTAACAGTGCTACATAATCTCCTATTGAACTGACCCACTTGAATTTATGTCTCTATTGTTGGACATTTTGCCAAGTGTTTACAAATATACATAACCATTTCTGAGTTAAGTCTGTCTGAATCTGGTTATTTCCTTAGGAATGATCACTAGGACTAGAAGTGCTAGTTCATAGGATGTGGAAGTTTTAAGTTCTTGATTCCTGTTATCAAATCGCTTTCCAGAAAGGCTGAGCTGATTTATGCCTCAGCAGCCTTGCATGGGAGGGCCTGCCTCACGGCGCTCTCCTGAAGACCAGACCCGCTATGGAAGCTGCTATTGACTTCTTATACAGCGTACTTCCCCTCTGCTGGAACGTCTGTCCTGGGCTAACCACTGGCACATCTGGGAGAACCAGCACCTACATGAGACCATGTGGCGAGAAGCTTGGCATATGTCCCTGTGGGGCTAGACCAGGCCTCGCTCCTCTGGGCTTCTGCTTCCCTTCTGGCCACAGGGGAGAAGACATTTCTGATGCGCCCCACCTAACAACTGTGGGGATCACATGGCCCAGCACACAGGGATGCTTAGTTTTACCCTTTACCTTGTCTTCTGTTGACCTCTTAACACTTTTCTATTTGGGGGTATATCTTGGGGTATTTAAAACCCCTGTGTGCCCCTGCCCACAGGTGTGGGTCTGTGATGAAGGGGATGTGAAAGGGCGTGTAGGAGGGAGGGGTTCCTACCCACCTCTAGTGACATCCACTTCTGGTCCCCCTGGCTTAGGTCTCTTCAGGGAAGGATATATAGGCTTGAATGTTAAGCCAGGCCCAAGAATGACAATGAGGCCGACAAGTCCCTGCAGTGCTCGGAAAGTTTTCCTGTCACATATGCTAACACAGCCATTTGAAAATGCTCCAGTGGTAGGGGTTTGGGTCTAAAGGGCTGCCCCAGTGGACAGGGGGAGAGTCTCTTTCACATCATCACAGACATTTCTGTAGCTTTTTAGAGGGCCCAGTGGGAGGTGAAGGGGCTCAAGGAGTCTATTCCTGGGCCTGGGTCACCAACAAGGTGAGGAACGTCATCACCGTGAACCAGAGGAAGATGGTTAATATGGCCTCCTTCTCCCACAGGATTTAGCAGGAAGACCCGGCGGGGAGTGCAGGAGGGATCTGGGAGTAGAGGGTCACCCCAAAGGGAGGTATGGGCAGGGCATTTGGGAGTGAAAAAATGATTAGCTGATTAGGAAGCGAGAGAAAAATGACGGTGCACAAACTTTATAGAGCAATGACTGGCCCTGTGGGAACAGTTGCAGAATGTAAGAGTGGATGTGCAGTTTAAAAAGTGTGTGATGATTTTATGCTAAGAGCCAAGCAGAGTGTCTAAAGTAGCTACTCAGTAAATGCTTCTGAATCTGAATCAGAAAAGAGAACATAGGGTAGGGAGTGGGGCAAACAACGGAAGTTATAAAGAGTATTTACCGGGACCCCTGAGTCTCCCCAGTGACATTGAGTTCAGCAGGGCAGGCTGGTATCGGAAGGACACAAATACGGTGGTTCATAAGACTAGCTGCACCTGACTTCCCAAGCTTTACTTGACTTCCCAAATTGCTTTTGTGGCTCTTGGGTTCAAATGCAAATGATAGGTATAGGAGTGACATCTATGAATCAACATGAGTTGTGACCTTACCTTAGACAGGTCTTCTTTTCCAACAGGCTGACCTCGGGGAGATGTAGGCATGAGTTCCAAAGGTCTGGTCTGTTGGCTTTGTCCTTCCGCCCTCTGCTGGGAGACCTCTTCCTCTTCTGTGCATTTGCTCAGTGGCTGCTCAAAGTCACCATCCAGGAGCTGGGGCAGGGGGTCTTCTTCAATAGAGATGATTCTGCGAAGTGCTCGGGGGAGCGGACCCCCAGGGCCTGGCTCCTCTTCTGGAAGGGGATATCCACTCAGGCCCAGGGAGCTTCTCCTTCTCGAGAAGCCAAACACATCGTCTTCCTCCTCTGACTGGCTGTTTTGGGGTAGGGAAGAAAGAGAAAAGGGAAGAATAGCACAAAATATATCAATGGAAATGGGAGAGATGTCTGACAGCTCTGTGACAAGATGTCTTGAAATCCCTGTGACAAGCAAATGAGGAGTATCGTGCCTTGGGGGGCAGAGAGCTCCAGAAAAGGAAAAAACCAGACCCAGCATTCTTTGGCTCATTCGCCCAACACACTTATGGAAGTGCTTAGTGAATATAAAAATGATAAACTGGTGGTGACGATGATGATGAAGGTGATGATGATGATGATGAAGGTGGTGGTGAGGATGGTGGCGAAGGTGATGAAAATGATGATGGTGGTGGTGATGCTGATGATGCTGGTAATCATGAAGGTGGTAATGACGAAGATGATGAAGGTGGTGGTGATGATGAATACCACCAGGTATTTAGCTAATGACAGTCACACACAGATGGACATGTCCTCCTGGAATGCTCAGCTTAGTGGGAGGCTGAAGCAGTATGGCACAACTAAATATACTCTGGCAAGCTGTGGGAAGTGCTTAAAAGGTGGAGTAAGGGTGTGAGGAAAGGAGCAGAAAAGATCCGGAGAGAGGCACCTTGGTGGCTACGTCGGTTGAGCGTCCAACTTCAGCTCAGGTCATGGTCTCACGGCTTGTGAGTTCAAGTCCCACATTGGGGCTCACCACTGTCTGTGGAGAGTCTACCTCAGATCCTCTGTCTCCCTCTCTCTGCCCCTCCCCCACTTGTGCCCTCTCAAAAATAAATAAAACATTTTTAAAAAGATCTGGAAATAAAGTATTCACAATTAACCATCAGGCCTCGGCTGTGGTCTCAATAGTAGCCCTTACTGACCCTGCCACTAGGCAAGACACTTTCACTCTTCCAAACCTCAGTTTCCTCAGCATAAAATGTGGCTCATCTCCTCTGCCTACCTCACAAATAAGAAAATGCATAAGAAGAGACATGTTCACAAAACAGCCCTCGGCAATGTGAGTGGAGGATACCACCACTCTGGATGGAGCCCCCACAACTGGATAGATGTCCACTGGTTCCGAAGCAGCTGCCCTCTTGGGGATGGGCTTGAGATTCGAAACAAGCCAGGCTGGTCACCTCTACTGGCCTTTCCTACCTTTCTCTTTCTCTTTCAGTGTCCCTGAAAGTCAGAGTGAAGAGTTAGTGGCCTCAGAGGCCTATGTGCATATTTGCTTCCAGAAGCATCTGAGTGTCAAGAACAAGGGAAGGCAGTAGGAGGTGGAGGGAAGGAACTGGACAACCAGATGCAGAACAAAAGCACAGGCTGTATTTTCAGAAGGTTTTGACAGCAAAGGCCTCACAGGCCCTTCCTGGAACAGGAGTTCAGGCCTCTGTGAACAATTAAAGCTGGGAAGTGTTTTAACTGGAAGTTTGACAGGGAGAACTTTGAGTCCAAAATGGAAACACACATGCACATCCCCACACGTGCACACATGGATGCAATGACTGGAAAAGAAAACGGAATGTGAATGAGGTATGGAAGTGACAGGGCCAACAGAGAAAGATGGGGAAAGAGCAAAGGTCACAGAGTGTGTAGAACAGTGAAGCTCCCTTCATCCCCCCCCCCGCCAACCAGGCTTATAATCTTTATTATTCCTAAGGACCAGCAATAGGAAGGAAAAAGGAAAAACTGCATGTATCTTTGTCCTCAAGTTAAGTACAATTCCGAAAGATAAATTAAGATAGAGGGCTTGCTCACAAAAAGTGGTGACTTAATTTGAGTCCCTTGGTATAAAATAAAGAATTTTGTAGCAATTCAGGGACCTTTCCAGTTATTTATAAAATCATAGCTTTTAATAGAAGCCGACTGTCCTCTCTCCAACAAATTGCTTCTATAGTCTACCAAGCCTACTGACTTTAGAACACAATTAGTATTACCATCCACTTTCACTCTACACAAATGCATATGCAAGTGCATACATGTGTTCACATGTGAGTGGGCAGATACACACAGAGGATGTTTTTTGAAAGGCCTTGCAACCAGAAAAAAAAAAGCCAATGCAACAGACCTAAAATGAAGCCTTTTTTGGAAAAAGCTTTTGATTTGGGAAATTCTCAAGCACTACTGATATTCTGTAATACCCTGAACTTAGCATGACTATGTTCATTTCTGGTTTTGTCACCAAAGCCTATGTACCAGCAACAGAGAGCAGTGGCCTCAGCCAAAGTCTGTACTGGAATTTGTGGTGCATGATTTGTTATTTACTTGATTGCCTGTTTCCGTTTTCAACCGTAAGCTTCATGAAAACAAAGCTGGGGTCTATTTTGCTTACCACTGTATACTTAGCACATAGCATAATATCTTGCACATAGTAGGCACTCAATGGATATTATGGAAGGATTCATGTTTAACTTATTTTTGGAGTCTTCACAGAACTCAAAATAATGTCTGGTACAGAGTAAGCAATTGGTGAATGTTCGTTGAATGAATATATTCAGCGCCGAGGAACTGACAGGCCAGCTACCATCGCAGAAACTTGGATCCCAAACTGTATCCCTCTCTTGAGCTACTTAGAAAAGGAATTCAGGATGACTGGGTCCAAAGACTTGATTGATGAGCTCATCAACATCTCTGGTGTCATTTTCCCTTTTTGTATTGTGTATTTCATGCTTGCGGTCCTCAGGCTCTCCTGGATGAGCAAATTCATGCACTTTTTCCCTGCCTTTGATACTTAGGGGTCTGGTTGCCTCTGCCTTTCTGTGGCTATTTATGTGGATGGAACAACATGTCAAAAAAGAAGAGAGGACAGAGGACTGGCTTGCCTCTTTCAATGGGCAATGAGCCACCCCTTTGGGGACTCCAACTCCATTATGTGCTATCTGACAACCACAAAAAATGTTATCTTCGAGGTAATTAATTCCATTGAAAGGAGTCTGTCAAACACAGGCCCTATTCCTGCTCATAAAGGAATTTAACTATTGGAGAGCCCATACCATACTTAATTTCCCTTCAGAGCCAAAAAAGTCCTGTCCTTGAAAAACCAATTATATCCATCATGCTCAACAGAGAGCACAGTACCTTCCAGCCATGCTCCATCTCTCCTGCTCAACCCCTCTCGTCCTCTCTCTCTCTCCTCCGCTGATCTATAGCACTTCTTCAGTTACTTTCTGCAGGCGCACACCAGGGTGAGGCGGCCCCAGAAGTCAATATCCTGTCCCAGGGGCCTGCTCTGCACAGTCCTCCTCCCACTTGGATGTTGGGACAGGAAGGAACATGTCCTCCAAGATTCAA
Organism: Proteles cristata cristata; assembly: GCA_017311185.1. Classification (NCBI taxonomy): domain Eukaryota; kingdom Metazoa; phylum Chordata; class Mammalia; order Carnivora; family Hyaenidae; genus Proteles; species Proteles cristata. Next base: position 4,597,884 of record JAESUZ010004630.1, read on the forward strand.
GGGGAGTGAGTGCAACTGATTCCAGGCTTCCTCACCCAGGACCTCTCCTTGAGAGACAGCGGGCTCAGAGCCAGCTCCCATGAGTGCAAGACAAATGAACACATAATGAATGAAGAAATACAGAATGACTTACCTCCTAAGAATCCCTCTGCCGTCCATATATTTGCCTATCACAGAGCCAGATCTCTGTTTCCAGTTTGCCTTGGAAGCAGCTGTGTTTGCCTTGGCTGCCTTATCTTTCTGCAGAAACACAGAATGCCCTCAGATCCATGCCTGCTGATGCGTCCCAGTGTTTGAGCAGAAAGGGCTCAACTTTCCCACCTCACAGGTCAGGCTCTAAACAAATTTCTGAAGTAAGATGCAACATTCTTATGCTTCCTGTCAGCACTCACCCACCCTTTCCTTGTGCTATTGTCTCTCATCCGGTTCCCTCCATCTCCCACCCAATAATTTAATGGAATGAATCCATACACAGTTTAGAGCCTGGGGCCCACCTTATTACCCTTCTCAGGAGTACTGACAGTTTGCAAGATGACAATAAGAAGAGATAACGTGGAATGCATAAGAAAATATTTACATGGGGGAAAGACAGTGGATTGTTAAATCACATTAATCTGTGTGGCTCTGTTTACTTCCAAAGCTCTAGAAATGAGAAAGGAACTAACCCAGAGGATCGATTAGCCTGGTGCCCTGGGGGGAAGTGGGGGCTTAGAACCCTGTTGACAATGCTCCCCAGCAGATATCTTCCAGGACATGAGGGGGAGTTAGAACACGGGTAGAACCTCTCATCAACTATACCCATGATTCCCAGTGATTCTTAATGAGAGAAGGAGGGGCTGCAGTGCTTCCAAAGCCCCTGAAGGTATGGCTATAATGATTCCAAATTAATCTTTAATTATTATTCAGCATGAACATGATTTTATCCCTCTTTCTTCTATTTCCCACTAGGGGCTCCTAATACCATTCCCTTTTCAAAGCAAAATGAGTTTGGCAAGTGGAAGGAAGGATGTGAGGTCAAAGGATTAGGGAGACATTTGGTTGGGAGTTTTAAAATAAATTCAGTGTTACTTCTAAAACAATTATAACCATTATCATCATCAAACAAACGTGTAGGCTTAAGGCTTGCTCAAATAGTACACAGAGGTGGGCGGTAGAGAAGTTTGCTGTCAGTCAGTGACAGAAAAGAAATAGTGGTGTAACCAGGTCCCCCAGGGATTTGCAGTTATAAACCAGGTCAGACTTAATTCACGGCAAACCGGCTGCCTGATGCTGACCACATTGAGGCCACTGTCCAGCTAAGGTCCACAGCATATGACCCTCCTCTTTCCAAGAGTTGTTTTTTTTTTTTCTCAAAAGCCCCTCTACTATGGGGAAAATGACAGGAATTTCCTTTCCTCATGTGATAGTTGGGTTCATGGTCCAAGGAAGCTAATGACTTGCCCAGGGATACACGAGAATTTCATGGTGTCATAAATCCTAATAATTAGAACATTGCATCAATTAATCCTTCCCTCTTTTTCCTTCCCTTCAGAGCATCCGATGGCTCCTATCTAAAGGGGAAGATGAATAGGAGAACACGGAATCCTGGATTTTGTTTAATGGGGCTCTAAGTGAAGACCTGTAAACAAATAAAGGCTTCTGTGCTATTAGGGAAAGTATGGAAGTGTAAGAGCTCAGGTCTGGAGGAGCAGGGTCCCCACAGGATTAGAAATGGGTAAAATCAGCTATGTTAATAGTCAAATATACATTTTTAATTTGTTCCATGACGGTGTAAAAATGCAAATTTCATCAAGCGATATCAGTTTTAATGGAGAAAAAAAAACTTGTGAATATTTTGGTTAAAAGTGATCATGGCATTTCAATTGTGCCATCTCCTGGATGGAAATACCATGTCCGTGTCCACGAAATCCGTGACCCTCCCAGTTACTGTAGTCTCTTTAGCCAAGAGGAAAGTGTGGTGCCTCATGGAAAACTCACACACTGCTACCCAGAAGGTCACCCTGCATTTTTTATTATTTTCAAAAAGTCCATGCCATTTTCTGCTTATACAGAAAGAATTGTATAAGCCAGACCTCAAGGACATTCTGGGGCCTGTCCCAGCAAGGGCTATGGTGGCCAGCGGACCCAAATCCCATTCGGGAAGGGAACACAGGGCAATTACCTGAAAACATATGTCCCGTTCATCTCGAAGGTGCTTGTTCCTTTCCCTGCAAACAGAAATGGGGAATCTATTCAGACATGGTATTTGCAGTCAAGAGATCCAAGACCAGCCACTTTGCCAGTGAGATGGGTGCAGAGAAAGGCTTGACGTGGAAGGCTCAGGGAGCACATGGAAACTCTTTCCTTAGGGGCTGTGTAAATCAGGGATAGACAGAATGACTGTGACACCCACCGCCCTTCAGGATCATGCACTGGTCTATCCTGCCACTAGGGGGAGCCTCCGCCCAGAGGGTGACCAGCTTGCTACTGGGGTGTGCGCTCTCTCTGAACCATTCATTCCATGCATGTGTGCAGTCACTCAACAAATGTCTCCTGAGCACCCGCTACATGCTAAGTACAGTCCTAGCTATTAAGGTTTACACAAATGGATAAAAGAAAATGTTTCTGTCCTCGGGGAATTGGTGTTTTAGTGCAGGGCTCGTTGCTATGGAGAAAGGTAAAGCAGGGATGTGGAATAAAGAGTGCAGGGGTGCAGTGGTAGTTCAGTAGTCAAGGAGGTCAGGGAGGCGGCATCTGAGCAGAGGGACAGTTGGGGGCAGAGTGGCACAAGCAGAGGAGACAGCAAGGGCTAAGCCTGGAGTCAGGCTTTGCTGGGTGTGTGCAAGGAACCCCAGGGAGGGCATCAGAGTGCTCAGAGGAGAGCCACTAGGAAATGAGGTCAGAGGGGTGCCTGGCTGGCTCAGTTCATTGAGCGTCTAACTCTTAATCTTGGCTCAGGTCATGATCTCACAGTTTGTGGGATCGACCCCCACGTAGGGCTCTGTGCCGATGGCATAGAGCCTGCTTGGGATTCTGTCTCTCCCTCTCTCTCCACACCTCCCGCCTCAAGATAAATAAATAAACACTTTTAGAAAAGGAAATGAGGTCAGAGTAAGGTGTGAGGACAAGTGGAGACCTGTTCATTTGTGGCCTTGTAGGTCATCGTAGGAACTTGGGATTCTATTCCAGACGAGATATGAAGCTGTGGAGGTTGGGGGAGTGGCAATGGAGTGTCCTGATCTGACTCAAGTTTCCGAAGGAGCCCTATAGATGCTGTATTAAGAATATATTGCTGGACAATAGCACTGCTAGGAATTTACCCAAGGGATACAGAAATGTTGAGGCATAGGAGCACATGTACCCCAATGTTCATAGCAGCACTCTCCACAATAGCTAAAACGTGGAAAGAGCCTAAGTGTCCATCAACAGATGAATGGATCAAGAAGATGTGGTTTATCTATACCATGGAATACTACATGGCAATGAGAAACAGTGAAATGTGGCCATGTGTAGAAACATGCATGGACCTTGAGGGTGTTATGCTGAGCAAAATAAGTCAGGCAGAGAAGGACAAATATCATACGTGTGCACGTATAGGAGGATTAGGAGGAACTTGACGGAGGAACAAGGGGGAGAAGAAGGGGGGAAATGGTGGGGGAAAGGGGAGAGGCAAACCATGAGACTCTTGAATGCTGACAAAAACTGAGGACTGGTGGATGTGGGGGGAGGAGGGGTGGGCATGGAGGAGGGCACTTGTGGGGATGAGCACTGGGTGTTATGTGGAAACTAATTTGACAATAAACTATTTGCAAAAAAAAAAAAAAAAAAAGAATATATTGCTGGAGACAAGGATGGCACCCTGAAAACTGGCCACTCTTTTAAACACCATGGAGGTCACTGGTTCCCCTTTCAGTGTAATGGAGGCAGAAGGAGCATGACTGGTGGGTTGAGAATGTAAAGAAAGGAAATGGAGATGGAATGCAAGTGTAAACAATTCTTTTGAAAGGTTTTGAAAGCCATTAAAGAAATGGAAAGTAGCTGGATGGGGAAGTGGTGAAGGAGCTACTGGATAAGAAGTGCTGTAGGACATTGATTGGTCTCTCCGAAGGAGGAAGAACTGGCCATGGAGGAGAGAGAACACAGGCTGGACCAGCCCTTCAGGAAGGAGGTCTCATTCTGGGGCACATTTGGGAGCCAGGCACACCGGGCATTCAACCACCACGACAGAGAAGGCAGGAGATGGGCACAGTTGGGCACACGGGACATGTGACAGTTCTGCCTGTCTCTGTGATAGTAGCAAACCCTGAGAATGGCAAATGGAGAGTCTGCTTCTAGAAGGCCCCTTCCTCTGTGCTGGCAGAGAGATTAGCAGCCCTGCACCTGGGTGAGGCCAGGGGGGCCCCAGGAAGCCCCATTTCCATCAGGGAGTACAATGCGTTGTTTCCAGCTTCGTGCAGCCATTTCCACGCAGAAGCTTCAGCAGTCAAAGAGATGTCACACTCTCGGATTAGGGGGAACTTAACGGAGAACCGTGGGGAAGAAGAAGGGGAAAAATAGTGGGGGAAAGGGAGAGAGGCAAACCATGAGACACTCTTGAATGCTGAGAACATGGGCTGATAGGCGTGGGGGAGAGGGGCAGGAGGGTGATGTGCATGGAGGAGGGCACTCATGGGGATGAGCACTGGGTGTTATATGGAAACCAACTTGACAATAAACTAAAAAGAAATCATCAAATGAGCAGAAAAAACAAAGAGATGTCACTCTCTCTAAATAAATGTCCACTTTCATTCACACCGCTGCCCTGTCCTGATGGTCACTCGTATATACTATCTAGCTCTCAAGAGAAGCCTGTGAGGCAGGCATGAGAAAACTGACGCTCCAACTGGTTAACTCAATTGCCCAAGGTCACACAAGGTAATAAGGGTAGTGCTGGGTCTTGTCCGAGATCCAGCTCCAAAGTCCGTGTTCCCAGCTGAAGGCCCTGGAATTGTTTCCTTTTGCTGCTACTTGACCCTAGGAGGGAAGTCCCTTCTAATGCTGTCACATCCCAGCCATTGCCATGATGGGGGCAGACCCCTGTCCTCCCTGGTACCTCCAACTCGCTATCTCTCCCCTCGGCATCACTTCTGTCCTTGATTCCCATTTCCCCCACTGCTCTCTGTCGCTACCTGATGATTTCACTGTGGAGGAAAAGTCTGCCACAGGGGCCTTCATACCATGGACGGACTTTGACCAGCTGCAGAATCTAAGTTTATATGCACGCGATAGCACAGAAAGGCTTTGGGCATGTGATTCTGCATAAATGCCAGTCTCCGTCAAAAAGACCCATGCATTTGTAGAGATCTGCCTTACCGTTCTCCTCTGCTCATTCGCTTTGAATCTGTCCTTTTCTTCTAAGGACAGCAGAAGAAAGGGGAAAAAAATCCCCAAATTTGTGCTTGTACACCCTGTTCTCTGCTTTTCACTAAAGCCTTCTAAGATTCAAGACCTGTTCGCAAATGGATTATAACTTGGCCATGTCAGAACCCTCGTCCATCTCCCCAGCCTTTGGAGTCCTGTTTGAATCATGTATTGAGGGAAGTAAATCTGAAATGCATTCAGTTCTGAGTACTTTTCAATTTGGTAGCATCCAAGATGCCAGACACGATGACCTCACCTTGTTTTCAAATAAAACAAAACAAGTCAGAGTGCACCTGATTCAAGACTACTGCACTCTGAAAACCAGAACCTGGGGAGCCTGGGTGGCTTAGTCAGTTAAGCGGACCACTCTTGATTTTGGTCATGATCTTACGGTTTGTGAGTTTGAGCCCCACGTCAGGCTTTGTGCTGATAGTGTGGAGCCTGCTTGGGATTCTTTCTCTCTCTCTCTCTCTCTCTTTCTCTCTCAAAATAAATAAATAAACTTAAAACAAAATAAAAATCAGAAGTCAAAGTGCTCATGCCCCATCAACCATTCCCAAGAGGTGTTTGGCAGACAGAAGTTACTGTAACTTGGAAACCTCACACATGAATGTGAAAATCCCATCTTTCTGCACACTGGTTTTGTTTTGGGTTTGGTTTTGGCACGTTTCAGACCAATGAGCTTTGAATTTACAGTAAGTTTAGCAAGCAGAGGAAACTCTAAATTCCTTTGCTCTGTTTATGCTCTGTGTGTGACTCATTTACTCATTCAACAGACATTAAGAAAATATGGTAGAATCAAGAGAATCAGCCAGATACAGATCTCAATTCTGACTCCCAGAGTGAGTGGCTGTGTCTCCTTTGGTAAATTGCTTCATTTCTTTGCTACCAATATCCTTCTCTGTTAATTTCTCTATCAGGAACTGCTCACCTTTTCTTAATTTTGTTGAAGGTGAAAGGGATACCAGGAGCACCTTGGTGGTTCAGTCAGTTGAGTGTCTTGACTTTGGCTCAGGTCATGATCTCAAGTTTGTGGGTTTGAGCCCCATGCATGGAACCTGCTTTGGATTGTCTCCCTTTCTCTCTGTGCCTCCCCAGTTCATGCCCTCTCTCTCTCAAAAATAAACATTAAAAAAAATTTTTTTAAGAAAAGAAAGGGATACTATATCTGCCATTGGGTGGATGCTCAAGAAATTCATATCCCCTCCTACCTGAGCAGGTACTGTGCAAAGTGCTGTGGGAGATGCCACAACGAATGAGGCAGAGCCCTCCTGCAGATGTACAAACTGGAGAGGGACGTGGGCGTGTGTGTGAATGGGCCAAACAATATTCTGGGGATCAGGGAAATGAGGGCACTCTCTCAGCAGCTGTGATCGTCCAGAACTAAGGCAGGGAAGACTCCCAGACTGGCCCTTCCAACCCAAGGAATGTGGGATGTGCCTTTGGAATACGTCCAGTGCTGACGCACCTCAGGAGATCCAGTTGCTTCAGGAGCCCTGACTTCTCGCGCTGCAGACTCTCCGTCACGCGGTACACTTCCCTGAATAAGAGGCAAACACAGATTATGAGCTTCCATAGAGGGGATGTAAGCCACCATGGTGTGAGGGGCTGTACTGCAGTTGGATCCCCAGGGTGCCCAGGACCAGCAGGCAACACCCCACCCTGGGGACAGGGGGGTGTAGAGGCATATGCCTCCCCTGGTGAGCACCTGCTATGTGCAGGCGGTTATAGCTATAATCTCACATCATCATCACCGACTCCCGATAGGGAAGGCGAGATTGTCCCCATTTTACAGACACAGAGAGTCGGTAACTCTCCCCATGTCCCACAGACATTCCATGACTGAGTCAAGGTCCTAATCTAGATTAGGATCCCCTACTCCCAAACCCATGAACAGGGCTTCATAATCATCACATGACTTTCCCAGGCTCCAGGTGACCCCTGCCCTACTCAGAAGTCAGAGAATTAGAACCAATATTCTCCAGCCCAATCTTGCAGGGTGAGAGCAGAACTTGTGTTTTTCCCCTAGCTGGTTTCGTTTGTTTCCAGAAGCTCCAGAAGAATCCTTCCCCATCCTCCCCCATAAGTCTCCAATCTATTCTTAGATCTCTGGAATTTCCTCAGTTGGTCATTCATTTCTTTAACTTAGGAGTTCTTATCTCTAGCCATAAAGCAGAAAGTAAATGTATCAATTGTAATCAGATGCTTAAATCACAGTGTGACACGTCAATTATATCAGGAGTTTAGAGTAAGGGGAGGGAGGAGCTGAGAGGTAGTGGAGGTGTCTGGAGACCAACTCAGATGGTGATGCAGTGTCTGCCTAGTTTGTCTGCATCTCTAAGTGCAACCCAGTGGCCAGCATAAAGGCATTGTCAACACACAGCAGTAAGAAACAGGGGCCCCTGGGTGGCTCAGTTGGTTAACCGTCCAACCGTTTCAGCTCAGGTCATGATCTCACAGTTCGTGGTTCAAGCCCTACATCGGGCTCCCTGCTGACAGCTCAGAGCCTAGAGCCTGCTTGGGATTCCGTCTCCCTCTCTCTCTCCCCTCCCCTGCTTGAGCACTCCATGCTCTTTCTCTCTTTCAAAATAAATAAATAAACAACAACAAACAAATAACAGTAAGAAACAAAAGGAGAGAGGGCAGAGAGTGAGGGAGGAAAGAAAGAGGGAGGGATGGAGGAAGGAAGAGAGGAAAGGAGGGGTGAGTCGAGGAAGTATTCAACACCACCCAGAGAAGAAACTAAAAAGGAAAGCAGAATTGGAAAGTAAGCCTTGCTGAACTTGGAAACTTTGTCTCCATCCTTCCCTCTGTGCTCTGCACCGTGCTTTTAGAAATGTTTGACTCACCCCTAAGCTTACTGCAAAAGGTCCAGAGCTCCACATTTCCAAAGCACAGCATAGCTTCTAGTGTAGGGGGCATCTTACAGTCTCACAAATGCATCCATTTCCATAGGCTGGCCAGACTACCCGGATTGTGCACATACCAGGCTGGGCGGGGACAGCCACCCCTCTCCTGCCCCCTCCATGTCATTACTGAACTGGAGAAAACAGCACCTGCTTGCTCGGTCCATAAGGCTTGGGCCCTCCTCACAACAATCAGATTCCTTAAAAGGTATCTGTGTGGTTCTCCCCTCTATACAGAATAATTATAAAGTCAGTTTACAACAATAACAGCCCGAATCAAATTCTAAGTTCACCTCAGACAATCCTAATTAAGCAACAAAACTTCTCTAGCTCCTGCAGAGATGCCAATTCCTAAGGTTTTATTACCAATTATATTTAATTTCAACTTGAGGGAAAACAATGTATTTCCCATTATCCAAACTGGATCCCCAGATCCCTGTCTTGGATTCTGCTGTGATGAGCAGTACATGAGCCCAGCTGTTTGCTGCTGTGGTGCCCTGTGAGCCATGATGGCTTTCTGGTTCCTCCGTCCCAGCCCTGGGTTCTGATTCTTGACCAGGAGCAGACAACCCTGGCCCTGCTGAGGGAAATCACTCCGTGGACACCCAAGGTCTGTGTTCTCACAGAGCATTTGAGTTAGGAGCCAGTTCCTATAATATAAGGCATTCCAGGTCTTTGCCCTGTTTATACAACACAGTTGACTGCTGGAGACACACACACACACACACACACACACACATTACATATTGATGCAAATATATGTCTACCTGTTTGTCTAATAAACGTGCTTCTATTTAGATACACACACATCATCAGGCTTTTTCTGTGTTCACAAAAAGGAAGGCATCTAACCTAGACATTCTCAAGGTCTATACTGGATACTATGTGAATTGAAAGAGAAAGAACTCTCCATTTTTCATAGGAGTAACTGATGACATGTTTATGGTTTTCTTTAGGGAACTGCCGTTGGCTTTGTCTTCTGGAGAGGGATGAGAGGGAGCATCTCCAAAATATATCGTCAAGTGAAAACGCAGGCAAATGCTGAACAGTGTATAAATGAAAATTGTGTGTGTGTGTGTGTGTGTGTGTGCGCGCGTGTGTGTGCACATGTGTATGCCTATATATGCATAGAACACTCTGGAAGGGTCCACAAGAAACCCTGAGTGGTGGCCTCTGGGTGACTGCAGGCTCAGAGTCATGGGTGGCGCAGGGATGGGCACAGGCCCCTTGCTGAGTGTAGATCCATTTGTGCCTCATCATAAACTACCCATCCCAGATGAAAATTCATCAACAAACAGGTGCTGCTTTCCAAGCTGCCCTTCATCTTTATATTATCTCTCCCGCTTGATTGTTCTTTCTTTATCTTATTTTAAAATCAAGTTCTCCTTCCTTGAGCATCTTCAGGGAACAGAAAAAATATTTTTGTCCATTTAGAATTCTAGCTGATAAATGACTAAGTCTTCTTATCTCCTGGTCCCGTCCTCTCCTTTCCCAGCTTCTTTGGTGCAGCATCAGACAGCAAGACGTTGTGGAGCGGAAGCACAGGGTATGGGGAGAACTCAGCTCTGTCCCTGTTTTTTGGCACTAACTAGTTGTGTGGCTTTGAGTAGGTCACTGCATCTCTCTGAGCCTCATGTTCTTGGTTTATAAAATGAAGAAAGAGGAAGATGAGAGCACTCAGCTTCTGTCAGTACTGCGGGTCTGAGACTCTGTTCTACAGAGAACCAGCTAAGACTCTCACTGCCCTTCTCTCCTGACCTCCCCAGACAGGACATTCTCTTCTGGGCTCCAGCATGCTTTCCAGCTACATAAGGCATTGCACGCTTTTTGAAAACAAGTCAGGAAGGTTCTGAAATCTTTTATCTCTTCCTCCTAACCCTCTTTTTCAATTCCCAGCCTCCTGAGATCGTCTCTGGCTGGGTTAATTAAGATAAGACTTCAGAAAGATTTTAATCCTCATGCTGTGATTTGATACCCTGGCACTGGGTGCTTATTTCCATTTGCTGTTCTAATGCTGGTGCCTTCAGATGTTTGTTGTTTTAGAACTTGATTGAATTTTAAGAGCCTGAATCCTTAATTCTGTTTGTAAAGTTAAATGCCTGTGCCTTGTTGGCCTGCTCTCAATGAGGAGGAACTGATTTTGCTCCTTTACAATGAAATACACTGTCCTGCCCGTGGTCACCCAAGAATTGGAGCGAAAGGTTTTGTTTTAAATCAGCTGCTCAGAATACATTCTTTTTTTTAAATTAGAGAAGTCTTGGGGCACCTGGGTGACTCAGTCGGTTAAGCATCTGACTTGGGCTCAGGTCATGATCTCACGGTTTGTGAGTTAAAGCCCCGCGTTGGGTTCTGTGTTGACAGCTCAGAGCATAGACCTTCGTCAGATTCTGTGTCTCCCTCTCTCTCTGCCCCTCCCCTGCTCGTTCTCTGTCTCTCAAAAATAAATAAACGTTAGAAAAAATAAAATCAATAAAAAACAAACAAACTAGAGAAGTCTTACTAGGGTGAAGCTCCACATGCAAACACGTTTCCTCCCTCTCACTCTGGGCAATCAGTCCCAAGCAGCACAGGACAGCACAAGACAGACAGCAGAACAACTTGATTTAGGCTAATGGACCCAAATTTTGTCAGCAGTCAGACAGAGTGAGGGCTTTCACTTTTGAACAAGGAGAGTTAACGTATGTAACACTCAGGCACTGGTAGGTAATACTGTCCTATTCTCTGAAATCAGCCTCTCTGTAATACCTGCCACAGGACCAGGCACACGTTACCTTCTGTGGAATGAATGAAGGGAACGAATGAATGCATGAATGAGTGATGAGTGAATGATGGCCAGTCCCGCTCCTGAGTACATATTTTTTGGCCAGCTCATTAGTCACTGTGCAGAGTCAGCAAGATGTGTCTACCACTGAGTGTTGTGCTAGACAGTTACTGAGAACCTCAGACTCCATAAATTAGGGTTGATAATTACAGTACCTGCTACATTAGGGTGCTTGTAAAGTTCAAACGAAATGATGTCAAATTATTGACATAGGTGAGATACGTTGAATGTACAACACGGTACCTGGGGCAGAGGAGTCTGCAATAAATTTTTAACACGAGTAAGTAAACAAATATATGGGTAAATGTGTGAACAAGTAAGTGGGACTCCTGTCTCTGGACACACCCAGGAGTGCATTTGTTCTCAGAACCTAACACTCCCGAGACGAGATGGATGGCCGGTGCTCCAGCAATTCCTCAGCCCCAGCCTACAGCCCCAGCCCTAAATTCTTCCTCACGTGTGCCTCTGCCTAGCAGGCTGAGCCCACTGTCCACACACACCAAGGCAGGTCACTGGCAAACCAGGCCTGAGAGATGTGGGACTCCCTGCACTGGGCCCACCAAGGACATTGGTGGGAGAGAGCAGGCAGACTGCAGCGAAGATTCCAGGGCACCGTCATCCCCTCCGTCGGATTACATGTTGGTGTCAGAAGCCTACATGCGTCACTCTCGTCCTGGGTCTCTAACCTATGACAGTCACATGTGGTCTGTGCACACTCAGCCTTTTCTCAACGACTGCCCCGTATTTGTTGGCTGGATAACACATCTTTTGAATCAAGGACAGGGTTGTAGATTTCCTGTCAATCCTAGATTCTGCTTGCTCCAGTACTGGTCTGCTTAATGGCCTCGGGATCCTAGAAGAGATTTCAGGGAGCAAGCAGCCCCCAAGCCCCACATTGTAGGCAAGGCGGCAGGGTCTCTGAGGGAGGAGACCTTGGCACGCTCACAGCAGGAGGTGAGGCTGGACGGCAGGGACAGGAGCCCATGAGGGCCAGACTCACATCTCCTTCTCCTGCTGGAGTTGGTGGGCCTCTCGCTGGAGGCTCTCCAACTGCTCCCGGGCGTCCTGCAGCTCCCGGGAGGTCCGCTCCAGCTCCTGGGCCAGCTCCTGGTTCGTGACTTTCAGCTTGGTGTTCTCGGCCTTGGTCTCATGCTCATCATTTTGCAGGGTGGTGCACTGGCCTTCCAGCTGGAAAGGAAGGTGGGAATGATGAACAACCCCCAGCCAGTCTGGCCCTGCCCCAGCCTCCCCTTGCTTTCTCCACTTGTACGTGGGAGCCCTCACTGCCAGTCCTCACTGCTGACCTTCACTGCCCTTGGCCCTTGACAGGCTTTGTCCCCCAGGAGCTACTGAATAGTCCAGAGGGTATTATAGTCTGGCACCACTCACAAAGACCGCTAGGAAAGGGAGGTCAGCAATCCATCTGTGTTGTGTCCCCAGTCCTGGTGATGATAACGATGACCATTAGCATCTCATCCGTAGTCTTGAGACCCAACCTAAATCCCCCCGTCCCTTCAGCCAATTGTCCCCCTCAGCCCTGATGGACAGGGGAAGCAGCTAAGTGGTGTTTTTAATAAAACTGTCCTTCCCAATTTTGAATACTGACAGTAAATCTATGTATCCCCTTTTCCTCACTCCACTAAATAAATCCGTTCCTTTAATCTAGAGAAACGTTGTGTGGTGGCCAGAAACTCTGGAAATTCTTAGCAAATAGCTAAAACAGGTCAAACCAACCATATACTTTTTTTCCATGTCCCGAAAGCAACTGAAAAAACCTGCATTTGTATAACTGCAGCGTTTCTTGGCTGGTGATTCTGCCTTGCAAAGCTTCTAACCCTCTCACCAGAGGAGGAATCAAACCAAGCAAATATATCATAATAAATTTAGTTTAATAAATGTGGCCAGCAAGGGGAAGAAGAGACAGCAACAAGGAATTCTGTGTGATTCTCAAGAGGCTCCTGTGTAATCAGGCAAGCATGCAGTAATTAAATCGAGTGGCAATCATTCATTTGAGGGATAAGTCTAATTGGTAAGAACTTAATGCATAATAGTGAGGGGGGAAGAGAGTAGGAGAAGAAAGGATGGCTGTGGAAGGGTAATGGGAAGGCAGCTGGCAGTTCCTCGAGTGGATTATTTTGCTACAGAAGAAAGAAACCAAGAGGCATGTGGGTGCCTCGGTTTCAGCTCAGGTCATGATCTCATGGTTTCGTGAGTTCGAGCCCCATGTCCAGCTCTGTGCTGACAGCTCAGAGCCTGTTTGGGATTCTCTCTCTCCCTCTCTCTGCCCCTCCCCCACTCACACTGTCTCCATCTCTCTCAAAAATAAATAAAGTAAAAAAGAAAAGAATTTATTTTAAAAACAGAAAGAAACCAAAATGCATAGGTCAGGGAGCAGCAGGAGTGGGACAGTCTGCAGCCTCGGCGTGGGGGAGCTTCAGCATATTTTAATGTGTTGCTGAAAATAGCCCTCTCTACTCAAACAGAAGCAATGTGTCTGGGTCTATCCGGGGTTGGATTCCTTCTAGCGCCAGACAAAACAAAACGAGAGGACAAGTGGCACCCTGGCCTCTCTCCCTCACGAGCCCTCACTTTGCAGAGGAGTCTGTGATTGTGACGTTTGCCTAGGTAATCAGTCTTCCTGGGGTCATTAGGCAGCCATGGTGGCTGGACACCGCCCTACGCAGTGCATGGCCCAGACTGCCTCCTGGGGGCTCAGGGGCGTCAGAGGGACAGGGATGGGCAAGTTGATCTTTGAAGAGTCTCTTCCGGCTGGCGGTATCCACGGCCACGCCCGCGGGAAGACATCACTGCCGCCTCCCGCAAAGCATTAGTGACTATGTCCTTTGTACCTCAGCATCCCCCTCTCCTCTTACCCAGGATGCAGGAGACAAATGAACGTTTGGCATTCTGATGGCTCCTGGGCCTCATTAGGTGATAATATTTTCAGATGCCTCAAGGGAGAATTCTTGGCAACTTTTCCCAACTGAACACCTGGCACTGGAGAGGTAAAGGCTTTATCCTGGGATCACCTGTGGTTTCAAAATGCTATCTTTTGTACACCTAAATGGTTCTTCTCTGATTAAAAACAGACAAACAAACAAAGCCAAACCCTAAGTGAATACGGGGGAAGAGGGCAGGGGCCGGGAGAGGATGGAGGGAGAAGGAGCCAGGTGCTCCAGGACCGAGGCAAAGGCACACCTGCTTCTGCTTCTGGACGAGCTGCTCCAGCTCCTGCTCCTTGGATAACAGCTTCTGCTCCAGCTCCTGACTGCGGGCCTGAAACCTCTCCATGTCCTGCCGGGCCAGAGAGAAGACACGTGAGGCCCTAGTGCCCTTGCGATGGGGATTTGTCCCCCACCTTCACCTGCTCAACAGCAGGGCCTACTCATCCATTTGGACTTTGGGGCCCTTCCCACAACCTTCCAGGGCTTCAGCGCCCTGCCCGGCTGGTCAGGGAGGCCCACTGGGTCGAAGACAGCACAAGTGCTTGGGAAGGTGTGATGCCAACTCCCCAAGTCCCACCACGCGTGACCGTTACCAGTGACTGTGCACTGCCCACCCACCCGTGCACCTCCGAACACAGAGAACCTCAGGCCTCCATCTCCCCATCTCTAAACTGGGGGGAGGGTGGGCTATCCTTCTAATGTGGATATTCTGTTCCACTTTCGGTACAGTCAGTTGATCCCTCAAACTGCTCCTTGCTTAGGAAACACAGGGCATCCCTTCTTTCCCTTGAGGGTCTAGGTCCTCGCCGTGTCCCGCCATGATTGAGGCATCCCAGCCCTGCTCTGTGACAGCTCTGCCCCTGTGCTCCGCAGCCCCTCCCTTCCTGCCCTGGAACTGAGCTTCCCTGCTCAGGAAGCTGCTGATGCAGTGTGCAGGGGCTTGAGGTGGGGTACAGAGAAAACCGTGTGGGTTGCTGGGACGCCTGACACCCTCACAGAGCCTGGTCTGCTGTGAGGTCCCTCAGCTGGGCGTCAGGAGACCCGGGCTCCAGCCCTGGCCTTACCCAGCTGCCTTGACTTCATTCATCTATCATCGTTTCTTTGTTCAGAGGACAGAAACGAAAATATGCAGGCCACCTGCAGCTCTCCACTCCCCTGAAGGCAGAAGTTTTGAAGGTGCAAAACTTGCAGGGAGAGAAGAAACCATTATAACGTGCATAGAGCTCACAACAGGAGCCCCTGGGATTCCACCTGCCTGGGGGGCTGTACATGAGGGTCTACGAGGCTGGGCGTGACGGCAGCTCCAGGGGCTTGGGGGCATCCAATCACTCTCCAGGTACAGGCCTTTGGACACCACCATTCAAAGCTCAGGATTATTTCCTGGGCTCATCCTCTGTTGATGATACTACCTGGTCCTCAGCCTGTTCTCACGCAGGTACTTCAAGCTCAGGGACAGCCTCTGATCACCCTCGCGTTAACCCCAGGCAACGGCAGAGGCAGGGTCTGACCAGGCAGCTCCTGCCATCAATGCCTTCACCGAGGCACCCACTTTGTTCAGCTCAGCTGTCGCTCACAGAGTAGGCGTTCAGGGGAGGCGGGCAGCTCCAGGATTCTAGTGCAGATGCCGCCATCCGACGGTGGGCCTGCGGAGTGTCTGATAGCCCTGGTCAGCACAGAGAATCGAGGAAGATCTATTTTCCTGGAGCTGAGTGTGCCAGTCATTAGGTATTTTCCTCATGGTCAAACAGACTGCTACATGTAGAGCCGGAAGGCCCGGCCCTTCACATGCTGTCATAAACTATCAAACCACTGTCCTCACGCTGTGACCAGGCAAAAGCCTGTGTCTGCAAAGCCAAACACATTTCAACAGTTTCTGTGTTTATGCAAAAAGCAGAAACCTAGGCACTGGGCATGAAAGGTGTGGGGTACTGAGAAGGGGAAGGAGCAGAAGTGGGGGTAAAGGGTACAAAGGTGTGGTCCCATCCCCTTACATGATACGATACTAATGTGTTCTTGAAAGTTTTCCTCCCACCTCTTCCCATTCCCAGTTCCCATGCCTTGGCCCGCCTTTTGCTTCGGAAGCACATCTCTTTCATTAGCTAGGACCTCTGACTTGTAGTCATGGCCCAGCAGTAGAACATTTGGGGGTAAAGGGAGTAGCTCTCTCACTGCAGGGGAAAAAAATGTCTGCTGTTCTCAGAAAACTATTTTAGGGTCTGCTGGGTGACAGGTGTGTGAGTTCTGTCTGCCTTTTACTCATCCAACCATGCTGAAGGGCAGGAGGCAGGCAGAATGTTTTAAATCTTTAAAAAAGAATGGGTACTGGGGGGTTTGGAGAATATGACCAGCTTTTTCTGGAAAGCATTGAATGGTATCTGTGATAATAAATAGGTCCTTGGTGTAGATAATCCAAATCAGCATATAATCAAAAACTGGTTCAAACCAACCTGCATTAATGAGGAGGGAAGGGTTGTGGTAATAGCCCAGATTCGGTTCTGAGAGGCAGTGCAAAATGTGGTCTCTATGCTGTATTCCCAGACGTCCTATCTTGAAACTTAACCCCAAGGTGATGACCCCACGGACGTGGGAAGCAGGTGAGTGGGATCAGTGTCCTTATAACACACGCCTGCCCCCTCTGCTCCGTGGGGACGCAGCAAGAGGGCCACAGCCAGAACCAGGGAGTGGACTCTCACCAGAGCCTGGCCACACTGGCCCCGATTTTGGACCTCCAGCCTTCAGAACTGTGAGAAATAAATGTTGTTTATAATCCACCCAGTTCCTGGGTTTGTTGTAAAGGCAGCCTGAAGCTACCATTCAAGATCAATGACTTTTCTGCTGAGAACCCACTATGTGGATAATTGAATAATGGGTAAGAGAGTTTCCTGTAACTTTGTTTCATAAATATGTTCCCAAAAGCACCCTGCTTGTTTGGAAGAGGAGAGGATTTCACCAATTCTGACCTCCCAAGACAAACAGCAGGCTTAGAGGCTGCTAGGAGGAGCAGGGTGTGTGAGTTTTACATTTTCTCCCATGGGGTCTGAGAAGGGTGGGATTTGACTTGTCTTGGGCATTAAGTTTTCTTGGTGTCTAAGGGAAAGGATGGGAAGCATGGGCTCTAAGGATTGTTCCCTTAGAGAGGCTGGAGTAGAATGGACTGCATTTGGGTGGGCCTGACATCTAGGTCTGGGACCAGCCAGTGTCAGACCCGGTCTCCAAGCTGCTGTAACTGGTAAGCACATGCACCTTCATCCTTTTGTTCATTAGTTCATTCATTCATCACTTGTTCATTCATTCACTGATTCAGTAAGTATTTATTGAGTACCAACTGTATTCCAAGCATGGCTGAGGTGCTGTGGATACAGTAACAAGTAAAGATAAAGATCCCTGCTCTTGGGGAGCTTGGGTGCCTCAAGTCAGTTAAGCATCTGACTCTTGGTTTTGGCTCAGGTCATGATCTCACGTTTGTGGGTTTGAGCCTGGCATCGGACTCTGCGCTAATGGTGGGAAGCCTGCTTGGGATTCTTTGTCTCTTTCTCTCTCTGCACCTCCCCTGCTAGCACACACACTCTCTCTCAAAATAAATAAACTTAAAAAAAAAAAAAAAGATCCCTGCTTTTGTGGTGCTTATGTGTTAGTACGAGGAGACAGACCATAATCAACAAAAATAAACAAGGAAATTAAATGTCACATCTGAAGGTGACAGATGCCTTGAAAAATATAAATACAGCAGAGAGACAGGGTATCCACAGTGCCATGGGTGGGGGCACTGCAAACTTTAACCAGGGGAGGTAATCAGAGTAGGCAATATTTCCACCTGGCACTCAGAGCCGAGTCCCGGTGTAGACTCTTACTTTCAGGAGAAACTGTTCCTTCTCATGTTTGATTTGTTGTTCCATCTCCTCGTAGAGATGCTGGATTTCTTCATCATACGCAGCAGTTTTCCTGCAGAGATGGCAGAAGGAGAGTCTGATGACTGTACTGGAATTCATTTATCCCCCAGAGCAAGTCCTGGAGCTTGGGCACCAGAATCCCATCAGGGGCTTGAGGCTGAGGGGATGACTGTGTAGGTCAAGTGGACCAAGGCTCCAGGACTCATTCCTCAGGATTAGCTGGTCATAGAGGCCCAGCAGGACCTCATCCTCCTCTTAGATGACCCACGCACTCCTCAGTGAGCTTCCCTGGCTCCATCTGCCTTAACTCTGCTTTATTTCAACAACAAGCCTCCTGGCCTCTGCTGGATGCATCTCCCCATTGTCCCCTCATCCCTACATCTGTAGACAGCATTAAGTTGTGTTGTGTGGGCTTCATTCCTGTTTGGGCTCTTGGTTTATCTCTTTCTCACTGTGGATGCTACCTGGTTCCATCAGCACTGTCTGAAGGACACTGTCAGAGGGCTCTCCCGAAATTGTGTGCTGAACTCTATGTGATCAACATTTCTCATTAGATCACAAAAGATTCCATGACCCTGACAATCACTGAAGGCACGCCCCCTATGAAGTAAGTGGGGGCCATGCTTGGCCAGTGCTCATGCCATCTCAGGCACACGGCCCCAGGCAGACAGTATGAAAAGGGGCAGGCTGCTTAAAGGTGGGCAGTGATAATGAGTCCCCCTCATCCTCTTTCCAGCATCTTCTCCCTACACTGAAGAGCACCGCAGGACAGGAAGGAAATACCTGGGTACTCTGCTCCTATATAGAGACCAAGACAGATACGGCTATGAGAGCAAGGTTTATAGGTCCTCTCGGGCGTTGTTTGTCCTGCTCTCCCAAAATATATCTTTCTTTGAATGCCTCCCCCCACTCCACCTCCAAATTCAAACAGGAAGGATGAGGTATTAGCGTTTGAACTGAGATGGAAGTTATCACTCCAAAGTATTCCCATTTCCAGGGCCCTGCACAGTTACATCTCTTCTCTAACCTGTGGCAAAGGGCTCTCTCTTTCTCAGTCCCTCCCTGTCTTCTTTCTCACCTGTTAAGGAAAATCTAAGCTCGGGAACAGGCTGATGTCTTGGCTCACAAGGCTGCTTTGAACACACACATACTGCAGATTTTGGCACTTGCCATTCTAAACTCAAACAGTGATAAGCACTTTCTGTCCTTTATTCAAGTAAGAAGACTTTAATAATTGAGGAAATAGGTCCAGTTTTCAGTTCTGAGAGGTGCTTGGGAGATTTCTGAACAAAACATCAAGGATGGGAATGTATTTATTCCTATGAGCCCTTCATTTCAACCCCCACTGCCTTATGTCCACTTCAGACTCCAATCCAGTGTCAGCCTTCCCTGGTGCACGAAAGGATGTCCGTTTCTCACTTGCTACCTGCTGGGGAACCTTTAAACCACATGACTGAGCATGATTCAGGAGCCATTTTGATTGATATCTTTCTAGCTCTGTAGAAACCACAAAACTGACCCAGACAAAGGACTGATGTAAGTCTTCATGGCCAAGGTCACATATCAGAGCAGAAGCCTCCAAGTTCCCTCTCCTGGCCATATTACTAAGACCAGAAACCCTTTGAGTGAGCATGGCAATGGCCATATTTTGCTGAGCAAAAAAGATGACAGCTCTCCAAGACTTCCATGAAATGGGGCCCTGTGTTTACCATTCTGGGTATAGGAAATGTCTTGCTGGCTAAGAGTAAGAAACTTCTTCTTGTAAATGACAGATATTTTGGACTGTTACCTTGGTTATGAGCTAACCCATAATAAGTACAAGGTAATATGGAGGGAATGAGGAGGAAAAGCATGGCTGTTGAATAGGAACAGTTCAAGGACAGAAATGAATATTGTTTGGTGGGACTTTCAGGAGGAAAGTTTTTGCTTGGTCCCTGCAATCATCTTCCTTATGTTGAAGAAATTCAGGTGCTAGATAACTTTAGCCAATGACCGCAACTATATAAATACTGAAGACCTAATAGAGTGATATGGGAGAAACTTAAAAGCTGATTTGCTCTAATAAAGCAATACTAATTACAGCCATCTATAGAAGCTGTTTACCTTGTACTTAATAACCAATTCTACACTATCATTAACTATGCTACATTAACTTTGCTCTAAGTTTTATTTGATTGAATTAATAAACTGTGTTTCATGCCCACATGTCAGTTCTCTCGTCATGAAGTAAGTAATTTTACAGACTGCTGAAAACCAAATGGGGGGAAGGTAGAGGTAGCCTCTGAATGGTGCTTACTTCTAGACCTCACTAACAGAGGCTGGTCCCCTGCAGAGAAGCCCAGGCATTCCAGGCGAACCTCAATGTGCCTGGGTCCAGCTCAACCTGACATATCTGTGGAACCAAACCTCTGGAAATGCTTTTGAATAAAGCTGGGGTCCTAGGGGACTGGCCAGGCTCAAAGGTTCTCAGAGGATGAATCCCACAGGAATTGACTGACTCATTGTTTTGAAATGTTTATTTATTTTTGAGAGACAGAGAGAGAGTGGGGAGGCTCCGTGCTGATAGCAGAGAGCCCAGTGCTGGGCTTGAACTCATGAACTGTGAGATCTCGACTTGACCCAAAGTCAGGATGCTTTACCAACTGAGCCATCCAGGTATCCCAAGGACTGACTGACTCATGACCAGCCTGAGGCAGACACATGAGCCCTAGGAATGGGGAGCATCAGGGTGCTGTTCACATCATTCATACCATTAAACCGGCTCAGGGCTCAGAAGACCTAGGTTCTGACTCCAGAACCAGCTCATATCCTTAGTGTAACCTTGAGCACTCTGACCTCATTGTGTCCCAGAGCAGCACCTTCCCCGAGTCCCTCCCGGCACCGGCATGACGAACAAACAAGAGAGCTGGCATGAAAAGCATTTGGAATGGCAAAGCCCTACATAAACATAAGGGATTATTTATTATCATAGTTATTATCATGGCTGTGGAAGGTAAAGCCTGTTGTTTCCCAAAGGGGAGGAAGGCCTTAGTTTCAAGGATAAAAGTGCTGCTGGGTTTGGTAAAGGTGGAAGGCAATCAGGAAGATGAAGAATGGAAAGCTTCGTACATAAAAGTGCCTGTCGGATCAATCCATTAGAGACACAGGCTGTATGTGAGCCCGAAGCCTGTGTCTGCAGCAAGCTCTGCAGTGGCCGTGAGTAGAGTAACAGGGAGAGACTCTTTAAAAAGGTCTGCACATGGGGGGCCTGGGTGGCTTAGTTGGTTAAGCGTCCGACTTTCTCTTAGGTCATGATCGTGGTTCGTGGGTTCGAGCCCCGCGTCGGGCTCTGTGCTGACTGCCAGCTCGGAGCCTGGAGCCTATTTCAGAGTCTGTATCCCCCTCTCTCTCTAACCCTCCCCTGGTCATGCTGTGTCTGTCTCTCTCTCTCTCCTAGAAATAAAATAAATAAATAAATAAATAAATAAATAGGTCTGTGCATGTGGCATGTGGTATTCCAGTGGGCACACCCTATTCCTCCACCAAAGGAAAGAGGCAACCAATCATGTTTGCTTATTATATACATCTATATTGCCACAATTTCTAAAACCACTCATATTGCCTGACATACACCTATACTTTATAGTCTTCTCTATGAGGATTTCCCCACCTATTCTAACCCTCACTGCCTCTTCTCTGAACTCTTAGAATATCAGATGTCTTTCAAGGAAGATTTACTTTTAAAATCTTGAAAAACTGGGGTCCCTGGGTGGCTCAGTTGGTTAAACATCTGACTTTGGCTCAGGTCATGATCTCATGGTTCATGGGATTGAGCCTCGCATTGGGCTCTGTGCTGACTGTGGAACCTGCTTGGGATTCTCTCTCTCCGCCCCTCCCCCACTTGCGTGTGCTCTTGCTCTTGTGCGCTCTCTCCCTCAAAATAACAAACAAACAGATATTAAAAATAAATGAAGAAAATCCTGAAGACTGGTTTCATTTGGGCAAGGCTGTCTCAACGAGGTTAGGAACACTCAGACATTTTTGTCACCCACAGGGTCTGTGCTCAAAATGTGAATGCTGAAAATCGGTACAAAATCAGTTTAGGACTTTGGATACCTCACTCAGTAGCCCGTGGAATGACTGTACCGGAGGAATACCAGATTCCAGAGGAAGTGAAGAATTTCAGAATTAGAAGGTTCGTCTGATCCAATCACCTATTTTCCCAGTGCTAAATTCCTTGCCACAATGTCCCTGCCATGTATTTACCCAAAGTAGGTTAGAACACCTCCAGCGATCGGAAACTTGGCTGGATCTCTAAACAGCGCTTTCATCTTTGGAATATTCTGGCTTACAGAAATATATCTTTCTCTGACCTTATCCCTCCTCTGCATAAAAACCCTTTATATATTTGAAAACAGCATTAAGACTTCAAGGGGCTGCCTTGGGTTCATGCCATGTCTCTCTACTTCTTCCAACCACATCTCACATGGACTTTCCTTTCTTTTCTTTTTTGTAAGTCCCTTCACCTTTCTCTTTACTTTTCTCTGAATGTGCCCTGATTTAGCTTCCTCAAGCCATGGAGCCCCAGACTGAATGCCCAGTGTAACAAGTCTGATTAGCAGAGCTTAGAGCTAGACTATGCCTCTCTTGTTCTCGACACTGCATATCTGTTCTTGCAGCCTGAGATCATGTTAACTTTTCTTGGCAGCCACATCACAGTTGACGAATGCTGAACCTATTTGTCAACTAAAACCTCTAAATCTTAAGTCTGTGTGATTGTTTTTCTTTTAAAGATGGTGCTACTGAATCATATCTCTTCCACTTTGTGCTTCTGTCACTGGCTTTTTGGACACCAGAGCAAGAGCTCAGATGAATTCTGTTAGATTCAGTCTGTCTTTCCAGGCTGACATTATCTTAATAGATCCCAACTGGTCATCTAGTGTACTCAATGACCTTCCAATCTTTGTTGGTATTTAAAAATTTCAATCATAATGTAAGGTAAAAAATATGTTGGGTTTGATGACTAAATTCATCTGAGTGTTACTCAGAAGAGTGTTTTTAATATAAAAACTACTGGTTTCTAATTTATTGTATTATAGTAAAAATAATATACTAGTAAGGTATCTACTTATTGGAACCTATTAACGTTTCCTTTGTAGCCAAAAACATGCATAACTTCCATGAGGAGAATGTGTATTCTACTGTGTGGCACACAGCTCTACATTTATCTCTTAAATTAAGCTTGCTCATTGATAGTTGTAAATATTTTACATACGTAATGAACTTTTTGCCTGACTAATGTATCAAATCCTAGATAAGTTTGTTAAAATCCTCTAACGTCTTGTTTTTATCAAACCTTCTCTGTTTTTCTAAAAGTTTTTGCCTTATCTATTTTGTTGCTATGTTGTTTGATGCATAAAAGTTTATATCTGTTGTTTCTTCTCTATGGATAGAACATTTTTTATTACTACAACATATTCTTCTTTATCTCTCTTTGTTTTTGCCATTGGTAAAAATATTGAAAGAGACAAGGGCAGCAATCTGGAATAAAGCTCTCTGAGCTACTAATAACTTGTGGGCATAAATATCCCATTTATCTTCTATTAGTCATCCTTAAAACACTCCCCAACAACCCAGTGTTTATTTAATTATCCCCGTCTGCTATCTGTGCCTAGTATTTTGAGCTACAGGGGGAGGAGGAACAGAGAAGAGGGAGATGAAAGAAAAGGAAGAGAAAGAAACATGAACTCTCAGTGAGACAGAGAAACAAATGTAGAAGGAGGCAGCAGAGTAGTTAGTCATGAGCACCCATATTTATTCTGCTTTCTTGCTCTTTGAGTATATCCAGCTAGAGGCTGGATAGTGCCTCTAGCATATTCCAGTATAGTCTGTTACAACCGTCCCTCCTCCCCGACAGCTATGGTTGGCTCAGAATTCATCATTAGACCCAGAGTAAAAAGGCTGTGGTTCAAATCCTGATTTTGACATTTACAAGCTTTCTGGCCTTGGACAAGTCACATATCCTCAGTGAGCCTGAGGTTTTCTGTATCTGAAAAATCAGATGGTAATACCTACTTTAGAGAGAAGTTGTGAGGTTTAAATAAGATATTGCATGCAGAATTGTTTAGCACAATTAGTAGCATATAATATGCATTTAATACATTCTAAGTAAATGAGTTTTCTGATTCTCCAGAGGCTGTGGACCCCCTTTTGAGAGCTGCTGCTTTCTTATTCGAATCTTCAGATTCCAACCAAGGGGCAAGTAGAGACTGAAAGGGAATCGTGCAGCAGCAGATGTGTGAGAGCATGGGGCAACATTAGGGAACAGAAGACTTAGGGAAGGACAAGACCTGAGGTGGCTCAGAAGAGAAGAAAAAGTGTGGAAAGAGGGAGCCATCAACATTAAGTATTGGTTAAGTACTTTGTAAAGTAACACTCTGGGTAAAAGAATTTAGACTTATGAAATAGGCTCTGTACACCAGGATTTTTGGCATCTAAGAACACCAAGTCCAATGCTAATGTGTCATGGAGGAAAGGAAGAGGAGTAAGAAGTCACATGTGCGAAGCAGACCCCACTCCACTGTGTCTTCCTGGGCTCTGGCTGATAGTAACTCTGTGACCAGAGAACCCTTCCTGGAAGGAAGTGGACAAAGCCCCCTACTCTAGTAGTGTGGAGGATGATAGAGTTCTCTGAGAACAAGTTTAGAGAGGCTGAGTCCAGAAAAGAGAGATTTTCAACCGTAAAGGGAAGAAGCAAAAATTATACACTGAGGATGCCATAGGGCATGATGGACCTGAAAAAATGGGTCCTAGTGAAAGCCAGGATAAAAATCCCAGGTCCAGCATGGAGGGCAAAATGTCACCTAGGGTGTCTGACTGTAGAAGATGCCCCTTGTCTAAAGGAGGCCCTTAAGTGCAAATGCATATAGGCATGTGCGTGGTATTAGAGATTTAGGGAGGGATGTGGGAGAAGGAAGTAAAGGTGGAGATATAGTGATTCTCATGTAAGTACAGGCTTAGGTTCAGAGAGACCTTTACAGATTATTTGCAGGGAACTGGAAGGTGAGATGTAGTTAGCAATAACTTACTCTGCCAGGCTCCCACAGGGACTGTGAAAATTAATTAACCTTCACAAAGCGATTTGCACACTGAGAGTTAAGGTACCACACTGGAGAAAAGCATTAATGCTCAGTACCACTGGAATTCTAGCTAATGACACATAGGTCAAGGCCTTCCTGCTACAGAATAATGCTGGTCAAAAATATCTCTTTCCCATTCCCTCTTTCCTTTTTGCCTTCACTTAGGCACAGAATACCTTCATATTTCAGAGGGTCTCAGAAAGTCATCTGGTCAACCTCCTAGGTTCTAGGCAAGGGGTGCTGAAATCATTTCAGGAAAAGAGTAGCTTCTTCTTCCCCTAAATGTTATAGTCTTGTCCTTGGACAAATGGCATTTTTCTACACTTTCAAGAAATTTCTGAAGCTTGAACTCAAGGCAGAACTTAGAAATGCCTCTGGCCTTGGAGACTAATCATTCTGATTTCATGTGTCTCCATGGGGGTGGGCAGCGGTCTGATCAGTATGTCTCCTAGTTTGCACAATCTGGTGAAAGGCAGATGTGAAGAGAGGAAGAATCCTCCTCCCCATCATACTGAGCTTAAGAAGCTCATGTATTCCCAGCCCCTTTGTTTTGCATATGAAGAAAATGAGGGTCAAAGCAAGGAAGTGACCAGTCTGTTGGCATCCAGATAGCCAAGGTGTGAGTATAGAGGAGAAGCCGGGCCTTGAGTCCTGATCTCCTGTTTCATCTGTGCCACCACAGTGTCTTTCCAAGCATCCCGAGTGTTTGCACTGGTACCTCCACACAGTTGTGCTCAAGATTGTCAACAACCCAAATCCCATCTGGAGTCTTTCAACTGTAGAGTGAGGGTGAAGCAAAGCAGATGCCCCACCAGGGCTGGAAGGGCCTAATCCCTTTTCCCAAGTCTCACCCCTCCCGCCCCCCATGCACACTGAGCACAGAATGAAGACCCTGGGCCGGAAGAGTCTCAACGAGTCTGCTATTTGCCACAAGAGAAAATGGAAGCACCTTCAGGCTCAGTCTGCTTAGTGGCTTGGATGAGAAAAGTAGTGAGGGATTCAGGCTCACCACTGCCCCCTGGCACCTTCTTCAGGCAGCTGCAGTCTCAAGAAGGCAGAGAGAAGCTCTTACTAGAAAAAATCCTATCTAGGGTTTTCTTGGTCCCCTAAAATCAGTCCCTCTCAGTCTCTCTACTTGCCTCCCTATCTCTCTGTCTCTCCCTATCTCTGTCTCTCTCTCACACACCCACACCCACGCATGACTGGAGTAGAGCTGAATGAGAGGAAAACACAAGAATTTGTACAAAATTCTGCAGGCTCTGTAATCACCAACTGGATTTTCAAGATGGATGGTTTCTCCCTAATTAGATTCTGCTGTCTCGTATAAACCAACTTTGTAGCTTTATCCCATCCTATAAAGCAACCCATTCTTCACTAGTCAGATTTACAAATCATGCCTAGGTTGTGCACAGAGCACTAACAGTTCTCACCTTTCAATTTGCTCTCAGATAACAATGTGCTTCTGCCTCAGATAATAATACACCAATAAAAAACAGAAGCCATAGCATCACTACCTATAGCCCTCACCAAACACTTCTTATCTTCACCCTAAGAAAGAGACTAAAATTCCAGACTGGAAGGGCACCCTAGAGCATACCTTTTGCAGACCAATACATTTTGGAAAAATGTAGAGGCTAGTGCAGCATTTTTTTCAAAGTGTGGTGTGTGGCCTCCCTGCGTCAAAACCACTGGGATGTGTGCTAAGATCCATATTCTTGGGCTCCCTCCCCAAGATGTACTGATTTAAACTTTCTAGGGGAGAGACCTAAGGATCTACCTTTTAACCAAGAGCCTCTGGTGATTCCAAAGCAAGCTACCATTGGAAAACCACACAGATAAGGTCCTTCACAGGTGGAATGTAAGGGCCACCTGCCATATATATGATGCGTTATTTGCTGCTCTATCTGGAGGCAAGGCTGAGGAAACTATGACTCCCCAGCCCCCCAGAGACTTTCATGTCCCTGAAGCGTCATAGTACAGAATTCCAACTCTCAGGCTTATGTCAAGGCAGCAGGCATCATAGCCAAGGCTGCCTGTCAGGCTGTAAGACACATTCTCTCTTGGTCTGGACACCATCCCAGAGCCCAGGGAAATCACTCTGGACAGAAAGCACCTGGAGAGTGGCTGGACAGGGGCTGTAACTTAAGGGCCCCCATGCCCTCAAGAAACTGCATAAGGCTTGACTCAGTTGGATGAGAAGGACCGTACACATGAGGAAGTGATTCCAATGTGACCCTAGCAGATGTTGCTGAGTTTGCCAAAGCGAAGTGTGGTCCACCAGTGATGTGAAACAGGCAGCCTGGGTGGCCTTCCCAGGCTTCTGAGCTGCAGACGACTGAGCAGGCAGAGCACAGCCTACAGCTTGGCTTTGATCTAGAAAGCACTTTTCTTCCAAGAGCTGAAAGCACTCTCCAGACACCACCTAATTCATCCTTACACCAGCCTCAGGATTAAATCCTGATAAGGGACTAACCAGGTCCCTGCATCCAGCAGATTCTAGCCCTGGTCAAAAGTCAGAAACCCTAAGGATACTTTATAAATGCAGACCTCACATCCCTAGACCAGATCAAGTGAACTGGACTTTCCTGGGGTGGGGCGTTAGCATCCACTAGTGATTCTGGCAAAGGGTCAGAATCTATTGCTGCCAGAGGGGAGGCAAGATGGCGGAGAAGTAGGGAGCTCCTTACATTTCACTCGCCCCCATCTCTCACACAGAGAAGGCCTGAAGCTATAGGAACCCTTACAGAATCCAGGAGTTTGGGAGGAAAAGGATACAGAGTCTGCTGAGAAAACCTTAGAGCGTGAGTGTGAACTGGGTAAGACAAAATCGGGCCGAGACTGGAGACACAGAGGGAGGGGGGATTCCCCTCTGTGGGGAGCCACAGTGAGTCTGGAGGTGGGGGGGAAGAGTGGCTGAAACTGCTCAAGACACTGTCTCTGTAACTGGAGAAGAGAAAACCCTCCGCTCACGACACAGAGGGACCCGATTTCCTATTGTCCAGCTGAGGGTAGGCGGGACGCACTGGTCCCAGGCGACCCTGGGTGAAACTGCTCCTCGCTCGCCAGCCCGACCTGGAGGAGACGGGAGCAGGGGCTTCTGGCTCGATCCCCAGGGGGAAGGCGAGAGGCTTGAAACTGTTCTGAGGGGCTCACCTGTGAGTTTATATTTCGGGCAATTTCAATGGGGCGCACGGACTGAGATCTGGAAACGAGGCCTGGCTTAGGATAGAGAGCACAGCCCACCTTGGCTACACCCCCGGCACAGGGAGTTTACACACCCAAAAAAGTGAGATGCAACACTTGGTTCAAGAAGGGACGGGGGCGCCGCCACTCTTCTCCCCACAACCGCCAAGGCAGGACTCCCACTGGACGCACTGGACCAAACCACGCCCATCCCCACTAGAGAGCTGTCCTCCTTTTTATTTTTTTATTTTTTTATTTTTTTACCGGAGCCGGGGCAAGGCCAACATGGATGCACTGCCCTGATTAATTCTGGTCACTGGCTTGCTTAAACAGTCACATTTAATCCATTTTCTAGATGTAAATTGTACACCTACCTACCTTTTGATCTCTTTCTCTCTGGAATAACCAGACTATATAGTTTCTCTGGATAACATCATCTTCATTTCTTTTGCCTCTTCTCCAACCATATTACACTCGTTCACTCTTTGAAAAAAGCCTCTTATTCCTTCTGCCTGCTCATTTCATTTCCAATTTTGCTTCATTGTCACCCTGTCATTTCTCTCTTTCTCTATGCTCTTCCACCAGCACTGCATACATCCGGCTATTTATTTGTAGCTGGGAAATCTGGTTACATGTTTTAGACTGTTCTTTGTCTATTGGGCTTCTTCTTTTTTCCTCTTCTTTTCTTCTTTTTTTCTTTTTTATGTGTGTTTATTTCTTATTATTCACCTTCCCTCCTTCCTCTTTTCTCTTTTCTTTTTTGTTTTCCCTTTCGGTTTGCATATTTGTTGGATTTGTCTGTGCGCTTGTGTGCCTTTCTTCCCTGTGTGTTTGTCTGTCTGTTTTCTTTTCCACGGCTACCTCAAGAAACAAGCCAAAGTACACATGGTGGAGAGGCCCAAATACCACTACAAGTAGGAAAATAAAATAACCAAGGTCTCAACAAGAGAGACTAAGAGATATCATTCAAAGAACACTTTGTGAACTGACAGGCCCTGGACAGTCAAAGAGCCTTCTTTGGTACAGCAGCACTCACAGGTGCAGAGTGCATAACAAGCTTTTAAAACTAACAAGAGATAGAAAGCTAACAAAAATGACGAAACGAAAGAGCTCTCCTCCAAGGAAATTCCAGGAAGAATTGACAGCTAAAGAATTGCTCAAAACAGATATAAGCAAAATAACTGAACAAGAATTTAGAACAATAGTCATAAAATTAATCGCTGGGCTTCAAAAAGGCATGGAAGACATCAAAGAAACTATTGCTACAAAGACCATGGAGTTTAAAAATGGTTGTGATGAATTAAAAAATGCTATAAATGAGATGCAAAATAAAATGGAGGCGTCCAATGCATGGACTAAAGAGGCAGAAAGGAGAATAAGTGATTTAGAAGACACAATTATAGAAAAAGAAGAAGCTGAGAAAAAGAGAGATAAACTGACACAGGAACACAAAAGGAAAGTTTGAGAGCGCAGCGATACAATCAAATGGAATAATATCCGTATCATAGAAATTCCATAAGAGGAAGAGAGGGAAAGGCGCTGAAGGAGTCCTTAAACAAATTATAGCAGAGAACTTCCCCAATCTGGGGAAGGAAACAGACGTTGAAATCCAAGAGGCACAGAGAACTCCCCTCAGACGTAACTTGAATCGATCTTCTGCACAACATATCACAGTGAAACTGGCAAAATACAAGGACAAAGAGAGAATTCTGAAAACAGCTAGGGATAAAAGGGCCCAAACATACAAAGGGAAACCTATCAGAGTGGTGACAGGCCTATCTACTGAAACTTGGCAGGCCAGAAAGGAATGGCAGGAAATCTTCAATGTGATGAACAGAAAAATTATGCAGCCAAGAATCCTCTATCCAACAAGCCTGTCATTCAGAATATAAGGAGATATAAAAGTCTTTCCAAATAAACAAAAATTGAAAGAATTAATCACCACTAAACCAGTCCTACAAGAAATCCTGAGGAGGACCCTCTGAGGAAAATGTTTAAGGAACACAAGATACCAGAGACACCACCACAAGCATAAATCCCACAAAGGACATGATGACTCTAAACCCATATTTTTCAATAATAACACTGAATGTAAACGGACTAAATGCCCCAATCAAAAGACATATGGTAGCAGAATGGATTAAAAAACAAAATCCATCTATTTGCTGTCTACAAGAAACTAATTTTAGACTGGAGGACACCTTCAGATTGAAAGTAAGGGGATGGAGAAATATCGATCATGCTACTGGAAGTAAAAAAAAAAAGCTGGAGTAGCTATAATTATATCAGACAAACTGGACTTTAAAGTAAAGACAGTAACAAGGGATGAAGAGGGGCATTATATAATAATTAGAGGATCCAGGTTTTAGCTATTGTGGAGAGTGCTGCTATGAACATTGGGGTACATGTGCTCCTATGCATCAACATTTCTGTATCCCTTGGGTAAATTCCTAGCAGTGCTATTGCTGGGTCATAGGGGAGTTCTATTGTTAGTTTCCTTAGGAACCTCCACACTGTTTTCCAGAGGGCTGTACCAGTTTACATTCCCACCAACAGTGTAGGAGGGTGCCCGTTTCTCCACATCCTCGCCAGCATCTAGAGTTCTCTGATTGGCTCATTTTAGCCACTCTGACTGGCGTGTGGTGGTATCTCAGTGTGGTTTTGATTTGTATTTCTGTTAAGAAGCGATGCTGAGCAACGAGAAACAATGAGAAATCTGGCCATGTGTAGCAACATGGATGGACCTTGAGGGTGTTATGCTGGCGAAATAAGTCAGGCAGAGAAAGACAAATATCATATGTGTGCACGTATAGGAGGATTGGGAGGAGCTTAACAGAGGACCAAGGGGAGAAGAAGGGCAGAAATGGTGGGGGAAAAGGGGGAGAGGCAAACCATGAGAGACTCTTGAATGCTGACAAAAAGCTGGGGACTGGTGGATGTGGGGGAGGAGGGGGACATGGAGGAGGGCACTTGTGGGGATGAGCACTGGGTGTTATGTGGAAACTAATTTGACAATAAACTATTTGTAAAAAATAAAAAAAATAATAATTAGAGGATCTATCCACCAGGAAGACCTAACAATTATAAATGTCTACGCACCAAGTATGGGAGCACCTAAATACATAAAACAATTAATCACAAACAGAAACACTCTTATCAATAAGAACTTGCTAATAGCAGGGGACTTTAATACTCCACTTACAGCAATGGACAGATCAACTAGACAGAAAATCAGTAAAGACACAATGGACTTAAATGACACATTGGACCAGATGGATTTGACAGATATATTTAGAATTGTACATTCTGAGGCTATGGACTCACTTTCTTCTCAAGTGCCCATGGCACATTCTCCAAGATAGATCCCATACTGGGACATAAAGCAGCCCTCAGTAAATATAAGAGAATTGAGATCATACCATGCACACTTTCAGATCACAATGCTATGAAACTCGAAATCAATCACAGGAAAAAGTCTGGAAAACCTCCAAAAACATGGAGGTTAAAGAACACCTTACTAAACAACGAATGGGCCAAAAAGGTAATTAGAGAAGAAACTAAAAAATATATGGAAACAAATGAAAATGAAAATACAACAATCCAAACTCTATGGGATGCGGCGAAAGCAGTCCTAAGAGGAAAGTACATTGCACTCCAGGCCTATTTCAAGAAATTACAAAAAGTGCAAGTGCAAAATCTAACAGCGCACCTAAAGCAACTAAAGGGAGAGCAACAAGAGCACCCCAAACCTAGTAGAAGAAGAGAAACAATAAAAATCAGGGCAGAAATAAACAATATAGAAACCCAAGAAACAGTTGAACAGATCAATGAAACCAAGAGTTGGTTTTTTGAAAAAATAAACAAAATTGACAAACCTCTAGCCAGGCTTCTCAAAAAGAAAAGAGAGACCACTCAAATAGACAAAACTCATGAATGAAAATGGACTGATTACAACCAACCCCTCAGAAATACAAGCAATTATCAGGGAATACTATGAAAAACCATATGCCAACAAACTGGACAACTTAGAAGAAATGGACAAATTCCTAAACACACACTCACTACCAAAATTCACACAGGAAGAGATAGAAAACCTGAACAGACCCATAACAAGTGAGGAAATCAAATGAGTTATCAAAAATCTCCCAACAAATAAGAGCCCTAGGCCAGATGGCTTCCCTGGGGAATTCTACCAGACATTTAAATCAAAGTTAATACCCATTCTTCTCAAGCTATTCCAAAAAATAGAAATCAAGGGAAAACTTCCGGACTCATTTTATGAAGCCAGCATCACTTTGATTCCCAAGCCAGACAGAAACCCAGCAAAAAAGGAGAACTACAGGCCAATATCCCTGATGAATACAGATGCAAAAGTCCTCAACAAGATACTTGTAAATCGAATTCAACAGCACATAAAAAGAATTATCCACCAAGATCAAGTGGGATTCATCCCTGGGTTACAGGGCTGGCTCAATATTCGCAAATCAATCAATGTGATACATCACATCAACAAAAGAAAAGATAAAAATCATATGATCCTGTCGATAGATGCAGAAAAAGCACTTGACAAAATACAGCATCTCTTCTTAATAAAGACCCTCGAGAATGTCAGGATAGAAGGAACTTACTTAAACATCATCAAAGCCATCTATGAGAAGCTCTCAGCTAACATCACCCTCAATGGGGGAAAACTGAGAGCTTTCCCCCTGAGACCAGGAACACGACAGGGATGTCCACTCTCATCGCTGTTGTTTAACATAGTGCTGGAAGTCCTAGCATCAGCCATTAGACAACAAAAGGAAATAAAAGGCATCAGAATTGGCAAAGAAGAGGTCAAACTTTCACTTTTCACAGACAACATCATACTCTACAGAGAAAACCCGGCAGACTCCACCAGAAGCCTACTAGAGCTAATCCAAGAATTCAGAAAAATTGCAGGATACAAAATCAATGTATGGAAATCGGTTGCATTTTTATACACCAACAATGAAGCAACAGAAAGAGAAATCAAGAAACTGATCCCATTCACAATTGCACAAAAAACTATAAAATACCTAGGAATAAACCTAACCAAGGATATAAGAGATCTGTATGATGAAAACTATAGAAAACTTATGAAGGAAATTGAAGAAGACACAAAGAAATGAAAAAACGTTCTGTGCTCATGGATTGAAAGAATAAATATAGTTAAAATGTCATTGCTACCCAAAGCAATTTACACATTCAATGCAATCCCAATCGAAATTGCACCAGCATACTTCTCAAAACTAGAACAAACTATCCTAAAATTTGTATGGAACTACATAAGACTCCGAATAGCCAAAGTAATATTGAAGAAGAAAACCAAAACGGGAGGCATCACCATCCCAGACTTTAACCTCTACTACAAAGCTGTCATCATCAAGACAGTGTGGTATTGGCACAAAAACAAACACATAGACCAATGGAATAGAATTGAGAACTCAGAATTGGACCCAAAAGTATACAGCCAACTAATCTTTGGCAAAGCAGGAAAGAATATCCAATGGAAAAAAGACAGCTTTTTTAACAGATGGTGTTGGGAGAACTGGACAGCAACATGCAGAAGAATGAAACTAGACCATTTTCTCACACCATGCACAAAAATAAAGTCAAAATGGATAAAGGACCTGAATGTGAGACAGAAAACCATCAAAACCCTAGAGGAGAAAGCAGGAAACAACCTCCTTGACCTCAGCTGCAGCAATTTCCTACTTGACACATCCCCAAAAGCAAGGGAATCAAGAGGAAAAATGAACTATTGGGACCTCATCAAGATTATAAGCTTCTGCACTGCAAAGGAAACAATCCATAAAACTAATAGGCAACTGACAGAATGGGAAAAGATAGTTGCAAATGACATATTAGGTAAAGGGTTAGTATCCAAAATCTATAAGGAATTCACCAAACTCCACACCCAAAAAAAACAACAATCCAGTGAAGAAATGGGCAGAAGACATGAACAGACACTTCTCCAAAGAGGACATCCAGATGGCCAACAGACACATGAAACGATGCTCAGCATCCTTCCTCGTCAGGGAAATACAAATCAAAATCATACTGAGATACCACCTCACACCAGTCAGAGTGGCTAAAAATAGCAAATCAGAGGACTCTAGATGCTGGCAAGGATGTGAAGAAATGGGCACCCTCCTACACTGTTGGTGGGAATGTAAACTGGTGCAGCCCCTCTGGAAAACAGTGTGGAGGTTCCTCAAAAAATGAACAATAGAACTCCGCTATGACCCAGCAATAGCACCACTAGGAATTTACCCAAGGGATACAGGAGTGCTGATGCATAGGGGCACATGTACCCCAATGTTCATAGCAGCACTCTCAACAATAGCCAAAACATGGAAAGAGCCAAGGTGTCCATCAATGGACGAATGGATCCAGAAGATGTGGTTTATCTATACGATGGAATACTACATGGCAATGAGAAAGAATGAAATCTGGCCATGTGTAGCAACATGGATGGACCTTGAGGGTGTTATGCTGAGCAAAATAAGTCAGGCAGAGAAGGACAGCTATCATATGTTTGCATGTATAGGAGGATTAGGAGGAACTTAATGGAGGACTGTGGGGGAGAATGCTGGGAGCCGCACCAGCCTCTCTGGATGGCAGTCACAGCAAGGAAATGGCAGTGTTTGCACAGCTACTGCCATGAGAAATGAAAACTGGTATCTCCTGCTACTACTGGCTCATGTTGTGCTGGTATTGACCAGGCCTCACAATATTCCATATCAGACCCATATTCTGAAGACAGATACCTCATAAGGAAAAGCATATTCCTGCCTTTACAAGAGAGATTTTAGATGAAAGCTCTACGAATGACTGTCAAAAGGCTCTTCCTGAGGGCCTTGCAGATCCAAGACTTAGGGGGTTAAGAACACAAGAATTACAACTGAGCCTGGCCCCGAGACAAAGAGCCTAATTTAGAGTTAAGGTACAGATAAGGGCAGAACTTAAGTTAATACTTACACCTTCTCCTAATTGGTGATGTAGGGCAGTCCCTTCCCCAAGGCCTACTTTCTGCAAACACCGTCCCTTACAGGTGGCTGGGATGAGGATAGATAAGAGTAGCTAAAACATTACCCACAAACAAAAGGCTGACACTTTTAGGGCCTCCATAGTGTTTCAAACATTCAGCATCAAATAGGTTTCCACAAACAACTTATTAACCAACTCAAAAACAGACATTTGAGAGTCAGACAGAATGACTCTTAGCCCATCTATACACTTAACCTATGACCTAACCTTAGCGTGATTAACTTAGAACAAATATGTACCCTGTCTTTTACTAAGAATACCCTAATTCTCTAGTTATAAGATTTACTTAACCTCACTATAATTGCAATAGTTCTGCAAGAATATTTCTGTAAAACCTGCTTCTGTACACTTTCCAAAGCATCTTATCACAAAGAGCTATCCATTGTAAAAATTCCTTTTTCTGATGTCATGTTATCATTTAACCTATAAATAAAGACACCAAAACCAACAGGACAGAGATGCCTGCCTGGTGATCAGAAAGGATCTCAGGGCTCTCTCACTCTCTTTCGCCGACACCGTCCATCCTTCAGGGACCCCTGGACCTGTCGGAGCCGGGGCGGCCTCTGGCAGGAGAAGAAGGGGGAAAACGGGGGAAGAGGGAGGGAGGCAAACCATGAGAGACTGTTGAATGCCGAGAACAAACTGAGGACAGATGGGTGGGGGGGCGAGGAGTAGGTGGGTGATGGGCATGGAGGAGAGCACTTGTGGGGATGAGCACTGGGTGTCATATGGAAACCAACTTGACAATAAACTGTTTAAAAAATAATGAATAAACATTTTAAAAAATAGGTGGAAAAAAAAAGAATCTACTGCTGCCTTTAGACAGCCTTTTTTTCCCCCAGGAAAAGGTGACTGGGGAGATGTTTTCCATGGCAAAGGACGTCAAATTCCAATAGCCAGAAGCTCTTTCTAAGTCTAAACTGTATTAATCACGCTAAACATGAAGTTCTCTGAACTTCTTCTACACAGTGGACCCAAGGACCGTGGCTCTGTTACAGTGTGGCCTCCACTTCCTGGGAGAGACATGGAGGCTCCTGTAGGTTCTGAAGTTCAACAGGAGAACTGGGCTTTGGCCCCAGCTTCCTGCATTTAACCTTGTCCCCTGCTTGCCCCATGGGCTGTGGCTACTTCCCAGTGGACATGCAACCGAGGTGAACACTGTACCAAAGATTCTGACTCAAACTCCACCCCTAGGGACAAGGGGGTGGGAGACGGAGTACTCCCAGACTTGCCTTTTTCCCCTATTCCCAATATACAGGTTGAAGAAACAATCCAGGGCAGTGAGGTAAAGAGGAACCCTGGTCTCCAGACACCAGCTCTTGGGAGCTTTCCTAGGCACTCAGGCCAGCTGCATAGCCCTCTTTCACAGAAGCCAGAGTGGACCTGCTTCACTCACTGCAGCAGAACTGAATCTCTGAGGGACCTGACCCGGCCTGGGGAGCTGGAACAGGACCCCCTCCCCCCTCCACACACACACACACACACTAGTCAGTCCCATGTTCTCTAGGCTCCATAGAAAAGAGAAACAAGGTGCGTGGTTTGGAACAGGAGGAGGAGGCAAAAAGCCTCTGCTGCCTATGTCAACGCTGTCTAGCGTTTCAACGATACAGTAATTCTCTGGTTGGATCTGTGGCAGAATTCTTATGCGTATATGCTTGACCCTCTCAGTGTGATCATAAACTCCTCAAAGATGAGGACTCTGTGTTCTATTTGCCTAACTCAGAACCTGGCACAGAGTAAGTGCTTGTCACAGGTGAGCTACGAGGAAGAGAGCCCTGTGTGCCGGGTGCCTAACCTGGGCTGGATGCACTGTGGCGATGACTTGAGCCATGTCTGGGACAGGCACTCGTTGGCCAGGTGGAGTCGACATGTTATACCCTGCACTGAAAAACCAGACGTGGAGGAGGCTGGGAGGAGTTCAGACAGTTCTCAGGATCCCCTAGGATACAACCTGAATCAAGCCATTCCAGGAGCTTCCATTCTACCCCCTCAATGATGCCTGGATGTGCCACTCTCACACACAGACCCCAAACCTCCAAACTCATCTCCTCAAAGATGTCTCAGATTCACTTAACCTTACCCTGAGGTATTCGTCAAGCCTCCCATTTAAATAGTCTATACATTATTGGGACTTCCTGTTTCCTCTTTGACTGCTGAGTTGCAAGAGCCCGTATAGATCATCTGGTTCCATCACAACCCAGAAGCACGATGGGACCAACCTTTTTGGTTTCTTTAACAGAAGACAAGAGAATACAAGAGGCTCTAATAGAGGACATCAGAGTACATCACATGTAGTAAGCGTGAGCTCTGTTTCAGGAAATGTTCAGTTACCCATACATTGAAGTGCATGCGAGTTGCAAAGTCAAATGCATTTCTTCTGGTGGCTCACAAATCACAAAAAGTGTGAAAAACAGTACACCCATTTTCTCGTGTCGCCAGAGAGGACACCGACATGCAGAGAGGTAAAGCAAGTTGCCCGAGGTCACAAGCTGGTCAATGGCAGTGCCGGGGCAACAGCATGGGTTTTCCCTGAGCTATTTTAGTACTCTGCTCACTACAGCCTGCAAGGCTCTGGTTCTGTACCCAAAGAACACCCCTGGGGTGGGACTGGCCAGGGAGCTACAGGGACCCCCAATCCTACCACAGCTCCCCAGCCAGAAGCTGGCATCCATTGGCCGACCCAGGGCAGGTGCACCTGGCAGCGATAATCGACTGGAACCTTTGGCTGAGCTAGTTTTGCACATGCAGCCAACAGTGACCTTGGCTTTCATCTCAAGAAGTTTTTAATAGTCATTAAATTAGGACAAAAGCACTAAACAAGGTCACTTTAAGATGAATGTGAAGGCTAACCAGCTCTGAAACAAGTCAAGAGCGCTGGCCTCTCCCTATGGGAGTGCAGGCCAGCAGAGAAGCATACTACAGCAAAGAGTCAAGGCCATGAGCTGGGTCACTGACGGCCCATTCATCCTGTGACTCCTCTCACCTTCTTTAGAGAAAAGAGCACCTTCCTCTCTGGGATGCACCACCTGACTTTTCTCTGTGGCTCCTCAGGGTGATCAACACTGGGGTCAGAGGAAAGTGGGGTTGCAGGGAGGGTCAGGAACTACTACGGCCTCTCATTTCACTGGTGAGAAAACCAAGGCTCAGAGAGACCAAAGACTTGAGCAAGGTCACATAGCTAGCTGGTTGGGGAGCCACACGAGACTTAAATCCAGAGCTCCTGGTTCCCAGCTCCCCACTCTCAAATCCACACACAAAGCATCTAGGTATCTTATTACAAAGCAGATTCAGTAGGGTTGGGGTGAGGCCGGAGAATCTGTAGCCCTAAGAAAGTTCCAGGTGATGCCAATGTTACTGGCTGTACACCATGTTGTCTGGAAGGATAAAGGGATCTTCAAACCTCACCACTGATTATATCAAGACTCAAAGTCTCCACGTTAAGCAGGCAAATCCTCTAAGATTGACGAACATACATATTTAAAATAATAAGTATTATTTTAACATGCTTTGAGCACTTACTATGTGCCAGTATTTCATTATCATCCCTATCTTACACATAAGGAAGCTGAGACTCAGAGAAGTTAAGCAACTTAGCCTGAGTCAAACAGCTAGTAAGGGGCAGAGCAAGATGCACACTCAGATCTGCCTGAGTCATAGCTTAATCAGCTAAAAACTGTATAAAAGTATACTCTCAACCCTTTCTCTGAGCCTTGGGGGACCTCTGCCTAGAACATTCATGACACTCCTCCAGGCAAACTGTGCTTTTTTCCCCAGCACTACTTGGCCACAATTTTTTCATAACTCAGGCTCTTTAAGGGTCCTTTTTTCCAGACCTGCGTATACCCGAAGGACCCCAACAAGTAACTTTTAGAGTTGATCTGGGGAAGGCACAAGATGCAAAGGAGTTCAGGGCCATGGTGGACAGCTAACTGACCTACACAGTAATGCATAGACATGTGGTGGTCTCTTTCTAAATCAGGGGCTCCCTGCTTTCCCCAAGGCTGGTCAGCATAGACCCTGAAGCCCTGCCCCCAGGGCGTGGTGCTGGGCACCAGGTGCTTCACAAGGAGGGGAGTGTGGTCTGTGTTAGGACTGTTGAGGACGCCCATACAATAGGAAGTTTCTGGGCAGGGACAAGAGCCTGTGGCAGTGTTACCGGGAGGACCACTTCAGTGCTGCCCAAATCCAGCCTTGTGCTTCGGCCACACCTTCAGGATTAGGAACCATTCCTGGTTACGCCAGGCTTCACAAAATGTGAGCTCACTGCTGTAGCGCACGCTTGATGAGTATGGACAAGCACGGTAGCCCAATGGCACACCGTTCCCACAGGTGGACGAGCATCTATGTGGCCCCGCGGCTGTAGCACGAGGCTGACTCAGGTTGGCTTCAGGTTCAGAGCTCATCTTGCTGGGTTGTTTCCTCCAAGCAAAGGGGGTGGGGAGGGGGGCTAGAAACCACTAGTTGCTGCAGAGGCCCCAGTGGCCAGGAGGTGGCAGGCGGGATGCGAAGGTGTGATGCTCCAGATAGTGATCCGGAGGGTACTCAGCGGGACCAAGGCTGGTCCAGAGCTGGGGGACAGGCCTGGGCTGTGGGAGCCAGGCCATCTCACTCTGAATGCTGGCCCTGTTACTTACAAGCTGTATGTCCTGGGACATGGCATTCGCCTTTCAGGACCTCGATTTCCTTCTCTGTAAAGTGTAACAGTGAATAGTCCAGGGGGCACCTGGGTGGCTCAATGAGTTAACGATCTGACTCTTGATTTCGTCTTAGGTCATGATGTCACAGTTTGTGGGATCAGGCCCTGCGTGGGGCTCTGTGCTGACAGAGAAGAGCCTGCTTGGGATTTTCTCTCCCTCTCTCTCTGCCCTTCCCCTACTGGCTTATGCTCTCTCTCTGTCAAAACAAATAAATGAGCTTTAAAAAATACAGTGAATCATTCAAGGGAGATAGTGTGTATACTTAAAATAGTGCCTAGCATATGTCGAGTGCCTGATAAAAGTGAGCAAGGGCTTGACCTTATCTATGTATCATGACCGCCATAGGGCCCAGACCCCGCTCTGGCAGCCAGCAACAAGCAGGCTTCACAGAATATGAGAAAGTGCACTTTGTGCTTCTGTTCGTCACACACAGGTACAGAGAACGGCTGAGTCTGGGTACCCACTTTTTCAGGGCGCACTCCAGTTCATTCTTCTCCTCATGAGCTTCCTGGAGCTGAGAGAAGGTCCTGGTCAGGAAGTCCTCGAAGCTGGACAGTAAGTGAGGCTCATCCTTCTTCAGCTGCAGCCAGACTTGCTTGATATCGCTTTCACTACAAGAGGCAGGGGGACACTAATGTCAGAGTGTGTGAACACTGAGCTTCCCAGACAGGACACTGACAGCCAGAACATCACTGTCATGATCATGACGGTAGTGGCTAGCACATATTGAGTGCCTCCTGTATGCTAGGTACTCTACACTTATCGGCCTATTTGACCCTCCCAATAACCTACCAGGATGGTGCTCTACTACCCCGAGAAGAGGGGGAGGTGAGCTCTCTCACATCATTCAGCTGGTAAATGACAGAGTAAAGAGTCAAACTTGGGGCTGTCTGGCTTCTGTCCTCACCTCCTTAACCACACCCCCCACTGCATCCATGCTCTGGTTTTCCCCAGGGGCTGGTGGTGCTGAGCATGGAAGGCCACGTGCTGGGAGCATCTCAGAATGTCAGGAAGCGGAGGGAGGACAGAAGTCTGGTGCATGTGAGGACAAATGCCATGGAGCTAAAGGAGAGAGCCTGTCGCCCCAGGAAGGACAGTCCTCACAGCTGAGAGGTAAAGACATGTCATCTGATGGATGGCAGAAAGCAATTGTCACTGTGGGGAATGGAAGAGAATACGCAGCACCCCACTGGGGCCTGGTGGCACCAGGAATGAGTGACAGGAGAAAGGAAGGGAAGGCGCAAATTTGCAAGATGTGTGTGCACACAGGGGAAAGACAAATAGAAAGTCAACAGGGACACAGG
This sequence comes from Proteles cristata cristata, assembly GCA_017311185.1. Lineage (NCBI taxonomy): Eukaryota > Metazoa > Chordata > Mammalia > Carnivora > Hyaenidae > Proteles > Proteles cristata. The sequence continues at coordinate 4,639,195 of JAESUZ010004630.1, forward strand.
CAGAGAGACAAAGACACGGTGACATGTCCAGAGCCACCCTCACTGCCCCTGGCTAACAGGCATACTGGGCAGGTGTGCCCTGCAGAGCAACACAGGGCCACACTGAGCAGTGACAGGAGGAAGGAGGCGGTGGCACACACTGCAGACCATGCTCTCCCGCTCTGGAGAAACAGCCAGCCATCAAACTGAGCCAGAATGGCAATACGACCTGTAAGCCATTAAATTCTAAAACCACTGTGATCCAAGGGGAGCTACAACCAGGAACCCTCAATATAAAGAATAAGATCCTTTGTTCTGTGTAACAAGTGCTATATTTGAGAAACCTTCCTCAGAAGTGACATTGGAGGGGCGCCTGGGTGGCTCAATCGGTTAAATGTCTGACTTCAATTCAGGTCAGGATCTCGTGGTTCATGAGTTCGAGCCCTGCATCAGGCTCTGTGCTGACAGCTCAGAGCCTGGAGCTTGCTTCAGATTCTGTGTCCTCCCTTCTCTCTGCCCCTCCCCTGGTCACACCTCTCTCTCAAAAATAAATAAACATTAAATAAAATTTTAATGTTTAAAAAACAAGTGACATTTGACATGTTAGCCATGTGCCTGGGGCACAGATATTACTCTCTGCACCCAGCTGAGGGGAGGCCCACTGAGAAGTGAACACACCTCTAGTTCTGGCTAGTTATCAGGTCATCCATCCATCATCCCTCCCTCCTTCCTTTCTTTACTGTCCACCAGCTCATCTGGCCCAGTCATCCACCCATCACCCAATAAGTACTTCTTATCTGTTAGAACCCAGCCCTGAGATGACATGAGGTGATCCGGGAAAGGAGGCAAGGGATGGTACAGCCTCCCTGTTTCCCAGAATGAGTTCTGTTCTCCCCACACGGAACATGCTGTGGCTGTTTACTTTGCTGTATTGTAGATACAATAGTACAGGGGTTCAGAGATGCAAGGGTCTCGTATTCCGATGGCCTCCCATCATGGAGTCAGGCTGCTTCCCTCCTGAAGTAAATGCACTACAAAATCAAGGTCCGCCTCGTTAGCCTTGGCCTGCCTGTTCCCCTCTGCCAGGTTCCTGCTGGGACAGCCGATCGGCTAGAGCCTCCAGTAAGATTTGCAGATCCACCCAATCCTCTTCCAAAACTCTTTGAACCACTTAGTCATGGCCACATCACCTGTCCCCAGATTTCTGGAGAGAGGACAAATCTGTCAATGCTTGATGAAAAATAAGCCAAGGTCCATAAACTGTCAAATCACTCAGTCAATTGGACACCCACGAAAGGCTGGGAGTCCAGACGTCCAGACTACTGCTTCTGCTCCTGGTGGAAGGGTGCAGGGGTGCAGGGCTAGAAGGGATCCTGAGAGGCCAGCTGACCCATCTGCCTGCTTCCAGTGCAACACACAAGCCATTCTGGCACGTGAAATCTTGGAAGACCTCTGACGTCTTCACAGCCTCCTGTTTCCTTATCTGGGGCCCCATGGTCTTGACATCCCCCTCATGCTGCAACACCAGGCTTCTGCCTTTTGTTTAGTTTCCATGGGGACGGAAGGTGCTGGCCACCATCTTCTGCATGTCAATTTCTGCAACCACTGTTGAAACTTTGAGACTTCGTAGCCTCTGAGTCTCATGCTGGCTCAGTTCTGCACTGGCCTCTGACACGGGCCCTCAGAATAACATCTGAGGGTGGACCCTGTTTTGAGAGCCTGGTCAGGAAGGGGGCTGCCCTGGAAGAGATGGGTGGGTGGAGAGGTGCCTCTCTTTCATGACGGTGCCTCAGCTCACACACATCCACCCCCCTCCCCTCCCCTCCTCCTTTTCTTGGCTTGTGTATTATATGCAGGCCCCTCCTTTCCTGCTTCCTCTCTATCATTCTCAACCCCAGTTCCTTCTCCTCCTAAGCTTGGGACACATTAGTTCCAATCACGAGGCCATTTTCACTCCTGGAACACATACCCAACACAAGACCTAGGGAACCCAGAAATGGAAAGGCAAATGCAATGGGAAAAGAGAGAAAAAGGGATTCTACATTTTTCAGGCCATTGGTTTCCACCAGCTACATCACATTTTACTTTACTTTACCTTATTTTATTTTATTTTATTTTATTTTATTTTATTTTATTTTATCCTATCTTCATCTCATTTCATTCATTTTAAATGCCAGGGCTTAGATGCATTTTAGGGGAAAAATGGGGGATTATGTTCTATTCGAAGTTCCAGCCATCTGAAATTTTTAGTCGAGCTACTGATTATCCAAGTAGTGGGCTGGTAAAAACAGGTTCATTTCCCGGCTCAGCTTCATGACAGCTTAGGCTTGGTCAGGGGTACAGTGTGCAAATGCCTGCATGTAAGGGACTTTTCCAGAAGCACAGCACCATGGGGCTGGCTGGGATGCCCTGAAGCCCTTGAGACCCAGGGTTGGCTTCGGGAGAGGTGGAAATACTGGCAAGCTGGTGGTGACCGGAGCCTCAGCAAAACGCACAGAGACACCCCATGCCTGGCACAGCCCTGTGCTGCACAGCTCTACTCATGGAGCCAAGGACCATGCTGACAAAGTACGGTAGAAGTGAGAAGAGTGGGAGAATAGGGGCCTAGGTGTGTTTCCCATGAGACAGTGTAAAAAACTAGAGACAGAGCCCCTGGCCCATGGCGCACAGAGCAAGCCTCCTAGCTGGCGGCCCAGCACGTGCAGCCTGGCTGCAAACTTTAATGTTGCATGGGGCAGGTGACGGGGCTGCTCCTAGGCTGGGCTCCATCCCCAAATCACTGTCATCACTTACTCCTCGGAAACCTTCTGGCCTCCAAGTTTGTCCATCAGTGTTTGGAACTGGGTCTCTTCATCTTCATCCATGTCGCCCGCATGCTCTTCCCCTCGGGACTGATACACCTTCTCTTCCTGGAGCCTTTCCACCTGTTCACCTGCATCTTCCTGACCTGGCTTATTCAGGCTGAAGAAGAAGCGACCTATAGGATACACAGCACAAGGATCTGGGTTAGGCAGTATGCACCCAGGAAGACCTTATCATTCTTAATTATCAGGAATCATTTGAGGCTCCTCTGAGGAAAAAGAAAGGGATACCACCTACAGCAAACATTCTTGGACACCATTTCCAGGATTTGGGGTCTCTCCCACTTCTGTGAGATTCTGAGAGAGATGCTAGAACCTGGGAAAGGCAGAATGGATGACAGTACTATGGCACCTTTGTGGTCCTCGAATCTTTAAAGTCTGGCTTAGAGCTCATCTCTTCGTTGAGTTCTTCTCTAAACAAGAGCGTCCCCTCCATCCACCTCCAGCAGCCTGACTGGTCCTTATTATCATCGAGTCATTCCTCCTACTGGCATCACTGAGCTTCACATTTACAAGCACCATAACAGTTTTGGGTGTACTTTCTCCATACTTATACTGTCTATAATATACAGCAATCTGTCTTAAGCTCCCAAGGCAGTTTTAAGCTCCTAGATGTCAGGAAAGGCCTGAGATACTTCTAAACAAACTATATGGCACCTTGTATGAGGCAGATATGTGGTAAAACCTGTCTTGCAACCAGTACCTGCTCTGACAGATACGTGATCAGTATCTGATCTGATGGTGTATCTGGTTTCTTTATCTTGTTCATGAGTCTCTGTTCTCCTTCCTCCTGGGTACTTTTTTTTTTTTTAATGTTTTTTTATTTATTTCTAGGAGAGAGGGAGAGAGACAGCGTGAGTAGGGGAGGGTCAGAGAGAGAGGGAGTCACAGACTGAAACAGGCTCCAGGCTCTGAGCTGGCAGTCAGCACAGAGCCCGACGCGGGGCTCGAACCCACGAACCGCGAGATCATGACCTAAGCGAAAGTCGGACACTCAACCGACTAAGCCACCCAGGCGCCCCCCTCCTGGGTACTTTGAGAATGACTGGTCTATGCAAATCCTCTAGAAATTCCTCTGATAGCTGGTTCCCCTCACCCTGGAAGACTCAGCCAGACCCAGGTTGAAATGAATCACACAGCCATCCCATTTTGTTGTGCACTGGTATCACAGAAAGGAAAGGAGATAAGGAGAGGCTGGAAATATCATCTCGGCTCCCCTCTTATGCCAAGCCTTCTGTGCAAGCTCCCTTGCATTCCCTTGTAGGGACAGTGCAGTGGACACTGAGAGAACAGTGGTGTGAACAGCTGATGTGGACACTAGAAAAGAAGCCCAAATAATCTAGAGGCTGGAAACCTCAGGAGGACAGGGAAGCTTCTGCTACATGGACCCACAGATGTGGTGGGGGGCGGGGGGAGGCACGCATTTTACATAGCTTTAGGTAGCTGGGACCCCAGCATCCATCAGAACTTACTAAATCCAGTGGCAAACTCCTCTGGCGTCAGAAAGCCATTGCCATCAGCATCCAGGGCATCAAACACATCCTCTAGTTCCTCCAGGCTAAGTGGTAACTCCTCATGGAGCCTCTGAAAACAATCCAGACAGCACTGGTTAACACTCGGACCATCACGGGGGGCTGGCCTGGGAAGGCAGAGCTTTCTGCCAGAAATGTCCAGAGTTGGTCCTGGCCTACAAAAGACCCCTTTACCATCCATCCTTCTCCTCCTTTGAATGTTACAACATTGACTATTTATTGGGTGCCTACTAACATGCAAAGCAATTTGCTAGGCAATCCATAAATAAATAAAGAAGTAAATAAATAAATAAATATTTATCAATATTTTTATAAACGTCTATTTGTACCGAATTCTCATGGCAACCCTTTAGGTGGGTATTATTATCTCCATTTTACAGATGAAGTGTGAGGTTTAAGTTACCTGCCCGAAGGTCACCTAGCTGGCCAATAACAATGCCAGGAGTCAAATCTGAGTCTGACTCCAAAGCTGGCCCTCTTCACAACCACAAAGGACCAGAACTGTACTAGACTGAATCCTGTGGGAGGATCACAGCCATGGGACATTGTGTTGTTAAGTTCAATGAGATCATCAACATAAAGAACATGGCACAGTGCCTGGTCCAGAGAACGCATCCGATAAAAGGTAATAGGAGGTAGAGAGAGAGAGACAGAGACAGACAGAGAATGAGAGTGATGGATCCACTGACCCACTATGGCCACTCAGCAGGTGAATGGCAGAGTCGGGTTTCACACCCAGGGCTTCCTGGTCTCCCCAGACCCCTGTCCTCTGCCCTGGTACCTCCTCTGCTGAGATGCAGGTATGGGCCACACCCTCAGGAGCCTTCCTGAAGGAGACCATTCATGTCCCAGGGCCCCAGCACCACATTGTAAGTTTCGGCGGACACACATTTTGGTCCTTTAGCTCTGAGAGGGATGCTGGATAAGCCCCCTTCTTCTAAGTGACCCCCACCTGTCACACCAGGCTGTTCCCCACTCCTGCTCCCTACTGGCTGCCAACTAATTCCCAAAAAAAGGTGTTAACTGCCACTGGCTTAAGGTATCAATTCCCCCAAGAGCATTTGTGTTCTAAGGGAGAGCTAGACAAGATGGTGTGCGAGGAAGTGATATATAAGTACTGAACCTGAGTCTTGGCCTGGCTAGGGCCACCCCGGATGGGAAGGCAGGGACCAGATGTTGGGATGAGGAGCAGTGGCTGAGTTCCTGATGCTTCCCTCCGGCCTTCTGCCTGATGTGCGGTGGCCCCAGGCCAAGGCTAATTTGCATAGTTGAAGCAAGTGTACTCTTATACCCCAATAATCTAAATCTCCCACTGAGGACTCCCCAAGGGAGTTCATTATAGCCCAGCTGCTCCTCCCTTTCCCCCCCATTCCCAAGGGACAGCTGCACAAAATCGCCAGTATGCAAGTGACTGACAGCTGAAAAAAATGAACACAGGGCTGTAGGAAGGAAGGTATATACCCATCTGAACAATGAAAACGAGCTGGCAGGTGTGGAAGACCTTAAGACAACTTGCAAGAACACTTGGCTTGATCCTATGGCAATCTTCTAGCTGATAGCCATAAAGTTTAATTTGGCAGGTAGTGCATTAAGACAGACTGTGATGCATTACAAAGTAGAAAGACAGGATGATGTGGAAGCCGTTTAGAAGAACTAAATTAAATATGAATGAGTTTTTTAGAAAGGAAGGGGAGTGTGCATGTGTGCAAAGAGTCTAGAAGCACATCTGCTCAGCATAGAGCAGAATCTCTGGCTTATCAACATCCATAAACCAGCTGTCTCAAAAGCCACAGTAAGAGAATGTGGGGTGAGGAGTGAGTCAATTTTGCAAGCAGGAAGTTTTACTAGCTCAATTTGAAACCAAAGGCATCACATGGGAGGTAGGGTGAAAACCCTTGTGACTCTGGCCCTCTCCTTGGGGTAATCCTTCCTTCCCACCATCACCATCAGCCTGGATCTGATCAGTGACATAACTCACACAGGGCTGGGGCTACAGATGGGCTGCAAGGGGGCTGCCGACATTGATGGGACCATCAATTTGCCTTTCGTTGAAACCACCCCACACATGGGTACTTTTCTGGGAAAAGCTGTTGAATACATACCACCTTGAGGCTCTATTCCTGAATCTAACACAAATCCCTCCATCACCTAATCCCAGCCTCTCTTGTCTATAACTCAGGCTGGCTTCCTCTTTCTGCTGTCAGTGAACCTGGAGAAAGTGATATTAGATCCTCTAAGTAGTTCTTGCTCCTCCTGTCCTGGCAAATTAGTACTGAGTGCTTCTTCAGCCTTCTCTGCACGATGCACCATGGCCAATTCTTGATCCTCTCTTTGTTGGCCCTACCAGAAAAATTCTTTAGTCTCCATCACCATAATCACCTCTTATGTATCTTTGTTCTCAGGGCCTGCAGAGCCAGGTAAAACCAACTCATTCTGGTCTTGTCTCCTGGGCACCTGGTGCCGTCTACGTTTTCAGCCAAGTGAGGTACGTAGAGCGAAGAGGGACAAGATTATTCATTCCACTGATTGGAGAGCCTGCAAGGATCTAGGTTTGCCAAAATCACAGCAGAAACCAGCACTGGAATTCAAGAGCTGATTTCTCATTTAGGGCTTCAGCTACAGTCAAAGGGTCCTCTGCCGTATTCTTTCTAGAATTCCGTACTCAGCATTACCATGCCTTGCCTACCCACCTACCACCAAAAGTCTCTCTTGCCAGCAGCATTACATACTAGCCTTGCAGAGATCCTGTTTCACATGTACATCCTGTTTCACGTGTACTTCCATCTGGGAGGGCAGACGGGGGAGGGAGGAGGAGTGGGGAGGAAGTAAGCTCACCCAATTCATGCTGCCACTGCTGCAGCTCTGTAAAACCCCACCACTCCCAAGCCGGCCTCCCACCGCTGCCATAAGGTAGCTCTGAATTCCTGCTTTATTCAGGCTCTGCAGCCCTCAGGACAGGACAGGCTGTGCCTTCCCCTGAACACATTTCCTTCTTTTACCAGCTTACAGTTTGTATACTGATAGATGCAGTTAGTTGATGAATGTCTGATCCTTCAGTATAGTGGGAGATTTGAGGTAGGGATTTTGTTCATTTTTACCCACTATCATGTTCCCAGCTAGTCCCATGTTGACCAATATAGAATATTCAACATGGGACTGAATGAATGAATAGCTAAGAGTAATGGCAGGAGATTCTCAACTCCTGTCTAGGGAGCATTGATCTGGACCTCTCATGCTCCCAATCCTGACCAGCACTACTGCAGATTCTCAGCAAGGTCTTACAAACTGGACATTTTCTAGGACCAGGAATAGGAAGCAATCCTCTAGCAGTAGTGTTGAGGGCTAGGGCTCCCAAAACCATGGGAAAATGCCATCTTCTGCTACACTCTAGACAGACCCCTCTACCTACCTGGTCACCAGACCAGTAACATGCCTCACACAGCTTAAAATGAATGGGTGCACAGCTTCAAACATGTCTAAGGAAAACTTATTAAAGAGAAAACTAGAAAAGATCCACCTTTATGGTCAGAATTAAAGTCTCTCTCCTTCTGGGGCTTCTACAGCATTCTGTTCTGACGTCTATTCCAGCACCAAAAACTCTCTTCTCTGTGCCATAGCTCAGCCACTCCAAATATCTTTAGGAGGAGAATTCAAGATCTGAGACGTGAGATCTACCTTTATTCTGCTTTATGTTTTTGTGTGCTCATTTTGGGCTGATTGTTTGGTATAGCCTAGGGCTTCTCAACCTCTACACTACTGAAATCTTGGCATGGTTAACTCTTTGTTGGGGGACCAAGAGGGCACCGTCTTGTGCATTATAGGATATACGGCAGCATCCCTGACAATACCTAATAGATGCCAATAGCATCCCTGCCTCTAGTTGTTTCAATTTAAAATGTTTCCGGACATCACCAAATGTTCTCTAAGAAGCAAAATTGCCCCACTCATGCAGACTGGACACACACAACAATAGCACCAGCTGGATATGAGTGGAGGGCTCTCTCTTTAGCAGGCATGCCTTTTCTTTATCTCTGAGGAAGGACAGATGACTTGCACTTAAAATCATAGTATGAAGGTTTGGTTGTTATGGAAAATAGTATTGTGGTTCCTCAGAAAAGTCAGAAACATAATTACCATATGATCCGGCAATTTACTTCTGAGTATCTACCCAAGAGAATTGAAAGCAAGGACTGGAAGAGTATTTGTACACCCTGTTCACAGCAGCATTAGTCTCATATGGGGGTGCAAAGTAACCCAGGTGTCCACTGATCGATGAATGTATAAACAACATGTAGTGCAGAGGTATGGTGAAATATCCAACCTTGAAAAGGAAGAAAATTCTGACACCCGGTACAACACAGATGAACCTTGAAGATACCATACCGAGTGAAATAAACCAGTCATAAAAAGATAGCCACTTGTGATCCACTGATTGGAGGAACTTAGAGTAGACAAATTCAGGGAGACAGAAAGCAAAATGGTGGTTTCCAGGAGCTTTGGGGAGGAGGATGCGATGGGAGTTAGTGTTTAAAGGGTACAGAGTTTCCATTCTGGAAGATGCAAATAGATCTAAGGATGGTGGTGGGGATGGTTGCACAACACGAAGGTACTCAAGGCCATTGAGCCATAAACTTACAAATGGTGAAGATGGTAAACTGTATGTTATGTATATTTTGCCACAATTTTTAAAAATCACAGTGTGTAAGACATATAGGGTACAAGCCCCTAACTCCTGCTCCCAACACACACACACACACACACACACACACACACACACACACACACACACACACGTATATTTATTAGGGATTTCCAGGACCCGATCTCAGGGCCAAAAGCTCTACATGCGTACTCACATTTAATTCTTCTCCTACCCTGGAAAGTACTATAAATAATTCATAGATGAAGAACTATGGCTGAGAGGGTTTAAGAGGCTCACACAAATTCACATGCTACTAAGTTGCAGATTCAGGGCTAAAGCTCAGTTCAATATGCTACAAAAATCTTCGAGCGTCTTTTTGTTAACCTAAACCAGGAATCAGCTAACTTTTTCTGAAAAGGACTAGATAATACGTATTTTAGGCTGTACAGGCCTTTTGGTCTTTATCACAGCTAGTCAACTCTGCCACTAGCCTGAAGGCTGCCACAGACAAGTTGTAAATGAATAAGCACAGCTCTGTTTGAATAAAACTTCACTTACACAAATAGGCAACATTTGGTTTGCCAACTCTTAGATGATTCTTAACAGTTTGGCTAGTCTAGGAACTCTAGAGAGTGTTGGAAGGTAGGTACTTGGCGTTGGTAGGTTATCATTTCACTCTGAAAAATCAAGGAAGCAGAGGTTTTGAGGCTCTAGGTGTCTTCAGAGAGCTCTCCTGCCCATACTGACTCCCTCTCCCTCTCTGGGCTGAAGGGTTCCCTTCAGTGTGGCCCTCTTATGTCCCTCTGTCCCAATGAGGCAGAACCGACTTTCACTCGGGGTCCTCAGCCCCACGACTCTACTTGTTTAGGAGGCTGCACCAGACCCTGCCCTACAAAGCAGTCTTCACCCAATTCTGCTTGGAGCAATCCCTATGGAACCCAGAGAGATTCCTTGTAGAGAAGTGGATGGGGTCTGAGAGGCCATGGGTGGAGCTGTGGTTTCTCAAACCACTGCCTACAATCTGTTCACACAGGTTGATTCCAACATTGGCCATCCCTGTAGTAGAACATCTGCACGTGGAGCCCCAGAATAGGGAGGCTTGCACTCCTGCCCTCGGTGAGGCCCAGGGACCTCAAAGGAAAATACTTCTCCTGGACCCTGCTCCTTTCCTTCTGTGGTCCCTGCTCTCTCAGAGTGGGCTGGCTCCAAACTGCTGGGGCTCAGACACTACAGCAGTCTCCCCTACCTCTTGGATGAATGCAAAGTCCGTCTCACCCTCTGCAAATGGTATTTTTGTCCATCAGAACGAAGAAGAAAAAGAGCACCAAGGGAGGAGTTTAACTCTTTCCTTTTTCTAAAGGACAGCAAGCCCTACATGGTCATGTTCCAACTCTGCTTCTCTACCCGCCTCTTCCAGCCCCTAGGTCTGCCCTCCCACGTGCCCAAGGCCTCTCCTTCCTTGACAATCAGCCTCTGCTTTAAAAAAAAAAAAAAAAAGTTTATTTATTTATTTTGAGAGAGTGCGAGAGTATACGGGGAAGAGGCAGAAAGAGAGAGAGAATCCCAAGCAGGCTCTGCACTGTCAGGACAGAGCCGGACACAGGGCTTGATCCCATGAACTGTGAGATCATGACCTGAGCAGAAATAGTCAGAGGCTTAACCAACTGAGCCACACAGGTGCCCCTCAGTCCCCGCTATAAAAGGCTTCTTTTGTTGGCTGAACTTATGCATGCATGCACAATCTGAGCTCTTCTTTCAGTTCCCATGAGGCTGAGCTGGGAGCCAAAGGTGAGCAAGTTGGTGGCAGCCAAGTGCAAGGAGCTGACCACCAACTAAAGGGGTCATCCAGCTCTGTGCGGGAGTGATGAGAAACAGACGTATATCTGTAGGTTCTGCCCCAGAGAGTCAAGGGGCACATGGGTTTTCCACAGAACATCCAGTGTTGATGATGTGTGAGATGTGTGCTCTCCACATATCTCTTTCCAGCCCATTTTCCCCCAGACGGGACCCAAGAAAGCAGCAGAGAGACAGCACTTAACTGTGCTGTGTTCCTTCTTGATAGCACTTTCTCAGCCTATACAGTTGAAAATTTCAAATGCTCCACTGTCCACAGGTACACTGAAGCTTCAGAAAACAAAGTAGCTGGTGAAAATAAAGGCCATGATGTCCAACCATCTGCTAGGTAGGATGTCTATCCCCTTTTTCTCTTGCCTTGGTTGGGATCAAGGACTGAGGAAGAATGTAGCCAAGTTGGTATCTCTGCCACTTGATGGTTACGACTTCATTCCAGGTCAAATACAAATGATTTTTTACAACTTATACTTTGCAGCTTAAATTCACCATGCCTTTTTGTCCCTTCACTAAAGCATGGGCTTCAATGAGGGTTAATTGGGACACACACACACACAGAGAAAGTGCTGAGTTGCACCACGCCTGTGTATCCGGAGCTGACCCTCAGCACATGCGAATTCCTTTTTCTTTCCTTCCAGAAGGGACGATCAAAAGTTAAGCACGCCATTAGAACCACCACCAACCACCACCACAGACCTGTGAAGGACAGTTATGAAGTTCATAGACACAGCTTCCTCAAAGCACACGGAGTCTAGCTTTCCATGGAGAGTAAGACTTGGGGAATGAGTTTCAGGGTGGTTTCAAGGGTGGTCTGAGCATCTCTCGTGGGCTAAGCTGGTGTTATTCTCCACATCTCTGCCCTCCATTTGTGCATCCACTGCAAGGTGAAAGAGCTCTGGGAAAAGCCTGAAAACACCACCCAGCTCACATGGCTCCTCTCTTTGCAGCTCCCACATGTGAGCCCTGAAAGGACTGGGCCCATCAGGGTCTACATTCCACTGCCCAACTTCACTGAATTCTGAAAAGCGAAATTAAAAGAAAAGAAAACTTAGGGTGCCTCGATGGCTCAGTCAGCTGAGCGTCTGACTCTTGATTTCAGCTCAGATCATAATCTCAGTTCATGGAATTGAGCCCCGAATTAGGCTCCACACTGTCAGAGAGGATTCTCTTCCTCTCCCTCCTTTTCTGCCCCTCCCCCACTTGTGATCTCTCTCAAAAGAAATAAATAAAATAAATACATAAATAAATAAAACTTGACCATTGCAGGACTTCCTTGCAATAGCATGGCCATACATCCCTCCCCAAGATGTTCTTGACAGAGCAAATAATGGAAAGGCTGGGTGAGAAGAACTGCATCCAGCTTGCTCTGGTAGAGTCTGCACCCCATTTACTCACATCAGATGACATCATGGCTGCAACATAACGGACTTCAGTAAGACACTCAGAAGAAGCTTCTGATACTAATCCTAGAAAGGCACTAGACCAGGGGTGGGAAAGCTACACCCCTGGACTACAAATTGGACCCATCACCTGTTTTTTACAGCTAGTGAACTAAAAGTGGCTTTTACATGTTTACTATTTTTTTTAATTCAAGGGTAATTAACATACCATGTTATATGAATTTTGGGTGTGTGATATGATGTTAAATGGTTGAAAAAAATCAAAACAAGACTCATTGGGGACATGCAAAAATCATATAAAATTCAAATTTCAGTGTCCATAGAAGTTTTATTAGAGCAAAGCCAAGCTCACCTGTTTGCATATTGCCTATGGAAGCTCGTGCAGCAGCACAGAGTTGAGTGGTTGTGATCGTGTACACAGCCCATGGATCCTAAAATCCTTATGGTCTCACCCTTTACAGAGAGTTTGCTGAGCCTTGCACCAGGCAATGGGGTACATTGGGGTTCTGCACTATCTCTCTCAGGACACAGTTATGAGGACCTCGGCACAGCTCAAAGCTTTATTATGAAGTAGCAAGCTGGTGCCTTCCCACTCTGTTTCAGAAGGTTCTCTACTTGAATGTCTGATTCAAGTCCTGTATGTTGCTATCACCATTTTCCACAGTTACTGAGTCAGAGAGGGGAAACAATCTCTGAGTCTGATGGCAAGCAAGGGCCAGGAAAGGAATGAACCCAGGACATCTGGCTCCCAGTAGAGTTGAGGCTGACACCTTCCAGGGCAGAGTAGAGGCACCTTTCCTGCCCCCAGTGGGGCAGGCCCTAACGCAATGGAGAGCCATGCCATTTGGCATTTCAGGTGGGCAGGCCTCTTACCTGCATATCCCTCCTGGAGATGAAGCCCTTGCCTTCTGTGTCACAGGTCTCAAAGAATTCCTGTGCCTTGCTCAGCATGGCCAGCTCTCCTGGCGCAAGCTCCCGGGTCTCCTGATGCTCCAGGTTGTCCAGGAGACGCAGGCGGATCCCCCTCTCTTTTAGACCCTGGCCAGGTTTCCAGGGTCTAGAGACCACTCTTCTGTCAGGGGTAGCCATCTGGGTTTGTCAATTTCTTCAAGTCTTTGCAGAACCTGAACATGGAAGATGAGAGAGACAAGTGGGTGTGGTGTGGATGGAGTGAAGCTGAGAAAGAACGAGAGGGCAGCAGAGAGCAGCCATAACTGCTCACCAGCATGTCCGGTCTCTCTTAGCAACCACTTCCTCATTAGCAAAAGGGCAAGGGGAAATGTGCTGTGATCGCTTATAGATCAGTCAGCCCATCAAAGAAAGAAAAAGAGGGAAAAGAAAACAGACATTTCTAGATTGAAAGGGGGTGGGAAGTGGATGCCTGAAAACAATTTCTCCCTGTTTAAACTAACAGCCACAAAACAGATCCTGATGGACCAGCTACCGTTTATTGAGAGGCAGGCACCATCCCTGGCTCTATTTACATTTTCTCATTTCTCACATCCCTCTGAAATAGATATTACCACCTTCATTTTATCAATGCTCAGAGAAGTTGAGTGACTTGACCAAAGCCACACAGCAAGTTAATGCAAAAACTGAGATTTAAATCCAAGCTCATCAAACTTGTATTTGACCTTAATCCTACATTGTTATGACTTTTCAGCATTTCCAAGGGTGGAGAACTCTCCTCTCTCAGATGCACCATCTCCTATGTCCTTCACCATCAACAAGTTCGTGGTAATGCTTAGCTCATACTGCAGATCTCTGTGGGGCCCATGAGCATGCACAGTACAGCTGATAGAGGAAAGTGTACTGTGTCCTCAAGGAACTTCCTACTCTACTGGATTTGCCAGGCCTAGTTTGGTGACACCCAAGGCTGTCTCCAGCCAACGTAAAAGTCACAAATTACATGATATGCCCTGATCAGATTTTTAAAGACAGTTATGGAATTTTTTTTCTGAGTGTGCATTGTAATGTGATGCTATGGGAGAAGTTATGCAGAAGCTTGCTTCTAGTCTGGACTCTGCTGCTACTTAAGTAATCTTGAACAACTCAATACCTGTCTGTGTCTCAGTTTACTCATCTGTGTGTTGAGAAGACTGGACCTATTTGTCTTTAAGACCCCTTCTACCTCTGACTGTCTGTAAGTGCATGAAATTTCAACATAATAAATAGTTATTAATAAAAAATGGGTCAATGTGATGAAAGGAAATAATGATATCCTTGGGGTTTTCTTTCTAAGACTTTTTGCAAATAGGCTAGGTCCAAACTTTTAAATATATGATAGTATTTAAATGTTAAAATACAGATGCACACTGGAATGCATTTTCGGGAAAGGCACAACGTGAATTTCTAAATCATATCTCCTATACCGTGGTCAGAAAAAAGGAGAAAAACCACAGTATCACCAGATGGGTTTGTCTGATTCTCAGAGCCCAGGGGTCTGGCTTGGCTACACCATAACTCCAAAGTAATCTACAATTTGGGTCAACATTTTCCATCTTCCCAACTCAGATGTGTCAAGAGCTGTGGACCCAGAGCTGGAAGACTACCTCTGGCTTCAGGAATGTACCCTATGTAACAAAGCCTGGACAAAATACAGTAGACTTGATCTTCTCATTCCACTTGGACTGGACAATAGGCTCCTTCTGATCCTTTTGACTAGCCCTTCACTCAGGAATTGAGTCTCTCTCTTCATTCTTACATAGTGTGAACTCATGGTCACCTAATCATAGACAGATTTAACATTTCTATTCTGTCTTCCTAAGAGGGAACTAACAACCTTGGTTATAAGTCCCAAGAGAGCAGAGCTGTTTCTATATGGCTTATGTGCGTTGCCCAAAATATCTATGCACAACACTGAGCTTAGGAAGGACTTCTGGATAATAATAGTGGTAACATCTGAGCTTCTGTAAGTGTACAACATAAGCAAAACAGTCTGTGTCTTCCTGCTTCCCAGCTGGGACCGTCTCAAGGTCTCTGCCATTCAGTAGCCCCTAACCTTATTCCCTCCTGCTGTTCCCAGAAGACTGGACTAATAATACCTGTTCTTTCTTGAGAGTTTTCTCTTGCCAGCCCCCTAACATACTTCATCCTAATGGAACCTGGTCCCTCTGTTAAGTAAATATGATTAGGATTCCCATCATACAGGTGAGGAAACTAAGTTTGGGAAAGGTTAAGCAACTTGGATCAAGGTCTAGCATAGTTAGAGACTCAATGTACCACATTGCCTTCCTAACATGGGTCCAAGCTATGGGCTTGCTCTTAATGGCCTACTTATCCCCAGTAGATAATAACCTAAGTCAACTCCCAGAGGCATAGTCATCATTTTAATATTTATCATTCATTCATTCATTCATTCATTCATTCATTCATTCATTCATTCTCATTTATCAATTACCCTGTAGCAGGCTCTGAGCTAACACTGAAAAATGCAAACATGAATAAGACATGGTCCCTGCTGTTAACGAATGAGTCTCAAACAGTGGGAATTCAGTCATGGTAACTGGTGGTAAAGGAAAGTATTTGGGGTTGATCCCTCCTCCATATCCCTCAAAATGGACAACATAACAATCAACCACTACTGACTACTTATGTGAGTTAAGTAAGCCCTTGAGCCACTCTGGGCCTGGCAATTAGTAGAGATGATCCCTCAGTTCTAGGCCTCACTGTCTCTGGCTCTCTGCCTTCCCTGACCTATGTCACAGGTGTTGCATGGCATGAGAGAACCAATCCAATAGTTCTAAAGCAGCCAGCTATGAACAACTAGCAGATAGACACCGTGTCTTATGTGATTTTAACCCTAGTTCCTAACCTAGAATTTGGTATACAGTAGGTGTTCATTGACTGTTGAATTAAGGAAAACTAATTTTTTCCTGAATCCTTTGCAAGAAGGCCTAAAAACATTTGTATTTCAATCAGATAGCTCTCTATGTGGGATTTTTAACTCATAAAGAACAAGATCAGATTTCCATTTCCAGAAAAGATGGAATAACAGGGACTGGATTTACTCTCCCACCTGAAATAATTTTAAAAATCCAAACAGAATATATTTTTGAAAAGTTTTTCTAAGACACCAGACATCAGGCAATGAAGGGCAGTGATCCTTCAGCATGGCCCGGTTAGGGTGAGCTGAATGAGGCCACGAAAGTGCAAAATTAAAAGAGGCATTTACTCTCAGGTACTAGCCTTATACTTGCACAACTCTGAAAGTGAGTGCTTGATTGTTTTTTAAAAAATTAATGCTTACTTATTTTTGAGAGACAGAGAGACAAAGTACAAACACGGGAAGGGCAGACAGAGAGAAGGAGACACAGAATCTGAAGCAGGTTCCAGGCTCTGAGCTGTCAGCACAGAGCCTGATGTGAGGCTCGAACTCACAAGCCATGACATCAAGACCTGAGGTGAAGTCTGACACTTAACCAACTGAGCCACCCAAGCTTCCCAAAAGTGAGTGTCTTCTGAAGGATGAGGCACCTAAGGTACAATATTTAAAGAGAAATCTATTCTGAAAACTGCATTAGAGAGCAATTACTTTCTTAAATTTTGCACCCCAGGGACCTTACTTACCTCACCCTAGCCCAAAGTGTGCTCCTGACAGATGGAAAACAAATAAAAGGAGCCTTATTATTGCCTAAAGAGCTTTTAGGCCATGACACAGGAAGGGGAAATCCAGGCAGGGCTTGGCAGACTCTCCAAGTTGAGGAAACCCAACTCTATGCTGTCTATAAAAAGTATAAACATTATGACACAAATAGGTTAAAAGTAAAAGGTTAGCAAAATATATACTATGTTAATACTAGTCAAGAGAAAGCTGCATATTAATATTAAGCAAGGTTGATTCTAGAACAAAGAATATTAGTGAGAATAAAGAAAGTAATTCATAGTGATCAATCATCAATAAGATAATAATAAATCCTAAATACTTCTGCACCTAATAACAAGGCTTTAAAACACATGAAGTGAAAACTGATAGAACTTTAAGGAGAAACAGACAAATCCACAGTCATATTCAAAGATTTCAATATCCCTCTATCAACAATTAACAAAACAAGTAGACTGAAATCAGTAAATTTACAGAAGACATGAACACTATCAACCACCTTTACCTAATTGACATTTATAGAATACTCAACCAAAGCTTAATATACTTTCTTTTCAAATGCATATGGAATATTTACCAAAATGGTCGATATCCTGGTCTATAAAGTGGCTTTCACTAAATTTTAAAGGACTGAAGTCATAGGAAGTATGTACTCTAACCACAACGGAATTACATCAAATCCAATAACAGAAAGACCACTGGAATATCCCTAAATATGTGAAAACTATATAACACACCTCTAAATAACTCATGGGTCAAGGAAAAAAATGAAAAGGGAAATGAAAAAGTATTTTTAACTAAATGATAATAAAAGCACAATATATCAAATTTGGTCAGATATTGCTAAAGTAGTGCTCAGGGAAAAAAATATAACACAAGGCACATATATTAGAAAAGAAGTTCTCAAAACAATGACATCAGCTTCTACCTTAAGAAAGTAGAAAGAGGGGCACCTTGGTGTCTCAGTTGGTTAAGCGGTTAAGCGTCCGACTTTGGCTCAGGTCATGATCTCACGGTTCACGGGTTCAAGCCCGTGTCGGGCTCTGTGCTGATGGCTAGCTCAGAGCTTGTTTCAGATACTGTATCTCCCTGCTCTCTCTGACCCTCCCCTGTTAATGCTGTCTCTCTTGCTCTCTTTCTCTTACAGGAATAAGTAAAACATTAAAAGAAAATTTTAAAGTAGAAAGAGAAGAGCAGGGGTGCCTGGGTGGCTTAGTCGGTTAAGCGTCTGACTTTCGTTTAGGTCATGATCTCGCGGTTCGTGGGTTCAAGCCCCGCGTCGGGCTCTGTGCTGACTGCCAGCTCAGAGCCTGGAGCTTGTTTCAGTCTGTGACTCCCTCTCTCTCTGACCCTCCCCTGCTCACGCTGTCTCTCTTTCTCTCCTAGAAATAAATAAAAATATTAAAAAAAAAAAAAGAAAGAGAAGAGCAAATGAAACCCAAAATAAGGAGAAAAAATAAGGGTCTGAGCAGAAATCAATATAAAAGAAAATTGAAAAAAAGAGAAAATTTATAAAAATAAAAGCCGGTTCTTTAAGATGAAGAGAGAAGACACAAATTATAATATCATAACATTAAGAGGTGGTACATTACAAATTCTACAGACATTAAAAGGTAATAGGAGAATGCTATGAACAATTTTATGCCAATAAATTTGAGAATTTAGATGGAAAGGACAAATTCCTTGAAAATCACTAAATAACAAAGCTCATTCAAGAGAAAATAGATAAATGTGTAACACTATTGAAGAAATTGAACTAATAGTGAAAAATTTTCCTACACGAAAACTCAAGTTTTGGATGACTATACTGATGAGCACTACAAATGTTTAAAGAAAAATTAATACCAATTCTATGAAAATTCTCCAGAAAAGTGAAGAATATGAAATACTTCCTAATATATTCTATGAGGCCTGGATTACCTTATGTCCAAACTAGACCAAGACATTGTAAGAAAAGAAAAATACAGGCCAATATCCCTCATGAACGTAGACGCAAAGATTCTTTTTTCTTTTTCTTTTTCTTTCTTTTTTTTTGAGAAAAAGTGAGCAGGGAAGGGACAGAGATAAAGGGGGACAGAGGATACAAACCAGGCTCTGCGCTGACAGCAGCAAGCCTGATGTGGGGCTCAAACTCACAAACAAAACTGCAAGATCATGACCTGAGCTAAAGTTGTGCGCTCAACGACTGGGCCACCCAGGTGTCCCAGATGCAAAAGTTCTTCAGGAAATTTTAGCAGATTGAATTCAACACCGTATATAAGAAGAATAAATACATCCTGACCAAACGGAGTTCTAACTCAATAATGAGAGAATGGCTTAACATTTGAAATCAACAATGTATTCACCGTATTGACAAATTAAAAAGGACAAACTGCTAATGGAGGAGGGCACTTATTAGGATGAGCACTGGGTGTTATATGGAAGCCAACGTGACAATAAACTATTTAAGGAAAAAAAAGAAAACTATCTAAAAAATTAAGTAAAATCTTCCTCAATTTCAAAAAAAAAGGCAAATTGTCTTTTTTAAAAGACTACTTTTTAAAAGACTATGATCTCTTTTAAAAGACTATGATCATCCCAGTAGATGCTGAAAAAGTATTTGACAAAACCCAACATCCACTCCTGGTAAGAACTCTCAGAAAACCAAGAATAGGGAGAAGTTTGCCCATCCTGAAAAAGGGCATCCACAAAAGAAGCAACAATTAACATCCTATTTAATGGTAAAAAGTCAAATGCTTTTCCTCTATGATCAAGAAACAGACAAAAATGTCTACTCATCTTGATGAGGTCCCAATAGTTCATTTTTGCTTTTATTTCCCTTGCCTTCAGGTATGTGTTGAGGAAGAAATTGCTGCTTCTGCACTGCTAAGGAAACAATCAACCAAACTAAAAGACAACCAATGGAATGGGAGAAGATATTTGCAAATGACATATTGGATAAAGGTTTAGTATCCAATCCAAGATCTATAAAGAACTTGCCAAACTCAACACCCAAAAAACAAATAATCCAGTGAAGAAATGGACAGAAGACATGAATAGACACTTTTCCAAAGAAGACATCCACATGGGCAACAGACACATGAAAAGATGCTCAACATCACTCATCAGGGAAATACAAATCAAAACCACATTGAGATACCACCTCACACTGGTCAGAGTGACTAAAATTAACAACTCAGGAAACAACAGATGTTGGCGACGATGGGGAGAAAGGGGAACTCTTTTGCTGTTGCTGGGAATGCAAACTGGTGCAGCCCCTCTGGAAAACAGTGTGGAGGTTCCTCAAAAAATTAAAATTAGAACTACCCTAAAATCCAGCAATAGCACTGCTAGGAATTTACCCAAGGGATACAGGAGTGCTGATGCATAGAGGTACAGGTACCTCAATGTACATAGCAGCATTTTCAACAATAGCCAAGTTATGGAAAGAGCCTAAATGTCCATCAACTGATGAATGGATAAAGAAGATGTGGTTTATATATATATGATAGAATACTACTTGGCAATGAGAAAGAATGGAATCCTGTCATTTGCAACAACGTGGATGGAACTGGAGGGTGTTATGCTAGGTGAAATAAGTCAATCAGAGAAAGACAGATATCATTTGTTTTCACTCATATGTGGAACTTGAGAAACTTAACAGAAGACCATGGGGGAAGGAAAGGGGAAAAAATAGTTTCAAACAGAGAGGGAGGCAAACCATAAGACACTCTTAAATACAGAGAACAAACTGAGGGTTGTTGGGGGGAAGAAGGGGGAAATGGGTGATGGGCATTGTGGAAGGCACTTGGGATGACCACTGGGTGTCATATGTGAGCGATGAATCATGGGAATCTACCCCAAAACCAAGAGCATATCGTATACCCTATATGCTAACTAACTTGACAATAAATTACATATATAAAAAAAGTCTATTCAATTTAACATTGTGTTGGAGGTTCTACCAGTTCAATGAAGCAAGAAAAGAAATTAAAAAACATCTGGATCAGACATGGAAAAAGTAAAATCATCTTTATTCCCAGGCAACATGATTGTCTAGGTAGAAAATCTGGTGAAATTCACAGAAAGTTACTAGAACAATAAGTGAGTTTGACAAGGTTAAAAGTTACAATGTTTCTCTAAAAATCAATTGTATTTCTGTACAGCAGCAACAAAAACTTAAAACTGAAATAAAAATATCACTTACATAGCATCAAAAATATAAAATAATTAGGGACATAGCTGACAAAAATGTGTAAGACCTGTAGACAGGAAGCTTCAAAATATTGTTGAGAAAAATTAAAGAAGACCAAAATAAATGGGCAGATATTCATGTTCATGGTTTGGAAGACTCAGTACTATTAGGATGTCATTTCTCCCTAAATTCATCTCAATCTCAATCAAACTCCCAGCAGGCTTTTGTGGGGTTTTTTGTAGAAATTGACAAGCCAATCTAAAATTCATATTGAAATTCAAAGGACCTAGAATAGCCAAAAGACAAACAACATTGGAAGACTAACACTGATTTCAAAACTTATTATAAATCTATAGTAATAAAGGCAGTGTGGTATTGGCATGGAGACCAAAAAAATAAAAAGATAAATGGCACAAAATAAAGAATAGAGAATCCAGAAATAGACCCATATATATAACCGATTTTTTTTTACAAGAATGCAAAGGCAATGCAGCAGAGAAAGGATAATCTTTTCAGCAAATGGGACTGGAATAATTGGATAACCATTTGCAAAAAAAGAATGGCAATGCATACCTTATACCACATACAAAAACTGACTCAAAGTGGATCACAGACCTAATTGTAAGGTCTAAAAATAGAACTATAAGAAGAAAATGTCGTGACTGTGGCTTAGGCAAAGATTCCTTAGGTACAATAGTAATAGCATAATAGTTTAAAAACTGATCAGTTGAACTTTATAAAAATTTAAAATTCCTGTTCTTTGAAAGACACTATTTAAGTACAGATTGGGAAAAATATTTGCAAAGCCTGTTTCTGATAGAGGATTTTGATCCAGAATATATAAAAAGCTCTTAGAACTTATTAATAAGAAAACAAACAACGTTTAAATGGGCAAGACATTTGAACAGCCACTTTATCAAATAAGACATATGGATATCACAGACTACATGAAAATGTTCAACATCATTAGCCATAAAGGAAATGCAATCTAAAGCCATTCTGAAACACCACCAAACACCTACTAGAATGGCTAAAATAAAAAAAAGATTGACATACCAAGTCTTGGCAAAGACGTGGACAACTGGATGGACCTCTCACACACTACTGGTGGGAATGTAAAATGCTACAACCCCTCTGGAAAACATTTGGAGGTTTTTTATTTTTTTTTTTTATTTTTTATTTTTATTTTTTTTATTTTTTTTACAAATAGTTTATTGTCAAATTAGTTTCCACATAACACCCAGTGCTCATCCCCACAAGTGCCCTCCTCCATGCCCCCCCCTCCTCCCCCCCACATCCACCAGTCCTCAGTTTTTGTCAGCATTCAAGAGTCTCTCATGGTTTGCCTCTCCCTCTTTCCCCCACCATTTCCGCCCTTCTTCTCCCCCTTGGTCCTCTGTTAAGTTCCTCCTAATCCTCCTATACGTGCACACATATGATATTTGTCTTTCTCTGCCTGACTTATTTCGCTCAGCATACACCCTCAAGGTCCATCCATGTTGCTACACATGGCCAGATTTCATTGTTTCTCATTGCCATGTAGTATTCCATGGTATAGATAAACCACATCTTCTTGATCCATTCATCTGTTGATGGACACTTAGGCTCTTTCCATGTTTTAGCTATTGTGGAGAGTGCTGCTATGAACATTGGGG
Source organism: Proteles cristata cristata (assembly GCA_017311185.1). Classification (NCBI taxonomy): domain Eukaryota; kingdom Metazoa; phylum Chordata; class Mammalia; order Carnivora; family Hyaenidae; genus Proteles; species Proteles cristata. Next base: position 4,661,892 of record JAESUZ010004630.1, read on the forward strand.
TACATGTGCTCCTATGCATCAGCATTTCTGTATCCCTTGGGTAAATTCCTAGCAGTGCTATTGCTGGGTCATAGGGGAGTTCTATTGTTAGTTTCCTTAGGAACCTCCACACTGTTTTCCAGAGGGGCTGTACCAGTTTACATTCCCACCAACAGTGTAGGAGGGTGCCCGTTTCTCCACATCCTCGCCAGCACCTAGAGTTCTCTGATTTGCTCATTTTAGCCACTCTGACTGGCGTGAGGTGGTATCTCAGTGTGGTTTTGATTTGTATTTCCCTGATGAGGAGGATGCTGAGCATCGTTTCATGTGTCTGTTGGCCATCTGGATGTCCTCTTTGGAGAAGTGTCTGTTCATATCTTCTGCCCATTTCTTCACTGGGTTGTTTGTTTTTCGGGCGTGTAGTTTGGTGAGTTCCTTGTAGATTCTGGATATCAACCCTTTATCTGATATGTCATTTGCAACTATCTTTTCCCATTCCGTTGGTTGCCTATTAATCTTCTGGGTTGTTTCCTTGGCTGTGCAGAAGCTTTTAATCTTGAGGAGGTCCCAGCAGTTTATTTTTGCTCTTAATTCCCTTGCTTTTGGGGATGTGTCAAGTAAGAAGTTGCTGCGGTGGAGGTCAAGGAGGTTGTTTCCTGCTTTCTCCTCTAGGGTGTTGATAGTTTCCTGTCTCACGTTCAGGTCCTTTATCCATTTTGAGTTTATTTTTGTGCATGGTGTGAGAAAATGATCTAGTTTCATTCTTCTGCATGTTGCTGTCCAGTTCTCCCAACACCATCTGTTAAAAAGGCTGTCGTTTTTCCATCGGATATTCTTTCCTGCTTTGTCAAAGATTAGTTGGCTGTATACTTTTGGGTCCACTTCTGAGTTCTCAATTCTGTTCCATTGGTCTATGTGTCTGTTTTTGTGCCAATACCATACTGTCTTGATGATGACAGCTTTGTAGTAGAGGCTAAAGTCTGGGATGGTGATCCCTCCCATTTTGGTTTTATTTTTCAGGATTACTTTGGCTATTCGGGGTCTTTTGTGGTTCCATACAAATTTTGGATAGTTTGTTCTAGTTTTGAGAAGTATGCTGGTGCAATTTTGATTGGAATTGCATTGAATGTGTAGAGTGCTTTAGGTAGTAATGACATCTTAACTATATTTATTCTTCCTATCCATGAGCATGGAATGTTTTTCCACTTCTTTGTGTCTTCTTCAATTTCCTTCATAAGTTTTCTATAGTTTTCATCATACAGATCTCTTGTATCCTTGGTTAGGTTTATTCCGAGGTATTTTATGGTTTTTGTGCAATTGTGAATGGGAGCAGTTTCTTGATTTCTCTTTCTGTTGCTTCATTGTTGGTGTATAAAAATGCAACCGATTTCTGTACGTTGATTTTGTACCCTGCAACTTGGCTGAATTCTTGGATCAGTTCTAGTAGGCTTCTGGTGGAGTCTGTCGGGTTTTCAATGTAGAGTATCATGTCATCTGCGAAGAGTGAAAGTTTGACTTCCTCTTTGCCAATTCTGATGCCTTTGATTTCCTTTGGTGTCTGATGGCTGATGCTAGGACTTCCAGCAGTATGTTAAACAACAGTGGTGAGAGTGGACATCCCTGCCGTGTTCCTGATCTCAGGGGGAAGGCTCTCAGTTTTTCCCCGTTGAGGATGATGTTAGCTGAAGGCTTCTCATAGATGGATTTTATGATGTTTAAGTAAGTTCCTTCTATCCCAGCTTTCTCTAGAGTCTTTATTAAGAAGGGATGCTGTATTTTGTCAAATGCTTTTTCTGCATCTATTGACAGGATCATATGGTTTTTATCTTTCTTTTATTGATATGATGTATCACATTGATTGATTTGCGAATATTGAACCAGCCCTGTAACCCAGGAATGAATCCCGCTTGATCTTGGTGGATGATTCTTTTGATATGCTGCTGGATTCGATTTGCAAGGATCTTGTTGAGAATTTTTGTATCCGTATTCATCAAGGATATTGGCCTGTAGTTCTCTTTTTTTGCTGGATCTCTGTCTGGCTTGGGAATCAGAGTGATGCTGGCTTCATAAAATGAGTCAGGGAGTTTTCCTTCGATTTCAATTTTTTTGGAATAGCTTGAGAAGAATTGGGAGTAATTCTGTTTTAAACATCTGGTAGAATTCCCCAGAGAAGCCATCAGATCCAGGGCTCTTATTTGTTGGGAGATTTTTGATCACTGATTCGATTTCTTCACTCGTTATGGGTCTGTTCAGGTTTTCTATTTCTTCCCGTGTGAATTTTGGTAGTGAGTGTGTGTTTAGGAATTTGTCCATTTCTTCTAAGTTGTCCAATTTGTTGGCATATAATTTTTCATAGTATTCCCTGATAATTGCTTGTATTTCTGAGGGGTTGGTTGTAATAAGTCCATTTTCATTCATAATTTTGTCTATTTGGGTGCTCTCTTTTCTTTTGGATAAGTCTGGCTAGAGGTTTGTCAATTTTGTTTACTTTTTCAAAAAACCAACTCTTGGTTTCATTGATCTGTTCAATTGTTTCTTTGGTCTCAATGTTGTTTATTTCTGCTCTAATTTTTACTATTTCTCTTCTTCTACTGGGTTTAGGGCGTTCTTGTTGCTCTGCCTCTAGTTCCTTTAGGTGAGCTGTTAGATTTTGGACTTGCGCTTTTTCTAATCTCTTGAAATAGCCCTGGAGAGCAATGTACTTTCCTCTTAGGACTGCCTTGGCCGCATCCCATAGATTTTGAATTGTTGTGTTTTCATTTTCATTTGTTTCCATATTTTTTTAAATTTCATCTCTAATTGCCTGATTTGCCCATTCATTCTTTAGAAGGGTGTTCTTTAACCTCCACGTTTTTGGAAGTTTTCCAGACTTCTTCCTGTACTTGATTTCAAGTTTCAAAGCATTGTGATCTGACAGTGTGCATGGTATGATCTCTATTCTTTTATATTTATTGAGGGCTGCTTTATGTCCCAGTATGTGATCTATCTTGGAGAATGTGCCATGCGCACTTGAGAAGAAAGTAAATTCCCTGGCCTCAGGATGTAAAGTCTAAATATATCCGTCAGGTCCATCTGGTCCAATGTATCTTTCAAGTCCATTATTTCTTTAGTGATTTTCTGTCTGGTTGACCTATCCATTGCTGTAAGCGGAGTATTAAAGTCCCCTGCTATTAGCACATTCTTATCTAGAAGCTTGTTTCTGTTTGTGATTAATTGTTTTAGATATTTAGGTGCTCCCATATTCGGTGCGTAGACATTTATGATTGTTAGTTCTTCCTGATGGATGGACCCTGTAATTATTATGTAGTGCCCTTCTTCATCTCTTGTGATTGTCTTTAATTTAAAGTCCAGTTTGTCTGATATAAGTATCGCTACTCCGGCTTTCTTTTGATTTCCTGTAGCATGATATATATTTCTCCATCCCCTTACTTTTAATCTGAAGGTATCTTCCCGTCTAAAATGAGTTTCTTGTAGACAGCATATAGATGGATTTTGTTTTTTAATCCATTCTGCTACCCTATGTCTTTTGATTGGAGCATTCAGCCCATTTACATTCAGTGTTATTATTGAAATATGTGGGTTTAGAGTCTTTGTATCTTTTGTAGGGTTCATGTTTGTGGTGGTGTCTCTGGAATCTTTGTTCCTTGCAACCTTTCCTTCAGAGCATCCCCTCAGGATTTCTTGTAGGGCTGGCTTCGTGGTGACAAATTCTTTCAATTTCTGTTTGTTTGGAAAGGTTTTTATGTCTCCTTCTATTTTGAATGACAGGCTTGCTGGATAGAGGATTCTTGGCTGCATATTTTTACTGTTCATCACATTGAAGATCTCTTGCATTTGGAGGTTTTTTAAAAACTCAAACAAACTGGGGTCCTGGGTGGCTCAGTAGGTTGAGCGACTGACTTTGGCTTAGGTACTGATCTCATAGTTTGGAGGTTTGAGCCCAGCATCAGACTCTGTGCTGACAGCTCAGCCTGGACCCTCCTTTGGATTTTGTGTCTCCCTCTCTCTCTGTACCTCCCCCAAGCATGCTGTCTCTCTCTCTCTCTCTCAAAAATAAATAAACATTTTAAAAAATTTAAAAAGTCAAACAACCTTCTACCATACAATCCTGACATTCCACTCCCAAATATTTACCCAAGGAAATAAAAGCACTCTGTCCACACAAAGACTTGCACATGAACATTCATAGAAGCTTTATTTGTAGTAGCTCAAAACAGCACAAATATTCCTCAACAAGGTGAATGGGTGAGCAAACTGTCATATTTACACGCAATGGAATGCCACTTTGCTTTAAAAGGAATCAACTATTGATCTAAGCAACAAAATAGATGAATCTTGAAATAATCATGTGAGCAAAAAAATAAAAAGCCAAAGATGCATAGTATTTGATTCTATTTATATAAAATTATAAAAATGAAGACTAATCTATAGTGACAGAAAAGAGATAATTGAGGGTAAAGAAGGCTGAGAAGGAGAGATTACAAATGGGTAAAAGAGAGTTTTGGGGGGTGTGGATATCTCCACGGTCTTAATTGTGATCATTTCATGGATATATATAAATTATATATATGGGTATATATGGATATGGATGTGTGTATGTATGTATGTATGTATATATATATATGAGTATTTATGTGTATATATTGTTATATACATACACACATATATCGAGACATATCCATACATACACACATACACATGTATGTAGAAATATATATCAGAACTTACCCAATTGTATACTTTAAGTACATGCAGTTTATTATATGGCAATAGCTGAACAGATCTGTTAAAAAAAGAGATAGAGAGAATGGGTCAGGCCAGAACTTTCTCATATCTCCTGACTTGCAAATATGACCCCACCTATGGATGGTATTTATCCCCAGGAGGCTGATTCTTCCTTCTGAATTCAACTCTGGCAAGCAGGAAATGGCAGAAAATCAAGTAATTTCCCTGTGAAAATCCTCAGTCTCTTACTATAGGGAGATCAGTGGACTCTGGCAGTAAGAGAACAGGGCAGACCATCCCCTACTGTGACGCCAGCCCCCTCTGGTTTGGTCTGTGATCTTTGAACCGCATCTGTGGCTTTGCCAAGGGAAATAGCAGACAAAACAACAGAAGTGCTTCTACTTTTGTTTCAGAATTAAAACAAAGCCCTGGGACTGGCTGGGCTGTTTCACATTTGGGTGAAAACCATGGTTGCTCTGGGCTCAGGGCTAGACACAGCTTTCTGCCTCAAACATTTTTTAGATTGACAGGACAGCCATAGAAGGGAAAATTGTGGGGTATATTCCAGAGGGAAAGGGAAAGCGCCATCACCATCACAAGGAGGGCCATGGCACCACTTTCCATCCGCCTTTCTTTATCAGGACCTGCAAACCACTCTTCTCCCTCCGGAGTGCTTCCTGAAAAGCCTTTATACGCAGATGGAAATTATCTAGCCCTCAAACATTTCCAGGAACATTTCCCAGACTTCCACAGTAATTCCAGCAGCTTAGTAACTGCTGTAATCAGAAAGGTCATAGATCAAACCTAAATCCCTCAGCTCTAAGCTGAATACTCCCCTACTCAGGGCTCCATGGGATGGAGAGCAGCCGGTCTCCCCACCCCAACACACACCACACCCGCTGTGCACTTGAAAGCAGCCACTAAATCACCCTGATCCCCCCTTGAATCTCTCCTGCCGGCCTGGAAGTTGGGAAATCAAAAGCACAAAAGGCATCTTCAGGATCTGTTCGCATCTCTTTAATTATCCAGGCTTCACTAGAGGCATTGTCCATATGCAGCAGCCGCTCAAAGTCTCAGACATTCACTGTGAGTGGGCAATGTCAAAAGAAGGCAGAAGTAGGCAGGTCTTGTCCAACTGCAGAGGGCACAGGAGGGGTGCTGAGCACAGGCTTTCAAACACAACTTCAATAGGAATGGATGGGATGTCATGAGGGAATGATCCCGGTGGGCCCCCTGGGAAGGAGCAAGTTAAGGAAGAATCAAGGCCTCAGATAGAAAGTGTTTTCTAGGACTCGACAAAGGCAAGTTTCTCAGTTCCTTCTCCATCGTATAAAAGCAGTCTATCTAAGTCTGTTCTGACTCTCAGTGTTGGGTATGCCTTCAGGGCCCAGGTGTAAGTGTACTTCCTTGAGAGGTCTGACTGACTGCCCAGCCTGGACTGCTTTGGCTGTGGTCCCTCTGAATTCTTACCGACCCTGTCATGCTTTCAGCATTAGAATATACTGCTTGGTTTAGTTGGCTAGAGTTTCAAGTGCACATGATATAACTAACTTTGTCTTTGAAGGCAGAAGCACTATCCCAGTAAATCTTAGTGAGTATGAAATTGATATTTGAATATTTAAATAAACAAATAACCCTGCCAATTTCAAGTCTGGTACTTGGCCTATGGCAGTAGCCTAAGAAATATGTGTTCGCTTCTTAACTGACCATCGACAGTGAGGGCTGAGAGTGGTAAATATTTGTGATTAATGAAAAAACAGATATTTGATTTTTGCCCCTGGTTCCTGGCACAGAGCTCTTAAAAGCCTTGGACTATCTTAAATGAAAGGGGTGTCTCTTGCTATCCATGATGATCCCCTTTTGACTACACCTGGGTTTATGGGGAAGAGCTGACTCTTGGTGGGCTTCTAGGTAGCTTCAGAATGGGGGCTGGTTGACAGAGGAAACAACAAGGAGATTACACGGTTGACCTTCAAGAAGGAGAGAGGAACTGATGCTTGAGTTCAATCACCAACGGCCAATGACTGAATCAATCATGCCTTGATAATGAAACCTCCATGAAAAGCCCCAACCTATGGGGTTTGGGAGCTCCCAAACCTTGGTGAATGCACGGAGGAGGTGAGAGGGCATGAAAGCACCATTCCATCCCCCTACACACACCTTCCCTTGCCCTTCACATCTCTTCCACTTGGCTGTTCCTAAGTTGTATCCTTTATAATAAACCAGTAAATATAAGTGAAGCGCTTTCCTGAGTTCTGTGAGTCCTAGCAAATCATTGAATGTGAGGAGTTGTGGGAAGCCGAGAATTTCCAGCGGGTCAGTCAGACATATGGGTGCCAACTGGGGACTTAAGACTGGGGTCTGAAGGGGACAGTCTTACGGGAAGGAGCTTTCCACCATGGGTCTATGCTAACTCTGGGAAGTTAGCATTAGAATTTAATTGAATCACAGGACGCACATATGTGTCAGCAATGGTGTTGAATAAAAAAGACACCACAATATCTGGCACCCAGTTCTCCAGGGTGATCAGGGGGGATTTGTAGCATCTGCCTGTTTCTGTAATATCAGTATTCCTATCACGGCCCGTTTCAAGTTCCCAATGATCAGCCCTCACTGAGAAAGAAATCATGAGGCTAATGTTTCTGCCCAGGGTGTCCTGATCTCTGCATCCCGACTGTCTGCACAGGCGGTGGGAGCTGATGCCTCCTTAGCGGTCCCCACCCCCACACCAGACCTAAGGGGCATGGCCTATTTCAAATGCATCTTAGTACTTGGAGAAGATGTGCTGTAACCAAACCTCAGGGTTTCACAGGTGGCCTGCCTTTTATTCATGTCTGTGCTCCTTCCCAGAGCCCTGGGCAGACCCCCCAGTGGGTCCAGGACAGTGAGGCAGGTACACAGCTCCTTGCAGTGAGGAGTAAAGATGCTGAGCTGCTTTGCAGGGCCCCTTTCACCACGCCACTGCTCAGGATTAAAGTATTGAGCCCAGGAACCAGACCAGTCTGAAAATGAGACTTTCCCTCTTCCCTATGCAATCCGTACGCAATTGTTACCTACTTTTTTGACACACAGTGCAGGGGGCTTTGGACCAATCCTTCCCCTTCTCTGACAGGTCTCTTACTGTGATAGGTAAGAACACACATTCCAAGGCCGGACAGCCTGAGGCCCTAGCTCTATGGCCACAGACAGGTTTCTTAAGCTCTCTGGGTTCCACCTTCTCATCTGTGAAATATTAGCTATGGTTATTCTTATTGTTATGGAATTCAAGTGGGCTTCCTCCACCCGAGATAAAATTCAAACAGGACAAACTAAGAAGCAAAAAAGCAACAAAAGAAAGAAAATATTACATGAACAGATAGAATCAAGAAATCCATAAATCTATCACTGGCTGCCACAGCTGGGTGAGACTTCGTGGTGTGGTGTCACCCACCCCGGGCCACCAAGAAGGCCACATGCCTCCACAGCCTAAATAAAGGGGCAGGTGTAGGGAAGCGCGTTTGGGAGGGCAATCTTACCACTCTGCTGCCTGCTGTCGCTTATGCAACTGCTACATCCTGCCTCCTCTTCCCTCAAATTAGGTCCAATTTCCTTGTTCTCGCCTCAGGGGAGACAGGGAACAGCTGTCTCCTACCTCCATAAAATAACTTTTCCAGGTCTGGACAACTATTATTAAACATCCCCCTTCACACTTCTCTTGCTCTATTATAAGATACATTAAAGGCCCTGATAATGGTTGGAGGTCTCCGTGAGATGGCTGCTATTCACCCCAATTCCTCTAATAATTAGTGGTTGTAAACCACTTTGAAGATAAAAGGCATTTTATAAGAGCTAAGTCCTATTATGATTAGCTTTCCAATATTTCCTTGCTGATGCTGATGAGCACATCAAAGCCAAACATTGCCACAGCGTGATATCTGGTGGTTAATTAGATGTAGTTCAAGGCGGCTGGTATATATTAAAGAAACTGCTGCAAAATTTAACAACATTAAAAAAAGTGCCTGCTTTTCCCAACACGAACAAGCTCTTTTCAAAGGCTGTCAGCGTTGATGCCTGCAGGCACCAAGTGCCCGGTGAGGACCAGCGGTTAATATATACTCTGGGCCTGGGAAAGAAAGACGTGGTAATGACATCTGGCTTTGTATAATGGCTTATTGGTGTCAACATGATTCTAGGTACCCTGTCTCATTTCATTTTGTTTTGACTATCGTTCTGTGATACGAACAAGCAAAGTAAGACTGTCCCCGCTTTGTAGATGAGGAAGCTGCAAAGTGGGCTTCAGAGGCAGACACCAGTGCGTACAGCTGGACACGACAAAGGCAGAAGTTACTGAGGTGTCACTACAGATGCCCCACCCACATCCCCTCAAGATATTTGTGCACCCCCACCCCCTGCAGCGTCTACACGCCTTTGCTTCTAACTCCTTGCACCTTTGCCTCTTCGAAGGCAATCCTTGGGCTGCTGCAGTGGTTTGTCCGCATAGGCAGAGCCGGAAGTGCTTGGGGTTTACCAGTCACCTCTAAAGAGCTGGTAGCCAATGACTGGCTGGAGCCGAAGGGTGAAAGCCCAAATGAAGACAAACTCAGTTGTGATTTACAGTTTGGAACACTTGTGTGGGACCAGGCTGAGGCCGGAGCTCCACCTGATACCATACTCAGGCTACTTCTCCCACTTCTTTACTGGGTTCTCCCAGGAGCATTTCCGTAATTCCATCCACTTGCACATGGGCTCTCCCTCTCAGGACCTGCTTCTGGGGATCCCACATGACGACAACTTTCTCAACTCAGCATTAATGAGAATGTTTTGCATGTTTCCTGTTAAATATGTTCTCCCAGATCTCCTAATTCCAAACCTCCCTTTCCAGGTCTCCAAATCAAAATATCTTCTTTTTTCTGTGTCCTTCTCTGTGCCACCAAGTCTCTTTTCTCTGAGCCCCTATTTTACCTAGGATCATTATTTTCTAATTGCTTCCAGAAAGGCTAATCTTGGGGTGCCTGGGTGGCTCAGTCCGTTAAGCGTCTGACTCTTGGCTTTAGCTCAGGTCATGATCTCATGGTTCATGGGTTCAAGCCTGACACTGGGATCCATGCTGACAGTGTAGAGCCTCTCTCTCTCCCCCTCCTTTGCTTGTGCGCGTGCTCTCTCTCTCTCTCTCCCTTTCTATCTCTCTCGAAATAAGTAAACTTAAAAAAAGAAAGAGCTAATCTTTGGCCTCTCCTTGGGCGCATAGAAAGCACTGAACCAGGCAGGTGGTGTGAGAGATACAAAGATGCATTTAAGACCATCCCTTTCTTCATTGAATTTACAATCTTGCAGGGGGACAAGATAATAAAGGAGGTAGAAGATAAGAGCTGCATGGGTGCACACAAGGAAAACTGCAGGAGCAAGCAACTCTCAGAATGGTCCCCCCAAACCAGTCCACTGTCCACAGCATTCCACAACCACTCAATTCTGGTTTTTCTATTTAATTGTAAATATTTAAGAAAATGGAGGTCAGCTTTGGCAGAGATAACCCAAATAAGTGAGTTATCCAAAAAAGAACAGCTTGCATTTAGTTCTGGTTGTATTATTATTTTAAAATAGTACTTCCTCAGGAAACAGCTCCAGAGGGGTAAGTAGTTTGTCTTAGGAAAGCAGCTAATTAATGACAGAGTGTGAGTTCAATCCTAACCCTGCCTGACTCTTAAAACCCCAGTTTCTCTATCTGTAAAATGGGACCAATGGTTCGCACTTTACAGAAGTGTTATAAGACTTTAAAAAATAGCATACACAATATATCAAAAATATCTGGTACAGTAAGCACTATGCAGTAAGTGATAAGTATTATTATTCCCAGAGGTAATGTTATTGAGCCAAAGGACATTTTACATGCATATTTTAAAAGCTCTTAATAGATACTGCCCAAACAGACCAGTTAACCAAGCCATGGCAGCATTGCCAGGGAGACCTGACGATGCCTACTTACTGCTTTCAGGATAAATCTTAAATACACAGGACCACCACCACCTCTTTACAGTTATCGTCTCCACTTTCTCTTCCCTCCAAATGATTTTCTATTCTCACAGCTCTTTAATGCCTCAGCATCACAAACATACCATTTACTTGCCTGGCATGCCCTTCCCCTTGTCGATGCTAAGTCCTATGAACACTTAAGGATTACATTTAAGGAGCAGTTTCTTTGAGAAATCACCTTGACCTCAGCACAGTCTAACTTCTTCCTCTGGGCTTTCATAGCCTCCTGGACTTACATCTGCTGCAGGAATAAGTTATGGTAGAGATTTGCTTGTCTGTGCTCCTCCATCTTTCTCTTACCCTCTCTCTCTCTCTCTCTCTCTCTCTTTCTCTCTCTCTCTCTCACACACACACACACACACACACACACACCACCTGCATATGCCTTAAGAGAATGGATCATATTCTATTTCCTGCATTTAGCAAGATGTCTGGCTTGCTGACAAAGCTAAGTGAATGAACATATATAAATAATAACAAAAAAATCCAAGCCCATGTTCTCTTTTCTGATTTAAGCTGAAGCAGAAAAGAAAACCAAGAACCACTGTTTAATGCCCCTTCTACAACAGCCACACGAAGAGCTAAATTCAAACATTTTCTCCCAGGTCACGGTCCTGCAGGCATCAGGATGAGTTTGGACAGCGTATTCTTATCATGGACTGGCTTGTAGAAAAGGGGAGTAAGGACAGCAATGAACCCCCATTGCAGAGATAAGCCTAACTGGCAACTTAGCCAACAGTTCCTAACCTTTCCTCATCAAACCTCTAGTCTGACTTCCTTCTCCATTACCCAGTCTTGTTCTGTCTCACGCTCCTCTATCAAGAGGCTGGAGGGAATCACAGTGCCCTAAAAGGTTTTGACCAAGCATCAGAAAATTTGGTTCAGGTGCTGACTTCATCACCTTGTGACCTTGGAAAAATTGGTTCATTTCTCTGAAAAAGTAGAAATAACTGTTTCTCACCTGTCCCATCAGAGGAGGATCCAGATGAAACACTGGATGTGAAAGTGAATAGCAATGCTATATACAAACATAAAAATATCCTTATCATTACTATGGGAGAGAGCAGAGAGCAGACAGAAGAAAGCAGAGACTGTGGGCATGCTCTACCGGGGAACTGGCTCCTGTGAGTTACAAGTGACTATGGAACAGCAAATCATAGAGGCCAGCAAAAGTTCCAGGCTTTTATGCTTCCACGTAAAAGAGCTACGTAAAAATGAAATGCAATGTCCCCATGTAAAAGTGACAAATTTTCTCCCGCAGAGGCATTGTTTAAACAAACTTTAGTAATATCTATTTATTTCACCAACTTCCCCAATGTAATAGAAATGACCTCTGTCATCTAGTTTTTAAGAAACTGTGTATCTTATCCCTGATGAACATAGATGCAAACCAAATTCAACAGTACCATTAAAAGGATCATACACCATGATCAACTGGGATTCATCCCTAGGTTGCATGGATGATTCAACATATTGAAAACAATGAATACGACAAATCACATTAATGAAATAAATTATTATAAAATCATATGATCACCTCAATAGATGTAGAGAAAGCCTTTGACAAAATTCAACATCCATTCATGATAAAATCTCTAAAAAAACCCTGAGTTTAAAAAATGTACCTCAACATAATAAAGACCATATATGAAAAGCCCACAGCTAAAATTATACTCACTGATGAGGGGTTGAAAGCTTTTCCTCTAAAATCAGGAAAAAGACAAGGATGCCCATCCTCACAACTCCTATTCAACACAGCACTAGACGTTCTAGACAAGCAATCCAGCAAAAAAAATAATTGGAAAGGAAGAAGTAAAAGTGTCTGTGTGTTGATAACACGATTTTATATACAAAAAAACTCTAAAGAGTCCACCAAAAAACTATTAGATCTGACCAATAAATTAAGTAAAATTTTGCGGGATATATAATCAACATACAAAAATCAGTAGCATTTCTATACGACAACAAATTACCTGAAAAAGAAATAAAGAAAACAATCTCATTTACAATAGCATCAAAAACAATAAAATACTTAGGAATAAATTTAACCAAAGGGGTGAAACACCCTAAAAACTATAAGACATTAACAAAAGAAACTAAAGAAGATACAAATAAATGGAAAGATATCCCGTGTTCATGGATTAGAAGAATTAATATTGTTAAAATGCCCATACTACCCAAAGCAATTTACAGATTCAATGCAATCCCTCTTAAGACTTGAAGTCTTTTTTTTTGCAAAAATAGAAAAAAATTCTAAAATTTGTTTAGAGCCACAAGACTTTAAATAGCCAAAGCATTTCTCCAAAAGAGGAACAAAACTAGAGGAAAAAATACTAGAGGTATCATGCTTCCTGCTTTCAAACCATACTACAAAGCTATAGTAATCAAAACAATATGGCACTGTCATAAAAACAGAGGTAGAAACCAGTGAAACATAGTTGAACCCCCAACTAAACCCATACATACACAATTTGATAAGGGATGCAAGAATACTCCATGGAAAAAAGTAGTCTTTAACAAATGATGATGAAAAATTGAATATTCATGTGCAAAAAAATGAAACTAGACCCATATCTTATATCACTAACAAAAACCAACTCAAAATAGTGGCACCTAGGTGGTTTAGTCAGTTAAGTGTCGACTTCAGCTCAGGTCATGATCTCATGATTCTTGAGTTTAAGCCCTGCATCAGACTCTCTGCTGACCGCTCAGAGCCTGGAGCCTGCTTTGGATTCTGTGTCTCCCTCTCTCTTTCTGTTCCTTTCCCATTCACACTCTGCCTCCATCTCTCTCAAAAATAAATAAAGATTAAAAACTAATAAAAAGTTTTAAAAATTAACTCAAAATGGGTTCAAGACTTAAATGCAAGACCTGATACCCTGAAACTCCTAGAAAAAATCATAGGGAAAAAGCTCTTTTAAATGATTTTTTTAGAAATGGCATCAAAAACATAAGCAATAAAAGCAAAAACAAACAAATGAAACTACATCAAACTAAGCTTTTGCACAGGAAAAGAAACCAACAACAAAATAACAAGGCAACTTACAAAATGGAAGAAAATATGTGCAGACCACATATCTGATAAAGCAGTAATATTCAAAATATATAAGGGAATCATATAAATCAATAGCAAAACAGAAACAAAATAAAAAACAAATAATCCAATTAAAAATGAACCAAGGATCTAAATAAACATTTTTCCAAAGAAGATACTCATTTAAACAGATAGCAAGTACCTGAAAATGTGCTCAACATCACTAATCATCAGGGAAATGCAAATCAAAACCACAATGAGGTATCATGTCATACCTGTCAGAATGGCTATTCTCAAAAAGACAAGGGCTCATGAGTGTTGGTGAGGAATGTGGAGAAAAAGAAACCCTGCACACTGTTGGTGGGAATGTAAATTGATGCAGCCACTGTGGGAAACAGTATAGAGGTTCCTCAAAAAACTAAAAGGAGAGGAGAGCCTAGGTGTCTCAGTTGGTTAAGCATCTGACTTCAGCTCAGGTCATGATATCGTGGTTCATGAGTTAGAGTCCTGCATCAAGCTCTGTGCTGACAGCTCGGAGCCTGGAACCTGCTTTGGATTCTGTCTTCCTCTCTCTCTGTCTCTCCCCTGCTCATGCTCTGCCTGCCTCTCTCTCTCAATCCCCCTCTCTCTCAAAAATAAGTAAACATTAAAAAAATTAAAAGTAGAACCACCATACAATCCAACAATTCAATTTCTGGATATATATCCAAAGGAAATAAAAATCATTATCTCAAAGAGATACCTACACCCCCATGTTCATTGCAGCGTTGTTTACAAAGCCAAAGCTAATGGAAACAACCTCAACTATCCATCAATGAATGAACTAATACAGAAAACGTAATTTATTATGTATACATGTACATATACATATATATAATATCATATTATTCAGGCATGAAATGTAATATTACTCAGCCATAAAAAAAAGAACTCCTGTCATTTGTGACAACACATATCTTGAGGGCATTATGCTGAGTGAAATACGTCAGACAGAAAAAGACAAATACTGTATTATCTCATCTATAGGTGGAATCTAAAAAAACAGAATTCATAGATACAGAGAACAGACTGGTGATTTCCAGAGGTGGGGAACGGGGCATGGGGGAAATGGGTGACGGTGATCAAAAATCACAGACTTCTAATTATAAGATAAATAAGTCCTAGGGATGTAACATAGAGGGCAGTGACTACAGTTGACAATACTGTATTGTATATTTGAAAGATGATGAGGGAGCAGATCTGAAATATCTTATTACAAGAGAAAAATTGTAACTATCTGCTGTGATAGATATTAACAAAATGGTGCTAACCATTTTTCAAATATATATATGTATGAAATCATTGTTATACACCTTAAACTTTTCCAATGTTATATGTTAATTAACCTATGTATCTCAATAAAACTGGGAAAAAAAAGAAGAAAGAAACTGGTGTCAAGAAGGCTTGGAGAGGGGTGCCTGGGTGGCTCAGTCAGTTAGGCGTCTGACTCTTGGTTTCAGCTCAGGTCATGATCTCACAGTTGGTGAGATCAAGTCCCACGGAGGGCTCTGCACTGACAGTGCAAAGCTTGCTTGGATACACTCCCTTTCTCTCTGCCCCTCTAGCTTGCACTCCCTCCTTCTGTCTCTCGCTCTCAAAATAAATACAAATAAGCTTTAAAAAAAAAAGAAAAGAAAAGAAAAAGAAGGCTTGGGAGAAATAGCCGATCTGAACACCCAGGTTCTGGAATCCAAGCACTTGCTAATGATCCGCATGAATACTAAAAACAGCATCAGTGGCCCCAACACAGGCTGAAGACATGGGCGAGGGAGGGATAGGTAACTCTTCTGTCTGGTGGGCACTTTTGCTTCTTGTGATTTGAATCCCACCTAGGAAACACACATAGACAAACCACAATCACTGTTCATTTTCCACTGGGGGCCACAGTGGAAGGGGTTTTATGGTAATTTGAGGAAAATCAAGGAAACATTCATCCCTTCCTCCCTCCCAGTAGGGCTGCAATGACCCAGGAGTAGTCCCATCCTCTTCCAGGTTTTGGAGAAGAGGAGAAAAAGTGGGGTGGTAGCAGCGGGAAGTGCTTAGTGGCACTGTGTCCAGCCCAGTGAGGGCAGACCCTTATGCCTGAGAAGTGGGTAGCCTCAGGGCTAACTGGACACCCCCTATCAAAGCCCCAGCTCCCAACAATGCTCTTGAAGCTCTTTGTGTCCAATCTGTAGAATGCACTGGCCACATGCTAAGTAACATGGTCTGAGAGCATGCTTGCAATCACTGGAGGCAGCAGTGGTGACTCGGAAGGGGTTAGGGTTATCCATCGCACTGCTGCTAAACCCAAATTTCCAACTATAGTTTGATCCAGCAGACCAGAGGTGTCTTACCAGTGAATGTGGCCTTCCATACATGTAGCTCATATGCACAATTCAGCTGAAGCAAATGCTTCCTATTCTATATGAATACAGCACGGGGGTGTTCATGACTTCATTTAATAAATATTTACTATGTGCAGGCACTGTTTTAAGCGCCAACAGGCAGCAATAAGTCAAATCCAGCACGCTCTTGACCTTGCAGAACTTATATTCCAGTGGAGAGAGATGAACAGTAAACACATAAATCCAGTAAGTACTTTGAGACAGTAAAAAGTGCTGGAAGAAGACACCTCCCTAAGCTCCCTCTCAGGACCTCTCACTGGCATCACTGCAGAGGATTCAGGAAGCAACCAGAGTGGGGAGGCTCCACCCTCCAGTGGTTCCCAGCAGCGAGAGGAAGTAGGAGACTGTGGGAGGAATGTTGCCCTGTCTGCCCCCAGCTGCTGATACCAGGGAAACTTAGGTCATATCTACTTTTTTTTTTTTTTTTTAATTACGTGGGCTATACATGGAGACATCAATAGTGTTATTTCTAGACAGTAATCTTTTTTTAAGTTTTTAAAAATTTTATTTATTTTGAGACAGAGAGACACAGAGAGAGAGAGTGCGCATGCATGATACCCAGTGTGGGAGGGGCAGAGAGAGGGAGAGAGAGAATCCCAAGCAGGCTCTGCACTGTCAGCACAAAGCCTGACCCAGGGCTGCATGTCACGAACTGTGAGGTCATGACTTGAGCTGAAATCAAGAGTTAGATGCTTGATCGACTGAGCCACCCAGGCGCCCCTCCAGACAGTAATCCTAAGAGGTGATTTATTTTTCTTTTCTTCTGAATTTTCTAATATTTTCATTATTACAATGAAATATAATGAAATTTCATTATTACAATGAAATTTGTGCAATAGTGGGGAAAAACATTTCTTTTTAAATGAGAAGAAAAACTTAGCTAAACCAAATTAATAGAAATATATTTGGACAAGTAGGCAGGGACCAGATCTCAGGATAGTGAATAGCATTTTACGATGCCACTTTGTGGTTTATAAAGCAATTTCACAAAATTATCCCCCTCAACCCTCACAAGACTTTCTCAAGGTTACACAGAAAATAAACCTCAGTGCAGGAAAATACCCGACCCTTGGGTCCCTGACTTCTGGGCCAATATGTTTTTCATTATTCCACATGCCCTTCTGTAGCTGACCTCACTTCTCTTTATAGGTGAAGCTTTCAGAAAGCCTCTGAGCACCCGAGGTCCCAACTCCCCATCTCTCTGCCTTCGTTAACTCCACTACAGTGGCCATGCTGATTCATTCATAGATGAACGAGTTACTGAACTAGTTACTAAACTAACTAGTCCGAGTCCCTACCAGGTTCTGAGCATCTTACTAGGTGCTCAGGATACAGCGGAGGATAAAAAGGTTCCCCAGTGCAGGGGAGAGACATTAACTAATAAATGAAGATATAATACATTTGTAATTACATTGAAGTAAAAGTAAAGAGTATTATTCAATAATTAGCATCAGAGGGGGCTGATTGGGACTGGGGTACTACTTACTAGCCCTTTGCTCAGTATTGAGCAACATGGTGCTCAATCTCCAAGGTAAGTCAGGCAGATATTCTAGTTGGAAGTCAACATTACAAGACTCCAAATCTCAGAGGATGCATGTTCTGGATGGAGAAGTGGCAGACAAAGCCAAATGAAAAATTAATTAAGGACATTGTGCCCACTTACAGAAATGAACCAACCCACTAAACCTTCTCCGGAGTAAGGTGGAGTTTACTACCAGCCAGATCACCAGAAATGTCACAAGTCAACATCAGAAATATCACAGGATGATTGTGGCTGGGAGAGGTCACTCACAGAAGTCTGGGAATGGGAAAGAAAGGGCATGTCCATAAAGAAAATGTGCAGCTAACCATACAGAAGAGGAGCTTCCGTGTCTGAGTGACACAAGACCACAGGACACGACAGGTTGAAGAAGACTGGAGACGGCACGCATGCAGGAAAGTCTTCTGTGCAGAAAGCAGGACTTACATGGCCTTGGACAGGGGATGGGATTTGGATGTTCTTCAAGGTAATCTCATTTAGCAAGGCCACGAGGGTGTCCCAGAACCTGGGGCACAGTCAGGGACACTTTCTCTTCCAGACCCTGGTGGAAGTTCCTGGCCTCTCACCTGCCCAGGGACTGGAGCAGGGAGGCCTGGGGCCCTCGATCATGTCTGTAGGTTTCTAAGTGTCTCTTTAGCTATGCTCTGAGGAGCCAGGAGCACCGCTGGCCACCCAAGGCTGAACATAAAGACAGATTTCAGCACCAGGCAAGCTGGCAAATGAGAACACCTGGCTAATTAGCTCACTTGTGCATGGGGTTTTACTGTAATATATCCATGAGTGAAGTTCAAACACTCCCAGGTGCTGGGAGCCACTGGGGACAGAATATGCAAGCCAGGTTCTGTTCTCAGTTGTCATTTGCTATCACATCACGGCAGCAGGGATCTGGTTTGTGGTGAGCGCCCTGGTGACTAAACGGTAACAGTAGCAATAAATATCTAATAATGGTAGCAAACTTTCATGAAGCTTAAGACTTAAGAGACACTTTTGTAATCTATGCTTAAAAGTTAATATCTTATTTGTGGAACACTTGGATGGCTCAGTGGGTTGAGCATCAAACTCCTGATCTCAGCTCAAGAGGTCATGATCTCACAGTTCATGGGTTCGAGGCATCTCTAACTGCCTGCCTCAGGGCATCATCAGCACAGAGCCTCCTTGAAATGCTCTCTCCCCCTTTCTCTCTGCCCCTCCCCTGCTCTCTCTCTCTCTCTTAAAATAATAAATAAATAACTTACTTTTAAAAAATTTATTTTCAAAGGTTGTGCTATCCTATTTGTAGTAAGAACACACCTGGGTCTGGGAATGCCTGTACATCTCACAGATGTCACCTCTGCATGTGACCCTGAGTCATCCTCAATGACATCTGCATCCCCAAGGCACTTGGCAGTGTGGCTGTGAGAGGAGGAGGAGAGCCTTAGACAAAGACTCCGGGAGCCTGTGTTCATCCTGGATCTCATTCTCTGCTTTCTCAGAGTAACACAAGGCTGCGGCTTTAGACAGCTCTGGGTTCAAGCCCCAGCTCTGTCCCTAACTCATCATGTCACCCTCAACAAGTTATCTAATTTCTCTGAGCCACTTTCCTCTTCTGTTAAACATTGGTGGTAGGCGCATCTCCCGTAAAGTTGCCCGGAAGATAGTAAGCATGTGAAGTGCATAGCACAGGGCCGGCTCGTACTTAGTACTCATTAAGTACTGATTGTGTTACTGTTGTTATCACAGAGACAGCACTGTGTCAGTCCCTCGCCCAAATGCACCAACTAGGACAGGACTCCTGGGGTAGACATTGTCCTTCTTGCTTCATGACATCAGCATGCTGCGGCAGGGTGGACCCGGGTGCCCGGGGGGGAGGGGCACCTTGGTTTCGGTAGGCAGCCTTCTCCCGAGGCAGGCAGGCAGGCAGGGCCTGCAGTGGAGCCCCACCCTCAGCTGTGGTCACTGGGGTGGCCGGCAGAGTCTTGCTCCTGACCCTGCCACTGCCTTGTCCGAGAGAGTAGCTGCAAACCTCACAAGGCCATCGAGTGCTTGAAATGTGGCCAAACTGACATGCGTTGTAAGAATAACGTAGCTCAGAAAAACAGGAATGTTAAACATCTAGTTAACATATTTGTAGATTGCACTTGAAATATATGGGGGTATGTATCAGGTTCAACAAAATGTTGATAAAATCAATTTCGCCTGTTTACTTTTTCTGAAGTGGCTACTAGAATATTGTAAAGTATGTGTGAGGCTCCCATTATGTGTCCACCAGACAGCACTGGCCTGGTAAGTGAGCTCCATGAAGACCAAGGCTTCGTGGTTCCGGTCCACAGCTGAGCCCCCAGCATGTGGAACAGGCCCTGAATGAATGAGTGAGCCCTTATGTGTGTGAGGCCTGGAGGAGAGCTTTCAAGAATTGGAGGCCATGCCTGAGAAGGTGGGGACAGTCCCGAGGCAGTTTGGGGGCAGTGTGGGCTTCATACAGGTGAGTAAACGGAGTCTGGAAACAGTATTAAAAACTTGTCCCCAAACAGCCATATTCAACCCAAGGTGGTCTCAGACCTATGCCCTTTCTACTAAATCCTTTACCTCCCACAGCCATATAGAGTTGCAGAAAGAAATGTCGATTTTGGATTTTTTTTTAAAAAAAGCATACTTGCTCACGTTAGTGCTAGTGTCCCAGTGTTGGACAAGTCACTTGGCCTCCTCAGGCATTGGGCTCCTCAGCTCTTTCCACTCTGTAAACTACAAGATGGCATCAATTTCATCTCTTTTTCCCGGTGAACATAGAGAAAAAATCCCATCCCAGAAGGTAGTGTCCAAGGCTGAGCCCTAAATATTTTCCCACTCTCCTCTCCACTCTTTGGCTCCCAAAGAGACTCTCCCACCGAGGTTTCCTCACATCGCCCAAATCAATAATTTGTTTGTTTAAGGGTTTGCTTTGATTTTACTTAGTTTCAGATGCTTTTCATCAGAAGCCAAAACCTTGCAGACTTTTTCCTTGATCTTGTAATGAAATTCCCTCAGAGATATTTAATTCTAGATAAAGCTTTGGCTGTGCCACATATCTAAGACATCTAAATAACAAACATCCTACCATCTTCAAATAAAAACCTCAGAAGGCAAAGGGGCTTGTCTTCCTTACATCTGCCTTTGCTCTTCCATTGCCAACTATACCAATGAATTCCCTACATTTTGTTATGGAAAAAGGAAGGTACTCAACCCACCAGCAGCCTCTCACATGCCCTGAAGGGATCCTGATGCTGTGTGAACATTTTCCGCTGTTTTTATGCCAGTGAAACCCTCTTCTGTCTCTGCCTTGCTTGCTCTCTCCTGTGGCCCGCTGAGTGAATTCCCCTCTTGACTTGGCCCTGGCTCCCCCTACACGGAGCTTTCCAGAAAAGGCCCTGTCTTATTTTCACTTCCAACCCTGGCTCAAAGGGCCTCTTGAATTTTAACCTAAGACAAGAGTAGTTAAGAGCCCAAACAGATTTCTTAGAGAAGATCTCACCCACCTCTCCTCACCCCGGGGTGAGACGCCAACACTATTTTTGATCAGAAAAGATAAAAAAAGATTTACCAGGCTCAGCCGTGTCATTCTACAGCAAGAAAAGGGCCTCTGCCAGACACCAGGGGCAGGGCTGCCTTTTCAGTTCAACCTGATGCAGGATGTGAAGCAAACCAAGCCACCCGCCTGCGTCTCAGCTACCTGTTGAATCGTTATGGATTTGTGCCCCTTTCCTGCCACCCAGCAGACCGGGGCTTGAGGAATGCATGCTAGTTTTAAACAAGCAGCAAGCACCAGGGCAGTAAATCTGCTTTTTCAAAATAATGGTGGGCTGCATTCCAAAGCCTAAAAATTCACCTGGTGGATATCTTCAGCGGACGTTTATGGAAGGAGTCCTTAGTGTGAGATGTTGTGTTCCATAACAGGGATAAAAAGTGAGCGGCACATTATCCGTGCCCTCAAAAGCTCACAGTCTGATGGAGATGGATGTATGTGACAAACTTAAATATAGGGCAGACTGAGGAAAGGTAGTAAGAAAAGTATGTTTGTGTGTGTACTGAAAAAGGGTGGGAAGAAATATGTCCCCATGTTAATGGTGACTATCTCTGTTTATTGGATTTATGGGCAATTTTTTCCCCTCTTCTTATACTATCTGCTATATTCTCAGATAGTTCTTTTTATGATAAACATACATTGCTTTGGGGCGCCTGGCTGGCTCAGTTGGTAGAGCACGCAACTCTTGATCTCAGGGTCATGAGTTTAAGCCTCACATTGGTGGTGAAGCTTAAAAAAATATGCTGCTTATAAATAAATAAAGTATTTTTTTCAAGAAAAGTCAACAAATTATGAAGGATAACTATTTGGGTGCTATATGAAGGCTTTGTGGAGAATAGGGTACATATATGACCCCGTAGGATAGATAGAAGTGGGTGGTGAGGTGAGGGGAGATGATCTCAGGCTGAGGAGAGGCATGAAGTGGCCCCCAGGGCTGGAGCGATGGGGAGGACAATTTGGGGAAATGTAAGAGAACAGTAGCACGGGCATCACCTAGAGTGAGAAGTATAGCAGGGGGTCTAGAGGTCTCCAATGCCATGCCAGGTAGACTCCGTTGCTTATTTTCTGTGTTCCTGTGGCCCTTTGTGTTTGTTGCTAATGTACCACTCATCACATTGTATTTTCTTGGCTGTATTCACGTCTATCTCCTACTCAATTTTCAGGTCTCGGAGATCAGGGATCCATGGCTCATTCATTCTGTAACCATAGTACATAGCATAACAACTAGCACATAACAGGAGTTGACAGATGTTCCTTGGAGGAACTGAATTCTAAGAGGGTTATTCTTTATTTTGTAGGTAGTAAGGAGTCATTGTGAGATCCAGAACCTAACATATTTCAGGTAGTTATTATATGCCAAGCATGATGCTAAGTGCAAAACTATATTGTCTTCGTAGGTCCCACCTATAATCCTGTGTGATACTGACCACCCTTGTTCACCCACAGGGCTCAGAAAGATTGAGTAACCTGCCTCAGGTCATACAGCCAGCAGTCAGAGAAGTCAGGACAGTCTGAAGACAGTGTGGAGGAAGGGGGTCAAATGGCAACATGGCAGAAACAAGGAGATGACATCCAGATGGCCAATAGACACATGAAACGATGCTCAGCATCCCTCATCATCAGGGAAATACAAATCAAAACCACACTGAGATACCACCTCATGCCAGTCAGAGTGGCTAAAATGAGCAAATCAGAGGACTTTAGATGTTGGCGAGGATGTGGAGAAACGGGCACCCTCCTACACTGTTTGTGGGAATGTAAACTGGTGCAGCCCCTCTGGAAAACAGTGTGGAGGTTCCTCAAATAGTGAACAATAGAATGCCCCTATGACCCAGCAATAACACTGCTAGGAATTTACCCAAGGGATATAGGAGTGCTGGTGCATAGGAGCACAGGTACCCCAATGTTCATAGCAGCACTCTCAACAATAGCCAAAACATGGAAAGAGCCTAAGTGTCCATCAATGGACGAATGGATCAAGAAGATGTGTTTTATCTATAAAACGGAGTACTACATGGCAATGAGAAAGAATGAAATCTGGCCATGTGTAGCAACATGGATGGACCTTGAAGGTGTTATGCTGAGCAAAATAAGTCAGGCAGAGAAGGACAGATACCATATGTTTGCATGTATAGGAGGATTAGGAAGAACTTAACTGAGGACCATGGGGGAGAAGAAGGGCGAAATGGTGGGGGAGAGGGAGAGAGACAAACCATGAGAGACTCTTGAATGCTGAGAACAAACTGAGGACTGATGGGTGTGGGGGAGGGAGGGGGGAGATGGGCATGGAGGAGGGCACTTGTGGGGATAAGCACTGGGTGTTACATGGAAACCAGCTTGACAATAAGCTATTTGTAAAAAAAGAAAAAAAGAAAGAAAAGAAAAGAAAAAAGAAACAAACAAGGAGATGACACCGGCTCGAGGCTGTAGGGACCTGAGCTAGCCCTGCTGCTTGGAGAAAGGAAGTGACGAAAATGGAAGGTGGGGTGGGAAGTCTGGAGGCAGTGCTGAGAAGGGAGGGCTGAATGATCCTGAGCTGTTTCCTGAGCACACTTATTATTTCTGAGGTCAACATAGGGCCCGACAGCACTCACAGGGACTCATCCTGACCTTGGAGGAGCTCCTGCCCATCAGAAGGGGACGTGTGGAAAGAGTCCCTGCCCAGGCAGCCTTCTGACATTCCCCCATCCACTGCATTTCTTTCAAAGTTCCCAGGCAGGGGGGTGCCTACTGAGCATCAGACTTTCGCTCAGGTCATGATCTCGCAGACAGTGGGTTCAAACCCTATACTGGGATCCGCACTGGTGGTGCAGAGCCTGCTTGGGATTCTCTTTCCCTGACTCTCTCTCTGCCCCTTCCCCACTTGCAATCTCTCTCTCTCTCTCTTTCTTGCTCAAAATAAATAAATATACTTTTAAAAAAAAATTAAAATAAAAACATTTTAAAAAGTTCCCAGCCTGGCACATCTTCATGAACATGTCAATAAAGCTGGCCCTGACACAAGGTAAATACAACTTCCTCAGCCCAGATGAAAGCAGACTGGAGCAGTGTCCAGTCCTACCTCCCTCACTGACCCCTAGACTAGGATTCCTACTGTATGTCCTCACAGACTGCGGGCCCCTCCCTAGCATATCTGCCCACTGTAATTGAGAACTACTTGTGTAATTAGTTAGCATCTCTTTCCCCTGCTGGACTGTGAGCCCCCCCCCCCGCCCGCCACCCCTGATGCCAGGGCCCATTCATCTCAGCCCCAGCAGTCCGCCCAGCACTCTCCTAGAGTACTGAGCACGAGGCACCTACAGTGTCTGGTGAGTGGACTGATGACTGGTCTCTGGGATGCCCTCTTTCTGGGCTTGGGACCATGCGTGGGAAAGCAGCCGGGCCCCAGACTTCTTGGGGATTCTCAGGTAGTGCTCACCCTCTGGGGGCCACTGGTTCCCCCCATAGTTCACGTGGTCAGTTAGTATAAGATGTAGGCACCCCTCCACCAGCCCTGGGAAAATTCCTCAGGTTTTCTTGCAAATAGGAGGTGGTGAGCGGAGGGAGAGCGGAGTTCCTATTTCAAACAGTGATGAAACTGTATGTTTGCACTCAGCATGCTTCACTGCCCAACTGGAAACATTTTCCCTGGTCCTCTGCCTCGGGAAAGGGCATCTAAGTGCCCCTGTGAGACTTGACACCAGCAATGGTCTTCCATCTCTTCTCCCTAACTTTGACCCCACATCTCACTTGAAGATGCCCTTCTCCTTCACAATCCATAATGGGCAGGGATGGGTACTCAGTTTCCTAGAGGCAGGGGGAGGCCAGGATGCCCTCTGGTAGGACATCCTACCCAGCAGATCCCCAAACTACTCCTGAAGCTAACAGCTCCAATGCAACCTGTACCCAGCATTTTGCAGCCTGTCCCTCAACATGAAAACAGTAGCCACTGACCTCACAGTACCATAGGGTGGTGTCCATGAAAGGAAGTGACCTCCTTTCCTTACAAGACATTCATTCCCAGAAAATGAATTGCAAGAGTTCTTCTGTCCTTCACTTGTTTCTGGGACAGTGCGTAACGTTAAATCCCCAACACAGCTGACGGTTGAAGACTAAGAATAACCGTGGGCTGCTTGCTCCCTTCTGATTCTTCTCTCTGCTTCCAACCCACCCCTCCCCGCTCACCCCCAGCTCAGCACTGCAGTCCCTGGATGGTCCTTGCCAGGCAGTGTTTGATTGCTTCTCCACCCTGAAGACAATCGTACTCAGGTGACCTCTCTGCCCCCACACTACGGGTCCTTCCTGAGTCGGCTGCTGAGAACAACGTCTGGGAAATGCACACACAAGATCCAGCAAAGTGATCAGCGAGACCAGGTCCGGGGCATTCTTGCACCCTCTCAGCTCCTACGCCAGCCGGAAAAGTCCGGGAGGAGTTCAAGAGCATTGTCAATGGATAATATCTCTTGCGTACGTTTGCAGAAAGTAGGTCATGGATCTGTGTTCTATCGTGCGGTGCCCGCAAGATGCTTCTGCAAGACAACAGGCTGGTTATTAAGGAAGCACGGTTGGCACTGCATGTGCCTTGAAGTTGGCTGCACTCCTCCAAACCCAGTTAACTGAGGAAAGTCCCTCTGCAGTTCCTCAGAAGTGACGTGACCGCACTTACGGATCTGCAGTGGGGTCAATGTCTAAAACTTGGGCAGATCCAGCTATGATGGTGGCAATACCACCCACACTTCTGGGGCCGGGAAACAACGGCTTTGCTCACAAGGGAAGCCCCCACTGTAGGGGGCACTGCTGGGGTGGGAAGAGCTGGAGAGAGGAATGGGCTCAGTGACCAATTACATGAATCCGCAACAGATGCGAGTGTTTAGGCACGCGACCTCAGGCCATACGGGCCTGCACCCCTAAAACATCACCCTGTCACTCCCTCCTCAGAATCCTTCAGTGGTTCCCACATTTGCAGAAGGAGGAGTGAACTCGATTCTGGAGCTTCTGGGGCCCTTTGTGGTCCTAAGAGGTGCTGCATAGACAGTTCCCTGAAATAGGATGACCAGCACGGAGGGGAGGAGGGCGTCTTTCTTAGAGGAAGGAATATCGATGCCTTCTCACCCATGTTGCTGCCATGTCTAAGAATCTCCTATATCCCTTCCCCCCTACCAAAGTTATCCACCCTTTAGGCAGGGGCTTCGTCTTCTAGGGCTGCCATCACAAATCATCAAAAATTAGGTGTCTTGGGGCGCCTGGGTGGTTCAGTCCGTTAAGCGTCCAACTCTTGATTTTGGCTCAGGTCATGATCTCACAGTTTCGTGAGTTCAAGCCCCAAACTGGGCTCTGTGCTGAAGGTGTGGGGTCAGCTTGGGATTCCTTCTCTTTCTCTGCGCCTCCCCACCCCATACTCTCTCTATCTCTCTCAAAATAAATAAACTTAAAAAAAGTAGGTGTCTAAAAACAGCAGAAATGTATTTCCTCATGGTTCTGGAGGCCAGAGGTCCTAAAACCTAGGTGTCCACAGGGCTGTGCCCCCTCCCCCCAAAGGCTCTAGGGCAGAAATCAGTCCTTCCTTCTTCTGGCTTCTGGTGGCTCTATGAAAACAATCTCTGTCTCCTTCCTCACATGGCCGTCTCTTCTCTGTGTCCATTCTCTGTGTGCTCCTATAAGGACACTTGTCATTGAATGGAGGGTCCACGTGGACAACCCAACACCATTCATCTGGAGATCAGTGACTTTTTTACATCAGCAAAGACCCTTCTTCTGATAGGGTCACATTTGTAGGTCTGGACGTGGACCTATATTTTCACCATTCACCTTACTGCAGGCAGTGATTCTCAACCCTCATCTGGGGAGACTTAGACTCCAGATGCCAGGGGAGGGGGGAGCCTCAACACAGAGATTCAGTTTCAAATGATCCTGGGTGGGGTCAAGGTGTGAAGTATGTGTGTGGGTTTTTGTGTTTGCTTTTGTTTGTTTGGGTTTCCCAACTTCTCAAGAACAACCTGGGGAGAACCACCATTTCGAGTCTGGAGGACTCATGCATCTCATCCAAGCAGATACTACAGAGGGATACCGACTTTCCTAACTGCTTTCTCCTCCAGGATTTCCTTCAATGTAGCCACAGATCAGACTGCCATCTGCTGGTTTTTAAATGTTGCACAGGGGCGCCTGGGTGGCTCAGCCTGTTGAGCATCCAAGTATTGATTTTGCCTCAGGTCATGATCTCACTGTGATGTCCAGCCCCGAGTCGGGCTCTCCGGCTCTGTGCTGATAGCATGGAGCCTTCTTTGGATTCTCTCTCTCTCTCTCTCTCTCTCTGAACCACCCCTCCCCCACTCTCTCTTCAAAATAAATAAACATTAAAAAAATAATATATGTTGCACAAATGTCAGAGACCTAAGAGACCATTTAATCCAATGGTGCTTCACCTTCTCCAATCCACCAACCAGCCTCTTTACCACCTGAAACGATGCTCCCAGATACGTGAGTCCACACACATGCATAATTTAGCCCTAACTGTAATATACAGGAGAAAAAAGGAAAGTAATTTGTATTAAAATAATAAATATTTCATTATGTAGGTGCTCATGCATGACTGCACTGGAACGCACTAATGAAGCAGTCAGTGCTTACACCTACTTACAATGAAAACATGAGGAAATAAAAGACTAGAGGACGACAGAATTAAAAAAAAGACATTAGGATGAAAAATAACAAACCCACTGACTGGTTTGGATCTGACAAGAGGAAGAAGGAAATAGTCTTAACTGAGGTAGGGATAATAAGTCAAGTGAAATGACTAATGTGAAAGTAGATAAAACCAGGAAGGATGCTATTATTGTGAATGAGTTAAACTTTATAAAGTGTCCTAATAATTTATTATGCTGACATGGGATAGGGCAGTGACAAAGAGTCATGGAAAACATTGTCCCCGATCTGGAAACCCCACCCACAGAGTGGAGGCATACACTCAGTCTTCAGCATTAAAAAAGAAAAAAAAAGCTATGGAAGCAATATCCTTTTCATTCAGGCAGTGGGAAGAGGAGGATGGATTGGAAAATGTTGTTTGATAGACCCCAAAGGCAACCCCAAAGTAAATCACTGTAATGTCTAATTTTTGCAAGAGATGCCTTATCATTGTCCTATGATTGTACAGACATATATTAGAATAGAAACTATTTTAAGTTTATATATTTTGAAGGGGGACGGGCAGAGAGAGAGAGAATCCCAACCAGGGCTCAAACTCATGAACCATGAGATCATGACCAGAGCTGAAATCAAGAGTCAGAGGCCCAACCGACTGAGCCGTCCAGGTGCCCTGAGAATAGAAACCATTTTACAGGCAGCTTTAACAAAGGAATTTATTGACATGGTGACATTTTCATGTGCCTCTGCTAATCTAATGATATGTTGTCCTACATCTTTGTTAGATGAAATCCCAAATCTCCTGTTACAAATCTGTAAGTGGTTTCCTTGCTTTTGCAGTAACTACATATTGCACTAAAGCCCCTTTCAGTTAAATATATGTTTGGAAATGCTCTAATCTAGACAGAATGCATAGAGTAGGGAAATTATCCAGTCATTTCAAGATTTTGTCTTTATTCCATTCAGGCTTCTCTTCCCCAAAAACCATCTCCTAAATTACTGGGCTTTTGGTATAACTTTTCTGAAAATTACTCAGTATTACTATGTAGAAAAGTATGACTGATTTGTATCTGTTTGGGGTTGAGTTTGACAGGGCAGGAGACGATTCTTCACTGATGGGGTAGCACCCTCAGCCCCCACACAGTAAATTGAGGGTCCTTTGTCAGGGGGGTGGCAACTCAAAGCCATCCTTACAGATTTACTAAATGCCTTCTGGGGCTTTTAATACCCAAAGCACTGTGGTCCCTTGACCAGGAGCAGCGTCAGGGAGTCTGTTGCAAATGCAGAATCTGAAGCCTTGAACTAGACCTACTGGGTGGGAATGTGCATTTTAACAAGTTCCCCCAAGTGATTCATACACTCCTGAAGCACTACTCTGGGGGCCAGTGCTGATCCCATTAGAAATACTGACCAAACCCAGCCTTACTGGTTTCTCGAAGGAGGAAGCAAGCCCACCAAGGTCAAAGGTCAGTCAACTGTATATTTTGCTCCCCTTCCTGTCACTGAGTTACTTGAGGACAAGCCGGGTATGGGATTCTTCTCTCGGATCTGCACACAGCCGCCAGCACGGAGACACACACACAGCTGTGGCCCTAAAAAATCCCGTTGTCTGTATTCCCTCAGGACTGAATCCTTTTTAACCAGAAAACAACAGGCTCCATTACTCCTCCATAGAAGCACAAGCAATAGATCCCTAGCACTCACTGGGACTGAGTTTCAACACCTGTGTTTTGCAAATTTCACCACCAGCCCGCCTAAGACCAGTGTTTGAATGAAGAGCAACTGTCTCCCTCCCCACCCCCTCTGCCAATAAGCTGCTGTGGTGAGCTTCATTCTCAGAGAAAGAAGAAATAAAAGCAAACCCCCTAATTGTTCTATGGTAACTACAGCGATGATAGATGCTGTTACATGCAGACTCAGGTAAAAGAAAAATAAATGCCAACATGAAAAAGCCAGGAAAGGAGCTTCCCTGTGACAAGAGGCTCCAGTGGGCAGATCCTTTTGCTGAGGTGTGATTTAAAAAGTCAGATTCAGGGGCACCTGGGTGGCTCAGTCAGTTAAATGTCCTAAGCATCCAAATTTTTATTTCAGCTCAGGTCATGATCTCAGAGTTCGTGAGTTCGAGCCCCACTTCGGGTTCTGTGCTGACAACACGGAGCCTTCTGGGGATTCTGTCTCCCTCTCTCTCTGCCCCTCTCCTACTTGTGTTCTCTTTCTCTCTCAAAAATGGATAATAAACATTAAAAGGTCAGATTCCTATGTGGAACTTGAGAAACTTAACAGAAGAGCAGGGAGGAAGGGAAGGGGAAAGAATAGTATCAAACAGAGAGGAAGGCAAAGCATAAGAGGCTCTTAAATGAAGAGAATAGAGGGTTGGTGGAGGGGAGTGGGGAGAGGGGAAAATGGGTGATGGCCACTGAGGAGGGCACTTGCTGGGATGAGCACTGGGTATTGTCTGTAAGTGATGAATCATGGGAATCTACTCCCAAAGCCAAGAGAACGCTGCGTACACTGTATATTTGCTGACTTAACAATAAATTATATATTTTTTAAAAAGTGTGTTAAAAAAAAAGGTCAGATTCAGTAACCTATGAATTCTTGGCCCATCCTCCCCATCCTGTCTAGTGGAATGTTAACCCCCTGAGTGAATGACCCCACTGGGCGTGAGGGAGGCCAGCTGAGCCACTAGCAGAATGGCCAGCATGAGAAAAGCTGAGGTGAGAACAGCAAAGGGGAGAGGAGGCTTCCTTCAGCCCACCTTTCAATCCTGACCGAGCCCGTCTCCAAAGAGCCCACAGCCTACAGAGCTGCAGCCACCATCAGCCTCACCTCTGTGCTGTGGGCGGAAGGATGGCTCAATACCTTAGCCCACAGGTTCCACTTCCGGGCCTCACTTCCTTCCTTCATCAAGCAATAGTAAAGACCCAAGACAACAGAGCCCACCCTCTTCCCCCCCTGCAGTGAATTCGTTTCTCTGATCACATTCAGGCCCCAGCCCAACGCAACATGCCATTCCAATATCACATTTACCAGGTGGCACTGCAGCTTCCTGTTGACATGTCCTAACTGGGCTCCAAGGACCAGGGTGTGGCTCACGCCTCTTACCTCACATCTGGCATGGTGCCTCACATTCAGGAGTCATACTCTACATGCCTGGGTACTGAAAGGGGGCAATGGGGCCAATTATAGCGTGACAGCCCAAAAAACTGAGCTTTTGCTAGAACAAAAATGCATTCTCATGATAAGCCTTCTTTGGGACATGTCACCACCTCGCCCATGTTTAGAGCTGCTCTCTCTGTCAAGACCATCACCACCATGCCACCACTATAGAAAACTTAAAAGGTCAGAGGTGTAACTGTAAATCAGACCTTTTTTTAAGATCCTGGAGGCAATGTAATAGATTAGCTAAAGCATCAGGTTCTAGAGCCAGAAATTCGTAGGTTCAAATACTCATTCTGCAAAGCACTAGTCATGAATCTTGGTCAAGTGACTTCACTCTGATACCATTTCCTTGTCTATAAAATGTGAATGGGCATACCACATCCTCATGGGGTTCTGGTGAGACAGTACATGTTATAGAATGAGTCTTTCAACTGTCTGCTTTATTTTTGTCCCTGGTCTCCAAGTAGCTCCCCAGGCTGTGCTAAAACAACCAGGAAGTAAGGTTTCTTTCCTTCTACTCTAGGGTAAAATGGCATGGACATAACAAGGCAGGGCTGCACACCCACATGCCTGGACAAGTAACAGAGGTAAGCCCACTTGTCAGGTGCAAATGAAGCAGAATCACATCCACACAGAAATCTACCCTCTCCTTTTCTTCTTGAAAAAGACTCCCTTTGCAGGGGGCATTTGGAGGGGTCAGTTGGTTGAGTCCCTGACTCTTGATTTGGGCTCGGGTCATTATCTCATGATTCATGTGATCAAGCCCCATATCAGGCTTCAAGCTTAAGATTCTCTCTCTCCCTCTACCCCTCCACACCCTCAAAAAGAAGAAGAAGAAGAAGACGATGATGACAAATGGGGGCGGGGGGGAGACGGTAAGAGTTGGGAAAATGTTCAAATGGGAGCAGGCTAGTCCCAACATCAGGGATCCTTAGAGACAGCAGCATTCCAGTCCAAACCAGTAGTCAGCATATAGTTATTCGAACCCAGTGTTTCCAGGCCTTTTGATAATGCAAAGACATTTCAGAATTTTTTAAGGTACATTTAGGTACAATTCAAAATGGCAATCTTACCCATTGCAGCATTACTTGTAATAAATGCCAAATGACTGAAAACAACATATGTTGATCGGCAGGGGATTGGTTGAGTAAATTAGGGTACCTCCCTATAATAGAGCACTATGCCCCTGTTTAAAAAAAATGAATGGAAAGCTCTCAACATACTAACAGTAAAAGAGCACCAAGATAAATTAAGTGGAAAAAAAAGCAAGGTTAAAAGAAGTGTGTATAGTGAGAAAAAACAGGATGGAGACAAGATATATTTGTAATAACTTGTATTTGCAAACTGAAACTCTAGAAGGATGTATAAAACTAATAAAAGTAAGGGCACCTGGGTGGCTCAGTTGGTTAAGAGTCTGACTCTTGATTTCAGCTCAGATCATGATCTCAAGGTTTTGTGAGATTGAGCCCCTACCCGCTTGGGATTCTCTCCTAGGGCTATTCACCCCTAGCCTTTTGTGTGTCTCTGTCAGGTCACCCTGAATAGGTTCACTTCTAGGGTGAGCACAATTCTAGAGTGAATTGTGATCTCCAATAAAGATATGGTGAAGCCCTAACCCCCAGGACCTCCAATGCGAGCTAATTTGGAAACAGGGTCATTGCAGAGGTCACTAGCTAAGATGAGGTCATACTGGAATAGGATGGGCCCCTACTCCAGTATGACCAGCGTATTTATAAAAAGATAGTCACTTGAAGATAAAGACACACAGGGAGAAAGCCATGTGACAGTGAAGGTGGAACGTGGATTATGTGGCTATGAGCCACAAAATGCTAAAGATTGCGGACAAATGACCAGAAGCTGGGTAGAGTTGAGGAAGGATTCCCTTACAGGTTAGGGAGGGAGCATGGCCCTGCCACACCTTGACACTGGACTTCAATCCTCCAGAATTCTGAGACCATAAATTTCTGTTTTAAGTCACCTTGTTGGTGGTACTTTATAATGGCTGCCATAGGAAATGAATATACTCAAGCCAGCTCGAGTGACAGAGGCACCTGACCCTTTTCCATCTCAGTAGTGGCTCGGTAGACACTGAGGGAAACTCTGTTCCAATGAATGAAAACTCTAGGACCATGCCTGATCGAGCTTTATTGTATAGGTGAAGTGGAAACTCAGTCAGTCAATAATTACTGAGTACTGACCTTGTGAAGAACGTAGGAGAAAAAAAATGTTCCATGAATGCCCTCAGGAAGTTGACAATCGATTGATGATGTCAGACAGATAGAAAAAATATAATACATATATATATAGAGAAAGACACATACACACACAAATTACATACATACATACATGCATACACACATAATAAATATATGTAATATAACACAATACATTTCATATCAGCCAAATAAGCATGACCTCACCCCCCCAGTGGATGCCACAGAGGTCACTCTGAACTAAATCCCACTGGACTGCCATCTGGCCTCAATCTTCCACTGTATTTCATTTTAGCTGCTCCTGAACATGTGTGTCTGGAAGACTGGGGAAAGTGTTAGACTATCGGGCTAGTAGACAATTTCTTGAAACTGTCACCACTGCTCCTGGCATGGAACCTGAACCTGTCACCCACTGCAGATGCCCACTGCTGTCTGTGTTAACTGAAAAGACTCTCCCCTCAGTTTCTTATCAGCTCCCCTTTCCTGTTCAGAGAGGAACAATGAGCTTATTCTATACTTCTCCGCAAATCTGACATGCAGGAAACACAAAATCCAGGTAGTCTGGGGATCCGCTTCGGTAGGTCAACTAGAAGAGATTTAAAAGGAGCTACAGAAAATCAGAGGATCTTAGCAAATATACTGTCATCTTCATCATCACTCAGAACATTTGCTTCTTTGGCCCAGCCTCCTTGCAGGTTCCCACTATACCTACCTCTAGGAACCTCTGGTTCTTACCAGAAGGAAACCTCGCATCCACTTCCACGCCTGGGGTCAAGGAGGCAGCACACAGGACTGAGCTCTCCTGGAGCTTTCTCTGATGCCCAGGCCTCCGGGTGAGGCTGCTCTGGGAGGAAGAGACGTGGCCGTGGGAGTGCCAGGTGGACACCCAGGCGGGGCTCATGAGGAAAACTGGCAAGTTGCTGAAGCTCCACCCTTGACAAGCAGCCTGATGACCTGACTTTGGCTCCAGGCCAGTCCCCTGAGGGGCAGCTGTGGTCAGGGCATGACCTGCAGGTAGAACAGACAGAGGAACGGTCTCTTCACTTTGACTTCACATAATTCATTATGGGTTCTCAGTGCAGAAAAGGCCTTTGAAGTCACTTAATTTTTAGCCTGTTGTTTATCAAATGCGCTTCCAGATGGGCTTTGGGTCTGACTTCGAAGCAAACAGCACTGCCTGCCCAAGCAACATCCATCTCTCCCTTGCTCCTCTCCAAGCGAACTCCAACTGTGTTACCACTCAGCGTGGGCGATCTCATGCCCAGCTCAGGGGCCCTATCCAGTCAGAACACATGCAGGCCCCTGGCCCATGGGTAAGCTAGGGGTGGGCATCTCACTCCCCCTGGTCACCAAGACACAAGAGGGGCCTCCTGAGGGTGCTCCTGGAAGTGTTTTCCAGGCTCTTAAAAAAAGAGACACAGGAACCTCTTTCTCCACTGGATGTTGTCTTGTCCAGCCACTCCATGACCTTCTGCAGCTGCACTGTGACCATAACGCACAAGTATAACAGAAGAATGGAGAAAGAAAAAGCCCGGGCCCTTGATGACATCACTGAACCACTGGGCTAATCAGCCCTGATGTCACTCCCCCACCATCCCAGATTTCTCATTATACAAGTAATAAATGCTCTTGTTTACGTTTCTTGAGTTGGGTTTTGGAGTTTTGGTTTTACTGTCCACAGCTAAGGTTATCCTAAGCAATGTGCATTCAGATCTCCCAAAACCACAGGACCATATTCCTGAAGCAAAATCTTACTATATTGACTATGGCTTCCCAAACTTCTACCTCATTCTTTTCATCCCACCTTTTCTTGGGAGTCCATCGTCTCCCCAGACTTGACACATGTGACCACCTTTTCAATACAGTATTCAATGCTACAGTATATGCCAATTTGCTCATTTGATTAATTAGACATTCTGAGTTCCCTACAATGTTCCAGACAGGGACTCAAAAATGAAGCTCTGAGGAGTACATGGTGGGTGAGACCCACTCCTGGCAAGGAGGTACGTGCCTTGTGGCAAGCACATGGTAGGTTGTACACACAGGGCATGGAAGACCTTGAGGTAGGCAGTGCTAGCAAAAGCACCACGGAAAAGAAACTAATTCTTGAGGAAAGAGTAGAAGATGGTGAGCAGAAAGACCTTCGCAATGAAGGATATGAATAATGATGAAAATAGAATACACAATGATGGTGGCAAACATTTCCTGAATGCTTTTCATTAAGGCACACATGCACTGTTCAGGGTGTTCATAAACTACATTCAGTAGTACAGTGTGGACAATTCTAGGTCCCAGAGGCCAATCTCCATTGGGTTACTTCCCAATCATAATTGGCCATTGTTTTGTTTTGTTTTGTTTTTTGTTTTTTTAGGTAGGTTTCACCCCCAGTGCAGAGCCCAACACAGGGCTTGAACTCATAACCCTGAGGTCAAGACCTGAGCCGAGATCATAAATTGGATGCTTAACCCACTGAGCCAGTCAGGTTTCCCAATTTTGTCAATTTTTTAACAGAATTTCCTTCT
Organism: Proteles cristata cristata; assembly: GCA_017311185.1. Classification (NCBI taxonomy): domain Eukaryota; kingdom Metazoa; phylum Chordata; class Mammalia; order Carnivora; family Hyaenidae; genus Proteles; species Proteles cristata. Next base: position 4,697,658 of record JAESUZ010004630.1, read on the forward strand.
GCATATGTATAATTTATTGTCAAGTTAGCTAACATATACAGTACACAGTGTGCTCTTGGCTTCGAAAGAAGATCCCTGTGATTCATCACTTACATACAACACCCAGTGCTCATCCCAACAAGAGACCTCCTCAAATAAATATGCTAGACTTCTTTTTCTGGCATTATAGTAGGCTAAGTAATTTGACCCCCTTGCCTGCCCCCGCAGTAAATACAACTGAAAATTTTTGTACAAAATATATTTTTTTAAAAATGTCTCTAAGAGCATTGATGAGCTGGCAAGAGAGGAAGAAATTCACTGGCCAAGGACTTCTTCAGATAATGGAATATCTAGGTTCTGATGATAATAATGGCTATAATGTAATTAAAGAAATTAAAGACAAGCTTGCAATTATGTACGAGGAACAACAGCAACAAATCACAAGAAATAATCAAGAAGATATGGGGAAAGTGGGCTAAAGGGAACTTTCAGAAATAAAAAATAAATACCTGAAATTACAATCTGTGGACAGACTTAATGGCATATTAGACACAGTCTGAGAAAGAAGTAGTGAGCTAGAAGCTAGGTCAAAATAAACTAACCAAAATGCAGCACAGAAAGACAAAGACTCAGAAAAATATGGAGAGAGCTTAAGAGACATGAAAAATGGAAGCTAGCATGTGTCTGTTTGAAGTCCTAGAAAGGGAAGAGAGAGAGAAAGTATTTGGACAGATAATGACTACAAATTTTCTAAAAGTGAGGAAAGATACTAATACACATGCTCAAGAATACCAATGAGTCTCAAGAATAAATAAAAGGAAACCCACAATTAGTTGTATCTCAGTGAGACTACAGAACATCAAAGACAAAGAAAGTATCTTAAAAGCAGCCAATGAGAAGAGACAAGTTACCTTTCAATGATTTTAAGCCAAAAGATGGTCAAATGCCTTCAACGTGCTAGAAGAGAGTAATCATCACCTTAGACCTCTATACCTAAAATAAATAAATAAGTAAAGATTCTTTAAGAATAAGAGAAATGGGGGTGCCTGACTGGCTCAGTCAGAAGACCGTGTGACTCTTGATCTCAGGGTTGTGAGTTTGAGCCCCACATTGGGTGTAGAAATTACTTAAAAAAATAAATAAATAAAATAATTTTTAAAAAAAGAATAAGAAAAATGAAGGCATTATCCAATAAACAAAACTCTAGTTTGCCACAAGCAGACCCTCATTAAAGAGCTTTTTTTTTATTTTTGAGAGAGAGCGAGAGTGAGCGAGAAAGAGAGAGAGTACAAGCAAGGGAGGGACAGAGAAAGAAGCAGACTGAGGATCTGAAGCAGGCTCTGCTCTGACAACACAGAGTTCGACTCGGGGCTCAAACTCATGAACTTCGAGATCATGACCTGAGCTGAAATCAGATGCTTAACCGACTCAGCCACCCAGGTGCCCCTTAAAATAAAATCTTAAAAAAATTCATATAGGGGACCTATATGGCTTACTCAGTTAAGGATCTGACTCTTGGGGGGCACCTGAGTGGCTCATTTGGTTAAGTATCCATCTTCAGCTCAGGTCATGATCTCACAGTTCCTGAGTTCAAGCCCCATATCAGGCTGTGACAGCTCAGAGCCTGGAGCCTGCTTCAGATTCTGTGTCTCCCTCTCTCTCTGGCCCTCCCCCTCTCATGCTCTGTCTCTCTGTCTCAAAAATGAATTAAAAAATTAAAAAAAAAAAAAAAAGGATCTGACTCTTGGTTTCAGCTCAGATCATGATCTCATGTGAATTGGAGCCCCACATCGGGCTCCTCACTGACAGTACAGAGCCTGCTGAGATTCATTCTCTCATTCTCTCTCTCTCACTGTCTCTCTCTCAAAATAAATAAATAAAGTTTAAAAAATTCACATAATAATACCACTTATGCAAGGTTGCTGTGGAATAAATGAGCAGACACATACAAATGCTCCCAACATAGCTTCTGTCTCCAGAAGATGTAAAATAAATCTTAATTTCCTATCTCTTCAAAATGTAATAAATAAACAAGTAAGGAAGACACTGTTAGCAACAGAGAATTACTGCCTCTGCTTCAGGTGGAAGATACAATTGTGGCACTCTGTCACAGCATATGAATCTGCACTACAGAGCTGGTGCTTAGCAGCTGTTTCCTTGTTATCTTTTCAGTATCAAGCCCAAGATCTTCCAAACAAGATATCTCTGATGTCTCTATTTTTAAAATACTGCATGTGCACACACACATGTTCCAGGGATATATACACTCTGGATTTCCATTTAACTCACAATTGTAAAATAAACCGCGTTCGCAGTTTTAAGAGCTCATAAAAAACATGTTGGTCCATCCATAGGGCAAAATGGCTCATTCCACCCACTCCCCTGTCCCAGGGCTCTTCTGCCAACTAGGAGACAGCTAGAACCCAGTCCTCATGCTAAGAGACACTCTTCCTGACTCCAATCTGGACTTCACTCCGTTTCATAAGGACTGCAAAAGAAGAGAAAAGGCAGCTAAGAAAAGTTAGCTTGGACCCTCTGAAGTTCTCTGCCTAATCTGCATTTGGCAACAATCTGGAAGGTAGGGCAAGGGGGGAGGAGGGACAAAACCAGAGAGGGGACGGGGCGCCTGAGTGGCTCAGTCAGATGAGCATCCAACTTCGACTCAGGTCAAGATCTTGTGGTTCTTGAGTTCTAGCCTCATATGGTGAGTCCGAGTCCCACATTGGGCTTGCTGCTATCAGCACAGAGCCTACTTTGGATACTCTGTCCCCCTTTCTGCCTCTCCTCCGTTCACACACATGCGTACACATGTGTTCTCTCCCTCAAAAATAAACACTAAGAAAAAAAAAACAGGGAGAGGACAGATAAATCCAGGACTAATCTTCTCTTGATAGTGTCATGGAAGCCAATAACACGAGTCCTGAAGCTCTAAGACCAGGCCTGGCATCCTTACTCTGCCGTTTGTTCCTATGTGTCCTTAGTCAAGACACTGAACCTCTCTGATTTTATTCTCCTCACCTGTAGATTGGAGGCAATAATTATATCATATTTGGAGAGCATCTTACAATTGACTAAGTGTTTCCATAGCCATCATTTCATTTAACATGCACAGCTGGGCATATAACAGCTAGCATTATAATCACCTCACTGCTCTGCTGTGAAGATTCAAAAACAGAGCACGGGACCACTTGTGCAAAGTGCCAAGGGCTTGGCCCACGGAAAGGATCATCGCCAGGGTACTGGCCTTAGCCTGTTAGGAGCAGGGGATCTGCAGTCCAAACATCTGCATTTGAATTGATTCTCCACTTATTACCTGGGTGATCTTGAGCAGGTGGCTTGGCTTCCACCTTCTTACCTCTAAGCTAGGGATGAGAGTAATAGTCCTGTCTCTTAGCTCAGGTACAGAGGAGGCGCTCAGTGAATGAGTGAACTTGAATCTACACCAAGTGAAGCTGACAGGTGTCTGACCACACACCCCTGCACTTACGGACATGAACCATCCTCCATCCTTTCTTCTCCATGGCTACCTCTGCTCTCCACACCCTTGGGCAAACATTTGTGAAGGAAGGGCAGAAGTTCTAGATATCAGGACACATCAGCTTGTGTCTTAGGCTACAGAAGAAAACATGCTCAGGAGCATTAATTAGATCCAATCAGCCTGGAGTTTATAGGCTAACAGCCCTGAGCAGTGGGGTGGGCATACGTGTTCCCTGGGTGAGGGCAAAACAGTCAGCCATGACAGTCACTGTGCTCGTTAACATCTCTCTGTAAAGTCCTCTGGGACAGCCCAGCCCTGACTTCACAGCTGCAGACAGAGCTGGCATGGCTGTGTGCTGCGTGAACTAGTCAGGGACCCAGGCAGGCAGGGCAGAAAGGACTGGACTAGCCGCCATTACCAGGCTTCGGGTGTGGAACACTCTTGTCCCATGACTCGGGCTGAAAAGGAATCAGGCAGACATGAAAGAAGCCAATGGTGGGCTATTGTTAAAGGAGTTCTCACCTGGGCTTCCTCTCCATCTGCTTTGGTTAGTTTTTCCTGGTGGACAACTTTGTACAAAGAGCATGAGTCTCTGTGGGTGACCCTGCCTGCTTCCACTCTACAGCCCTATAGAACCTTCTGCAAGGTTCTGAACACAACTCCATCCGAATGGAGCATGGTCCATATAACACATCTTCACACCCATGCAGATTCTAGAAACCTGAGTGTCGACACACATGTGCCCAAGCAGGGCTGGCTGTGCTGGATTTTATACAACATCTCTGTCCACATGAGAAAGGAAGAATCAGAGAGTTCTGGCTCCTCACATCTTTTAGATGGTAAACTGAGTCAGTGATGGCCAGAAGGAAGAGGATGAGGTGGTAACCCTTAAAAATATTGGCAGGGTTGGGGTGGCTGGGTTGCTGAGTCAGCTAAGCATCTGACTTCAGGTCAGATCATAATCTCATAGTTTGTGAGCTTGAGCCTCGTATCAGCTATCTGCTGTCAGCACAGAGCAGGCTTTGGATCCCTCTGTCCCTGTCTCTCTCTGCCCCTCCTCCGCTCATGCTCACTCTTTTTCCTCTCTCTCTCTCAAAAATAAATTTTAAAACATTTTTAAAAATATTGGCAGGGTTAAGGTACGTCTTATGGGTTTAATTTCCATGTGGAAATTAAGACACCATCTATTAAATCAGACACCATCTATTAAAATTAACTAAAGGATCCTCATGGTACACTCCTCCCTGGACCCCCTGCGGCCACCCATCTGCTGAATTCCACTGTCCTTGAAGGCCCACTCAGCTCTCGTGTACACTGTTATGCCTTCTGCAAAGACCATTTCCTTCTAGAGCACACACACTCCGTCTTCCCCTCTTGGTACAGTCACCCTATGCTCTCAACACAAGTATTAGGCTTTGTTCTTTCTCCCAGCACAACGCACCACACATAGTAGGTGCTTAGTCACTATCTGTTGATCCATTTGGTTTAAGTTTTGGGGTTTTGGGGGTTGAGGGGAGGTTGGCATTAATAATCATATTCATTCAGCCCCTCAAGTATCCGAAAATTCAGATGTGGTACGTGGTATAATGTGATTGTTATTCAGAACAAATTAGAGCTCTTCATTCTATTTCTAACTCAGTAAATAGGGCTTGTGTGTTTAAAAAAATATTTTTAGTTTGCAATGTGTGATTGCATAATGAAGGCCTAGTAATTTTTTTTCATCAACATTCATTTCACTTTGCAGTTCCTTTTTGTGCCTTTGTTTCCGATTCAAGCAGTGGCCCAGTGTATTAAAATCATACTCCTTAGAAAGTGCTAGAGCAGACTTTCGATCGGACTTCCCCACCCCTATATTTCTGACTGGCTTGTGCCTGGAGTGGCTTACCTAGTGTGGAGTCAGGGGAATCTGCTCCCATCTTACAGGTGTGTTAACAGAGCTCTGTCATTCAGCAGACCCCACCCCACCAAGGAATTAGCCTTTGTAGGAAACCATTATGGTACAGAAGGATCACCAGCATGGGTGAGACATCCTTGATGTAAGTGTCTGTACCAGAACTAGATGTGTGAACTCAGACAAGCTATTTAACCTCTCTGAGCCTCAGTCCCCTCATCTGTAAAATGGGGAAGCTAAGTCCAAGATTAGAAACAGTGCCTGGCACATGGCAGGCACTCAACAGATTAACTTATACGTGGGGGCCATGTCAGAGTCTGCTGGATACCTAGCTGCTTCTCCAGCTGGCTTCATCCCTGGACTTATGCCACATCTTCCAAAAACAGAATCCTGATCCCCAAGCAAAGATGAACCCTAGAAATCTGAGCATGGGGCAACATAGTATAGGGTAGCAGAATCCACAGAGAAAGTGGTGAAAAGCAAGGAGAAAGGTGCCAGAGAGACACACTGCAGAAGATAAAAATGCTAGAAAGAATGTCTGCTGAAGAAATAGGAAATACATTCTGGCATATTTGTAGCCAGGGCAAACAGGATGTAGGGATAAATTACGTTGCTCTGAGTAGATGCAGAGTTGAGCTTCATCAGTATACCAAGAGGGGACAGAAAAGCACAATGGATCATAATTAAGAATAAGAACTGACATGGTGACCAAGTCCCTATGGCCGAGGAGAATTCCCCATCCCTCTTGCCATGGGAGGGACCCACACATGGTCAAAGCTGAAATTGCACTTTATAGTACGTGTGTAATTATTTGAGAAGCTTAATTTAGCAGTTTGGTAAATTCCATTAGCAGTTTATCTATGGTATGTAATTAAGCTATTTACAAGCAAATCCTTTTTGGCTAAAGGCTCTAGTTAAGAATCCTAATGGAAGATGGCTCATGTAACCTATACCCAAAGTTTTGCAGACTCTACAAACCTTCTGGAGTAGATGCTGTGCTTGATTCTATACAGTGACCTTCCCATCGAGACAAAGGAGGAAGGTTAGAGGGTCCAGAGTCAATCCCAGCCTCTGGCATTATCATGGCCTCGGAATGTTGCCATCTCTGACCTGCTTCCTCATCTCAAAGGGGTCAATGATAGTAACTACCATAGAGGACCGTTGGGAGAAATGTACAAGGTGATAGATAAAGTGCTCGGCACAGAACCCAGCCCAAAGGAAGGTAGTCTCACAGAAGCTCGTGAGGCAGAAGCAGAGAATAAAAAACACCCCAGGAAGTATCAAGGAACAGCAGCAGAAAGATTGCCCAAGTAGAGGGGGCATCTGATGGCTAGGCCACTGCGAGAAAGTAAGCTGAGACAGAGTGAGATTGGGGAACTCTCCGGGGTCACGCCTAATACCTAACTGTATCAGTTGGGAAGATGAAGAAAGACCTGTGGTGGTCGTGGTGGGTGCACAGAACTATGATGCTTTTTTTTTTTTTTTAAACTTACTTATTTTGAGGGAGACAGAGAGAGAGTGTGAGCAGGGAAGGGAAAGAGAGAGGGACAGAGAATCCCAAGCAGGCTCCCTGTAGTCAAAGTGCAGAGCCCAACAAGGGGCTCCAAGTCACAAAACCGTGAGATCATGATCTGAGCCTAAATAAGAGTTGGACACTCAACTGACTGAGCCACCCAGGTGCCCCAACACTGTGAATGTTCTTAATGCCACCGAACTACACACTTAAAAATGGTTACACTCGTAAATTTTATGTTCTGTATATTTTACTTCAATTTCTAAAAAGACCAAGTTACCAAAAAAAAAACCCTCAAAAATAAAACAATACCCTAAAACTGAACTCTCAGTCCACTGAAGATATTAAAACACAAGTAACATAAAAGAGAATTAGGATCACCTTCTCTCTGTGGGACTCTGAGGAAAGGCAGTGTCCGTGCACCCAGACACCATACTGAAGGCTATAACCTCCATTGTGTGGAGCTGATCCTTACCCAGAACATCTGTTTATTATTTTTGTAAAGGCTTATTTATTTTTGAGAGAGTGAAAGCAGGGGAGGGACAGAGAGACAGAGACAGAGACAGAGAGTCCAAAGTGGGTTGTGCTCTGACAGCAGAGAGCCCGATGCAGGGCTCAAACTCACGAACCAGGAGATCATGACCTGAGCCAAAGTTGAACGCTCAGCCGACTAAGCCACCCAGGTGCCCCCAGGGCTTCTGTTTCATAGAAGCTGCCAGAAGACTTGAAAACCCACAACCACCACAGATCATGGCATCAGAGAAAGATCTAAGATTCTTATGCAGAACAATTCATCTTTCTTGATGGTATCTCCCCCATAGTCATTTCTGCCCATAATTCAGATGAAACAGAAGGAAGTTTCCAGGGACCTCCTCCCCTGCCCCTCCATGTTCTCTAGGGACAGTGGGGCTATTCTCTTGTTCAGAGAGAACCCTTGCCTTTGGGAAGAAGGCCTCTAACTTTCAGTCATGCTCAGGTTAGAAACTGAGTGGCTTTGACACACCACCTCCTGTGCCTGGCTGGAGGCACATGTAGCCTCTCTGGCCGGGGTCTCTAACCTTGGCCATGATCTCTCTGGTGTCCACAGTAAGGCATGCCAGCCTGATGTCCTATACCTCAGGGCGCTGTTGCTACGGATGCCCTGTGGCCTGGGCCTGGCCTCACTGGGACCCAAAAGCATTTCCCAGCTGTTATTAAAACCACAGGGGCAGCAACGTGGTGCAGAGCTCTGCTGGAAGCTGGACACAGTGAGTCAGTGACACAGGCCTCTGTAGGGACCCTCCAGTCGAGAAGTCCCTCCTGCCACTCACCCACATGCCTTTGCCCACTGTGCTTTGTACCCTCTCACAGGCTCTACCTCCAATGCCTGCACTTTCCTCTGTGCCTTTCCAAGGTTGACCTGCTCTTCTGCATCCAACTCAAATCCCGCTTGGTCTGTGAGGCCACAAGATAAATGCTTGATTCTGCTTGCTCTGAACCCCAGCAGCACTGGCTGTTTTATAGACTAACCCTCTTAGGGGACTATGAACCTAAAGGGATGAGGCCTCTCTTCTTCTTCTTTTTTTTTTTTTTCCGGCAAGGCTTTATTGGGGCTTATGCTCCAGCGCAAGGGAGACAGCACAAAGGAAAGAATCCACAGCCTTACTTCCTGAGGAGAGGTCGGGGAGAGCTTCTTAAAGAAACTTAGGTGGGAAGAGGGTGACCTCTAAGCATGTAGAGGCGGGAATTTATTGGTACTGGCACACTTAAAGGTCATGCTTCTTCATGTGTTGCATGTCTTTTTTTTTAATGTTTTATTTATTTCTGAGAGAGAGAGGCAGCATGAGCCGGGGAGGGTCAGAGACAGAGAGGGAGACACAGAATCTAAAGCAGGCTCTAGGCTCTGAGCTGTCAGCACAGAGCCCGATGCGGGGCTCGAACCCACGAACTGCGAGATCATGACCTGAGCCGAAGTCGGACACTTAACCGACTGAGCCACCTAGGCGCCCCCATGTGTTGCATGTCTAATTAACATGTTAAGTCTCCACCTATGGGTGTGAAGTTTAGTATTATAATGAAGGGGAAGCCAGTGAAAGTTCGGCACTGAGGTCCATCTTGGCACAGACTGGTTTAGTCTAGTCTTTGCTAGTCTTGGAAGTTGAGTCAATCCTTCCAGTGAGCATCCTCCATCTGCATTTCTTTTCTTTCTTTCTTTTTTTTTCTTTAAATCAGCTTGGTAAGGGCTCAGGAAGCACAGATGCTGATTAGATGAGAAACGCTGTCCCTGTCTCTGAGGAACTGGGGTCTAAAATGAGCACCAAAATGGGAGGAAGCCCTGGACAGTGGAACTCAACAGCAAACTCTAAGCAGGTAAAGCCACCGGGACCAAAGGGATCATGAAAGCCTTCACGAGGGTGCCCTTTCATACCCATTAGTTCACCCAAGGCCGACTGGCAGGTAATTATTCCCACTTCACTGAGGAGGTAAGAAATTCAGGCTGAGGATACATGGCTGGTCAGAGTCAGAACCAGTGTGGTTCTGGTTCTGGGCTCAGCATTTAGAGGCATAGGCTGAGGAATGGTTGAGGAATGGCCCTGGGGCCAAGTAGCAAGTTCAAATCCCAGATTGGCCTCTTTTTTTTTTTTTAAGTTTATTTTTATTTAAGAGATAGAGAACAAGTGGGGGAGGGGCAGAGAGAGAGAGAGAGACAGAATCCCAAGCAGGCTCTGTGTTGTCAGCACAGAGCCTGATGAGGGGCTCGAACTCAGAAAATAAGATCATGACCTGAGCTGAAATTGAGAGTTGGACGCTTAACCAACTGAGCCACCCAGGTGCCCCCCAGATTGGCCTCTTAATTGCTGTATGATCTCAGGCAAATTACCCCACTTCTCAGAGCCTTGGCTTCCTCATCTGTAAAATGATGGAGAATGATAATAATAGTACCAAAGTTATGAGGCCTAATAAGGGTTGAATGAGTTCGTTGGTGCCAAGCTCTCAGCCACGGCTGGTGCATTTCTGTGCTCCTGTCTCCAGATGCAGTAGGAAGAGGGTCCCTGAAGTTCTTTTTTTTTTTTTTTTTAATGTTTATTTATTTCTGAGAGAGAGATAGAATGTGAGTAGGGGAGGGGCAGAGAAAGAGAGAAACACAGAATTCAAAGCAGGCTCCAGGCTGTGAGCTTTCAGCACAGAACCCAACCCGGGGCTCAAACTCACAAACCATGGGAGATCACGACCTGGGCCGAAGTCGGACACCTAACCGACTGAGCCACCCAGGCGCCCCAAGGGTCTACAGAGTTCTGTGTTTACTCAGGGCAGGGCTGCCGGAAGTCCTTCTTCCCCGCCCCCATCCCAGAGAGTGCAGGTGTGTGGCTATGTGGACTGAATGTGGCAAAGCTCCATCCATTTACCTGGGCCAGCTGCAAATCCTGGAGCTCAACACTGAGCAATCTCTAAAGTAAATAAAGTGAAAATAAACCAATCGCCTAGCTAATAGGAGATTTTCTTCTTGTCTGCACTGGCAATTGAGCCGTTGTGGCCAGCCTCATACTTCCCTGGTGCCGCTCTGAGTTAAGAGGGGAGTTAAGGAAGCTGCCTGACCACAAAGGCAAAGGCAGGCCCTGGGTGGAGGGCACCCACACCGCGGCCCCAAACGGTCTTGGCACACTCCAGCCTGGGTGCTAAGTCCTACCTTCTCCCCTTGCCTCCGAGCCCAGGAGGGCAGAGGATTGCACAGGCCCAGGGGAGTGCTAGGAGCACAGGCTGGGTGCTGAGCCAATCCAGCCACACCACTGGAGCGCCTGTACAGAAGGAAGGTTCCTTCCCTCCCACAGTGTCTCAGGCCCAGCCTCCGAGGTAGGGCAGCTCTGTTATGTGAATAAGGGGTCTTTCGCACAGGTCAGTGGGGACAGAGGTCCTTGGAACCTGAACCGCATGGGAAGCCCGTCTGCTCCTACCTTCCTGCACCTCCTAGAAATGCCCAGAGCATCACGCAGGGTCAGGCTCTGCACACTGTTAAGATGCTGTCCCCCTTAAATGCGTCCCCTGGCCAGCACATCCAGGAGGCATCTACAAGCAGGCCAGGGAAGAAAGAGTCTAACTGACATTTTGAGAAAGCCAGGGCTGGGAGCCAAAACAAACTGACAAAGGGAATGCCTGTCTCCAGACGAATCTGTCACAAAAGAAAATCCTATATTCCTCAAGTACAGGGGGGGGCCCTGAATGTGATCAGACGGTGGCCCCCTTGAGTCACTCCCAGCAGATGAGGGCCTTTAGAAACCCACTCCCAACATAGGCCCTTCAGAGGATCTTTTTACGTCTAACCCAGTCCAAACATCCTCAGGGACCCGGTCTGAAAGCCTGGAGTGACTACAAAGCAAGAACGCATCAGAACCTAGAGACCCAAGGCCACGGGCGTCTGAACAAGGTACGGCTTGTTGGACAACGCTCACAGCATGCTTCCTCCTCGGTCACTACAGCTTCGGCCACAGCTCGGCTTCCTATCCAGCTGATGTCATGCTAAACTTGACAGTTGAGAGCAGACGAAACAACTATCCAGAAGCTCACACACTGCGTTCTGGAAGGGGACAGGGGAGTCTTCTCTATCTTAATCCTGGTGATGGAGCACCAGGTTCATGTGATGCTGCAGGTCCAGGCTCTGGAAGAGCCAAACTGCCTGCATTCAAGTTCTGTCTCTACCATTTACCGGCTGTGTGACTGTGGGCATGATACTTTGCCTCTCTGTTCCTCATTGTTTCTATAAAATGGGAATGAGCAGAATGATTGGGTTATAGTGAGGCTTAAACCAGGAAGCATATGTCTTCCACTTTATGTGTACTGGCTGTGATAAGGATGGATGACCAGTTTGTCCAGGGTTTCCTACCAAAGGCATCATTAGTAACACTCCCCTTTTCAGCCTCATAAGTGAATGGATTGCATGATAAATTCTAAGGCTGACTAGCTCTTGTCTTATGTCCATCTGGTTATCTCCCTGCTTTGTGCCGCCTCTGAGTACTGGGGAGCAGGTTCCCAAAGATAGCTCGCCCATGCCGCTGACGGGTCTCAACCATGGACTTAGCTCTTCTTTCCTTCCATTTTCTCTTCGCTTTGTCCCTCCCTCTTCTTCCTCTTCTCCCACAACCATCTTCTCCTTTCTGCTTCCCCCCATCAGTGCCTACAGGGGGTAGCAGTGTACACAGGTACCTTCTGACTTCACTCACAGCTCCCATTTGGAAGGGACACCTTCTGACTCTAACTACGCTAACCCTTAACCAAATTTCTCTTAAAGGAAAGGAAACAATTTGAGATGCCAAAGAAATCACTTGACCACTTGATGGATGAGAGGAAATAATGGGCCATTCTGTGTGTGTGTGTTGTTTAAAGGACATAAAGGCAATATTGGCTTCAAATGGTCCATTCAGTGCCAGAACCTGCCTATAAAAACCTCCTCAGAGTCAAACACAGGGCAGGTCCCCATCAATTTCACTGTGTCTAAGTGGATGGACATATGCACTCAGTGGGCTTTTCCAAGTGTTTGGGGGAGATTCGCTCCATCTTGGTGCATACATATACGTGCACACACTTGTGCACACACACATACACATGTGCCTGCACACACAGACACACACACACACACACCTGGACCACAGTCGGCAGGGCCAGCTGAGTCACGTGGCCAGACCACAGCAGGAACGCGCCCAGGGAGGAAGTGTAGCCCCAGTAATAAGCCCATTTCCTGACCTTCTTCCTTTTGCCCTGGGAGGTTCTCTTTCTCTTTGTCTTTTGATTCTCTCTCTCTCTGCTTTGTTTTTACACATAGTAACAGCCATGCTGCTGTCCTGGTCCACGTGGCAAGAGCTCATAGCAGCACTGATATGCAAGGAAGGAGTTTTCATTTCTAGACCTGTGACCTTGGGCAAGTCACTTCACTCTGAACCTCAGTTTCCTCTTCTGTAAAATGAAAACGCTGGGTGTGGCAAAATGGTCCCTGAGGTCCTTCCGGATCTCAACCCCAATTCTCCTCAGGGATCTCCCAGACCTGGGAGCAAGGACCTGGCCAGGCATGGGGGCGGGGCTGGGGGAGCCCCCGCTATTCCCTCCGGGGCGCACAGCCTCCACTGCCCCCCAACTCCATGTGCCACGCACACATTCGGCCCCACTTGGCTGCCCGGGGGTACAGAGAGGAAGCGGCGATTCCCGAGCTGCACCGCGCAGAGGGGGCAGGGGGAGCCCGCACCCCGCAACCCTCCGACCCTCCTCCACCGTACCTTGGGCTTCGCCGCTTTCCCTGCGACCCGCCCGCGCCGGGGATTCGTCTCACAGCTGTCAGGTGGCCTCTTGCCAGGCGGGGCTGCTCCGCTTTCTCCGCCCGGACCCGCACCGGCCGTACCAGCCCCAGCGCCACACAAGTGGCAGCAGCGTGCCTGGAGCCTCCCCCACCCACTGCGCTGCCGGCGCCGCCGCCCCCTGGGCGCCCTCCAGGATCCGCGGTCCCTGCGCAGTGGGGTCTGGGCCGGCGGGAGGCGACCTCAGCCAGCCAGGGAGCCTGGGTGGTGAGGGCGGGGCTGCTGCTGACTTAGCCTGCCTGACTGGTCAGACTTCCCGGGCCCCTCTCCTCCCAGAGCCCCTAGGCCCCTCGCCCTCTGCTCCCAGTATGCGGAGAGCCCGGAGGAGCCCTGCTTTTCCTCATTGTGGGCATGCACCCCTGAAAACCTCGCCACATCCAGGTCCACCCCTGCTGTTACCTGCCTGGATTTTGTCCTTTATGCGCCCCTGCCTCTTCCATACAATGAAGTGTGGACATGGGCACCTGCATAATAAGAGCATCCCATGCATATTTATTAATAAATCATTACATAAATCTCCAGGGGCCTCCCAAAGTTCAGGCTGAAGGATATCCCTCAGCCTGGTCCGTGAAACCTTCCGGGGCAAACTCTCTGGCCACAAGCTCGTTTTCCAGCCTCAACCCGGCTGCACCAAGCACACACGCGCACCCCTGCTCTAGGCACCCAGGCTGCTGCCGAACAGCAGCCACCGGGAGTTCTTGCTTTGCCTGGAACACCCGGCCCCTCTCTCATCTGCATTTGGAACTCCTATTCATGCATCCAGGCCCCACTGAAATGCCCCCTTCTCCTGGAATCCTTCCCCAGACACTGACCCCAGTAGAACATCCCTGACTCTTCTTGCTGGGCACACCATTCTGGTGCTGGTGCACACACCCCTTTTCTCCCTTCCCTCTGGCCCTACATCAGGGGTTTTGTGTTGTGTTGCATTTTTGTTCTCATTTCGGAGGAGTGCTGAACACCTCAGCGCTATGGTTTGGGAGTGAATGGGAAGTGAGGGAACGGAGGAGTGAGGAAGAGCCCCTCTCAGGGAGCCTGGCAGCGGAGGGGAGAGAAATACAGAGAAGTGTTTCTAGATCGAGGTCATGAATCTGATAAAGAAAGATGGGAGAGCAGAGGGATCAAAGGCCCTGGTTCCAGAAGAGACAGGAAGGCCTGGAGAGCATGGGGGTGGGGAAGCCCCTAAGTCTCAGAGGCTGGGGAAGAGGAGAGCAGTGGGTGAGGGTGGGGGCGAGTCCTGAGAGGAAGTTGGAGGGACCTCCTGGGTGATGGCCCTAAGGTCTCCAGGACACAGGAAAATAGGTGATGGTTGAGGGTCTGGATAAGCCAGTGGGGTGGCATTTAGACGCTTATGAAGTGAGTTGCTGCCCCTTTTGCAGGGGGGTGGGGGGACACCCAATAAGGGAGAGTAGCAAGTCGGCTTGGAGGGCATGGGACCCCTCTAGAGGTGTGCTTCCTGAGTCACCGTTAGGCTTCACGGCACCCTCCTCCTGGCATCTCTGTCTTCCTGCTTACATGCTATTGTCAACTATAACTGAAGGTGGGTTCGTCGCTCTTCGCCCCACCCCCACCCCCAGGAGAACAGTGGAAACATTCACTGTTCCAGCATAGGAATTCCCCCGCTGTTCCTTCTTGATTATGAGTGGCTATGATTATGGACTTTCCAACAGGTGGAGACCAAAAAAACAAACAGACCTTTCAATATTGACTCTCCCGGGCGGCGCCATGCAGAAGGGCAACGTCTGCCCCGCCTCCCAGAGCCTCCCCAGCAAAGCAGACAGTTGCTGAGGGGGCAGAGGGCTGGTGAGCTTGACCGGACTAAGCAGACTCCAGGGGACATTGCCCAGTATCCACACTGGTCATCTTTCTCCTCTTTGAAAATGCTAGGCTTGCGGGGGAAGGAGACATTTTCAACAAGATTGCAGGGGCCAACTCAGGCTCATGGCTGTTATTGAAGCATAAGGCCAGAAGGTAGGAAAAATGAGGTCTCCTTGAGGAAATTTATGAAAGGCGTGTGCTTCCCCTGTGGGGTTCACCAATCTGGAATCCTTCAGAAGCAGGTCAAGCAAGACATGAGCAATGGCTTTCTACCCTCCCTCCTGCAGCAAGATGGGCTACATTGTTCAGATGGGGCTGTAGTTAGGGAGCTAGAAGAAAACTAGAGCCAATCCCATCTATTATAGAGAGGGTAACTGTGGTTCAGGGCGACTCGACCAATGGCAGTGGTGACGTGACCACTCCTAGCCATGAATGCAGGATTTCATCCCTCCCCCACCCTCTAAAGTGTGGCCTCTGATGCCACCTTGGGTGAGATGTTGTATTTTTCTATCAGGAATTTCTCAATTTCACATTTATGGAGCAGGGAAAGAAAAAGCACCATATAATCAAGGGTGTTTCCTAAAGGACAGTAGAAGTCATATCATTACTCCTGCTTTAAAAAAAAATGTTAGGGGCGCCTGGGTGGCTCAGTCGGTTAAGCGTCTGACTTCAGCTCAGGTCATGATCTCACGGTTCGTGGGTTCGAGTCCCATGTCGGGCTCTGTGCTAACAGCTCAGAGCCTGGAGCCTGCTTCGGATTCTGTGTCTCCCTCTCTCTCTGCCCCTCCCCTGCTCATACTCCCTCTCTCTCTCTCTCTCTCTCTCTCTCTCTCAGAAATAAATAAAAAAAAAATAAAAAAAAATTTAAAAAATAAAATAAAATAAAATAAATGTTAAAGACTCTACCATGATTAATGTGTTGCCCAAGAGTACAGGAAAACTAAGGTAGAATTACCTCCCATGGGGGTGATGAAATTAATGTTTTATATTTACTATTTTGCTACTTAGAGAATGTTTGAAAAAGGAAGGGCAGCTCTTCTGTCCTCACGATTTTGTTTTCTCGTGCATGCGCACACATGCACACAAAACCCCTGGCTACTAATGTAGCAGATAAGGCGATGAGAAACACAGGAAAGTAATGGAGGGTTGTTTTTAAGCCAAGTTTAGTGGGTGGAGCCCACTTGCTCCTAAGCACAAAGTCAGCAAAGGGAAGCTGGTGCCATGTGCACTGTGGGATGGCTCCAGATTACCTCATTCGTCCACCTAGAGCTTGTCAGGAACATCGCCATTTTGGACAGATGTTTTGTTTTAGTAAAGGAAAAAAATGGTTGGTGCTCTCAACCAATGTTAGATTTTAGATATCAAAAATTATACTAGTTGACAATCTGGAATTTGAGAACATAAAAGTCAAAGGACCTATTGAAAAAAACATACGGCCATCTCTTGACCCATTCGAAAACAAAAATCATCAAAGCAGCAACTGCTTACCCTGATCTCTAGGACAAACAGTCCAGAGGCTATAAAGTAGCTAACTAAACAGAAATAATATACCAGTTTATAACAGAATTTTGAATTCAATTTTGAAGGTTGAAAGCCCTCCTGAATCCTATGAAATTTCTTCTGTAATGCCTTTTGCCCCCTGTCATCTCCTAATTTATCCCCTTAGCCAGGTCTCAGGGCCTCTTTCTGGACTATGACCTTGACTTTGTACTCTCAATGTCTCCTCCATCCAATGCATCCTACCCACAACTGCAGGATGGTGCTATAAACAAGGCACAGCTTAGACCTGTCCCTTCCCTGCACGACAAAACCTTCCACAAATACCCCTGTTGTGTCTTCTGAATAAAATTCAGAATCTTTGGGCTGGCCTCCTGAGCCCTCGACAACCTCCACACTTGCTTCTCACTACTCACCCAATAGTAAGCTCTAAAGAGCCCCCACATTTACTTTTGAGCAACAGTGGCTTGCTGACTGTGTTTTCTCTGCCTAAAGGGGCTTCGCTGCCAAATCCGTCCAAAGTCTAGGGCCAGATGCTCTTCCACTGTCTGCTTCAGGAAGACATGGCTCATTGCTCATAGCTCTGAGGAACTTCCTTTTCCCTCACCTCCCGGTCACTTCTCTTAGAGACATGATCCCATCGCCACCCTCTATCCAGTTTATCTGTGCACCTGGTGTTGCAGAGCAAGGGCATTGAGAGATAGAAGCTAACTATTCAGCTTTGAGAAAGCCAGGAACTTTTTCTGATCTTTAGTTTCTTCATCTGTAAAATGTAGTTAAAGACAGGAAGTACCTGAGGAGGTTGTTGTGAAAAGTAAATGAGAGAATTCATGTAGGAAGCACTTAGTACAGTGCCTGGTATGAAGTCAGGGCTCACCAGATCTGCATGGAAGAGTACGGGGGGGATGGTGGAAGGGAGAAAGGGTGGGAGGGAAAGAGAGAGAAGATAAGAAAAGAGAAGGAAAAGAAGGAAACAGAAAAAAATCGATAGCTTTTCTTTTCTACTGGAGTTAAAGGAACATTCCCTCTTCTCAGAAGGAGCACACACTTATAAAATTCCTTGGAGAAAAAATTTTAGAAAAAATGACATCAAAGAGTGCTTGGGTGGTTCAGTTGGTTGAGCATCTGACTCGATTTCTGCTCAGGCCATGATCTCAGGGTCATGGGATGGATCTCAAGTCAGGCTCCCTATAGCATAGAACCTATTTAAGATTGTCTCTCTTTCTCTCTGTCTCTCTCTTCCTCTGCTCCTGTCTCCTGCTTGCGAACACTCTCTCTTTCTCTAAAAAAGTGAAATAAATCTTTTAAAAAAATGACATCAAGATCACAGAAAAGATGAAATCAATTTATCTTCTTAGGGCTACTGTGTAAATTTGCTAGCTGATTTCTATTAAAAACAACATTTTTGAAATGGAAGGAGCTGTGGACACCACCCTGTCCAACCCCCATTGTTTTTCTGCTAGGGCAACCACAAAGGGCAGGCGCTAGTCATTGGGAGAGTCCAGACTGCAAAGCTGTCTGCCCAGAGCTCTTAGCTTTCTTCTTGCACATTACCTCCTCAGGCTTGGGAAAGACACTATAAAAACTTCATGCTCAGAGAGAAACTTCTAGCATGAGACCGTGAAGAGCTTGACAAACCATTTCTCCAAAAAGCAATTATAATACTTGGTCAAAACTGCCAAAAACAACCATTTCAGCACCCTGGAAATTGACTGGAGATATGCAACAAACCGAGAAGTGTTTGTTCATGAAAATCATTGAATTCTGAGTAAGGTCAGCAAGACTCTATGGTGTTCTTACCTGGAGCTGTTCCCATCCCCCAACGTTCTGTTGTTCCATAGTTCAATCAGGACAGCTTGTAAAAACCAGCAGATTTTTGTCACTGTCAGAGTGGTGTCACTTAATTTGGAGCAGTATCAGTTTCAACAGTGATCTTAAAAGCAAGTAGAGAAAGCCAGCAGCTCTGCTATAGACTGAAATTGCAGAGCAAACCATGGACGGGTATCTATGTGGGAATCTAACAGGACATTGAGGGAGGAGAAGCAGCCATGGGGAGATTGATAAACTCTCCACACATCATGGGTCGACCAAGGTTCCATATATGTGCTGCAGAGACGGGAGCAGCCAAGCCACTCACACATCCCCAGCCAGTGGAGCCTGCCACATGTACAAGGGAGATGCCAGGACTCGATGGAAAATTGAAGCCTGGGTACACTTGCGGGGAAAAGGCTCAACATTTGAATGTGCTCCCCAGCTTATGGATCTATCAGCAGAGAGTGGAGGCCTTCCTGGCTCAAGGTATTTGTGTACAACCTCTGGCCAGTCTTTGGCTAACACTAATCTAGGCAACACAAGGTTGACCTAGGAAACTAGGCTAAAGAACAAAAAGCAAGAAGAATAGAACAGCAGAGATATTTGTGGATGCTCATTGCAGGAGAGACAGACTTCACTGATTTAGTCCAGGCAAGTTATGAAACACACACACAAAACAGCACTCAGAGGGGAGACTACCATATGTAGTTGCTACGATATACTGTAGCTGGAGTGCAGGGGTGCAAGAGCACCTGGCTCTGGAGTTCCAAAACAGACTAGGTTTGGCCACTTGCCATTGGAAAAATTCAAAGAAATAGAAACAATGGGGTGCCAGAGTGGCTCAGTCAGTTGAGCATCTGACTCTAGATTTTGGCTCAGATCATGATCCCAGTGTCATGGGATTGAGCCCCACATAGGGCTTTGTGCTGAGCATGAAGCCTGCTTGAGATTTTCTCCCTCCCTCTCTCTCTCTGTCTGTCTCTGATCCTCTCCCCTGCTCATGGGCTCTTTCTCCTCAGAGAGAGAGATAGAGGAGAGAGAGAGAGAAAAAAAGACAAAGAAATGAGTGGAGGTGAGAGAGGAAAAGAATTTATTTCAATAATACCAACCACAGGAAGATAGTGGACTAGTATCTCAAAGGTGACTTTCAAAGTGCCCTAAATACTTTTGGGTTTATATAAGGAAAACGCGGGACAATGGTGGGTGGCTATGTGCAGGTGGGCAATGAAGTTCAAGCTGATCATTGTCTTGGGGTCTTGTTGGCTTAGGGTAGTCCTCACTGCTTGAGGGGATAGTTTCAGTTCCCATCAGGAGATGCTTTGCCCACATAGTCTTTTGCCTGAGTTAAGCGATAAACTGGAAAGAACTTAATCAATTAGAAAGTTTGAGGTCAAAATGAGAGTAGCTGAAGTCTCCTTTCAATACTATGTAAAATATGTAGTTTTTAACTAAGAAATTGTAACACAGGCAAAGCAACAAGAAAATGTGACCATACTCAGGAAAAAAAAAGTCAATATAAGCTGTCTCCATGTGTCCCTAAGATGTTAGCTCTATCAGACTAAATCTTTAAAGCAACTATTATAAATATATTTCAGGAACTAAAAAAATAAAAGAAGAAACTACTAAAAATTTTAAAGAAAGTAGGACAACAATTGAATGAATAAAAACAATCTTAATAAAGAGATAGAAATTATACAAACGAATCAATCCTGAAACAATGGATAACACAAAGCAGTGGAATGACATTCCAAAGTGCTGGAAAATATCTGTCAACCAAAAATTCTATATCCAGCAAAACCATCCTTTATAAATGTAGGCAAGATAAAGGTTGTCCCAGATAACAAAAGATCAAGACACTACTTTGCTAGCAGACACACCTTGTAATACTATGAAAGGAAATCCTTTAGTCTGAGAGGAGGTGCTATCCAGAAATGGTAAACATGTGAGTAAATATAAAAGACCCTATAAATATAATTTATTTCTCCTCCTAACTTCTTTAAAAAACATAAATTGTACAAAGGAAAAATTATAATGCTATATAGTTAAGTATATAACATATGTAGAAAGAGATAAGATAATAATGGAACAAAGGAGGGGAGAGAAGATAATAGACGGAAACTTCAAGGGAGCAGAATTTGTCACCCCAAAAATATACCTCTCCAGCATAAGGATTATTTTAGGCTGATTATTTTTTAAAAAACTGTAGATTCAGGAAAAGCTCTTACCCTCCCCCTCAACTGCCTAAATTTACATTGGAAAGGAGGTCTGTACCAGAAGAGAGCTATTATCAAAGATACATACCTTTTTACCTAAGAAGCTCATCTGTAACTGGACAACCTGTTTTCTAAACATCTCCTGCCTTGTGAACGATCTGCCTCTCCTTTGTATTCCCAGACCCTTAATGCCTTCCTCAATGCAGGTTGTTCTAGAGCCTCAATCATCTGGCTGCCCACTGGGACTCATATTTCTATGGGGCTTCCATACTTATGAAATGTGTTTATTTTTCTTGCGTTAATCTGACTTCTATCAATGTAATAATCCCTACATCTGGCAGTCATGAAAGGGACCTTCACTGGCTGGACCCCACTGGTTCTGGGGCGCTGCTGCTGCTGAGGGATCTTGTGGCCTCTGACAAAAGTTGCAGAAGGTAAGAATTCTTACCATGTGAGTCTCCTGGTTTCCTGCCTGCAGAGTCTGATGGAGGGGAGAGTGGTGAGAGTCCTCTTCTTTTTGTTTTTTTTTTGTTTTTTTTTTAAATAGTTTATTGTCAAGTTGGTTTCCATATACCACCCAGTGCTCATCCCCACAAGTGAGTCCTCTTCTTTTTATAAATTTAGATTGGCAAGAAAGAATATTTGTGTGAACTAACTCCTTGGGGTTAGCAACTTTGGTCAAGGTATGTTATGGGGTGCCTGGGTGGCTCAGTTGGTTGAGTATCTGACTCTTGGTTTTGGCTCAGATTATGATCTCATGGTTCATGGGTTCAAGCCCCGCATTGGACTTTGCACTGACAGTGTAGAGTCTGCTTAGGATCCTCTCCCTCTCTCTCTGTCCCTCCCCTGCTTTTTTTTTTCTCTCTCTCTCTCTCTCTCAAAATAAATAAACTTTTAAAAAAGATGTTTCATGAGTACCTTATTTTCTATTGATCCTTTTTGCACCAGAGATGGTCGTTTTTTTTCTTTGTCTCTGTCTTTTGTGTCATTTGTCATAAGGAGGAAAATCATAGGTAGAAGGCAGGCATAGGTCTTATAGCCTATTGTTCAGACCAGCCTTACAGTCTAGTAAGTTCATGGTTCTTACCAGACTCATGTCTGTTGAGACACACTTTGCTGTGAGTGAACATGCACATGAAGTAAAGGCTATTGCTAATGGGGATCTCAGAAGTGAAAGCATGTGGTGGTCAGATCAGCACGTCAAAGCTGATAGAGCTCTGGCCACCTAACGCTATGGCTCTGAGCTAAGATAAGTTGGCCACCAATGGGTTAGTCTAACACTGGGTTACCTGTCAGCCTCAAGAACATTTCTATGCAGCAAAGTAGACTGTAAAACAACACACAATCCTGGACCCAGCAGCACATCCCTCTCAGATATTAATTTGATGCTGAAAGACCCAAGTCTTACTGAAAGCTGCTAATATGAACATTTTCCTCCCATCTTGTGTGTGTGTGTCTGTGTGTATCTCTGTGTATGTCTGTGTGTGTTTTAAGTAGGCTTAACACTAGCACGGACCCCAACGCAGGGCTTGAACTCACAACCCTGAGCTGAGATCAAGAGTCAGATGCTGATTCTTACTCTCTCATTTTGTTCTATGTCTTGTGAGCTTGGTTTTATGACCAGTGAGTATATTCTCTCTTGTTTCCACCAACCGGAGGATGCAGGTACTGGTGTGCATTTGCTCTCTTATCTGACTGTCCCAGATCTCAGGGGGGTGACGGGGTGGGGGGGGTTGGAATTTGTTATAACAGGTCCAGGCACATACAGGCCTTTTGTTGTCTCATAAGTCTCACAGGAAAAGGGAAATAGTACTTCACTAATTTGGTAAGACAGAAATGTGGGTTGTATCTTATTGGTGGCTAGATCTTTCTTAGACTAACCCTGGGAATGAACTTTGTGGGAACTGGGGAGGGCTGTGTCTTTTGCACTCTTCCTCAAGGATGCCTTTTGTGTTCCTTTAAAGCCATAAAAAGCCTCCTTGGTTTGAGTCCTTGTAAGATCCTCCTCACTCACTGTCAGATGATGGATCCTTTAAATTGGCTATATTTAAAAGAAAAACAAGGTTTTTAAGAGAGCACTTATTCTAAACAATTGTCTTACTAGCACTTGTGGGAAGATCAAATTAAAATTGGATAACAAAGAATATGATGGTAGGAATTTCCTTAATACTATGGAAAAATAGAAACTATAATTAAAATGAAAATTAAAATCCACATCTAACGTGAATTTCCCTTCTCCTCATCTCCAGCTCCTGTCCCTGACTCTCCAAAAAATATTTTGGATTACTGGACCTTGATCTAAACCTTTTCTCTCAAAATCCAGCCCATGACCTCATCAAATTCCCTTAGATCCCCCCAATTCCTCCAATTTCCCCAGAAAATCCTTTCAACATCCAGATGCTTGGTTTGACTTTTCTATTTCTTTACAAGATTTACATAGAGCATTCTGGTCTGATCTCCAGGCCTGGGGTATACAGGTTACTGACATAAATATGAAAATCAGAAAATTAATTTAACAGAAGCACCTGAGATGGGCAGTAGGGCTCATTCTTCTGTTCCTTCTAACACTTACTCTCTAGGACTCTGTAATTGGCTCTGTGAGATCAGCCCTTCCTATGCAGTGTCCTGTGCAGATGTGTCTTGGACACCTCCCCATCTTACAAAGAATTCATGTCCCCAGGACAACAGCAGATATTCTAAATTATAAACCCCTTTTTCCTACATATTCAGAAGATCCTACCAAATTTAGACAAGGGTTGAAAAGTTTAGTGGCCATTCACAATCCCACTCACTGAGACCTCAAATGAATGTTAAGGAGTGTGCTCCCAACCCATGATTACACTATAGTTATCAGACAAGCTAGATAGCCCCCTGAAGAATTCCCCCCTTCCCCAACAGATAACTAGAATTTCTCCCAGGCCATCCTACAAATGATGAGGAAATGGATCAGCTGGAAGCTGATATTCAGGAGCTAATAAAAGCAAATTAAATTCTTCCCCCCTACCCAAGGTGAATTGACTCAAGGTTGAATGGTGTACCCACAAAGAATGAGAGCATTCGAAGGTCTTTGTTGAATGATTTACACAGGTTTGTTTTTATTTTTTTAATGTTTATTTGTTTTTGAGAAACAGAAATCGACAGAAGAGTGCGAGCAGGGGAGGGGCAGAAAGAGAGGGAGACACAGAATCTGAAGCAGGTTCCAGGCTCTGAGCCATCAGCACAGAGCCCGATGCAGGGCTTGAACTCACAAGCTTCGAACTCACAAGCTGTGAGATCATGACCAGAGCTGAAGTTGGATGCTTAACTGATTGAGCAACCCAGACACTCCTGATTTTTAAATAGATTTTTAAAAAGCATTCTGGGGCACCTGGGCAGCTGTCGGTTGAGTGTCTGACTTCAGCTCAAGTCATGATCTCACAGTTCCTGAGTTCGAGTGTCAGACTCTGGGCTGACAGCGCAGAGCCTCGAGATTCAGATTTTGTGTCTCTTTCTCTGCTCTTCCCCCTCTTGCACTCTTTCTCCACCTCTCAAAAATGAATAAACTTTAAAAAAATAAAAAAGCATTCTGTGTTAAAGAAGTTAATCCTGAAGTTTTAAAGCATAGAAATCTCTGATTTCCATCTTAGTTGAAAACATCCTTGATATAAAGAAGCAAGTCTGATTGGATGGGTAGATCATTCTTTTGATGTTCTTTTAAAAAAATTTTTTTTTTTAGTTTTTATTTATTTTTGAGAGACAGAGTGCAAGTGGGGGAGGGGCAGAGAGAGAGGGAGACACAGAATCCGAAGCAGGCTCCAAGCTCTGAGCTGTCAGCACAGAGCCCGACCTGGGGCTCGAACCCATGGACTGTGGGATCATGACCTGAGCTGATGTCGGATGCTTAATTGACTGAGCCCAAATTAGTTCTCAATCATTTCTAGCATCTATGTAATTTTTTAAATCTCACTGAAACTTTAGAGTTATGTGAAGTTAAATAATACAAAATTATTGAATATCTAGACCATTTTCAAATAAGGTAAATAGTAAAATATTAATTCCTGAGCATAGGTTTATCTACTTTTGGCTTCCTATTACAAAGAAACTAAAGATATTTGTGACTATTTGTAAACATGTCTTGTGCCAAGATTGTGTTATTATAAATGGCCCATACAAAGAAAAAAGGACATAGGCTTCCAAAAATTATGAAATAAATTCATAAATCTGCCAACATAGAGAATACCAGTATAATAGTTGAGAAATGGAGATACGGGAAAAAGAAAGTAATTTGGTTCCAAAGTAAAATATCAAATGGGAAAGGAGAGAATCAAGGACAAATTAGATAGAAAGCTGGGAAGAGAAGAGGAGAGAATCTGACCTTGTGTGGTCAAGTTGGCTCAGATTGAATAAATGTATTATAAGGATTATGAAATTCAGCTTTAAAATTAGTGGTGTACTTACATAAAACTAAAACTTGATTTTCTCTCATCTGCTAAAAGGACAAAGTTTTCTCAGACTATTGGTCTGCCCCTGATAAGAGATTATGAAAAGTTCCTCTTTACCTTTTAAGTAATCTGCCTAGGAAGAAAAAACTTTATGTTTTATCAAAATAATTTCTTGTGCTTCCTGTTGTCTTAATCAGGTCTTTGATTACTCAAGAAAACAGAAATATCTCAATATTAGAAGATCTAAGTTTTGCTCACAATTATGTAACCTTCTGTGTTTGCCTTTGAAATTTTTTATTATCACTTTGGCTAAATGGAAGTATTTAACCATAAGTATTGTTTCACAGTGATCCGTGATCCTTATTAATCAAGGGTCCAAAACTTTTGATATTTGTGACAAACTTTACCAAATCATATTCCAAAAGAAGTTTTTTTAACTTGATCCAACTGTGGAATTTTCCAGAGGATCCCTAGAACATCTCAAAACAGTTTGTTCTCTCTCTTTATAAATAGGGATATATTACACTAATTAGGCTTCTTTAATATGTTAAATTACATGAGAAACATTGTCAGATAAGAAGTAATAGTAAGCCTTCTTTACAGTAAGATGCTGTATTTGTTTAGATATAAAAATATCCCAGAATTGTATAAAATGCCTAAAATTCTAGTCTGTCCTGGTATAATAGTACCACTTGTAATTCCTGTTATTATCTTACAATATGTGTGTCATAGAAATAGCCAAACTTATTCATCAATTGTATTATAATGAACTCTCCTCAGATCTTTATCCTTGGCCACTTGTAAGTCTTTTGTCATTTACAGTGATTGTTTTTCTCTGATCCTTTCGCAAAACCTTTCCCACAAAAGTGCTTCATCTTCAACCAAATTCATGGAAAGCACTCTGGCAAGCACAGCTTTCTGATCATAAACTGAATGGGTAAGAATTTTCCAGAACTAGTGGGAAAACTGGATTCAAGCAGAACAAGAAGTAATAACATGGGCTGAATAAACTGATGAGGATGATTGTAATTTTTATGACTTTTGTTTGAAACTGTTTTATTTTTCCAGATTTAAAGGAAAATCTCTCTCTCTCTCTCTCTTTAAAGTTTGCTCATTTTGAGAGAGGGGGAAAGAGCAGAGAGAGAGAGAAAGAGAATCCCAAGCAGGCTCCATATCTTCAGCACAAAGCCTGACAGGGGTTTTGATACCATAAATCACAAGTTCATGACCTGAGCCAAAACCAAGAGTCAGATGCTCAACCAACTGGGCCACCCAGATGCCCCAAGGAAAATTTTCTCTTAAGCTACCTATGTCTTAGAGCAACCCTGGTAAACTGTACTTTGTAAACAAAGATGAAACAGTTACATTTTCTTCCTCTCTGATCCCTCCAGGACTTGGAAACTCCTAGTGAGTGCGTATGCTTATTTTCATGGCAATAGAGTTATATGCAGAAGTTCAGTAAGAATCTGTTCTCCTTGTAACAGGACAAAATTGGAAACTTCTGTTATATTACCAAGGCTTTGACTGGAATGTCATATTTGAGAGAGATGTGCATAGAATCAGATATGCCAGACAGCTTCAAGGAACAAAGTCTGTCTTTATGGAGCCAATAAAACCCCTTGGAAAAACAGGCTTATACCTTGCTTACAGGATTCCTGATGGTCTAAATAGGTGAGTATGGAAGGTCACTTCCTGACAGATGCAGGAACCTCAGGATATCTTTGGGACCTCAAAGAGAGGAATTTACCCAAATCAATAGGTATTATAGGCAGAGTCTAATGGTATGCCTTTGGCTTGGCTTCTTAGCCTGGAGAGCTTTTAAAAGTTCAGTCTGAGATTCTTTATGAAAGTTCCAGCAAAGCAGATTTTTTTTTCAATTAATTTTGTTTTTTTTCTTACAAATAGTTTATTGTCAAGTTGGTTTCCATATAACACCCAGAGCTCATCCCCAGAAGTGCCCTCCTCCATGTCCATCTCCCCCTTCCCCCCCCCACATCCATCAGTCCTCAGTTTGTTTCTCAGCATTCAAGAGTCTCTCATGGTTTGCCTCTCTCCCTCTCTCCCACCATTTCCCCCCTTCTTCTCCCTCATGGTCCTCAGTTAAGTTCCTCCTAATCCTCCTATACGTGCAAACAGATAATATCTGTCCTTCTCTGCCTGACTTATTTTGCTCAGCATAACACCCTCAAGGACCATCCATGTTGCTACACATGGCCAGATTTCATTCTTTCTCATTACCATGTAGTATTCCATGGTATAGATAAACCACATCTTCCTGATCCATTCGTCCGTTGATGGACACTTAGGCTCTTTCCATGTTTTAGCTATTGTGGAGAGTGCTGCTATGAACATTGGGGTACATGTGCTCCTATGCCTCAGCATTTCTGTATCCCTTGGGTAAATTCCTAGCAGTGCTATCCAGCAAAGCAGATTTAAAAGAGCCTATGTGTTCAACTGCTATTCCTACCACACTTATATAAATAATCAGGTCAAGTTTTTTGAAACTAGACCTATTTGGCAAACAACAGTCTCAATTTGCCTATCTTTAGTGAAAATTAAAATGATTTTATGGGAGTTGTATATAAGTGATGAATCACTGAATTCCACTCCTGAAGCTAATATTGCATTGTATGTTAACCAACTAAAATTCATATATATATATATATAAAATTACAGATATATATGTAATACATATATATGTCTTTAAAATGAAAGTGATTTTAGAGAGAAAAATTATGTTGCAGTAGCATGCTTTTGTGGCTATTAGATTCCATTAATATCCATTGCCTTTGAGGTTTTGTTATTTGTAAACTGGACTAGATCCTGAATTCTTCTACTTTCCTCAAATATCTGGCTACAAATCTTTTAACTAATGTTTCCAATTTTTTCCCATCCTTTGACTTGGAATCGTTGAGAACTTTTCCCTGAAGCCCTGTGAACTGAAGCTAGACAAGTTGATATAAACTTCAGAAAAATTGCCACAATAGCCCATGTTTAGGCAATCTTCTTCATGCCCATTGCTGAATGGGCCACACAGATAGTTTACCAGTACTGTAGCAGGATTTTTCCGCAAAAAGTCATGACACTGAGGTTTTTATTTCCAGGAAGCAACTTTATTCATCCCTGCACCACTCAGTTGGGTTTGTACCTGAAGAACTGATCACCAAATATCATGTGGCATAGTTTTTTTTTAATACATTTTCTATTTCTTTGTTTGTCATATATGGTAACACACACAAACATGCAGTCTGATTAAGTGTCTCAGTTTACAAGGTCATGAGGGATGTTGCCATGTAGACTCATAGCCAGGTTACCTTAAAGTTTGATGGTTGTTGTTTTTTTTCTTTTCTCTTTCTCTTTTTTTTCCCCTTTCCTTAGGGAGGCGACCCTACCACAGTACACCTGACGACATTATCAGAGACATTCAAACTGCAAACTAGGAAAATCAGTCAAATTGTTCCTGCCTGCCCTCATTCCATCTGAAGATGCTTCAAGCCTGACATTTAGAAATATTCTTGACTGACAGCTTTTAAGACTCAGGCACTAGGTTTATAATTTCTCCAACCATTAACCTTTGCTTTTCTTTTGTTTACCTAATTGTTTGCACAACAGCGGCCTAACTTTGGGAGCCCGCCTTCAGAACTGCTTCCCAAAATGAGACAACTCTTTAATTGAACTGATCTATTCTCAAGACTGAGTCTGGTTCAAGGAGATTTGGAGCAATCTGTCAACTTCATTTCTGGACCATGAAACTTCTTATTTGAAGTTTCAAAGACAGTATTGCAAGGGAGAAAAACGTGTCACCCCAAAAATATGCCTCTTTGTCATAAGGATTATTTGGGGTTGATTACTTTCAAGAAACGTCAGATTAAAGAAAAGCTCTTTACCTTCCCCTCCATGGCCTAAATTTACATCATTTGCCCCTTATATGCTAGGAAAAGAGCTATTGTGAGAGATACCTTGTTTACCTAAGAAATTTATCTTCACAACAGGACAACATTGCTTTTCAAACATCTCTCATGTTCCTGTGAATGGCCATCCTTCTCTTTCTATCCCCAGACTCCTGTACCTTCCCTTAGCTCAAGATGTTCTATAAGCCTTAAATACCTGGCTGCCCTTTGGGACGCATGTTTTTATGGGGCTCTTATACGTAGGAAATTTGTTTTTCTGCTATTAATCCATCTTATATCACTTTATTGGATCAGCCACAGAACCTAGAAGGGAAAAAGAAAACTTGTAGTTTCTAGAATTAATTATTATTATTAACTAGAATTCTGAATTAGATTGCCCTAAGTTGAAATGCATATTATAATACCTAGAGCAAGTACTAAGAAAATAACTAAAAAAATACAGCAAAAAGAAAAAAAACAGAAGAATGAAAATGACACACTAAAAATATTTATTCAATACAAATCAAAGAAGTAAGGGAGGAGGATAAGAATAAAAAAGACATTAGAAAAAGAGAAAGCACAGAGCAGAATAGCAGATGTAAGTCCAACTCTATCAGTAATTCATTAAATATAAATGGTCTACTGTGATAGTGTGATTTATAATAAGAAGTATAGATTTGGTCTTTGCCCATGGCTTTCAGCTCACAGGTCCCAAAGCTCTTGTAATTTCCTAAGTGAGGAGAGCAATGGTGACATCTTTTATTATAATATGTGGTCTCTGTCCTCAGTTCTTGAAAATGTTTCAGAGCCACAAAGATGAATCGAATGTCTTGTTATTCATAACAATCCCCTTTCCACCACCACTGAGTGTCTGTTAATGAGGTGACTTTTGGAAATCCCCTAAAGATGAAAGTGAGGAGCTGATTTCCAGGGGGACCAACAGTGATCAGAGTTAGAGCTTTCCAGTCGGGGAGAGGGACTGAAGGTTGAATCAATTATCAATTGCCCATGATTTAATTAACCATGCCTATGTAATGAAGCCTCCATAAAACCTCGGAGTTTGGAGACCTTCCATGTTGGTGAACCAGGATGCTTCCACATGTCACCATGTCAGGCTTCAAACTCCATGAGGACAGAAGCTCTTTTATGTGGGACCTCATTGTATGTACCACTTGATCTGGCTGTTGATTCATATCCTTTAATATTCTTTGCAATAAACTGGAATCTAGTGAGTAAACTGGTTTCCTAAGTTCCGTCGGCCACTCCAGTAATCAAACCCAAGAAGAGACTTAGGGGAACCTCTAATTTCTATCCAGCAAGGGAGAACCACCAGATGACAACCTCTGCTTGCAGTTGGAGTCTGAAGCAGGAAGCAGTGTTATAGGACTGAACCCTCGACCTGTGGAATCCAATGTTGTCTCCAGATTATTAGTGTCAGAATTGAGTTGACTTGTAGAACATGCAGCTGGTATCCAAGAATTGTTTGGTGGTGTGGAAAAAAAAAACCCTAGACATTGGAAATGAGTGCAGAATTGTAACTAAACAGTCCACAGATTGTCAGACTGAGTAGAAAAGAGCAAGACCAAACTCAATGCTGTCTCCAAGAAAAAGAGCTTAGATTCAAAGAAACAAGGAGATTAAAAGTGAAAGGATGGTGGCACTCCAGTTTCAACTATGACATATAAAAACCTTGAACTCAACACATCTATTCTTTCAACAAGTAAAAGCTCAACAAACCAAAAATAAATGACTTTTTTAAGACCCATCAGAAAATTGATGTCACAGGACAAAATGCCAGCCTGACATCTGGAGATATAGGTAAATACAGAGACTCGTAGCCTCAATCGCCATACCTAAAGAAGAAGCCACTACAGCCATAAAATGGTAGGAATACTTATATACATATATATACATATATATGTATATATGTATGTATGTATAATTTTTTTTTTCACTGAGTGTGAGCAGGAGAAGGGCAGAGAGAGAGGGAGACACAGAATCCGAAGTAGGCTCCCAACTCTGAGCTGTTAGCACAGAGCCCGATGAGGGGCTCAAACTCACTAACCATGAAATCTTGACCTGAACCAAAGCCAGACGCTTACCCAACTGAGTCACCCAGGTGCCCCTTAAATGATACTTTGATGAATTGCTGGAGGTTGGGTGTGGATTTGCTGGAAAGTGAGAAAGTTTGAGATGTGTGCAGTCTTAGGAAAGCCCCCACACTTACATTGGCTTTAATTTTAGGAACTCTACCAAATTCTCAAGGTGAGCTTCAGACAAAAACTCTCTCATGTTTCAAGCAAAAGTGAGGGGGAAATTAACCATTTTAATATATGCCTAGAGTGTTCTTCATAACAGAGATCTGCTCTCCAAAGGGCCAACTTTATCAGAGTCTCCTCTGCCTGGGGGAGGCCAGCTTCAGTTCTCTATTGACTTCCTGCTTCACCTAAATGAAACAAACAAATAAAAAGACAAAGAAAAACTTCTGAAGGTCATAGTCCAGGGACTCAGGCACATGAAAAGGCTGAGATTTAATCATAAGATTACAGAAATCTTGCTTCCTCAACACCTTACCAGCACATCAACAGGGCTCCAGTATAATAACAGCAGAGTGCAAATGAAAGATCCACAAAACACAAGGACACTGGAGGTAACTGAAGCCTCTGGTAGCTGTAGCTACAGGAAACATTAAATACAGCCAAGCTCCCAGCCAGATTGACATCAAACTTCACAGTAGGGGTGCCTAAGTGGCTCAGTCAGTTAAGAGTAGGGCTTCGGCTCAGACCATGATCTCAAAATTGTGAGTTCGAGCCCCGCACTGGGCACTGTGCTGACAGCTCGGAGTCTGGAGCCTGCTTCAGATTCTGTGTCTCCATCTCTCTCTGCTCCTCCCCCCAAATATAAATACTTTTAAAAAATTAAAATAGAAGAAACCTCACACTAAAGGCTTATTTGCCTCAGCTCCTACTGCCTGATACATCATGTCTGCTTGCAATCAAAACCTTATAAGTCATGCTAAAAGGCAAGTGAAAACAGTCTGAAGAGACAAAGCAAGTATCAGAGCCAGATTAAGATATGACACAGACTTTGGGATTTTGAGATAGGGAATTTAAAATAACTATGATTAGAAGCACCTGGGTGGCTCAGTCAGTTAAGCATCGACCTCAGCTCAGGTCATGATCTTGCGGTTCATGAGCTCAAGCCCTGTGTCAGGCTCTGTGCTGACAGCTCAGAGCCTGGAACCTGCTTGGGATTCTGTGTCTCCCTCTCTCTCTGCCTCTCCCCCACTCATGCACTATCTCTCTGTCTCTCTCAAAAATAAACATTAAAATAACACTGATTAATATACTAGGGGCTCTAATGAAAAAGTAGGCAATGTGCAAAAACAGAGAATGTGAGCAGGGAAGTACAAATTCTAAGATAGGTTCAAAATAATGCTAGAAATCAAATATTCTGTGATACAAATGAAGAATGCCCTTGGTGGGCTCACCAGTACACTGGATACAGCTGAAGAAAGAATCAGTGAGAATGAAGATACATCAATAGACAACGCCCAAACTGAAATGCAGAGAGAAAAAATGAAAACAACAGAAGAGAATACCTAATAACTGTAGGACAATTACAAAAGCTATAACATATGTGTAGTGGGCATATAGAAGGAGAAGAAAGAAGAAGCAAAAGAAATTCACTAATAATGGCTGAGAACTCTCTAATATTAATAACAGACACCAAACTACAGGAAACTTAGAGAACACCAAACAGGATAAATATCAAAATATCTATACCTAGGCATCTCATATTTAAATTTCAGAAAACCAAGGACAGAGGAGGTCTTCAAAGAAGTTAAGGGCTGGGGAGGGGAAGGACACTTTACCTATAGAGGAACAAGGAAGAAAATTACATTGTACTTCTCACTAGACACCATGCAAGCAAGAGAATAGAGTAAAATATTTTAACCATTGGAGGAAAAAACCCACCAACATAGAATTCTATGTCCAACAAAATTTTCCTTCAGAAATGAAGGAGAAATAAAGACTTTCTCAGATAAATTCTAGGGAATTGATCACCAGCAGGCCTGCCCTGCAGGAAATGTTTTAAAAGATGTTCTTTAGAGAGAAGCAAAATATAATATATATCTATATATGGATATAATTTGTAAACTTTGATCTATATAATCAAAGGAAGAACATCAAAGAAATGCTAAATAAAAATTTTTAAAAATGTATCTTTTACCTCTCTTATTCTTAATTGATTTAATAGATAGCTATTTGTTCTTAATAATAATAATAACAATACACAGGGTGATTATAGCATTTGGCTAAATGAATGACAGCAATATTATAAGCAATAGAAGTGAGGAACTGAAAATTATAAATATAGACCCATTTGAAAGTAGATTTTGATTAGTTGTAAATATATATTTTTAACTGTGTGATAACAACTAAAATGTTTTAAAAAGAAGTGTAATTGATGTTAAGATAGAAGATACATGGAATATTATGAAATTCTCTATAAGGAGCACCTGGGTGGCTCAGTTGGTGGAATATGCAACTATTGATCTCGGGGTTGTGAGTGTGAGCCCCACGTTGGGTGTAGAGATTACTTAAAAATAAAATATTTAAAAAGATAAAATAATAAGATTAAATTCTCAACAAACACTAAGAGAAGGCATTAAAAGAGGAGAGGTTTAAAAAAAGAGAGAAAAAAAGTATGTGCAACAAATAGAAGACAATTATCAATGTAGTAGATATTAATCTAACTATGTAAAAACCACTTAAAATGTGAATGGCAAGTACAGAAATTAAAAGATAAGAGATTATCACAACAGATGAAAACATAAGGTCCAACTATATGTTCTCTATTATAAAACCCACTTTAGAGGGACCTAAATGGCTCTCTCTTACAATAAATCAACTTTTAAAAAATGTAAAGAAACCTGTTTTAAATACGAAAGCACAGATAAGTTAAAGAAGTGAAATAACACTAATCAAAAGAAAGCTATATTAGCCATGTTAACTTCATACGCAACACACTGTGGAACATGATAAACTATCATTGATTAAAATAAGGGCATTATTGGGGCGCCTGGGTGGCTTAGTCGGTTAAGCGTCCGACTTTCGCTTAGGTCATGATCTCGCGGTTCGTGGGTTCGGCCCCGCGTTGGGCTCTGTGTTGACTACCAGCTCAGAGCCTGGAGCCTGTTTCAGTCTGTGACTCCCTCTCTCTCTGACCCTCCCCTGCTCACGCTGTCTCTCTCTCTCTCCTAGAAATAAATAAAAATATTTAAAAAAAAAAATAAGGGCATTACCTAGTGATAAAAGGATTAATTCCCGAAGAGGACACAGTGCTTAATATGTATGTACCTAACAACAGGATGTCAAAACACATGAAGCAAAAACTGAAATAAATAAAAGAGATACAGACAAATACACTATTGTAGTCGGAAACTTGAAACTTCTCTATCAGTAAATGATAGATTTAGTCAGCATAAAATCAATAAGGATATTGTTGAACTGAATAGTGCAGTTAATCAGCTGGATCTGATTGACATTTGTATAATACTTCATCCAACAAGTATAGAATGCACATTCTTCTCAAACTCATGTAGAATATTCAGCAAGACAGACCACGTTATGAACCTTAAAACAAACCTTAACAAATTTAAAATAGAAGTCGTATGAAGTATGTTCTCACCACAATGAGATGAAACTAAAAATCAATACCAGAAAGACTGCTGGAAAAACCCAAAATATTTGGAGATTAAGTAACACATTTCTAAATAACACATGGGTGAAGAAATCTCAAGAGAAATTTAAAAATATTTTGAACTAAATGAAAGTGAAAGACAACTTATCCAAATGTGTGGAATGTAGTAAAAGCAGTGCTTGTAAGGAAATTATAGCATTGAATGCATATAAGAAGAGAAGAAAGATGGAAAATCAGGAATCTAAGCTTCCACCTTAGGAAACTAGAAAAAGAAGAAGAAATTAAATCTGAAGTAAAATCTTAATAAATGACAATGAAATGTTCATGGACTGGAAGACTTGATATTATTAAGCCTGACCTAAATTGATTTATAGAAGCAACATATTAAAATCTAGGGGCTCCCAGCTGAGTCAGTTGGTGGAGCACGTGACTCTTGATCTCAGGGTTGTGAATTCAAGGCCCATGTTGGATGCAGAGATTATTTAAAAGATAAATAAATAAAATTTTAGAAAATTTAAATCTTGTCAGACGTTTTTGGTAAAATTGACAAGCTGATTCTAAATTTATAGAGAAATGCAAATGACCTAGAGTAGAGAAGGCAATTTCATAAGAGAAAAGTGAAAGAATTTACACTATGTGATCACAAAATCTACTAGAAATTTCAGTAATTGATGAAATGATGTATTGGCATCAAGGTGGACATATAGATTATTGGACCAGAATTGACAGTCTGGAAATAAAACGTCACTATGGTCAATTGATTTTTAACTAAAGTAACAAGGCAGTTCACTGGAGATATGATAATCTTTGCAACAATAGGCTGGAATAAAGGATATCCATGTGCAATAACATGAACTTGGATCTTCCTCCCACGTAATACATAAAAATTAATTCAAAATGTATCATAGTGCAAGCGCTAAAACTATGAAACTTTTTGAAGAAGATGTAGAAGAAAAATCTTTAAGAAATCTTGGGAAAGTCTTCTTGGCTCCAAAACAGAAGCTGTAAAAAATTGGATATATTGCACTTTATTAAAATTAAAATCTTTCTGCTTTAAGAAACCCCAATAAAGTAGAATGACCAGTCACAGGCTGGGATAAAATATTTATAGAACATATATCTTAGAGAGGACTTCTAGCCAGAATATGAAAAAAAATTTTACAACTCAACAATAAGAAGACAAACAGCCTGATTTAAAAACAGAAGATTTGAATAAACAAGGAAAATATAAATAACTAGTAAACACTTGACAAGGTGATGTACATCATTAGTTATCAGGAAATGACAATTATAATCCTAATGTGACACCACTACAGACTTACTGGACTGGATGATTCAGGATGGTATTGATAAGGGCATGAAAAAGTGGGAACCGTCACCTGTACCTGGGAGGAATAAAAACGGTACATCTAGTTTGAAAAACTGTTTGGTTATTTGATTATTTCTTTAAATTAAACATAAACCAGGGTGCCTGGCTGGCTCAGTCAGTGGAGCATGCAATTCTTGATCTGGAGGTCAGATGTTTGAGCCCCATGTTGAGTATAGAGATTACTTAAAAATAAAATCTTTAAAAAAATTAATTAAACATAAACTTACCCAACAATTTCACTCTAAGGGATCTATCCAAGAGAAATGAAGACACGTCCATACAAAGACTTATAAGTAGGTGTTCATGGCAGCATTGTTCATAATGGTCCCAAGTTGGAAATAATTCAAATGTCTATCCACTGGGGAATGTTAAACCCAATGTAGTATATCCATACAATGGAATACTATTCAGCAATAAAAAGGTATGAAATACCAGTACATGTAACAACATGGATGAACCTAACAAAAGTCATACTTAAACAATCCAGACTATATCTATTATATAATTCCATTTATATTAAATGCTCTGAAAAGGCAAATTATAGAGACAGAGGGCAGATTAGTGAATACTTGAGGCAGGGTGTTGGAGTTAGGATTGACTGCATGTAAACTTAATAGAATTTTAGGATAATAGCAATGTTTTAAAACTGAATTGTGGTGATGGTTGCAAAACAGTATAAGTTTGTTAAAAATAATTAAATTACATACTTACAATGAACGAATTTTAAGGTCTGTAAGTTATACCTCAATATGTCTACAGCAAAAGGAAATCTGATACTCAGTACTGATTCAGCAATAGAGACACAATTTCTGGAAGATCAAAGCCCAGAGTGACAAGCCCCTCCTATATGTAGACAACACCATGCCACTGTGACATAAAATTTCTCCCCACCTGCGTCCCCTCCTGAAGGCACCATGGCCCTAGCCAGAGTTGGTCCTGTTCAGGTCCTGTCCTTCCCAGCTGTCCATTGCCTCCATGGACTCAGATTCCACTGCTGGGATCTCTGGAACAGCGTGCCAGATTTCTAGCCACCTGCTCAATAGGGTGCAGCATCATGATATGGAGACACTTCTGAGACCAGTAAGAGTCTCCGAGTATTATAAATCTAACAAGAATCAATTCTTGACCACCATCTTGGCCTTTGCAAAAAGAAAAAGAACTGAAATATATGTAATATAGACATATGCTGGGTGATATGTTCTGCCTTACCAAGAATACATACAAGCTTCTAAAACATAGGTGATGTTTGTCCACCTGAAATGAGTGTGTGTGTGTGTGTGTGTGTGTGTGCGTGTGTGTGTGTGTGCGTGTTCCAGAGAACATAGGTGAAAAATGAAGAGATGTCATACTTTAGTGTCTGAGCTGTGGAGTTTTATTGAGTGACACATCTGTGAAGGAACAGAAGGTTGACATCATCACTTCCTCTGCCAACTTTGTTGGCTGGTTTTGTTTTTGTTTTTTGTTTTTGTTTTCTAAGGAAAGTACTTCTTTGGGGCTGCAGCTGGCTGCCTCTAAAGAGAGATCAAACCAACACATTTCCTGCTCTTGCCTTTCTCTTTTACTCTGGACCCAGCCACCAGCTGAGTTTTTCAGGGCTCCAAAATGCCTTAACTACTCATTCTATATTTCTTTAACTACTCATTTCTTGATTCTCATTCAAGTCCCAACAGATGTTTGTTGAGCTCCTATTAGGTGCAAAGGACTATCTTAGATGCTATGGGGAATATGGAGATGGCAGAGAATGACCTGCCCTTGGATAGTTTACAGTCTGATTAAAGCAGGAGGTAGAAGAGGTATGTGCTCAAATAACTAAACTATTTGGTAACATTTGCTAAAAGAGATAAAAACTGAGATATCAGAGTTTTGAAGAAAGGAAGAGCATTTTAGCTGGAACAAACAGGAAAGTCTTTATGGAGAGAGTTACTGAAATCAGACATTAAGGCTGGATACAACTTTGAGCCACAGGGCTGAAGGATTGTGGGAAATACAAGTCAGAGAGAAGGATGCATTCCTGGAAGAAGAAGTTTGTAGAAATGGGAAAACTCCATGTGTATTTGGGAAATTCACACAACGTTTAAATGGGAAAGCACACAATATCATTTGGTTAAAATGACGAATATGTGCTGGGGAGCAGTAGCAAATGAAGCCATAAATAGAAGTTCAGGCCAAATCGTGTGGGAAATTGAAACCGAGTAAAGATTTTTTGATTCGTCTCCAGACAGGTAATGTTAACCTTCTCATGACTCAAAGGCATTTAAATAATGGAGGCACAGGCTCAGGTGGTACCTGGATAAGATCCACCAGTTACCAGAGGAAAATACAGGTGGTTGTACTGGATGACTTTTCGGCCCCATCCAGGCTGAGACTGTAGAGTTTGGTGGTGTCTGGGAGGTCCTGAGCAGAAAACGAATTCTTGTCTTTTGGTGCCCGGTGTGGCTGGAACTGCGTCTGGCTCCTGGTCCCCCCAAGAGGTGATAAGGGCATGATTTGCTCAGAAGTCAATCTGTTCTGGAACTCAGAAAATGAGGACAGCCTTTGCACAGCACATGACCCGTGGGTGGGCCGTTCCACCTAGTGTCTTAAGTACCAGGTGGCCTGGTCTCCACTGCTGGCACCACAGCAGACACACATGTGGTGTGTGTCCACGCTGTTTTAGGACCTGTCTGATCACTATTTATTCCACTGCACACACAGAGTCTTAAGTAACACCCTGTGGAGGAACATGCGGCCCCAGGCAGAATGTCAGAAGAGCTTGTGAAGGCTGACAAACGTGGAAGATGTGGATCAGCTATCGCTGCGAGGGTTCTTCCTGAGACTACCTGGGTGGCTGGTGCAGTGCGCACAAAATACCCGCTGAGCCCAGGCGTCCTGCATCAGAGGTAGGAGGGAATGGGAGAGAAGGGGTTCATCTATCAGAAGGAACAGAGAGATGGAATAGTAACTCAGATGGCTGACCTGTTAGGCTATCAGGCGGGATGAGGGTGGGAGGCCAATGCTATCATTTAAAACAACAGAACACACATTTGCTAAAGGAAGTGACTTCTCCACAAGTCCCCAGCTGGAACGGCCCTGAAATGGCAAGTGATGAAGTTTGGTGCCGTCCATGAAAGTGGAAAATCAAACTGAGCTGATGTGGAGACAAGGGACAGCAGCACTAAACATGCGACAAGGATTCTGAAGATTTCTGCAGCTGCCAATCGGAAGCTGAATTCAAATTCAGGGTGTTCAGTGATTTTATTACTTACACTTTCCTGGGTTCTTCTTCTGGTTCACACATTTGACAAGCCATATTTAACTTGGGTATTTTTTTCCTTAGCCAAACTAAATGACCTCTGAAGTCCTATCTACCTTTAAAACTGTCCATTTCTGGGGTGCCTCAGTCAGTTAAGTGACCAACTCTTGATTTCAGCTCAGATCATGATCTCATGGTTCATGGGATGGAGCCCCGAGTTGGGCTCTGAGCTGACAGCACAGGGCCTGCTTGGGGTTCTCTCTCTCCCCCTCTCTCTCTCTCTCTGTACCTCCTCGACTCTCACGTGCATGCATACACGTGCTCTCTCTCAAAAATAAAGAGACAAATAAAATTTAAAAGTAAATAAACTGTCCATTTCATTCAGTGAATTTTACTACGTAGGTTCAGAGTACATTAAGGATCTGAAATACTTAAGTGGTTCAGGAGATTTTAAATATTTTGAACTCAAAACACTTTATATTTTTAAAATGGGGAAATAACAGCAGAATCTTGATCAGATAGTTAAATAGGGATATTCACTTTCTGGCATTTTCTTTATTGTATCACACACACACACACACATGCACACAAACATACAAACCCACACACATGATGCATTTCTAAAGGTAGAAGAGGCAATGCAGAATTTAGAAGCAGAAAAAATTAGCCAATTCAAAAATATCTTAATACATGCCTAAATTGCACAAGCCTGGGTTTCAAATGAAAATATATATCTACAATCTAATTCCACTTATAAAATTGTCTTGAAACCCTAGCCAATTCTACAGACCAAGTCATTGTTTTTCTTTTTTTTTCTTTAATGTTTTATTTATTTCTAGGAGAGAGAGAGAGACAGCGTGAACAGGGAAGGGTCAGAGAGAGGGAGTCACAGACTGAAACAGGCTCCAGGCTCTGAGCTGGCAGTCAGCACAGAGCCCGACGCGGGGCCCGAACCCACGAACCGCGAGATCATGACCTAAGTGAAAGTCGGACGCTTAACCGACTAAGCCACCCAGGCGCCCCAGTCATTGTTTTTCTTAATCCTCTCCAGCCTCACAGCTCTTACACATGCCTGGTTCATTCTTGCTCCTTCTGAATTTTGCGTTACATCAGTGGCATTATTCTCCACCCAGCCCAGAAATATCTTTCACCCCTTGTCCCCACCCCTGCCCTTTCAGTCACCAAATCTCATGGATACAATTTTCATGTACATTGATTGTGCCTCCTCTGGTTCCCATCCTGTCACTTAACTGATTTAGTTCAAGCCCTCATAATCACTGATCTGAACTGTTACCACGCCCCCTAAGTCACCCACATTCATTTATTCAAGACACGCATTTTGCATCAGGCTCTTTTTTAGGCCGTGAGGATACAGTGATGAGTAAGAGAGAAGTCCTTAGTCTCATGGAGCTTCTATTGTACTGGGAGAGCCAGACAAGAAAGGCACTAAATAAGATCCATATATATATTGCTGAGTTCCAGGAAGAGAATAAGCCGAGCAATGTGAGTGTGAGAAGGAGCAACTGAGGGCAGAGGGGGGCTGGCTCTAGAAAAGGAAACGTGGGAGCTAGGAAGAAGAAGCCAGCCCTGCCCCCAAACATTCCAGGAAGAGTTAGTGCAAAGCGTTGGAGGGACTAAGGAACAGGGAGGCTGGAGTAGAGTGAGCACAAGCTCACAATTCAGAGTAAGGCTGATCAGATCAAATACCAGAAAGAGTTTCACCCTCAGAATGGAGCAAGGGAATTTTTTTCTAAGTGCAGTGGGTACTGATGGATAGATTTGAAGCAGGGGGCTAACATAATCTGGCTTGTGTCTTTGGGAAATCCCTCTGATTAGTGTCTGGTGAATGGACTGGAGTGGGGGAGGAGGTGAAAGGAAGAGAGAGCAGGAAGGAAGCTGGTGTAACAGTGGAGGGGTCATGGTGGCTTGGGTCAGAGTGATGGTGGGGAAAATGCAAAGAAGTGGATGGATCCGGAGGTACTTTGGCAATGGTGCAGACTGGATCAGCATGGGGCATTACAGAAAAAAGTGTGTCTGATGGGGTGTCCTTGGTAGCTAGCCGAATAGATGGTGGTGATAGTACCATGGTAGGAAAGATGATAGAAAGATTACGGTTCCAGACAACCAGGTGGAGGTGGAGGAGGCTTTTAGGTATTAGTTGATGTAGGTTGGAGGGACATCTGCAGCCAGACTAAGTGTGATCACCTGACACAGCAGTGTAACAGGGTATGGCTAGAGAATGAAAGAGGAGATAAGAGAAAGCCCAGGACTGAGCCTTGATACCCTCCAGTAGGCAGAGGCCAGGAAAAGAAGGGAGAGCCATGGGATGGATCATGACCTTAGATGAAATCAAGTGTCAGATGCTTAACCAACTGAGCCACCCAGGCACCCCAAGTCCCTTGACAATCTAGACCTAATTTTCCAGGTTTATCCTCTTGCATCTAGTACTTGAAAATTGTGTTATGATTCTCTGGATACATATCTATCTCCGTTTTTAGTTATAACTTATGGAAAAGGACTTGTAATTAAGTCCGCATTTTCAATGGCTGGCACATAGCAAGTTCTCAGTAACACGTGTTGAACAAAAGGAAGGAAGATAGAGAGGGAGGGGGATTATTCTCTGTGTAAGAACCTTCACAAAAAGAAGGATGCAGGACAATTGATGTCTCTGCCATCTTCCCTGGCGTTTCTGGAAACTATGAAATCTGAAAGGGAATGGGAAGAGCGCCATCTAGAGGTAGAAAGATGCAGGAATTTTGAAGCTTTCCCACAAAAAACCATTGACCACAGGCAAAGCTGGAACTTAACACCAAAGCCACCTTTTTAAGAAGCCAATTAATAACAACAATATCTAGGAATCCGTTAACAATGAAAAGTGTATCTCAAATTCCTCATGGGAAAATGAGAATAAAACCCCACTGAGCCTTCTGATCTCTGAACTTACAAGGTGTAAGTTACCGTCCCTCTTTTACAACAGAGCAGGAAATATTTGTGACTTTGTACAATCGGACATTGAGAATTTAGTAGAAGATTCTAGTTCATTTCATATATCCTATCCTATCCTATCCTATCCTATCCTATCCTATCCTATCCTATCATATCAGTGAGGAGATGACACCTCTCTGCCCGAGGAAATCAACTGCTCCCATGATGAGCCCACCTGGGGAGAAACATTCATGAGGAAGGATGGAGGCCCTAGTGGTGTTGGCTAAGACACTGGCAGTAATGAGTGGCTGGTGTCTCCAAGCTTCACACATCTCTGAAGTTCCTAACAAACCCACTGGGTGACAGCAGCAATCAGTAACTCTGCTGATCGACTGGGAAGCTGTCAACCAGCGATTGCTACCTGTTATCATTCCAGTGGTTTTGCTTTATGATTTAACAACAGGTGGAGAAAACGCTCGCATGTGGATTGCAATTTACACAATGTGCTGTGCCCGCCTGAATTATCGCTGCAGAAGATATCTGGATGCTCCCGTTTTTATTTGAGTCCTGTTGTTTTGGAAAACATACAGGTTTGGTTTGGATATGCGGAATCATACTGCATGTGCTTATTTATAAAGGACCAATTTACATTGTGTTCCACGGCTCAGTTAAAACCACAAAATAGTGCATGTAATAGAAAGAACAGGAGTGGAAAAGCGGAACTCTTATTCCGGCTGTGTAAGCTCAGGGAGGTCCTATATTTTTTAGTTTGAACAATGGATTTTTAAAATGTGAAATGTGTGTGTGTGTGTTGGAAGGGGTCACTGCATTCCCTTTCTAGGTTGTTGGGAAGAACAAATGAAGTAATGCATATAAAAGTGTTTTTTTTTTAATTTTTTAATTATTTTTTTACTGTTTATTTACTTTTGAGAGAGAGAGAGAGAGAGAGAGAGAGAGAGCATGAGCAGGGGAGAGGCAGAGAGAGGGAAATAGAATCTAAAGCAGGCTCCAGCTCTAGCTGTCAGCACAGAGCCCAATGCAGGGCTCGAATCCACAAACCACGAGATCATGACCTGAGCTGAAGTCAGATGCTTAACCGACTGAGTCACCCAGGTGCCCCTAATTTTTTAAGTTTACTTATTTTGAAGGGAAAGGGGCAGAAAAAGAGAATCCCAAACAGGCTCCACACTGATAACACAGAGCCCAACAAGGGACTCAAACTCACGAACCATGAGATCATGACCTGAGCTGAAATCAAGAGTCGGATGTTTAACTGACTGAGCCACGCAGGTGCTTCAGTGTTTTTTAATTTTTAAGAACATTTTCCTGAAGTATAATTTATACCAACGAAATGCACTGAACTAAAGTGTACAGTTCAGTAAGTTTTGACAAATGTATATACCTGTTTAACTTCAATCAAAATACAGAACATTACCACCACCACTCCCCAAAAAGTTACTTCAGGCCACTCCCCAGCCCCTGCTTCATAAGCAACCACCATCTCTGATTTTTTTCAGCATAGATGATTTTTTTTTTGCCTCTTCTAGAACTTCAGATCATTCTTATAATACCTTTTGCATTCTTATGTATCTGAGTTCCTTCATTCATCATGATATCTGTGGGATTTACCCACATTGTTACATGTATCTGTAGTTTGTATCTTTTTATTCCTGGGTAATACTCCATTATTATCCATTCTCCATTTTAAGAGTGCCCTTTGATGAGTCTTGATGAATGTACATACCCCATAACCACCATCACAGGCAAGATAGAACGTTTCCATTACCTCCCAAAGTTCTTTCATGCCCCTTTGCCATCAATCTCTTCTCACATCCATGCCCCTAGGCACTACTGTTCTGCTTTTTATCACACTAGCTCTGCTTTTCTAGAGTTTCATATAAATGGAATCATACACTGTAGTCTTTTGTGTCTGCTTTTACTAACATAATGTTTCTGAATTCATTCACACAGTTGAATGTATCGGTAGTCTTCCAATGATTGAATACATCACCATTTGTTTATCCATTAACTAATTGTTTGGGATGTTTCCAGTGTGGGACTATTATAAATAAAGCTGCTGGGAAAATTCACATTCAAGTAAGTCTTTGTTGTTGACATACATGTTCATTTCTGTTGGATACATGTGTAAGAGTGGGGTTGCCAAGGCTTTACAGAAATGTTATGAGAAACTACCAAATTGGTTTCCAAAGTGGTTGTATTGGTTTTGTATTCCCATCAGCAATGGATAAAAGTTCTCACTGCCCCACATCTTTGTCAACACTTCATATTGCCAGAGTCTTTCATTTTGGCCATAGCAGCAGTGTAACGGGTAATGGCCTCTTA
The DNA here is from genome assembly GCA_017311185.1 of Proteles cristata cristata. Taxonomy (NCBI): domain Eukaryota; kingdom Metazoa; phylum Chordata; class Mammalia; order Carnivora; family Hyaenidae; genus Proteles; species Proteles cristata. The sequence goes on from JAESUZ010004630.1 coordinate 4,742,062, forward strand.
CTGTGGCTTCAATCTACATTTTCCTAGTGGCTAAGTGACATTGAGCATTTTTTCATGTGCTTATTTGCTATGTCCATATTTTCTTTATATATTCTATTTTTGATATATTTAAATCTTTTGCATTTTTAATTGAGTCATTTGGCCTCTTACAATTTAATTGTAAGAGTTCTTTTTATTCTGGATACAAATCCTTTCTCAGATATACATTTGCAAATATTTTTACGTACCTTATGATTTGCCTTTTTGTTTTCTTGACACTATTTTTTCAAGAGCAAATGTTTTACATTTTGATAAAGCTTAATTCATCAGTATTATTGGTTTATATTTTGTGTCCTACCTATATCTACCTACCCAAGGTGACAAATTTTTCTTTTACGGTTTCTTCTAAACTTTTAAAACTGTAGCTCTATGTTTAAGTATATAATGTTGTGAGGTTGTTGTTTTTTAAGGAACAGGAAGTTTGGCAAGAAAGTATTTTTTTGAAAGACAGAGGGCACATGTTAGCAAGGAACAGAGAGAGGTGGCGGGGAGGGGGACGCGGAGAGAGACAGAGAGAGAAGCAAGGCTCACCCGATGCAGGACTTGAACTCACAAACCATGAGATCATGACCTGAGTTGAAGTCAGATGCTTAATGACTGAGCAACCCAAGAGTCCCGTAAGTTATTATTATTATTATTGTTATTATTATTATTTGCGTCTGATATTACATGAGTCAAAGTTCATTTTTTCCCCCTTATGGCTAATTGTCCCAATGCTATTGGTTAAAAAAGACTGTCACTGAATTGGCAACTTTGACCAAAAAAAAACCCAATCATATGTATGAGTCGATTTCTAGATTTTTTCTATATTTATTCTAGTATCATACTTGATTACTGTAGGTTTTAAATTTTTTTTGATGTTTATTTATTTTTGAGAGAGACAAAGAGAGACAGAGACAGAGCATGAGCAAAGGAGGCGCAGAGAGAGAGACACAGAATCTGAAGCAGGCTCCAGGCTGTGAGCTGTCAGCACAGAACCCAATGTGGGGCTCAAACCCACAAGCTGTGACATCATGACCTGAGCTGAAATTTGATGCTTAACCGACTGAGCCACCCAGGTGCTCCTACTGTAGTTTGTAATATGTCTTGAAATCAGGTAGTGCAAACCCGTGCAAATTTTTTCTTTTTCAAAATTGTCTTGACTATTCTAAGACCTTTGAGTTTCCATATATATTTAAGGATCAGCTTGATATTGTGTTGAATCTATAGAACAATTTGAGCACAACTGACATGTTAACAATATTGAGCCTTCTGTTGATAAACATATCATTCTTAGTGTGATAAACAGATAATTCTTATACATAATTTTTAAATTTATTCCTAAGTATTTCTTGTTGTTTGACATTATTGTAAATAGTAGTCTTTATTCCAAATTCCAATTATTCACTGATAAATGATTGATATATTGTGTATCATATTGTCCTTGTATTGTGGAATCTTGCTAAACACTAACGAGTTTTATTCATTTTTTTTGTAGATTCACCTTTTATTTGGACATACAAGGTCATGTCAGTTGTAAATAAAGTCTGTTTTATTTTTCTTTTACAATTTACTTCCTCCTTTCCTTCTTTTTCTTACCTTACCATAATGCCAAGGAACTCTATGTCTGTTGAGCAGAAGTGAAAAAAGTAGAGATCTCCATCTTCTTTCCAGTCATAAGGAAGAAGCAGTCAGTAGTTCACTGATAAATATCATGTTAGCTATTGGTTTCTCATAGATTCCATTTATTAGTTTCAGGAATTTCCATGGTACTCCCAGTTTTCTGAGATTTTTTTTTATCATGAATGAGTTTTGAGTTTTCTCAAATACCTTCTCTGCCTCTGTTGAGCTGATCATATGGTTTTCCATTTTGTCTATTAATAAGATGAATTACATGGCTTGGTTTTGTCTATTATTCTGATGAATTACATTGCTTGATTATTAATTTAGTATTTCATTCTTGAGACAAACTTTGCCATGCTGTTTATTCTGTTTTATATGTTGCTGGATTTAATTTATTAACATTTTGTTAAGGATTTTTGTATTTATCTTCATGAAGTCCACTGGTTTATAGCTGTCTAATAATGTCTGTCTTCTTTTTTTTTTTTAATATTTTTATTTATTTCTAGGAGAGAGAGAGAGACAGCGTGAACAGGGGAGGGTCAGAGAGAGAGGGAGACACAGACTGTGAAACAGGCTCCAGGCTCTGAGCTGGCAGTCAGCACAGAGCCCGACGCGGGGCTCAAACCCACAAACCGCGAGATCATGACCTAAGCGAAAGTCGGACGCTTAACTGACTAAGCCACCCAGGCGCCCCAATGTCTGTCTTCTTAATAACACTGAACCAATGAATTAGGAAGCATTCTTTCTCTTCTTCTTTATAAAAACATTTTTGTAGGATTAATATTATTTCTTCTTTAATTATTGGATAGAATTCACCAGTGAAAGAATTTGGGCCTGAAGTTTGTGGGCAAGTTTGAAATTACAGATTCATAATTTTAGATAGGCATATGGGTTTCCCATTTATTTCTTCTTCAGTGGGCTTTCTTAGTTTGTGTTTTTCAAGTTTTTAGTTTCATTTAAGTTGTTGAATATACTTGCATACACATTTTCAAAATATTTCCTGATTTTTCTTTTAATGTCCATAGAATCTGTAGTGATGCTGGCTTTTTCATTCCTGATACTGGTGATTTGTGTCCTGTCTTCTCTTTTTATTGATCAGGCTGACTAGAGGTTTACCAATTTTGGTTTATTTAAGTAAAGCTGCTTTTGGTTTCATTGATTTTCTCTTTTGCTTTCCTGTATCATTTTTTATCCTTCTGTCCTTATAATTTCCTTCCTTCTGCTTACTTCATGTTTAACCTGATCTTCTTTTCATAATTTTACAAGGTGAAAGATAAGATTTTTTTAAATGTTTTTACTTATTTATTTTTGAGAGAGAGAGTGTGTGTGCACAGCAGGGGAGGGGCAGAGAGAAAAAGGGAGACACAGAATCTGAAGCAAGCTCTAGGCTCCAAGCTATCAGTGGGGCTCAAACACACAAACTGTGAGATCATGAGCTGAGCCAATATCAGATGCTTAACCAACTGAGCCACCCAAGTGCCCCTGATATATAAAATTATTAATTTAAGGGGCACCTGCGTGGCTCAGTTGGTTGAACATCCAACTCTTGATTTCAGCTCAAGTCATGATCCCAGGGTCATAAGATTGAGCCTACTGATCAGTAGGCGTCAGGCTCCCCAATGACCATGGAGCCTTCTTAAGATTCTCTCTCCCTCTGTAACTCTCCCCTGCTTAGCTACCCTCTTTCTAAAACATATATATTTATATTTAAGACTTTTTATGTATTCTAACGTGATCATTCAATGCAATAAATCTTTTTCTAAGTACTGGTTTAGCTGCATCTCAGAAATTTATGTGTGTGTTTTCATTTTCATTCAGCATGAAGCATTTCTAAATTTTCTTTAAAATTTTTTGACTATGGGTTATTTAGAAGTATGCTAACTTCCAACTATTTGAGGATTTTCCTGATATATTTATGTTATATTTTTGTTGCGGGCAAAGAACGTACTCTGTTGATTTCAACTATTTTAAATTTATTGAGACTAACTTAATGGAGCAGTATATGGTCTATCTTGGTGAAATGTTCTATGTGGACTTCAAAAAACATGTGTATTATGCTCTTGCTGGGTGGAATGACCTAATAGCAATTAGGTCATATTGTTTGATAGTGTTCTTTGAGTTTTCTATAGACTTGTTGGTTAGTTCTCAATGTTTCATCCATTATTGAGAGAAGAATGTTGTAATTTCTAACTCTAATTGTGTATTTCCTAATTTATCCCTTCAGTTCTGTCAAATATTGCTTCATGTATTTTGAATATTTATCATTAACAGCTAATATGTTTAATATTGTTTTGACTTCTTGATGAATTGACCTGTTCATCACTATGCAATGTCCCTTTTTATCTTTTACAGTATTTTTCATTCTGAAATTTGCTTTGTCTATTATTAATATATCCATTCCAATTTTATTTTAATCAGGGTTTGCATGTTACATCTTTTTCCATTTTTATATTTTTAATATAATGTGGATTTCTTGAATCCAGCATATAGTTGGGCCTTGCTTTTTTATCCAACCTGACAATCCCTGGCTTTTAATTGGGTTGTTTGGGCATTTATATATATTTTTATTTTTATTGTTTACTTATTTTTGAAAGAGAGAGGGAGCATGAGTAGGGGAGGACAGAGGGGGGAGGGGACAGAAGATCTGAGGCAGGCTCCATGCTGACAGCAACAAGCCCAATGTGGGACTTGTGCTCACGAATGGTGAGATCATGACCTGAGCCAAAGTCAGACACTCAACTGATTGAGCCGCCCAGGTGCCCCTAGGCATTTATATTTTATTTAATTTCTTTAATTTAAATTTTTCATCTTGCTACTAGTTTCTATTGGCCTTATGTGTTCTTTGTTTTCCTTTTCCTCTTTTCTAGCTTTCTTTTGAGTTAATTATAATTTTCATAATTCTATTTTATTTCCATCATGGGATTATTAACTATTCCTTTTTTGTTTTTTAAGAAATTGCTCCAGGACATACAATATCTATCTTCATATCACAATCTACCTTCACAGAATATTTTACTTCCTCATCCGCAGTGTAAAATACGTATATTATACTTCCACTTCCTCTTGTTTCCTTTGTGTTTTTGTTGTCATGAGTTTTACTACTACATATTTTATTAATTCTACAACACAGTGTTTTTATTTTGGCTTTAAGTAGTCAATTGTTTTTAGAGACTTAAAGATATAAGAAAAGATGCTTTTTATATTTACCTACATATTCATCATCCTCAACATTCTCTACCTCTTTCTATTGATAGAAAATTTCATTTGCAAGAAAAAAAAAAAAAAGAAAATTTCATTTGCTATCCTTTGCCTGTTGCCTGAAGAATTTTATTTAAGACTTCTTTCAATGCAGGTCACTGGTGATGGGTTCCCTTGGCTTATAATCAGATGAAAAAAGGGTTTATTTTGCCTTCATTTTTGAAAGCTCTTTTCCCTGGCTATATAAATCAAGTTTGACTTTTTCTTTTCTTTTCTTTCTTCCTTTTTTTTTTTTTTAATCCTTTTGGCATTTTGAAGATGGTGTTGCACTGTCTTTGGACTTGCACAATTTATGATAAACGGTCTGTTGTCCACTCAGGCTCTGTTCTTCTTGTTTTTCTAAAGTTTTTTCTTTGTGTGTTTCAGTGTAATTTCTCTTAGTATGCCTTCAATTTCACTCTTTCTTTCTTTCTTTTTTTTTTTTTGCTTCTGTAATTTCCCATCTCATTTAGTATATTTTTCATTTCAGGTGGGTTTCATATCCAGAAGTTCTATCTGGATCTTTATTATATATTCCATTTTCCTCTTCATTATGTTCATGCTATTATCTACATGTCAGCATATTTATGATAGTTGTTCAAAGTCCTAATCTGCTAATTCCATTATCTTTCTTATTTTTATCATCCATTTCTATTGATTTATTTTTCTTCTGGCTATGGTTTATATTGTCCTGCCTCTATGGACGTCTGGTAATTCCTTATTGTATGACAGATGTTGTGAGTCGTATGATGTTGAGTCCTGGATTTCGTTGTAATCCTTTAAAGAATGCTGGATTTTTGTGCTTAGATATGTTTAAGTTACTAGAAGATATGTTTATTCCTTTAGAAGCTTGCTTTTAAGTTTGATGAAGTAGGTCCAGACCAAACTTCTACTTTAAAGAATTACCCTTCTAAGAACTCTGCCCAATGTCTTGTGTATTATAATCTCTCTCCATTCTGGTTGCTGGAATCGTAACTATCTCCAGCTTTGTATAAACTGCTAGGCCTATTCTTTCTGGTGCTAATTTCCTCAGCCTCATGGGGGTTTGGTCCACACAAAGATGAGGAAACCCTTCTGCAGCTGTCTGGAGCTTATCTGTACCACAAATTCTAGCTGCCATGGCCTCCCCAAACTCTGAGCTCTGATCAACTTAGTGAGACCACAGAATGTCCTTTGGATTTCGTTGACCTGCACTGTGGCTCATAAATAGCCTCCAGTCAGAAAACTGGGCAATCATAGGACTCAGCTCGTTTCTTTCTCTTCTTTCAGATATCATGGTTCTGTATTCTTTGCTGCAAAATGCCTTCTAATTCTTTCGGGCAGGAGGGCTGTTCCCAAAGCTGTTGATTCTACTCTAAGTCTCTTATATGGACCTAAAGTCTCATGATAGCCCTCTGCAATAGATCCTATTATCATTGCACTCATTTTACAGATGAGGGGATGAGGCACAAAGGAATTTTTAAATCTCACCCAAATTCTTATATCTGGTAGAGGTTAGAGGAAGGATTTGAACTTAGAAGTCTGGCCCATGCTTTTAAGCACTATATTATATTGCCCCTCAAGGAAGAATTACAAATATAAAAATGTCTAAAGCACACTTAGATATTTGAAGAAGGAGTAGGATGTAGCCCTGATTTCCAATTTAAAGAAGAGGGTGAATACGAAGCATTGGCTCTACATAGGAGGTATTTTCATGTAGCATGGCTTGGGTCTTGACTCAATCAATGTGGACCAGGTGCAGCTGCAGGGGTAGATGTTCCATAAATACTAAGAGACACCGCTGCTATGGTAGGCAAGAGAGTGAAGCATGCTTTCAATATAGAAGAATGCCCCTTGGACTGACCTTGGTAACATCGGCATTTCAAAGAGTGATGTGTTCAATTTGCTCAGCAAGGCTGGGAGTCAGCACTTTACAGGACAGGCATGATTGTCTAGAGAGCAAATCAGAGAGGACACTTTGCAATTAGAGAAGATGCTATGGAAGCAGGAAAGTCAGGGTTCTATAGAAAAAGAAGTAACTGCTGACAATATAGAATGGTTACTACTTGACGACTAAAGTAACAGGCCCGACTTCCTCTCCTTCACATACAAAGACTGTCTCTATTCATCATCTCCAGACCCATTCCCTTCTGGCAGTGAATGGGGTCTTCACAGTTCATCAAGCGTGTGCCCCTGCCTCTCAAACATCAGTCTTACCCTCTCCAGAAATGCCAGCAGTTGAGGAGGTGAATGATATTCTACATAGAAAATGTTTATCACCATCCATTTGAAAGTAATAACTTAGGAGGCTCCTTAAAAAGTGATCTATCCTGTAATGATTGATTTTTGGTTTTACTCAGTTTCTTACAAAATGAATTTATCGGCTCGATTAGTTCCGTACCAGGCATTTGCTCAGTTAAAAATCTCTCAGTATTCTGCATCTTTTTCCACAACAGGCTTCATAACACCTTGTCTTGCTTATCTAAGACCTTGGCAGCAGACTGCATTTTACAGCTCTACTCCAAGAGATGTTTTTATGCAAACCTTCGGTTTTTTAAAAGCAAATGCATCTCTTAGTCGATCTATCTTCCTTTTGCGTGATGATGTTTTGGGCTTCTTTCCATCGCTGGGATGAAAAAAAATGTACCTTCCATCTGCACCAGTTATTAATTTAGTATCTTTCAGCTCCAAACCCACCCTCTGTATCCTGCTTTGTAATATAAGAGCTGGACTCTATGGGCTATATTTCTCTTCACCAGCTGGCTTAATGTTAGGTTTTGACAATAGAAGTGTGGGAGGGACAATGCAAGGCTGGAAGACAAAGAAGAGTCTTTTCCTTCTCCTTCCGGTCTTCTGTTTCTCCGTGTGGCAGGCCACAGATCAGATGCAGTGTCCCAGCAGCATTTTGTAGTCATGGCGGGTTGCCCTTTGCTGCTCAATAGTGGGCATCCTCCACCCTTTCCTCTCCCCACTCTGCAGACAGAATGTTCCTGTCACCAGTGGAAACTCTCCCCAAGGTCAGGACCCAGCCTTGCAGGGAACTTTTCTCAGAGTTTCTAAGTTTCTTCCTTGTTTACTTTTCCCTGAGTCCTCGGTGAAATACCTGCTTCCTCTAGTTACTGCCTCTCCAGTCCTTAGCCTTCTCTTGTACCCTCTTAATAGTTCACAACCCTCTATAGAGTTAATAAGTCTTTATAATAAACATTTCCTGTTTGGATTTCTGCTGTGATTTCTGTCTCCTGCCTGGACCCTGATTAATACACTCGCTAAGGATTCATTGGTGTTTGACTTTTATTTTTGAAAGCTGACAAGAACAAAAGACTCTCATTAGGGTGTGTGGGTGTGTGGGTCTGTGTGTGTGTGTGTGTGTGTGTGTGCATGTACACACGAGTGCTTGCACGTGGTAGTTTAGCACGGGGGTTAAAAGCACAGAACCTGAAACCAAATTGGCTTTTCCACTTCTTAGCTGTGTGTCCTCGAGCAAATTGTCTTTTCATGCTTGTGATCTCATCTCTGAAATAGGGGATACATAAGGTTGCCAGATAAAATACAATATGCCAAATTAAATTTGAATTTTAGATTAATGACAAATAACTTCTTAGTGTAAATATGTCCCAAATATTGCATGGGCATCCATTCTGTATTTTTATTTGCAAAATCTGACAACCCTAATACCACCTCATAAAAGGTCAAGTGAGTGATTATGTGTGAAGGATCTGGAAGAAACGTGGCAGATACCAATCAGGCAGTAGTCAGTCATTCTTTTCACTTGTTTGTTACAGTCCCAGCACCCCTTTCAGGGATGTTCTGCATGAATTGTAATTTTCCTGCCACATTTATTGTTCCCTTTAACTGTGTCATCCATAACCCCTCACACCCTGTCCTTCAAAGTGGCAAGGCCAGGTGATCTTTTTGGCAGGTATAGCTACTGATTAGATCAGAGTGTGCTTCTGACCTCAGGCAGCCCAGCCACAGGCTGGGCATCAGTCCACAAGGCAGCCTGTGGAAATAGTGCCGTCCACTAGGGTAGTAGGAATGAGCTAAATCTGTCAGAACTTACACTGAAGAATGTAGAGGAGACAGATCAGTGAGGACAGAAGGGAAGAGGGACTGATATGTAAAGATGAGAAAATTCATTATGACAGAGACTTCAAAGCAGAGTCTCTTTGCTCTGTTAATTATTAATAAATTATATATATATATATATTTTTTAAAAAGAGGGTATGGGAGCAGGGAGAGGGGGCAGTGAGAAAGAGAATCTTAAGGAGGCGCAATGCTCAGCTCAGAGCCCAACATGAGGCTTGATCCCATGATCATGAGATCATGACCCGAGCAGAACTCAGGAGTCAGACACACATCTGACTAAGACACCCAGGTGGCCCTAACAAATTATATTTTGAGTGCTGTTAGGGAAGGTTGAGAAGCACCCACCTCTTTTCTTAAAGACCACAGAATCTGGAAGATAGGGAACCCAAGGTGGAGATAAGGGATGATGTACTACTCAGCAAATGTCAAAACTGAGGTATGCATAAAATACGGTCAGCTAGGGGTACCTGGGTGGCTCAGTCAGTTAAGCTTCCAACTCTTGATTTCATCTCAAGTTATGATCTTATGGTTCTGTGGGTTTGAGCCCCACGTTGGCTCTGTGCTAACAATATGGAGCCTGCTTGAGGTTCTCTCTCTCTCTCTCTCTCTCTCTCACCCCCTCCCCACCCCTCCCTCTCTTGTTCTCTATTTCTCTCAAAATAAACAAAAAAATTACGGTAGGGGTGCCTGGGTAGCTCAGTTAGTTAAACCTCTGACTTCGGCCTAGGTCATGATCTCGCCGTTTCCAAGTTCAAGTCCCACATTAGGCTCTGTGCTGACAGCTCAGAGCCTGGAGACTGTTTCAGATTCTGTGTCTCCCTCTCTTTCTCTGTCTCTCCCCCACTCGTGCGTGTGCTCTCTCTGTCTCTCTATCTCTCTGTCTCTCTCAAAAATAAACATTTTTTAAAAGGAAAACTATGGTCAACTAATATACTTGGTAGGAATTTCAAGTTCATAAGCTGATAGAGCTATTCTTTTCTGAAAAATATAAAGCATCTCATGTTAGAAAAACATGAGATGGGACAAATTTTTCTTTTCTTTCTCTCTCTTCTAAGCATTGAACTAGAAGCATTTGATATAATGGGAGTATTCTGGAGATTTCAGTCATGGAAACGTAGAAGGAACACAAAACCGAAAGCTTCAGGCAGCATAAGAAGCAAGACATTCTAGTGGGCACCTGGGTGGCTCAGTTGGAAGAACATCCAACTCTTGATCTCAGGGTTGTGAGTTCAAGCCCCCATGTTGGATGGGGAGCCTACTTTAAAAACAAGAAGCAAGGCGTTTTATACTTTATACATTTTATACTTTATACTTTTTATACTTTAGGGGCAGTATGAGTACAGACATCATAGGCTTTAAAAGGTATATACGTATAATCACTTGTAAAGTTCATGCACGAGTGTATATGTGCACATGTATACATGCATAAAAACTCATATATTGAAGACATACTGAAGCTAAATGGATCTGCCACAGATGTAATGCTTACATTACAGCTTTTCCCAGTGGATCACAGAATCATGTTTTCTATGACATCTAAATGTCGGGCATTGGTAAATTGCACAATTCTTGGTCAGAGCCTTGGGATCACAAGACACAGGGTGAAGGAAGACAGGGAGGGGGGACCTCAAAGGCACCAGGAAGAAAAATACAGCAGAGACCAAAGCCATACATGAGAAGTGGGGGGTGGGGGGGAGGCGGGGCTCGCACACCTGCTGGGAAGGCCTAAGGGGTTCTAGGCTGCCCAGCACGCACTCTTGACACAGCGCCCTCTAGTGGAGCTCAGTGGCTTGTTTACAATATAGACAAGAGCATTGCAAGGTGAGCAGAGGACAGCTGCTTCCCTTGTTTGGAAGAGCACGCAGGGCTCTTTTCTTCCCCAAGCCTCCAGCTCCTTGTTCATAGGCAGGACTCCACGCGGGAATCCCTGACTCAGGAGAGTCAATATTGTTATAAGAACCTCAAAGAAAGATATTTCACTCTCTGCTTGGTCCGTCATTCCAACTACTTACAATTTGTCATTCTGATCTAGTGGTAGGGGTCCCCTGCCAGGATGATCACAGGTGAGCAGTGGGATGTGCTGCTAGTCATTCCTAAGCCTTCACTGAACCTCTGGGCACGAGGTGCTGTGTTAGCTGTAGGGCACTTGATATGTCAGGTGTGTCCCAAGCACTTAACATCAACAACTCATGTAACCATCAGTCATAACAGCTCCAGGGAGAAGGGCCAGTTTGCCAGTGACTCCTCTGAAGTTCAGAGGAGTCACATAGCCTGCTGGTGCCCAGGCAGGTCTGGAACCCAGGCTGCCTGGCTTCGGAGTCTATATTCCTAGTCACTGTGCCATGCCACCTTGGATACGACAATTTGAAAGTTGAGTGGATGTATCCCCAGAGTTTCTTATTCTTCCACAGCAGGTGTTCCAAGTTCCAGCTCAGGCCGCTCAGTGTCTCTTATGCATGGAAGATGCTCAGCTGTTGCAAACTTGGATCATTGCCATCGCAAGTACACATGTCTTCCCTTTTCAGCCTCCCACCGTAGAACGGGCCAGTCTCCACTCTGCGATAACTGGACCATCTTCTTTCCATATGTAATAACAAAATTTCAAAAGACAATTGCCTTAGGGTGATGTATTTGATCCAAGAAAATTATGTGCAAATTAAACCACACTTCCCCAGTAAGTTACACCATAGTTGCAGCGACGGAATGGGAGGGATTTACAACTTTCTTTAAAAGGAGTCTGGGAAGATCAATATATGGCCAAACAGTAAGAACTTCACTGGGAGAACTTAGTGCACAAGGCCTTGTGGGCCGTCTGTGCTACAGGTTTCTGTATTTCTTACTTCCAATATGGCAGCTAAATGATCACAGCCTTGAAGGTCTGTGATCCAAGTCTGATCAGAAGTTCCCCCTTGGATTAATGGTCCAAGATCAGAACAAAATGCAACTGAAGGAGTGGAAAATAAACTGTCAAATTGCACTGTTGACAGAGATCCTAAATCCGGTGGTTCCCGTGCCAGAATGGGAGGGTTGGCAGGTAACTCTGCCAATGGATGAAATGCTAGAGTCTTAAGGTTGCAAGGCAGTGACATAAACTCAAATATTAGGGCCCTAAGCAACTCCATAGCTTCTGGTACCTGGAGACCAGTATCCCAGGAGACAACTGGAGCTGCCTGCGTTTTGCAGGCAATAAGCAGTAGCTGGTGTAAGGTCAGGTAGGCTTAGGGGGCAGGATTCCAGAATTGCTCTGGAACGTGGCAGGAATTTAGTTCCTTGTAAGGTTCAATTTATATCTCCTTCACCCCAGAGAATGGGAGTTGCTATCCCATCACTGAGGACTAATGTCTTTGGGAGCTCTCTCTCTGCCTCTCTGTTTCTCTCTCTCTGTTTTTCCCTCCCTACACTCCCCCACCTCTCCCTTCCTGAATGAAAGAACTCATATGGCCTTGTTTGAATGCTGAGCTTTGGAGTCAGACAGATGTGAGTCTACATTCTTGTTAGCTATTTGACCTTGAATGTGTCACAGTCTCTCTAAGCTTTAGCTTATTTGTAAATCAGGATGATGCCTAATCCACAGAGTTGTGACGATTAATTGAAATAATGTATACAATTGGAAGCAATTATTCTATTATTAAGGAATTCAGATTCAGGTATGACATAAGATCTGTGTTTCCAAAGAAAGGCAAAATGGTGTAGTGCCCACACAAGGAAACTGAGACTACTAAAATTTCTGAGCTGGAAGAGACTTGGGAGATTGCTTGAGCTGGGAAGCGTTCTGAAAGGAGGAAGTGGTGGAAAGGAAGGTAAGGAATTGAGGAATTACAAAGGTAAATTTCATCTGAATTTAATTCATTCACTCCAGAAATCTATCTTGAATGTCTACTATGTTCAAGGTGCCAAGCCAGACTTTCTCCTTGTCCTAAACACTGTTAGCATCTGGTAGAGGGGATGAGAAATGGACCCACCTTGGGATCAGTCTCATGAGACAAGTTCTAAGGACGAGTGCACATCTGCCCAAGGAAATCGATGAAAAGTGGCCTCTCTGTACACGTGCCCTGGCAGCCTGCCTAGTCCACCTGCCTATCTTTCTTGTTAAAGATCCTCAAGGCAGGTGATTTCGGAGCTGCCCTTGGTTACCAATTCTCTGTCTTAAAAGAGTAACAGTCAATTCTTCCTGACGTCTAACTAAAACATCTTATATTGTGGTTTAAATATGGTCCCTCTGGTCTGCTCTCAGAGAAAATGGAGAGTAGCTGGCCACCATCTTCTGCATAATAACCTTGAAGGGGATTAGAGACTGTTAGTAAGTCCCTTTTGGGCTCTAGATACTATTACCCTTCATGAGTAGACTGAGGAAACAGGATGCAGAGATCGTACTCCAATTTCACGGCAAATGAGTTCCTGTGGAATTTAACGACCCTGAGGCCAGTGCAGTTGCCTTTGTGCATGGACAAGGTGTTGGGGTAGGCAGGTGTAAGGTGGCCATGATCTTCTCCAGGGCAATAGCCAGACTATGATGCATTCCAGGAAACATGTCATCACTGTTAAAACCTCAGTGTTAAAAGATAAGGGGAATTTGCTCCTGTTTAGAGTCAGTCACCTTCTGAGAGAGAAGCAGGTGGTAAAAGGAGGAGTAAAGAGAGAAACCTATATTATATTTTAATTTGATCTTAATTAAGTTGATTTCATTACAGTTGTTTAAAAAAGACATCCATTTATTACCTGCGAAGTCCTCAGGAAATATGCCTCAAATGGCATTAATTTTAAACTATGAGGTACTGAATATTGTTAGGGTAATAATGCCCATTGCTCAGGTAATACCTTCTGATCCAAAAATTCTTTTTCTACTTGCAAATATTAATGAAGGCTAGCAGAATATGCTGCTCCAGAATACCCCACCTCAGAATATGCTGCTTAGGTGTTATTTTGAACTATAGGCACTCCAAAAAACAAACAAACAAACAAAAAAAAAAAAAACACAAGGAGAGGAGTTTTCTGAACAACCCTATCTGCTTAAAGACAGATCCTCCAAAAGGAACTCAGTTGTCACGAATCTCCCTGGGAGTTTCATCAACCACAGAAGACTGAATCTCATCACAGGAGAGGAGACTAGAAGTTAACATCACACCCAGAAAAACTGTGTCATAAAGTATTATACCTCCCATCTGCTCTTCTAAGGGCCCATTCATTCATCTCCCCTAAAACCAATTTACTCTTCCCTAAGAGGCCTACATCCCACCCTCTTTCCCCATTAACATGGTATTTAAGCCTGAATTCTAAGCCACCTCAGGGAGTTATTAATTTTTCCCTGAGCATCTCCCCTTTATACATGAGGTACATATGTTACTAAGCTTCTGTTTGTTTTCCTCTTGTTAGTCTGTCTTTCCTTACAGGGATCTCAGGCAAGAATTCAGAAGGTAGAGGGAGAACTAAGTTTCCTGACCTACCTTGACCATGAAGCTTCTTTGTATTTTGTTCAGCTTCTCTCCCAGTAGTTCAACTATTTTACAGATATCAGATTTGAAGAGGTATTCAGAAGGCAGCGCATCAATCATTTCCCTGTCTACTGGTGTTCAGAAAAATGGATCTCTCCTGTCCTTCAAGAACTCTATGAAAGGAAACTGGACTTTTGTTAAGCACGCACAGTATTTACATGGTATGCAAATATATCACTCTTTTGCTATCATCAAAACGAAAATATTCATGAACATGCATCTTGGTTTCTTTGTCAGAATTTCCACCTTTTGTCTCTTGATTTTTCTCTCCTAATTTCCATATTGTGCTGTCAGATTTCCTCAATTGCCATCTGAGTTTCTTTGAGATGAAAATGCCTTTGTTCTAATCTACCTTCCTTCTGCTACAGCTGAATGCAACAGTTCTTATAAGAACTACATCTTGTCCTGACATTAGACGAACTTGAGGAACTTCACATAAAGCAAATCTCGTTTTGCAGACAGGGGAAGCAAGAGTTTTGGTTGAGCATTTTGGTCAAAATCCTATATTGAGGCACAAACTGAATTCAGGACATTTGACTTATAGGCCACTGATGGGAATGGTGGGTTATGAGGTTCTTCATAAAAGGTGTAACACCAAATTTGGCTAGAGGGGGAAAGATGGATGAAATGGTCTTTTTTAAATTTATTTTTTAATGTTTTTATTTATTTCTGAGAGAGAGAGAGAAAGAGCGTGAGCAGGGGAGGGTCAGAGAGAGGAGACACAGAATCTGAAACAGGCTCCGGGCTCTGAGCTGGCTGTCAGCACAGAGCCTGACATGGGGCTCGAACCCACAAACCACAAGATCATGACCTGAGCCGAAGTTGGATGCTTAACTGACTGAGCCACCCAGGCACCCCTTGAAATGGTCTTTTAAGAAGCCCTTTGGTCTGCATGTATTTTCTACTAATGCATTGTTAGAGCTTTATATATCGCTTAAGTCAAAAATCCCAGTAGGTCCTGGTTACTATGATTCAAAACTTCAGTGCATTCCTGGATATTGACCACAGCTCTCTATTCTTGCCCAATAATATAATCATTTATACCTTCTTCCTGGCAGACCGAGTTTTGGATGACAAGAATTGTTGGGCAATGCAATTAGGACCAACATATTTCTTGAAGTTGAAAAAGTAGACTTACATCAATAGGATTAAGTTGAGCAGGGACACTCCCTCCCATCCTCCTGAGTGCCAGTGGAAGGACTTTTAAGAATTGATTACACAGGGTTTAAGTCCAGAATTTCCCTTAACATATGCCTTACACACTTTCCTATGCCATTAAATGTACTTCAGAAAGATCATTTTCACAGATATGATATTATATCTTATATATATATACTGTCATATATTTAAAATTCCTCTATATTTGGTCAGGTATATTGTTTCCAATTATTTAATCCTATAGATAATGTTACAATGATCACTCTTGCATGTTCAAAATAACAGGGACAAATGTCAAGGCATTTATTTAGGCTCAAAGGCAATCACAAAATTATAGTTTTTATTTGTCTGGTTTCCCAGCAATTTCTAGGGGAGAAAAAGGACCTAGAATGTTTTGGTTGCTCACAAGTGCAATATTTCCTAACAGTGTGACCAGTATGTTGTTCGGTATGGCAAACCCTGGCATCTTGTTACACTGTAGTCTGTGCTAGGCACATGATATTTGAAACACTATGTCTGTTCCAGATACCACCCTTCATAAGCCACGGACTGACATTTCGAGGAGTTCAGTAAAATCTGGTATTATGAGTAATGGCTGGAGGAAGTGAGAGGTTTAACCCTGAGAAAGAGAATACCCAAGATTATGAGATCACAGATTTCAAATACAGGCAAGAACATTCTAAAGAAGGATTCGCCGCCCCCGTGACTGAAAGCTACAGGAGGCTGATTTCAGAAGATGTGGCCTAGAGCAGTTTAAAAAATAATAAACTAAAAAGGAAAGCTAGTGACACCTTAAGGGCTTTCCCAGATTGCCTTCTCCCCACTGAGGACGGTAAGGCTGGAAGCTCTGGGTAAAATCAGAGATGGCCCAAGTGTGAAACAGCTGGTTCCTCCCCTCAACGCTCTCAGATGTTGGCTTTCTCCAAGGTTCCGTCCTTGCCTCTGGCCACCTTCTACACTTACCTGAGACCAGGTTGTCTGCTCCCAAGGCTAAACAACCACTTTATCCAAACATGACTTTCCAATCTATGTCTCCAGTCCTTGCCTTTCTTTTGAGCTCCTTTGCTATCTGGAGAAGAGCCTATTTATTTTTTATTTTATTTTATTTTAAAAGTCATAAAATTCATTTTATTTAACTTCATATGTTAATCAAATTTCTTTCAGTAAAACTAAATTACCTCCAGTGACAGCCATAATTACTGAGAAAGAATAACTTCAGTTGCAATCACCTAAATAAAGATCCTTAATTTCGGGGTAACTGAACATGTAATGTGTCCTTTAAAAATGTTTTTTTTAACATAATTCCACTAACACTTTGTCCATGGTTCAAATTAGAAAATTAATATATTTTACCTGAAGCTTCTTATATTAAGTAAACAAAGCATGGCATTTTTGAATAATGGACATTAAAATGTAAAAATCATTAAAAAAGAGATTTATTGTCTTTCAACAATTAAATAAATGTTTTCAAAAAAATTTTTTAAAAGAATAAACTGGACTCCCCAGGTAATCTGGCAAGAGGGTCAACTTTCTGTAAAACACCTTTGACTACACTACAGGGGCACCCGGGTGGCTCAGTTGGTTAAGCATCTGACCCTTGATTTGGGCTCAGGTCGTGATCTTGCGGTTCTGGAGATTGAGCCCCTCATTGAGCTCTACACTGACAGTGTGGAGCCTGCTTGGGATTCTCTCTCTCCCTCTCTCTGCCCCTTCCTCACTTGTGCATGCTCTATCTCTCTTTCTCTAAATAAATAAATATTAAAAAATTAAGGTACCCTCAGTCTTTGGTATTTTACCCTTTATTTTAGTATATTTTGTTTATTATTTAGTTTTCTTTCTAGCTTCCATTTTCCAATCCAATACTGACTCTAACCTGGAGAACTCTGAACATAAATTGCTTTGCAGAATTGATCTTATATTTTGTTGTTGGCAGCTTTGAGAGAGTGAAGGCTGTGTGTCACAGAGGAAGGAGCTCGAAGGGCCTTAGACCCCTTCTCATTTTATAGATGTGGGATTGAGGCCTAGGAGGAGAAAGTGTCTCGCCAAGGGGACGGAAGAGCCAAGACTGGACTCAAGTCAATGAGGGTAGGTTACTTATCTGCAGTCTCTGATAATCTAGATGAAGCCAAAGCATTAGGTTCTATTGTTGCTATTGTTGAGTATGAAGGTGTACAAAGCGTTCTCAACAGGTTCTCAGGCTGGAAGGGATATCCAACGTCCATCCTGCTATCCTTACCCACAAAGCTGCTTTGTTCCCAGCCCACTAGGACTGTCTGGAATCGATGGGATACAGATCTGTCTGGACGTGAGGGCATGGATGGGCAGCAAGGAGTCTAAATCATAGATAATCTTTTTATTTATGTTGCTTGGACATTCTGTGCCTTGCCTCTTCCTTCCGGCAGTCCTTGTTTCTTATGGCTTGGAGAGGTGAAGGACCGTGTTGAGCTCTGCAGCACTACAGCGCTACAGAATGACTTCTCCCACACCTTCTGGCCCTTCCACTGTTGCCTAACAGATTCCCTCCTCACGGAACAATGCAACTTGTAATGAAATTACATCTCACTGTTGAGCAACTAGCCTATGCCAGTGCTAAGTGCTTTTCACACTCACACAGCCTCAGGTAATTCTCCCAACATCAGGGAAAGAAAAGGAGTAAAGATAAACAGTAGCTCAGAGGAGACCAGCAACTTCTCCAGCTACAATGGGCAGGAAGTAGCAAGGATGGGTCTCTAACATGGGATGATCTGACTCTAAAATCTATGTTTTTTCATTATGGCACATTGCTTTTCAAACATAAAATGCTAAACACATAACATTATTTTCAAAATGTTCATCTTAAAATATACCTTTTTTTTTTTTTTGAAGGATATCGATCAGTGCTAAGATCAGGCAAATACAGCCACATTGCAACAAAGTTATGCTAAAGAATCCCTGGACTGGTAAGCACAGTGCTTGCGATTGGGGTCTATGCCAGCTCTGGCACTAAAACACAACCTCAGAGAGTCCATTCATTCTGTCCTCCACAGTGGTGAATTATCATGACCCTCCACCCACCTGGGGCCATAGGAGGAGTATGCAATTATACCTGTAAAAATTATAGTGCACCAAGTTCAACTCCTCAGAGTTTGAGAGAAGTATTTCAGAAACGTGTGTTGGTATGTCATAGATTGCAAGTTTAAGCCAAGTTTATGGCCTCTCTTTTCTGGCACACATTTTATAAAGAGCAATGAATGTGCATGTTGCTTTCTGAGGTGTTAGCTTTACAACGGTAAGAAACAGTGTCGGGGCGCCTGGGTGACTTAGTCGGTTAAGCGTCCGACTTTCGCTTAGGTTATGATCTCGCGGTTCATGGGTTCGAGCCCCGCGTCGGGCTCTGTGCTGACTGCCATCTCAGAGCCTGGAGCCTGTTTCAGTCTGTGACTCCTCTCTCTGCCCCTCCCCTGCTCACGCTGTCTCTCTCTATCCTAGAAATAAATAAAAAAATATTAAAAAAAAAAAAAAAGAAACAGTGTCATGTCTGTGTAAAGAAGATGGTGAAACTTTGGGGTCTGCAACTTACAGATGATATAGAGCATACTCAGCACACAGAACCACAGGTACATAAAGAGCTGTAGGGGAGGCCAGAAAGAAGTTAGAGAACCAGAGACTTTTATTTTATTTTATTAATATTTCATTTTATGCCTCAAGATGTAAGGTTTGAAGAGTAACTATCTTAGTGTTTATGGATTCAAAAAGTACCTAATAATTATTTTCTGGATTATGTACAATTTCATATGAAAAAAGGAAAGAAAATGAGATGAAACAATAGCATATGAATGATTCTATAAGAAGAGCTTTCAAATAGGCAAGACTCCAAAACATTAGAAGAGGTCACTATTGAGAAAGCCCCCCCACCTTTTCCTAGCAATTACAAGAAATAGGACAAAGGCATAACCAGGTGGACCTGAGTGGGGGCTGTCCCACCCTAGTGGCAGAGGAAGAGAAGAGATGGTTTCTGGAGGGTCCCTTCACCCTGCTCTGTAAAATGCAGAGACAGGAACTCGGCACCCAGGTCTTGCTGCCAGTTCTGAAGAAAGGTGCTGCCCTCTAGTGTATGTGGCTTTCATCTCAATAGCATCCACCCACCTAGGAACCCCCAGTGACAGTCTCTGTTCTCCAGCCACACAACATAGGCCTATTTTAATAGCAAAGCCATTCAGAAAACACAACCACATTAAATTACTTGTTGAATGAGAATACTCTTTTGAGAAAAAGATGAGTAGTCATTCAGTAAGAATCCAGAGTTCGCTTATATGCTTCTCGTGTTGACTATGTAGAGGGGCTACCGGGAACGTGCAGAAAACTTCTTCTGTGTGCCTTTAATATTAGATGTGGATCCAAGTGGTCAAAGAGACTGCGAGGGGGTTACAGATCAAGGTAAGATTTTCTAACATTTGGCCTTAAACTTCTAACATTGTCTCACGGGGCTGGTGCTTACTGTTACTGCAGCCAGACCCAGGCCGGAGAACTTCTTTAATAGGAAAGCTGAAGAAGGCGTTCACACCATCAAAACCATCCAAATGACTGACTGAGGCAGGCAGTCTTATCTTCTCTCGCATAGACCTGGAGCTCCTCGAAAGCAGGGTTTTTACCATTGTGCTCTATGCTTAGCATGGTGCCTGGCATGTGGTAGATATAGATGCTCCCTTAGTATTTTGTTGAATGAATGAATATATTCACATATAACTTCCTGAAGGAAGAAAACTAACCCAAACAAAACAGTTATTTAACAAGTTGAAAAGGAAAGAGATCAGTCGCTGACGTTTGGAAGCTGGCCTGGTACTCGTGCTAAGTCATGCTATTCTCCTACAGACCCTAAACCATCTTCCAGAATTCGAACCCCAGACAAGGTTATTGGAGTCGATGATAAAATGAGGCAAAGCAAGCCCACTTCATAATTCTTTCCAAGCACACACAAAAATGAGGTCACTGTGCGGCCTGCACAATACCAAACATCCCACCTTTCAGCCGAAATGAGAGATCGCTACTGCTTTACAAAGTACAGCGTATTCCCTGCCTAGTCTGCCCAGGCAGACAGGTAAGGCTTACTGACATACTCAATCAAGGATTCACCCTGCTCTCTGACAGCATCCAATCTAGGGCAAAACCCCACTTCCTTAGATGCTCCCCCAAATTAAGCAACCAGAGTCCAAATCCTATAAGAAGTTCTAGCACCTTCTTACTGGGACACTCCATGGTTCCTCATGGTATGTGTTCCTTCTCACTGCAACCCAACTTGTTTAACTACAGGACTGTTTCTGGAGGTCTTTGGCTGAAGGCCAAGTAAATGATAAGAAAAAAAAAAACGCATGCCTCTAACTCCAAGTGTAATGTGAATCCTGTAAGAATCCCAGATCTGGAGGGTTGAATTAGCTACAGAACACTTCCTAAAAGTCGAAGGGTCTTATAGGTCAATACCCACAAACATTTACTGAAGCTCATTACTACATGCCAGGCATTATCAAAGCACTCCACAGGCATTATTTCATCACATAAGGTAGGCACTATTATTATTCCCATGTATAGATGAGGAAACTGAATCACAGAGAGGTTGAGAAACCTCTCCAGGGTCAGAGAGCTGGTAAGTGGTGGAACCAGTGTTCCACCTGGTCATCTGACTCCGGGGCCCATGCTTCAGAGAGATGGGACTCTGAAGGCAGAAGGGAGGAATGCAAGTGTGGGTTCTGGGGGGAAAGCAGCAAGACATAAGCAAAGGCACAGGGGCAAGAATGTGCACAGCTACCTAACGAGCATCTTGATTCACCTAGCGAGTTGCATAAAGATCTACACCATCGCTGCTCCTGTCTCCACGGACCCTCAGTGCGGGTTCTGATTCCCTTGAGGCTGACTCCCAGGGCCAGGTATGGGGTCGGAGGCAACAATTCTGACTCTTCAAGTGGCTTTAAGTCTGTCACCTTAATTTTAATGATAAAAACAGTACAACGTGTCTTCTCCCCATACCTTGTTCTTCTCATCTCCGGAAAGCCTGACGTGGCCCTATTGGGTATGGCTGGTGGGACTAAAATCAATCCTTCACCTAATTAACACCCACTCATCTCTCAGGTCTCCACATTCAGATGCCACTTCTTAGGGAAGCCTTCTCAAATTCTCTAGGATAGTTTTCCCTTTGTGACAGGCTTTCACAGCGGCCTGAACTTCCCCTTCAGTAAAGCCCTTTGCTCCTGGTACAGTTTAGTGTATGTCCTCCCCGCTAGACGTGAGTTCCATGACAGCAGAGGTGGTGCATGACTTGTCAACCACCTGGCACACTGCACGACCTCTGAGTTGTGAATTTGAAAGAGAAAGGGGGACTGAATAGCAGTAGAGGTTCAGGAAGAAGCTTCCCTTCCTACTCCATACTCTCGCTTCATAATGCATCACCACCCCTGCTGCTGGACTTTCTTGACCCAAACTCAAACACCATCTGCCGGCAGGTCAGATGCTGCCAAGAGAAATCTAGCCATGCTCTGTCAGGCCTTTTACTTTTAACAAGAGTCCTTCTAAACTTCACCTTCTGAAAAGTGAAACTTCCCCTCTGCTGATTTATCCAAGGTCAAGCTGAGTGAAACATCAAAGCTAGAAATAAAACTCCGATCAGCAATTCCCAAGATGGTGCTTGATCTCCTTCTTAAAGGAGTAAGGAGGAGGAGCTGGGCTTGAACACTGATCCTCTAAGAATGTTAATCAAACGTGAACCTACAATGCCTGTGGCTTCCACCTGTTATCCAGGAGACATTAAAGCATAATGAGCCCTACAGGAAAAGGTGGGTTTTTTTTTTAAAGGAACAAGGAAACACAAGAAGTACAATCTAGATCTATAATTAATATTGCAAAAATGACCTGAATGAAGTCCTGGATTGTGATTCTCCCAAGCTGGCTTGCCACAGTGAAGTGAGCATAAACCGAGTCTGTCAGAATCAGTTTCCTGTATAACCTCTTGGTAGAGGATACAGCAAGGCTAAAAAACTGCAGGAAACACAAATGTCCCTGGCATTACCCTGTGTTTTCACCTCATGAGAAGCCACTTAAAAATGAGTAAGACCAATGTTAAATTCCTAGCTACACCACCATACAGTGAGAAAGTTCAAATAAAAGCCAAGTTCTCAGGCTGCAGTGCTGAAGAATGAAAGGCAAGCAATTAGGGCTGAGAAAATGGATTACGTAATTTGATAGCAGGAGACTTAAATCAGTAACAGCAGGGAATTTACTGTCTCAGCGTTTGGATAACCAAGATACCTTTTTACCTGGGATGGGTCAGGCACAGCATGGCAAGCGGACAGAGGCAGAGGAAAGAGAGAGACTGCATACGCTCTCCACCACCTTCCAGCCTGCGGTCTCTGGAATGTGAGAAGGGAACCGCTCTGCAAAAAAATGTAAAGCTGAATGGATATCTTCCTGATCAGAATATCTTCCTGGATACGTAGGACTCACTTCTCCTTACATATGACTCACAAAACCCAGGCAGCCCCCAAATATTGGTGCGCTTCGTGGTTCTTGGAAATGTTCATTTCTTCCACCAGTGTCACCTCAAGTGACGTCATAAAATTATTCTTAGGAAATGAGGCAGGTCGGGCTCATTTCACCAAACCTCTTCCTGCATATAGTGCAACGGGGTAAAAATAAGTAAAACCCTTTTGCTCAAGTTTCTAATGAAAACTAATATTGGACAAGGCTTTGTCTGCTTTTCCTTTCCTGGCTATTTTCCATTCCCTTTTATTTTTCCTCTTTATAAGTACAGAATGTGTAATTTCATCTAGAAATAGACTCTCCCTGGGTTTTAAACAAAATACAAAGTTTATTTAAAAGCAAACAGAATATCCTTCCCCAAGGAAAATGGATGTGAGGCCACAATGCAACCAGGGCCGTTGACAGACTGTTCCCAGTGCTGCTCCTGGTGACCTGGGAGGGGACCTCAAATCCCAGATGGCCTAGGAGCAAAACTTGGCAAGATGTCACATTTTTACGTCATCAAAGTTGCATATTTATCACACTGAGCCTTAACAACAGGCCAACATTTGCACAGACTGTGACATGATTGTAGCGAACAGGAAACCTGCTTTGTTTGCACAGGTAGCCCTGATCATTCCGTCTCTCATTTCTCTCACCTTTAAAATTAAGACAGCTTTGGATAGCTCCCGCTCCGTTTTCTTTTCTTTTTTCTGTCTTTTCTTCCTTCCTTCCTTTCTCTTTCTTTTTTTTTTGCCAAAAGAAGCTTGAAGATTAGATGAAATGTCCACCTTGTTTCAAAACTTACTGTGGGCATACCAGGAGTGGCTGGAGGCTAGATGAGCTACAGGAGACATGGGCCTCAGGTGAATATAGACACACCCTCCAGAATGGCTGTTCTGAGGCAGGGGAGCACACTGAGAGTAAAGGGCTCTGACTGTAGGCACTTGGCCCCGAGCGCTTTTGGAATTCCCAATAGTAGAGTAAATGATTTTCCCAGATTATTTGATTAGCTATTACTAACAATGACTTAAACCAAGAACAAGAGACTTCCCCCATCGGTAAGTGGGTTACATAAGAGTTAGAGACAACAACTTCCTGAGGGCCCATCAAGTTTGAGTTACAAATGTAGACTTAAACGATGCAAAGTGGAGATGAGACGCAGAAATCACAGAAACAAATATATGGCATACATAGACAACCGAGCCTGCTACGGAAAGCTTTAATCACCACATGTAAAAACAACATATTCACATAACAAAAATGGCTCCAAATGCTTTATCATCACCGTAACAGTCTAGAAACGAAAGTTGCACTAATAATAAAAAAAACCTGCTTATTCATAACTGCAAGATTTATGACACTGTTTCTCATAAACACATTTTTTTTTTTACCCTGAGACTAATGTCACCAAAGTGAAAAAGAAAAGTCACTATCAGCTGGAATTTATTTAACATAGAATTTAAAAAATCATTTATTCATGAATCTGGAACAGGTTCTCTTTACTCTCCCCACACACACTACGTGAGAGCAAGAGGAAAAGGTGGCAGCTGGCTGTGTCCCGTCTGTTTTTCACACTAATGACGATTTCTCAACCCAATCTATTGACCAAAACAAACAGAATTTTAACATCAATTAATGCTACACTATCACACTGAAAAAAAATGATCAAAATCAGTTCTTATAAAAGGAGAGTTGAACTACATAGTCAGACAAGAAGAGAAGAATTCTTCCTTGAGAAGTCTACCGTGGTGCACTCTACTTGCAACATGTGAGCCAGCAGGGAAGTTCAGAGTTCAGAGAGACTGACTGCCTTGCAGACCTCAAGCCAGGGCTCTCAGTCACACCTCGAGATAAGATCTGCACATCTACAAGAAGAACACCCAAATGCTACAACACTTGTTCCCTTCGAGTGATGGGAAGGGCAATCGTGTTAAATTGAAAAGAAGACATCCATGTTGAAGTGGGCGATACTGTAGCATTTTGTGTGTGTGTGAATAACAAATACCTAGAACAAAAAGATTTTCAAGATCAAAATCCTGATTATCTCTAGTTGTTTTTTGTTGATAGAGTCTAGAGCCTCTCACAACGTTGCCTAGGGATTTTCCTCCAATTATTCCCATGATAACCTCTGCGTGTTTCTAAAATGGGCTCTTCCTAAATATCTGCAGCATTTCATGGAGGTGGCTGCTAGTGTGTGCAGCTGGGTCAGGAAATCTTTGTTCCTGCGTGGTGTCAGAGTGCTGTACATAACGGTTTCCTGTGTACTACCTACTTTCAATTGCACAGTTACATGTACTTTGGGCTACAATAAAAACCTAGGGTTTACCAGGCCTAATCTTACTCCATTCTCTTTATTTTTATTACTTCTAGATGCATTCCCAATTCAAATGATTGAAACGAGCCACACAGACATGGACATTTACTGGCTTTTTCCTGAGAAGTTAAATTATGTTCACAACCTCTAGGTCAAAACTGACTGAGGTAATGGAGAGAGAGAATTCACTATTTGACTGAGTTAGGAAACATTTTCTGGCTAGGCTTGATATAAGTGTTCTTTTCTTCAGGTAGAACCATGGACAATCAGCAATTATATGGCCAATTCTCCCCTCTGATACCTGAACTCTCATATGACATTTCTGCCAAGGGGTTGTCTAGTCTCTGCCAGAGTATCTATAGGGGTAGGAAGCTGTTCCAACATTACCTATTCTTCTTCAGAATAGAATAATAGCAAAACAGATGAAACAGATACACAAACTTGCATTAGGCATGATTATGAACTGTAGCTAACTGTTCAAGAGTTCGCAGATTGTCATTTTGCTACTCAAAAGACTCCACCAGATTTGTTCCAAGTACCCCATGCCTTGTGCAAGGACTCAAGATGGGGAGACACAACTTTAAAATGTGAATATTATGAATCATCGCTGAATAGCTATGTGTGGTAGGGAGCAGCTAAGAAATCTTACAATCAATTATTGCAGTGACCCCAAAACAAAGGGGTTTCACTTTGAAGGTGCAATAAACAGTGTGCAGCAAGTCTTGAGAATTCAAGAGCCTTAGTGGATGAACTGTGGGCTAACTGCCCTCTGTAACATTTGTCAATGTCAATGTAGGGGACAAGAGAATGATCTGAGTGGTCTGAGACTGCAGCCTGCTCTCCAGACATAATCAGAGGCAGGACACTCTACCTTGACTTTCTCCCTTTGGCTGGTCTGGAAGCACCGTAAATAACATTTTTATTTCTGATTTCTCCCAAGGTACTCAGACTGCTTCAGGGTTTAAAATTCCTACTTCACGGGGCGCCTGGGTGGCTCAGTCGGTTAAACGTATGACTTCAGCTCAGGTCATGATCTTGTGGTTCATGAATTCAAGCCCTGTGTATGGCTCTGTGCTGACAGCCCAGAGCCTGCAGCCTGCTTCAGATTCTGGGTCTCCCTCTATCTGCCCCTCCCCTGCTTATGCTCTGTCTGCCTCTCTCTCAAAGAATAAATACACATTAAAAAAAATTAAAATTCCCACTTCAGAAGACCAACAAAGGCAACATATTGACTGGTGGATAATACTCTCAGAATTCAATTTACAAAGGATCAATTCCTCTGAAGGGACACAGTTATGTCTTTTTTTTTTATTATTTTTTTGAACATATATATGAATAAATAGAACACACACATAAACTTTACAGACTCTGAATGATCATGTTAATTGAGATCCAGCTGATTCAGTTTTGGGTGCTATTTTCACCTCTGTGTTAAAATGGCAACGGTTATCAGTCTTTAACAGACAAAACTACGAGCAACGAACAAAAACAGAACAACAGAAAACCAACCTTTAAGTCAGTGTGTCTTTTTATATGGATGCCACTTTTTTCCATATCTGTTTCAAAAGTATCAGATAGTGAACATTTAGTGGCTAGACAAGAGAGCAAATCTTCCTGCAAAAACAGACTAGAACGTCCTCGCCCACTGAGATTGTGAAGTGAAATCAACAGAAGTCTATTAAGTACTCAGGATATATCTGGTTGGCGTCAAACACCACAAAGATCTTTGGGTTCCAGGTATCATCCACACAGCTGTCGTATAAATTCACATAGCTCCCATCCTTGGAAGGAGGTCGCATGTATTTGGAGTCTCCATTTATGTAATCCCCAATTAGCACTCGAGCAAGAAACATAGATTTATACGTTCTGAACAGATGCCGCTGTTGCAGGCTGACGCCATGAATTTGGAATGTGTTTCCGTGCTTTATGTCATCTTTGCAGAAGCGACTGGAGTAGGCAGCATCTCTAGCAAAATAGGTTCCTTAAACAAAAAGGACCAGAAGAAGCCAAGATTACTATGAAGGATCTAGGAAACACAAGCAAAACACTCTAATTGTTAGAGGAATAGACACACAAATCGTGTAACAAAAGGAGATGTGCAATGTCCTCATTTGTGGATCTTTAAGGAAAGAACAGAAAGCCACGTACTGTGGACTGCCCCACAAATAGCTATGTTACACAGACCATTCTCCCACTTCCACCAAAACTTAGCTATCTGATTTCTATTTTCAAAAGAAAGCTTCTAGAGAGATCCAGTATGTAAGACAGATACAGACTGTTTCTGTGACTAAAAGTAAGGCAAGACCTGAGTTTTCTTTGCCTGAATCTCCCTTCCATTTCTATTTCCCACCACTGCTTTCCTCAGCCCACTGCCCTTACCCAACATCCAGAGAGCTCTGAAGAGCACAGTGGGAACTACTGGTCTATGGAGATTATTTCAAAATCCAAGAAACTACATTTCTAGGATACAGAGTAACAAATCAATATTTCTGAAGATAATAACCACCCCACAACCACAAAAAGATCTCTGAAGAGTGCAACACTATTCACATCTAGACACTCTGGAAGTACAATTTCACACAGGTTCATTGCCTAAAAAGTCAATGAAGCATCAAATCTTCTGAAACAGTAGGCCTAGGAGACTGACATCATGAAGGGAATATTTACTCTAAAATATTTGGGAAACGAATCACAAAGTCTCAGATTACCCAGTGCTGAGGATTCACGGTAACATTTTTCTAATCCTCTTACAGTGAGATCAGTGGGATGCCCTTTTCAGTAGTTACTTTAAAAATTAATTTATTCTTTAAAAATGTAGCATATCTTGATCCTAAGGGGTAGCCAGCTCTCTAACTGGAGATAAGGTACAAAGTAAGGACCGGAAAAATAAACATTCAACCCTACCTTTTCTCCTCATCTCTCACCTTAATTTGCTTGAGTAGTAGGCATAAATTGATGACGTTAGAAAAAAAGGTGAGGAATTCCCCCATTATTCCTTATTGCTCGTTAATATCCTTACCTATCATTTTCTAAAAAACAAAATGAACAAAAAAATACTAGTACCTAAACCTGGGCACAATGTGATAAATTTATTTTATAGTTCTTTATAAATCTGACATAAAACAGTTTGGTATGGAGGCATACCTGTATAGGATTTATACGTGGAAATTAAATGTAATGCAAAAATCAGCCAATACAGACACGGTGTCCCGTCTGAATGACTGGGACTGGGGAGCTACTTAACCTGGTAGAAGTGTCAAAGTCTTACTTCCACCTTGTACATGCAGGAAGTGGCTTTTCTGTGGCTCAGAAACTTTGAGGGTGTGCCAGGAACCTAGTACAGTTTATCTTCTAACTTAATGACTATCAAACTCCTGAATTATAAAACAATCAGTTATCTCTAAAGGGACGAGATTCACTCCTAGGACTCAAACTGGGCTTGGAATTCTGATAATTACCTTTCCCAAAGACAGCACCATGTATACCATTTATTCTCCAATCGAAGTTATGAATGCAAATGGCTTCCACAAATTCACTGCTGGTCCCATGGAAGAGCATCTGTTCATTAATCTGAGGCACACCTCGTTTTTTCTTGAGCTGAGCCTTTTTCCTAAGAACACAATACACATAGGCATAAGACACACAGAGAGACCATAAGTGGCATTTATTAGTTTTTAGAAGAGCCAAGTTCAATGAAAAAGGGCAAAACAGAAAACACTTCTTTAACATAAATCAAAGGTGGACAAAGCAGCTCTGGAAAAGAAATAATCCTACATGCCCTTGGACACATAATCATCTTACCAAAAATTATTAGTTAAAACTGAGACTTAAGGTTGAAAATTATACCAAAACTATAGATATCCCAGATGATGCACCATCATAGTCAAGCTAACAGAATGCCTAAGCCAGCCACGCTTTACAGATGCCTAAAAATGACACAATAAACAACTAAATAATATAAACTTCAGAGAGTCCTTACACATTGCATCCCTTGAGGAGGGACCATGCCTTAATCTTTTTATCTCCAGAGACTAGAAAATGGTGGTTGGATTGAACTGAATTTTGAATCAAGGGCTGGAAGGAATATTAACCAATCCAGTTCAACACACTTCCCAGTGGAAAAATCTCTTCCAACACATAAAAAGATATGCAATGAAAGACTGACTGTAACAGTAAAAAAAAACAAACTAAAAGCAGCCTAAAGCTCTTTCATAGAAAAATGAATAATTATATATACATACATGCAAATTAAAACAAACCAGATCTACATGTACTAACATAGGCAACTCTTGTTGAAAAATAATGTTGAACATAAAAAGAATGCTGCAGAAAGAGATATACGACTCAATACTGTATGTTGTATACAAATACATATAGGTAGTAAAAAATATAAAAACATAGACGAGAAGGCAGAACACCAGCCTCAGGAGGAAAGCAGAACAGGATGGGGATGGGTGTTTATCCATCACTGTATCTGTAATGCTTCGTATCTTTAAAAAAGCCCATATATGACAATCCTATATTTGTTGCAGCATTATTTACAATAACTAAGATATGGAAGCAGCCCAAGTGTCCATTGATAGACAAATGGATAAAGAAGATGTGGTGTATACACACACACACACACACACACACACACACACACACACACACGCAGTGTAATATTAAATAGCCATGAAAAAGAATCAGATCTTGCCATTTGCAACAACATGGATGGACCTAGAGGGTATTATGCTAAGTGAAATAAGTCAGACTGAGAAAGACAAATATGATCTCACTCATGTGTGGAATCTAAGAAAAACAAAGAAATAAACAAACAAAAAGCACAATCAGACCTATAAATACAGAGAACGAACTGATGCTTGCCAGAGGGCAGGAGGTTAGTGGGGGCTGGGTAAAATGGGTGAACAGGAGACGGAGATACAGGCTTCCAGTCATGGAATGAATAAGTCACAGGAATAAAAGACACAGGATAGTGAATATGGCCAATGATATTGTAACAGCCTCAAGTGGCAACAGATGATAGCTACACTTGTGGTGGGCAGAGCATTAGGCATAGAGACGTTGAATCGCCATGCTGTACACATGAAACTATTGTAACACTATACATCAACTATACTCAAATAAAAATAAACAAATAAGAACAAATAAATATAGAACTAAAAAGTCAGGGAGATCAAAAACACAGCACAGGGAGTATAGTCAATAATCCTGTGATAACACTATGGTGACCGATGGGGCATATGCGCATTGAGCGAGTCATGTGAAGAATTGTTGAATCACTATGTTGGACACCTGAAACTAATACAATACTGTGTGTCAACTAAACTTCATTAAAACAAATAAATTTTTAAAATACATTAAAAAATGAAAAAACACATATACAAAGATAAAGAAAATGTTAAAAGTAAAACAAGTATCAAAATGTTAAAATCTCACTGGCAGGTACAAGGGTGTCCATGAATTAACTGTAGCATTTCCATTTTTTAAATATTTCATTAAAAAAATCCCCTCCACTCATTACATCTCTGATAAATCGCTATTTAACATCTGCCTCAATTCATTCCGGTACACGCTTTGCAAGACAGCACAACTCTCTGTGATCAGCTAGAATGGTTAGGAAGTAGGTGCCCCCAACACTGAACCAGAATCTGCCTTCTTGTTAACGTTCACTGATTGGTTCCAATAATTCTCTCCCAAGCACAGAACAATTCCAGTCACTCTTACACACAACTCTGCGATTATCCAAAACTTAACCACTGACTTAGGCTTTCTACTCAAGGTTAAAGATCCATACCATCCATTCCCATTCTCAGAGTATGGCTTCCACACCTTGTTCTATCCTGGACAGCCTTTAGTTGACAAGAATCTGCTGGATACCGTCTAATTTATAAATGTTGGTAAGAAATAGAAAAAGATTCCAGATACCATCAGCCAGCACTGGCTCTACTGCCACACCACTGCATTCATTTTAGAGCAGTGGCATGAATTTGTAGTCACTCAAAACAATTCTGGGGGCGCCTGGGTAGCTCAGTCGGTTAAGCGTCCAACTTCAGCTCAGGTCATGATCTCACAGTTCGTTGGTTCGAGCCCCGCGTCGGGTTCTGTGCTGACAGCTCAGAGCCTGGAGCCTCCTTCAGATTCTGTGTC
This sequence comes from Proteles cristata cristata, assembly GCA_017311185.1. Classification (NCBI taxonomy): domain Eukaryota; kingdom Metazoa; phylum Chordata; class Mammalia; order Carnivora; family Hyaenidae; genus Proteles; species Proteles cristata. The sequence continues at coordinate 4,773,607 of JAESUZ010004630.1, forward strand.
TCCCCCTTTCTCCAACCCTCCCCTGCTCATGCTGTCTCTCTCTCAGAAATAAATAAAACATTAAAATTTTTTTTAAAAAAACAACAATAAAACCATAATTCTGTACTCAGAAACCCCAAGACTTTCTCAAACCGGATCTCTTTTTGGCTTGCTATATTTGTACAACTCATTTATAAACCTAATGTAGTAGATTCATTTTGATTAAACTTAATCTTGATATAGTAATTTTAAAAAATACATAATTGATAAACAACATGCAGCTTAGTGACTATGTGGGGAAAGATACTTGCATTTAAATGAGAGGAATGGTGAGGCGCCTGATGGCTCAGTTGGCTGAGCATCCAACTTTTGATTTCGGCTGGTCGTGATCTCACAGTGAGCTAGAGACTCACATGGCGCAGAGACTGCTTGGGAGTCTCTCTGCCCTTCCCCCACTCGTTCTCTCTCCATCTCTCTCTCTCTCATACATTAAATAAACTTTTGAAAATGAGAGAAATGGAAATGGTCTTTCTCAAGAGTCATTTGGCAATATAGTATCAAAACTTCAAGGGCATCTGGGTGGCTCAGTCGGTTAAGTGTCTGACTCTTGATTTCAGCTCAGGTCATGATCTCGTGGTTTCATGAGTTCAAGCCCTGCATCAGGCTCTGCACTCTCTTTCCCTCTCTCTCTGCCCCTCCCCCTCTTGCTGTCTCTGTCTCTCTCAAAATAAATAAATAAAATCTAAAAAAAATTTTCAGTGTATATGCTTTGATCTACTGGTGATGGTGTTTCAGATCATGAAGCATGATGTTAGAAGGATGTGCATGAAACAAATACTCACTTCAGAAAAATCCAGCATGTTTTTGCTATGAACAGATTTGCTGACTTTCTTTTTTAGACCTTTAGGTACTGCCTTTTTTCCCCTTTTTTAATGATGCACATTTGTTGCTGTTCTAAGCAAGGAAAAAAATCTTTTTTTTTAAAAAAAAAAAGATAATTTGTTTTGACTGTTTCAATTTCCCAAGGTCTTTCTACTTGCAATTCATTTACACAATAAGCTACCCTTTCTAGTTTTAAAGCTTTCGCAAGCCTTCTACATTTCTATCCAAATTATCGACTGAAATGTTGAAGGTCTCAAGAAGAAAGCATGCATGCCACTCAAGTTACTCTCTGCCCAAGACTTTTAATTGGGTATTAGTTTTTCTCTTCGAACTACCACTGGAATACATTTCTCTATCTTGCCTCCAGCATAAGAACTTCTGTCAACCATTTTGCAGAAATCAAGTACACTGTCTAAGGGGCTCAGCCATCTACCACTATGACAGTCCTCTTAGTTTGCTGAGCACTAGTGAATTTGTACTCTTTTTCCCCAAGTAAATATTTGTTTAGTGTACATCTTCCTAAGGTCAAGCTTCACCATCAGTAATGCCTAGAATCCACTCCAAAATCAGGATAATCACTCATTACTATTTCTCTGACAAACATCAAAATAATTTCTGATTTGAAAATTCACTTGAGTCTCTCTTAGTGTGGGCATTGAAAATCTGCTCAGTCACCGGATTGGACGTGGCATATAGACCAGTTGAAGGCAGAGTGGGAGGGGGTGGGCAAAGCTTTGCATTCCCACAGCATAATATATTCTAGTGCCAACTAATAAGGCACCCATGAAATGTGCAGCCTCACATACTATGACCTTAGGGTTCAGGAAAGGCTCATATTGAGCCCTAGGACCTCTTGGGCTGCAGCTAAACCTTCAGGGAATATTATAGGACTCAAACTACGCTAAGCTCTTCACTACTGAAGAAAATCACACAACCATTCCAATGGCTCTACTACAAACTCGTCCATGCTCAACCTCCTGACTACCTTTCTACCTTCTTCTCTAACTACTCGTCTTCATTTTCATTTTCATTTTATGGTGCAATTGCCTGGCTCCTTGTCTAAGTTATGGTCCTGTACATTGCTATGTCCCACGTGTGCCTCAGAAAGTGCACGTCATAAAGTAAGTGCTCTGACATATTTGTTAGAAGAAAGGAGGAAAATTTAAAGAAAAAGAAAAGGAAAGGAAAAAGGACTGGGCGACATGGAAATGGATGCCTGATGGACTTGTGTGGGCCTCACTGCCTGCACAATCAGTCAGAGGTTACATGACAATGAGATTGACTAGGATTTTAATTCTTAATGGAGATGTCAAAATAACAGATTGTCCTTACAATGAGACCCAGTATTTTCTAATGTCATAGCAGGTGACAGTTTCATTCACCTTCACAGATTTCTATAGGCTCACATTCCATAAAATCATGAGAGGCATAGGCAGAGTGATACTATTTCCAGTGAAATTCTTAGTATATACAATGTTTAAACATGGGGATTCACTGGTACATTTTTACCACTAAGATTGAGTGGAGACAACTCAAATTATGAGTTCAGTTATAACTGAACTCCATTTCAGAGGCCTGATTATAAATAGTGAATTAAGTTTTCATCAGACCATTTAAGAAAAACTTACTATATTCACTGAGAGAATAAAAATAAAGGGGAGAGAGGCCTCTATCTTCCTCAACAAAAGAAATTTCATCTCAACAAGAACATAATAAAACCTTCTACACTCAGTTAAATTCATTACTGTCAGAAATAAAGTTGGCTTGGTCCAAAGACTCAAGACTATAAAGAATACAAGCTGAAAGCCCTTATTTTACCATAAACTATTACGGCAATAAAACCAGGAATATACTCAAGCCATATTAACTACTTATCAGAAGCATGAAAGAATGCCATGTATCATTACCAAACAAAAGTGAGCCTAATTTTCAAGTATTTGGGAAAAAAAATGAATTAAAGTCTGTGATTTGCCTTGAAATACTTCAGCAACAACAATAATAGAAAAAAAGAAAATAGATTATGTGTGGCAAATCCTAACAAATGTTAAGTCACGATGATGAATACATTATATAATTTATTATATTCATTACATTAGATTCTATTATTTAAACTTTCCTGAGCAAATATTAAAAGTCTGCTTATATTCTTAAAAATTAGAAATCAAAGATCATCATAAATTTAATAAATTGAATAAAATATTTAATAAAAATCAATATTTAATAAAAAGGTTTCCACTTATAAACCACTTCTTTAAAATAACATTTGCTATTAAAAATATATAGCACAACAGGTTAATATGGACAATACCTTAAAGTTTTCAGTAATGGGCTTTATTTTTAGCTTAAGTGTATACTGAGCAATCCAATGGCTCATTTACACCCTAAATTAAGTAGTCAACTGAGATTTTAAATCTACTACCTAAACTTTAGACCTAGCAGGACATTTGAAAGTATATTCAACAATGTCCTTCAAAACAGAATAATCAAATGACTAGAGGCAAGATAGTGTGATTGCTTTTTTAAAAAATTCAACAATGTTGGGGTGCCTGGGTGGCTCAGGCGGTTAAGCAACTAAATTTTGATTTGGGCTCAGGTCATCATCTAATGGTGGGATCAAGCCCCGAGTCAGGCAGTAGGCTGGGTGTGGAACCTGCTTGGGATTGTCTCTCCGCTGCCCTCAGCCCCTCTCTCATTGGCACACGCGCCCTCCCTCTCTCTAAAAAATAAAAATAAATAAGTAAAAAATAAATAAATGAGTTCAACAATGTTTCCAGTGACTTCCAATTCCACATACAGGTCTGCATCACCAAAGTAATGTCAACAAAACTAACGAGCTCCCTACATTCCCTTCTAATGCAGATTTCAGCCAGGATGCACAGCTCTGCACCTGCAAAGTAGAGAGGGTCTTTGCCCTCCGAGGTGGGCTCACAGGGCTGGAAGTGAACTTGACCTTCACCTCCAGGGCAGCTCTGTGTCACTCCCTGAGAGTGCTGAGGAGCGCTGACAGACAGGGTCGTGATACCGCCAAGAGAAAAACACAGCACAACTCCACAGTTGGTGCGACACCTGAGGGGCAGTCCGGTTAGACATCTGAGCTTCGCTATCTCTAAGACTACGAAGGTCTTAGAGGCCAAAGAGAGGGTTCAGATTGGACACCGTCTCACCTGCAGAAGAACTCCCACAAGTCCAGATTTTGAATTCTCTGAATTCTTTTAATTCTGTGGCGATCCATTGTTTTCCCAAAGAGACTAGCAACTTCATTATACTCATGTGTTTGATTGTGCAAAGGAATAAGCTGGAAAAAGAAGTTTGCATAGTTTTACTGGGGCCCTTTCCACTCTTCCGCAGTGGGCTTCATCAGCTCTGCTCTTACCTGATAGGGCACGTCACTGTTCACATTCTCCCAGTGTGGGGGCATGGGGATAGCCTCGTTTTCACAGATATAACTTTACACAGCAAAAGACAAGACAAAATATTAGAAGTTGATAATAATTATTGTCAGTGCTTTAGTTTCACTTTTTCTCCAAAGCTGAATTTTCACATTTGGGACATTGTGACAAAAGCAATGAGATGAGGCTCTAGGTTCTTCACTTTCTAATATTTACTCCATGTCTCTTGGGTACTACTTTTTTAGGTGCAGAATTGACAACTTGGGTGGAAAGCATCCAATCTTAAAGAACATCAAAATTTCAAAAACAGTTGTTTAATGCTGTCATTTTTTTTTTGTTGTTTTTTTTTTAATTGTCAGAATTCCTTTAAAATGTAAGGAGGATTTTAGATAAAGGAAAGGAATTTCCAAGAAGAAATGAAACTCTCTATTTAAAAACAAAACAAAACCCTCTAAAAGATTGATACTGCCTATCAAGTAAAACCCAAACCTCTCAGCCATGCATGCAATGTCTTTCAAGCTCTCAGTCAAACCTAAGCCATTCTCTGCTTACTGCCCTCTCTTCCTCATACACAGCCTGCATTGATTCACGCAGTGAGGCCAGCGAAGCTTTGAAAACCTGCTCACCACACTGGAGCCACTGGATGGGAGCACAGAAAAAGAGTAAGTTGGAGGGCTTAATGGCAAAAGGCTGAAAAGGACATACTAGTCCTCCCTGGGGACTGAAGGTTACTAGAAGAAAGTCATAAATTTCAAGCCTATCTTTAGCTTAATTTCTAAAGCTCATTTTAATTTTTGAAAAGATCCTACAATCAGATGATTTGAAAATTCACACCTATAAAGAAGCAAACAGTGAAAAGTGTCCAATTTTCAACCTTTGCCCTAACTCCAAGTAATCAGCTTTGTTTTTGTTCTTTAGTCTTTGGGGTATTCTTCCTGACTTTTTTAGGTTCACACAAGCCAAATTCCCCCACATACAAATGGCAGCATAAAACTTATGGGACTGTTTTGCAGCCATTTACTCCCCCAACGTAATATGTTCTTAAAGATCTTTCTGCATCAGTAGACGGAGAGGAACCTCATTCCCAGTCCCTACCACAGAACCTGGCCCATGGTAAACACACAATACCTACTGGTTGAATGAATGAGTGCAATCTATTTTGCAGATGCAGAGAATTCCATGGTATGGACATACCATAATCTGTGTAACAAGTCCCTTGTTGATGGTATTTAGTGTGTCTCTGACTTTTTGCTACTGTTAAGAATGCTGCAAAACCACAAGTTGACCTTCTGTCATTTTACCTGTCTACTAGTGTACCTGTAAGAGGACATCTGTGAAATGGAATTTTTAGGATTCTGACAGATACTAGGATTCTGACAGATACTGCCCAAATGCCCTCTCTGAAGGTTATGCTCATTAACATCATTACCACCAGAAATGTAGAGAATCCCTACTTCCCCACCTCTCCAAAAAGGTACATTATCAAACTGAATTTATGACAATCTGCTAGTAAAAAACTGTCTGGTGTAATTTGTGTTTCTCTGATTCTGTGTGAGGCCACATGTTTCTAATGAGTTGCTGGTCTTCTATTCAGAAATTCCTAGGAGTACTTCATATATTACAGAGATGAGCCCTTTACAATAATAAGCAATGATACTTCTCCCAGTTGTTGCTCTTTTTGTTTTTGTTTTTTTACTTTGCCTGGAGTAAATTTTAGCTATGAAAAAGGTTTTTATTTTTTGACTTTTTAAAAAAAATTTTATGTAGAACATAGCCTTAAATAATTGTAATTTCCTGGCCGGTAGGAAATGTGAGCTATTCACCTTGTGTGTAATACACACTTGATATATTCCTGCCGTGAATAATTAAACATTTCTGTATCAGCACCCACTTACCTGCATCACTCTAACACTGCCTGACTGTTCTCCTCTGCTGTTACCTTGCTTATTGTCCTCTATTCTGGTTAATTCTCTACCTCTCCTGTCTTTGTTCTGGTTTGTATCATTTGTGACAGAAAAGTGTTCAGCCCCATAGTATTGTGGCTTCTCCCCACCAAAGTATACCAGAAATAATAAGGTACAATTACAACAACATTTTCCATTATTATGTCCCATTTTTCTCCTAGATTAAATATTCTTGGACACTAAGCAGTTCCTTTATTACATTCCTTGTGCCAAAGAATAAAGATATGATGTGGTGGTAAGAAAATAATATCCTCCACATTCCATAGAAGTCCTAGTCTAGGGCATTTGTTATAGAAGTACTTGAATAACTTTTAAATCAGGATGCAAAAATATGAGCCAAAAGCCTTAAGAAACAAACTGATAGAAACTTAAAGCATTTCTTTCCTTACTTGACCCCTTCTTTCAAAATATCTCATTAGAAAGAGCAAACGGGTATCTCCAATTCACATGCTCCTATTTTTTTCTTTTCTGTTTCATTTTATATTCTTTGAACAGCAATATTTGCTTGAGGAATCATGACAAAAGCAGGAGGTATACTCTCGAAGATTTTCCCCTTCAATTTCATTCACAGGAATAACAAACACTTACTTTCTTCTGGCATCTACAGCTCTCTTTTAGGGCTGTGTACCACCAGAGAAAGCAAACAGGACAATGTGCGACCCAGACCCAGGAGTAGAGGGCTGTGCTGCCATCCCACTGAGCTTGCACCTTCTTTAGGTCTCCTGTGGTCATTACAGATTTGGAATCATTCCTGGGAGCTGCCCAGTGGGGATAAGTGGAGGGAGAGAAAAAGGGGGCAACTGCCTAGAAGCTATAACTAGCCCATATCACTGGATGGCTCTGTCAGAGTATTTGCAAGTTAATTCAAACCTACTTCAGCAAGCTATTTTAAGGATTTATAGCAGAGACCATATGGCGTTCTGTAACCATCTTAAAGAAATGAAAAATGTGTATATAGAAGAGGAAATGAAGAGGAGAACAGGAAAGGCAACAAGGGCAGACAATCATCATATTGTATTTCATCAACTAATGCAAAATCCAGTCATGAAAAGATCAACATCAAGATCATTAAATAACCTACCCAAACATTTTCAGTCTATTTGTTCCTCTATCAAATACTAAAAAAGAGGAGGAAAGCCCACTCTTTCCACCCCTATTCTCTTTACAATACCTGAAAGCACTGATAGAAAAGGGGGCTCTTTTTATTAAGCGCTGTTTTCCAGTGATGAGATTCATTTGCTTCATTTCTGTAGGCAAAGACAAAGATATTAGATAAGCGGTGGGAACAGACTGTGCTATACATAGTCACAAAGATGTGTAGCCACAGCACGTGGTGATCCGGAACCATGGCACTTGGGGAGGCGCTGACGAGCACAGTGTATCAAGGACACTTTACCACCCATCTATTTATCACATCATAGGAGTGCTATTCAGGGAGCATAGCTTCATCGTGAGGTCTAAGCTCACATACAGGATGCTAGGCTCAGACCGCTCAGTATGCAGGGTCCACACCTTTCTGGAGCACACTTAGCTTAAGCTGATGCTATGGTACAAGAGTTCCCAACTTAGGAAAATGAAGAGTACTAGAAAGAGAATAAAATTATAGTACTGAAACTTCTGGTTGGTTTATGAAATGGGAAGTGTACTTTGATTGCTCCAAAATTTTGGGGAATGATTAAAAGATAATTACCACTATAAAACTAAAAGAACTGAATTTCAAAAATTGGTACATTTTTGGTCTTCTCTGAATCATATACCAAAACCAACGACAGAAAACCTAACTAGGCTAAATACGTGCTTTTTTCAAAAGGTTCTAGTGAGATGAGACTGATAACTAACAGGAGGTGTCATTTTCTTCTCCCTTCTGTGCCTCAGCTGTGCCAATGTTACCAGATCCATGTCTTCGTTCCCACAAAGTTTAGTACAAAGGCTTACTTTGAGATGCCAGTCAGTATATCTTATCTAATTGGCATCATTCCATTCCAAAATAAAGAGCTTTGCCCACCCAGGCAAATGCTATAAAATATAAAGTATGCCCTGCCCTTTCTGGATTCTCTAAGGTTCCGCACACACACCGGCATCACTGCTATGCAGGAAAAAGCAAGATCATGTCAGCACAAGGAGCAAAGCCTGCAGTGTCTTCTACCACCTCATTCTGAGTTTCCTCTTCACCATTTTTACCAAGAGCACCTTAGTCAGCTTATGGCAGAGCAGCTGGAGCTAATTTTGCAAATAGTACATTCGAAATGCTGATGCCTATACCTTTGATGCAGTATCATCATATAGAGGGGTTGGGGAAATTAAATTATTAAATGTGACTCCTATTCTTTGATAAAGATATTTTAACAAACTGCATGGTCTGAGAGAAAGCTCTCCCCAAAATATAGTTTTAATTAGCAAATATTCTTTCTGAAACATGTGGCTTGCTGAGTTAAATGTGTTGATTAATTTCATCCTCTACACGAAGCCTGATGTGTGTGCATATCACTATGTCTTAGTATCGCTTCAAATTGGCACTTGTGCACAAGATGTCTGAAAGATCTAAGGGATACCTTCTGTCTAGACTGCAACAAAAAGATAAATGTCAGGGCCCCTTAAAGGCAGCCTATTTAGCTAATGTCATAAAAAAGCAGTTATGGTTAGTTGCGAGGAAGAATATAATGGTTTGAACTCTTGAGAATTAAAAAAAAAAACTCTGGGGGGACAATAATCATTAGAGATTTGGTTGCATCAACCTCTTACTGGACAAATCCCATTCACCATTTCTGGGCCTTAGCTCATCCAAGGGAATTTCCTAAGGTGTCACCACCTGACCACACCACACCACAACCCTGTCATAAAGACACAACTCATAGAAACTGGGAGGGAACAGCTAGATGACCGAGCCATGTAGCAGCCAAAATATGCTTTGTTAAGAAAGCCTTCCTGGAGCACCAGGATGACTCAGTCAGTAGAGCATGTGACTCTTGACCTTGGAGTTGTAAGTTGGAGCCCCACGTTGGGTGTAGAGGTTACTTAAAAAAAAAAACTTAAAAAAAAAAAAAAAGCTTTCCCTTCCAGGTCTTGTATGCCTCTTTGCCACAAACAGCTAAAACCAACAGATTGAAACTAAAAGAGCTGAATCCAACCGGTTTTTTATGGGATACTTAAAACCATGCCTATAGATCATGGATGAAATCCAAAGTAGGGCTGATTTCCAGATTAGCTAGCTGCTCTGTGAAAGAGCCAATGAAATCAGAAAATGGCAAAAGGCAACGTCCATTAAAGAAACTGTTTTCTGGCAAAGACACTAAGAGATGGGTTGTTCAAGTGAACTTTGGCCTTAAAACTATCACCAGCTACCTATGACTATGTCACCTAACTTCTCAGATGGAACCTTAAAATGAAAAGGTCCCCAGCTATTTCAAAAGGCTAATAGAATGATCAACAAAACAACAGCTAAAAAAGTGTTTTGTGTTCCTTAGGGGAGAAGAGTTACATAAGTTCAAAAGATATGACAATCTCTACATACGTTAGTATCTATAAGCATACAAATACTCCTTTACAAAAGGTAATGTTGTGCAAGAAGATTTAAAATCTTGAATTTTTAAAGAGAGATTTTTGTGTATGACAAAAGAGATTTACTTCACTGTTCACAAATACATCAACTAATTCTCATCTTCACAACTGTAGGTTTTACTGTATCAATATGCTAAAAACACACAACTATGAGGGGGTAAAAACATACCTGCAAAGTCTATCTTGTAGCTGAATTTGGAAGTAGTAAAAGAAATGGAGCCACAAGGGTTTGTTTTGAAGCTTTTTTCGATATCTTCACTGCTAACTGTACACTGAATGTTGGTATCCGGCTTTAAGACAAACCAGAGAGTATCATTTACGAGCTGTTCACATCAATGGCTTGGCCACAGAGGCGGTTCTGTGGTCACAGAGACAGAGACTGGAGCGACGAGGGCAACTGACTAAGCGCACATTCTAGTTCCCACACACACGGAGAATCGCAGCTAAGCGAGTGTGTGCAGAACGGTGTAAGGACTTCCAGCAAAGAAACTCCAGCAACTGGTGAGAAGCCCTCTTTCCAGATCGTTACAATTCCTACAAATGATTTCAATAATTACAGCTTCCTAACTGGCTCAAATTAGATCTTCTTTAGGTAGGCTTCTAAGTCAGAAAAGACCACCAAACTTTCGGGTACTGGTTGAAATTCACGAGCTGTATGTGACTCTGGACAGATTCTGTTTACCTTTCTGAGTTTTGCTGTCTTTGAACATGAGACAGTGTTAAACATCTGTTTCAGAGCTGCTGTGAGGCTAACGTAGAAAATATGCCTGCAACATCTAACATGATACCTGGCGGACACAAGGTGCTTACTAAGGGCCTGCTCTCTTCTCCTCCTTGTACACCAAATGGAACTTGGAATTGCTCAGCCATACTGAGACCGTGCAACTCAGTCACATTCACCCTCTGTACACACAGTTAACTCAAACTGCTTCTAAATACATGATTGAGAAAACCTGGGGACAGGAAAAGGAAAAGGACTAGAATTTCTCATTTTTCTTTTAGTCAAGCTATCTGATTTCCCTAAGGTTTGATTTCCTTCCAGGTCTGCACTGCTACTGTGTGAGTCAGCAGCATGATGCTAAGTGAATCGGAAGCCTGTGTGCTACATTCTGGAAAGGAGGTACCTGAAACATGTGCCACTTCCCGCACTCCGCCAAGTAAAACCAGCCCCACTGGGTGTCTGACGTGTCCATCTCATCCTCGCTATTTGTCATTCTGGGTAAAAATTCTTCTGCTTTGTGAAACATCTCCTGGAAAGCCAGAAAGGGGCAGAAGAAGAAATATACATACGTTTCTTAACAATCAATGTACCTTTTATACATCATTTTTTTCTTACAAAGAACTGTATGGCAAGTGTCCTTCCAATGGTGACACTTTAAAACTACCATCCTTTGGTGCGCCTGGGTGGCTCAATCACTTAAGTATCCGACTCTTGATTTTGGCTCAGGTCGTGAGCTCATGGTCTGTGAGATTGAGCCCCACATCAAGGCTCTGCGCTGACAGCATGAAGCCTGTTTGAGATTCTCTCTCTCTCCCCCTCTCTCTCTCTGCCCCTCCCCTGCTTGCAGTCTTTTTCTCTCTCTCCCAAAATAAATAAATAAACTTAAAAAAAATAATACGATTCTCTCTGGCATATAGACTCTGAAGACAAACATTTATTTTCTTTTATTTTTCATTAAAAAAAATTCTTTTTAATTTTTGAGAGATAGAGACAGCATGAGCAGGGGAGGGTCAGAGAGAGAGGGAGACACAGAATCCGAAGACAGGTTTCAGGCTCTGAGCTGTCAGCACAGAGTCCAATGCGGGGCTCGAACCCACGACCATGAGATCATGAACTGAGCTGAAGTCAGACGCTTAACCGACAGAGCCACCCAGGCGCCCCTGAAGACAAACATTTAAAAAAGGCTGAATATCACTCCTTACCAAATAAAAGAAATAATAATACACTTAGGTAAGATACAGCGATGCCCATTCAATGATTTAATTAAGCTATCTCAATATCTATAAGCACTCCAGATTCTCCGTATAGAGTCAAGAAATCTCTGTCTTACCATATGTTCACATATTTGGTCAAAAAAAATCCATGTATCACACTAGTTAAAACCAAATACACCTGAGGTTTGTTTTAAACATTCATTACTTCATTTAATGGCATGGAAAGATGTTTGCAATCTATAATGTTGAGTAAAAAGGAAGGCTACGATACACACAAATAGTATAATCCAATTTTAATTTTAAAAATTCACCTATATTTACCTACATGAATGTATGTGGATGTACATGTATGTATGTGTACATACACACACACACACACACACACACACAGGCAAGCATACACACAGAAGAAAGTCTGGATATACATACAATTTATCATAGTTTTTTCTGAGAGTTAGAATAATACAAATAATTGTGGTACCTCTTATGCGGCTCTTAGAATATGCGAAGCACTAAGTACTATACAGATAATAGCTCATTTAGGAGTCACAACAATCCTGTAAAATAGGTACTATTATCCCAAATTTATAAATGAGGAAACTGGAGCACAGAGAGGTCTACCATAGGGAAGCCAGGATTCAAACCCAGGCAGTCTAGATCCAGGGCCTATGCCTTAATTACCATTAATAAACTGCCTTGTACTTCATCATAAATGGTTTTACAATTGCCACTATATCAAGTAACTCACATACACATGATCTTTGAAAAATTTTAAACATTCTTGGGTAGAGACTGGGATGAAGAGAGGGTCACCAGAAAAAAGGCAATGAGGTTAATCAAAGGAGACTAACTATCTGGACACTATGTGTCCTCAGGGTTTTTGAATGAATTTAACTTTGCACAATTAATATATGAAAACATTCTCCTTGCAAAGAGTCAGAATGCTCAAGATAAAGCTAAAAACGTTTTTGAGCATCATCAGTTCCATTTCTGGTATCTTCTCTACCTCCTTCCCTAGGGTTAACCAAGACTATCAACTTAGTATGTGTCTTTCAGGGGTGTGTGTGTGTGTGTGTGTGTGTGTTTAACCATATACACACATATAAACATACGGTTATTGGTGGTTTGTTAAAAATTTTTATTTCCTACATCTTTGATTTTTTTTTTTTTTACAAAGAATATATAATTACTTGAGTAAATTTCATCACTTAAAATGGTCCATCCTGTTTCCAGAAGCTGTGTAACCTGGGATAAGTTTCTGATTACCTCATCTAGACCACAGCTGCCTCTTCACAAAATGGAAATTAAAGGCTCCTTCCTCGTTGGGCTCTCGTTAGAAATGAAAGAGATAATGCAGTGAAGAACCAAATACAGTACCTGAACTCAATGAAGGGGGCTTGTTATCTTTTATTCATGCTTGGAAACTTCTCCAAGGAATGCTTTACGGTTATTTTCTGGATTTTTCCTTCATGTTTTAAAGTTGACTGGCTGCTAGGAAATGAAAAATAGAACACCTTAGGGTCAAGAGCTTCAGGTACAGAACCCACTATTTGCCTTATATCTTTTAATCAGAAAATAAAGGCAATGATTTAAAATTTCAGATCAAGGGCACCTGGGTGGCTCAGTCGGTTAAGCGTCCGACTTCGGCTCAGGTCATGATCTCGTGGTTCGTGAGTTTGAGCCTCGCATCGAGTTCTGTGCTGACAGCTAGCTCAGAGCCTGGAGCTTGTTTCAGATTCTGTGTCTCCCTCTCTCTCTGCCCCTCCCCTGCTCATGCTCTGTCTCTCTCTGTCTCAAAAATAAAAAAAAATAAAGTATAAAAAATTTAAAAAATAAAATAAAATTTCAGACCAATTGTTCACGTTAACTATCCCCAGCTCCTGCTCTTGCTTCTATTATTGTTCATATCATTTGCCCATTCTATTGTGAGAAAGAAACCAAGAATGACCTAAATTTATTTTTTCTTCTGAAAACAATTCCTAAAATTTAGAAGGATGAGTTTAAAGGTAATAGTTAAGGCAAATATTTGGCTTATGAGTTCTATCTTTTCTTTACTAGAAGAGAGGAATAAAAACAAGAAACAGGAAACAGAAAATATCCTTTATACAGTATACATGCATCACTTGTGCTCTGCTGTGTCACACTGTCCCTAAGATCACACTCTAAGCCAGGGTACGATGGTAAGTGTTTTACCAAAGTCCTTCCAGAACTTCCCATCAAAAGTAGCTTTGGGTGGGACCCAGGACAGACTCATATTTATCCCTATTTTGGAGAGGGCAACACTATAGGCAGGTGCTACTGTAGTCAACATTCCTAAGGCACTTCAAATTCCACAAAATTTTTTGTCTTCCACAACCCAATGCACAAGAGAAGTCGCTATCTTCCAAAGTTACGGAAAAAATGAAGCAGAGAAAATGCAATTATTTTGTCAAGAATCATAGAGTTAGTGGGAGAGCTAGGCTTGCCTCATCCTTCAAACATAGCTAGAAAATTTCAAATCATTCTGAACACCCAACAAATCAATCTGAGGACAGAACAAACAGCACAATTAGTGGGGAGCAGAGGCCACACTGTGGAGGTAGGAGGTGCGGAGACATGGTTTGGGGGAGAGAAGGTTCACGGGTGCTGTGGAGGGGAATGAGCCCTGCTCATGGAGAGGGAGAGAGAAGGAAAGGAGCACAGAAGCGATCACACAAGGAACACACTTTCCCTTTCCATGTTTTGGCTATTGTTGAGAGTGCTGCTATGAACACTGGGGTCCATGTGCCCCTATGCATCAGCACTCCTGTATCCTTGGGTAAATTCCTAGCAGTGCTATTGCTGGGTCATAGGGGAGTTTTATTGTTCATTTTTTGAGGAAACTCCACACTGTTTTCCAGAGGGGCTGGAAACAGACGAATGGATCAAGAGGATGTAGTTTATCTACACAATGGAATACTACATGGCAATGAGAAAGAATGAAACCTGGCCATGTGTAGCAACATGGATGGAACTTGAGGGTGTTATGCTGAGCGAAATAAGTCAGGCAGAGAAGGACAAATACCATATGTTTGCACGTATAGGAGATTAGGAGGAACTTAACAGAGGACCATGGGGGAGAAGAAGGGGAGAAACAGTGGGGGAGGGGGAGGGAGACAAACCATGAGAGACTCTTGAATGCTGAGAACAGACTGAGGGCTGATGGGGGTGGGGGAGAGGAGAAGGGGGGTGATGGGCATGGAGGAGGGCACTTGTGGGGATGAGCACTGGGTGTTATATGGAAACCAACTTGACAATAAACTATTTTTAAAAAAATTAAAAAAAATAAAAAATAAATTATAATTTGAATCTAAATAAATAAATAAATAAATAAATAAATAAAAGGAAAACACTTTCCCAAAGCCAAAGACTGGGAAAACAAGAGAGGTTGATTATGGTGAATTTTTACAAACAGTGGGGCTCAAAGACTGGAGTTTTAGAAGTCCACGCTGTGGCTGGTGTAGAGCCTGGTAGGCACTGTGGTGCTCCTGTGGGAAAGGAGGACAGAGGCCCAGGAGCAGATAGAGTGATCTGAGGATCCCCTGGACATACTGGGAGAGACGGTTGTCCCTTTTGGGAGTGCATCTGGGAGAGGTGGTGGTGCCTCCCAGAGTACAAAATAGCCAGCAGGTGCCATTGCACTGCCCCATTTATTAGCATAAGGGCTGAGACACCTGTTGAGGGTGGCTAACCTGGGCACCAGCTTCTTGCTGTGCTTTACTGTAAACTCCAATCTCCTGCACATCAGTGCCACTGCCTTTCTAGGACAAACCGGCACCAGCCCAGCGAGACCCTTTCCCAGAGGACCAGTTCAGGTGCCACATTGGGTCCCTAAAATTTAGTGTTTTAAAACTCAGTGGGCTTGCCTAGGATAGCACACAGGTGCACTGCCCTGCTGTGTGAGCAGATGGCTGGGACACAGAAAGGGTGAAGGCAAGGATCTGAGGGACGCCTGGGATACAGGGGAGACTGTTGCTCTTCTGGGAGGGCTTCCCAGACAGTGGTGGGCACAAACTCCCCTCTCCAGTGTGAGGGACAGGGCTGGTGCCATTTCCCTCCCTGGCTCTGAAGCATAAACTAGCTTTAGTAAACAGCACAGTGCCAACAGTGGTGACCTAAACCGCTTACAGCAAGTCCCACCCCCTGCACCCTGCAAGTGCTTCTTTACTAGGGCAAATGAGCCTGAGAACCAGAGCAGTGGACCCCTCCCCCAGAAGGACAGCACAAACACCCCCCCACACCCACCATGTCTACTGACCATAGCATGCTGCAAAGCCCTACCTCTAGTGGAAATAGGATCTGGCCTCTTTTAACAAGGAGACCAGAGCACACCTACTTAAAATTTGCCACACTCTGGCCAAGATCCAAACACTGCCCGCTGTAGGCAAGGAGAGCCTCCGTAGACAACTGGTCTGAAGGATAGAGCAGCTACGACACAGAAGCAGGGTGCACACGGCACACACCAGAGAAACTCCCTGAAGCATAAGGCCCTGGACACTATGTGACCTCCTCTTCATAAAGCCTCACTAACAGGAAACATAACAGGCTTTCCTAACACAGAAGAAGACATAGACCTAGACAAAATGCCAAGATGGAAGAATTCATCCCAAAAGAAAGAACAAGGAAAGGTCATGGCCAGGGATCTAATCCAAACAGATATAAGTAATATGCCTGATTCAGAATTTAAAGCAACAATCATAAGGATACTAGCTGAGCTTGAGAAAAATGTGGAAGACACCAGGAAGTTGCTTACTGCAAAGATTAAAGCCTAAAAACTAGTTAGGCCAAAACAAAAATGCAATATGCAAACCTGGCTGGATGTAATGAACACAAGGATGGAAGAAGTAGGGGAATAGATAAGTAATATAGAAAATAAAATGATCAAGGTGTCTGGGTGTCTCAGTCAGTTGAACGTCCCACTCTTGATTTTGGCTCAGGTCATGATCCCAGGGTCATGGGGTCAAGCCCCACATTGGATTCCACACTGAGTGTGCAGCCTGCTTAAGATTTTTTCTCTGTCTCTCTGTGTCTGTCTCCATCTCTCTCTCTCTCCTCTGCCCCTATCCTTGGCTCATGCTCTCTCAATCTCTCTCTCTAAAAAAAAATACTTAAAAACAAGATAAAACTACGCAAAATAGTGAAGCAGAAAAGAAGAGGGAAAGAAAAATATTGGATCATGAATATAGACTCTGAGAACTCAGCAACTTCATAAAGGATAATAACATTCAGGGGCGCCTGGGTGGCTTAGTCAGTTAAGTGTCCGACTTTCGCTTAGGTCATGATCTTGCAGTTCGTGGGTTTGAGCCCCGTGTCGGGGCCTGTTTCGGATTCTGTGTCTCCCTCTCTCTCTGACCCTCCCCTGCTCGCGCTGTCTCTCTCTCTCTCCTAGAAATAAATAAAACATTAAAAAAATAATAATAAAGTATAATAACATTCATATCAGGAGTCCCAGAAGAAGGGAGGGAAAAGAGGGCAGTAGGTTTATTTGAACAAATTACAGCTGAAAACTTCCCTCATCTGAGAAAGGAAAAAGACATCCAACTCCAGGAGGCACAGAGAATGTCTAACAAAATCAACAAAAGCAGGCCAACAACCAAAACATATTGCAACAAGGTTTGCAAAATACCGAGATAAGGAAAAAATCTTAAAAGCAGCAAGGGAAAAGAAATCCCTAACTTACAAGAGAAGACAAGGTTAGCAGCAGACCTCTCCACAGAAACTTGGTAGGCCAGAAGGGAGTAGCATGATATATATTCAACATGTTAAATGGAAAAAATATGCAGCCAAGAAAACTCTACTCAGCAAGGTTGTCATTCAGAATAGAAGAGAGAGATTAAAAAAATAAGGGAGAGATAAAAGAGTTCATGACCACTAAATTAGCCCTGCAAGAAATACTGAAGGAGACTCTTTGAGTGGGAAAGAAACCCCAAAAGCGAAAAAGTCTAGAAAGGAACAGAGAAAATCTCCAGAAACAATGGTTTAACAGGGAATACAATGGCACTAAATTTGCATTATCAATTATCACTCTGAATGTAAATAGACTAAATGCAAAAGACATAGAGTGTCAGAATGGATAAAAAAACAAACAAAAAAAACAAAAAAAAACAAAAAAAAAACCCCACAAGACCCATCAGGGAGCCTGGGTGGCTCAATCAGTTAAGTGTCCAACTTCAGCACTTCAGCTCAGGCCATGATCTCATGGTTCATGAGTTCGAGCTCCACATGGGGCTCTGTTCTGACAGCTCAGAGCTGGATCCTGCTTTGGGTTCTATGTTTCCCTCTCTCTCTGCTCCCCCCTCATTCATGCTCTCTCAAAAGTAAATAAACATTAAAAACAAAAACAAAAACAAGATACATCTATATGATGCCTACAAGAGACTCATTTTTTTTTTTTAATATTTTATTTATTTCTGAGAGAGAGACGGCATGAGCAGGGGAGGGTCAGAGAGAGAGGTAGATACAGAATCTGAAACAGGCTCCAGGCTCTGAGCTGGCTGTCAGCACAGAGCTTGATGTGGGGCTCGAACCCACGATCCATGCAATCATGACCTGAGCTGAAGTCAGACACTCAACTCACTGAGCCACCCAGGTGCCCCAAGAGATACATTTTAGACCTAAAGACACCTCCAAGATTGAAAGTGAAGGGATGGAGAATCATTTATCATGCTAATGGACATTAAAGAAAGCCAGAGTAACCATACTTCTATCAGATAAATAGATCCTATTTTTTTAATGTTTATCTATTTATTTTGAAAGAGAACAAGTGTGAGTGGGGGAGGGGCACAGAGAGAGAGAGAGAGAGAGAGAGAAAGAGAGTGAACCAAGCAGGCCCTGTGCTACCAGCACAGACCCCAACACAGGGTTCAATGCTTAACCAACTGAGCCTACCAGGCACCCCAAGCAAACTAGACATTAAACCAAAGACTGTAGGGGCGCCTGGGTGGCTCAGTCGGTTAAGCGTCCAACTTCGGCTCAGGTCATGATCTCACAGTTCGTGGGTTCGAGCCCCGCGTCGGGCTCTGTGCTGACAGTTAGCTCAGAGTCTGGAGCCTGTTTTGGATTCTGTGTCTCCCTCTCTCTCTGACCCTCCCCTGCTCACGCTGTCTGTCTCTCAGAAATAAACAAAACAAAAAAAAAAAAAAAAACAAAGACTGTAACAAGAAATGAAGAAGGTCAGTGTATCGTAATAAAGGGGTTTATCCAGCAAGATCTAACAATTGTAAATACTTATCCCCTCCACTTGGAGCACCCAAATACATAAAACAATTAATAACAAACATAAAGGAGCTCTGATAATAATACAGTAATAGCAGAGGACTTTAACACCCCATTCATAGCAATGGACACATTAAGCAGAAAATCAACACAGAAACAGCAGTTTTGAATGACATACTGGACCATATGGACTTAACATATATATTTAGAACATTTCATCCTAAAGCAGAATACACATTCTTTATGAGTGTACATGAGACATTCTCCAGAATAGATCATATACTGGGTCACAAATCAGCCCTCAACAAGTACAAAAAGATTGAGATCATACCATGCATATTTTCCAACAAAACTACTATGAAACTTGAAGTCAACCACAAGAAAAAATTTGGAAAGACCACAAATACATGGAAGCTAAAGAACATCCTACAAAAAAGAATGAATGGGTTAACAGAAAATTAGGTAAGAAATTTAAAAAATGCATGGAAACAAATGAAAATGGAAACAAATGAAAATGAAAACATGACCATCCAAAAGCTTTGGGATACAGCAAAAGTGGTCCTAAGAGGGAAATATATAGTAATACAGGTCTAATTCAAGAAACAAGAAATATCTCAAATACACAACCTAACCTGAAATCTAAAGGAGCTAGAAAAAGAACAACAGATGAAGCCTAAAGCCAGTAGAAGAAGGGGCACATTAAAAATTAGAGTAGAAATAAAGATATAGAAACAAACAAAAAAACTCAAGCAGAACAAATCAATGAAAGTAGGAGCTGCTTCTTTGAAAGAAATAATAAAACTGATAAACTGCTAGCCATATTTATCAAAAAGAAAAGAGAAAGGATCCAAATAAATAAAATCACAAATGAAAGGGGGGAGATCACAACTAACACCACATATAAACAATTATAGGAGAATATTATGAAAAATTATATGCCAACAAATTGGGTAGTCTGGAAGAAATGGATAAATTCCTAGAAACAAACAACCAAAATTGAAACAAGAAGAAATAGAATATTTGAACAGACTAAGAGCCAGCAAACGAATTGAATCAGTAAACAAAAATCT
Organism: Proteles cristata cristata; assembly: GCA_017311185.1. Lineage (NCBI taxonomy): Eukaryota > Metazoa > Chordata > Mammalia > Carnivora > Hyaenidae > Proteles > Proteles cristata. The sequence goes on from JAESUZ010004630.1 coordinate 4,793,617, forward strand.
CCCAACCAACAAAAGTCCAGGGTCAAATGGCTTCCCAAGAAAATTCTACCAAACATTTAAAGATTAGTTAATACCTATTTTTCTCGACCTGTTCCAAAAAAGAGAAATGGAAGGAAAACTTCCAAATTCATCCTATGAGGCCAGTATTACCTTGATTCCAAAACCAGACAAAGACCCTACTAAAAGAGAAAATTACTGGCCAATATCCCAGATAAATATAAATGTAAAAATTCTTACAAAATACTAACAAACTGAATCTAACAGTACATTAAAAGAATCATTCACCACGATTAAGTAACATTTGTTCCTGGGCTGCAAGGGGATCCAATATTTGCAAATCAATCAACATGATACATCAAATTAATAAAGAGAGGCTAAGAACCATATGATCCTCTCACCAGATGGAAAAAAAAGCACTTGACAAAGTACAGCATCCATCCTTGATAAAAACCTTCAACAATATAGGAATATAGAGGGAACGTATTTCAACATCATAAAGTCCATATATGAACAACCCACAGCTAATATCATCCTCAATGTGGAAAAACAGAGCTTTTTCTTTATAGTCAGGAATAAGATAGGGATGTCCACTCTCACCAGTGTCATTTAACATAGTTTGGGCAGTCCTAGCCTCAGCAATCAGACAACAAAAAGAAATAAAAGGTATCCAAACCAGCAAGGAAAAAGTTGAACTTTCACTATTTACAGATGACATGATACCCTATGTAGAAAACCTGAAAGACTCCACCAAAAAAGTGCTAGAATTTGATATATGAAGTCAGTAAAGTCTCAGAATACAAAATCAAGGTACAGAAATTGGTTGCATTTCAATATGCCAATAATGAGCCAGCAGAAAGAGAAATCAAGGAATCAATCCCATTTGCAATCACTCCAGAAAAACATAAGATACCTAGGAACAAGCCTAACCAAATTGGTAAGGAGATCTGTACTCTGAAAATCATAGAACACTTATAAAAGACACTAAAGAGGACACAAGAAATGAAAAACATCCTTTCTCATGGGTTGGAACAAATATTTAACAAATATTGTTAAAATGTCTATGCTACCCAAAGCAGTCTACACATTTAAGGCAATACTTATCAAAACACCACCAGCAATTTTCACAGAGCTAAAACAAACAATACTAAAATTTGTATGGAACCATAAAAGACAACAAATAGCCAAAGCAATCTTGAAAAAGAAAACTAAAGCTGCAGGCATCACAATTCTGGACTTCAAATTATCTTACTATAGCCATAGTGAGCAAAACAGCATGATACTGGCACAAAAACAGACACATAGAACAATGGAACAGAATAGAAAACCTGGAAATGGGCTCCAACTATATGGTCGACTAATCTTCGACAAAGCAGGAAAGAATATCCAATGGAAAAAATACAATCATTTCAATCAGTGGTGTGGGAAAACTGGATAGCTACATGTAGAAGATTATGCTGGACCACTTTCTTACACCACATACAAAAATAAATTCAAAATGGATGAAATACCTAAATGTGAGATAGGAAACCATCAAAATTCTGGAGAAGAACACAGGCAGCAATCTCTTTGCCATTGTCTTTAGGAACTTCTTACTAGACACATCCCCAGACGAAAGGGAAACAAAAGCAAACATGAACTGTCAGGGCTTCATTAAGATAAAAAGCTTCTGTACAGCAAAGGAAACAATAAAACTAAAAGGCAACCTTTGGAATATTTGCAAATGACATATCTGATAAAGGGTTAGTATCCAAAATCTACAAAGGATTTCTCAAACTCAGGACCCAGAAAACAAATAATCCAGTTGAGAATAGGCAAAAGACATGAACAGATATTCTTCCAAAGAAGACATCCAGATGGCTAATAGACGCATGAAAGGTGCTCAATATCTCTCATCATCAGGGAAATACACATCAAAACCACAATGAGATACCACCTCACACTCATCAGAATGGCTAAATTTAACAACACAGGAAACAACAGATGTTGGCAAGAATGTGGAGAAAGGGGACCCCTCTTGCACTGTTGGCGGGAATGCAAACTGGTGCAGCCATCTTGGAAAACAGTATGGAGGTTCCTCAAAAAGTTAAAAATAGAACTATCCTATGACCCAGTAATTGCATTACTAGGTATCTACCCAAAGGACACTGATTTGAAGGAACAGACACATGCACCCCAATGTTCATAACAGCATTTTCAATAATCGCCAAATTATGGAAAGAGCCAAATGTCCATTGACTGATGAATGTGATATGCATATAAATGAACAAATAAACATACAAACATACATGTACACACACAATGGAATATTTCTCAGTAATAAAAACAATAAGTTCTTGTCATTTGCAATGACATGGATGGAGATAGGGTGTATCATGGTAAGCAAAATAAGTCAGTCAGAGAAAAGACAAATACCATATGATTTCACTCATATATGGAATTTAAGAAACAAAATAAAACAGATGATGATAGGGGAAAGAGAGAGAGAGGCAAACCATAAAACAGACTCCTAACAACAGAGAACAAACTGAAGATTCCTGGAGGTAAGGTGGGAAGAGGATGGGCTAAAATGGGTGATGGGTATTAAGGAAGGGCATTTGTGGTGATGAGCACTGCGTATCATATGTAATTGATGAATCACTAAATTCTACTCCCGAAACTAATATTACACTATATGTTAACCAACTGGAATTTAAATAAAAACTTGAGGGGCACCTGGGTGGTTCAGTCTTAGGTTAAGCACCTGATTCTTAGTTTCTGCTCAGGTCATGATCTCAGATTCATGAGTTTGAGCCCCATGTCAGGCTGTACACTGGCGGTGGGGAGCCTATTTGGGATTTTTTGTCTCTCCCTCTCTCTCTGCCCTTCCCCCACTCACGCTACCTCTGTCTCTTTCAAAAAATAAACTTAAAAAATAAAATAAAACAAACCTTGGAACAAAACAAAATAAAATAAAAAATAGAATCATAGAGTTAGCAATACAAAGGAGATTAAAGAAACACCCAAGGCCTCCTGAGCATCTGTTCTTCCCTAAACTGCCAACCCCATGGCCCCATTTTCATATATGGATAGTTGTTCCTTCTCTCCTCCGTTGCCAAAGCTTAATTTGGTTGCTTTACTTCTCAGACACTACGGCTCTTTCCAAAGACTTAGTTCATAAGACTAGTCTTATGGTTTTCTATAATAAGTTACTCCTCCAAAGGAAGGGCTATTCTGTATAATGAGGCTCAAAGAGTAAGCCAAGTTTAAATTAATAACTTTACAATACATTAACCATAGTAATAATGGATCTAGATTAGAACACATTTATAGGCAATAAAAGGAATGTAAGCAAGCTGTCTGTCGTGGAGTCAGCAATTAATAAATGCTAGCTGAACAAATTAGTTCAGCCACCATGCCAATGTTCAGTTTTTAATTGGCAGGATTGATGCTTCCAGCACACCAGTCTATGAAGAAAAGAAGCTAGTATAAAGTAGAAAATGATTTTGTAAATTTTCAAGTGCAGTGGGTATGCTGGGTATATCTGTCTATAATGCTATCTATTCCAAAGAGAATATTTATGGAGCCTGGGAACAGCCAATCTGGGTCATCAAATAAAAAGGCTATGTGGAAAATGAGTTTGAAGTCAAAATCCCAGTCTATAGGAGAAAAATAATGCCACCTTCCAGATTAGTTAAAAGTTTTCTGCTAAGTTTATTACAGTGAACAAAATATATTTTGTTAGTATAAACACAGTATCTTGAGAAAATATTTGGTAATGAAAACTTTCTTGTCTCGAAGACAAGAAATCTTCTTGTCTAAAAAGAAGATCCAAAGCCTGCTATTAGAAGCTTAAAAACAAGGGGCACCTGGGTGGCTCAGTCAGTTAAGTGTCCGACTTCAGCTCACATCATAATCTCATGGTTCGTGGGTTTGAGCCCCTTGTCGGGCTCTGTGCTGACAGCTCAGAGCCTAGAGCCTGCATCACACACGTTCTGTGTGTCCCTCTCTCTCTGCCCCTCCTCTGCTTGCACTCTGTCTCTCTCTAAAATTAAAAACATTAAAAAATTTTTTAAATAAATAAATGCTTAAAAACTGGAATGACAGTAAGGAGTTCAGTGGAACTTCCCAGCAAAACTGCATTTTAACTGGTGAGCATTATTTTAGAAAACAAAAGGAAACGAACAAAAACATGTAAAGTCTCTAAGGGCATACAACAAATGGAGAAACATTTATTCAAAAACAATCTACTAAATCTCAGAACAGGTGAGAGTCTGAGGCATTTGAGCCAAGATCCATTCCATTCCCCCATTCCCCAGCACTGTGTTACAAAAGATCTACTTCAGGCCTGTGCAGACAGGAAGACAGGGGCTTCCTTTCCCTCCAGATCCTAGTCCTGGGCTAGTTTCATCCTGGAAGGGGCAGGCTGCTGGTGTTTCTCATCCCCATCAGCCCAGGGGAATAGGTCTGTTCCGAGCAGGCCATAGACAGGACCGACCTCTGGGTGCCTCCACCCAGTCTCAAGCTGATGTGGTGGAAACTCTACTCCAGGCCCAGTAGGTTAAAGATACTGAACCCCAATTGCTACCACACTAGTTTACTCATAAGGTAGAAGTTCCATGTCAGAAGGAGCAAGTCAAGAAGACCCGGGGGTACCAACACCCCTTCTACCCAAAGAGCAGGTGTCAATCACTATGGGAAAAGTCACTCCCAACCCAAGCCGCAGGTGTAGCGGCACAGGGCTTTAGTGAGGGGGAAAGGTACACTGTAAGGACAAAGAGCTCCATGTCTCTGCCTGAGGGTATTGACTTAATTTGGAATAGAAAATAGACAACCTCATGTGAAAGAGCATTATAGAAAATAATGGAAATATAGGAGGAAAAACAATTAAGAGGCCCAAAGCTCTGATACAAGCCAAATGGTAGAGCATATGGAAATTTAATATAGAGAACCAGGGATAATCAAGAAAAGCCCTCCTGGGATTACAGTTAGCCATGAGAGTCAGGAAGGCTGTGTACAATCACCAGGCTGTATCTACCCAGAAATATCACAGCAGGTCATGGGACAGGCTTGAAAACATTTCCTAAGCTGCACATGGATGGATCAACACAGGGTGCAAGCCTCCACTGGCACAAGAGGCTTAAACACAGCCACTGAGCAAACATCAAACAACTGTCTTTCTCCACTTAATCGTACTTCTATTGAGAAACAATGAATCAGTTATCTATATGTTGGTGGGTCTATTTCTTGATTCTGTTCTATTCCAATAATCATTTTCTTTATTTTACTGCTAATACTACAGTTTTGATGACTGTAGTTTCACAACGAATCCTTAAATCAGGTAGTGTTAGTGCTCCAAATTTGTTCTTTTTCAGAACTGCTTAGCTCTGCTATGTCCTTTCAATTTTGATTGGGATGGTGTAGTGACCTATTTGGAGACAACTGCCATCTTAAGAATATTGAGAATTTCAACCCATGAATGAGGCATATCTCTTTAATACTTTTTTTTTAATGTTTATGTATTTATTTTTAAAGAAAGAGAGAGCATGAGCAGGGGAGTGGCAGAGGGAGAGCCAGAGAATTATTGCAGGCTCTGCACTGTCAGTGCAGAGCTCAATGCAGGGCTCAGTTTCACCAACTGTGAGATCCTGACCTGAGTCAAAATCAAGAGTCTGATGTTGAAAAGACTGAGCCACTCTGGCACCCCGAGGCATATCTCTTGACTTGTTTTAGGTCTTCTTTAACTTTTTTCCAGTAACATTTTACAGTTTTCAGTGTACAGGGCTTGCATTCATACAAGCTTCATGCCTAAGTATTCCACATTTTTTTATATTATTGTAAATGGAATTACATTTGAAATTTCAATTACTGGTTGAATGTTGCTAGTATATAGATACCTTATTTTTTGTACATGGATCCTATACTCAGCATTCTTACTAAACCTCATGGCTTCTAGCTTTTTGGACATTCCATAAGATTTTCTACATAGGCATTTCTAGAGCGCGAGAGAGAGAGAAAGAGATTGCCTTAAACTGTTCTAGCATATAGATGCCTACTATTTCTTTCTCATGCCTTCTTTTTCTTGCCTTATTGCATGGATCATAATCTCCAGTACAATGCTGAATAAAGAATGGGCATTATTTGTTTGTTCCTGATCTAAGTGAGAAAGTATTCAGTCTTTCACTCTTACATTTGATATTAGATACAGGTATTCTGCAGATGCCCCTTATGTCAGGGGTTCCCACAATCACTGTCAGGCTCATAGGAGAAGGACTCACAGGACTCAGAAGTTGTTCTATTCATGGTTACAGTTTATTACAGTAGAAGTACACAGAGTGAAATAAGCAAAGGGGAAAAGTGCATAAAGTCCAGAGGAAACCATGTACAAGCTTCCAAGTGTCCCCTCCCAGTGGAGTCACAGAGTACACACTTAATTCTCCCAGCAACCATATGCAACAATGAATACAGAGGGCTGCCAACCAGGGATGTTCACCTGAGCCTACATGTCCAAGACTTTTACTAGGAGTTAATCATGTAACTGTTGAGCACCCTACGTGACTGACCTCAACTACAGACATTCCAGACCTCCAAAGAGAAAGCAAATGTCACCATAAATCACACTGCCAGTATAAACTATCTGGATAAACTGGCATAGCATGGCTCACTATCTCAGGCATGCAAATATACTTATTAGACAAATTATTCTAAGAGCTCAGGCCTTTCTTGAGAATGTACATGGTTTGAGCACCCCAGGCCTGTTGAGATAGCCCTTTTCTGCACACCCTTTATCCAGCTGAGCAAGTTCTCTTCCACTTACTAGGTTAGAGTTTTTACCAAGGATACTGGATTTTGCCAAATGTTTTTTCTGCATACATTGAAATGATCATATTCTTTTTCATTTTAGTTTGTTTCAATGATGAATTACATTGATTGCTATTCAAATATTAAACCGACCTTGCATTTTTAGGATAAACAACATTTTGTAATTATGCATTAACCTTCCTATACGTTAGATTCAATTTGCTAAAATTTTGCTTAAAATTTTTTTATTGGTGGGTTCATTAGGAATATTGATCTGTAGTTGCTTGTGATATCTTTGGCTTTGGTATCAGGGTAATGTCAGCTTCACAGAATGAGTTGTGAAGTATAACCTTCTCTTCAAGTTTCTGAAAGCTTGTGCAGAATTAGTATTGTTTCTTCCTTAAATGTTTGTTAGAATTTACCAGGAAAACCATCTAGGCCTGGAGTTTTCTTTCTGGGTAGGACTTTTCCATAAATTTAAACTCTTTTAATAGATTTTGGGTTATTTACGTTATTTTTTCTTCAGTGAGCTCCAGTAGTTCGTGTCTTAGACTATGTCCATTTCATCTAAGTTGCCATATTGACATTAAATTGTTCATAACATTCCCTTACGACCCTTTAATGTTTGCAGAATATGTAGCGATGTCACCTCTCCTGTTAATAATGATAATTTGTATTCTTTTCCTTCTGATCTGTCTGGTTTATCAATTCTATTGATGCTCCTCAAAAACAAACAAAAAAAAAGCTTCTGCATTCATTGATTTTTGTTTTGTTTTCATTTCAGTGATTTCCATTCTATTTCCTTGCTCCTGCTTGAGTTTAATTTGCTCTTCTTTTTCTAGCTTCTTATGGAGGAAGCTATGGTCACGGATTTGTGACATTTCTTTTCCAATATAGGCATCAATTTAACTATCAATTTCCCTCTCAATTCTGTTGTAGCAGCATATCACAAATGTGATATATTATCTTCATACTTTCTATCTCTTTGACCAATGGATTAAAGTGTTATTTACTTACTAAATGCTTGTTGGTTTTACAGACCTTTTCTTTAAAGAAAAATTTTTTTAATGTTTTTATTTATTTCAGTGTGTGAGAGAGAGAGACAGCATGAGCAGGGGAGGGTCAGAGAGAGAGGGAGATACAGAATCCGAAGCAGGCTCCAGGCTCTGAGCTAGCTGTCAGCACAGAGCCTGATGCAGGGCTCGAACCCACGAACTGTGAGATCATGACCTGAGCTGAAGTTGGATGCTTAACCGACTGAGCCACCCAGGCGCCCCTACAGATCTTTCTTTTACTGAATTCTAATTTAATTCCATTTTGATCAGATGGCATATTTTATATGACTTGAATTCTTTTAAATGTACAGACTTATTTTACAGCCCAGAATATGGTCTAGCTCGTGAAATGTTCCCTGTATAGTTGAAAAAAAAATGTGTATTCAGCTGTTGTTGAGTGTAATGGTCTATAAATATGAATTGGTTGATGGTGTTGTTCAAGTCTTCTATATGCTTGCTCATCTGTACCTGCATATTCTTCCAATTAGAGAGGAGTAGTAAAATCTCCAACGATAATGGGATTCGTCTATTTCTCCTTACAGTTCTATGAGTTTTGCTTCATGTATTTTGAAGGTCTATTATCATGTATATAAATGTTTAGGGTTGTTACTGATTAACTGAGCTCTGTATCATAGGAAATAACATTCTTTACCCTGATATCATCCCTGAAACCTACTTTAATACAACACTCAAGCTTTCTCTTGACTGCTGTCAGCACCATAGACCTCTCTCCATTTAGTTTTATCCTACTTGCGTCTTTATATTCAAAGTGTGTTTCTTTGAAGACAACTTAGAGTTGGTCTTTTTATTCTAATCTGACAATCTTTGTTCCAACTGAAATGTTTACAGCGTTTACTTTGGTATGATTATTAATGATTAGGTTTATCGTCTTGCCATTTGCTTTTTACTTGTTCCTTCTGTTCTTTGTTCCCTTTTCATCTTTTTCTACCTTCTTCTGGATTTAGTACACTTTTAGAATCCCATTTTATCTCCATTGGTGGATTAACTAGAACTCTTTGCTACACACATCTTTTCCTCACTTTCTATTCACTCTACTTTAGTTTCTCTAGCCTCTGACCCAATACCTCCCACCACTATCACAAACAAGCAAGCAAACAGGACTTGCTAAGATTTCCAATCCTAACTTCATGTTGCTAAATCTTACACTCTTTTATCAATCCTCATCTTACTTGACCTCTCAGTAACATTCCACAACTTACCCTCTGTCCTGAATTACTCTTTTCTTAATTTCCATGAAATCATACTCTCTAGATTGTCTTACATTTTTCACCACAAAATCTATCTGCCTGTAACTTTTAGGCTCTGTGGGCTCAGCCCTAGCCCCTTTTCTTGTCTTTCTCAGCAACTTAAAAACATGGTCAGTTTTCAAGAATTATGAGGTAGTTCACAGGCACTTTCAGAGGAAAAATTAAAGAAATTTGTTCATATACATTTTGCAAAGTTGAAATATATGAGTAATAGTGATTTTCATGGATTTCCTTAAAGTTACCAACTTGCTATGTCAGTATGTTCAGTCTCTGCTGATTAGTGCATATCAGCTAGTGTTCAGCAAATATGGTGGGGTAGAACCAAGTGAACTTTCACCTCATTTTCAAACAAAGCCTCAAATCAACTTACTTTGTTGATAGGGTAGAGAAGAGACCAAAACTAAAGAGGCATTCATCAGCTAAAACAGGTAAGGTCTTAATATTCCTAAGAAGCTGTTAGCCCAAATTTAAAGCCCAATTTAATTGTGTGTGTGGGGGGGGGGAACAGCTATTGACAAAATTTCTTTATTATATGACTCTGCTGGAAGTCACATAGTATCAATGGCATATGAGAGAGCAATTATTATCACATGAGTGTTTCAGCATGTATTTTGTTTTAAAACTGAATAAACTATTTGTGGAAAAAAACACAAAACTGTCCCTGTGATATATGTACTTTGTAATGAGGTAGAAGTACTCTAACTTTTTGTTCTGCTTATCAGTGAAAACTCATAGCACAAGGGAAGACAGTTTTCATTTGGACGATGATGCTTTTGTGAGCTGTGACATGGGACGGAAAAGGTGCAACCTGCTCAAAACCAACAGAGCATGAGCTATACAAACAACAAGAAAAGGTGTTGCCACATTACTGAAAGGAGTTTTAGACACGTGGAACAATTAGAAGTCAACAATATACCTTGTGATTGTAATTGAGTGTTGAAGGAAATAATGAAAATTGAGTGTCAGAAAACCTTGACAACTCAGTATGTGCTCTTGGCTGTGTGGAAAGAAACGGCAGTGTTTGCAAAATGACCCTTCCTACTCGACTGTAAAGGGAGTCAAGGAAAAAAGTGCTGACAAGAATTTCCAAAAGGACAGATCAGATAAAAATATTTCTTTGTGATACTGATAATACTAATAGCCATTCCTGATTTCCAGAGGACTGCTTAGCTAAAATATACTCCGCAGCTTCAATAACCTGAACCATTATCTCAAGGCCAAAATATCTCAGTTTTTAATGAGGAGAACAAGATACCAGATTTGCTGGTCACGAAACTAGGCTGCATATGGTTGAATTGCTAGGGTGTGACTCCTTCCCAGAATCGAATGGCCTTCTTCACTCAGCAAAGTGAGAATGATTTTATGCTTGTGGATATATAAAGAACACATCCAAATGTTACAACAAAACACCAACAGATACTTTCCAGAGACGGAAGTAATCAAAGAATGACTAAGAATCCATTTGCTCCTATCTTCCAAACATTCAGGCTGGTTGAAACATTCACCCCTACAGTTACTTAATCTTTTAAGTGTGTCAATCTGGCAACTGATGGAGCATTAGGAATAGTCTTCAGGGAGAAATCTTCTCATACTTCTCAGTCTGCGTTTTGTCTTGGCAACCCCAAACAGTGACAGAGCCAGAAAACACCAGTTGCAAATCTTGACAATCTAGAACTATAGCATGGAATCTCCCAATTTAATAGAAATACGGGGGGGGAGGGGGGGGATTCAGGGTGTCTGGATTTAACCTACATCTCAAGCTATCTGTCAACAAGTTAGATACATACTTTATAAGAGGCTGCAAAAATATCCTTTTCAATACTGGAAACAATTCTTTAAGTACCACTTTTCTTATTTAAAATTGGTGATCTGCATGGGTGTTGAAAGTTTGAGAAACAATGCCCTAGGAGTCTCACTCACTCTCATGATTTTAAAAGCCATCTACACAGACTAAGGCCAAAATTGCCATTTCTAGCTCAGTCTTCTCTGAGTTCTGGACCCAACTACCCAATAGCCAAAAGCCTCTTTGACTTCCCTGCTCGAGTGCTTCACAGGCACATTAAAGCTAGAATAGGCCCAAAACCAAACTCTTGATCTTAGCCATAACTTCTACTTTCCCAATCTCCCCATCTCAGTTCCTCCCAGCTGCCTGTGCCAGAAATCTGTCACTCATCATCCAAAGCACGGCGTGAACTGATCCACTTCTGTCTCTCTCTCCCCACTACCATCGATTTAGTGCAGATCAACTTCAACTTTAGCCTGGACTACACTATAGATCCCTAAGTGGTCTTCCAACAGCCTTTCTGATGCCCCTCCATATTAATTTTCAATTGTTGCTGGAAGGGATTACCACAAACTTAGTGCTTAAAACAACACAAATTTATTATCCGACACCTATGTTGAAGTCTGACATGGAACTCACTAGGCTAAAAACTGTATGGGCCTGACTGATTCCCCTCTGGAGGCTGTAGGGGGGCATCTGTTTCCCTGGCCTTTCCTGGTTTTAAAAGCTACCCACATTCCTTGCCTTGTGGTCCCCTTACTTCATCTCCAAAGCCAGCAATGTTGACTATTCTTCCATAGTAACATGGAAGACTCTCTCTCTGACTCACTTCTTTTGTCTCCTTCTTCCGCTTTTAAGGATGCTTGTGATTACACTGGGTCCACCTAGATAATCCAAATGATCACTCTCCCAATCATAGGTCAACTGATTAGCAACCTTAACCTCTATGCGATGCAATCTAACATGTTCACACCTTCTAGGGATTAGGATGTAGCTATCTTTGGGGAGTCACTATTCTGCCTACCACCCTTCCTAATACAGAACTCATGTTCCACATAGCAGTCAGAATGGCCTTTTTTAAACCACAGATATGTTCATGCCACTTCCTATATAAAACCCTTCAATGGCTTCCAACTCCTCTAAGGACAAAGTTCAAAATCCTAAACATGCCTGGCTAGGTCCTGCTTACCTACTGGCTTCATCTGCTTCGCTGGGTTCCCGCCACACATGGCTTCTCTCTGCCTGATGCACCAAGTTCCTTTCTGCCTCAGGGTCTCTGCTCACACTATTTCTGCTGTCTACACAACCCTCCTTGCCTTCCATCTAACCTTTACCTGGCTGACTCTTGCTCAAGCCTTCAGATCACTGTAAAAGTGACTTTCACAGAGTGGACTTACCTGGTCTCCCAATATAATAATAGCAATATTAGCTCCCTCTATGATTCATTGTCATTGCTTTTTTAAAAATTTTATTTTTGAGAGAGAGAGAGAATGAGAATGAGTGGGGGAGAGGCATAGAGTGAGGGAGACACAGAATTCCAAGCAGACTCTGCACTGTCAGCGTTAAAGCCCATCTCAGGGCTTGATCTCAGGAACCATGACATCACAATTGGAGCCAATATCAAGAGCTGGATGCTTAACTGACTGAGCCATCCAGGTGCCCTCACTGTTCTTTTTCTTTCAAAGCATTTACTGCAATTGCAGTTAAATGTTACTTGTGTAATTATTGGCTCAATGTCTGCTTCCCTGAACTACACTGCAAGCCATGAGGGCTGGGGCCTAGTCTGTTTTGTTCACCACTGCAAACAGAGGTGTAGAACTGACTGATTTACAGTACGTGCTCAATAAATAGAGGAGTGTTATCAGATACTGTTTCAAAAGCAGACCTAACTCTTAGGAGGTGAGTTGCATCAGCCAAAGACTTCAACATTCTGCTTGAGAATTTTAGACCAGGTGGGTCATGCGCAGCATTTCCCTCACCCCATCCTTCAAACCTGTTACAAGCTTCTGCCTGCAGCCTGTATACCAAACTCTGAGACTCCGAAATACGTGTGACACATTTCCTTGGCCTTGTGCTGTATGTGCCATGCAAATCCTGAGGAGGCCATATCATTTCCCTACCCCTGTTCAGGTGCTGAACCACTAGAAACAAGTTCTAAAAACATGGGAGTCAGGCTCTGTGCTGACAGCTAACTCAGAGCCTGGAGCCTGCTTCAGATTCTGTATCTCCCTCTCTCTCTGACCCTCCCCTGCTCACGCTGTCTCTCTGTCTCTCTCAGAAATAAATTTTAAAAAAACCATGGGAGTCAGTGCCACAGAAAGCTGACTTCCTGCAGCTCAGGAACCCTTCCTTCTCTCTGACTCCCTGTAAGTGTTCTCATAGGTCCTTTTCTTTCTTTCTTTTTTTAAAATCTGTAATGTTTATTTATTTTTGAGAGAGAGAGACAGAACACAGCAGGGGAGGGACAGAGAGAGAGGGAGACACAGAATCTGAGGCAGGTTCCAGGTTCCAAGCTGTCAGTACACTGCCTGATGTGCGACTCGAACTCATGAACTGTGAGATAATGCCCTGAGCTGAAGTCAGCTGCTTAACCGAGTGACTCACCCAGGCACCCCTCTTTTTTTTTAAATGTGTATATATTTATTTTTGGGAGAGAGAAAGAGAGAGGAAGCATGGAGAGGCAGAGAGGGGAACAGAGGATCTTAAGCAGGCTCTGTGGTGACAGCAGGTAGCCCAATGTCGGGCTTGAACTTACAAACTGAGAAATCATGACCTGAGACAAAGTCAGACACTTAACTGACTGAGCCATCCAGCTTCCTCTCAAAGGTCCTTTTCTACCCACTTGAAATCCCATCTCCTAAGTCAGACTGTCAAGAGTGTGTGTTCTGGAGCCAGAAAGTCCTAGATTTAAAACCTGGTTCCGTGCTTATCCAGAAAGTTCACCAAACTTTGAGACTGAGTATCATCACTGAAAAAGTAAGGATAATGATTTGTTAATTCTTACCTCACATAGGTATTAGATGACCTCAGTGTGCACATACGTTGTTTACCACTGCCTCAGCCACCAAGCACTGGCACTCTCTGGGCTCACACTACTCTCTGGGCTTAACTTAATCCACTACTAGGGCAATTACAAAGAACGTCAAGATACAGATCATCAGTATATGGACCCATGACTTATGTTGATCTGTGAAGACACTACATTTGCTGTAGAACTTCCATTTCCAGGAACAAATCCTACCTTCATCCTCCCCCCAAACCTCAGGGGCGCTGCCTGACTCAGAAGAGATAGTACACAGATGTTAGTTACCACTACCTACAACCTCTCCATCCTCATTCTCTGAAAATGCCCATTTTGAGACTCTACTCATCAGGTATGAACTCTTCCCACTTCACTCTATTATCCTAACTGTACCTGTTGTTCTCTTTCACCTTGGTGGTTTATGGGCATTTTGCTCCCCTGACCTTCCCATAAGACCACTTATAACTTTGACACCTAGCTCAAATGTAACTTACGCTAGTAAACCTTAGTCCCCCGCATGCTCTGGTACCCCCTTCTCTCCCCCAAACCATATTGCAAGACCCCTAGGGGCAGATTCTGGCTTCATCCATGTCTGTAATCCTCCTCCCTAGTGTCTAGAATGTTTTATATGTAGTAGTTTTATATGTAGTAGACACTTAGTAAATATTTGTTGAATGGGTGATATAATGAATCCATGATTGGTTTCTCTGGCAGTCTGGCTTTGACCTATAGTTGATAGTGGGAACTATCAGACAGACAACCAGTAGAGGTATCTATGAGTCGGGCCAGAATAGGGGCAGGACTGGAAATGTACATTTGGCAGGCATTCACTACAGTAGTATCTGAAGCCTTGGAGCTCACAAGAGGAAAAAAAGGGATGTGCTGAGAGAAAACAAAAGTTAACAATAGAACATTTCAGGGATAGAAGAAGGCACTGCAGTTAAGATTATTATTCAGATATAAATCACAGAAAGGAAAAGAAATCCAAAGGAATACACAGCCCCAGAAAAATAAGAGAGAATCCTGAGAAACACCTCTAGTGCATTAATGTTGCAGAAAGAAGAGGCTGGAGGCATAAAGGTCACTACTGTACGTGCTGGTTTGAAAATTCTCGGTGACCATCAGCCAGTAAGGTGTTAGAGGTAGAGGTAGAGGTAGGGCTGGGGGAGGAGAGGTATGAATGAGGGTAACAAAAAGCCTAAGACTATTCTTTCAAGAAGTCTGACAGGAGAGAGAAGAATCACAGTGCCAAGGGAGTCTGGAGGCAGCTGTGAACATAAAATAACAGAGAAAAAGATGGCTCAGCAGGTAAAGCACTGCACCAATACACAAATGTTACCACTGCTACCACTTCACAACGGAATGTAGTAGCACAGGACGTAAGTACTCATATAATTCTGTTGCTCTCTCACCTGTGTGATCTTGAGAAAATCATTTTCCCCTCGCTTAGCTAACTCATCAGATTCTAAGAGTATGAGTAATATGTGGAAAGGAGTTATGGAAGAGTTTATTGTTGAAAGTAAGGTCTCAATGCTTCAATAAATGGGTTTGTCATTTTTCAGTTTCCTTTCAGATTCCTTACAGATGTTTGTCATTTTTCAGTTTCCTTTCTCCGTGTGACAAAGGGAAACTGAAACTCCTCCGTATGTAACAGTGGTTACTCATTCCAACTCCAGAAAAGAGGAATAAGATAATGACAAGGGGGCAGAGAAAAGCAGGATAAAGTCAGAGTTACAGAGTCAAGGCAGTGACGGCAACCCCTTCAATTCCTCTCTACAGACTTTGCCCCTTTCCTAAACTGGGGGACATTAGTCAAGGGTTACCTCCCCCAGGTGGATAGAGAACTGCCAGGAGCTCATATCAGAACTGAGTGTGCCTGCTGCTTCCGTCAATCAGATCTGCCTTGGCAGGGACACTATGCTTACCTCAAGGTGCCTGGTCAGTGAAAAGCTTGAGTAGATAGCACTGACCTCATTACTGTCTTGAAAAGTAAAATAAAATTTTGTACTGACACAAAGTTTATTTATAACTCCTTGGTTATCTTACCCACCCACCCCCACCCCCCAGCCCCTGAGGAAATGTTGCAAGCTCAGTGGTGATTTTCCACACTCGAACCATGTCATGGAGACTTTTCACTTGGAAAGGGCAGCTGCTCCAGAGTATTACCATAGCAAGCATCAGTGTAACATTATCTCAAAGCCACTTGTGAGTAGAACACAGTATTATACAGAAGGTATCTTTGCAACAGGAGGTATATGGTGTAGTTCACAGGTGGTCTATTAAGGCCATATATGCTACCAAACATATGCAGGGAGAAACTAGGCAGAAGTCTTTGATTAAGGCAGTTCACAGGGGCCTTCCTTCACAAAGTAGAATTTATTCTTTCATTCAATGGTTAGATATGGTAAACAGGAATTTCAGTTTATAGTAAATTCAACTGTTTAATGCAAAACTCATCTGCATTTATCTTTAGGATACATTGTGGGTTTTTTTAAATTCCCAATGTGACTGGCTTAGGGTAACATTAATTTTCATTCCATGACCACAGCTGGACAAACTGTCCTCTCGTATTAATATAAGCTAATAAGTTAAAGAGAAACACACATACAGATGTTGATTGTATTTTCAAAAACTAAACTTGTCCTTATTGATGGGATTCATATGCTCATCAGAAGAAAACCAGTACTAGTAAGAACACACAGTAGCATTAAGATATACTAAGCCAGCATGATAAAAATCGAAGAAGAATGTGGGATTTTATGTGGAAGGTTCACCACTATTAACAAAAAAGTCAGTCTGTTCTACTGAAATCAAACAAAATCATTAGGGTAATGTGAGAAGAAACAAAGAAACGAGATGATGATATAACAAACTAAATTTATGAGACATTCACTAATTCCTTTATAATCCTTACAAACATACAAATGAGCCAACAGCAGATGCTTACATGTGACGAAGGAGGCAGAGTGAACAATAGGAGCCAAGAACTCTCTCTAGTACTAATCCAGTCACCTTTGTTAATTCAACAGTTATTTATTGAGTGCCTTCTAAGTGCCAGGCTCTGTTCTCTAGTCTGAGGATACAAAAATACACAAAACAGACAAAAATCCCTGCGTATCAAGAGCTTACCATATAGTGAAGAATTTGACCAAGACATACTGAGGTGACTAAAAAGTTTGTACGGAGAAACCAAGATGAAAGGGACTGTTAATAAAAACTGAATACACACTCACCGAATGCACACATATACATTCACACATATACATACAATGATATACAATGAAGACTGTTGATGATAGTGAAAATGAATATAAAAGCAGAGAACACATACTCATAATTCTAAATTATTTTTGCTGAAATCAAACACCAGCAATCATTTTCCTTTGATGTGGCCTGCTACTGCACAACTGTATGTATGAACCAAAAAAAAAAAAAAAAATCTCAAGAGGATGACATGATGGGCTGGGATGTAACCACAATACACAACCAACAAATGTGGACCTACAGACTAGTTCCTACTGGATAAAAACTTAAAAAACATAACAGAATTAACTGACAAACTCCAATTCACCTCAGAATATATTACAGAAATGGGAAAAAAATAAGTGATTAGAGCAAAAGAGTTATTGCAATATGAAAACGAGGCTGTAAGTAAGTTTCGGCAGTTATCTCTGCATAGGGGTGGTTTCACACAGTCCAACGATTTGGTAAAATGTGATTCTGCCATTTCCCCAGTCAACTCGTACAGCATATATAGTGTACGTTTGCCATGTTACTAGGCGATTTCAACTCTAACAGATTAATGGAATAGGCAAACAGATTCCACTCTTTGAGGGTAGCACATTAAATAAATGTATAAAAAGCAAAGCAGACAAAAATACAGGCAGACACAATGCAAATACCAGAGTCAAACAAGAGACAGACAAGACTTGCAGCTGAAAAGTCCCAGGTCATCAGTTCTGTCCACTGGAAAAAAAAAAAAATTATCTAAGAACTTCCCCATCTAAAGGTTTAGAACATACACTCAGTCCCTCAAGTTTGAAATGACTGTCCACCAAGAAAGGAAAAGGAGTACTGATGGTTCCTCCTAGGCCCATTCAAGACACGGGGGGTTGAAGTCCCTCGCTTTAGACAGATGGGACTGGCAGGTACACCTGAGGCAAAAGAAGAGAAACAGGTCCGAAGCCCCATAACTCCGATCAGGAAGCAAAACACAAAGTTTGAAAAGAGAGTGAACGGGGGAAGTCAGAGAAACCACAGCTAGTCCAACAAATAATTGTAACAGAAGGAAATAATGCGTTGGGGATCCCACAGAATCATCTCCACCATTCAAAAAGCCAGAGACTGTAGAAGCCACAAGGGCCGGGATCTTCGGGGTCCCGGAACTCAACACCCAGCCTGAAGCAGGTGAGGGGGAGCAGATCCCGGGAATCCCCTCCCGCCCCTCTCCCCTCAACCCCGCCCATTGGGTCCGCCCCGTCCCGCCCGGCTACTCACCGGATTCGCTTCCCACATAACGGTGGCGAAATCGAGCGGAGAGAGCCTGGGGGAAGGGGCTAGCCGCGGGACCAGGGTGTTGGGTTTTATCCGAGGGTCCCCGGGAGCGAAGGGATGGAGAGGCAACCTTTATATAGCCTTCCTTCTACCCCGCCCTGTCACAAGCCAGCGTCTTCGGACCACCGACCCTCCCGACTTCCGCCCGAAGCCGGCCAACCAGCGCTTGCCCCGCCCCGCCCCCGGAAGTTCGTTCTGCCCCAGTCCCTCCCTTCCGGGCCGGTGGGCGGGCCGCAGTGGGCGGGGCTTGAGTGTAAGCGGAGCGTAAGGGAATTTAAAGGGCTTCTCTTCCATCCACCTTCCCAGGGCTCAGTCTCCACGGCAACTTCTTCCCCCGAGTGATCCTCAAGCTGTGGCCGGTTGTATTTCCAACGGTATTTATTGATCACTACGTAGTGAGTGCCAAGAATCAGACAGGCCTGAGAATTAATCCCAGAGTGGCCAATGGCTTTTGGGATAAACTTCACAGTCTCTCAATTTCCTCCTCTTCACAATGGAAATAGTAACAGTACCCACCTAAGGGCGTAGTGAGATCATTTAAAACACCAACCACAAGCTCAATAAGCGACCGTTGTTTCCCAGACATCGCGCTAGGCTCTGGCGTGCGAGACTGCTCCATATGCAGCCCATGCCCGTGGAGCTTAGAATCTTAGGGAAGAAAGGAAAAAGTAAATTAGGAAAATAAAAATGTGCAGTATGGTTTGTAGGTAGTATGGCAAGTCCAGGGTTCTATGAGAGCAGCTTACCTAGGACAGAGTGTCTGCTTTCCTTCCTCCCACCTATAAGGTTTAAACTAAGACCTCAAGGATGTACTATTGAACTCTTAAAGAGCTCTAAGAGATGGGGAGAATCTTCTGGGCAAAGAATAGAATCTATCCAAGGGAAAGGAAAAAGAAACAGTTTGTTAAATATCCTTCTGGGCTTTCATATAGCTCTACACATTAAAAAAAAATTTTTTTTATCAAGGAATACCTATAGATTTAGAACCTGGTTCTCTCACTTGATATCGTATGGATAGCCTTCACTCCCGTGCATTTAAATCTATTTCATCATTTTGAAGTGGACACATGGCATTCCAAGGTTTGTATGTATATCTTACACACACACATTTGAAATGACTCATTGTGATAAATATTTACGTTGTTTTCGATTTTTGCTTTTCTAAAGAGTGCAGCAATAAACATTCTTGTACATTCGTCCATTTACTTCTTTGGATTAGTTATTATAAATGGAATTGTTTAATAAGGGATTATTGAAATTTTGGTACACATTGCCAAACCATACTCGAGAACAGTGTGTAAATTTGAAATCTCTAATTTCTTCTTGTAAATGGATTGAGATAGGTATCTTCACCTTATTTTTTTTCCACTTTTTACAAAATGGTTAACCAGTTGCCCCAGTATCACCTCTTGAATAACCCATTTTTTCCCCACTGCTCTGAAGGGGCATATTAATTACAAACTAAACGTGTGCAGGGAGGGCATATCTGTTTCTGAACATTCTTATCTATTTTATTAACTATCTGTTCATTTCTGTGCCATGTCCCAGTTATAATCATTGCTGCTTTGTAACATTTTTGCTATTTCATAAAGCAAGGCCTCTCTCTTCTTTTTCAAAAATTTCAAAGTCATGAATCTTCCCATTCAGGAATACATCTCTTCATGTATTTGGGTGTTTTATATTTTCAAATACATAAAAATTTTTTCACGAAGATTTGCACAATTTTTGTGAAGTTTGTTCTCAGATACTTTATAGTTTTTTTGGTGTTATTGCAAATGAGATATTTTTCATTACTGTAAGTTAGAAAAACTATTGATTTTTGTTTATTTCGTTTGTGTCCCTACACACTGAAAATGTCTTATTAGTTCTAATAGTTTGCCAGCTGATCTCTGAATTTTTATGTCAACAATCATTTTACCTGCAAATAATGCAGTTTTTTCTCTCCCTATTGCATTGGCCAAAGCCTCAGAAAACTTTTGAGGAATTCAGGACGAGATAATGAGCATTCAGTCTATAATGCAGTAAGATAAGCACTTGTTCCTAGTTGGTTCTTCATGTCCTTTGACTACAGTCATCTTAGGATACCTGGCTGGCTCAGTCAGTAAAGCATGCAAGTCTTGATCTTGGGGTTGAGGTGTAGAGATTACTTAAAAATAAAATCTTAAGAAAACACTGTCATTTCTAAAGAAACTTCCTCTAATTCTCGTCAAGCTTTAATTAGGAAAGGAGGTTAAATTTTATGAGCTGTCTCTTAAGCTCTATTACTATATTCACTTTTTACTCTGACTTATTAATATAATGAACTGTACTAGATTTCCTAATGTCCAGCCCACCCTTACATACTTGAAATAAACAATCCTTTAGGTGTGTTCATTACTCTTTGAATACACTGCTGGATTCTGTTATTTAGGATTAAAATTTATTTATAATTAATGAAATTGGCCCATTGTTACTGGTATTTTTGTGTCCAACAAGTTTTGTTAAGTGAATAGTATTTAGCTCCTCTTCAAAGGTGGGGATTTTTATAAAGCAAGTTAGGACCAAGTCCTTCACTTTTTGTGGGGTTTGAAGTCTTCGAGTTGCCAGCGCTGGTGATCAAAGAATGGAATGGAAAGAACACAACTTGTTTGAATATTTATCAGCTTTTAAAATACAAACTGCTATATCTCAAAGTAAAATGAAGGGAACATATTTCACAAATTGAAAATAACTGTGCAAATTTTAGTATTAATTTTTTTCCCGTCATTCTTGATTTATGACCACTGAGAGGGCAAGAGTGGGAAGGGACCTTAGTGATCATTTAGTCCTGGGGTCATAAACTCATAGCTAATGAGCTTTCACACACACAGACTATCTAAATTTTGAGGAGTAAGTGGCTGCCATTTTAAAACTAGGAAAACTAGGAAATTTCACGTTAAATTCTGTGGCTCTCCAGCTTTCCTTAGACTCAGTATTCTCATATGCCAACAACTGGCCAAAGTCTTGCTGATCCCATCCCACTAGAATTGGCCTCTCAGGTTTACCTGAGTTGCCAAGTTACCAACATGGCCCAGGTGGTAATTTAAGGATGAGAGAGTTACCAATCTACAGCTTTGAAATTGTACTAATAATCCACCTCTTATTTGGCTGAGGAAATGCAATGGATCTGGGACTTTCTAAAATATCCTCATAGAAAACAACTTGAGTGTACTCTTCCATACTTCTCCGAAGGATGGGCCCAATCAGTGGAGCTCAACCTCTCAGCCTTCAGTAGATTACTCTCTGCATGTAATGCCTGAGATGTTCCCTGTCACACAAGGTCTGGCACTGGGAATGTTTCCCGTTACGTTACAGCTCTGGGCAAAGTGCCACAGCAGTAGAAACTATGCATACTGACCATGGTCACTGGCATTCTCAGGAAGACCAAACAAACAAGACAATTTACTTTATCTTTCGTGTTTTCTATGTGTGTTCTGGGTGGAAGCGTCTAGAGCCATGCTAACCCCAGCCCAAGGATACTGAGTGATTACAGCCCCCCTTCCACCTGGTTGAGTGTATTAGATCTTTGAATGTCAAAAGAGGAGGGAGGAAATGCCTGAGGGGAAAGGAGAGAGAAGAAGAAAAGGAGCAGTGAAGACCTATCACTGGAAAGCATAAAAAAAAATCAGAAAACCATTAGTTGAGTGGCAAGGTAAGGTGGTGAAAATCAAATCTCACATAAAGACAGTAGTAGAGGGAGAAAGGAGAACCAATTAATGAGATGCAAGATATAGCATCACTTATAATTTTAATGTAATTTTCATAATTGCTTTTATTTTTAAATCTTCATTTACAGCCAGAAAGAGGGGAGCACTCGAAATGCACATGGACGACAAGGCTGGATTTGACAAAAAGGAGGAGCCGGAGACCGGAAGAAGGCGCGAAAGGAGAGCCAAGGGGCCACAAGAGGGAACCCAGAGTAAGGGAGAAAAAGCAGCATTTGTGCCCATCAGCCTTGAACATAAAGACCGAGCCTCAGCCTGAAAAAGAGCCAACAATGAGGCAGCCCCAGAATCAGCCCTTCTGCTGAAGTCTGATGTGTTAACCACCCCGGCAGGAATTAAGAGGTGAAATAAGCAGATGAAACGTTTGCTGAAGCTGAGATAAGCATTCCTGGGAAGGAATTTTTCAAAAAATCAAAATGAATCCCGTAAATCTTTCTAATTAGGAAACATGACCAGAAATTAAATTCAACTGAAAAAAAAATGAAGTGCTAAATAACTCCCCCCACTAAATGGCAAGGCTCTATTGAAAATACCACTGATTATTAGTTTTAGCTGCTCGGGGAAATTATCTGGGCACAATGCTAGGCATCAACATGCAGCTCACAGCAGCAGTCAAAAGCAGCAGCTGAGATGTGTGGCCATCCTAATTAGAGGATGGAGATTCTGAAAAGACTCTGGGGCTGTGACATTCCTGGCTGGGGCTCTCCTTCCAGGAATGCCACATTAGGGTTTTGGTCATCACATTGTCAAGAAGAATTTGATAGGGCTGATCTGGAAAGGGACAACAGAAATGACTTAGAAAAGAGTGTGAGAAGCTTTGAGGTTAAAAGCAGAAAGCAGGAAAACACTTCCATGAGAAATAATATTAAAAATTAGGAGACAGGGAGGCAAGAAAAAGCCTTAGGTGATAGAAAGAGCGGCCGGACGGTATCCTGCCTGCATTAGGTCATTCCAGGCATGTGGGGCTTTCTCTTATTCCTAATGAGCATGGCCTGGGAGGTCAAGAAACTAGAACAAATTATCTAATATGAATTACTCTTCAGTTCTTCGTTCAACAAATATTTACCAACCACCCTCCATGTTCCAGGCACTGTCTCTAGCCTTTTAGGATATATCAGTGAACAAATGAGAGAAAAATCCCTGTCCCTGTGGAATCTGCATGCTAGGGGGGACCAGGCAAGGCTTGGGCTGGGTGTGGGAGGAAACTGACAATATATTGTAATAAGTAAGTACGTTGTGTAGTATTTTACAGGGTGATGACTACAGAAAGAAGAAGAAAAAAACAAGGTAAGGGATATTGAGAGTAATCAGAATGGTCCTCATTGAGAAGGTAACATTTGAGTAAAAGCCTGGAAGGGGTAAGGGAGCAAATGTAATGAATATCTGGGCAAAACGTATTCCATACAGAGGGAACAGTTGGTGGAAATTTCCTAAGGAGTGTGAGTGTGAGTGTGTCTGAGTGTGTGTGTTTGGAAAGTGGGGAGCAGGTAAGATGTGCAGATTGAACTGGACCTGGTATAACAATTAGCAAATACTTACATGGCACAAAGTATGTGTCTGACCCTGTGATAAGCTCTTTGTATATATTTACAAATATAATTATCACAACAACCCTATAAAGTAGGTGCCCTTATTACCCCCTTTGACATGTAAGAGTAGTGAGCCTCAGGGAGATTAATGACCTTTGCCCAAGACCAAAGATTCAAACCTAGGTGCCTGGCTTAAGAGCCTGTGCCCCTAATTACTACTCTATGCCACTTTTCAATGTCGTTTCAACCCATCTACTTCTGACACCAGACCTGATTACCCGGTTGCAACTGGAATTCAAGTACTCTCCCAGGATAAATTTATGTTCTTCTTTATTAAAAAAAAAAAAAAAAAAAAAAGCAGTGTTACTTGTTGCTTTACTGCCTACATCCCTTTCCCTGACCCTTTGCATCCTTCCCCCACCAACTTGAGGACTTTCTGCAAGTTCACCTTGAAGTCCGTTGCTTCCATCCAGCAAATCAAATAAACATCTGTGGATAGAGCTTTGGTTCAGTGTGGGAGGGGGAGTTGGTGAGCAATAGAGGGGTGCTTCTATGGATTAATAATGCCCTATAGATCACTAGAAGGCAGGACAGAGCATACACTGCATTTAAAAACTAGATATTTATTGTCTTTCCTTCCACTCTAAAAGTCACCGTTCAGAGGAAGTGTGTTTGTAACACACTGATCACTGGCTGTTCTTATACTTTCTTCCCATTCTCTCAAGATATAGCACCTTTATACTAAAAACCATTGAATTATGCACTTTATTATTTTTTTTATATTTTTTTATTTATTTCTAGGAGAGAGAGAGAGAAACAGCATGAGCAGGGGAGGGTCAGAGAAAGAGGGAGTCACAGACTGAAACAGGCTCCAGGCTCTGAGCTGGCAGTCAGCACAGAGCCCAACGCGGGGCTCGAACCCACGAACCGCGAGATCATGACCTAAGCGAAAGTCGGACGCTTAACCGACTAAGCCACCCAGGCGCCCTGAATTATGCACTTTAAATAGAGGAATTATGTGATTTGTGAATTACAGCTCAAAAAAAAAGCTGTTACAACAATTCATTTTGTGAAAATACAGGATCGTGGCTTTCACATCCATGGTTTAGCCTCCTCTGTCCTCCTTCACGTAGCTTTAGGGAGCCCAGAACCACACTCAGAAAGATGTCCACCAATCCTAAACCCCAAGCACTCCACCCAAAGTTACAACTTTGTTTTGACTCCCCTGCTTACAGCATTACGCCAAGGAAATGACTCTTTCCCGTTATACCTTCGCTACCTTTTCCTTATTAGAAAACAATAATTCTAACGTTTGTATCTTGAAACAAACACGTATATATTATGCAGTAGAAGGTAATATTCGCATACATTAGAAGGCAATACTTACTGTTTGAAGCAGTTTCTTGCTTGTGGCTGTTTCCTGCAAAGGATGGGGAGGCATGTGTTCCCTGCCATCCTGGGAGAGAAGCTTGAGATGACATGTTAAAGTCTAGAACAGTCAGGAGACTCAGAGGCTGATCCAAACTCTGGTCCTAACTAGCTGGGTTATAATGCACAAGTCACATCCCAATTAGGGGGCCTCAATTTCACATCTAAAAAAATGAGATAATTGGACCAGGTGATCTGCAATGTTGCCGCCAGATCTCACAGTCCATGATTTGGTGTCATAATGAGACAAATCAGATGCTGGGCTAAGGTGTATCAGTGCCTTAGGGCATCTGGAAGACATCAGGAAGCAAAAGATAAACCCCTTACCTTTGAGGAACTTTTAATCTACTGGAGGAAACTAAAAAGAGAGTTACATGTAAGACTTGTTAAAGATATAAAGTAAATACACAAACCATCCAAAGAATGCAAAGGACAGGAAGGAGCTGAGAAGGACAATCAGTTCTCCTGTCTAGATCATCTTGCTTTGACTCACCTGTGCAACTAAAGAATCAAGGAGGCTCTTACTATGTCAAACTATGGCCCTCTAGGATAGGTACCCCTGACACAAAGGCACTCCTTATAGACCTTGTGAATGGACTCAAATCACAGAATAAGAAACTCTTAGAGGTGCGCCTGGGTGGCTTAGTCGGTTAAGCGTCTGACTTTCACTTAGGTCATGATCTCGCAGTTCATGGGTTCGAGCCCCGCGTCGGGCTCTGTGCTGACTGTCAGCTCGGAGCCTGGAGTCTATTTCAGAGTCTGTGTCTCCCCTCTCTCTCTGACCCTCCCCTGCTCGCGCTGTCTCTCTCTCTCCTAGAAATAAATTAAAAAATATTAAAAAAAAAAAAAAAGAAACTCTTGGAGTAGAAAAGGAACCCTAGCAAACATGTAATCCAAATCCCTCCGTCTACATTTAGCATTTGTAGATGATGCTTCTCTCATGTTTACATTCTTATTTGATAGGATACTCTTAACATTGTCCATGATCCTGAATAATCCTAAAACTGGAATAGGAATGCCTTTAATATCCTTCCCTCCAAAGTCCAGTGGGTTAAATGTGGAATGGTTTTAAGACAAGGCTCAGCATTGCTATAGAGTTGAACAAGATTTGCCTAGGAACCACTTCTCAAAAATCATTGCCTTGAAGAAAGTCAAGTTCCTCCCCTCTATAGAAGGGCACTTGTGCATTTTCCTATCTCATGCTTTCACTCCAGATCTATTCCCACTCCCTGAGGCTATTCTAAGCATTTCCGCAGGTCTCGAGTCACATGCTTTTGCCTGTCCTCACTTGCCATGAGTTCTAAAAAAAAAAAAAAAAAAAGAAAAAGAAACTAAAAAGAAATAGGAAAAAATCAGATCTCTACCATTCAATTCCTTGATTTTCATCTTTCCTGGGAGGATCTCTTTCAGCCTGGGATCTCCTGGGTGAATACTTACTCTGGGACTAGACTAAAAATCACTATCTCTGGGAAGGATCGTGGGGAAGTCCTGCCTGGATGATACGATGATACAAGCCTGTTAAATATTTGGCCCCTGAGGTTTCTTCCACTCCAAATATATTGGGATGCAGAAAGGAATGGTGGTCCCTCACAGACTGTCTGAAACCGGGTTTTTACTCCCTGACTGAAAGTGTGCTCATCTTATCACTAGATGGCGCTGAAACACAGGCAAGAATGGCTCTGATTTAAAAAAAAAAAAAAAAGGGGGGGAGCACAAACTTTCTAATAAGCCAGAGAATTCCTTTGTTTCTGGGTGGGCAAGATCAGCTTTTGTCAAGCACATTTAAGAATAGCTGTCTAGAGTAGCAGTAATCTAATTGTGCTGCTTTACCCCAAATCAACCAAATGGTCAAGACCAGATGAAAGTGGTATAATGTGTATTTAGGAGTAAAGGCATTTATTAAAAAAACAATAGATCTCTTAACTACATAGTGTCAAAAAGAGATAGGTGGTCAAGAGGCTCAACTGTACTATAATTAAAAGCGAGACGTTTTCCATTCTTGTTCTGATATGGATGGGCCTTTGCCAGTTAAACAATGCTGATATAAATTCAGGTAGCTACAAATTCAATTAGGAATTAAAGTAGAAACTTTCCTGTTTCCCAACTAACCATATTGCTTGAACATATGTGGATCTGTTTCAGGGTTGGCTGATGGACCATTTGATAAGTTATTCACTATTTGAATTACGACCGCTAACCAAATTCTGATAAGATAATATCTATGTGGAGTCTTAGAATTTTTGACTTGGAAGGGAGCTTACATGGTCTCTGTCTTCTTCCCAGCTCCCACACTAATCTCTTCCACATTAACAAGCGCTCGGTCTATCTGTTTAAACTCTTATAGTAATGGCAAACTGGCCACTCTGAGAAACTGCCCATTATATTTCGAGAGAATTCCAACAGAAAGTCCTTTAGGTTGAGCCAAAGCATGGCTCTTTATAACTTCTACCTGTAGATCTCCATTCTTCTTTTTAAAGGAATTCCAAGCATTTTTTTCATATGACTTGTTTTTAAATATGTGATGCTTTAGGGGCACCTGAGTGGCTCAGTCAGTTAAGTGACCAACCCTTGATTTTGGCTCGTGTCATGATCTCATGGTTTGTAAGTTCAAGCCCTGAATCGGACTCTGTGCTCATGCGTAGGGCCTGCTTGGGATTCTCTCCCCCTCTTTCTCTGCCCCTCCCCTGCTTGCTCTCTCTTTCTCTCTCTCTCTCAAAATAAAGAAAAAACATTTAAAATGTTTTTTAAAATATGTGGTGGTTTAGGCCTTCTCAGACTAAAATAGCATCCCTTTCTTCAACCATGTTTCATACAACATGGTTTCTGGATTGATTTTGGTTGCCTTTTTCTGAAATATCTTAAAACATGTTCTGATCACATAACCAGCATGCCCATTAGCTGCCTTGATTCAAATACTGTGTTTCTATGAAGAGGACCCACGTTTGGTGAACTCTCTTCACTGTTTTCTTTTTGGAGCCTGTGGCCAGCTCCTAGGTCACTCACATGGACGTGGTACGTCAGACCAGCCCGATCCTTGTATATGAAATTTATTTTTTAAATTATAATGCAGGTATTCAGCTCTGTGATGTGGTATGGATTTCAGCTCCTGGCTGTGGTCTGTCAAAATTACATAGATTCATTTAATTCAGACTCCGGTGCCAAACATAATGGGATTCAAAATTTTGTTCCTCTGCTCATGAACCGTGTCATCTTGGGCTAGTGACTTGGTCACTGAAAACGTCAGTTTCTTCATCTCTAAAATGGAGATCTAGGGGTGCCTGGGTGGCTTAGTCGGTTAAGTGTCCGACGTTCGCTGAGGTCATGATCTCGCGGTTCGTGGGTTCGAGCCCCGCGTGGGGCTCTGTGCTGACTGCCAGCTCAGAGCCTGGAGCCTGTTTCGGAGTCTGTGTCTCCCTCTCTCTCTGACCCTCCCCTGCTCACGCTGTCTCTCTCTCTCCTAGAAAGAAATAAAAATAGTTAAAAAAATAAAAAATAAAAATAAAGTTAAAAAAATAAAAAATAAAATGGAGATCTAATTTTACCACCTGCCTCCGAGAGTGGTACAATTTAAATGTGATAATTTTGTGGAAAGAGTATATTTAACACAGTTCATACAACATAGCAAGTGTTCAATAAATGTTTGCTATTATTATTATTATTATTATTATTACTCAATCATCCTTCTTGTTAGCTATCCCTCCTTGTTCATGTCATATGAAAATCTGATAAGCATCTCCTCTAAGACACAGACAAAAATCCTGTCAGGGGCATGTAAAAGAGAGACCTCCAGGGCTCGCCGCCATGGTTTCCCTTCAGGCTGACATACGTAGTAATCAGCAGTCTTTAGGTATAATTCTTACACCAGCCATGGTTGTGCTCATTGGCTATCAGCCAGGTCATGTCTCATCCACAAGGTGATTATGATAGATTTCGTCAGATGCCATGCTGAAAGCAAGTATGGTTTTGATGCCTCTTCTTTCTGCCAGTCTAATATCCCTATCCAAAAAGGAATAAATGAAGACATGTTTTGTTTTCTGAGATTTCGGGTTGGCTCTGAGTGATCTCTGCTTTTCTAAAGACTTACAAAGAGTCTACTTAATAATCTGTTCAGTTGATGGGTTAAAGTGGGGAAATTGTGGGTTATTTCCCCCTTCGTTTCTATTATTATAATAATGTTTGTGGAGTAAATAGCTTTTTAAAATTCTGTTCTAGAATTCTGCCAGGGATAATTGTCAAGCTGACTGGCTTATAGTTTTTATAATATGCCCCTTTCCCCCTTTTTGAGAATCGGGACAACTTTGTTCTTCTCTTGTCTGTTAACAGTTCTCCTATTCTCCATGCTTTTTCAAAGATTATTGACAATGGTTCTGGGAGTTCTTTGAGCAACCTGGGATGTGATTTGTCTAAGTCTGGAGATTTGAATTTATTAAGGGGGGTGAAAAGAACACCACACTAGTTTCTAGCTCTGGCTTTGCCCTTCGCTAGCTGAGTGAGCGTGGGTAGGTTTTGATTTTATTTCAGCTGAAACGTCCCCATCTGTGAAATAGGGCATTTGGTCCAGATGATGTTGAAGGGCCCTTCAAGGTCTGATGGTCTCTGTTCTATGTCTCAAGTAATCTAACGTTTTCTTACTAGCTTTTCTCATTTATCTTGGCTTTCAATTTCCTCTCAGTAAAAATTGTTCCACCCCTTAGTTTTTAATTTGGAAGGTATATTTTGGTTTAGAATCCAAAGTTTTTAGTGTCACGCTCAGAGTCCGACATATCTGGCCCCAGCGTTTCATTCTGGCTGTGTCCCCTCCACCCAGGTGCAAGCCTGCTCTCCATTTGGATGAGCGATACCGTCTTCCAGGTGCACTAGCCCTTCCATCCTTTTCCAAGGCCACTTCCCAAAGGGGAAAAGTGATCTGTGATCCCCAGCCACCTCTTTCAGCGGGCTTTCACCGGCCCTTTAAGTTACCAGTTCTCCTAAGCAGTGTTTCCTAACCACCCCCAGGCACAATGCTCTCCTCTCTCTAAATCTCTGATGCATTCAGTGCAGTTGGTCTGCCACTTAACCACGATAATCCTCGTGGCATTTGGGTTGTGGGTGTTGAACTGTGTTGTTATTGATTTGCGTGTCCTGGGCTGCTCCCTTCCTCCCTCTTCCCTTCTCCCTGTTGAGCACTGTCCAGGGGGACACTCCAAAAAGTTTGATGGGAATGAATTCCAAGCCATTGCCAGTTTTTCTTAATCAGAACATTTAGGTAATAATCTAATACGCAGACATTTCTTTTTTATCTTAGGGGTCATAGGAAGGTAAGGTGAGCCCACATAGCTTAATACTAGAACACATTTCATTTTAAGACAAGAAAATGATTTTAGTACATAATTGATAACGGAGCCCAAACTAGCTCACTTTCCTCCCTACGGGGAAATGCTATGGGATTTGAGAAAAGTTGTTGAATGGACAACTAACTGGTTCAGCGTCAAGTTTGCCTCATTGGTGACCATCCTATTCTAATCTAACCCTTCTTCTATTGGCTAACAGCCTAAAGTTTTGGGTTGGGTGTCCCATTTATATTTCATCTAATAGATGGTACAGTTACATTTCTCAGTAATGGAGACACTACTTTTGTGTGTCCTACATAACATCAGGCGCACCCCAGCAAATATGGACAGGGAAGACTGTCTATGAAATAGTTGTTGGTAGTAACTTATAAATTGTCATGAATAGTCTTAACAGAACACTTCAAAATCACACCACTGTCAATAAAATATGGTTGACTCTTGAGCAGTTTGGGAGTTAGGGGCACCAACCTCCTGCACAAGAAAAATCCACTTATGACTTTTGACTCCCCCAAGCCTCAGCTACTCATCCCCTCCTGTGGACCAGAAGCCTTACCCCTAGCAATCCATTTACACATATTTTGTATGTTATATGTCATATTATATTACATGTAATGTGTGCATACATATGTAATATGTTATATTACATGCATGTATTCGTACAAAAAAGTAAGCTAGAGGAAAGAAAACGTTAAGGAAACCCTAAGAAAGAGAATGCATTTACAAGACTGTACTGGAAAAAAATCTACATGTATCTGAAGCTGTGAAGTTCAAAACCATGTCGGTCAAGGGCCAACATGTTCTGTAGTTGTGAGGGAAGCCTTGAGATGAGTTTGTGACAGAAGAAAAATAAAGTCTTTCCAAAAGGAGCTGCTCGCAAAGCATGCCGGAAATAGAGCTGAGAAAAGAAGTCATTTTTGTGTTCGACACACGCTTAGCATACCCTGTGTACCAGACCCTACTGGGGACACTAGTGTTAGGCACGGGGAGATATAGAAAGGATATCTAGATCTTGCTCACGAGAAGCTCTCTGTCTTGGGGGAGAGACCACTAAAGACACAGATAAGGGTTGTGTGGTAAGAGAAAGCTACGACGGTGATTTGTGAATCCACTGGGGCCAAGGGGCTGGGTGAATGTAGAAGGGAGCAAACATCTTTGTTCCTGAAGGGCATGCCCTAAACTTCTGAAACCTCCCCACACACCTGAGAAGAGGCTACGTTCTCTGGCAATCACTACCCCTGCCATCTTCCAACACCAGGAAAAAGTCGGGAACTGGGAGGCTGAATCATGTACTAATATAGTGAGAGCTGCATACTAACAAGCCAGCCTGAGGCTTATAAAACAGTGTTTGTACAGCTCACTCATTCCCCTGGTTGGGGGCGATAAGCACAAATTTCCCAGGCAAATACAAGTAAAGCCGGTGCTTAGAAAGCTCGTAATAAATGGGAGTGTTTATAACTGTTAAACATAATGATAACACTGGAACTCTTTACAGGAGAGCAAAAGTAAAAGCGTGTGAAGAAACAGCCCAGCCACATGCATTGCTGGATGCATCCTCAGCCGTGGGAACATAAACTCCTGCTCGCCAGTAACAGTCATCCAGAAATCACACCACCGAAGCCACATCTCCTTCCCTTAAAGAACACTGTCAAGAGCACTTGTCACTTCAAATCAAGGAAAGTACTTTCCTTGGCAAATCCCATCCCTGTGAAGCCAACCTTATCTCTCACATGCCTGAGCCCCTGACCCCATCCCCCCGCCTTCACCGGGTTGCAAATTCCAAGTCAGCCCATTGTCTGGACCATGGCTTCCCCACATTTTCTCCTTTTCTCTTCCAGCTTGGTCTCCAATGACTGGGCGGGGCTCCTTTGCCCCACCCCCACGCCCCCCTTTCCCACTGTACCTCCCCAGAGAGGAGGGTGAGATCACTTCTTCCTTCCACCTGAGGAAACGGAGGCCCAGAGAGTCTTGCCACTTGTCTAAGGTCACACTTCTAGTAAAGGTCCAAGGGGATCCTGAGCAGGAAGTGTGACCTGGCCTGCTTTGCGAGCCTCTGAGCCGCCTGCGCATCCAGCCCTTCACCAGCAGGGGGCTCCATTGCTGCCTGGGCGTCCCTCTACCCACAGAGGTTCTCAGTGCGGCAAGGAAGGCGGGGGTGGTCCACGCTCCCTGAGAATTGTGGTGTCACTGGGGGAAGAGGAAAAGGGACCCTACGGATTTCCTAGAGGCCTTCCTCCTACAGGGAAACCCCTCATGACCACAACGGTGAAAGCGAGGTCGCCAAGTGAAAAACAACTGTTGACTAAAAACCATCAGGGGATTCCAGTGGTATAAAAACACGTTCGCCAGCCCTTGTTCTTGGGCCCATGAATGTCCCTGAGGCTCCCTTTCCTCATCTGTAAAATAGCGACAGTAAATACCTATCTCATCAATTTGTTTTGAAGATTCAATCTGGTGATACAGGTCAAGTGCGTGGCCCTGTGACTTCCATATTTCAAGTACTTGGGAATCTCTGTTGTATTTCATGAAAATGACTTTTGCCTTAAGTGGAGAGGTGATTTTTTTTTTAAGCTTCATTTCCTGCACTTTAATGTAATATATGTATTAAGAAATGTGTTAATGGGGGCGTCTGGGAGGCTCAGTCGGTTTCGGGACGACTTTGGTTCAGTTCGTTATCTCAAGGTGGGTGAGTTCGAGCCCCAAGTCTGGCTGTGCACTGACAGCTTGGAGCTTGGAGCCTACTTCAGATTCTGTGTGTGTCTCTTTCTCCTTGCTCCTCCCCCACTCGTGCTTTCTCTCTCAAAAATAAGTGAACATTAAAAAAGCAGAAATGCTTTCATGGATCAATAAATAAAAACATGTATCTTTAAAATATAAGAAAAACACAAGTTCTTTCCAAAGTAAAAATGATCACTGGTGCTTCAACCCTAAAGGCTTCATGAGACCTTCCATAAGAGTGTCAGGGAGCAAACTGGAGTAGAGGAGCATGAAGCTGTTTTATCCTACTGTGGCTGAAGTTTTTGGCTCAGTGTCAATAAAGGCCTATGTCAATAAAGACATGGCTAGGAGGATGTTGTAGGACCCAAAGCACAATATTTATCATTCTCCAAAAGTTGTAGGGTCCATCTCTGATGGTGCCATCTCCAAGAATAAACTCCTGGACTTCTCTTGTGAACTAGGAGCCTGTTAGAAAACCCCTCAGAGACACACATTTACAGCCACCTTAGAGGCATGTGGGAAAAGTAATTCAGAAAATGAATAAGGAAAAGCAACAGAAGACTCAGTATCTTCATACAGTCGCCTCAAGGCCACAAAACACAGATCCGGGGGATTTTAGGGCACAGCACATGTTGCGTTCCCATTTCCTTGTTGGGTGCAATCTTAGGAGGATGCCAGAGGCTGCAACCTTCTGCCTGTCCCACGGAGCTTCCAGCTATGCACAAGGACGGGCTAGTCAGAACACTCTGAGGACCGTGCCCGCACACCACAGCTTCCAAGGTTCTCTTGCCCTCTCCATGGGTCCCTTTCCTCATGTCATCCTAGATATCCCTCAACGTGTTTTGCTTGGTTTCTCAAGACATTATATAGTTTTTCATGTAAGTTTGTTCATTTCATGAGAACACTGTTTCAACGTGTAAAACCTTATACCCATCTAGTGTCTCTACCTCCTTTTTCAATTACATCTTAAGCCCCAGAGACTGGGCATCTGCCCAACTTCATCCACTGTTCCCATGAAAGCTAGTGACCTTCTTCTCAAATCTGGTGACTTTCCTAAGCCACCTCCCCACCCCTTTCTCAGCCCTGGGGCCTCCCTGAGGCTGGTAATCCATATAAAGATTCCTTTTTTCTGGAAATACTCTTCATTCCATCCTCTTCGGCATGCTGGGTTGTCTTCACTCCCTTGGACAAGAACTGACCAAGCAATGCCCTTTTTCTGTCTTTGCTGCCTTCCCCACCCCAACACACACACACACACACACACACACACACACGCACACACATGCAAGTCTCCCTAAGTGCAGGTGTCCTACAACATTCACTCCTTGGCCTGTGCTCTTCTTTTTTCTTTCTCAGTGAACTCATCCCATATCATGTTTTTAGCCATCAGCTCAGATGGCAGACCCCACGGTTTTCATTTCTAATTGTGACCCTCAGAGCTTCTGGGATGGTGAACACATGGAGATTTGAAGAGACTGGAATATCTCTAGATAGAATGGAAACTCCACACCCCCACCCCTTCCCTATACCTTGCCCTATGCATTTCTTCCATCTAGATGGTCATCTGTATCCTTATCATACTCTTTAATGAACTGGTAAATGGAAATATTCTTGGAAAGGAGGAAGAAAACAACAGAGAAACTCTGTGCATGACAAAAGGCCACCACTTGACCATCAAGGACCCAAATATTATTTTTGCTTTTGGAGAAGGAGGATGTTGAAGAGGTGGAACTGTCAGGATTAAAGAAGATCATGCTGGCCTTAGTTCCTAAAGGGCCCCTAGCCTTGGAAGATGTTGAATCTCTGACCTTTATGGTGGTGTGGGTGTTGAAGAGAACTGCATTTATGAGTCTCTATGAGGGACAGTGTCAAGGATACATAAACTTTAAAAAAGAAAAAAAGAAGCTTGACAAAGGGGAAATACCTATGGTCATGGCACCTGAAGTAGACCAGCTAATTGTGACCCTCAGGTCTACTCTGTCTCATGACTTAGAGGATGCCTCCACTTGGTGCCTTTTCAGATTCATTTCTGGAGTAAAACACATCTATCCTTTATCAACCTTTCCATGGGCCTTTGGGCCTGGATTTCTAAGTATTCCCTGTCCTGCACATTTTCAGTTTGGTGACTAGGCCAGCTATAGCTACATGCTTTGTCACCCCATGAACTGACATATCTGTATCTCACCTTTATTTTTCTTTTAAAAAATGTTTATTTTAGTTATTTTTGAGAGAGAGAGAGAGTATTTGTGTGTATGAGTGAGGGAGGGGCAGAGAAAGAGAGAGAGAGAGAGAGAGAGAGAGAGAGAATCCCAAGCAGGCTCTGTGCTATCAATGTGGAACCAAGTATGGGGCTTGATCTCACATCCCTGAGATCATTACCTGAGCCAAAATCAAGAATCAGATGTTTAACTGAGTCACCCAAGTGCCCTTGTATCTCATCTTTATACCACTGCCATGGATGAGCTAGCCCTGGCCCTTGCAAAGGCCACCTTCTCCATGTATACACCAGATCCTATCCTGCAAATTTACTCAGACATTGTTCTAGCAATTATCCTGTCTTTCCTGAAGAATCACTTCTCTTCTGTCTACTAGAATGCCATGGGCATTCAAACATGGCCCCACCTTAAACACACACACACACACACACACACACACACACACACACACACCGGAAACCTTCCCTAACCCCACTTCCTCCTCCAGCTCCCATCCCATTTCTCTTCTTTACATAGCAAAACTCTTTTCAATAGTTGTTTATACTCATAGTCTCCGATCTTGCTTCTCCCATATTCTCTGTTGAACTTGGTCTCATTAGAATTTCACAGCATCTTACCCTCTGGCACCCTCCAAAGCATGTCACCACTGCCAAGACTGTTCCTATCAAAATCACCAATACTTGCCTCACCACTGCAGTCTGTGGTCATTCCAAGTAACCATTGTGCCTGACCCCTTGACAGCATTTGACTGAATTGATCACTCCATCCTTCTTTAATACACTCTCTTCACTTGGCTTCTGGGAAGCCACCCTCTTTGGATTTTCCTTCTTCTTTCCTGGATACATCTTTTCAGCCTGCTTTGTTGATTCCACCTCATTCCCCACTTCTTACTGTTCAAATGCCCAGGGCCCAGTCCCTAGACTTCTTTCTAATTACTCTCACTCCCTGAGTGACCTCATTCATCCATGGTTTTAAATATAATCAATATGCCTATGATGCCCACATTTGAAATTGCATGTACACATATCCAATTGCCCATTCACAATCTCTGTTTGAATGTATAAGAGACATCTGAAGGCATCCAAAACTGAACTCCTGATCTCAATACCAAAACCTGCTCTCCTAACAGCCTTCCCCATGTTAGTTTATGGAATCCTTCTGGTTGCTGGTGCTTAAAATCTTAGATTCCAATCTCCCTCCTCCCACCACTTCCTCCTCTCTTCTCTCACATTCTATTGGGATCCTCTGCAAATCTTCTTCTCTTTACCTTCAACATAATGTGCACAATACAACCATGACCCACCATCTCCAAGGTACCTCCTTAGTCCAGCCACCATGTAATGGCCTCCTAACTCCCTGCTCCTAACTCCTGGCTGCCTATATGCTATTCTCAACAGAGCTCTCAGAGCAATCCTGTATAGACTGAGCTTGTCACTTCCCTGCCTCCCATGATGATTTGAACAAAGATGAAAGTGTCCACAGTGGTCTACAAGTCCCTCCATGGTCTGAAACCCTGTTGCCTGTCACACCCCATTTCCAAATGCTCTCCCCCTTGCCTTCTCCACTCGAGCTATGCTGGCCTCTGCTCCATCTCAAACATGCTGGGCATAGTCCCACCTCTGATCTTCCCTTTCTCTCTCCTCTACCCAAGTACTCTTTTCCAAATATCTATTATGACTTGCTTGCTTACTTCTTCAGGTTTGTAAACCAATATTGTCTTCCTATTGAAGATGTCCCACTTACTCTATTTAAGCAGCCCTATTCCTAGTCTCAAAGCTCCCCAACTCCCTTACCCTGCTTGGATTTTTTCCACCGCCTAATCACCAACTGTCATTATGTATATTTACTTGTTGTTTTTTTTTTTCTTTTTATAGTCTACCTTTCCCTTCTAAAATGTAAGCCCTGTGATGGCAGGGATTTTTGTCTGTTTTGTTCACTTCTGAAACCTCATTGCCTAAAATATGCCTGACATTTAGTGGACATTGTGTCTTGAGTGAGTGAATGGATTCCCCCTTGAAGATTATTTTCAGGGGCGCCTGGGTGGCTAGTCAGTTGAGCGTCTGACTCTTAATTTCAGCTTAGGCCATGATGCCAGGGTCATGGGACCAAGCCCTATCTTGGGCATGGAGCCTGCTTAAGTTTCTCTCCACACCCCCCTTCTCTCCATCCCCTCTTCTGCCCCTCTCCCACCCTCACTCTCTGTCTCTCTCCGCTGAAATAATTTTTTAAAGATGATTTTCAGATATCCTCCTATATTCTTCATTTCATCTACCAGCCCTAGTTTAGAACTTATTTTCTCAAGTCTGTATTACTATAATACCAATGCGCTGGTGTCCTTTAATAACAGAATCAAGACTATGAAATAGGTTTCCTGATTCTCGGCCTAGGTTACCTCCCCTACCTGGTCATTCCAGCCTCTAAATATTTTTTTAATGTTTTATTTATTTCTGGGAGAGAGAAAGAGACAGCGTGAGCAGGGGAGGGTCAGAGAGAGAGGGAGTCACAGACTGAAACAGGCTCCAGGCTCTGAGCTGGCAGTCAGCACAGAGCCCGATGCGGGGCTCGAACCCATGAACCACGAGATCATGACCTAAGCGAAAGTCGGACGCTTAACCGACTAAGCCACCCAGGCGCCCCATCTCTAAATATTTTTCTAAATATTTTTAATGTTCTGTTAGTAGTGTCCATCTAGGATGGCAGGCTTAGCCAGAAACTCGTGGAGAGCATAAGCTTTGATTATGCCTGAGAGCCCGTTGTTAAGCGGTCATGAGAACAATCTACCCCCCACCCCATTCTTAGAGGTTCTAAGGACTTAAATTATATTCTTGATACACTTTGTTGTTAAAAAAAACCACAGCACAGAAAGTGAATACATTATTGGGAATGTAGGAGCCTGGACAAGCTGAGTAACATAGCACATTCTTTTTGGAACCTCTTGAGTTTCTGGGAGCCCCTATTCCAGGGGAATAACAAGGCTGAATTGAGGGTAAGAGACATATCTGTGATTTTCATAACCTTTGCTCCTTTTCCATGCGGCTGAAGGTTTTCTCTCCGAAACCAGGAAAAACAATGGAGCAGCAGCATGGCCCTGGGCATTGGAAACCCAAATACCTAGCAGGATCAAGTAGAGAATAAAAATGAGGGAAGAAGTGCAGATCATGGAGACCTCGAGAGGAAATGATCTCTCTAAAGGGATCACCACTCTTCAGGTTGGCCAGTGGTTGCCATGGGGGAAAATGTAGGTCCATAAATTTTCAAAAGCTGGAAATCTGGAATTTGATGATGGAAAACCTCCTAAATTGGAAATGTTGGCAATATATTCAAAATTTTTTAAATGATGTGTGGTCCACAAAACGGATCTCTGGGCTAAACTGGTCCTGTGAGCTGCTTTCCCTACAACCTATAATGCAGGAAAAAGAGAATGAGAAGTAGTATCATACAGACTGAATTCTACTCTTAGCTCTACCTATTAGATCACAAACAATGTTATTTCAAGTTCCTTAAACTAAGCTTCATTTTTTCCATCTCCAAAATCAGGACATTGCTTACAAGATTGATATACAAATTAAATGAAATAGTGTAGTTGGCACTCAGTGTTAATTTTCCTTCTTTCGCTATTCTCTGCCCTCTCCCCTCTTTCACATTGCACAATAAACTGGAAAGAACAGCTCCTCCACATTCTTATTTGAAGCAAGTTAAGCAACATTTCTATCATTTATCATACATTTTTCTAGGAAAATTGGACACAATGAGCCTAAAATTACAATACCAGTTGCTTACTAGACCTCATTTGCATCTGTGACAGGAAGCAAACCTGAAGAGGAATTTTTTGGTTATTTTATTTTGTTGTGTTTTATTTGTTTAAGGACAGGAGGACAGAGGATATATTAAAGAAACATTCCTCCCCAAATTAAATCAAATTCAGACAACATGATGTCCAGTGATCCTGACTATGCTGCAAAGGGAAGACCCCACCCCCACCCCCCAGCTGGAAGAGAAAGCTCCACAGCACTCTGGAGGTTTTCAAAGAGCCTTTACAAAAGTGGGAAGGAGGGGCACATAATCAGAGCAGAAAAGCAAAGAGTGTCACTTGCTTGTAGCCACCACGTTAGCATGTCCAGGGCTCAGAGGGAGCTGAGACTTGCAAAAAATGCTCAGGAACAGCAAAAAGGGCTTTTGAAAATATGTTCTGTGCAGGAAGACTAGGGAAGGGCAGGTCCAGTGCTTAGGCAGAAGGTGTCATGCTAACAGATGAGTGATACAAAGCAGAATTACTCAATTCCTCCTTAACTTCCATCTTCTCTATCTCCAAGAAGGATCTTTGAACTGGAAAGAGTAAAAACATGGTGAAGAGGAAATTGCAGCTCTAGGTGTGAAGCTCCTTAGAAAATAAATACCTGGTCTCTCTAAATAAGCTCAGGTCTCCAGGCCTTGACAAATTACATCCCTGGGGACTGAAAGAGCTTGTAGATTTAATCACAGAACCATTGTCAGTAATCTTTCAGGAATCTCTGGAGGGATGCCAAAGTGACAGTGACAAGCAACTATCCTAGTTGTCAAAAGGGAGACTACGTAGGTTCAGGAAAGTTTGCAGTGTTCAGTTTACTTTTGATCCCAGCAAACCCTAACCTGGGTTATTAAAGAGTTAGATTGTAATCACATCAAAAAGGAAGTGGTGCTCTCAAGAAGCCAGCACAAGTTCATATAGAATAAACCACATCAGGCTGACATCATTTCATTTTTTTTTACATTTTTTTGCAAGGTTACCAAAGCTCACTAGATTGTTCTAAAGGGAGCGAATCTTTCAGCCGGGCTTTTGACAAAGTTTCTCATGGTAAGATGAATAGATAAGGACCAGATGCTCTCCAGTTGGATGAAGGTACAACCAGGCACACCATGGCATCCAGAAAGCCTCAAATGATTGAGCCAAGTCACCCAAGGAGAGGTAGATAGGATGAGATGCCTCTGGTCCCTGTTTGGGACCGGTTCCATTAAAAATCTTTCAATGACATGCACAATGTGACAATGTATAAATGTGGGCTGACACAAAACGAAACATAAATAATATACTGCATGACAGAAACAGGATATGGTCTGCCTGAACAAGGAGCCAAAACAAACGCAATGGAATTTAACAGGGGTGAGGTGGGGGGAATGAAAGTTTTTCATTTTGATTTAAAGAAAACAACAACTCAGTTATTCAAACTATTGACAAGGGTTAATGTGAAGAAGTCTTGAGGATTTGAACTCAACAGAAAGCTCAACAGAAGCCAAAAGTTCTGACATGGCTACAAGAGACTAATGTTCATCAGGCAACAGAGAGGGAAGCATGGGAGTTCCCACCCATGGCTCATGAGAGTGCCAGTGGGCCACTTCCCTCAGGACATCAAGGTATGCCCTAGGCACCAGATTTCTCCTTCATATTAAGCTTTGTGGGCCTTTGTAATTTTTTTTTAGTTATAAGATCAAAATATAATCATTAGAAACTTAGAAATGTCGAGGGGCGCCTGGGTGGCTCAGTCGGTTAAGCATCCGACTTCAGCTCAGGGCATGATCTCACGGTTTGTCAGTTCGAGCCACCCGTCAGGCTTTGTGCTGACAGCTCAGAGCCTGGAGCCTGTCTTTGGATTCTGTGTCTCCCTCTCTCTCTGACTCTCCCCTGCTCACACTGTCTCTTGTTCTCTCAAAAATAAATAAAACATTAAAAAAAAAAAAGAAACTTAGAAATGTCGAGAAGCAAAAAAAGGAGAAGAACACGAAAGCAATCTAGTTCTCTCATAAGTTGGAATCACTACTGATTTCATTTTGGTATGCGTCCTTCAGGTCTTTTTTAGTGTAAGAACGAGGCAAGGGGGAAATGTTTTAAAGATGTGGTTTATATGAGGCACCAGTCAGTGCTCAGGTGACTCAGATGGTTAGACGTCCTACTCTTGACTTTGCCTCAAGGCCTTGATCTCACAGTTTGTGAGTTCGAGCCCCGGGCAGCCTCTGCACTGCATTGATGGTGTGGACACTGCTTCGAATTCTCTCTCTCCCTCTGCCCCTTTCCCCTGGCTTGCGTTTTCTCTCTCTCTCTTTCTCTAAAAATAAATAAACTTTTAAAAAATGTGGCTTATGTCTGTCATCATCAAGACAGTATAGTATTGGCACAAAAACAGACACATAGACCAATGGAACAGAATTGAGAACTCAGAAGTGGACCCAAAAGTATACAGCCAACTAATCTTTGACAAAGCAGGGAAGAATGTCCAATGGAAAAAAGACAGGCTTTTTAACAGATGGTGTTGGGAGAACTGGACAGCAACATGCAGAAGAATGAAACTAGATCATTTTCTCACACCATGCACAAAAATAAACTCAAAATGGATAAAGGATCTGAACGTGAGACAGGAAACTATCAACACCCTAGAGGAGAAAGCAGGAAACAACCTCCTTGACCTCCACCGCAGCAACTTCTTACTTGACACATCCCCAAAAGCAAGGGAATCAAGAGCAAAAATAAACTGTTGGGACCTCATCAAGATTAAAAGCTTCTGCACAGCCAAGGAAACAACCCAGAAAATTAATAGGCAACCAACGGAATGGGAAAAGATAGTTGCAAATGACATATCAGATAAAGGGTTGATATCCAGAATCTACAAGGAACTCACCAAACTTCACACCTGAAAAACAAACAACCCAGTGAAGAAATGGGCAGAAGATATGAACAGACACTTCTCCAAAGAGGACATCCAGATGGCCAACAGACACATGAAACGATGCTCAGCATCACTCCTCATCAGGGAAATACAAATCAAAACCACACTGAGATACCACCTCACGCCAGTCAGAGTGGCTAAAATGAGCCAATCAGAGAACTCTAGATGCTGGCGAGGATGTAGAGAAATGGGCACCCTCCTACACTGTTGGTGGGAATGTAAACTGGTACAGCCCCTCTGGAAAACAGTGTGGAGGTTCCTCAGGAAACTAACAATAGAACTCCCCTATGACCCAGCAATAGCACTGCTAGGAATTTACCCAAGGGATACAGAAATGCTGATGCATAGGAGCACATGTACCCCAATGTTCATAGCAGCACTCTCCACAACAGCTAAAACATGGAAAGAGCCTAAGTGTCCATCAACAGATGAATGGATCAAGAAGATGTGGTTTATCTATACCATGGAATACTACATGGCAATGAGAAACAATGAAATCTGGCCATGTGTAGCAACATGGATGGACCTTGAGGGTGTTATGCTGAGCGAAATAAGTCAGGCAGAGAAGGACAAATATCATATGTGTGCACGTATAGGAGGATTAGGAGGAACTTAACAGAGGACCAAGGGAGAGAAGAAGGGCGGAAATGGTGGGGGAAAGGGGAGAGGCAAACCATGAGAGACTCTTGAATGCTGACAAAAACTGAGGACTGATGGATGTGGGGGGAGGAGGGATGGGCATGGAGGAGGACACTTGTGGGGATGAGCACTGGGTGTTATGTGGAAACTAATTTGACAATAAACTATTTGTAAAAAAAAAATGTGGCTTATGTAGTTTTATATGTTTTTAAAAAGAAACATTGTATCCTGAATTATCTCCCCGAGTCATTATATATCCTTTAAAAACACAGTTTTAATAGTTAGACAATCTATTATCATACAGATATGTCTTAATCTGTTTACACTGATTCACTCTTAGACATTTAGGTTGTTTCTATTTAGAGGTGTGGCAGGGAGGTGACACCAGATTTTATAGAGGATACCGACAAAGCAGTTAGCAGCTCAGGGGGGCCAGTGAGTTGAGTGAAGGCTCTAGAAAATCCTGTCATGAAAGGGACAGTTAGATAATGAGAATGTTTGTCCCAGGGAAGGGCAGATAAGAGAGTCCTTAGAGTTGTCTTTAAATCCTTGAAGAGCTGTCACAAGGGAAAGGGAGGGAATTAGTGTTGTGTTGGCTCCAGAAGGTTGAATAAAGAGCATAGAGAGGGGCTGGGGAAAGTCTGATCACAGCTCCATCTATCATGATTCCCGCTGCCTACCAATGGCCATCGTGGGGAATACTCACGCCCAGGCAGGATGGTCACCCGGGGCAGGAATTTATGGACCAGATTCCTCTGTGGAGTGGGAGGCAAAAATAATAACCTCAAAGATTCTTTCCTACCGGAAAGTTTGATGTTGCTTTCTAAGTCACAAAACTGCCCTTCGGTAACCTTGTTCACATGAAGAATTTATGGCAGGTAAAGAGGACAGAAGTTGATGTCATTAATTTTACTGCTAGAGTGAGCCCTGGAGCTCAGAGATACAATATGCATCTTTGTGCTCTGTATTGGTTCTCATCTAGATAGCACTTTACAGTCAACAATGCACTTTTCATATAGACCTTGTAATTTCATTCTTGTAACCGCTTTGTGAAGTAGGTATTGTCATTCTCCCACATTTAAAAGTGAGAAAATTGAAGCCTGAAGTGCTCAAGTGACACAGCTCAGTCCTCCAGCTCACGTTTCCTGGCACTTTCCACAATAAGATGTCACTCCTCTGGTGTGAGTCCCTGGGTGCTCTTTTATGGGCTCCCATAGGAAGGTCTTTTGTCTTTTACAACTGTGTGTATTTTGTATCTAGGATGCTAGGTTTTAAAAACCCCTTCGGTGGGGTGCCTGGGTGGCTTAGTCGGTTAAGTGTCCGACTTCGCTTAGGTCATGATCTCACGGTTCATGGGTTCGAGCCCCGCGTCGGGCTCTGTGCTGACTGCCAGCTCAGAGCCTGGAGCCTGTTTCAGAGTCTGTATCTCCGTCTCTCTCTGACCCTCCCCTATTCACGCTGTCTCTCTCTATCCTAGAAATATATAAAAATAT
Source organism: Proteles cristata cristata (assembly GCA_017311185.1). Classification (NCBI taxonomy): domain Eukaryota; kingdom Metazoa; phylum Chordata; class Mammalia; order Carnivora; family Hyaenidae; genus Proteles; species Proteles cristata. The sequence continues at coordinate 4,837,867 of JAESUZ010004630.1, forward strand.
TAAAAAAAAAAAAACACCCTTTCGGGTAGGGTTCTATGTTATTTTTCTTTTTCCATGCCATCCTTCTGCCACTCAACATTGTCTCTAGAATGCAGATCTGACCACGGTCAGCCCCCAGTTTAGATTTCTTTAGCTTCCATTGTCTCCCACAAAGACTCCGAACACAGTTGGGAGGGGACATTTCAGAATCTTAGGAGGAAATGAAGCATGGTTCAAAGCATCAGACATTATCTGAAAAGAAAAATTAAAGCACTTTGCTCGTAAATACATTTCCTGCTTGGTAGTGATATATAGGCAATATGTTAACTCTCAGTCCTTTTGGGAGAGCATATTATTTTGAGAGTGCAGAAAAGTGCACGGGATTTTAATTTTTATCAAAGGAGGTGATAGGTTTTGCTGCTGAAGTTTGAGAAACAGTGATGTAAGGGGTGAATTAATGCCACCTCTTTCATGTATCAAGTTTTTTAATAACATTCAGGCTTACATCTGGACTATCTTTGACTGGTGAAGGTTTCTATGTCAAAGCAATTCCATCTTTTTTTTAATTAATTTTTTAAAGTTTATTTATTTTTGAGAGAGGGAGAGAGAGATGAGTGGGAGAGGGATGGAGACAGAAAGGGAGAGAGAAAATCCCAAGGAGGCTCCAAGCTCCTCATTGAACCCAACATAGAGCTCGATCCCACAACTGGGAGATCATGACCTGAGCTAAAATCAAGAGTCAGATGCTTAACCCACTGAGCCACCCAGACTCCTCAAAGCAATTCAGCTTCATTATTGTGACTTGATAATATGTTTTGATCTCTAGTAGACAAGTGTCTCCAGTGTTTGTTCCTCCAAAATTGTCTTAGCTATTTTTGGCTCCTTTTTCTTCCATATTAATTTTAGTATGAGTTTTTCAAGTTCCTTGAAAAAATCCTCACTTTGATTTTGACTGTCACTGCACTGAATTTATGGATTTAAATTGGGGGGGGGTGCAGGCTGACAATGACAACCTAATGATATTGAGTTCTTCCATCCATTTATCCAGGTGTGGCAGGGTATGCTGGTTGCCTACTCATCAGCAACCTTCCCGACCAACATGCCTTCCTTGTTGGTAGAGCATGCCTCCATGATAGAGGCTGCAGACAGGCGATGCTCCCCAGCTCCCTTACTGGTAGGCATGAATCATGACTTCCTCCTGGGCAGTGGGGCATAAGGTGAAGCTTTATGAGGAAGGTTTGATAGGGGTGCCTCAGTGGCTCAGTTGGTTAAGCCTCCAACTTCAGCTCAGGTCATGATCTCACAGCTTGAGTTCAAGCCCTGTATCGGGCTCTGTGCTGATGGCTCAGAGCCTAGAGCCTGCTTTGGCTTCTGTGTCTACCTCTCTCTCTGCCTCTCCCCTACTTATGCTCTGTCTCTGTCTCTCTCAAAAATAAATTTTAAAAAATATTTTAAAAAATTTTTTTTAAAAAAGAGAAAGGTTTGATAATAATGGATGTGTGGAGAGATACTTCTACCTCCTTCAGAACAGGGCTATGTGAGGAGGACCTTGCATATGGACTAGAGCTAGGACATCTAACCTGCAACCCCAAGAAGACAAATCTGAGGATAAGAGCCCTGTTGGAGATGATACAGCAGAAAGATGGAAAGAGCTTGAGTGTTTGCTGACATCTTTGAGTGACAGAATTAACCAACTCTGGCCCTACTTATGCCGGGTTTCTTCTTATGCAAAATAATAAACATTGTCCAATTTAAGAAATGTTGGGGGTGGGTATCTGTTACTAGCATGTGAAAGCAACCCAATGAATGTAACAGGCATTTTTTTCATTTCCTTCACTACTATTCCCTCATTTTTGCCACAGGCACTTCATCCATTTTTATGAATAAAACATTTTAAAAATTATATTTCTTATTATCTGTTACTGATGATGAAATAGACTATTAATTTTTTTGTTGGTCTTATATCCAGCTAACGCTTTTATTAATTCCAAAAGTCTGTCTAAAATATCTCTATCATATCATCTGCAAATATAGGACAATTTTCCTTTTGCTTTTATTTTTTTTTTTCCTTTTGCTTTTAAATTCTTGTATCTGTTACTTATTTTCTTTATCTTAATGTATTACTTAGGCTTTCAGTAAAGTATTGAAAAGAAGGAGTTACAGTAAGCAGTCCTGGCTCCTCTTGGCTCTGTTAGGAATCTTTATGAAGTTTTACCTTTTAGGCCTCATCATGGCATGACTCCAGGGGACTCCATGTCATTACTGTGCCATTATGTGTGATTTTGTGATATATTTTTATAAATATTCTTCATTTGGTTTAAGTATTCCTTTTTCTATCAATTTGCATTAGGCTTGGCTGCAAATAACACAAAAAGTCTAAATAACAGTGGGTTAAACAAGATAGAAATGTATTTCTCATGTTCAAGATGTCCAGAGGTGGTCAGCTCAACACACAGATAGTGAGCGCATCTCAGTCTGAGAGATTCTGGTTCCTACTTTTACAATTCCACCGTCTTCACGGGAAAGGTGAAAAAGGTAAGCTTTTCCCAATAGGTGAAGAAAAAGCATATAGACATGGGGTACCTGGGTGGCTTAGTCGATTAACCATCCGACTTAGGCTCAAGTCATGATCTCACGGTTTGTGAGTTCGAGTACCACTTCGGGCTCTGTGCTAACAGCTCAGAGACTAGAGCCTGCTTTGGGTTCTGTGTCTCCCTCTCTTTCTGCTATTCCCCGCTCATGATCTAACTCTCTCTCCTTCAAAAATAAATAAATATTTTTTTAAAAAATTAAAAAAGAAAATAATTTATCACAGACTTGAGATTTTTTTTTTTAAACCTTAACAAACTAGGACTAGAATATATGGCCAAGTTCGTTGACTTCGCCCAGTATGTATTCTCCCCTCTCTCATTGTAAAAATAAACTTCAACCTTTTCTTCTGAATTTTGAAATTAATTTGCATACACTTATGTATTTTCTTCCATGGTTTATTTATTCCATATCCTAATGTGGTGTGCTTCTGTTCTTTTTTGTTCCTTTTGCTGTGCTTCGCAATATTGTTTATTTATGCCTTTTTTTCTTGGTTGGCCTTGTAAGATGTTTTCTTTTTTATTCAAAAAATCCAATTTTACTCATTGATCTTTTTATACCATTCATTTCCTAATTTATTGATCTCTGCTTTAGCTTTATTATCTCCTTCCTTCCAGTGTTTTTAGCCTTTTTCTGAGTTGAATTGATTGTACATTTGTGTAATTTTCATCTTTCTTTTTATAAATTAATTGTAGGTTCTAATTGCACCTTTTTTTTTTACATAGCACTGATGAATAGTTCAAAATTAGAATAAAGAATATCACACAAAACAATTCATGAAAATTAAATACAAACCCCTTAATGATTATGAAAAAAGGATATAGCAATGGGTTTGAAGAGGCTGAATATGTATGATTATGTAGATCTATGTACAATTATACCCTTTAATTTCACTCTAGCTGTATCACACATTTATATGTGACCCTTTTATTTTCATTTAATTTAAAATATTTTGGACTTTTCACTGTGATTTCTTCTTGAACCCAAAAACTATTTAGGAGGACATTTTTAACCTTCCAAACATGTTTGTTCGTTTGTTTGTTTTTAACTAAAAAAAAAAAAAATACAAAAAACTCTGGGGTGTAACTGGATGGCTTAGTCAGTTAAGCATCTGACTCTTGATCTCAGCTCAGATCATGATCCCAGAGTTTGTGGGTTCGAGCTCTCCCTTGAGCTCTGAGATGGTGTAGAGCCTGCTTGGAGTTCTATCTCTCCTTCTCTCTGCCCCTCCCCTGCTTGTGGGCTCTCTTTCTCTTTCTCTCTCTCTCTTTCTAAAAATAAATAAATAAACTCAAAAAAATTAAAAAAAAAAGAACAAAACCCTGGACACTTAGGTGGCTCAGTAAGTTAAATGTCCAACTTGTGCTTAGGTGATGATCTTCTCTTTTGTGAATTTGAGCCCTGCATCAGGCTCCGTGCAGACAGCTTAGAGCCTGGAGTCTGCTTCAGATTCTAGGTCTTCCTAGCACTCTGCCCTTCCCTGCTCTCACACTCTCTCTCTCTCTCTCTGTCTCTCAAAAACAAACAAACATTTAAAAAAATCCTCTCCCTCTGGCTTACAGGTGTCTAACTTAATCACACAGTGATCAGAAAATATGCATAATATAAATTCTTTGAAAAATATTAAAAACTTCTTTGTTATGGGCACCTGTGTGGCTCAGTCACTTGAGCATCTGACTCTTGATTTTGGCTCAGGCCATGATTCCAGAGTTATGGGATCGAGCCCCATATTGGGCTCTGTGCTGAACACATGGAGCCTGATTAAGATTCTCTCTTTCTCTCTTTCTCTCTATCTCTCTCCCCTGCTTGCATTCTCGTTCTAAAAATAAAATAAAATAAATATTTTTAAAATCTTCTTTGTTATATAGTCAAATTCACAAATGCTCCATGTTAACATGAAAATAGATTATAATGTTTATTGTGTTCAGGGCTCTACATATAGATATCAGATAAAGTGACAGACTTTTTTCTTCAAATATTCTTCTAATGTCTTAGAGTTACTTTTTGTCCATTTGATTTATTATTTTCTATTATAAAAATGTTAAAAATCTCCTAATGTACATATGTAATGATCAGTTTCCCCCTTTCATATAATTTTAATCTTGTTCAGTATATACAAGATCATGACTGCTACATATCTTAGAAGTATCATTCAGTTTATTGTTATATAGTGTTTCTCTTTTTCCCTATTTGTTATTTTTGCCATAAATTCCACTTTGTATAATATTAACACTGCTGCTCAATATTGTTTTGGAATTTGAACAATCTTTCTTTTTCTTTTCTTTTCTTTCTTTTTTTTTTCTCTCCAGCTTTTATTTTCAAGCCTTTTGATATTGTTTTAGGTACATCTTTCTTGTTAGTCATTTCTGGTTGTATCTCTCTCTCTCTTTCTCTCATTCATTTAAATAGTTTCTGGCTTCAGTTGTTGGCTTTAATCCATTTGTAAGTAGTATGAATTATTATTATCCTTCTTTTATCTTTTTATGTTTTCTTTCATAGTTTATTTTTTTATTTTTTTATCTTAAAAGGTCAGGTGTTTACTATATAATTTAAGAAATTCACTTCATTTGGGTAGAAGCTCCATTTAAAATATTTTTTTTATAAGTAGTTTATTGTCAAGTTGGTTTCCATATAACACCCGGTGCTCATCCCCACAAGTGCCTCTTCCATGCCCATCACCCCCTCTTTTATCTTTTTAAAATTTGCTTTTCCTTTGCTTTTTTGTTTTTCTATGTGCTTTTAGATTGATAAAGTTTTACCACTATTTTTTCCTCTGCCTGTAGTATGCATTTCTATCCTTTAAATGATTCTATGTATCCTTAAACAGTCAACAATAATATACTTTTTAAAAAAATTAACAAATCTAAACTTTTAATATTTTTTAACTCTTTCAATATTTTTATTCTCTTTCTGATCACGTAAAAAATCTGTCTATAAATCTCCTTCTTCTATCATTTTGTTATTCTTTTGAACTTTACTTTCACTATTTTATAAACAAAAAAGGTATTACTTTCACTGTCAATACTTCACTATATTTAGTAACATATTTCATTAATTTCTGTATACTTGATTAACTTTTCCTTTTTTTTTTGGTCAAAATATAACTGACTATAAGTTCTGCCAGTGAGGATTAGCTGGTGGCAAGATTTTCAGCCCTTTCATTTCTGAAATTTATACTGTATTTTGACTGAGAGCTGAATATAAATTTTCTTAGCACTTTGAAGATATGACTCCAATATTTCTTGGTTTCTATTGCTACTGATATAAAGTTTAAGGCACAACTTTGGTCTAATTGTTAGTCTTTCATAAGTAATCTATTTTATCTTCTCTGGTAACTTTAAAGAGTTTTCTTTTATTGATGGCATTACACAGTTTCAGGATGATAAAGATATATCTTTATCCTGCTAGACACCCAAAGTGCACTTTTGATTTGAATCTCATGTTCTCCTTTAATTCTGGAAAATTCCGAGCTACTATCTCTCAGTAAATGGCTTCTCCATCACTCCTTCAAGTTTTCCTTTTGCTGGTACTCAAATTAGAGATGTGTGCTGCAACCTCTCATTTAATCCTCTATGCCTGTGACTATTCTTCTCTTTTAAATTTTGTATTTCTTTGTTTCCTTTTACTAAATCTGGGTGAATTTGTCAGTAATATATTCTAATTTACTAATGATTTCTTAAACTGTGTGCAAAGAATTTATCCTGCCTATTGAGTTTCTTATTTGATTCAGTAATATATTTTCAGGTCCAAGATTTTCAGAAGATCCTTTTACATTCCTACATGTGGTGGTTTGCAAAACGGCCTCAAATTCATTCCATTCCTACATGCATGTCCCTTTGAAATGTGGCTTTGATGTTCTCCTCATCAAAAAGTGAAGTCTCTTTCTCCATCTTTGAATCTAGGATTAGATCTGTGACTCTCTTTGGCCAGGGGACATTGGCAAATATGATTTAAACAAGGGCTTGAGAAGAGCTTGTACAGTGGAACTTGTCCTTTTTTCTGGCTGCAGGAAAATGCCATCACCATGTGCACAAGCCTGGACTGGCTTCCTAGAAGATGAGAAAGCACAAAAAGAGGCCACCTAGCTGTCCCAGTGATCCCAGCGGAGGCCCCAAATGTGCAAATGAGGCCACGCAGCTCCAGCTAAGCCAGTTCAGATCAGAACTGTCTAGTCAGCACAAAACTGTAAGATATAATACAGATTTGTTTTTTTGAGCCACTGAGTTTTGGGGTGGTTTATGATGAAACCAAAGGTAATTGATACTGACTCTATCATGTTCAATCTCTCCCTGTTATGTGTCACAACTTCTGCTCATTGTAAATGTATTTAATTTCTTTTTAGTATCTTTAATCATCCTAAGTGAGTTCTTATCAGATTGCTTCAAAAAATTGTTTTTTTCATGAGTTAAGTATTGATTTTGTTGATTGTCTCGTTTCTACACATATTCTGGAAAGTTTGCAGACTCGTTTTGCATGGAAGGATTTCTGTTTTGTTTGTTTCAATCTCTCTTGCACCCAGCTGAGAAGTTTTGTGGATGCTTTCACCCAGGACCCTGCACTCTCGGTCCTTCACCAGTTTATGGTGATAATGAGAGTATTATTACAGAATCAGTAGCAGAACCTGGATAAGTTCCTAGTTTGGGGGCTGGGATCTAAGGATCTGCCTTCCCTGGCCCCATAGCTTCTGAGTCAGACCCTGTCTTCGGGGAGTTAGCCTGCCACGATCATCTTGTGCATAGATGCTCAGTCCCTGTGCCCCAAAGGAGTTAGGCTTTTCTGCTGCTGCCTAATTTGGACCCAGAGCCCCACGACCCCATGGCTTCATCCCCTCTCCCTGCTCTGCAGTGACCCATAAAGATACTTTTTTCTTGTTTTTGAGTTTGGCTGCATCTTATCATGTTTGTTTTTACACTTTGTCTTTTATTGCTTTGTGTTTAGAGAACAGGAAATGTATGAGAATACAAAATTAAGGAAAGCCAAATTGACAGGCTATCAATTTCCTATAATTTTCTCCCTAAAAATTAAAATATATGGGGTGCCTAGGTGGCTCAGTCGGTTAAGTGTCCGACTTCGGCTCAGGTCATGATCTCACGGTTTGTGGGTTCGAGCCCCACGTCGGGCTCTGTGCTGACAGCTCAGAGCCTGGAGCCTGCTTCAGATTCTGTGTCTCCCTCTCTCTCTGACCCTCCCCCTGCCCACACTGTCTCTCTCTCTCTCTCTCTTTCTCTCTCTCTTTCAGAAATAAATAAAACATTAAAAATTTTAATAAAAAATAAAATATAAACTCCTTGGGCTGCCATTCAACATTTTTTTGCATTTCAGATCCACTCCACTTCCACTTCCAGGCATCCTGCACTCCATTGACATGGGGTTACTTGCTGTTCCCTGAACATTCATGCTCCTGTGTCTTCACACCTCTGTTCCTTCTGTCAGCATGGCTCTCCTGCCACAGGTTTAACGTTAAGACCTTGATCAAAACTCATTTCAACTGGGAAGCTGGCTCCAGATCCTACAGGCTCAGTTATTTCTATTTCTTCTCTGCACAATGCACTTAATACATATAAAAGGAATGAATGAATGAATCATTTGAGGTGCAAGACTGAGTGAGCACACAGGATGTGGGACTTATTGCCATAGTGCTACCTCTGCGGTCAATTGTTGTTTATCTAAGTGTCTGGTCTGAGCAACTGTAATGTAAGGGGAAAGCAGTGGACACAGTTTTTCCGTGAAGGTTGTCTTGTATCACAGCCATTAAGCTAATTCTGCATGAAGCCAGTTAAGACAGCCTAATATACTTTTGTAAAAGTGTGGCCTTTACAACTATTAAGGCAAGATGATTAGGGACAAACTGCATCATTTCCTTCCTCAACTTCACAGCATTCTTCTAAAAAGAGAAGGCATGTTAGCCTGGGCACTATTTTCTTTTTTCATTTCAGGAACATTAGAAATATGATGGAAAAAAGCTTAATTACTTCAAGATCTAGTATGTTTAAATGCTTTAACATCTATAAAAGCCCAATTGTATCTTTCTCTTCATTACAATTCTATCTCAGGAGAAGGGTTACGTGTTTTTGGTCCCTTTTTGACTACGAGAAGATAATTTATCAAGGAAAATGGCACCAAATGGCATGTTTTTTGAGCAAAAATATTTACTTTATTGTCCAAGTTTTCTGGAATCCTTCAGGATACTATTTCTTCCTCAGGAACAGAATGAAGGCTCTGTGACACAGAAGAAACAAAAAAGGGTTTCAGTCCTGGGTGCGGGATACTCGGGCTTTCTTTTCCTCCAGCTCAGTTGCATGGCTATGGCAAAAATAGAAATTCAACTGAGTAGCATTTTTGTTCTAAAAGTATCTAAAATTCATCTCAAATCCATATCTCTTCTGGGGAGAGAAACTAAACCCATTCTAACAAGTAATTAAGCAAACAAACAAAAAATCCCCTAAAACCACAGTCTCCTCTGGCGCCATCTACACCCGCTTCCTGCCTGCACCTCCTCCCCCAGAGGGGCCGCCTACTCCTGCACGTGCCATCTCCCACCTGTCACAGAGGGCTTGCTCTGGGTAAAAGAGCTGAGGAGGGTAAAGAGAACCATGGGTAAAAGAGCCGAGGAGGAGAAGCAATCGTTCCATGTTAACGTTACAACTTTGTTCCTGATTCCATTAGTCATCCCAGCTTCCTGAAAACTCCAGATGAAACTTATGGGAGATTTCATCTCCCTGGTGATTCGGGGGAAGTGGGGGAAGCCTAAAAATTTCTCCAAATCTCTATTTCCCAGCACATTCCTAATTCAGACTCAAGACTTTATTCGTTCAATTTCACTGAACAGAAAACCACTAACTACTTCCTCTGCTCTCTGCTGTATTTCCTATAGATATTAACTTTGAATCCATGACAAGCCCTCAGAAAGGATTTAGAGTTTAGATAGTTCAGAATTTTTTTCAAACATTTTATTTTTAAGTAACTTCTACATCCAACACTGGGATCAAACCCACCATGCCAAGACCAAGAGTCACATGCTCCACTGGTGGAGCCAGCTGGTGCCCCTAGACAATTTAGAATTCTGAATCAATTTCACCATCTACAGAAAGTATCCAAAGTTGTATGACCAATTATCTCACTATACTTGAGAGACTGTGGCCATGTCCTAGAGAAGGGGCAAAGGGAGAAGGATGTGGGGATTTTTTTAATATTTATTTATTTTTGAAGGAGAGAAAGACAGAGTGTGAGTGGAAGAGGAGTAGAGAGAGAGGGAGGCAAAGAACCTGAAGCAGGCTCCAGGCTCTGAGCTGTCAGCAGAGCCCGACATAGGGCTCAAACCCATGGGACTCGAACCCACAAAGTCAAACGCTTAATCAACTGAGCCACCTGGGCATCCCGTGGGGATTTTTTATTTACAGAAAAAATATCTGGGGTTATCTTTTGTCTTATTCATTGTTTATGCTGAGTATTTATGAATTTTTGCAAAGGAGAACAAGATTCACAATAATGGTAAATCAAATCATTATACTGTACACCTTAAACTTACCCAGTGACGTATGTCGATTACATCTCAATAGAACTGGAAAAAATTAAAGGAAACTAAGAAATAGAGAAAGAAGTACTGCCGAAGGAAAACATATCAGTCATAGTTCTTAGACATGTAATTGTGGTACATTTAATTTCATTCATTTCAAGTCCTATATATGAGCACCTGCTAGGTGCTAGGCACTGCGTTAAGTTCTAGAGTAACACTGTCCAATAGAAACATAATGTAAGCTATACATGTAATTTTAAAGTTGCTAGTAGCCACATAAAACCATCACAAGGACATAGGTGAATGTGGGGCTGGTCCAACCAGCCTTCAATTTAACCCTACCACTCCCACTCTCTGCCCCTGAACTTCAGCCTCACAGGGCCACTGAAGTCCTCCTACAAGCCCGTCTTTCCCCTTGGGCCTTCCACTAGCTCATGCCTCAGCCTGGTGGCTCCTCCCCTGTCTCTGCTATGAATCCTTGTCATCTGGTAGAATAATGCAGTGATGGCTGATAGGAGCCAGGTGTGTAGTCAGGATACAGGGCGTTTGCGCTTGATGAAGGAAGGAACAGTACTTTCATCCAGTCATAAAGAATGGAATCCAAATGGTGGAATTTTGGACTCCATGACAACAGGACTTTCATCCGGGAATGTGTAGATTGTTCTCACCATGGAACTCAGAGCCAACAGGGTGGGTGACACCGTAAACCCATTCTGCCCTCTATCCACTAAGCCATGCACCCTGGCATGGAGCCTCATCTTACCCAAGGAAAGAATGGGCTTTCTAACTTTTAACAAAGCGACTGTATTGGACAGTGCCAACTCTGTGCTGCAGGGCACTTTTGGGTGAAGGAAGAGCCCTCATCAGTCCCTCTTAAAATATATCTTGCGAGCGACTCCCTACTTTGACTTTAAGTTCTATGTAGTCTAGGATACACAAACAAAATAGAAGTTTTTATATTTGTGATAAATCTTACATCTTGGCTATAAGATTCTCATGGGGAGAAACAGAAAAAGAACAGAAATATCAATCATTTCACTAAATCTTATTTTGGTCCCAACATGAATCATCTGCCCTCAAGACTCCGGTTCCCTGGCATTCAGATGGAGTTTTCCATGACAGCAGGAGACAGGGGCTTCTGTTTCATACGCTCTCAGAAATGAGCCTTACTAAGAATTAGGGGAGAAGAGTCACATCCAAATGTAAGGGTCCTTCTGGAGAAAAGTCTGAGAGCATGGCTATTGTAGATCACTCTTCTGGTGATGTAAAACCACTCCAGAAATCCAAGCAATTCATTTTTAAAAATTCCTTCTCATTTAAGTTACATTAGAAAATTCCCAAAAATATCCCTTAACTTTCTCCCTCCCCTTCTTCCTCCTTCCCATATGCCAATAATCAACCATTAACAAAATCTTAATGCATACTATGTCCCATTGGTGACAAAGGAAGACACAGCCAGTTTCTGGTCACATGGAGCTTAACACAAGTTTGTTTTCAAGTTGGTTTCTCCAAAAAGAACATTTTAGGTCTGAGGTGGTCTTTGGGAATTTGATGTTCACATTTCCCAAATCCTTGGTGGGGATTCTTCCATGTTCTGTGAACTTGAGAATGAGTTAGAAGTCACAGATTGTATGCCGAGGAAAACAGAGGGCCTCATCTTCCCCTCAAAGACATAAAGTTATGTCTTCACTGTATACTCTTACCATGTGGCAAGTACATTCAGATTTTCCAAACACCAAACCAAAGACACTGACCTCCAGGACAGGCCTGCATCTCCACACTTACCAAACTTTCTCTCATCCATGCCTTGGTTATTAAGCACACCATTTAGGTTTTCTTAACTTGCTCTCTCACTTCAAAGCTTGTATGCTATCTGTTTAAATATATATGCCTCACGTTTATTTACCATCACATATGTGCTGAGCATCTGTACTAATTTGCAATGAGTTTCTGTAAACAACAAAAGTGATGAAACGTCCCTGCCATTTTTGAATTCATGGGCCAGTGGGGAAGACAGAAATTAAGGCCATGATAAGTGCTGTAGAAAGAAAGCAACCTAGCCACTAACTTTAACTGGTGAAACTGGGGAGGCTTCATGGAGGAGCTGATATTTGAATTGAATCTTAGAGAATGAGAAGGAGTTAGCCAGGTAGGGAAGTAAGGGAAGACAACTCTAGGGAGGGGGAATAGAGTGTGCAAAGTGCCAAGAAAGGTATATTCCATAGAGAGATAGACACCATTCCTCCAGCACAGCTCATTTCTATCTGAAAACCTGAGAATAAAAGGACCAGCTATCTGTACCTCTCTGCCACACCCAACATTCAATCCTACACACAGATGTGGGATAGCCTCTATAGATACTCCCACCAGAAAGGGGGAAAACAGGAGGCAAATAGGAGTGCAAAATTAAAAGTAACTCTGAAATATGGCAAGGTACACATGTCCAGTCCCCTCATGAGAAATGAAGCCCTGGGAATTATTCTGTGGCTCTTGGCTCTGCCCTCCATCACATTCTTCCATTTCTGTAAAAGGTAGCTCATATTTGCTAATGAATTTTCTTGGCTGTATAGAAGTTTGGAGATCCAAAGACTTTTTTAGGGGGTACTTTTCTTTGTCTCTTTTAGTCCAAACTCGTGATGTTTCTGTTTATACAATTCTCTTTAAATCTGTGGGAGCTTCCTGTGAATCTTATTGTGGTTCATGCAGTTAGGGGGAGAAAAGAGGCCACATTCACTAATCTCTTCATGATAAACCATTCTGTACCTCGGGCTTTTGCTGAAGCAGCCAAGGGTCCTTAAAAGTCCTGTGTTTTTGTTTGCTTTTGGTTTTGACCAGTTTTCTAAGTTTAAACCTCTCCAGGGTCTTCACAAAGGACTTTATCACCACTATCTCAAGTTGATCTTTCCTGCATGTTATTCTGACTATTCCCTGAATTGTATTTTTTGTCCAGAAGCTGTTCTTAGTTTAACGTTGCTTTTCAGCTTGAAGAGGCAAGGGATAGTCAAACTGTGCAGATTCTGCTTCCTTTATATTTAACTTTTTTCCCCCTTGAGTGTATCCTTCTTCTGTCAGGTTGCAATACAAGCAGCAAGAAGAAGCCCCGGGGGACCTTGAACGCTGCCTGGAAATCTCAGCCAGGCCACCCAGTTCACGAGGTACCTTTTCTATTTTCCGCATCACTGCAGGCCAGAGTGTGGCTGAAATTCCTGTCACTGCAGGAGAAGGGTCCTCTTCTGTCTAGTTTCCAGTTACATTTGCCTCATTTGTCTTTAATCTTCAACAGCTTTCTTAAGTGACATCAGGCTGCTGTTAATAGTCTCTTGGAGATCTTTTAGATTCTTAGCAGTACTCTCCTCAAGTTCCTTCTATTTTCTGTCTTCTGCTGTCCCAGAGCCGCTCTCATAGCTTTTATGTGTTTAATTTTTTTAATTACAGCAGTGTTTCACTTGTCTGTCACCTTCTGTACCCCTACTTTAAACCCCCTTGTCCCTTTATACCTCCAGCCATTGCTCATCAAGGCTGCTTCTGGTCCCCTTCCATGCAGGGGCGGGGCAGACAGTTTTCTTCCAGAACATCTGCCCCTTGGGGCCATCCTGGGAAAGAGTTCTGACATATCAGCCCAGAGATCAGTTCCTCAGAGGAGCTTCTCTTGGGAAGGTTCTGGAAGATGAAGTTAGTGGAGGACTTTATGTGATGTCATCCTCCAAAAACCAACCAACCAACCCTTTCCAGGATACCAAAATGTTTCATTCATCTGGGGAAGAATATCATAATTATATGGTGAACATTTTAAATGCTCTGAGAGCAAGATCCACAGAGTGAGATCCTTTTCCAACATTTTAGGAGAGAGAATGAAAAAAATGTGAGATTAAAGGTACGTTAGGCTAATGTGGGTCATGAGCTTTACTTTTATTTTTGAAGAGCATGAGCTGGCCGCAGAAGGAGTGCGCAGCCAAGTGGGAAAGGCTGCTGGCTGAGGCCTCCTGTGAACATGCCTGAGTTTCTTAAGCCTGCCAGCCCCGGTATCTCCATCTCTGAGGTGGAATTCTAATTGCAGTTACCTCACAAGTTGATGTCAGAGGTAGAAGAGACATAATGTATGAGCAATAGCCAAGTGGAACATCTCACAAATGATCAGTAAACCACTCTGAACCCACCCATGTGGAAAACCATGACTCCTTGTCATCCCTCTGAAGCCTCTGCTGGCCTTTCCTGAGAAGTCTGGAACCAGGAATCTAGGCTACCACTCCTTGGGGGACTAGAGGAAGAGAAGCTTCCCTCTTGCCCTCTTGGGAATTAGATTCTCTCCCATACTATAAAATATCCCAAATTTAGGACTGTGGAATGTGGAAATCTCCAGGGACCACATTGAATCAGCTCCCAATGGACTATGTCAGAGAAGAAACAAGACCAGTTTAATTTAATTTAATTTCTGCCTCAAATCCACCCTTGACTTCATCTCTCTGGGTCTGTCTCCTGTCTGGGCTCCAATCTGCCTCGTCCGTGCTTCCCAGGAGAATCCTTCCATCCTTCCCTCCCGCAGCCCTGAGCAGGAGGCTCTCACTGCGGTGCCCCCTGGGAAGAGCAGGGAAGTGGAAAAGGAGAGAATATGGGGGTGAAAGTGAGATCTGAGAAGGAGAAGGAATGTTCGGGAATGGAGAGCAATGACTGCAATTGCTGGGAACATGCCTGGGGGAGGAAAAATGGGGCTGGAGACAGCAAAAGCAGAGACATAAAGAAGGGGTTAGAGACACGCTTCTGGTGAGGAGGGGGTAATTACACTTGCTAGATTTCTGAGAGGCTTCCTTGCCTTGCCTTTCCCACACCTTCCTCTTTAGGTGATTCCACCTTTTTATTTTATCATATCTTTTAATGTTTATTTACTTCTGAGAGAGAGAGAGAACATGAACAGGGGAGAGGCAGAGAAAGAGGGAGACACAGAATCCGAAGCAGGCTCCAGGCTCTGAACTGTCAGCACAGAGCCTGCCACGGGGCTGGAACCCATAAGCCACAGGCTCATGACCTGAGCCGAAGTCGGACGCTTAACTGACTGAGCCACCCAGGCGCCCCTGATTCCACCTTTTTAGATGGTCTGTCTTCTTTGCTCCCTTCTGGCATAGCTTAGGCCAGGTGGTATTTTGCCTCGGAGATGACAAAGCCTCCTAACCAGCTGGTCTTCACCCCACCCCCTGCCCTCCAGTCTCCTCATCCCACAATCCAATGACCTCCCTTTCACTTGATCTTGTCCCTGACCCACCCCATGCTTCAAGTGCTTACCACGGCACCAGTTTGTCTCTGACGCTGGGAAAAGAGCAGCTTCAGGACAGAGACCCTACCTTATTAGCATCTAGAACACCTTGTATGGTTGGATTCTGGAAGGTAGCACAGGAAGGGTGCCCTTATGGTGACTCAGTGAACAGATAGTGGAATGCCCACCTGGTGGCAAAGAAGAGATAGGCTGGAGGATCCAGAGAAGGAAAGAGATTTGGTGAGGAAGAAGAGTATGAAAAATCAATAAATGTGCGGGTAAAAGGAACACATTTATTTTTGTTGGGGGTGATGCGTTCTGTTTTGGGAGATTACCACATTGAGCACATTGAGTTCTTTCTGCTGTGTCTGGAGGACGAATAGGGGTGAGAAGGGGAGGGGTCCCAGACCCTATAGCCAGCACCCCTCAGGAATCATCCATCTCCCCATCCAAGGCCCACAGATGTGCAGCTTCCTTCCCTTGATACTAACTCTGTCCCTGCCCCTCCCTTCACGGCCCTCCCCCGCCACCAGGGACAAGCTCCCCTAGGCTTCTCTCTTGCTTCCCCTGTTTTCTCCCTCTACTTCCACTCTGCTTTCTTTCACATGCTCGCCTCTCCTCGCCCCAGCTACGCTGGTTCATCCGTGTTCCCATGTGCTAGGAGTTCCCGCTTTGTCCAAACCTTTGCAAAGGCATTGCCTCCACTTTTCAGCTTCCTCATGCTACCAAGGACTCCCAAGTTCTGGTAAAACAATCAGAATATTTATGGACCATCATTTTTCAAAGCCTCGGAGGCACTAAATTGTATCTGCCCCCGATACCACTTTGACTGAACTTTTCCAGTGTTGCAAGGCGGGCCCTGTAGCTGAAGATTAATGTATCTGCTGGTTGAGGGTCAATTACTCCTGGGGTTTTATCAGTGTAGGCAGGATGGAAAAGGAATGGAGAACCAGAGCGAGGGACCTTGTTACCCCTCCCCAGCTGCCTCCGATCCTCTCTCCTTTGGTGCAAACTCTGTCCACAGAGCCAGAACACCGCGGTTTATTTTTATCTGTTTATTTTGCAATTAACAAAGAGAAGGAGCCTCTTTTTGATGCGCTGGTTCAGGGGTTCAAAGCGTCTAGCTCCCTTGACCCCTTTACCAGCCTCCGACGTCGCAGTACGGCTGCCCAACTGGGAAAGATTTATACTTATTTTTATATAATGGAAAACTCATTGCTGGACATCGAGTTACTCACTTTGATTTGTTTTCTTTGGAAGAAGCGGCCGGCGGCGGCGGCAGCGCCCCAAGCTGGGTCATTAACATGGCAGCAACAGAAACAAAGACCTTTACAGCCGCTGCCTGTAAACCGTGGATAAAGTTCAAGCATTTATTCTGTTTGAGGCCTCCCAGTGTCTATAAAAGCCCAGCACGATTATATGATCAGTGTCAAGACCCACTTTCCCCTCTTTGTGCTCTGGGATGCATTTCCTTGCCCTGTCCCTCCGTGATGCCATGCAGCTGCTCTGGCTTTAATAGCAACCCAAGGCACACACTATTGGAGTGTTCCTTGGGCTTTGTTTTAAACATGGTTTTTGCTTGTGTTAACTACCGCCTGGCTCTCTGACACCCGTGAATGGGGCTATGCAGGGCTGTCAATCAACAACAATAATAATGCCATCTGGGTTTGAATAATACTAATGAGAAGAAGAAGAAGAGGGATACTGTGTATTAACATAGCACCTTTGTCCCAGAAGCTCAGAGGGCGTTCAGGATAATAATTCATTCATGCTCCGAGCACTGCTTGGCGGTAGATATTATGATCCCACCGCGGGGGACTGAGACACAGAGAGGGCAAGTGTCTGGCCCCAAGGTCACACAGTAAGTCAGAGATGGCATAAAACTTAGCTGCTGCAAGTCTCCCAAAGCATCCACCCCGCGGGATCACGCTCTAACTCTAACTCTGTGCATCTGTTTTTAAAATCCAGCCATTACAAGAGCGATAGGACCTTGTTGTTCCATACCTCATGGGATAGAAAAAAAGAAATGAAAAGAATACTCTAGGATGGAGGAGAGTCCTCAAAGATCCTCAGTGTTAAGATGAGCCTATCCAATTCAGGGGCAAAGGAATAAAAAGATGGTGATGAGACACCAGTATATCACTCCTAGAAGTATCTGGAGTTTCTAAAGGGGCACGGATGGTAGAAACAGGTGAAAACAGAATGGATAAAGAAAATGGAGGCGGGGAAAGCGAGCTAATCACAGAGCCAGAAAGCTCATGGAAGCCCAAATACGGAGCAGCAGCCATCCAGAGAGAATCCTGCTGAAGACACCATGAATTTCTGTTTAGTCTCAAGCCCCATCCTGCACTTTGCTGGGACCCCAGATCTCTCTTCTCAACCCCTTTGGTCCACAGAGGGTTTCAAACCTGACTGTTGCTTCAAATCAGTAGAATCTTCCCTAACTTCCCTGTGCCTCAGTTTCTACCCCTGTAAGACTGCTTAACAACATTATCTATAAGGTTACTTAGCACACTGCAGTAGCTTCCGAATTGATTTCTCCAACTCCAAACCCTCCCTGATATCTATCATTGGGTTGTTGTGGGGGTTACATAAGCTAATATATAAAATGCTGAGAATAGTACATGACACAAAGTACTATGACACCTCATACAGATTAGCTATTAGTATCATAAGTAGTAATAGATTGCCATCATCATCATAATCATCATCATTATCATCATCTTCGTAGTCGTCATCATCATCATCATCATCATCTTCCTCCTCTGGTTTGCTGGCCACCTACTCCTGGACAGATAAGAAATAAAACGAGCACCATGAAGGAAGAGTTCAGTCATATAAAGACATATAAGTAAGCTACCCAGGCTCATCCCCTTTTCTCTGCTTGTGTTGCTTTTAGGAACTGCCCCCTGCAGACTAGCACTATGTTATTCTCACTTGCTGCATGCGTCAATTCTGTCTCCTCCAATAGACTCAAAACAAATGCACAGTAGACATCCAGATGGCCAACAGACACACTGAAAGATGCTCAACATCACTGATCATCAGAGACACACAAATCAAAACCACAATGGGATATCACCTCACACCAGTCAGAATGGCTAGCATCAAAAATGGCTAGCAAGAAGTGACAAGTGTCAGCGAAGGTGTGGAAAAAAGGGAACCCATGTGTTCTGCTGGTGGGAATGCAAATTGGAGCAGCTACTGTGGAAAACAGGATGGCTGGCCCTCCAAAAATTAAAAATAGAAATTCAGTGATTTCCACTCTTGACTATTTACCCAAAGGAAATGAAAAATACTAACTTGAAAAGATACATACACCCCAATGTTCATTGTAGCTTTATTTAAAACAGCCAAAATATGGGGCACCTGGGTGGCCCAATTGGTTGAGTGTCCGACTTCAGCTTAGGTCATGATCTCACGGTTTGTGAGTCAAACCCCATATTGGGTTTGCTGCTGTCAGTGCAGAGCCCACTTTGGATTATCTGTCCCCCTCTGTCTACCCCTCCCCTGCTGGCACTTTCTTTCAAAAATAAATAAACATTTTAAGAAAGAAAGAAAGAAAATAGTCAAAATATGGAAGCAACCTAAATGCCTGTCGAAAGATGAATGGGTAGAGAAGGCATGGTATGTATATGGACAATAAATATTACTCAGTCACAAAAATGAATAAGATCTTGCCATTTGTGACAACATGGATGGATCTTGAGGGTATAATGCTCAGTTAAGTAAGTCAGAGAAGGACAAATACCATATGATTTTACTTACATGTGGAATTTTTTTAAGTACAAAGAAACAAACAATAAAACAGAAAGAGACCCATAAATACAGAGAACTCATGGTTGCCAGAGGAGAGGGTGGGTGGGGTGATGGGCAAAATGAGTGAAAAGAAGTGGGAAGTACAGGTTTCCAGTTATGGAATAAATAAGTCATGGTATAAAAGGGAGGGAAATAGAAAAAGTGAACAAATGCCCATTAACACATCCAATTCTGCTCTATTTTACTCTGCACCCAGTACTCCACTTGACAAGCTACCTTTGAAGATACATGTTACCTTTCCACGTTCTAAAACATCTACCATGTGCCAGCCTCTGAGCTGAGGAACTCTGACATATACTAGGGAAGGCTCTTGCCTCAGGAGATGCATATACTTCCTTGGGAGAAGAGATAAGCCATATGGCAATAATTTGTAAATCTTAGCATGCCTCAGAATCACTTGGAGGTCTTGCTAAAACAGGCTGCAGCTAAAATGATTTTGAATGTCCACCAAAATTTTACTTCTATTCTTTTTCAGTGGAGCTATGTTACATTTGTAAGAAGAAAAATAACGTGATCAAAGCATTGTCCCAGGAAATTAACCTTGCAATACTGTGGAGGTAGGTAAGACCAGGGAGAGACTGAAGTTGGAGAAATCAATTTGGAAGAAGTTGTAACATGCCAGGAAAGAAAGAAAAATGCTGAACTCAATAATTAATTGACTTTTGGGTTTTGAAGTTTTTCGAAACCTCTAGTCCAAGGATTATATCCCTGGTTCCCTCTCTCTTGCAGAGAGAGTCTCTAAATACTTGAGCTGACACCTTCTGCCCTATAAGTTTGTTATTTATGGTATCGTCTGTCTTTTGTCTTTGTCCCTGACCCAGTTTAGAGACATTCTATCATTGGGACTGAATCTCAGGCACTCTCCAGTTTCCAAGGCAAGCATTCTCTGGCAATAAACACACAGATTTGCAATTCCTCCCCAGACCTTCAAGGCAGAAAGCCCCGCTTTCCCATCTCTGCAGACTGGAGGTAAAGCTCCCTCTTCACCATCCCTCACCACGTGTAAGGATTTTGACCTTGCATTTGATCTTTGGCTCATGCCTTCTCCTTTTCTATAGACGTGGAGCTGCTAGAGGACATAGCTCCTATCTGCCCTCATGTTTTGGTGTAGTGCCCCACACAGTGTAGGGGGTTGAGAAATCTTTATTGAAGGAAAAAAAGGAAACATTTTATGAAAAGCATTCTGCCATTTTTCATGTACTCAAATATATAATACCACATCACACATAGATATCTTTGTGAAAACATCTGGCTTACTGGGTTTCTTTCAGACAGAACTGATTCTATAGATACAAGAAGGCAGTATTTGTAAGGCCTGCCTTCAATAATAAGAAATCGCCTCATTTGGGGCACCTGGGTGGCTCAGTTGGTTAAGCATCCGACTTTGGCTCAGGCCATGGTCTCGCAGTTTGTGGGTTCAAGCCCCACATCAAGCTCTATGCTCTGCAGAGCCTGCTTGGGATTCTCGCTCTCCCACTCTCTCTGCCCCTCCCCCCACTTGTACTCTCTCTCATCTCTCTCTCTCTCTCTCTCTCTCAAATACGTAAATAAACTTAAAAAATGGAAAAAAGAAATCACCTCATTAAACAGTAGTCTTCAGGGGCACTTGGGTGGCTCAGTCAGTTAAGCGTCCAACTTCAACTCAGGTCATGATCTCGTGGTTTGTGAGTTTGAGCCCCATGTCAGGCTCTGTGTTGACAGCTCAGAGCCTGGAGCCTGCTTCAGATTCTGTATTTCCCCCACTCACACACACTCTCTATCAAAAATAAATGAACATCAAAAAATTTTTTTTAAAATAATAATCTTCAAAAAATATATATACCTTCCTTCGTTTCTTCTTTCCACCTATTCCTCCTCCCATCCCTCCCTCCTTTCTTCTGGTAAGCACATGATGACTAAGTGTGAGACACTTATACAAGCACTGTGGGAGATTGGTCCCTGTCCTTAAGAAGTTTGGAATCCAGTGAAAGGTATATAGCCATGCATAATTTTATGCTATAAATTGAATTTATCTTAGATCAAAATAAGGTAGGAACTAACACAATGCAGTCACGTGGAGGAACAAGGGGAAAGATCATGGCTTAATGGTACAGAAGGAGCAATATGTGAGTCAGCTCTGGGTTGGGGGGTAGACTGCATTTTCAATAGCAGAGAAGGGAGGGATGGGCTTTGCCGGCTGGCGGCGCAGCGCTGTGGCTGCAGTGAGCTCAGGAAATAGTGAGCTCCTCAGGGAATGGAGAGCTGCTTGTGGGGAGAGAGAACAGGCCAATAGAGCAGCAGATGAATGGGGGTAAGATGGAGTGAGGTAGCTATGGATCTAAATAAGCCACACTGAAGATTTCGGATTCTACTCATAGACAAGGACAGTCACTGAAGCATTTGGAACAGCGACAGGTACCCCAAATCTAGTTTTGACAGACTCCTCTGGCCCAGATGGTCAGCCATCATTTGCCCTCTGCACTTTCCCCCACGGCTGCAGGAGAAAAGCGAACCTTTGCCAGCAATGCTGGACACTTCCCTCAGTGGCCAAGTGCCTGGGGATTTATCTGGCTTAGGAGTAGATTTATTTGTCCTTAGAGTGTTTTATTTGAGGAAGGGGTGGTCCCTAAAAGCCCTTTCTCGCTTCGCTATCCTGTCTTTATGTTTAGCTTGAGATTGAGCTTTGAACTGCTACGGTCTCTCACGTGGATTGACCACCACAATGGGCAGGGCCCCAGAGCTGCTGCCCTCCTCTGGCACACCAGCCTGGCCCATTCCTCACCATGTCATGAATTTTCCTGGAGGGAAACAGCGGATGCCACATGGTCATGGCTTGAAAAGATTCCATGCTGTCTGTACAAACAGAGACTGGAGCCTCTGGGAACAGCCTTGCTCTCACCTCACTCCCAGAAAGCCGTGAATCGGTGCTCTGACTTTCATACACTGATGTACTGTGGGACTGAGGTGTGGGGGGTTTGCCTTAAAAAAAAAAAATCCCTCCATCTCCTCTCTGATTGGACATGCTTGTCTCTGAGGACCTTTCCTCTCCAGACAGCCCTGAGCAGTACAGACAAGAAGATTCCTGGGAGTGGCCTGATCTAACTGCAGGCACCCAGGCATCACCCGTGTGGTCTGAGAACAGAGTGAGCAAACTCCCAGCAGCCCCCCACCCCCCTTCTCTCTACACACATAATAAACCATTCGCCATGCACTTACGCCTTTCCGCATTCCGACCCCTCTACCCAGAATGCCATTTCTTTCCTGCCGTCTTGAAGAAACTCCTATTCATTGTTCAATGCTTAGCTTTAAGGGCAATTATGCTTGAAGACTTTCCCAGCTCTCAGATGGAGAGATACTGGTTTCCTTCTTAGCTGTACTCTCGGGATGTGCATCCGTGATAGTGCTGATAAGACTGAATTATGGTTGTTTATTTAGATATCATTACTCCAACTAGACTATGTGCTGCCTGAGGAAGGGATCATGAGGGCCTCAAGGGACAGTGGTACAGACTGTGCACTGCTCAACCCTCTGGGGTGCCATTTGTATTGTAGTTTGAATATACTCTGCACATGCCTAAGCAGAAGCTTTGGGGATAGTTAGATCTTATTTTTAACAGGGACTGACCCACAGTCAAAGTTCATTTATCTAACCTCAGGTAAGGACACTGTTCAGACTTCTGTCCCAATAGCTCAAGTCCCGTAAAACAGGAAAGAAAGACTAGCGAGCCCAACAGCCTTGCAGTGAGAAAATGTCCAGCTCTCCTCGGAGATGATGCATTGGGTCTAGATCTAGGAAGGGCCCAAGGACCTCTTAGTCTTCAAACAGCTAATGGCTGGCTAATTGGGTATCAAAGGGGTTTTATCTCATGGGTCAAATCAGATTGAGATGTAGTGACCACTTGAAGCACTCAACTGAGAAATAAGTCTTCTGAAGCAGCATCCAAACTCAGTGGAAGGGAATGCCTTCATGGATGTGTAAAGTCTGTCTTGGAGCAGGAACAGGAGACGGAGGCACATGCGCCACGTGGCCACCATCTGTTCTCACCTTGCACTGGCTAGTGACATGAGCTGTGTGGTCAGTGGGACTATATAATAGGAGTCCCTGTCTCATCTTGCCTTGATATTCTCCAGGTCTTATGACTGGTACATGAATTGTTGTCTCATGCCTCAGTTTCTCATCTATATAAGGAGACATCTTTCTTTCAAGGCTTGGATGAGGTAAAGCAAAAGGTCAAAATGGGGCTTATAATCCCCACAGCAAAAGAAAAAGACAGGGAAACAGAGATGCCCAGAACTCCTTTCAAATCATCAAACAGCATCTTAGTTGGGGTGTCCACTTTTCCTCTGCCACCACCCCTATTCTGATATTTGGGAGAAATGAGGGTGGGAGAAAAGGACTTCTAGAAGGCAGTTATAATAAGAACAGCAATGATTTTTATTATTTGAAACTCAGTAGATAAGCATCAAGGGTGCAGGGAAAGGGCTCTGGTTTGCCCTATATCACTGGAAGAAGACCCAGAAGGTCATGACTGGGATCTGGGCTCTAGAACTGCCCCACCTAAGCTCAACTCTAGTCTCTGCTAACCTTTAACTAGGTGAACCTGGGTAAATTGCTTGAGTTGACTCTCCAGTTTCCTTGTCTATAAAAAGGAGCTAATAATCACACTTACCTCACAGGATTGTGAGGATTAAGTGAGTTAATGAATACAAAACGCGTAGAGCAGAGCATGGCCCGTGGTTAAGTTTCCATTGTCACTATTGCCATCATAGTTACTATTGTTGTAGTGTGTTTCTCATCCAGCTCAGTGAGGAAGGGAAACCAGACTTATTTTATGTAACAAAAACATTTAAGAAGAGACCAGGGGCCATACTAGACAAACATGTCTCCTTCTCATTACACCAACCCTATAGCCCTCTTCTTGTTATGATTCTATCTTTCATGGATTTAGCTAAAGCTTTCATAACCTCCACTAGAATCCCTACCATAGGGGAAGGGAAGGGGAAAAAATAGTTAAGGAGATGGAAGGAGATAAACCACAAGAGACTCTTAAATACTGAGAACAAACTGAGGATTGATAGGGGGTAGGGGAGAGGGGGAAATGGGTGATGGGCATAGAGCAGGGCATTTGTTGGGATGAGCACTGGGTGTTATATGGAAACCAACCTGACAATAAAATATTTATTAAATAAATAAATAAATAAATAAAAAGGAATCTCTTTTCTCAGAGTGGTCTATAATTAAGTGAATGATCAAATGGCCTTCACATGCCTGGATATTCTGCTGGTAAGAATTTTAGCCTCACCATGAGTCTCAGACACTGTCTTGGGCACCAACCAATTAATAAAAGACCCTGTGTGCACTTGTACCTATAAGGTTTATTTCTATGAAGTGCTGTGCTATTTATGTGTTTGGACATTCATTTTTTGTTCTTTTAGCTTATACTAAATTGTCTTTATGACAGTAAAGGAGGAAATAAGGAGGGGATGCTTGTCCATCCCTCATATATTCATACCTACTGACCCCTGTGCCTAGAATGCCAATTTCTCCCTTGTCTACCTGCCAAACCCCTATTCATCCTTTGAAGCCCAGCACAGCTATAACCTCCTCCATCCAACCTTCCTTATCATCTCCCAACCTGCAAATGGTTAGTAACTTTCAGGTGAATTTGTTTTGCCTATATTTTCTAATAGACTTTCTGACACTATGCGTTAATTACTTCCTACACTATGAGCATCTTAAGGGAAAGAAAATCCTAACTTACCTCTGAATGCCTACAGCCTAACATACAGCCCGTTTGCTGAGTGAGGTCATTTCACCCTATGGGTGAATGGGACCATGGGTTTAAGCAAATTTAAGACTTGCTTTCAGGTTGTGAATACCATGCTGCCGGAAGAATTAAAAGCAAATATGAGGAAAGATTTGTTGACGATTACAGTTGTAAAACTCCAGAACAACTTACTAGAGATTCTGGAATAACCTTTACGAATGAGAGGGGATGACTTGGTCATGAACCCATTTGGAGATAAGAATAGACCAGTTGGTCTTCTCTGCTCTAGGAATCTTTAAGTAGACTTCTGGACATATGTGGAATGCTCATGGGTAAGAGAAAGTGGCTCTTCCCACCTCTGCCTTCTTGTGCATCCTTTTACCCTGTTTGGGTGCTCAGCCTTTGCCTTTCTGCCCAAGTTACACCCTCCTTTCTAGCCAGCTCAAGTCCCACCTTCACCTCAACACTCTTCTGATTAGCCCTGTCCAAAAAGAACACTCGTTCTGGGTTCTGGGCAGCTTGACGTTTACCAGGCCTCTAATTGATTCAGGACTATGTTACTTGACTTCACAATGGGAAATTCCTTTGAGACAAAAAAAATATTTCTCTGAGGCCCCTCGCTCCCTCCCCAGTGCTAAGCATGGTTTGGGATACTAGCATGTGTGTGCATGTGTGTGTGTGTTGGCATGGCAACACAATATGTATAATCCAAGTCGGAGATCCTGGTGTCATACATCTGGAACAAAACAAACTCATTTATGACATCTTCCAGCATGTACACTGTGTCTGAAACATTGAAATCTCAAAGAAACAAAACAGCTCCAAAACAGGGTGGAGAGCTGACATTCTTTCCTTGCCTGCCGGCTTGCCCTTCCCCCTGCCCACCTCCCCATATACAGAATGGAAACTTTCAGGGGAAAAGAATTCTGAACAGCTGTTGTGAGAGACCACACAGACTTCCCCACATCTGCTAGCATACAGCCGGTGAGCTCATTTCTCCGGGGGATGCAGTCTGAGTCTGTGGGGTCCACTTAAGTACACCTTGGGAGGGGCTGAGAAGGAAAAAGGAAGTGGCCCCAGGTGGAGGGGAACTTTCTCATGTCATAAAATTCACTGGAGACAGGCTAAAGGTTGAGTGCTTCCACGGACACCTTCCTTGACTAGGAGAGTTGGTTTTACAGAAAGTTTCTCTGCCATTATGGTTAAAAGGAGTTATTATCAATTTATAATTGATTTTAAAAAGAAACTTGACTTCTATCAAGTCCTCCTCCCCTCCTCCGAAAAGTCAAGAAGCAATTTCTGCTTAGAAAATATCTTCCAAAGATTATGGTCCTGGGCCATGTATCACAGCTTTCCCTAAGATTTCTAGTGTTAAAAATAATATTCTAATTTATTCAGTGACGTATTGTCTACAGAGAGCTTTCACTCATGGTATCACATTTGATCTTCAAGTGGCCCCCTGGGAGAGGCAGGAAAGATATTGCTAGTATGATTGTTAGTACCAGAATTGGTGATCAGCAAAGATACTGATATTGGCCTTAGTCCTGATTTTCTAACTTTGAAGTTGAAGCTTGCAGCAGTTCCATGGATTGTCCGAGTTCACAAAACAGAATAGAGGACATTTGACTTGTAAACCCATGCACTTTTCCTTTTGCAAAACCATGAAGTCGTCTCTCACGAAGTATCAGCCTGTTTGTAAGCTAGTTTTTACTTCTTCTCCCATTTTTTGAGGCCCCAGACTCGGAAATCCAACCAAGCCCTGGGATTCTTATGGGTATGACACAATCACTTCCTGAGCTGAGTTTTGGCTCCATAACCTGGCAGAGCAACAGAGGGGAGGATTAGTGAGAATATCTAACCCCTTTGGAAAGTCCACCCTTAACCTCTGGATCCATAGCTGTGGCACCCAAAGCAGAGCCGAGCAGGCAGTGGGAGACCTGTGTGCCCAGGAATCCTGACCTCAACTATCTTGAGACTCAGCCTCTTTCACCTACAAAGTGGGGGAGGGAGGAAAGGTGGTTTCTCCAGACACTCCCAGCTCTGGTCTTCTGCAGTTTGGTGACAGACAGGGGACAGGGATGGGGAATTTCCCGGAGAGAACCTGTGCCTCACACTCACCGGCTAACCTCTGTGTCTGCCGTTAGCCTGGAGCTGGCCTGGCCCTGCTGGGTCTGGAGACGCCATTGTGCAGCATCAGTTGAAGGTTTGGGTGAGGGCGGGCTGAGGCCAGCAAGGGGGGGACCCACTGGGGTATTTTTTTCAGATGCATATGTCCCCTCTCAGGCAGCCCTTTCAGAGCTCTGGACAATGTGCTCTTTTTGTCCCCAGCTCTTTCAGCCGCCTGTTCATTCTCTTTGCATCTGCTGTCACACAGGACATCCCGGCTGGCAGGCGACCACGGGGACACATTGTGCTCCCTTAATGAAGCATGGGGCTGGTGTTATGGGGGTGGTTGGGGGCCTACAGGGAGTAAGGGTAAGCAGAGGCACACCCCATCTTTCTACTCCAGGCTCCTCCTGAGAGAAAGGACAACTGGCCCTTCTTTTACCTCCCACAGTTCAAATGGATGTACCTGTAAGAAAGGAACTAATTCCACATCACAGACTTTGGAGGTTGAGGTGTGAGGAGGTGAGCTGGAAGACCAAGGACTCTGTTTTCCATCAAGGATTGACACTGCTGGGCAGGTGGGCAGGAGGTAGTAGGCCAAGAAGCATTTCTGTTGGACAAAGAGATTCCCTACACCATCCAACATATGAGTGGGCAAACAGGGCCCCTGGGGAACACTCCTTCATTCTTTAAAAGCTTACTGTGTCATCCATCACCCATCTAGGGTTAGTGTCTAAGGAGCAATTCTTGGAGCCAAGAGGGTCTGTGAAATGATCTCATAGACTCTCCTCAGCCTTAATATGTCATAGTTGGAGGCCTCCTCCATCCAGGAGAAGAAAACGAAGAATGGCTACAAGAATTCACACAAAGTGGCCAAAGACAATATGACATTCGCCAATATACAAATGAGCAGCCAGGTTAGATGGGGAAATTATGGATGAGTCTTCTTCTCATCCCAATGTTCTCTGAGAATGTCCTCTTATCATACCCCCAAGTCCCAACAGTAAAGAAAAATGAAATGGATGGGATCCTGGGGGAGAAGATGTTTTCTTGAAATGTGACTTGTAGACCCGTATCTCTATTCTTTGTGCCACAAGGTGATGCTACCAAAAGCTGATGACTATCTGCGCTGTGGATGTAACTAGCAGGCACAGATAAGGCAATCCTGATGTTTTCAAACCAGGCTGCCCTGTGTAGCATGGGCTCTGCCTGCCACTCTCAGGGCCAGCAGAAGTCTTTTCCCCAAAAGATAGCCCCACACTCCTAGGCCCCTTTCCTACTTGCTACAGAGTTACCTTGAAGAAGCCAGGGTTCATGACAATGTTCTGGCGCGTGCAGATGTCTTCCCAACTGTTACTACAACTTAGAGTTTGTCTTTCTGGTATGTTTACTGCAACCCCGCCCCCCCCCACCCTGTCCACCCCTCACTCCTCCTGGCCTGCTTACCCGCCCACCACCCTAAAGAAAAAAGCCTGGGCCTTGTCCAACACGGCCCCCTGTCCCCTTTAACAAGCAAAGTGTGCTGGCATTGCAATTGGTGGTCTTCTCCCCGAAGGTCGTTAATTAGTACAGAATGTAGACTTTCAGTTGTCCTGCCAGCCCCGATGAAAACGCAGCTGGCAGGTGGCCGAGACGGAGGAATTTGTCATAGGTTAGATCAGCTCAGGCTCTGAGAACCAAGTGTACAGCTTATGCAAATAGTTTTGCTTAGCATGGATCCTGTGTTCTTTTTCCCCCTCCCTCTCCCCACAACTTGTTTTTAAACTGAAGGGTGGGGAGGGAGTGGGGAGACAAGGGAAGGAGGGAGAACAAGCACTTACTTGCCAGATCTCATTCTAAATCAGAAAGGAGCAAATTGCTTTCCCCAAAAAAGAAAAAGCCAGGGGGAAAAAGAAGACAAAACACCCATCCTTTGGTCTAATGTACTGAGCATTTGAAAGCTGAATTGCTCAATAAGAAAGGCTAGCAGTGAGTGTATTTGGAGAGAGACTATTATCCCCATCAAAACCCATTCATGCTCTCTGGGAGGCCTGCAGAGCACCTGGGTGGGGACTTGGAACGTTGGGTTCTATTCCTCTTTTTGCCGCTCATGGTGTCACTTCCTCAACCTTGCCTCAGTTTCCCAAACTTTGACAGATGCTGACACTAGCTAGCCTCAATTAGCCAAAGCATCTGGGCACCCACAACTCCCAGATGAGAGGCTATGGTGGCTTCTCTCAGCATATGTACCTGACTGACAAGCCAATTCTGAGCTATATGATTTGGGTTACATCAGTTAACCCCTCTGAGCTTTAACTTCCTCATCTGTAAAAGGGAAAACGGTCCTTCCCTCATGTTGAAGTAGTGTACCTAGCGTGTATTAAGGGCTCAATTAATATTTAATGAAGATGAATGGATCAGGATGACAAGAGAAAGTTAATAGGCATGCTGCCTGGTAGGCCACAGATAATCAGTGTAATGTTGGTTGAATCTTGACTCATACCCTAATAATAGTGACAAGACCTAAAAATAATCAAAAGTATAGTTGAATTTCAAGGCTGTAAAACGCATTCAAGGCAACAGCTTGGTTCAACACTGGTTTTATTGAAGATAGAAGATGGGGAGGGAGTAGGAGAAGAAAACTTCAAGGGTAACTCAGGACAAGGTTTCTTAGTCTTGCCTATAGACATCTGAGACTGGATAATTTGTTGTTGGGGGTGGGGGGCTATTCTGCTCAATGAAGATATGGTTAGTGGCATCCTCCACCTACTAGATACCTATAGCAGCTTCCCCCATTGTAACAATCAGAAATGTAACATTTGCAAATATTCCCTGGAGGATAAAAATCTCTCTTGTTTGAGAACTATCACTGATCTAAGATAATTTCCTCTGGGCAAGCAGATTAGTAACCTGGTGAGCTCCATGCACTGTGGGCATGTGATACTTATATTTCATCTGCTACCTAACACTCTAGCAGAATAGCAGTTCCTTGCTTAAGGACTACTATAAAGACCAAAAAAGAATATGAGTCAGATCTTTGTGCATACGAAGAATGGAAAGGGTATCATAAACTTCTAATTTCTGATTTGGCATATAAAGAGCTTAGAAGTCATTACTCCAACCCTTCAACCAGAAAAAGCTGAACAACCTAAAAAATCAACATGTCTTCTTAGATTCATCAGAGAAACGAAGTCACAAGGCCAGGTACCACTCTCAGAATTGGAGAGATGGACAGGCAAATACAGAAAATCACAACTTACTAGAGTAGAAACATACATGGGAGTCAGTACTGAAGTTGAACATGTTAAAACCAATGAATTGCTAAAGGCTCAGGATGGACAAGTCTGAGAGGAAAAACCTCAGAGGGGGGCCCCTCCTTTTTGTCAGTTTTACATCCAGGACCTTGAACAGGTACTCACAGTGAGTATCAGAGGAAAATCCCCTCATGCATCTGGCATGGGGAAGGGAAAGGGATCATTTTGAGATGTACCAGAGAATTCTGTTCTTCGAGGCTTATCCTCAGGAAAAAAAACTATTTTACCAGAGTCTAGCCTACTGAGGTCTTATCAGAGGTGATCCAGTGGAGGAAGGGAAATACCTAACTACAACCTGTTCTGGTTCTCCATCTAGGGAAGGTAAATAGCCAACTCCACTTACACTAACTTTCCACATGGGGGAAGAAAAATACTAAACTCCAGCTACTCCAGACATCCTGTCCCACCTAAGGCATGGGAGTGGGGGAGTAAACAGCACCTATGAAGTTCACAGTCCAGGGCACAGGCTCACTAAAATACAGTCCTAATCATAGGACTATGGGAGTCTTCCCCTCCCCTCACACCTCACCACTCACCACCATATTATTAAAAATTTGTTTACTACAATTCCTTTTACCCAGGATATCATGTTCAACTAGCAAGGAAAACTTACAAAACACATTAAGAAGCAAAACACAAAGTTTAAAGAGACGGATCAAGCATCAGAACCAGACTCAGATGTGGCAGGGATGTTAGAATGATCAGACTGGGAATTAAAACAACTACAATTAATATTCTAATGACTCTAATGAATAAAGTAGATCAGAAATGTATGCAGATAAATGCAAATTTTAAGAAAGAATAAAAAAGAAAGGCTAGAGATTGAAAACACTGTAACAGAAATGAATAATGCCTTTGATGGGCTCATTAGTAGATTGGACACAGCTGAGGAAACAATCTCTGAGCTTGAGGTTATCTCAATAGAAATAATTTCCAAAACAGAAAAAGAAGAAGAAAAAAGAGTGTAAAAAAATATTCAAGACCTTCAGGACAACCACAAAAGGTATAATGTATGTGTAATGGGAATACCAAAAGAAGAAGAAAAAGAAAGAAGGAACAAAAGAAATATTTGAAAAATAATGACTGAGAATTTCTCCAAATTAATATCAAACATCAAACCACACATCCAGGAAACTTAAAGAATACCAAGCAGGATAAATGCCATGAAAACTACACCAAGGCATATCATATTCAAACTGCAGAAAATAAAAAATAAAGAAAAAGCTCTTCACAGTAGCCAGAGGGAGGAAAACTCTTTATGTATAAAGAAACAAGGGTAAGAATTACATCTCAGTAACCACATAAGCAAGAAGAGAGTGGAGTAAAACATTCCAAGGGTTGAGAGAGAAAACCCCAATCTAGAAATCTGTATACTGCAAAATTATACTTCAAAAATAAAGAATAAATAAAAACCTTCTTAGACAATTATTAAGGGAATTAATTGACAGTAGACCTACCTTGGAAGAAATGTTAAAAGTTCTTCAGAGAGAAGGCAAGTTATGCCAATCAGAAACTTGGAATCACATAAAGAAAGGAAGAGCATTAGAGAAGAAGTAAGTAAAGGTGAAATAAATGCCTTTATTTTTCTTCTTCTTAATTCATCTAAAAGATAACAGTTTGCTCAAAATAAGAATAGCAACACTGTATTATCTGTAATATTAGTATATGAGTATATATAATATTATATATAAATATGAAATGAGTGACAGAAATGAAAAAGAAATGGGAGGTAGGAATTAGGATTATTTTGCTATTATAGGGTACTTGAACTATGGGTGAGGTGGTATAGTGTTATTTGAAAATAGATCTGCATTAATTGTAAATGTATACTGCAAACTCTAAGACAACCACAAAACAATCAAAAAACATGTATTGTTGATATGCTAAGAAAGGATAGAAAATGGAATAATAGAAAACACAAAAGGGAAGGAATATGAAAAAATAAAACTGGACAAGTGGACTACATCAGAAAAAAAAAAAGACTTCTGTGCAGCAAAGAAAATAATTAACAAACTTAAAAGACAATTTATGGAATAGGATAAAATAGTTACAACCATTTATATGATAATTATTAGTATCCAAAGGAACTTTCACAACTAACTAGGAAACAATACAAAACAAAAATAACCTGATTTAAAAATGGGCAAAAAACTTGAATAGGCATTTATCCAAAGAAGGCATTCAAGTGACCAATAGGTAGATGAAAGGATGTTCAGCATAACTAACTATCAGAGAAATGCACATCAGAACCACAATGAGATATTACATCATACCCATTAGGATTGCTGTGATAAAAAGAAAAGAACAACTGTGACTAAGGGTGGGAAGACATTGGAAATCTCTTGCACTGTTGATGGGATAGTAAAAAGTGCAGTTGGCATTGAAAACTGGAGGATCCTCAAAAAATTAAAAATAGAACTTACCGTATGATCCAGGAATCCTACTTCTTTTTTTTTTTTTTAATGTTTTATTTATTTCTAGAGAGAGAGAGAGAGACAGCGTGAGCAGGGGAGGGTCAGAGAGAGAGGGAGTCGCAGACTGAAACAGGCTCCAGGCTCTGAGCTGGCAGTCAGCACAGAGCCCGACGCGGGGCTCGAACCCACGAACCGCGAGATCATGACCTAAGCGAAAGTCGGACGCTTAACCGACTAAGCCACCCAGGCGCCCCCCAGGAATCCTACTTCTGTATATTCATCCAAAAGAATGTAAAACAGAGTCTGAAGAGATATTTGCAATGTTCATTGTTGAATTATTCACAATAGGCAGGAGGTGAATGAATAAAGAAAATCTGATATCCACATACAATGTAATACTAGTCAGTCTTATAAAAGAATAAAGTTCTGTCATATGCTAGACATGGATGAATGCTGATATATTTGCTTAGTGAAATACTCTAGTCACAGAAGAAAAATTATTGCATGATCCCACTTATATGAGGTGTCTAAAATAGTTAACCCATAGAAGCAGAAAGTAAAATGGTGGTTGCCAGAGTGTGGGGGGGGGGAACTGGGCTTTGCTGTTTAGTGGGTCTATGCTTTTTATCATGCGATATGGAAAAGTTCTAGAGAGCTTCTGCTCAACAATGTGCATATAGTTAACAGTATTGTACACTTACAAATGTGTAAGAAGATAGATTTCATGTTATGTTTTTATCGCAAAAAATGCAGAAAAAATAGGAATAGATAAAAAGACAGAAAAAATAGGAAGACAAAAAGGAATAAAGAACAAGAGCAATATATAGAAAGCAGTAACATATGTAGTAGATATTAATCCAACTATGTCAATAGTCATTTTAAACCTCAGTTTTCCAAACAGATGGAGAAAGGTACATCATGCTAACACTAACCAAAGGAAAGCAGGAATAACTATATTAATTTCAGAGATAGCAGATTTCAGAACAAGGACAGTTATCATAAATAAAGAGTGGCATTACATAATGAAAAAGGTGTCACTTCTCTAAGAATTGCAAATAATAAGAAGACATAACAATTCTTAAAGTGTATGCATTTAGCAATAGAGCATCAAATTCATGAAACCAGAACTGATAGACTGTAAAGAGAAATAGATAAATTCACCATTAGAGTTGGAGACCTCAGCACCATTTGTTTGGAAATGGATGGATCCAGAAGACAAAATCAGTAAGGACGTAATTGAACTCAACAGCACTCTCAATTGACCGGATAGAATGAACATCTATAGACTACTTCATCGAACAACCCTGAATACATATTCTTCTCAAGCTCACGTGGAATATTCACCAGATAGGCCACATTCTTGGCCATAAAATACACCTTAAGAAATTTAAAAGAATAGAATTAACACAATATCTATTCTCAGACCACAATGGAATTAGACTAGAAATTGATAGCAAATAGGTGGAAAATCCCCAAATACTTGAAGATCAAACAACACACTTCTAAACAATGCAAGGGTCAAAGGAGAAATCTGAAGATATATTTAAAAATTTTTTTGAACTAAATAAAAGTGAAAATATAACTAGTCAAAATTTGGGGGATGCTGAGAAAGCAACGGAATGCCTCAAGGGAGATTTATAGCATGAAGGCATATGTTAGATGAAAGAAAGAAGAAATATGTAAAATCAGTAGTCTAAGCTTCCACCTTAGGAAACTAGAAAAAGGAACAAACCAAACCCAGAGGAAACAGAAGAAAAAATAATAATAAAAACCAGAGCAGAAATTACTGAAATTAAAACAGGATATCAATAGAGAAAATCAATAAAATCAAATATTAGTTCTTTGAAAATATCATATAGTTTATCTTTTTTAGCAACGCTAGTTCAGAAAAAAAGGATTCTAATTTATTAATATAAGAAATGAAAGAGAAGACAGGCCCTATGGACATTAAGAAAATAAAGTGTCATGAACCACCCCATGACCACAAATGTGATAACCTAAATGAAATAGGCCAATTCCTTGAAAGACACAATCTGCCAAAATTCATACAGGAAGAAATAGACAATCTGAATAGACCTACATCTATTAAAATATTAAATCAATAATTAATAACCTTCTCAAACTGAAGCACTAGGCTCAGATGAGATCATTGGTAAGTTCTTCCAAGTATCTAAGGAAGAAATTATGCAATTTCTACAATCTCTTTGAAGAAGAAGAGGGAATACTTCCTAATTCAATCTGAGTCCAGCATTGCTCTAATACAAAAACCAAACAAACACATTATAGGAAAAAAAATCTATAGATCAATGTATCTTATGAACACAGATGTAAAATGTCAACAAAATATTAGCAAATTTAATCCAATGTATTTTTAAAAATTATACACCATGACCAAATGTGATTTATCCCAGGTGTGCGGGCTGGTTCAACATCAGAGAACCAATTAATATAATCATTCACATCAACAAGCACATGATTACATCAACAGATGAGGAAAAAGCATTTGGGAAAATCCAACACCCATTCATGATTTAAACTACCAATAAGTCAGGAATAGAGGAGAACTTCCTCAACTTGATAAAGAACATCTATGAAAACCCTACAGCTAACATCATGTTTTAATGGTGAGAAAGTGGACATTTTCCTCCTAAAACCAAGAAAAAGGAAACAATGTCTCCTCTCTTCACTCCTTTCAACACCATACTGGAAGTCTTAGCTAAAACAATAAAACAGACAGGAAATAAAAGGCATACAGATTGGGAAGGAAGAAATAAAATTGTCTTTGTTTGCGAAAGATAAATTGCCAATGTAAGAAGTCTGAAAGAATACACCAAAAATGCCTAGGGGGAGGGGGAGAAGCGAGAAAAGTGATTCCAGCAAGGTGGTAGTGTATAAGGCTAATATACAAAAGCCAATTGCTTTCCTATATACCAGCAATGAACAATTAGAATGTGAAATTAAAAACACAATACCATTTACATTAATATGCCCCAAAGCGAAAAGATGGCATAATATTTCTATTCAAGATTTCTGTTAGAGAAATGCTATTCCAGTTCTTTGCCCATTTTTTAATCAGTTTATTTGATTTTTTTGGCTCATTAGTTCTAGGAGTTCTTTATGTATTCTGTATATTAACTACTTATAAAATATATTATTTGCAGGGGCACCTGAGTGGCTCAGTCAGTTGATTATCTGACTTAAAAAAATTTTTTTAAATGTTTATTTATTTTTGCAAGAGAAAGAGAGAGAGATTAAGAGAGAGAGAGAGACACAGAGCATGATCTGGGAAGGGACAGAGAGGGAGACACAGTATCCAAAGCAGGTTCCAGACTCAGCTGCCAGCACAGAGCCCAATGCAGGGCCTGAACCCACGGGCTATGAGATGATTACCTGAGCCAAAGTCTGATGCTTAACCAACTGAGCCACCCAGGCACCCCAAGCATCTGGCTATTGATTCCAGCTTAGGTCATGATCCCAGGGTCATGGGTTTGGGCCCCGCATTGGGCTCCATGGCTTTCATGGAGCCTGTTTGCAATTTTCTCTCTCCCTCCCTCTCTCTCAAAAGAAATATATATAATATATATATCATATATATGATATATATATTATTTGCAAATATATATGATATATATATTATTTGCAAATATTTTTTCCCATTCCATAGATTGTCTTTTCACTCTGTGGATCGCGTTCCTTGATGCACAAAAGCTTTTAATTTCTATGTAGTCTCATTTGTCTACTTTTGCTTTGGATGTCTCCTTTTTTGTTTTCTTTGTTTTTTCTACAGATTTTTGTCCTAGGGAAAGTCTCAGTCAGCACCCAATCAGGGCAGCTAAAACTAGGATCAACAGCCTTTGGCCTAACTAGCTTAAAGTACCAGAAGATATAATTTGGGAAATCCCAAGCATCTGAAAATTGAAGGGAGAAAACCAAGACTGGAGAGAATCACAAAGAAAGAGCCCCAAAATCTGTAAATAAATGCTGGCTGGTCCCTGAATTACAAATCTATGTAGTAGGGTACAAAGACTCCTGCTAAACTTGAAATAACTTATCAGTGGTTTTGGCCAACACTCAGGGGGCACATGGCATGGAGCGTGGGTCCACCTAAGTTAACTGTCCACTAAAACCAAGTACTAAACCCTCTTTAAAGGAACACAGAATCTCTACCACGTACAATGCCCAGGGCATAATACAAAACAAGTAGACATACAAAGAAACATGAAAGTGTGACCCATTTTCCAAAGAAAGGCAATCAATGGAGATCAACCTCAAAAGAATATAGACATTGTATTTGGCAAGTAAGAATTTTAAAGCCACTATGTTCAAATATATAAAGAAAAATATGCTAATAATACATTAACAAACAGGAAATCTTGGCGGAGAAGTAGAAACTATATAAAATAGCCAGATTGTGCGGCACCTGAGTGGCTCAGTCAGTTGAGTGTCTTACTCTCAATTTCTGCTCAGGTAATGCATGATCTCATGGTTTGTGAGCTCAAGCTTTGCACTGACAACGTGAGAGAGATTCTCTCTTTCCCTCTGCCCCTTGCCTTCTCAAAATAATAAATAAACATTTTAAAAGATAAAATAAAGTAACCAAATTGAAATATATTTAATAAATATATATGAATTTTTAAATTTACTGGATGGAATTAACATCTCTCACCCCTTCTATTCAACATTGTACCAGAAGTCTCAAGAAGCAAGAAAAAGAAATAAAGTATATAAAGTTTGGCTAAATGGAAAATGATATGTCTTTCTAGAAGACATGTTTGCTTATATAGAAAATCCTTTAGCATATATAAAACAGTACAACACCAAAAGCATGAAAAAAAAATTGGTAACTTGGACTTCACTAAAATTAAAATCTTCTGCTCCATAGAAGACATTGTTGAATCAAAGGACAGGCAACAGCACAGCATAAGGAATATCGTCACTGTTATTATAATAGTAATGTGTCAGGACAGATGGTAGCTACACTTGGTGGTGCATATAGCATAATGTAAAAACTTGTCAGATCACTATGTTGTATGCCTGCAATGTCACATTGTGTGTCAACCACGTTCAGATTTTTTAAAAAGCCACAGACCAGAGAGAATATATTTGCAAAACATGTAACTGATAAAAAAAAAAAACAAAAAACCTTATAGGCAAAATATACAAAGAACACTTAAAACTCAACAATAAGAAAACAAACTACCCAATTAAAAATAGGCAAAAGATTTGTACAGACACCTCATTAAAGAACACATACAGATGGCAAATAAGCATATTAAAAATGCTGCACATTATTTATCACTAGAGAATTCCAGCTAAAAGAATAATGAGAAGCCACTGCACACATACTTGAAAGCCTGAAACTCTGAACTCTGACAATAGCAGTTGCTGGTGAGGATGTGGGGCAGTAAGAGCTTTCTTTCATGGCTGGTTAGGATGCAAAATGGTACAAACACTTTGGAAGACAGTTTGGCAGTTTCTTACAAAACTAAACATTCATGCTACTGGGTATTTACCCAACTGATTTGAAATTTATGCTTATGACAAAACTTGCACACAAATATTTATAGAAGTTTTACTTATCATCATCAAAAACTGGCAACATCAAAGTGCCCTTTAATAGATGAATGATTTAAACAAACTATAGTACATCCATGCAATGGAATAGTAATCAGTGACAAAAAAAACCAATGAGACAAAAAGTGGCAAAAATGCATGGATGAACCTCTCAGTTTAAAGACACATGGATGGGGCACGCGGGTTGCTCAGTTGGTTAAGCGTCAGACTTCAGCTCAGGTCATGATCTTGCAGTTTGTGAACTGGAACCCTGCATCAGGCTCTGTGCTGACAGCTCAGGCCCTGGAACCTGTTTCAGATTCTGTGTCTCCCTCTCTTTCTGCTCCTCTCCTGCTCACGCTCTCTCTCTCTCTCTCTCTCTCTCTCTCTCTCTCTCTCTCTCTCTATCTCAAAAAGAAACATTAAAAAATATTTAAAGACTTGCGTAAATGAAAGCAGCCAGTTTGAAAAGGCAAAACTATAGCACTGATAAAAACAAACAAACAAAAAAAATCAGTGGCTTTTGGGGATTTGGGGGAAAAAAGAGGAGGTTTAATTGATAAAGCCCAGGTTTGGTTTGGTTTGTTTAAGGCAGTAAAACTATTCTGTATGACACTAATTGTGGATGCATGACACTATTTGTCAAAAAGCCCATAGATCTTTATAGCACAAAGAATAAATCTTAATGTATGTAAATTTTTAAAAATCATTCCAGAGGTTTCAGAATGCCATATGTGATCACATTAATTTAACTGTAACAAATGAATGAAACAACCTTATTAAAGAAGGTAAGTAATGTACAACTTTAAATAACTTGGGAAATAAATGGATTCTCTAAGACAAATAGCAGAAGAAACTGTACCTGAACACTGTATCCTGACTCTGCTAAACATGTATCCTGGTAAGGAACAAGTAAGTAAATGGAAAGTGAGTGGTGGGGGCCAGGTTTTTACTATCGGAGTGAGAGATTACAGACAAGCAAAAAGGGGGGGCTAAATGCATCATGTGGTAATGGATTAGAATTGGAGACATTAGTATGAACTCATGTTCACGCATCATTATACACAGAAACACTTATAGACATGTATTCATGCATGGGCTAGCATACACACATGTATCTCCTTGGTCTGCCTAAAAAAAATGGTGCTCCAGGAACAATTAGTACATCTTGTATCCAGACCTTGGCTTCTAATACCACTTTCCAATAAAAGGAACCAGGCTACTTTCTAAAAAAAAATTTTTAATGTTTATTTATTTTTGAGAGAGAAAGAGACACAGGGTGTGAATGGGAGAGGGGCAGAGAGAAAAGGAGACACAGAATCCGAAGCAGGCTCCAGGCTCTGAGTTGTTAGCACAGAACCCAACAGAGGGCTCAAACCCATGAACTGTAAGATCATGACCTGAGCCAAAACCAGACACCTAACCAGAGCCACCCAGGTGATCCGAAAAGGAGCCAGGCTTCTTGAAGACATAGTCAATTTTAGCACTGGGTCAAGAAATATCCCGAATGAGCCTGGTACATCTTATATTTCCAGAAAGTAAGGAAGCACACAAAATTAAAGTGAGTGAAAATTAAAATGAAATAATATACTTGAAAGCAGTTTATAAAGCATCATAGCTTATAAGAATTGTATGTCGGTAAGAAGAAATGGGTCTGAATAACATCCATGCATTTTTAGTACATAGTCAATATGATGTCTGTTTTCACTGTTCTGAAGTATTCCTGATTCTAGGGTGTGGAAGTTCTAGAACAAGTAATTCTGAATAAGGGAGAGAGCAATGTACTTAAAGAAAAACATATCTTTGCTTTTACAAATATCTTAGTACCCAAATTGTTCCACTTTTAATTCAAACAAGAGATGAATAGCTACTCTTCCTAAATGTGTATGTTTTGGATTTATCAGAGTTATGAAGCCTAGATCATA
Source organism: Proteles cristata cristata (assembly GCA_017311185.1). Lineage (NCBI taxonomy): Eukaryota > Metazoa > Chordata > Mammalia > Carnivora > Hyaenidae > Proteles > Proteles cristata. Next base: position 4,878,055 of record JAESUZ010004630.1, read on the forward strand.
AGCGTGAAGATGCCTTTCCTGGAAGTTGAAGGTATTAAGAGCCATTGGCAAATATCTGATAAGAGGGGCTTCCTGAATACTAAACAACAAGCATTTGCTTTCCTGAAAATGAAGCTGTTCATTGCCCGCTGTCCTCCATCTAATCCTTCTCCTCATAAAATTACATGAAAAGACACAATCACTTTATTCTCTAATCTATCTTCTTTTCCTTACCAGTTAGGAGGGGATTGTAAAACTTACATGACTCTTGTAAGAATTCGTTTAGTTAATATGCTTAATGCACTTAGATGGTGCCTGGTTCTTAGTAAATGTACAATAAGTAGCAGTCTCTATTAAGTTTCTACATTAGCCTTTGACACAGGCCCACAGAACTGCTTATTAGTCTCCAAACAATTAATGTTCCTCAAAGCAGCTATATTTTGCATATGCCCTTTCTTTTACCCAAAACCCCTGGTCCCCTCTCTTTCCTTTAGCGCCTGGCAAACTCTTAATCATCCTTCAAAACCCATCCCAATGTCTCCTTTGTGATGCTCTTCTGCTTTTCAAAGCCAAAGATAATTTCTCATTTTCTAAACCTTTTTTAAAGTTTTATTTATTTGAGAGAGACAAAGACAGAGAGAGTGAGGTAAGGGCAAATAGAGAGGGAGAATCCCAAGCAAGATCTGCACTGCCAATGCAGAGCCTGATGCAGGGCTCGAACTCATGAAACTATGAGATCATGACGTGAGCTGAAACCAAGAGTCAGACACTTAACCCATTGAGCCACTCAGGCACCCCATCACTTTTTATACTTTTCTGGCACTCAACGCATACCTCCGTCATGGTTTTACTACCTACTACTGAGAATCTATTCAGCCAAGCAATGAACTATGCATCCACACAACCATGACATCTGGAAGTCATGCAAAAAAATGCTTATTGGGTAAAATGAAGTGACAAAGGATAGAAAGCAAAATGATCTGATTGCAATCTGGGAGAGGGTTCACTTTAGACTTTATTATAAAGAAATGCCCACAAGAGGGCAAGAGATGCGCCCGAATGATTAAAGAGGTCTCAACTGGAAGGGCACGCTGCAAGTCTTAGCCCTGGAATGATGACCCAGTGGCAGCCAGCAAGGACTCTGCTCCCACTAGCTTGCAGGGTCCACAGAAAAGTCCTGAAAGCAGTGGTTGTTGGCTTCACTGCCTTCCCTCCTGGAACATGTCTCTCAGATTTGAGGCATATTCTGGACACCCAATATCTACATTTTTTATGCGTGCTCAGGGATCCCTACCCTCTAGGCCTGTCATTCTCAATATTGCTCTGACTTGGAACCTCCCCTTATTCCTTACTTGTCTGATAACCCATCAACTCAAAGCCTTTATTTTTTTTTAAGTTTTTCAATATTTTTATTTATTTTTGAGAGAGAGATACAGAGCACAAGCAGAGTGGGGACAGAGAGAGAGGGAGACACAGAATCTGAAGCAGGCTCCAGGCTCTGAGCCAGCATAGAGCCTGATGTGGAGCTTGAACTCGTGAACTGCGAAATCATGACCTGAGCTGAAGTCAGACATTCGACCAACGAAGCCACCCAGTGCCCCTAGCTCTAAGCTCTAAGATCTATCCATAGTTTTTAACTACTTTATTGAAATATCACTGACATATAAAAATTGTATAGATTTAAGGTGTACAACTTGACGTTTTAATATATGAACACATATCTGCAAAAAATTTTGAAGGAGGTGGGGATGTCAGGCAGGTAGACAGGAAGATGGGCAGCTCTTTGTTGTCTAGAGGGGCTTTAGACTCTTCCACCTGTGTTCTCCACTAGCCCATCCTGTAGGCAATCCTGCTTCAGGAATGTTTAGAATGACTGCTATGAAAGTGGCTTTTCCATATCCCTACTTCTTTTTTTTTTAATGTTTGTTTGTTTGTTTGTTTATTTATTTATTTATTTATTTATTTATTTATTTATTTATTTATTTATTGAAAGAGATAGAGAGAAAGAAAGCATACACATGCAAGCCAGGGGGAGAGAGAGGGAGACAGAGAATCCCAAGCAGGCTCCACACTGGCAGCACAGAGCCCGATGCAGGGCTTGAACTCACCTACAGAATTGCTTATTCATCTCCAAACAAATAATGTTCTTCCGAGTAGCTATACTTTGAATATGCTCTTTCTTTTACCTAAAACCCCTGGTCCCCTCTCTTTCCTTTACTACCTGGCATATTCTTTCAAAACCCATCCCAGATGTTTCCTTTGTGATGCCCTCCTACTTTTTAAAACCAAAGATAATTTCTCATTTTCTATACTTTTTTTTAAAGTCTATATGTTTGTTTGAGAGAGACAAAGACAGAGAGAGTGAGGTAAGGGGCAGATAGAGAGGGAGAATCCCAAGCAAGATCCACACTGTCAGTGCAGAGCCGGATGCAGGGCTCGAATTCATGAAGCTGTGAGATCATGACCTGAGTGGAGATCAAGATGCAGATGTTCAAGCAACTGAGACATCCAGGCATCCTTCCATATTCCTGCTTCTAAGCAAAGATGTGACTAACAATTCAGATGTTTGCTGTTAGTTGCCTTGTCAGTGCAGGCTAGGGTCCAAGCTTCAATTCTGGTCATAAATGTCTCAATTAAATGTCTACTGATGGAATCTCAAAACAATATTGGATTCCAGAACAGCAGTAATGCATCAGTGATTACAGGCTCATTCACATCCTTGAAGACTTCTCAATCATCTCTTCTCTGAACTGAGTGATTTTGATGTCTTGCTTTCAAAATCCCATGTTCTGCATATTAGATCAACTCTGGAGCTTTCTTTTAGAATTCCTGTAGGCCCTCATCCCGCATATAGATGAAATATCTTCCACTGCTTTACAAACCAGCACTCCAAACCATTAGTCCACCACACTGCCTACCACTTCTCTCAGTTCCTATATTGATAGCCTATTGAAATCCTCCAGAGGTAGGTTATCCACCCTGGGAATATATTTTTTAATTTTTTAATTGTATTTATTTTTTTAAGATTTTTATTTATTTAAGGAATCTTTACACCTAATGTGGGACTCAAACCTACAACCCTGAGATCAAGAGTTGCATGCTCTTCTGACTGAACAAGCCAGGCGCCCCTATTTTTTTTTAAATAGCCCTGGTTGACTCTGAGACTACAAGCCTTGCTCCTCTCCCTCACACCCATCAGTCAATTTGCGATTGGTGACACAAAATGATTCTCCCATGACTCTAGGCAGAACATGCATGTGCACAGATAATCATTGCCAACGTGACACATTATAAAAATATTAGTGGCAATACCACCACCACCAAATGGTACTGCCTGTATTTCTTTTTTATGAGGAGAAAAAGAAAAAAAAGCAAACAGTTCATATGATAGCGCGATTTAGAGCAGACAGAAGTCTTTCACATCTATTTCAGTAGAACACTTCTGATTGATCATTTCATAGTCAATTTGCTCCAAAAGCAAAACAATTCTGTGTGTTCCAAAGCCTAAGAGAGAGGTTTGAGGCAGATGATTTAAGCTGACTGAGCCAGACACAGAGGTGACAGGGCAGGCACCCTTCGGTTCCTCTTATGTTCTCTCTTCCTTGAAGGAGGAGTCGACAGTGGCTGATACTAATTGCTACCCAGGAAAAGAGGCTGAACAGAACAAGTACCCCTTCCTTGACAAGGTCTCCTTCTTTGGGTCAGGTGGAAGAGATTCCTTTGTCTGCTGTTTTCCCCTGGAACCCTGCAGAAAGCACGTTGTGAGTGTGAATGTTTGTGTCGGAGGGAGTCTGGGCTGATTGTGGTGAGTCTGTGGGTGTGGGAAGATGGAGGGGCTTGAGGTGGGGGATGGGGTGTGGAGAGGCAGAGTGGAACTTCAGGGTAGGTCAAGTATACAACCATGGCATGAGGTAGTTTAGAGGAAGAGAAAAGCTCTTTGCCCCAAAATACCCCTTCTACAAGTCTGACAGAATGGCTGGAATGACCTCATTATTCATTCTACTTCTTTAATACATTAAATCCTCTGATAAAATATGAAGATTTAATGGAAAAAAAGTGTCATCTTAACCTTAGTTTAGCTCTGATCCAAGCTTAAGGAAATGGGACACCAGATGTGTAGGTTCTGACTAGTGGGGGCAAGTCAGGGAGGATGGTTTTGGGAGAGATGCCCCACATTAAGGAATTGCCTGAGCAATGGGTATGGTGTGAGAACAGCACAAGCCCAAGTCAAGGGATGTGAGATTTAGGAGCAGTGGATGAACATCTAAGACAAGACTTGCTCATTTCCCTGTTTTACTTCAGCCATCCTGGTCATCATGAGTCATCCTGAGATTCATGTGAATCTCACTTCACCTGTCATCTACTCAGGGAAATCCTGAGCTGTGGGTCTGGGTCAGGTTCTCCATGCTCTCTAATATTCAGGGTTTTTATCTCAGGCTGTAGTTACACACTCAGTAGTAAGTAAGGTTGGTTGATTAATGTCTCTCTTGCCTGCTGATCAGTAGCCTGGGGGGGGGGGATCCTGGTGTTGCTTCTCACTTTATTCTCAACATCTGCCATGGGGCTTCCTGCCGTGATTAAATGAATGAAGAGACAAACGAGCCAAAAAGAAGACGTAGCATAGCAAAGTAATTGCCAAGTGAGACAGCAAAGGCAAAAAGTTTAGGAATCTGGAAAGAGGGGAAGATCTGGAACACTGATACTGTCATAGAATCTCAGAGCTGAAAACACCTTGGAGACTGAGCATTTAGCTCATGTGTAACTTACTACTTGCAATGCTAGATCTTTCCATTTTTTGATAACTTTAATCTTTGGAAACATCCTTCTTATATTGAGATCTCTACTTGTTGTTTCTAGCCCTGCCTTCTGGAATTAGCAATTTAATAACAATAGCTAAAATGTATTAAAGACTATGTTGCCAGGCTCTGCATTAAGAACTTTGTGTGTGTTATATTGATTAGCCCTTGAAATGATCCTATTATTATTCACATTTTACAGATGAGAAAACTGGGCTAAGAGATGTTAGGCACCATGTGCAAGTTTACACAGCTGAGTGGTAGAGGCAGGATCCAAGTCTGTCTAATTGAATCTTAGCTCTTATCTTCCATATTCCATTATTGTCAGAGTAATCACTTTACATGACATCTCAAATATTTGGCAGCAGTTGTGATATCTGCCCTATGACAATTCTAATTATATTGTTACTCAGTTGTTCACATGTCAAATAATAACTTGCACTGTCTCACAATATCCTATAGAATAGATATTATTATTCCCCTTTCACAGGTGAAGCTCAGAGACTTGGAGCAAGTTGCCTAAGATGAAACAGATAGTAAAGATAGAGTTAGGACTGAAACCTGACTCTTTTACAACAAAGGGAAGGCTTATTTGTTTATTATTTTTCAATTTGCCATCTTGATTTGGCCTAAAACTGAGATCCTTGGTGCCTGGGTGGTTCAGTTGGTTGAGCTAACTTTTGATTTTGACTCATGTCATGATCCCAGAGTCATGGGATCAGCCCTGCTTGGGCTCCACGCTGTGTATAGAGCCTGCTTATTAAGATTTTCTCTCTCACTCTCTCCCACTTTGCTCCTCTCTCCAGCTCATGCTCACTTTCTCTCTAACAACAAAAACAAAAACAAAACAAAAACAAAAACAAACAAAACTACTGAGATCCTCTAGAGAACAAAATTTTTTTAAAAAATTTAAAGCCGTAAACTTAGGGGCCCTTGGGTAGCTCAGTTGGTTAAGCATCTGACTCATGATTTCAGCTCAGATTCATGGGATCGAGCCACAAGTGGGTTCTGACAGTACAGAGCCTGCTTGGGATTCTCTCTCCTTCCCTCTCTGCTCCTCATCTCTTTGGGCTCTCTCACTCTCAAAATAAATAAATAAACGTTAAAAATTTGTTTTAAACCACAAACTTAACTGATAGAACAAGAAACCAGGTTATTGAACAGAATAAAGTAGATAAATATTTGCCAACTCTGATAAAGAAAAAAGTATATATTTATAGAAACTTAAGAATGAGAAAGGAAACATGGCAAAAGATACACTAACATTTTAATTATAAGAGAATATGTATGTCATTTTATAACAATAAATTTTAACTTAAATAAAACGGATGATACTCTAGGAGACACTCAAAAAGTGTAGAAAACCTGACTGAGAGCAATGATCACATCAAACACTGAGAAGGCAGTGAAAGATAACTTTTAAAATGGCATCAGGAGTGGGGAGGTGGGGTGCCTGGGTGGCTCAGCTGGTTAAGCATCTGACTTCGGCTCAGGTCATGATCTGGCCTGAGTTCTAGCCTTACAATGGGATCTGTGCTGATAGCTCAAAGCTTGGAGCCTGCTTTAGATTTTCTCTCCTTCTTTCTTTGCCCCTCTCCCTCTCGTGCTCTGTCTCTCTCAAAATAAAATAAAATAAAATCATTTTTTAAAAAATTATTTTAATGGCATCAGGGAATGTTATAACTTTCCTACTTTGAACAACAGAAGCTTCTACCAGCCTATTTTAGACCAAACCTGTCCCAGAGAACAACTAGAAGGGCTAGGTTAAACATCACATAAATAAATAATCTACTCAAGGCGCTGGAAAGCTACCAGGGCAGCAAATGTTTATAGTAATAAGGACCTATGATAAAAGGAAGTCCAGACTGATGAGCCCAACATTTTATATGGCTCTTCCCCTAGAAATATTTCATCAAAAATAGTGGCTAAGAAGCCAAGTAAAGAACTTTTAGCAGCATCTAAGTTTTGGAAAATGGTATTTGAAGTTCAGAATTCCCCAAGTGGGAAGTGTTAATTAGCCTAAAAACTTAAATTAGGTTTTTAGTTATATCAAAAGGCTATACACTAGGAATAGTAGTGAACCAGAATTAGACCAGCCCTCACAAACACTAGCCCATCTTCAAGCTTTCTAACCCTTTTATTGGACTAGTTGATCAGCCATAATCTAAATGTCGACAAGAAACAACAACAATAAATTCTATGCATTTAGGAAGTCAAATTATCTCTCCAATGCATTATACAAAAAATCTGTCTAGTACTCTACATCCCCATCTCCTGTCAAATAAACGAGCATTCAAAATAACAGAAAGAGACATAGTGGCAATATGAATGGACCCACAAGGCATTCAGATAGTGGATTTATCAGACAGACTTTTTTTTTTTAAAAAGATGAATAATATGTCAAATAAATTAGGGTTACCTGGCTGGTTCAGTCAGTAGAGCATGCAACCCTTGATCTCAGGGTTGTGAGTTCAAGCCCCACATAGGGGGTAGAACCTACTTTAAAAAATTATGTAAAATAAAGCAAATGAAAAGATGACAACTTTGGAAGAGACCTGAAAACTACATACAAAAAAAAGATTTTATATGGGAAGTAGTCATTTAGAATTGAAAAATTCAATAACTGAAATTAAGAATGCAATAGATTGGACAGCAAATTAGATTAGATTAGAACACAGCTAAAGGGAGGTCAAAAAAAATCCAAATTGAAGAAGTGTGAATAAAGGATTGACAATAAATAAAAGAATATATATGACTACTGGAATGGGTGAAAGAGCTAGTATCTATTTAGCTGAAATCCCAGGAGAGAGAAAATGAGGCAAAAATAGTATTTGAAAAGATACTGGATGAGAATTTCCCGGGGAAATAAAACATCAAGCCACATGTTTAAGAAACCTTTTGAACTTTAATCAGAACAAACCAAAGAAATCCACACCTAGGGCCATTATAGGAAATCTTTTATTTTTTTTAAAGGTGTAAAAATCTTAAAAACAACAGAGGGGGAAAAATCACGTTCAAAAGAGCAAAAACAACGCTGATACCTTACTTCTCAACACAAATTTTAAAAGCTAGAGGATAATTGAATGATGTCTTCAAAGGGCTAAAGAGAATAATTGGCAATCTAGAATTTTATGTATTTCAAAAGTTGAGGGGCACCTGGCGTCTCGGTAGATTAGGCATGCAACTTCGGCTCAGGTCATGATCTCACTGTTCATGAGTTCGAGCCCTGCGACAGGCTTCGTGCTGATTTTCAGAGTCTCTCTCTCTCTCTGCTTCAAAAATAAACATTACAAAATTAAACAAATCTTTTTAAAAATAATAAAGGTGAAGTAAAGAAATTTCAGCAAGCAAAAATTGGAGAAAATTTACTAACAAACCTACACTAAAAGAAACAAAAGGCAATTTTTCAGGTAAAAGGGGAATGATTCTAAATGGAAGCACAGAGATTCAGAAAGGAATGAGAGCCATAGAAAGGAAATATATATGGGCAAATGGAAATAAATATTAACTGCATAAAATAGAATTTTGTTAGGTTCAAATAGATATGAAATCAATTTGCCAACAATAATAGTACAAAGTTATAAAGGGATAAGCTTGTCCCAAACATTTCTAATTAGTGATTTTATTTATTTTTTTTTAAGGCAAGATGTTTGTTTGTTTTTTTTTCCCTAGGAGAGAGAGAGAGAGACAGCATGAGCAGGGGAGGGTCAGAGAGAGAGGGAGACACAGACTCTGTAACAGGCTCCAGGCTCTGAGCTGGCAGTCAGCACAGAGCCCGACGCGGGGCCCGAACCCACGAACCGCGAGATCATGACCTGAGCGAAAGTCGGACGCTTAACCGACTAAGCCACCCAGGCGCCCCTAAATAGTGATTTTAAAATGACCTTTTTATTGGCCCTTTCCAAATCATCCAATTTCATCCTCACAGAAACAAAATTGAAAATCACAACAGAATTTTTAATGTATCTTTAGAATCACAAACTGATTCTACAATTAATCTAGCAGAGAAAATAAATGAATATAGGCAAGACTTTTTGAACAAACAATATTATAATAGAGTCTTTTTGTTGTTGTTGTTTATTTAATTGTTTATTTGTTTGTTTTTGAGAGAGAGAGAGAGAGCAAGGGAGGAACAGAGGGAGAGAGAGAATCCCAAACAGGCTCTGCTGTGTCAGCACAGAGCCCAAAATGGGGCTCAATCTCACGAACCATGAGATCACAACCTGAACTGAAATCAAGAGTCAGACACTTAACCGACTGAGGCACCCAGGTGCCTCGACCATAGAAGCTTCTTAATGAATATCAGTTAGGCTGGTTCACTCATTGGTATATAGATTTTATCACTCACAGTTTATTGAATTTCCTAATAATTAAATAATGTAGTTACAATGACAAATACAATTAGCATCTGTAAGTTTGGGAATAAATAGAAATGACTGGCAGGTGTATAACTCAATAAGTAGGAGCAGAATAATGTGGGCGTCCTAGACAGTAGCTACAATCAGTGAGTATTCAATGTGTGATATACTTAGTATACTTGTTAGAGTAAGAGGGTAGGTTAATCATATTACTGTAGCTTCCTTTAGTAAACTTCTGTTCAAAATCATAGTGTTTAAAACACTATGGGAACTTCCCATTCCTTTGGTGCGGGCTATGCATAGTGACTTGCTTCCAAAGAGGGGAAAGAGGGGCAAAAATAATGGCTTTCCAATGGGGAAACTAGAGAAACACCAGCACAGCCAGGTGACCCAAATCAGCGTTGAGAGTCATAAGTTATACTGATAATATGTACCAATGATATTATGTGATGAGAATGGTACTTTACCCCCATGACCTTCCTCTCCTAACTTATAACAATAAAGTTAAATCATGAGAAAAATATCAGACAAATTCCAATAGAGAGAAATTCTACAATATACCTGTCTAGACGCCTCCACCCCAAAATTGCCAAGGTCATCAAAAACAAGAGAACTATGAAAAACTATCATAGCCAAGAAAAGCACATAGTGACGTGATGACTAAATAATGTAATGTGGTCTCCAGACAGAATCCTGGAAAACTAAAAGAACAATAGGTAAAAACCAAGGAAATATAAATAAACTATGAGGCACCTGGGTTGCTCAGTTGGTTAAGCATCCGACTTTGGCTCAGGTAATGATCTCACAGTTCATGAGTTCGAGTCCCACGTAGGGCTCTGTGCTGAAACCTCAGAGCCTGGAGCTTGCTTCTGATTCTGTGTCTCCCTCTCTCTCTCTTTGACCCTACCCCACTCATTCTCTGTCTCTCTCAAAAATAAATGAACATTAAAAAATAAATAATTAGGGGCGCCCGGGTGGCTTAGTCGGTTAAGCGTCCGACTTTCACTCAGGTCATGATCTCGCGGTTCGTGAGTTCGAGCCCCGCGTCGGGCTCTGTGCTGACTGCCAGCTCAGAGCCTGGAGCTTGTTTCAGTCTGTGACTCCCTCTCTCTCTGACCCTCCCCTGCTCACGCTGTCTCTCTCTCTCCTATAAATAAATAAAAACATTTAAAAAATTTAAAAAAAAAGTAAATAATTAAACTATGAACTTTAGTTAATAATAATGTATCAACAAGGCTTAGTGAACTAACATGTGTAAGATATTAAAAATAGAGGAAGTGGGGTCAGGTGCTATATGGAAACTCTCTGCACTATCTTCTCAATGTTTTCTGTAAATTTAAAGCTGTCCTTAAAAGTAAAGTCTATATTAAGAACACATAAACAAACAGTATAAACACTACAAATTGTCAAAGACCAGAAAGCTCTCTCTGAATGATGGACTTAAAAATAATTTTCAAGTATCTCTTTTCTCTGTTTTCTGCATATTTAAAAGCTTTCATAATGAATATACATTACTTGGTGCATTTAAAAAATACAGTTTAAAGGCAAGGCAACACAAACTAGCACCCTTTTGTCTCTCTCCTCCACCTGCCCACTCCTTCTCAGACCTTCCCACACTCTGCCTGTGTGTAGACAAAGGAACCAGCTACAGTCTATACTAAACCTTAGCAGAGGAGCCTGGAGTGAGATGATAAATGGGAAAGATGACACTTGCTGGAATAGTTTATTTTTTTAAAAATTGTGTAATTTCTTTCTTTAAGTTTATTTATTTATTTTGAGAGAGAGAAAGAGTGAAGGAGAGGCACAGAGAGAAAAAAAGAGAGAGAGAAAGAATCTCCAGCAGGTTCTGTTCTGTCAACATGGAGCCCAATACAGAGTTTGATCTCATGAACCGTCAGATCATGACCTGAGCCAAAACCAAGAGTTGGACACTTAACCAACTGAGCCACCCAGATGCCCCAAGAGTTGTGTAATTTCTTAACACCTATGCTCATCATCACAGCATCACAGCATTATAATAGCCAATCTAAATGTCCATGAACACATGAATAGATAAATGAATTGTGGCATATCCAGACAATGGAAAACTACTCAGTCATAAAAAGGAATGAAGTTTTGACACAGGCTACAACATGGATGAACCTTGAAAAACATCATGCTAAGTGAAAAAACCAGTCACTATAGATGACATAATGTATGGTTCCATTCATGTGAAATATCCAAAACAGATAAATCCATACAGTCAAAAAGCAGATTGGTGGTTGCCAAATGGTGGAGGGAGGGAGAAATAAGTAACTATTTAATGGGTATGAGATTTCCTTTTAGAGTGATGAAATATTTTGGAACTAGTTACAGTTAGTGTTGCACACCACTGTGAATGTACTAAGCGCCACTGATCTGTTCATTTTAAAATGGTTAATTTTAGGGGTGTCTGGGTGGCTCAGTTGGCTAAGTGTCTGACTCTCAATTTTGGCTCAGGTCGTGATCTCAGGGTTCATGGGTTTGGATCCCACATCAGATTCTGCACTGACAGTCCAGAGCTTGCCTGCAATTCTCTCTCTCTCCCTCTGTCTCTGCCCCTCCTCAAAATAAAATAAATAAACTTTAAAAATGTAAAGTGGTTAATTTTAGGAGCGCCTGGGTGGCTCAGTCAGTTAAACATCTGACTTCAGCTCAGATCATGATCTCACAGTTGCTGAGTTTGAGCTCTACCTCAGGCTCTCTGCTGTGATCATGGAGCCTACTTGGGATTCTCTGTCTCCCTGTCTCTCTACATGTCCCCAGCTTGCATTCTCTCTCCCTCTCCCTCTCTCTCAAATATAAATAAGTAAACTTAAAAAAAATAAAATGGTTAACTTTGTGTTCTGTGAATTTCCAATCAAAATTTTTAAATTCTCCATAATATGTTAAAAAACAAAAAGAAACTGTGGAGCTGAGTTCCTTTAGGCCCTCTGTTTCACTGGGGAAGTATACACACCAGTTTTGAAAATCCTCTATGCCTTGTGAGAGAATGCACATTAAAGGCAGAACTTCTGGCTCACAATCTAAGGACTTCCAAACCCACTTGCAAAGGAAAAGCGTATAAGTGTGCCAGATGGAGTTAGACACTGGAGACACAGGCATGCAAAGTTCTGGAGAAAGCCAAAATAGCTGGAGGGAAGAAGAGTAACTCCCTAGTCAGAGTGAGGACTCCCAGTTCAGAAAGAATCTGAGTTTGTTTTACAGCCCTGTTCTCAACTGCAAGAATCTCTTCTGCTCTCTGAACATCAGCTCTCCATTTGTAAAATAGGAGTACCAATATACCACCATCTTATTCCCAATCCCCAAAAGCTCTGAAAGTAAGTTCTACTATGAGTTTAGTGGCAACTCATTGGTTGCACAACCTGAGTGACCTGAAATAAAGTTACTTACACTCTTTATTTATTCCACTGAATATGAATATTCATACATTTCACCATAGCAATATGAATACATTTGATTAGAGCATGCTGCCCCAGACCCAACTGTGCTACATATTTTATTAATCTCTAGTACAGACATCTCATTTCCTTCCTAATATCTGCAAAAGAAATATAAATTAATTAATTCCCAAACTCAATTGGTCCTGAGGGTTTTGGATAAGGACTAAGGGCCTGTAAATGCTAAAATGTATGAAATACTTGTTATTTTCTCAGCATGGTGCTTCACCCTTTGCCTATGTTTGCTTATTGCATGCACATAAAATCTGTCACAAATTGGAAAACAATCAATGTGAGCTGCTGTTACAGAGTGGTGTTAATGTGGGAAGTCTCCACAGAAAAAGTGTACTTCAACCAAGGATTTAAAGGTGACAGATTGGGAAGGAATCTTCCCAATTGGTGGGTGGAATAGAAAAGGCTGCTATAAAGAGGGCGAGCTATTTCCATACTCATTTTTCCCCCATCCCAATTGCTGAAAGAAGAAAACAGTTGGAAACAAGTTATGAACCCTTGGTAGGGAGTTTGGCTTTGCTAATAGATGGTAGGAGGCTCTGAGGAGGAAGGGCCATGTGTTGTGGATTTCACAGTCCAGCTGGAAATTGGATTTCCATCACTTCCCCTTGCTCTAACTCTTCTACCCAAAATCAAATGAAGATAAAATATAGACATTACCAGGATGTTTTGTAGTGGGAGAAAAACCATATGTGGGTAGTTCCTTAAGGATACTGAATACAAAGGCCACATTCATTTACTCTTTGTTTCAGGAGGTGTCTTTCTCTAAGAACCTGAACATATTTAAATCTTAGCAATGTCACATCAAGGCATTCCTGAATAACTGAGAGAGGGCAAAAAGGAAAGTGCTCATTATGCAGAGTTGAAATTGAGGAGCACAGATTCAATTTCTTGCCCAAGGTCACAGATCTGCCTAGAATAATGCCAGGGAGAGGATTCAAACATCCTTTCTTTCAACAGTAGATTTATTCACAGCTCCAAGGTGCACTTAGAAATTGTTGAATCAAGAACAGTTCTGAGGAGAAATCATCAGAGAAGCCTGCTCTCAACGCCAGTCCCCAGCACTGCTCTGCATGTCCTCTTTTGTCATAGGCTACCTTATCCAAGGTTAAACCAGGCCATAGGGATCCAAAAAGGTCTCAAAGGAGAGCTCATAAAGTGAATGGCAATGAAAATCATAAATATGGGTTGTATCCCTGTCTCTCTGGATGTATGGCGTGAGACCAATTAGGCTCTGAGCCTAACTCCACCACCAGCCCGTTGGTTGTCCTTAGGAATGACTTCCATCATCAAATAAGAGGATTTGACAGCTGGCCTGTAAGACGTTCTTTAAAAATCTTTTAAATATAACTTTGGATATACAGAACAGTTGTGAAAAATAATACAAAGAATTCATATATGCCCTTCATCCAGATTCCTCGAAGGTTAACATTTCACTCTATTTGATTTATCATTTTCCTTCTGTGTGTGTGTGTGCACATGTGTGTAAACTGTGTGAGAGTAAACTGCAGACATGATGCCCCTACATCCCTATATACTTCAGAATATCTTTCCTAAAAACAAGAATCCTCTGATATTACCATTGTATAATTGTAAAAATTAAAAAAAAGCATTGATAACAACACTACTATCTAAACTACAGACTTTATAAAGATCTCACCAATCACCCCAATTATGTCCTTTATTGCAAAAGAAAATCCGGGCTTGTACTGCATTCATTTATCATGTCTCTAATTTAGTCTTCCTTAATCTAGAATAGTTCTTCAGTTGGCTTTGTGTTTCATGGCATAGACATTTTTGAGGAATATAGCTCAGTTCTTTTGTAGAATGCTCTTCGAGTTATGTTTGTCTACTGCTTCCTGGTGATTAGATTTAACATACTTGGCAAAAACACCACAAAAGTTATGCTGTGTTCTTCTTAGTGCATTATTTCAGGAGGCACATAACGTCAATTTGTCCCATTACTGTGATGTTAATTTTGATTGCTCCATTAAGGTAGTGTCTGCCAGGTTTCTCCACTGTACATGACCATTTCCCTTCTTGATATTAGTGTTTTATGGAAAGACACAGATTGTATGAAAGTCTAATACTCCTCAAACTTTCACCCATTAGTTTCAACACCCATGAGATGTCTTGCCTAAATCAGTTATTATGATGATGGTTGCCACATGGTGATTCTCCATCATTTCTTTTACATTTATTTCTATCACAGTGGACTCACAGATTCTTACTAATTAATGGATAATATTTCTTTAGTATTATTTATTTTTATGCTCAAGTTGTCCTATTTTCTCTAAGACCTTCTTTATTTCTAATATTCTATGAGAAGACTAAGCATTACCTAATTGTAAACACTCACAATTATTTTTTAAGGGGGATGCTTACATTGTAAACCAAATGGTGAACCACTCCCTAAAATTCACCAGAGAAAGAGATGCCATGGTTGAGTGCCCAAGCCCTGAAAAAAAAGGATTGCATGCTTTGAACCTAAGTGTTTGTGAGTAGAAAGAAAACATCCAAGTGGTGGGGGGTGCTTAAGGACAGCTAAGTCCATGAACTGTAGAAACCTTTCTGATATGGGAGGTTTGAGTTTCCTGTTTCACTCAGGTTGTAGCTGAAGGTTATTTACTTAACCTTTTCTACAAGCGGATTCTGATCAGCCATGCATCTCTTCCATTCTCAAATTTATTCTAACTACATCCAGTTGGGCTTTTTTCTCCTCCAATTCTCCCTCCACACCTTCCCCCAACTAGGAGGAAATAAAGCCCCTGGCTATGACTTGTGATGCTGAATGAATTATTTGGAAATAGTTCATTCAAGCATGTTGAATGGAATTTGCAACTTCTGGGGCTGGTTCTCATGAAAAACAAAAACAAAACCTCACTAGGTAGGAGAACCCAAATGTAATCTACAGGGCTGCAACATGTATGCCCCTTGCATCGGGTCATTCAGTGGCCACCCTCAACTCAATTCCAACATTTAGGTAAACCTATATATTTATTGCTTCAGGCTGATAAGGAACTATTCTCTTCTTAAAATGGGCTACACTTGGGAAATAACAACATGTCCGAAAATGACTTGGAACAAATTAATGCCTCTGCCCATACCCAGCCATGTAAATTGGTTTAACATCTTTGGGCTGAGGCAGAGGACAACAGGTCATAGGCGCCTGGGTAACTTGAGTTTTCTGGACTCTTGGGACAGAATGAAGAGGTGGGGCACATGGGAGGGAGCAGCCTCATTCCTTCCAGTCACCCTTGGAGACTTAGCTTAGTGGCCTGGCTCCACAGGAATCTGTGCATGTGTTTTGAGGAGGCCAAGGAAGCCTGCACTTTGGTGGTGGCATTTAGATATTCCTCTGAAATGCTAATGAAGAGTTGATTTCAGAATTGCTAACAAAGTTCTCAGACTTGTTAATGTATCACTGCCTCTGAAGGCCAGAGACAGTGGCACTAAACAAATGGCTTGAAGAACCCAAAAAGGAATTATTGCCTTAGTTGAAAGACTTCCAGGGAAAGACAGTTTCTAGCTCTCCTTGATGCCACTTTCTGCACTTTTGGTTCTTTGGCAGCCACTGTCTTGTTTGTTTCATCTAACCTACATCTCTCCAGCAGATTTAAGCCTAGTTTCCAGCTCATCATCCTTCTCAAAATACTTATCCAAATGCCCTCTCTCCTTTTATGTGGCCCTTCTCTTCTTAGATTAAGGAGAAAAGGTGAGAAGGCAATTCTGGGGTAAGGAGGACCTGGAAATTGACACTGAATGCTCCTAATGTCATGTTCTTAACACAGTTATTGTACTTGAGCCTCATGACAAATGAGGTAGAACGAAAGAAACCGAGGCTTAGAGAAAATGAGTGATTTGCCAGAACTCTGAAATCCAATCTTCTTTCTCTGTTCTGAGCCATCTCTGATAAGTATAGAGTCAGAGGTTGACTACAAGTTTTCTGTATGACTTTTAACAAATAGAATAATTTCTTTGAGCCTGTTTTAGCAACAATAAAATAGGGATTTGTGAAATGTGTGTATGTATACAGGTGTATACATAGAGAGAGATGGATATGACTATCCATATGAATGTATGTACATATCCATATATATTTGTGTACACACACACATGCGCGCACATGCACACACAAATCCCTATCTCATTGCTAAAAAAACAAGTTCAGAGAAATTTTATGATTTGTTGAAAGTCATACAGAAAATCCTTCTGGGAGAGATAAGAATATAGAAAAAATATATACATATATATATTTCATCCTCTTATCTCCCCATTCCCTGACTAACCTGCTCCAATTTGCCTTCTATCTCATGTCTCCAGGAAACAGCTTTTACTAAAATTGTCAGTGACCTCCATGTTGCTACTTCCAATGGATATTTACAGTCCTTACTTATTTCATTATATTATTTTCAGGTGTACAACATAATGATTCAATATTTGTCTGTATTGTGAAATGATCACCACAGTAAGTCTAGTTAATATCTATCACCACATATAGTTAACAAATTTTTTCCCTTGTAATGAGAACTCTTAAGAGGTACTCTTTTAGTGATTCTTAAACACAAAGAACAAACTGAAGGTTGATGGGGGAAGGGGCAGGAGATAGGGGGAAATGGGTAATGGGCATTGAGGAGGACACTTGTTGGGATGAGTACTGGATGTTGTATGTAAGAGATGAATCATGGGAATCTACCCCCGAAACCAATAGCACACTGTATACACTGTATGTTAGCCAACTTGAATATAAATTAAAAAAAAAAAAAGATGTAATCTCTTAGCAACTTTCAAATATACAATAGAGTATTACTAACTACAGTCACCATGCTGTACATGACATCCCCAGGACTGATTTATTTCATAACTTATTTGTAACTGGAAGCTTGTACCTTGTGACCTTCACCCATTTTACCCAGTCCCCATCCCCTCCCTTTGGCAACTGTCAATCAGTTCTCTGTATCTATGAGTTTGTTTGCTGTTGCTGTTGTTGTTTTGTTTTGTTTTTAGATTCCACATATAAGTGAGATCACATGGTATTTATCTTTCTCTGACTGACTTACATCACTTAGCCTGATGCCCTTAAAATCCATCCATGTTGTCACAAATGGCAAGGTTTCCTTCTTTTTATGGCTGAATAACATTCCATACTCATTCATCCATCAGTGGACACATCAGCTGTTTCCACGACTAGGCTATTGTACATAATGCTTCAATGAACACTGGGAGGTTGTGTATATCTTTTCAAGTTAATGTCTTCATTTCCTTTGGATATATACCGAGAAGTGGGATTGCTGCATCATATGATAGTTCTATTTTTAATTGAGAGAACTCCATACTGTTTTCCATAGTAGCTGTACCAATTTACATTCCCACCAGCAGTGCACAAGGATTCCCTTCTCTCACCTCCCACCAATACTTGTTATTTCTTTTCTTTTTGATAGTGGCCATTCAAACAGATGTGAGGTAATATCTCATTGTGGTCTTGATTTGCATTTCCCTGATTAGTGATGTTGAGCACCTTTTCATGTACCAGTTGGCCATCTGTATGCTTTCTTTGAAAAAGTGTCTATTCAGATACTCTGCCCGATTTTTAATCAGATTAATTTTGAGCAATTGAGTTGTGGGAGTTCTTTATATATTTTGAATATTAATCCTTTATCAGATATATGATTTGCAAATAGTTTCTCCCATTTAGGATTTCCTTCTCATTTTGTTGATGGTTTCCTGCTGTGTAGAGCTCTTTAGTTTGATGTAGCCCCTGTTGTTTATTTTGCTTTTGTTGCCTTTGCTTTTGGTGTTAAATCCAAAATATTATCACTAAGACTGATGTCAAGGAGCTTACTGCCTATGTTTTTTCTAGGAGTTTCATGGTTTCAGATTTACATTCAAGTTTTTTGATCCATTTTGAGTTAGTTTTTCTATATGCTTTAATATAATGGACTAGTTTAATTCTTTTGCATGTGGCTATCCAGTTTTCCCAACACCATTTATGGACAAGACTGTCTTTTCTCCATTGTATATTCTTGACTTCTTTGTCATAAATTACTTAAGCATATATGTTTGTTTTGGGGCTCATTACTGTGTTCCACTGATCTATGTGTCTGTTTTATGTTAATATCACATTGCTTTAATTACTATAGTTTTTGTAATATTGTTTGAAATCAGGAGTAAGATGCCTCTGGCTTTGTTCTTCTTTCTCAAGATTACCTTGTCTATTCAGCATCTTTTGTGGTTCCAGACAAATTTGAAAGTTTATTTCTGTGAAAAATGTTCTATTTCTGTGGAAAATTTTGCTGAAATTTTGATAGGGATTGCTTGAATCTATAGATTGCTTTGGGTACTATGAACATTTCAACAACATTAATTCTTTTAATGCATAGTGTTATATGTCCTTACATTTATTTGTGTCTTCTTTAGTATCTCTTATCAATGTTTTGTCAATTTTAGTGTACAGATCTTTCACTACCCTGATTAACTTTATTCCTAGGTATTATATTCTTTTAGATGCAATTGTAATTAGATTTTCTTAATTTCTATTTCTAATTGTTTGTTATCAGTGTATAGAAACACAACAGATTTTGGTATATTGATTTTGTATCCTGAAACTTTACTCAATTTGTTTATTAATTCTAACAGTTTTTTGGTGGAATCATTAGACTTTTCTATATATAATATCATGTCTTCTGCAAATCATGACAATTTTACTTTTTCCTTTCTGATTTGGATGGCTTCTATTTTTTAGTAATTTTTTAAGTTTATTTATTTTAAGAGACAGAGAGAGCAGAGGAGGGACAAAAAGAGAGATGGAGAGAGAGAATTCCAGGCAAGGTCCGTGCTATCAACACAGAGCCCGATTGGGGGGGGCTTGAACACACAAATCATGAGACCGTGACCTGAGCTGAAACCAAGAAGTCAGATGCTCAACTGACTGAGCCACCTAGCTTCCCCTGGATGATTTCTATTTCTTCTTGCCAATTGTTCTGAATAAGAATCCCAATATAGTAATGAATTAAAGTGGGAAGAGTGGGCTTTGACTTGTTAGATGATCCTAGAGAAAGAGCTTTCAGCTGTTCACTATTGAATGTAATGTGGGCTGTGAGTTTGTCATATATGGCTTTTATCACATTGAGATACATTTCTTTTACACCACTTTGTTGAGAGATTTTATCGCAAACGAATGTTGGATTTTGTCAAATGCATTTTCTACGTATATTATGATGACCATATGATTTTTATCCTTCTTTTGTTAATGTGATGTATCATGCTTATTGATTTGCAGGTGTTGAACTATCCTCACATCCCTGGAATAAATCCCATTTAATCATGGTATACGGTCCTTTTTATGTATTGTTGAATTCCATTTGCTAATATTTCACTAAAGATGTTTGCACCTATATTCATCAGGGGTATTAGCTTATAATTTTCTTTTCTTTAATGTCTTTGGCTGGTTTGGATATCAGGGTTATACTGGCCTCATAAGATGAGTTTGGAAGCATTCCCTCCTCTTCTATTTTGGGAAGAGTTTGAGCAGAATTGGTATTAATTCTTCTTTAAATATTTGATAGAATTCACCAATGAAGCCATCTGGTCCTGGACTTTTGTTTGTTGTTGTTATGGTCCTTATTTTACTTAAACTCTCTGGAGCATTTGACCCCTTTCCTTCTAAGATTACTCTCTGTCATGATTCTTACCACCCAAAACCTCTTAACTCTCTTCCAACTTCTTCGGCAGCTATTTTTCTTTCTCCCCTATGGGCTCTTTATTTTTTATCCAGCAACTAAATATTGGACTTCATTAAGAAATTCCCTTCTCATACTGTATTCTCACCTTAGGTGGTTTAATCCTTTATCCTCATAAAAAGAAATCTTATTTTCCTCATAGAAAGATAATTGTAATTGTTTTACCTTTAGTCCATACCTTTCCTCCTAAAGCTCCAGCTCATCATGCACCCTATTCTCTTCAATCTGTATGTTCCACTACCTGCCTTCTTTCAAGTCTCTAAGTATGCCTTGTCTGTACCCTTCACGGAACTTTTGTACATGCTGTTCCTACAGCCTGGAACACCCCTCTCTCTTGATCTAAGCAACTCCTACTCTTTATTTTTATATATTTTAAAAGTTCTTTCCAGTCATAAAGACCTCAGGAAAGCCTTCTGTGATCTCTGTTGAATCTCCTTATTATATGGTGTCATAGCATTAATGACAGTAGAAACTCTCTTAACCAACCTCCACTTAACTGAATTCCCAGATTCATTAACAACTCTTTCCAGTTCTCTGGGAAGCATACTGATTGATGCCCACAGTGCCCTGAATGCTGGAAGCTGGCAGGTCATGCTTTAATGGTTGCATATTTCTACTTCTCTCTCTCTCTTTCTTTTTTTTTTTAATCGAGTCATTTGTATTTGTTCCCAAATTGACTCACACTAGTTGTACATGCTATTGTAATTTATGTAATTGAACTTGATATTACACAAGCCAATGAAATGTGAAAACAAAAAGGTATTCATTTATATGAAAATTAAGTTGGATAATTTAGAAGACTTGATAAAGATAAGACACCAGAATTTGCTTAGAAGTGAATAATAGGAGGGGTGCGTGGGTGGCTCAGTCTGTTAAGCATCCCACTTTGGCTCAGGTCATGATCTCACTGTTTGTGGGTTCGAGCCCCTCATCAGACTCTGTGCTGACAGCTCAGAACCTGGAGTCTGCCTCGGATTCTATATCTCCCTCTCTCTCTGACCCTCCCCTGCTCACGCTGTGTGTGTGTGTGTCTCTCTCTCTCAGAAATAAATTAAAAAAAAAAAACATTTAAAAATTTTTAAAAAAATAAGTGAGTAAAACAATTATAAACTATTGAAGAGAGGATTATAAAACTACAGAGGAATTCTGCAGGGGTGCCTGGGTGGCTCAGCTGAGCATCTCATGATTTTGGTTTGCATCATGACTCTTGATTTTGGTTTGCATCATGATCTTGTGGTTTGTGAGTTCAAGCCCTTCATTGGGCTCTGTGCTGACAGAGTGGAGCCTGCCTGAGATTCTCTGTCCCTTTCTCTCTGCTCCTCCCCCATGCACACACTCACATGCTCTCTCTCTTTCTCTCAAGGTAAATAAATAAACTATTATAAATAAATATTTTTGGTTATGTATATTTTTCCTTCCTCCAGTAGATCAAGACCTATGCAGGTAATGACATTGGTATGTTTCCATCATGACTGATGACAGAATTCACAGAGCCCAGTATAAAATAAAAATGTAGCGCTCCCTGTTCAAAAGGTATTAAGAATTTCAAGATGGTGACAGCAGAGCATTAAACCAAGTATGGAGAGTATCTAATTGTGGGGCCCTGTGAGTCTGCACAGGTCACACACCATGAAGCCAACTCTGATTCCCATCTCCTAGCACAGAACTTGGTATGTAGTAACCGATTCTTTTACTCAATAGGTATTCACTGAAGGCCTCAGCATGCCAGGCACTGCTCTAGATTCTGAAAATACAGAAAAAAATAGAAGAGACAATGTCCTTGCCTTCAGAGAGCTTAATTTCTATGGACGGTGTTAGGAAGTCAGGGGAGATATATAATAAGCAATAAGGAAGTAAAGTACATGGTGTATTAGAAGACGTTAAGTCTATGGTAACAAATAAAACAGGGAAGAGGAATATTTGTTGTATGAATGTAATGAACTTCTAAGCAAAATTCAAAGGAGAGTAAAGTGGAAAAACACAATCAGAAATGAAAAAAACAGACCCAGGGGAAACAAGTTATAAGCAAAAAATCAAAACCAGAATCAAAAGTAAAATCAGTTATATTTAAGATACAAATTTGGTTCTGAGCTTCCTGGTAGCCAAAGCAAAAAATAAGAGATGATCAATCACATAACTCTTATTATCAGAAAGAAGGAAGCAAACCCATGTCCTAAGGATTAAAAGAGATTACAGTAATAGCTCATACTTCCTTATGGAACCAAATGAGATTGCTACTGTGAAAATAATGATATGCAGAGAGGTATTAGTATTAGAATTCTTTCACAGGATAGCAGAAAAAAATTTCATTGTAACATTTTCATTTTTCCTAGAAATGTGCTGAACAAATTCACTTTCGTAGGCAAAGAAGCTTTCAGATAGGCTAAAATCTTGACAGTGAAATCCGACAATCATTTCAGCCTACAAAACTGTCAACCAATCTGTACAAGTTCCACAGTGTCTCTTCCTGACCCTTTACTAGAGGAAGGAGACAACCCAGGGCCAGGCAGTCAGTGACATGATGCAAGATGTCCTGGGTCTCTTGGCTCCCCTGCTCTTCCCTCACCCCCACTTCCACTTCAGTTGGGACTGAAGCTGCTGTATCTTTTCTTTTAGCTTCTCCCTTATAACCCCTGGACCCCAAGTAGGTGCAGCCTCAGACATCCAGGTAGGTCCGCCCTCAACAACACGGACATGTTTTTCCACTGGCTGAGAGCAGAAAATAATAACCACACATGCCCACCTTTCCTCTTTCCTCAGCCTCTCTCCCTCCACATGCCCTGGTCTTTCTTACTGCATTCCCATCTCCTCACCACTGTCACCATTTACTTAGAGGAAGTTGTATTCATTCTAAAGTTCACAAAGACAGACGTTTCAACAGGACAGACAACAGAACAGAGGAGGCAACACAAACAGATGAGTCCCTTGTCTCTGTGTTTCTTTGTGTCTGCTACCCTATGTCTGTGTGTCTATCTCTCCCACACACTGACAAACCTAGTCTAGGTATGTGTATATGTCAGAAAGACAGTCTGATGGGAAACAAATGAATAAAAATTACCAGGTACTTTGACCAATAGACTTTTATCTAGATGGAAGAAAACCCTAAAACCTCATTAGGTCAGAAACATCATAGGACCCTGAAAGAGGCTCGGAGAAGTTAATTTCATGACTGTCTTAAACATTCTTTTGAACAATGAACTTATAAGTTCCCTCAGTCACTCATTTGAGGCTCTTCAGATACCAAACATCAACCCATGGAAATCAGCTAGATCCAAAGAGAAAAATATCTGAGCATTTCCACCAAATGCTGTTGCCAGACTATGGCTGGTGCCGTTAGAATTTCCCCATAAAATGTGAGAAAGAATTGCCCGTCAGTCACTGTTTCTGGCATTAACAACTGACACCAGCTCTTGCATGGGTATCCACTTAGGTATTAAAGAGACAGTGTTGGGGCACCTAAGTGGCTCAGTCAGTTGAGGATTCACTTTGGCTAAGTTCATGACATCACCGTTTGTGAGTTCGAGCCCACCCCAAGCCCCCACCTCAGGCTCTGTGCTGGCAGCTGGGAGCCTGGTGCCTGCTTCAGATTCTCTCTCTCTTTCTCTCTCTCTCTCCCCCTCCCCTGCTCACACTTTTATTTGTGTCTTTCTCATGAATAAATAAAAATTTTTTAAATGTTTTTTTGGAAGCAGTGTTAATGAAGAAGAGCTTGCTGCATACAAGATTTCTATTTTAGGCCTCCTGCTAGTAAATATAACTGTTTACACCGACTCCAGTCTAGGGCGTGCTCTGACTGCACATTGGCTGTTTGAAGTGCACCTTAAATGTGGTCTTTGAAACTCTGAGCTGTGGTATGTGTGGGCAGGTCTCTTTCTTTTTCTCTACCATGGTAGAATTGGAAACTTCTTCAGTGGCTTGCATCAAGTCCACGTGAGCAAGGCGAGGTCTTGGGAGCTAGTGAATTTCACCACTCACACCCCCGCCTCAGGTGCTCTTGTATCTGATCATTCAGAAAGCATGTGGTGTCCCTGCTGTCTCCTCCTTTCTCTGGGAGCCCTTGTCCGCCAACTTCCCACCTCCTAGGGCATGGCTTTGATCTCATTTCCTGGTTGGGGACCCATGGTGCTCAGCCATGGATCTTTGACCCTGTTCCCTGGGCTGGACACTTGTGAATGCCCAGTCAACACCGGACCCATGAAGAGACTATCACAGCTGATTAAGAAATTTGTCAAGTTTTGCAGTTTGTTTCTACCCTGCAATGACCTACTGAGCCATTTCATTTCTTCACCTCTCTCTCCTTTACCCACCTCTAGATCCTATTAATTCACCCTAAAATTCTTTCTCTGGCCCACTTACCACTGCCTCAGATTACGTCCCCATTATTGCCCACCTTAACTATGATAATAACCTACTAACTTTCTCTACTATCTGGCTCTGTTTTCTAATGGATCCTCACTTTGCCAATATAGTTATTCTTCTTTTCCTGATTAACCTTTAGGACCATAACATTCCCTCTAAGTCAGGGCATCTCCACATCGGCCCTATTGACATTTGGGGCCAGGTAATTCTTTATTGTGGGTGGCTGGCCTTTTCATGGTAGGGTAGCAGTGTGTCCGACCTCAACCTGCTCAATGCTAGTAGCTGCCCCCAGTTGTAATAAACAAAAATATCTCCTGACCTCACCAAATGTCCCCTGAGGGGCAAAGCTGCCCACTGCCCTCGATACTTCTGAGCTATATCCCTTAAGTTTTATTTAGTAGGATTTCAAATTTTGTTCTAAGTACTTGTTTATCTCTATTACAATTTCTCCTTGACCTGTGGATCATATAGAAATGCTTTAAATGATGAACATTCATTGTTGTAGCTTTAGTTACCTTTTTATTGTTCACTTAGAATATACTCTGCTTTTGGGGGTTTTTTTCTTCATAAAAAATTTATTTTTAAGTAATCTCTACACCCAACACAGGGCTTGAACTCAAAATCCCGAGATCAACAGACACTGAGCCAGTCAGGCGTTCTAGAACTTACTTTGATTTTGGTCAGAAAGAATAGGTTATATGATATTTATTCCTTGGCCATCTGTTGAGACTTACATTGTGGCTTAGAACCTTCTTAATTTCTGCAAACATCCAAAAATCTCTTGGGTGTTTGAAAACATATACATTCTTCAGTTGTTGGGTACAAGATTCTGGATATGTTAAATCAGTCTTGTTCACAGTATCATTCAAGTCTTATAAATTAAAACCAATTTTCATGTCACTTTAACAATCAATTACCAGAAAAGGATATTTTAAAACATCTTATAAAAGAGCCTCTAAAGAAAAAAAATTTTTTTAATATGCTATAAAGATCTGTCAGTTCCTCCTTATACTTCAGTTGACTTATGCTTTTATACATTTTAGGAGTCTGTAATAAACACGAATTTGTATTTGTTACATCTTCTAATGAATTGTTCCTTTTTAGCATTATATAATGATCTTTTGGGGGGAGGGGGTGCTTAGAGACTTTTACTCTGTGGCAATTGTAATAGCTACAGTTTTGTCTTGATTAGGACCTGCGTGGTATACCTCCTATTATCTCTCACTTTCCACTTTTTGAATCCTTCTGGTGTAGGTATATATTTGGGAAACAGAAGAAGCAAGTTCTTTTTTTCATTTTTCTTTATTACATCAAACCTAACAATTGTCTTTTAACCAATGAGTTGAATGCACTTAAATGTATTGCTTTGTAAGCTGTTTGGATTTATTTTCACTATTTCTTCTGTACTGTCTTTTACTTTGCCGTTATGCAAGCCTTTTCCTGCTCATTTTCCTGTCTTATTTTGGTTCAACTTTTTGTATTTCTCCCTTTTCCTCCATTAATTTCAAAATCAGATGTTCTGTTTCTACCTTTTTCACGGTGAACCTTAAACTTTGGTCAAGCATGGTGGCCTGAAAGTGTAAAGTTAATATTGCTACCTCTTCCCAAATGAGGTAAGGAATTAAGAACAGTTTAAACTTACATGTTATCACCACGCAGCATTTTAGGTATTTCCACATGACTTTTCTGTTGCTGTTTTTGAGCAATAAATGCACTTTTTGGCTTTACCTAGATGTTTACCAACCGCTTTCATTACCCTGGCTTCTTGCTTCTGAATCTCTCTCTCTGGGTTCAATTTCTTCTATCCTAAAATGCATACTCTAGAAATCCTCTTCACAAGGGTCCTTGGTTAGTAAATTCTCCTGGTTATTGTTTTAAAATATCTTTATTTTCTCTTGTTCTTAAATGATAGTTAGGAGGTAAAAATGAAGGCTAACAGTTTTGTTCTCTCAACGCTTCAAAAATGTTATCCCACTGACTTCTGGCTTTCATTGCTGCTTTTGAGAAGTCAGTCATCGGTCTCTTTGTCATTCCTTTGTGAGAAATCCGTATTTCTCTCTGGATGCTCATAAGATCTATTTTTTTTTTTTTTGGTCATTTTAAAAAAGACTTTATTTTTTAAAAATTGGAGGGGGGGTCTGGGTGGCTCAGTCAGTTAAGCAGCCAGTTTTGGCTCAGGTCATGATCTCTCAGTTCATAAGTTCGAGCCCTGCGTCGGGCTTTGTGCTGACAGTGCAGAACCTGCTTCAGATCCTCTGTCTCCCTTTCTCTGTCCTCCCTCCCACTTGTGTGTACTCTCTCTCTCTCTAAAATAAACAAACATTAAATAAATTAAATAAATAAATAAACAAATGATTTTTTTTCATTTTAAGGAAGAGAGAGAGAGAGAGAGAAAGAGAGAGAGAGACCACAAGTGAGGGAGGGGCAGAGAGAGAGAATCCCAAGCAGGCTCCACACCTGGCAAAGAGCCCGATGTGGGGCTTGATTCCACAACCAGGAGATCATGACCTGAGCTGAAATCAAGAGTCAGACACTTAACTGACTGAGCCACCTAGGCGCTCCTAAATACTTTATTTCTAAATAATCTCTACACCCAACATGGAGCTTGAACTCATGGCCCTAAGATCAAGAGTCTCATGCTTTACTTACTAAGCCAGACAGGGCCTCTTATATTTTGTTGTTGTTGTTGTTTTATTTTTTTTTTCTATTATGTTACTTGGTACAGATTTCATTTTATCTTTCTTAGAACTCACTTCCTGCCTCTGAAGATTCATTTCTTTCATAGGTTCTAGAAAATTCACAGAATTTTTCTCTTTGTTTATTTTCTCGTTTTCTTAATATTCTCCTTCTGAAATTCCTATTAGTCATATGTTTGCCCTCATTCTATCCTCCGTGTCTCTTAATCTTGTTTCTACATTTTCTATCTCTTCATGTCTCTGCTGCATTTGGGGTAGTTTTCTGAAAGCTGTCAGTTCTTAAACTCTTGCTTTTGCTATGCCTAATCCATGTCAACTACTACACTTTTGTTTTTCTAAGTTCTATTTGCTTTTTCAAATAAGTCTGGATTTTTTGCATAGTGTCTTATGATTTTTCATTTTTTCCTTTTTTTTCCCCTTTACATATCTTTAAGTTTTTTAAAACATATGAACTTATAGTCTTTCACCAACAGCTCTATTTTCTGAATGATGATTCTTAGTGCTCTACACCTATTGTTTCTGTGTCTGCTGATGTTTGCCAATCATGACTATAACTTCAGAGCTAGGAATTCACTACATCGGCAGTGAGAATTCTGAATGACCTGCACTGAGCTTGTGTCCTGCAAGGGCCATTTTGTGTACCATGGAGTCCCAGCAGTATCATCCATCCACCCAAAATGAGAAGTCATTAATTCATTGACCTGGGGACTCCTGAACCACTCAAGTAATGAAAATGCAAAGCCCTGATCCACAAGGAGGTGAGTATGTGAGGGTGCAATTACAAGGGACACTTCTTCTCCTTCTACTCCTAGCCCAAGCTCAACAGACAAGCTTGTGTAGCATGTTCCTTTGTTGGTGAGCAGAATGTCTCCTTACAAACCTTTTCCTAGCTTTACCGGAAGTCCTTAATTTTAACTCTCTACCTGGCATCGACCCAAGGCCTCATATTCAATATATCTGTGGATCTAAACAATCCAATCTAAATTTTAGACTGTAAAATCCTGAAAGCCAAAAACCCTAATCATCTCTGTACTTGCCTCAATAGCCAGGGTTGCCTCACATCTGTTCTACTCCAGGCTGTGCTCATTCTCAGTTCCTACTTGTTTCCCTCCTGGGGGAACCTCCTTATTCTCTTGTAAGCTCAGCTTTGGATAGTAGGAAAAAAAATTATTTTAAATACTTTGTTTAGCGTTTCTAAAAATTTTGAGGTAAGAGAGTTTTCAGGTCATCTAATCTGTCATATTGTTGGAAGTGGGGAACTCCTGCCCCCAAGACTTAATAGTCAAAAACACTAATTTGATTACTCCCTATTACCTAGACATTAAATATCAAGCTCTGTAGTGTAACTTTTAGGACACCTTTAGTCTGGCTCATAAATGCTTTTCTAGTTCCATTCTCTTCTGAAGAGAATATCCTACTTTCTAGCCACACAGACAACTCATGGTTACATATGGCTCTCCAAACTTTCACACATGTACAACCACCAGACTTTTAGGCTATGCCATATCCATCTCCTAAAGGACCCTTCTTCCATTTCACAAATTTCTTTTTTTATGTTTATTTATTTAATTTTAGAGAGAGAGAGCACACAAGTGAGGAAGGAGCAAAGGCGGGGGGTGGGGTGAGGGAGACACAGAATCCTAAGCAGGCTTCAGGCTCTGAGCTATCAGCACAGGGCCTGATGCAGGGCTTAAACCCACGAACTGTGATATCATGGCCTGAGCTGAAGTCAGACACTTAACTGACCTAGCTACCCAGGAGCCCTTCATTTCATAAACTTCTATTCCTTGACCAAAGCAAGGCTCCACTGTAAAACCTGCTCCAATTTCCCAAAACGTAATGAATCATGTCCTCTCCTCTGCTCCCATTGCATTCAAACATACCTCGTTTATAACTCTTATCATATTGACCAAAGTGTTTTTAATTCTTTAACTAGATTTAGATGTTTTAGAGAGCCAGAGTAAGATTTTATCCATCATTCTCAACACATAGCATGATATATGCCATATAGCAGACACTCCTAAATGTTACAGCAATTTTCTTGAATTATGAGACTACTCATTTCTTGCCTGGAGAAATATAACTGGAAATTGTAATACTTTTATGTGTTATAAGTAGTCTTATTATTGAAAATCTGCATATAGCAGCTAACTGTCAGTGGTGCTAGATTAGTCACAATACAGAGCAAATATGTTCAATATAGCTTCTGCCTGTAATTTTTATTAGAACTTAGTTCTCATTTATGACTAATTCTGATTTCTGTCTGAATAAGTAGTCACTTATAATCTAGAAAAGAAAGTGCAGCTCAAGACATAGCGATAATCAGACAAGACAAAACACAACCAGACTGTCTTACTTGTTGTTGTAACTCCATTGCAGAGGACTGGCATGGAGCAAGGGCCCAGTGAACACATGAATTAGTGGGCTAGAGGTTATATGATAAAGAAAAGCTATTTTATCCAAATGGCATGCAAAGAAAGTTACAAGACTTGTTTGACTCCCCACCACTTACGTTGTGTCTTACTCATCTTTGTACATGCTTGGCATACAGGGACTATTGAAAAAACAAATGAACGAATAAATGATTTAAAAAACTTAATTAGGTTGAGCCTGAACACATGAGAACATTCTAGATCTAGAATTACAGAAAGAAGGAAACCAAAAGGCCAACATTTTGACTAAAATTAACTTTCATAAATCTTTTGGGTTTTGCTTCATTCATGTATGCTAGCCTCTAGCCTTTCTTATTTGATCTTCTTGTCCATCCATCCATCCATCCATCCATCCATCCATCCATTTATCATTCATTCACTCAAGAAACATTTCCTAAGCATCTGCCAGGAACCAAACACTGTGCTTTTGATTTGGAGGTTTTAGTATGGTGTTGAGGAAGACTTGGTACCATTAATATGCTGGAAGCTAATGTTTCTGAAAACTTTCATTCTGTGATCCATGAATTCATTCATTCATTTATTTAGCAAATTACCTTTGAGCATATCCTCTCTGTCAGACACTGTGTGAGAATCAGGATTCATTCCTTCTTTTATGCATTCATCCATTCAATGAATTCTTAAGCACCTAATAAGTGCCAGACATAGATAGGGTCTCTGCTTTCAAAGAACTTACATGATAATAGTGGTAAGGTTGAAGTAATAGACAAATAAACAAATAATTAAATTAGTTTAAATGATAAGACAAAATGGGGATGTGCTAAAGAGTGATGTGTGTGTGTGTGTGTGTGTGTGTGTGTGTGTGTGTGTGTGTGTGTGTGTGTAAACTATGTGGTCTCTGACCTCATAAAGCCAGAGATTTCTAAGGAAGCAGAGCAGTCGCCAGATGATCTGAGTGCTGGCTACCTGGATTCTTTTGACATGCAAAGCCCTATGTGAGCACATATGACTGTGACCTGGCCTGGAGGCAGAGAATCTCGATCTTGGAGAGAATGGAGCCAGAAGGACACACCCCACATGGAGGCCTCTCTGACCTGCATGGCATGTCACCAGGGACAGAATTCCTTGCCCTGTGGCCCAGGCTGACCTGCCTGAGCTGTCTTCTGGGAGGGCAAATATCTGCCTTCAAGCCACTTACCATGTCCCCCCCTTGTTGGGAACTTTGGCTCAGTGTTGACCTGGTTTTGAACTAGTGACCTGGAGGTGAATGACTCCATATCTCATTACTAATTCCCCACAGCCACTCGGTTCCAGCCACAAGCAAGCGAGTTTGGTGGGGACAGGGACAGAAGTCCAGCCAGAGGCCCTGAACCCATCAGCCACAGCATCCACGCTGGCTTTAGCCCCTGCCATCTGGCCTGCCATTTCCCCTGTCCTTTAGCCTGGTCTGACTGAACAGGTTTTTGGAAGAGGCCAAGGTCAGCCTGGGGCCGACCTCCACAGATGGATTTAGCCTGAGACAGCATCTGTGGTCCAGCTCAACCATGAGTGCTCAGGGCCAAGACACACTCCATCATGGTGGATCATCACTAAGCCAAATGAGGTCTGGGTCTCAACCAGGTAGGACAAGACTAGATCCAGAAACCACAAAATTGCATTCCTTGGCTTGACACCCCCTTCTCTTCACCCCGTTTCCTTCTGCACCCCCTATTTCCTCACTTCCCAGTCCTATTCTTTAGTCATTCTTGTCCTTCAAGACACCATCATCATTTCTCTGAGGTCCCATACAGGACCCTGGCAAATACTGGTGAGAACACATCACTGGGCTAGATTGCAGGGTCTCAGTCAAGAAATCTCAGCAAGTGCCATTCCCCATAGTTCCTTGGGCCAAGGTCCACCACTCTCAGGAGAGAGCCAAGCCATGAAGGAATACTGGCTTTCTGGATTGCAGCTGGGTAGTCTGTTGGAGAGTGAGTGGGGTGGTGATTAGAGCATCAGGAGCACTGAATTCTTGCTCTAATGGGCATAATTACTTTGTGCTTCATATGGCTGCCATACAAGCTGGCATAAAATGCATTCTTTTTTGTAAGAGCTAATGATACAGGGAAGTGGAAGTGCTTCATCTTTTCTAAAAACTATGGCTTTTACCATCATTCTTTGAGTATGTTTCTCTGAGAACATATATCACTTCATACTGAAGCATTCATACATTTATTTCCTCCTCTAGGCTGTGAACGCTTCAAAGATGAGGGCCTTTATTGATTATTTTTTGTAAGTAAAGGAGTAAGTAAATGATGAAGGAGATAGCTATGTAGATAGCCCATACAGAGTGAATTTAGCTTTTATTCTGCCTCTCTCTGGATTTATCTCAGAGCCTATTTCAACTATGGTCATATCCAATAATTCAGACACTAAAAATAATCTAGTGTAAAATAATTGAAATAAGGGGCACCTGGGTGGCTCAGTCAGTTAAGTGTCTAACTTCAACTCAGGTCATGATCTCATGGTCTGTGAGTTCAAGCCCTGCATCAGGCTCTGTGCTGACAGCTCAGAGTCTGGAGCCTGCTTTGGATTCTGGGTCTTCCTCTCTCTCTACCCCTCCCCCACTTGTGCTCTGTCTCTCTCTCTCTCTCTCTCTCAAAAATTAATAAACATTTAAAAAATTTTAAACAATTAAAATCAACATTTACTGAAAAGATAAATTAAGGTGTGATGTTTGGGTTTACAGCAGATTAATTTAAAATGGTGAGCTTCAAAACTGCATGTGGTTCCCTTCAGATAAAGTCAGCTTGCTCCCAGTCTTGAATTAATGCTCAGATTACAAGGGGGTAGAAATGATTGTCACCAGAAATCAGCTGGCAACATGTTTCTTGTGATCACAAAGCACAAAGTCTTGGCTATAACGTACAATCCGATTGTGTGTCTCCTAGGAGCTTGTTGTCCACCATTCTCAGATGTATCCTTGGCTTTTCAAAACTCAGACAGTCAGAAAACCACCTAAGGGCATTTCACTCTTTAGCACATGTCCAGCATTTGAACAAGGACTTTATAGGAGAACAACTTCCCTAAACTTTGTTCCAGTATCATTTTCACTCCTTCCACTCCCAGCTGTGGTTCATATTAGGGAAATCATATTTTATACTGTGCACTCGTCTGAGCACAGAAATTCCTACTATTCTTAGAGAACAAAAAGCCACAGTGGGGAATAAAAGACTTGCTTGGGTTCCTTTGGCAGTCTTGACCTCTCAGCCTATGACTTCTGGGCCTCCCAATAAGGCTTTTTTTTCTCTTCTAATTTTTTTAAATCAGCCTTTTTGTCCTCTTCATACACAAAATTCAGTTAAATATACTAAATTAATTTACATAATCCATTTTCATGCTAACTGTACATCAAGTTGTATCTACCACTTCCCTTTCTCTGTGACCTTGATCAAGTCACTATGCCTTCCCCTTTGGACATCCATCCCTTTCTTCACCTTTAATGGGAAATGAGCAGCTTGGTGATTTCATAGTTTCCCTCTGGTTTGGAGGGTGTTTTTCTGTTCATCACAGTATTCCTGGTTCCTGGCATGGTCCCTGGCACAAAGGGAGAACTTAATAAACATTTGTTGCATTAATGAATTAATCCAATAATGTAATGAATCCATCAATCACATGATCCTGAAGAGGGAATAGGAACCTAGTTTTAAGTCCCGACTCTGTCCTTAACTTGCTGGGTGAACTTGGTCAGTTGTTTCCCCTCTGCGATGCCAAAGAGGAAACAGGATTTACCCAAGTTCATACAACTAGTTAAGTGCAGAGCTGGGGCTAAAATGCAGATCTTTTGATTCTCTTCTACACAGATGCACTGCTTAGAAATCAGGTCTTTTTTAAAATTGGGAGAGGGCATCAAAGACCACTGATAATCACTATTCAAATAGTAGATTTAGAGCAACAACCGTAAGCTTGAGGAACAACACATGCCTTCAGGAAAGGGGGCCTCCCAGGGGGCCTCTAACCAACAATGTCTTCTTACCTGCCAAGTGCAGATAGGCAACTACCAGGTGGGCGAGGCGACGTGGGCTGATCCGACAGTCCTGCTCAGCCAGGATTTGCCATTTCCTCCTAGAGGCGGTTTGTGTCTGGGCTGCTGACAACGGTGTCTGCTTCTACTACCTTCTACTGTGGGAGCCAGAGTCTAGAAAGGGGCCTTAAAAGTAGAAACTTCAATCAGAGCAGTTTCCTTTGACATAAACATTCTGTAAAGGTAGAGATGGCTTCCATTCTTATTGACAGTGGCCCTGATGGCTAGCTGTCTGCTTGAGCTGACCAAAGCTGCAGTGGGCAAGTCCCCCGTGGCATCTGGGACCTTCAGCTTCCCCTGTTACTCTGAAGGTAGGATCGACTTCACCTTCTCCTTAACTTCCATAGTGAATCAAGGATAGGCTTGAAACCAGACCCCAGGACACAGTCTCATTGTCAGAGGGACCACCATGTTTGCTGTGAAAGACATGGGCTTTGGGATCAGACAGACCTGGACCTGCAGCCGGTTTTGCTGCTTTTTAGCTGTGTGACTTAGAACTAGTTATTTAATTGTCTATTTGGTTTACTCATCTGCCAAATGGGAATCGTAACAGCTATTTCACAAGATTTTTGTGAAGATTAAGTGTAAAATATTTCTAAAACATCTAATGCAACGCCAGAAATACAATAAATACTAGCTAAACAATTCTTTGATGCCCCCCCCCAGTTCCCTGGAGTCCTGAGATCCTTTCCATAAGTTGAAGAGCCCCTTGGGTGGTAAAGGATGCAGGGAGGGAAGGAGACATAAGGCGGTTTGTTGGCCTTCTGCTTTAGCTAAAGCAGATGTTCTGCTCTCTGTTGTCGATGTGTGTCCCCTTCTAAGGGAAGTCTGAATTCTTGCTCTAGTTCAATCCTTTCATATAGCAGATAAGGAAGCAGAGGCCCATGGAAAGTAGAAATGTCACAGGGCTATTCTGAGATGTTGCTGGGAGCCAATATCCTGTGGTATCTGAAAACACAGGTTCCGCAATTATGCTGTTCAGGTCTGGTATCTTCTCCATCCCTGCCTAGCCATGTAACCTTAAACCAGTTACTCCCCCACCATCTTGTGCCTCTATCTCTTCATATTTTTTAAAGTTTATTTATTTATTCCGAGAGAGAGAGAAAGAGACCGAGGGAGGAGCAGAGAGAGAGAGAGAGAGAGAGAGAGAGAGAACATCCCAAGCAGGCTCTACATTGTCAGCGTTGATCCCACCAACTGCGAGATCATGACCTGAGCCAAAATCAAGAGTTCAGTGCTTAACTGACTGAGCCACCCGGGTGCTCTTCAATTTCCTCATCTTTAAAATGAAGAATAACAGTGATGCTTCCAGGTGCGGGGGGTTGTGAAGATTAAATAAATTTTTATATCTAAAGTGTTTCAAATGGCATCTGACATACAGTGGTTTTCAAACATTGGTGATTATAGGTAGTTGACCCCACTTCACAGTGTAGTATAATGTAACTGTGAGTAAGATACTGACTTTTAGTACGTGCACATCCTTCACCACAACCTGGATGCTTCAT
Source organism: Proteles cristata cristata (assembly GCA_017311185.1). Taxonomy (NCBI): domain Eukaryota; kingdom Metazoa; phylum Chordata; class Mammalia; order Carnivora; family Hyaenidae; genus Proteles; species Proteles cristata. The sequence continues at coordinate 4,913,410 of JAESUZ010004630.1, forward strand.
GAAATGAAAAGAGCTTCAGCTGACCATGACCAATTTGGACACAAGTGAAGTGTCACGTCTCCTCCAGCCCAGAAACCTGAGTCAGGCTGAGAGATTGAGGGTAAAGAGATTTAGTTGAATGAGAGAGAAAAGCCCATGCAGGACCAAAAAGATGATGCTAGAAGAAAATTTCTATTTTAAGCAATTTCTTCCTCAACAGATACAACTGGGGAGAACCTTGTGGAACAGAGCTAAGTGAGACCGTTTGGCCACCAATTGACCACTAGAGGTCAGTGGAATGTTTGCTAACAATGGAGTGTGGGTTCCTCAGAAGAGGTAGTGTCCACAGCCAGTTATCTGGTGTGCCACAGCACCACCATCACCACCTTCCCCTGGTGCATCCACGTTTGATCTGCTTTCCCAGAACCGGCACCATGCACAATTGTTCCCTCACCCCTTCTGTGACCAGGCATCATTGGCAAAGCAAAGCCCTGGGCCAAGGATGGAGAGTGGTGCACTAGAGATCCCTTTCTCCTCTAAAGCCAACCTCTCCTAGTGTTCAAGACTGTCAGTGGCCTTCATTTTCTGACAAATACAGTCGACTCTTCCAAGGTCTCCTGAGGTTGTCTTCCCTGATGTCTTCAACATCAGATCATTCCATCCTCTCTACCCATCTCTGCTCACTCTCCGCCTTCTTACCCCATCACAAACCCATCTGAAACACCCTCACCGTTCTCTAAGGCCTGCATAAAACACTGTAAATAAATCGATATTCTCCAACATTGTCCCTCTCATGCTATTTCCCACACATCACAGCATATGACCATGTTTTTGTAGTTGTCCTGGCTCATCTACTAAACTGTGAGCTTTTTGAGGTCTTGGACTGTGAGATATTTATTTTGTTAGGTGTATAATTCGCAGTCTAAATGTGGTATTCATAACTATTTGCTGAATGAACATATGAGTGAAAGAATGAGCATGGCCATGGTTCAAACACATACTTTTCACTGCAGCTTGCAGGCCCAAACTAGTATGCAAGAGCCTCTGTGCAGAAAGAAAGAGATCCAGAAGCTTCCCAGAAAGTTGTCCACTTCAGACTGCACCAAGGCAATCTGGTGCCTCAGTATCCCCACTTTGCTGGCATTCACCCATGGTCATGTTCTCTTCCTTTTCCTGGATACATAACTAGGTCTTATGTTCTCGCTTCTCTTCCAATTAGATATCATCATGAGACTAAATTATGGCCAACAGAATGGGAACAAAATGATGTGTACTTCTTTCCAGCTTGGCAAATAGAAACCTACAAGATACCATCCTCAGTTTGTTGGCACAGGGGACCTAGAAAAGATGGAACGTGAGTGGAAAGGTACTTGTACCCCTATATGACCCAGTGCAAAGCCCACGTGCTGACTATGAGCAAGAAATTAGCTCTTTGGGAATTTTTATTTCTCAATATCTGCTTTACTTGGTAATTCAATTGATATTTGACCATGGTTATTAACTGTACCTTTTGGGTTTTCATTGTTTCAATGGGCATTGACAGAATGCTATAAAGTCTTCTAAGATAAGATTCTGTAACAGTAAGATACACTGGCACATGACTTGTTTTTTAATTTAAGAAAAGATTCATTTAATTTAAGAAAATTTCCTCATCTGAAGTAACTTTGTTTGCCTAAAAAAGAGTCATCTTGGTGAACTTTAAGTTCTGAAAACTTCCTTTTTAATTAGTTGAGAAAGCCCCTTATTTTTCAACAAAGGGGTTTTGTACACATAACATGAATTATTTAGTTTAACTCTGGCAAAAGCAATTTTTGTATGTTGAGATATTTGTACACAGTTCAGTATAAATGTGCCATAAACATATTAATCAATCACTTAACAGTAGAGGATATTTGACGCTCCTTGGCACTGAGCGTACTGAAATATAATTCAAGAATACAGGGACTTGGTATCAAAAGAAAATTAGAGCATGAATTCAAGGTATAACTAGATTCATATTTGAACCTTGTAATGTATTTTTCTCTTAGTGTTACCAATGAACAAAGCTCTTATAAAGTAACCAAATGAGGAACACCAGGTGGCTCAGTCAGTTAAGCATCCAACTTTGGCTTGGGTCATGATATCACGGCTTGTGAGTTCAAGCCTCACGCCGGGCTCTACACTGAGAGCATGGAGCCTGCTTGCAATTCTCCCTCTCTCTTTATCCCTCCCCCACTCTCTCTCTGTCAAAAAATAGATAAACAAATAACACAACCAAATGAAAAGAGAAAGAACAAGCAAATGAAAAATGAAGGGAACAAAAGCTGTGTCACGAGAAGAACGATTTGAGTTTGATAAAGACTCATAGTCATGATAGGATTCAAAGTGTAGTTTATTTGAAACATGTCCCAAATTTCCCAAATCTGCCAAAATCATTGCATTTCTTGGTTGATTTTTGAATTTTAAAACGGTCAAATGGGCTTTCATCTTTAGAAAGCAGCAAGAGGAGAAAGCAGTGGGTCTAATTCCCGTGAGAAAACTACTACTTCTTAAGTTTTCACAAAATTGTTCTTGCCATGTCATTTAACTTTCTTTTTAATGTAAACATAAACTTAAACCTAGACTTAATATAGGTGGGGTTTTTTCCCCTTCATTCAAGTGGTGTCACAAGTCAATGTAAAATCAGTGATCCAAAGTGCTTGGTGGGTAAAGATAATCCTAAGTGTTTCTGGATGGTCAATTAGTGTGTAAAAAAATTGCATTAATGGCATGTGTTCTGGGGCTGATTCTTTGACTGTATGTGTAGGATGATGCAAAGTTAAAAACAGAGCCTGGAAATTTCATTCTAGATCTAACTACTGAAATCAGTGTTTTAATCTCTTAGTGGAAATTTTCAGTTGCTTAAGTCTGTATTATGTTCTACATCATTTATATTGTATTACAACACATGTAGAAACAATAACCTGTGGACTATGCTTTTCCAGAACATACTCTATTTATATACATATATATGTATACACACATAGGTGTGTGTGTGCGCGTGTGTGCTATATATATATAACGTGTATATATAATGTATAATATATATATATGCAATGAATGTGACATGCATAAATATTTTTTAAGCACAACAGTTCACTATTAGCATCTTTTGATAATGCTTCTAGTTTCTTGCTTTGGCAGAAAGAATGAGCCTCTATACCCTATGGAAAATATCTAAATGTTACCTGGTACTGCTCTTAGATGTAAGGCTAATTAATGCTGAATCACAATTAAACAGTATTTTAAATAGAAAAATATTAACTTTTTGATAGAACACAAGCCACAGCTCTCTAGGCTGCAGGAAGGATGATACCTTGGAGGATTCTTTTTTTCACTTCACTGTTGCAAAACATATGAATCACGGAACTTTAGAGCAAGAATGAATGTACCTAACCCCCAAATTTTATTTCACAGATAAACAAATTGAGGACCAGCAAGATGAGTCAACTCACCCAAGGTCACACAGCTACTTGGTAGCAAAAACAAGATTAAAGTGTTCGCCTTTTTCTCCTTCCACATATCAGGCTTTGAAGGGTGTTCCGGAGAGAGCCAAACCAATCCTTGAGAGGCCAGACCATTCTGTACTGCTTCCTTAGGCTGTAGTCTATTTCTGCCTTCTAGCATGGAGTAATTCAGGAGACTGAAAACTACTGAAAAAATGTCAGGAGAAGATATTAAGTTTCTATATGATAAGAAAAGATATTGGCTTGTAGCCCTGGGACACTAGGAATCCAAGATCGAAACATTAAGCCAAATGCAGGAGGGATTTGGGTTACAATACAAAAGAAATTGGGGAGCGGTGCCTAGCTGGCTCGGTCTGTTAAGCTTCCAACTCCTGATTTCAGCTCAGGTCACAATCTCATGGTTCATGAGTTCCAGCTCTATGTCAGGATCTGTGCTGACAGTATAGAACCTGCTTGGGATTCTCTCTCTCCCTCGCTGTCTGCTCTCTCTCTCAAAATAAATAAGTAAACATTAAAAAAATAAGTTGGGGAGAATAGAAGGTAAATTAGCTGTAGGAAAAGAGCTCCTAGAAATGTCCTTTGGCTCAGTTTTGACCCAGCCCCTGGACCTCATCTCCATAGTGACTATTAATCTGGGGAAACCTGTACGCTTCCATCTTGTAAGATAATCATGAGCAGACTGTTGGTAGAAATATGGATGGTAAAAACGTTATGGTTTGGTTTCAGATGGAAATGAGGAACATGTTATTGGAAACTGGAAGAAAGGGGATCCCTGTTAAAAAGGGGCAAAGAGCTTGGCTGAACTGTGTTCATGTCCTAGGGTTTTGTGTGCTAGTGTTCATGTGCCTTGTAGGACTTGCAAGTGATGACATTCTCAATTTAGCCGAGAATCTTTGTGTGCAAAGTGTTGAAAGAGTAACTTGGTCCCTCCCTAGGGCTTACGGTAAAATGAAGAGGAGAGATCAATTGAAGACAGAACTGTTCAACAAAAAGAACTGTTCAACAGAACCAGAACTTGAGGTCTGGAAGACTCTCAGGCTATACATATAGCAAAAAAAATAAAGTTTGTTCTGAAAAGATCATGGAGGGTATGGCTGACCAACCACATGATAAAGGGTCATGGGTGCAACTCATGAGTTTCATCAGCCATTTCAGCAGAGGCCAGGAGAAATGGGATTATATCGGCAAAACCCATGGCAGTTTCAACTCAAGAGGACAGAAAAAGTTGAGAGGGAAAGAATGAAAGCTGTTGACATTTTAGATCCCACAAAATGGGACCGTAGATCTGTTTAGCTACAAACAAGTGCTGTCCTTCCAGAAAAGGAAAGAAGGATCTCAAAGGCAATTCAGAGGCTGGCAGGATTGCCACTCCTCTCTAGGTCCAGAGTGCACAGGCCAGTGGTCTAGAAGGAACAGATAGGGGCAAAGCTATCTCTACTGCTGTGTCAAAGGACAGGACCCCTGCAGAGACCCACGGCCTGGGCATCCTTCCCTATCCCCACAGAGAGCCTCAGCACCCTGCACAGCCATGGGGATGACATTATCATGGCAGTCAGCCCAGAGGGCAGAATATTGAGCCAAAGACAATTATTCTCAAGCCTTAAGAGCTCATGGAATTTGACTTGCTAGGTTTTGGACTTGCTTGGGACCCATTACCCCTGCCTTCTTTCCAACTTCTCTCTTTTGGAATGGGAATGTCTGTCCTGTGCTTGTCCCACCATTGTATCTTGAAAGTACATACCTTGTTTGGTTTTATAGATTTACAGCTAGAGGGGAATTTTGTCTCAGGATAAATAGCACTTCAAATCTCATTCAGATTCCATTTAGATGAGACTGGACTTTAGATGTTAGAGCTGATGCCATCATGAGTTAAGGCACTGGAGGCTATTGGGATGGACTGTATGTAGTTTACATGCAAGAAGGACATATTTGGGGGAGCAAGGGGCAGAATTCTGTGGACTGAAATTTATTTCCTCCAAAATTTGTATGTTGAAGTTCTAACCTCCAGTATGATAGTATTTGGAGACGCAATTTTGGAAGGTAATTCGGCTTAGATGGAGTCATGAGAGTAGAGCCTCCGTGATGGGATTAGTGAATGTGCTTATAAGAGACAAGATCTCTCTCTCCTCCCACCCTCCCTCACTCCCACTTTCTCTGCCACATGAAGACCCAGCAAGGAGACCAATGTCAATAAGCCAGGAAGAGGGCTCGCACCAAGAACTAAACCCTCAAGCACCTAGATTTTGGACTGCTGGCCTCCAGAACTGCAAGAAATAAATGTTTGCTGTTTAAGCCACCCTGTTGATGGCATTTTCTTATAGCAGCCCAAGCCAACTAATACAACACCAAAAGGGTTTTTGCTGGGATCCTCACAAAGAAAACCACTGGCTACACAACTTACAGCAGACAAATCTGCAAACAACATGGAGAGGGAGAATTTTTTTCTTTTTTAAATACATGGGGGCACCTGGGTGGCTTAGTTGGTTAAGCGTCCAACTTTCACTTAGGTCATGATCTCATGGTTCGTGGGTTCGAGCCCTGCGTCGGGCTCTGTGCTGACTGCCAGCTCAGAGCCTAGAGCCTGTTTCAGTCTGTGACTCCCTCTCTCTCTGACCCTCCCCTGCTCACACTATCTCTTTCTCTCTCTCCTAGAAATAAATAAAAACATTAAAAAATTTTTTGTTTTAAATAAAAAAAATAAAAAATACATGGATCTGGGGGCGCCTGGGTGGCTCAGTCGGTTAAGCGTCCGACTTCAGCTCAGGTCATGGTCTCACGGTTCGTGGGTTCGTGCCCCGCATTGGGCTCTGTGCTGACAGCTAGCTCAGAGCCTGGAACCTGTTTCAGATTCCGTGTCTCTCTCTCTCTCTGACCTTCCCCTGCTCATGCTGTCTCTCTCTCTTTCTCCAAAATAAATAACACATTAAAAAAAATTTTTTTTTAAATACATGGATCTTAGGATAAAAATCAGAAGCATAAGTCATAATGTAACACTGACATCTTTATAGGGGTCAGAGATTCAGGACGTCTTGGGGTTTTTAAAAAGTGAGCTTAAGTATTGAGAGATCAGGTATCTCATACACTTTTCAAAAGCATTTCTTTGGGGAAGTCTTCCCTGGCTCCTTCCCTGCAGGTTTAGGAACTTACTCTACAGAAATATTTCCAGTGACAGCATTATCCACCAAGCCCCATCTAAGCAGAGTAGGTATGAATGCATATTCTTTTCTTGTCCATACTGAATAACAGGAGGAACCAACGCAGAGTATTCATTTTCTTCTCATTCTCGGATGCCCTCTAGGTAGCAAAAACCCTTGTTTATGGCATTTTATATTGCCTTCATTGACTCTCCTAACAAACCCTGCGAAGTAGTTGGTATCGTCAGCTCATCTTAAAGGTAAAAACATTGAGGCTCAAAAAAGTTAAGTAACTTACACAAGGTTACCCCATTAATACATGGAAGAACTGGGACCCCAGCCCAAAGCATCTAACTCCAGAGATTATACGCTTAACAGTACATAACATTATCTCTCCGTGTGTGTGTGTGTGTGTGTGTGTGTGTACATGTGTGCACAACTGGAAGACATGTGACAGAAGGACAAGGGAGTCATTTATTTGTGTCTATGCAATCTCTTTGAGTGAAAGTTCCACATCTGAGGGGTGGATGGCTATTGCTTATTAATAAAATAATGTATTTTGTGTTAACACGTGTGCTTATGAAATACTTACTATTGAAAAACTCTTCCAGAAATGAAGCCTGGAGGAAAGATATGACACAGAGGCAATGGGGTTAGTTATGGCCATTCCTACCCATTCATCCATTTATTCTGCAAGTGTTCATTGAGTCCCTTTACTGAGCTAAGCAGACAAGGGACCCTGTCTCTGCACTGGCCACCATCATGTTCAAGACTCCACTGGAGTTGATCTTCCCATGATGCCTTGTCAGAGGAGCCTCTGGCTGGAACTCTCTCTGGTACCTATGTAGACATCTCTGTGGCAGATATAGGCTTTGCCCTGGCATTCAGCGGCAACAAGAAAGGAATGTGCCTTCATTCTTCCCAGGCTCTACCTGGGTGTGGTGGGCGCTGCTGTCACCAGAAGGCTTCTGTAAATAAAGCCTGCTTAATCTCCTTAGCCGGATGGTGGTGTCAGCCTGCTGGGAGCCGGCAGGAAAGCAGCACCATGCTTTAGATTCCCCAAATTGTTAGAGGCCATGGGTGAGCCACAGCAGATCCCACACGAACAGAGAGACCTGCATTGGCTTGCCCGAGGGAGGGGAGTTGAGTTCAGGGTTTTCTCTCAGTCTGCTATTCTGGGCATGCTCGGTGAGGCATCTTTACCAACACAGAGGGACTGAGCAAATTCCCTGGATGCCAGGCAATTGAGCTGTTTCCAGGAGCACCAGCATTACCACTTCCTCCCCACTGGATAGCCCTCCAGGGTTTACATGAGAAATCTGAACTCCTCAACCCGGCCGTGAGACTTACTGCAATGTGACATTGCCCAGGGCTGAAGAACAGAAGGTCTCCGAAGCTTATACAATTTGTGGGACCCTCTTTAAGAAAAAGAATACAAAATACCTACAATATTTTCTTGCGGTCTTGGAAGGGGTTCATGGCAGTGCAGGGGTCTGAAGCTAAACCTTTGTAACATCATGAAAATACCCACTTTGGTCCACGCTTACCTTTTTAGGGCTTGTCTCTCTTGACCCCAACATGGATCTCTGCATTCCAGACAATATTTCTACTCAGTGGGCATCTCCCATATCCTGTTTGACATTCTTACTTGTGCTTCTGTGAGATAAGTCTGTATGAAACGTGACCAATCAACTCGAGATGCTATAATTAACAACAATAATTTTTAGAGCGACTATTTTACTGGGTACCTCCTTTGTGTCAGTCAACATTGTGCCAGATGCTTACATCCTGCAAGATAGGGATATATTAAATACTACAATGTTTGTGTTGTGTGTTACATCTCAGAGACGTTAAATGGCTTGCTACTGGCCCCATAGCAAGCAAGTAGCAAAAAAATAGTGTAACTTAAAAATTGCATTTTTCCAACTTCAAACTCTACGCCCTTTTACCTACATCAAACTGTTTCTATTTCTTTCTGTGCTCTATATAATGTCCCCCTCAAAGCCCAGTACCCAACACCTGATACCTGGATGAAAATGTCTCAGAGGGAAATGGGGCCAAGTATTTGCAATTTGGTATTAGATAAAATAATAGGCCTCATACAAGTTTACTATTTAATGGTTGTTAATTGGCATCCTATTTCTGCTTTTCACATACACTGACCCAGCCCATGTGTATCAGTTAGCAATACTACAAAGATACTGCAGGGGAAAAAAACCATCCTGAAATTCAGTGGCATACAACTATAAGCATTTATTCTTGCTTATGCACCTTCAGGTCAGCAGGGACTCGGCTGATATAGAGTGGGCTCAGCTGTGCTTGGCTTAGTTTCTAAGCTGCTCCATGTGTCTTTCATCTTCCTTGGGCCAATGGTTTTCCAGGGTAAATTCATCTTGGAGCAAAGACAGGTACATGAGAGGACAAGGCCAATCATCTAAGCATGTTCAAGCCTTTGCCGATGTCACATTTTCTAACATGTTGGCCAAAAAGTCATGTGACCAAGCTCAAAGTCCAGGGCAGGGAAGTCCACCCTGCCCACAATGAGGCCACAGTAAGGGAGAGGCGCATGACATCATTCCCAGGGGTGAAGGGCTGAGAACTAGTGATCAACTTAACACAGTGTAAAGTCGAAGAGAAAAATGCCCACAACTCATCTTAAAACTCTCAAAATAGGCTTCCCATCAATTCAGGGTATCATGATATTCTTTTCAAAATTCTTCACTTTGAATTCAATACAAATAAATAAATGCCATGTAACATTGTCAGAGAAGAAAAGGGAGAACAGGGAAGAACTGAAAAGTCAAAAATGCCGGGCCACCCAGCTGCCAAGGGAAAGGAGGCCATTGGGAGATGAGATCTACTCTTAGGGTACTACAAAGGCAAGTCTTGGGAAAGCAACTCGAGCTCACTCCCAAGTGTCCTGGTCTTATCTTGAAGAACCGTAGTTAGAGGAGAGCCCCCAATTCTCCACCATAAAAGATTGTTAAAGAACTTTTCAAGTCACTTGATATCAAGAAGTGAGGCAGTTAGCATTCTTTCCCTGAACCCGTACTGGGATTAAAAGTTTGGTGACCTACCTGTATTGGAGCTATCAATCTGTCTGTTAAATTGGACTAATTCTAGCCCGGGGGAATGTTAGGTAGACAGAGGAAAGCAAGTGGAATGCACTCACAATAAAACAAAGGAACAAAGGTAAAATAGCATAGTGGAATTTTTGAGGAAGAACCCCCTACTTAAGTTGTCAGGGAACGCATTCTACTTTCAAGAGTGTTTTGTCATTGTCACTGGAAATTAATGTCAATGATCACTTTTTTAAAAAATCTTTTAAGAAATACGTGTAGTAATTATGCGTTTTTTTTTTTTTTCAGAAGTCCGGAAATGGAAGCACCAAACCAGTAAAGGGATTATTTCTGTGTAGTGGAATCATAAGTAGTTTTTATTACTCCTTTATTTCATTTTCACTTACAGTTTATTCAGTGTTGACCCCATGTTAATGATATAATAAAAAGGAAAAAACTTAAAAAAAGGAACAAACTTAAAAATGCTTGTTTCTAGAGCCCCTGGGTGACCCAGTCAATTAAGTGTCCAACTCTTGATTTCAGCTCATGGTTCATGAGTTCAAGCCTCATGTTGAGCTCTGTGCTGAAAGCACGGAGTTTGCTTGGGATTCTCTCCCTCTCTCTCTCTTCCTCTCCCTCACTTGCACACTCTCTCTCTCTCAAAAATAATTTTTTTTGAAAACATTTGTTTCTAAAAATGATTAGTCATGGAGCAACTGAGTTTATAATGCATCCCAAAGTGTATTCTTCAGATACTGGTTCTGCTACTAATAGTGGTATTGGCAATGGGTTCTGTGATAAATAAATCTGGGAAGATCTGTCTTAGACCAAATTAAAAGTTAAAAGAAAAGAGCAGAAAAAACTTCAAAAATGAATAGTCAAGAAGAGGGCAGAGTATGCAACATTCCCAACTATACCACACCCATGATCCCTTCTTCAAGAAGTAGCTCTCCAGAGTAGCACTCCTTTGGAATTGCTGTTGGAGGCCAACATTGCCCAAATACAATTCTGGCATAAAGAACGGTAAGTTGGGTGGTACCTGGGTGGCTTAGTCGGTTAAGTGTTTGACTTCAGCTTAGGTCATGATCTTGCCATTCAAGGGTTGGAGGCTTGCATAGGGCTCTGTGTTGACAGCTCAGAGCCTGGAGCCTGCTTCAGGTTCTGTGTCTCCCTCTCTCTCTGCCTCTTCCCCACTTGTGCTCTCTCTCTCTCTCCCAGAAATAAAAAATAAACTCTAAAAGAAGAAGAAGAACAAGAACAAGAAGAAAGAAGAACAAGAAGAAGAAGAACAAGACGAACAAGAAGAAGAAGAAGAAGAAGAAGAAGCAGAAGGAGAAGGAGAAGGAGAAGAAGGAGAAGAAGAAGAAGAAGAAGAAGAAGAAGAAGAAGAAGAAGAAGAAGAAGAAGAAGAAGAAGAAGAAGAAGAAGGAGAAGGAGAAGGAGAAGGAGAAGGAGAAGGAGAAGGAGAAGAAGGAGAAGAAGAGGAAGAAGAGGAAGAAGAAGAAAGAAGAAGAAGAAGAAGAAGAAGAAGAAGAAGAAGAAGAAGAAGAAGAAGAAGAAGAGGAGGAAGAGGAAGAGGAAGAAGAAGAAATCACTTAGGCAAGGCAAGTGAACTGGATTGCTGCTAGACAGGACACCTGAGCAGGTCTGTATCGCCCTCCACTGTGCTTTGTGGACCCTCCTTTTCTTTCTTTTTTTTTTTTAAATTAAAAAAGTTTTTAAATATTTATTTATTTTGGAAAGAGAGAAACAGAGAGAGAGAGAGAGAGAGACAAAATGCAAAGCAGGCTCCAGACTCCAAGCTGTTAGCACAGAGCCCAATTCAGGGCACAAACTCACGAACCATGAGATTGTGACATGAGCATTTTGTCTCTCTCTAAGCCACCCAGGCTCCCCGTGGATCCTCCTTTCCAGACCCACTCCCCATCCTGCATGCCTTCCCCGCTGCTGTCACAAAGTTTCAGTGTCAGAACAGGCTGGTAGCCTGGACCCTCCTATTTGGTTCTCTGTTGCCTTCTCACCAGTGAGCCTTCTAATACCAAATTGTATTTCTTCAAGTTTCTTGTGTAGAATTTAAGCTCCAAGAAGGCAAAGAGAGTGTTCCTGTGTCCCTAGTGGCTAGCACAGTGTAAGGCACGCCATTTTGAATGAATAATGGCTTGAATGAATGAATGAATGAATGATATAAATTATGTAAAGGCATAGCCCAGCTTACTTTGAGAGCACAGAGGAACAGCATCTCGTCTCATGTTCAAACTCCTCAGATGAGGCGAGATGAGCCCCACATCCGGCTCTGTGCTGACAGCTAGCTCAGACCTGGAGCCTGCTTCAGATTCTGTGTCTCCCTCTCTCTCTGACCCTCTCCTGCTCACGCTGCCTCTCTCTCAGAAATAAATTTTTAAAAATATTTTTTAAAAAAAGAATCACACAACTAAATGCAAAATTGCGTCTCTGGCAAGTGTCCCAAAGAAGACATAGATGGTGCAATAAGAGCACCCAATAAGGAGATCCCTGTAGGTAGGGGAGCTCTTCTCAGATGAACCAATGAGTGAACTGATTTCAAGTAGAATGAGCAGTCACTGAGAAGCTGCACGACACTGAGAGGGACAGCAGAGGGGACAGCGAGAGTGTAGAGCTTGTGCTAGAGGGAGCAGCACACACAGGGACTGAAGGAAGCCAAAGTGACTGGAGCCCTGGGGAGGAGAGAGAAGATGTTGGGAGAAACACCAGAGAAGTAGAGACCAAACGAGGTCTCCTCCTCCACTCGCTGGGGGCCGCCAAAGGAGGCAATGAGTCAGTCCTGTTCACCTCTAGCCTTGGTCTCTAGTGTCTGCAGAACAAACACACAAACGAACAAATAAAGAATGAGTGAACAGACCACTGTTAGGCAGAGAAGCTAGTGCCACGTGCACTCAGGTGGTCAAAGTTCTCAGGTGTTCTCTCCTAAGGGACCCCCTCCCAGGTGTATCCATTCCCGTCTCTGAGACCAGCAGTGGTTGGCATCAGAGAGCCAATGTTCCCCACCTCTGCTGTTTCCTTCCCTGTGAAAGCACCTCCACCCGGAACTGTCACAGGGCATCCCTGACCCCTGCCTCTCTGCACCCCTCACTCACTCTGCTATACGGGAGGTGGAGTGGTGGGCTTGATTGGTGAGTCTGGAAGGAAAACTGGATGGCCTCTGCCCACAAAGCATGTTTTCTGCCCTGCTCCTCTGTGCCCTCGGATTCACACAAGGCCCATCCCCAGGGAAGGCAGCATGGCTCAATGCTACTGTGATGAAGTGAGAAGTCCGCCCAGTGCTGATGTTTCATATTATTTAGCCCTGTTGCCCATAGATAGAAACACATTCTCCAATTTATCAATACTAAAGTGATAGCTTAGCCCCTATCACTTCCTCCTTTGTCTTATTTCTCAGATGGTTCTAAATTGAGATTGAAAAGAGGAGCTTTATTTATAGAACCCTATCAGAGACCTCTACTTTGATGTTTCCACAATCCCTCCTAAAGAACACCAGCCTCTAGTACTCCCAGTATTGGCTTAGCCACCTGTCTATGGCCTCCAGGCCACAGCCCTGCTTCCCTTCAAGCTTCCACTTGAACTTCCTATCTCTGCTTTTGGTCTTTGCTGGAAGATCAGACTCTCATTTTGTCATTCATTTACTTTAATAAGTAAGGTGGAGAAGGTCCTTCTCCCATGGGATCTGCAGTCTAAGGAGAGTCAACCACAAGAAAGAAGCACATGTAAAAAACAAGATCATTTCAGAGACTAATAACCACTCTAAAAATAATAGAAGGCAATGTGATGGAGAATATCTATGGGTTCCAGGAAGTGGTATTTGGAAACTTGAATGAGGGGCGCTTGGATGGCTCAGTCAGTTTTGTGTCCATCTCTTGATTTCAGCTCAGGTCATGATCTCATGTTTCATGGGATCGAGCCCCATGCCAGCCTCTGCTCTGGGTGTGGAGCCTACTTGGGATTCTTTTTCTCCTCCCTCTGCACTCCTCAGCTTGTTCTCTCTCTCTCTCTCTCTCCCTCCCTCCCTCTTTCTTAAAATAAAATAAAATATAAATGGAAATTTGAGTGAGAAGAAAGTAGCCACGCAAACATCTAGAAGAAGAGCATTCTGGGCAAAAGGAACAACATTTGCAAAGGGCCTGAAGTGGGAATGAGCTTGATGTGTTTGAGAAAGGGAAATAAAGATGCTGTGGCTGAATCATAGTGAAAAAGGGGACTGGGGGCTGAAATTAGGTTGGCAAGGGCCAAACCACACAGGGTCTTGTGAGCTATGGTGAGGTATTTGGAGTTTGGGTCAAAGTCCAACGGGAAAACATTAGTTGACTTCTTGATTGGGAACTTCTGGAACTTTGGTGTTTTAATGTTTTTTATTTTAATGTTTACTTTTGAGAGACAGAGATAGAGTGAGAGTGGGGAGGGGCAGAAAGCAAGGGAGACACAGAATCTGAAACAGGTTCCAGGTTCTGAGCTGTCAGCACAGCCCGAAGCGGGGCTCAAATCATGGGATCATGACCTGAGCCCAAGTTGGATGCTTAGCCATCTGAGCCACCCAGGTGCCCTGAGACTTTGGTGTTCTTGACCCTAGACTATACTCCATGTAACTTAGACCCTCTTTTGGAATATATCATGAAGAACTCTGGACCATTCCCTTGGTATTCACTGTTCTCATAATGGATTGTCACTCTCGTCAAATAGAAAAGTAATATTATAAACATTAAGAGTTCCAGGATACCTGGGTGGTTCAGTCGGTTAAGCGTCTGACTCTTGATTTCGGTTCAGGTCATGACCTCATGGTTTGTGAGATGGATCCCTGTGTCGGGCTCTGTGTTGACACTGTAAAGCCCACTTGGGATTCTCCCTCCCTCTCTCTCTCTCTTCCTAAATAAATAAAATTTTAAAGTCAATAAACAAATAAATCATTAAGAGTTCCAAATTTAAGTTCTACCGTTTCAGTCATATCCATGGGTACTTGTTGGGTTTTTATTTGTTATTGTTTTGAGTTTTAAGAATTACAGTAAAGGGTCAGTGCGTAACCCAAACAAGTGACTCACTGATAGTAGGATATCAGGCAGTTCTGGGGAAAAACCTTTGGGATCCCTTCAGGTCCCCAGACTGGGCAACCCCTACTCTGTGTGTGCATAATTCTAGTTGGGGACAAGCTCTGAGAAAAAGAAAATACAGTAAGAGTGGGCAGGGAAAGTGAAAAGGAGTGCCGATTATTTCAGTTGAAAAAAGCCAAGAAACTGGAAGCTCATCTCCTGAAGAGAGAAACACATTGCAACATTGGTGGGGAAATTCCCTCCTTAATCAAGTGAGCACTTTGAAAAGCAGACCTGAACAGAGAGGAGGGGAAAACCACAGTGTGTAAGCTGTCTTGTGGAGTTTATTGTTCAGAGCAGGTGTTATTGGGGAATATAGGTGGGGGGAGGCGAGTAGAGGGGGAGAGACAATCTCATGCTCAGCTGGGAAATGTACCACCCAAACTAAAGACTCCACCTTCCTCACTCTGCCTGTCAAGAACCAATTCCAGGCACTTGAAAGAGGCATCCACTGGACTTCCTGAACCCTTAATGCAGCCAAAAATCAGCTTTATGCTCAATAACCTGGTGGACTACAGGTCTTCAGAGTCACCTGTCACTTCCTGTAAGTGAAGATGTGGCTTTTGTCCTAGTAACTGAGGCTCCCAACCTGGAGAAAGCTTCAGGGGTCAGTCTCTACCCCAGGACAACGGGAATTTCCCGATCTTAACACGGCCCAGGATCATGGGGATCTCTAATTCGTGCATCTTCAGAGGACCTGGGTGAAGTGCCCTCTACTCCTCTAAGCTGCAAACCTTCTAGACTCACATACTTCCCAAATAAGTTACTGTGTAGCTGGAGGCAGAAGGTTTCAGTATTATCCGGAACACTTCTTTCTTTGATCTGTGTGCCATGCTATCAGGAGCAGAAATCAGAAAGAAGCATTCTGCTTTGCTATGCAGCCAAATGAGGAACCACTAAATCCCCTAGAAGGTCCCCCTTGCTTGCAGTGCCAGCCGGGGCAGTTTGGCAGGGAGCCCAGCTGAGGAGGCTGTTAGCCTCTTCTTCTTTCCGTCAAGATCTCTATCTACAAATTGCAGTATGAGACCTGCCAGACAGCGATGGGGAGAGAGAGCCCATGGGAGACCTGGATAAGCCAGGCACCAGTGCAATCAAAAGTGAACAAAATGATTACGAAAAGCAAGGGAGGTATGCAAGAAAGAAGAATGTCCCATACTTGTTTGAGTTCAGATCCTGCCTGGGCTTGAGGCGGGATGGATGGAGTTCCTGAAAATGCCCCCCTCCTTATCCTTCTTTCCAGGTTCAATTCAGTTCAACCAGCAAACTTGTCCTAAGTGTCTGTAATGACTGTGAGGGTGAGTGGAGGTGGGACTGTGCAGGTGGGAGAAGCACCCAGCTAGAGCAGGGCTTGGCACACTATGGACCCCAGGCCAATGTGGCCCATGGCCTGGTTTTGGAGAGTCCGCAGCTAAGCGCGGTTCTCACTTTTATACCTGTTGTGGCTTTTTTTTTTTTAATCAAAAAAGGAATCATACATTGTGGCATATGAAAATTATGAAATTCAAATCTCAACATCCAGAGATGAAGCGTTATCAGAACACAGTTGTCCGCGGCTACTTTTGCCCTACAGAGGCAGGGCTGAGTAGCTGCATCAGACACCATCCGACCCGCAAAACCTAAAATATTTACTCTCTGGCCCTTGACAGGGACAGGTCGCTGAGCCCTGGACTAGAGTTAAGTTCTGGCAGCTTTTGCACCAAGAATAACAAGTCCATTTCCAAAGCTAAGAAAAAAAATCTCATGTTATCTAAGCTTTCTCACATGTTCTATCACTTTTAACAAATGACTTAGTCATCAGTTTACCTGCCACTCTGTTATTTCTGTTGGGTTTTTAATATTCTCGTGAGGGAGTAAAGGAAAGGACTCTGCCTCCCCTGAAAAGGTTCTGAAGTAAGGGGCACCTGGGGGGGCTCAGTTGGTTAAGTGATTGACTTCTGCTCAGGTCGTGATCTCCCGGTTCTTGAGTTTGAGTCCCACATCGGGCTCTGTGCTGTCAGTGCACAGCCCGCTTAGGATCCTCTATGTCTCTCTCTCTCTCTCTGCTCCTGCCCCACTTGCACAGCACTCTCTCTCTCTCTCTCTCTCTCTCACTTTCTTGAAAATAAATAAATAAGCATTTTTTTAATATTTTTTTTATTTATTTCTAGGAGAGAGAGAGAGAGACAGTGTGAGCAGGGGAGGGTCAGAGAGAGAGGGAGACACAGACTCCGAAGCAGGCTCCAGGCTCTGAGCTGGCTGTCAGCACAGAGCCCGTCGCGGGGCTCAAACCCACGAACCGCGAGATCATGACCTAAGCGAAAGTCGGACGCTCAACCGACTAAGCCACCCAGGCGCCCCTAAATAAGCATTTTTAAAAAAGTTTCTGAAGTGAGACGAGAGTAGGTTCGGGGTGGTCACTAGAAGACTGCATGGGTTCAAATCCAAGTCCCACCACTAACAAAAGTATGACCTCAGGCAAGCTGCTTCCCTTCTCTACCTCAGTTTCATGATAGGGCAAAATAAAAATACTTACTTAACAGAGTTTTCCCAAAGATTGGTTAATTAAAAGATTAAAAGATTGGAAGCACTTAACAGAGGGCCCATTATTATTAGCATTAGCCAGCACTGTTAGTGAGAAATGTCACAACTCTTGCATTTTATAAGTGCTTATTTAGTGATTAGTGATGCTGGCTAATGTTTACATTGCTCTTCTAATGAAGTTAGCTTGCTTGTTTTATTTTTTATCTTTTTTAATATTTATTTATTTTTGAAAGAAAGAGACAGGGTGGGTGAGGGGCAGAGAGAGAGGTAGAGAGAGAATCCCAAGCCGACAGCGCCGAGCCTGATGCGGGACTCGAACCCATGAACCGCAAGCTCATGACCTGAGATGAAACTGAGAATCAGATACTTAACCAACTGAGTCACCCAGGCACCCCTAGTTTGCTTGTTTTAAAACAAGTTTTGGCAATAAGTTAAAGGGAACTTAACTAGTTGTAAAATTAAGCTGAAATCTCTCTAGAGAGAAACCATCACAAAGACCTGACATAAGTTCATTTCCTACAGTGTAGACACAGACAGGGGCCAGCTGAGAGCCAAACCCAGCAAGACAAGCAGGATGTGTTTTTCTGTTGAACATTAAAAGAACTTTCTTGTGGCAGCAAAATATAAAGCAGAGCGTTAAAGACACGTTAACTCTGATAGACCCCGACAACAGAATAGAAAAGCTAGTTAGTGACTGTTAAAAAGAAATCTGGACAAAAAATAAATAAATTTTAAAAATAATAATAAATAAATCTGGACACCCACAGTGGGTGAACATTTTATTCAGAATCGTTTCCTAAATATGAAGCTAAACACCAAGATACTTGGTATTTTCCCATGCATTATGTTATTTTGAACTTTGATCTGATTTGCACAAGTAGAAATTGGAGAATAATTTAAGCGGGAGTTAAGAACGTAACAAAGAATTACATTTTGGTAGAAAGTTCACTGAAGAGCCAATTCCACTTTTTCCATTTCTCTTTGCCTGCAGGAAACACTTAAAGTCTGTAGACCCACAGGCAGGCATCGGCGTTCTTTGAGATGGCAGAGAACATAGCCAAGCATACAGAGATGGCTAGGAAGAGGAAACTGTCACCTTCCGCAAGGCTTGCCAGGTAGCCCTCATCCTTCTGAGTGACGGTCAATATCACAGTGTGACAAAGAGGGTGGGGACTGTGTCACAAACACCAGCCTTCTCACCAGTGGCTGTGTGACCTTCAACGAGCCACTTACCTTCCTGGCCTCAGTTTTCTCATCTGACAAAAGAGGGAAGCCGACTGGGTGAACTTTGGGCTTCCTCTGAATTGTTAGATGCCATGACCTTTTAAGTTGCGAACTAGCAGCATGACTCTTGTCATCCCTGCTACTGTATTTGGTCAACTCTTGAGGGTGGCTAGTAGGGGCAGCTGCAGGGAAACAGCATGAGTAAGATAATGAAGGCAATTTACAGATATTCTAAAAAGAATGTTCTCTTTCTGTGAAAGAAACTCATAAGAAACTGAGAGGATTGGCTTTGGTTTGACCTTTCCACATTCTATTAAACATCTGTCACGGGCTGACATGGTCCCTGATGGAAGAACTGCTTAGAATTGCATCCATGGCAGATTTCTGTATTAATTTTAATTAATTAATTAATTAATTGCACAATGGCCAGGAAGGAAAGAGGGAGAGACTGGGTCATCCATGAAGATCCCTTTATATCATCTATGGTATTTACAATTTGGGGGGAACCACAAGTTGGCATTTAAATTTTTTTAATTTTTTTAAAAAATATTTTTATTTATTTCTAGGAGAGAGAGAGAGAGACATCATGAGCAGGGGAGGGTCAGAGAGAGAGGGAGACACAGACTCTGAAACAGGCTCCAGGCTCTGAGCTGGCAGTCAGCACAGAGCCCGACGCAGGGCTCGAACCCACGAACCGCGAGATCATGACCTAAGCGAAAGTCGGATGCTTAACCGACCAAGCCACCCAGGCACCCCATAAATTTTTTTAAATTTTTTAAAAAATTTATTTATTTGAGAGAGAGAGACAGAGAGAGAGAGAGAATCCCAAGGAGGCTCCGCATTCTCCACAAACCATGACCTGAACCCAAATCAAGTGTTGGACCCTTACCATACTGAGCCACCCAGGCACCCCAACATGTCCCCGTACTTCCTCCACCCTTCTCTCTTCTTCCTTGCCTACCTGCCTCTTAACTTTAGTCAAGCAAATCTGCTACTCTCCTTGGCCTTCCTGAAGGTCAGACTATTTCTTATGCATTAGGACGATATCTGCCCTGAAGGTAGAGTGGCCACACATTTCAGTTCCATTGCTTATAAAAGACAGTAACAAAGAAGCACCTGTGGGGAGACAGTTACCACTGTTCGGTTGGAGCTTCACTTCTAAGACTTGGGGATCCCATCACACCCCTATTTTGATAGAAAAATAATAATAATAAACGTCCTCAGAGAAGGCCCTACTCCTAGGATAAGGATCACTCCCTCCCAAATTGGGCATCAGGGCAACAACTAAACAGGGTGGGAGTCATCAGAAATCAAATCAGACTTTGGGGCGCCTGGGTGGCTTGGTCGGTTGGGCGTCCGACTTTCGCTTGGGTCATGATCTCGTGGTTCGTGGGTTCGAGCCCCGCGTCGGGCTCTGTGCTGACTGCCAGCTCAGAGCCTGGAGCCTGTTTCAGAGTCTGTGACTCCCTCTCTCTCTGACCTTCCCCTGCTCACGCTGTCTCTCTCTCTCTCCTAGAAATAAATAAAACATTTAAAAAATTTAAAAAAAAAAGAAATCAAATCAGACTTTTAAGATAAACTACTGTTTCATAAAAGAAATGAAACCATGAAATAGTACCTGCATCCTTGAGGAAAAGGGTTACTCCCAGAAAGGTGAAGATCGGCAGCTCCGTACAGGACTAGCCTCTTTCAAGCACTGGACTTCCCACCCCTGGAAACACCTTTAAACCCCATCCTTATTCTATATGCTCCATAAGGACAGGCATTTGTTTTTTCTTTATCTTCATGTTCTTTGACATCACCCAAATACTCGGAACAGAGCCTGCTACACAGTAGGCACTCTGTCAATTTGTTGACTAAAATGAATGATGCTGAAATCCAGGAAGCCATCTCTGGCAGCTTACCTGAGGGTTGCCAAAACCCCAAGTTATATGGAAGAGAGGCAGGTGCCGGGAGATGCCAACAGAGACTGCTCTTTCTTGTGTATAAATGTCCTGGGCAGGTGTCTAAGGTCAGGTCTTCAGGAGACACTGGAGGTCTACAGAAAGTCTATGGGGCAGTGACTGGAGGGAGGTAAGGAAGGTAGAACAGTCCCCACAGCCTCAGATGACTTGATTGGGGGCAGGGGGTTGGAGCTCAGTCAGCTTCTAAGGGTTGTCCTGCCCTGAGGAAAGGGGCCCAGGCCTTCATGCACCTTTACATATATGTCTGTCTTTGGATGTGCCTCCCCACCCCCATGGAGTACGTGACCTTGGGTAAGGTGGCTGTGTTCTGCAGAGGGCAATTCCTGGAAATGGACCAGCCACCTACACTTCCGGCAGCTGGGAGAATGCGTGCCTCACTCTCAGGGTGGATTCTGGGCAGTAAATCACAGCACTTAGCAGAGTGGGGTTTCCCTGGAAGCTTGGAGGAGGGAAGATTTTCATTATTTGAGTACCAAACACTGAGGGTAGCTATTTCACCTTGATTCCTTGCCAGCAAGCCACGGACTCCAATTCTGGCTCTCTTGATCTACTGATGGGGAAAGAAGGAGATCACAAATGGATAGGAAGCTGCAGAACTAGGCATGGACCCAGAAGAGGGACTAGAATTGGCATCATTACTGCTTCCGGACACTTTTCCTGACCATTGCCCTGGGAATTAATGTACTCCAGTCTTTTGTTGCTGTGGTTCACCCTTTCAGCTCTCTGCTCAAGATCTTGAGTATTGGGAAACAGGATGTAATTGGTCTAGTTGAATTCATGTACCCACCACTTCATGTGGGAGGAACGGTCCCACCCAAACTGCACACAGCGGGGGTGGGACACCATGAGGAAGGGAAATGTGTGTTGAGACACACACACATCACATGCATACGCATCACATACAAAACAGCGGGAAATAATTAGCCAGGAGGAAGCCTTCCTTTCCCCACCTACTCAAAAAATTATGAACAATGGACTCAGACAACACTCTGGTGCAAAGGGAGTGGCAAACACCTTGGTAAGAGTCACATCACACCTCCGGGTCACCAAAGGAAATGGTATTTTAAAATTAGCATGATGTGGGGCACCTGGGTGACTCAGTCAGCTGAACATCCCACTTCAGCTCCAGTCATGTGGTTCATGAGTTCAAGCACCACATGGGGCTTGCTGCTGTCAGTGTAGAGCCTGCTTCACATCTCTGTCCCCCTCTTTGCCCCTCCCCAACTTGCACTGTCTAAAAAATAAATAAAACATCAAAAACTTTTTAATTAGCGTGATGAATCTCTAATAATATAAAAAGGTTTCATTCTTAAAGGAAAAGGTGGAGGAGAGGGTGGAGGAGAAGGAGGAAGAAGAGGAAAAGCAATGTCTTCTAACTGGGAGGTTTCACATCATAGGTTTCTAGAGAATAAAATAGCAAAATACGTTTTTGAGACAGTAAACAAATTAAAATTAGACTCCCCTGCTTTTTCTTTCTGCCCTTTTCCCTTTGCCTTTTGAGTTGAGTTATCCCACAGAGGGTAAGAGGGTAAGACTAAGAGAATGACAAGGGAATGGAGTTTCTGTTCATTGCTCATGGGTGCTAGGTGGGCCCAGGCTCAGACAGCATAGTCTTCTGACACTTTGTGGATGCTAAAAATTATATTCATGCAGCTGTTTCCCCAGGACCCAGGGGGAATCTCATCACTGAGTCTAGTACAGTGTCAGAGACAGCAGGGGCTCAGTGCATGTTGGGAGTAAGCAAGGAAGGGAGGAAAGGAAAGGAAGGGAGGAGAAAGGAGGCTTTTCCTTGACTCATCAGTGTTTAGATAACAGATGAATCACACATCTTACTCAGTTATGACCTTCTCTAACTAGCGACCACGTAGAGAGATCTAGAAAGAGACTTGACGGAAGGGAGGCAGGAATTATTAAAGAATCTCCCTCTGATTAGCAGAAGGGTCTGAGTTTTAGTCAGGTATTAAGTAAAGCATGTTCTAGAGAGTCTTCCACTCTCAGCAATTTATTCAAAGGAGCTAATTATTAGGGCGCCTGGGTGGCTCAGTCGGTTAAGCATCTGACTTCGGCTCAAGTCATGATTTCATGGCTCATGAGTTCAAGCCCTGAGTCAAGCTCTGTGCTGACAGCTCAGAACCTGGATGGAGGCTGCTTCAGATTCTGTGACTCACTCTCTCTCTGCCTCTCCCCCACTCATGCTCTGCCTCTCAGAAATAAACATTTAAAAAAGTTTTTAAGCTAATTATTGAAGGGCTCACCATTTTGAGGGAATGCCGTGGAGTAATGAGAATTTATAAGTCACTCCTAATCTAATAATTTTATTCTATATGGGGCGCCTGGATGGCTCAGTAGGTTAAGCTTCTGACTTTGCGTCAGGTCATGATCTGACAGGTTAACGAGTTCGAGTCCCACATTGAGCTCTCTGCTGTCAGCGCAGGCTCTGCTTCAGATTCTCTTTTCCCCTCTCTCTCTACCCCTCACCCACTCCTGTGTTCCCTCACTCTTGTCTCTCTCCAAGATAAATAAAAATCTCAAAAGACATATTTTAAAAAGTTTTATTCTTTGAATAAGGCCACACCAAGGTCTAGAAAAATAATGTGAAACTTCCACTTCTGGCCAAAACGGAGCAGCGAGGGCCTATTTACCATTCCACTTAGAGCAGACAAAACAGTCCTTCAGGATCGACATTGGCCTTTCTCTGGAAACCAGCTCAGGACTGAGAGCAGGGCTGGGACCAGGACGAGGCAGGCAGGCACACTTGCGTGGCTCTGAGGGCAAATGCCTCCTCACGTCACCCAGTCTTGGTGCCCTGCCTGCCTGAAGGGCTGCTTACGCCGGGTTGAGGCAAAGCTCTAGGCCAAGAGGCAAAGATATGAACTCGGCGCCCTGAGCTTCACTTCTCATCTGCTCCCTCCTTTATGTGGTTTTGGTTTTGGACTCTACCTTTGACAGAAATCTACATTCACTCCAGTCTCCCTGCCTCTTCCACCTAAGTCTCCCCCTCTGCCATTGCCCCCTTCACATCTCTGTCCCCCAACCCCCAGGCTGCCATCATTCGGATCCCCCAGTGTGGTGGCAGCGGGTCCATGCTGTGATTGGGGCACCTCCCCCAATGTTGTCCTGAAAGCATGTTCATGTCTTGCTGGAGCATCGGCCGCCTGGCTCTCCCTAGAATCTATCCTTGCCACCACCCCCACCCCCCACCCCTGCACAGGCACTGGTTTTGTGCTTATGGTCTCTGTCACCTTGCCTTTCACCCTCTGCAGCAAATACTCCAAGCATAGGGAAATTTCTAGCACAGTGGACCAGACTGGTGTTTTGCCTTTCCTGGAGATGATAATATGGGGTGATAAGGTGGAGTCTGAGAAAGGTGGAGTGGGGTGGACGCCACTGTGGTTAGAAGGCTCCGTTTTCTAGCAGTTGTGGGACAGCGGGACTGCCCCTCTCTCTAGAAGTCAAAACAAAACTTCAAAAACCCAGTGCATATAGCCTTTCTGTCCTCAACTCGCCAGGCCCCTGCCCTCCGCCCTCCCCCTTGCCCCCTTGCTTTGCTTGGAGCTGATGTCCTCTGCAGATACCAGGTTCCAGCCAGCAGCCTGGGTCACTCTCTACCCAGATGGAGAGAGGACAGATGCCTTTCCCTTATCAAAACCAAGGCCACAACTTACAATAACAGAATCTTGGGTTAGGAAGTCCCCTTAAAGGGTCATTTCATGCATTCCCCTGCCTCCAGCTGAGTCTTAATGTACTTCTCAACAGATAGCTCCTCGCTGTCTGCCCTGAAGCAGCCCCTGCTTATCCACGCTTGTTCCAGAGATGAGCATTTCCAAGAATATGTAACAGACAGCAAGCACCTTTTTGAGATCTAGATTAGATGTTATATGCTCTAATGCCAGAATGGCTTCTCTTGTTTCATTTCTTGTGGAGACGGGAATAGAAAAGGCTGGAGGAAGACCCGAGGAAGGAGTAGAAATCGAAACCAAGACAGAAGTGTCTAAGGCTGAGGGCACTGGGCTCTGTCTAAACCCTTGCTGCTCAAAGTGTAGTCCACAGACCAGTGGTGGCATCAGCTTTACCTGGAGCTCAGTAGAAATGCAGAATCTCCCGGCCCATCCCAGACCTAATGAATACCTTCCACATTTTTATCAGGATGTACACGTGATTCATGTGTACACTGAAGTCCGAGAAGCACTGGGTTTATTCTCCATTACTCGCTGCGAGCTTTGGGGCA
This sequence comes from Proteles cristata cristata, assembly GCA_017311185.1. Taxonomy (NCBI): domain Eukaryota; kingdom Metazoa; phylum Chordata; class Mammalia; order Carnivora; family Hyaenidae; genus Proteles; species Proteles cristata. Next base: position 4,938,117 of record JAESUZ010004630.1, read on the forward strand.
GGACCCTCAACCCAGAGCAGGATCACGTGTCAAAGTGTCTGAGTCTGTTACTTCCCTGAGTGGGTCCCAGCCATCCAGCTCCGATCCTGTGACTTTGAAGGAAGGTGGGAGTAGTCCTCCAGAGGGATGGACCCATCTGCCTTTGCCCCATGAGAGAAGCCCCCCTACATGTATAGCCCTGACCCTCCTAGCTACACCCCTAACATCATCCCACTTTGCACTTAGTACAGGGAACTCCATTTTGTTGGGTGGTGATTTTTCCCCCCTTTAAGCGTGTGTGATTCATTTGAATTGCTTTTTTTGTTTTGTTTTTTTTTTTTAACAAGGGGTTGTTTTTGTGTCTCTGAATGACACTCTTGTGGCCCCTGTTACCCCAGCTCCCTTTGATGCAAGGCCTCTGTTTTATAAGCACCAGGGTTCTGCCACCCGGACCTGGTGAGGCATATTTAAAGCTGTTTAAATTGACAGACCAGGCAAACAGGATTAACTCTGTGGGCCCAGAAGGGGAGGTAGGGGGCTGGGGGAGCGCCGCAGAATGGTTTACATGGATGGGCAACAGGACAGCCGGCTGGGCTGGGAAGGGGCCTATCACTGGAGCCGGCCAAGAATTCTCGATCTGGGAGGTAGGCAGAGAGCTTGCAATCTGCTGGTGATTGGATTAGACATGGTGTGAAATTCGGGGCAGGGCTGCCCGGTTGGGGCTGGGGCCCAGGCTGCTGTGGGGCCAGGCTGCCGAGGCCCCGCTGAGGAGACCTTGTGGGGATGCCCGGCCCTGCCCGAGCAGGCCTTGGAGACAGCCTCAATGTCACTGCCCTGGAGCCCCCCCACTGCCAGGCCCAGTCATCTTCCCCACCCCACTGCGTCCCCGTCTTGGGAGCATTCTCAGAGAGAGCAGAGGCTGCCTGGCCCCCCGCCACGGGCTCCTGTCCCCCTGGCCTCCAGCAGTGGCCTGTGTCGCTGAGGGACAAGAAGCTCGGTCTTTCAAGTCTCTGGGTCCTGAACTGCTCTCTCCTGAGATCTTCCTTTGCTTCTCTTTGTCTCTCTCTTTGTCTCTTTCTTTGCTCTTCCTCTCTCTCTCTCTCTCTCTCTCTCTCGCACAGTCTGGTTCATTCAGCAGGATTCCACTCCATCTGGATTTGTTCAAGAGCCCAATTCAACTTGTGTTTTCCTCTTTTTCAGGGATTTGGAGGTTCTGATTAACATCTTTGAGGATTTTGAAGCTTCTTCCTGAAGCCTCATCAGGCAACTCGGGCTGGGGGGAGCGGGCAGGTGGGTGGGATTCATCATTGCTGAAAAGTTGACAAGGTTTAAGCCTTTCTGGCAAAAGCAATAACGCAGGTGCAAGTCTAACAGGGGGTGGGGGGGGGATGATGAGAGGAAGAAGTTGTGGGGAAGGAAATGGATTTTATGGGCATTCCGAAACCCACCCATTGTGAAAGGAGCTCTTTTTGCCAGGAGATCTATGGCGATGTAAGCCAATGGCCAGAGTATGGACACCTGGATCCCAGGCAGAGGCCTGAAGCCGGTCATCGCCTGACCTCCCTCCGACTCTTATCATAAAAGGAAACAAACAAACAAACACACCTTCATGCCATCATGCCCTCCCAGAGAAGTCTCTCACTCTGACTCTGCCAAAGTATACCTCTGGTCAAGCTACCTTTTTTTCTGTCTCATTTTCACTGTGTATGAACCAAGGAGGTTAGTGATAACATTCCTTCATTTGCTTTGAAAAGCCACCAATCTTCTGATGCATGAAAGACCTTCAAAGTTCATCTGGTTATACGGTCATAGCATCTTAGAGCTGCAAAAGATGGTAGCAACAACTCCATGACTTTACAGATGATGAAATCAAGAGCCCGGGGGGCCCAGCATTGCTTCAAAGTGCCCATGATCACACCTATTAAATGACCAGCCCTCTTGGTAGTTGGGGAAAGCTTGAAATAGAGCAAGGTCTCTGGCGCCCCGTGCAGTGTTCTTTCTTTCCTCTTCTGCCCACTGGCTCCAAGAACAAACCACAAATGGTGTGTTGTTTTTATGATAACCCAGGAAAGTACCTGCTGGGAAGGCATCTTTCTCTTCTATCCTGTCTTGCTCTGAGTACAAACCCAGATGGAGGAGAGAATGGCCAGTCTAAGATTTCCCAGACTTTATCTCAGAGTGGCCCTTTAATGTCTCACAGAATGGGTTTCCCTGTGGACACCAAGCCAATTCAGATCTGTCCGTGTCATCTTTGCCATGTTAACAGGAACTCCAAGGGGCGCCTGGGTGGCTCAGTCAGTTAAGCAATCCAGCTTCGGCTCAGGTCATGATCTCACAGTTCGTGGGTTCGAGCCCCGCGTCGGGTTTTGTGCTGACAGCCAGCTCAGAGCCTGGAGCCTATTTCAGATTCTTTATCTCCCTCCCTCTCTGACCCTCCCCTGCTCAAGCTCGCTCACTCTCTCTCAGAAATAAATAAAACAAATAATAATAATAATAATAATAATAATAATAATAATAAAGAACTCCAAGTCCAAATCTGGGTTCACCAGAGAAGTTGGCACGGTTAAAATGTCTGCCATGGGTGAGGGAGAATGGGCACACTCAAACTGTAACCTCTGAACCTGGCACAGAGAGAGGCAAGCTGGTGTGCCCCCGGCAGAATATGTGTCCCCAGGCCTGCACCAGCTCCACCATGTTTCCTTCTGTGGAGCCCCCCTCCCTCTCTTCCTATAGGCTATGGCATATAGACTTGGGATTTCGCCAGCCTTTGCATGGTCATTGAGAGGAGCGTCTTCCTGGCAGAGAGAAAAAGCTTCTGAACCTTTCAATCTCTAATATGCAAATAAAAACCAATAACAGAGATACAGATAGCCCCTGGGTCTTAGTCCAAATGCTCCCAAATTCTGCAGCATCTTCTGCCCACAGCCCTCAGTTCACTGTCTGCGGCAGCAAGCATCCAAGATTGACCCCCCAATAATCCTTCCCCCCACCGTCCTCAAATATGTTTCTCCCATCAAGAAGGGGAGCTGGAGTCTCTTTCCCTTGCCCTTGATCTGGGCTGGCCCAGGACTTGCTTTGACCCGTAGAATTTGCTAATAGGAAGATTTCTGGGACCTCCAAGCCCAGGTCTTCAGGGGTCTGGTAGCTTCTGCTTCCTCTCTCTTGCTCATGGCAGCGGAGGTGGGAGAGGCTTAGCTAGCCTCAGCTCACGCTATAAGGAAGCTCAAGGCAGCCACACCAAGAGGCCTCGCGGAGGAACTCTGAGGCGCCAGACACATCGCTGACATCTTCATAGATTCTTCAGCCCATCCCCGGTCGCTGGCGGAAGACAATCCAGTGAACGACACCTAATGGTCAGAGGAGCTGCTCACCTAAGCCCTGGCCAGATTCTTGACTCTCAGAACTGTGAAAAATAAGAAGTTGTTTAAGCCACAAAGTTATGAGGTGGTTTCTTACACCACCGTAGATGAAACCTGTCTTTTGGGATCATGGAGATGACCCAATACTAATGGAAGATATCATTTGTTTGGGTGACAGCCCAGGGACTGACTACAACAAAAAGTGCACAGGTGTAAGCTGAGCCCCTAAGTGGCCACAACTTGTTTTAAAAGCCAGTCTGTGTGGGGAACCTGGGTGTCTCAGTCGGTTAAGCATCTGACTTCAGCTCAGGTCATGATCTTGTGGTTCACGAGTTCAAATCCCACAACAGGCTCTGTGCTGACAGCTTGGAGGCTGGTGCTTGCTTCAGATTCTGTGCTGTCCTCTCTTTCTGCCTTCCCACCCCTCTCTCTCTCAAAAATAAATAAACATTAGAAGAAAAAAAAAAGCCAGTCTGTGACTTGACTGCCTCAGAGACATCAAACCACCAAGAAAGCACCTCATTTCCCAGGGGGAATCACCCAGTTGTCTTGACCTGTGTGGAGAGGGTCAGGATGGTGTTAGAATGCTATGCTGCGGCTTTGGAAAGGATGAGTGTGTTATTATTACATTCTCTGAGCCCGCCGTGTGGTGTTGTTTCATTCAATCTTCACTCCGTCCCTACTTGGGCCAGTGTGCCCATCCAAGGACCACCCAGTTTCGATTAGTTGATTTCTAGCCCATTACCAGGGTCATCGTCTTCATCTATTTCCCCGGAATGTCCCATCGTTTGCCTCAGGAGTTCAAGAGTGAAGGCCCTCTCACCATGCCAGCTGCCAGGGTCTGAGAAGATCTGTCCTTAGGTGCAGTGTTGTGCCCATGGCCACGGACAGATCAGCCCTGCATTCTGCAACCTTGGGAGCAATCAGAGCTCTGCATGTGTGACCGATGCTCAGGGGTGAGTCCCCAGGAATGGCCGGGACGTGGCTACTTTCAACAACATTAAACAGTGATGGAAGCTGGGGAGAAAAAGGGAGAAGAAATATTTCACTTGCATGAGCTCAAGAGTACTTACTCTAAGCAAATAAAGTTTCCATGAACAACAGACTGGCTACATAAGCCACTGTATGATCACATAATGGGATTTATTAACATCTATAAAAAAGAATGAGGAAGTTTTAAAAATGTATCAATATAGACAGTGATGCAATACATATTGTGATGTGGAAAAAGTTCAAAATGTGTACAGAGTGCGCTTCCTCTTTGTCTAAAAGGAAGGATGACAACAATGTATATTAACACGTGTTTGCATTTGAATAAAGAAATACTGAAAGAATACACATGAAATTAATAACAATGGTTGCCCCTGGCAGAGGAGAGAGGAAGGAGAGGCGAAAGGGTAGGTTGGTAACATGGTGAGTTGAAATTTACCATAAGCTTTTTTATTGTTTTGATTTTGGCCCATGTGAAATGCATTACCTAATCCAAAAAAATGTTGGAGGAAAAAGGAATACGTACTTTGCCTAATTTGATTAAAGACGAGCACAAGAAGAAAAACCAGGATCAGAAGCTTTGGATGGAACCATGCCTATTTAGGCTGCCTGGAATAACTCCGGTATGAACAAAGAGCTTGAAAATCTGAGGAAGGAGGCTAGGCGAAGGGGATGCTTTATCACAGTTTCTGGAGAATCCAAAGCAAAAATGATGCCTGAAGCAAGAAGTAGAACAAACAGGCTTCCAGAACCTGAAGGAGATGTTGGATTGGGAGCAATGCTTAGACAGCACTTCCATCTGGACTTGGAAATCTCATGCTCTGACTTCTGTGATTTTTGACCGACCTTCCAGACCCATGATTCCATGATAGCCGTTCCAGTCCAGATGTTTCTGGACAGTGAGAAAGAGCTCCATTCTCTAGTGATATCATAGTTGAGGGTACAAACTGGTAGGTCTGGAGCTATGCTCTGTGACTCAGGGGCTTTGTGACTTGGGTACCAAACGGGCACAAAGTGAAATAAATTGTACTCGTTACATTAGCTTTCCTGTCCACCTTTTTAGAAATACAATGTTACAACTTTCTTGAGATCAGGGACATGCACATCCTACCTTGCGGTTACGGCTTAAGGAACCAATGAACAAATGAATGAATTGTCTGGAATCTATGGCATACACTTTATTTGCGAGTTATTTGAAAAAAAAATATTTGCAGTAAGTATTTAAAGTATTTTCTGAAGCAACCACGTCTCCAGGCAGTTTCTAATGCAGGAGGGAAGGAAAAAGAGGCGGTGGCCAGTAGAGGGCGGTGGTGCCTTTATCAATTAATAAAAGAGTGTGTGTGTGCACGTGTGTGCCTTAGAGTGCACACACTTCTCTGTTCCTTCTCTCTAAAGTTAGCTTCTCCCTCCCTCCCAAGACAGAATGACCTGCCTTCACTCGATCCATACACCCCTGTGATGGACAGTTGGGGTCATAGTCCCCGACCCACAAAACCCCCTTGGCTAGACTTGGCAAACCCACTGTGTGCTGGAATGAACTTGAATTCTACATTAATACCTTCTTAATAACATTCAGAAACTGTGGGGATGGTTTTCTGGGAAAAGAAGATACCGCCTCCTTCCCTCTTCCCCTCAGGGCCTCCGACCCCGCTTTATCTCCTGAAAGGCACCATATCTAATCACGGGAACGAGGGGTAGGCTCCGCAAAACCTGGGCTCTTTCCGGATGGAAGGAGCAGGCAGCAACAAGAGCTGGCCCATGCCGGTAGGCTGCTCAAACACCTAAGGGCATAAAGAAGCAGCTGTCAGGCACTTGTGCGCTTGGGGAAGGAGAAGGAAGTCAGACTGATAATTAGCCTGCACCAGGTTCTTGCCATGAGGACTTCTCATCCCTCCGGGGCGCCTTGTACCCAACCTAGGGCATTCAGTCAGCTCCAGATGAGGCTGTTTCCCCTGCGCCCCTTTCTTCACAAACTGGGAAAGCAGATTTTATACTACGGAGTGATAAGTGAGTGCTCCATAGGCCTGGGGGAAGTCCTTGGACCCTGGGTTTTTCTGGACTTCGGTCACTTTATCCAATAAACGGTAGAACTAGATTCACCATTTCACCACTTCCAAGCCCGACAATATGTATGCAAGGCCCATGCACACATAGGCATACACAGAAGTGACCATAGCAAGCTGCTCTGTGTGGTCACAGATCAACCAATTAGCAAGCCATGCATACCTAGCAAAATACAAATGGTTCCAGTGAAGACAAAAGTCAGGTACAAAAGTGTAGTATAGGATACAATAGGGACATGAAAGGGGGTCGAAAAGAAAAGGAGCATGATTCCAGGGTCTAAATAATAAGCACTTTTATGTTGGTGCAACTGCTTACAGAATGTTGACCACAGATGGCATTGCGATGTAAGCCAGCGCAGGGACAGCCCCATTTAAAGACGAAATTGGTACAAACGCAGGTTCAGTGACTTTCCCCGTGGTGATATGATTCCTGTCTTCATAGCTAGTCCTCCAAGATCCATCCTTTCTAGCGGTAATGATGGGTAGAAGGCACTCACAGAAACAAACAAGGTTTCTGTGTCTCACGTAGAGAAGACAGAAAGCTCAGTTTGGAGGATTCGGACTGGATCGTTAGAGGTGAGGACCCCCCCTAAGCACGCTAGACCACCCTGAGCGTTGTGAGGGCGCAGGCGCTCCCTGGCTATAAGCTTGTGTGGCTACAGAGCTAAAAGGAAGAGCAGAAGAGGAAGAAGCCGTCAGTCTTGCTTCTCAGAGGTACAGACTAACGGCTCTTGGGTGTTTACGGTTCATTTACTCAAACACTGGAAAAAACTTCAACCCGACTTGTGCTGAGCCTGAAAGAAACTATACAAAGGGGGAGAGGGTACAAAGCAAGTAGGAGTAGCCCGCCTCTCACCCAGTAACGGAGAATGCCTTCCCTCTTCCTAGAGTTACGTTGTCTTCAGCAGCAGTAAATATTAGGAGCCCACTGGATTGCTGCTGGAAGCACTGGTTTCTCAGGGACCTGGGAAGGCTTGGGGTGGGAGGGGGAGGGAGGGAAGCCCTGTGACTGTAAGTGAAGTCAACACAACTGTAGGTGGCCAGGGCCAATCTCCATCCTAAATACGTTTTAGAAGCACTTTAGGACACATCTGACTGGCTATATCACTACCTTCGCATAAGAAATTACTGAAGATCATGATAACAACAATAATCGTTACATTACAGCACCCCAATACAGGGGCCACGTTTCACACCTGAGTTTTCCTGCACGTGTTACCTCACTTGCTCCTCCTAAACCTGGGATACATTGAAGGCAAGAATCATTACTGTTCTCTTACAGATGAGAAAACTGAGGCCCAGAGACCTGAAGTGAGTTGGCCAAGGTTATGCAGCTGGTACATCGCCGGGCTGGAGCTCACACATAGGACTTCGGACACCATAGAGAATCAGTGTTCAGTTCCAGGTGAGTCATGTTGGGAAGAGGAGGCGCCAGGTTGGCAGCACAGGCCTCCCGGCTGGTTGGGGGCCCTTGCTGCGTCCAGCTGCAGGGATGGGCGGTACAGAAGCGTCTGTGCACAGGCCAGGGCAGCCTATACAGGCTCACATGGCTGTAGGAGCTGGCTCAGCCTCTTGCCCTGTGACGTGAGGAAGAAGGAAGGGATTGGTGGGTGGCGGGGGCAGCGTGGATAGAAAAGACAGGAAAAGCAATAGACTGGGAACCCATGGTCTTAGAGTCCAGTCCAGATGGCGCTTTCAGCTGTAGCTTGGGGCAAGTCACTTCATCTCTCGGAGTCAGGTTTACCATGTAGAGTAAGGTATTAGAACAAATGATTCTCAAGTCCCTTCCAGCTCTAAAATGATAGGATTAAATATTTATCTGTGCTCACCTGCAAGCGCGCACACACACACACAGTGTTGCACACAGATTATGAATGTTAACACTAATTAGCTCATGAAGTAGTTATCAATGCCTGTTATGTGCAGAGCAATATTAGTGCTCAATTATGATTTAAAGGTGAGCATGGGCCAGATGCGTATTTAACTTTCAATGTAATGTCAAACTGTATACGTTGGTATATCAGTCTGTGTGTATATGAAGAAGCTTGGAAATTTAGGATAGATTGATCGTTAGTGATTGGGGCTTGTAGGAAATGCCAAGTCCCCACATTGATGCTAGCAGTTAATGTAATTAACATTAATATAAGCCAACGGAGGGGCTCCTGGGTGGCTTAGTCGGTTGAGCATCCGACTTTCGCTTATGTCGTGATCTCGCGGTTCGTGGGTTCGAGCCTCGCGTCGGACTCTGTGCTGACTGCCAGCTCAGCGCCTGGAGCCTGTGTCAGCCTGTGACTCCCTCTCTCTGACCCTCCCCTGCTCACACTGTCTATCTCTCTCTCTCTCCTAGAAATAAATAAAAATTAAAAAAAAATTTTTAATATAAGCCAACGGAGTATATCTTGTATATTAGCCAAACCAGATATCTAGGGACACATTAAAACATAATGAAACCAAATGCATAGGCTCAATGAACTATTTCACATGCCAAATTCTCCGAGAGCAACTTTGCCCTGAAGAGACAGATCATTCCAGGGGTGCCTGGGTGGCTCAGTCAGTTAAGTGTCTGACTTCGGCTCAGCTCATGATCTCACAGTTCGTGGGCTCAAGCCCTGCGTCGGGCTCTGTGCTGACAGCTAGCTCAGAGCCTAGAGCCTGCTTCTGATTCTGTCTCCCTCTTTCTCCGATCCTCCCATGCTCACGCTGTCTCTCTCTCTCTTTCAGAAATAAATAAAAACATTAAAAAAAAAAGAGAGCAAGAAATCATTCTAAGAGATACCATGTTATCTGAGTTGTCCCTTGAATTAGTGTAGCAAAATAACCAGAGATGAGAAGGGGTTAATACAAGGTGGTAGTTTGCTGGTAGAGATGATTTTATGAGCCCTGGCAGGATAAACATCTCTCTTGCCCACTTCTGCCTAGTGTCAGAGTGGAATTCCCCCTACTTTCCAATTGTATCCATCCTCTTAATCTCACCATGAGGCTGGGCTTGAGGGTGGAAGCCAGGAATGGGAGAGAGCCAATTTACCTAAGACACAGAGAGGTTAAGCCAATTGTCTCAGCCCACACAGGAAATCAGATGTAGGGGCCATGGCACAGCCCTGGAATTCATGAGCTCCAGGCTTTGCTTCTAGACAGATGTTTGTGTTTCCTCCAATGTTTGTTTAATGGTAGAAACATTTCAGTGGAAACCAGAGACCTGGCTTCTCTGAGACTCACCTGTTGCTTTGGAATGTATTTATTTGTACACGGGGCCCCATCTCAGCAGACTGTTCCCTTCCTACAGCCAGAAGGCTGATGTGCTCACGTCACCGTCTCCACGGCAACTGACTGTGATATTACAAACAGCAGATTGTGCCTTGAGGTAGATAGCAAGTGGCCCCAGCAGGTAAAGTGGGCCAAACAAACTTCCTGTTTCCAGGCACAGATCTAAAAGAAGAACAGTAAAATGTTCCCTCACTCCCCCGGCCCCTGACACGCTCTTCTCTGGAGCAACAAATACCACACAAATTGAGATTACGTTTCAGGTTCTTACAAAAGGAGGCAAAAGCTCTTCCCTTCCTGATCGCCACCCTGCTTCCCCATCCCTCTGCCTCTAATTTACTCATAAACTAAAGACAGAGAAGGAAACCCTGTTGACTGATGGTTGATTGAGCCTGGACCCTAGGCATTTACATGTGCGTTCTGGTCATGGCGGTGATGCACCATCATGGATCTATACAGACTCACCCTCAAAGGACGAGGAGGAAAACTAGAACTTTGGAGAGCCACGTCTCCACCAGGTAGCACATCCGCCTACCATGAAGCCAGGAATTCCAGGCGCCTTCTCATAGTCTGGCTCCAGTATCCCTGATAGCTTGACCACCAGCTCCCTACAACTACCAGCCATCAGTGGATCAGGATCTCATCCAATCTCTCCCCCAGGTAACTTCATCTGCTTTTTATGTTCCTCGTGGCACCGCCTATACCATGACATTGTTTTAAGGCCCAGGAAAAGGAATAATGGAGCTCAAAGAAATAGACGAGACCAGTCCAAGGCCTCCCCTGAACTCCCTTACAACCATTTGCCCTTGGCTTCGCCCAAGTCCTGCTTCAAGGGCATGGCCACAGCGGACTGGGCACTCTCAGCAGGCCTCCTGAGCCCTTAGTCCTGAGGGGTTCAAGGAACTGAGCTAACATAAGAATCTCAGAGTGTCTAACACCAAAACCAAGGGCCAACATGGTCTTTCGCCGTCAGTTGTGGACTATAACAGCATTTCCCAAACGACCCACATTTCATACAGTATACACTCCTGCCTTCAGCAAGCAACTATAGTATCCTTGTTCTTGGGAGGACATGGTTGGTCATCACACTGCAAGGAGGTAAACCCCCTAACAGTGGTTTGGGGGAAGAGCGACCCTGTAGAAGGCATTCTCTGTCCCCACCAGTCTTACATATCCAAACCTCACCCATCCTGCAAGACCACAGACAAAGCCCCGCCCCTCCACAAACTTCCTTGAAACACACCTGGCAGGGACCTCTGGTCCCTCTTCAGACCCATTATGTGACCCAAACCTCTCTCCAGGTGTGTATCACGTTATATGTGTTCATAGATAAACTACGTCTTACCTTCCCTATGAGATTCTTTAAGGCCCACAAGGACAGGATCTGTGTCTCATCATTGTAACCTCTTTTGCCTTGAACATAATAGCTGCTTAATAAACTAAACAGATAAACAACTATAATGCAATGGGCCCCGTGACTTCATTATCTGGACTGTTTTCACCATCCTTCTCCTTTCACTTCTTAAAGGCCTGTCCTCCCTGCCTGCCACACAAAGGTGCTGTTTCATGCCAGCTGACGGTCGATGTGCTCTAAGTCTCCCCTTCCACCTTCCAATTTTAAGTGAGACATGGAGATATTAACTGTACCCAAGCAGCTCCTTCAGGGCAGTGACTTCCCCAAAAAGGGCATTTCTTTTATTCAACGGATAAAAACAGAAATTCCTTTTGAGATCTTTGCTTAGGGTTCCAGAATCTGTCCCTAAACTGCAGGCAAAGACCTCCCTTTCCCAGACTACTTGATCCTTTCTTCTACACAAGTTAGAATGTAACATATCCTCATCTAGAATAACTGTAGAGCCAGCTATCCCTTCCCCCACCCTACACTCTCTTCTTGCAACAATTGGTTGTATCTCTTGCGGCAAGTAACGGAAACCCAAAATATCATTGGCTTCAACAAGATGGAAACTTATTTCTCCATCTCAGAGAAGTCTGGAGGAGACAGTACAGAGGTGCTGGGGAGACTTCCTAAGGACATCAGGGACCCAAGGTCCTCCCATCTGGTCTGCTATTCTCAGAACTTGCCTCCTGCCTCTTGGTTCAAGATGACTGTGGAGCTCCAGCTTTCCTGGAATCAGCCCACCAGCAGCAACGAGAAGTCGAGGACATGCTTCTTTCCTTTAAAGCCACTTTCTGGAACTTTCCCAAGACACTTTCCCTAAATTCTACCGGCCACAGAGAGATTGATTAATATCATCTTTTTTCTGCTTAGGTTATTATGAATCCTACTACTTAGGATTCTGTTTCTTTGTTAGAATTTCTTTTTTAACGTTTATTTATTTTTGAGAGACAGAGCACAAGCAGAAGAAGGGCAGAGGGAGAGGGAGACACAGACGCCGAAGCAGACTTCGCGTTTCGAGCTGTCAGCACAGAGCCTGACGCGGAGCTCGGACTCACAAACTGTGAGATCGTGACCTGAGCCGAAGTCAGACGCTCAACTGACTGAGCCACCCAGGCGCCCCAGGATTCTGTTCATAAAGAAGAGGCGAATAGCTCCCAGGGAGAATCAGCGAGCTCAGCTTTACTTTCTGTCCTGAATAACTCATTGTCCATCTTTGAGAGACTAGTTTTCTCATTGCTCAACACAGTCAGGACTGGTGGAATCACTATGTCCACCCTAGTTCTTGGTAAACCAGGAGTTTAAGTGGGGCTGGGGGGCATCCAAGGTAGAGCAGGTCAGGTGACTTTCTCAAAATGTACAGTAAATTAGAGCCAAGACAGGAACGACATGCAGTGGTCTTGACCCCCGGCCCCCCAGGCATCACCTCTTCCAGAGGCTCAGCTGGGTCTGAGCCTGGAGCAAAGACTGTCACTGCACCCAGCGGTGGGTGTGAATGAATGCCGAGATGTGGAGAGGCAGGGGAATCCTGGCCAAAAGCACCCTCAGGAAGCTGTAGATAAGAAATCTGGGCCTGGTGGCCCTGGGTTCCAGCGCCCTCATTCCAGAAGCAGTACATGGACTGCGGCAGGCCTCACTGGTGCCACAGTCCCAGGGTAAGAGCTACACTTGCCAGACTAGACCAGCCTCCTCACGCAGCATAGCAGTCCCTTGCCACCCGGCAGGTAACTGGGGACCACAAAAAGCAAGCCACAGGGCTGCACCCATTTTGGGGGGCCCTGAGTTTTCAGGCAAATAAATCTCTGCCCAGGCTGGCAGCTACATGCAGGCTTTCCTGTTATCGTCCTGAATCTGGCCCAGCCCTGTCAGCTCTTCTGCTCTCTACCTGAGTGGGACCTGCCCTCCCACTGATGCTTCTTTCTCCATGGGGCCTCCGGAAAGGTATTTGGGCTGGCGGTTTGCCCACCCCCTCTCCCCAGGGGCCGGGTCCTCTGAACATCCCACAGACTGTGGGGGTGATGGTTCCCGTTTTGAAATATCTTGTACACATAGGGTTGCAGTGACCTGGGGAGGCTGGGACGTGCCAGGTACGGAACTATCTTGGGCTGGAAGGCAGGGATTCTGGGCTCGATGTAGGGTTCAGTGGACCCACAGAGAAGAAAGACACTGTCCCACCTGAGGCATTTTTCTTTTTCTTTTTTCTTAAATAGTTTATTGTCAAGTTGGTTTCCATAGAACACCCACTGCTCATCCCCACAAGTGCCCTCCTCCATGCCCATCACCTGCTTCCCCTCTCCCCCACCCCCCTCAGCCCTCAGTTTGTTCTCAGCATTCAAGAGTCTCTCATGGTTTGCCTCCCTTCCTCTCCCCCACTATTCTTCCCCTTATTCTCCCCCAAGGTCCTCCATTAGGTTCCTCCTAATCCTCCTATATGTGCAAATATATGGTATCTGTCCTCTGCTGAGGCACTTTTCTAATGGGGTAAGTGGAAGCTCTCCAGGTCTCCGTCCTTCAGAAATGTAGTCTCCCTTCCACGGGTGGGATGACCACCTCCTGCCTTTAGATGAGTTTTTCTTAATCCCTTTTCACAGTTGAGACCACTGAGGCCTAACCATGAGTATGGGGTGTGATTTCCCATTTCATCTACATCTTCTTGTTCAGGTCATATACCCTCTCTCAGTGGGTTCTGGGGCCGCTGTCTAGTTCAGCCCTAGGGTGGGATATGCAACATTGGAGTCTCCTTTCTTTTGCAAAGCCTTGTGTCAGCCAGTTAACCTTTAGGGGAGTTAAGTGAAACTTTAGACAAGTCCCCTTTATCCTCCTCCTCCTCTTTTAAAAATGAAATCTTGGGGCGTCTGGGGGGCTCAGTCTGTGAAGCGTCCGGCTTTGGCTCAGGTCATGATCTTGTGGTACATGGGTTCGAGCCTTGTGTTGGGCTCTGTGCTGACAGCTCAGAGCCTGGAGCCTGCTTCAGATTCTGTGTCTCCCTCTCTCTCTGTCCCTCCATCACTTGCTCTCTCTCTCTCTCTCAAAAGTGAATAAATGTTTTTAAAAAATAAAAATGAAATCTCCATTTATAAGACTAGAATCTTCTCTGACTCCCTGTTCTAGTCCCGCTCCTCACTCTTCTCCCCAAAGGAAACACCAGGGTGGGTGTGGGATGTGTTCTCCTGGCCGATGTGTGTACACACAGTCCTCTTTCCCTACAAAGTAACAGGGCTGGAGAAAAAGAGGATTTCGAGGGCACCCTCTTTGCCATGCCCACCTTTTTTCTATAAACCAGGTTTTTTTCCCCTGTTTTTTTTCTCTCCTGTCTCTCAGAGAATCCTCCAAGCACAGGCTCCCTGCAGCTCTGCCTCCTGTACTTTAACTGAGTTCCCTCTTATACTACTCTCTTCACACCCCAAACCAAGTGGGGCCAGGGAAAGGCTGCCCCAGCAAGGAGAATAAGTGGGTATTCACTCAGCGGCTGGAGAGGAGGCCTTTTCCAGGGTGTGGTAGAGAGCCACAGACGCCTGAACTCCTGCAAAATCATATCCAGGGAGCAGGCGTCACCAGAATGTTCTCAGCCTGCTTTGGAGAAGTTGTCCAAGGCTGGAAAATGGCCGCATGACCTTGCTTTCCAGACAGGCAAACTCAGACGTAGAGAAGTAGATCTGCCTGAGGACATCCTGACTCCTTTACCGATCAGGCCCTTGCCAGGATTCCAGAGAGAAGCAGCTTGTTCCGGAACGCTGTATGACTGAGCCTCTTTTTGGTTTTAGGAAAACGAAGTACAATAGAAAGACCATCCGTTGTGACCGTTAGGATGCCTGGGTTCGGCTCTATTTGCACAGTGAGACCTTAATTCAAAACATTCTACGTTTTGTGTTGTCTCTATGTGAGAGATGAGTGGAGACTATACCTTACTCTTCCCTGAGATCTCTAAGTTTTAAAAATTCAAATTGTATTTTTTTAAAAAAGGGTATGTTTAAAAAAAATTAAAAGGGACATCTGGGTGGCTCAGTCGGTTGAACGTCCAACTTCGGCTCAGGTCATGATCTCATGGTCTGTGAGTTCGAGCCCCGCATCGGGCTCTCTGCTGTCAGGTGGATATTCATTCTCTCTCTCTCTCTCTCTCTCTCTCTCTCTCTGCCCCTCCCTGCTCACGCTCTGTCTCTCTCTCTCTAAAAAATAAATAAACATTTTAAAAAGGGTATTTAAAAATTCAAATTGTGGAAGGAAAGAGCTAGTAATTAGGGCAGCAACGTGCAATGCAAAGAGCCTGGTCTTCAAATCCTGACTCTTCTACTCACTAACTGTGGTTTGGTGGCAGGTTGTTTTGAGGAGTGGCATGGGGGGGTGATTTTGTTTTTGTTTTTGATTTTTAGCATCTCCAGACCTCAGTTCCTTCACCTGTCTGCTTCTGAGTAATTAAGCTGATCTCACAGAGTTCTGAGGGTTACATGAGATAACACTCATAGAAGAAGAAGCCTGACACTGGGCATATGCTGGCTGTCTGGCAGAGATGGTTTCATAACCTGTTTGTTTTCTTTGAGAGACACATTGTCTTACCATAATTAGTTTAATCCAGTGGACTTCATGCATTTTTTTAATGGAATTCTTTCCACACTTCCAAGTCTGTGGACTGTCCCAACCCCCAATCTTAGTGGCAGGCTAGAAGGATTTTTAAAATGTTATAACAATGGCTCATTGAGCAAGTACTGAAAATGAAATGGACAGCTGAGGCAGTTTTCCAGATAATCCCCACCTCAAATCGGGTAACGCCTGGTCTGATTGATCGGGACACTTGTCTCTGTTCTCTGCCTCATCTTGCCCGCTGCAGACCTACTTGACTCACAGATCCTTTGGTTCACACTAAAAAAAAAAAAATACGTTGATTCACTTTTTATTGCAGACTGTACAAAGGTAACTCAAAGATTCTTTGAAGGAAAGAGAATGTTGGGTCTTTTAGTCATCACCTCAAATGCCAGTTTTTCAGAGAGGTAAAATGTGGAGCAATAATCATAATAGCCTCACTAGCTCACTAATCTTTGGAAAAGCCAGAGGGGCACCTGGGTTAACATCCAACTCTCGATTCCAACTCAGGTTATGATCTCACACCGCGTAAGATCGAGGCCTGCATTGGGCTCTGTGCTGCCAGTGCAGAGCCTGCTTGGGATTTTCTTTCTCCCTTTCTCTGCAACCCCCCTTCAAAAATAAATAAATAAATTTAAAAAGAAAAGAAAAGCCAGAAATACAGCACTATCTGTTGACTCATTTGATTTTACCATGACTCCATAAAGGGCCCACGACATATACGAGCACTACCGATTTGCAAGGAGAGAGTTGAAACTCAGAGAGATTAGCATACTGGTCCATGGTCACACAGGAAAGCTATGGTCAGATTCCAGCCGTAATCCACCTCTCCAGATTTCAGGTGCTTTCGAGAACACTTGAGAAGCCTCCTCCTGTCTTTTGGAGGAGGGTCCAGTCTCATGAGAAATAGCTTATGCCCTAATAGCCTCATGCAATTTAAGGAATGCCAGAGAACGATCTTTCTTCTCTCTCTACCCACTTCAGCTAGAAGAATTCCTCCCACTTAGATGCCTGAAGTGATTCATTCCTTGGAGGATTCCCAATTACAGGTCCAAAGATGATCTGGGGCAGGTTGTGTACTGAGCCAGTATGCCTGGGGTGGAACCCAAAGATTCATATTTGTAAAAAAGCTACCCGGGTGATACACAGTCAGTTTCAAGAACCACTGCTTTAAATTAAGCCTTGCATCCCCAGCTGTCCTATTTTGAAAAGGAAGGACACCTGGGAAGAAAAAGCCACAGAGTAGCTGGAAGCTTAATGCAGAATGTTTCTAGATCCGAGAGATGGCCCTCAATGCACTAAGCATATACACCCAGTCATGCCTAATCGCACTTTTTGCCTTCTTTCAGGTTCACAGTTCATAGCAGCACCAAAAAGCCTCCTCTATGCATAACATGGGGCTCAAACTCACGACCCTGAGATCAGGAGTCTCATGCTTTATGGAGTCATTCAGGCACCTCTTTTTTTTTTTTTTTTCTAAAGGATCTCAATTCTTCGTAAAACCTGACTGCCACAAAGTTGCAAAAATATAGTTGATCCTTTTTTTCTCTCTCTTAACACCTGTTAGTGTTCCAAAGGACACATTTGGGAAATGCTGATTTGTGTAAACCATTTCGGCAGCTTTCTCTCTAGGTAGCCTGGAAAAGTAAGGAAGATTAAGGGAGCTGAAAAAGGTCAAGAAGGTTAAAAAGCACTACCAAGTAAAACTTCATCTGCTTGGGACCAGCTCGGTTTTAAGGTTTTATGCGATACCGTGTAGAAAAATCCCAGACTTGGGTTCAAGCTTCCTATATTTCCCCTATGAGGTGAGTTTTTATACATCAAAATTGTTTCCTTATCAGAGTATTGATATTAAGCACTTGCAGGAAGTTTCAGAGTTTACAAAGTCCTCAATATGTTGTTACAATATAAAACTCAGAGGTGGATATTAGTATACTCATTTTATGACAAGAATATTGACATTCAGTAAGCTTAAACCAGTCATTTGAGAACTGGAAGGGGCTCAGAAATAATCTAGTCTAGTAGTGTCTAAGTCTGAGTCCACACAGAAGTACTTAGTGCCTGGTCCCTGCAAACTGCTTCCACAGTTTTGGGGCAGGGCCTATGGATCTGTGTTTTAATGAACCCAGGTGATTCTCATGCGGCCTGTTTGTGGTTCACCTGACACTGTCATGAGGGATATTAGACAAGATATGGCTCCCGTGCACATGGTGAAGATAGCTGACCCTTCAAAGCACCTTTTCTTCTTGCTTCCAGATGTACTAACTAAATATTGTATATGGACCTCCATGCTTTGGATCTAATCTTCTTTTTTTTTAACTGAGAAAATAAGGATCTGGAAAGACAAATGGAGGGACCCCAAACCACAAAGCCAGGACTCAAACATGAATTTTTCTCATTCTGTGCACTGCTAGTCCCTCTAAATCCTCGATGCCTGATATTGGGGTAAAAGGGGTCATGAGGGGTCACGGTGGTGCATGGAGGTCCATATACAATATTCAGTTAGTACATCTAGAGGCAAGAAGAAAAGGTACTTTGAAGGGTCAGCTATCTTTGCCATGTGCATGGGAGCCATATCTTGTCTAATACTCCTCATGACGGTATCAGGTGAACCATAATCATCTTCCTAAATGAATGAAGTTTCTCACATTTGATTTATTTATTTTAATATTTGTTTTTTCTTTAAAAGTGACCTGGCCTACCAAAATCTGCCTTCACACTTACATCTTTCAGAGACTCTTCCTAGAATTATCCCACCTTACCTCTCTCTTTGATTTCATCCTTCTTCAGCAGCTGTATATCCAGTTGCCCTTGAAAATGTGTTTTTTTGCTGATTTGTTGTTTGTAAATGTTCTTTTTTTTTAATGTTTATTTATTTTTGAGAGAGAAAGCATGAGTAGGGCAAGGGCAGAGTGAGAGAGGGAGACAGAGGATCCAAAGTGGGCTCTGGACTGACAGTTCGATGCTGGGCTCAAACTCACAAACTGCAATCATGACCTGAGATGAAGTCAGATGCTTAATCGACTGAGCCACCCAAGCTCCCTTTGGCTGTAAATGTTCTTAAGACCTTTTCATGACTTGTGTCCAGCCTTCTCACAGTAAAATCTGTGTCTTCTCCTCACTCTGGGTCCTCACTGGGTCTATACCAAGTTAATGGACATTGTCCATCAGCCATAGAAGAAAATACTCTGGCTGAGGGTCAGGAATTCTCGGTTTTCATCCCAGTTCTGCCACTGGCTTGCTGGCTGCCCTCCAGCATGTCACTTCGTCACATTGTGTTTCAATCTTCCAACCAGTAAGTGAATATATCAGACTAGACTAATATTTCCCAAGACATATTCCAAAGGCCAGTTCCTCAGGAGTGTTATAAGAAAAAAGGAGCACCTTGGGTAGCTCAGTCAGTTAGTTAACTGTCTAACTCTCGGTTTTGGTTCAGGTCATAATCTCATGGTTCATGGGATCAAGCCCCACATCAGGCTCTGAGCTGACAGCATAGAGCCTGCTTGGGATTCTCGCTCTTCCTCTCTAGCTCTGCCCCTTCCCTGTCTGGTGCATTCCCTCCGTCTCCCTCTCTTTTCTCTCTCTCTCAACGTAAGTAAATACATTTTTTACAAAGTCACTCTGTAGTTAAATACGTCTCAGAAGCACTATATCAAATGGATCTCTACTACAAGATGCCTCAGAGACTTTAACATGCATCATGAACCTCCACTAATGGGATGGATGGCTTGTCCAGAACCCTTTTGTGGAAGGCACCCCATGAGGTTAATGTTCTGCAAAACTCACTTGGCCAGAGGCTGGACAGGACCAGTTCTGGGGTCCATTCCAGAAAGAAGAGATGTAAATAGTGGACTAAGCACTGGACCAGAAGTCAGAAGACTTGCGTTCAAAACTCTTCCACTTAAAAGTTGTGGGGTGATATTAGACACGTTGCCCCACCTGTCTGAGCCTCAGCTTACTCAAATGTACTTCACAGGGTCGTAGTGGAGGTTACTCACAGTGTCGAACACATGACTTGAATGAAATAAATGTTTAAATTCTCTGAGGGGGCGCCTGGGTGGCTTAGTTGGTTAAGCGTCCGACTTTCGCTTAGGTCATGATCTCGCGGTTCGTGGGTTCGAGCCCCGCGTCGGGCTCTGTGCTGACTGCCAGCTCAGAGCCTGGAGCCTGTTTCAGTCTGTGACTCCCTCTCTCTCTGACCCTCCCCTGCTCACGCTGTCTCTCTCTCTCCTAGAAATAAATAAAACATTTAAAAAAAAATTCTCTGAGAACTTGGCATTCTTGCTGTCTTATGTTTCTGTGCAGGCCTTCATTAACAGCTCCATCGGATTTCCTTCTGAAATAGTTTTGTGCATCTGCCCCTAAACTGTGTAATTTTTTAATAAGAGTTTCGATACAGCCCTGACCACGGGCTTACCCCACCCCAGGCTTTGAGTTCTTTTTCCTTCTTCACCCCTTCTCTAGCAGGGAGATATTATAACTGGATCTGGCATTCAAAACAGCCAGGTAGGTGGTTGAACAGGCTTAAGAATTTGTGCACCAAGCCCCTGAAGCTCTTTTAAGCAAGGTAGGGAGCATCAGAGGTGTGCTGGAATGACTCTGGCCACCTGATGGATGGTTTTAGGCAGTGAGCAGAATGGAGCGCCACCAACACATGGTATAGCCCACTCAAGCCTGAGGAATGTTATTACCTTTGCTCACCGGAAGGCAGGTGTTTGTCTAGGTTGACCTAGGGTCAAGCATACTGGGCTAAATACAACCAGTCTTTTCCCCAGGCTGAGCCCACACATTTTGACCCAGCCAGGGTCAGGGATCACTAGAAATAAAGGTCAGAGATGGGTGATGGTGGGGGGGGGTGGATTTCCAGTGCATTTTGTATTTGTTGAAGAGTCAGAAAAAGTTACTCGCTTAATAGGCGTATCAGCATGGGCTGTGGGAAACCTGAATACCTCTGTTATGTAGGATCCTAAGATTTTGGTTCCTAACCCAAGGATTTTGATGCTTTCATCAAAAACCAGCAGGTAGTGCCAGGTACTGCTACTCCAAGAACCTCACACATATTCTAAGTTCTTTAATCCTCTCTATTCTGTGAGGTAGAGAGGATTGAATTTTCCTCAGTTGCCAATGCACAGAAAGGTTAAGTAACTTGCTTAAATTTTCACAGCTATTTAGTAGTCACTGAGCTGGATCTAGGAGTCTGGTTCCAAACCTGTGATCCTATCCACCTTCCTAGATTGCCTCTCTAAGGTTAATAAGGGGCTCACTCTTTGAAGCCTAAAACAGAGCTGTAAAAAGTAAGTTCGTTCAAGCTAGTATGTCACAGAGTGAGGCAAATGTGACCTTACAAACATGACAGTCCAAGAAACTAGAAACTTGGGGCCCAAGCCTTGGCACCCTCAAGAATTCCACTCAGCGGAACAGTCCCCTGTTTCATCTCCTGGACTTCCTTCCCCTAGGGCACTGCGCCCTCACCCTACCTGGTATCTCACACACACATGGCCCAAATAGGTACAGAGGGCCTTAACCTTTACCTCCATTCTCCTGGTATTTCTTCTAACCATAGTAGGTACAAAGAAATACTTTGGAGAGGTGAGAAGTCCAGCACATGTGACATGGCCATTTTTTCCTTCATTTGAGCCAAGAAATATTTTAATAAGTGCCTCCCATAGGACTGGAGTGGCTAGGCACTCAACTGACCAAAGTAAACGAGATTAAGATCCTTCCCATTAGCAGCTAACAAGTAAAACAGCTATACAATAATGGGAAGATAAAAGAGCATCGAGTATCCCAAAAGGAACAAGAAAGCTTTATAGGACTTGGGAAGGGAACATCTGGTTGAGGTAATCCTGGAAGGCTTCCTGGAAGAAGTGGGATTTGACCCTCTGCCATCACCAAGCAGCTGCTCCGAGCTCTAGAGCCAGTCCCTGAGCCCTCCTGGAATTCCTTATAGGATCCATCTCAAAATTCCAGCTTCCGGCTGAGAAACAACACCCTTGGGTTGAGCCAGCCCAGGGCCCTGCCAGCCATAGTCCCCAGTGACCGTTCTGAGGGGCCCGTCAGAATTTCCTGAAGGAACAGCTGCTTTAAAGCAGAGATGGGGGCGGTGGGTAGCTTTGCAAGTTAATCCACTGATATTTTGCCTGCCTCTTCTCTGCGTTGCCAGGCCCAGCCCCTCGGAGACAGCCTAGCTGTGCAGTAAAGGAGAATGGACCCTGTCCTGGAGACAGGGCAATAATGAAGTCAATGAAGCATAGCAAGAATGGAGATAAAGGGGCTTTCTTGGGCCTCACTGCCCTGGGGTGACTTGTCCAGTTAATTTTTCCCCCTCCTCGCCTCCTTGTTCCCTCCCTCAACTCTGCTCGCTCTAAAGGCCCCAGAAAGCTATGTGATTATATTCACAGGAGATTGCCAGGGAGGTGGCTGAAAGGCTTACGTCTCTGTATTCGCCTTCTAGCACTCCTGTAAAAAGCCACAGGGATTGGGGATTCGGTTGCCTTGTGGCTCAGATGCAGAGGATGGAGACAGAGAAGGTAGGAGGCAGAGCACAGACCACCCAGCAGGCTGGTTCCCGGACCCCTGAAAAGTACCCAAGCCCCCAACAGCAAATATGAGCATTGTTCCCATTGCTGATGGCTAACTTTTCTCAACCATTTGTCCATTTCTTCATTCCACAGAAATCTATCCAACACCTAACATAACCCAGATGCTACGATGAAATTAAGTTTAGCCAGTGGCCGCAGCTCTTACTCAAATACTCATCTCCCTGAAAACTAACCCAAAACAAAATAAGAACGTCTTGGTGCTTTCTAAGCCCAGTTCCATCATTTTACGGCAGGGCTTGCGTGTGCCTGGTACCACTCCTTGCAACACTGTGACATTCCATAATCATTGAACTGATTTATTCTCAGAGAACAGATGTCCACATATATTTGCTGCCATTAGCGATGCATTTATTCATTTATTCATTCATTCATTTGGAAAACATTTTTCAAGTATTTCATGCTACTGAGTTCACTCTGGTGGGGAGAGCAGAGTTACTAACCGGAGGAGGACAGACATGTGGCTCTGAAACAGAGAATTAATATCTTTTTGTTGCCTAGCACTTGACATCTGCCATCTTGTTACTGTTCCCCTGCAGCCCGATGAGGGAGTGCTGGGGGCCCCTTTGCAGAGAGGAGAAAACAAAAACAAAAACAGAGGCTCTGAGAATTTAGGTAAGGGCCCCAGAGCCCCATAGTTGTAAGCAAGCGACAGACACACCCAAAGAGATTCCCACACAAAGCAGGTATGTGAACAGAGGAAGAGGAGGAGGAAGCAAAGGTGCTGGGTGGCTGGAAAATCTGTTGAATTCCTACGGGGCAGCAAGGCAAAGCCCCTGTCAAGAAAGGAAGGAAGTTCTCTGACCCGAGGAAGGAAGATGGTGAGGATGGAGCCGTTCCCACAGGGGTGCTCCTGACCTCTCCTGATCCTGGAGGGGTTTGTACAGCCTTCAGGGCCCACGGGGTGGGGGTGGGGGTGGGGGTGGGGGCTGTGAAAACCAAGGAGCACAGTTGGAGGTTGAAAGGGAGGCCGGAGCGGCACCATAGTTCCCTGCTCTGTAACCAAAGCAGAATGGAGGACGAAAGCCTTTGGAATAGGGCATTTGGGGGAAGACAGGGGGTACAAGGGAAACAGAGCCCTGTTCTCCACTGGGGACAGTAGCGCTGTGACAAAGAGGAAATAGCCCAAAGGATCCGGCCTGCCCCGGCAATCTCAAGGTCACCCCAGTGCGTATCCCAGGACCACGCACAGACAAGGCTCCCAATTACTCATTAGCCAGCCTGGTGTTGGGCCCCACGTCCCTGTCCTTGGCCACAAACAGAGATGAAAGCCCGGCCGCCAGCTCTGGGAGGGGCGCCCTGATAGTTGGGTAGCTGTCCCAGCGACAGCCAAGACAGAGGGAAGGCTGGGCTTCAAGCACTTCTGCACCTGTCACACCACCACCATCCCATCCCCTCCTCCAAAGAAACACAAGCCACAAAACTCACCATTAGGGGACAGGGGATCTTAACAACTGGCTCCCAGGGCCAGCTTCGGCAAGGACAGGCCAAGATGTGTTGACGAAAGAAAGGAATTCTCCTGAAAATCCTTTGACCAGACGCAGGGAAGGAACGGCTCAGCTCTTACCTGAAATCTGAGGAGAAAAAGCACCTCGGATTCAGGTTCAAGTGTACCCAAGCCATCTGGAAGCTTTGGTCCTATCTGGCCTGTGCCTCCCTTACCATCCTCTCACTAAAGGGCTGTGGGTAGGTGCTCAGGTGACCATGCCTATCCTTGCTTCTCCACGCTTCTCTCACCCATCCCTCACCAACAGAGATCAGGCAAGTCTAGAAACATTCTCTGAAAGAATGCAGTTGGCCGCCATAATTTCCCGCTACCCACCCCCAACTCAGCCCTGGAACCGACCATGTCCCTCTGCTGGTCTTTGTCCACCGCCTCGTAAAAGGAAATTGGAAAAATTCTACATGGAGACACTGAAGCATGGTAGGAAAGGGCCAGCATGCAGAACCTCCAAAAGTCTTTGTTCTGGACTCTCAGGTACCTTCTTGAATAATAGCTAATGGCAGTGAAACATCAGCAAGGGATAAATGGTCAGGGCGGCAAGAAAGAGAGCAGCAGCAGATTTCATCCATTCCGCGTCCTCAGCAGTCAGGAAACAGTGACTCTCATGTGCCCTGGCTCCAGTGGGTGACTGGGTAAATTGGTCCCTGATCTCCAGGAGTTCCTATACTTGGGAAAGAGTAATGTACGTAAACAACAATTACAACGACGGAGTTGCCATTTACTGAGCACCTGCCGAGCACTCTGCTTCTCACCACAACTGTGTAGGGTGGCACTGTCACCCACCTTGACAAAAGAAGATGCTACTGCTCGAAGAGTGCCAGGTGACAGGGCTGGGAGCCACCCCCGAATCTGGCAGGCATGACTTGGGAAGGGAGGGGAACACGCGCTTGACACCTTCAGCCGCCTGGGAACTCCCCTCTCGCCTCATCTCGTGTCCTTGCTCACTTCTCCTCTCGGCCCACCCACACTTCTTTTCTGTCTTTTTGGCTTCTCACCTTCCCTTACGCTGACCGTAGAGTCTGGATCTGATCCCTAACCTCTCTTGTCTTCTGTCGCCCCTGCTGCTTAAATCTGTTCCTAGGATTTCAGTCGCCGCCTACTGCCTTGCAATTTCCAAACCTGTGTCTCTGGCTCAGCCCTCACTTCATGCTCGAGTCCCCATCCCACCCCCAGATCATTTCAGATACTTAATACCACCTTGCCATTCTCAGGCTACTGTGTTCAGGATCTCTCTGCCCTTTGTGTGGATTTCAATGGCCTGAATCCCCCGTGGCATTTTATTCTCCTCTACACCTAAGTCTTCTCGAGTCCTCTTCCTCAATATTTCTTTGGTCACATCACTATCTTAATTCAAAAGTCTTCCGTGGTCCCCTAACACTTAAAGACTGTTTCCAGATGCCCACAGGGCACTCTGTGTTCTGATGCCACCCTATTCTCTACCTTCCTCTTCTCAGATCCTGCACCCCAGGATGACTCCCCCCCTCCCCCCCACCCAGTGCATCTCAGTGCTTCTGCTCCCTGTGCCCTCCTGGACATCATTCCCTATGGACTCCTAGCTCCCTTCAGGCTATGGCTAGAGCAGGTGTTTCTTATGCAGCTCGTCCTGGTGCCCACAGCTGGATGCGGCCCTCCCTCCCTGAATTCCCATTGCACTTGGTTATTTCATATCCTTGGGTGTTTGGGGTTTGGTTTGCCTTGCATTTGGTGCTGGGGAAGGAGTTTGGGCTGTGAAGTTCAAGTGAGTGTGAATTCTGCTTCAGCAATCTCCTAGCGGTGTGACCTCGGACCCCTTCTTTATTAGGAACCCTTCTTTCTCCCTTCTGTAAAATGGGCAACAGAATATAACCTTGCCGTGAGAGTTAGAAATAACACGCGTGAAAACGCCCCACATGAGCAAGTGGTCAATAGGCAGTACTTGTTAGCATGATGTGTTTATTTCTTTCCCACTAGAACATCAATCCCTCATGGTTTAGCTGACCAACTTCTATTTGTTTTTGTATCAACCTCGGTCATCAGCGCAGAGCCAGGAATATAGAGCTCTCTGAAGCAATGTTAGCTGAATGCTGACTGAACTGAAGAAAGCAAGACTTTCTCTGTCTCCTCAGCCGTGGCCTGGTCTGCCTGAGCGCTGCCACCCTGGAGTTAGAATCCTCCAAGACCACAAACCCAGCCCTTCCCGACCTCTGCCTCCATTTCCCCACCCCGAAGTGGCTCGTTATCCACCCCCACGCCATACACATAAGATGTTATTTGTAAGAACTCAGCTGTAGGTGGAAATGAATGTTGAGAGCTTCTCAATGGAACAGCAATCATAAATCACTCCGAAGTTGGGATGAAACCCTAGGAAGCCGTGCCATGCAAACCACAATTCCCTAAACCTCTGTACAAAGTGGCCTTGAAACCCCTGGAGACCTGGGAAGACATTCCTTTCTCTCTGTTGCTTGGCACTTGGCTGTTCTAATTCTGGCTGAACCCCGGCAGCCCACAGGCATGTGAAAACGAAAAGCCTCACCACCCATGTCCTAGATGAGAATGCTTTCTGGGCCCCGTGTCCGCTTTGCCCCTGCATTAAAACCCTGTGGGTCTTCAAGTGATGAATAGTGAAATATAGGGTGACCAGGCTCCCTGGGTTGTTACCCCATCCTCCTCGCCTACTTCTGGTGGCTTTTCCTGAAATCAAGGCCTGAGACTGCCCGCATCTCAGCTAGGGGTGACCACAGTGAACCCCAATCTCTGGCCTTTGAGTTTGTGCTAGGGAATGAATGCCCCAGGCCAAGGCCCTTGAGCCTGGGAGGGAAGAACACTGGCTGCAGATGCGAGCTTGTGAGAAGCTTTGATGTTCCGAGCAGAATTGGGAGGCGTGGGAAGTGAGACTTCTGTTCCCTGGAGCTCCCACAAGGCAAAACCCTTCCGTTATCTTATAGGCCTGAGCATAGCCTCAAGGTGCTGGCTCAAGCCTGTCTTGGCCCAGAGTAAATCAGGCCCGAACCAAAGAATGCACTTGAATCAAAGTGGAAAATTAGACGCTGTGCAGGAGAAAGCTCTCCTCTCCAAAATATATATGCATCAAAGTGTACCCCTGTCTAGCTGGGACAGGAGCCATCAAAATGCAAATGTGGGCCTTGAGAATGCTAATGCTGGAAGTGGAGAACAATACCGAGACAGACTTCTCGGGGCCAGGGAGAGGGCCCCAGGGCAGGATGTGGGAGCCGAGTGGGGGGCAGGGATGAAAGGGGTAAAGGAAGCCGTGTGAGAGAGCCTGGAGATGAGAAAACAGCAGGAGTCAATTGAGGCTGAATGACCGCGGGGGCAGGCCTGGAATAGGGGAGTGCTCAGAGGACCTGCCGCTGACCGCTGACCTGAGGCTGCGTGCCCAGGAAAGAGGAGGGTGAGTTCAGGGAAATTTCTCTGAGCGGCAGCCCAGCGGGGTGGAGAGTCAGGACGAGCCTGGAGTCCCGAGGCTTGGACTCGAGGTCAAGGCCTGGAGAAACAGACAGAGGGATCCGTGTTTCTGTAAAGGCGGTGAGGCCAGGAGACGTGCTCTGCTTGGGTTCAACTTGGCATGGAAAGAGCTTCATGCGGGCGGCGCGTGAAAAGAGGGGCTGCAAGCGGGGTGACGGGGACAAAGCCAGGCTTGCAAGATGCTTCCCTGGGTTGCCTCAGAGCCCTTCCTCTCTGTGCCTCACTTTCATATCTGGAAAGTGGCTCTGGCTGGGGCTGGAAGATGAGAAAAGTTAACATAGAGCCTGGCACAGGGTAAATGCTTGCGGGTATTTGCTGCCCTCTTTGTAGATTAAGAAACTGAGGCTCAAGGGGCGCCTGGGTAGCTCAGTCGGTTAAGCGTCTGACTTCAGCTCAGGTCATGATCTCGGGGTTCGTGGGTTCGAGCCCCACGTCGGGCTCTGTGCTGACAGCTCAGGTCATGATCTCGCGGTTCGTGGGTTCGTGCCCCGCGTCGGGCTCTGTGCTGACAGCTCAGAGCCTGGAGCCTGCTTCAGATTCTGTGTCTCCTCTCTCTGACCCTCCCCTGCTCACGCTGTCTCTCTCTCTCTCTCTCTCTCTCAGAAATAAATAAAATATTTAAAAATTAAAAAAAAGAAAAGAAAAGAAACTGAGGCTCAGGACGGTTTACAAATGCATGTGCAAACCCCAGACAGCAAGGGACACGTAGGAGCAGGATTCTGACTCGGATCTGTCAGTCCTGAGTCTGTCCCGGAGGCTGGACTAACTGCTCGTCCCAGTGGTGGCATGAAAACAGAACTGAGGGGGTCCCTGGGATCCCAGGGAGGCAAAAGAGCTGTCAAAGCTAGCAGCCCGTTCAGAGAAAGAAGCCCGGGGGCCTTGACTGATGGTGATAGGAAAAAAAAAATACGAGGAAGCCTGGGGCACTTATTTCTGGTTTGGGGACCTGTTCACTCATTTCCCAACAAGTGCCCACTTGAGCCCTGGCCCACAGTTAAAGCTGAATAAATCGCTGTGGGACAGCTGTCTCCCCATCCAGACTGTAAGTTCCTGGAAGGCAAGGATTTGTGTCCCACACTTGTTTCGTAGTCTCCAGGGGGCTCTGCACTGTTGTTGAATGGGTTCATTCACTGAAGAGTGTCCCTGGTGCCGGGCTCTGCGCTCAGTGTGGGAATACACGAACGAGTGGCACCGTTGGGCCGCTCGTCTTAGTCTGGTGAATGAATAAAAGAAAGAATGAATGAAAACCAGCCACTCTGCTAATTGCTTTATGAACTGGTAGAGAGCCCAGAGATAGACCCCTGAGATACCTGCTTTCTCTTGGGCATCAGACCCGAGCCATGCCAGTGGACTTGGCCACACTGAGTGCTGGTAAGTGGCTGCAGTACCAGGCTCAAAGCTCTCAGCAAGTACTGTCTTTATAGATAAGGGGCGCACCACCCTGCCATACACACTCCAAGCGGAGAGCTTCCAAGAGGGATGACGGGACACCCAGAGCTGTTTATAGCCTCTACCCTAGATCCTCCTGGGGCTGAGGACTGCCAAGGGCCAGGGGCCAGGGGCAGCGGAAGGTGGGGGAAGCTGGGATTTTCTCTGGTGTGAGGCTAACTGATCCTCAGGGCAGCCCTCTAAGGAATCACTGGGGTTTCTACCGTGGAGAGCCAGCCAAAGGAGCCCTGTGACTCACAGCTGACTCCCTAAAGATCTGCCTTTTCAGGGGGAGACATCTCCCTTCAAAGGTCAGTGAAAGGGTTCAACGAAAATGCTGGGTAGCCAGGCACCTGGATGGTTCTGTCAGCTGAGTGTCCAACTCTTGATTTTGGCTCGGGTCATGATCTCACAGTTCCTGGGATCGAGCCCAGTGTCAAGCTGACATGTGGAGGCTGCTTAGGATTCTTTCTCTCCTTTCTATCTGCCCGACTCCCGCCTGTGCACACATACACACTCTCTCTCAAAATAAATACATAAACAGGAAGGAAGGAAGGAAGGAAGGAAGGAAGGAAGGAAGGAAGGAAGGAAGGGAGGAAGGAAGGGAGGGAGGAAGGGAGGGAGGAAGGAAATGCTGGAGGGCAGCTTGCAAAATATTCAAGAGCACATTGTCTCCTGCAGACATGGCTTATATCGTATGGGGTTGGAGCAAATCAGGCCTTCCTTCTTCAGTGGAAACACCAC
Source organism: Proteles cristata cristata (assembly GCA_017311185.1). Classification (NCBI taxonomy): domain Eukaryota; kingdom Metazoa; phylum Chordata; class Mammalia; order Carnivora; family Hyaenidae; genus Proteles; species Proteles cristata. The sequence continues at coordinate 4,967,480 of JAESUZ010004630.1, forward strand.
AGCCTGAGGCTCCTCGGAACCACCCCCAGGATGGGGCAAGGTTGGCTGGGGGCCTCAAGCTGCGACTGGAAAGATTCCTGTGAAATGGGTCTGTGTCCAAAGGGGCCTGGTGTGAAATGGAAAATGCCCTGTTCACCACACCCTTCCCCACCAACTTTGCCCTCCACGAGTCTACCTTACAGTCTCCAAACTTCCACTGTGTCAGCCACAAGGGTGTCAAGGACTATGAGCAGTCCCTGAAGACACCCTCCCAAAGATGGTGCCCAGAGGAGAGGACTTACGATGACTGACTGATGGGACAGAAGAGTGACAGACCATGGAGGTAGACCCTACAAGACTTATAGCCCCAGGACCCATGTGACGTACCCCTAGGCAGGCATGGATGACGGAGAGTATAAGCAAATGGAGACCAAGTCTGCCACCAGTGTTAGGTACGAAAAGGGTTGGGAATTACAATCTGGCATGTGCGTTTTTCTGGGAGAAACGGGGGGAAAATGAGAAGCTGGGCTTTAAAGACAGATGAGTGTTGATGAAATCTCTTTAGTCTATCAGCCCCTCTCTTCTCGACTGTCCTCACCTTAACCCAAGTTCCAATTGTCTCTCACTTCCTAGCCTGTCTTTTACTTACGCTCTAGAGGTCTCTTCCTCTTCCCTTGCCTCATCGTGTGTTACTTTTAGAATAAAAACTGAAAAATATGATTGCCGGCTCCCAGCATATGATCCCCATCCTAAAGTCCTCCAGTGGTTACCCATAGCTTTCAGATCATGGTTGAAACCCCCAAAGCATCTTGGCCCTCCTCCCTCATCTCCTCTCTCTCTCCTGCAGCCGTGCTGGCATTCTCTGCTCCCTAGAATATTTGTGCAGAAGCCTTCCTGCCACAGGATTTTGGCACACTGATGTGGCCATGCTTTAGCATCCAGTTCAGTTTGTAATTATATGTGTATGGTGATTGTTTGATCAGCAATTGTTTAATTGGACCGATCGATGATTTTATCTGTCTTTCCGCCATTGGACCGGTCATTATGCTCCCTGGGGACAGAGACCACAGCTAGTTTTGCTCTTTACCCTAGTCCCAGTGGTGGATGGAGTGCCTGGTGCACGGCAGATGATCGATAAATGTATGCTGAAAAAGTGAGGTAACGGAGCGGTCCGTTTCATAGATGTTCCCTTGCTGGAAACTATTCAGGCCAGTTGAGGAGCCTGGGGCTTGGCATGGCAGTGACTTGCCAGAGATCACATGGCTTGGCCATCAGGAGGGAGCTGGGACTTGCTCCTGAGTATTATCTCCCTTACCCTTTATGACTCGGGCACTTTGTGGTGGTGGTGCTGGCAGCACACACATGTGCAAGCCGTGCCCGTGTGACTGTTGGGGGTGGGGAGTGATGGCAAAGCCAGCTTTTAGATCACGGCTAAGGGAAAAGAACCCTGAAAAGTCTCTTGCCATGGATAATGCTTCCCTGCTTCAGCATCTTTCTCCCGTAGAAATCACCATGGTTGGCTCTCAGACCTCATTAAGAATCCAAAGCAACAGTATAGATGAAAGCAGTATAAATTAGGGGCGCCTGGGTGGCTTAGTCGGTTAAGCGTCCGACTTTCGCTTAGGTCATGATCTCGCGGTTCGTGGGTTCGAGCCCGCGTTGGGCTCTGTGCTGACTGCCAGCTCAGAGCCTGGAGCCTGTTTCAGTCTGTGTCTCCCTCTCTCTCTGACCCTCCCCTGCTCACGCTGTCTCTCTCTCTCTCTCTCCTAGAAATAAATAAAACATTAAAAAAAAAAAAAAAAAAAAAAGAAAGCAGTATAAATTAAAAAAAAAAAAAAAAAAAACCTGCCGGATTTGGGAATGCTTTTCACCCAATTAAAAAAATATAGTCTAAGCCTACTTCATGTCAGAACAGACCCTGAAATCAACAAAATATCACAATAGATAACCAAAATATTTTACTGAATGGACAGAGTTGATCCTACTCGCAAGTAGATTAAGGCTGCAGCTCTCGTGTCTGGGTCCATCCTCACCAGGGCTCACCTGTCTACCATCATGCTGCCGAGCTCCTGATAGGTGCTCCATAAATATCTGTTAAATGAGTAAGTGAACAGAACTTTCACTGGTCTGATAGAGTCCTGGATGACAGAAGCGAAGCCATAGCACCCTAAGAGCCATAGCCATCTGTTCTGGCATTTATCTGTCACCTCTTAGAAGACCTGTAATTTTATAATACAAGTGCTTAGCACCCACAGAAAGCCAGAGACGAGTTGAACATTTTTTGGCTATTTGAATGTCAGGTTGGTACGTTACCTCACTTGTCTGAGTTTCTACAGCCTCATCTGTTAAATGAGTACAATGATTCTTTACTCCTGAAGATAATTTTTTTTAAACGAATTCAACCTAGTATTTATTGAGTGCCAGGCACTATGCTAGGCTCACAACAGAAGTGGCTTCTGCCCATTCTAGCAGAGGAGGCCTTAAGCAAATAAATATAAATAAACTTATAAAATTACAGTTTTGGACATGTGCTACCATGGCAAACCACAGGGTGCCACGAAAGAGGACAGCAGTAGGACCTCTTTCAGGTCAGGGTGCAGGGAGGGCCTAAGAATAGCCCCGTTTATTCTGAGCACTGAAGCAGGAGCTGGGAGCTGGCCAAGGGCGGGGTTGAGATTGCAGGTAAAAAGAACAGCACGTGCAAAGGCCCTGGGTAGGAAAGAGCTGAGGCCGGCGGAGGGGATTGCAAGCAGTTCAGGAGAGACTGAGGGGAAGAATGCCTGATTGGGGAAGGAGACAGATACTGAAAAGGTTGTTAAGGAGGGGAAACTCAGGATTCTGTTCACTTGTCAAGAAAACTCTGGGGCTGCTGGGTGGAAAACAGTTTGGGACGGAGGAACAAAGAATCAAAGTTCTTCTCGGAACCCGAGCAGAACCTGAATCTCAGGGCAGAGGACTTCTCAGATGATCAGGCCCAAACCTCCCACGTGAAGGATGAGAAAAGACCAGAAGTGCAGTTGGGAAGAAACCTTAGCTGCGATAGCACATCAGCCTCGCCTGCCTTCCGATCGGTCCTTCCCACCCCTCTCGCTCTATTCACGGTCCTGGGGTTCCCGACGCCCCCAGGCGCGGGGAGGGGAGGCACCGGGCACTGACTGGGGTGCCTGAGCCCCGAGGCAGCCTGGACCCGGCCGGGCCCAGCGGGAGCTGCCTGCGAGCCGGGCGTCCCCCAGCGCTGCGCGCAGCCTGCTCCGGGAGGCTCGCATTCCGGAATGGAAACCTGGAGCTCCAAGGCCCTGCGGCAGCCTCCGGTGTAGGTGGCTCAGCCCTTTCTTTTTACTTCCCTCCCAGGCCTTACCTGCCTAAACAAACAGCCAGAGCCTCCCACCCGCTGCACCCCCGCCCCCGGGACAGGAAACAAGCAGTGACAGCTACCCGCCCGCGCCTCCCTGGCGGACCCCGGCGCGGCCAGGCTAGCAACCCGGCTGAGCGGCGCTCCGATTGGCTGCGCCCGGCTAAGCGGCGCAAAGCTCGTCCAATCGGAGGCCGGGCCGGGCGGCCGCGCCGGGAGTCCTCGCCGCCGGGAGGCCGTGGGGAGCGAGGTTTTACATGCCTGTGGTATTTGCTCAGAGGGGCATGACCACTTTGGGCAAGTCTTTAAATGTGAGTCAGCTTTCGGCCGATCCCTGGGAAAAATTCCTTCGGTGTTGTCAGGCAGGGTTCGCTCGCTGCAGCTCTTTTTTTTTTTTTTAAACAATTCAAAAGGGATAATCCTACTGAATGGGGAAAGGCATTCGGACCCTGTCCCCGGCTCCCCAGAGAAGGGGCCGCGGGCAGGGCTTGGGGGCCAGGCACCTCCACTGTGGGGCGGGAGCCCCCCGAGGTGGCAGGCCCGCAGGAGCTGGATTCCCGGAGGGCGAGGGCACCTGCCCTCTCTTCCCTGCGCCCTCGGTCCCCGTATGCAGAGGGGCACGCGGGGCCCGGAGGGCGCATGGAATGCAGTAGCAATAGTGCCCCCTGGAGTTGTGCAGCATACCCGCCTTAACCCCTTTTCCCCTTGGTTGCTTCCCTCCCATCTCACTGAGCTTCTGGTGTTGGGCCCCGCGCGTAATAGCTGTGTGGTCTTGGATCCTCTCTCCCGCCACCTCTCTGCAGTTTCAGGGTCCTCGTTGGCGATGTCAAAGGCAGTAGACAGAGGAAGTGACCGGGGAGTGTGGAAACTTGGGGTGTTCTCCTAGCTTAGTCTCCCAGTCGCTTCTGTACTCCCAGCCTCAGTTTCTACATCTGTCAGATGAAGGAGTTGTTCGAGAAGGGTCCTTAAGGCCCTTCTGGTTCTTGGAGTGGTTCCCCAGCCCATCCCTGTAGCCGCCTCCTGGAGCTTGCGCACTAGGAATAGAGGAAGGCCCGGGGCCGCCCGCCTGCCCCTCTACCCCCCCAATCTTGGTCCCCTACATGTCATCCCAGAGACTCCCAGCAGACAGGATGGGGAGTACTGAGGAGAAAAAAAAGACCGAAAAAGGCTGAGGGCTGAGCGAAATGAGTAGGGACTGGAGGGATTTATGTGCAATTTGATGTTAAATGAACATCTTGTGCAGAAGGAGAGGCAGTTTGGCACCTGTTGCTGGTGAGTTAATAACTTAGGCACTCTTGGTAATAAGGATACAGTACTGTAAAGACCACATTAGCTCATGTGGCAGCAAATTATAAGAACGGTTGAGAGAGAGGCTGTCCTGCCTCTGCCTGGGGATTGTGTAAAGAGAAGGTAGCCCCACCCTCCTTCAGCTGAGGGGCTTCGAAATCCAGGCAGATAGGAACTTAGAGCTCTCTGAACTCGCAGAACGGGGGAGAACTGGATTCTTCTGCGTGTGAAAAGTGTGGTTTGGCACTTGGAATGAGCACTGGGTGCTATATGGAAACCAACTTGACAATAAACTATTTTTAAAAATAATTAAAAAATAAAAAATAGATAGTAAATAAAAATAAATAAGCATTAAAAAGAAATTTTAAAAAAGAGTTTTAAAATTCAAAAAAGAAAAAAAACATTGCACTCTGCTGCTAACCCAAGGGGTGTGACCTTGGGCGAGTCACTTGCCTGTGGACAGTCTTCATTTGCTGCAGGCTGAGGGATTCGGCTGACCTCTTGAAGATCCCCAGCTCTGACACCATAATTAAATGGAATAATGTGTGAATAATTGCTTTGAAAACTACAGAGTACTGGGAGTCTTTCTCTTGTTATTCATGTATAGATAAAAATGGCCTGAGAGTTCATTAAGCTGGTGCCACGGATTGTAAATCAGGACATGCACTGCCCACCATCTTGAAACTGCAAGAGGGCATTTGTTTGGCAGCAGGACTTCCTGTGGCCTGTGAATCTGTATTTTTTTTATTCTCTTCTTACTGTCAGCTCCTATCCTGGTTTGGCAGCCCGAACCAGTTGCTGCTCTCACTCTGCCTTGGTTTCTCCATCTCACCTTGCCTTTTCCAACCTCCTGTGACGCGGATGGATTGCGTTTTGCCTTCATCAAGCTTAGATTCCCTGGAAAAAGAACTGTCCATCTGGAGGAAGAGAAACTAGAACCAGATTGGTTTGCCACCACTAAATTTGACCAGGCCCCTTTTTTCTTTGCCTTTTTTAGTTTATTTATTTATTTATTTATTTTGAGAGAGAGACAGAGAGAGAGAGAGAGAGAACGCACAAGCAGGGGAGGGTAAGAGGAGGGGCAGGGAGAGAAGGAGACAGAGAATCCCAAGCAGGCTCTGCGCTGTCAGAGCCAAGACTGGCACGAGGTTCGATCCCACGAACCGTGAGATCACGACCTGAGCTGAAATCAAGAGTAGGATATTTAACCAACTAAACCACCCAGATCCTCCAGACCATGCCCCCTTTTTCTATTCTAATCTTCCCATTCTCCTGGGGGTTCTGATCTCTATGGGGATGAGGGGCTAGGGAGTAAATAGGTTAAAGATACAAAAAGAAGGCGGCAAGGGTCAATCATAAAGGAAAGGAAAAGACAAAGGTTGTTTTTTTTTAAATTATTTGATTTTTCTTCATCATGTGTACACATCAATCCCCATCTCCTATTCCCCCCATCCCCCACTCACCTCCCCTCTGGTAACCATCAGTTTGTTCACTTTAGTTAAGAGTCTGTTTCTTGAGGGGCACCTGGGTGGCTCAGTTGGTTAAGCATCAGACTTCAGCTCAGGTCATGATATCACGGATCATGGGTTTGAGTCCCACATCAGGCTCTGTGCTGACAGCCCAGAGCCTGGAGCCTGATTCAGATTTTGCTGTCTCCCTTTACTCTGCCCCTCCCCAACTCAGGCATGCTCTCTCTCTTTCTCAGAAAATAAATAAATGACCATTTTTACAAAAAAAAGAGTCTATTACTTCATTTGTCTCTCTTTTTTTCCCTCTGCTCATTTGTTTTGTCTCTTATTTTTTTTTAAATGTTTTATTTATTTTTAGGAGAGAGAGAGAGACAGCATGAGCAGGGGAGGGTCAGAGAGAGAGGGAGTCACAGACTGAAACAAGCTCCAGGCTCTGAGCTGGCAGTCAGCACAGAGCCCGACGCGGGGCTCGAACCCACGAACCGCGAGATCATGACCCAAGCGAAAGTCGGACGTCTAACCAACTAAGCCACCCAGGCGCCCTTGTTTTGTCTCTTAAATTCCACATATGAGTGAGATCATATGGTATTCGTCTTTCTCAGACTAATTCATTTTGCTTAGCATAACACCCTCTAAATCCATCCGTATCATTGCAAATGGCAAGATTTCATCCTTTTTATGGCTCAATAATATTCTATTGCATATAACATACCACATCTTCTTTATCCACTCATTCACTTGTCAGTGGACACTTGGGCTGCTTCCACAGTTTGACTATTGAAAATCATGCTGCAATAAACATAGGGATGCATGCATCCCTTTAAATTAGGTGTTTCTTGGTTTTGTACTGGTTGTTGTTGTTGTTGTTGTTTATTTTGTTTTTGGCATTCTTTGGGTAAGTACCCAGCAGCGCAACCAATGCCCTACTGGATCATAGGGCAGTTCTATTTTTTTAATTCTTTGAGGAAACTTCATACACAGTGGCTGCACTGCTTTGCATTCCCACCAACAATGCAGGAGGGTTCGTTTTTCTCCACATCCTTGCCAACACTTGTTTCTGATGTTGTGCTTTTAACCGTTCTGACTGCAGTAAGGTGCTCTCTCATTGTGGTTTTGATTTGCATTTCCCTGATGATGAATGGTGTTGAACATCTTTTCATGTGTCTTTGAAGAAATGTCTGTTCATGTCTTCTTGCCCATTTTTTAATTGGATTGTTTTTCAGTTGTTGAGTTGTATTAAAGGTCGGTTTTTTCCTTCTTAAATGAATTCTACCAATTCAAAAATAGAGAAGGACATCTAAACTATGGGAAGGAAGCTCAGATGATCACTACATGCTGTGTAAAAAGAGAATTCCTAAAAAACAGGGAAGCCCAGTGGAGAGTTTGGTTCTGCTTGGACAGATTGGGGTAGCCTTTAAGGGAGGTGACATCTGGGATACTTCTTAAGGATGGAGAGAAATTTTTTCTGCAGTGAGAAACATAATGTAGACTGAGAGTAGGTCATGAACAAGGTAGAGAGATGGGAGAATACTACCATGGACCTGGGCCCCCTAGGAAGGTCAGGTGCCAGGTGTGTTGGGAATATGGGGTGCTTGAATGAATATGGCAGAAATGAAGCTGGAAGATAAAGACCATTATAAATGGCCTTTGTCATGTTAAAGAATTTGAACTTTATTTGATAGGAAATGGACAGCAATTGGCAGGCTTTTGAAATAGGTGGAAGAGATTAGTGGTGAAAAATATTGTTCAGACTTCAAGTTCTACAGTGAAATTCAGGTCATGGACAACATTCCACAAATAGAATGGATGGGGATAGAATCTAATATAAAATATCAAAATACATGCATAAGCAGTGAGTATTGTTTCATGAAATAGATGTATTTGTAGGTGTTTGTGTGTGTGTTCTGGGTCATGATATAAAATGGACTTATTACAGTAGGTAAAAAGTCTGATATTCATTGCATTTGCAAACTCCATTAGCGAGGGCAGGCTGGGAGGGGAGAGAGACAAAGTGTGTGCAAACAGGAGAGGGGACTTGTGTTCCCTCCTACTTCAAATTCCTGAGAAGAAAATTGCTTATCTTTTGAAGACAGTTAACTGATCTCTTCCAAGGCCTCCTCTACAGAGGAATGGTAGTTATATCTGCCCTGCAGAGTCGTAGTGAAGGGGTCTATTGAAGTATTTGGCACCCTGCTTCATTGGCAGAGCATTGCCTAACAGGGTACATAACAGGGCCAATAGCTGGAATTTGGTGCCTTCGAGTCTCTGCCACAAACCCACATGGTCCTGGTACACATCATGATCCTGTGACTTAAAAGCCATGGTATTTTCCCATTCTTCCAGTGACACATTATGCACTCACTATAGCCAGCATTGGGGCCAATAGGTGTGTACAGCTACCTGCTGTCATATGACTGGTATCCAGGTATGAATTCAGTGAAGATGGCAGACAAGTAATGGTGTTGTATTTAAAGCACTCGGGAAGGTTATTTCATAATGTCCCATGGCCAGTAACACCAGTGTTTTAACAGATCTGAGTGTAGAGGAGCCCCTTGGGGATAAGTAGCTCCCAAATGATGCATTCAAAGCACATCTCCCCCTTTGCTGGCTTCAGAAAAACGGAGATGCCACCGGCTATCATCTGCCCCATGATATAACCGTTACTCTAAGACTGACTCGAAGAGTCTACATTTGCCCTTCCTCAGGCAGCCTTACATGCAGGGGGGGCCCATTTGCTTTCCAGAACCCAGCCATGTGGACAATGTCGCTCCCTTGCAACATGGTCCAATCTGTTGTGTTGTTTTTTTTTTATAAGGTGACCGACACTGTACCCAGTTTGACGACATAGTGTATACACCCATATCCTCACCTTCCTTTTTTATTTATTTATTTATTTATTTATTTCTAGGAGAGAGAGAGAGACAGAGTGAGCAGGGGAGGGTCAGAGAGAGAGGGAGTCACAGACTGAAACAGGCTCCAGGCTCTGAGCTGGCAGTCAGCACAGAGCCCGACGCAGGGCTTGAACCCACGAACCGCGAGATCATGACCTAAGCGAAAGTCGGAGGCTTAACTGACTAAGCCACCCAGGCGCCCCATCCTCACCTTCCTTAAACCAAACCCTATGCATATGGTGCAGATACCAGTTCATTTACATAACTCCAAACATACAGCCTCTTGGTCACACCTTCAAGTCAAATATGCCCACACCTTTCTTTCTTCGACTCTATAAATCTGCATATCCTTCTTATCTGAGCTGGGATTTTTTTTCTGGTTCCTTTGTCCCTTTCTCCTGCCTGCCACTAGATCTATAATAGCAAGAGCACTTTACCATGTCCTAACACCACTATGTGCCAAGCCCTGTACTTCATACAATCAGCAAAATTCCAAGAGATATTATTATCTCTCTTTTACAGATAAAGAAACTGAGACTTGGAAACTGGAAAATTTCACATCTAGTTAATTTTCAATTTGAGTTTCAAAATCAAGTTTCTCAAGATTGCAGCCCTATCCTTTGACCCCTGAGATACACGACTTCCCTTGATACCCTTCAATATTCTCCTTCTTCCCTTGATACCCTTCAATATCCTCCTTCCACAAGAGCTAGGAATTATATGTTTAAGAAACCACCAAAACCCACTAACTCTTTTAGAGAGAAGTTCTAAATGAGATTTTGTTTTGCATTGTGACTCCTACAGTTAAAGTGTTTCCAAAAGTTGTATGTCTAAACTCCTACCTCTTGACAGACTTCCCCAGCTGTGAGAGAAAATACTGTTTCCAGTGTCAGATAGAGGAAGAGAGGGAAGGAAAGTGACCCAGATTACAGTTTCCTGACCTAAAGAAGCTTGAACTGTGTTCCTGCTGTGTGTTCTACCATTCCACACACACACACACACACACACACACACACACACACACACACCCATACTCCTTTCTTCATCGTGTAGTCATTCCTCTTCACAGCCTTGCCCTCCATCCACACCTTCCTTTGGATACCCTGTCTTATGCCAGAAACACAACCTCGTCATTCCACGAATACCTGAGTGGATCTATATAAACCATCTTTAGTGTGACCGGCACTGCTCTTGGCATAGAAGTAATTATCTATTTACTTAGCCCCAACTCTATGGCCTGGGATAAGGTCAGGGCTGGCCAGATGCATAGGAAACATATGATACAAGGGAAGTATACATGGCCACATCTGCCAGGTTGGAAAACAGGCTACCCTTTTAACCAGCCTGACATAACAATGCTTTTCCTTTTTCCTCTTTGTTTGGAACAGAGAATCCTAGAATTCCCTGAGTTGGAAACGCTCTCATGGGTCACATAACCCTGCCCTCCCACCTGATACAGGAACTACACTACGGCTTCACTTTCTTTGCTCATCCAACTTCTCTTTGAGCACCCCTCACCCCCACCCAGATGTGAGCTAACCTGCTATTTTACATGGATGACTCTCTCCATTTATGGAAAGCTTCAGTGTTAGTCAATTCATATAATTCTCCAGCAATCTTGATCTTATTTCCCAAAACTCCCACCCATGGATCCCAATGCTACTTTGTGGGGTGCCAAAAGTTCTAATCCCTCCTCTATATCATAGCCCTTCAAATATATGAAGGTAGATAGGATATAATTCTCAGCCTTCTCTTCCTCAGACTGAACTTACCCAGTTTGTTCCAGTTTTGCAATTCTGTTGGTACTCTTGGTAATGCCAGTCTCACGTGTAGGGCAGACTTGAGTGACTGAGTGAATCATGAGCTTTTACCGTGGCCAACTCTCTTCAAAGACATGATCTCATTCAATTCTGTGTCTCGCCTGTGAGATAAGAATACTTTCCATTTTATAGAGGAAAAAATTGTAGCTCATGAGGTTGCGTGTTTAGGCCAAGGTCAAATAGTTAGAAATTGACAGAACTGGCCCATTAATCTGAGCTTTTTACCAAACACACATACATTACTTTCCTTGACATAGGAGTTTCACCAGGTCAAGGATGATACCAGACATCCAGGATACATGGCTTCCCATCTTAACTAAATTGGAATATTGAAAAGAGGTGATTTGTAGTTCTACAATCTCAAGTCTTGCTTGCTAAAACCCTTTTCTCCCTCTGCTTCTCTCTAACCTGATTCTGGCTATAGGTTGTAATAAGATATGGGGCAGCCTTTCCATTTTTGCAGATAGAGAAACAGAGCACAGAGGTTAATGGTTTCTGTCCATGTTGAGTCAGGGACACAGTGTTGAAATTGGAATTGAATCTCCAACTCCCAAAGACAGTTGCTTTTTATATACATAAACAGAAATTGCTAATTTTACACATGGATGCTTAGAGCAGACCATACTGGAGACATTTGTCACTTTTCCATAATATCTTTGGAATACAGGAGCCCTCTGGTGGCCAGAATAGCAGGAAGGTGTCCTTGGGAAAGGCAGTTTGAGATTTCTTGCCAGAACTTCCCTTTAGTGATCTCTGGCTTCATTTTGAGGTTTCTCCTTTGCCATTTACCCTCTTTTTGTCTATTTTCATGGAGGGTGACTTGGTTTTTGAACATCCTTCCTTCTCCTTTCCCCTTGAGTTCCTCTCTGCACCTTTCCCTTCAACCTCAGCTGTCACACACACACACACACACACACACACACACACCCCATACCCCTGGAATCTCTCCTTCTTGCAATCTTTGGCCTCAGAGGACCCTTTCTGAAATCTGGCCAGTTCCCCTGTGGCAGGTGCTGAGCGACAGCTGCTGTCTTTGCTGCTGCTTCAGTAGTGTGGAATTCAAATCCCTTGTGGGTGTTTAGAGCCTGCAGATGGATTAACTAATGATGCCTGTTCATCAACAGGCATTTGCAGCATCCTGCTAAGCACACGGAAGATGTTGATCATCACCCATAACCAAGCTTTCTTAGAAGAACAGATGAGGTTCCTTTCCCTTACACACAAGGAGCTGACCACACATTACTAGGTCCCTGAAGTTGGCCAACTGTCCAGAACCTGGCCATTCTAAGCTTCTGGGTATAGCTCTAATCCTGCAGAAGTTGGCTTTCCTCACCATACCTTGCATGGAATTGTCTGTCTTCTGTTTGCCACACAGCAGCCAAAAGCAAATGAAGACCCACAAAATTGCTACTGCACTGTAGATAATTGAGAATTGACCATCGATACAGAGGCAGAAACAGTGGCTTTGGTAAACTTCAATGAACCACACAAGGGGAAAGAAAGCCAATATAGGGTGAGGCAGAAATTTTGGTTAAGCTTCTGGCTTTTTAGTGCAATAAGGTGATGGGGCAGTATAACACTTAGAAAGCAAGTTGAATTATTGAGAAAAAAGATCTCCCATAAAATGAGATGGTGACTATCACATTATGATGCTTAACAATTAGTGGCTTAAATCATAGGGCAATTGGTGAGATACACCAATTCATTACCCTCATTCCAGAGACAACCAGAAGAGCCCACCGTAGCATCCAGAATACACTGCAAGAGGGTAGCCAGGATTGAATTTAGAAATAGTGTTTCTGGGGGCATCTGGGTGGCTCAGTCGGTTGAGTGTCCAACTTTTGATTTCAGCTATGGTCATGATCTCAGGGTCATGAGATCGAGTCCCATGTGGGGCTCCATGCTGAATGTGGAGCCTGCTTAAGATTCTCTCTCTTAGGGCACCTGGGTGGCTCAGTTTGTTAAGCGTCTGACTTCAGCTCAGGTCATGTTCTTGCAGTTTGTGAGTTTGAGCCCCACTTCGGGATCTGTGCTGACAGCTCAGAGCCTGGAGCCTGCTTCAGATTCTGTCTCCCTCTCTCTCTGCCCCTACCCTGCTGGTGCTCTGTCTGTCTCTCTCTCTCAAAAATAAATAAACAGTAAAAAATATTTCTCTCTCTCTCTCTCTCAAATAAAAGCAAAAAAGAAATAGTGTTTCTGGCCTTTTGGGACGTGAAGCATGAGGAAGAATCTGGAAAGACCATAAAGTTTGGAGCTGCAGGTTTGTATAATTTGGAGCTGCAGAAGAAATGGCTAGAGAGAATGGACACGGTTACAGAGGGCATAGTTAATCCATTCCAGCTCGCAGAGAGATTGGCTAGTAGTGACAAAATGCAGTAGGGTTCTACATCCACTACCTTCCCAGCAAAAGGGAGTGGCCATTGCATGAAGCATAATGAATTTAGGCTCCTATTGATGAGGATTAGGGTAGCATTGGAAAATGTCACCTGAGAGGCTGCAGAAGTCTCTTCTCTAGGTTTTAAGAAAGTGTAAACACCTCTTTCTGGAAGCCTGTAGGTGCATATGGGTGAAGTCAGGATGTTCTCCCCAGACCTATCACTCTAGAATCTCTTTAGGTTTCTTGATTCTCAGCATTTTATGGGTTTTTAAAGTGCATCAGGTCTAGGGGTTTGGAGTGAAAGGGTATTGCTGGAATGGGTGCTAAATCTGTCATCTTAGTCCAGTTTCTCTCAGCGGGCTGCCTCCTTGCCATTTCTCACCTCTCACCAAACCACAGATATACTACCCTGCCTCTCAGCTTCTGCCCCAACTCACAGAATTCACTAAAACTTTGTCATTCCACCAGGAACCCTTGCAATGAAGCCAGTACATGGTTTGTTTAATGTATCCCTTGGTTCAGTGTATGTACACTCACCATGGTGTCCTTTTTAATAGAGCTCTCTGCATTGATGTGGTCAGGTCTCTGTTCTCACACTAAGCTGTGGGCAAAGAGCCTAACCATGTCTATTTAATGTACTTTGTTTAGCAGCACAGTCCAAAGACAGGTGCTAAATAAATTATTTTTATAGTGATTCTGATGGTATAACGAAAAGCATACGAGATGGGAAGTTAGAAGATTTAGTTTAGTCCTTGCCTGCCACCAATTAGCCATGTGACCTGGAATATCTCACCATGTTTCTCCAGGACTCAGTTTCTTTGTTTAGTCAAGGAGAGCATTTGGAACAGATAACCTTGAAGAGCACCTTCAACCGCAAAATTTTCTACTTCCACAATGGTGCTCCCTTCCAAAAGCCTGCTCCTCAGGGGCAGAGGAGGGAGAGCCTTGCCTGTGGGGTTCCCAGAGTGCCCAGCCAGATTCTGGCCCTTGGAGGCAGGGGTGGAGGGGTCTGGAGTAAGGGGTACTCAAGTATCTATTGGTAGATTCTTCATATCCAGCCACTTTCCAGGAGAAAGCTAATGGTACCTTGGAAGTAAGAGGCACTGAAAAGGGACTGGGGAGACTGGTTTTCCTTCCAGCACCACCTCTTCCTGTGTGCATACCACGCACTCTGTTGTCTCTGTTCATTCCTGCAATGGCCCTAACTCTGGGGGACAGCATATGTGGCAGAACTTTCATCTCATGCTCCAAACTGGAGGCTGAGGCTGAGCCACCAAGACGTGTACAAAGACGCTCATCTCCCTGCTGGAAGTTAGGAGAACTCTCCTCTCTCACAATGAGGTGAGGTCTATGCTTCTCTGTGAAAATGATCATGTAAATGGAAAGAATAGGCTGGAAGGTTTGGGCACAGAGCCGAGGCTTTTGTGAAGGGTAAGATTCCTCAGCTGTCATAAATATCAGTGGAAGGGGAAACAGGTGGCGAATCCCTGCTTTCCTCTCACAAATATTTTAAGTGGATCATAAACCCCCTCTGTTCTCTCAACCAACAGTGTTTTGTGCTTACAGATTCTAATGCCAGAAACTTTTCTTCCAAACTAAGCAGGAGCATCACTCTGCTAGAGTGCCAGTGTTTGGTGTAAATAGGCTTTGGTTCTAGAATGCTGGCTTGAGTCCTAATTCTCTAACTCTGATAACTGATGAAGAAGTCGGCACAACTGCCTGGGCTTGATTGACTTGGGGGCTGTCGGCGGAAACATGGCTCGTTTTATTTCTGATAACAGAGCCCTAGCATACAAGAGTTATGTTTGCCAGGCAGGCAAGGTGGGAAGTCTTGGCAGCAGCTCTGGGCGAAACCAGGAAGAACATGATGAGGCTGATTGAAAGAGGACGTCACTCGTTTTTAATGAGGGGGTGCATGTCAGACCAGCAGGGCCTTGGGGGAAAGCCTTCTCATGAAGGGGGCAGTGAGGGACATATGTCCTGCTCAGAGAGGGGAAATGCTCTCAGAAGTAGAGGGATACATAATGAGGATGGTTACCTGAGGGTCTTTTGAAGACATTATCTTGCAGAGATAGAGGCAGGTGGTGAAGCTTACTATGTGAGCATGGGCCGATCCTGCTCTCCCCAAGATGGGGGAGATAGATTCGTGGAACTGACAACCACATAGTACCTTAAAGGTCTTTTGGGCCAGTTCTTTCATCTCATGAGTGAACAAACCAGAGCTCATGCCAGGAGTAACTGAGCAGGTAAGACTTTTTCCTGGACAGGAATTTTTAGCACAGCAGTATGGTTTGGCATCAAACAGGCTTAAGTTGGAATACCAGTAGCTCAATTACTAACTGTAACCTTGGAGGATAAGAATACCCACTTCTGGGGCACCTGGGTGACTCAGCTGGTTGAATGTCTGACTTCAGCTCAGGTCATGATCTCACGGTTCGTGAGTTCGAGCCCTGAGATGGGCTCACTGCTGTCAGCCCAGGACCTGCTTAGAATTCTCTGTCCACCCCCCCCACCCCTCCCCTGCTCACGTTCTGTCTCTCAAAAATAAATAAACATTTTTTTTAAAAGTACCCCAAAAACAAGAGCACACTGTATACACTGTATGTTAGCCAACTTGACAACAAGTTATATTAAAAAAAAAAAAAAGAATACCCACCCCTTGGGGCTCTTGGGAGAAGTAAATAAGAAATTGTATGCGGAAGCCCCCAGCCCAAAACTCGGGACTGTGCCTAACAAGTACTGACAAATGGTCATATTACAATCATACCACATTATGATTATGATGTACTTGACTAATACAGTCTGTGTTGTTATGAGAGTGAATAAAAAAACATGAATCAAGTCATTGCTATATGCCAGGCACACTCCTGTTATATTATAAGCACTTATTTAATTATTAAGATTATATTAGTCTAGTGAATAATTGTAAAAGTGTTAACTGTTGTGCTAATAAATAAAATAGTGGTTGGTAAAGGCAATGATGGCAATAAATTGCTCAGACAGAAGAGACGAAATGGAGCAGGGTAGGAGGAAAAGTTCTTTTGGGACTTAGTCCTTTATCTGGCTTTGGCTTTGGTTTTTGACTGCAAGTGGTTGGAGGAATAGGAAGACTCTGTGGTCATTTATTCCTTGGACAGTCACTGAGGGTCTACTGTGTACCAGTCACTCTCCTGGGAACTGAGGACATAGTGGTCAACAAAAGTAAGGTTCTTTCCTTAAATGGAGATGACATTCTAGTAGAAGCAATGCACAAACAAGGAAATAGATACACTGTTAGATAGTGATAAGAACTATGAAAAAAAGTCGGTCAGGGCAAGGGGACAGAGAATGATTGGAGGAGTAGTAATTTTATTTGTTATTATTATTATTTTTAATTTATTTATTTTGAGATAGAGAGTGGGGGAAGAGCAGAGAGAGGAGAGAGAGAATCCCAAGCAGGCTCATCACTGTCAGCATAGACCCCGATGTGGGGCTCAAACTCACAAACCATAAGACCATGACCTGAGCCAAAATCAAGAGCCAGACGCCCAACCAACTGAGCCACCCAGATGCCCGCAGAGGGATAGCTATTTTAGACAAGGGAATGTCTCTCTGAGGAGGGGACACTTGAGTTGAGATCTGGACAGGGAAGGGAATGGTCATCGGGATGGGTTTCTGGGCAGAGGGAAAAGCCCTGGGGTGAAGCCACATCGAGGCCATGTGTCTGGAGTGTGGTACTGAGCCCTACCTGGAGATACGTGTCTTATTTCTGCCTGAATGCAGGAAAATGAAGGATTATAAAGAGGCTCTTCTCCAAACAACTTAAAAGCAGGCCTGGGACAGCCCTCTTCAGATAAAGCTAACAGGGGAGAGGCAGGTGAAAGGGACCGTGCATCTTAGGGCCTTCTAAGAGATGAGAAGAGTGCCTTAAGACAATCCATGATTTGGGGCGTCTGGGTGGCTCAGTCGGTTAAGCGTCCGACTTCGGCTCAGGTCATGATCTCACAGTTCGTGGGGTCATGATCTCACAGTTCATGGGTTCAAGCCCCGCGTCGGACTCTGTGGTGACAGCTCAGAGCCTGGAGCCTATTTCAGATTCTGTATCTCCCTCTCTCTGACCCTCCCCTGCTCACACTGTCTCTCTCTTTCTCTCTCTCAGCAATAAATAAAACATAATTTTTTTTTTTTTTTAAAGACAACCCATGACTTGGCATTGAGAGTCTGAGAAATGGCTTCTTGAATCAGAACCTGGAGCCACGTGGCTCTGGAC